>CM061352.1:78162020-80662020 GCA_030867105.1 Liasis olivaceus | reverse complement strand
GGCTGCCTATTTCTACAATGACTCTAGGTGGATCACAGTAATCCATGAAACATAGTCTGAAATATTTTTAAACTATATTTGTTGACTTTGCTAATATTCCATTTCAAATGTAAAATAGAAATAGTGTTCTAAAGAAATCAGAATAATTCTCCAATCCTATTTTTCCACTCTAATAATGTGATAAAATTTAAACCCTTCCTCCACTTTTCTCATGAGAAACAAAGACACACACCTGATGAATTTTCTCATTTACCTTGCTGTAAGATATTGTTGCCATTGCATTAATACTGCAAAATATAATGTCTGGTGCCTGGAAGAAGAAAGCTATCAGATGACTGTGTATCCAGAGACATTGGGAGTTTGGTGTCTTTAAATCTATGTAAATAAATACATAAATCTGGACTTTAAGTGGACCTTTATCCATGCTTCTTGCTACAGAATCTGGAAATATCAGTGGCAATGAAATAAATCTTCATTGTTTGCTCTACGGCTGTTGAAACTACTTGCCAAGTGGCACAGCTTGAAAGTATTAGCAACTTGGAAAAAGGTTACATACATATGTCCCAAAGGATTTTTTTTAATGTACTTAAAATATTTTCAATGCATCACTTCATCTCAAATGAGGATTATGATTCTCAAGCTGAAAATGATTTCTTAATATTTAGAAACAACGTTTCTTTCAAGAGCTAAAATATTCATGACTGTATATGTGTATGTTTGTGTGTGTGGGTGTGCATGTGGGTGTGTGGAGAGAGAGACAGAGAGAGAGAGAGAGACAGAGAAACCATGTTATCATTCATTCAGATGATCCATTCACTGAGATATCTCTTTAGTGCAGAGGTGGGCAATGCAGCACTTGGTCTGTGGTCCACAGACTCCCACGGTAGGCAGTGTTGAAAATCTGAGAAGTAGTTGTGGGGAGGGGGGAGATTGTGGGGAGAGGCTGGTGTATTAAAAGACAATGTGGTTGTCTTAACTACAGTTTAATAGTTGAATGAGTATTCTGCCACTGAGCCTTTCAATGAGCTTTATTTACTGTCTTATTGTTTGTTGCTCAGAAATCATTACAAGATGTTGCTGTGTATTTTTACCTAGTGTTCTTAGTTTAAATTTTTACATAGCCATTTTAAAAAAGTGTGTAAACTATCCTGGGAAAACTTTTGTTTTCCAATGGAGATACAGGTGAAACTCGAAAAATTAGAATATCGTGCAAATGTTCATTTATGTCAGTATGGCAACTCAAAAGATGAAACCAATATATGAGATAGATGCATTACATGCAAAGTGAGATATGTCAAGCCTTACTTTGGTATAATTGTGATGATTATGGCGTACAGCTTATGAAAACCCCAAATTCACAATCTCAGAAAATTAGAATATTACATGACATCAATAACACAAGGATTGGAAATAGAACAATATCGGACCTCTGCAAAGTATAAGCATGCATATGTACTTAGTACTTGGTTTGGCCCCTTTTGCAGCAATGACTGCCACAATGCGTCGTGGCATGGATGCTATCAGCCTGTGGCACTGCTGAGGTGTTATGGAAGACCAGGATGCTTCAATAGCAGCCTTCAGCTCCGCTGCATTGTTCGGTCTCATGTCCCTCATCTTTCTCTTGGCAATGCCCCATAGATTCTCTATGGGGTTCAGGTCAGGCGAGTTTGCTGGCCAACAAAGCACAGTAATCCCATGGTCATTGAACCAGGTTTTGGTACTTTTGGCAGTGTGGGCAGGTGCCAAGTCCTGCTGGAAAATGAAGTCAGCATCTCCATAAAGCTCGTCTGCGGAAGGAAGCATGAAGTGCTCCAAAATCTCCTGGTAGACGGCTGCGTTGACCCTGGACTTAATGAAGCACAGTGGACCAACACCAGCAGATGACCTGGCTCCCCAAATCAACACAGACTGTGGAAACTGCGCACTGGACTTCAAGCATCGTGCATTGTGTGCCTCTCCATTCTTCCTTCAGACTCTGGGTCCTTGATTCCCAAATGAGATGCAAAACTTGCTCTCATCAGAAAAGAGGACTGTGGACCACTGGGCAACAGACCAGTACTTTTTTTTTTTTCTGTAGCTCAGGTAAGACGCTTCTGACGTTGTTTGTTGTTCAGGAGCAGCTTGACAAGAGGAATACGACATTTGAAGCCCATGTCCAGGATCCGTCTGTGTGTGGTGGCTCTTGATGCACTAACTCCAGCCTCAGTCCACTCCTTGTGAAAGTCCCCAACACTTTTGAATGGCCTTTTCCTGACAATCCTCTCCAGGCTGCGGTCATCCCTGCTGCTTGTGCACCTTTTTCTACCACACGTTTCCCTTCCACATAACCTTCTATTGATGTGCTTTGATACAGCACTTTGGGAACATCCAACTTCTTTTGCAATTACCTTTTGGGGCTTTCCCTCCTTATGGAGGGTGTCAATGATGGTTTTCTGCACAACTGTCAGGTCAGCAGTCTTTCCCATGCTTGTGATTCCTACTGAACCAGCCTGAGAGACCATTGAAAGGCTCAGGAACCCTTTGCAGGTGTTATGGATTCATTAGCTGATTAGAGTGGGACACTTTGAGCCTAGAATATTGAACCTTTTCACACTATTCTAATTGTCTGAGATTGTGAATTTGGGGTTTTCATAAGCTGTATGCCATAATCATCACAATTATACCAAAGTAAGGCTTGACATATCTTGCTTTGCATGTAATGCGTCTATCTCATATATTGGTTTCACGTTTTGATTACCACACTGACATAAATGAACATTTGCACGATATTCTAATTTTTCGAGTTTCACCTGTATATCATGGATGATAGATATTCACAAACCAATACCATTAATATTTATTCTACTATCATAATGTTGTAATCTCACAAACAAAAGTTGATAGATGTCAAAGTATTATATTGCCTGCCATTTGGGGCTTCATGGAGAAACTAACAACTTTTCTAAAATTAAAACAAAAAATCCCTGGTTGATTTTTATTTGCCACAGGTGATTGGTAAGGAGCTACTTACCTTCGCCACAGGTGATTGGTAAGAAGCTTCTGCTAGTATTAAATCCTGTAAACAACAAGTTCTGACAGCTAAGATCTATTATTATCACCACTCGTATCCCCTGAGTAGTGTTCTTACTATTGTTTGACAGGTGGAATTATGATACTTATTTTCTGCTATGTAAGCCTACAAAGAACTGTGAGGGGAGAAATCATAACAATTATTCCTTAGGTGTATGCTCCTGTAGAAAACAAGAGGGCTTGACTGACTAACACAGAGTAAACTGGAATAAACATAGTTACCCCAAGACTTCTAAATGTTTCTGGGAGAAACAAGGAATAAGTTTACCTAAGATGAAAGAAATAGAGTCTCCATCAATCATATGATTAATGTTCTTATGGAGGTGAAGTTTAAATGTCTAACGAGTCACTAGACATGTTCTATCTGGTCATACTCTTTTATCCTTCCACACTGAAATAGTTAGTGGAGACGTTGCTAATAAAACATAGAACAATTAATTTTTTTCAGCTTCAGTATATACAGGTGAAACTCGAAAAATTAGAATATCGTGCAAATGTTCATTTATGTCAGTATGGCAACTCAAAAGGTGAAACCAATATATGAGATAGACGCATGACATGCAAAGCGAGATATGTCAAGCCTTACTTTGGTATAATTGTGATGATTATGGTGTACAGCTTATGAAAACCCCAAATTCACAATTTTAGAAAATTAGAATATTACATGACATCAATAACACAAGGATTGGAAATAGAACAATATTGGACCTCTGCAAAGTATAAGCATGCATATGTACTTAGTACTTGATTTGGGCCCCTTTTGCAGCAATGACTGCCGCAATGCTGCGTGGCATGGATGCTATCAGCCTGTGGCACTGCTGAGGTGTTATGGAAGACCAGGATGCTTCAATAGCAGCCTTCAGCTCCGCTGCATTGTTCGGTCTCATGTCCCTCATCTTTCTCTTGGCAATGCCCCATAGATTCTCTATGGGGTTCAGGTCAGGCGAGTTTGCTGGCCAATCAAGCACAGTAATCCCATGGTCACTGAACCAGGTTTTGGTACTTTTGGCAGTGTGGGCAGGTGCCAAGTCCTGCTGGAAAATGAAGTCAGCATCCCCATAAAGCTCGTCTGCGGAAGGAAGCATGAAGTGCTCCAAAGTCTCCTGGTAGATGGCTGCATTGACCCTGGACTTAATGAAACACAGTGGACCAACACCAGCAGATGACCTGGCTCCCCAAATCAACACAGACTGTGGAAACTGCACACTGGACTTCAAGCATCGTGCATTGTGTGCCTCTCCATTCTTCCTCCAGACTCTGGGTCCTTGTTTCCCAAATGAGATGCAAAACCTGCTCTCATCAGAAAAGAGGACTGTGGACCACTGGGCAACAGACCAGTACTTTTTTTTTTTTTTTCTGTAGCCCAGGTAAGACGCTTCTGACGTTGTTTGTTGTTCAGGAGCAGCTTGACAAGAGGAATACGACATTTGAAGCCCATGTCCAGGATCTGTCTGTGTGTGGTGGCTCTTGATGCACTAACTCCAGCCTCAGTCCACTCCTTGTGAAAGTCCCCAACACTTTTGAATGGCCTTTTCCTGACAATCCTTTCCAGGCTGCGGTCATCCCTGCTGCTTGTGCACCTTTTTCTACCACACGTTTCCCTTCCACATAACCTTCTATTGATGTGCTTTGATACAGCACTTTGGGAACATCCAACTTCTTTTGCAATTACCTTTTGGGGCTTTCCCTCCTTATGGAGGGTGTCAATGATGGTTTTCTGCACAACTGTCAGGTCAGCAGTCTTTCCCATGCTTGTGATTCCTACTGAACCAGCCTGAGAGACCATTGAAAGGCTCAGGAACCCTTTGCAGGTGTTATGGATTCATTAGCTGATTAGAGTGGGACACTTTGAGCCTAGAATATTGAACCTTTTCACACTATTCTAATTGTCTGAGATTGTGAATTTGGGGTTTTCATAAGCTGTACGCCATAATCATCACAATTATACCAAAGTAAGGCTTGACATATCTCGCTTTGCATGTAATGCGTCTATCTCATATATTGGTTTCACCTTTTGAGTTGCCACACTGACATAAATGAACATTTGCACGATATTCTAATTTTTCGAGTTTCACCTGTATGGTCTGATATCTTTCCTGGCAGAATGATCTCTCTAGGAAGATAGGTAGCAGAGTTGTATGGAAATTGCTAGAAAGTGCTTCTCTGTGACTTGAAAAGGATGTGTAATACACAGAGGCTATTACTGCATGTATGTTGAAAGCTGAGTGAAGTGATTTTAGAATTGGGGGGCAGAAAAGCTCCATATGGTTTGCTTGGGGCAGATAATAAAATCTTTCTTTTTAGCAAGCACTACCGTGGTGGAAAAGATTCTCCTTGTGTTTGCCCTTTTATTGATCTCAGAGCTTATGCTAGAGAAGAGCAAGGACAACCTCTCCTGACTTATGGAAGACTTTATTGCATCAAATCTGAAGAAATGCAACTATCTATCTATCTATCTATCTATCTATCTGTCTGTCTGTCTGTCTGTCTGTCTGTCTGTCTATCTATGGTATATCTCCTTGACCAAGGGTGAAAGTCCTTCAAAATACCTCCCCATCATCACTGTCATCATTAGTTTTTGGTACAACATGAAAAATATCCACAGCAATTCAAATTCTTGACAGAAAAGAATGCTGTTGAAGTACACATATAAACATTTGTCTGGGACTGTGAAAAATGTTAGAGGACTCTCATCTTTATTTCTACCCAGGGACCTATGTCTTTAGAATTTGCATTATGGGCAGATGTTAAACCAATGCTTATTTCCAGCTGGAAATGAAATTATAAGAAATACTTTCCCAAACCTTGATAACAAAACTTGTGCCACGTTAAAGGCTATTGAAATGCGGGGGGGGGGGGGGGGAGTACAAATACTAAGATTAGGTTACGTTCTTAATCTTTTTTTCTATTCACTGGACCTCACATCTCAGTAGCATACCCAAAAAAACAGCAAAATCTGCAAACCAGTTATATATAAAAAATTCTGCTCTGTTTTAGTACTTTACTCTTTTTTATTTTAATTGCTCATTCTGTCTGATGTTTGCTGATGTCTTAAAAATCTTACAGAAATGATCACATTTTTAACTAACTTAACTTTTTTAATTAAAGCAATTAGAAAATAAAGTATCTTACTGCTACACCCATCAGACAAAGTATTCAAGAAAATGGACAAAAAATATTAAAAATCCCTACTTGAAAGGCACTTTTTCCTAATAATAAATATTGTATGGCTCTCAATACAGAGAAGCTACGAGGTCAAAAAGAAATTTTACTTGTTACAGTATTTTGGGAAAGTAGAAGTCACAAACAATTATTGCTGGTCTCACCCTTTGGTAGTAATTTTATAGAAGTGGGATTGATACATGTTTTCCTGTGATATGCTTTGGGCCAAAGGAAAGATGGTCAAATTAAAGTTTATTGTAGTAGAAAAGGCTTAGCCCATTTCTGAAAGCTAGAGATGGAGTGATTTGATGCTGGAAATGTTGTTCACATATTGTAAACTGTTATCATTAAAAACTACTGGAAACACCAAACTTTACTTTTAAGTTATATGCAGAGAAAAGATATAATAACACCATCAAACAACAACATTTGCCTATCCCAGGTTCTAGTTTGCACTGTATTTCTTGACTGCTTGTTTCTTTACTGTTGATGGTTGATCCTAAAAGGGTGAAGCTATCCACTACTTCAATATTGTCATTGTCAAGTCTACGGCTAGTTGTTGTACCTGTTGTCATTAGTCTGGTCTTTTTTCTATTTAAATTAATTCCGTTTTTTCAGTTAACTCTTTTCACTTTTATTATTCGAGCTTGCAGAATCATTTGCAGTTTTGGCTATCAGAGGAGTGACATCAGCATAGCACAGCTTATTGATGTTTCTTCCTCCAATTTTACAACTCAGTCCATCATCTTTCAAGCCTGCCTGCCTGCCTGCCTGCCTGCCTGCCTGCCTGCCTGCCTGCCTGCCTGCCTGCCTGCCTGCCTGCCTATCTATCTATCTATCTATCTATCTATCTATCTATCTATCTATCTATCTAATCAGTGTATAGGTTGAATAAATAAGGGGAGAATATACAGCCTTGTTTCATTCCTTTGGCAATCCAGGGCCAGTCTGTTTTGCCATGTTCTGACTGTACTGTGGTTTCCTGACCTGTACATAGGTTTTGTATGAGGACAATTGTATGTTCTGTGATTCCCATTTTTCTAAGCACATTCCACAGCTTGATGTGATTGCATTTGATATATAATCTGCTAATCATATATTTTGCTTCAGTTAAATAATCTTTTCAAGCTTGTTCAATCTTGTACATCTGAACAGCTTCGAGCATATAATGTATTTTTCATCCTTTAATGATGACTTCACTTATAAATAAACACGATGTGCTCCCCAAGACTTCTTACGTGCTTCATGAAACACTTACTGTTTGCATTCATGGAAAAAGAAAGGGAGAAAAAGACCTTTATGTGGAAAGTGGTTTTGCTACTTTAAGTGAGCTTCCTATTTAATTGTTATTCTTTTCTTATTTTTCTTTTTACTAGCGGTTATTTTAAATGTATTAAAGTTTCTTATTATAGAACTCCATTCTCTTATATTTCCATTTATAATAACTATTCACTTCTTTGGTGGCATGTTGAATTTCAATATTTCCCACTAATTGAAACCATAGTAAACATGGATCTGTCTTTCACAATAGATTGTCAGCAACCTCATAATATGGTGGAGCTAATTGCTGATATGACTTGCCTTTTCCTGACATTTGTATGGAATATAATACAGTAGGCAAATAATTATAACTATGAGCACTGACATAGTAGTAGAATGATTCCCAGAACAAAAATTAAGGCTACAAACAGAGTTATATGGAAGGATCTATTACTGAGATCAGTGAGTTGTATTCAACAGAACGATAATTGGAAAAAAAAGAAAACATAAGAAATGGCATATCAGTAATTCATCCGTATACTGCCAGGAACTGTGTAATGAAAGTTGTGCACTGAAGTTATAAGTTGTGAAAGTAGTTGTGCAATGATTTGAGCAACTGGAATTAAACTATTGGTTCTGACATCTGAATAAGAAATAAAATTGATCTCTAGAAGCAGTAACAACCATTCTTTCAAATTTTGTTGTTGCTTAAATGCTTTATTCCTGCTATTGTTATCTTATAAGAATACTGTACAGATAATTTGACCAATGCAACTTTTTGGCTATTCAGACCAGTGATATTCATAAGTTAATATGAAGCAAAAAAAGCAGAAGGGAATATTTTCATATTTTTCAATACTGGAGAGATCTGAATATTACAAGACATCCAAGATTCTTACCTTACAATTTTCTTTAAACTATCACATGATATTTTAGTAGGCCTATTGTATCTGGATCTACCCTCCCGGCTTTCCAGAAAGAATTAAAGACCTGACTCTGCCAGTTTGCATGAGGTGACAACAATCTTACCCAACCCTGGGGGTGGTTGGCGCCTTGATGATACTGAGTGACTGCCAATTTTATACCTATCCTTGGATCTATTTATGTTCTATTTATTAAGTTTATTGCATATTGTAATTTTAATTTAACTGTTTTGTAAACCGCCCAGAGTCATTTCAATGAGCTGGGTGGTGACAAATTTGACAAATATGCCATCACTTAACTTCCTTCTCTTATTTTTTGGAATAGATCCATTCATGAATAGTCTGAACCAGTTTATAGAAATTATCTGCTGCATTAGAGATCCTTTCTAAATTAAAGACTAACTTTCTACATCTTTGGAGGGGAGAAGGATTTCTTCAGTTCCAATTCCAGTTTCCCATGCAAATGGCTATGTAGTCTTAATCATAGGGTAGCTTCAGATGTAGCATTTGCACTGGTCCCAGATTTCCTGTGATCCCATATCATCCCTGTTCAGCAGCTGTGCCTATTTATTTCTAGCTCAAAATGATGCAAGTCTGGTATTCCAGCTAAAATGGTTTTAACCACTGCAGTTGGCTTTACAAAACACCAAAAAGCAGTGGTGATTCCTGGGTGCTGTTTTTAATGCTGGATAAAGCAATGATTAGAAATGATAGAAACATAACACTTTCATTAGTAATTGATTTTGTTGTCAAACTGTTCTTCCATTAGGAAATATTTCCTAACAGTCAACAAGAATTTGCTTTCCTGTACTTTAAAATCATTATTCTATGCCTTATAGTCTGGGATGATAGAGAAATAGTGCTGATTTTCACTGTCATATTCTTTCAGATTTTTTATACTAGCCTACATATCATATAAGCCACTTTAATAGTTCTTCCTGTTCACATATGAGGCTAGGGATTACATTATTTGATTTGAGAAATATTTGATTATATCTGATATGGTGGCCTCTGGATATTTTGCTAACCATAAGTTATAATATTACATATACAATCATCCTTTAGCTAAAAGATGTAGTCATTCAAGAGCTGTTTATGGATATGCAAAATTCATCTGTCTTGGAATAGATTGATAACTTCATAATGTTCCATTACCCACTGGACCATGCTGTGTGTGTGTGAGTATGTGTGTGTGCAGTTTGTCAGTTTCTAAAAGTAAATCTTCCAAACTGGAAGCATTTTGAGGTATTTCATGGGGAGATCTAAACCTGAAACAAGCCTGTTTCATTCAGAATGTTGCACATGGAACATCTTGAACTACTTATACTTTGGAGAACTGATTTCTGGAAACTGCCCAACCTAATGGCATAGTCTGAGGATGTTCAATGCGGCCTGGAGGGAAGTGGATTTTGATGAACCCTAAGTTTTTATTTGACAAAGAGCCTGTATCTTGATTTTCATATTATCTATATTACCAAAAAAAGTGCTATTTTGACATTTTCTGTTGAGCAATTATTTTTTAGACTTAACCACTAGTATTTTTTTTTTCATCAGTCTGAACATCACCTGTTTTTCAGATACTGCTTTAAAGAAGGTCAGATGTTTTCTTATGGAGCTATAGAACATTCAGATAAAAACAAATCTGACTAACAATACTGCTTGGCAATATTTTACCTGGGAAGTTTTCTTATGAAATTGTAGTAAAACCCAGGAAGACTTCCTATATAATGTTCATATCTCTTTGATTAAATGTCTAATGATGTACTCCTATATATAAGATCTCAGTAGAATTTACAGTTGCAATGGATAATGTGAAAGTACAGGCTGCTTAGACCCATGAAAAATAGCCTAAGACTTACCTGAATATTAAAGTGGAATAAAATCCTGCCCTAAACTTTCTCTTCCCCTTTAGGGATTAAATAAGCCTGGGTAATATAATTCTTGGAAGGGGCTCAGTGGGGAAACAGTAGGAAACCTGAAGGTTTCTCATGCCCCAATCAGTTGGACCAATCAACAGCCAGCCAGAGCTTTATCTTTTGTAAGGCTCACTTGAGAGAGAGGTAAAAGAGGAAGTAAGAGGATGGTTTGAAGTTTGATTGACAGAGACTGGTGTTGCAGTATCTGAATCGCTTTATACCCAGCCCAGCAGGATTGGGTCACAGGCTCTTTTGGATTCAGAAGCAATAAGAAAATAAAATAACATAACATTACCAGTCTATTACCACATATTCACAGGCATATCAGCAACTTGAAGCAAGATCCTGTGTCTCTGCTTAGTTTAGATTCTCCCCAATACCTTCTTTAACTGGAAGTTTTTGTACAGACCGTACTGTCCGTGGATTAGAGGTAAGTTTTGAAACATACGAGTTGCTATTTGTCTCCTTGACTGATATGGGAATATAGTTTTCCATTAGTCTTTAATTCATCTATTTTTTTTAATTAGCATCCAGAAGATGATTGAATATAGCAATGACTGTTTGAGCCGTTAAAAGGCAATTCTTAGCAATCAGAACCAGGCCTCCATTTAAATTCTTCCTGATATAAGCACCATCATCCCCTCTATTTCCTGGTAGAACTTCATTTTCAGAGTAAGGGCAATCATTCACTTCCCAGTCCAAAGAGGAATAAGAATTGTTAACAGAGGTTACAAGGGGAGGAGAAAGAAAAGGAGATTTATATGCAGTGTCCTTAAGCTGGAACAAGTCCTTTATCTTTTGTTGCCTAGAAGTCATTGCAGCCTTATTTGGGATTTCCTCTTGGCTGAATCTATGGTTTGTGCCTCCTTTTAATATTTCATTTTAAATTATTTTTTGTTCCTGCTTTATAATTTTGCATCCTTGATTACTGTTTGAAGTTATATACAGTACTTTAGGTTACTAATCTAATAACTAAAACTACTTGAATAAAACTAAATAAAAGCACTAAAATGAGTAAAAATTCAAGAGCTCTTTACAAAGCTGTCACTCCATCTCCATCTTGGATCCAACATTCTAACAAGATAACATGAAACAGCAATCAAATAATATTCAAGAGTACAATATGACAAAGAAAAATAGCCTTATACCCATTCTGCCAGTCAGGAACCCCAACAAAATTATGGCAGGCAGAATCCTTCAAAGCTAGCAAACATGCATCACCCTCTCAGGTCTACATCAAAGTTCTATCCCATGTGGGTTTTTGACTAGCTTATATATGCTCTAAACCACCAATACACCTGTTTTTGATGGTCTCATCTCACTGGAGTTTGCCAAGGACAAGTCTATCTTGTGCTTGGAATGCTTTTCAGAACTAGTCATTCAGTATGGAAGGTCTACATGTGATAAGTTATCAGACATTCACAGATGATATAGGAAGATTCCACCATCCTAATCAATTAAGAGATCTCATGAGTATAGGTATGTTAGTATATTTAGTAATACATGTGAAAATGTAAAAATCAGTTTTATTCACCAGTACACTAAGTAACAGGCACCAAGGAATCAGATTTAAGACCTTTTAAAATAAACAGAGGTTCCAAACAAGAGGGCTCATATCATGTATTCTGTCAGTCTCATTACAGGATATTAGATAAATATATTTAATATCTTTTTATAAAAATAGAGCATTGTGAGATCAATCTGTTTACAGACAAAATATGTGTTTTTTGTAGGAATATGAATTAAATTTCTTACAGTGGCAAGTTTAGAAGTTATTTGGTAAATTACCTGCTATGTTAATTAGGATTGATAAAGAATTATAGAGGCACTTTCAGAACATTATTAGACTTCATATTAGTTCAGGTGGTTTTAGGCATAATTATTAGCAAGGACTGACATCAAATATATATCTTCAAATTAAAATGGAACTTAAGTCACAGCAATATCATTTATTATCATTGCTTGCCAGAACACCAGTAGTTAAAATTATTATTCCATTAAAAATCCTGTTTTTATTTAAGCACTTCTATTCCCTATAACTTGATTTCTTTTATTGTTGATTGTTTCTTAATTTATTCATAATGATTAAAAATTGGGATTGGTGAGGTTGCTGAACATACTATAACATAAGTGGGATGTAGGTCTAGTAATTGGTTGGTTCAGCAATGTTTAAAAATTTGAGAAATTATTTAGCTGGAAAATCAACACCAAAAGAGGTTTGAAAAACTCTACAATGAATGACAAATAGACTCATATTAAGCTACCATTTATTAGCTAGCTACAGTGGTAACTTTTTTACCTAAAAAAAATTAGCTTTGCCTGTACAAATTAGGGCTGTGAGGCAAACAGAAACCTTCTGTCGGGACTGCCAGGAAGACAAAACAGCTGTGGGTGCTCATGCGTGTGGAGACCCCTGGCAAAGCCTGTGAAGCAGTGGCACTGAGCCTTCTGCAGGATAAAGATGCTTCAGATTTGGGGAGGAGAGATTTCACTCAAGGCAATGCAAGGGGTGTCACTAAAACAGTTATTTATCATTACCTCCAGTGCATCTGGTTGCTATTTATTCAGAGACTCAGAACATCTTGTAGCAACTGCAGGTTTACAGCTTTTATTGCCTGTCTGCTGAACTAAAGCTTTAACTATCTTACTCACTCACACCCATATGAACCCCACCTCAAAAGCCTCGCTGGACATATCACATAGATTTGAGATCTAGGAGAATTGAAGCGGGAAAGCCATTGTGCAGAGTAACCCATGGCTATGAAGTACTAGAACTGCTAACCACAGGTTTGACGCGTCCATTCTTCTTGCGGCTTTTGGTCCTTTTCCACTTGAGTGCCAGTGCTTTAGCTACTTGATATGGGAACTAACTCTTCTGGAAAAAAAAAAAAGCATTGTTTCTTGAAATGTGTGTGTATGTATACTTTTAATTACATTTTTTAAAAAAATATGCTTATAATTTTTTTTTTTTACTTTCAACTTGCATTGTAATTTATACTTTTCTTTCTTTATTTCTTTTTCCGTTGTACAAGAAAAAAAGAATATTATTTGTGTTGCACTTCTTCCTTAACAGCATTCTCTATTTTGTGGTGCATCACATTCTGAGCAAATTCATACTAGGTTTGTATTTTGTATTCTTTTTCTAAATGCTTTCATACTGTATTGTATGTATACTGAATTACTCCCCAGCAGTAAAATTTATGTTGTTATCAGTATTTGATCTGTAAATATGTGTTACACTAAATAAATGTTCTCTCTGGGGACATGTAATTTCAATTGGCAACATATAGCTTTGCTTGCCAGAATGGAAAGACTTGGTTCTAATGCATGATTATATTCAGCTCCTCTAGAATTCATATTTTTTTCATCAAGTGACAATGTTTCTTCATATTACAATCTGAGGCTGATTTTTATAAGAATGAACACTATACAAGAATGAAGAAAAATAGGAAGAGAAGACCTAATAAAAAGGATAAAAATAAAATTTCAAAAAAGAGGTAGGGGATAATGGGAAGGAATAAATGAAGAATAACATTATATACATACATATTCATCACATTAATCCCTTTCAGGGGAAGCAACATCCTGCAAAGCACAGAAATGGTATAAGTAATAGTAAGCAAAAAAACCCTGAAAGCAATAAATGGAGGAGAAGGAGGAGGAGGAGAAGAAGGCATGTGGTAGTACTGGAGGAGATAGCTAAAATCTAGTTTCCACCAATATCATTTACTATATTTCCCCATATCTTTCTATACCAGCAAATCACACTTGTGCTTCTGCAATATCCAAATATTGCTTTATTGCTTTCTATTTTTTTTAACACTCTCAACTTTCTCTTTTTGAAGGTGTCGTCCATTCCATCCAACCACAGCTTTCTCAGTCTTCACTTTCTTCATATATTGTCATAATTTGTTCAATTCATTATTGCAAAGTATCAATACAAAACAAACTAAACAAACAAACAACAACAAAAACCCCAGAAGGCTTCCTCTATTTGCATGTTACATGTTACAATTATGTTACACCATAATTCCTTACAATAAAATTAAATACAATAATACAATAGGAAAATATGTTTTATATAACATGCAAGTTGCACCTTATGCTTCATTAGGAAAGGAAATCTGAAACTGCATCCACATGCTGGTTGAATCTGCTTATAGGAAATGTAATTATTGCTCTCTAGATTACTTTTAATGATCTTGCAAGTTCAGTGCAGTGATTAATGATATTTATTTAAACTTGGTTGTCTTTACACTTATATACAGATGCTGGTTAGCTTTCACTATCTCAGAATTAACTCTAATCCTCCAATTGATATCATCCTACTTTGAACACATGTAAGTTGCTAGATCAAAGCTTTGAATGATGTAAACCAGATTTTTTTTTTCATTTATTTTAAGTATTAGTGGCATTTGGATTTTCTTTTACAAACCAATATAAAACCAACATAAACTCTACAATAAAAGACAAACTGATTGCTTTGAGGCTCCTTTTTCAATTAGTTTTCAAAGTATATTTGCATACAGTGAACAAGTTCATAATAATTGCTGTCACAAAGGAACACATGCTGCTAGTTATAGCAAACACATTTGGTGAATGTTCTCACAGCCTTGTGTAGAAGATCTTGTGGCATATGATAGATAAGCAAAGATTTGGATTAGATGGGTTTTTCAAAGATTGACTTTTTAAAAATTTCTAAAACTAATTAGCCACTCTGTAGCAGCTGTACTTGGAGTAAACATTGCATAATAGAATAAAAATACACATAAATCCATTTTACATACACACACACACAAACACACTTTCCTGGAACTTAGAACTTGCATTTTTGTTGCTCAATTTACAGTCTGCATGCTCCAATCTAATAACTTATTTACTGTAAATGAAAGTAGCCCACATTATACCTAAACCAATCAGCAGTAGTTTCATAAACATTTCAACATTTATTGCCCCATACAGAAAATAACTAGTTGTTGGAACATATTCCTTTAATAGTAATAAACAGCTCTTAAACTGAGTTGTCATCATCTGAGTTGTCACCATCTTAACCACTCCTGTATTAATCAAAGACAGAAGTGAATAAGCACGTGACAGCAGCAGCTGCCAATCCTTTTTGCTGTTTACATGGTAAAATCTTTCAGTTTCACTTTATCCTTCATTCATTTCTCAAACTCTTCTATCTCCTCCCTGACAAATATATGAATGCTGACAAATACTTAAAAAAAAAGAACAAGAAAAAGAAACTAGTTGATTAAAACTTTTACTCACCTTCATCCACTAAATTCAGTTGATACAAATACTTCCAGGTTGGAGGGAATCAAATACTTCCATACTGCTGTTTGTTGAAAACTACAGAGATGACCTTGGAGAAACTATGTGCCAACAGTTACAAACAGTTGCTTTAAGACTGGGGGTGGGGAACCTTTAGAAACTCAGACTGACCCTGCCATATCTTCTGAAGGGAATAAGAGGGAAGGGAAAACATAGTTAGGCTTTCAAAATTCTTCTATTATAGCTTATATCACACCCATTACACTTGAGAAAGCTTGAGAAGTGATGCCTATATCAATAAAGTAAATTTTCAGTCATTCTTGAGGGATCTGTTTCCTGTCCTGACCTAACTCAAAAGACTGATACCTTCCAGGATTCAAAATCAGGAGGTTTATATGATCATTTTATCATATATACATAGTTCTTGAAATAATGATTTAGTATAAAGATTTATACAAGGTTTCAAATTGGAAAACTGCTTGGAAAAAACTCTTAGGAATTAACAACA
Organism: Liasis olivaceus; assembly: GCA_030867105.1. Classification (NCBI taxonomy): domain Eukaryota; kingdom Metazoa; phylum Chordata; class Lepidosauria; order Squamata; family Pythonidae; genus Liasis; species Liasis olivaceus. Next base: position 80,645,908 of record CM061352.1, on the reverse strand, counting down.
ACAAAAATGTTTACTTGGCTTTTAGACCACACTGTTAAAAATGCTAATGAATTTATGTTTATTATAGCATGAATGTGGTTTATTAAAAATGGAAACAATATCTTTGAAGGATAGCAAAATACTTAGGAAGACCTATCATTTGATACATTTCTATTTCAAAGATGAAAAATAAATTCTTTAACTTAAATCTATATTAATTAGATCAGAAAGTATTTAATTTTAATTTTGAGATACAATACTAAATGCTTAGGCATAGTTTTTAAATTTGCCATTATAAACAATAACAAAATAATGAAATGTATGTCTGTTCCCTCTACAATTGAATACTGCTGTATTCAAAATTTTAATACTTCAGTATTAAGATGCAGCTTATTATTATTTTTATTCAACAATAATTCTATGATATGGTTTTGGAATAAAAAACAGTAATAAAAAACAATAATAAGGATGGGTGATTTGTCTCATTATTTATTAATCCACCATAATAAATCACACAAATGTTCATTTTTGCAGGAACTTGTTTTAAAATATCAATTTTAACCCACTTCTTCTAGAATATATAATTTTTGAAAACAATTTTGGCATAGTTTATAAGTTGGTAAATCATGCCACAGATTTTGGCATGCCCCTATGTTTTTAGTTTTTATGTTGTACCCAACAGCTGTTGTTATGGGGTTGTTATGGAGCTGGGTGTGTTTTCCTATAGTCTTACTTTACTTACTCACATACATACTATGGGACCATCGGTTGCTCCATCCGGTAGGAATTCCTTTTCCAGGTATCCTGCATTAAGTATGGGGTTGTCAGCCAATGCTTTACTCTGGGAATATCTTCCCACACTGTCTAGTTTAACCTGTCAGCAGGTTACAATTTGAGAACATCTTCCCACATTACACTTGACAGTAGATTATATATTGGGATACCCTTTGGCAGTACCCACATTTACCATTGGGTCCTTTGGTGGACCATACTCTGAGATCACTCCTTTGGGCTTAGCCACATTTAGCAACTGGATTTGTCAATCAGCCCTCAACTCCAGGAAGATCTCCTCCCAGGTATCCTGCATTTATCTGGTATCCTTTTACCTCAATCATCCATTTCATTGTCTCAAATGTAACCACACACTAAAAATATGCAAAGCAGGGACTTCCAGTGGAGATCTAGAGAGCTAAATATGTCTCTGTGGAGAGCAAGGTTGACAACCGCAGCAAAGACTGAAGAACTGATGAGTAGACTGATTCTTCAGAACCTCTCCAGATAAAGAGAGGACTGGAGATTGCCCACATGTGCTCTGGATAGCTGCTTCTCATGTCCTCATGAGGGATAGCAGTTTCTAGCAGGCCTGAGTGCCAGGAGACAAAGTGATTAATCATCAAGCTCACAACTACAAACAGCACTTTCAAAGGACACTAAGTTCATTAACTTCACTTCTAATCACTTTTGGAAATTGCTTATTTAAATATCTTAAGGCTATTAGAAGTTTTCAGAATGACAAGTCTGAAAAGTTACCAGGTGAGTGTATCTTTATTTCTGAACAAAAGAAAAATTAACTATACATTTTAAGAACTTGAAGAATTTGAAATAAATGGCAAAAAGCTGAACAAGATTTTGAACTAAGAAAGTTATAAATGAACTCAAGATCCATACAAATTTGGAATATTTGAACTTTTACTATAAGATTTTGGAATTAACTATATAAAATAAACAGCTTGTTGTAAGAACCAGAATTATTTTGTCATAACAGAGATCAGAGATCTATGATTTAAATTGGACACTAGAGGGGACTTAAGACCAGGCAAAAAAAGAAAAAAAATGCCTTGAGAATTGGGATTTACAAAGTACAATAACATTTGAAATATACAAATACGCAAAGCAAATCCTTTTTCCTTTTATGCTCACTTGAGTATGGCTAGGAGCATAAAGCTTCAGAAACAGACTAAATTAAACTCTCTTGTTTTGGTTTGTTTTTTTAAATTTGGTTAAAGCTTTGGAAGTGGGGACATGGTTACAAAGTTCATAATCCTAATCTTAATTTGAGGACAAAAAGGGCATAAACAGGGAAAAGGGAAAGGAAAGAGGAAAATAGGGGTTATAGTTTTGTTTTGGTTTTTTAGAGAACTTTCTAGGAGACTTCAAAAAGAAATGTTACTTAACTCTCACCATCCATGGCACTCTTGATCTTTGATTTTTTTGGGAGATGTATGGATAAAGAAAAAGTGCTGGGTAGAATAGGAATCAATGGCTAACCAGACCTTAGGAGGCTAGCAACCTTTTTTGGGGTGTTTCTCTTAAAACCTTTAGAATATAATGCCATATCTTGATACCTCAACCATCTTTCTTATTGTTTCTTCACCATGTTTTTCCATATATATACCATTCTAATGTTCTTCTTTTGCTCTCTTCACCTTCTCCATTGCAAATGCAGGTGACTCCAGCTGGTTGTGTCTATCCACATCTTGATTCTTTCTCTTGCTGTTAGGTGGTGGCTGATTACCATTTCCTTTCTGACATTGCTTGTAGGTCTATGGTTAGGTATAAACTTCTGGTAAACCATAACTTCTCCTGTGAAACCTAAAAAGGTCTGAAAGGTGACATTAGAGAAAGGAGAAGGAATGAAGAAATCCTGTTCTCTAAAAGTGATGCTAGCACAAAACAGTAATTCATGTTTAACATGGAGACTGTTAGCAGAAGCAAGACTATTCATCTGACAGTTCCAAAATCAGCATTAAAACATATGATGGAACTAATAATATCCATGATGTTCTGAACCATAACCCTCCACCCAATGCTTTCACTTATGGTACTCATACTTTGCTGTCAGTGCAAACAGAAACTTTTATGACACACCTTCTACCTTTTCAATTCCATTTTGTAATATATCCTTAGGGATATATAAAACTGCCTTTTATCTAGTCATGTTAGAATCAAAAATATTAGGTTAAATAGATAACTTCAGTCTTGAACCCAGTGCCACCATATATGTCAAAGAATTCCTAATGAGCAGGAGAATTGGAAGAATTTAGTGTTATGCCTATTCTTTATAAGAAGATCAGACTTAGAATATTTAGCAAAAGAGAAAAGAGAGATGAGATAGAAAATAGAGATTCCCCTCCTTTAAACTTTTATCATCAGTTTTTCATAAAATATGGGCACTGCCTACCCTAGCTGGAAGAGGGTGCCAACTTTATTGATGTGTTTTCCTGAGAAAAATAGAAAAAAGAGTATCTGCCCAAGAAAAACAATTCTTATGACTTATAGCTCAAGCCTGAACTTCTCCTGGGGCCAGTTGTAGAACTTGCCTTCTCTATTACCAGGATTTGGTGGAGAAAACAGGATCTCATTCTCTTCTTCTGTTATGTTCAAAACTGTATAAGTAATACTATCTTAGCCACTAAAAATAGATGGAGCAAAAAAAAAAAGTCTATTATTCTTCAGCCTTTCAGAAATCCCAGAAAAATGATTGCTTTTTTCCCCTAAGGAAAGAATCTGTAATGTCATTGATTATAGTTCAATCATATATGTATAACATCTGCATCTATTGCACCACATTTCTAACAACTATGACAACTGATTGAATGAATTCTATTTATATTTGTGGGTGAAATCCTACATGTATAATGCCTTGTGCTGAGAAAGAATGTAAATTTATGCATGGCTTGAAATATCATTTTCCATTCCAGAACCAATATATTCTACCATTCTAGGCCAATGAGGTTTTTTTTTAAAAGCATTCTTCAACTTGAATCATTTTTTTAATGATATGGGAAAAAATAAAGAGATAATGTTCTGATGAGGCAGGAAAAAAATAATTCTATCACCAGATGAAATACTTGAAACTACTTTTTAATTATAAATGAAAAAAATAAAACAAAGAACATACACCGATCAGCAATTCCAGTGAAGAACTGAATTATATGCATATAACAAAACACATAAAAACATCAATAATAATAATAATAATAAATCAATAGATAAATAGATGGAGGCAATCACAACTCAATTTCTTTTTTTAATATCTCAGCTTTGAGCAAGTTCCAAAATGCTAATTAAGAGGGAACTGACCATATTTCAAGGAAAATGGCATTCTACAGGGCAGGTGCAGCAACACAGAATAAGCGCCTGCAAGCCATCATCTTGTTTACATTCTGATAGCAGTTTTTCCTTTGGACATTCACGTCAGATGTGTCAAGACTTGTTGAAGTCAGGTAGTTTTAAAGGTGAAAAACAGCTTTAGAAGTGTGCTCAGCAGCTACTAATATAATAGAGTGGTGCCTGGAGCACAGATATAATATGTCCATGTCACTGTATTCCAGCCAGCAGTCAGGACACTGAATTCTGGATTAGTTGAAGCTTCTGGATGATTTTCAAAGGCAGCCCCAGGAGGAATGCATTGCAACAGTCCAGATGAATGGTATGATGGCATGAATCACTGTTGTGAGGTCTTTATATTCCAGATAAAACTGCTACTACCACACCAACCAAATCTGGGCAAAGATTCCCTTCACCTCAGCCACTACTTATCCATCTGACAATAGCCATGAGTCCAGGGGGATCCCGAAAACACAAACTTGATCCTTTATGTACAGTACATCCTATCAAGAGACAACACTAGAGATGTCAAAAACCTGTAATAGAGAAACAGTAATTCCATCTTGCTTGGTTTCAGTTTCAGGCTGATGGTTCCAGCCAGACCCTCGCACTGGGTCGAGACACCGGCATTATCTCTTGTGTAACCTATAGTGGTGATTCCTCAACATAGAGAATTTATGTTGCACAATGGTGTGAAAAATACATTTCAACAAGGAGAAAATATTATTACAAATTCTAATTGACAGTTAATTCCTCATCAGAAGTTAAACGGTAACAAAAAACTACTTCTCCCAATTGGTGTAAACAACAAATTTTAACAATTAAATTGATGGGAATAGTGCCAGGGACCATAGTTTTACAGAATATTTTCTTTCACACTGTCTCATTGATCTTAAACATTCATTAATGAGCTATTTGGAAATGAACAATCAATGAAAGACTCGATTCTATGTGTGTTTTGCCTTGGGCAGTAAATATGAAACCACATACTGTACCATATTTTTTATGAATGTATTTGTTGCCAAAAATAGGTTTATGAATTTTCAACATGATTATTTTATGAAGAAGGCAGTTTACTGACCTTTTCTCTTTTTTGTTGATAAAATAATATATTCACATAATTGAAGAAGACTGAATACTGCAACTTTTTAAATTTGTGAGGCCAAGCAGAATAATGCAAAATATAATAATGTATCAATATCTTCAAATAACATTTTCTTTCATATACAGTATGTATATAGGAGACATATATAGGTTAATCTTTGTATTACAGCTTTTTTCACAAGTTTTAGAAGTCTGCAATTAATCTTTTCCCCATCAATGATTTCAAAGTTCTTACTAAAAATAATTTTAAAAAAGAAATGTGCAGCTGACTAAAAGGCATGCTAAATAATCAAGTAACATGTATAAAACTTGTGCAAAACTATCCTCTCATTTTTATTTATATACTTCCTGAAAATATTAGTACTTAATATGGCTAGCAAAGATTTATTTAGTTTTTGTTTGTTTGTTTACTGGGCTTTTATAAACACATAGAAGCAATCTTATGAATATAATTTTATATATATATTGATGTACTTCTGCTGGGTAACATGAATTTTCTATGGACTGCCTAGTCAGTTAAAACATATTATAAAAAGTAAAACAATATGTAGGCAATATGAAACAACATGAAACAAATTTCAAAATAATACAAAACATATAAAACAGCACCATATGATATGGTATGCACTACATGGCCATGGTGTGCCTGAGCTACTCATAAAATAGGTCTAGATGATCTACATTAACACCAGCAGCTGAGTGAGATGCACCACGAGCCTTTCCAACAGCTTTCCTGTGAAAGTTGGCATGCACAAGGCTTGGCATTATCGCCATTGCTGTTCATTCTCATTATGGGTATCATCACATGAGATCTGCATCACAGTGTCCCTTGGGCCTTGCTTTATGCTGACAATGTTGTATTCACAGCTACCACCAGGGAAGAACTGCAGTATTGTGTCCAGACATGGAATGATCATCTTAGCCAATTCAGTTTGCACTTCAGTATCAAGAAGACTGAGTATTTAGAGACCAACTCGAGCACATTCACCTTCCAGGTCAGCGGCAAAGATCTCGTGAAGACAAACTCCTTCCATTACTTAGGATCCCATCTGCAAAATGAAGGTGGCATTAATTGGGAAGTGTGTGCAAAGGTGAATGCAACATGGCTGTGGAGGAAGCAGATTACTGGAGTGCTGTCCGAAAGGTGCATGGCAATTCACTTAAAATTGAAAGTGTATAGAATGATGATCCACTCAGTAGCACTGTATGGTGCTGAGTGCTGGCCAACCTCCAAAAGTGCTGAATGCCTTTTACATGCCATGGAGATCTGTATGCTCCATTGGTCATTAGGTGTCTCCTTCTTGACCACGTCAGCAATGATACAATCTGGCAGCAGATCGGCATTGCACCAATAACAGAAAATGCAGGGAAAATGCCTACAGTGGTATGGCAATGTCCTATGAGCAGCACCCCATACCATCACCTGTACTGCCTACCACTTTAACACTGATGGCAAACACCTGCACAGAAGGCCAAAACATAGGTGGCAGGACACAATTGACACAGACATGAAGATCACCCAGTTGCTGCACTCAGTCATGTGAAATGGTGTTTGTTGATCCAAAAAGCAGACCTTGCACTGTGGGAAAATATGAAGAAGAGGAAGAGGAGAGAACAGCACCACAGACTGAAGAAAAATTAGGAGAAGCAATAATAATAATAATAATAATAATATTGTTTGCATAAAATCACTGTAATGAAGAACTTTGATTATGTGCCATCAAGTTGTTTTTGACTTGTTGATTTGTTTGATGATCCATCAATTTGTTTTCTTGACTGTCCACGGTATTTTCAGGAGTCTTTTCCAATACCAAAGTTCAAAGATGTCAATACTCTTCCTATTTTGCTTTTTCAAAGTCCAGATAAAGAATTAACAAAACATTTAAGAACTAAAACATTAAAAAGCCTGGGAAAATGAAAAGGCTTTCACAACGCACCAAAAAACCAAGCATGGAGAACCAGGTGTGCTTTTCTACAGAAGGCAACACCACTGAAAATTCTTTTGCTCTTGTACTGTTCCATTTTCCTCCTCTCTAAACTAATTGACCTCTATTCTTCAGAAGGATTATTTTGCTACAGGCATATCTATATTTCCAGAGGCTTGTTTCTTTGAAAAGTGTTTTTTTTTTTTTAATAATCTGAGCAAGCCTTAGCTCTTGTCAAGACTAAGATTTCTATATCTATGAGTTAAGTGTATATAAACAGAGCCTCTCCTCCTTCAGGTTATTCCTTTGCTGCTAGACTCACATTAGCTGCAGGCTTCCTTATAGAAAAAATCTTGCTGAAAAAGGTCCCTAAGGATCATGTGAATTGCAGTGGTTATTAATTGCAAAACTATTTTGTATATATCTCTTCTACTGAAAACATAAAATACAGATATAATGCCGCTTGCTAGCCTCAGATGTTTTTTCCCTCTAATATGTGCCTTTTTAAAGGATAAGGATAACCTTTCATAGAGAACCACACATAAATCGCTTCTAAGTCATGCCTTTACAGTTTATGCCTTTAACATTATCTGTGTTCTACGACTGTAGTCATCAGTGTTCATCAATAAAATGTAGAATTATCTTTGTAGCTGCTTCCAGCTCAGATATGCTGCAATCGTTTATCTTTAGTTTCCCTTTTCAGTTTTTTTTAAGGGCTTCCATGTGTGTGTGCGCATGTGTGCATGCGTACACGTGTGTTGTGTGTGTTCAGAAAAGCCAAGAGGATAGCTATAACCAAAATCGCGCATCTTTTTTAAGTCTGTTGCACATGCAGGTGTGTGGCTCTGAGTGCAGGGTTGTGGTCACCAGCTTGACTTTTTTTTGAGGGGGAGGGTCTTTTTTCCCCAAAATGAATTATTGTAAAATACAAATACTATAAAATACAAGTAATAGCTAAGTACAGTGGTCTTTAGACGATAGAAACTGGAAGCTATTAGTACTGTGATGATTAAAACAAATTAAACCTTTCAAAATAGAAAACTTACAGCAACATTAAAAATGATTTCTAAAATAAAAATGGACATCGCGTTGCTTAAGTTGTGCAGTTAATGCTTAACATTGATAAGAAGGTGCAAAATTTAATATGAAAAAAGTTTTATCATTTTGAACTTGATACTAAAATCTCCACTGTGTTATTATATGTTGTTATTTATGAGTACTAAAAAAAAGGGGGAGAAGGAAAAGAGAGAGAGAAGAGAGTGCTTGGAAAAGGCAGATAGGTACTTAATTTCTAACTTCCCTCTTCTCTGCACTCTGACTGATTTGCAATGTTCATCAACATTTAAACCCCATAAAACCATACTATAAAGGTTTGAATTTGTCTTGCTACATGATGTTTGTATATATGGAAGACATTCCTGCTTAAATTTCTACCAACTTCAGTTTTTTGACTCTCTTGGCAGATATCTAAACTTCAAGATAAAGATGGGCAGCAGAAAGGAATACTACTACTTACTGTATATATTTTATCTAGGCTGTCAGCCTACTCATTTAAATACAAAAATATCTGACTGAAAGGGAAAGGTCCAAACACTTTCAAAAAGCTCTATTCTCATACTATCAAAATACTATTTTATCATCTCTGCAATTTACAAAAGTACCCACAAATTCAAACTGCTCTTTAAATTCCTGGTTAGTAGTAGAAAACGTTTCATGTTATCCTTAGGTAGGAACCGTCTATTTCTGATCTATTTAACTTTTGAAAATATTCCAAGGCACCTCAGGAAAATGTTGTTTTATACTGTGAGATATAAATTCCCTCTTGTTTTCTCATTAATCTGTAAATAAAAAAAGTCTAAACTAATTTGCATTTAAATAGGTAATTTTGATATGTTTTTAAAAATAAGTGCCAACCTAGATTATGTTTTCCCAACTAATTTGTGGGCAAATTTAGCTACCTTTTCATTTTGCACTTCTTAACACAAAGATAAATATGTTGGCAGAATAATTAAAAAGATATATATTAGGGAAAAGGGCATACTTTTTTGAAAAAAAGTATGTTAAATGCATGCATTTTTGTTTGACATGGAAAAATATAAATATTATAGACAGTGGAAAATGCAGAGTAATATATTCATACTTTTGATACATCTTTTATTTTAATCTGCATCTCTATGCCACATTTTTGAAATCTGTCTTCTACTTCTCATCTTTGAGGTGAATACATCTCAGGGTTGCTTGTCATATATACTCACTAAGGCTTCTGTGTAAGCCTTTACTTTTGAAAATATACATTAAATTTTTGGAAAGATATATAATGCAATGTAAAATCAACTTTTTCCAAGGTACAGAGAACACACACATACATCTAAGCAAAATATTTTCACAAATCTCTTTCCTTTTATACAAAGCATAAAAGAAATTAGCATGCTTTAAATAGTTTCTATTTGAATTTATAACAAGAAAAAAACTGAGATGTGCAACATACTTTAATAAATTAAATGAAACAATAAAGCACATAAAATAAGCATTAGAAGCCTAAATGTTTTCTGCTGATGGAATACTACTAAGATGTTATTTCTGCAACTCATTTTTACCATTTGGATATTTTCAAAGAAGTTAAGATTTGGGATGCATTTATTACTGCTTATATTTGCTTCAGGAAAACGCTATTTCCTAGCACAGTACAAATTACATGCTCAAAAGACATTACACAGTAGAATTTACTTCAGTTATGTGCTTCATTCTATATCCAATAAGAAGATGTGAGGCAACAGAGGAGCATGTATAACAGATGAATAATGGAAAGTGCATTGTTGGCTGTACAGAAGACTTTGAAAAGAAATGTTAGCCAATTTACCTCTTTTTTCAGGCTATAAGAAAGGACTTCTCACTTGCACCAATGGGAATTTTTCTTCTGAAGCTAATTTTTGTATGGGTTCTTCTTTTTCTTCTGTAGTGAGAATGCAGTTGGGAAAACAAGACTTAAATCTTACCTCTCTCTATATGTCCTGCAGTGCTAAGAATGATCAGCTTCCCCTGTGCACACCTGTTGAATGCTATGTGGCTGAATGCTACCATGTTGTATGCATCATATATCATTAGGCCCAAACATGAAGGAAAATAAGACCCATATCCTTCATGAGTCACTCTAAAGCAGAAAAAGGTAGGAATGTGAAGATTAAGTGGTAGAATGAATTTAGTCACTTCAAAAGATATGTGAATCCCATTTCTATTCCCTGCATGCAGTGATTGAACATAATGACCTGCCCACTGAGCTAGAATCTTTCTTCCTGATGTGTGTGATATTGTAGTTTTAAAAGAGCCTCTTTAAAAAAAAAATACTGTGAATCATCTAAGTGATTTAGATCTATTACCTAAGAATTCTACCATTTCAATCCAATGCATTTATAAACCAAATAAATTCCACACAAGTGTTATGACAGTAAACATGAGAGATGTCATTTTAAACAACTTATGTGAGAGTTGCAATACCAATATGACCGATACTTGGCTTTCTTAAAAACATGGGCATTATAAAATATTCAGATGTTGCTGTAATCTTTTGTTTTAAATATATCCTTGAAAAGCTATCTGCAGAACAGATTTCCAAACTGCCCTTGACATAAAGAGAAGCAGCTCATTTTAAATACAGCTGCATGTCACCAATATCATTTATATAGAAATTGCTAAGTGTACATGAATGACAAATGTCTTGGCAGACAGTAACACTGGAATCTTTGATTCACATGGTGACGTTTTTTCCTATTTCCATTTTTTTAAAGTATTCTTTGCACAGTTTGTTGTAATATTGAAGTAAGCTACAATATAAATATGATTTGCCAATCTCATGCATTGTGCCTTATCAATATCAGTATATCATTAAACAACGTCATAAACATTTAAAAGTTAGCGAACTGTTGAAAAAAAGGCACATGTCCTTTACATGCATTTAAAACATACATTACCAAAGACCAAAATTTATGAATTTATGATAGGGGAAAAGCAATTCTACAAAAGTAAATGTAGTTGTAAATTTGAGGACGAACATAAATCAGCTGTACCCACCTCCAGAAAAGAGACCTAAAGCCCCTCAAAAATTTGCCATGGAATTTATTTTTAATGTGACATAAAGAAAATATGATTGATGATATAAGGAAGAACCATATTAACTACATTTATATGATTTAGTTACCAGTAATTTTCCAGGTGCAATTCAAAGTACTTGCTTAAGCTGTAAAGCCTTATGTGGCTTAGTACCGTTACTTGCAGGACCATCTTCTCCATGCACAGGTCTTCTGCTAGTAAATTTTAATGGTTCCCTGTGATATGGAGGGGAGTGGGTGATATCAGGATTTTCTCATGGGAAGAAGGTCATCCCGTTCCCTATACAAAAAAACAGGTGTTGAGATTATTCTATGAGTTAATGTAAACAAAGCATCTTGTGACTTTGTTATGCTTTTTACTGCCACCTACTGTAATGTGTATGTTAGTTATTCAGTGGGGGGGTACATGCTGGCAATATAACGGGAGGGCTAGATGCCCAGCCTCTCAGTGTTGTCTTGTATAGTTTAATCATGTAGGTTTTATGGGTTATGTAGTTGTAACTAGTAACCAAGTAGTTTACCTCTTCTCTGAGAGTGTTTTTTTAGCTAGAGACTTTGTTGTGGATAAGTCTTGGAAGCTAAGATGAGAAGAAGTCTTTGTTATATCCTATATTTTGTATGCAACTTGTATTTTATGAAGTTTTGCATTTTTATCAATAAAAACCAGTTAGTTTATATTTTCTGACTGGATTTTCTTTGGAGAGCAAAATATGGATATTGCATTTTGCAAGCTCTCATACTGATGTGTAATTTTCCTGAGAGTAGGATTTTTGGGACCTTTGCTGCACTCTGCACAACAGGTTATGGGCCCAGGGCTAAGTTTCCGAATCCAGAGGGGACCCAGGATCCAGAATCAGGACCAAGTGACCAGGACTGAGGACTGAGGTTGGTGGTTCTGGAACAGGATTCCAGGTGTGAGGTTCCAGGAATGATGTCCAAGGCGTGAATCCAGGAGTGCTGGAAGCAAGGACTGAGATTCCTGAGTAACAGGTGATTTATGGATTTATTACCCTGCCTGTGACTGTTTCGTTTGAGGTTTGGATTTTTTCTCTGTGGTTAAGTGCTTGTTTTAAGTGAAATATGGCAGCAGCTCCACCTGCAGCGGTGAGCCTTCCGTTTGAAAGGTTGAATTCAAAGAATTACCAAACATGGAATATAAAGATAAAATCCTTTTTCATGAGAGAGGGGCTTTGGCGTTATGTAAACAACCCACCCCCAGTGGCACCCATGAATGAAGAGCATGCTTTGATGGACCGTGCATATGGTAATTTGATTTTGGGACTTGAGTCTTCAGAATTGGTGCATGTTCGTGGTTTGGAAACTGCTAATGCATGCTGGGTGGCTTTGCATGGGATCTATGCAAGGCAAACTTCATCTGCTATCGTAAGTTTGAAAAAGCAGTTGTATAACCTTAAATTGGAGCCAGGAGCTAACTTAATTGAGCACCTGAATAAGATGAAAACTTTGTTTGCTGAGCTGGCAGATCGTAATCTGATCATTCCCGAGCAACAAAGAGCATGTATAATTCTTTCAAGTCTGGATGATTTGTTTGATATGCTCGTGGAGGCTGTACAGTCGTTACCACTTGCAGATTTGACTGTGGAATATCTAACCAGCAGATTGACAGAAATACAATGTACACGTGATATGCAGACTAATCCTAAGAAAAGACATGATAACGTAAAGCAGCAATCTTCTCCAGCTGGCACAGAATGTGCATATTTGGTGAGAAAATGTTTTCGTTGTAATTCTACCAAGCATCTTATAAAAGACTGTCCTATGAAAAATCAGCCTGCTGAGAGTTCCAGAAGGTTCGTCCATTGTGGAAAATCAACAGTTAAGAAACAAGTACTAGACTGGTGTCTGCTCTGATTTCTAACAGAGACAAACATTATGCTGATAAGTGGTTATTGGACTCTGGTTGTAGTGAAATCATTGTAAACAATGAGCAATTATTATTGACTAAATGTAAACCTAAAATTCAACAGGTTAACTTGGCTGATGGTTCTGTAGCTAAAGTAACCATGCAAGGTGAAGTGTTCATTCCTTGTTTGGGAGAAGTGGTTTCTGATGTACTCTGTGTTCCTACACTTGATTTTTCTCTTCTCAGTGTCCCTGTATTAACTAGCATTGGGTATTCTGTTATGTTCCAAGGTTCTGAATTTGTTGTTGTTTAGTCGTTAAGTCGTGTCCGACTCTTCGTGACCCCATGAACCATATTGCGCCAGGCCTTCCTGTCTTTCACTGCCTCCCTGAGTTTGCTCAATTTCATGCTCATTGCTTCAGTGATGCTATCTAGCCATCTCATCCTCTGCCGTCCTCTTCTCCTTTTGCCTTCCATCTTTCCCAGCATCAGGGTCTTTTCCAAAGAGTCCTCTCTTCGCAAGGTTCTGAATGCTATGTTACAAAAGAGGGGGCTGAATGTGCAAGAGGGAGAATGTTTAATCAATTGTATGAAATGCTTCCTAAACAAGATGTGTTAATTGGAAGTTGTGCTGGTAATGTGCCTTTACCTGATAAATGCATTCATCATTATCATAGAGTATTAGGTCATCCTGGATGGAAGTGTTTGTCACAAATGGCCAAAGTGTATCCAGAACTGAGATTCAAGAAGTGTTCTAAGTTTCTTGATTGTACTGTGTGTAAACAATCTAAGATAAAATCTGCCCCTGTCGCCAGAAAAAGCAGCAGGATTTCTACAAGACCATTTGCTCTTGTGCATGCTGACTTAGCTGGTCCATTTCCTTCAAGTGAAGAGGGAGCAAGATTCATGTTTGTTTTAGTGGATGATAAAACACGTTTCACATTTTGTTATTTGTTGAAACAGAAGTCTGAAGCATTCTCTCGTTTCAAAGAATTTGTGTCTATGGTTGAAAAAAGACATGGATATAAAGTGGGGAGTTTGCAGACTGACAGAGGGGGTGAATTTATGAGTCTTGAGTTTAAAAATTGGCTATGTAAGAAAAGCATTTTCCACAGATTAACAAATGTGGGTATGTCTGCTGAAAATGGGATGCTGAGCGCAAGATTGGTGTTCTGAAGGTAATTAAGGATTTTTTACTCCTAGATACCCAGTTGCCATCCCGATTCTGGGGAGCAGCAATTTTAACAGCAGTATTTCTTACTAACAGACATTGGAATTACGCTGTGAATGAAGTTCCTTATTTTTTGCTGTATGGTAAACATCCGTGCTTAAAGCATTTGTGTACATTTGGAACTTTTGCTTATGTACAAATTCCTAAGTCTCAAAGAAGGAAAAACCAACAAAAATACAGCGTTTGAGATTTATTGGTTATTCTCAGAAGTCAAAAGGTTATCAGTTTTATCTGAACCAAGGCCGTGTAGTTATCTCCAGAAATGCTAATTTTGAAGAGCCTTCTGAGTGGCAAAGGCTGCATGCAAATTCAGAGGTTTTTCTGGAGTCACACACAGATTTAGCTAGAGAGCAAACACCACTTGTTGCACCCTCCTCTCCGCAGATAAAGCAAGAAGCAGAGGCTTTAGCTGAAGTAGAAAAGAAAGAGGAGAAAGTAGAGGAAATACAAGAGAGTATTGAGATCCCTCATAGATCAATATGAATAACAAAAGGTGTTCCACCAGAAAGATTTGTTATTCAACAAGTCAGGGTATGTCAAATAACTTGTGAGCCACAAAATTTTCAAGAAATGTTATCCTTGACAATTGATGAGCAAGATAAATGGAATGAAGCTATGGATACTGAGTTCAATGCAGTAGTAAATAAAAATGTTTTTGAGATTGTTGATTTACCTGCGTCAGAAAAAGCCATAGGTTCCAGATGGGTGTTTAGAAAAAAGCTTTTACCTGATAATACTGGTCAGTATAAAGCTAGACTGGTTGCACAAGGTTATTCACAAGAACACTTTGTGAATTATAATCTTACATTTGCAAGTTTCTGAGTCCAGAGGGGACCCAGGATCCAGAATCAGGACCAAGTGCCCAGGACTGAGGACTGAGGTCTTAGCCCTGGGCCCATAACCTGTTGTGCAGAGTGCAGAAAAGGTCCCAAAAATCCTGCTCTCAGGAAAATTACACATCAGTATGAGAGCTTGCAAAATGCAATATCCATATTTTGCTCCCCAAAGAAAGTCCAGTCAGAAAATATATACTAACTGGTTTTTATTGATAAAAATGCAAAACTCCATAAAATACAAGTTGCATACAAAATATAGGAAATAACAAAAACTTCTTCTCATCTTAGCATCCAAGACTTATCCACAACAAAGTCTCTAGCTAAAAACTCTCAGAGAAGAGGTACACTACTTGGTTATTAGTTACAACTACATAACCTATAAAACTACATGATGAATAAAACTGTACACGACTGACAGGCTGGGCACTTAGCCCTCCCATTATATTGCCAGCATGTACCCCCCCACTGAATAACTAGCGTACACATGCCAATAGGTGGCAGTAAATAGCACAACACAGTCACAAGATGCTTTGTTCACATTAACTCATAAGCTAGTCAAAATAAGTTTGTTGTACAGATAACGAGATGAAATTTCTTCCCATGAGAAAATCCTGACAAACACTGGCCTCCTTGAGAGTAAGCCTCATCAGCAGCAAATGAGTATTTTCAGACTCAGTGCCTGCTGACCTTAAAGGCTGCAGTGATGACGGGTAAGGAGAGGAAGGGAGGGATATGGTGGATGCAAGCCAATGGCAAAGAGAAAGCTAAAGGCAAACAAAACTGCAGCTGGATTTCTGTAATCCAGCCTGTAAAAAACTCCTCCATTCTTCACTGCAGCCTGGCCTTAAACTAGCTTACTGGAATGTCCGGAGAGAGGAAAGAGAACTAGGTGCTATAAAGGGGAAGAAGCTGCCCAGATATCCTCAACTGAAGCAGGAAAATCTGATGTGTCTGTTGGGGCTGGAGCAAGAGTAAATACTGTATAAACTGTTACTAAAACAGCTTATTTCCTTAGATATTATAATTTGAATTACTAATATGAATGACTGAAGCTTCAAAGAGTTTGCTTTTGTTTAAAGCTGTGTCTCCGAGGGCTTAAGGGACAGGAGTGAATAAAGGTAATCAAACTTTCTCCTTCTTTGGTGTATCCAGTGCTCTTCTGGCTCTAGCAATTGCTAATCAGCTCCCCACCTGTCTGCCCAAAGGGGTCACCATAGAACTGGGATGTTGAAGAGGCCTGGTTGTAGGTCCACCCAGGAAGTGCAGGACTACAGTTGAGCCATGAAGAGGGTACTGGAGAAGATTCTCTGGAGTGCTAACTACAGTAGTATGTGTTGAGTGCAGCTGTTTAATCAAGCCAGGGTGATAATATATCTGACCCTGCCAAAGTTCCACATTTAAAGGGACCAGCTCCACTTGCGGACCATGTTGCACCAGCAAGAAACTTGGGATGATGCAGAAAAACACTGATTAGAGCAAGAACACCAAGATCAGTTGGAAAGGAAAAAAATTGCAGAGAATAGCGTACCCACAATGAACAAAGGCATCAGGAACAGGTAGTCTGGAGCTCTGCAGGCAGGATGTCCCTGCTTCACCCCTTCTTCCCATTCTTCCTCCACAATCTCATATAGACATAAAGTTAGATAAGACTGGGAAGAGTAAAGATGTATATACTTATTTAACAATGTTCAAAAGAGTGACTGCTGCATCTGATTGGCCAGAAGGAGAATGGATGATGTGTTTGCCTTCCATCTGGCTGGAAAAGCCATGAAGTAGCCTTTCTTTCAGGTCACCACTCATTATGTATTGGTGTAGGCCACAGTTCAGCAATGGTTCAGCCTCCAAGTTGATGCCTATAGAGGGTGGGTTCTAGATTACAGGTTCAGATTAAAGGAAAGACTCCAAGAAGCCTTGACCTGACCCAGAGAACTTGTCATTTCCTGAAACCCGGAATTCACAGGAAGTGTTTTGAGTCCAAAGAGCAATTTGTGACCAACCTGCCTGAGACATTACAATATTGGGTTGTAGAACATTGACCAGAAAACTGCAACAAAGCTTTATGATGGAACTACTTACTGGCTCAGAACACTTCTGCTTCAAATACTCCATATATAGGAAGGGACTTGCCAGCTTCCCAAAAGTGGAAGCCCCAAATGGGGAGACATCTCCCCAATGACTAAAATACATCCAGAAAGACCAGCCAGAGAATCCAACCATGTGCCATTTTAGTGGCAAGGAGGGGCGCTGTGCCCAAAGGTAAAAGTCTTGGTTGATCAAAAGCCCTCCCAAAGGTGGTAAAAGAAAGGGTATTAGTGGATGAGCAAATTGCTATAGCCATCAAAGGCAAGAGCGTGAAGGGAGAGCAAAGAATTGGCTGTCCTTGGAAGTGTTCTCAATGTCAGATAAGAAGGCACCAGATTGGGCAATATCTATTAGCTGATTATCAGGTACTGAAGGAAGTTCCTGCAATTAGTGCAACCAAATTATAACTAATGACTGCAGTGAGCAACAGACAACCACTGAACACACATATTGATACTGGATACTCCCTTAGTTTAAAGATTCTCATGTGACTCCCAAGATGCATCTTCCAAGAGAGAAGGTTACTGTTTTAGCTGTTAATTGGGAGCTAAATAAGCATTTTTTCTCAGAATAGGGGTAAATCCCAAGTTACTTTATAACATTATCCCTCCTCAACATTATTCCCCTCTGAAGAAACTCTTGATAGTGACCCCTGATTTAAGTGCTCAAATACAATGCCAGACTGGGGAAAATTAGGAAATCCAAACTCCAAAGGCAGATCCGCAAAGGGGCTCCACATATACAGATCCAGAACAACAAAACTGACAAGTTTTATAGCACCAGGTGAGTTTTCTTCAATCCTTAGCAAAAGAAGTTTTAAATACTGGAAAGGAAAAAAAGATATAGAGTTGCTACTTGTTTTTTTAGATCCCAGTACCACTGAGCATCCTGAATGGTCTCATTTAAGAGACAACAACAAAGAACCATATCATCAACTATTCTCTAGCAAGCCTGGGAGAGTGGATCCAGTTTCTCATCAATTCTAAATTAAATTGTACCAACAATATTGGATCCCACTTATTTCTGCCCTGAACCTGCCAACTTTTGGAAGGTACAATCTGCAGCATACACTTAGAGCCAGTTGTGGTTAAAAAAAAAAGAAAAAAAGTTTTGATTTGATGGGCAGTAACTGCAAAAAACCTGCACTGAAAAATGCATTGAAATGGGCTGCAAGAGAAGGTAGTATTTTTCTCTTTGCATTTTGTATTTATTAAATTGTACTTGTCAGGTTTAGCCCAGGAAACTCCAGGAGACAATACAGATTCAATCCAGCAAGGTTTATTTGGCTTCACCCCATTTACAGAATCTTCTCAGACTGAGAGCAGTTCCCAGGGTCAAACTACAAACATCACTAGCATTCCTCAGGGAGGGGCCAGTCTCATCCTCTTATCTCTTCTTCGCTCATCTGGGGATGAGAGTCCATGTTTCACACCCCTGCTCCACACTCCCACAGTACTTGAAATCTAGTAAGCACATTTTTTTTAACTGGTAAATTGAGGGCATCGGTGGAGATAAGCTTAAAGATTTATAAAAGTTAGGATCAAGTAATGGGTGTAGACACACAAGTAATTTATGTATTGTTTTAAGTGGAGTGTGTATAATGAATAAAGAAGAAAGTTGAATATTTTTCACAGTGGAAAATTAACTATGAAATATGATGAACAGGACATTCTAAAATAGTCTTTGTCCATTTCCCTTTTATTCATATGCATAAAAAGGAGCTCCATATTTTCATTTTAAAGCCCCACAAAATGTGGAGCAGTTACTTCCTCCCTTCTTGCTTAATCTTACTAACTCTTTACTAGGAATGAGAGTGTAAGTCATTCTGCTTGTGTTTTAATAATACCTGTTTCCCAAATTGATATGTAAATAGGGACATGCTTAAATTTTGGTTTCTGCAGTTCTCCAGTGTTGCAGAATTCTGATCAAACAATACATCCAAACATTTGTATATTAGCCAAAAGTGTTTGCAAAACTTATTTTTATCAGTATAAGTAAAGAATGTACATAAAATCTATACACATAAAGAATGCACATAAAATCTATACAAATCTAACCCCACCTACCCCAAATGGAAGCAGGAACAGAATGGGTGGGGTTGGAAAGTACATTTAGTGTTTGTTCATTGGCTTTATATCCTGTTTTTCACTGAGAGACCAAGGTAGTGTCCATAAGGATTCCCTCTAATTTTATCCTTAAAAATACCAGTCCTGTGAAATACATTGGGTTGGGAGAGAGTTAATGGGCAGTGCACTAGCTCACTATAGACAACAAAATAAATTTGTCTTTTCTTGCTCTCTGAATTATTGAGATGAATGATTAAGTTGCAGGAGTAGAATTTTAACTGATGTTCATGTTTAGAGCTGACCTTTTTACTACTACTTCTGGGACTGAATTTTGTCTACTCCATTTGTTTTTCTTCCTTCAGTTTGAGGTAGGGGAAGCTACAGCCTTATTCAGAGATGTCATTACTACTGTGGCTGAATAATTCTAGGCCAATTCAAAGGCCATTTAGACCTTTGCAATCTCATGATGTTGGTTGAGTTCGGAAAACTATATATATTTGAAGTAGTTTATTTTTCCATTGGAGGGAATCCTTACCTTGTTTCTTTTCCCACCTTCTTAGTTTTAGTCACTCTAGTTAAAGGGATGCATTAAGGGAGCTTTTAGCCTGATTAAGCAGGGAAAGTGGACAAGGCTTCTATGTTTCTTTAGAAAGGGGGTCCACGCAGGGATGTCAAAAGAGTCAAGAGGGTAATTGCAGCAATTAAATCAAAGCCTGGCCCCTTTGTATGGTGTATGCAATGTTGGTACACATACAAAAGATGCATGACTTGGATCATGCTGCTAGAGGACCCACTTCTTGCCTCGTTTGACTTTTCCTGCAGATGCTGCTAGATGTGTGTAAAGTACCAGGTGGTTTCACCCCACCCTTTGCCTTTAAGTTTGTATGAAAAGGGAAAGTCAATGTGGCAACACCTTACACAGGACTTCCCAGTCCTGTTCAAAATTAGCCAGTTCCTGTGGTCTAAAGTTACTCTTCCTCTTTAATCACAAGTTACAGCCATGGATTAAAGGTGTGCTCAGCTTCAAAACTGGTGATGTGATATAACATTCCTTCATAGCTCTCAAATATGTTTTTAATACAGGAGGAACAATGGCTTGGTGTCCAGACAACTTCATCCTATTACAAAAAGTAATATTATTTTGTAAACAGTAAGACAAACACATTATGCATGAATGGCTAGGCTATTATTTTTTTCATTTACATTTTCTGTGGGATGGAGGTGAAGGGATATGTTATTGTTCTAGAATCAGCAGTCTAGGAGGGAGGACTAATTAGTGCTTTATAGAGGGCTGAATTGTTACAAGTCATGTACACTTTTGACTATGAGAAACTGCTGCCATTTATACCATTTATGCACCTGGCAGATAGTGCAGTATAATCTGGCATGATTTCCCCACATGCAGGAACTCTTGTAGAAAGATTAGTTGTGCTCACTGTGTAACTTGTATTTACTTGATTTCTATATATTATCTTATTATGACCGTTTGGAAAATCTCTAAATTTATCTTTGTCTAAATTAATTTGATACTGCAGATAAATATTAATTTGATCGATTTATTATTATTACGCAATATATAATTATAAAAATTATTACAATAATTTATAATTATTGATTAATTAAAATAAATAAATACAAATATAAAAATAAATATTGTCAGAGTCACTTTGTGTGAAATGGGCAGCTATATAAATGTGATAAGTAAATACATGTATTATTGTTAGAACATACAGTATACAGTATTGAAAGAATAGCAGAGAAGGTTATAGGTTATCTGAACTTTCATCTGCTGATGCAAAAATAAAACTATAGGAGATAGCATTCTTGAAATTCTGTGATAATTATAGTTCTCTGTTATCTAATTTAGAATTCTTGTTTAGTTATTTTGGTATCTTTATGATAGGAAATGTACTGCACTCTGGACCCTTGGCCGGATTAAATTACAACCCATATCACTAAGTACTGATAAGAAATCCGCTATTAATATTATTATACCATAACCCTACTTCACACTTATGTCCTTTCAAATAGTTGCTTCTTTCTCTTCTTTATATATCAGGAATTAAGACAATTTAACTTTTAAACATGACACATTTTCCAGCTTCTACCCCCATACAACCAAGTTATTAACCCTTGAATATGGACACTATTTTTTTCAAAAAGAAAGAAAAAAAGACAAGCATGTAACTTGCATGTCCCATTGTATTCTTTTTAGATTCAAAACTGTTGGTATATTATTTAAAAATAATAAGCATATACAAAAATCAGTGGTTCAATATATGAAATAACTTCTATATAAAAGGAAGCCACTACAGTATAACACATTACTGTCTGGCTTCATATCCAGGCTGGGTACTAAGTACCCAGCTATATATCTTATCTCTATTCTTGGCTAAACTTGGAAAACACAATTCTGAACTCAGATTATATATTTTGTTGCAACCTGATGAATTCTCAGACACAACTTCCCACTGCAGGCAAAGTTGTCAGATATGCATATAGCTATGCTCTAGAGTTGCAACCCTAGTCCACTTCCTTATGTCCTTCTGAATTAATGGATACTTGATGGCCTGGGAAGGTTGAGAATGTTTACCGAAAGATCCTCTCCAGCCTGGGAAGTGCTGATCTAGACTCACCAGCCTCACCACTTAGAGCAGTGTTGTCCAAACTTGGCCACTTTAAGATGAGTGGACTTCAACTCCCAGATGGCTGGCTGGGGAATTCTGGGAGTTGAAGTCCACTCATCTTAAAGTGGCCAAGTTTGGACAACACTGACTTAGAGTGACCGCATCAGTGGAATTGATATTGCATTTAAAGCATCAATCTCCAATAACTAGCTGAATGCAACAATGTCTTTCTAAAAGATATAGCTGTTCAATAAGTCTAGAACCCTAATTTTGCTGAATTAACTAATTTTAAATATATACAAAATATGACATAAAGATGCCTGAATGAAATTTCATTGAAATTCATCTGGTCATTCCAATTGCTTATTCTCTCTCTCTTTAAACTCTTGAACTCTAATGTATCATATTCTGACAACAATTTTTGAGCAGCTGTTAAGGATTTATTATTTTGTAAAGACTTGTTGAATCCGCTAATGCTAGAAGGGATTCTGAAATTCTTAACAGCTGCCAATCCATTCACAGACATCAAAAAGTATTTTATCTAAAGATATAATTTCCTTGCAATTTTTGGCAAATTACATTTATATTGCAATTCCTTGTATTATAAAAACATAATTAACTGATGATATTATATCATCTATAGTGTATTACCTAGTCTGCCTAGGTTTTTCCCTAAAATTACTTTGGAATTTTCAAGCATGGATATTGGATGTGGCGTGCTGGATGTGGCATGCTATTTTGTGGCTAAAATAGTTTTGGAAAACAAGAGTTAAAGGTTTAAGGTAGTACATTAGGGCTTGGTTACCTTGATCTTTTTTATAGAAATAATTGTTTGCAAGGTACCATATTTAAAATTTTAAAAACATTTTTTTTTCTTAAAAGGCTATGGATCTCCTACCCACCCTTACCCCCATGGAGTAAAACTTTCTGGGCTCTACTGAAATATGTCCCAGAGTTAAGAGGTGTTCCACAACAGCTTAGCATGTGAACTGCAGAAAGAAGAGGGCAAAACCTATTTCTGTTCTTTAATTTTTCAAAATTTTCACAGTATTTCTTAATTTATTTGAATTCAACCCAATAGCCTTTCCTTCATCTATAGTCTGCACATATTCAAGGTATGAGCCACCAACTTTGTGCCTGAAGAAAAATTCTGTTGGAAATGAATGGATAGGAAATGTGCTCATTTGCAAAAGGTGCCTGGCAATTTGAGGTTTAGGGGTAACTATATTCTGAAAATGCACATAACATTTCTTCAAAAAGGAAAAATAACCACAATAAAATTGCACGGGGCCACATTCTTGGGGCTACAGCATATTTACTCCCTGAGATCAGTCATGCCATCCTGGTACTTGCACAAACAACTGCAATTTTCCATTTCCAACATTAGGGCTCTAATGTGAGAACAAAAAGGAGAAACAATTAGGCATGTTATATAGGGGATTAAGCCTTAATCTTCCTTCCAACTCATAGTAAAATTATGAGCTTTCAAGGTGGTCTAAAGGATTGTACTTCCACTGATGACAATATGAGGATAAAAAATGTTTAAAAAAATAGCAAGGAAGGGAGAGAAACTAACTTCACCTCACTTCTGCTTGCTGATCTCTCCTTAGCTGGGTCTAGATTCCCAGAACCCAGAATATTCTAAGAAGCGGATGACGCTTCTCCTAACACAATGTATATTTGTCCACAAAGTATTCTAGGATTCAGTTGCAGCTTCAACATTTGTGATAAAAAGAGTGGGGACAATTGTTGCCTTATTTTCATTCTTCCCACTTCAAGGAATTGTTGACAATAATTTGTAGCCAAACTGACTTATTCCCTTCTTATTACTGAAGATAAATCTGAGCTTAGGAAAAAGGCTGTTTTTGTTTTTAAAGTAGAATTTTAATTTATGGCGAGAAAAATTATGGCTTATAAGGGAACTGTTAAGAACTACATTCATAATAATGGTTTTTTAAATACTTGTTATCATATAAGTTATCTGAGAGCACTGGAGGAAGAATTGTGCCTGGCATCTTGAATGGTAACAGTCGTGAAGGACTTCCAAGTATTTTACCCAAGACCTGAAACACAGCATTGTCACTGTTGCAAATGCACTGCTTATATAATTGGGCAAGAATCTGAATCCTGATACAAATAAGAGGAAGAAGAAGAATGAAAACATTAATTATCCCTTGTCTCTGGGCATGTCTTATGGTCTGTGCATAAAAAATTATTCTCCTCCCTGCATTTCTTTATGAACCTGAGAACTACTGCTCATTGATTATTCATTAGAAGCAGAAATCATTCATCAGAAAAGCAGAGGCTTTACAGACACTTCCACAGGAAGAAAGATAAAATCCCTTTCAGAATAATTTCTTGTTAACAGATGACCTGTTGTAACCTGTAATTATATGTGCTATTAAATAATTAAGCGACAATAGAGGATGTAACATCACACGTTGTTCCGAAACAACTATGATAGATAGCTAGAGTATTAAAATATTCCAAAAAATAACCAAAATCCCATGATTTTTTTTTTCCAGGAAAAAAATGTAGTCCATCTTTTGGCTATTATTTTCAGGATGAAACATCCAACTTAATCAGAGATGAGTGACAGATGGCCTTTGGAATGCACCCTGAGCTTGTGCCACCAACATTTAAGAACAAAAATGGCTGAACTTTTGGTGGTATATTTTTTTCTTGGTTTTCTTTTGGGGGGGGGGTTGTTTTTTCAAAATTAAGAGTGGAAATATGTCTATAAGCCACCTTTTCTATCTCACCCTTAAGCCTTCTCTAAACTATTAAAGCACCGTCCACAGTCATGTCACTGAAACCTGGCCATTTGGGTGCCAGATATTAGTGGTATGATGGAAGTGGTTTATCTCCAAGAATATTTGTGTTCCCATTCCCCCTTACATAACTTCCCCCAAATATAAAACAGCATGCTAACAAATTTAAGAGCCATGTACTTTCTTGTGAGATTACCACAGCCTTCTGTGACTTGCCAGAAAGTCAAAGGCCAAGGTATCTGCTCTTTGTGCTTGGAATACATATGTGATATACTTGCCTGCAATGTTATCTTAAGCATTTTATTGCCTTTGTCTCAGATAGATCTTTTTAAATTTGTCACAGTATCAAACTATATTAGACATTTGATCACTCTTCTGAAAAAATGAATGGAAAGAAGATATGGAAGTTGCTTGAAACAGTGTGAAATCAAATATGTTTCAAAGAACTGGAGAGTGTGTAGTTACAGTAATATGAAATACGAAAAAGGACTTTTAACAGAATGATGAAGTGAAAGAAACTATCTACCTATTTATCTATCCAACTATATATCTAACTCTCTCTCACAGCCCTGAAACCATCTTATGTAAGAGATTCATATGAGAGTTCACCCTTCATATTTCTTTTTCTCCCTTTCTTCATTGCTGTTATCTGTTATTTACTTAATTCTTCAAGAAACAAATTGTTTCAAGCCTCACATTGCAAGTGCAGGCTTTTTTGTTGGCTGTTAACATGACAGAAAGTAATAAATATAAAGTACAGCATACCTTTAAGGGACACAAACATTATTTCATCACTTAATCAGCTTTCCATTTTGGTCAAGCCTATTACCAGGCAGTTTGATGCTAACTTAGTGCTAGTGATATGATAAAATGGACCTGCTCTTCTGGTTTATTTTGTGTATAAGATAGAGGAGGCAACAGCTTGTCTTTTTCCTCAGTTAGCAAAATATTCTGGGCTGGCTAGTTTTAGTCACAAACAATCTTTATATTGGACTACTGTAGATATAAACACAATTGGGATTGCTTTCTGTAGTGGATAGAGCAGCCATATACGCTTCTTTCTTCTATATAATCTATTCTATTGCTGTCAGTGTAGATGTAAATAATAACTGTAACACAAAGGGAAGGTACAAACTGAGGAAATTGTATCTAAAAAGTGACCGCCAACAACAAAAGAGAGAAGCAATAGGAGGCATACACGGAAAGCAAGATTCAGCAGCCATGTTTATTAAAAGGAAAGACAACCCAGAGAGCTGATTTTAGATAATAATTGACTTGATCTGTAGATAGCAATACATTTTGCATCTTCTGTTAGATGGGTATAAAAACGTAGTAAAAATAGAGTAAGGTAATATATGTCATACCTGACTCAATAAGAATGTTCATTTTTAATTTTTTTACTTAGAACAATAAATGGATGCAAAATAATTGCATTGTGTCCAAAATGCTTTCTAAACATTTCATGAGCAAACTCAAACTTCAATCAGTTGTAAATAAATGCATGTGCTAATAAGATTTCCAATCTGGCACTGTCATAAAGATGAAAGTATTGTTTTATGGTGAAACCTTAGATATTATAGAAAATCACCTGGGTAAGCCATATTAGAAGAAGGAAGAAGTACAGTGGTACCTCGGTTCACGAACGCTTCTGTTCACGAACAATTCGGTTCACCAACAGCTCCGGTTGCAAAATTTTGCCTCCATTCGCAAACTCCGCATAGGGTGACGAACAGGATCCGCGGCCATTTTCCCTCCCGTGACACGTGGTTGCGGCTTCCTGTAGGGAGGGGGATTCCCCCTCCAAGCAGTAACCGCCCCCCCACCTGCCTTCCTGTCCTCCACGCCAGAAGTCGCGTCGAGCAAGGTTAGCATTCTCTCTCTTCGTACTGTACTTTGTGTCATATTTTTGCGGTTTAAAAAAAAAAACATATGGTTCAGAACGGATTAACCATAATTACATTGAACCTTATAGTGAAATTTGATTCGGGACGCGATCAAAAATCGGTTGGCGACCAAATTCGTAGGGGTCAGAATGGATTAACCATATTTACATTGAACCTTATGGGAAAATTTGATTCGGTTCACGACCAATTTGGTTCGCGACCAGAGTCGTGGAACGAATTAAATTCGTGAACCGAGGTACCACTGTATACCACATTTCTCTCTCTTTTTCTTCATTAGGAATGCCCTGAGCTTTTACTCCCATACTGAGAAGAAATCTGGCTGAAACTGAATATAAAATAATGCAATGTTCTGAAAGCATGTGGAATATAAACAGCCTTTAAGTACTGCCCATCTTTTAATTCTATTGTTTTTCTATCGAATTCTACAGTATTACTAGTAAAATGGCCAATACTATCTGTTTACTTTGTCAGATATAACAGGCATGACGAAGGTAAAATTAAGCTTATATAACTCCCAGTGTTAATAGAGTTCAACTTGTGCTTTCCTGACATTGGTACTCATATGCATTCCACATATAATAACATTATTATGTTATTTAGTAACACAGCCTGGGCCTACGGTCACCATGGATCATGAATGCTTGGATGCTGAGATCTTATTGTGCTCAAGGGTTCAGGAGCTGGCACTTGCCTTTGCACTAGAACTACTATGTAATATTGCAAGTGTACTTTCCTATTAGAAAGCATTTCTGATAAGGCATACAGTTACATCTAACAAAAAAGAAATTTCTGCAATAGTTCCTGCTATCATAATCTCCCAATTGCAATCTATCAGAGCATTACTAAATATTAGTCACCTATCTTTTTTTTTTTCATTCTACTTCCTCCTGAAAAGTCCTGCCCTAATTCTGTATTTGATATGTGGCAAATATATATTTATTTGCAGATTAGCTTTTATATTTATTGCGTGGAGGATTATATAAATCCCACTCTATCATTTTTATTGACAGTCCCTTAGTATTTGTCTATCTTCCATTTCTGGGAGCATTCTGGATTTACTTGCCAATTTCTTGACATCTGACCTTGTGACCTTCTATAAAAATGTGATTATGGCATCATTTATTTTCTTCTATTGAATTGGGATTTCCAAACTAAACCAATTCATGTTTGTTGTGAGATAGGATTTATTTTGGCTGTTTGTCCACTGACTCTATACTTAGAAAAAAATCCAGTTCTTCATGTTAAATCAAGTATACCTTGGGCAAGATTTTTTATTCTTTTTTGCACCCAAATAAAATTGAAATTCATTAATGATATTTGCCATTCAAAATTTGTCAGTAGAGAGTAGAAGTCAGTAGAGAGATTTCTGGCATATTTTTAGTTTATTTTTCCATCTATTAGAGCTTTTTAACAGTCAGTCATTTGACTTTTTAAATGATACTTCATGGTTGTAAATTAACTTGCAAACTAACAATGACAAATACACCACACACTGCAGGTTACATGGATAAATTTAATCAAGATGGATACAGTTAGTATAAGAGGCATCTACTATAATATATATTGGGATTTGATTCAAATATATCTATCAGTTACATATAAATACTCAAGTGAGACTGATCACAACTGAAGATGTTTAAACATTACTTTAATGTGTTTAAGTTAATGTGAATATTGTATGCTTAAATGTCATCATTATTTTTGTTCCAACCTGTTAGATATTTATGGGTCTTTTCTAGGGGAAAATGCCAGCTCATGGGTTTTAAAAAGCAATTTACAGTTATGAATTTTGACCTTTTCACTAGGCAACAGTGTGTTGGTTGGCAAAGATCCAGCTTGCATAGAATTGCATGAGAATCTTTAGGATAAAACTGGGTTTTGGTTGTCCTTATGGGATATGGGTCAAAATGTGTCAAAACCAACCAGTTGTATCAGGAATGCTGTGGGACAAATGCTGATAACCCAGTCTATACATTAAAAAAAAATAAAACATTACCCTATCTCCCCTATGGGTGGTATGTGTCTTCCTCAATCTCAGGTCCTCTACCAGAGACCTGGGAGTTTAAGCATTCTGCGCAGTATCTTAGCTGTTCCTAGCACTGCAGTCTTCTGGACACAGAGCTCTGGTGTTGTTCCTGGGATCTGTTGGAGCCACTCTCCCAGCTTAGGAATCATAGCCCCGAGTGCTCCTACCACCACTGGGACCACTTTGGCCTTTACTTTCTACATCCTAACTAGTTCTTCCTTCAGGCCATGGTACTTCTCCAGCTTCTCATGTTCCTTCTTCCTGATGTTGCTGTCACTTGGCACTGCTACATCTATCACTACCGCTGTCTTCTGGTCTTTGTCTACTACCATGATGGTTGATTGGCCAGTACCTGCCTATCCATCTGGATCTGGAAGTCCCACAGGATCTTAGCCCTGTTATTCTTCATGACCTTCTGTGGAATCTCCCATCTGGACTTGGGCGGGTCTAGCCCATACACTGTGCAGATGTTCCTGTACACAATGCCAGCTACTTGGTTGTGCCATTCAGTATATGCTGTCCCTGCCTGCATCTTACACCCTGCCACTATGTGTTGGACTGTCTCTGAGGCCTCTTTGTAGAATCTGCACCTTGGGTCCTGTCTAGTGTGGTAGACCCCTGCTTCTATGGATCAGGTGCTGAGTGCCAGTTCTTGTGCTGCTATGATCAGTGTCTCAGTGCTATCTTTTAGTCTAGCCCTTTCCAGCCACTGATAGGATTTCCCAATGTCAGCCACCTTAGCTATCTTTCGATAGTACATCCCATGCAGGGGCTTGTCTTACCATGGTACTTCCTCCACTTGAACTTCCTCCCATGTCTGCTGCTGTCTCAGGCATTCTCTCAGCAGTTCATCTTTGGGTGCTATCTTACTGATGTACTCCTGGATGCTCCGGGTTTTATCCAGGGCAGTAGCTTTGACACTCATCAGACCCCACCCACCCTCTTTGTGGCTGGTGTACAATCTCTGGGTGTTGGACTTGGGGTGGAAATCTCCATACATTGTGAAGAGCTTCCGGGTCTTCACATTGGCAGCCTCCATGTCCTCCTTTGCCAGCTCACTATACTGGCAGGTATCTGATGACTGGAAGGGTATACATGTTGATGGCATGGATCTTGTTCTTCCCATTGAGCTGGCTCTTCTTATCCTTTGGTGGTACTTGGATGTTGCTGCCTTCCTTGCCTCATCATGGTTCCCATGTGACTGTGGGATACCAAGGTATTTATAGTTGGTGTCTATGTCTGCTATGTGGCCCACTGTTCTACTCCATTGGTCTTAACTACCTTCCCTCTCTTTACTGTCATCCTGCCACAGTTCTCCAGTCCAAATGACACCCCAATGTCCTCACTGTAGAGCCATGAGGTGGATCAGTGAGTTGATGTCTCGTTCAGCCTTAGCATACAACTTGACGTCATCCATGTAGAGGAGGTGGCTGATGGTGATTCCACTCTTGAACTTGTACCCATATCCAGTCCTTGTGATTATCTGGCTGAGGGGGTTTAAGCCTATGCAGAATAGAATCAGGGACAGTACATCACCTTGGTGTATGCTGCACTTAATGGCCACTTGTGCGAGCTGTCTTGAGTTCACTTCCAGTGTTCTCTTCCACAGTTCCACTGAGTTCTTGAAGAAGGTCCTTAGTGTCCTGTTGACTTTGTATAGTGCCAGGCATTCACAGATCCATGTGTGTGGCATTGAGTCATAGGCATTCCTGTAGTCAATCCAGGCTGTGCTCAGATTGGTCTGCCTAGACCTTGAGTCTTGGGTGACTGCTCTATCTATGAGTAACTGGTGTTTTGAGCCTCTGGTGTTGTTCCCAATGCCCTTTTGAGCTGTGCTTATGTACTGGCCCATATGATCTTGTAGCTTGGTGGCTAGGATGCCTGATGGAAGTTTCCATGTTGTGGGGAGGCAGGTTATTGGCCGGTAGTTGGATGGTGCTGTTCCCTTGTGAGGGTCTTTCATGATCAGCACTGTCCTTCCTTGTGTTAGCCAGTCTGGGTGGGAGCCTGCTGCTAGCAGCTGGTTCATCTGTACTGCTAGGCTCTCATGCACTGCTGTTAGTTTCTTTAGCCAGTAGGTGTGGATCATGTACATGTACATGTACATATACATATACGCCTTGATTGACCAAAGCCATTATAGGCAGCAGAATAAAATCTATGGGGCCATCTGGTGATAACTGTTACATATGTAAAATAGAATGTAAGAAGAATAGATGGCAAATAATATTAATTAATTAATAAAATGAATTAAGAATATACATTGGTATGTGTGTCTTTGTATATATTATGTCTCTGAAGCTAAGAGAAAGGACAAAATATATGTTACGATTGATGTTATCTAGGCTGATATGAAAGTAGGTCTCCATAGGCTTGTGATACTTGCATGTTATATTACAGTGAATAGTGTTAATGGTGATAATGCAAGAATTTTGAGGAAATTTGTGCAACATTCTATGATATGGGGAGAAATTATTCTAACTGTGTTATCCTGAGAGAATAAGAATGCTCCACTAAGGCTTTGCTTCTGACTCTTTTTATAGTTTAGTGGTTGCTAGGCAAGAATTAACCACAGACAATGCTAATTAATCTATTGCTTTTCATTATTTCCTTGGCTGGCATCTTCATTCCCCAGGTATCTGCTTTTTCTCACCATTTCTTCTTAGAATGCATATGTGATACAGTTGCCTGCAGATAATGTTGTCTTTAAGCATTTTGTTGTCTTTAAGCTTTTTATTGTCTTAAACAGATCTTTTTAGATTTGTTAGAGTATCAAACTATGTCAGAAATTTGATTGCTTTTCCAAAAGGATGGAGGAGGAGGAGGAGGAGGAAGGAAGAGGAGGAGGAGAAGCAGAAGCAGAAGCAGAAACAGAGATGAAACAACTATACGCTTGGAACTGTGTGAAACCAAGTAAATTATAAAATGCTGAAGAGTGCGTAGTTACAGCAATGGGAAATATAAAAAAGGATGTTTAGTAGAATGATGAAGTGAAAGAAACTATGGATGAGAAAATGTATGTAAGAAAATACTTGTGCAAGAATTGAGGATGAAATAACAATATTATATGCAGTAGTATATATAAAGAGAAAATATATTTGTATGGAGTATATTCAACAAATTCAATGAATAGTTAATATTAAAGAGGAAGTGAAGGTGCAGAGCAATTTTGATAGAAATAAACTTGTTTTGGAAATAGGTGAAAAGAGCTAAAGAAGGAGACTTCAGCAGAGTGAATGAATTACAAATAATGTGATAAAATGATAAAACTGAAATGAGGGAATCCTGGAAATGGTATTATATAGATTTATATGAAAATAATAATGGTATATTGAAGAGTGTTGCTGTTGTTTCAGTTTGCCTAGATTGAAATAACAGGAAAAACATATTACTATTAGAATTAAGGGTTCCAAGGGTAAGGATTATGATGATTCTGAATGAATTCATTCCTTTTTAAAATTTTTATATACTCACCTCTATGATACTGACACAGCAGTTGCTGATGCAGAAGCTTCTGTGAATAAATTAAATCTTCAAAGGTTTTGCAAGATTAGATTGCTGATTTTGCTGCACCATTACCATTACAGAAAATAACAACTATTTTTAAATCCATGAAAATAGGGAATTCCTCTGGTTCAAATACTGTAGATGTCCTATAAAATTATTTAAGATATACATGGGATTTTCCCCACTTCTTTCCATAGATTTATGTAACAATATTATTGAAACTAGGTAAATCCTTGGTGGAGTGTGGAAGCTATTGCCCAATTTCTTTGCTAAATATAAATGATAAAATTTTGACAGCAACTCTGGTACAGAGATTACAAATTAAGTCATATTTAATAATTCATCCAGCACAATCTGTTTTTATAAATATGACAAGCTTCAGATAATATTAGATTGTTAGAGATCAGAGAAATTTGAATAGACCATGATGGCTGTGAGGTCTGAATGAGGAAGAGCAGGCTAAGGTTCAAACCAAACAAGAGTGCCTTTGATTCCAGGATAGTACCAACTTTAGCTCTAGATAGGGTCATGCTCCCACTGAAAGGTCAGGCCCATAATCTGGGAATGTTCCTGGACTCACAGTTCCTCGTGGGAGGTAGGAGTTTATCTGTTACCAGGAAAGTTTTTGCACAGTTTTGGACTTTTCTCGAACAATTCCTTGTTGCACCCTTTCGAGCAATGGGAGATTTTGACAACAGCCACTCAAGTTCTCATCACCTCATACCTAGAATATTGTAATTTGCTTTATATAGAGTTACTGTTAAAGACAATTTGGGGTAGAACATGAGTGTTTCCATGGTAATGATGAAAACACATTAGTGTTCTATTACATTTGCACTGCAGAGCTATTTTGGTTGGTGGCTTGCTTCTGGGTGCAATTCAAGATGCTGTTCATGACTCACATGCTTCAGGTCTCATTACCTTTGAGGCTATATCCAGATAGATTCTGCCTGCCCAAAACACGCATGCAAAGAATATATCTTAAAATTCCCTACTCCTTATAGGGATCTTTAAGATATATACAAAGGCTTATTCATAGGCCCTCTCCTATGGAATAGCTTAACTAGTGAGACAAGGAGAAACTCCTTCTCTCTTAAAATTTTGGAGGTAAATAAAATGCTTTGGAGAATGAGCAGAGAGGGGAATGACTAGTATATTTGTCCTAGGTTTGGAGATGGATACTGTGGGTAATAGGGACTTAGTATCATTGTTCATTTCGTTTCTGGTTTGCACCATTTCTGTTCATTTTTGCTTGAACTATGGAAGTTGGATTTGTCCCATTGAGCTAAACCACTTGGATTCGTTTGACTGAAATGGCATAGAAATATAAACAAATGATGAAAATGAGTCATAGATGCTGTGAGACTGTTGGAAAATGGGAAGCCTGCAGACGTAGCAAGTATAACTGGAGAAATGTTAAAATGTGGATGTGGTCTGCTTATGAAGTGTCTGTGTGACTTCATTGTGTGTGTAATGGTCACACCCATGCCAATGGTTGGAATAATGCCATTATTGTTCCCATACACAGGAAAAGTAAGAGTAAATGCAAAAGTGACAGGGGCATTAGTATGCCTTTGAAGGTGTTTAGCAGAATCATTACTGGAAATGTACTGTATATAAAGTGACAATGAGCAAATTTTTACATTTGCTGATTTAAAAAAAAAATGACAAAGTGAATTGAAAGGTGATGTTTGGTTGCACAATGCAACAAGAACAATATATATTGCAAGTAAAATAAGAGTAGGAATAAATAAAATGGTTAGCAAAAGGTTCAATATTGAACAAAGACTAAGATAAGGATGTTTGTCTTTATTGATATAAACTTCCAGAAGCTTGCATGGATTATGGCTGTATAAAATAAACCAGTCAGTCAGAAAATGTATGCTGTCCTCTTAGTTGCATAATCTATTTATGGTTAAATATAAAGAATAGTTCTGGTGATGTTTGTCAAAAGGAGCAAAAAATGGTAACGCATAAGAATGAGCTCTTTGTTATATAATAGAGCTGGGTATGTCAGGAAAAATACAAAATTGTTTTGGAAGTGGGTGTAGAAGCTAAAGTAGGAATATCCAACAGAGTGAATGGAATACAAGTGATGAAAATATCTGTGATGCAACTGAAGGGGAGGAATGCTGGTAGAAATATTTTAGAGATGCATACAGGGATAGTAGTGATATATTGAATGCAGTGGGAATGAGGTACTTAACAGGTGTGTTTGGTAAATGAAGATATATGGTCATGAATGGATGAATGTGGAATGAACAGGGGTTGAGAACAAAAGTGAGTTACCAATATGAAAGAAGTACCTTAAGAAGGTTTGGTCATAGTGAATGAGATTCAAATCAAAAGAAAAAAAAATGAAGGAAGAGTGAATGGTCAAGAGGAAGGAGATGACCAAGAAAGTCAGGTTGGATGATATTGATGAGGTCCTAAAAACAGAGTTAATGGGGAAAAAACAACACATGAAGCATTGTTTAGACCTGAGGGAAGCAAGGATGACTTGTATGCAAGGATAGAAAGGTGTGGAGAAATAAAGTGAATAATATTGGTGCAAACTAATTTTAGCTAGGTTTCCTTATATTTTTCTTAAGTCTTTAATTTCTTTGGCTTAGCATTTCTTAATCCTCCTCTACAGACTGTATAACATTTCTTATCCCAAAAAGGAATAGTAGTGACGGGTATTTATGTATATATGCACTTATTTATATTTACAAAATAATTATGTTCCCAATGTAATATTGTTTTCATGAATTAACACATGTATTTGTTCAGTTTTATATGAGGCACAATTTGCATTTTAATTTAATTTCCATTAGGCTGTGACAAACTGATGTTTAAAAAGTCTGCTTATTCTTTTACCATTCTAGCAGTTTATTCCAATCTACTCATCTGTCAAGGTCAAATTACATATTTATTTTTTATGGCTGAAACTGAGGCCTGTATCTGTTTTGTTTTATTCTAAACAGCATGGGCACTAATCCAGACTGGGACCACTGCCTGTGTAATCTTTTCCTCATAACCCCAGTTTGGTCATGAAAGGGATGGAGGGAGACTTAATTAACATCAACATATTTCAGAATCCCTACAATATTATGTTAACTAAAATGAACATTACACATTTATGACATGTTCAATTTAATATGAAATGTGAGGGAATAGGAAGATAGGAATATGACAACATGGCATTGTAAAACTATGTATTATTTCTTACAATGTTGCACAGTATATTGTACTAGTAATGAGAAATTCAACAGGAAATTTAGAACAGGAGCAGGCAATCTGTGTAGCCCAGCTACTTTTTTGATTCCCAGAACATCCATATCATAGTGCTAACATTCACTGGCAAAAGGGCTGTTCTTTACCAGCAGAATTTCAGCAGTTTCACTAAAATGGACTGACTTACAAAACACATAACTCTCCAAAGCCTCCCTAGTAGTGCCGCTATCTGATAATGATCTTGCACTCCTTGACACATGGATCTTTGAAGACCAAATTAATCATTTAAAAGGAAGCTTCCCAAGTGAAGAAATGTTGTCCATCACTAAGTTAGGAAAATAAACATTCTGTGAGATATTATATTATAAAATATATAAAGAGTAAAATGGAATCAAAATAAGATTTTTGTTCCTGGCAGCCTACCAGAACGTTGAGAAGTTGGATACATGCATGATAATTTTGGGTCCCTCTACCTAATTTGAAGTATGTCCTAATAGATGAAATCTCAGATAAGTAGTCTTAAAAAAAAATCCACCTATAAATTCCTACCGACTGGGAAAGAATCTCTTGTATATTTGTCTATTGTTTGTGGTATAGTTAGTTGGAGCATAAGAAATGACTTATTCAACTCTATCTACAAATAGTTGATCTCCTCTCTAAATATATTATTAGTGTTCCTTTGTTTCTCCTCCCCCCCCTTTTTTGCACTCTTTCTCTCTGTTGATGTATTGCTATGTTAATTATCACTGTTGTTGTTTGTGTATGTGCTGTTTTACTGATTTTTAACAGAAAAGGAAGGTGGGATACATAGTCTGTAATAAATAGAAGAAATAGGTGAGCTTAAGTTTCTGCAAATTCAGCAAGAGAAAATCCTAAAAATGGAGGTGAGATTGATATGTTCTTAATCTTCTGTCTGTCTATCTACCGAACTATCTACGGCCAGCCGGCCAGCCATCTGCTATCTCATCTAGTGATTCTAGGTAGCTTATATCATAAACCATAAACACATCACAAATAAAGACATATCAGTAGAAAGCAAGCCAAATTTCTATCTGAACAGTTACTATCAGTCATGCTGAACTCTCCACTCCAAACGCTTTCTAAAAAAGTACTGTCTTCACAGCCATTTTAAATTATGTAAAGGAAAGGTTCTTTACAACCTTGGGAAGCAGAGTAATCTAGAATGAGGCCAATAGACTGAGAAGCTTTCTCAGTAGTGGGGGAACCCACAGTATGTCCTCTAATTCTACTTTTATTAAGTGGGCAGATTCTACCTGAAGCAGACTGTCCCCAAGGAACTAAGGGTTTAAGCCATAAAAGATACAACTCAAAAGTTTGCATTAAACAGTTAAAGTTTGGTGCTAGTTGGTAGGTACAACTGCATTTTTGCTAGTTGTAGCTTCTGAAACAAGTTGAGGGCCGCCTCATGTAAAGTGAATTACAATAATCCAAGTACAAGAGGATAAAGATGTAAGTTACTGTCACCAAAGCTTCTTTGTTATGAGACGTTGCAACTGGTGTACCAACAAATGCTGGACAAAGGCCTTTGTGGCCATAGCCTCCACCTCTCTTACAGAAGGTGTTGTGATTCTACGAGGAGCCCATATTGCACATGTGCACAGGGTAGAGGCAATCTGTTAAGAGCTAGGGAGGGAGCTGGCCTGAAACTAGAAGGTTTCTGAACAAACAGCAGGTCTTTCTTGCTGTGATTTATTGTAAACCTGTTCTGTCCCATTCAGACTTTCACAACCTCCAGGCACTGGGTCAAGATTCATTACATTTCTTGTTCAACCCTAGATGAAATGTTATCCTCCAGCCAATTGGTGAACTTCCCCAGCAGTATTATTGAAAGACTGAAGAAAATGGTGGAGAGGGTTGAGACCTGTTCTGTTTCAAGGTAGCAGGCACAGTTGCCAAGGAGCAGAAGCAGATAACAGCAAAGTTGCAAACAAAGACTTAGCAGGTAAAGTACCATTTGTAGTCCGAGAAGCAAAAGAGTAGTCTAGTTACAGTTCCAAAAGTCACAAAGCCAAATTGGGTAGTCATCCAGTCCAGAAGTCAGGAATTGAATAACAGGATACACACATGACATGAGCTAGGTTTTCAAATGGTTGTTTTCCAACAGAGAGTGAAGGCAAAGCAAGCTACATAAATCTCTCTGCTGGCAGCTGACTGCAATTATTCAGGTCTCACCCTTTGTCTTGCAAGGAGTCTCCTTGATTGATGCTGCTCTGCTCACCTCTGAGTGCATCTGGATCTGAGGCTTGGTCGTGCCTCATCATCTGACTGCTCCAGCTGATCAGGAGATGCCTGTGGCTGATCAGCCTCAGATGCATCATGCCTTAATGATTCCTGAGGCTGACATTCCACAGACTCAGCTGGAGCAACATTGTCAGAATCAGAGTCAGACTCTGAATCATGGTTCATGACAAGACCTAGGAGTTCAATCTCTCTTCTGCAACCAGCAATTATTATAAACACCTATTCGGAAAAGAGTGAACTCACTCTAAAACAGTGTGTCTAGCTTCCAACCCTCATAGACAGCCTAAAAGGATACCATGAGAGATGATAATGTTGCTGAGAGATCAAGCAGGATGAGAATAGATGGACTCCCCCCATATAGGTCCTACACAGGTCACCTACAGGAATGACCAATGAATTATCCATCCCATGTTCAGACCTGAAAGTAGGCTGGAAGGGATCCAGATAAGCTATTATATCCATCCATCCTCTGTAATTACTTCCCAACCATATTCTCAACAAATTTCTCCAAAAAGGGAAATTTGAGACAAGCAATACTTGTAAGGAAGACCAATCCCCATCCCTTGCCTTCTTTCTGAAAGCTCACACAAGCCAGGGCAGGGACCAATCCCCTAGGTAATGAAGCTCATCTCACAAAGAACTCAGGCTACTTCTTCAGAACACCCAGGTATGAAAGAATCCAGTTAACCTTTCCAGATATTACCTCTTACATTACATGACATCATATTCTGTTCAGCAAGCATTTAATTCCAAATAAGTATGAGTTATTTTGTCCAAAAATGCCTTGCAAAAAGGTCATAGAAGCCTGAAGGAAGCTCTTCCAACACACAAAAAGGGAGCAGGTAATCTGAAAGATTGCTGCCAAACAGAAATCTGTGAATACAATATTTGTTGTTGTTTAGTCGTTAAGTCGTGTCCGACTCTTCGTGACCCCATGAACCATATTGCGCCAGGCCTTCCTATCTTTCACTGCCTCCCTGAGTTTGCTCAATTTCATGCTCATTGCTTCAGTGATGCTATCTAGCCATCTCATCCTCTGCCGTCCTCTTCTCCTTTTGCCTTCCATCTTTCCCAGCATCAGGGTCTTTTCCAAAGAGTCCTCTCTTCGCATTAGGTGACCAAAGTATCTGAGCTTGAGCTTCATTATCAATCCTTCCAATGAGCAATCAGAGTTGATTTCCTTTAAGATTGACTGGTTTGACCTCCTAGCAATCCAGGGGACTCTTAAGAGTCTTCTCCAGCACCACAGTTCAAAGGCATCAATTCTTCGGCGTTCAGCCTTCTTTATGGTCCAGCTCTCACAGCCATACATTACTACTGGAAAAACCATAGCTTTGACTATGCGGATCTTTGTCGGCAAGGTGACGTCTCTGCTTTTTAATATGCTATCTAGGTTTGCCATAGCTTTCCTCCCAAGGAGCAAGCGTCTTTTAATTTCATGGCTGCAGTCTCTGTCTGCGGTGATCTTGGAGCCCAAATAAATGAAGTCTGTTACTGCTTCCATTTCTACACCTTCTATTTGCCAGGGATTGATGGGTCCAGATGCCATGATCTTAGTTTTTTTAATGTTGAGTTTCAAGCCAGCTTTCGCACTCTCCTCTTTCACCCTCATCAAGAGGCTCTTTAGTTCTTCTTCACTTTCTGCCATTAGGGTGGTATGGTCTGCATATCTGAGGTTATTGATGTTTCTCCCTGCAATCTTAATTCCGGCTTGTGATTCTTCCAGCCTGGCATTTCTCATGATGTACTCTGCATATAGGTTAAATAAGCAGGGTGACAGTATACAGCCTTGTCATACTCCTTTCCCTATTTTGAACCAATCGGTTGTTCCATGACCGGTTCTAACTGTTGCTTCTTGGCCCGCATACAGATTTCTCAGGAGACAGGTAAGGTGGTCTGGTATCCCCATCTCTTTAAGAATTTGCCACAGTTTGTTGTGATCCACACAATCAAAGGCTTTTGCATAGTCAATGAAGCAGAAGTAGATGCTTTTCTGGAACTCTCGTGCTTTCTCCATGATCCAGCGAATGTTGGCAATTTGATCTCTAGTTCCTCTGCCTCTTCGAAACCCAGCTTGTACATCCGGTAGTTCTCGGTTCACGTACTGCTGAAGCCTAGCTTGTAGGATTTTGAGCATAACCTTGCTAGCATGTGAAATGAGTGCAATTGTGCGATAGTTTGAGCATTCTTTGGCATTGCCCTTCTTTGGAATTGGAACGTAAACTGACCTTTTCCAATCCCGTGGCCACTGTTGCGTTTTCCAAACTTGCTGGCATATTGAGTGCAGCACTTTAACAGCATTGTCTTTTAGTATTTTAAATAACTCAGCTGGAATACTGTCATCTCCACTAGCTTTGTTGTTAGCAATGCTTCCTAAGGCCCACTTGACTTCACTCTCTAGGATGTCTGGCTCAGGGTTAGTGACCACACCAGCATGGACATCAGGGACATTAAGATCTTTCTTGTATAGTTCTTCTGTGTATTCTTGCCACCTCTTCTTAATCTCTTCTGCTTCTGTTAGGTCCCTGCCTTTTTTGTCCTTTATCATGCCCATCTTTGCCCTAAACGTTCCTTTGATATCTCCAATTTTCTTGAAGAGATCTCTAGTCTTCCCCATTCTATTGTTTTCTTCAATTTCTTTGCATTGTTCATTTAAGAAGGCCTTCTTATCTCTCCTTGCTATTCTCTGGAAATCTGCATTCAGTTGCTTATATCTTTCCCTTTCACCCTTGCTTTTCGCATTCCTTCTTTCCACAGCTATTTGTAAAGCCTCATCAGACAGCCATTTTGCTTTCTTGCATTTCTTTTTCTTTGGGATGGTTTTAGTTGCTGCCTCTTGTACTATGTTACAGACCTCCGTCCATAGTTCTTCAGGCACTCTGTCTACTGAATCTAATCCTCTAAATCTATTCATCACCTTCACTGTGTACTCACATGGAATATGATCTAAATCATACCTTAGTGGTCTAGTGGTTTTCCCTACATTCTTCAATTTAAGCCTAAATTTTGCAGTAAGAAGCTCATGATCTGAGCCACAGTCAGCTCCTGGTCTTGTTTTTGCCGTCTGTATAGAGCTTCTCCATCTTTGGCTGCAAAGTATGTAATCAATCTGGTTTCGGTATTGACCATCTGGTGATGTCCATGTGTAGTCTCGTCTCTTGTGTTGTTGGAAAAGAGTGTTTGCTATGACTAGCTTGTTCTCTTGACAGAACTCTATTAGCCTTTGCCCTGCTTCATTTTGTACTCCAAGGCCAAACTTGCCTGTTATTCCGATTACTCCTTGACTTCCTACTTTAGCATTCCAATCCCCTATGATGAAAAGGACATCTTTTTTTAGTGCTAGTTCTAGAAGGTGTTGTAGGTCTTCAGAGAACCGGTCAACTTCAGCTTCTTCGGCATCAGTGGTTGGGGCATAGACTTGGATTACCGTGATGTTGAATGGTTTTCCTTGGATACGCACTGAGATCATTCTGTCATTTTTGAGGTTGTACCCCATTACTGCCTTTCCCACTCTCTTATTGACTATGAGTGCAACTCCATTTCTTCTAAGGGTTTCTTGCCCACAGTAGTAGATATAATGGTCACCTAAATTAAATTCACCCATTCCCGTCCATTTCAATTCGCTGATTCCCAAGATGCCGACGTTCAATCTTGTCATCTCATGTTTGACCACATCCAGCTTGCCTTGGTTCATGGATCTTACATTCCACGTACCTATACAATATTGTTCTTTACAGCATCGGACCTTCTTTTCGCTTCCAGATACATCCACAGCTGAACGTCCTTTCGGCTTTGGCCCAGCCGCTTCACTCTTTCTGGAGCTACTTGGAATTGCCCTCCGCTCTTCCCCAGTAGCATATTGGACACCTTCCGACCTGAGGGGTTCATCTTCCGGCATCATATCTTTTAGCCTTTTAACATTGTCCATGGGGTTTTCTTGGCAAGGATACTGGAGTGGGTTGCCATTTCCTTCTCCAGTGGACCACATTTTGTCAGAACTCTCTGTCATGACCTGTCCGTCTGGAGTGGCCCTGCACGGTATAGCTCATGGCTTCACTGAGTTACACGAGCCCCTTCGCCACGACAAGGCAGTGATCCATGAAGGGGGAGTACAATATAGGCAGAGAAATCTTGGCACTTCACTGCCCTTATCAGTACAATGTAGACTCAAACTTGTGCTTATGCTCAGGTTTGGTGATATTCACACTTGCCAGCATTGCTCCAGATGTCTCTTCTGATGTTTCTTCTCCAAGAAACACCCTTGGATTGATGAACAGGGAGTGGCTGCTTTGGCACAATGCTGCCAAGTGCATTCATCTTCTCTGTATTCCAGAGACTGTCTAGGAACTCATCTGTACTGCCCACCAAATTGTAGGGAATGTGTGGCATGCTGGAAACCAGTAGGATCTATTAAATTCCTTGGGTGGACCATCTTCATAAATACCTCCCACTCTGAAGTTTGGCAGTGCCAACTACCTTCATGGAGGGCAGAAAGTGCTCTGATCATGGCAAAACATGTGTGGTAATATCCTTCAGTTTCAGATCACATTCCAAATACTCTAAAGAAAAGGCTAGGTGTTGTATGTATCCCCAGTGCATGTCAGGCACACAGATTCAGAAGAAACCCATAGGTTTCAAGAAACCATGAAATCCCAAGTAAATCCTGACCAGACAAAATACTACAACCCCAAAAACTGGATGGAATCAATTACTAACTCAGCAATAAGGTCAACAGTTCAGGAAGGATGGTGCTGAGCAGCACGGAAGATAGTACACCAATATTTTTTCCAGCTTATCCATATGCCTCATCTTCAGTCATGTTTGGAAAAGAGTACTTGGTTACCATCAACTTCTCTTTGAGAATCATTGCCAGCTCTCTTCACCAGCTTTGGTTGGGGCTGATAGAGCATATAGTTTCAGCTTATAAATGACTTGTTAACTGCAGTAACTACATTTTACTGCATAATCTCACAACTGCAATTTGCTACTGTGGTTAATAAAATA
Organism: Liasis olivaceus; assembly: GCA_030867105.1. Lineage (NCBI taxonomy): Eukaryota > Metazoa > Chordata > Lepidosauria > Squamata > Pythonidae > Liasis > Liasis olivaceus. The sequence goes on along the minus strand of CM061352.1, from coordinate 80,603,288 downwards.
ATCAGTAATATTTTAAATTTCCAACTGATAAACACAAGTTGGTAAAAATTCTAACTGTTGTAGTATTCTGTAACCTTGGTTTAAAAAGGATAGAATTATAGATATATTATTATAAACCTGGGAATGTAGTCAGCAAATATTGTCTTACTTAAATATCCCATTTCCTTTCGAATTAAGAAAAAATGCAATATAAAATTGCAACACTCTCTTTCTGGATAAAAATAAATGTTCTCTTTTCATGAGACAAAAGGTCCTGAAATCTTAAATGCCATCTAGATTATTCTAAACATACTTGGGAAAGCAATTAAATCAACGGAATAAATTTCTATTTTCTTACAGGTTTTCTGTAGAGCTATAAATGCCATACATCATGGTAAATAAGTAAATTATCTAGTTCATATTCTAATCAGGAAAATAATGCCTGGTATTATTTCCTTTCATGATTAGTTTGTAACTTTCAGTTTTGCTTTTCAAATGTTTTATTTCATTCTACTAATTTTTGAACTTAATCACACTTACCAGCATTCTGTTTCATTCTTACTGAGGAAACATGTTTATTTTCTTTCTCTGTTTTGAATAAGAAAATACAGTAAATAAATAACAAAATGTCCCTCCATGTGAAAATTAGTTTTTCGTTCATTTTTGAATTGTAGTTATGTATGAACATTGGCCAAGATGTGATTATGGATTGTTAAAAAAAATATCCCTGCCCAAATTCCTCCTCTGATTTAAGAGTTCTGACTCAACCTCCCATTTGCAGTACAGATGCTTAAAATCCTAGACTGCATTGAAAACATTGCCAGTTAATCAACAAAAACTTATTGGGCAAGGTGGGGGGACCCTTAACACTAAATTTCCACATGGAGGGACATTTTGTTATTTGTTTTTTTTAATTTATATAGCCACCCATCTCAAATATATGACTGTGGGAGGCTCACAGCAATTAAAAACAATATAAAAACCAACAACAAAAAACTTAGATATAAAAATGGTATAAAATCATATAAAAACCATATAAAACATATGCCCCATCCATAGCTGAAGTACTCAAAATCCATCAACAATAATCAGCACAACAACTGTAGATAAACCTGCATGCTGCTTTATAGCACTGCTTTGAAGGCTGTCCAACAGATAAAAATCCTGTTTATATAAGATGGTTTATGTCATCTGGAGAAGCTTTTCACAAACTTCCTTTTATCAGCAATTTGTGTTCAATAACACAGACTCACTGAGAACATTTCACATATGTTCTGACATAACCTGATGGCACATATTCTGAAACTGTTAGCTCCTTATATTAACCCTGCTTAAAATACACTTATACAAGCTCTCCACTTATTAATTTGTTCTCTGATTCTTTTCATGCCCTGGATGTTGCAATGAAATGATTGAAGAAAATAGTCTTGACTATTTTCTCCACATTATCTACAATGCTTTCATTAACCATGATATTATTTTTCAAGTATTGTTTATGAAAACATTTGACTTTAAAATAGCTTTAGGAAATGAGATTAATTTTGCACTATGTTGTTCAGTTCCTCGTACAAAGCACTGGTATGTCCCCATTGCTTGTCTTTATTTGTCAGGCACTAGCCAATCCTTCATTCATGTTTGTTTGTTTTTTAATTAGATTTGTTTTGGGTTAGCTTATCATATCAAAAGAAAAGAAGTCTAAATAGTTAGCTATTGCATAGCTCCACTAGCACTTCTGCCTGCCTCACTCTAAGGCTGGAAAAACTTGCAAAAACCTAAACATATTTGCGAATCGTTACAGCCTTATAAATGAGCTGGGAAGAACAGAGAGTTCCTTTCTAAGCCCTCTCCATCCCTGCTCAGCATTTAGGATATTGTGCAAGAACATGCTGAGGCTGAGAGAGAAAGAAGAATATCTATAGTTACAAACCATCAGCAGATTGGAGAGGTCACTACAGACTTATAAAAGAAATTAATTTTTAGCCCGTCATGTAAACAGTCTGGGGGAGAAAAATTGAAAAGCTTCAGAGAGACCGCACCTTAACAAACTCACTAATAAAAGAGGGCTGGAGGGTTCCTGTATCAGTTCTCAAGATTTTGTACTCTAGCCACTAATTCTTGGCATTAAACTCATTACTAGAAAGTCCATGTGAATCTTGCTTCCTTGATCATGCTCTACACTTAAGGAGCATGTCTGATAAATACAGAAAAGATCTTGGAATTATTGATTGAAGCAGAATATGCCTGTGATACGATATGGCTGCAAAAAAGACAAATGTATGTTTACTCTGCATCAGTAGAACCATAACTGCAACATCATATCAATTAATAGTTCTATTCTACTCTAACTCTAACCCTAATCCTAACTTTTCCAGCTTTTACTTATACCTTTAGTGAATAGCAGGTACAACAGGAACCTTAAACACTAAGTGGGATGGCTTAGGACCAGCAATCCTCTTTTCCCATAATAGACTGATGAATCTTGTTAAAAGGGCAGTACATTTCCAAAATTCCATACATACTAAACCCAACTTTCCTAACTTCCTTGCAAATACATAATACTACTTGGCATGGCATAGAGTTCCAGGTAACAGTTCCTCAAGGTCCCTTCCTTTTGAGCTGGATCTCTAATCAGCTTCTCTCAGCTTCTCTTCTGCTTGGCCATCCCTTTTGAAGAAAGTGAGAGTCTGCATCAAGTAATCTGTCACCTTACCTTGATGATCATCAAGCAAGTTCCTTTGTACCCTAGGATAAAATTCATCTGGCCATGCAGATTTAAACTCATTCAGAGTGACCAAGTTTCTGTGAGTCAGAAGTTTCAGTTTTACTGCTCTTCAAATATTCTTTCCTCAGAGAAGACTGAACTAAAAGAGGATTATGTAATTCTGCCTTTTCTTTGTTACCAGTAACATTGTGTGATCTGCATTGAGCAAGTGGTTCATTTCTTGCCTTTTGTTTTGATAATGGCAGAAGCCCTTTCTCTTGCTGCTAGCAGTCTTCATCAAGGTCAGCTCATTTTGTGTTGTAGCACTTCTAATGCCATCTCTGCAGTTCTGATGATTTCCTGATAATCTTCTTGGTGCCCTTTCCCTTTTTCCATTTACTGTTTTATTTTTACTTTATCAAGCTTTTGGGTTTCAGTTGCTGTCTTTATGCTTCCCTCCCACTCTCCCCTTCCCTCCCCTTTGAAAACAGAGATTAGCTCTCATTCCTGTGCATTATACCACTTTACCCAAGCCCAGTAGGGCTTCCTGAGTCAAAATTCATAGAGTTCAGGATACTATGTGATTTAGAAACCAGATCAATTCTTGTATGGATCAGTCTTTAGATTCCATATACAAAAGAGAAATTTGACTTCACTTAATAACTCATCACAAAGTAATTTAAGGAAAGAAACCAAATGCCATTCTAATTTTTTTTAAAAAAAGTGAGGGGAACTATTTTATTTCCATCCTTAATATTTGAGAATGAGCTGTATGAATTATTAGTTCCATGCACTAACTGCAAAATATATCAATTAAGCTTGTACACAGAAAGAATAAAATCTCTCTAAGTAAAGTAGAACATTTCATTTACATTTGCTAGACATTAGGTTACAGGTCTTTCATCTAAATAACCAAAAATTATGACTACATAAAATGATAGCCCTTAATAGGTACCAATTAGCATTTTATTCTGGTGCAAGATCTGCTATTAAAGCTATATGTTGGAAAATGTTCATGAATAATTTTATTTAATAGAACCAAAGTTTAAGCTGAATGCTTATCATGCTGACACTATAGTCAACTTACAAAGGCTGACAATAGACAAATGTGATATAATTTTAGGAGCATTGTACCTATGGCAGTAAACTCAAACATGTGATTTGGTTCACCATCATGAAAATTGTCCATTAAATTACCTTGTTTATGACCCAAGTGCTCACTCAACCTCAGTGTAATCATTCTTATCTTTGTCTAGGGCTAAACTGTTAGACAGATAAATCCAATTAAATCAATCTTACTTTCAATTTAATGAGAATAGAAAAACACTGCATTTTGGACAAAAAAATAGGAAGCAATCTGGAGTACTCCTATTTTGTTTCAAGAGTCACAGTGCAAGGTTTCCTCCAGCAAGTGTTTCCCATTGCTGGAGATGGCTTCGTCCATTGTACTAAGTCAGTCTGCAACTGCTTCTTTGAAAAGAAAAGGAAAAGGTTCCTCTGCTTTAAGTTACATAAGAGAAAAATATAATTTTTCCAAAATTAAATGTTTTGGAAACTGAGCAGTCTTTATATAAGTATAGTAAAGGACCATCTCATCCCCGTTACATCAACCGTCCCACCCGGTCACGCAGAGAGGGCATACTACGGACCCCGTCTGCAAGAGAATTTCATCTGACGGAGTCTAGGAGGTGAGGCTTCTCTGCAGCAGCCCCTGCCCTTTGGAACACTCTTCCCCCAGAAGTGAGGTTGGCCCCCTCCCTCTTAGACTTCAGAAAAAAACTGAAGACCTGGTTTTGTTATTATGCATGGGGTGGGGATGGGAATAGTCAGTTTTGGGGATGGCTGGTTCCCTAGTCCTACCTGACCAATATTATCTGGTCACAGGCTGCAACAATACCACCATCGCTTGGATTTTATCATATTTAATAATTGTATTTTATGCTGCATTATTTATGTTTTTATTGGTTTTAAATTGCTTGGTTGTGAACCACCCAGAGTCCCTCCTTGTGGGGGAGTTGGGCAGTGATATAAATTTGATTTATAAATAAATAGTAAATAAATATTTTAGACATATTTCACAGAAGAACTATGGGACATGGCAGAGTATTCCCAAAACAATTCCTATGGCCTTATATGCACATCCAAATAAGATCAGGGTTGGTTGGCATCAGCACCTGGCATTCTTAAGCAGTTGCATGGTACCAACATCTCTTAGTTGTGAGATTGCTCCATGCTCTGCTTCTGCTCTTCTAATTAACTATTAGCATAAGCATATTGCCATATGCTTATTAGCATAAGCATACTATTAGCATAAGCGTACAACCCTGATGCAGCTATGCCTTGCCTAAAAGAAACCAACCTTTGCCGTTACGCTGTGCTGCACTGGTTGCCAATCTGTTTCCAAATGCTATTCAAGATACTGGTTGTCATCTTTAAAGACTCTTGAAACAAAATAGGAGTACTCCAGGTTGTTCACTATTTTCAAGCTGTACAATTTTAGAAGGCATGGCACAGGGATTCATACTTTACCCATAAAGCAAATCTCGTTTCCCCAGTACTCCCTTTGCACTGAAGTCAAAGCATGTTTTGAATTACATCAATATATCCTGAGACCTTTTAAGCTTCTGGGTGCATTTACCCTTTTTGTAAACATAATTAAATATTAAAATTTCATGATTCTCTGCCTATGTTTGACAACTGCAATAAGCAACCCACAGATTAATAACTTACAAAAAATTCAGTATATCAGGCAAAGCAGTACAAAAGTTCCTTCAAATACAGATTGTCTTTAAGCAGTGATAAATAAATTAGTTTCTACTTCTGACTCTAAAGTCAACAAGGTTAAGTCTAACAAGATGAATAGGGTTGGCTGAGTTATGGACTATTTTTTTCCTGCTGAACAAAGAGAAAAATATTATTGCTGCTAAGAAATTTCCCTTAAAAGAAATACTCCAAAAGCAAAAGAAAAAAGAAAAACAAAATTTAACCGAAGAGATTGAAACCTGTTTAATACTTTCTGGTGATTTCAACTTATAGTAGAAATTCCTGTAACAAATACAATGGAGCTTCTACTGAAAACATTCCCTCATACTTTTCCTTAACTATAACAGCTAGTTAGCTTTATCTCACATTCTGATATAATTAGCTTAGTAGGGAATATATGCAACTCACAGCTGAATCATGTTGTTGGTGTTCTCTGAGGTGGCTTCTTTTCCTGCAGATGTTTCATTACCAGGCTCGGTAACATCATCAGTGAGGGAGTAGAGTTTCCTGTCTTTTCATATGTGGCAGCTTGCCTTACCAACCTTGAGTGGAGCAATGTCTCTTCCTTGGTTGCTTTTTGGGTGGGCTATGACTTCTTCTCTTCTTGTTCTTGTTGGTGGTGCTGGCTTCTGCTTATCTATGTGATTGTTAATAGATGTGTGATGAGAAGGGATATGTTTAAGTCTATTTTCTATTCTTAACCTTTGGTTGCTTTCTTTCTTAAATGGTTTGCATAACCCAGAACTTGAATGGTTTGCAGTATCCCAGAAGTCCAATAAACCCGAACTCCAAAAAGGAAAAAATAAATTATCTATAAAATATATCCCCAAATAATGGCTATCTGCAATTAGATAGATAGCGTCTATCCATACGACCACAATTACACAATTAGCACACCCATGAAAAGAATTCATCTTCCATATATCAAAACATCTATGAAACTACCAACGAATGACTGCAACCCTTAGGCATCATGTAGCCCATAAACCAACAAAATCTATCCAAAGCATCCTAATCAAGCCCAAAGACCCATCAACAAAGAAGACAAAGCAGGAGCCATTTACAACATAAGGACTGTGAAAACCACCATATGGGGAAGAAAATGGAAAGAACACATTCATGAACATCAACTGCAGTCAGAGGACATGAAGAAAACTCCTTAATTTTACAACATAGTGATAAGTTCAACCACAATTTCAAATGGGAAACTGTAGACATCTTAGACCAAGTGAGGTCCAAAAATGCAAGAGCATTCTTAGAGGGCATGGCACTATGATGAAGCAGCCATTAATAGATTCATTGAGATAAGCTCCAGCTAAAAACCATTCAAGAAAGGAAGGAACCAAAGGCTAAGGAAAGAGACAGACAGAGTTAAACACATCCTTCTTCATCTTACAACTATTAACCAGATAAGCAGGTACCAGCATGGATAAACAAGAACAAGCAAAGCAGAAATAATACCTCACCCAAAAGCAATCAATCACATGGTTACAGCTACCATATTGACTTTTTCTTTCCTTTTATATTCTTGGTCCTTGCAGTTGTCCTTCTTTGCTATTTCTTCTTTTGTTGTCTCCCTTTTCTCTCAAACTCTCAACTTCCAGCAAATTATACTTTAAGGTTACCAGTTATGGCATCAGCAATTATAGTCTAACCTTTGGGCAAAGAATATTGAGATTGGCATGGGAAGCTGGTAGATGGAACTAATAGTAGTATTGATCTACTACACTAGCCAATGAAAGAGAGGGGGTGTAAATCAGCAGTTCATGTGTCCTGTGGAAACCAATAATGATTATAACATCTAGTGTAGAAGATCAGATCTTGGGAGTGCACCAGTGGTTCAGCAGTACCCACTCCTGAGCATAAATAATATTATATCCCCTTTTCATCTTAAGGAAGTTAGGAAGAAATCACCAGTAATTAATTTTTGTACGCTAATGGTACATGATTCTTTAAGTCTTTCATGTACCTTCTCTTAAAGGCATCCTTATTTTTATTTATTTTTTGCTGTTTGTTTCTTTTATAGGAAGAAATGTATGTCTAATTTACTAGTAAATGTCTAATCTGCTTTCTCTAGTCCGGAGAATAGGCATAGCTTTCAGAATATGCAAGTTACTTTGCATGTAAACTCTGTATTTATATATTTAAATCTTCAAAATTGAATAAGTTCATTAGTGCTTCATAGATTTCATATGATTATATATATATAAATGTTAGTTCTCTGCTCCAACTACCTCCTGTTAGTTGGTATATCCATAAGCATATGTAAATCCCTGTGTTCCATATAATTATTTTTTTAAGTAAGAATAAAAGTAAACTGTAAAGAGGACTGTTCTTGCATGAAATAATGTCCTCTGGGGAGCTGTGAATATGATAAATGTAGTAAACATTTACATATTATTATGATAAAAATACAATCAACAGCTTGCATACCTCATAGCAGACTTTGGCATTATAAAATAAGAGACTGCAACATGGTTTCCAAACAACCCTTATTAGAGTGTCTTGAAGACAAAATAAATGGAAAGATGACACAACACCAGGACAATTTCTTGCAAAGAAGCTATCCTATAAGAGACCTATATTCAATTCATACCATGAAATGTATCACTGCATGTTTAGATGCAATGTATTAAAATTAGAAGTTTATGGCACAATCAAAATTACTTTTTAATCAATTGTAAAGAACCTGATTTAGAAAGTGATTTTTATTATTGATCAGCTTTATTATTGATACCAGGGAAAATGCCAGAAAAAAATAATCAAGCTGTGGGTTTGCAAGGACTTAGAAAGAAACAAGATAATTACTAAAAACCAACATTTGTTTGTTAAAAAAATAGGTTGTGGTAGACATTTTTTTTTTTTAAACAAAGTAATTAGTAGTCCAAGGGAATGATGATTATGTACTTATACCTACACTTCGGTGAGTGATTTGATAAGTTGATCATAGCCTTGGCCTTGACTAAATGGAACAATGTGGGATGGATGGTCCCATGAACTCACAGCTGGTTGAAGAATCGTACCTAATGTGTGCCCTTGATAGATTCATGTAAACATGGAGGGAGGTATGTAGTGTGGTACCTCAAGGTTCTGTCCTGGGCTCAGGGCTCTTCATCATTTTTATAAATGAGTTAGATGAGGGGAAGAAGGAATGCTAATCAAATTTGCAGATGACATAAAGCTGGTGGGAGGGGGAGGAGATTGCTAACATGTTAGAAGATAGGCTCAACATTCAAAAGGATCTTGATAGACTTGAATACTGGACCTTATAGAACAAAATGGTGTTCAATGGTATGAAATGTACAGTTCTGTGCTTAGATAGGAAAACAGATGCACAAATACAGGATAGGTGGTACCTAGCTCAGCAACTTGTAAGAAGGATCTGTGTGTCCTAGTAGACCATAGATTAAGTATGAGTTAGCAATGTGCTACAGCTGCCTAAAGAGCTCATGGGCTGTATCAATGGAGGTATAATGTTGCAGTCATGGGAAGTGATAATGCCATTCTAATACTGCACCTGTCAGACTGTGCTTCTGTCCAGTTTGGGTCATCACAGTATAAGAAGGATACTGTGAAGAACTGGAAAGAGTATGGAGAAGATGGTGAGGGTCTTAGATGCAAATTCTATGAAGTACAGTTTAAAAAACTGAATATGTTTAGCTAAGAGGAGACATGGTAGCAGTCTTCTAATACTTATAGAGCTGTCATAGGGAACAGGGTGTGGATTTATTCTCCAAAGGGCCCAAAGTACGACAGAAACCAATGGGTAGAAATTTGAGTGAGAGAATTTTATGGCTCCTGGAAATATGGGTGCTCCATTACTGGAAGGGTTCAAACAGCCATTTGTGTGGCATGGTCTGAGGATTTCTTCCCAGGGCAGGAGCTTGAACTTCAAGGTCCCTATGACTGTATGATTTTATGATCTGAATCCCTCCATTAATTGATTTAAAAAACAAGCATTTAGGATGCAAGGAAGAATTTTCTTTCAACACATATTTGTGAAGTGTTTTATTGAACATGACATTATGTCTTTTCACTGCTTTTGAGCTGATTGGGAGGTATACAGGTTTATGAGCAAATTTATGAGACCATGTCTCTAAACATATGCCCATTCAGGCTCCAAAAGCTTCTATTTCCATAGCTCTGGCTATGGTCATGATAATCTCCTTCATTTTCTTGGTGTCAACAAGTCCTCAGAATCATCTTTATTACGGTCACAGACCAGAACCACAGACAAAAGTACGTTAAAAAAATTCATTAAAATGAATTAAATACATTAAAATAAAATAAAACTAAACATAATAATATCTTTGCAGATTGGTGGGATCATCAATGGGCAGTCAACATCTGCCTGATTTTGCAAACAGTGTAACAAAATTTAGCTACGTTCAAGGAAACTATATCATTCTGATCAGATAGCAACAACCGCACTTAAAAAGGATCAGAATTTCCAGGATATTTTACCAAATGAGGAGTTATTAAACGGGTTTGTGAATCCTTATAGAAAAGCAGGACATGTACTGTAGTTTCAATAGCCCCTTGTCCACAGGGGCACAATCTCAGCTCGTATGGGACTTTTTTGTATCGGACCTCCAAAAGTGCTGTAGGAAGAGCATTACAGCATGCTAGAGTTAATGCCCTCCGAAGTTTAGGGATGGTTATGTAATTTAGGTATCTTTCTGGCTTATAAGAAAAGACTTGACTGCTCAAAAAAACATTCTTAGGAAGAGCAGACTGGTCCTGCTGGACTTCCATGTCTTTGATACGCTGTTTGAATTCACTGAGTGCACGCTCATAACCCATCATTAGGAATGCCTCCCTAGAAAAGCCAAGATGTTGGAGTTTTTGTAGAATGCTCCTGGCCATACTGATTGATAACTGTCCTTAATAAGGAAAGAACCCAAACCTGTAGGAAAAAATAGTAGTTTCAACCAATGTGCTACAATACAGATCCATGCACCTGTTTTAACTTTGGGCAGCCCTGCCTCCTTTCTTAATACTACATTTGGAGTGCAGAGGGGTACCTGAAATATGGCCCTTAGGAATTTGGATTGAACCCTTTCCAGAGGAGTAAAGGAAGAATAAGGTCCTAGCTGGGCACCAAAGAGTAATTGCGTACGAGCCTTAGCTAAGTATAACTTCAGTGCTGCTGGGATATGCTGTGCTCCTCTGGTAAAGTAAAAGGATTGGATTGCAACCACTGTTTTTTGAGCATTTTGTATAACATAATTTTGGTGTGCACTGCGTTTAGTGGAGCTATGAAAAACCGTGCCCAAGTATTAAAAAGATTTGACTTGTTCAATATTCTGGCCATTTATCCTCCAGGTGTGCAATTTAGGTCTCTTAACAAAAGTCAAAATCTTAGTCTTGTTATAGTTGATTTCGAATGCTTCCTCTGAGCAATATCTGGTCAACAAGTCCTTATAATAATTATATATGCTGTTTCCCATACTTTGTATCCAAACTCCTATTCTAGGGGGAAAGGTGCTACCTGAAGGTGTATACCCTGAGCAAGATAGTCTGTTTTATAACCCCACTTCTAGCATGCCTGCCTTGATAGCTGGTCATCAACATTAATCTCCATGCAAGTTGTAATGGAGGTGAGTACAGGGCTTGATAGAAAATTTACATAATATGTCATTATTAGAACAGCAAATAACAACAGCAATAGTACACAGATATTGATCCAACTAGAGTGGCATGCAAATATAAAAGCTGGAATGCATTCTCTCCTGGAAAAGAACCTTGAGTTGTTATTAATAATCTGGGCTGTGCATGTCTGGAATATATAAGTATAGAAAATTAGTGGCAATATGTCACTGCACTGTCCTTGGACTGATCTTATGTCTTGAGATGGCTCAACTAAAGTGCTGCCCTTATTAAATGTATTGGAAATAGTTGTTCTGTACAGTATAGGTGCATAATCCAAACTGCTTACATATTAAAGCATCCCTGTTTAAAATAAATGCATCACCATTCAGGTACAAATAAGTAATATCTCCAGAGTAATTATACTGTTAGGCCTACTAATTGGGTCAGACCCATCAGAGCTTTTTGCATTTGCTTTACTCTGAATTGCATAAGGTAAAACAAAACCACTCTTATCTTATTCAAACAGTTCAATTCCTGGCTTCTTTTTTAATCTACCATTGGTGCCTGTGGCTGAAGTCATTCCAGGTATTGTTAGCCATGTTTGTACTTGGTTTATGATCAAAAGATATCTATAACCTCATCCCCTAAAGGCCCTTGGATGCTACAGTGATAAAGCTGACACTGTTACTAACCTTGCTAGGACAATAAGACAAAGATTTGCTTCTCTGCATCTCTTTAGTATCTTCTACAATATGCAGTGGGAATGGGGAATCATATTTGTGCTCCATCTCAATTGGGCATGATGGAGAAATCGGTGACAGTTTTCTGTTGAAGTAAAAGAAAATGAAATGAAAAAAATATATATCTAGGGAAATTACACGTATTTTTAAAAGCATGGATTTGGAGGTATATTCAGAATACTTGAGAGAAAATAATCTCATCTGCTGTGGCTGTTCAGTGCAGCCAGTCAGTCATATCAGTACTTGAAGGTCATGGTGCAATGGAATGCCAAGAAGCTTTGGCTCTTTGCTCAGCTATTAGGAAGTAGAAAAGTGAAGGCTGGAATAGTCCACCTTGTTCCCTTGTTCCTTGGAGAGTTTTTTGACATTGACATTGATTACAGGATAGCTATGTTGAATATATATCTGATTATATTGAGGCACAACTGTAACTAGATTAGGATACACATTATCAAGGGTAGCTATATTGGTTTCACCATATATAAGAATCAAGATAATATTTATTGATCATCAGTGCTATTGGACAAAAGTAAAACTGGTGATGTGAATCTTAAAAAGCAGAGTTTAAAATGTTGCTATTTCAACACATGAAAATAAGTATTGTTATCAATTGCATCATTATTGTGTTCAGTGTTTATAACTTTTGAGTCTAGGTATACAAACACATTTAGGTTTGATTTCTTTTATCCTGATTCTCGTGAACAAAGAGGCAGAAGGAAAAGGCAGAACAGTGTGGGGTGGTGATGCCCCAGGTGGAATTAGAGGGGCAGGCAGTCACCAACACTTAATGAGGACACAATAGAAGTGGGGTGACATGAGACACAGCATGTGTCACCACAAGCTCTGATGCATCATTCAAAACTTGGCAAGAAACTGATAACCCTACTGCCAAAATGTCTTGGTGTCCCTACGAAGTTCTGGGGTTGCATGCAATGTTCGGTGATGCCATAGTGATGTAGGCAGTTGCTGATGTTTCTCTGCTATCCTGCCAGATACAATACTCAGATAGATATGTTGTTCTTTTAGCAGACCCTGAAAATAGAGGGGTATTGGTGGGTGGAAATGGATAGGAATGAAGCCAGATATGCCCACACAGTTAACAAGTATATACAATGCTGTTTGTTATTATACAGGATTAGTGCAAAGTGTATTTACATGACATCTACCTTTTTTTGTTGTTGTTGTTTTGTGCCTTTGAGTCAGTCTTGACCCCTGGCAATTGCCTGGACTAATCCCAACAGTTTTCTTGACAATGTTTTTCAGAAGTTGTTTGCCATCACCTCCTTCCTAGGCCTGAGAGAGACTGGCCCAAGGTCACCCGTCTGGCTTTGTGCCCTAGGCAGGACTAGAACTCATGGTCTCCTGGATTCTAGCCTGGTGCCTTAACCGCTACACCAAACTGGATCTTATATCTACTTATAGTGAGCATTAACATGTACACTAATACATCTAACTATACAGTGCATTAACTAAACTTAACTAAATGACTTAAATTTATACTCCTTTACTTTATAAAACAACGACTTAGCTGCTAATTTATGCCTCCTCCCACACCTATGTATCTTTAGCACAGATGTAGGAATGCTAACAATTTCTCTCCTTGCCCAGTTATCTAGCCCCACCACCTATGTTTGCTATCCTCCACCTACAGTCCAGGGCTGTGTGTTCCTTTCTTCTGGCTTTTTTTGCAGATTCCTTCTTTAACTTCAGCTGCCTCAGGCTCCTTCCTAGTTGTTCTCCCTGGCCACAGATCCTCCAGCTACTTGATTTCCCATCTTTCGCCTCCTCTGCATCATATCCAATCACCTTTCACTCCAGCAGCATCTCCTAGAATACCTAGAATAACCCCCCTTCTTCTGTCTACCTGCTATGGCTTATTTAATATTTCTTCCTTTTGAAACCTATATGTCAACTTGCAAGTGATACTAAGGACTTTAAACTTTTTATTTTCTCTGCAATTGCCTATGTGCCCAAGCTGTGCACTTTACAGTCAGACTACTACAGATAAAAAATATTGACCTTGATACTTGCACATAACATTTTTCAGTTTCAGGGCAGTTTATCCTCCTGCAAAGGGATCACATGTTTTCCCATGGGAAACAGGAACAGCTGTTATGTTGGCAAGAAGGAGAAATGGTGGGCAAAACATGGATTCCAGATTCTTATTGGTTCCAGGAGAGCCCATAGCAAAATTGTTGAAGTGAAGGAAAGCGGAGGTTCTGGAGAAGACCTGCTGGAGGAAAAAGAGAATCAATGAGGCACAATGTAGTCATCACATATGTGAAGGAATAATATGCTGACCTTGGAGATAGAGAAGAATGAGGCAGCCATTAAGGAGAAACTTTCAGAAAATATTGCGAAGTCCTGAAAAAGAAAGTGTGAGAAATTCAAAATAACCCCACCTTAATTTTGTCTAGTATAAAATGGGACAGAAAGAAACATGTATAGCTTTCAAGATTCTGTTATTCCACCCTACTACAATAAAGAGCATTCCTGGAATCCCTGCCATGCCTTTTTCTTGATCTTGTCTACCTCAAAGGGCTGTCAACAGATGACTTCCACTGGAAGCTGAAGGAAGCAGTAAACAGAGATTATGTTTGGCCTCCATTTTAGGAGAAAATGCCTAGCTAAGAAAGAGAAAGCTATAAGTGTTATTACCTCTTACTTAACTTCAAATAGGGAGTTGCAACAGAGTACAGAAATAACAATGGATATACAGTATATACCTTGAGGCAACAATGTCACTTCCTTATGTGTCCAGGAGAAAGAGTGTAAATTTTCCACTGGTTAGTTAGATATTCATAAATTGTGCCTATTTCTTGACTGTCCCTGTAGAAAGGTGGGGATGGGGGGGGGGGGACATGAAGGGGAAGGAAAAGGATTGAGTTATTTACCTTGCCTGAAAATGAAACTAAGTGCTTACCTTTGCTTACTTTGATAAAAAAGGAGGAAAAAGTCACAAGAAATGTTCTGTGTGCTGCGAGTAGGATCATATCCTGTAAATCCACAGAGTTGTCATGACATGTGCAATCCATGTTGCATGTTCACCCTCGATGCAGGAAAGTGGATGTATAAGAGGAGTTACAAATGAAGATAATGACTGCTTTTACTTGGGACATAATATTGATTTTTTAAAAAATAAGTGTTTCATTTAAAAAAATCTAAGCATTTTTGGCTTTCATCAACAAATGGAAATTTTCCATCAGTTTGGTCCTTTTGCAAATGTGTTTTTTGATTGCCTGTCATTGTGGTTTGCCTTAGTTATTTTTATTACAGGATTTGACAAAAGAATATTAATGCTTTTTAGCAGTTATGTATGGGCCTCTGAATAAATACATAGTGATGGGAATCAGGGTGAAGTGGGAAGGTCCAAGTAAGTGGCTGGTATACTATATTCAAAAAGCAGGAACAGGCATTTTGGAAGGGAGGGGGAAAGGAGGAAGTGGGGGTGATAATTTCTAGCTAGGTTCAACTGAAAGTGGGCATACAGTCTGGGTTTCACTTAAGATGCTCTTTGGAGATCTTTTTTGAAATTGTGTTTACTTGATTCCACTAATGCTCATTTTGGATTGCAAATATGCCATATGATTACTTTCTAGCTCTACTAAAATCTCTTACTATTTTCAGAAAGTGAGGAAACTATTTTCAAAAGAATTCTGCAAAAATTAGTTCTTGTTTTTCTAACGTATCTGTAAGTATTCGTTCTCCATGCAATGAGCACCCAGAGGTGTTCATTTGCATAACATTCAGGCCAGATTAATCAAGTTCATTTAATGTAAGAAGAAAAAGTGAACTGCAGTTAAAAAAAGCAGATCAATGTTTATTCTTCTGCTGAGGACAAGCAGCCACAGGTGTCCAGGAAGGGAATCAAAAAAGTCAAGATGGTGGCTCCAACCATGCAGTTGAAGACACACCTCTTTTTTATGTAATTGAAGACTCACCCCTTTTTTATGTGTGATTACATGGTTGAGGTCACCATTTTGACTTTGCTTTACTCCACAAGAACACCTCTGAAAGCAGGTCACATTATTGGTAGTTGTCAAAATAGAATTTTGACATGAATCTTTAGAATGTCTCTGTCAGTCTCTTTGAACTGCAACACATAGAAATGGAGCTTATCTCTTTGCATAAAGGAAAATTCTAGGGTAACTTTATGGCTGAGTGATATGTGTTCCCAAGTATGTCTGATTTCATCTCTTTAGCCACTGCAGTGCACAAATGCTGCTATGTTTGTTTGTGTGTTTTTTGGCAGTGGTGGTAGGGAAAGCTCATTGCTTTAGTTTGGAGAACTACCTAAATTTCCCTGCTCTTGGAATGTCTTTTCTGCTAAGTATATAATTGGCCTAAATGTTCAACGCACTTTCCCAGCAGGCAGCATTCAGCAGTACATAAGGGAAAAGAACACTTTTTGTAACTTTGGAATTTGCATGATGAAATCTAAAAATGCCAGTGTGGTCTGAACTTTGTGAAGAGTTGGAAAAGGGTTCTGCTTATTAATTTATTTTACTTGGAAGAAAACAGAATTTTAATATTGCCCCTTTAATGGGGGCAACCAGTGATCCAGCAACCCAATAAATTGTTCTTTCCCCCTCTTTACCCCATCCCCATTTTACATTTCACTCCTTACATTAAAATAATACCATTGTTTAGCATATTGAATATTTCTGGCTCATTTTAAAACAAGGGAAACATTCTAAATGGATCCTTTGACTCAGCCAGTTACCACTGATTTTTATTACTCAGAGGCTTGAAAGGTATGTGGAGAATTGCCATTAATCTTAAGTTCTGCACAAATCAAAAAGTAAGTCAATTCTCTGTATGTGGCATTTTTAATTACTCTGGACACTTAGTTTCAATCATTTAATTCTTTTGGGGTGTTCTTCCTTCATACTCCCCTGTAAAAGGGTTTGCCTTCCATAGCATCCTGCTGACTTTTTAAAGATGATCAAGAACATAAAATTAATTGAGTGACCTAATGACAGCTTCATCTAACATAATAAATAGAAAATTACATCCTTAAAGGTGAAGGTCTGAGCTAGCTATTCCAAAGATCTGCTTTAAAAAAAAAAAAAAGGAAGTTCAGGAATAACATTAATATTCAACAACTTTGGATTCCTCTGTAGCAGCAGCTTAGAAGCTAAGTGGGGTTAGACCTGGTCAGAACTTCAATGAGAGAGCAAAAGGGAATATCAAAGAAATAAAAAAAGAAAAGAATCATGGAAAAAAGGCAATAGCAAAACCAGTCCTATATTGTTGCCAAGAAAATTGCATGGATATATCCATAAAATCATCATGACTTGAGCTTATCAGAAAAAGGATCTACTAAACAGGCAGAAAGGATCTACTAAATTGCTACTAAAAGTGTCATAAATCACTTAATTGTTTCCAACTATCACCTTTTTCAATAACAGTATTTTGCTAGGTTTCATAGTATGTTTGACCTAGTTGTCCTAAATAAATATTCTATTGTCTGGGAAGCAACATGCCAGTCCACCACCAGCATCACCACCAGCATCACCACCACCACCACCACCCTGTTTGAATTCAAGTCTCATTTGGCATGTGAAGCAGAGGACAATGCACATTAATACATGAAAACTAGAAATGTCAACCAAGTATAGCATTCCATGCCAGTTGTCTTATGGGTAAAACAAGAAGTAGCAAGTATGTTAGAAATGAATGAAAAGAACAGCTTTTATTCTTAACTCTCGACATTCAATTACCACTGAAGCACAGATAGCAAAAGCAGTAAGATATTTTCCTTACCAAGTCTTTAATGACTCATGGGGGGGGGGGGGGAAGATTCTTGCTAGAGGTTGTAGCTAATAAACATTGCTGGACTGAATCTGCATGGTCTCCTGGAGTTTCTTGGGCTAGGCCTGACATCAATCTTCCCAGACTCAAACCTCAGTTCCCAAAGTCAGCCAGTCAAAACAGAGTGAATTCCTCAGAGAGCTGCTAGCCTCATCCTCTTATCTCTTCCTTGCCCCTCAGGAGACGAAAGAGCATGTTTCCCTCCCTGACTCTGGCCTTCATAATTCCATTCCATCACAGGTGGTGGCAATGATGATGATGGATTGCTTTCCATTTTTATTCCCTTTTCCTACTCAGAGACCCAGAGGTAGCAGAACCTGGGTAACCTTGTTTGGTCCTGGAAAGTAGGGCCAGGCCTAGTTAGTTTTTGAATAGATATCAATCAGTGAATACTAGGCTATAGGCCACACTAGAAAGCTGGGGAAAAAAGGCAATGGTTTGATATTGTTGCCAATGAAACCACACAGTTTTGTCCTTGAAGCCTCCAGGGACTGAATTCAATTTGAAGGTGTCTGCATCTATTTTTTCCTATTCAGAGGCAAAAACAGAGAAGCCAACTCAGGGAAATATGGTGATAAAAGAATCATGGTATCACACCTATCGATTGATTTCCCTACATGTGTGTATGTACAATGAAATAATACAATTTGAACCTATAATTATTTAGATATTTTTAAATGTTTATACGTCATACAGATATGTGGATTTTTCTGTTTTGCTTTATCCCAAATTGTGTGTGTGTATTTATGAAATGTATGGTATAGAGGATTCCTTCAGATATTTGTGTTCCCAGCTGTATCAGTTTTACAATATCAGCAAGCATCAATATCATGTTTGGGACACAAAAGCAAGCAATGCAGCTCCCCTGAAACCATGTATTAAGATTTCATCTGGTCACATCTTCACAGCTGAAGAAAAAGAAATCAATAGAGATGTTGTTTTCTTCATAAACCATCTAGTCCCACAATAATTTTCAAGTAGACCTATAAATCCCTTCAGGCCAAATATAAACATTTTTACAGGTTTATATTTTCAGTCAGATGGGCTTCTATGCTTAGTGGGGATGATTATATAGTTTGGTGTAGGGCAACAATAATTAACTGCCTATCATTCATAGATTACAATTAACAGAAATTCCTCAAAGAATTAATATTAGGCTTACAGCCTGGAAAGTACCAGAATACTTAAAACATATGCATATTAAACATGAAGGCCAAATATATTGGAAGTCAAAACAGAATACTGCCTGTAAAAAAAAAAAAAAGGTCTTAAATATGCAATAAATCACAAAACCAGAACAAACTCTTTCAGGGAAATGAACCCTCTCAGGAAAAGTAATATCCTGTAGCAAATTATTATAGAGAATTAAAATAAATTAATTAATTTAAAAAGCAATTAAATGCAAATACAGTAGAACCATGCTAATTTGCACTAATGACTGGGAGACCCATTGCAAATTATTGAGTTTTGAAAATGAAGTAGTGAATAAACACAATGAAAAAATACCAAAAGCAAAAAGAAAGAAAGAAAGAAAGAAAGAAAGAAAGAAAGAAAGAAAGAAAGAAAGAAAGAAAAAGCAAGCAAGCAAGCTTCATAAATTACACATAGTGTAGTTCCTCTCTTCCATTTATACCTGGTATACTTACAATCTGTTGGGTCATTCTTAAAATATGCATGTATGACTGGATAATTAAAGAATCTGTGATCCTTTCAAAAGAAATTATATAACAGTAAACAACTCTATTATAATAAAAAAATTGCATAAACTTTTGAAAAAAGTAGGATTTATAAGCTAAGTGACCCCTTTTCTGCATAAGGCAGTGCAACAACTTTATAGTATAGATAACAAAATTATCTAGTATACAAAATAAAGTGAAGTAAACCTAATACCATTTCCTGTTCTGACAGAAAAAGACAAATATTGGCTCTGAGAAGCTTGGCTTATTTGTACTTTTCTGACAGTTATTTCTTGCTTTCCAACATATCTTAACATTGTTTTAAGGATAAAAGGAGTGGGGAGAGAATATAAACATAACTTCAGGTTCCTTGAACAAATTTCGAATACAATAATTTCCTGTATAATAGTAGTTTCAGCTGTTAAGTGCTGAAAGAATTATAGCCCTAATGAGGCCACTCCATGAAAAAAATGTAAAAGTAGTGGTAGGCAAACTTTTAATGAATTTGATGGGTAACATGTTTGGCCCTCTCCAAGTATTGTGCTGGAAGAGCTGATAACCCAAATAAGTGTAGCAGATTTCCTTTTTTTCCCCCTGGAAGTTTCAGATTTTAGGGTTTTTATATTTTTAAAACTGTGTTACCCCTACTTAAGATGTATGCTAACATTTCCACCACTCTCGCCTGAAATGAAGACCCAGACATGAGTTAAGACTTTAAAGGGATTAGAGATTAAGGCCATATTTTTATTAATGTAACCATAACAACCTGGCTATTAAGTGAATGGTCTCCAAGGAGGCTAACATTGTAGGAGCAGAGGTGCCTGAATAATGGAGCACTCCTTGATCTCTGTGCAAGCCACCCACTCTCCGTGGCCTAACAAAATGAAATATCTTTCAACTGTTAAGACGGTGACGGGCATTCAGAACAGGCTTCCATAGTCCATATAAGTATTTATATATTGCCTTTTTTTTTTTTTACTATCTTTATCATCTTTACTTTTGCAATCTGACAGTCAGTCCACTTTCAGAGAGACCACAATGAACTAAAGATAAATCCCCAAAATCTCAATATGCCTTGCTTTGTAGCTGTGGCATGATAATTAAAACAAATTGATATAGGAGACAACCCCTCTGCCCCCTCCCCCCCTGCACCAAAGCTTAACCTTAAAGAAAACCCTAAAGAAAACCCGCAAAAGATGCATGTAGAAGCTCAGAGGAAGAAAGAAATCAACACTTGAGAGATTACCTGATTACTACCTGGAAAAATATGTGGAAAGGATGGGACCAAGGAAGTCTTCTGCTTGCTCATTTGGCTCTCAGTGGAAACAGTTTCTGCACATATAGGGCAGAACTGTACACTGGTGTGGTCACATTTGCATTTACTTTAAACACATTTGCTTGCTTGTTATGTGGATTTGTATGATGCCCAATGACCCTAGATTCTAGGTGGTTTACAATGAACAGAATAAAATGCAAATTAAAGCACATGCAATAGCAACATCATCTCAACCCAGACAACAACCAGCACTTCTTTCCAATCAAATGGCACTTTTAAAAACACTTTTAAGACTTTATTGTATGTTATGGTTTTCAGATTGGGAGAATCCATGACAGACTTTTTGTTATAATTAGAAGCAGCTAACTAAGGATTAGTTAGTCTGCCCTAATAGAAACTGTACTTTTTTTGTTGTGTTGTTTTGTTTTAATGTTGCACTTTTCACATATTTGGTTCAGGTTGCTTAGATTTTGTACTTCAATATGAATACTACACTGAAAAATAAAAATGTTGTTCATGTAGTCTAACAGGATAATGACATCTAGTAATTCTGTCTTTCTCTGGTGTTCTCACACACTTATATTCCTCATAATGGGCTAGAACAGAAAATCCTATTACTGTAATCAGATTAAACAAGGTCACAGAAGTTGTTTGCTCAACAGGTAAAACAAAGGAATGTGGGTTTCTTTCCCCATTTCATATTCATTTGAAAAAATATGGACTTACTTACCTATCATCCCTAATAAAAGAAAAATAAAACCCACACATCTACAATTTGATACTTAATAAGGATACTTTCTAGCATTTCACTGAGAATATAAGATATATTCACTTGTATTGTATTATATGAATATACATACACACACATACAGAGGCCTTATAAAGAAGACACATAATAAGGAATATTTTTCTGCTGAAGAGCTGGATTTCTTTGCAGCAAAGTTCAAGACTGGCCATCCTCTTGAAGGAAATGAATAGCATTATATTTGGACTTTACTCTTAAATCAGACTTTAGCTACATATTTTGTATAATGCATATTTTCCATTATTGTAGTATTTTTTATGCATCTCCTTGTCTCAAAAAAGATATGAGGTGATGAGTTGTGCACTACACAGCTTTGCTCCAGGTGTATGCATATTGGTGGAAAACAAGAAACGTGTATGAAAAATTCAAGACATGGACTACTGTTTTAATTGTAAATGGAATTGACAATTGTACAATATATTGTTTTGAATAGTTGATTTCATTGTGATCTGATTTTGAATAGTTTGGAACCCATCCTTTCTCTCCACTGCTCCAAAAGCAGAAATATTGTTTGCATTCAGTTGAAATAATATTATTGCTGAAATGAATAATGGAAAAGAGATAAAGACACAGGGACCTGCTGTTTTATGTTTGATGTCATCCTCATCAATAAATCAGGAGGGTCCCTTTGCAAGGGCAAATGTTTCATATCATTTAGCCAGATCGTTCATCAGAATGGATCTGCGTAGCTTGCTGTTTACTTAAATGGAATTACATTTACTATAGAAAATACTTCAGCATTTTAGCCCAATGGGGGAAAAACAACATAATGGAGTTCATCTCAGACAGCCATTCATTAACTGAACTCAGGGAAGCAGACAAAATTTATTTGGGCAACAGCATGATTAAGGACGTGTAATGTTGAGGAAGTATATAATATAACACCCAAAGCAAAAAACAGCTAGCCCATTTGTTGGATTACTATTGAGAGTTTGGAATATATACAATGCCTCCATAAAGACTGTGTATTATGTGTAGGGTTTTGGTTCATTCTCCCATGGTCTTAATTATACTTAAGTTGAATTGTTTTTAATGGTTATTTTAGATATGTTTTTAATTATTTTTTTATTGTACGCCACTCAGAGTCACATGTGTGAGATGGGCGGCTATATAAATTTGATAAATTAAATGAATAAATCAATAAAACCATTGTCTTCTTTGTTCTAAGGGTTTCACCATTTTCTTAGATAGAAGGCATTGAATCAGGTATTACACCTGCTTTTCAACCCTGACATCCAGTTGTTTAGCCTTAAGTAACAAAGAGCTCATATTGCCAGGGTCCATAAACTGTGCCTCAAGGGATCTATGTGTCCCCCACAAAATCATTGTGTTTAGTTTCATTACCACATCAAAGTTTGCAATCAAATTGCAATGTTTAAAATGACATAAAAAGGACAGTTATTAAATATAAGGGGAGTAATCCTATCATTCTAGTTCATTAACGTAATGCTAATTAAATTTCAGTGGGTAGCAGCAGGTGGATAACCTTGGACATCATACTTGGAGGGGAGACTTCCATTGAATACTATGTTTTAGGTTACCCCAAGAAGTTGAACAAAACAGAACTTTTTTTTTTAAGGCATTGCAAACCATTTCTGTATTGTTGCCAAGACTACTGCATGAACGTTTACATGAAGTTACCAGGAGCTGAGTTTGACTTAAAGGAGACTTTACCTTTAATGTTAATTAAATGTAAATTAAATAAATTTTAAAAATGAGGTTCCAGATGCCTAGAATATTCCTCCCAGCAGCCTTGCAGGTGGTCCTGTGGCTTGTCCCTACCAAGCAAGGAAAGAGTCACTTTAAAAAGGGCCTCTGGACAGCTATCTGTAAATGTGATAATAATGCAAAAATAATTGTGTTTTGCTGCACCTATTGCCATGATATGCTCTTATTCATGCTATATTGGATTCACTCTTCTTTTTTCCTGCAATGGCATGCTAGGCATCTGTTCTGGCATTTCAGTTCCAAAGGTTCATCAGAGAAATAAGGGGCATCTCAGAAACAATACAAAGTGAGAGGCTGAATTGAAGTGGTTTGATCCAAGACCCTCATCACATGCCCATTCCCGGCAGCAACCAAGCCTTAGTCAAAATGTCCAGGAAAAAAAAAAAATCTTCCTCTGGACGCCACAGGGTTCGTTAGTCACCTGACTGATCTAATAGGTCCTACCTCTCTGTGGGGGGATACAGCACCAGTGAGCCAAAAAAATATCAGAGAGTAATCTGACCGTGGCAGAGGATTTATGGTGAGATCTTACACTCCAGTTGATGTTGCAGGCTTCCCCAAGACAAAAAACAGATCTAAGGCATGACCCCCAGTATGTGTTGGGCTCTTGATGATTGGTTCACATCCATGGCTGCTGTTGGCCAGGTCAGGAGGCAGACTCTACAAGAAGACTAGAACTACAATTATTGAGATAGGCTTAAGAGAATCTTGCAGGCCTGATTATGTTTTCCCTTCCCTCCTCCTTATACCCTAGAGAGTCAGGGAGGAACCAGTCAGAATCTCTCTAATGCTTTCCCTGTACCCTGAACTTAAAGCGTGTTTTTGCACATGTTGTTGTTATAGTCTCTAAATAGTTCTCCAAGGTCATCTCCATGGCCCCCTACAGTTGCCATGGTAGCCATGAACTCCTGAGCTGTCTATGCCACCTGGGGGTATGTTAAAGTCCCCAAGAACTATAATTCTTGGAGATTCCACTGCCATCCTAGTGATAGAATCTAGTAGTTCAGGCAAGGATATTGCTGTGCAGCAAGGGGGACTGGTACAGTAGCAATAAACCAAGCTGCTTTCTAGAGCCAACTTTGGCCAAAACATCTCATGTCCAGTTATTTGTGGAACAGAACCTGTGAAAGCCACAAAGTTCTCCCAGATGACAATTGCTACTCCATACCCCTGCCTTGGGCTGGTGACAAATTTGAAATCCACATGGAGCTATCTCTGGAAGGGGAACTGACCTTTCCAGGCCCACCCATTTCCCCATTATATATACAGGTTGGGTCCTCATCCACATTCAAATCATGGATGAAGGTGGTTTTATTTCATATTGACATTCAATAATGGCATCTGGAGCCAAGGGACACCAAGGATCCAATGACCTAGCCTTGGGGATAAATCTTGAATCTGGAGGTTGGGACAGGGCTCAACCACAAAAAATGCATTAGAAGCATTGAATAGGGAGCTTGTTAACTTCAAACAGACATTAACACCTTATGAATATGAAAATTAATGTTTTTTACAGGTAAGAAAACCAACCTGCTAGACAAAAAAATACGTATTAGCTGGACTTGTTTCTATCCCTAATTGTCCAGAAAAATCAGCTTCTTAATGTTGACATAGTATGGAGTGAAACACTCATCTCTATAAATCAACTGAGTCTTAAAGAATGAAAGGAAATCCTAGTGAAACCAAATTTAAGTGGGTCTATTCATTATTAAGTTTATCTTTTCAGACCAAAAGAGTAAAAACCATTAGATAAAGTAGTAGTTACAGACGATCAAATAGATGTAAATGTGAAATATCCAATCTATATTTTAAGCAGTAAATATAGAGAAAGCAAAATGATTTTATCAATATCTATTCAGACCTTATGAAAACTTTTTTTGACAAGTTAATCACTTTATATAGATGTTCCTGTAACAAGTTGGAAACGGATGCACATCTGAAGAAATGTCTGAAAAACGTGTTAATCATTTATTTAAAAAATGATTAACATGTTTTGCAGACATTCAAAATTTTATTAATTTTTATTGAAAAATTATTCTTCAGCTAAAAATGCTCTGATGGTGGGTAATAAAGGTGGTATGATAGTTCTTCTCGTCAATCTTCCACTTTAAAAGGTGATACAAAAATAATGAATGGATGAATAAATAAACAAACAAACAAACAAATATTTCTTGGAGTACCTTTTCAACATTTTGATCATACTAATTTTTTTGGCTTCAAAATCCACACAGTACTTTTAACATAAATTTACTTTTACATGTATCATTTTGCCATTCAATCTTGTTTTATAATCCATTTGGACAATTTTGCTGTAGCAGCTTATTAGATAGTCAACAATATCATCTTTCTCTTTGCATAATCTACATTTGTTGTTTTTGCCAGTTTTTTCCCCCTCATTTTTCTTTTCATGACATTTGTTGCTGATCCTTATTCTTGAGCTGCAAATATTAATTCTTCCATTTCCTTCTTGACAGTTCAAATCTGAAGCCATTACATTGCATTGCATTCAAAATATTGTTTGTTTCTAAA
Organism: Liasis olivaceus; assembly: GCA_030867105.1. Classification (NCBI taxonomy): domain Eukaryota; kingdom Metazoa; phylum Chordata; class Lepidosauria; order Squamata; family Pythonidae; genus Liasis; species Liasis olivaceus. Next base: position 80,577,685 of record CM061352.1, on the reverse strand, counting down.
ATATCCAAATACTTACAACTTTCTTTCATTATTGATGCTTTGATTTCAGTGCTATTCTTTAGTAGATATGAGGTTCGCATAACTTGACATTTTCCACTTTTGACATATCTGCCCATAGAACTTTTTTCCAGAAGTTGTGAGGGTCATTCAAGGTTGTTTTTTTTTTTTTCCTTTTGCAAACCTGACATACAATTGATCCTAGTCACTCCTTTAACTGAATCGATTGAACTAAAGGGGGGAGGGTATTTTTTCCCCCGGCTCATTGCATGTTGGATTACTTTGTTATGAAATAAATGAAACCAGCATCAAACTTTGATATTATTTGTTCATTCAGATTCCCTTCATATGCTAGTACGACCCACGTGAAGCTCTGATAATGTTCAGTAGCAATATGCAACAACTGAAAAAATCCAAACAAAAGCAAATACTATTTGACATAAATATAAACTCAGAAATAAGCTCCACTGAATGAAATGAAACTTATTCTCAAAAGAATACAGTACAGGTGAAACTCGAAAAATTAGAATATCGTGCAAATATTCATTTATGTCAGTACGGCAACTCAAAAGGTGAAACCAATATATGAGATAGACGCATTACATGCAAAGCGAAATATGTCAAGCCTTACTTTGGTACAATTGTGATGATTATGGCGTACACCTTATGAAAACCCCAAATTCACAATCTCAGAAAATTAGAATATTACATGACATCAATAACACAAGGATTGGAAATAGAACAATATCGGACCTCTGCAAAGTATAAGCATGCATATGTACTCAGTACTTGTTCTGGGCCCCTTTTGCAGCAATGACTGCCGCAATGAGGCGTGGCATGGATGCTATCAGCCTGTGGCACTGCTGAGGTGTTATGAAAGACCAGGATGCTTCAATAGCGGCCTTCAGCTCCGCTGCATTGTTCGGTCTCACGTCCCTCATCTTTCTCTTGGCACTGCCCCATAGATTCTCTATGGGGTTCAGGTCAGGCAAGTTTGCTGGCCAACCAAGCACAGTAATCCCATGGTCATTGAACCAGGTTTTGGTACTTTTGGCAGTGTGGGCAGGTGCCAAGTCCTGCTGGAAAATGAAGTCAGCATCCCCATAAAGCTCGTCTGCGGAAGGAAGCATGAAGTGCTCCAAAATCTCCTGGTAGATGGCTGCGTTGACCCTGGACTTAATGAAGCACGGAGGACCAACACCAGCAGATGACATGGCTCCCCAAATCAACACAGACTGTGGAAACTTCACACTGGACTTCAAGCATCGTGCATTGTGTGCCTCTCCATTCGTCCTCCAGACTCTGGGTCCTTGGTTCCCAAATGAGATGCAAAAGTTGCTCTCATCAGAAAAGAGGACTTTGGACCACTGGGCAATAGACCGGTTCTTTTTTTCTGTAGCCCAGGTAAGACGCTTCTGACGTTGTTTGTTGTTCAGGAGCGGCTTGACAAGAGGAATACGACATTTGAAGCCCATGTCCAGGATCCGTCTGTGTGTGGTGGCTCTTGATGCACTAACTCCAGCCTCAGTCAACTCCTTGTGAAAGTCCCCAACACTTTTGAATGGCCTTTTCCTGACAATCCTCTCCAGGCTGCGGTCATCCCTGCTACTTGTGCACCTTTTTCTACCACACTTTTCCCTTCCACATAACCTTCTATTGATGTGCTTTAATACAGCACTTTGGGAACATCCAACTTCTTTTGCAATTACCTTTTGGGCTTTCCCTCCTTATGGAGGGTGTCAGTGATGGTTTTCTGCACAACTGTCAGGTCAGCAGTCTTTCCCATGCTTGTGATTCCTACTGAACCAGCCTGAGAGACCATTGAAAGGCTCAGGAACCCTTTGCAGGTGTTATGGATTCATTAGCTGATTAGAGTGGGACACTTTGAGCCTAGAATATTGAACCTTTTCACACTATTCTAATTGTCTGAGATTGTGAATTTGGGGTTTTCATAAGCTGTATGCCATAATCATCACAATTATACCAAAGTAAGGCTTGACATATCTCGCTTTGCATGTAATGCGTCTATCTCATATATTGGTTTCACCTTCTGAGTTGCCATACTGACATAAATGAACATTTGCACGATATTCTAATTTTTCGAGTTTCACCTGTATGCTCAAAATCCAAATTTAAAATGAACAAAAGTCCATTTCCCACCCTGCTTCCTAAAATAAGTATTTTTATCAGGCTAGAGATATATGGAGTCCTTGGGGTCTCTGAGCTTGGTTGTTTTCTTGCAGACATTCATTACTTGCCTAGGTAATATCTTCAGTGCTAGAAGGGTTGCTCTCTGTTGACAGATAGGTAACTTGCCCTGTCAGTGTTGGTGGGGAAGGTTTTTTTCCCTTGGTAGTTCCTAGATTAGGCTGTTTACTGCTTGATTGTTTGTCTGCTGTTAATCCTGGTATATCCCTGCTTATCTGGGAGTTGAAGGAAGTGTTCTGGTATAGTGATATATGCATACTTGAGTAATGACAGATTCAACTTCATGGGTTCCATCTTCCTCATAATCTATTCTACAATAATATTAGCAAGAACCCAGATCTAACAGTAAAAAGAAACAGAATAGCATGTAATGCACTTCCTTTTACATTTGGAGAACTAAGGGATATTTACTTTGCATTTTTATTGTTTCAAGGAATGTCACTTGGCTTACAGCAGATGTTAGCCTTTTATGTTTCATAACTCATTCAATTTTATTAGCAGGCTGACCTATAGAGAAAACTAAAGAGATTGGTAAATTTTGAAATAGAAAAGACATATAGGTGAAACATGATTAACCCTCTAAATATATCCACACAAACAATTTACAGTTTTCTGCTTGACAGGCATTAAACGTTAAAGAAACTGAAAGCATAAAAGTTTAATGAAGTGTACCAAACTTGATATATTCAGAAAGGTAATGCTGTCATTGAGTTTGCATGCCCTGTGTGTAAAATTCCTTGGGAAATTAAATGTGGAGGTTTTAATTATTTTAAAGAACATTTGCAGTCAACTCATACAACTATATATATAGTTATAACTATATAACATTAATTTCTGAATATATATATATTCAGAAATTAATGTTGCTAAGTTCATTGGGCCAAGCAAATAGGTACAGGACTGCCATGTAAACAAATCAAGTCTTTATTTCAGTTATCTCAGATTGATGGTAAGTAGGTATAGGTATAGGCCTGGTAAGCCTGCATGCATATTTTGGTAAGGTATTATCAATAAAGATTAAGACTTAGATCAGTGGTGAGCAACCTAGATTGCTCTCTAATCCTAAATATCTATACAACTCTAATCCTAAATGTCTATACTACTGTTAAGGTGGTTACATTGACCACCAGGAGGCAGGCACTATATGTCTAGTGCCATTTCGTTTAGGACTTCTCAGATATAGATGTAGCTAGATCTTATTCTATTGTGGTGGATTGCAGGAGAAACCAAGGTTCTCAAGAAGGAGGGGGCAGATTCCAGGAAGGGCAAAGAGACATGAGACAACACAGTCCAGAGCAGGAGCATGGGAAGTGTAAGAAGTTTAGTCACTCCCTAGAATCTCGCAGGGTATATCCATTAGTTGCAATAGTACAGATTTAGTGAGGGTGAAAAGTATACCTTGCTTCAGTGGTTAGACTTTTAGAAATTGTATGCTTTATCTATTGATACTGTCAAACATTGGCTTGCCCACAGAGTTGCTCCTATTAGTAGACAACAGGTTGGCTACTTGACAAGTGGACAAAAGTGGTAGCAGATGCAATTCAGATGTGGCATGCCTATCACATTGTTGAAGGTGTGGGCAAGAAAAAGGGCAATGCAGAGCTTGCAATGCACAGCACCTGCAATCACCTGCAGTCCCCAAAGCAGTCTTGGCTTTACTCTGTGTATGCTCCTATAATAAGTACAGTATAATAAGAAAAGGGGAATGGGATATACACATTTTTGACAGCCATTCCCACATTTTTAGCAAGCTGCAAAGCAACCAAATAGAAAATTGGATCAATTGGATCTACATTTCAAAATTAAGGTTCACTGTTGTGATGAAAATTTTGATCTATGTCAGATTTACTGCTGAGTTCTATGTAGGAAGACAAGACTTTAGAAACATTATTTAAAATAAGGGTATGTGGCCAGTTAATATCTCTATTCTTCCCCAAGTTCTCCCCATGTAAGCATTATGCCACTTGGAACAGTTTGTTTTCTTGATGCAGTCCACAATGTAACACGCATGCATTTATTTACCAGATGCTGAAGCATCAGTGGGAAAACTTTGAAGTCTCTGTGCATCTGTTTCCAGGCAGTGGTGTCTGCATTAACATCTTTGCCAGAAGGACTCTCAACAAAATGGATCCAATAAAGGATCTGAATTTAACATGAGCCTTTAGTACAATATTGAACACATAATTTTTTGAAATCGCTGCATTGAGCTCCAACCAACATGTGCAATGCAAAGTGCCCACAAAGTACCTTAGAGATAAAAGCAGTCAGGTGCTGAGCTGACTCTTTTGAACAGAAGGTACTTTTAGATATTCCTCTTCACAAGTGATACACTGGGAATCTGAACAACACAATTCTAGATGATGAAGGATGCTCTGCATTTAAAGTAACCCTGTTCCAGGAAAGAAAATGATAGGAAATGGTGAGGAGAAATGAAAGATCTTGCACACTATAACATCCTGGGTTAGTTCTTGTATTTGGGAGAAGAAAAGTGCACTGTACTGGGATAGAACCTTGTCATAATGTGAATCCTGCACTAGTAGTGATACTAGGAGAGCAATTTACTTCTGATTCAAAAATCTGCTTCAGAAAAAAGGCTTTCTTCAAGAACAAGAATAGGAAAAGGAAAGCTTTCTTTAATAACTGGATTTTCAAAAATCCTTGTCTGGATGTATAGCCCAATCATTTTGCCAAAGATTGAGGCTCATCCCTCACATTGTCTGCGAACCCAAGCGTAATGAGTCTCTTCTTCCAGACAGATAGTTTTGCCATAATAATATTTCATTCAATTTGGACCTTAGCTATAGCAATTAACTGATGAATAACCTTTGGGATCACACATAAAATACTCATTAGGACTTTTTTTTCCTACATCATTTGATTCTCAAACATCTAGTCTCTGACCTGGCTATGAAGGATGTGTGTTTGTGGGTAGGAGGCAAGGGAGGATATAGAGGGAGGCAAGACGACTATGCAAGCTTCTTAGCTGAGAGACTGGAATCTTAAGACACTTAATATACATTGATTAAAAGGTATAAAATAAAGGAAAAGGACAAGAAAAGACTGTTTCCTGAGATCTGGCACCCTAGAGATTTCAGTTTATCCGACAATCTTTTGGCAAACAATATTGTGAGTGAATATCTTCCTTCTATGATACTTCTCCTTAAGTTTCCTTTACCAGAGCCATTATTAAGTCAGACCTTACTGACTAGCATAATTTTACAAGCAAAGGTTATAGGAATACAACATGATTTTCATATAGAAATTAAGAAAATACTGTCTATTAAAGGTGACTTAATGTTAGCACTGTAGCTTAGGTTAAGGTGCCATTAAAAATTAGTAGGTTTTTAAATATCAGTTTTATTTCATTAAACTATTTGCTAGGATTTACACTCAGAGGTAATCTAATTAAAGCACTCTGATTACCCACTTTCTTCTATAGAATGTATGCTAAATAACCAATCCAATTAATGATTGTGTTCACACATTTCCACTTGCTTCCAGTTTCATCAAAATCAGCTGTAGTTAGCTGGACACACACTCATCAATTGCTATCTCTTTTGTATTGAAGAATATAAGCATACCTTATCTGACATGTCTAAAATGCTTAATCCACTTTGGAGAAATTCCCTTGTTTTTCTAATATTTGATTTTCTATTAATAACTTGTCTGTTCAAGTTGTTTAACTCATCTTTCTTCCTTTACTTAAGCCCATGACAGCAGGATACTTAGTCATTCTTTGACAAAAGAAATCTACTATTTCTACTACTATTGGCAATGATGGATTGGAACTCCTAGTAATAAAATATAGAACTGGATATTCTAACATAAAAAAATCAAGGATTTTTTTTTTCCTCATGAGATTAGCTAGCACTGGAAACTTATGATCCTTATTGATCCACATTATCTCTCCACCAGGGATGGCTCAGTTGTGATTTCCATTCTACTGGACAAGTCATCTGTCATTGCAAAGGGATAGAAGGCAGTAACTATTGGCTCTTACATGATACATATGGTTGGCAAACTAGAATACCTATTAAATATTAACCACATCAGACACATTATTTCCACTTTGCTTTGTCTTTAATTAGAATGGGTGATAGAGGGGAAAAAGAAATAAATGAATGAGCAAGTGAATTAATGAATGAGGCTTCATGATTGTTTCTGAACCAATATTTTTGTTTTTGACCAATATGTAACTGTCACCAATGTAAAAAAGTCCCCTGCGATGTTCAAGCTGCACTCTCCAAACACTGACAGGTGTCATGTACTTTGCAAAGTTTTCAATCTGACAAAGATTGAAAGGCTAAATGAAATAACTGCCAATCTTGCTTAAATATTAAGAAGTATGATTTTCACAAAGTCTGTTGCCAACATCAACATCTGGTGTTGACTTTGTTTTGGTATATCCTTTGCTGACAGGTTACCCATTTTATTACCCCTCATTCTTATTGTATTAAACATAAAAAAGTTTTGATGAAAAAATATTCTAAGCAGATGTACTGTAACTTGATCAGTGCTTTTATCTGCATCACATTTATTTATGATTCTTTTTAGCAATCTACCCACTATGTGATGTATGTAATGAAAAATTGCAGCAAGTTGGACAGAGATACAATCTTTTTTTAACAGAGGACCACAGCTGGGCTTTGAGTAGCAATCTACCAATTTCCTAGTATCTGCCCTCTGATTCAGTTGCTTCACCGTCAAATGGTAGAATTGGTCCTGAAGAGAGATACAGTACGTCCTCTGTCCATAGCTGTACTAGTAACTTCAGACACTATCAGACACCTCATTTATGTTGATCTAACATTGGTGTTCAACTACCATCTTCCCATAATATCATCCTTGGATGGCTGTGGCAATTTTCTTCCAGCTCATTCAAATTGTAGAAGTTGTACTTGCAATTTGCAGCAGTGGACCTATGCAGAAGCTATCTTACTATTTCCAGGAACTCTTGCCCTGTCTTACACCATCTGAACTCTGAGGTTTCTAGTAGAATTGCCAAACCACTTTATCAGCTAATCTGATCTTAATCCTTGGGGGTTTCTAGTCAGTATCTTAAACTCTGTAAAAAAGTAACAAGTTTAGAGTTCCTTGTTTATATAAGAAGCATGCAGTGAACTTGTGCCACACCCTGCCCCGCAATAGTAGGCGTCAGAGAGCCAAAATCTCCCACTTCCCCCTCCCAATCTCTACAAAGCGACCCATCACCATGGTTGGAGCAGTTAAAAAGTGTCTGACTGCAAAACTATAGTGTTTTGTCAAAATCATTGCTTTCATTGAGAATATAAATGTAGGAAGAATCATGCATCTGAAAGCATTTGAGGAGTAGAATAGCAAGTTATTGTTCAAACTTTCTGCGTGGAACATACAAAAGGGTTTTTGTTTCTCTAGGACAGTGTTGTCCAAACTTGGCCACTTTAAGATGAGTGGACTTCAACTCCCAGAATTCCCCAGCCAGCATGCTGGGTGGGGAATTCTGGGAGTTGAAGTCCACTCATCTTAAAGTGGCCAAGTTTGGACAACACTGCTCTAGGAGATACCACAGCTCAGAGGGCGGGGCATTTATGGAATTACAGTTTTTGATCTCACCCATTTGGTAGGCTGGGGGAACACTGAAGGCTTTCTGGTGTTCTTGTCTTTTCTTAATGTTCTGAGATTCACAGAAATGAAGATAATTACGTGGACATTTTCAGAATGCTTTGGGAAACCTGGGGTGTGAAAAAAGCATAGCAAAGGAGTGGGTTAAAAATCAAGAGTGTTTATATTTGCATAGCATGGTTCTGGATTCTGGTTTTGATTCATACCAAGGTATGGTAGAAAGATAGGAATTGGTTTTTACACAGAGAGATGTGGTTTTACTTACTTTGAAAGAAGAACAGGGGATAGGACATTTAACAATGTCTTTACCTCAAAATAATAGTGGATTATATAAAATAGTCATTTTTTAATATAATAGATTATATAAAAAGTAGTGGTTTTTCTGTATGTTCTTTGTACTATCCTAATCATATACTTCCACCCTATAAATCAGCTATGCAGTAGTGGTTTGTTTTTTGTTTTTTGTTCCCCCCCCCCCCCCCCCCAGGATTTTGAGACATATTTTGATTGTAATTATAAATTGACTTATCTTGCTCCACACTTCTGTCCCATCCAGTGAAATAAAAATACATTCTGGAGATATATAGCAAGGCATTTCCGGATTTCTCCAATGACAGTAAATGTGCTTAGCCATTGATTATCTAAATGAATTTTTGCATCAGCTTAACCATAACTGTTTTTTTTTTCCACTGCAAGCTTAAAAATAAATAACCAGTATTATAACTGATGCTTGAAAAGGTAATGAAGTGAAATAAAACTTATATTTAGGCTTCATTAGCTCTTGGTTATGTCTTTTATTCATTCATAATTAAAAATCTGATATGAAAAGACAAGAGAAAGTCTGTGAATCATGTTCAGTGGGTGTGAATATAGAATTTACTATAGAGATTCAGACTAGTATTTAATTATTATGTCAAAAACGGGTGAAATAAGTGTCAAATTGTTCTTTATTGAAACCTCTAAGGGTCTGAGAAAGCATATACTTTTGCAAAATGTATGCAGTAAATTCAGCTATCTGGGTAGGACAATATGATCAGTTATAGTTTCATTTAAAAAACAATAAGCCAAGTTGTCCTTGACTATTAAATTTTCCATACTTTACACCACTCTCCTTCCTTCTCCAAACAACACTTAAAATGCCATCCATTTTTGTATAATAAGTATTAGAACACTTCTATCTAATGCTTAATGAAAAATGCAAGGCCAATGTCTATATTCTGAACATTTTTGACATTTGCTTTACTAGAAGGCCACTCTGCATGGGATTAGAGTTCACTAGCAGCTACACTTCCTGTCTATAGTACCTGTTTATACTACTGTCACTTACTACAGAATATAATAACGTGTAGTAATATTTCTACTCTAGCCTTATAATTATTATTGATGTGGTGCTTATTAGGAGTGAACAGATTAGACCAGTTTATTTAGTTATAGATTTAATTTAAATCTCAGAATCATTTCAGATTGGAATTCCTATTTGGATCAGGTTTAGTTCATCCAACTGAAATGGACGAAGTAAATCAGAAACTTCATTTAAGTCAGGTAAAAGGGCATTTTTTTGTGCAACCCCGCCCCCCATCAGATTGTCAAATCATTTCAGAGGGAATCAAGTTGATTCAATCATAAAAAATTTGATACATCAATTAAAATATTGACTCAACTTGAAGAGCTGAACAAATCAGCTCTGAATCAAATTTATGAATGGAATTTTTGTATAGACCTAGTGATTCTATCCGAACACTGAAAAAAAATAACAGTACAGTAGGCAGGTTCAGGTTATAATCAGAAAATAATTGGCAGAATCTTATGACTGGATGTGCGATCAAGTGCGTTCATACCTGAGATGTGGTTTGGCACCTCTGGCCTTTGTCAAGCAGGCCTCCCTAAATTCTTTCCACTTAGTCTGTCCTGAATTTCCTTGATTCCTATGGAGAGCCTATTTGGTAAATGTTTTCACCATCCACTTTTCCCCGAACAAATTCTCTCTAGTGAATTACTCTGGAGTAGGTAAATGGCCTTCCCTGCTTTCCTTTCTTTCTGTAGCTTAAGTGATTTGGGGAGGGGACATATATGCCCGATTTGAAATCCTTTCAGAATGGGAATTCTGCAAGTCAAGTCTTTATTATGTACATCAAGTTTTTTTAATTAATTTATTTTTTATTATTGAGAAGGAAAAAAAACACATAGAAAGTGCTTTAACAAAAAAGTGAAAGAAGTACAATAAAGAAAAAAAATGTTAATATGTCATTATAACAGTAAACAATATATATATACTTATCTAATGCAAATATTATTCAAGTATATATTTATTTCTAATACATTTATGTGACTATCATTTTTTTTTAGCCTACTGTACTTTGTATAAATGATTCCCATATATTTTTATACTTGTCCATACAAAGTCTACATCTATAGGCAATCCACTTGTAAGTAGCAAGTACAATCAGGTCTTCAATCCATTGAGTACATGGGGCCATACATTTATCTTTCCAGTGCTGCAACATTAGTCTTTTGGTCATAGTAAGGGCATGGAGAATCCATTTATGTTGTCCAGATGTCAAATTCCATGTACATGTTCCATGTATGTAGTTCAAAAAAATATTATCCTCTGAAAAATTTAGCTTTTGTCGCATTTTTATAGAGTCCACTACTTTCTCTCAAAACTTGGTAAGTATAGGACATTGTAGAAACATATATTTTAAAGAAGCATTATCCGTATTACATTTCAACAAAATGCTGTTTATTATGTACATCAAGTACGTGTGTTATGTGCATGTGAATTGGAAGAGAAAAGAAGAAAGGGAAAAAGAAAAGGACATCAATGACTTCTAAAGGAATTATCTAGCCACTGTTGCTTCAGCAAGAAACAAGCGCATGTTCCCACCCAGAGAACAAAAAAACAATTTATTTACTTACTTACTTACTTACTTACTTATTTATTTATTTATTTGCTAGATGCTCTAATCAGTCTTGACTGTGGGTGGGGGGACATGTCACATGTTTAAAATGGGTGTGGCTTTAATCACATAGTCACAGCCACCATCTTGACATTTTTTACCCCCCCCCCCCCCCCAAATCCTGCTGGCTATAATCCGTGGCAATTCAGAATGGCAGAGAAAACCCTTTCCAGTAGGACTAAAAACAGTACATCAAAATTGCAACAGCAAAACCCAAGATAAAACAGAAAAATATGATTGCAATAAAATTTGCATCAAAAGAATACACAAATATCAATACATAATAGGACAAAATGGAACAAAGAATAACAAAGGCATGGCACCTCAGATCATTTTTCATCAAATCAAATCAAAATTCTTATTTCTGTGTAGCTTCAACTAGTTCCTGGATTACTATATACTCCTTGGATCTCCGGCCATCCTCTTGATTGAGGTGTCACTAACCTGGCTTTAAAGCAGCCTATTTCTTCCATGAGAAAATAGCCCCAGAAGAAAGACAAAGATTCCCCTTCCTTTTTTTGAAAAACTCACTTGAGAGAGGACCTACCTGTTCCTGATAAATTCTTTAGGATTTTATTTTTCCAGACTTTGATTGTCTCTTCCCATTATCTAGATTAACAGTTCAGATTTAGGTTTTTCTTTAACTCCTTTATGTCTGAACCTTTTTGGGTGAGACATCTCATTAACAGCACTTCTCAATATTTCAAATAACAAACAGAATTAATTTTGTCGCTTATAATATGAGCTGCAATCAATCTCCAAGAAATACGGCTATGTAATGAATAGTTTCTTTTTTTTCCCGCATGGCAATGGATTTCTCAGATGTGATTAATAACTTGCAGATTGACCAGCCAATGTATAAAGATTTGTCTTTTTATATGGCTGAAAAATGAATGCTCTGGATAAAAGAACCACAGCATGGGGATGAGCAACATTTATACAATTAATAACAGAAATGAGATAAATGTTTAAAGTGTCAAAAATACTTCAGTCACAACTTGCAGTAATGTGACTCAGTACTAATGATATCACAATGAAAGTGCTATGATGATCAGTCACAACACAGATATTCGATACAATGGATGCCAGAGGGGGAGGGTTGCATTTCTATGCAATAATATGAAATGATTCAATTTATGTTCTAGGGAAGCCAAATGTTATCTATACAACTAAAAGTATTTCAACAACTTTCCTTCCCCAAACATACATCAAACAGTAGAAAAAAATGTGCATTTTTTCTACAAAGAAACCCTAATTTGGGAAGGTTCTTATTCATCTGGTGAGATCTTACATTGCGCTGCTCTGCATACAATAGACCAATGTTTATTATTATTAGGGGTGAATAAGGATGACTGCTGTGCATGATTAGTAAAGTAATTTCAGATTAATGAGGTCGTAAAAGGACAATTAAATAACACACTTCTTTTCATATCCAGATCATTTGGCTCATCTCTGCACTAGAAAAAAAGACTACCCAAATTATGTGCAACCACTTAGTGCAAAGTTTTGCCAAGTGGCCAAACTTCCTACAAACACCCTTTGTAATAACTTATCTTAATTGACTTTTTTTTTTTTAAAAAAAAAGGTATATAAAATGAATCGGTGAATCCCTTATTGTGAAAACCATTTTGTGACATATAGCATCCACAATAAGCTCTCTAGAGACCAGGTAGACCCACCATCTCCAAATGCTTGTGTATCCTTAATTAATTTCAGCTATTACTTATTTAATGAAGAAATGCCGATCCATTCATGATCATATGTGCAACTTAATTTGAGAGTTGCTTTGTATTTAATGACAGTTAGGAACTCAGTACTGTTGCATTTCCAGAATCACATATAAAGCAGACCTTTTTCTCTTTGCTGACTGCTCATGAACAGATGCATGTGTTTTCAGTGTCGATGCATAGTTTGTTCATGTGCACAATCATTCTTTGCTTACCTTTTTGACATTTCAGAGTTCTAAAAGGCTCTGATGCATACTTCTACATTGTGAAGTCATATATAAAATTAAGACAGAGTCCAAAGTGTTTCTGCCCATCAGAGCAACACATCAGCCAGCTCCTGTCTTGATGGGACAAAGATTTTACTGATGCTCTAAAGTGACCCCAAATAATGTTCTATTAATCACCCCAACATTATTTTTATTAAAAAGAGACAAGTCATTAAATAAAACATGTATTTAGTTGTGCTCATTAATGCTAATCAGGAGTTCATTAAACTTAAACACATCCATTAAAGTAAGCCAATAAAGAGCTTAGCAGTAAAAGAGCAGTAAAAGAGTTCCATACACAGGAAGATATGGAAACCCATGGTAGACATAACTGTGAAATATATACCTCCTGAGAACTTTCAACCTGGATATACCAGTAGAAAAAAGAATACTATTAGTTGTTCATTATTCCGTTTATAAAAATCTAGGGCTTTTTAAAACTGGATTTGAGGTTTGTGTCTATAAGATTTTCCCATTAGACATGTTTAATAGGTTTACAGCCATATCAGTCTCCATTTCACTCATTTCAATACCTAGAAATTATATAGAAAAGCATCCTGTTATATTCTAATAGTGTACTATAATAGCTGTGATGTTCGATTAAATTTAACTTCACATTAAAATTTGGATCTATCATTGTCTCTCAGGCTAGCCTACCTAAAAGCATTGTTGTGAGAATGAATACTGCATGTGCTGTCTAGAGTTCCTATGTAAAAGGCAGATCATAAAACTAGCTATTAATTAAAGATACAGTCCTTATCACATATATTAATTGTATGAGACTAATATCCAATTGCATGAATATGTATGAAGCACTTTTTTGTTGTTCATTAAAGCACCCATGTCATTTGCAAGGCTCACAAATCTGCTTCAGAGGCTGTTTCCAGCTGTCTCTACAGGCATGTACATTCATGGCTAATGACAAGAGTGCTTTAATTATTCAAAATAGGTGTTTTATATTTATTTCTGCAAAAGCAAAGCACCTCTTTCAAAGATTTTGAACAGCCTTAATAAAGATGTTTATGAAGAGCCAATTCAAATGAACCAGAGCTTATTCAATGAGCCAGTACTTGCCACTGGATGCCTTTTTGAAATTCAAGATACTATAAATGTGAATAGTGTATTTCATTGAAAGGTTCAATTTAATGTTGAAGTAGTTTATTAAATAAGCTTTCATAAAAATAGAATTAAAGCTTGGTTATTGTCCACCTTTCTTAATTCACAGCTGAGTTTTCAAAATTTCAGTTATGATAGACTTCTGGGGAAGAAATGGTGAACTGAAGATGGTTTGGGGAAAAACGGAGCCAATGACTGGGGCAAAATGAACTGGTGAGTAGAATGGTTCTTCAAAAACTCTCCGGACAAGGAGAGGAGATCGCCCACAAGTGCTCAGTTGCTTTTTGTGAGGACACAGCAGGATAGTGGTCTCCAGCAGGTTTTGAGCTTTAAGAGATGAGGAAATAGCCATCTTGCTCAAAGTTGCTCAAATAAACCGTGGTCAGTGCCTTTGAAAGGACATTAAGTTCATATACTTCCTTTTGTAATCACTTTCAGAAATTGCTTGTTAACTGCTATTAGGAACTTTTGGATTGACAAGTCTGAAAACAATAGATCCAGAAGTTAATTTTAAGAGTGTCTGCCTCTATAGACAGACTGCTTAAAGGATGTTATGGAAGACGAACAAGTTTTACCTGGCAAGACTGAGACTGATTTGAATTTGGATTTAAAAATGACAGGCTACAAGAATTATATGGGAAAAGATGCTACACTAGACATACAAAAGAAACCGGCTGATATCTTAATAATTGAAAGGGATATACAAAGAACAAACCAAGAGAGTGACCTGGGTAATTTTCCTATATTGGATTTACAAAAGAGGCTTGTTAAATGTTTGGAGGATTTTGTGAAAAGGGCAAAGAACAAATGAAAAGAAATCAAGTTTTAGGACATTGTTTGAAGGGACTAAAGATCAAGATTGTTAGAAATAAAAGGAAGGAATATAAAGTTGGCTTCTTTGATCAAGGTTAAAATAGATATGCTGTTATCTCTGCTAACCCTTAATGGACCTTTGCTGACATCAGGACTGAAATGATGGGGCTTTAAGGATTTGTTTATAGATAAGAAATGGGATATGGGAAGAAGATATCATTTGTTGTATTTTAAGAGAAGGTGATAAGCTACTAAAATTGCTGATACTTATTGTGATGAAGGGGGAAACATTTTATTTATATATTTCTTTTTTTCCCCTTTACTATATTCTTATTTTTTTCTTTTCAATTTTTCTTTTTCTTTTTTATTTCCCACACCTATTTTTCTTTTCTTTTAGTTTGTATTAGTCTTTATTGTTGTAATTTTTAATAAAATTGCTATATAAAAAACCTCCGTTATGGCATCAAGACTGAAGAAGCTCACAGTAAAGCTATACAGGGAAATGATATGACTCTAACAACATTGTGAAGCATACTTAATATCCTGAGAACAGATGGCTATAGTCAACAACATTTCTGTAGCATATATTTTTTTAAAAAAAAAAGTGTGGCAAAGAGGAAGGAGAACACCCCCTCCCCCCAAAAAGACAGATGTGAAAACTTTAACTTATTTTATCATCTCTTCTTGGTAGTCACTAGGGAATCTGGTGAATTTCTGGCAGTGAAGTATATTGAGTATGAAGTTTGTTGAAAAATAATAGCACTTTCCTTGAAAGTTCTGCTCAATTCCTTGTTAAGATGGAATCTCACATAGAGCCGATAGGCCACAAAAGGGCATTTGTTCCCATTTAGCAATACTGCAGGATAAAAAGGAAACATTTCATAGCTGGATGGATAGGGACAATTTGGGTGCTATTAAAGATCCAGCGATTTATCCTTATGGTAAATCCTACCACAACACATTTCACAGAAAGAAATAAGAAAGAAGAATAACTTTTTATTTCCTCAGAGAAAATAACCAATATGAAGAAGACCCTATTTACTTCAATGTTTGTCTTTAATATAAATGAAAAACCACTCCAGCAAGATAGACGAAATAGCAAAAAAGCATTAATAAATTACTTTCTGGGCATATTAGTGCAATGGAGCTATCAGTTACTTTCAGAAGGTAGTAGAACTCATTCTATGCCCTCTAAGGACTGGATGGAGGTAAACAAATGGAGTATTTACTTTCTCAACCTACTCTATTTAAGATTAAATTACAAGCACCCAAAATGGCTTTAAATCTCTTCTATTTATTATTTTGGTGGTTGATGTCAGCATATATTCATTTCAGATGCCTCATAACCCCACATTTAATCTACCTTTTGTTTACTGAAGTATAATGTCTAATGTTACATCATTACACCTATTAATTTCAACTGGCTAATGAAAATGAACATGTGGGGTAAGGGGCTAATTTTAGATGACAGTTCTGATGGATGTGTACAACTTTTTACTGTTACTTAGACCAAAGAAACAATCTGAGAGTAGAGTTTAATGTAATAGCAGGGTTCTGATTTTTTTAAATGCTGTCACCAGCTATGGAGCAAGAACTGCTTGATATTCATACATATCAGTTGACCATTCTTTCATTTACACTGTCTCTTTATGAAATTTCTCAATCCAGCTGAAATAAGATAATTTGGGAATGTTTTTTTTTTAATTGTATCACAGTCATTCTCTTTAAAAATCTGAACACAAATATATGAAGATTTATAACATCTGTACATCTGAATCTGCATCTGCATTTCTATAAATAAATATATCTATATTTATATAGATATAAATAAAAGATATTTATTCCCTCAGCATTCTGCTCTCAGCTAACCTTTGTTGGCTTGGGAGTTTCAATAGAGCAAGGAAACAGGGATGCTGCAAAGATGTGTTACTATGCAATATCAAGGTCAAAAGAGGTCAGTCCTGTTTCATTGACTGAGTACCTACAGTCTCAGTGGAACTGTGATATGAGTAGATATTTTTCTTGCAACTGTTTTTCTTCCTATTTTCTCCCCTTCAGTTAACCAATAGTTACCTTATGGTTGAAATAACCTTAAAATCAAAATTCTCTGGTTCAGCAGTTTATATGTTATCTTTCACAATTTAACTGTACAAAGTCTAGAGAATATCCTGAGAATAATTCTCAGACTGAAACCACTGTCTACTTACATGTATTCCTGTGGGCCTGAATTATATGGTAGCTTGTCTTCTAAGGCAGCTCTTCAACAGAGCTTGATTGATTAGAAGAATATGGATCAATATAAATCTGGTCTGTTCTATTGTCATTGTTACTAAGAAATTATTCTGGATTAAAAAAAAAACACAAAACAAAACTAGTGAAACATTTATATCCATTGTTCATTCAGAACATTCTCTGTGATACTGAGTTTATATTGTACAATCCCCATCTGAATATATTTATTCCCTGGATTACTTATTTTTTTGTTTTGTTTTTAAGCAGATTTTCTTAATGCATCCTGAATGTAAAAGTACATTGCATGTATCCCATAGTTTGTGGGATAAAGGCAATGGTATCTTGGCTTGCAAGTTAGTTCCAGGGCTAGAAATCCTGTCTTTCAGAGAAAAAGCATGAGCAGGTTTGGGATTAAGCTGGGCTTTGGTGAGCTTATGGCATACAGAGCCAGAAGTAGACTGACAGATACTGTCTTTACCCCAAGCAGAGGATATTACATGTAGCATGGGTAGAATAGGTTTGGAATCTCACTCTACACTTCCTCTATCTTACTAAAAGGTGTTGTATGGAAGCCTTGATCAACAAAGCCTTGACTGAAGAAGTTAATATCAATATCTATGGCCTATCTGTGATGTCCACATCTTATGGATGGTTCGCAACGTAAAATGTGGGCAGGAGATTTGTAGATTTGAATAAACATGAAATGAGATAGAAGCTGAAAGGATTATTGAGAATAATCTACTGCAATAACACTACAGTGGAAGAATAAAAAGAAAAAAGAAAAAGAGTAACTTTAACAACAAACTTGGCAAGAACTATCCAAATGAAGGTTATAAAACAAGACAACAATAAAGCAATTCCTTTCACACCTGGGAGCTTTGTATCCTTATCACAGGCAGCAATGGCAGATGTTCCCCAAATTATTCCAGCTAATGCATGGCACCATTCCAAGGCTGGCCTATGTTAAAGCTCATCTCTAGAAAGGATTTCTGAGCCTATATGGATTCTATTGCAATCACTCATACTTCTAATTAGCCATACTTATTGTTTATACATCTTGTTTAATTCTTATTAAACGTTTAGGCAACATAGTACCAGCTCATCCATAGGTGGATGGCCTTGGAATTAAATGAAAGTTATAATACCTTTAAGCTAAGCTGCAGGAGAAAACAGTTAATTATGGGAAGCAATTGCAGGAAGACAGCAAAGGCTTGCTTCTAAAGATGTAAGACTTTGGCCATTTTATGCACAAGAATACAAAAAAGAACCATTTTTATATAGAAAAGTACAGATTGCACCACCATTATAATCTTCTACTGAAGTAACACTACAGTGGAAGACTGAAACTTGGAATGTAATAGGAGTAAGTACTAGACCATGAATGAAAGAGAGGGAGGGAGGGAGGGACTGTGAAACTAGGATATAATACACCTGAATGAAGATTGTCTGAGATTGTGAAGTGGAATTGGTGAAGACTTGCTGGCATAAGTGTCCATGGGGGGAGGCAAATTACAGAATATGCCTTGCGACATAAGAAGCTCCATTCCTATGTACTTGCATACAACATTACAAATCATGTACACATCATGGTGGAACTTGTAGTGTCATGATGCAGTTTCTTCGGAGGCCCAAATATGAAAGACTACATTTTTTACACACACACACACACACCCCTATATAAGTTTTAAGACACTCCTAAGTCACACAGATGAGTGGTGTGATATTTGCCCCTCCAGATGTGGTATGCTACAAGTCCTAGCAGTCCCACCTTGGATTGAGAATGATGAGGGATACTCAGAATAGAAGCAATCAATATCTGGAAGGTCAGATGTTCTCTATCCCTGACCATTATCGTATGCATATCTTTATTCAGCAATACATTTCAATAGTCTGTTGTAAATATTCTCAGATAAGAATGGGGCTTCAGTTGAAAAGAAAAGAAAAGAAAAAAGAAAAGAAAAGAAAAGAAAAGATGTAATTATGAATCCTTAATTTTAACCATGTTCTCTGACTGCTCTTATTGGCTAAATAATAATAACTATATACAAATGAATGATGCTAACATGATTTGTTTCAAAATTTTCAATAAAATAATGGAAATTTGCTATATCACTAGGCAAAACATTATTCAAGTTTAAATACCCTGTTCTTTGCAAAATATTAAAAAAACAAAATTCTTTAGGTTGCTACAATAATAAAATGCTGTAATAAAAAACCTAATATGAAAGAGCAAGAGACCCTCAACTGTTTTAAAAGATGAATTGAACACATCAATTAGCTCCAGCCATAATGAAAATTTTGTTCATTTTGCAGTGCATATTTCTCCATTTATTTATTTTATTGATTTAATAACATTTCTTAAACTGCCCAATAGCTGAAGGTGTCTGGACAATTTACAATAAAACACATTAAAAATACAATTCAAATAAAAATATATAAAATGAAAACAACTAAAATGCAAAATTAACACGTAATATAAACTAGGCAACAGTCAGGCAGTCACCCCAAATCTAGTAGTTAAAATATAATTAAAAGCCAATGAAGAAGCCTGGAAAAACAGAAAGGTCTTTGCCAGTATCAGAATGATGCTAATGTGGGTACCAGCCGAGGATCTCTGGAGAGGGAATTCCTTAAATGTCTTATTCTCTCTATTGTCTTATTCAAACGTTATATTTAACTCTAACCAAATACTGCTACTCAAATTGTATTATACTGATAGTATGAGACTCTATAAAGCGGAACTGGGAAACTTATGGTTCTCAGATATTGCTAAACTACAGCTCCCAGCATCCATCATTACTGGTTATGCTGGCTGGGACTTCAGGGAGTGATAGTTCAACAGCATTTGGATGGCCACATACTCCCTGCCCTGCTTCAGGTTTAGTGCTTAGAGCAACATAGGCAGAACTTTTGGGTGTCTATTATTTAATGGGTTGTTCAGCATTCTATAAAGCTTTAATATTAGACCATCTCCCAGAACAATAGGCATTACTGTATAATTGTACATTGTTCTCAGCAAGTGTTTTCCTGCTCGACTGCACTGTCAAATTCAGGAGTACTGAATGAGTACCATTTTACAGAGTTCATAGAAATTGTCTTTCCGACATCCCATGTTTCCCCAGCTATCCCAACGCCTCCATTCTTAAAAGTGTATAACTTGTCAGCTTGTATGGAGATGTTTGGTAGCATCCATAGCTGCAGTGGTGCTTATTTTTCAGTGCTAAGTTCTATGGAAAATGAGTACAATGGTGACATGCTTATAATGATCTAAGGTGCCATATATAATCCTCCTCTAATATAAATTTTACATATTTTGCCCATCTTTCTTCAGAAACACCACCAGAAATAGTGTGTGTTTGAATAGTAAATGAAGCTGAAAGTCCACTTGGAAATATTGTAAAACATACAACAAATATCTAGTTCAGAAGGAGAGAGAGAAAATTAAAATATCTGAATGAGAAGCTTATGGCTGATGAGGTGAAGCTAACTGAAAGTTGGATTGAATGTTCATCCTTATAATTCATATAAATAACTGAAGGTCATGTCCCAGATAATGATCATTTTTTTTCTTTTTGGCAGAAGGGCAAAATATAACTGTATACGTTTCAGAAATGCCACAATTGAAAAATTAAATGGCATGATCCATTATACCCATAAATGTCAAAGAAAGAAAACGAGAAATCAAAACTTAACTAAAGCTTTTCCAGCTAAGTTTTTCACTACTGCTCACTCCGTATGGCAGCCACTGATAAAGACAAATTAACGTGCTCTGGTTTGGTAGTGAATTGTATTTTTAGGATTTTTGGAGATAAACTTTAGATATTGTTGATCATATCTATGAGAAATCCTTTAACAGTTTGTAAGAAAATGTAGTCTTCTAATCCTTTTGATGGTAATAAATTTTATCTAACTGTATTTATTTTATAGGATGATATCTTATAAAAAAGACATAAAAATTAATAAAACAGCACTTGCAATGAAAACTTCCTGTATAAAATAAAAATAACACTGTTAAGTGTTTGATCTATCTATCTACCTATCTATCTAGTTGCATTTATTAATTCATCTGGAAGCTGGATAACATTGCTCTGATTTAAATGGCAATAAAGGTAAAAAGTGTTTGGTATGTGATCTTTATCACTTATTACAAATAGGGTATTTTTCTCCACAAGCCCTATTAAAATAAATGGAAACTTAGCCAGGGTGCGCCAATACAAAAAATATTGCTAGCAGTAGAATGCGTATGAAGGATTTAGGAAAACTGTCTGGAATTGAATATCAGACTAATTGTGGTAGAGATTCTAATGATCAGAAAATCAGATTTATTAACAGGAATATAGTTATGCTACTGCAGAAGAATATTTATTTCAAATTCTCTTTGGGACATTCCAGACCATCTGTGTGGTCACTGGAAAAAACTGGAACCAAATATCATAAGACTATAGCAGAATATTACACTGAAATTTGGCTCAGATATGGTGCTTAGCCTTAAGAAACTGATAAGAGGTTCTTTCTAGCACAGATAGCATAGTTTAGCAATGATGCTTATCTTTGTCCCCTCCCTCTTCCTTCTCATTGCCTACCATATGTTGAAAATTAATCTGTCCAGCAGGGACCAATTATGTCCACATCTTCTTTCTTCATGATATAGAGACTGTAAAATTTAATACCATATATACTTCATATATAATTGTGAGTGACTGAAAAAGATGGCAACTTGAATTCAGAATCATCATTTCTTTATAATTATGCAAAAATAATAATTTAATTCAGACTTCAAGAGCTGGTACACTCTGTTTGGATGAACAAGTATTTTAGCTTTATTTTCTGTCTACATTTACAGTATTTTAAAATCTCAACTTCTGTCAATACTGTTCATAAAAAGATTTGTAAGCTTTGAGGGTTTTGGCCTTTTTTTTTTTTTTTTAAAGCGAATTAAATTAAATTCTCATCCATCCTGAGAATGGGTCTATGAAACTGTAGTGGCATGTTTAGTACTGTTTTAGAATAAATCATTCCTACTTAAGACGATGGTGTTTCATATTGTGCCATTTCCTTTACATACTCTCTTTAAACAATTGACTTAGTAGCATTTCTGAAGTGCACTAATAAAAAAGAATGTAATGCTTTTATTAGAACTCTGCTATTTGAGTGAAGAAAAAAAAGCACATGGCAAGCTAAGGTATCTGTGGAGGAAGGCAAGTGATGATACATGCTTAATGGCATAATAACACAAATGCCACGATTTACATACTTTCATTAGACCTCAAGGCAAGCCTGGCAGCATGGAATGATGATGTCATTGAGCCTAAGTTATTATTTTGATGTGTGTATCATGACAGTTTGGTCTGTGCACTGTTAATGGTTAGCCATAACTAAATAAAAGCCAAATTGATATTTCTGTATGAATTTAGAGAAACAGTATGCTAAAAACCAAATGGTTTCTTCTAGTTTTTGGCTTCTTCTGGTTTTTCTGCTCTTAACCTGTTGCATTTATGTGAAAACATCATCATAGCACTGACTTTTAGTAGCTGTTAAAAAAGACAGTCTTTGAGACTGTCACTTGTACAGAAATCTGTGGTCAAAAGATTAGTAAATATAATATTCCAGAATGTCTGGTATCACATAATACAAAGAGACCTTTTCAGCTACCATAATCTTAAAATATGAGCAGTAATAATTATGTGACCTAGAAATGTCTAAATGTGGCAGAGTGAAGAGCAATAATTTAGTGTGTTGAGAGAAACTACTGGGTTTAAATTCCAAAATGATAATACCATCCCAACATAGTCACCAGATGAAACATCATATAGAGGAAATGGGGCTGCATAAATCTTTTTGAATCAGAAGTGAAAACCTTGCCTGGAGGATGAAGTTGGAATTAGCTGACTGAAAATCCAAGTTATTCTGCCTCAGAGATGGATTGGTATAGATTGTGAGGGATGGCTTCTTATGACTGGGTTTTTTTATATACAGTAAGGAGTAAGACTTATGTTGTAGAAATTTGATATACTGTAGATATAATGTTTCCATTTTGTTACAAATTCATGAATACGATCATACATCAAAGAAGGGGATGACTATCAGGTCCAACTGATTGATGTTTGATTAAGTGCCATTGTGATGGTATGTGGGAATGAGCTTGGGACGCACAAGGAAGAACTGTAGAATGGATAAACATCATGTAAAAGATAACTCAACAGAAGGAGAGGAGTGAGCATGGGAAGCATTTCAGAAGGGATCCTCCTTAGTTTTCTGAAGAGTAAAAGGAACAGAAGGGAGGAATACTTTCAGACATGCAAGATTCTTTTAATGTAACTTTACAATAAAGATAGAGCTAGTATTCATTGTTGTGTTTCTTGTCTGAACTATCTTGAAGGGCTGACAGCCATCAAGTCATTGTTGACTCTTAGCAACCACATAGATTTTCTTCATGATGCCCGGTCCCTAATCTGGTCCTTCAGCTCTTCCAACAGCAGCCCCATTGCCACTGTAACTGAGTCTATCAACCTTGCTGATGATCGTTCCCTTCTTATCTTTCCTTCTATCTTTCCCAGTATTAGAAACTTCTCCAGATAACTAGGTCTTCACATGAGGTGTCCAAAGTAGGATAATTTGAGCATGATCAGGTCTGCATTATAACTATTTGTGGTGGTATGACACAAGTCTTTATGTGGAATGTTGCAAGTACACCAGACAGTTGAAGAAGAAAAAAGGGCAATGGAAGAATAACTGAAGGACAGTGAAAAAGATGCATTGAATCTAGTACACCATGAAGGCTTACTAAATACTGAAGTAACCAAAGTAGCCTACAAGAAAGATCAAATGAAGAATAGAAAAGACTCACATCAAGGCAGAGTATTACATGGCCAGTACACACACACACACACACACACACACACACAACTAGCAGGCAAAGCATATAACAAGACCTGGCAATGGTTAAGAGCAGGAAAATTGAAGAAAGAGACAGAGAGGTTATTCTGGCTGAGCAAGACAAATGCATACAAGAACTAATGCATACAAAGCCAGAATTGAGAAGACAGCAACAGACAGCAAATGTCACCTCTGCAAAGAAGCTGAAGAAACAGCAGACCACTTAGTTAGCTTCTGCAAGAAAATCACACACTGACTACAAACAGCGACATGACAAAGTAGCAACAGTGGTGCATTGGAATATCTGCAAGAAATACCATTTGCTTGCTAGCAAGAACTGATGGGACCACAAAACAGATGAAGTAATAGAAAATGAAGAAGCTGAAGTGGTCTAGGAATTTAGAATTCAAACAGAGAAGCACCTGCCACATAACACCCCAGACTAACAATCGTTGATAAGAAAGACAAAAAAGTCTGGATAGTGGACATTGTAATAGCTGGAGGCAGCAGAGTAGAAGAGAAAGAACTGGAGAAAATCATAACATACAAATAGAAATAGAACAACTGTGGCAAAAGAAAGCAAAGATAGTACCAATTATAGGCACCTTAGATACATTCCCAAAACATGTGGAGCACCGCTTGAAGACCATCAGCATTGACGTAATCACCTTCAGTCAATTGCAAAAGACAGCTTTACTTGGAACAGCTAACATCCTGCAACAATACCTTTAATATTATTAAACAACAACATCTGCCTATCCCAGGTCCTCAGGAAGGACTCAATAGGTAGACAAAAGTGCCAAATACAGTCTAAACATCTGGCTGATTGTGCAACCAACCACATTTTAATAGTTAAAAATATGATTATTAAAGAATACATCCAAAGATTGAGAAAACTGCTAAAGAAAAAATTGAATGGTGGAAACACCATCAAAGCCATCAATACCTGGGCCATACCTATTACATGATACACTGCTGGAATTATTAACTGGACATAAACTGAACTGAAAAGTTTGGACTGAAAAACAAGAAAACTCATGACTATTCACTGTGCATTAAATTCCCATAGTGATATTGATAGATTATACCTGCCTTGCAGAAATGGAGGCAGAGGTTTATTTTAAGTCACACAAGCTATCGAAGAAGAAAGCCATGCATTGGTTGATTATGAAAAAGACAGTCAAGAACAAGCCCTGATACAAGTTAAAAATTGGAACATATTGAATGTACAGGAAACCAAATATTGAAATAATGTAATTAAAAACACAAAGAGAATGCTGGCAAGGAAAAGCATTACACAGTCAATCTCTACAAAAGATCAAGGGAAAAGTGGATAGAGATAAAACCTGGGAATGTTTTATAACTGGAACATTAAAAAAAGAAACTGAAGGCTTGATTTTGTCTGTTCAAGAGCAAACTATTCAGACTAATCCAATCAAGGCAGGAATTGAAAAACCATCAAATGATTCAAAGTGCAAAGAAGCAGAAGAAACAATAGATCATATACTCAGCTTGTTCAAGAAGATCACATAAGCTGACTATAAATAATGACATAACACAGTTGCCAAAATGATTCACTGGAACATCTGTAAAAATTATCATTTGCCAGTAATGAAAAAGTAGTGGGAACATATAGTTGAAAAAGTAGTAAAAAAAGAGCAGGTTAAAATATTGTGGGATCTCCAAATACATACTGATAATGCCTTGGCGCATAACACACCAGATTTAGCTGTGGTTGAAAAGAAGAAACTGTGGATAATTGATGTGGCAATACCATAGAATAGTAGAATAGAAGGCAAAGAATTGGAGAAGATCACAAAGTATCAAGATCTGAAAATCGAAGTTGAAAAGCTATGGCATAAACCAGCTGTGGTGATTCCAGAGGTTGTCAGCACACTGGGTGCATACCAAAAAGCCTTAGGTAGCACTTAGAAAATCTGCACATTGACAAAATTTACACTTGTCAATTATAAAGGGCCACACTGCTTGGATCTGCACATATACTATGCCGATACATTATGACATACTAGGTTCTTGGGAAGAAGTCGATGTGAATGAAGGTCAACATCAGCAAAAGAACTGGCAGCTGTGATTTCACATTTTTGCGTATAATAATAATAATTAGTAGTAGTAGTAGTAGTAGTAGTAATAATAATAATAATAATAATAATACACCATTGGCATTGACAAAATCACCATCAGTCAATTCCAAAAGGCAGTTTAGCTGGAATAGTTTATTTATATCCTGTGACAATACTTCTAACACCATCAAACAATACCTGCCTATCCCAGGTCCTTGAGAAGGACTTGATAGGTAGATAAAAATGCCAAATCCAGTCTAAACATCTGGCTGGCTGTGCACCCAACAATAACAGGGGAAAAACATTTATTTGTTTATTTGTTTATTTATTTATTTATTTATTTATTTATTTATTTATATTTCAAATTTGTCACTGCCCATTTCACTGCAATTCCAGTGCCTCCCTATTATTTCTATTATATTTTTATCCTGTCTTTTTTATATATAATGCAAGGCAAGAAGCATACCTAATACTCCTTCCTCCTCCTATTTTCCCCACAAGAACAACCCTGTGAGGTGGGTTGGGCTGGAAGAGATGGACTGGCTCTGTCACCCAGCTGGCTTTCATGCCTGAGGGAGGACTAGAACTCAGCACCTTCACCCCTATACCATACTGGCTCTCATTGCTACCAACTACTCCACTGTAAGTCTCTCCTTCCTGGTTATATCTCCTAAAATGGAATATATGCAGCCTGCCCACACACAAACCAATGCAATATGAGGTAAAAACAGAAACACACACAAACACACACAGCCCACAAGAAAATATAGATGTTTCCCAAGACCATTGCTGGTAAGGGTTGGAAAGCATTCCAGAAGCCCTGCTATGCGAGTTTTCCTGACTTTGCTAATTCAGGTAAGTTGGATTCCTGTTGTGCACGCATACTTATAATATTTCATGTGCTGCAATATTAAGCAAACTATTCCATATCATCACCATATGCAGAACATAAAACTTTCAAAACATTTTATCCTATGAGATACATTTTCAATTTTCATACGATCATATCTGTTGCCGCAAATGCCAGAGTGGTTTAGCTTCCATTTAGAAGCATATTTTCAAAATGTTTATACCATTATATAATATTCCCCTCCCCCTCCATGGTAGTTAATAAAGATCTGTGGGAATATGGATAGGGGTGATGTCGATAAAAAGGACCATCACGTGACAGATAATTGGGCTTTTAAAGTCAGTAAGCAACATTTGAAGGTTAACTGTCAAGTACAAAGTGCAATCTCAGGCTAAAGAATGAGGGATAATCAGTCTAAGATAAATAATGGTTAATATTTTAATAAGCTTAAAGTTTAAATCATTTGTAAAACTAAATATGAGAGGAAAAAATGCAATTAAAAAGATATTACATGTTAAACTAGGGAGTGCCTAAGCATTATCTTCAGATGCCCACTGTTTCATATAGCTTTAAAATGGACTAGATACATTCATGTAGGAAAGGCTAAAATAGCTTCTAGATGTCATAGTTTATTCTTCCTTCCTTTAGTTCAGACAGCTTACAAACACCTGGAAACCAACATTGCGTGGCTGGATAGCGTAGTGGTTAGAACACCGCCTTTGATGCAGGAGACCGGGGTTCAAATCCTGGCTGGTACCTACCTTACCAGTAGGGGTCCTTGGGCAAAGACCCCCTAACGCTTCACCTGCCTACCTCAAAAATATGAGAGTGACACGAACTAAGAGAGTCATGCCGGCTCAGACATCACCCGGATTAACAAGGGCTTCGCCAGATGTTGGGGAACCAGGACAATCTGATGTTAAGTGGGCTACTGGAATAAACCATACTTGGATGAGACAAGAGAACTTGGAAATGATGGAATGCTACTACAACAGCAGACCTAATGAGAGGGGATATATGAAACGTATGAGGGAACTATGGATACACAGAAGGCCTACATCCACACTAACTGAGAAACAACTAGTTACCCAGCGCTTCAACATAGCGAAGAAGAAGCTGCTCTCACAACTTGAGATAGACAAACTCCACATTACAACCCGGACTCAAGCAGACTTGGAAGAACAAGCAGATGTGCAGCCAACACCTGAAGCTGGAATGTCACTGCCACCCCTTCCATTACAGAGCACAGCAGCTGATATGAGACATAAGATCATGGATAAACTAGCTACAGTCAACCCTCGAGTCCGATTACCAAGGCTCAGTGGAGAAGTACCATCAGATAGTATGCTAGAAGATGCCAACAGAGCCCTCCAGACAATCCCTACTACCACCATAACTGAAACCAATCAATTGGTATATGCTACAGCCACTGTAGTCCTGGAACTGCTTGGCTCCATGATCAAGAAGAAAAGCAGTACATACCCACCCTGGAAAATGAGATTGGAGGCTAAGATCAAGGCAACTCGGAGAGAAGTCAGTCAGCTGGTGGAACTACAGAAGCATGTGGAGATTAAGGATAAGACTCGGCTACTGAAAAAATACATGGACCTGACTCCATCTGAAGCCCTAGAGACTGCTAAACAAAGGCTCACAGCACTGGCTGCCAGGCTAAGGAGATACACTAGAGAAGCAGAGGCCAAGAAGATAAATGCCCTGTTCTCCAAAGAACCATCCAAAGTGTACTCCCAACTGCAGTGCAACCACAGAGTATCAGCTGAGCCACCAGCAGCGGAAACTGAACAGTACTGGAAGAACATATGGGAGAAAGAGAAGACACATAACACCAGTGCAAAGTGGCTGCAGGACCTGAAAGCAGACCACAGAAATCTCCCAGAACAGGAACCAGTCACCATCACAGTAACAGACATCCAAGAGCGGGTCAAGAACATGAAAAGCTGGACAGCACCTGGCCTGGACATGATCCACACCTACTGACTAAAGAAACTAACAGCAGTGCATGAACGCCTAGCAGCACAGATGAACCAACTGCTAGCAGCAGGCTCCCACCCAGACTGGCTAACACAAGGAAGGACAGTGCTGATCATGAAAGACCCTCACAAAGGAACAGCACCATCCAACTACCGGCCAATAACCTGCCTCCCCACAACATGGAAAGTTCTATCAGGCATCCTAGCTGCCAAGCTACAGGACCATATGGGCCAGTACATGAGCACAGCTCAGAAGGGCATTGGGAACAACACCAGAGGCTCAAAACACCAGTTACTCATAGATAGAGCAGTTGCCCAAGACTCAAGGTCTAGGCAGACCAATCTGAGCACAGCCTGGATTGACTACAGGAAAGCCTATGACTCAATGCCGCACACATGGATCTGTGAATGCCTGGCGCTATACAAAGTCAACAGGACACTAAGGACCTTCCTCAAGAACTCAATGGGACTGTGGAAGACAACACTGGAAGTGAACTCAAGACAGCTCGCACAAGTGGCCATCAAGTGCGG
This sequence comes from Liasis olivaceus, assembly GCA_030867105.1. Classification (NCBI taxonomy): domain Eukaryota; kingdom Metazoa; phylum Chordata; class Lepidosauria; order Squamata; family Pythonidae; genus Liasis; species Liasis olivaceus. The sequence continues at coordinate 80,548,442 of CM061352.1, read as the reverse complement.
CATATACCAAGGTGATGCACTGTCCCCACTGCTGTTCTGCATAGGCTTAAACCCCCTCAGCCAGATAATCACAAGGTCTGGGTATGGGTACAAGTTCAAGAGTGGAGTCACCATCAGCCACCTCTTCTACATGGATGACATCAAGCTGTATACTAAGAGTGAATGAGACATCAACTCACTGATCCACCTGACACGGATCTACAGCGAGGACATTGGGATGTCATTTGGACTGGAGAAGTGTGGCAGGATGATAGTAAAGAGAGGGAAGGTAGTTAAGACTGGTGGAGTGGAACTACCAGTGGGCCACATAGCAGACATAGAGACCAGCTATAAATACCTTGGTGTCCCACAGTCACATGGGAACCATGAGGAGGAGGCAAGAAAGACAGCAACATCCAAGTACCACCAAAGAATAAGACAGGTCCTGAAGAACCAGCTCAATGGGAAGAACAAGATCCATGCCATCAACATGTATGCCCTGCCAGTCATCAGATACCCTGTTGGTATAGTGAGCTGGCCAAAGGAAGACATGGAGGCTGCTGATGTGAAGACCCAGAACCTTCTCACAATGTATGGAGGTTTCCACCCCAAGTCCAACACCCAGAGGCGCAAAGAGGGCGGGCGGGCCTGATGAGTGTTAAAGCCACTGTCCTGGACGAAACCCAAAGTATCCAGGAGTACATCAGTAAGATGGCGCCCAAAGATGAGCTGCTGAGAGAATGCCTCAGGCAGCAGCAGACAAGGCAGGAGGTTCAAGCAGAGGAAGTACCATGGCAAGACAAGCCCCTGCATGGGATGTACCATCGACAGATAGCTGAGGTGGCTGACACTGGGAAAACCTATCAGTGGCTGGAAAGGGCCGGATTAAAAGACAGCACTGAGGCACTGATCATAGCAGCACAAGAACAGGCACTAAGCACCAGATCCATAGAAGCAGGGGTCTACCACACTAGACAGGACCCAAGGTGCAGATTGTGCAAAGAGGCCTCAGAGACAGTCCAACACATAGTGGCAGGGTGTAAAATGCAGGCAGGAACAGCATGCACTGAACGGCACAACCAAGTAGCTGGCATTGTGTACAGGAACATCTGCACAGTGTATGGGCTAGACCCCCCCAAGTCCAGATGGGAGATTCCACAGAAGGTCATGGAAAATAACAGGGCTATGATCCTGTGGGACTTCCAGATCCAGACGGACAGGCAGGTACTGGCTAATTAACCAGACATCGTGGTAGTAGACAAAGACCAGAAGACAGTGGTAGTGATAGATGTAGCAGTGCCAAGTGACAGCAACATCAGGAAGAAGGAGCATGAAAAGCTGGAGAAGTACCAGGCCCTGAAGGAGGAAATTGAGAGGATGGTGAAAGTCAAGGCCAAAGTGGTCCCAGTAGTGGTAGGAGCACTCGGGGCCGTGACTCCTAAGCTGGGAGAGTGGCTCCAACAGATCCCAGGAACAACATCAGAGCTCTCTGTCCAGAAGAGTGCAGTGCTAGGAACAGCTAAGATACTGCACAGAACCCTCAAACTCCCAGGCCTCTGGTAGAGGACCCAAGATTGAGGAAGACACATACCACCCATAGGGGTGAGAGGGGAACTTTTATATATATTAAGGCAAAGTAATGGTAAGGATTTTGGTAGCAAATAAATTTCTTTCAGAATGAAACCTGAAATTATTGGGTTAAATTGTTATTTATTCTACCAAAACTTTAATTTTTCAAAGTTTTCTTCATGTAACAAGTATCAGATTTTGGCACATAGAAAGAGTCTCCATTGTGTCTATATAAACTATATAATAAATAAATACATCTAAAATGCTTTATATATGCAACTAACATTATCCTAAAGGAAAAGAATGCAATATGGGATCCACCAGGTAGTTAGAACTGCAGCTTCCACAATCCTCGGCCACCATGGTCAATTGTTAGGAATTCTGGGATGTCTGATCCAGAACACTTGTGAACTGCTACCTTGCTTACATCTTTCTTAACATAACATAAGGTAATTAAATAAATAAGTCTCTGAGTCTTCTGTAACAAAAATTTACAAATGTGGTTATTTGCTAATAAAGTACTCAGGACCACTGTGCTTGATTATGTTACTAAAAACCAACATAAATAATAGGATACAAATTCCTAGATTCTCCAGGATTGTACTGTACTGATTGTACGGGAGTGAACTGATAGTCTACCTCCTGACATGGTCAAGATAGGATGTCTCTTGTAAGACAATTATATAGATATAGATATAGATATAGATATAGATATAGATATAGATATAGATATAGATATAGATATAGATATAGATATAGATATAGATATAGATGATATAGATATAGATATAGATATAGATATAGATATAGATGTCTATATATTTGAGTATGATTCAGAAACTCAGTATGAATCTTCACTGCTGGCAGCAATAGAATAACTCTCAATCATAATTAAGTTTTTTTTTTCTCAATGATTTAATTATGCACTACTGGGGAAATAACTTCTTTCTCAGAAAGCACATGTAAAATGTTGTGTAGCACATTGTGGAAATGCTCTGAGCAGATGGGCTTTTGCTGAAAATCTGGAAACAGTGCAGGGGGTGGGAATGAACTGGCATTTCTTTTGTGTCAACCTAAGTAATGCCATCTGGTGTCCAGTTTGGGAACAGGTGGAAGTTGGCTAATTACTGGTAAAATGAACAAGGAGGCCTAGTCTTGGAAAGTCAAATGGTTGAATGGAGCAGCAAATATCTTGTATTTTTATGCTATGGATGCATGATATAAATTATGTCACAGTTATTCAATTCAGAACAGAAACTTTGAAGTGCTCAGATAAGATGGCAAAGCAGGCTGCATCCCAGTTCAATTAGCTGGAAAAATCCCAGAAATACAGATAGATATGGCATATAAATAACATTGAGAAAATAATTTTCTTTAAGGCATTACAAAGCAACCAAGCTTTGGTCAAAGCTTTGAGAAATTATTTTTGATATTTCTGGACTATCTGAAAACATGTAATATCAATGTATATGCTTATGTATTTTGGTACCTATCAAATCTGAAAACTCATACTGTAACTCATGCAATACTTTAGATGTTCCAAATGTTGGCAATCTGTTCAGTATTGAGTCTTCCATCACATCAGTCTTGCAAAAGAGTACATTCTTATTCTTAGAGAAGAAGCTGAAAATATGGTCAAAGCACCATCATAACTAGCTAGCAATGCAAACTGATACTATAACTCACTTTATCCATACCAAAATGTCTATGAAGTTAACTTATATTAGAATACAACCCAAAATAACTGGCTTCAAAATATATTTTAGACTAAAACAATGGGCTGGAACTAAGTTAAACATGTAGTTAATGACTACACCTGGCCTATTAATTTCAAGGAACAGAAATTCAGCTGAATTAGGTGCATCCCACTCCATATATTCTAAATATTGTGGAGCTTGTTCTTCTTGAATAGTCATTTGGAATAGATGAATAAAATATAGGGATCTATTATATCTATATATGAAAGATTTTTTGCCGTTATATAATAACACAAGAAAATAAGATTAGAAGTCAAAAATATGGTATTTCCCAATTAAACATACAAAACTGAAATAGGGATAATTAATTTTTTTGTTCTAGAAGGTCTCCAGGTCTGTTGCACCAGAATTCAGGACCAAAATGTGGGTTGATCTAGCCTTAATCATTCTTAGAGTAGAATCATTCCAATCAATGAGAATTAAGTTAGCCATAATTCAAAAATCCAGTTGATTTCAATAATTTTATTAAGTGTGTGTTGTCAGTCATGACTCCTGGTGTTTTATTGGCAAGTTGTTTGCATTATCTTCTTCCTAAGGCAAAGAGAGATTTACTGGCCCAAAGACACCCAGTTGGCTTCTGTGCCTGTCTCAGGAGAAAACTCACAGTCTCCTGGTTTCTACCTGCTGCCTTTAAACTACAACACAAAACTGGTTCTCCAATTTTATGAATGAAATCTATATCCAATCCTTTAAATTCAATTTCATCCAGGGGAAAGAGCAGCAATGGTTCCAGCAGCCAGGTCAAATTCATTGGAGTATTTGTGTCATGAACAAAGTAACAACATAATATGTACAGAATAGCTTTCTTGAGTGTTGGGTGACCTTTCTGATCTCAGTTTGAAATGGGTTCAGCTGAAATTATCAAAAATAATCTATACTGGATTGGATCCAGCCACAGGCAGAGCAGACCCACTGAGCCAATAACACTTAATCATAACTAACTTAAGTCTTTTCTTGTCTTTCTTAAATTCAACTTAATTTTGAACCTAATTTTATGATTTTTATGTTTCTTTCTAAATCTGAGTACTTTACTGAATCCACATGAAAACCTTCCTCAAATCTTTGAAGTTTGCATAATTTCTTTTTCCTTCTTCTAGGCCTCCTTCATTGCTTTGTAATAGAGTGTCTTCCATGGCATCTGAAGCAGCATATACCAATAGATCAACTACAGTAGATCTAATTGTGCTTTCTAAAGAATAGCTGGTTGTTTTACTAAGGAATAGCTGTATCTCTAATACAGTCAGCAAAATCAACCAAAGATACTGTCTGTCTGTCTGTCTGTGTGTGTGGGAAGGAGGGGGAGAGACAGAGTCAACAGATTTTATATTTCATTTGAAATGTCAGGATCATCAGAATGAAATCCATTGCAGCACAAATCTACTGGTAATTCAGGCAGGGTCCATTAGAGTCCATCTCAATATACATAATGTTTAAAAAACTACATGCAAATATACACAAGTGGTATATTTGAGGGCATTGTGAAATAAAATAAGAACTTATTTGGAAATGTTATGTTAAAAAACCATGTAAGAAAGATAGTTACATACAAAATACTATGGGATGTTGTATTTAAACATGCACATTTGAAAAATATGAGTGTTACAACAGTTATTTGCAATAAGACTATTTAGAGAAATATTAGAATACATAGCCCATTAGCATCAGCTAAATTTACACCAATCTGTACCTTCCTACACTTTACATAAAGAAGGTATGTTAGGTACAGTGATTGGTTTTTTTTTAAATAAAATATTTCAAAACAATTTGAAAAAGAAAAAAAAAGTACAAACAATTTATTAAGGAAGAAATCAGAAGGCAGAACTGTTCCAAATGATTGCTACCATTATAGAAGCAGCCTCATATTGAGTAAGATATATACTACCTTTTTTCCTTTACCTCTTGAGATTTATGCTGAAAAGTAAAAAGAAAAGTCATCATTACTTTTAAAATTACAAATAATTTGTTATACCAAGCTGCATGAATTGTCATCTTTGCTTCATTTTCTTTTCTCAGATATTGTCTTCTCCTTCTCCCCATCATCATCATTGCCATCTAGTCCAACCTCATACTTTATTATTAAATCTAAACTTGATGCAGAATCTTGAGTATTTTGGGCAGATAACCATCCAGCTTCTGTTTGAAGACCTCCAGTGAAGACCTCACTACAGTGAAGACCTCACTACTTCATGTAACTGCCTGTTCCACTAATAACAGCTCATAGAATCAGGAAATTCCTTCTGATGTCCAGCCAAAACCTCCTTGTAATTTTAACCCATTTGTTCTTGTCCTCTAATGGTTTGTGGGAATGACCTTGGGAGATGGGGTGAGAGGGAGAAAGATACTGCCTAAGGAACTGTGGGCAGCTGTGGGCTATACCCTCTCTTATCTGATCATTTCCTAGGCAGCACCTCTTCCCCCATTTTCCAAGGCCACTCCCATATACCGTTACGTGTCCTGCCTCTTGGGGAAATAGAGAATTATTCTATTGCTTCTTCTGTGAAAACCTTTCAGATACCTGAAGACTGCTATCATGTCTCCCCTTCATCATTCCTGTGATGGTAGCAAAGAGTGGCTGAGATAGATAAAGGTATTTGTTCTCTTTCTAGCATGACATCTTATAGAAAGGTTCCTTATACCCACTCAGATTATTTATCACTTTATATCAGTTTCACTTATTACAACTAGGAATAGCTCTCATGCTTTCAAGCAGATCAACTGTCTTCTAATTTTTTTTGACTGAAGAATCCTTCTGATTCTTACTTTTTTGAGAGACAAGATAAATGCAAAATTTCCCTAATTTTGGCCAAGGCATCTGTTAATGTTGCAGAATATCCTGATTGCAATCCCAGGTAATGGTTGCTGGTATGCCAACCTGATGTTTGTTGATTCAGGTTTAAGATGACACTATTGCTGGAATGGAATAACTAAAAAAGATCCAAAGCACTTGTTATCTATACTTTACTATTGCTATGAAAAAGACATATAAAAAACTAGAATAGCTCCATAATCCAAAGAAAATTAAGCTTAATTTATTTTAATAGAATTCTAAGGGCCAAAACACTCACCAATTTTAGTGCAGGGTGATTTTTCCAGTAGTTTCCCTACAGTAAATGATGTCCATGTAGTAACAATGCAAAATTAGGCAAAATAAGGTCCATAGAAATTAACTAAATATCATGGTTTGGCAGGATGTAAAGATAAATTAAGGGTTCAGAACCTGCTGAACATTATGAGGAAGAGGCTTTTTTTTTTTTCCTCCTCCAGTAGTTCAGCTCATGAAGTTTGCACTGGTTTGAACTAAAGTTTCAAGAGTTCCTGTCAAAATGCGCCTCCATTTTTCAGGTACTGTTCAGCCTAAGGGTGGAATAATCTCAGGGGGAGGGTGGGGAGGAAAACACCATAGCTTATTTGTAGACCACATGTTTTGTATGTATATGGCCAATATATTTGGTTGGAAAATGTCAGGTACTAGATATGAAATGCATCTGTCTAGGAAACTAAAGAATATTTGCCAGACATAGCAAAGAATATGAGGACAGACAAGCAAATAATTTTTATTGTATATGGTAGCTTTCTATTTAAGAAAACTGAGCAAAGTGCTGCAGATAAGTCATTTGGAAGAGATCCTTAGTCAGTAGAAGTAAAATTCATCAATACTCTCTGTTGTGAAGGGAATAGTCCGCTTAGAAGGGAAGGAATATTTTACTGCGCTAAAGATTGTGTATTATTAAAGCAAAGGCTCTTGAGTTATTCTGTTTACAGTCATGAACATACAAGGCACTTTACAAGGACCATAATATTCAGCTAGATGAAGTCACTGAGGATATGTTCAAAATAATGTGTCTTTTAATTTTAAAAGCTGAGAAATTGGTGTTTCTATGTGAGGCTGAAATCTATCCAAGTTTACAGCCAGCAACAATCTGGCCAGTCAACATAATTAGTCATTTCTGGAAAATATAAAATAAGTTGATATTTGTGGCATGCCAATTTTTTAATCACACAAAGAGATGGTAATCATCATTTAAGACTATTGCCTGGAATATTATTATTATTATTATATTATTAATAATAATAATGTTGAAGCCAAACAGGGTGGGTGGAAGCCAACCTGTTTACCTACTTCAGGTCTAAAATTACTCAAGATTACACTCATTGAAATTAATAAGTGAATTTCTTAACATAGTAAGATTTTGTTGATTTTTCTTTTTTACTTTAGAGCAATTGATTTGTTTGTTTGCAATTAATAATGAGGATAATAATAATGAGAAGAAGAAGTTTGGAAGGATGTAATGAACCTTATCTTCTTTTAGCAACCTTATATTATGCTATGTTATTATAGCTAGTCTGCAAAATAGTGCCTAATTATTAATGCAGAAAATATTTTTCTGTATCTCTTTGCTACCATGTAGTGATCGTTTAGATTTTTGTAGGCAATAGTGATTTATCATGTTAGCTAAATACATTGATTTAAAGCTGATATTAAAACAGAATAGAATGAAGTAGTGAGGGAAGTATTTGCTGTTCTTCTTTAATCTTTGGAGACATCTCTGATCCAAACTTATTTCTGCAGAATATTGATTGTGCAATCATCAATATAGGCAATGTAATTTGTCTGAATCTGCTTAGCCTAATATGGGATTTCTAAATTATGGTTGATTGCATATGTTAAGGTATACTCATAAGGAAGTTTTACTGTGTGAATAACACAAGGCAAACAATGTAGCTGGAGCTCATGGCTAATGAGCTGATTGCCTACAACTGATGAGTACTGACTCAGCACAGTGGAAGGGATGTAAGCAGCATGGGTGGAACATATGCCTGCTGTGTGTTTCTGAGCATTGTGGAGTGTTGTAGGTTAGTAGGTAAGTTAGGTGTGTTGCTGTATATAAATAGGAATTACTGTATTCACCTATAAGGATTAGCCTATGTATATAAATGTACATAATATAATGGACAGTACAAAAGCAGAGTCCAAGTTGTTTTTCTTCTGACACCACTCATAGCCTGGCATAAGGCACTACTCTGACAGCATATTGGTTAAAGCTAGCCATCATAACCATTGTGACATTCTACAAAACATGGTTCAAACATGGTTAAGTAAGCAAGAGCTGAGTCTACCTATTGTTTCTTCAGATTCCTGCTTTCTGATCTGCCAAGTCAGAGACGTTGCCATTGTGTAAAGGCATAAGTATCAGCAAACAATGATTTTTGAACTTTTCAAGTTTTCAGCAATCCATGTGAATATTGTTATTTTCCAAATTTTTCAGATTATTCGATACAATATAGATTTTTGTTCAGTTTTTAGAGAACTTAGAGGTAAAAAGTAAATTGTTGTTTGTCAGTTATCAGAGAAACATATTAAAACAATATAATAAGGTCATTTTGTTCTGGCAACTGCTTGCATTTCATTTATCCACATCACTAAGTTCTTGCTTTGTGAACATCTTGGAAGGATGATAGGAAAGCATTTTCAAAACACTGCAGCAGAAATCACAGAGCTTTTACAATGGAAATGGCTTGTTTCTCTGCAGTTAAAGCATAATGTGATTTCAGAATGCTTTGAGACTGGTATTAATATATCTCTTTATGCTCTGATGACAGTTAACATAAATATTAATGGAAATTTCATCAAAACATGATTTCAGACCAAAGTAAAATAGTCTTTTAGTCTATCTTTTGAATGTTTGCTAGCAGGACTGGCTTATCTATTACACACACAGCCTAGGGCCCATGAAAACATTTTATTTTATTTTAAATTAGAATAAAAATGAAGTAGAGATTATTTTCATGCCTTTTAATACATATCTATTTTCATACCATCTAATAAAAAACAGGCAAAAATGCACAACATTTGAATATAAAACTGATGATCTCATTTGTAACCTATAGGCATAGCATGGCAGTCATCATAATTAATTGACAACTTATTATTAATAGAAAATATTCCTTATTTTTCTTTAAAAATAAGAAATATTTTAAAAAATGATCAGAGAAAAAAAAGATGCATTTGAAGTATAATTAATATTGTACATAATAATGCGCATCTTGGGCTAATACCTAGCAGAACATTATATTTTTTGCTATAATAGCCTTAATATAAATACTTAGTATAAATAAATCCTTTACATAAAAAGTGTAAATATTTTGAGTTGCAGTATTAAAATGTCATCATATCTATAAGTATACTCAAAGAAGTGAAATATGTCCCAATAAAATGAGAGTTTTTTGTTCTTCTGAAAGTACCTTCCAGCCAGAGGGCATACAATTTATAATTCTTGAGAGAACTGGCATTCAGGGTTAAAGAGAGAGAGAGAATACATTTCACTGATGTTGTTATGTAGCCTAATAATGAAGCATCTGCAGGAAGAGATGCAAGCACAATAAACAACAAGGACCAACAAATTGGAAATCTATAGTGTCCACCAAGCAGTAGAGAAAGATTTCCATATTTAAATCTATACACAAGCCCTTATCTGGGATGGGCTTGTGAAATACTGGCAGACTTAATAGTTATGCTCTGTTGATCCGCAGTTGGCAAATATGAGTGATATTAACAAGACAAATATGTTTCACTGTATTTACCAGCTGATTACTGTTACTTCAAAGCCAGTAAATTTTTATGTTTGTTCATCTGTAATGGTAGTGTAGTGACAGAAGGCAAGCTTGATGTTGGTGAGAAAACAGGCTTGGGAAGTGCTGTGAAGACATTTGAATAGCATCACTACCATTAGCTGCCTTTCAATTGCAGCATTTAAAGCCACATACATTTCACACCATGAACATAAGTGATTTATAAGGGCACATATACACTGCAAATGCATCTGTACTGGGACTTTATGTTTTGTTTCTTTTAATTACTGCAATATGTTGAGTTGCATCAATGGCTTACAGCCTGAACTGATCATCTTTTATATTAGAATTTGCAAAGTTCAACAATTTGCCTGGTTTTATTAATGTTGTATAGCTTTTGCCAGCCTTCTTGATATATTTGTCAGTGAAAGTTGGCCGAACAAAAGTAATTCATCCTTAACAAAGCCATAATTTGGAAAACGTTATGGTTTTTTTTTTTAAATGATGGTCATTCAGACAATTAAGAATATATTTCAAATTTAAATGTATTTTTACTTAACTTTCCTAATCTATAGCAAGAGATGTAAAATATAAATCTAGAAAGAAACAAGTGCTCTCTCTTTTGTGCTGCTAATTCTCTGGCTTGCCTTTTATCTTCAAAAGCTATTATTGGAGCAAATAAACCTACTATATGGAGATATTCTTGGAAATCCTTGGATTCTGGCAAGTTCTGAAAATGCAAAAGCCCTGTGGAGGTGGGAAGCTAAGAGCTTTGCACATATCTCTATTATGTAACAAGCAATGTGATGCCCTATATCAGGGAATTGAAAGATACATGAAAGTTTTGACAAATAAAACTTATTATACAATGCCCATAGGTGCCTGATAGAAAAATGCATTCTTTAAGAACTAAGGATGGAGCAAACATCTCATCTGAGCCAATTATTCAGTCTAAGAAGGCTGCTTAAAATCTTGGCATAGAACTGCTAAATGAAATTATAGCTGTTGTCCTTTTGATGTCTCTGTTGCAATGAAACAGGCAATAAAGAAACAAGCTTACAGAAAACCTGACTTTGTATCAGATAATATCTAAAATACATGAGCAAGAATCCCTAATGGAAACAGAGAAAATCTGTGAACAAACAATAGGCTTTGTTTTCAAAGCTAGAGAAAAATCCAATTTTACCTGCAAAAATGCCTGAGGCGTTTCACCCACAATGAGACAAAGGCCTTGGCCAGAATTTTAGAGGGAAATACTATAAATAGAGGGGGAAACTGGACATTGCTCCTTCCAAAGTGAAATAGCTGAAGCAGGAAAAGAGGGCAGGCCCAGGCCCAAACGGTGGGAAATAATGCATTCTGGAAAAGAAATGACAATGCCTCAAAGGAACCTTACTGCAGAGCTACTAAAGAGGACACCTGATCTGAACTTAGGTCATCTGGACAGTAGAACAGCTGCTCAGTTATTTAGAAATAAAGATTTCTTTGATGATTGTGATACAAGCAAACAGGATAGTAGCAAACAGGAAGCATATAAGTTTGTAGGGGATTGCCAAGGCTGTAATAAAATGCAGAGTGAGCGATAAAAAGACTGCATATTAAGGATGCACTTTCCAGATTTGTACTCCAATTTACTAACTATAAGTTATGTTGTCAAAGACGGTAATGAAGTATTTGAGGTTACTTAAATACAAGTAAGAATGGAGATCTGTTCTTGAAAGAGCGTTGTTAGAATCCTTTCAGAGAGGATTCCCCAAAGAATGTTGAATACTCTGATAAGGAAAAAAAAAAAAAAAAGTTGAGGTTGTAAAGCAACATAAGTGGAAAAAATAGAAAATGGAGCTATTGAAACATAGAACAAACCAGGCAGATATAAAGGGAAGAACTGGCCATAAATCTCAAAATTGCAATGTTCCAGTCAGTGCTGCTCTGTGTGTTTACATGGTAAATTTCCTTGAGAAGCAGTTAGTACAAAAGTACCGAGAGTGTTGAAAATATGGGAAATGCCACACAATAGTATATACAGTGATGAAAAAAAATCACACCTTCCTTATTAAGTCAAATGGAGGCAACAGGTATTTTGTAATTCTCTTGGATGAAATGTCTTGTTGCTGTTTGTATTTCATAGGGCATAAGGATAATGTGCTCACCATTTGTGTCTTAAGTAGAAAATAAATTTGGAAGAACTGCCAAAAATTTTACATTTTGATAATGGAGCATAGCCTGTGAATACACAAATATTTGATTAAAGGAAAATTGGATTATTTATGAGAGGTTAGCAGAGCAAAGTGGATTAATAGAAAGAAAGAATTTTTCACTGTTGGACATGTTCAGAGCTATGTTAGTTCACTCAGACCTGGCTCCAAACATGGAAAGAAGCTATTTCAACAGCTATCTACCTTCAAAACAGGCCACCCATGAGAGCCATAAAAAGCACTTCTTATGAACTGTGGTACAACAGGGGGGAAAAAAAAAAAAACATTTTAAGTCATATTAGGATTTTTTGGATCAAAAGCATAAGGTTATATTTTCAAACAGAAAGAAATTAGACTGCAGAGTTGAACTAAGTATCATGACTGGTTATGCACAGGCAAAGGAAATACTTGTGGATCCTAGATATATGTAATATATGTGGCATATTTTGATGATGGAGTAAGGCCAGCTGAAAGTAAAGTGTCAAGATCTGAATCCAGCAAAAATCAGTGGGCCATAGTGCCATAGGTATTCCCTGTCTCCAGTTCCAAACCAATGTCACAGTCAGTTTCAAAAATGACTTAAAAGTACAAGATGACATCATACAAGCTGCAGAATGGGATTTGCAAAAAGCAACAGCTGAGTCTGATCCACTGTTAAGGTGTTCACAGAGACCTAGCAAAGTTTTACACAAAGAGGCAGAAAAATCATGCTTTCATTTATACCCAAAAGGAAAGGGATGGAGAAGCCAAGGGCATGAGGAGATATCCAAAAGCTGCCAGTTCATGAACCTGTAGAACTTCAACACTAAATACGATGCAGAATTCTAGTGTTTTAAACTCAAAAAAGTAACAAAGGAATACTCCAGAAATATGGAGAAGACTATGATGAAATCTTTATCCCAATTATGAAATGTTGAAATCTTTATCCCAATTATGAAACGTTCTTGAATCAAAACTCTCTTAAGCTACCAGCAGCCAGAGGCATGTAAATAGATAATCTGATTTCCCCCCCCCCCCCCCCCTTACATGGCGAATGAGAGGAATAAATTATGTAGAACAGCCCCTGGTGCTCATTTAAGCTGACTGGAAGCCTGCAGGTGGCTACCTGCCTCTTTATGGTGGCAAAGCTATCAATTTAGCCAATGGAGAGCAAGCTACTATGACATCACCCTTCACTGAGGCTGAATATGTTTCAACTAGTGAAACCATAGCCCAAACCTACAGTGTCCAAATAGTCCAAATCTACAGTGATCTTTAAAAACAACATTCTGTTCAATTATTCTATGTTGTTTCCAGAAAAAAAATATTAATTTATTAGTAAAGCATGCTGACATGAAATGCTATTGTGAATGGGATGTAGAAGAGCAAGGATTTATAAGTATGCAGTACTCTTCCACATAACAAACGTTTCCAACAGAAAAGAACAATCTTCTGCCTGCCTGTCCTACATAGAAGCTGTTACAGTCCTTGCATTCTATGTTGTAGATGATCCCTGTTGTTTCTTCTTGGGCTACTGGGTCTTTTGGTTTGCTTAGCAATATCTACAAGTAGCAGAGTGCATGCACGAACACCAACCAGCAATCAGAACACATGACAAAAACTCTTTAATCTCACAACACATGGACAGACTCAACCACAGGTTCAACTGGGAAACTATTAGAATCTTAGACCAAGCCAAAGCTAAAAATGCTAGGGAATTCCTGGAAGCTTGGCATTCAGACAAATCAGCCATCAACAGACACGTAGAGATAAATCACATTTACACACCATTCAAAAGAGACAAAAAAAAAACTAGGAAAGAAACAAAAACATGAGAACATATCCCCTTCAGCAGCCATCACTCAAGTAAGCAAGGATCAATACCAGATGAACAATCAGGCAGAAAACAATACTCAAGAAACCACCAAGGACAAAACAAAACCCCCACCAAAGCTGCCAGGCCAAGCTATTATTTATAAACAGACAGCAAACCTCACACTCACTCACACTGATGATGTATCCTAGTTGGGTAATGAAATGTCTGCAAGCAAGCACCAAGCTCAGAGAGCACCAAGAACTTCACAGATCAAATGGTGATTAATGCACTAAGGCATTGCACCAAGAATCCTACAAGCTTTCAGAGAAGGAAGTTGTGAGTGGACACTGGGAATACAAGAAGGTGTGTTGGACATTGCCTCATTGCTTTGCAGCTATGAATTGTTTTAACCATTAAGCAAATGGTGTGAGATTGAAAGGTCTTCATATGCTATTCCTATATCTGTTTCTCACCGATTGTTACAGGAATTTCTGTGTTTAAGAGATAAGGGAACTTCCTGTATTACTCTTTCTCTTTTATGCTTCCCTCTCTTCAAGAGCTAGTTAGAAGAAGGGAGGCTTTCCTATCCTCATATATCTCTTTATAAACCTACCTTTTACTGCTTGTTAATTAATATCTGTTTGTATATACAAACAGATATTATATAATTAGGCCATGTCCACACTCTGCATCTAAGACAACTGCATTGTATTTACCTTACTGTACTTAATTGCTGGGGGGGGGGGGGGCTTTCACCCTTCTTTATTTTTTTGAATATCAAATTTCAGTTGATTAGAAGGAATTCCAGAGTGCCCCTGGGCATGCAAAATCATACACAAAATTTCCAGCAGCATAATATAATAGATTAATTTGGTATCTTTCTTGAGCACCACTTAGTTGATTTTGGATACTGGCTTCCTATTTTGGGTACTATTAAATCTGTACCTGAGACCCCTGACTATAATTACTGCTTTTTGCTTGTCTACTGGCTGTAGGATTGAAAAAAAAAAAAAAAACGAATATTGCTGGCTTTTATAAGACTTCTTGTTCACGTCAGATATGCTAGATTAACAGTGATCCCATTGGGTTTCTTTGAAACGCATGTAACATTGGATGCTGGGCAAATCATACCCTTGGGAATGAGAAATAACTGAGAAGTATGTTCACTGACATTTTAATATCAAAGTAAGTAATATTCTGGTAGCAATGTAATCTCCCAGCCACATCAAAACATATCATATAACAATGAACTAAGTATTAAATGTAGTTCAGTAATCACAATCCCAATATTTCCTTTCTATCCCACAGTGCCAGTACAAAACTAGTCCTTTAGCATTACTCATTGTCTACTGAAAGAGCAGATGTTGCTGAATGTCATTCATAACCTGATGGAGACATTTGTGCTTATTTGAACATTATGCATTACATTATACATTACACGTCAGCACATCTTTTAAGGGTAAATGTCTTTGTTCAGGATGTCTGAACTGGTATCTAGCTATTGTTAACCAACAAAGCAGTCCCTTGGCAAATAAATCACATACAGGTAGTCCTCGACTTATGACGGCAATTGGGACTGGAATTTTCATCACTAAGAGATGCGGTCATAAAGTGCAAACTCATTGCTTGGCGATGGCAATCCCTGCAGTCCTGGTTGCCATCATTAACTGAATCCCATGGTTGTTAGGTGAGGCAACTTCCTGCTGGCTTCCTGCCACCAAAGTCAGTGTGGAAGCCAGCAGGAAGTTGCAAGTCCCAGGTCCGCAGGCAGGTAAGTGGCTGCTGCTGGGTGGGATAGGGATGAGTTGGGCAGGGGTGTAGGAGAGGGTTGGGGAGGGTGCATAGGGATGCATGAGGTGCCACGTAGGTTGGGGAGGGGTGCCAGGGAGTGCACAAGAGGCAGGTTGGTAATGCAGATACAGGTTATGTGAGAGACAAATTACAAGTGCATTATTAATTAATAATTTTAATGAGATTAAAAACCCATTGTGTTTGTTGAGACCTTCTGAGATTGCCTGAAGCCTTTTGATATCAACTAATTTTTGCTCAATGGTGCTTTTCCCGCTTTTCCGAGATAATCACTTTGAGGTTTGCTATGGAGTGTCATAGGACTTCTCATAGTGCTATGGGAAGTTGAAATGCTCTGATATTACTTGTCCTTGTTTTGAGTCCTAATGTCAAACTTGTGTCCATTAATTTTTTTGCGCAGTGTGTTCTGCTTGTCCTACATAAACTTCAGAGGGGCATTGCTAGTAGATTATGGCATATATCACATAAGAAGAAGAACATGTGAAAACACCTCTAATCTTGTGTGTGTTGAGCCTGTGATGTTGCTGTTGGTGTAGATTCTGGGGCAAAGTAGACATTGGGTTTGTTGCAGGGTCTAGTCCCTATATTGGCATCATGTCCTATTATTTCTTGTCAATTGTGAGAATATGCTTCAGGTTGGATGGTTGCCTCTATGTAAGTACAGGCCTGCCACCATACTTGCACTGAAAAAGTGTAGTGCCATTATTCAGCATGGGATGTAGCTTATTAATAATACATTTGAGTGGTTTGAGCTGTGAGCTGTAGGTGATAAGTGGTTATGTTCGGTTGTTAAGTTTCTGTGGTCTGTTTTAATAGGTCCTCCCTGGGATTGATCTGGCTCTATTGATTTGTCTATTAATCTCATTAGGTGGGAAATTCAGTCTCCTGAATGCCTAGCTGAATTCCATCAGTTAAGCATTTCTGTCAAGTAGGTCAGAATAAATATGGTTGCAGCTTAGAACCTGGCTATAGATGACAGATTTGGTTGTGTGTCCTGGGTGGAAGCTGGAAGCATGCAGAGATACATGGCAATCTGTAGGTCTCCCATATAATGTGAAGTTTATGTGTCCATTATGTAGTTTTACACTGGCATGAAGGGAATGGACTTATTTTGTAAATAGGTCTAGGTCACCATCTGTTGATGGTGGGCTGGAAGTTGTTGAATTAATGATGGAATTTGATGAAAGATTCATTTCCATAGGTCCATGTGATGGAAATGTCATCAGTGAAACTTAAGTAATAAGTTTATTACTTGATGACTGAGCTGTGTAGTAGATCAGATCAAAGAAAGTCAGATATAGAGTATTGGGGGCTTTTTATTGATATCCATATCCATTTCTTTGTTAAATTAAATGTGAAAAGTATGCTGCAGATGTAAGCAGCTACTCCAGAACATTTTAATATATTCTTCCTGAAAACTTTGGGTAGTAATAAAATAAGGACAGACACCAATTCCTAAACTTGACTCTTGGTTGCAGGCTGACAAATGTCAGAGGGCCTGAATGTGTTCCCAACTTTCAACTGAGTAAAATGTTGAATGGTGTAATAATCAACTAAAGTTGTGGTTGATTATATTTGAGGATTTACCATTGTCAGAAAATTTCCCCCTCTCCCCTGGAGTGTTATATTCTAGCAACAATCTGGGAAGCTTATTTTCAAATGTTACATGGAAGGGAGAATTTACAAGATGCTCAGACTGATTGTAGAGGAAGAGCTTCTGTCAGAGGGGCCTCTGGTTTCAACTGCTGGAGTACATAAACTAATTAGGCAATTAAAATCAGAAAAGCCACAGGTCTACCTACAGCCGAAGAATGGATATTGAAATTAATGGAACTGGAGGAGATGGCGAAATTGGCTACATTGCTGTAGCTTTGTTTCTAACTGGAAACCACTCTTATAGTTTTTGCATGATACTCAAAAAAAAAAAAAATGCAATTTTGATTTTGGGATTTGATGATTTATTTATTTTATACCCATAGAAATATCTTGTACTAATCATATGTATTGTTAAAATAGATTGATTCCATGACCTTTTTGAATGTTAGATAAAAAAATATCTTTTACTATGTAAATCTTTAGATATTAGAGTAAGAGATGAATGTATTCTACATTTTTACCTGTACCAAGTGGGGAGTTATATTCTAAGCATTCATCCAGCTCAGGTATTCAGAATGAACATGTTTCAAACTGGATAAAGCATGAGCTTTATGCAGAGCCCTAACCCTGTTCTTTCTGACTGCTGTGCATTCAGCTAAGGTCTGAAGGGGAGGTATAATCATGCTGACCTCAGTGCAAGTGAACCTTTCTATGCAATTCCTAATAAAGCATGGTCCCACATCATACAAATATGAATACAGTTTGCCTTCTGACCTTCAGCTGAATCCATATTTAATCAAGGGCAATACTGGATGGTGTATCAGTGGTGATATTCAGAAGAGCTAGTAGTGCACACTTCTTTTAGCTGCACTTTGTCTGTGGCTTCAGTTCTCAAAAGCTAACCTTCCTATCTCTTGCCAGTACAGTAAAAGGGAGGGTAAGTAAATATCCCACCTCCATGATTGACATTTTATCCTTACCTGCATTTTGTGGATTTATTGGAAAAATAGGAGGGCCTTTGATTTTGTGGGTCCAAAGTCTTCCTGACCCTTCCCAAATACGATTTTCCCATTTTGCATTCTAATCGTTACCAAGCTAAAGAAGAATGGCAGAATACATTCTGTTTATGTTTTAAGGATAATTCTGATACCAGATCTCCCACTCCAGTAGCAGACCACCTTTCCACCTGCACATGAGAACATCTACTGACAGCTGAAACTGTTTCTCATACTCACAAGATTACAATCTCACATGGATAGAAACATTTTGGTTATCTGTTCCTGCTGGATCAGCAAACTCTAAGGGGCTTCCGTCATATAACAATAGATGTGGCAATAATAACATAAAATAGACATCAACATATTTCTGTAGTCTCTATTCAGCTGTTATACAATGTCAAAACATTAAATACATGACTAGTAGTAAAACCTGTTGTCTTCGAGGACATTGTACCAGGAATGTCATTTAAGGATAGGCATCCACAAATTGTGGATGTTGATAATGAGGTGGCCTTTTCTGAGTGCCCTTGTATGTATATTGGCTTCCACAAGAGCCCATTGCTATTGAGTTCAGGGCTGCACAGAAGTAACATGCATACAACAGAAATTGTGAAGATTTCCTCAGTATAGACATCTATACTATATATGTGCATGTTTGTCTTAATATCACTGGGCCAGTGTCCTGCAGTGTGGGAGCTTCTCAGTGATGTTTGTGAATAGACTTGTGTGTGGACTCAGATCCAGATTCTAGTTTGATTATCACAGGACTCCACCTGTTTTCTTACTAGTCACACACATCATCTACTCATCCTTTAAGCCTTGCATGAGGATTAAAGCATCCTCATACTTTAATCTAGAGCATTATATTCTGTGTTATCAGATGTAATTAATGTTGGGCAGGTGCATACATAGCTATTGTAGGTATAAATGGCTGACATCAGAGAGACTATAATAATAGAAGGAAAAGGAACAAAGTTAAGAAGGGAGTACATCTGCCAAATATCCAAAGAAATTATATTTATTATCATTTTTTCTAATACAATGCAAGACCAGTATATTTTATTGAAATGTTGAGTAAAATAGTCTGACCTGAGGGGCGTACTATTTTGATTTCAAAAGAGTCACATTGCAGTGATGAACTGCATACTATAACTATCCCTAACTTTCCCCCTATTTTGCTACCTCTTAAATTGGCTTTTCAGAGTCTTCTATATGTATTATTCAGTATGGTTTAATCACTCAACATACAAAAAGGAAACCTAGGAGAGAAACTGACTTTTATCATGTATGGGTGCTCAGCTCATGAGTTCAATGTCTGTTTTACTTCCTTTTCCTTGCAATAGACTCTGGTCAAAATCTTCCTTTCCACATCTAGTTCTAGCAGTCAATTACAGCATTTGGTTCAAAATTTCTTCCAGAAGAGACATGAAAACATTGGTTGTTTATTCAAATGCTTCAGTGCTTTTTGTTTTCAGACACTTAAAAATTAGTTTTAGAGTCTCTGAAAGACATATTTTCTTTTTTAATATTAATTTGTTGCAGTATCTGTTACAAATACAAGTAGGATATATGAGTGCAGATGCTTTCAGCAGGTTTCATTTTTAGATAAGCTTAATCAATAACTTCAAAGAGAACCCCCCCCCCCTTCCTCTCTTCTCCTATGTAGGTACTTCTGTTCATGGGTTTTCTTTATAAGTTGACCTGGAAAATGGTGTGTAAAATATTGTAATACATCAATTTATCAAGTTATCTCCACTGAGATTGCAAGGGGAAAGATGATTGAGATCACTATATTAAGCTGTTTGCACATAAGACCCCAAACCAATATCACTTCATTTCAAAGATGTGCTCTCAAGCTTTTATCTTCCTTCACTATCTGAACTGCTTTGAAACCTGCCATCTATTTTTAATATTTCTAAAGAACCATTGCTTGAAGGCATAACCTATCTGCCTCACTGAAACAAACAGAAGTGGATCTCCTATTGTTTCAGTGAACTAGTAGTGATCACTAGTGTTGGTTCTCATACTAATTCTTGGAAGTTTGGTGCAGAATAGGAAGAATTATTGGTATAATTAGATTAATCATTTAGACATCTCACTTTTCCATTTATAAAACATTTATGTTAGCTAATAACTTTAAAATAATAAACATGAAACACGTTTTAAAAGAAAAGACAAACACATAAATTTAAACACTGAGGCATTAACATTTGAAAGCTGACTAGTGAAATGCGTCTTTACTTCTTGTTCTAAATGTGGAGAGAGTAAGGGCCAAAGATAACTTCTGAGAAAGTAGACTGTCTAGTTCAGGAGCAATTTAGAATAAGACAATTCTTGAATATCTAATAAATGAGTCTTTAGAAGTAGACAGTGTCAAAATATTTCTCCTACAGATCTTAAGCCAGGCAGGTTTATAAGAAGGCTGGGTCTTTTTGGACATTTAACACCAAAACTTTTAATTGTGCCCAGAAAGTAATTGACAACCAGCACAAATCTTTCAGCATAAGTATCTTATGATCCTGAAATAAGGCTACTGAAAGAAACAAGAAGAACATACAATAGAAGTCCTGTTTGGGCATTATGAAAAGGATTAAAAACCATAATAAAGCAGTAGGGGTGAATCCTGACCCTCTCAAGTCATGTTGGTAATATCAAATCTTCAAAGGAGTCTGTGCCAGCAAGGCTCAAAGTCATGCAAATTCCTTTGAATGTACAGAAATGGTTCCTTGCTGCAATAATCATGTTAAGACATTTTGAATGCTTTTGAAGATTAGACATCATCAGCACAACTTCGGAAGGGTGAAACTCATCCCAGCTCTTCTGATTCTTTTTAATCTGTTTCAGACACCAAAATAGGAGTATATCATGTATTAATAAAAATAAAGGTGCAATAAACAATTTATAAAAGCTGTAAGAAAATGCAGCCAACACTTAAAATAAAGCAATATACAAAAAAACAGCAGAAGCAAGAATAAATGTGTTGTATAATCAAATTACTGACAATAAATGGAGTTGAAGAACACAAGTTTGTTGCAATGAAAGTATTTTGCTCCCTTGACCTTCTTCTGGGCAAAAAGTATATGAGTGAAACAGTCTTTTCATTGCTGTGATTATGTGATCCGTGTGTGTGTTTGTGTTTGTGTAATATAAAAAATTAAGAAAGAGAAGTAATAGTTTCAGTTATGGTCTGTCCTTCAATAACTTTTTTCTCTTGGAAGAGCTATATTCTGTTGGTGTCACTCTGCAATAGTATCAGTGCAGGCACAAATGTAAATATAATCTTGAAATAAGACAGACTTTTTTTTTTTTTTTTTGTCTGCGCTCAGTCATTACTGACCCTGCAGTGACTGCCTGGACGAATCCTTGCAGTTTTCAAGGCAATTGTTTTTCGGAAGTGGTTTGCCAGAGCCTCCTTCCTAGAGCAGAGCCCAGCTGGCGAGCGCAGGAGGTGGGATTTCCATTGCTTCGCGCC
This sequence comes from Liasis olivaceus, assembly GCA_030867105.1. NCBI lineage: Eukaryota > Metazoa > Chordata > Lepidosauria > Squamata > Pythonidae > Liasis > Liasis olivaceus. Next base: position 80,526,702 of record CM061352.1, on the reverse strand, counting down.
CTTTCTGGGTGAGCGTGGTTTCACGCTTACTGGCAACTGGTCCCATCTCTCTGTGCAAGGCGCTGCCAGCATTTTTCCTCCCACCGGAGTGAGAGTCCCCATTTATCTACTCACGTGAGTTTTCGACCTGTTGGGTTGACAGGAGCTGGGGGGGAGGGAACAGGAGCTCACCCTGTTAACGCGAAGGCTGGACTCGAACCGCCGAAGCGTCAGCCATTTCTGGCCGGCAACTTTCAGCGTCATTAAGCCGCTGCGCCACCACGTCCCTCTAAGACAGACTAATCCATAACTATTATGGAAAATCAGTATAAATGTTCTGCTGCCTATCACAGTAAGCGTGAGTTATACCTCGATGCAGAGAAGAGATGTCACAGGCATGATTTTTTTAAAAAAATGCCTTTGAATCAGTGTTGACTCCTGGTGACTGCCTAGATAAGTCCTGCAATTTTCTTGGCAAGGTTTTTTCAGAAGTGGATTGCCATTGCATCCTTCCTAGGGCTGAGAGAGAATGACTGGTCCAACGTCACTCAGCTGGCTTCTCACAGTCTCCTGGTTTCTAGCCTGGTGCCTTAACCACTACACCAAACTGACTGTCATAGGTATGATGGTGCCAGAACAATCAGCAGCTATATTAATAGCTTGGGAATATGTTTTACAAAACATACAGGATTGTAAAATCCTGATTTTTATTGTTAATATTGTTACAATTGTTTTTGCATACCATATTATCACTATTATCATTAATTCCAGGGCCCTGAATAATATATGAAAACAAATAAAATATAAGAGCAGCTGTGTTGGGTCAGGCTTACTTAGCCCAGCAGTCTGTTCCCATAGTGACCAAGAAACACCATTGGAAATGCCACAGGAGGGACATGAATACAATAGCAACCTCTTGCTCATGTTCTCCACTAAATGATATTGAACGATACAGTATATTGCCTCTGATTCTTGACAAAGCATCCCTATCATGAACTGCAGCCTTATACTTTAGATTATTGCTAATGCATTGTTACAACCAGTCCTTTAAATCTATCTTCCAAAATATTCTTACTTCTAAGTAAATGCAGTGTGTAATAGCAGATTCACAAGGCATCTACATGAAGTGTGAAATGCTTATTTTGTTTGCCCTGAAGTCCTGTAATTTATGATCATTGAATGACAATGCAATACAAGCAGTCCTCATTTAATTACCGCAATTAGGATTGGCAACTTGGTCATTAAGCAAAGCAGTCTCTAAGTAAAACTGCAATTGTGTTTATGATCTTACTTCAGCTTTCCTTTGCTTTACAGACCTGTGAGGATTGGTCATAAAGTTACTTTTTCATCACCGTCATAACTGCAAATGGTTGCTAAATGAGGCAGTCACTAAATGAGGACTACCTGTACTAACAAATCAAATAGCATAAAAACAATATCGGAAGCAGATTCATAAACTACTTTAAAGAGATAGGAGAACTGGAAACATTTTTGACTGCTACCCAGACTATGCCAGTTTGGCTTCCTGGAGAGAAAGGGCCAGAGACAGGGTGCAGGGGATGAAAATGCATCTTTTCCCCCTTCTTTTTCACTTTTTTCACTTTTTTGGCAATTTGAACAGGAACATTCAGCATTAGTACTGTACATATTTCTACTTATAGACTGGATCATATACTGTAAGCAGATATGGAATCCAGGTGACTCAAGCTTTATAAGGCTTCATGGATAAGCAGCAACCCAGAAATGGATCAGAGCCCAGCAAAAATCTTTTTCAATACTTGCAAGATATGTTCCAATGGGTGGTCTTAAATGAATTCTAGAAGCTCTAGTTTATTCTAATTATGAGCAATAGGCTATCTGCCTTAATATTGTCTAAACTGCAGATTAATACAGCATGATTAACTGTGTCTAAACTATATCCTCTGTCCACTAAAGGCTGTACCAATGATAAGCATTCAGTCCCACTTACAACATTTGGGGCTCCAAAAGAGATGTATTCTATGAAATACTAGAATTATTAGCTAAAAGTACACTTTCATGCCAAACTCCAAATAAAATATTTTAAATCTTTAAAAGATTTTAAATTTCTACAAATTTTCTTTATAGCAAGTTTAGTTTTTTTTCGGTATGAACCAGATGAATCATTTAATCTAATTCCTAGATTAAAATAACAATTTCATTGGTTAAGCTGTTAAGTGTTAACCTGGCTTAAATATATTGAAAAATTCAGGTTGCATTTACATTTTTTTTTCTTTTTTTGGTTTGTTCTAAGGTACAAAGGATTGATCATTCTGCTCAAAGGATCATTTGATCGACCAAAACTGCCTCCTTGCAGTAAGTAATCCACCAAAGATCCTTTTACCCTTGCTACTTAGGCCTGATAATTAATGTTAATTGTAAAGGTCTAGCCGTAATCCAACATTCTTAAATAGATGTGCCTTATTAAATTTAATAGAAAAGAAACTTTGTTTTTTTTCAGAAGAGAAATTTTTTTTGGAGAAATCATTGTGATTGTGTTCAGGGTTATGGCAGTTATCTTAATTAAGAAGTATACCCAGGTGTCCTGGCTTTTATTGTACAAAGTTGTTTTCAATATGCAGCTTCTTATTTTTGAATATAGGAATATTGAATATTCTCCAAGGGAAGGTGTGATGAGGGGACTCTTCCCAATGCTTCTTTTCAGCTCAGAAGCATGAACAAAAGCAATATTGCAGAGTGATGCAGAGATGACTAACTGAAGAAATAAACATCAACATTAAACTAATCTTTTTTAAATTTATTTTTTATTGTTTTTTAAATAATAGCAGAAAAAGAACAAAAGAACAAACCACAAAGATAATCAGATAGAAATTGTCAAGGAAGGGGAAAAAACAGGAAAAAAAGCAACAAAATATAATATATCTTTATAACAGTAAACAGTTTCAATTCTATATATGCTTATCTAATACAAACATTATGCAAGTATAAATATATTTATTTCTAATACACTTATATAAGTATCATGCTCTTTTTTAACCTATTGTATTATGTATAGATGAGTCCCATTTTTCATTATACTTGTCCATACAATGACTATGTCTATATGCAGTTCGCTCATAGATGGTAAGCATAATCAGGTCTTCAATCCATTGAGTGAATGGGACCATACATTTACCTTTCCAATACTGCAATATCAGTCTTTTGGCCATAGTAAGGGCATGGAGAATCCATTTACATTTTCCAATTGTCAAATTCCAGGTAATAGGTATGTAGTTCAAGAGAATATTATTCTCTGAAAAATTTAACTTTCACATTTATATAGTCCACTACTTTCTCCCAAAACTTAGTAAGTATAGGACAGTGTAAAAACATGTGTTTAAAAGAAGCATTATCCTTATTCCAACTCTAGCAAAATGCTGTTTTAGTCCTTTTCTCTACAAACATAGTGGAGTCCAATAAATTCTAAATATTATTTTTTGTTGTATAAGTTGTAATTTGAGGTCCATTGACACTCTTGGTATAGAAGTTAAGATACTCTGTCATTCTCTAGGCAATATAGGAACTTCTAATTCTTTATTCCACTAATTTCTTAGCATGTGCACATCAAATTGATATATTGATAACAATTATCTATAAAAAGTAATAGTAGTTTTTTTTAGTTTTAAAGGATTAACAAGTTGTTCTAGTATCTCAGATGGCTCAGAAGCTGAAAATGCTGCTGGTCCAAACAATGTTCTTAACAAATGTTGTAGCTATAAATAATGCAATTGGGTTACATCTGATAGATGATATTTTAACACAGGATATTTTAAAATGTCATCTTCATCATCTATCAATTGGTCCAAAGTCAATATCCCTGGTTTCATCCAATTTTTCCATATCACCATCTTTTTCTCAATTTTTAATGTTGGATTTCCCCATAAAGTCAATATAGCATGGGAAAGGGGATCAAATCTTTTTTCTTAGACATTACATTCCAGAGCTTTCTGACTGACGTAACTGTTTCCAGAGATACTAGAATTCTAGTGCATTTAGATCCTAATACTGTCCATTCAACCAAAGCTGCTATATATGTATATTCCAAAATTGCTCAAAATTGAAAGATTAACACCAGTTGTTGGCTTCCAGTATTTAATACTTGACAATAGGTAAGCTTGATGATATAGCTTCAGATTCAGAAAAATGAATCCTCCCTCATTCATTGGTAATTGCATTTTCTGTAGGGATATTCTCAGAATCGAAGAACTCTATAAAAATTTTCTAAACAAAGAATTTAGTTTTTGAAAATATTTTCCAGATATATGAACTGGAATTCCTCTCAGAATATAAATTAATCTGGGAATAATATTCATTTTGAGAGCATTCACCTTTCCCCAAAGGGTAAGGTTTAATGACTCCCATTAATCAATATCTGAAGAAATCTTGTTATATATTTTATTTATATTACATATTACTAACTGAGTTACATCTTTTGGTATACACACACCTAAATATTTAATGGATTTGATACAAATACAGCACTGATATTCCTTAAATGAATGGGTAACCAAATTTTCACCTATTGGCATTAGTTCCAATTTGCTATTTTACTAAGGGCATCTACAGGTGAAACTCGAAAAATTAGAATATCATGCAAATGTTCATTTATGTCAGTATGGCAGCTCAAAAGGTGAAACCAATGCAACTTTTTTTTAAAATATGATTCAACTTTTGCATCTCATTTGGGAACCAAGGACCCAGAGTCTGGAGGAAGAATGGAGAGGCACACAATGCACGATGCTTGAAGTCCAGTGTGAAGTTTCCACAGTCTGTGTTGATTTGGGGAGCCATGTCATCTGCTGGTGCTGGTCCACTGTGCTTCATTAAGTCCAGGGTCAATGCAGCCATCTACCAGGAGATTTTGGAGCACTTCATGCTTCCTTCCGCAGACGAGCTTTATGGGGATGCTGACTTCATTTTCCAGCAGGACTTGGCACCTGCCCACACTGCCAAAAGTACCAAAACCTGGTTCAATGGTTTGCTTGATTGGCCAGCAAACTCGCCTGACCTGACCCCCATAGAGAATCTATGCGGCATTGCCAAGAGAAAGATGAGGGACATGAGATCGAACAATGCAGCAGAGCTGAAGGCCGCTATTGAAACATCCTGGTCTTCCATAACACCTCAGCAGTGCCACAGGCTGATAGCATCCATGCCACGCCACATTGCGGCAGTCATTGCTGCAAAAGGGGCCCAAACCAAGTACTTATCCATGCTTATACTTTGCAGAGGTCCGATATTGTTCTATTTCCAATCCTTGTGTTACTGATGTCATGTAATATTTTAATTTTCTGAGATTGTGAATTTGGGGTTTTCATAAGCCGTACGCCATAATCTTCACAATTATACCAAAGTAAGGCTTGACATACCTCGCTTTGCATGTAATGCGTGTATCTCATATATTGGTTTCACCTTTTGAGTTGCCATACTGACATAAATGAACATTTGCACGATATTCTAATTTTTCGAGTTTCACCTGTATGTATCAACACTGGAATGATAGTGTGAGGTTTAGAAATAAACAGAAGAATGTCATCTGCAAATAAAACCAATTTGTGTTTAACTGAATTATGTACTAAGTGGATCTCCCTATGTTGTCTAATAGCACAAGCCAAGGGTTCAATGCAGATATTAAAAGCAAGGCTGAAAGTGGACATCTTTGTCTGGTTCCTCTAAATAGTGTGAAAGTGGCAGAAAATATGCCATTAACCTTTATTTTACATGTGGCGACTCATATAATATCATGCTCCATTTTATGAATTTCAAAGGAAATCCGAACCTGTTTAGTACAACAAACATGTACTGTCTAAATGTTTTGTTCCAAAGTTCTCTTGGCATCTAATGATAAAATTAAAAATCGTTCTTTGTTTTTATTCAAGTCTATTAAATCTATAACTAACTTAACCTTGTCTGCTGCTTGCCTACTTTTTATAAATCTTGCTTGATTGTTCTTAATAATGAATGGTATCACTTGCTGTAATCTATTTGCTAGCACTGCCCTTAAGACCTTTGTATCAACATTGATCAATGAGATTGGATGATAATTAGCACACTGAGTATGATCTTTACTTGATTTTGATATAACTGTAATATAGGCCTGATTAAATGCCTCTGATAATATTCCCTCCCCCTTCATGGATCACTGCCTTGTCGTGGTGAAGGGGCTTGTGTAACTCAGTGAAGCCATGAGCTATACCATGCAGGGCCACCCAAGACGGACAGGTCATGACAGAGAGTTCTGACAAAATGTGGTCCACTGGAGAAGGAAATGGCAACCCACTCCAGTATCCTTGTCAAGAAAACCCCATGGACAATGTTAAAAGGCTAAAAGATATGACGCCGGCAGATGAGCCCCTCAGGTCAGAAGGTGTCCAGTATGCTACTGGGGAAGAGTGGAGGGCAATTCCAAGTAGCTCCAGAAAGAGTGAAGCGGCTGGGCCAAAGCCGAAAGGACGTTCAGCTGTGGATGTATATGGAAGCGAAAAGAAGGTCCGATGCTGTAAAGAACAATATTGTATAGGTACGTGGAATGTAAGATCCATGAACCAAGGCAAGCTGGATGTGGTCAAACATGAGATGACAAGATTGAACGTCGACATCTTGGGAATCAGCGAATTGAAATGGACGGGAATGGGTGAATTTAATTCAGGTGACCATTATATCTACTACTGTGGGCAAGAAACCCTTAGAAGAAATGGAGTTGCACTCATAGTCAATAAGAGAGTGGGAAAGGCAGTAATGGGGTACAACCTCAAAAATGACAGAATGATCTCAGTGCATATCCAAGGAAAACCATTCAACATCACGGTAATCCAAGTCTATGCCCCAACCACTGATGCCGAAGAAGCTGAGGTTGACCGGTTCTATGAAGACCTACAACACCTTCTAGAACTAGCACCAAAAAAAGATGTCCTTTTCATCATAGTGGATTGGAATGCTAAAGTAGGAAGTCAAGGAGTAATCGGAATAACAGGCAAGTTTGGCCTTGGAGTACAAAATGAAGCAGGGCAAAGGCTAATAGAGTTCTGTCAAGAGAACAAGCTAGTCATAGCAAACACTCTTTTCCAACAACACAAGAGACGACTCTACACATGGACATCACCAGATGGTCAATACCGAAACCAGATTGATTACATACTTTGCAGCCAAAGATGGAGAAGCTCCATACAGACGGCAAAAACAAGAGCAGGAGCTGACTGTGGCTCAGATCATGAGCTTCTTACTGCAAAATTTAGGCTTAAATTGAAGAATGTAGGGAAAACCACTAGACCACTCAGGTATGACTTAGATCATATTCCATGTGAGTACACAGTGAAGGTGATGAATAGATTTAGAGGATTAGATTTGGTAGACAGAGTGCCTGAAGAACTATGGACGGAGGTCTCTAACATTGTACAAGAGGCAGCAACTAAAACCATCCCAAAGAAAAAGAAATGCAAGAAAGCAAAATGGCTATCTGATGAGGCTTTACAAATAGCTGTGGAAAGAAGGAATGCGAAAAGCAAGGGTGAAAGGGAAAGATATAAGCAACTGAATGCAGATTTCCAGAGAATAGCAAGGAGAGATAAGAAGGCCTTCTTAAATGAACAATGCAAAGAAATTGAAGAAAACAATAGAATGGGGAAGACTAGAGATCTCTTCAAGAAAATTGGAAATATCAAAGGAACGTTTAGTGCAAAGATGGGCATGATAAAGGACAAAAAAGGCAGGGACCTAACAGAAGCAGAAGAGATTAAGAAGAGGTGGCAAGAATACACAGAAGAACTATACAAGAAAGATCTTAGTGTCCCTGATGTCCATGCTGCTGTGGTCACTGACCCTGAGCCAGACATCCTAGAGAGTGAAGTCAAGTGGGCCTTAGGAAGCATTGCTAACAACAAAGCTAGTGGAGATGACAGTATTCCAGTTGAGTTATTTAAAATACTAAAAGACGATGCTGTTAAAGTGCTGCACTCAATATGCCAGCAAGTTTGGAAAACGCAACAGTGGCCACGGGATTGGAAAAGGTCAGTTTACGTTCCAATTCCAAAGAAGGGCAATGCCAAAGAATGCTCAAACTATCGCATAATTGCACTCATTTCACATGCTAGCAAGGTTATGCTCAAAATCCTACAAGCTAGGCTTCAGCAGTATGTGAACCGAGAACGACCGGATGTACAAGCTGGGTTTCGAAGAGGCAGAGGAACTAGAGATCAAATTGCCAACATTCGCTGGATCATGGAGAAAGCACGAGAGTTCCAGAAAAGCATCTACTTCTGCTTCATTGACTATGCAAAAGCCTTTGATTGTGTGGATCACAACAAACTGTGGCAAATTCTTGGAGAGATGGGGATACCAGACCACCTTACCTGTCTCCTGAGAAATCTGTATGCGGGCCAAGAAGCAACAGTTAGAACCGGTCATGGAACAACCGATTGGTTCAAAATAGCGAAAGGAGTACGACAAGGCTGTATACTGTCACCCTGCTTATTTAACCTCTATGCAGAGTACATCATGAGAAATGCCAGTCTGGAAGAATCACAAGCCGGAATTAAGATTGCAGGGAGAAACATCAATAACCTCAGATATGCAGATGATACCACCCTAATGGCAGAAAGTGAAGAAGAACTAAAGAGCCTCTTGATGAGCGTGAAAGAGGAGATTGCGAAAGCTGGCTTGAAACTCAACATTAAAAAAAATAAGATCATGGCATCTGGACCCATCAATCCCTGGGAAATAGAAGGGGTAGAAATGGAAGCAGTAACAGGCTTCATTTATTTGGGCTCCAAGATCACCGCAGACGGAGACTGCAGCCATGAAATTAAAAGACGCTTGCTCCTTGGGAGGAAAGATATGGCAAACCTAGATAGCATATTAAAAAGCAGAGACGTCACCTTGCCGACAAAGATCCGCATAGTCAAAGCTATGGTTTTTCCAGTAGTAATGTATGGCTGTGAGACCTGGACCATAAAGAAGGCTGAACGCCGAAGAATTGATGCCTTTGAAGTGTGGTGCTGGAGAAGACTCTTAAGAGTCCCCTGGACTGCTAGGAGGTCAAACCAGTCAATCTTAAAGGAAATCAACTCTGATTGCTCATTGGAAGGATTGATAATGAAGCTCAAGCTCAGATACTTTGGTCACCTAATGCGAAGAGAGGACTCTTTGGAAAAGACCCTGATGCTGGGGAAGATGGAAGGCAAAAGGGAGGACGGCAGAGGATGAGATGGCTAGATAGCATCACTGAAGCAATGAGCATGAAATTGAGCGAACTCAGGGAGGCAGTGAAAGATAGGAAGGCCTGGCGCAATATGGTTCATGGTGTCATGAAGAGTCGGACACGACTTAACGACTGAACAACAACAACAACAAATATTCCCTCATGAAATGTTTCATCATACAAATGACAAAGTTTTGGCACCAAAAGATCTATAACTGTGGTAACTCTATAGGGAATCCATCCAATCCTTGTGTTTTACTACTTGCCAGTCTTAAAATTATTTGTTTAATCTCTACCTCAGATAGTGAAGCAAGCAAAAGTTATTTTTGTGTATCATCTAAGTGTGGTAGGTTAATATTATTTAGAAAGGCCTCTATATCTTCATTCAGTAGAATGGTTTGCTATATAATTCTGAACAGAATTTAAAAAATTGACAGTTTATATCCTGTAAAGTTTTATGTATTTCATTTCTTTCACCTCTAATAATTGGAATCATTGCATCTTTCTTTTGCTTTAAGTGATTAGCCAAAATCTTATCAGGTCTTTCACCATTCTCCCAATATCTCTGTTGTAAACATGTTAGCATAAATTCTATCTGCTGTAATATTATAGTATTTAGTTCATATTTCTTCTTCTGTATTTCTCTATACAATGTAGTAGATAGGAATCTAACCATCTATGCTCCTAAATATTTAAATTAATCTTTCAAGTTATTTTCCCTTTTATTTTTAATCATAGTTTTGTATGATGCATGTCCAATAATCAACCTCAGATATATGATTTGTATGCTTCCCATTCAAAAATTTGGGCACTTGATGTTTCTGAATTCAAATCAAAAGTATTCCAAGATCTCTACCTGCATTTGTTGTACAAATTCTTTCTCATTCAATAAGGAATTATTGAAATACCAACTTCTCGATAGCTTGACCAGTTTTGAAACACACAATTAAAAGTAGCTGTATTATGGTCTGATACATAACAAACATCAATATTACATTCTTGAATTTGGTGATATAAAGTCTGTGATATTAAAAAATAACCAAGCCTTAAAAAAATCTGGTGCACACTTGAATAAAATGTATGTTCTGTTTTAGTTGGATACATCAAATGCCAAGGGTCTATTAAATTCAATTCTTCCACATAAGTCTTAATTGTTTCCCTCACTAATGATTGCTTTTTTTTGTGCCACTGTACAATATTTTATTAAAATCTCCTCCTATTACCACTTTCATAAATGCACTCATTTAAGTGTCAAAAACATTCATAAAACATAATAGGAGAATCTAAATTAGGTCCATAAACATTAACCATAGCTATTACAGTCCCTACTATTTTAGCACATAAAATTAAACAACACCATGTCAGTAATTAACTGTCAATTAGAAATCTTTTTTGAACCAAAATGGCCACACCTTTAAATTCTGTCAGAGTATCTGTGAGGTAAACCTGTTCTACCCAATCATTCATTAATAGAGATTTATCCTGTTCCATTAGATGAATGTCTTGTAGATAAGCAATATCTGCCTTAACTATTTTAAATATGCTAAGATTACATTTTGTTTCTTAGATTCTCACAACCCTTTTACATTAACTAACTTCATTCATTAATTTTATTCTGGCTCACTTATCAATATTCTCCTAATACCAATTCATTTTATAATCTGTATCATTTAACAAATGTCTTTTCTACATTTTCTACTTTCTACTTTTCTATGTTTGAACATTTATCATGATTTCTAATATTGCTCACAGATGTAGAACCTCCATAGGAACTCAAATTAATATTCAAATAGCATTGTACTACATATATATAGCATCTATACTTCAAAGAAAAAAAAAGAAAAATATGATTATGTGCAAAAAAATAAAACAACAAACAAGTAACATTATTTTAAGAAAACCCTAAAAAGAAATAAAACAAAGAAATATGCATAAATACATAACTTCCCAGTGAGGTAGCACTTTATAGTTTCATCTCTCTTATTATAAATAAATGCAGGTAGTCCTCACGTAGCAACCATTCATTTAGTGACCATTTGAAGTTATGATTGCACTAAAAAAAGTGACCCATGACCAATTCCCGAAGTTACAACAGTTGCAGTGTCTCTGTGGTCCTCTGATTACGATCTAGGCATTTGACAACCAGCTTGCACTTACAACAGTTGCAATGTCCCAGTGATCAACATTTGCAACCTTCCCAGCTAGCTTCCAGCAAGCAAAATCAATGGGGAACTGCATGATTCACTTAATGACTGTGTGATTTGCTTAATGACCACATGAGTCACTTAACGACTGCAGTGATTTGCTTAACAGCTATTGCAAAAAGGTTATAAAATTGTGTCCGGTCACATAATGATTCACTTAATGACTGCATCGCTTAGCAACCTAAGTTCTGGTCCCAATTGTGGTTGTTAAGCGAGAACTACTTGTATACAAAACATTTTTAAACTATTCATTCAAGCATATATATCATGTGTAAGATTCAGACTTCACCCTCAGCAATTTTTATGGAATGAGAAAGGCTGATGAACAGTAAAATTGGCAATATGCCCACACTTTTTATCTTTAACCATAATAAAATGAAGAGAGTAATATAGAAAAAAAAAATTGAAAGTGTAGAATGTTTTAAACTAAGGTTTTTGATAAACATCTCTAGGCAAACTGACCATCTCCTTTGACAGTTCTTATGGAATGAAACACAATCAGGCTTATCCACCAGCAGATTTCAAAGATACAATAAAGGACTCGCCATTCAAAGGATTATCAAATTTGTGAATCTGATCTTGATGATTAATGTAGAATGTAGATGGGAAACACATGAAATTTCACTTAAATATAAGGAAAAACTTCCTGACGGTTAGATCTGTACAACAGTGGAACAGTCTACCTACGGAGGTTGTGAGTTCTCCATCTCTGGAAGTTTTTAAGAAGAGGCTGGACAGTCACCTCTCGGGGATGGTTTAATTGGTTTCCTGAATATTGCAGGGGGTTGGACTAGATGATCCATGTGGTCCCTTCCAACTCCAAAATTCTATGATTCTATGAAATGTTGAAGTTATATTGAGCTGGTGAGACTTTGTGCTTTTATGAACAACCTTCTTTTTTCAGAGACTTCCTTAGTAAAATCAGGATAAATTATATCTTACTTTGGCTAGAACTCCACTTCAGTGGAGACTTTACTCATTCTTGCCAAAATCTATGTAAAATCTCATCTCTTGTGGTAATGCTAAGTAATTGCATAATAATGATATTATCTTCCTTCTTGTAAAAAGAATTTTAATCACATGATCAATCTCAAATGGAAAATCCATACTCGAAGGAGCTTTCTGAAAAAATCCTCCATAAATTCAGCCAGGTTTGATTGACTTGGAGGGTTTTCAATGCCAATCAGACATAGGTTTTTCCTGCACAATTGTGACTCTAGGTAAGTAATTTGTTAATCCAAACTATTATGACTGGTTTGAGTAATTTTCTCATGAGCAGCCAACTGATCCTCATAGTAAGCCATTTTTTCTTGCATCTGTTTTAAATTACATTTAAGCTGTGCCAGATCTTGTTGGATTGGCTTCAAGACTTGTACCTGAGCCAGGAACTCTTAACAAATTGATAGAAGAATCTTCCTTTGCCACCTTACTGGCTCGACAGCTAGTGGAGCAACTGAAATTAAGCCAACTGTTCAACTTTAAGATCTAGTTACCATCCCAATAACTCCTTAAAAAAGAAATATGTGATGAAAATTTTTATTTATCCAATAATGAAGTCCTTATCCATACAGTCTGATAATTCAAAAGTTTGAAAACACTTTAATCAGGACAGAGATAAGAGACATGCACTCAGAGTTCCATCCCAGACAGGTGGTCAACTTTAAAGTAGTCTTTAAAATACTATCCTCCCCCAACTTCCCTCCTCTTCCAAAAAAAAAAAAAAATCTATAGGAATTCTAAATGAACTAGAAAAACAAGGAAGTAAGATTTTGGCACAACATTCATCTTTTTTTTTTGTTATTGCTTATAAAGGTGGCATAGAATAATGATTAAATAATATCTGAATTTGTCAAAATGTTTGGAAGGCAAATCATTCAGGATGCATTTCTTATAATTGTGCTAAAGTTGCTTTTCTTCTTTAATCTTTTACCTGTTCCCTTCTTTTTGTGACATTTAAGGTGACTGGCATTGAAAGGATGACTGGTCTTAAAAGGATTAAAAGTTTATTGGTTTCTTTGTTTTTGAAAAAGGAAAATAACTGCTTTCTAACCCAGCTTACAACTGTAAGCTCTTCAAACATAAACTGTTGGCAATGAGTTCTACTACATGAAAATATGGTGACTGCTGGTTAATAACTTGGTCCTCCAGAGAATCACAACTTTGGAAACTCTGACTCAAGGCAAAGCAAGTAACTTTTCCCACATTGCTCTTGTGGTTTGAGGTGGTGTGTGTATTTGTATGCATGTGTGTGTTTGTAAGTGTGTGTCTGTATGTGTGTGTGTGTATACAAATACAAACACACACACACACACACACAACACAACATGCAACAGAAAGATTTGAATTTGTTCAAAGCATTTGGAAATAGGGCTTGAGAGTCATACCTGCAGCCACTTCCACAGATGCTTTCAGCCCACTGCCCAACTCGCACACATACAGGTGAAACTCGCCATAATCATCACAATTATATCAAAGTAAGGCTTGACATATCTCGCTTTGCATGTAATGCGTCTATCTCATATATTGGTTTCACCTTTTGAGTTGCCATACTGACATAAATGAACATTTGCATGATATTCTAATTTTTCGAGTTTCACCTGTACACAATGCAAATCACTCTATTTAATCCTCAATTGATAAGGACAAAAAGTGAGCTGGGTATATTGTGGATAGTTTGTTTAAAAGGATTGTAATGTGACATGGTTCCATTTTTAACCTTGCAATTCTGTCTTGGTGCTCACAGATTCTGCTATCTACTTCATCATTTTATTTCAGAATTGTGTTTGTTTATGAAATTGGCAGCAATGGATTGTGATATTTTGATAGAGTCATTTCCAATAATGCCTTCAAAATTATTGATTTTACTTTTTATGTTGTATTGCCAAAGAGCAATCATTCTTTGTAGTACACAAATCTTCAAATGCTTCATGAAGTCAACATTGGTCCTTTAAAAAGGACTGTAGAGGGATTGCCACTACCTAAAGAGCCTAGTAGCCATGCAGAGGCTGGGAATTTTTAAGGTCCTACATTGTTTATAGCATATTTAAATCATGCTTAAATCAAAAGGTGAAACCCTAACTTTTTTTTTAAATCATGAGACCTGCTACATATTTTAATGAGATCATTATTTCAGATGGACTCCTGAACTTGAATGTCAGTCCAAAAGCATTAGGTTAGCCAAAGCTTCTTTGTAAATACAACTTATGAAATAGAGTATTAGTTCATACAATGAAGATGGTAGAACTCTATAACCTTTAATGTATGTGGAAAAGGATCAGAGTTCATATGGATTACTTCTGAAGTCTATCCATAGAAGGCCTCTGAGGAACAGAGAGATTACCTTTATTCTCTCATCTACCTCTTGTTTGTGAGGGCTAATTTCAATGACACATTCTTTATTCTAGAGAAATTTCTTATGAGAAGAAGTGACTATCTGTGAAGGAATCAATATACACAGATGAACTAAGTTACATAGATTTAACCTCCTTGACCACAAAATGTCTTTATTATTGCTACTAGAACAGCCTCTGGCATAGGTAGTTTAGTTGTTGTGAGGATTTCAAAATGTTTTAAATGAGATTTTGCTGGCCTCCAGTGATTTCTGCATTTGAGGAACAGGGAAGAAAAGTTTGGATCCATTGTATGAGTCCCTGAGGAACTGTTACACACTTCATGGCAGATAAAACTGTTTTTCAAGAAGGCATGCCACTGTTATTTCAATCATCAGTGAATCTCTGGGTTTTAATAGAAGATAATATATGTATCTCAGGGTTGAACTGTGGAGTCCTTGGTACTCTCTGAGCTCAGTTGTTTGATTACAGATGTTTCATTACCTGACTAGGTAACATCGTTAGTGCTGGTGAGTGTGGGGTTTGCTCCCTGTTTATATACAGTAGCTTGCCCTTCCAGTGTTGGTGGGGATGTGGTTTTCTCCTTGGTAGTTCCTTGATTAGGGAATTGTCTTCTGCTTGATTGTTTGTCTGGTGTTAATCCCTGTTTATCTGAATGTAGGCTGGTAAAGAGGATGTGTTCTGGTCTTTTTGTTTCCTTCTTGGCTTTCTTATTGTCTCTTTTGAATGGTGTGTAAATGTGTTTTATCTCTATGTGTCTACTGATGGTGATGTGTCTGAGTGCCAAGCTTCCAGGAATTCCCTAGCATTTTTGGATTTAGCTTGGCCTAGGATAGTCACAGTTGATGAAACTATGGTTGAGTCTGTCCATGTGTTGTGAGATTCAGGAGTTTTACTGACTGCTAGTTGGTGTTCATGGATGTATTCTGCAAGTCTTATGCTTGCCTGTCCTAAATAGTGGTTGTGACAGTCCTTATACTGTATGTTGTAGATGACTCCTGTTTTTTCTACTTGGGTTACTGAGCCTTATAGTTTACTTAAGATGTTTCGGAGGGCTTTAATTGGTTTGTGTGCTATGGTGATGTCATGTCATGTAATAGTCTATTGGCTGTTTCTGAGATGTTTCTGATGTATGGCGGTGTTATCCTTTTTCATAGCTTGTGTTGGTTGTGCTGTATTGGGTTGAGCAGTCAGACACTTTTTGATAAAATTGCAAGGGTATCCATTTTGTTGGAAGATGTTGTATAGGTGACCTGTTTATTTTTTTCTGGTGTTCTGAGTTGCTGCAATGTGTTTGTGCTCATCTGAATAATGTTCTCACACAGGTCCTCTTATGAAGGTTAGGTTGTTATTTTGGCAATGGAGCACTTGGTTAGTGTGTGCGTTTTTCAATAGATTTTTGTTTCTAATTTGCTGTCATTTCTTCTGCTGATGAGGATATCCAGGAAAGATAGTGTTTCTGGGTTTTGCTAATTTGAAAGAGTCAAAGCAAAACAGAGTGTTTATACATTTATCCTAGCAAATAAAGAAAGTAGATGCTGTTGGATTTACAGATAACCATACAGTCTTATTAAATGAAAATGGTAATTATCTAACTGCAACATGATATAGAATAAACCTGAAAAGAAAATATTGTGCAGTTGAAAAACATCCTGGAAAAAGAATGGCTTTTAACTGGCATGGAATGAACAACAGTTCTATAGATATCATAGATAAATTACCAGGGAAGTTATATCCTTGATTTCTTACCACATTATTTTTGTTAAAAGTATGGATTTAGTCAGCAAGTAGAAATATGTTACCAACTTCAGTTACACTTACCACGGTCAAGGTGGCTGTTATGGCAAATTGAGACCTCTCATAATAGTGTCACTACCATGATTGGAAGTAGAGTCTTCTACAGTCTTACCTGGAGAAACCAGGGATGTTTTGCCTTATTACTGAGCTACAAACTATCTGTGACTGCCACTCAGTCATAAGTGATTTTAATCAATTGTTGCGTAGCCATGACTTAAATTAAGACTTCTTTTAACTGAAGTGAAACAGAAATCTTATTTTTGGTATAGTGACAGCTATTTTACAAAGAAATTGAAAACATAGACTGAATGTAAAAATAACTAAAATTCAAACAGTCTGAGTTCATTTCAGATGCATTTAAAAACATGTTAGTGTATGTCACCTCTGCTACACCTCTGCTTCACCATCAAACATTGGGTAAATTACCATGTGATATTGTAATTAGTCTTGGATAAAATGAATGCTTACCTATATTGATCAGTATTCTGGAATTCTATATTTCTTTCAGCCATAAGCCATGTTCCTCCTCAACCCCCTTCAACAGTCACATACCTAGGAAAATACACTCCCCACATTAGTCAGTCTAATTGGCCCACACAAGATCATTTTTATATATATATGAAATCAGCATCAGAAATTGGTGGGTTGCCAGCTCTTTCTAGTGTTAAGAAAATTAACATCAAAAAGAGGCATGTGGGAAATTCTCTGGAGCTACTGATTCCAATTGGCCTTTAAATTGGCATACAAATTTCATCAGCATTGAAACTACAAATTTTCTTGCATTGCTTGAAAAGAGAATGAGATCCTTTCTTTGCCATAGTACTGATGGTGGAACAGTCCAAACATAAATATAACCAGTATATATGTTAATTTAAGTTACAGTTACCATGGACAGGTTAGCTGTTAAGCAAAATGGGGCTATTGGAAGCAATACTAGATTTATTTGGATTCATCCTTTTAGGCAAGACTATACTTTTTTAAAAGTTATTTTTTTAGCCCTCCAATTCATAATAGGAGTAAATCCACACAACTGTAAGATGAAAAACCTAGATTCATTTCTCAATTCTTTCTTCTACTTTATTTGAGAAGAGAGATGCCTAATTTATCATTGAGTCCACTGAAGGATTCAGAAATAATAAGAAACATATCTGAGTGTTTTATATGTAATAAGCTTTAGCTTTGCTAGCACAATCAAGAGAATATTGTTGTTGTTGTTGCTGTTGTTTTATAATGGGAAGTTATGGCATGATGAAAAGGTTGGTAAATGTAAGGGCAAAAATTGCTGCTTTGTTTAGGGTGGCTAAAGTAAAATGAAGGTGATGGGAAGAAAGATGATGTTGAAATCTTGTACCATCAATTCAGGAGCAGAGCCAAATTCATCCTGCCTCAGAGAAAACATAACTAGAGATTAGTGTAATAGTAGGCTTTCGTTCTGAGCATACTTTCCTGGAGTGCATGAAAGCCTGAGCAAATAATGAAAGAGGATGGAAGAACAACAGCGAGTACAAGAGAGAAATAGTAGAGTGGAAACTGCGAATGGCCAGAAAATACCTATCGTTATAATAATCTCAGAGACACATACATACATACCAACCCAGAAGCCAAGGAAATTTACTGTGAGCCATAATCTGCATATAAAAGTGCAAAGAACTGCAGTATATTGTGTGTGCCAGTAGGAATACTACCCCCCACACCCTCAGCATTTACCTTGCATTTTAGAGCTTTGATTCACCTCCAGGCTTCAATCCCTTGATCTCCACATTCAATTTCCTACCTCCCTGTTCTCCATTACTTGTTCTCCCATTGTAGAATAATGTGTTATTCAGTCATAGCAAATCACCTCTTTGCCTTCCCCATCCTGTTCATTTCCAGTTACCAGTTACTTTCACTGCTGATTCTACTAATCACACTTGAAAAGAAAATCATTAGAAAAACATTTGTTGCTTGGGATTTTAGAAGTAAAGGCTACATCACAAAAGCACATAAAATATATCACTCACATACACAGAGGCACAGTATACTTTGTTGCTCTTAGGATTCTTAAATATTTCAACAATTAGCAGGTTGACTGTTTTTAGTTGTACATAATAGAGCAAATGGCCATCTGTCAGCAAACACTCTTTAAAGAAAGTCTATGAATTCTTCACATGCTATATCTCCTTACTGATGTGGGAGAAGGAAATGTACTTAAATGAATGTGGAAATAGCTAAGCTTGTCTGATTTCTATCTTGTTCAATCACTGTCCCCTCCCCATCAGTTTAATCCAGTATTTTTTGCAATCATAGAATAGAAACATCACAGAATATGCCACCACAGCCAATAACTCAGATAATAAAAGGAAGCAAGACAAAACACACAGTGAATAAACAAATCCAATGTTACATTCCACTATATTCCAGGATATATAGAAGAGAATATATGTAGCTCAGGGTTGAACTGTGAAGTCCTTGGTGCTCTCTGAGCTTGGTTGTAGTAGACATTTCATTACCTAACTAGGTAACATCATCAGTGCTGGTGAGTGTGCTCCCTGTTTATACACAGTAGCTTGCCCTTCCACTGTTGGTGGGGGTGTGGTTTTCTCCTTGGTAGTTCCTTGATTAGGACATTGTTTTCTGCTTAGTTGTTTGTCTGATGTTAATCCCTGCTTATCAGGGTGTTGGCTGCTAGAGAGGATGTGTGCTGATCTTTTTGGTTCCTTCTTAGCTTTTTAAATGTCTCTTTGAATGATGTATTAATGTGGTTTATCTCTGTGTCTATTGATGGCTGGTATCTGAGTGCCAAGCTTCTAGGAATTCCCTAGCATTTTGGGATTTAGTTTGGTGATTTAGGATGCTCACAGTTTCCCAGATGAAACTGTGGTTGAATCTGTCCATGTATTGTGAGATTCAGGAGCTTTCATTGTATTTTCTGACTGCTAGTTGTGTTCATGGATGCACTCTGCAAGCCTTCTGCCTGCCTTTCCTATATAATGGCTGTTAAGGTCCTTATACTGTATGTTGTAGATGACTCCTGTTTTTTCTTCTTGGACTACTGGGCCCTTTGGTTTATTTAAGATGTTTTGGAGGGCTTTAGTTGATTTGTGCTATGGTGATGTCATGTGGTTGTAATTGTCTGTTGGTTGTTTCTGAGATGTTTTTGATGTATGGCAGTTTTTCAGCAGCTTTGTTGAGCTATTTTCCACCCAGCCCATCCTCCAAAATAAATATTATTTACAAAGGCAAGCGACACATGAGATATCAATGACTTACTGGCATTCTGTCCCAAAATCACATGAGATATCAAGAAAGAACACCAAAATCCTGTTAATATTTGTGATATCACAAGATGCTGGCCCTTATTAAAAACAAATGTACTTAATTTGGGTTCATGAAGATTGCATTAAGGAGGTGTAAATGTGGGCTATGACATATTCTAATAATGTGTTGCTAACTCATGATATAAGTTTTTGTAATAGGTTGGGGTGGGAGATTTTGGAAGAGGATAGAAACAGTGGCCAAACAATATACTGACCGAAACAATTCCAAATGTCTACATTATAATTCCAAAACATATTACATGAATAAAGTAAATCAAGGCTACCTCCAGTGATAACTGCATGAACCCATCCAAATAATTTTGTTAGGAACAATATGAAAATAGTTTGCCATTGGGTAGTGGAGATATATATATATATAGATATAGATATAGATATATATAGATATATATAACCTCTTCTGCATTACCTAGATTAGTTATAGGTTTCAGAATTGTATCCTATATAGTAAAACAAGTAAGGTTTTATAAGAAGTAGCATTACTCCCTTCTGCATATCTTTCCAATTCATCTGAGAGTAGTGGTTAACATATATTTCAAGTCCAATATGTTGAATTGTACACTGTTGCATAAGCTAGCAACCTTGAAAGTGCCTGATATCAATTTCCTCATAGAAACTGAAATATCAAAGATGGCTGCTGTGATGCATCTACCACTATTACTCCCTTTATAACCAACTACATGTCACTTATACTTGGAAGCCCTGGCTGTAAGTGACATGTAGTTGGTTCCTGCTCTTCTTAATTTTACAAGGAACTATGTTTAAGCTGTTAAGAAATACATATAGTTGTTTTTTTCTAAGAGCAGCTTCCTATTTGTAAAGAGGTTGGACCAATGCCATATTCTGAAGGGCAAATTTGATGAAATTTGGTGTAACTCCTTCCATGACTGATGTGTTCCACTTTTGCATATAAAAATATATGAGTAGAATCTGTTCATGCCTATCTGAGTTTATAATTGGGACCTTGCTCTATCTCTGTTTGTTATTTTATTTTTTTAAGTAATGGTGAGTGATTAAAATGATTATTTATAGCCCAAGCTTTGTTTACAAACTTAATTGCAGATATAAATTACTACATATTATTTAAATGTACTGACCTGCTTTGCTTATAATAGTTGAGAGTCTGTTGATGACAATATATTATGTTCATTTCCTATTTTAAAGAATGTTAATATATTTGCACCAAGGGTTATCATGTAGCTCTAATTATGTTAAAGTATCTCTGTTAAATGGCAATTTAATCATACTCTCCCAGCCATTTAGAAAAGTTTCAGTTTATACCAACTATCTTAGTCAAACTCTACCTTCTATGTAAACTGTAGTCACTCCAATGCAAATGCCATTTAAAGAAACTGCCATGCAGATACAAAACTGTATAGGTTTTATTAGATCTGGGCTGCAAAAATCTGATCAACCACTCTTGTCCAAATGTTTGTAGCACAGATCACATTGGCCCTAATGGACTGTTCCATGTTCCATTTCTTCAGCAGAAGGAAGAATGTTATCTGTATTTATCAACAAGCATCTTGCTCACTGAACCTGAATTATCAACTATTAAATAATACATTGAACTGATGGTGGGTTTGAAGGGTCTCTCCATAGACACCTCTAGCTGGCATAACCACTTATGGGCATCTGTGAGGAAGGGGAATCAGGATGATGAAAGCAGTGTCAGGACACCATAATGCAAGCAATGGTATTTTTATATGTGCATCACGACTTTGCATGCACATACAAAAAAGGTAGAGCTTCCAATGCAACACTGTGATGCTGCTTTCATCATTTAGACAAAAGTAGCAAGATCCTGTGGACACTGCTGCTCACAAGCCTGTATAAAGTAAAATTTGGAAGGTATGGTGGCCGTTTAATTGATTTAATCAAATCTTGATTACAGTCACAGACCAACATAAATTGATTTAAAATATAGATTAAATTTTGTTTTAGCTGGATCTTTACATCCATCTAACCATCCATCCATCCATCCATCCGTCCGTCCATCAGTCCGTTCGTCCGTTCGTTCATTCGTTCATTCGTTCATTCATTCAATTTATATAGCTGCCTATCTCACCACAGGCAACTTTGGGTGGTATACAACAAAGCTAAAAACAGTAAAATACTGTTCTTATACTGTTCCAAGTACTTACGCAGGGCAATCACATTTTAAAGGGTAAAACAAAACATAACACATAATGATAGGTCTAAAATACCATAGCCTGTGACTGACAAAAATGAGTTCAGCTTCAGAAAAAGAGAGAAGGAATTACTTGCTTTTGCTATCTAATCATCACTCTGATTTTCAGCCATCATAATGCCCATAGAAATTATCTGTTTCAGTTGCAGGCTTTCAAGATTTGGTATGATGAGTGCTTTGGAAACTTAATATTGGCAAATGACAAGGCTAGAAATGCCTGAACATTATTTCATCTAATTCTTTACTGAGACAGAATCCACAATTTTCAAATACTCTTCATAAATTAGTGCTTTTCAGCACAGATGAGAGTTCCAAGACCGATTGTGTTCCAAAAAAGTAAGTCACATAAAGAAACACTAAATGAACTGGCTATGCCTAGTCAGGAGGAAAGGAGATCAAGGAAAGTCCTATCTATAACTCATAAATATCTCAAAGTAGTTCATGCTTGAGAGATTGTTCACCCACTACATAAAGAACAAATGTTTAATGGACAAAGTATAGTTATAGATAGAGTATTTGAAGATCCCTGTTGAATCAGACCTTTTATCCTGTTTACTGCAGTGGTATTCTGACTCTGAATTTTTTGATGTCAACATTAGTGTGACATAAGGCAGAGGGTGACATAAGGCAGAGAGAAAGTATTCTCCACCTTCACAACAATTGTTCCATAATATGGGAACCAGAAAGAAACAAACAAACCAGATAGGCAGCATCCACAGGGAAAGGACAGAGGGTCAGACTGATGAAAATAGCATCTCACCTTTATATACAAGCCCCACACCTTTTCTAATGTGCTGTGACCCAGAAGGGATACAACTTATGCTATGCTGCTGAAATCACTAGAATGAATGATGAACTGATGATTTCCTGAACCCAGAACATTGTTGTCAGAGTGGAGAATACTTTCTCTCTGCCTTATGTTACACTAAGAGAGTAATGTTGAATGTCATTACATATCAAAAAATTCAGAGTCAAAATACCACTGTTGTAAACAGGATTCATCAGGGATCTTCAAATACTCTATAACTATACTTTGTCCATTAAACATTTGTATTTTTCTGTATTCATTTTGGCACCATCTCATAGCCAGTTACTCACTCCCACTATTCTTCTGTCTCTTCCTGAACCACATCCTTCAACTGGAAAAAGTGGGAAAACAATCCCTTCGCCCCTAGCTCCTTCACCATCCTGCCCAATGATTTATAGTCCCTTGCAGTGTCTTCAAGAGTGTGTCATTTATTCCCATATGGATCAATAAAAACAGATATTTGTCAGTGGACCTAAAGAGACTTATAAGTCTTTCTGTCAAATCCTGAATGTGTGTGGTCCAGGAAGAGAGCACACTTTTCTTAACAGACTGTCTGGCCCAACAGATTGCTGTTTCAATCCTTCTCAGAGGAAATCACCACCATTCATTACTTTCACCTCTTCTAAAGTAGCAAATCTGCCTCCTGTCTGGCCACAAATTGTTGATATTGGATCAAGCAATCTTGAAGCTCAATCAATGATTTGTTGACCCCCAGTTAGTCTATGCCCAACATCTGAACCAACTTCCTCCCAAGAGAGAAGGTTTGCATGTTCCATGTGTGGAAGCTAGAACCTAAGCCACTGGTTACAACTGAGGAAGCTGCAGGAGAAAACCTGAGCATGCCCAGCAACATCAGTGTAAAGCTGGGACAGATAACTGGGGTGTCCCTGAGGTTAGGGGTACAAATGCCCCCCTGGCACCTATGGACAAATATACCCAATAACAGATGGCATTACTGAGCATAGATGTACAGGAAGGGGGGATAATAGATCCTGGCTACCAAGGAGAAATCATAGTGCTTCTCCACCTAAACCCAGAGAGACCTGAAATGAGCCTCTCAGCAGGAGAGAGAGTGGTACAACTGATCCTACACAAAATCACCTTTCCTCATGTGACAGAAGGGGAACCCTCTGCACAGGGTAAAGGAAAGGGGGAAAGACTGAGGCCACAGAAGCCAAAATGTGGGTGAAGAGAGGCACTGGGCGATTGAAAACTGGCAAAGTATTGTGTCCCGCTGACACAATACTTCCCTGTAATTGTAAGATTTCTCTACAATAGTGGCTAACGATTGTCTTTTTGTGCAATAGGAATTCACGAGAAGGACTGTAGCCTCCTCAGGAGGAGTTTTCCAGGCTCTTAAATTGAGGTGTAAGTCTGTTTAAAACAATGATGAGGGGAGCAGATGCCTGCGCTGGCTGAAAATGCTTGCCTGAACTTCTCCTGTGTGTCTTCCTCCTGCTGACCACTGCATATACTGACAATGCCTACCTGCATTTCAGCTATCAGATTGCCATCACTGAACAGCAGTGTAACTGTTGGGTCTGCACGTCTATGCCTCATCATTCACAAGGGAGATTCCCTGTCTATGCAAAGCCACTGAATGACTCTGAAATTTGTGATTATTTTGACTTTGTGAGAGAGTGGGTGCAAACTCAGCACTCTCTAATAATCAACATACCTAAATGTGCTTTTGTTGGTGGTGTACCATGTGTCTACAGTACCTACAATGGGCAGGTAAGGTCCTGGTAAACCCCTCAAGTGAAACTCAGGGTAAGCTGTGGAAGACTAGGCGTGATAGCTTGTAAGGGTGGATTGCCCTGTGTTCAACTGCCTAAGCCATTTTCCTTCTCCCTCCTGAAGGCATGTACTGTTTTAATTTGCCTGATAATTCCAGGTTAATAGAAGGAAATATACAGGATTTTAAAACTTTGGTTCACAACACTGGCTACAGTCAGGGCTTATATGATTTCTCATGGCTTACCTCCTGGTTACTGAACTTCGCCTGGTTAAAGACAATATTTCTGGGAATTATCGGCTTGGTGGTTATGGGAATATTTGCTTGCTGTTTTGCTCAATGTTTACCCTTAATGTTTACCCAGATGTTTTAGGAAATGTTCCTCTTCCTCAAACCAAGATCAGTTTCCCCTTCCCCGAAGTAGGTATCTTTAATGATAATGCAAATTGACATAAAGTACAAATTTGAATCACATAATGATTTATAACTATAAAATTCCCCATCTGATTAGGTTGTGCATAAAATATTCTATTTTGTGAAAAGGAAATCAAACTCTTCCCCCATGCAAGCAGGAAATCAAAGCTTCTTGCTTGTCCCTCCCTGCCATTCAAACTTTCCACAACAATCAAGGCAAAAGGTTAAAATTTACATTAGAATGGGCTCACCGAAAATGTGGATGGCAGGAAGAGTTAACATTCCCTGAACCTAGCTGAAAGATCTCCTTAATCAAATAACAAAAGATCTGGCAGGAAGAGCTAACATTCCTTGGACTTAGCCAAAACCTTAATCAAAAAAAGGTTTCTTCCTTGAAGACATGAATTCCAATCAAGCAACACTAGACAGGCAAATACTTCAGCTCAACAGGATGCCTGAATAGAGGAAATCACAGCTCAGCAGGGTACCTGACCTCAGAGTGCTCCCTCTTGGAACTCTGGCTAATTACACTTTCTAAGAACTCCTAGAGGATGCTAGTGTGGTTTTTCAGAATTCTTAGAGGGCAGGCATTCATTCACGCCTTTCAAGAAACAATAGCATGATCTTCTCTCTATAAAGGGCTCCTTGGGAATTCCTGCTTGTGGCCACCTCCAAGGTCTGATTCTGTGTGCTGTGCTCTCAGAAATAAACTTTTACCTCTCTTTCAAGCAATCGCCTGTGCATTTTATTCCTGGCTCGGAATTGAACTTGGTGAGATTTCCTTCCAACAGAATGCTTGCGGGGTCTTGACATTGCAATGCCAGATTTTGTCCTGGGAGGGCAGGAATCTTGTAGTTAAAAGCTGTTACCCAGCAGCAATGAAAAGTCCTTGATAATTTTCCTCAATAAATACATGAACAAGTAAAATTAAAAAAAAAAAAAAAAAAGAGGCAGGAGTTCTCCCTTTTGTACATCTGTAAAATGTTATCCCTTAGCTTGTGGAAGTTTCCTATCATCTTTTTTATATAATTTTTTAAATTAGAGTTTATATATACAGTATAAAAACTAATACAAAACTAAAACTACAAAGAAAGAAAGAAAGAAAGAAAGAAAGAAAGAAAGAAAGAAAGAAAGAAAGAAAGAAAGACTTCTCTCTTCCTCCAAACAAGTATATGCATTAACAGTAACTTAACACCTTCTCTAATACTACTGAAAAAGTCCCATTCATCCCCTTTTTCATCTCTAAACAATAACCAAATTATAAAAAAATATTCAACAATCAATCTAATCAGCCAAAGCATTAAGAGCGACAGTGATAATCAACTATATATTTTAAGCTTAAACGAATAGGTCTGTTTTGCATTTTAACTTCTAATTTTTTTCTAAAAAGTAAAACCTAAAAGATCTCTCCCCTTAAAACTATTACTACTACTTCTACTAGTAGTACTACTACTAATAATAATAAAATAAAAATGTATTTTAAACTAAACCAAATAAATCACTGTTACAGGTATAAATCATTGTCTTACAGTTCTGATCAGAAAAAAAAAAATCAATATTAACAACACAAGTTCAAAACAATTTAACCCTGATCTGATAAATCAACTCTGAATTCCTCTCTTCTTTTTGAAAGGCTTAGTCTTCAGTCTGTTCTCCAAATAAAACCCCAGATAGTAATCTCTTATCATTCTTTCCCTGTCAATTTTCAGAAAAAAATTCAGATATTTGGTGTTTCCCTTTTGTGGGTCCAAATCTCAGAGTCACTCCTGATTCATTACAGCTCCTTTCACCATATCATTCTCACAGTCAAGCAACTCTGAGTCCATCTTCAAATTCACAGCACCTTCTTCCATATCTTCCATGTCTGTCTTATAATCTGGCATTTCTTTAAAGTCCATTTTAAAGTCTTTATTCAAGTTTTCCTCAATTTCTATTTTATCCGATGAAATATTTTCTTCTTCTACAAACTCTGTTAGTCCCAATTTTAGAAATAGTCCCTGGACACACTGATTCCAAACAGCTAACAATTCTTCTTTGAAAGAAGGATACGCCTCCATTGTATTAAAAGATGTCTTTTCCTTTAATTGCTCTTTGGTTCCCCTGGTTAACCTTCAAAGCTCAGTCTTATCTGGTGCTTATTTTCAGAAACAAAACTTTCCTAGGACAGATTTTCTTGCAGTTAAATCCAAAATTACTTACTGTATTTTCTTAGACATTTAAAACGATCCTTTAAAAAGCTGTTTCCAATCCATCTAGCCTCTTAACTGTTCCCAGTCAGCATTCTTAATTCCCTATTTCCAAACGTTAAGATATTTCTTTTTGATCTTTAAACTTATTTTAATTTTCTTTCTTCCAGGATAGAAGGAAATGACAGGAGAAGAGCATTGAATGTTTCTCTCATAAAACAAACTCAGAACTCTTACTAAAATATCAAATCAAAATTGATTTTCAAAGGAAGCCTCCTTTCAGACAATTGCACTACAAAGGAAGAAAAAGCCAAGCCAAACCAAGAATTAAAATAGATTACTTTGGAAATGACCACCAAAGGAAAGAAGCAACTGAGATATAGCCCAGGCAGGGCTCAAGTGCAAAAAAAAAAAAAGTGGAGAAGCAACAAAAAAAGATAGGGAAACAACAAAAAATTGTCTCTTTTCTACCACATCACGATTCTCACATGATTCTCTTAAAAGTAAGAGCAATTTGACAATGGTACAGACTTCTCCAGGAGGTGGTCTTCCTTTCAGTGGAGTTGTTGGATAGCTGCTATTGGGGAATATGTAGCTGATTTCTGCCCTGGCTTTAGACTAGATGATCTCCCAGTACTGTCTGATCCATACATTTTATGATTCTATGAATATAGTCCACCACTTCATCAGATCATAAACTGTTAGCGTAAGCTGGCAGGTTGTCTAGGCAGTTACAAAATTGTAAAAGCTTAATTGTGCCAATTAGAAAAAAAGAATAGCAAATACCTTAACGCTGGATATATATTAATTAATATATGCAGTGTGATACTAATCAGTTTTTCTAATTTAGGAAACGTGATAGAATGTAGGTAGTTGAGAAATTGTAGTTTGGTGGTTTCATACTGCAATCTTCCTTTGTTCAAAAATAGTTTCTAAAGTTTAAAGCAGAATTTCTCAAAAAACTGAAAAGTAGCCTCTTCTCTTCTCTTCTCTTCTCTTCTCTTCTCTTCTCTTCTCTTCTCTTCTCTTCTCTTCTCTTCTCTTCTCTTCTCGGTTCTGATGTTAGGTTTGTATCTATTCTTTTTTGCAAATATCAGAGAAGGCAGCATATGTTGTACTGGAAAATTAACAGAAATAGTATCTGACATGGCAACTAATTGTAATAATTGTAATACTAGGGTTGAATAATAATAATAATAATAATAATAATAATAATAATAATAGTAATAATAGGGACACAAATGACATTGGGGCTTCTTGAAGGATCTGACCTATTTAGGGAGTTATAATAATAAACCATTCTTAAGCAACCAAATTTTCCACTGTTTTTTTCCATTATGATATGATTTCTATCATCATCATCATCATCATCTAAATAATATATAATAATGTTCTAGCAATCAATCAATCATCTATCTATTTTGAGCAAGGACTTCATTTTCCATTCACTGAATTCAACTGTCTGAGGCCTGGCTGAAGTCAAGCCAAAGCTGACTTTTGCAAAAGTTTCTTAAATGAAATGAAGCCTGAAAATATCCAAGTCTTTTTAGTTAGTTAATTTGTTTGTGTGTGTGCTTTTTTTAAAATTAGAGTTGAGACAGGCACAAGGAAAGAAGCTTTAATTTGGCAAATATAATTATAGAGAGGAATCTCTACAGTACCCCATCACTTTCTCCCCCCCTCCCTCTGTCTTTCCAGGTTGAACCAGAAGTCCTGAAGATAAGGTATCACCTTAAGTTTGTGCTGGAAAAGATTTCTGTTGCCAATCCATCTGACAAGAGAGATGGACCAACAATTTGATATGACAAAAGCCTAATCAGATGTTTATGGACAAATTGAGCAGCCAAATTCTAAAAAATCCCAAATCAAAGAAGATGAAAAAAGAAACAAATTAGCAAGTAATTCTCTGAGTTACAGAAAAACATACTGTAAATGAGCAACAAACATCCACATCATTGCTGCTGCATTCAATAATGGTGCTATATAATGCAATAATGGTTGAAATATTGTTTTTATTTTTATCCTATACCTTAGAATGTAGGACTAAGACAATATTGACCAACTTTTCCTAGTAATAAGTGGCCACACTTGGATGTTGAGTCCACACTCCCCAAAACAGGAATGAAAACAGGACATTTAGATTTAATATAAGAAAAAAAAAAATTATGAATTTTGTTCTCTATCTTTCATGAAGAACACTTGAGCTAGTTATTTCTAAGTATTTGAAATAAGTATTTGTGCTCATCCAGCAGTAGACTGTTTATTTTCTGCCCTTTATAGGGATAGCACAGTCCTCCATTGTCTTTTGCTCCTATTTCTCTACTACCTTCCCTTTGTGATAGTAAAAGAGTGGCCACTTGCCAATTATTAGAAGCAAAGTGGGTTGTTTGTTTGTTTTCCTCTGGTGTCATCATTTTTTCCTTCACTTTATACTGTTATTTAGGTGGATCACCTTGGATTCCATTTAGCTTATTTGTCCTTTGGTGACAGTTGGCAGTTCAGGCATTAGCTATTATTTAAATTATTTGATAAGCCTCCTGAGGCACCTGTAAATACATGATAGCTAGCATGAGGTGATGCAGTACAGGTCACATTGGGCCTTGACAGTTTCTGCTCAGCAAATTCTGAGCATCATAATGGGATGGAATCACTGCTGTGGTACGGGTGGTGGAAGGAAGGAAGGAAGAAAGAGAAAGAGAAAGAGAAAGAAAGAAAGAAAGAAAGAAAGATCTGGCTGCATAACAGACTCACTTCATAGACCCAGAAGAGAAAAATCCTTTTATTAAAGTTGATAGCTCTCAGCTATGCAAATTGCAGAGGGCTATGACTTGCTGCAAACTTGTCTTGATTTAATGCAAGTCTGGTCTTTCACCCAGTCTTGGTTCTTGCCATCCTTGTTGCCTAACTTTGGGTGAACAATGGAAATCACCTGGAATGTAATCAATCAATTAAAAAAATAGCCTTAAAAATAAACTTAACCACCCATAATGGGTAAGGTTGTGGTATGTTACATTTCCATTACCTTATTGAAAAAAGTCAAGCACCTGCACTCAATAAGATTAATGACAGACAAAACCTTTTTGTCATGATATTTTTATGGTAAGACATTTCATTTCAGAGAACAGAGACATTCTATTAAGATCTATAACTGTGTTTGAAAATATGTGTGCAAACTCTATCTCTGATATAGATATTACTTCTAAGTTATATTTACTTTTTGTTATATAATCTTTCCAGGCCAGATGGAGGTTTTCATACCAATATTCAACAAAAGTACATCAAAAAGCTATCTGTTATTGAAGAGCTCTAGCTTGAAACACACAGAAATATTAGCAATATCTCTGTCCTTTAACTGTACTGCTTCAGGAATTCTGGACTCCAGCATGCACAGCTATCTTGATAAAGATGCTTTTATGAGAAAGCCTTTTCCATCAAATAATGCTTGGTTTTACCTTACCAGTTTCTGAACTTGCTGTGTATGTGGTACATGACTGACATAACAATGTCAGACCCACATTTGATCATATTTCCTAGTCTTAATACTTTTTAATGCAAATCATTTTTGTTAGTTCAATTGATTGATAGACTGATTTTAAGACAGATAACCTTCCTTTCAGTATGAAACTGCCAAGGTGGCTAACAAGTAAGATGATAAAAGATCCAATTAAAACATTCTATTAAATCCAATTTATATCAGGATTCCCTAAGAAAGCAATAAAAAAGTAATGATAGAATGATGAAAGTGATAAAACAGCTGTGACAGAATAAAACAAATAAATGAAAACATTAAGAAGTTTGGGTGAACAAAATTTAATCATACAGGAATCCAGTACAGCACATTTCCTCCTATTTATCAACTTCATCTCTGAGGATAATAGCACCTGGAGCAAAGCCTTTGACAAAATTTCATGTAAGAGATAAGGTGGTCTTCCATATGCCAATACTCCAAGCAGTAAAGAAGTTTAGAGATAAAAGTCAGCCCTCTGAATTGTGCCCTCAAATAAACTGGACATCAATAAAGGTTTTATAAAGCTCTTCCTAAAGTCAAATTCCAGTGTTGTTGCTGCATGGTAAACAAGTCGAAATTTCCATGTCAGCATAATGCATTGAAATTATGTAGACTAGATGTTACTTGCCGAGATATGACATAGGATGCTTCCAACAGGGCTAAACCCGTATTCCTCAGTGGAACTCAACCTACAGTCCATCTTTGCTGTGACATACATGCAAGTAAGCCATATGACAGGGGAATAGGACAAACAATAAACATTGCTCAGTTTCCATGCTGAAGTTAAAAAAAGAAAAAAAGCTGCCAATGTGGTATGAAAGTAGCTGGTTAAATCCAACAGATGCTTTCTGGAGAGTCAGGAGGTAGGTGATGAACAAGAATGAGGTACCCCACAAATTGCTGACATTCATATGGATGCTTATAGAAATAATAAAATGATAGGAATTAGAAGCTTGAGGGCAATAGTTAGAAAAGCAGTGCAAAAGCTAAGCCTGCTGAAGGTAACCCAAAATGTAGCATGGGACAAGGCAAAAGGCTCGTAGACAGGAAACATGAAATGGGAACCTGTGGCTGGAATCAATGCAGCAGCTACTGTTGCAATACGGTAAATATAGATTCGTAGAGGTGTTAGAAATGTTTATATAATTTTAAATATGTCAAATATTGTTGATCATTATAAAATATTGCATAAGAAATGGCAGAAACAGCAGTTAGAGATCATCAGCTAAGGGAAAGATCAAACCATGACCACAAAGAGTTAGGTTTGTGGTGAAAGAACTATAAAAGACCACTCAACAACAAGGTGGTTACACAAGCTTTGAGAGAGATATCCTTGTGTCCTTTTTCCTGCACAGAATAAAGTTTCACTTCGATCTCCATCTTGGTGTGTTTCTTTAGGCATTCAGTCAATGTACAGTCATAGGTCATTAAAAATTATAGACTAAATGACTATATATGAAAATGTGTGGGAATAGTCTTTCTGTATGAGTCCAGCAGTTTTTGCATTGCCATTGCAAACTGTAAAAAGAGACCATGAAATGTAACAGCACGACAGAAATTGCTGCAACAGGTGAGTCGCCAACTATAACCAAAACTACATGGACTGAATTTTGGACGAAATACCAAAACAAAAAAGGTATATAGACCCCTCCTTAGAAATGCATTGTTTGCCTTCTATTTTATCATTATTGGGGAAGAAAGTCTTTGTCCCAATAATTCTATAAACTATAATTTCAGCCTTGAATAAATACAAATGCTTTGAATAATGGCAAACATTTTCAAAAACTTAAGGCTATAATCCTATACCATATAGCTAGGAATAAGTTCATTGAGCTGAATAAGGTTCACCTTGGAGCAGATATTTCTAGCAGAAGTGCACAACCAAGGATGAATGTGGCCCAGGAGTGCCTTGGGTCTCTCCCACTGTTGCTGCCAAATAGCATTTTTTTAATGTGACTAAAGGGAAAGATTATTAAATTAGTGGAAAGTAAATACAGAAATGGCATTTCATTAGCTTAATTAAAGTTTGATTGCATTCACATTTAATTTAATGAAACAGGGTTGTTGTTGTTTTAACCTGGCCCTAACTACTTTTGGGTACACAGACTTCTGTGTGGGGGCTGTTTTCAGTGGAGTTGCAGTCTGCAGTCTGCAGAAAGTAATTAAACATTAAAACTTACAGAAGCTACATTCCTCTTCCTTGTCATCCAGGAAGCATGACAATTGGATAGAGAAACATATGTTACTCCTTTGAGTTGAGGATTGAATAAATTCCTATGGACACATAAATGTTTCTTGCCATTGACTAAGTTACTGTGGCCTGAGAAACTTTCTTCCCAATAAGCCAATCTATATCTTAGCCATTTTGATCTGAGAACTGTTCATTTTTGTCTTTATTGCCCTTTTTAAAACTTTTTTTAAACTTGTAACTAAAATCTAGATTTTTTAAAAATAATTTCTTTGAATCTCATTTAGAGCTAAAGGAATATTGTATCTTACTAAGGGAACTGCAGAAGGCCAATATTTGACAATGTTTTCAATTTACAGTTCAAATGGAGTTTCTTGCTAATGTTCAGATAGACATCCTTTAGAAATAAAGTAAAACTGGTTCAAATGGCCATTTCAGAGAATATCTTAAATTGGCCTATTTCTCTTTTGCTGCCCTGCTGCATTTTAGGAAAAAAAGTTATTGTTTCAGAATTCTCTCACTCTTTATTTTATATATGTGTGTGTAATGGAAAGTTTCAACATGTTATTTAAAAAAAAAATAGAAGAAAGATTTTTGGAGCAGGTACCAATTCCTTTCTTTTCTAATTAAAATGGCACAACAAACACATGCTGACAGCAGATATGTGGCTATGGATGTCAAAAGACTAAGCCTTTGTTTCACACTGTATACGTTTATGTTCAAATCTCTTGACCTTTTTCCTGTTTTTTTTTTTAATATTTATTTTCTTGATGGTCCTCTATGGACTTTGTTTTGTTTCTCCTTCGCACTGTACTGATTCGTTGCTATTCTCTTTTTCTGTTGTCTTTGTTTCATATTTGATTTTTCACTGGCATTACATATCAACATAGATATTTCAAGAAGAAATATATGCAAGGGAATAGTACATTTATGTCAGGGCAGACTATCTCTGCTTCTGGAAAGATGGCATGCCAAACTGATCAGTGAGATGATGGAGCTCAAATATGGGATAACTACAATCCTATAGACATATTTTTTGGGGGAAGAAATTTATTGAATTCAACAGAACTTACTTATGGGTAGAAACACAGATGATTGTACAGTAAATAATAGTAAGTATTGTAGGTGGTACTTTCCCAAATGTCTAGATTTCATGCTTAAAAACATTGCCAGTACATATCCTAAATAGAAGAGTACTAGTAAAATGTTCTTACCTCTACAGAGAGGCTAAATCTCTCCAGAAGGAAACCAGCTTCCTTCCACTACTGGTTTATATTTAGCAACCAAGATTTAGCAAAATTCAAATCCTACTTTTTCTATTTTTTCTAATAATATTTTTATACAGTGACAGAGAACCATAAGTCTGGAGTTTGCATTTCTTGCATTTGTAATTTGAATACATCCACTGAAACAGAATGTACAATGATCTGAGAAAATAATATCCTTCTTCCATTTTCTTTCTTGCATAAACAACACTGACATGAGCATACAGATAATATGAAAGACACAATGTTAAGGTACTTGATTGCTATGCATTAAACCATCTAAGCAAAATGTGAGTTGACAGGCCTATTCATTTTAGGTCTTAACTTGACTTTAAGGTGAAGACATATAAGCTGTGCCCCTTAACACCTAACTGACCTAGGGTTATCTTGAACAGCTAAACAGAGCCTTTGGCTTTTGCTTAGATGTGACACTACTAGGAAATTGCATGCTGAAGAAACATTCTTTGAAAGGCATTGGCAAACATGTAAGAACATGAAAACACTTCCATACTGCTGCCAAGAAGATGATATGAATATGCCCTCATAGTCAACTTGACTTAAAGGAGGCCTTATTTTTTACTTCATACAACTCAAAGTTGGAGTGGGGAGATCATGCCTGTATAGAATTCTAATTCTGATGTCACTCTAAGTTTGTTTTCACAGTTTCACATTTAGAACATAATATTAAAAGGAAACTTGATTTTTTTTCAGTGGAAACATGTTAGAATCATCTCTGCCATCAAGATACATAAAGTCATCAGCATACAGTATGTTGAAGACCATCTTACCTTCTTTGAGGCTTAATGGTGTATATAGAAATATCATGTTTTTATTTTGAACGAAATGCATCAAAAAGCGAAAAATAATTACAAAGTTTTATATTAATCTGTAATTTGGAGCACTTCAGTTGAGAAGATCTTCCTTTTTAGCCACAAAGGGAAATAATTTGAATTGATTTGTGTCTGTGTTTAATGGGATTCAGCAGATAGGTGGATTTGGCCATCCATGCATCTCTAAATATAATGCTTTTCAACACTTGCTCCTTGTATAAGCATCATAGTCATGTTAACTTAGTATGTGATGTCCCTTCCCCCCCCCCCAAAAAAAAAGTTTAAAAACCACCTGGATGATTCAAATATCATGTTCAGCTCAAACCAAATAACAGTATGTTTGAAGCAGAATGTGTTGATGGCAACTATACAGCAAATCCCCTCCCAAATTTTCAACATAATGTAATCCATATCTTTAGGATCACTTTTGCTTTATTTTTTTCACAAGTACCCAAAAATGTTAGATAAAAAGTTTGGCATAGCTCTGTTTTTCATAAACTCAGATGGTTCTGATTTGGTATGAGGAGTGTAGGATATCTATCATAGATTTCATTTGTTTTCAAACGAAATATTGTGATCTGGAAAAACAGTTATTTATTCATGAAGCCTGCCTTAATTTTTTTTCCCTCAACATTATTACATAAAAAAGCATTCATTGTCTTTGACCTTAGCCAAAAAGTCAAGAAGTGATATAAAAAATGCATATATTGGTACAAGTAACTTTCAAAAATATATATATTGGGGTGAAACTGCATACAGATTGTGCATATTTGATAAAGTGGCATACAAAAACAAAAGTAAATTTTCTTGTAGTTTTAAAAAACACAGTATTTCAGAACTTTGGAAGAATGGCATTACGACTGCATGCATGATCTCTCTGCTTTTCTCTTTCCTGGGAAGATTTCTCAAAGGCTGGCAATGCTCTGAGAAGTCCTTCTTTTGCTTCTCTCCGTTTCTGATTGCCTTGTTTGCTCATTCCCTCTTAGAGATGCAAACAGCTTATAGTCTTAAAATGCTAGTCTCAGTGCACTGTCATGAGGGTAATTTTCAGTTTTTCTATCTTTCTGCTTAAAGTAAGCAAAAGCAAACAGATATAAATAACAAATATGAAAAAAGAGCTCAACGAAAATTGGGAAGAAATATGTAAGTTTTACTTTCCCTTCTGTAATGAAGCACAGAGAGTAACATATATGCTTTAGTCAACTAGACATAACTTCATAATATGAATACAATATTTATTTCAATATTAATCCCTCATGGTAACTGTAATAATATTGTCAAAAAGATTAATGTTTGCATTACATACTTCTAAGTTTTAATAGTCTTCTCTTTCATCTCAGAGTATAACATTCACTCCTGCTGCTAAACATGATCTACATCCATATGCTGTTATTCCAAAGTTAACATACATTGTATAATCTATTGCCTTATCAAGGATTTTCTTGAACTCATGTTTCTAAATTGTCAGTATTCTTCAATTACAGTTTTATGACTAAAATACTTTACAAAGTCAGAGAATTGTACTGTTTAGTAGCAAAGAGTACCAGATGGCTTTGAGATGAGAACACAGTTTTATCAGAACCAAGTCAATTCATTTTGAAATAAAATAGCTCATTTGAGCTTCTTTTGTTGTGGTTAAAAGTATACGGCTTGGTTTGAAAACTTCCAGAACTAAACACTGCTCTGTTTTGAAAACTGTAATTACTTGCACTGGTTTTCAAGCTCTTCATTAATAGTTTTTCCACACCCTTCCTTCATTTCTCCTGTTCATTCTATCTTGTTTTGAATTTGCATGCATTCATCAGGAGTTTGTTGCTTCATAATTAGTCCATAAATTTCAAGTCTATCTGTGGTAATAATATTTAAGCCAATGAAATATTATAAAGACACCATCAACAACTCTACAGTTCAAGGACTCAGTGTTTGCAAGATGACCTCTATTTTAGTGGCTTGTAATTTGGGTAATTAAAATTGGCTTAATAAGAAAAAATATGACCTTTTCACCAAAGGTTATTAAAAATAAAATTTGAAAAACACTTTAAATTGCTTTACATTTCTCACATCAGTCAAGTTGCATTTGATATGAAATGTTCCTTTTATCTCTAAGTAAATTGAAGCCATGCAAAACAAAATATGCAGATACCAAATATTAACATTTATCACTATTGTTAAGATTTGAAATGCTGCTAAACAGGGATATTGGTAGAAGCTGAGATTTTGTTAAAATGATGAAATGTGCATTTGTGGCATCATGGCTCAAGCTATACCCCTTATATATTTTTGTTTGATTCAGATCATGAGTACAGAAGATGTGGAGTTTGTATTGCAATGTCTTAATGCAATGTCAAATTTATCGTTTGTCTTCCTTTGTCCTTGCTGCTAACCTAAGTTTACTCAAGAGGCTATTAGAACAGTGATACTTCTCCAGAATGGTTCAGATCTGAAAATCTGCATGATAACTATCTGCATTGATTGTCCTTTTGTCTGCCCTATAGAGAAGTATCTTCATACATAAATTATGTCATCAAAAGATGGAATTTCATGATTAAAAATATATATACTGTACATTAGCAACTTGAAATGTAATCCAAAACATTCTGCAATGGACTTTAAGGTGGACTTAAAAATTATAACCTACAAGAAAGAGATGGAAACATTAGATTTACAAATGGAATTGGATGATCATTTAAAAATTAAAAAAGACAAAATAACATATCAAAAGAGCAATATGAATTACCTTTTTAAAGGGGAATATAAGAGACCAGTAGGAGTTACTGCACAGAATTTACAAATGAACTTGAATAAAAATGATAAGAATTCCAAGAGAAGAGACAAAGATAGTAGAAGAAAGCAGAAATTAGTACTTTATTTATTGGATTTAAGGATTGCTGGGACGAAGATGAAAAAAATACAGTTTGTTTATTTGATTATGATTAAATAAGGAGTTGCTATCTCTGGTGATATTTAATGGCTATTTGGATTGGACAGTTCTTTTTGGAAATGTTCAACTGGCTGTAAAGGATTAGTTTGCAACATCTAAGTTACTATTTTTGGTATGTAAATAAAGTGTTGCTATTTCTAGTAGTGTTTAATAGTTTTTAATTTTTTGAGATTCTGATTATTAAAGAGGGATGAGGAAGATTTTGATTAAATGTAAAGAAGGACTATATACTTATGTTAGGTATTTCCGTTAACTTTTACTGGACCTTTGCTGATTAATAAGGAGAGCTGAAGATTTAGATGGGATAAGGTATCCAATGAAGATGTATCTGGTTTAATTTAAGAGACAGTGATAAATTGTGAATTTTGAATATATTTGCTGGGGATGAAGAGGGAAGTTCCTTCTCATTATTCTTTCCTGGGGGTGGGGGCATTTTTTTCTGCACTTTTTAATTTTTGTTTTCCTCAATGTATTTTTGCATTAGGTTTTTGTATTAGTTTTATCTGCTTAATATAATTCTTAACAAAATTATCAAAATATTCTACAATTTAGATTCTGACTTAAAGAATAATATAAAAAGGATTTAAGTCACCACCTTTCTTCTGCCAATCTACCTGATGTGAATAGGTGAAAAAGTCTCTCTTCTGATCAGTTTCTTAGGCCAGGATCAAACTCTCAGAAACTGCTGGACTTTAGAAGAATGATAGAGGACTTACTGTAGATGGTGAACCTTTTAGAATAATGGTCAAAATCCTTCCAGCTGCTCCAGCTCAGAGTTGTGGCAAGTTGCCTTTATGGTCCTGAATGAAATCAAGGATTTTAGCTGTAAGGCTATACTAATTTGCTTGTTCCAGACTTGCTGCTCTAATTTGTCCTACTTGGCATCTTCTTCTGTGAGTTGGTGCCAATTAGTATAATGGAAGCCCTGATGGAGCAAGACAATTTGCACTTCTACTTCTATAAGTTGGGTGTTAAAAGCATTCAGCTCTGTAATTTTCCAGTGCCATAAAACAGGCATTTTCACTTGCAGTTGTTTATGTCTGTGAAATACAAATAATGTTATATGAGATAACACTGTCCTGCAGAATATTATCTTTACCTTGCAGATGTAATTAGCCAGTTATCAAACTATATTCCATGCACTGAATGAGTATTTGGCACTTTGTATTTGAAATCTCATTTTCTTTACATTAATCAGTCAAATAGCTAACCATATTGGATTGAACCCAAAATTGTCCTTGTATGAATCAATGGTCCCTTTGATTCATGAAGAGAACTGTTCATCAGTGAAAGTTGTTCCTAGATAATTAGTTAATGAATTTTTTGATTAATCAATTGACCATATCAAGACACAACCTAGTGTCAGCTTACAAAAGGATAAAATAGGTTAAAGATACCAAAGTACAAAACAAAGTATATTCAGATAAATATATTGCCTTTACATGTGACTCTGATCTGTTCTATATCATGAGTTTTCAGATGAACATCTTTGATTATAAACATGACAGTTCTGTTGGCTACATATTTACCAGTGCCCTGAAGGAAATAAGATAATCTGTTGTTGAGGTCCCAATAGGCTGTTTTGTCAACTACAGTTCTAAGTTTAGGGTCCTTGCTGGAGTGTATAATTAGCATTCAAATGTGCAATGTCTTCTATATCCGGAGCTGCACCTACATATTTCCTCTCATCATATACAGTGGAATTGCCTGTACTTTACCATGGAGACCAGCAACTCAAATTCTGCTCTGGTAATGGCTGTTCTTTGATACTCTGCCAAACCCATTGCCAGACATTTTTCTGTTTAGAATGTAATTTTGTTCCTGGCCAACCATTTTAAAGATCTGAAGCTTACAAGTAATTCCATATCAGTTTGGGTGATAATATCCAAGACACTGATTAAATATTTTCTTGGCCTGGTGTCTGTCCAGTAATAGATATTAGGTTCTCATGCAGTAAGCTCATGCAGTAACATGGCTTTAGTAAGTTGGTTTATCCATGTGGTGCGCTGGCCCATTGCTATGCATTCTTCTAGGCACATACTGAGTTGCCTACCAGGGTCCTCTGCCAGTAACTGACAACTTTAATTGTTATATGGCTGTCTGTGTACAAAAAATAACTGTTTCATCTCTAACTGCAGGGACCAGTGTAGTCTTTTGGAAATTGATTAGCCTATAAACTAAATAAACAAATTCTTGTCAGTTCCCAGAATATGTCTTTAAAAATGAGTGTGGTTTTATTCAATCATTTCTGCACCATAGATTAACACAGGAGTGATTGTTGCCTTGCAAATCTTTAATATGGGGGTCAAAGTACCCCGGTACTTATAATTAAGTTGGTTGAATAACACTTGGAACTTGCTGAAATCCTTGCTGAGCTTCTTCTGAAGTGGTTTATCCATGTCCCTGCATAGGTCACCCTTAAGTATGGAAAGGAGTCAACTTCCACAATAAGCGCCTCATCCAGGTGTCAATTATATTTAGCATGTTTCTTTAGCATGCCACCACTTTAGACTGGAAGTGTTGATGTTTAAAGAGTTGGAAGTAGAATAGGCACTTAGTTTCTGCACATCTTCTCAGGCCAACTTGGGAATGCACCAACAAAATCATGTTATCTGCATATAAAAGAATATTAATGAATTTATTAGAAATCTTTGGCATATGTACATTCAGAGCCCAGAGAAATCCTTAAATGTCATTGACATAGAGATTGAGCAGTACTGGGACCAAAGTGGACCCTTGTCTGACACCTTTGTGGGTAGGTATGCTCTGTGTTAAAGAGCCATTGACTCCAGTGTGAACTTTCAAACAAGTATTTGTGTAAAAGGCACTGACCTAGAATAGGAGTCTGGTTTCCATATATAATACAGCTGGTTTCTTCTGTAAAGACTGTAGATTGCTTGAATCTTAAATGAATTCACTTGCAGTCCCTTCTGGATGGAAGCCATTCAGCCTTCTGTAAGTCAATCAACTCCTTTTCACAACATAATAGCTGGCTTAGAAATAGAATTACTATTTTTCTAGATCCCCACTGCCCTCTACTCATTTTATTATTTAACATTTGTAGGGTGATCTGGTTAGTCTGCAGTTGTGATTCTCATCTTTTATTGCTTAAGTGTCCACTGCTTGCCTCTCACCCTATGTTGCTTGCATATTAATCTCCATTCATTCATTCATTCATTCATTCTTCTCTCTCCTTCTGAATTTGGGAGTAAAATCAACCCTGCCTTCCTTATTGACAGCTTTTGAAGGGCTTATGGAATCAGAAGTATGTGGTTTAACAGCCTCAGCAATGCTGATTGCTTGGCTTTCAATAACCTTTACAAAGGTTTTACTCTTTTTGGAAGTCCACTTTGTTTTGACTGTGGTCAGAAGCTCAAAGATTGAAAATTCAGTTTGTGCTGCAACAGGCATTATCTGGTTATGAAATTGGTAACATTTTAATTTAAAAATTTTTTTTAGATTTATATTCTCATCGCCTTCCTTTATCAGCTGTGTGGCAATCTGTTAGCGAGCAGGCATCTTCACTCATAGAGGAAGAAAGATCAGTGACTTGCTGGCTTTCAATCTTTGCTTGTAAATCCCTTTCGAAGGGATCATGTCTTTCAAAGAGACCATCAGAATAACTGAATGATGTTAATTTCCTTCCAGGAGATGGCTGCTTACTTGTTAGATGATTGTCAACTTTCAACTGTTTCATGGGCTTGAGTAGAGCCTGTATTCAGAGTGTGTATCTTCTTCCTTTTCCCCATGATAGAAAGTGCAAATCATGACAGATTTATTTACCCTGATTTCCCTATGCATTTGTAGTTCCAGTTTGCAGAAAGGCTGTCACATTGGTGATGGAGTAGAGGGTGAAATAAGAAGAAAAGAAAAAAAATGGTTAAAAGTAAGGAGATAAAATATAATTGGAGATAAAATAGCACTTTAGGGTTAATACCTCCTCATCACCATTGTTGCTCCACCACAAAGTTCTTACTAAGTGAAATAAGTAATTTGTGTTTTTGCTCCATTCCTTGCAGCCGTGAGTGTTATTTCCTATGCTGGTCTGAAAGCTCCTGTCCCCCCCCCCCCACCGCAAAAGAGTACAGAGCCAATAAGTAAAGTTTGCCTCATCATTTTCTTCAAAAGGGATGTTCACTGTATCTTGAATGGGATTTTCAATGGATCTCGTGAAACTTTAAAGAGCTGAATGACTGTCCAAGAAGGATCTTGCATTTAATTATTTTTACTCTTTTATCCTGACATATGATCCCAAAGTATATCCTGTACTTTCTATTACAACATTTCAGATTGTAAGGGTGTCCCTAAAGTCTTGACTTTCTCCAATATCAATGAATAGGCCACTTTCACATAAACGGAAAAGGAGCCAGCCCGTTTCCATGGAATAATTTCAGATAAGAGGTCCTTGTGTATATTTTCAGGTGAATATTGAGTTTGTTATTGATATCACATTGGAGAGGAATTGGTAAAGATAAGGGGAGATGAGAGATGAACTACATGATTTAGTTTTTATTTTTCTCCCTTTCTCTCCCCTTCCCTCCCCCCCCCCACTTTTCTTTCTACAAACATTATAAGAACATTTTTAAACGAATGGGGCTTAGTAGCTCCACAAATTGATTGTGG
This sequence comes from Liasis olivaceus, assembly GCA_030867105.1. Taxonomy (NCBI): domain Eukaryota; kingdom Metazoa; phylum Chordata; class Lepidosauria; order Squamata; family Pythonidae; genus Liasis; species Liasis olivaceus. The sequence continues at coordinate 80,484,155 of CM061352.1, read as the reverse complement.
AATCCAATATTTGAATCAATCTTTGCATTTGAGAGATACTATAACTACTGTATATGGACATTAGCAATATACATATTTCATTTTTATATATAACACTGACTTCACTTATTCTGTGAGATGCCTCATGTTATTTGTTTCTTTGATTCATTTGTTAAACAGTTATGGAAAATAACAGTTTTGCATTGACCTTTGACTTGTTAAATGCCACTCATCCAGCAAGGACATTTACTATAGTGCTTGTGACAGAGTGTGTCTGAAAATATCAGCTGAAAAAATTACAAATCAATACATATAGAGGAAACAATTTCAGCAGGTCTGAGAAAACATCATTTATCAATGGGGAGTTTATTGTCACTTTGTCCTTTTGAATATTGCTTTGCTATTTTAAAGTAGTAAACATCTGCGCTTAAAAGAATTATGGTTAAGGATGAAGAAAAAGAAATATGTTTGCAAATCATCTCATGATTTGAAGTTCACAATTTCAAGTTGAACTCATGAATAGGAATATGCCAGATCCTGCAGCTGTGTTAGGATTTAAAATGAGGGCAAGGGATTAGAGCAATAAAGGAGGCATTTTTAGCAAATCTCTCCTTCCAATGTAACACTGGATTTAAGCATCAGTTCTTTTCCTTGTCTGTTCATATCGATGCCATCTGAAAGAAATTGGATAGATAGCAAAGTATGCCAATTGTGTCCAAATTGTGCAAACTCGGCAGTGTGAAGAATCTAGCCTTTGCTGTTTAGTTTGATGGTGCTTTGTTAAAACACTTTGAGGAAAATGGTTACCAGGGTATTTAGGACACAGATTTACTGCCTAGGCAGAGAGTCTGTAATGACCCAGTAGACCAGAACATCTTCAAAAGACCTGTCATGATCCATCAAATCAATGATCTGTGAAATATAAATTCTCTATGGAAGCTGTTATGGGCCATTAAGTAAATAATAGCTGTTTTATAAACTCAGTATTAACTTCATAGTTATTAAAGAAGGTCAAGGTGAATGGGGGAGAATAATAACTAATCCCAAACTCTGAATGAAACTGAAATTTCACAAAAATAATTTGCCCCAAGTTTTTACCATGTACAGTATGTATGTGTATCCAAAAATTAAATGATAACAAATAACCTTTTGTGAGAATTTGGAGTATCACAAGCCACCTTTATCGTGCTGTTCAATCAGCAGTAGAAATTTAGAACTACACAATGACAACCACTAGTAAACAACCACAACTAAGCATTAATAATAAACTCAATAATGTGCCCCTGTCTACTCTGGCATAACAGCAGTACTTATCAAAACTTCTGAAGTACTCTTTAGGTGCCCTTGTTGTTAACAGAACAATGTTAAAGTTTGATATTAACTTTGACTTAATACAGGTTCAGATTCACTCCAAGCCATGGAAATTTACCAATTAATTATTTCTCAGTCCAACCACAGGATTATTGTCATGGGAGAAAATGGGAGAAGGGAGTACTGTGTATGCCTTCTTGAAAAAGAAGAAACAAACAACTAACAAAATAGCAGGTCTTTATAATTGTGGCATACAATTAGTAGAACATGCATACACATCCCAAGATAAAGCCTACATTAAAGTTATTGCAATGTGCTGTAGGTACATGCATAAACTTCTTTATTTATATTTGCATTTCAGGGGTCTTGATTGTACTGTTTTAATATTCATAACCACCATCAATATTTTTAAAAGTTTAGTCATTTGTTTTATATGTTTTCTTGTATTTTATGATGCACTAAATTATCTTATATTGTAAAATACTTGCTTTATTTGTCAGGCAGCATATCAGTATTTTGAACAAATAATTGTATAAAAAATGTTAGTGCATTGTTTTCATGAGGAATATGTACCAACAACAGGATTAAGCCTACATTACTTCATACCAAGTCAGAGATCTCATGATTCAAGTTTCTGAACCTTTGATTGGGTAATACTGGAAATCAACAACTAGCTATACCTTGTATATTTGCAGAATTGGATGAAATTTTGAATACACGCATACACACACATGCACACACACGCACACACACATAATTTCTTCAAACTGGGAATAAGAAATGTGTAAAAGGTGGGTATGAAAAGTTTGTTTTTTTAATAAAGTATCCAGCTAAATTTCAGGCAACTATATGGTTTAGGGAGCTATGATAAACAAGTAACACTATTTTTGTTTGCTTTCTGTTGAGCTAGCACTACATCAGAAAGTGCAGCTAGGAAATTATGAGTGTGAATCACAGCATAGTGTAAAGACTTGAACTTCTAGGGTTTTCCCAAAAAGACCTTCTAGGTGTCTATTAAAGCTATTAAAGTTTCTGCTCCTGGGATGGAGAACTATCACAGGACACTGAATTAATTAATGGGTTTAGTAAATTAAAATGTCATTATACATCGTAGCTAGAGTGCATATGTATGTGTGTATGCACACACAGAGACACATATATACAAACTTTAAAGTACTTCCAACTATGGTCTGAAATGCTAATGTTCTCCATAGCAGGAAGTATATGAAGAAAAAAAATGATGGAACTTCAGAATAAAAAATAAGTACAAATTTAGAGCAAATTTCTGATGGTTGCAAAAACCCTTTTTTGCAAGAAGCTGGAAAACTAATAAAGATTGCAAATCTATTGCTTTGCAGGTTTTGGCATATTGTCAGATTCTTAATATGATTTATTCTATAAGAGCCTGGGAAGAAATACAAACATCATCCTGCAAAATGAAATCTTTTACTATATTATGGAACTTTAGAAAGAATAATACAGGACTGCTTGCCAATATTATATTCATTTCAACTCTGGTCTGGAGTTATTTATATGGTAAGCTCATTTCTCCATTTCTATTACAATTTTTGTTGTTGTTATTTTGATCTCTGTAAAATGATTGGAAAGGCAATTAAAAATAATTAGGTGATCAGACATAATTGGCTTGGACTCAGAGATTTGTGAATAAGGTTTTGCTTATGAGGTATGATTTTCTTCAGTCTCACCTCACCCTTTCCTCTATAGACAATTGCAGGTAGAGCAGGAGACTGGAGGGAGAACTATAGTAATTCAAAATGCTTTTCAGTGAATTGAAGTTGCTGCTGAACCCAAGCCATTCAGTCTAATCCAATGTTGTTTTTGTCTCATTCATAGTGCCAACCTTTAAATCATTAAAACATAGACATTATCATTCTAAGCTGAAAATTTCAAAACTAATCTTGGAAGATGTAAAGTACAGATTTGCATGCATTTGACTTTTTAAATTTCTTCTACAATAACAATTCCAAGACAATTGTAGAATTGAGCCCTGATTCCAGAGTTACCACACCTCTCTTCCTCATTTTTCTTCTCTTTTGGAACATGGAGAGGTTCCATGATCCCATAGTTAGCTATGCTGATGATAAAGTACAGATGGCGATATAATATAGAATCATTAGCATCGATTGCTTCTGTTGATCAATGCTTTCAGAAACCTTGAATACATTTTTACTAATAGCAGATGAAAGTATGCCTTGGAACTGCCTCTATAACCAAATAGCTGTGTATAGTAATCAGATACCTGTGCCTTTAGCATTCATTCTATCCTCCAAAATTTATATCCAAAATTATATCTAAACTGATTATCCAAACTGAATATAACAATCCAGGTGAATTGCGAAAGATAATTCAGACATACATTAAACGCTATTAAAATTTCCTTAACAGAAGTTTATGGAAATGGGGACAGGAATGTTTCTTATATTTCTATAATATTTAAAATTACCTTCTAAATAAAACTTTATACAGTAGTGCTGTCCACTCTTTAGTAAGTGAATGGGCAAATTTGTTATGCAACTAACTACTGTACAAGCATTATCTATTTATTAGATGACAATATCCATCTGACAAATAAATCACACTGCCTTCTAATCCAGAGCAGATAATTACTTCCAGATAATTCTATTTAAAACATGATTGATTATAGCCAAAATTGTATACCATAATTCATTAATTGATAATTAAATCTATTCTCATTGAGCACTTCACTTATGTCATGAACAGGAGTGATAAATGAAAGTATTATTGGTAAAACAATTAATAGAAAATTCTAATGTGCTCCAGTCTGTAATGTATGTGAGAAAGACCTTGAGAAACAGGGCAAAGAGATGCTGCCTCTGTAATGGTCAGATAAGAGATGGCATAGCCTGCAGCTACATAATAGACGGAGAAAATGGCTCAGAAGGGACCCACCCTAACTTCTCAAGCTGTAAAGGAGATGGTGGGAGATTTGCACTTTCAGACTTACAAGATTCTGTTAATGTAGCCTTACAATAAAGTAGAATTAGCTCATCTGGTCGTGTTTCCTGTCTGGTCTACCTGGGAAGGCTGATATCAATCTTACAAGCTGCGGGCTATGCCCTCTCTTATCTCTTTGTCCTTTTTCTCAAGGTCTTTCTCACATACCATTATACAATGAAATAATTGATTGAAACATTTTACATGCCTGTCTGTGCCTTTGTACAGTTTTATTCATCATGCAGCTGCCAATGTAACACTCAACTACAATGGTTTGGAGTACACCACGTTTGAACTTATAAAAATAACCATACCTTTTTCCAGAAAGTTGTTAGGCCTTAATTAAAGTCAGGGGAAATGGTGGCAGAGATGCAAAGATCATGGGTACTGCTTGGAACCAACTGTGAGATGATCATACAATCCAAGGAAAAAGGTGAAATTATTGGAACATTTTTTAAAAAACCTGTGGGTTTCCTTACTTTGTCCAAGGGAAAAGTACATTGTGTAATACTTTTCTCCAAATATTTCCCATTTTTACTTCCCTCCCTCCCTCCCTCCTTCCTTCCCATTTTGTCTCACAGTAACATTAAGGCCAAGTTGTTGCTGTTTTCAATCACATTGGCAGAAAGCATACATAATAGAGGAAAAAACACACTACTGTTAGTGAGTACTGAGACCAATCTCTGAGAAAGAAAATTCAGTGAAGTGATTTCTCAAATTCATCTGCACTTAAATAGGATGGATAATTTTGAGACAGCATTTGCATTTAGCTTTATTTCTACCATACCAACACCTGCATTGCACAGTTTCTGGGGAAAAAAATGCTTTAAGAAATGTGGAGCTGCTTCTTCCTTTCTCTATTATTATTTTTTAATGGAAGATGAGATGCTGCTGATATGTCCCTGAGGCATCTGCTTCATTTAAAATCAACCCTTCATGTGACCTGAATCAAATGGGTTTGATTTTAGACTGTACCTATCATGTTTAACATGCTACATTTCATATGCAGGCAAAACTTCAGCATCTGAAAGTCATCATTTAATATTAAATAATATATTCAACCTTTTTAAATGGAAGAAATAACCATCACTGTGTAACACAAGCTGTATTTAATGGATTCCTCATGTTATTTTCCCTGGAATTTATAGTAGTGATCAGCTATCAGCTTAAAATTCTTACATTGATAAAGGTACTAAAAATATCTAGAATTTTTTCTCTCTGTTGTCCATCTTGTGCATGCAATAATTTTAAACAACTATTAAAGCTCCTATTGATTTTTGCATAAGTCAAAGCAGAGTTTCCACAACAAAGTGAACCACAAAGTAGCCAACCACATTTTACTCTAATATGTTGTGTGAATTCACCTTGCATAGTTAGTTTGTGATTAAATGTGTCATGTAAATCCAGAAAATTAGGTTAATTTAGTAAGCCATATTAAATTAACCATGGGTAAGCATGTAATGAGATCAATGCCAATATAATCCCACCACCATGGATGTGTGTGACTTCATTTTCAAACACACAACTTGTATCTTTATTCCTTTTAGTTTTTCTCCTAGTACAGTTTCTCTGAACCTGGTAGTTTCTTCCTTAATCGCTGCCACTCTAAATTCTATTTCTAATTTTCTAAGTGAGTCCTCTGTCAATCTCCATTAGTGAGGCAAGAAAACTAACAACTTTCTTATTCTAATTAAGTTATAATATTCTCCTTGTGAGCTGAGGGTGACATTTTAAATAGATGTGTAGGGAGTGTACAATTCTTCCCAATATTTAAAAAAAAAAAAAAGACAAAGGAGAAGCAGGCATTTGCACTTAACAATTCATTAGATTCAACATGCCTGCACTTCATTTTCAACGATTTCATTGTCACCTAATGTATTCACAGCAGAAGATAACTATAGGAATATATTGTTCCCTTATCCGTTGCTTGTCAAAGGAAATTGTTAGCCTATCAGTTTCATTCAGCTCCTTGGACTGTATATGATCAGACTGGGAAGAAGACACAAAAGTCTGGTTATTTTTTTTCTTTCCTAAAAACTCTCTGTCTTCATTTTAGATTCAAGTTTTAACTTCAGGTTTTAATTTCCTATCTAAATGTTGGGCTCAATAGGTTCCTATGTGTATTCTTTGATATTGAAGCTGTTCAATTTTTCTCCCTCTCTCCTTCCTTCCTTCCTGAAGAGTTTCCAAAAGAAATATTAGCAAAGATACCATTTAAATTTTCTACTCAAATATCTCTAATGATATTCACCTTAATCAACTGTTAAGAAATGGTACTTCTAAAAAGTTTGATGTTTTACAATGGGAATACAATTTACCTAGAAAAGCTGAATGGCAATGCATACAGTCTTATACATTTTATGCATATTGTTTGGCCCCAGTGACCTTGCAATTTCTAATACAGTTATATGTGAAATATTCGGGGTATGCAATACATTGGAACAAGTCAAATATTATGCCAAATGCAAATTGGCAAGAAGGTACCAAGAGTTGAAAGGGAAAAATAGATTTTGTATGTTGTCCAGAGGCTATTAAATACTTTTGGTTACTATCTGAAATTATTAGGCATACCAGTGCTTCCAGCACCAAATTAGAAATGAAGGAAGATAAGGAACATCCTTGACATCAGTTAACTGCAAAAGGCAGCTTTACTTGGAACAACTTACAGTGTATCCTGTGACAATACCTTTAACATTACCAAACAACATCTACCTATCCCAGGTCCTTGGGAAGGACTTGATAGGTGGATAAAAATTCCAAATTCAGTCTAAACATGTGGCTGACTGTGCAACCAACCATAATAATCTGTGAATTACATGAACAGAAAGATTAATATAATTATAATTCAAGAAATAAATTATATAGGAAATATAAAGTTCAATACCTTGATTTTAACCATATCCAAAGCTTGTCCGAATCCAACAGAGCTAGCACCTCAGATTCATATGTATAAGGGTAAAAGACTTTATATCATTTTATATTATCTGAAACTTGGAGCCATTTCCAGCAACCAGATTGTCCAGAGTAAATTATTGCAGGTGATATCTTTGGTAATCTTCTCACCAATGCAGCCTTTAAAATCTTAGTAACAACATTAAACAGAAATATCAGACAATAACTTCTACATTGCCTGGGATCCTTACAAGTCTTCATAGTGATAGTGATGAAGTATGGCAGGACTTTATTTTCATAAAATATCTGAAATATGTCCAGAAGTATAGGAGCTTCTCTCTTCTTTAAAATGTCATACTATCCATATTATCCATAGGTTCCATGGTTCAGATTTCATCATATCAATAATGTCATAGATATACTGTAACATGAATGAACCAGCCAACACACATGTTGGAAGATTTATTAGATTTTTAATAGTTATCTATCTGCTCACTAGCTATTCTACATATGTAGAACATATATTTTTATAGCTTTTAGGGTATAATCAATCAAACCCTGAAAATCAATTATAATTTGCAATTTGTTCCCATTAATTTCTAATTAAAGGTATTATTTTACTTTGTGGCAAATATTTTATTTTCAGATGAAAGGCCAATAATTTCCCGAAGTTTTTCCTTGTTCCAGTACTTTTGTTTCCATTCATTCATTCATTCATTCGTTCATTCATTCATTCATTCAAAAATCCAACTCCAATTTAGCAGAACTAAAAGCATGGTAAGTTTTCTGAATCTGCTTTCTAACATATTCTTTTAATGCTTTCTTTACTTATAATTCAACTTTTCTATATTGTGATTCACACATTATTTTCTGCCATGAGGCATTTATTATTCTTTATTTTTACCACAAATAAATGCTTATATCTCAAACTACTCTCAAATCAGTTGAACATTTATGCATGTGAAAAAAAGTCTATATTTTTCTTTTGTTGTTCTACAAACTCTAAATCTTCAAGCATATGGAGTTTCTATAAGGGTACATTGTCAAAAATGTTGCTGCATTGCAACATCTGGAAAAATGTGACCATCATTAGCTAGCAAAGTTATTTTTGTATGAATTTGCAAAAATCAAATCCTCAAGCATCTTTATCCATGTTTTTGATAATCAAACACAACTGTTACACACAGTTTACGATTTGCGATTAGAAATCTTTTACATGAATGCATATGTTTGAGAGGTAGATAGACAGAAAAATGTTGATATAATGTTTTTAGAAGTTTCCATGATCAGCCACTGAGGTATTGAAAATGCATAGGCATCTGGGTGAAGGCGTAATGATATCATGTGCATCATGACATCATTGCACAAATGATGAAAACTACAGTATGTTGTTTGTGCCAGCTATGTCATGATGCCATGATTCAAATATTATACAATGCATAATTCATGTCATTTGCATGATGACTCACATGATGTCATCTGCTCTGTTCGCTTTCCAATGGACACCCATGTGGAAACCATTTTTATTCTTCCGGTAGTTTCAAATCAAGGCAATTATCCTTACAGCATGATAAAATTGACTTGTTTGATCATGTGTCTGGAATGTCTCAATCCCACCACCAATATAGTGTGTGTGTTTCTGTCTCTGGGTGTATGTTTAATGTGCTATTCCTGTAGCTAAACAGGTATGGCTGATAGGTCAAAAGTCTTCTGCTTAAGGAGTATAGCAATATTCAGAAAAGAGGGAATAGATACAAAAGATTGAAAAACATTGCATAGCGATCACAAGAAATATCTTGACAAATAAGGCAGGCAGTGAGTGCTTGATGAGCAGCCTGTTTAATATATATGGGCAACTGATCAGGAAACACCTGATCTTAGAACATGAAAACAATGTCCTTGATTTTCTTGAACATCACAAGTACCTTGTTCTAAAAGCTTCTAGTTATGAACACTCTTATCAAGCAAACAGCAGAGGGCAGCATAGAGCTGTGAGTGTGGATAACAAAGGCTCTCTAAAAGCCTTATTGGGCCACAAAAAGCAGTTGAGTAACATTTTTTTTTACCCCTATTCACTACATAAGTTTGTTGTTGGAAAAGCGATGTTTCTGATTGCTGATATGAAGTAAGGATTGGTTTACTAAGTCTAATTTTTTCAAGCATACTGCGTTTAGAGGTGCATCTACATCCATATCCTCCATCAGGAAGTGAAAACACATGCATATATGAAAGACTCTATTTTTTGGTCCATCTCGCGTTTGTATGTTTTATCCAATAAATCCATTCAGTTCTATTTCTGCATTTGTCAAGTTTTTTTTTTTTTTAATCCTCTTAATATGCAAGCTTATTTGCACATTCTGAGCTGTGAAATTCACTGCAGTATCTGGGTAAGTATAAAGTCTGTTTAAGGGCTACATCTGAATGCTTACATTAGGTCAGGAGGAATTACTGTGTACTGTGATCTGTACCACCTTTTATATTACCCACATCGACAATATAAATCCATCTGCAAATATTCATTCTGAGATAGTGCTTTTCTCAAAAATTAAAATAGTTTTTATTGAAGAACCTGGATCTTGGAACACTGTAATATTTCTAAATGCCTCGTTAGCAAGGAACTGCCAAGACAAAAGTAGAAAAGAGTGCCATTCATTACTTTCCATGTCATTATTGCTATACAGTGGAAGGCAGGTAACTTTCAAGTAGCTTGAGAATTGCCCATATTTTGCTGTATTTTGCCTCAGAATATAGCAAGGTGACAAGAGGACTGAAATTTGTAGCCCCTTAATGGGCTTTCTGATACCAGCTTTCTCCAAACTTTGGAAGAACCATCTTCAGAAAACAACAGGAAGGCACAACAAAAATTCAGAGTAACAATTTCAACATAAATTATTGCAGGAATGACACATGCTAAGTGAACTCCCATGAAATTAACAGAAACCTTCACTGATTTACCATTCCCTGCTGAAGCAATCAGTCTCCCTCTCTACTTCAACTGCTACAGATTCTTCTAAAAAAACCCCCCACATTGGCAGTGATGTACCTCTGAATTATCTATTAATATATTCCCTTAGATCACTATGAAAAAAACTACAGCAGAAGTTTTAATTCATACAGGAATTAAGACACAGGGATAACCAAATTTCTAAAAATAACTCCCAAAATTACATAAAATCAGCCTAAATCAATCCACTGCAGGAGGAAAGATTGAAGTTTATGGACTATAATCTGCCATGCTGGTCCCGTGCAGGTGGGTAAACAGATATTTTTTGACTTCCTAGTTTAGGCTTGAGAGAGAATGACTGCCCAAAGTCACCCAGCAGGCTCAGGGAGGATTAGTCCTATCTCTTAACAACTGCACCACCCTGGCTCTCAAATGTACATGCTCATTAATATAATGGTTGCTATTTTTGGAGGCAGCAGATGATAGTGGAAGGGAATTAAGAGAGAAGAAAAGGAACACTCTTTATTTTTCTTATATCCTCAAGCTTAAAATACTACTACTACTAATAATAATAATTAATAGTAATAGTAATAGTAATAATAATAATAAGGACTTGATAGGTGGATAAAAATGCCACATCCAGTCTAAACATCTGGCTGACTGTGCGACCAACCATAATAATAATAAAATATCACAGCAAGAAAAAATATATTAGGAAAATGAAATTGGCTCAGATGAAACTCTTAATGTTTCAGAGTTTTTATAATGTCCAACTGGGATAGAAACAGACTGCTCACAATTTAATCACAAGCCTTGAAAGAAATAGGTTTGCAACCTTGCCTTCCTCAAAGTGGCAGTAATACAGCTGGAGATCATTGGTTTCACAGCACTAGGCCTAGGCCTTCTGTGGCTATTTGTAATTTGCCTACTTCTGGTCACCTACCAGCCAGATAGGACAAACAGTCCAATTGATTTTTCCCCTGCTGCTCTTTCTCATAAGTCAGTTGGTTCTGATGGTCTCTCTGAAGTAGGGTGGGATAAGATGGATAGTGACCCAAAGTGAGCAATTAAGGCAGCAAATTTCCATGACCTCTGACTTTCCTGTGGCTTGCTAAGTGTCTCCAGACTTGGTTAACTAATTCATATATTAAAATAACCAAAGGAAATGATTGTTGACATCCTCTGAAAAACTAGTGTTTTCCTTGTTTCCATTGAATTCATGTTGCAGATAATTTGTATCTTAGAGGAATTATTGTACAAGTCTGATACGTGGCATTTCCTCCCTTTTACTGATGATTTTCTTTCTATGTTCTTGCAATAAGCATTAAAATTTAAGTATGCAGATTCTTGGCAATTGTCTTGAGCTCATATTCATGATAACTGCTAACTCCCCAGGTCATACACAGCTTAATTGAAAATCTTCCTCACACTGAAGTCAACTTCAGGATTATCATGCTGTCACTATGATACCAAGAGACTCAAGCGTTAATAGAGATCCTTCATTAGGATTTCCACTCTCACCTTAGTTTCTCACACTGCTCAGTTGCTTTGAGATTTTTCTGTTCCATAGCTGAAGGACCTTAAGACAAAAAACAAACTGTGAATTTTCATTAAAACACAGTATAGAAAGGAAAATAATATCTGCCATTTCCATTTACCACCACCTCTAATATATTTTACAAGAAGAAACATGCAACCATTCTCAGTTTCTCTTCTTCTCTTCTCTTCTCTTCTCTTCTCTTCTCTTCTCTTCTCTTCTCTTCTCTTCTCTTCTCTTCTCTTCTCTTCTTCTCCTCCCCTCCTCTCCCCTCCCCTCCCCTTCCCATACTGTTTATTTTCAAGGACATTAATTCCAAGGCATAATTTCAGAAGGTGAAATAATTTCAGTAGCTGCCTATTACATTCCATCGAATGGCAAAATCTATTGAGTGGAAGGCTATTTAGAGACTAAAATTATATATTTATCAGTCTTTTGAAATACAGATATCCAAGAGTACAGCCAAAGTAAGCTGGTGTCTCTTGGGTGCAGGAAAAATGAATAGAAAAGGGCAATAAATATGATGAAGGCAATTTTTGGTTAAGCTGGCACTGTGTCAGATGAACATCAGTATGTGTTGGTATTCTGCAGTTTTATCATCCTGAAAACTGTTTCATTGCTACCTTTATAAACAGCAACATGTGATTATGTAATCAGTCTGTTAATTTTTTGGACAACACCCAACACATTTTTACCAACATCTTCCCCCGAAGGTGACAGCTGTGGAGGCTCAGGAAAATATCATGAGCGTCCTTCAAGGGATGATGAGGGGATATAAACTATGTTAAATGTACTATTAACTCTGTAAGTGTCAGACTGACTGCGCCTGAGAACAGAGTATCTCAAGTGAAACATCAGAGAAGTCTGCTAATATGTGTAAGTTAATGAAATATAATAAGACCCTTCAGGACAAAGTCATATATTTAGAATCTCAGTCTAACTAGTCCAATTTATCTGTAATAGAGAACAAGAAAGAAAGGATCAGCTTGTTCTCTTTATGGAAGCACCACTATGTGAAGTGTTAGGCCTCACAGGAGATTATCAGATAGCTACTGAGAGAGCTCATTGCATTTTAGCCTCTCCTTTTTTATACAACTGATAAGCCTCAGCCACACTGAGCTTCACAGATTTGTCCTGAGATACACTGTACAATCTTAAACAAAGACCAGTCTATTAGTGTCATTGAATGAAGAAAGATTACAACTATATTATGTTTTTCCTATATTATTTTTAGAATGATGGAGACAGGTATTTGGTACAGTGAGAAGCTTGATATTTTATTAGGTATCCAGCTACTTTCTCAACCATTGGACAGAATCCAGAGAATTTGAAAGAAAAAAAAAAGTACTATCTAAAGGTCCTCTGCCATTTCTTCAGAAGAGTGAAAACTTTCTGTGTTCTGGCATTGTGCTTACTTTCAGCTTCAGGCTGCCAAACTGTTTATCTTCAATTTCTAATTAGGCATTCATTTATCTTACATAGTTGACCTTTGCAAGCAGGGAAGAATGATAGAGTGCAGCCCTTTTGCAACTGTGATTAGCTCCCTTGTCCTCCTCTTCCTTTCATTTTTTTTTCTTTCTTCCCTCTGCCCTTACTCTTCTTCTCCCCGTCTCATTCAGGAATCACTGAAGATATTTACATACAACAAGTCAATGTGAAGAAATAGACTATTTTTTTTTCTCTGTTGATCCATATAATTTTATTATTACTAGTAATAGTAATTTGCTTTTTAAGGAGTGTAGGAATGTCAGAGAGGACTACCCTGATTACCGTAGGTGTAGGAATAGAAATATTTTTGTTGGTTTCCATTTTGCAGTTTTTATTGGTTGCTATTTTTATTTGGAATATTTTTACTGAAGTATTTGTAGATTTCAGACAGAGAGGATTATTGCCTTTTATCTTCTCTGTTTTATCTTATCTTCTCTGTTTCTAATATTAATCATTTTAAAGGTGGTTTTCCTTGTAGCATAGGTATGAAAAGGCTGGCATCTGTTTCTCAACCTAGGTGTTATCTGAAGTATGCCTGTTTATTTGTTTTTAAATGGGAATGGAAATTACTTTCCTACAGAGCATTTATAATATTCTGTAAGCAGCTCTTACAGAAAACCTAAAAGAGATGTATGTGAATGGTCATTCTAAATGTACAAGCAGTGTAATTCTTATAATTTTTCCAAGGTAGTTGTTGAGAAAGGGATATAAAACAGGTCATTTTTAATATTTTTAACATTATGAGTCACTTGTAATGACTCATTTGACTACTAAATTGGTAATTCTAGGTTTTTGGTAAATTAGGCCTCTCATAATTTCATAACTTTGGACCAACTTAGATGGAGCTGTTTTTCAGACAGAAACTTTGGGGGACTTTTGAGACTCCTAAGCCAGAAACCTACTTTTATAAGAACTTTATGAAATATATAAATATACATACATGCACAAACATATACAATGTTTGGAATAGTGAGCTTGAATGTTCTGTTTTTATTGCCTTGTTAATTTATTTTGATCTTAAAATGAAATCAATACAACAGAAAATCCTATTTAAATCTGTTTCATGTATTTTGAACACCACAGAAAATGGTTAATAAAATTGGATACAGGTGTTCTGTTGTTGAGGTGCCATCACAATTTGGAACATTAACTTTAACATACTGGGTTAAAGTAACATCTAGATCTGTTGTATTATTGCCATGTTTAAGACTGAAATCCACATAATTCTTATTGTGACTTTGCATTATTACTAGATCTGCTTAGCTATATCCCCAGCATTTGGACTATCAAAATATATAGAACAGTAAATTTTTCATGCATAGGGAATTGCCAAAGTAAGTATTGCATAACATTGAAAAGACAAAGCTACATCCAATATAGCAACGTATCATGTCACCTGACTAACTTTCGACCTTTTTTCATTTTTATTTTGACAGAGAAACAAGGAAGGTGATTTTGAACAGTCTGGTCAATTTTGTGGATCTGTTTTGTTCACAGAAAAATATCCAGTACTTTTCCCTTTTGGAGGGGTACATTTTGATATTTCTGTTGCCTTGTTACATTTTATACATACATTTTTCTTTTCGTCTTTTTTTCAGGGAGGGAGTTAATTAGATATGATAAAACACACACACACACACACACACATACACACATATATATATATATAATGAAGAGCTGGAGCAATTTCTAATGAGGAAAGAATCCATTTATGGCGTTTAGCATAGAAGCATAACAGTAAAATAGGAGCTTGATAGAAAGAAGCAGAATTATTCATGGTCTAGAAGAACTTAATCTTCTTCCTCCCTACCTAAAGTTATTTCATCAAGATAAAATATGGGAGATGCAGAGTTCTTAAGTGAAAATTTTCTCTACACAGCACATAGTTAAATGATAACTCTTGTTAGGGTTGGGTTATGGTTAACATGGCTAACAGCTTGGACAGTTAAAATGAGAATTATATATATCCAGAAAGTAAAAGTACTAATTATTATGGTTTCCAGAATCTCAATACCAATTGCTGGGGAACATGAGTGGGAGAGAGCCACTGCATTCATATGTTGTCTTACATAAATAGTAAGCATGTATTAAAGTTTATTGTGTTTAGCTTTGTGCAATGTAGAGGTTGTGCCAGCTTGTTTTCACTTAAGGATTTATTGAAGCGTATTGTGTATGACCAAACTTCTGCATGCAACTGAAGTGCTCATGGCAACAAATTTTATTTACAAGAATGCCCCACTGTGCCCACTAATCCAAAAAGTGTGTGTGTGGGGGGGGGGCTTTTCTGTCTTATAATTGGGATATATTTTTGACATGCACTCTTTCCTATAATAAACTTATGATGAGAGCAGGGGTGCATCCCTCATTTTATCCTCACACAGCAAATCACAGTGAGCTCTCTGTTGACTTTAAAATAAAATCTGTACCAAACCTAGAGAGCCAAGCAACTTTGCAGGGATCAGTTTGAATTTTATCTGTAACAACACAAGCTACTAATTGTAGCACTGCAACTCTAGGAGCCCTGGAGATGATCTTGGAGAAAATATTCAGGAGCTGTTACAAAAACAAAAAGTGCGCAGCATACCATGAGTCCTGGGAGGGGAGAAAGGCTTGCTCCCTCCTGACTTTAAAAGGGAGAGAAGGAAAAACACAATCAGACTTGCAAGATTCTGTTAATAGAGCTTATCTCAATAAAGCATAGTTCTAGTCTTTTTGTGGAGTCTGTTTCCTTCTCTGAACAACTTTGAAAAGCTGACTACACCCTAAGTCATTCCATGTGATCAGTGGGTTTGTTTTTCCCTCAGAGGGAGACTCAGCTAGTAAACCATCTGAAATGAATAACCGTGAAGACTAGGTATTAATGTATTTGATGTCTTTATATACCCCTCCCTGTGCAAAAGCACCTTGAGGCAGTTTACAATAAAAATAGCAGTAATGTGCATGGGAAAAAATAGTTAAAACCAATATAAAATAATGTTAAACACTATTCAATAAAACACATTAATTAAAAGGTGAGGAAAACAAGGGGGGAAAAGCAACACCCTAAGCTCTTATATAAGATGTAAGTTTTCAATAGAGACTCAAATGATGGTGGAACAGCATTCCAGACTGTGTGTGTCACTTCAGAAAAGGTCTGACCATGAATAGCTGTCAGATGGCATTCAGTTGTTTTCACCTTTATATGTCATATTTGTTTGTTTGGGAGGTACCTTCAAGCAGTCTTGACTCCTGGCAATTGCCTGGACAAATCAATGCAATTTCTTGGCAGCATGTGTCTTCTTCCTGAGAGAAAGTGACTGGCTAAAGTCACCCAGCATTCGAACTCACTGTCTTTCAGTTTTAGCCTGGAGCTCTTAACCATTATAGAAAACTAGTTCTTAGTCATAATAATTCAATAGATTAATCTTATGAAAACTGGAAAGACGCTACTTGGTTCAGCATTAACTGAAGAGCCAATTATAATTAAATATACTCCATAGCAGTATATTATACTGATAATATTTAGACAATCATAAGCATTTGTAGAAAAAAAAAGCTATGAAAAGAAACTCATATATCTGCTGCATATTTTTCATATATGAAAGTTATAAATAGCATTGCTGGCTTAATGATGATTATTGTAATGACAATGATGGTAAAGAAGACATCTTCATGTCATGTTATAGAACTAGCTACTTTCAGACAACCATGATATAAATTTATTTCAAAAAATAATCTGATTGAAGTATTAGAATTTGTTAGATTTTTTTTTTTTTCAAATCAGACATAATAATATAGCAAAATTAATTAAATTTCTTTAGTGGAATATAGTGGGGAAAGAAACTACTAATGTGAAAGGAATTACTTGGAAAGAACATGTAGGCTTCCTTTATTGATTTATCTTAATTATCTGTTCTGATATTTTATTAACTAAGCAACCCATGTCAGAAGACTTTTTATGCTTGTGTACTCTCCTCTAGTAACTTATTTCCTATCTTCATGATTTTCTATAAAGCAGACATTTTAATATTTTTTGACAATGACATGTCAAATTATGCTGTGTCACCTCAAACTATGTATACATCAGTTATTTCATATACATATTCTGGCAGATGCAGCACAATAAAACTATCACAAAATGTAGTATATAGATAGATGAAATGAAAGCAATACTCACAGGATTTTCTTGGAACAGTAAAAATTATGTAGTCATATGAATTAAAAAAAGGCAATATTTTTAAATAGTGTGGGATTTCTTTTTTCTTTTCATTAAAAAAAAAATCACCAGGGCCTTAGAACAGAGGTTTAATGAGGATTATTCTTTGGACTGGATGAACATTGTATACCTTTAACTCTGATTTCCAACTTTTAGATACGTGCCTCTAACCACTGCAACTTGTATGATGTTCAGTGTACCTCATTCCATGCAAAAGGTAGTTTGCCTTGTTACATTTTCCCATAGGTCAAGAAGAAAAAGGGTTTTGAAAACATGTATCTTAGTGTCATCTTATATGATGATGATGATGATGATGATGATGATGATGATGGTTGGTCACACAGTCAGCTACATGTTTAGACTGGATTTGGCATTTTTATCCACCTATGTAGTCCTTCCCAAGGACCTGGGATAGGCAGATGTTGTTGTTTGATGGTGTTAAAAGTATTGTCACAGGATATAAGCTATTCCAAGCAAAGCTGCCTTTTGCAATTGACTGATAGTGATTTTGTAAATGCCAATGTGTTCAAGTGGTGCTCCAGATGTTTTGGGATTGCACCTAAGGCACCTATAACTATTGGTACTATCTTTGCTTTCTTTTGCCATAGTCCCTCTACATCTATTTGCAGGTCTCTATATTTTGTGATTTTCTCCAGTTCTTTCTCTTCTGTTCTGCTGTCTCCAGGTATTGCAATGTCCAGTATCCAGACTTTTTTGTTTTTCTTATCAACAGTTGTTAACTCTAGGGATGATGATGATGATGATGATATTAAATGTATGTATTCCATGATTCAGTCACTATCCATGTGTATATTTCCTTCACATATAATACCAATTGTTTTCTCCTTTTGCTTGGCCTCGTCTTCCTTTAAATATATATATTTAAATATATATATATAAATAATAATAATAAAAGACAGTACAAACTAAATCAGAAAGGAAAATAAAAGTAAAGAGAGAATAGAAAGTGCAAGAGAAAAGGGAGGGGGGGAGGAAGAGGAAAAAATGAGACAAAGAAAAAAGGAATATTTAAAGAAGTGCCTTCCGATCTTAATCATAAGTACAAGCACAGTTAGTAATTCTTCACCTTCTATAAGGTTACATGCAAATATCTTTTCTTCCCATAACCCATCCCTTAGCCATACTCAAATCCATAAATCATTAACATTTCAGTTCTTGTGTCAGCAAAAAGTCCATAAGGGTTCCCAGAATTTTACAGACAGATGTCTTAGTTTAAACTTGGTCAAACAAACCAACTTTATACTCCTTCCTTTTGCTTCTAGCAATCTTGATCTTTAATTCATTCAGATATTGCCATAAGATTTTCTCTCTCTCTAGTTTTTCTCTTTCCCATCTCAAAGGCTTCTTTGAGGCTTTAGCAAACCTCATTTGTAAATCCAGTAAGTAGTCATTACCCAGGTCATTCTCTCAGCTTGTCATTTGTATTTCCACTTTAACTGTCATCTCTGTCTTATAATCCACATTTTTTAAAAAAATTTCCAGGATTTCAACAATGTCTTTATATTCTAATATTCCTGCATCAAATGAAGTTTGTTTCAGCTCTTTATCCTTTAGGTCTTCCAAAGTATTCTCATTCCCATCTGCAATTTCTTCTTTAACATCTTTTGGATTTAGTCCATCCATAGAAGCAGACATCATTGCTGACACTGTAGCTGCTAGTTTCTATCTCCATTCTTCAAATATCTCCTGGAGTACTTCAAGTGTCACATCATTTTCTGTCATTTTATCTCAGTGCTGACCAAAGACAAAAGGCAAGTGTCTCTGTCTCTCTCTCTGTCTCTCTCTCTCTCCTTTTATGCCTGGAATCTTTAGTCCCCTCTAGTGACCAATTTCCAATTATAAAGTGTCAAATTTCTGTTATGACTTAAGGTAGACTAAACAGTTTAATTCCCATGAAGGTATTTATTTATATAATTATCTCCAAAATCTTATAGCAAAAGTCCTAATATTCCATTATTCCAAATTTGTCTGGTCCCTTAATTCATTTATAACTTTCTTGGATTAAAGTCTTATTTAGCTTTTTGCCATTTGTTTCAAATTCTTTAAATTTTTAAGGTTGTAGCTAATTTTTCTTTTATTCTGGAATGATGGTAAACTCACAAGGTGGCTTTGCAAACTTGCCATTTTAAAGATCTATAATAGGATATAGGCAATTTCCGAAAGTAATTAGAGTTAGCGAGCCCAGTGTCCTTTAAAAGGCACCACTGCAGTTGAGAGTGTGATGACTTTCATTTGTCTCCCAGCACTCAAACCTGTGGGAAACCACTATCCTGCAGTGTCCTTGTGAGGAGCAGCCATCCAGAGCACAACTGGGCAATCTCCCATCCTCTCCTTTATACAAAGAGGTTCTGTGGGACTGGTCCTTTGGTTGTAGCTGCAATGTCATCTCCGCTCATTCAGAGATGTCCTAGCTTGCCGTTCCTTACCCAGAAGTCCACCTGGCCTAGTCTTCCTAATAAGTGATGCCCTTCAGTTCTTATATACTATTCACAAGTTTCATCACTCCAGGTCTCAGTTATGACTATTAAATCAGATACATTTTCCTGTGAGAGTCTGAATTTATCACTTCAGACCTATAAAATTAGTCACATGTTCATCTAAAAGTGAAGCAAACCATTTTTTTCCTCCCATATCCACTGTATTACAGTTTGATATTAAAATCCCAGATATTCATGGTAAAGAAACAAATGCTCAAAAAATGTCATTTTCTCCCCTGGAACCCTAATTGCCACCTTAGGATTTTATGTTGAATAGGATGCAGGCAAGACTAGCTAACAAATGTTTATTGTTAAGATGGCCAGCTACACAGGAACACTACAGCAAAGGGCTGTATGCGTGTGTATGCCTTCAAGTCAGTTTTTGACTGACTAGTCTCTGGAGTTTTCTTGAAAAGGTTTTTTTGGAAGCAGTTTGACACTGCGTGCTTCCTAAAGCTAAGAGAGAGTGACTGTCCAAGGGCTACACAACACACCTGACCTAACCAAATACACCCAGATCGAACTACCCAGAATCATGGACCTCATCAACCTCTGCCTCACTACCTATTTTCAGTTTGATGGACAAATATACCAACAAATCAGAGGCACACCCATGGGATCACCACTGTCAGGACACATGGCAGAGATTGTAATGCAATGCCTAGAAGCTATAGCACTTCCATACATACAACCTAAAGTATAGATCTGGTATGTAGATGACACCTTTGTTATAATGAAAAAGGAACAACTAGAGAAGACACATGAAACCTTCAACAACATCTTCAAAGGAATAAAATTCACCAGAGAGGAAGAAAACAACAACACGCTACCCTTCCTGGATATCTTCATCAGCAGAGGAAACAACAGTAAATTAGAAACCCAAGTTTATCAGAAGACAACCCACAGTAATCAAGTACTCCATTACCAAAGTAACAACCCAACCTTCCGCAAGAGAAGCTGTGTAAGAACATTATTCAAATGAGCACAAATGCATTGCAGCCACCCAGAACAGCATAAGAAGGAAACAGACCACCTATACATCTTCCAACAAAATGGATATCCATGCAACTTTATCAAAAAGTGCCTGACCACTCAACCTACTACCTCACAACACAACCAACACAAGCTATGAAAAGGATCACACTGTCATACATCAGAAACATCTCAGAAACCACCACTAGACTATTACAACCAAATGGCATCTCCATCGCACACAAACCAACTAAAGCCCTCCAAAATATCTTAAGTAAACCAAAAGACCCAGTAGCAGAAGAATAAAAAACAGGAGTCATCTACAACATACAGTGTAAGGACTGCAACAAACACTATGTAGGACAGACAGGCAGAAGCCTGGCAAAGCGCATCCATGAACACCAACTAGCAGTCAGAAGACATGATGAAAACTCCTTAATCTCACAACCCATGGACAGACTGAACCATAGTTTCAACTGGGAAACTGTCAGCATTTTAAACCAAGCTAAATCCAAAAATGCAAGGGAATTCTTGGAAGCTTGGTATTCAGACAAGGCAGCAATCAACAGACACATAGAGATAAACAGCATCTACACACTATTCAAAAGAGACAATAGAAAAGAAAACAAAAGACCAGAACATCTCCTCACCAGCAATCATCACTCAGATAAGCAGAGGTTACCACCAGGCACACAATCAAGCAGTGAACAATACTCCAATCAAGGAACTACCAGAGGAACAAAACAAAACCCCCACCCCCACCAACACTGGCAGGGCATGCCACAGTATATAAACAGAGAGGAAACCCCATCCCATTCTAGCACTGAAGATGTTACCTAGCCGGGTAATTAAATGTTTGCAAGAAAAGAACCAAGCTTAGAGAACCCCAAGGACTCCATAGTTCAACTCTGAGCTACACATATTTGCCTCTAAAGGGTCAGTCAGCTGGATTAGGCTCTCAAGGAAGCAGTTCTGTGAAGAAAATAAGGAAATAAACTGATAGGAAGGAAATTATAAAACCGCTATGATTGCTTTTCTCTGTATTAAAAACTTGAAAGGGACACGTATAGAAAATTAAAGAAGTTAGGCTCTTTAGAAAAAGAACCTAGGTTCCTAGAGGAAGTTATGGTACAGCCCCTCTCCCATTAAGGGGGTCCATCTAGTGGGACCAAGAGAAAGGCCTTCTCCATGGAGGAACATCATTCCTGCAGAGATAAGACTGCACCCCACCTTGATGCTCTTCTGCAAGGCCCTGATGACATGGTTTTGCCAGCAGGCCTAGGGATCCCAGGTCAATATAGAGCCCATCAAATGGCTAGTGTAAATGTGTTGTTGTTGCCAGGGGGTGGGGTGGATTTGGAAGTTTTATTCTTGTAAGCCACCTGGAGTCACCGTGAGTGAGTTGGGAAGCCATATAAATTGCTTAAATAAATAAACAAAAATAATTTGGAGAGAGCAGGGTATGTCAAAAGTGAGAAGAAGAAAAAGGAATGTGCTGGGCTTGTTTGAAGAAGATAGTAGGATAGGAAAGATGATAGGGAAAGGGTAAAACTTCTCAATTCCTATTTTGCTTTGGTCTTTTCCCCAAAGACAAACTGTGTTCAGATTGACATAGGCAGAACAACTGACTCAAGAAAAGAGTCACAACTCAGGATAAGTAAAAGCAAGTAAAGAGATGATAAGAAAGTACATGGGGATCATGAAGAAATGTTAAGTCTCCAGAATCATATCAAATTGCATTAGAGTCTCAGTGGAGACTGCAGTTGTCTTTTTGCAGCACCTTTCTGTGTTCTTTGAGAGATTGTGGAGGGCTGGCATTGTGCTAGAGTATAGGAGAAAGGCAAATATTGTTCCTATCTTTAAAGAAGGGGGAAAATAGGACCCAAGAAACTGTAGGATGGTCAGCCTGACATTGATACCTGGAAAATGTTATTAAGCTGTCAGTTGGTGAGCATTTAGAAAAAAATGCATTACTTCACGCTAGCCAGCATGGGTTTATCAAGGGCAAGTAATGACAGGTTAACCCGATCTCCTGTGAGAGATTGTGAAGAGACTGAAAAAAGAAATAAGAAGAACTCCAGACAGAAACAAGCAACAGATGGGTGATGAGTTAGTTGCTTATCTCATAAATAGCAGCTGAATACCTCTTAGAAAAGTCCCAGGAAGAAGAGATTTAAAACATACAAAGCAACTCCTCCTTAATGAATTTACTAATAAAAGAAGGCAGGAAGTTTCCTCATAATTTCCAAGATTCTATACCCCTGATTGCCCCTGATTTTTTCTATTAAAATACTTTGTTGAAGTCTGTGCAATTCTTACTTCCATCACTGTGTTCTGTGGTGTGGGTCTTGTCATTATATGACTAGTTTGATTGACAACAGGAATGCAGTAGATGAAGTGTACCTTGACTCCAGCAAATCGTCCCATGAGTTCTTAGTGGAGAAGATGGCAAAATATAGACTTAATTTTACTACCATTACATGGATACATATCTGCCTGAACAATTGTAACAAATGACATCAGTGGCTCTGTCTTGAGCTGGAAGGAAATTTCAGGGTTCCATTCCAGACACTGTGCTGTTCAAACTATTTATAAATGACTTGAATGAGGGGTTAAAAAGTATTATTGTTGAATCTGCAGATTATCATCAAGATTCAGAAAGCTGGAAAAAATGGACAGAAAAGATGAATTTCAATAAATATAAAGTCCTAAATTTGGGAAGGAAAAACCAAAGGCATTATAGGAGGGGGGGAATCATGAAGTTGAACATGAGCCAACAATGTGATGCAGCTGCAAACAAACAACATCAATAAAACCCAAATGAAATCTTAAGCTGTATCAACAGGAGCACAGTGTAAAGTTAAAAATGTCATTGTTCCTTTATATTCTGCATTAGTTGGATCATATTTAGAATGCTGTGTGCACTTTTGAGCACCACATTTCAGGAAGGATATTGGCAAATTGAGTGTGATCAGGACAGCAACCAAAAAGATAAGGGATATTAAACATGAAAGGGGGGAAAAAAGGAATAATTGGCATCTTTGGGTATTTTCAGTCTGGAGAAACCTGGGGGGAGATAGCCATTTTCAGGATTCTGAAAGGCTGTCAGGTAGACAGGGAAGAATTATTCAGAACTGTTGCAGAATAAAGGACAAGAAACAGTGGGTTTAAAACAGATTTTATAAGATGCCAAGAAAAATCTGATAATAGTTGTGAGGATTCTTTGCTTTCCAAGGACTGGACATACCACAGTGTAGGAAATCTGTACACAATCCTTTATTACAGCACACCCCTTCCCCAACAATGGACTATTGCTTTCCACCTTTCTGGGACTTGCAAGTTGCTGTTGCCTTGTAAATATGTCTTTAATACTCAGTTCTTTAATATTTAGTTCAAGCAAAAGTCTATGTCTCTAAAGTGGCATACAACCTTTGCCTCTTTCCAAAAGTTCTTACACTAGTTGGGATGAGGTGCTCCTTCAGTGTGATAGCAACTTTTCATTGATACCGGACTCCAGCAAAGCTCCAAGCAGGACTCCCACCAGGATATGTTGCTCACTGTAGCTTGTGGTCCTGGCAGTTGACTAATGGTCCTCTTGCCTGCTTGTAATAGCTGTCAATCTCCAGGCATCATCTCTGCTTCCCTCTCTGCATTCCATTTTGCTTATCCACTTTTCTCCTACAATCCCGCCCCACTCTGTCTTCATGTTTGTTTTTGTAAGCTAAGGTCCTGGGTGGGGTGTGAGATGGACATCAGCCCATCTTTGAAAATGCCAGGTGTGGCTCAATTATTACAGGAAGCTGGAATGCCAGCATGGATGTTTGGGAGTAAAGTTGTGAGTGAATGTATGAATGCAGGATGGAAGTGGGGGTGGAAAGCATTTCTCTCTGGCTGCGGTTGCTTTTCCCAAGCACAGACAGCAACCCTAACTTCACTCCCTCACAATGGTAAGATCTGTTCAACAGTGGAACAGATTGCCTTGGGCGGATTCTTCTGAACAGAAGCTGCAGATCATATATCAGGAATGCAGCAACAGTTTATTCCTTTACTGGTTAGGGTTTGGACTAGGTGAGACCTCAGGTTTTTTCCAATTTTTATATTCTATAATTCTATGAGATTCAGGTATCACTGGAAGTGAAATTTCTTCAGTATAATGCCATGCAAAAAAAGAAAAGAAAGTATAGAAATATGCATATGTTAATGGGAAGTGCACATAAGAATAGCATATTATGAACATAAAGTACAAAAGCACTGAAAAGTAAACAGAATAATATTCAAAATATTATAAAACGCTGCGAAATATGTATTTTTCATGGGAATTTTAACAAAAACAATTTCCAAGTGAGATGGTTAAATTTAAGATAATTAATAATAAGAATCTGAGAGAAATCATAGTCAATTACTCTGGGGATGATTCATTCTTCCATACAGTTCAGTTGATCATTCTGAAAGTTGTCTGGTTGGATTAACTTTGAATCCATGTTATAAGTTCCATACAGCTAAAGGTAATGAATATTGTTTCTTCAATGTATGTGTATCATGTGGTTACTTTCTTTCGTATAATTTGCATTATAATTAGTCCTTATTGGTCAAGTGACATTAGACTTTGCTGAAGTAAATGGTAACAATTTAGGTTGAAGAATTGGTGAAATCAGTTGTATGCTTCTGTTAGCTTCCCTGTTTGAAGGGGGCAAGTCCTTTCTTGTCTCCAACTGTGAGCCCTATACACACGGATCTTTAAAACTGCTCTGGAGATCCTTCATCTAGAGTAGGGCATCTAGTGAAATGGAAGGGAGAGATCAAAAGGACATTCTGTCATGCTAGTGCAACATTGGATTTCATTTCATTTTTCCCTTGAATGTTGAACCATTTGTCCTTTGTCAAAATTATCTACTTCCAAGTTAATGTTCTGCTTCGTATACCAAACAGAGTGAAGAAGCACCGCAGAAGCACCAAGGAAAGAGTAACAGAATAGCATAAGGGATTTAAAGACAAAAGTATCTTAAATGAGATTCTGCTACAAAGAAATTAAGCTTTACATTTTAAAGTAAGGTTTCCCTTTCTGCTTGGCCGTTTTCAGAGGATTGTGTTTAAAAAGAAGGATGAATATATTTACTTTCCCATGCATGGCAGGAGTCATCAGTGCTTCAGAAAGCCAGCCAAGAAAAGCAAACAAACAACAACAAATCCTTCTTATTCTCAACTGGTTTTGTTTTCTGGCCAAGATTGATATGTGCCTAGTACGTATAGGACATGATAGTTCCCTGTCCCATTCTCTCTACAAAAGCTGATTTTACTGGCCTTTAAATTGGACTTCAATACTGGCCACTGCACTATAGGCAGTAGGCTTCTTTAGACAGAGCAGGGCAAGTAACCTGGCACATTTAACCCCCTCCTTCCATTCACCTGGTGTATTTCCATCCCTGGATACAACTGTAACCTGAAATAAGGCTTAGTTATATGATCAGCCCAGCTATACCCTATTTTTGCAGTGGGGAAGATAATAGCAGGAAAACCTGCTAAATATAAATTGGCATTCCCAGTGAGCTGAAACACTGATTGTGCAGAATTCCAGAGACCTAAAACAAGTTTACTAAGTTTTCCTGTTTTCCCATGACATGGATGAAATGTAAAAAAAGGTAATAAAAGCAGTGAAAACAGGAGGATCTCATGTTGTTATTCTATATAAGAGTACAAATTCAATAAGCTCTATTGCTCTGTAAATTTATAGAAACTTTGAAAGGGCTCATGCTCATGTCCTGCTTGCCACAAAGTTGCCTTACTCTTAAGGAACATGTTCTCGTAAAGTTATCTCCATCCTCAGCTGCTGCTGAAGTAGCCCAAAATCTGCTCAGCCACTGGGGAAGCTCAATTTAAGTCAACATAACTTTCCTCCCAATTCAACCATAACAATAAACTATATTAAAACAGCTGTGTGGATGAGTCAGACACCATGTTATGATCTCACTATATATTCTTTGTTCCATGGAAGTATTCAAACCTTTGGAATATAACCTTTGTTAGAAGCACATCAAAATTAACAGTTTACCAGATTTTAATTTATGGCAGTACACAAAAACACGCATTCAAAACAGGAAGCACCATCTCTAAGAAAGAAGGCATACTAAGATAGTAAGGGTTGGCAACCTAATGCTTCATAAATATTTTGAGCTAATATCATTACCCTATCCACTCTCTAATATGGTCTTAGACCAACTTAATGTTTCCACTAACAAATCTCTTGGTTCCTTTTTTTTTTTTTCCCCCACACCACCGTCCAATGTCTCTTATTCTAGCCTTAATATTCTATCTTTCAAGCCATTGCCTGTTTCTTCTAGTCACTTCAAAATTCAATGTGCTACTGCAGTGAAACTTCAACTGCACTTTCTTGCTCATCTCCAAAGGCCCCTGTGTACTGTATGTATTGCTTTGTAGATTTATCTCTGTGCTGACTATGTCACCTGCATGCATGGGCAAATTCTTTGTTTATAAAATAATGTGCATATTTAGCTCTCATTTCTATTCGTCAATAGTGTAGACTTTCTAAGCTAAATAGGTTACAATACATGAATTCTTAGAGCTCTTATTACATTCCCACTTTCACTGGACTGGAACAATGCTCTAAGATTTGTTTGTTGTCCCAAAATAAAGAATAAGCAGAAATATTTCTAGTGGAATTGAAGGTAGACCTTGAATTAAGAAAGTCATAAAAATTGTGTTCTTAACCAAAGAGAGAAATACTTTTGATGGTTACGTGATGAGACATTGGGAAATATCACAATTAATTTCTTCTAAGCATATAAATGGCACTTTGAATTATCAGATTTCTGGAGGTTTACAAAAACTAACATTACTGGGAAAAAAAGGTTCAGATAATTTATAACCAATTGACAACCCATTAATTGTGCTTTTAATTATTCATGAAATAAGCCATATAAATTAGAAAATGTTTAATTATTTGGTTTCTAGGGAAGCTTTAAAAATAATAGACCAAAGCTCTGATTTCTCTTTATACAGGTGAAACTCGAAAAATTAGAATATCGTGCAAATGTTCATTTATGTCAGTATGGCAACTCAAAAGGTGAAACCAATATATGAGACAGACGCATTACATGCAAAGCGAGATATGTCAAGCCTTACTTTGGTATAATTGTGATGTATGTTCCATAAAAGCAGAATACTTTCCACTGTATTTCAGGAATTTTATGGAGGGTTTCTACACATATTAGATGAATGTTGATGTATTGTTTGTCCATTTCAACCACTGTAGTAAGAATAGTACGGAATTATTATTTCAAGCTTACATTTACTGATTGAATGTAGATATTTCAAGCATTCTTTTCCCTCTCTTTCTCACGCTCCCTCCCTCTCTCTCTCTCTCTCTCACATGCGTGCACGCACACACACACGAATACTTAAAAACACAAAACCCTTATCTACAGCCTTCTTCTTTTCTTTTCAGTCATTATTTATCCACACCAATTTTTTTTTCTATCTGCACAAGAAATTAGTACGTTTGCTATAGTAGACAAACTCTTTGAATGCCCTCTAGCACATTATCATTGACAGGCACAAAGTCAAATCATGTAGTTTCTGTACAAGGAAGTGACAAGAAGAATTATACATATTGCTACATAAATTCTTAGTCTGATAAGAAAGGCAAGGGAAGAAAGTTTTTCTGGGAAGAAAAAGCCACTGAAGCAAAATTAAAGCTGAGATTATGAACTACCCCCTAGATGTTCCTTCTTTTTTCTTTGTTTTGTAGGTTCTGTGCACTGAGTTCTTCCTAAAGCAGAATTTTAGGAATTATGTAAATATGTAGTGATATAAAACAGTAGCCAAATTTACTTAAATGTACACTCATTGCATTTTCATCCCTATTCTATTCTATTCTATTCTATTCTATTCTATTCTATTCTATTCTATTCTATTCTATTCTTCTATTCTATTCTATTCTATTCTATTCTATTCTATTCTATTCTATTCTATTCTATTCTATTCTATTCTATTGATAGTCACATCAGACCACCAATATATTGGGCATTGTTTATTCAGCTTGAGAAATACAAAGCTCAGTATAAGATTTGAATGAAACAGTATGAGAGCTGGTATGACAGCTAGAATTTCTATCAACAGTCTCAGGCCAGCTTGACATATTCACTAAACACAAACAGAGATTGGGATGTGGGACTGTAATTGCAATGTCCACCTCAACATATCCATGCTCATTGTGAGATATGAAAATGCCCCATCTACCATCTGCTTTGCTAGGGTTCTTGATAATGCACAGTTCTGTGTGGTGTACAGTAGGATTGTACAAAACTTTGAAAGGGTGCTTTGCTTTGACAAAGGTTCATGTAAAGTACTTCCTTTGAAATTGCTTATCAAAGTAATGCCCTTCCAACTTCTAACAGGGAAGCAAAATTCAATAAAGTCTTCCAGTCAACTGCTACAGCAGTAGTGTACAATCCAACTGGCATTTTTAGAAAAGTTTATAATATATAGGTAAGGCTCTTCTATTGCCACAATTTATATTATGTAAATTCCTAGAAAGTTTAAAGATTGCTTGAAAGAAATTTTGCTCTGTTCCACACAATACCTGCAAAAGTGATTTCTTTGAACTTCTTAAATTGGACACATTACTCAGTTTTAAAATCATAAATAAGTCAACAATATGCCATCTTTTGCGGAAATAATAAAAAGTCAATAATGTTCTTCACCCTTTTCAAAAGTTCCTATCTGCAGAGACCACTGCAGGACATAGGTCAGAATAAGTTTAATTTTTTTGTTTTTCAGACTGGATCTTAATAAAGAAAAATCTCATTAATAAAGCAAAATCCCAGAGGATGATTGTCCTTCTTGAATTTAAAATAGCTAATAGAAATTATGGTAATAATTGTAATAGCTTCCAACAGTAATGGTCATTAAAAAAGAATTTTGTCTCTGGTAGAAATAGTATAGGATCAATAGTATAGGATCAGTTATTAATGAATAAACGATTAAATCTATAAGCAGAAGAGAACCATAGTATGAGTTCCTTCTCATTAATTTATCAAATGAGTCCATAAACTTACAGTTATTGCCTGTCTATTAATTTAAATATTCATTAGATGCTTCTAGTACAAAGTTAAATAGAACAGCATCCATCTTTGAAGTTATTTCATCACTAATAAGCTTGACAATGTGTGCTTCTTGTTCAGCGCACGTCACACATCTCCTCCACGAGCTGCATTGGTCAACAGTCTGCTTCTGGGTTCAATTCAAGGTGCTGGTAGGCAGTAATGGGGTACAACCTCAAAAACGACAGAATGATCTCAGTGCATATCCAAGGAAAACCATTCAACATCACGGTAATCCAAGTCTATGCCCCAACCACTGATGCCGAAGAAGCTGAAGTTGACCGGTTCTATGAAGACCTACAAGACCTTCTAGAACTAGCACCAAAAAAAGATGTCCTTTTCATCATAGGGGATTGGAATGCTAAAGTAGGAAGTCAAGGAGTAATCGGAATAACAGGCAAGTTTGGCCTTGGAGTACAAAATGAAGCAGGGCAAAGGCTAATAGAGTTCTGTCAAGAGAACAAGCTAGTCATAGCAAACACCCCTTTCCAACAACACAAGAGACGACTCTACATATGGACATCACCAGATGGTCAATACCGAAACCAGATTGATTACATACTTTGCAGCCAAAGATGGAGAAGCTCTATACAGACGGCAAAAACAAGACCAGGAGCTGACTGTGGCTCAGATCATGAGCTTCTTACTGCAAAATTTAGGCTTCAATTGAAGAATGTAGGGAAAACCACTAGACCACTCAGGTATGACTTAGATCATATTCCATGTGAGTACACAGTGAAGGTGATGAATAGATTTAGAGGATTAGATTTGGTAGACAGAGTGCCTGAAGAACTATGGACGGAGGTCTCTAACATTGTACAAGAGGCAGCAACTAAAACCATCCCAAAGAAAAAGAAATGCAAGAAAGCAAAATGGCTGTCTGACGAGGCTTTACAAATAGCTGTGGAAAGAAGGAATGCGAAAAGCAAGGGTGAAAGGGAAAGATATAAGCAACTGAATGCAGATTTCCAGAGAATAGCAAGGAGAGATAAGAGGGCCTTCTTAAATGAACAATGCAAAGAAATTGAAGAAAAGAATAGAATGGGGAAGACTAGAGATCTCTTCAAGAAAATTGGAGATATCAAAGGAACGTTTAGGGCAAAGATGGGCATGATAAAGGACAAAAAAGGCAGGGACCTAACAGAAGCAGAAGAGATTAAGAAGAGGTGGCAAGAATACACAGAAGAACTATACAAGAAAGATCTTAATGTCCCTGATGTCCATGCTGGTGTGGTCACTGACCCTGAGCCAGACATCCTAGAGAGTGAAGTCAAGTGGGCCTTAGGAAGCATTGCTAACAACAAAGCTAGTGGAGATCACAGTATTCCAGCTGAGTTATTTAAAATACTAAAAGACGATGCTGTTAAAGTGCTGCACTCAATATGCAAGCAAGTTTGGAAAACGCAACAATGGCCACGAGATTGGAAAAGGTCAGTTTACGTTCCAATTCCAAAGAAGGGCAATGCCAAAGAATGCTCAAACTATCGCACAATTGCACTCATTTCACATGCTAGCAAGGTTATGCTCAAAATCCTACAAGCTAGGCTTCAGCAGTACGTGAACCGAGAACTACCGGATGTACAAGCTGGGTTTCGAAGAGGCAGAGGAACTAGAGATCAAATTGCCAACATTCGCTGGATCATGGAGAAAGCACGAGAGTTCCAGAAAAGCATCTACTTCTGCTTCATTGACTATGCAAAAGCCTTTGTGTGGATCACAACAAACTGTGGCAAATTCTTAAAGAGATGGGGATACCAGACCACCTTACCTGTCTCCTGAGAAATCTGTATGCGGGCCAAGAAGCAACAGTTAGAACCGGTCATGGAACAACCGATTGGTTCAAAATAGGGAAAGGAGTACGACAAGGCTGTATACTGTCACCCTGCTTATTTAACCTATATGCAGAGTACATCATGAGAAATGCCAGGCTGTAAGAATCACAAGCCGGAATTAAGATTGCAGGGAGAAACATCAATAACCTCAGATATGCAGACGATACCACCCTAATGGCAGAAAGTGAAGAAGAACTAAAGAGCCTCTTGATGAGGGTGAAAGAGGAGAGTGAGAAAGCTGGCTTGAAACTCAACATTAAAAAAACTAAGATCATGGCATCTGGACCCATCAATCCCTGGCAAATAGAAGGGGTAGAAATGGAAGCAGTAACAGACTTCATTTATTTGGGCCCCAAGATCACCGCAGACGGAGACTGCAGCCATGAAATTAAGAGACGCTTGCTCCTTGGGAGGAAAGCTATGGCAAACCTAGATAGCATATTAAAAAGCAGAGACGTCACCTTGCCGACAAAGATCCACATAGTCAAAGCTATGGTTTTTCCAGTAGTAATGTATGGCTGTGAGACCTGGACCATAAAGAAGGCTGAACGCCGAAGAATTGATGCCTTTGAAGTGTGGTGCTGGAGAAGACTCTTAAGAGTCCCCTGGACTGCTAGGAGGTCAAACCAGTCAATCTTAAAGGAAATCAACCCTGAGTGCTCATTGGAAGGATTGATAATGAAGCTCAAGCTCAGATACTTTGGTCACCTAATGCGAAGAGAGGACTCTTTGGAAAAGACCCTGATGCTGGGAAAGATGGAAGGCAAAAGGAGAAGAGGACGGCAGAGGATGAAATGGCTAGATAGCATCACTGAAGCAATGAGCATGAAATTGAGCAAACTCAGGGAGGCAGTAAAAGATAGGAAGGCCTGGTGCAATATGGTTCATGGGGTCACGAAGAGTCGGACACGACTTAACGACTAAACAACAACAATAATGTAATCTGATAGGACCCAGGAGATGACCCTTTTCTGCTGCAGTGCCTGCCTTTGAAACATGATCTCCCCAGAGGTTAGATTGGCCCTGACCCTGCTTGCCTTTGAAAGGCTCTAAATACATAGTTGTGTCAATGGGATCAGGTTATGTTTGGACCTGCTAGATGCTTATACTGATTGATCCATGACTTGCACTTGTCTGCTTTTTACATTTTAATTTGGTCTTAGTTATTTTTTGTTTGGTTGATTGCTTCTATCCATATACCTTAACCACTGTCTTTTCTACTTCCTTCAACCTTAATAAGCATAACTGCTTTTTCTAGTCCATCCTCTATTGCTATCACATTTTAAAGTGGCTATTGCTTGCTAATCATCACCACAAGGGAATAGTTTGTCTTTATTTGACTTGGGGTTGATTGATTGGGTTTTTTGGCATACATGCTACTGTTATTAACCAGGTCCAGATCCATAATTCAAATACAGAAATCTTGCTCTTTCTCAACATTCAAGATTCATAGTCTTACATTACTTCTGGAAATGCCATCATTTTAAATATTTTGATCATTGTTGCCACAAATATCCTTATTCCTCATGATCCTGGCCATGTTTGTCATTGTGTTCCTCAGCAGGATTAATCTTTACTTTTTCAGCATACAATCCATCTTTAGCCCTTCTGGAATCCAAGACATCAAAACTGTCTGCTACTTTATTTCTCTACAGACAACTATAAGTTCACTAAGCATGCTGGTTTGCATGTTCTTACATTGAACAGTAACTCAACTTTTTAAATTTACATTTTTACTTTCATAATGAGTTCTCTTTTAAAAAAATATTTACAGCTAATAAAGCA
Source organism: Liasis olivaceus (assembly GCA_030867105.1). Lineage (NCBI taxonomy): Eukaryota > Metazoa > Chordata > Lepidosauria > Squamata > Pythonidae > Liasis > Liasis olivaceus. The sequence goes on along the minus strand of CM061352.1, from coordinate 80,450,627 downwards.
ATGCTATCCGCCTATCACAAGCCACTGGTATTTAGGCCATATATTTTGATTCCGGCAGTCATCTTTTCAAATCTTTTAATATATTTGTTGGAAATGTTATATGAATATGGGGACAATATAGATAATTGTCTCACTCACTTTCCTATTCTGAACTTTTCTACTCCTCCAGCCTTCGTTCTTACAGTAGCTTCTTGTTCACTGTAAAATTTCCTCAGAAAAATAATCAGTTATTCAGGCATATTCATTGGCATTAATCTATTCTACATTCTGGCATAATTTATACAAAATCTGTCTATTGTTAATAAAATGTATGTAAGCCTCTTTATATTTTCTTGCTCTCTCCATTATCCATCTTATGCAAACAATCTGATCCTGTGTCCATCTGCATTTTCTAAAATCTACTTGGCAGAAAATGGAATGCGGTCGTCCAGAACACTCATATATGAAGACCGAAAAGCCTATGGTTATTTCTGTCTCTTGGGAGGGTTCTATTCTAAGACTACCATATCTGGGCTGCAAAAATCCAGATGATCACTGGATGGCAAGAAATAGAAACAGTCAACTTCTTGCTGATATCTTAGTAGTTGTATGCATGTTTGCAGGAATTACATGCTAGTCCTTATCTATTTTTACTTGTAAGTTGTTAAGAAAAATGTTGTATGTATGAGAAATTATTACTGTGGTGATTTGCTCTTTCTATTTCATCTCCTTTCTTTGCTACAAGCCACACAAGCTAATTCAAAATTTGTTGACACAGAACTGTTAGTACTTTCACTGCGTTTTGTCCTTCATCTTTAATAGTTCAGTAAGTATCTTGTCTGTGCCCGGTGTTTTTCTATTTGACAAATGGTCCACTTCTTACCATACCTCATATTCTAGTAGAGTCCGTTCCTGAACATATTATCTCTAGTCAGTTATTTTTGTCATTTTATAGTCCTACTTGTGAAGAATTTCAGTATAGCCTTTTCCATCTTCCATTAAATTCATTGCCTCTTCTAGATCTATTTTGTTATTATTCTAAGTATTCCTTTCTTAGCTACAAATCTTATTGTGAGTTCTCTAATCTTCTTAAAAATAGACATATCTAGACTGCAAAATACGGACAAGTACTATATGGCAGAAAACAGATACAGAAAATCCTAATTGGTTGTCATCTAGATTTTTGGAGATGTAGTATGCCTATTAGGAACATGACTCATTTTCTTTTCTTACTATGTTCATCTATTTGATGACATTCTTGATTGAGATATCTTATCTTTCATCATATATTTCTTACGGCCATTGTTCTTCGGCTGTTACAATAGCTTGTTCTGAAAACCGCTTGGAGTTCTTTTTTTTTCAAATTTTAGACATATTTTGTTGTGCAAAGTGCAGCAAAAGGTCCCAAAAATCATGCTCTCAGGAAAATTACACATCAGCATGACAGCTTGCAAAATGCAATATCCATATTTTGCTTTCCAAAGAAAATCCAGTCAGAAAATATAAACTAACTGGTCTTTATTGATAAAAATGCAAAACTTCATAAAATACAAGATGCATACAAAATATAGGAGATAACAAAGACTTCTTCTCACCTTAGCTTCCAAGACTTAACCACAACAAAGTCTCTAGCTAAAAAACACTCTCAGAGAAGAGGTACACTACTTGGTTACTAGTTAAGACTACATAACCTATAAAAACCTACATGGTTAACTTTACAAGACAAACTGAACTGACTGGGCATTTAGCCCTCCCGTTATATTACCAGCATGTACACCCCCACTGAATAACTAACATACACATTATAGTAGGTGGCAGTAAAAATCATAACAGAATCACAAGATACTTTGTTTACATTACTCATAGAATAATCTCGACACCTGTTGTTGTATAGCTAACGGGATGACCTTCTTCCCATGAGAAAATCCTGATATATTTTTCCACTTCAGTTTTCATAAGATCTCTTATCTTTTCCAGTAGTTCTTCAGATTCTCTTTTGTACCAGTTAAATGTAATGAATCTTTTCCTTACATTATTCTTTTATTATGACAGTAAACATGCTATACTTATTCTCTTTAATTTTCTAAGTGTTGTTTGTGCATTTGACATTAATGTTTTGTGTCTGATTCACAACCTGCATCTCTAAGTGTCCTGGCTGACCAGATTGCACTTTTCCATCTTCTTCTTCTGTTAAGTAGTCAATCTGACTCTGGTATGCATCAAGTAAAATCTCTTTATAAAATCTATATTTATGTTATGTAAAACAAGTTTTGACAAGACAAGAATTCTTTTCACAACACTCTATTAACCAATCTCTTGCATTATGGTATTTACCCAATTCAAATCTTCCTCTACTTCCAGATTCCTCCATTTCTCTAACTTTCACATTTCAATCAAAATAACAGTACTATATAATTTCTTGATGTGTATTTAGCACTTTTTAGCGTCTTCTACCATTGCATCCATATTTCAGAGGTTTTGATAGAGAATTACATGACACATACACACATTCCTCTCCTGCCTTGTCTAATTGCACACTTCTCTGGACTTTTTCCTGTGGTATCACCCATAGTCTGAATTACTCTTAACCTCACCCCTCTCCTTTCACCCTTCAATCTTAACAGAATGCAGCAGGAGCTCCTGCTATTGATCACTCAGCCATTGAAGCTACTGAGCCCACATATTAATCTTATGTAAAGGATAATCATTTTAATTGCAACTAATTAAAGTGGCTCTCCTCATTTTGGGGTGCAGCTCTCAAATCACCATTCAAACCCAAATATTGTATTTGATCCACAATATGTTCTAAATAACTGTCTGAAGAAATTAAAGCAGCCATTAACATTCTATTAAATTTTCAGTAGTGGGAGAAACTGTTTGAGGAACTGGGATGAGACATGAACACTGAAACATGCTGCAATAGATAGGGTAAAATATTAAAATAGTAGTAGCAGACATTAAAACTGGAAAGTACATTCAACAGCTGTTAAATGCTGGCACTTTCAAACACTGAAACCAATGAAGAAAATGCAGTATGTGTGAATATGAAGAAGTGAGAAGAAAAGAATATGCAAAAGAATAAATATTTAAGTATTTCAGCAGTAAACTTAGATCGATGGTCAGAGTATGATTTATTAGAACAACTCAAAAGGAACAGACTTACCTGTCATAAATTCACAGGTGATACATGTTTCTCTTATGCTAATCTATCACTATCCTTCCATGTCAGAAACAAAATACTTCCGCATGCCTGAGCTACAAGTAAGGGAAATTATTTTTATCCAAAGGTCAAGACTAAAAGGTATGGGCATTTTTCATTTTTCTGCTACTTAGAAGAAAATGTTGCAGCACTGTATTTAGATTCAGACCACAACTGATGGTTGCAAAGACAGAACCCCCTTCAGGGAGTAGGGTTTAAATAAAGAAATGTCAACTTTTCCTTCAGACTGAACTAGTTTTCTGTGATGTCTAATGAAGACAGTTGGACACTGTTATGTCTCTAAGGTAGAAGGCATCCTCATTCCAGCTAAGTGAGACTGACTATTTTTGTTCAATTCATAAATAGATCGTTTTCATTTCAGATAATTTAGAGGAAGCGTTTTTACAAAGTTGGGTAGTTGGAATGACCATAACTTCAAAGTTCATCTGAAACTGTTACAATATGAATCCAGTAAGTGAAATACTAAAAGTAAAATAAAACACATACTCATGTATGTTACACACACACATATACAGTCGTGTGAAAAAGTACACTCTCTTTGAGTTCTATGGTTTTATGTATCAGGACATAATAAAAATCATCTGGTCCTTAGCAGTTCTCAGAAGTAGGTAAATACAACCTCAGATGAACAACAACACATGACAAATTACACCATGTCATCATTTATTTTACAAAAAGAATGCCAAAATGGAGAAGCCATATGTGAAAAACTAAGTATACCTTATGATTCAATAGCTTGTAGAACCACCTTTAGTAGCAATAACTTGAAGTAATTGTTTTCTGTATGACTTTATCAGTCTCTGACATCATTGTGGAGGAATTTTGGCCCACTTTTCTTTACAACATTGCTTCAGTTCATTGAGGTTTGCAGACATTCATTTATGCACAGCTCTCTTGAAGTCCCACCACAGCATTTCAGTTGGGTTGAGATCTGGACTTTGACTGGGCCATTGCAACACCTTGATTCTTTTCTTTTTCAACCATTCTGTTGTAGATTTGCTGATGTGCTTGGGATCATTCTCTTGTTGCATGACCCAATGTCAGCCAAGCTTTAGCTGTCAGACAGGTGTCCTCATATTTGACTCTAGAATACTTTGTTATACAGAGGAGTTTATGGTCAACTCAATGACTACAAGGTGCCCAGGTTCTGTGGTTGTAGAACAAGTCCAAACCATCACCCCTTCACCACTGTGCTTGAAGGTTGGTATGAGATGTTTGTGCTGATATGCTGTGTTTGGTTTTCGCCAAACGTGGCACTGTGCATTATGACCAAACATCTCCAGTTTGGTCTCATTTGTCCAAAGGACAGTGTTCCAGAAGTCTTGTGATTTATTCATATGCAACTTTGCAAACCTAAGCCATGCTGCCATGTTCTTTTTAAAGAGAAGAGGCTTTCTCCTGGCAGCCCTTCCAAACAAACCATATTTGTTCAGTCTTTTTCTAATTTTACTATCATGAACTTTAACATTTAATATGCTAACTGAGGCCTGTAGAGTCTGAGATGTAAGTCTTGGATTTTTTGCAATTTCTCTGAGTGTTGCACAGTCTGACCTTGGGGTGAATTTGCTGGGACATCCAGTCTTGGGAAGATTCACAACTGTCTTGATTGTTTTCCACTTGTGAACTATCTTCCTCACTGTAGAATGATGGACTTTCAGTTGTTTGGAAATGGCCCTATAACCCTTCCCAGATTGATGGGCACAACAGTTGCTTCTCTAAGATCATTGTTCATGTCTTTACCCTTTGGCATTGTGTTAACACACACCTCAATACTCAAGACCAGCAAACTCCTCAAACTTCAGCTTTTATAGAGGTAGTCACACTTGCTGATGATCAGTTGATCAAGGGCATTTGATTAGCAGCACCTGGCTGCTACTTAGCTTCTTCATACCTAGTAAGTATGAAGTAAGGGTGTACTTACTTTTTCACACATGGCTTCTCTGTTTTGGCTTTCTTTTTGTAAAATAAATGATAACATGGTGTAATATGTCATGTGTTGTTGTTCATCTGAGGTTGTATTTACCTACTTTTGAGAACTGCTAAGGACCAAAGAGGGTGTACTTTCTTTTCACACAACTGTACATACAAATATGATATCTATATAGGTTAGAATTAAATTGGGGAAGCAGAATTTCTCAGGGAAGGAATGTCAATTATGTAAATGACCAACAATTGCCCAGTTTCATGGCCAAGAAGCACAAGGTAAAAACTTTGGGAAAGGTAGGAGAAAAAAGCATTGGTATTAAACTGCAGTGGGTATAAAAGGGCATTACCCCTTCATGGTGATAGGGTGAAAATCAAATGTTTTAGTGGCTTCTTTTTAGTCACATTAGTAAAGTGAAAAGGGGAAAAATGTGGAATGCCTCTAGGCTATAGGCAAGAGCCAAAACCTTCCTACAGTGCTTTCCAAAATCCATTATCAGAAAAGTAGTTGGCATATTATATAAGAAATAAATGATGGATTTCCTCCTGCTGTGGGGATACTGTCAGTCATAAGTGGACCTGTTTAATTGCTGTACTATATTGATAGATACTAAAAGAAAAGAAGGAATAGTTAATAGTATGTTTCACAGATGCAGAGTATATAATCATAATAGGAAAAAATCCAGTGGATGAAAGGAGATGCAGGAGGCCATGTTCTCATTATTATGCATGCAAGAAAAATGTGTATAATCTGCCACATGCAAATCTCTTGGCTATAAACTATGAATGGCAAAAGCATTGTGAGATCTTGTAAAATGTGTTGAAAACCTACTTCATAATTGCATGATAAAGTAGATGAAAAATATATGGACTCAATGGAAGTTCATATATTTTAAATTTTATTTTCTTTATTTCCACATTTACGCAGACAACTTGGATTATTGATATTATTATTAGTTTGCAACAACTCTGTCTCTAGGTAAGGTTTATCTTTATTATTTATTTCTCATTATTTATTGGGTTTATACCCTGCTATAATCAACCAACTTTCAGTGGCTTATAAGGAATATGAAAATGACAATCAGAATAACAACATTAGTGACAAAAAAGGAAATAATAATAATAATGCAAGAAAATCAATAAAACATTTGGAATAATTCATTTTTCAATAACTTGCTAAGAGCTAGTGGGAAAGTGGTGAATTTGGTCATTTATTTCTGCTAAGCATAATTATGAATGCTAAATATTTTGCACAAAACAATCTGTGCACACAATATATTCATTACCCATGATACCCAGGCATTTGAAATTAAATTTAGAATAGTTTACACTCCTGGTGTTATCGTTTGCATTAACTGATTGATAGTAATCCCAACACTGCATTTTAAGCTGGGTATATAAGTGGGTACATAGGTATATACAGTCAAGTATATAAAATACTCCCGTCTCAAACAAAAAGATGGGTGGGAGGAAAAGATGCATAAATCCATCCTCATCACCTCTATTTTCCAACATGTAGATATCTTCAGGGACAATAGAGTCTCACCATTACAGATAGTTAGTTCACACATCAAGCAGGATGCATGAGGGATAGAGCTACTGTGTTTATGCCTACTTCCTTAGGTCACAAGTTTAACTTCCAGGCTCTAATAAAACTTATATTAGAAAATATTAGCTTATATCTGAGTTTTCTGAAAATGTGCCCTGATAACATACAGTAATATTCTTTACTTGAACATGTAATGATCTAGTATCTAGAAATAATCTTATGCTTTGAAGAGCCATCACAAATCAAGGATCACAAATAGCAAGACAAAAATCTGAAACATGCCTCCAAATCAGTCATGAAGTACTTACAGGAAAGATACTGGAATAATCTTCACAGTCCCTAGATTTGAATATTATTGAAAATCTCTGAGGTGATCTCAAACATGCAGTGCATGAAAGGAGACCTAGAAGCATTTCTGAAAACTCCTGCAAGGAAGGAGAGAAAGACTCTAGGCTGGCTAAAAGGAATCTTTGGAAACTATTGTTTCTGCTAGAGAAATTTTACAAAGTACTGTTTGAAAGAAAGTCCAAACTTTTGCACTTGCCATCTATACTGTTTTCTTACTTTGAATCTGTGTGCAACTACACATATATAATAAGTATGTATTCCTTCATATGTAGGAGTTGTGTAGCTTCTGTTTATTCATTGGAACATACAATTTGAGCTAAACGTGCCTAAATGTTTACACACAACTGTATACACAAATGTACAGATTTATTGTGTACTATATTGGCTTCTAGTAGAAAGGTGGGATGGGAAAGTTGATAATGAAATAAATAGAATAATCTTTTAAAAGACCATATGAAAATGTGTTCGTAGTAAGTAATAAAGAATAAAATGGGATCCTGAGAGATGTCCAAGAAAGGATTACTTACAGTACAATATTTATTCAATTACCATTTGTATGTTATACATAGAAGAAATGTTCTAGAGATTTGTTGTAAGAACAAAAGTTTGTTAATCAGTATTGTACTATACATTATACTATAAACTAAACATCAGAGTAAAGTGGTATAAGATCTGATCCACCATCTCATGCTAGAACAATGCTGATTTGTTTGATTGATTGACTGATTGATTGATTGAATCTTTTATTGCACAGCTAGCAATAGAATAACCCTTTACTGAACATATCTACCAGGGCATGAACTCTAAGTATTTGAACTTTCTTAGGATGGGAGTTCAAAGTCAATTTAAATATTGAGTTTCTGAGTAGTTTCATAGATTTTATTTTCCCCTGTTAGCCTTCATTCCTTCCAGGGGTCATGGGCCTCCATTCAGTTGAGACATTTCTGTTACACATTTTTTAATATATGTGGTTCAGTTATCTTAATCTGTCATTCTGAAAGGGGAAAGGATGCACACAATTTCAAATAAACATTTTTTAATCACTGTTGCATATACAGAAATATATGCTGATGCATCAATAATAGGAATTCTATAATGTGACATGATCTTCACATCTTGGATAAAGCCAGGAGACTGCAGGAGAATTGCCTGCATGATCTTGTAGCCATTTCAGGAATCCTTGAGCAAAACATCCCTATTGTTTTGAAAACTGCTATACCATGCTGGGTTTTTTAAAAAGTTGAAGAAGAAGGAGGGAACATTTATTACATTTATATATTTTTATTCTTAAGAAGATTCCTTTATTATATATATACATATAAAATAAGTGCAACTTCATCCACTTCTAGCTTGGATCTGAATTTTCATATGGATTCTTAATTAAAAATAAGAATGAACATTTGACAGACTGGGGAAAAATAGCAGATAGTTAAACCAAACAGATAAATATTTGCCCACCTCTCTCTAAATTACACCAGTCCTAAAGCAAAGATTGTTGCAGCAACTGGGAGTCAGTCATGGATTCAGAAGACCACTGTGTTTTAGATACAGAATGCAAGTCCATGTATTTTTTCCAGTCAGTACCTCTGTTATAAAAGGATACATTGAAAGTTCAGGTATTAAATATGTGGTAATTTATGGTATAAAAAGGAGCATTTCCAATCTTCTGTTATAAGTTCTCTCCATCTTTTTTCCATTAGCTGGTAATCAGTATATATAGGTCAAAATGTCAGATGGTAGAACATATGAAACGCAAATTATTATTTTTATTGAAAAGCCTATCCATTTTGAATCAAGATGGCCATGGAGGACAGCGCTTAGTAACTGGAAGGCAGAGGTTATGCCCACTGAAGATAAAAGTGGCCATTAGAAGTTGGACAGATCCTAGTGCTTTATGGGATCATCACAAAAGTTAATGTCAAGGCACTAGAAATTTTGCATACAAGAAGATCCTTGGTAGAGAAAATATAGAAAATACCACTAACATCAAATCAGATAAATACAGTTAGGTGGCTTCAGTGATGGGCTGACAAAGAGAAACATAAGTTGTGGCATTTGCCTAATAATATCACACATGTTTCTCCATTTGCCTCTCTTACCCTTCTGCAGATGCCAATGTGCTTTACATAAGCGTTCAAGAGAAAAGCTAAAAGAAAAAACAAAAAATCTTCCATGACCACAAAGAAAAGTTTCACCACTGCCATGATAAATGAGAGTAGACAGCATCAACTCACACTATTGATTCGGCTTTCTATAATAGAGATCGCGCTTACTTATTTACCTAAAGAGTGATAAATGGTGGCTGCAACGGTGGTAGTAGCTGTATCCTGCTTATAAATATCACTGAATTGAACTTTTCTCCAAGGGATAGCAGTTGATTCAATGCAAATACTTAATAGGGCCTTCGCCCTAATTGTTGGCTAAGTCAGAGTAGTTATGAGCAGAACCATAGCATCAAAGGATTGTATATTGCATAGGTACACAGTTGGGAGTCTGGAAATTCCAACACTTTGCTGTGGGGACCTGCCCCTTTTGCAGTGCAGTTCAGTCCTCAATAAGTCATTAAAATGTTTTCACGCAAAGTCTGGTTAAAATTGTGCTATACTCATATAGGATAGCTCTCTTTTTGTCACATCCAATCTCTCTTCCACAATATTCTCATAGGCTCGCTTAGATTAAGTGGATGATTCTTTAATACTAAATTCTTTATTATTTCTGATGAGTAATAGTTATTTCATGTAGGGACCATAGTAGATTCCTTTCCCACATATTAATGATAACATAAATACCTATTCTAGACTTCTGTGATGACAGTCTTCCCCCCGCATATATGGATATTATCTCTAATTGTCAGTGCAGAAAAGAAGTCACACATAAAACAGCTTTTGAGAGATTGGATCACAGACAAAAGATAAAAGCAACAGTTATACTAAGTATGTTAAAGTTAATTTTGACATATTCAATAGCTTACATGCTGTGGACACACAAGGAAGCAAATTACATTTGTGTAGGTTTCTTTTCATGTACACACAACTCTTAGCTGAGGTCATGGTTTCCTATTTCACTTCATATTCTTCCTGCTGATTGACTGGAATGATTAGTAAGGCTTCCAGTGATCTCATTCAAAGAGTTTTATTTCTCTGCCTTCCATCTCTGAAATTAGTTATCACCTTTCATTATAAAGTTTTGCCAAGCAGGAACTCAGTTTTGTTCTTTATTAGATGTACTTTAAGTCCTTGATCTTTTTTTCAGACTGAACCTTGACCTGTACCAGTGACAGAATCTATTTTTTATACTGTCATTTGGATAAAAATGCCTAAACAGAATTAGAATAACTACTAATCATGCATAAAAAATAAAAGGTCTTTTCCAGGTTTCAAACATCTCATTATGCTCTATCTGTTCAACTATGTCAGTTGAAAAAGAAGACTATTTCACTGCTTTCTATAGAATTGTATATTGCACTTTGTTAATTTGCTACGTGAACATTCACTGTGTGTACCTCCCGGCTGGTGGAATGAGGGCATAAAGTTGTCTCCAGAGTAGAGATCCTATCTTACATAAAGGTACACTTTATTATCTTAAAATGTGAGCAGACGGGATAAAACTGGGCTTTGCTTGCCCAGTTTTGTCCTTATTCAGCAAAGAATGCTGCTTGTGACATGGTATGAGTATGGCTCAGGCTGGTTACCTTTTCTATCATGCTAAAAATCTGAAAGCTTCAACTGACCCAATTCATAATGGACGGTACGAAGTCAATATATCTGGGACAATCTAGTGTCTACCAGAGCATGACTTCTCATTTGGAATCTAAGAGGACAAAATGATTAAATATATTAATTAATAAAGGAAAGTAAAAATAGAAATAGTATGTGTTCATGAAACTAAAGAGAAAGGGGGAGAATTAATAGGTCTGAATGAAGGCAGACTGAGTGAAGTGGAAATAATGAATACATAAATGAAAGCACAGGTGTAGGTTTAATTATGAATGCATAGGCTAAAATACATGTCAGAAAGTGTGAATTATTGTCATCTAGGTAGTTGTGGATGCATATGAAAGTGGGGATCCATTGGATGGTGATAGCTGCATGTTACACTCCAATGAATGTAATAATGAAATTACCAGGGATGAGTTTTGGGGAAAATTGTGCAATGCTCTGAATTAATATAGCCAGGGGGGAGGGAATGAAGTTCCTACTATCAAGGATACTTAGCATGAAATATGTAATGACTTTAATTCAATAAAGTAATGTTTTGTTTAAATTGTACTCTTAATTGTATAATAGAGTCAAATGTAATCAAAGAAGAAATTAATTCACCTTAATGTAATATAGCTCTTACACAGATTGCCCATGATCAGACTGCATATCTTGCTGAATCTTTCTCTTTTCAATACATAACAGATACCATAAAATCTATAAGAACAGGAAAATCTCCCAGTTCTGATGGTTATCTTAGGACATAAATTTATTTTATGTGTGTGTGTCAATACGGTCAGAAATTTATAATAAATGACATGTTTTTCTTTAGTGAAACATATATAACAAGTAATTGCCTTATTTTTGCATGAAATGTTGACAACAAAATATTAGCAGTCACAGTTCATAGATTGCAGGTTATACCATCTTTATTTATCCATTCTGAACAATCTGATTTCATAAAAGATTAACAAGTATGTAATAATAGTAGATTGTTCACTGATATTCTTGTTACACACTCAGAAAAATTGAACTGATGGCCTTCTTGAATGTGGAAAAAGTCTTTAGTATGGTTTGGTGGAGATTTTTTAAAGAAGCATTGACTGATTATGGATATCCTTTTTTAATTACTTAAATTGATTGGATTACTAGATTGGTAATAGCAGTTCTCTATGCTACTGGTATTACAAATAAAATTACTTTCTCATCTCTCAGTCTATTTTATGGAACTCATCAAGGATGTCATTTATCTCACTTATATCTGATTTTTGTTACATTAGCATGTTTTACGTGATAAAAGAAAGATATACCAACAATATTTCGTGTTTGTATGCTTTATACAAAAAAAAAAAAAATAGTGATATTATGAAATTATTTAGATAATTGTCAGGTTACTCAATTTATTATAGGCTACAGGTAGTCCTCAAATGGGATGGTAATTGGGACTGGAATTTCATTGCTAAGTGTAACTCCAGCACTATGTGGGTCATTAAGCAGGAAGAGGTGGCAGTCAAAGCAAAGCAGGCCAGAGGGTGCCACGGGGGTGCTCTGGGCAGGCACTATGGAGTGCAGGTAGGTGCGCAGGTGCTGTGGGCAAGTGGGACAGAGCACAGGTGGGTGCACTGGTGCATGGGTGCTGTGGGGGATAGGGGGCACCACAGGCAGGCGCTATGGACTACAGGCAGGCAAAAAAGCAGTGGGAGCAGGAACAGCTTGCAACTTCCTGCCAGCTTCCCCACTGACTTTGCTTGTGGGAAGCTGGCAAGGAAAATTGGAAATCATGATCATGTGACCACAGCTTGCTGCAACATTGTAATCATGAGCTGAATACCAAGCATCCAGATCATGATCAAGTGACCACAGAGATGCTTCAACGGGTCACTGAATGAGGGATCATAACCCAAGGACTACCAGCATAGGCTCAGTTAATTGGATTAAGTCCTTTATATTTTCTGTAGGCTCTAATTTTTCTATAGAAATTTGTAAAAAGTTGGGACTTGTCTGCACACACACAGAAATACTTATTTCAATACCATAAGTATTTTTGTAACAGTTAAAAAGTACCTTAAAGGTAGATTTTGTTATTTACAAGAACTCTGGAATAAATGCTTGGAATACAGCCATTAACAAATGAACAGTTAAGAGTTTTAAAACATATAAAGTATGTTTCCTGTGATCTTCAGATGAGATTAATTCAACAAAAGATTGCCTTTCAAGTTTACTGGACATTTAAGAAGATGTGTTAAAAGGAATGATTGTGTTGTGGAATAATAATTCCACACCCAATGAACAGAGAAGCCTAACCAATAAACAAACACAAACAAATATTAGCTAAAATATCATAGCACCTGCCCCTCAAAACAGACAATAGGGTTATGGTAGTTATAGATTTAAGGATAAGCATAATACAAAGTTTCTATTTTGTAGACTATATGGATGCATACGGCAAAATGTTACATTGTTGCTCATAGTCATTTAAGAAGCTGATTTGCCATTTGTCATTTTGAGAAATATTCACTGAAGCTCTCTTGACATGCATACTGAATGTATGACAGTTGTTTCCTTGTGCAGGACTTGTTCATCTAGAGATAAAGGTGAAGGCCTCCATTTGTGACAAATTTATCTCTATAGCTGTTCACTGCAATATTCAGGAAATATAAAATGGATAACTGGATACTTACTCATATGATCTGGCATATCCACTATCTTCCCATACTGTACAGATCGTTTGTGAATATGGTATTACAAAGATCAATATGTTTCAAGACATGAATGTATTTTTGAATTCAATTTCTATAACCAGTACTTAGGTGCAGTCCTAGATCGGTGCATGTTACACTTCTGCTTCTCAAGCTGCATTGGTTGCCAGTGTGCTTCCAGGTCCAATTCAAGATGATGGTAGTGACCTATAAAGCCCTTCATGGCATGGAGCTGGGTTATTTGAGGGCCCACCTGTTCCCAGGTATGTATACCCATCCTATTAGCTAGGGTCTGGCTCCCATCCATTAGGGAATGTCACCTGGCAGGAGTGGGAGTGCCTCTTTCCAGGAAGAGAGCCTTTTCTGTCATTAAGCCTATTCACACAGAGATTAAATTGGTCTCAACCCTACTGGCCTTTCACAAGCCCTTAAAGACATGGTTTTATCACTGAACATGGGGATGCAGATGTGTGACAGAGCCTATGCAATAATTATGTTGATTTGTTGCTTTGTTGTTTATTTATTTGTTGTTTTGTTGATTTGCTGTTCATTTTCTTCTTAGTTGCTGATTATGTGTGTGTTGGGTTTGTTTGTTTTTTAACTGCTATATGTTTTATTATATTTTTAACTGTTAGTCACCTAGAATTATGAATTTGAGATGGGTGGCCATATGGAATGAATGAATGAATGAACGAACGAACGAATGAGTGAACAGACTATAGAAGTATAAGATACTGTGATTTATCACAGTATGAAGTACTGTAAGTTTACCAAGCATGGGTAGAATCCAAAAGATTACACTTTGCTGGTGACAGGTGGTGTGACACCATCAATACAATGTATTGAAAGTGGAATTTGGTAGCAATGCTTTAGAGTTTCTGAGGAGCAAGAACAAGGAGCCCTGAAGCAACAGGTTATATGCCTCTGGTTTACATGACAATAGTAAAAGATAAGAACTATGTGGCTGGTAAAGTTAATTCTAAATGCTCTGACCGTTAATTTGGCAATAGTATGTTGGTTAAGGATCCACTTGGATTCTTAAATGATTTTATAAAAGGCTAACATTTTACTGTTCAAGATTCTGAGGAGAAATGGTATTTGAAAAACAAAAATAAAACAGTTTCAGTGACTGCTGAAGAACCAATCCTCAAAGGCACAGCCTTTAAAAAGATCTAACTCTAGAAACATAACATGTGATATAGTAAAGCTGGGAATGATGGAGACAGCCTTCTTGTAATTAATATTTCTACAACCTTCATTTCCTACCTCATTTTATTTGTGGGGCCAGTAAATTACACAGTGACAAAAGCAGATTCCAGAAGACCACTGAAGGACAGGATAAGCTTGAAGGGTATTTTATATATACATAATTTAGTGGCACTCACAATGGCAGCTTTGACAACAAGGCCACTGATGTTAGACGTTTCCATTAAAGTTAGAACATAGAATGGTGCCTTAGCTAAATGAGATACTGTCATTTAAAAAGAAGAAATACTTTAAATGCTACTATGGAAAACATTCTGTATTTACAAAGGAGCAATAAAGAAAAATTTTAAATGCTACTAAAATTTTTAAAAATAGCTGTTGAGTTTATTAAACTGGTTAAATAATGTAAATAAGGATGTAGTAAAAATAATTAATGGGAAGGTGTTTCTGTGGCACAGGGAAAATATGTGATATGTGGCCAATATGTTATATATCATTTGAAAATTCAAATGTCTTGGATCATTTGCTCTTTTCATATTCTGATATAAACGGAATTGATTCATATATCCAAGGCTGATGTGTGCTTCTTGCCAGTTCTGCACATATCCCTGACTTTAACTGATTTTGAAAAAGTTAAGGAAGTGGGACTACAGTAGATTTGGTACTTGGATGGGAAACTAAAAGAAAATCTGAGGCGTGTAGACTTAGTTAACTTAGGAAGTTAAAAAAAAATCTGGAAGAAACCAATGGCAAACTGCTTCTATGTTGAGCAAAGACTCTGTGTGTGTGTGTGTGAGTGTGTGTGTGTATGCTGATTTAATCATCAAGATCCAAACCTGACTCAAGGAAAACTTTATTCTATTTATTATTCCTTTTTGTTAGTTGTTCCTCAGTTTAAAAAAAAATGAAAAGAAAACCTGCATGTGTGTCATGCTGTATGCAATTATCAACAATAAATATAATGTTATATTCAACTAAAACGCAGTTTAGCCTATTTTCCTAAATAGGTTTTTTAGAAAGTATAACTATTACAAATACAGGCATCTTTGTGTGAAAGTTTTGAAGCAGAAATCACATCTGTCATTGGATTACATGAATTAGTGATGTTACTTAATTCTTTCAAAACAAGAGAAAACAAAAACTGGTGCAGAAATTAGTTATCCAATATCTTTGCATTTCCCATATCTATTTTTGTCAGATATCCAGTACAAATCTCAATGCATATTTTAGTGTGAACTTTATTGGTTATTTTATAAAAGAAAAAAATGGATGAGTGAAAAAAATGAAATGGATCAGTAATAATCTAATTTGTCCCTCTCTACCATGGACTAATTAATGTTGTTCACAGTGGTTAAGTTCACACAGCATGCTAACAAAAGCTGACTTTGTTGTTGTGCAGTCATTCAACCGTTTCCAACTCTTTGTGACCTCATAGACAACAGTTGTGCAGGATTGTCTGTCAGTAATGGCTTATGTAAGTTCTTGTAAGCTCATGTCATTATATCAGTTACTGTATAAAATCAACTTGTCTTCTGTCACGTTCTTTTTCTGTTGCCTTTAATTTTTCCAACTATCAGGTTTTTTTTCCCCCCAGAAACTCTTGGCTTTGTCCAAAGTATTAAGTTTTAGTATCATTATTAGTGCTTCTAGTGAGATGTCTGTTTTATTTCATCTAATATTGAATAATTCTTTCAATTATTGTCTTTCTCTCCCTAGCCAGGAGCCAGCTTTCCCTATAAGGTGACATCTGATATAGCTTATACATTCAGCTCCAAATTGTTATAACTGAACCTTCACAACTATACCATGGGTTGAGCAATGTTAGAAGAGAATTAGAAATATTGGAGATGGTATGCTGCTGCAAGCCAAAAGTTGGGCTCACGTAAAACATACTTGTCCAAACAAAGGCACCATTTTACAGCATAGCGTGATGGCCTGGTTCACACAACATGCCAAAACAATGTAATCACATGAAGGATCTCTCCTATCATCCCCTATATGCATGTCAAGGGAAGTTCAAATGGAGAAATGACAATTCAGCCTTTTTTAAAAATTACGGTTTAGCTCCTTAATAACTATTTAGTACATGTGCAACATTTTTGCCATATAAAATAGTAACATTGAGCTAATGCAATAGATTAATTGTGCTATAGTTGTCTTTGGACCTATGCAAGCAGTAAACTTTCCAGCCCTGTCATCTGTCTTGCAGGGTAAGTCCTAAAATATTGTAGCCATTTTCCCTTTTCTTCATTGGTTAGCATCATTGGGTGTAGATTCATCCCCAACTTGCTGAATCATAAACCACCAGGCCCTGTTTTAGCCAACTCTGATGTGTTATGCGAATCCAGCCAATGTAGTTCAGAAAGATGAGTTATTCTTTTATTCTTCTTGGAAAGGCAGAGAAAGCCTTTTTTTAAAAAAAACCATTTTTCACCATAGACAGAAATGTGAATGAAATCCAGAGTGACACTTGGTTGCCGAGAATACTGTGTTATGTCTTTTGAGGAAGATGCCTGCTGGTTAAAAACTCACTGACCTACAAAACACAAAAGCATGAAGGGAATGACTGATGTAGCAACCTTTACCCAACCATCGTCATCTGTCAGTGACTTGAAGAAAGAGCGAGGGCAAACTGCCAGCAGTCATCTTGAGTTCTGTCATTTGGGTGGCAAAAGGAGTTGCAATTCCAGATTCATCATCTTACCAAGTCACCTCAAGATGAGAATGTGTTCTTTGCAGAAAGAATCAATATGTAAGCAGGAGTTGTTATGTATTGTCAAGGGAAGCAATAACAGATCATTGCATATCTGTCCTGATCCTGATCATATTATTATTTTTTTTTAAAAAATAACTATTTACTTGGCATTCAGTTACACTTCTTCAAAACTCCCTCTCTTGTTTTATTATACATTGAGAAACATATATAATGTTTACTAGCCACAGGGCAGTGTTTCCCAACCTTGGCAACTTTAAGATGTGTAGATTTCGACTCCCAGAATTCCCCAGCAGACTGGGGAATTCTGGGAGTTGAATTCTACAGTTGCCAAGGGCGAGAAACTCTTGCATGTATGTGCTCCAGGGGGAGCACTCTTGCTTGTATGTACCATCCTAAAAGATAACAATGAAGAAAATTCCAGTATTACTTAGCAAAATAAATGGACATGTGTTTCTTTTTCTGTCAGGACCTTCATACAACAATTTTATTCCATTTTTGTCTTTATCTGTTGATTTAAATCCTAGCAGCTAATATTTGAGTTGCAAAATAGATTATCCAACTTTTAACAAGACAATTCCTTTCTGACTTTCAGAATAGTTTTTTATGCCTCACTAATGCCCATTTAATCTTCCACTTGTAGCGGTTAACCTACAGTGTCTCATTAATGAATTTCTGCCTACAGCAACGAGCATTATATGATAGCATTTTTAATCTTGCAGGACAGTACAGTATGAAAGCAGATAAAATAGATGCCATATTCAACAGCTATGATGGAATAGTTATCCTTCTAGAATAAGTGGAAACTATGTGGCCCTCTCATTAACTACAAATTCCAACAGCCCTAGTCAGCATGACCAATTAGTAAGGGATGATGGGAACTGCAGTCAAACATTGCCAGGAAGGCCATTATTTCCCACATGTGTATTATTACGGAGAATCTATAAAATCAAGACCTTGAAGGATTTTTATTAGTTCCAAATTGTGTAAAAAGGTTAAATAATTTCAAAGAAATAGAAGGGAAAAATAACAGTTCTTTCAAAATGATAGGTTTGCAAATAATACACACACTGTCTGTCACTCACACATACACATGCACAATATAGAACTATTTCCAAAACTAGAAAAGTCCAGTGAAAAGAGAAACAGCTTTGGTTCTGCCTGGTTGCTAGGTGATATGAATGCAGAGCTGTTTTGACTGTTTTTCAGCTTACACCCTTTTTTTAATCTCATTCCAGCACTCATCCATTCCAGCATTTAGTTCTAGAACATGTTGTAAAGGCAGGGATGCTGTTAAAGGAGAATTCAGATATCCTGGTTTTCTGTTCATATGAAATCTGTGGCCTTTGCCCAATACCTTGGAATAGGAATCTATTTTTCTGCCATGCTAGAGGTATGAAGAAAGGTTTATGTATTCTTTACACTGACTGAAAGACAAACTATACCAGCTGTTTAAAACAGCATCTAGACACTACTCTTATGATAATAATGATACTTAACAGTAAAAAAGGGTGTTTTTTTTATTTTTTAACTGATGTTGGCTCATGCTTGCTGATTTTATTATTTACTCGTTTCATTCTATCACACTTTTTTTCTGGGAGCATAAAGCAGCTAGCATGAGACTTTCCCCTAATTCTATTCTCTATTCTTACACATTCTGAAATATATGAATTGACTTTTTGTAAAACAAAACAACTCCCCTCCCCCCAAAAAACAATTTGCATCCTTCTCATATCAAGCTTCTAACAGACGTACATACTGAAAAAATTCATTGCAAGAGAACAGTGTTGAGGTATCTTATGAATGTTAAATATTAATAGTCATATTTTGTGTTCTTGACACTGGGTGTAATTTCAGAACTCCTTGGAAACATTTATGTTATTTTTATTGTGGTTGGTTGCACAGTCAGCCTGATGTTTAGACTGGATTTGGTATTTTTATCCACCTGTCGAGTTCTTCCAAGGATAGGCAGATGTTGTTTTTTGGTGTTAAAGGTAACGTTGCAGGATGTAAGTTGTTCCAAGTAAATTTCAGAATTCCTTGGAAACATTTATGTTGTTGTTGTTGTTATACCAATTTATTTAGCTGCCCATCTTTGTTTTTTTATAAGAACTTTATTAAGTCATAGAAAGCATAAAGGTGAAAGCGAGCAAGAAATAATAATCAAGGAAAAAAGTAGAGAACAAGAGAGTTAGTAATAGAGAAAGAATACAAAAGTGATGGAAAGTAAAGAAAAGGAAAAGAAAAAAAATACAAAAAGAATAACTTCTTATACAGCAGATGTATATAAATCATATAATAATCTCTTACTTTAAAACTACTTCTTAACATATATATTTTATATAACCTATTAATTTAACTAATCATCAAATCCATATATCATAATTTCATTTTTTTCTGTCTCCTGCAAAAAGTCCAAAAGGGGCTTCCAATTGGCATTAAACTTCATCATCCATTCTTCCATTGTAGGTAATGCTGAATCTTTTCCCCTTTGAGCATATAAAAGTCTAGCTGCAGTTATCATATACAGAAACAAAGGTCCATTAGCTTTTTCCAATTCTTTATCCATCATCCCCAAAAGGAAAGTCTCTGGTTTTGACTGTATATTAACCTTCAAAATCTTTTGAATTAATATATGAATTATAGTCCAAAATTTTTTAGCTTTATTACATGTCCACCAAAAATGGTAAAAAGTCCCTTTTTGTTGTTCACATTTCCAAAATATGTTTGAAACACTTTTATACATTTTTGATAATCTCTCTGGTGACAAATACCATCTATACACCATTTTATAGACATTCTCCTTCAAGTTATAACACAGTGTAAATTTTAATTCTTTCATCCACATATTTTCCCATTGTTCCATTTGTATATTATATCCAAACCTTTTAGCCCATTTTATCATACAATCTTTAACTTGTTCATCTTCTGTTAAAATCTCAGCAAAAGCTTATATATTTTAGCAATAAGTTGTTCATCATTAGTACACAATTCAGTATCAAAAACAGTTTTGTTTCATTCAAAACCATATGTCTTTTTATGAACTTTAAATCTTTCTCCAAGTTGTACTATGAAAATCAGTGATATGAATGTCCTTGTGATATCAAATCCTTTCTTGATTGTATTTTAATTTATCTTTGGTGAATATCAAGAATATCACCATATGTTAACCATTTCTGATTAGTTACCATTTCTTTCCTATAAAATGCATCTTGTGGCGATAACCATAGGAGTATTTTCGGACACAATCTAGGTCTATATCTATTCCAAATTCTCAAAATGGCATGTCTAATAAAGTGATTCTTAAAGTCTACATTAACCTTATCATACCATAAATATATATAGCCACCCATCTCACCACAGGCAACTCAGGATAGCATACAACAGAGCTAAAAACAGTCAATAAACATATTAAAAATATATGTTGGGTTTGTTTCTAGCAACATCTCTTTTAAACTTGGGAACAATTCCATGTGATTCAGAAAACTACCTCAAAGTAGGGAATGGGATCAATGTGATGCATATTTGTGAGGTAATAATAAGAAAGGAATTGATAGGAAAGTGTAGGAAATGTTGACTAAAATTGCTCAGTACCTTGGAATAAGAATATTTCACTATTCCTCCAAATCCTTTATCAAAGGTTAAGGAAGTTGCATATTGGAAATGTGCCTTCAATGGCACTGACTTTTCAGCACCTCACAACCAACTAACCACAAGGGACAGTCAGATGTAGATACAGAATTAATGGTTTATTGCCTACTTTTTGCCTATCATTCTGCCAGCTCTTTGTCAGTAGGCAGTCAATCAACTGAAGCAGAATATCTGCAGCACAAGTGTGCCAAGAGATTGTGAGGCTGCCTAAACTGTTACGGGACTTTGAGATAGATGAGCCAAAGCCAACAGTTTTATTTAAGGACAATCAAGGATGTATTCAACTTTCCCAAATGAGGAAGACTACATGCAGGATAAAGCACATAGATTTATTACTATATATTACTATGTGAGAAATGCTAAAGAGGGATTCACTGAACTGAAATACTGCCCATCAAAAAAGATGCTGGCATATGCATTCACTAAGCCTTTGTTCTGAGGAGACATAGAACCCTTTGATAAATGATGGAAGTTATGGTAGGAAGCATGATCCAGTGAAAAGGTGTGTTGAAAGTAAGACTTCAGTGGCACTGAATTTTCAGCACATCACAACCTACTGATCACAAGGGGAGTGATGTATAGGTAGACAATTTAGTATTTTATCTGTTGCCTTCAATATGAGTTATTCTGACTGTTCTTTGTCTTATTCCTAGGCATGGATGCATGGTACACTTGTTCTCTGACTGTCCTCCTTTTAGGATGTCATTAGCTAGGTGGTCCTTTCTGTTACTAATCGTTGCTCAGGTTAGATTCCTAGTCTCAGGAACCCCCATAAATACACACAATTGCATTCCCCCAAAACTGCAAAATCAATAAATCCTGAAGTTCAGATTCTGCATTTTGGAAGTGTACCTTTTATTGTACTATGAAACTCTGCTGAAGAACATAATCTTGGGAAGTACAGAAGGACATTTCAATGAATTGTTTTGAAATTTATTTATGTTTAAGGCTACAATTCTATGCCCAGATATTTCTGAGTAGGTTTTAAAGGATGGCATAATTGTATTCATAGTTACCATACAGCAAGCTCATAAACTCATTGAAAATTACTTCTGAATAGACATGCATAAACTTGTACTGTGATGAGTCATTAAAGAATGAAGAGTATTATTAAAGTGCTGCATTAGAAAGCTGTCACAGATGGTTTTGCTCCTAGATATCTACATTCTTCAAAAATTGTAAGCAACATAGTACATTTTTAATTTTTTTTTCCTGCAAACATCTTACTAATGCATCTTCTGGTTGGGTTTTTATGCAAATTCTAGATGTTGACAACTTCTTATACACACAGAAATGGCATTTCATAATCCTGTATTTGATTTATCCTCCTGTTGACTAAATCCAGCTGAATAGATGAGTCCTTACCTATGCAAAAGTTGATATTTGCTTTTGTTAATCATGCCTAACATCTGCAAATGGGAATGCATGTAAAATAACAGAGAAGGAAAAATTCAGTTCTCAGCATCATTTTACCACATAAAATTCCTGAATGAAATGAATCCATGCTAATAACCAGTCTGCCTGCCTGCCTGCCTGCCTGCCTGCCTGCCTGCCTGCCTGCCTCCTTCCCTCCCTCCCTCCCTCCCTCCCTCCCTCCCTCCCTCCCTTCCTTCCTTCCTTCCTTCCTTCCTTCCTTCCTTCCTTCCTTCCTTCCTTCCTTCCTTCCTTCCTTCTTCTTTGAGTCTTCTCATGGGTAAACCAAAAGGTCAGAATCTGCAAGCCATGGTATTCCCTGTGACAATCTATGGAAGTGAAAATTGGACTTTGAAGAAGCAGGATAGGGTGTATATTGATGCTTTTGAACTTTGGTGTTGGAGAAGACTCATGAGAATACCATGGACAGCCAAAAAAAGCAAAACAAAACCAAACAAATGGGTCATTGAACAAATCTGCCCAGAGTTCTCACTCAAAGCACAAATGATCAGGCTCAAATTATCCTATTTGGACAAATTATGCAAAGACCTAACTCTCTGGAGAAGGCTATAATGCTGGGAAAGATGGAAGGAAAGAGAAAAAAAGAACAACCACCAGCAAGGTGATGGACTCAATTACAATGGTAAAGGTGCACCATTTGAAGACCTGAAAGATCAGGTTGGGGACAGATTGCTGTGGAGGAAATCTGTCTAAGAGTCAATACTGACTTGATGGCACATAATCAATCAATGAGAAAGCCAGCCGAAGAAGATTATTTTGTTTAAGCTTTTCAGTGGTTTATTTTTCTTTACTAAAGGTGCCCATCCAGCTTTTTTTCCTCTGCAATAAAAATTCTCCTAACAGTGCTATCTTTGATCATTCTAATGGAAGTTATTTCAGATGTTCTATCCTGAAGTTTATTTACAAGTCAAACTTTCTTAGGGATCTGCTTCATTGGAAAATTAAGTATCGTTTATTAGTATGTGCACCTAAGGCAAATTTCTTGCCAGATCTTTTCAGTTAAAAGTTCTGAGATGTGTTGTAGCTCTTGTTCTTTCTCTTCCCTAGGAAAAATTAAAACATAATTTTCTCTGATGTGTCCAATTTGTTGTAGCATTTATTATCTTATCCCTACAATGTTGTGGAGCAACCCTGGGTTTCATTTAGACAAATTTGGTGAAATTCTTCACTTAGTTTTGTACCAGGAATTTGGAAAGCAGTTTGAGAGCCTGTACATCTCTGTCAAATACCATTATACAGTATATCTGAACTTCTTCTGAACTGAATTGAACTGAACTGAACTGAATGTGAATCTTCTATTTAAGATTGGGTTAATCAATGAGTACATAATCCACAGCCTGAGTCACATAAGAGGTCCCCATACTCTTTTTTTGTCCTCTGTATTCTCCTCAAACTGTCCATAGCATTTCAGCAGCATAATTGCTAAAAATCAATGAGATGGCTTCCTAGCATTGTATCAGTATACCTAAACTATAGCACAAGCTCTTAAACATAAGTTAGTATATATTTACCCCACAGTTTGGTTTGACATGGTACAATTTATTGTGTATCTCTCCACCCAACATATACATACCCACCACACTATTCTCTTTCAGGATAGGCAATGCTAAAGAGCAGAAAAGGAGTAAGAAATAGTAAGCAAAATAAATTAAAGACATTAGATAAGATAAAAATAAAGGAAATACAGATAAATACAGTTTACACAAAAATCACTTACCTAAGTTCTCCATACTTTTCTATCCTTGCAAATCATTTTTTAATTTCACTATAGCTATTTGCATCTTTTTGTTCTTTGAATTTCTCACCTCTCTTAAACCTACCTTGGCGATTCTTGGACTTCCTCTTCCCTTAATCCATTCACTCTTCCTTCATATATTTGTTTTGCAATTCAATCTTCATTCATTCTCTTTATATCAGCAAGCCACCCAATGTACATTTTATACAGGTCAATTGCTTCTGTTTTCAACCCATTATTATCCTTTATCCATTCATCCTCTCTCTTTTTCTGTTACCACACATATCCAGTTTACTTTTATGTTTCTCCTGATACCCAATTCTGATTTCCTAATAATAAAGTAGGTGAAAGTATGCATTTAAACATAGCTATTTCCTTCAGCAAACATTCATTCCTTGCAAAAGACTGCATATTATCCAATTGCTTTCTATACGCATGTGCACATTTTAAAATTTCTTAATCACCTTTAGGACATATTCTGCCACAGTATAGAAATCTATCTACTTGCTCCAGTTTTTCAATTTATGCATAACGTGTAATTTTTAATTTCATTTTCACATCACAAAAGCAATCACTTTGGTCTTTGAAATTTTCTTTTCAGATCCACACTTTGTGTTCCAGCATAGAAACTCTATTGCATTTCCTGCAAATCATTTGGGTTCTCAGCTAACACCATGGCAACATATGCCTATAAAAGTACACACACATTTATGTCCCCAAACAACACAGTCATCATATCTTTATACACATGTCATAAATGCATGAAACAGCCAAGTTGTTAACTTACAATGCTATTTTTTTGCAAAGTATTCAATTTTTTTTTCTCTTACATGAACTTCTGTTTCATTAACAATCAACCTTAAACTCTATATTCATGCAAAACATTCCATAATTCAAGCCTATCCACTTTATCATTAACTTTTTCTAAATCAACAAATATACAATAAACTTTCTTACATTAATATATTTTTGTAAGAGATAGAGAAGAGAAATGGTCCGCACATCCCTTCCCAGCATAAAACCATACTGATTGACTTCCAAAATTGCTTATTGTTGCTTCTCATGCCCTCTCCATCAGAAAACTGCCAAACATGCTTACTACTGTAAACTGACATCCTTCACAAAGGTGCTAAATAAGGCATTCCATAAGCAAAGAACAACCAGATTTTAATGTTTCTCTATATCATCTACACAGTACATTTGCAGCCTAATAATTTTTCAACATACTCATAATCATATGAAGTATTTTTCTTTTCCCCTTGTGCACAAACATGTATCACATTTTTTTTCCAGTTCCACACTTTGTCATATCTCTATCATTCCCTTACAACTCTCTAAAATATTCCTTCCTGCAGTACCTGAAGAAATAAAGTATTTCTTCATCTTTATTTTTAATCGCATTCATTCTGCTGGAGGCTCCTTATTTAACCCTCTTTACTCATTTCCAAAACAATCTTTTATTACTATTAGAATCATTTTGCATTTTCTCTTTCCTTTTATCTTATCCATTCCTTGCTCATTGACTACATTATTTCCACCTATCCTTTTATCTTTGTAAACACATTTTTAGTCCTTTTCTCTGCTCAGCTTTTGCAGCAATCATTTTGTTATCTGCATTTTTCTCATGCACAGCCTCTTTCACTTCATCGTTCTACCAAGTGTCCTTTTTTCACATTTCCTTTAAACAGAACTCCTCAGTTATCTATGGAACTCTGTAACATTGTTCCTTTCATTCAGTTCCAAGCAGCTTCCACACTCTCTTTTCCATTCATTCTGTATGGAGATTCATTTTTCCTCTATTATGTTTTTCACACAGGACAAGCATTTCCTCTTTCTCTCACTATCATTCTAGTTTTTTTCACTTCTTTCATTTCCCCTAAGATCCACTTTTGATTCTAGCAAAAAATAGTTCATCCCATATTCAGAACCCCTGATCACCTTTTTTTTTTTGGGGGGGGGGGCAGGGGAGGTGGTGCCTTTGAGTCATTGTTGGCTCCTGGTGACTTCCTGAACTACTCCTTACAGTTTTCTTGGCAAGGTTTTGGAAGTAGCTTATCACTGCCTCCTTCCTAGGGCTGAGAAAGAGTGACTGCCCAAAGTCACCCAGCTGGCTTTGTGCCTAAGGCAAGACTAGAACTCACAGTTTCCTGGTTTCTAGCCTAGTGCCTTAACCACTAACATGAAACTGGGTTTCATTATCACCCTTGTATACTTCATTCATTCTCTCAGAGTTTTAATACACACACACAAACACATAGTACTGAAGCATTTAGATTTTCATCCTTTCATCAAAGATTTCTGTATCCTATTTTATTCTTTTCTTCAAGTTTGTAAGCATCATAAACAATCAGATCACAGATAGATAGATAGATAGATAGATAGATAGATAGATAGATAATTTTCCTTGTGGATATATAAATAGATTTACATTTATTTAAAACATAACTTTTTCTAAGTAAATATCATCAAAAAGTGACCATTATAATTCATTTTGGATATCTGAATAGTCTAATAACTTATTTTTCACCCACCCATCCATTCATGTCATGTAAAGAAATTACTTTTCACTGTAATGTAACACCTGACTATCTCCAGCCTACAGAATCCTACTTTCATAAGCACTTACAAGAATTTAGATAACCTCAGTTCACATTTTCTGCCATACATTTTGCCTTTCTTTCACAAGTAAACATACATATTCATTCTGTGTATGTTTTAAACTCTACAAAATCAGACAGTTTCATCATTCAGATTTATTGCATCCTCTTCCTTTCTCAGATTCACAGGATTACAGTTCTTTTGGAAAACCTAAAGGTGACTGATTTTTCTTGAAATTATATTTTATGAGAATGCAGTGGTGTTTGCCTTATAAAATATTTGTTTTATTTGTTTATTTAGCACTGATTGTAACAATTGATTGCTTCTGATCTTTATTACTTGAACTGATTCATCCCAAAAAACCACAAGCAAATAAATAGACAAAGCAAATCCTTTCAGATAATATCTTTTTCTACCTTTTTGCATCTACTCACCCTGTCTGATTACACAGACCGGGTGACAAAAATGTGTTCCACATCATATTCTTTAGTTTTCTAAAATGGCCCTATTTCCTTGGTTTTATTTTCTACATTAATTTATCCAGGTTCAAGTATTTTCTGTGCTGAGCTGGTTTTAAACCAGTGACCTATCCAATTAATTCTGTGGATCATATTACAAATCCCACAAACCACCCAGTTCCTCTCCTAGAAAGCATTCTTAGCTTAGGATGCTTATTTCAGAATTGAATGTGCTTCTATGAACATTTACTGGAACTTAGTAATAGCATTTAATTTATTTAAGGCAATATGCTACAGTAGCCATTTAAGGCGCAATGCAATTTATGCTTAATCTTTGTTAGAATTTGTAATTTACAATAGGTTACTCTAGCTGAGCACATCATTACAAGAGGCTTTTTGAGCTGATAAAAATTGTACTGATATCAGAATGTAGCTAAGCTCAGAGGGAAGGGGAAAAAAGAAATCCCATTCATAAATTAATATGGAACTGGATTTGTTGTCCAATTTTTTGAGCTAACTGCAAATTATTTTCAGCAAAATGGAGTAATTGGACAGCTATAGAAAACATAGCATCAGAAAAAAACATTTGGTACAAGTCTGAAACAGTAGATATCCATTGCAAAGTCATGGCATAGCATAACTCTGAATCATAAGTTCACTTAGAAGTAAAACTGAGTTGCTTCATAACACTCAATTGATAATGTACATGAAAATCTGATATCCTTTAAGGAGATTAAACTCACCTGGATTCAGTCTCTGTTGAAACCAGTGGATAAAGGTGAGAGAATGAAATGAAAAGAGTAACAGATAACACAGAGCAAACTGAAGCTAATTAAAATCACTGATAAGGGTAAAAGAACAATTATGTGAGTTTTACTCTGTAGGAAAGTCAACCCCAAAGGCTAAAGGAGTCCGAAATATACCTCCAAATGTGGGCATTTGTAGCAAACTGCAATCAGATATTGGAGATAGCACCATCTCTTTGCACCTAGGAGTCTTTTGACTACTAGGGCAAATTGTGAGAGCTAGATGCAGGGGAATAGTCTTCACATGCTGTCACTGTGTCTGCTTCTCATCTGCCCTATTATTAATTAAATGAGCTTCTTTTTTGTTTATTCTATTTATAGAGCCACCCATCTTATAGTAGTGACTCTGGGTGGCATAGAAAGATTAAGATCATCATAACAGTATAAATTCATGACACCTTGGTTAAGCAATTCCCAAAACAAAATCACATCGCCAACACAGTTCACCTAACTGCCTGTCCCAAAAGTCTGGAGGAATAGCCAGGTCTTCAGAACCCTACAAAGGACTAACAGGGACAGGGCTATTTGGATCTCTGGGGAGATGCTGTTCCTCAGGGCAGGCGCAGCCACAGAGATGGCATACTCCAGGATCCAACAAGATAATATTGTTTGATGGAGGTGACCTGAAACATTCATCCCTGCTAGACTTGGTAGGACAGGCAAAAACAGTGGGGCACAGGCAGTCCAGCAAATAGCCTGGTCCTATGCCATATAGGTACCACTTTCAGGTAGTTACCAGCAACTTGAATTGAAGTTGGAAGTCTATTAGGAGCTAGCGCAGCTTGTGGAGCAGTGGTGTTATATGCATGTATCACAAGATGCCAATAACTGCCCCTGACACTCATCTAGACCAGCTGCAGCTTCTGAATACTCTTAAAGGGCAGCCCCATGTACAGCACATTACATCAATAAAATGGGAAGTAACTAAGGCATGAGTCATGGGGAGCAAGGCCTCCTGGGCCAAGAATGGGCAATTGGTGCACAAGAAGAACCTGTGCAAAGCCCTCCCCCAGCCATGGCTGTCATCTGCTATGAGCTATGAGTCCATGAGGGCCAAATTGTGCACCAGTTTTGACTGGGAAAGTTCACCCCTAGTCAGAGTTGAGATGAAAAATCTCCAGAACCAAAGAGACTGAAAATCTACAGCCACTTAATCTTGCCAGGGTTGAGCTGAAACCTGTTCTTTCCCATCCAGACCCCAACAGTCTCCACACACTGGGAAAAGACCTTGACAGCATCACTTGGTTGGCCCTGGTAGAAATGTATAGCTGAGTATCATCAACATACTGATGATATTGCACCCCTGTTGACAAATGACCTCCCCAGTGCTTGATAAAGATGTTAAATAGAAGCAGGGAGAGAGTAGAGCCCTGAGGCACCCCACATAGCATAAGCATCTGGCTGAACCTCTCCCCCTCACACACAAAAAAACCCCAACTGGAACAGACCCTGTAGAAAGGAGGAGAACCACTGTAACACCATTCCTACCATTGCTAATCCCCTGAGCTGGCCCAGAAGGATACTATGATCAATGGTGTAAAAGGCTGCTGAGAGGTCAAGGTGGACTACAATGGATGCACTACCTTCATGTTGAACCCACCGAGCATGATCAATGCCATCTCAGTATTATGGCCATCCCTGAATCCTGACTGAAACAGGATTCTGTTTAAGAGACAAAGGGAACATTCTCGGTCTCGCACTATCTCTTTCTGCAAGATATAGTTTAGATTAGAAATAAGGCTTTCCTATCTTCATTTATTTCTAGATAATTGTAGCTTTTACTTCACTTAATGCAGTCAGTGTCTGCTATCATTCACTGATAGCTGGGCTAAGTCCATATTCTGCATCCAAGGTAACTATATTATGAAATAGGATAGCTTATTAGTCAGCATTTTTAGCACCTTCCTTATATTCAGGAGCATATCTTCTACAAGGAAATCTGCTGAATTTCAATTTCCAACGTTCTGAAAATATTCCTTGCAGGTAAATGTATGACTACTTCATAGCTCACTAAATTCACTAAGAAAAGCTACAGTATTTGATAGCTAAAATTTTAAAGATCTAGTTGTTGAAAAAGGTGAAGGAGAGAGATGGCTATACTAATCAATCCAGAGAAATAAAATATCTGATATTTAGACAAACGGCTACATTCCTGAATAAGACAGTAATTGAGAAAGAATAATTATGGTACTACCAATTCATCATTATTTATGGTCATTATTCAGAAATAATAAATGTATGCTTTTCAAAGCTGAATATAATTCTGTGGGTTCTTTGAAAGCTACATTTTGTGCCATATTGTTCTATTATGCAATTCTCCTTGTAATTTGCAAAATATATTGGCATACAGTCTAAGCACAATATGTTATATGTACATATGTATATATGTATGTGTGTATGTTGGTAATGGAGTTTAATAAGCGAGGTGAGATGTAAGTGCTGAAACTAGAAAATGCTGAGATAAAAAATTGGCAGCATGCCTTGTGGCTTGGGAAGAAGAGTGAAATATAAAATGTGATGCTTAGCCTCCCTCTATTTCTTAGGGTTTTGCTGAATTCACATTTGCGCCTCAGGTTTTATTAGTTTTGAATTCTGTAAGGCTCACACTTTCAGTTTGTCAAGAACTGACAACTCTCATTCATGGCTTTTCAGTCTACTTCAATGTACATTACATGGATTATTATTAGAGCAGCATTTGAGTAACTAAATTCTAAGTGTTTCATAAATTCATGCTAGAATCTTCCAAAAGAACATAAAAATGCTTTGAAACTCCAGGAGGAACTCACCTTATGTGAACCTTACAAAGAAGTTTTCATACCTCAAGAAAACTTCCAGGCTGCAAAACGGAGACATGTATTATGCAGAAGAGGTAACAGCAGAATTTTCTAAGAGAATGCAGGAATCAGTTGCACTGAGATAAGCTGTATTTAGTTAACACAATAATCGGGGGGGGGGGGGATGCTCCCTCTTGGCTTTTTCTACTTCCATGGTTTGTTCAATATGACATCCAAATTAAAATCTCTGGCTTTGTTTCTATCCAAATAAGCCAAAGTTGGAACATAAGTTTTTTCTGGGTGTCCAAGTTTGGCTTGCTAAAATAAGAATAACCCAGATATCCCAGTTAAGAAGCAATGCTGAGCAATTCACAGAAGGGATGTCTCTGGTTTCTCCCATCAGACGTCTGACACAGGGTAATACCAGGACTCAGTCTGTGTCCAATCACTATATCATTTATATATTTGGTTAGAATTTACACTTTTTAAGAGAGACAGACAGACAGATAGACAGACAGAGAGATAGAAAAATGTGGAGGATCTCCTAAAGCATTTGAGGCAGTTAACTATCTATCCTCTTTTTAAAGGCCTTTAGTGAAGGGGAACATACCACTTCATGAGAAACCTATTCCAGTGGTGGGCAATTCTTATAATGAGAAAATTCATCCTAATATGTAATCTGAAACTCCTGTGGTTTCAGCCCTTTGGTTCAGATCTTGCCCTGTATGACACTACGGAAGAAATCTGATGATTCTTCTGTATGACAAATATTTAGATATACAACAATTGCTGACATGTGTTGCCTTACTTTCTCATCTGCAGGCTAAGCAAGCCCAGGTCCCCCTAGGACTTGGTTTCCAAAACTTCCAGAACTATTTTGATAACCCTCCTCTGAACTCACCTGCTTGAATTCCTGTCCTTTTTAGATTGTGATGCCTAGAATTGGATACAATATTCCAAGTGGTAACTAACTCAGGCAAAGAAAAGTGGAACAATTATTTCCCATGATCTGTACTTTGTGCTCCTGTTAATAATCCCAAAATAGTATTTGATTATTTTAATAGTTACATCACACTGTTGGCTCTGATTTAACTTGTCATCAACTACATTAGCACTCAGATCCTTTTCACACCTTATGCTTGTGCCTTACATTTTTTCCATAGGTGCAAGCTTTTAGTTAAATTTTATTCTGTTCATTTTGGCACACTATTCAACATGTTTACTTTTTTTTTTTAATATTCTGTTCCAAAGTGTTAGCCACACCTCTTAGTTTTATGTCATCAGCAAATCTGGCCATAATTCTCTCAATTCCTTCATCCAGGTTATATATTTTATTTTATTTATTTATTTATACATTCGATTTATAGTCCGCCCATCTCCCCCCAATGGGGAGCTCTGGGCAGCTCACAAAGTACACATATCTAACACATATTTATACAATTTATCCTACGACCAGCAGGGGTCGCTAGGGGGGTCATCCGGGCTTTTCCTCCTCCGTAGATCTTCCTCGCCGCTGTCACTCACGCCAGCTTGCGTTCAGAGATTCGGGCAGCGCTGGTATTTCCTCCCCCACGCAGCCCCGCCGGTTCCTCCCATCTAAGACGGGAGTACCCATTTATCTACTCGCAGATAGCTTTCGAAATGCTGGGTTGGCAACGAGCTAGGACAAGGGACAAGAGCTCACCCTGTCCCGTGGAGCCGGGCTCGAACCTGCTGGAGCGCCGATCATTTCTGACCAGCAACTCCAGCGTCATTAAGCCCTTGCGCCACCGCGTCCCTATATATATAAAAGTTAAAGAGCACAAAGCCAAGGACAGAGACCTGTGGTACTCTTTCAGTATATATATATGAAAATGAGAAGTCAAAATACATTAACTCATTATCTCTCTCTCTCTCTCTCCCTCCCTTCTTTTCTTTCTTTCTTTCTTTCTTTCTTTCTTTCTTTCTTTCTTAGAACATATATATCTTGTCTCGTCAAGATCATGTAGGTCTTTGGCAAGGAGAAAGAATTGAATTGTCAAAGTGTGACTAAAAGACAGCACTTAGGCACTGATCATAGCAGCACAAGAACAGGCACTAAGCACCAGATCCATAGAAGCAGGGGTCTACCACACTAGACAGGACCCAAGGTGCAGATTGTGCAAAGAGGCCTCAGAGACAGTCCAACACATAGTGGCAGGGTGTAAGATGCAGGCAGGAACAGCATACACTGAACGGCACAACCAAGTAGCTGGCATTGTATACAGGAACATCTGCACAGCGTATGAGCTAGACCCCCCCCCCCCCCCCGAAGTCCAGATGGGAGATTCCACAGAAGGTTGTGGAGAATAACAGGGCTAAGATCCTGTGGGACTTCCAGATCCAGATGGACAGGCAGGTACTGGCCAATCAACCAGACATCGTGGTAGTAGACAAAGACCAGAAGACAGCAGTAGTGATATATGTAGCAGTGCCAAGTGACAGCAACATCAGGAAGAAGGAGCATGAGAAGCTGGAGAAGTACCAGGGCCTGAAGGAGGAAATAGAGAGGATGTGGAAAGTAAAGGCCAAAGTGGTCCCAGTGGTGATAGGAGCACTCGGGGCCATGACTCCTAAGCTGGGAGAGTGGCTCCAACAGATCCCAGGAACAACATCAGAGCTCTCTGTCCAGAAGAGTGCTGTGCTAGGAACAGCTAAGATACTGTGCAGAACCCTCAAACTTCCAGGCCTCAGGTAGAGGACCCGAGATTGAGGAAGACACATACCACCCATAGGGGTGAGAGGGGAATTTTTTTTTTTAATTTATACACACACACACACACACACACACACACACACACAGACAGGGTCTTGGGCATTTCTCACAAGCCCAAGAATTTTCTGAGCTTTGGCCATTCAAATATAAACCCTATAGTTTCTAGCTATTTCCTTGTGCCCTCCTTTGGTTATATACCCCAAAGGACATACATATTTCCTATATATGTCCCTTTTTTAGTTCAGTAACTTTGAAAACTCTGTATTTATCTATATTACTCTTTCATTTTTTTCTTTCTAACAGGAATTGTTTGCAATAATATATCAATATTTTGCTTTGTAGGATTCCCCATTCTTCTCAGACAGTTTTTTTCTTCAGGATTTCAACCTATTGGATCTGACTTGCCTTCCACATGCATTCACCTAATGCATTTGCCCTTCTCAAATCCAGCAAACAAATTTGACTCTTTTCTATTCCTCTTCTCCTTGATATCATGAACAGAGGGATAACATGAGTTGCTTAGTAATTGGGCAGCCCTAGAAATCTATCTATCTATCTATCTATCTATCTATCTATCTATCTATCTAATTAATAAATAAATACAATTTTCTTCTTCCAAGATTGAATTCACCTGGAACCTTTCAATTCTATTTCATTCATATTTCAAAGTTTGGACCTGTAGATCTTGTTCTTAACCACCAACACCCAAAAGGCATGTCTTTAAAATATAAATTAATGATGCTCAGAGTCAGTTTGTTTGATTTTCTGCCCAAGAAGAAGGCAGAACAGTTGTAATTTAAGAAAAGTTGCAATAAAGACTTGCAGACCAGTTTCAGGCTACTGGTGGTCTCTTCTGAAGCTGTTAGCCTGATTTCCTTGACCTGGACATGTCTCCTTTTGCCATTCAGACAATCAGGGTTCCCTCCCCTTTTATTTTCTTTTCATCATCTCAATAAATGAGGTCATGCACTGTGACTGAAAAATAATTGCTTGGGGAGGATCTTTCAAATCAGTTCCTTTTTTAATTTTCCCAGTTGTTGATATTAATTATTCAGATTAGTTGTTGAGACAGATTTCCACCTATGCAAACTGCTACTTGAAATTAGGGTCATTCTGATCAAATTAAAATACTTTACTACCAGCCTATTTAATTAGAATGCTAAGGATCCTCAGCTTTTATCCTCTTTCTTTCTTTCTTGAAAGATAGTACCAGCAAATTAAACAGTATTGTCAGAACCTTGACTTGTTATGTTATACCAAGTAATTTCAAAAGGAGAATCTGGTGTGAAAGTGATGAATTAGGGCTTATCAAAAAATTCAGATCTATTGACTATGCTGCATATCAAATTAATGAGTTTTTTAAATTATTATCGTACTGATGTCAATTAGCTTAATAGTGTCATGATATTTGACTTAGCATCATCATTGCTTTTTGAATGGTCAGTGCAATTTTTACCCTTATGTTTTAATGTAGTTATAATGATCTATACTTCTTGCGCTCCATTTCCTTCTGACTTCACTGTAAAAGTCAGTCTCTCTCTCTCTCCCCTCCCCCCTTCACTGATCTGTATATTTATTTTTCAACAGGTTAACATTCCATGTACCTAGAGATGTGCAAAAGAGAGGAATTTGCATCTTTGGTGCTATATCTCCTAATTTTGATGGATGGTGGTGAGTGTTAATGTCTTTACCTATATTAGCAAGACTCTAGGTAAACAGCTGCCTATAACAGAATTCCAAGGTAGTCTGTTTAAATTAGTGCATATTGGGTGGTTTGATTTCATTCAAAACTAGGCATGAATGAACATATATATTCCAGAGCTATGCTACGTTTCAGACTTGAAGATAAAAAGGTGTATTGGAACTTGCAGGTGTGTAAATAAAGCATTTGCCTGCCACTTCATAAACCAAACATATTTTTTCACAAGAACCATGTGATCTTAAGAAAAGATATGGCTGTTTTAAGGAGTTGCAGACAGTGTTACATTTTTGTCCCACTCACTCCAAACCACCTTTCTATTCCCAAATCTGAATCACTACACAGATGTAATACATTGTAGCAAGCTTGTCAGAGTATAAAAAGTGTGTATATTTATGGAATATATACGCACACACACACACACACATACACACACACTCTGTGTGTGTGTGTGCACGCAAGTGTGTGTGTGTACACACACACACACACACATAGAGTATGTATGTATGTATATTTATGGAAAATAGACAACCTAGATCGAATTCACTACCTGTTATACATACACTTTCCTTTAAGTACTGTAATCTTTTTAACAGACAAAGTAATAGAAGAGAAACTAGAGATAACACTCTAAAAAAACCAAAATTATTGTTGCATAAGCTTTCATGGATTACAATTCCCTTAATAAAAAGCATACAGTATAGTCTTAAGCATTATCTATATAAACAGTTGATTGAATGTAAGGAAGGGAAGAGGGAATAACAGCAGGATAAGGCAGGGACAGGTAAGTCAAACATTCTAGCATACTGTAATAGTTGGGCTAGTATATATAAAATTTAACACCATTCTTCATGGATTCAGCAGTGATCAAAGCTTCTTATCATACTATATGGACTAATCAGCTCAATGCAAAAATGTCTATGTAACACTGAACTATTGCTCTGTTAATGATTAGAATTAGAATTAGGTTATTCTGTATCTCCCCTGCTCTCTTTTTATCATCCATACTACACTATACCATGCCAGATCTCATGTCAGCATAGAACAATGCTTCATGCCAAAAAACAACAGTGGTGTTTATACTTCTTTCTCAGGATCATACACCTTGCATTAAATCGAAACAATTGTTAGTACAGCCATAAGGCCAGCAGTTGGAAAACAAGCAAACAAACAAACAAAACATATGCTTTGCATCAGATGACTGAGACCCAATCACTGAAAACCTATGCAATAATACATGTGTTCTCCCTGAGTGAATCTACTGGTAACATTATGGGTGATCTCCATAGCGTATATAGTGCTAAAAATAACAAATATGCAGTAATCAACTGTTTCTACATAGAAAACAGAAAATAGAAAAAAAGTATATTATAGAACTACAACTTTTATCTTACAGAACTGATATGTTAAATATTTAGCATCCTTCAAAGAGATAGAAGCCTTAGACACATCCAAAAAAGGGCATCATCATAGCCTCTTCAATATAACCAAATAATTGAAGCAACTTTCAATAAGTTCTGTCTAGCACCTTTAAAAAGATTTTGTAGTGTATATTTTATAAAAACTAAAGTTGCATAAAAATTGTCACTGTGCAGAAGGAATACTTCTAAAATGCTTCTTTTAGCAACACTAAAAGCAAGGTGCTGAACCTTGGCAAAGAAAAACTCCTCTATACTTTGGCCTAATTTAAGTACAATTGTTATACTGTATATCTTCAAGTTTGCATAACTTAATCAAACAGATAATAATTAAGAATGGATATAGGATGCTAACTAGTTTTGACAATGTCCAACATTCTTTCTTGATCAAAGTCCGTGCTGTAAACACTGAGATCTTACGAATTTTGACTGTATTCCATACCACATGTCTTGAATTTTTTCTAAAGTTGGGCTGACAATATACTGATGCATTACATGCAAAGTGAGATATGTCAAGCCTTTGTTGTTGTTCAGTCGTTAAGTCGTGTCCGACTCTTCGTCACCCTATGAACCATATTGCGCCAGGCGTTCCTATCTTTCACTGCCTCCCTGATTTTGCTCAATTTCATGCTCATTGCTTCAGTGATGCTATCCAGCCATCTCATCCTCTGCCGTCCTCTTCTCCTTTTGCCTTCCATCTTTCCCAGCATCAGGGTCTTTTCCAAAGAGTCCTCTCTTCGCATTAGGTGACCAAAGTATCTGAGCTTGAGCTTCATTATCAATCCTTCCAATGCGCAATCAGAGTTGATTTCCTTTAAGATTGACTGGTTTGACCTCCTAGCAGTCCAGGGGACTCTTAAGAGTCTTCTCCAGCACCACACTTCAAAGGCATCAATTCTTCGGCGTTCAGCCTTCTTTATGGTCCAGCTCTCACAACCATACATTGCTACTGGAAAAACCATAGCTTTGACTATGCGGATATTTGTCGGCAAGGTGACGTCTCTGCTTTTTAATATGCTATCTAGGTTTGCCATAGCTTTCCTCCCAAGGAGCAAGCGTCTTTTAATTTCATGGCTGCAGTCTTCGTCTGTGGTGATCTTGGAGCCCAAATAAATGAAGTCTGTTACTGCTTCCATTTCTACCCCTTCTATTTGCCAGGGATTGATGGGTCCAGATGCCATGATCTTAGTTTTTTTTAATGTTGAGTTTCAAGCCAGCTTTCTCACTCTCCTCTTTCACCCTCATCAAGAGGCTCTTTAGTTCTTCTTCACTTTCTGCCATTAGGGTGGTATCGTCTGCATATCTGAGGTTATTGATGTTTCTCCCTGCAATCTTAATTCCGGCTTGTGATTCTTCCAGCCTGGCATTTCTCATGATGTACACTGCATATAGGTTAAATAAGCCTGGTGACAGTATACAGCCTTGTCGTACTCCTTTCCCTATTTTGAACCAATCGGTTGTTCCATGACCGGTTCTAACTGTTGCTTCTTGGCCCGCATACAGATTTCTCAGGAGACAGGTAAGGTGGTCTGGTATCCCCATCTCTTTAAGAATTTGCCACAGTTTGTTGTGATCCACACAATCAAAGGCTTTTGCATAGTCAATGAAGCAGAAGTAGATGCTTTTCTGGAACTCTCGTGCTTTCTCCATGATCCAGCGAATGTTGGCAATTTGATCTCTAGTTCCTCTGCCTCTTCGAAACCCAGCTTGTACATCCGGTAGTTCTCGGTTCACGTACTGCTGAAGCCTAGCTTGTAGGATTTTGAGCATAACCTTGCTAGCATGTGAAATGAGTGCAATTGTGCGATAGTTTGAGCATTCTTTGGCATTGCCCTTCTTTGGAATTGGAACGTAAACTGACCTTTTCCAATCCC
This sequence comes from Liasis olivaceus, assembly GCA_030867105.1. Lineage (NCBI taxonomy): Eukaryota > Metazoa > Chordata > Lepidosauria > Squamata > Pythonidae > Liasis > Liasis olivaceus. Next base: position 80,412,111 of record CM061352.1, on the reverse strand, counting down.
GTGGCCATTGCTGCGTTTTCCAAACTTGCTGGCATATTGAGTGCAGCACTTTAACAGCATCGTCTTTTAGTATTTTAAAGAACTCAGCTGGAATACTGTCATCTCCACTAGCTTTGTTGTTAGCAATGCTTCCTAAGGCCCACTTGACTTCACTCTCTAGGATGTCTGGCTCAGGGTCAGTGACCACACCAGCATGGACATCAGGGACATTAAGATCTTTCTTGTATAATTCTTCTGTGTATTCTTCCCACCTCTTCTTAATCTCTTCTGCTTCTGTTAGGTCCCTGCCTTTTTTGTCCTTTATCATGCCCATCTTTGCACTAAACGTTCCTTTGATATCTCCAATTTTCTTGAAGAGATCTCTAGTCTTCCCCATTCTATTCTTTTCTTCAATTTCTTTGCATTGTTCTTTTAAGAAGGCCTTCTTATCTCTCCTTGCTATTCTCTGGAAATCTGCATTCAGTTGCTTATATCTTTCCCTTTCACCCTTGCTTTTAGCATTCCTTCTTTCCACAGCTATTTGTAAAGCCTCATCAGACAGCCATTTTGCTTTCTTGCATTTCTTTTTCTTTGGGATGGTTTTAGTTGCTGCTTCTTGTACAATGTTACAGACCTCCGTCCATAGTTCTTCAGGCACTCTGTCTACCAAATCTAATCCTCTAAATCTATTCATCACCTTCACTGTGTACTCACATGGAATATGATCTAAGTCATACCTGAGTTGTCTAGTGGTTTTCCCTACATTCTTCAATTGAAGCCTAAATTTTGCAGTAAGAAGCTCATGATCTGAGCCACAGTCAGCTCCTGGTCTTGTTTTTGCCGTCTGTATAGAGCTTCTCCATCTTTGACTGCAAAGTATGTAATCAATCTGGTTTCGGTATTGACCATCTGGTGATGTCCATGTGTAGAGTCGTCTCTTGTGTTGTTGGAAAAGAGTGTTTGCTATGACTAGCTTGTTCTCTTGACAGAACTCTATTAGCCTTTGCCCTGCTTCATTTTGTACTCCAAGGCCAAACTTGCCTGTTATTCCGATTACTCCTTGACTTCCTACTTTAGCATTCCAATCCACTATGATGAAAAGGACATCTTTTTTTGGTGCTAGTTCTAGAAGGTGTTGTAGGTCTTCATAGAACCGGTCAACTTCAGCTTCTTCAGCATCAGTGGTTGGGGCATAGACTTGGATTACCGTGATGTTGAATGGTTTTCGTTGGATATGCACTGAGATCATTCTGTTGTTTTTGAGGTTGTACCCCATTACTGCCTTTCCCACTCTCTTATTGACTATGAGTGCAACTCCATTTCTTCTAAGGGTTTCTTGCCCACAGTAGAAGATATAATGGTCACCTGAATTAAATTCACCCATTCCCGTCCATTTCAATTCGCTGATTCCCAAGATGTCGACATTCAATCTTGTCATCTCATGCTTGACCACATCCAACTTGCCTTGGTTCATGGATCTTACATTCCACGTACCTATACAATATTGTTCTTTACAGCATTGGACCTTCTTTTCGCTTCCAGATACATCCACAGCTGAACGTCCTTTCGGCTTTGGCCCAGCTGCTTCACTCTTTCTGGAGCTACTTGGAATTGCCCTCCGTTCTTCCACAGTAGCATATTGGACAGCTTCCGACCTGAGGGGCTTATCTTCCAGCATCATATCTTTTAGCCTTTTAACATTGTCCATGGGGTTTTCTTGGCAAGGATACTGGAGTGGGTTGTCATTTCCTTCTCCAGTGGACCACATTTTGCCAGAACTCTCTGTCATGACCTGTCCATCTTGGGTGGCCCTGCACGGTATAGCTCATGGCTTCACTGAGTTACACAAGCGCCTTCGCCACAACAAGGCAGTGATCCATGAAGGGGATATCAAGCCTTTCTTTGGTATAATTGTGATGATTATGGCGTATAGCTTATGAAAACCCCAAATTCACAATCTCAGAAAATTAGAATAGTGTTAAAAGGTTCAATATTCTACACTGAAAGTGTCCCACTCTAATCAGCTAATGAATCCATAATGCCTGCAAAGGGTTCCTGAGCCTTTCAATGGTCTCTCAGGCTGGTTCAGTAGGAATCACAAGCATGGGAAAGACTGTTGACCTGACAGTTGTGCAGAAAACCATCACTGACACCCTCCATAAGGAGGGAAAGCCCCAAAAGGTAATTGCAAAAGAAGTTGGATGTTCCCAAAGTGCTGTATCAAAGCACATCAATAGAAGGTTATGTGGAAGGGAAAAGTGTGGTAGAAAAAGGTGCACAAGCAGCAGGGATGACCGCAGCCTGGAGAGGATTGTCAGGAAAAGGCCATTCAAAAGTGTTGGGGACTTTCACAAGGAGTGGACTGAGGCTGGAGTTAGTGCATCAAGAGCCACCACACACAGACGGATCCTGGACATGGGCTTCAAATGTCATATTCCTCTTGTCAAGCTGCTCCTGAACAACAAACAACGTCAGAAGCGTCTTACCTGGGCTACAGAAAAAAAAAAAAAGAACTGGTCTGTTGCCCAGTGGTCCAAAGTCCTCTTTTCTGATGAGAGCAACTTTTGCATTTCATTTGGGAACCAAGGACCCAGAGTCTGGAGGAAGAATGGAGAGGCACACAATGCACGATGCTTGAAGTCTAGTGTGAAGTTTCCAGAGTCTGTGTTGATTTGGGGAGCTATGTCATCTGCTGGTGTTGGTCCACTGTGCTTCATTAAGTCCAGGGTCAACGCAGCCGTCTACCAGGAGATTTTGGAGCATTTCATGCTTCCTTCCGCAGACGAGCTTTATGGGGATGCTGACTTCATTTTCCAGCAGGACGTGGCACCTGCCCACATTGCCAAAAGTACCAAAACCTGGTTCAATGACCATGGGATTACTGTGCTTGGTTGGCCAGCAAACTCGCCTGACCTGAACCCCATAGAGAATCTATGGGGCATTGCCAAGAGAAAGATGAGGGACATGAGACCGAACAATGCAGCGGAGCTGAAGGCCGCTATTGAAGCATCCTGGTCTTCCATAACACCTCAGCAGTGCCACAGGCTGATAGCATCCATGCCACGCCGGATTGCGGCAGTCATTGCTGCAAAAGGGGCCCAAACCAAGTACTGAGTACATATGCATGGTTATACTTTGCAGAGGTCCGATATTGTTCTATTTCCAATCCTTGTGTTATTGATGTCATGTAATATTCTAATTTTCTGAGATTGTGAATTTGGGGTTTTCATAAGCTGTACGCCATAATCATCACAATTATACCAAAATAAGGCTTGACATATCTCGCTTTGCATGTAATGCGTCTATCTCATATATTGGTTTCACCTTTTGAGTTGCCATACTGACATAAATGAACATTTGCACGATATTCTAATTTTTCGAGTTTCACCTGTATGTAGTTAGAATAACAACAAATAGAAAGCAATATTTTATGTACTGTATCTTCAATTATATAGATGGCAGTATTGTATTGCAATGGCCCAAACAAGCTATGTGTCTGGGCCTGGCTTTGAGTTCAAGTAAGTTTATTCTGGAAAAGTTCAAGTTCCTATGCAGGAACCAATTCCCATTTCCAGTGACAATCTAGGCATTGAGAAGTATGTACAGAAAATATGGTAAGCCATATGTTGAGAGCTTTCTCAGGGATGCTATAGTGATACTACAATAAATTACATCCTCCATATGTTTCAAGGAGCCTAAAGTCTGGAGTTGGTTCTATAGGGTCTCTCCTTCCTTTATTTATTTTATTGATGGCACTTCCAGATGTCAGGGACTTGGAAAAGGAGAGGCTTTGTGTTGAAGAAAATGTGTTGCATACTTTGGTAGAAAATAATGCAGAGATGTTATAGCCTCAGGAGTGGAAAGAGATGGGAAAGGTAAAGAAAAGGAAAACCAGACTTGGACTGGGAAAGAAACAAGTATTTGAATATGTTTAGATATTAAGAGTATTTCCCTGTCACTTGCCATACTTGCTTTCTAATCTGTTTACAAAAAAGCTTAATCCTAACCTTATCTTGATTTTTTGAGAAAAGGGCTGCAGCTGAGTTGCTGAACTGAAGGGCTTGCCACCCACAGATAAACAAATAATATAACTGCAAATTTTGGTGCAAACTTTTTTCTGTCATAACTTTAATGTAAACACTGGATTTTAATATGGAGTTTGTTTCCATTATTCATCTTTATTCATTTATTTTTCCTTTGACCACTCACAGGCTATATTTGCTAGGGTGGAATTAGTTGCTAGCTAGTTAATGCTTCTACTGTAGAAAGCGAAGCATGCAATGTTTAGTTATTTTTATGTGATTAAAAAGCAGACCAACACAATCTTTTATTATCTGAGAATGAAAGATACCTCATCTGGGAGACTGACCACTAAAATACATTCTTGTCTTAATAATGTTGGAAATCTTTTCTTGAATGTATTAGGTAAATCTATTTCTTACTTTTCCACTTGATTTATGGATTAAAAGCAAATAAAAGTTCTTTTCTATAGATAATGAAAATAACTGTGCTTATAGAATGGCAGGCTACATTTTTCTTATTTTTGTGTGTCTTTACTGTAAATATTTCTGAATGTGTAGTGTTAGTAGAGACTTTCCCTCAATCATTGTAATATCTCTTGTTCACTTCAGTAGTGTGATTACTTAAGTCTTAAGACCATGTTTGCATTTAAGGCTAGCATGCTAAATGCATTATTGCTAACTGTTATCATTGAAACTTGTATGAAAATTAGTACTTCAAATTAGGGCCAAGATAATACTTCAAATTAGTTTAAATATATAAGTTATATTTAAGAAAACATTCTGTTACAAAAATATTGGATAGGAATTTACTACAGGGGTTCTACCCACTAGTCTAGGGTTAATAGAGAAATTAGTTTCATTTGCTTACATGTTATTAGATTTATAATAATTATAGGAGGTAGCTGGGCTAAGAGATATTGACTGGCCCAAAGTCATCCATTGATCTTTCATAGCTACATATCGATTGGGGTTACATTTATCTGGTCCTTTCCCAGCCCCTTCATCATTACATCGTGCTATTTAACCAGACACACCCAGTTTACAATTTCCAATTATATATATGAACCTGAAAAGACATTGGTACCAAAATCTTCATCTTTCAGAATTTTCCAGTGCAATCTGCAACTCAAGTCATTTCTGCTAGTAATAAAGAACATAGCACATGACATTTTCTCCTTATCTGAAAGGAACTACTTTCTAAGATAACATTTCTCTAGAAGCCTTTACTGTAAAAGTATTTTAATTTGGTAGTAATTGTTCAAGAGACAGGCTTTTTTAAGGATGCTTTCATATGGCAAGATGAAAAGGAATAATGGAAGCATGAAAAGGAGAGGAAAGGGTCTAAAAATCAATTTGGTCCATTAACATTTCAAATATGTTTTTTTCAATACCTAAATAATATTGAAGCTTTGCCTCAGAGGCCAATTTTACATATTGTAATTACCATAAAAAAGGAAAGTTAGAACAAACATGGATAACCCCCCCATCTGTTAGAAGTGCATTGAGCCACTAATTAAGAGCATCCTCTGATAATGACTGAAATAGATACCATATAGACAAACTTTTAAAAAGCATTCTAAATTAGCTTCAACATGGTGATATGTGTCTATTACTATATTCCATTGGCATTTGGAAAGGTAAGCAAAGTTGCCTGAGTGGTTGCACAATACAAGAGTTATTAAGAGCTTCAGCAGCACTGATAGTTTTGAGAGATACATTGGTGATAGACTTGTAGACAAAATGGAAAATATCTGACAAACTTACTTTTTCTGTCTATGAATGGAGTGTCTTGCTGATAAAAAAGGCATATCTTCTTATTAGAACCAAGAATCACAGAGCCATGTATCAAGATATGAATTGAGAAAGCTCTTCCCCAGGAATGTAAATGCTAAGTGGAGTAATAAAATTGATTTGCATCTGTCCGTCTGCCTGCCTGCCTATCTCTATCTCTATCTCTATCTCTATCTCTATCTCTATCTCTATCTCTATCTCTATCTCTATCTCTATCTCTATCTCTATCTCTATCTCTATCTCTAGTTGAACACTATGCAGCTGTGCAGCTGTCAAGGACAATTTCTCATTAAGATCAAGGAAGCAGAGGTACAAGCTTATTTTGAGTCAAAGACCTCATTTGGCCTCTGAATGGTTTTTAGGAACCATAATCCAAAAAATGGACAAGTATCACTTACTTTCATTCCATTTCTATTTAACTGAAGTGGAATATAAATATGATTAGTCTTCAGTCATGTATTTAACAATTTTCCCCTTCTTTCACATTAAAATATGTCTGTCATGTACTCCTGTGGTCTTGTTTTATTTAGCTGTTATTTAGCTGACGTTTTTAATCCTGTTGTGTAATCTGCCTAGAGTCACTTTGTGATTGATGCAGCATATAAATTGACAGATCAAACAAATAAAAAGATATTCCGTGTTAAAACAACATCTGAAGATCTGAGAGCTGTACCCAATCTGCCTGGTTATCAAATTTTGTAGGCAGGTTGTACATTTCTAAAATAAAGAATATATCCTGAGCAGTTCCTGGCCTTTCCAGCCTGATCTGGTGCACGGAATATTAAAAGCAGTTCAAGTGTTGCATTAGACAAATTTCTTCCTTCCTTTTTGTGTTTTCTTTTTATCTTTTCTTTTTTTAAAAAAAATTGGGTAAAAGAAGTAGCCCCCCCCTCCCCCGACTTCACTATGGGGTTAAACAATTCTGCAAAATCTTTTAGACATGGGACAGAACTTTTTTAGCATATACTGCTGTGTAGTGAGATGGCTACGTTCTACTTAGTGTGCAGCCCTACACTGCATTGAATTTGCCCATCCAATAGTATGAATAGTGAATAACTGCTGAGGATTCCACCACCCACCCCCTGCCATCAGTATGTTCAGTGGAGAGAGGTATGAAAACAGGTATTTTTTAATGGAAATCTTCCTATAGAATAGCTTAAACTAGGGAACAAGAATGGCCCCTTCCACACCTCCAAACACTTGCTATGAACTGGTTATTTTGGAAGGCTTTGGGAGGTCAGAGTGTTGTTGAAAAATTACTGTTGTAAGGAACATCCAGTGTCATAAATGTTAGATTAGTATGTATTAAGATTAATTATTGTTCATGTAAAGCAATTTTATTATGTAGTATGTATTACATACTGTCAACTGTCAACTACTTGGAGTTGAATCTGATTGAAGTGACCTAGAAGTTGCATTAAATAAATAAATAATGTTTATTTATGTTTCCACTGCTCAGATTAAGTGAAAATCCCCATGGACCATAGATATCAACTGATTTTCTTATGATATCTTGATATTGCCAGATTTCTTAGTAACCCTATCCAGAAAAAAATGCAACCTTTTCCAGATCAGGCTGAGATGATGATATGACTAGCCTCTCAGATGTATCTGTATAAGTGACAAAACTACACATCCAGAATCATTATTGTTTAATTATTCTTTATACTATGTGTGTGTGTATATCTGTGTCTTGATAGATAGATGATAGGTGGATGGATGGATGGATGAATGGATGGATGGATGGATGGATGGATGGATGGATGGATAGATAGATACAATAATTTTTGAAAGCTCTTTTAATATATCCATAGTACATAGCATGCACTGTGGTTTTTAAGCAAACATGTCTATGGTTCTGAAGCAGTGAAGTTCTCTGTTATACAGTCATTGGTGCAAGAAGAAATGTATTTGGAAAGCAACTTCATATTTCCTCATTGCTGAGTTTTATGGAATGATGGCAAATTGAATTGTTTGGAAGATTGCCTCTTCTTACTAATAGCAAAAGCCTCAACAACAGGACTTTTGATTACTTGGTCTGTTGGGTTTTGTTGGGTTTGTTGAAGAGATTTTCTATTGCAAAGAAATTCAGAGAAATTATTGCTTAGTAGGAAAAAAGAGTAGAGATTATTGTTCATTCTTTAAAAGCTCATTAGAAGGCAGCAGGGAATATTAGTCAGCGTAATTAATTTACCACTGACACAAGAAAAATATTCATTAATAATAGTGTGCAGATTATGACCATAATCCTAAATTACTTTCATGTGAATAATTCATCTATGTAGTTTGGGACTATTCGAAATTCAATCATTTTAGAAGTGTAGCTTTTAAGTATTCTAATTAACATGGCAAAGTATTTTCCATTATCAGTTCCAAACCACTGACTGAGATTCAGCAGAAAAGATTTCCATACTGCAATAAAGTTTACCAATATCAAAATAGGATCCACATATCTTCCAAGAGTTTGTTTTGCTCTCAAAACAAAACTTGACCATTAATGCAGTTGTTTTGAGGGTTTCAACTGTTCCAAACACACGATTGGAGTTTGTTATCTTACGTGGTTATATTGATGGATTTCCCCTTCCCCCACAAAAACAAAACAAAACAAAACAACTGGTCATGTCCCCACTGCTATTGGATTAGACTGGATTATGTGATATGACTGGTCAAGTGCTGGAGAAAGGCATTTAAGTATGTTTTGGTAAAGAGAGTTTTTGCTTCCTCCTCTGTTGCTGGAGAGAGGTATCAGGACTATTACAACTAACTACTATTGGACTGCTTGTAATGGGGTGTAAGAATAACCTTAAGGAACAGGAGGAAGAGCCACAACCAAGGCAACAGCAGACTAAAGAAATTGAGTACAAGGCAGAAATGTAATTTGAGAAACCATCTCATGCTTGACCCTCTCTAGTTCTTTTGAAGATAATAGAAGGGAGGGAGGAGGCACATTCAGACCTGCAAGATTCTGTTATTGTAATATTATAATAAAATAGTATTAGTCTTCCTAACTTTGGTTTCCTGGTCTGGTCTACCTAGAAGGGATGACACTGCTACTTGAGAGTTTCACCAGTGACTATATCTGGTTGGCTTCCTTTGCCATGCTTCCCTCCTCCCAGAGCCCACGGGAAATCATGGCCCCCTAAATCTTGTCCTTTACCCTTACAGGATATCTGGAACAAGTCTACACTGCATTGCTATCCATACAGCTTTAACACCCAACTTTCTAAGGTCCATAACTGGTGGTTCTCTTGGCTGAAAAATCCTGGGAGCGGCATCCACTGAGGTGAAAATTTCCAATCACACTGTCTACAGAAGTGCAAAAGCAGAATTATTTCAATCACATTTTCAATTACATGTCTTAAATCAGTTGCGGGCTAGTCAATTTCAAGGCCTTTAGATCAACCAATCAACTCACTGAAAATAAATAAATAAATAAATAAAATATCTGCAGGAGCCATAATTCCAATCTGCCTTGCAGACAAAAGAGGGATCAGGAACCAGACTGAAATGGGTGGTGCCATAGGAAGTGAGCAGAATCAACTGGACCCACTAGATTGCCAGTCTGGAGCATATCATTTCTGGACACATCCTGTGGATACTTCAATGCACCCTATATTGCCTACACACTATATCTTGAGGAAAGATATTAGAAAAAATAACTTTAGAGTGTAGCACTTTAAGCTGTCCTCAGGCTGTCTCAGCTATGGAAGAATGCTGAGATATGAGTGGAGGTATGCATGCCCCCTTTTGTTTGAAAGGTGGAATAGTTGACCTGTCAACATACAGCATGCAAAACCATGAAATTGACTAGCCAATTCCTGGTTTAACTTGAATAGATGAAAGCACAATTAAAAGGATTCAGCACTCATCATTCTCTAGCCTGTGTGGTTGGCCTGAATGAGTCATAATGGGATGGTTCAGTGACACATACTATATGAACTCACTCAATTTTAACTCAAGTGATACACAGTGGGGCCTCTCTAGTCACTCCAACACCTGAGCTGAAGTAAGATACAGACACCATCACCCTCCCATGGTTCCCATAGCTCTCATGAATTCATACCCACTCTCAGCCCTCTTGGCCTGGCCTGGCTTCTTTATTACATACATGTCAGTGATAATGTTGTAGAGAATAAGGAAAATACAGAAATGTGGAAGAACTGTTACATAAGCAAAGAGAGCATTATTTAAGTCCTGGGAAGCAAGTATTCAGGAATAACTCAGGTAGGTTCCTCCCTCATTCACTGTGGTATAAGAAGGAGGGGAGGTAAAGCACAATCAGGCTTGCAAGATTGATATCAGCCTCACTAGGTAGACTAGATCAGAAAATCAACACAGGAAGACTAGAATTGCACTTTATTGAGATAGGCTATAATAACAGAATCATTAATTTCTCATTTAAAAGGTTTCATACTTAGGCAATTAAAATAAATAAGGAATTAAAAGGGAAAAATGTTTATTTTTAAACTGTTCAAATGCACATATATTCAGTATCTGTACAAAGAAAGGCCTTGCCTTTGAAGTCTTTTGAAATGGATATTTTTAGTATGGCATCATAAGCTAGCAAAAGAACATTTATTTTTAAACTGAAGTTGGACCACACAATCCTTTAAGTAAAGAATGTCTTCAAGCAGAAGGTAGTTCTCTGGCAGCCTTTCAAACACAGGAGCACCATATTTAAAGTAGAATACAAAACCATCTTCAGTAAATCTCCTTCATTTTAAGCCCACCTTTTGAAGGTAACTGCAGAAGTTGTGTTACAGAGACTTTGAATTAGTCCTTCAGTCCAATCTGTTTGGGAAATGTGTTGTTAGTGATTAATCTATCTCCCCACTCTTGTGCTGATCTTTTTGTAAAGTCTGTGTAAACAGTACCTCATAATTCTGCCAGAAATTGATCCTTGATGATGATAGTATATAGTAAAATGTGTGTGTAAATATAGAGTAGGATTAAAAACATACTCAGATGGCTGTGCAAGATGGTGTTTTGATGTAAAAAAAAAAAAATCTAAGCAAAAGCTGTTGTACATTCTGGGAACACATTGACACTTTATGTACAATTTGTTATATAGTGTAGACATATTTTCTACAGGAAAGTTTCATTTCTGTGAGAACATCTGATTAATATAGGGTTCACATTTTATGACTTACTCCTACTGAAGCATAAGTATGGTGCTATTTAAAAATTGTGGTGCTATAATTTTCCATAGAAACAAAGCTTTGTTTGCAGCTTTGCACTGACTGGGTTCCCCATGGTTTTCTACTGAACTCTTTTTCTTTTTTCCTTTTGATTGGCTGGTCTACTGTCATATGGAACATGAGGTCTTCTAGAGAACCAGTTAGCTATTCAATACCTATGTCATTTCTGACAGGGTCTTTCATGATCACAGATAGTCAGGTGCAGGAAAGTTTGGCATAGAAGCAACATTTGCAGCAGAAGGGCAGAAGCAGAGGATGTCCCAGAATTCCCACTTTCCATGGGCTCAAAGAATAATCTCCCATTGGATAAAAGCTCTTTATGCAAAGTTTGATACAACTAAGAGAAGATAGATTGTATCCAATTTTAAAATAAGGCATCTATTATATGCATTTATCACACGTTCAATCCATTTCAAATGCATACCTTAGGATCATTGATCATATTTATTGCAAAAAAGATATAGTTATTGATAAACTCAATGATAATCTTTATATTTTCATCAGCATCACCCTAGTACATTATTTAGAGCCAATGTGTCTTTTGTGTGAGAAAGAATGCATGATCCGTGGAAGCTAGTAGCAAAAGGATCCTTGTAGTTATACGATTTAGTTGCCCTATAATTAAGAAAACCGACCATTTTCCCATAGAAGTAAAAATAGGAAATCTGTAGGGTTCCTTTAGATTAACTAGCCTAATGCCAAAAAATCTCTGTCCAATCCTGAAGCATTCTCATTTTAAATTAAAAGATTAGAGTCTAGTTTCAGCACCCCTTACATTAACTGTTCTTGGAATTATAGTTCTTGTGATGTTTAATCAGTATCTATTTGGTTAAAAAATCAAAGATTGCCCTGCTGTGTTTTCAGCCAAAACACTAGGTGTCCTTGGGTCTAACCAGTATATACACCAATTAACAAAATCATATTGGGGTGCTCTGTAGATTTGTTTAGCCGTAAACTGGATTTATAAAGATTTGAGAGATGGAATGGTTCAAGTGGAATTTTTCCTAAAGATTTTAGTTGTTCTTGAGAGATTTTTTTCAGAATCATTATTGAGATTTATTTGTTCCAAGTGTGCAAGGACTTAGGCCCATCTGTTCCAGAGAGAGAGGGGGCACAGATTAAATATGCTGAATCAAATTACAATGACAGCAAAATGACAATACATGATTCTGATGAACATGCTATCGTTGCCATGATTATATCACCACACAGATGTTATCATCACCCCCTTCCTTTCGCCCATGGACATGCCATGTGCTGACAACCAGACTGTAGGACCATGCAGTCTGGCTTCTGCCATAGAAGTAGCTGCAAGCCCTGTAAGGTTACACTTCAGCTTTGTAGTTCAGATACCGAAAGAACGAACAACAAAATCTTTGAGACAAACGTTGCTGGCACAAATCTCAGGAATGTATGGTTTGTTGCAAAACTTCATATTAAGAAAAATCAAAGCTAAAAGCATGTGCTAGCTGTTGATAGCCACGATCCTTTTAATGGTTTAAGACAAGAATATGAAAGCCTTCATGGCTGGACAAGCTTTTTACCAGAAAGAAAGCCCAGAAATGCCAACCAGCATCTTAGCAACAATAGAGGCCCAGCTGGAAATGTTCAATAAGGTGTTGCTGTGCTTTCTTCTGTTTCTTGCTTCTCTGACTTCTTTCTTCTTTTGCTTTTATGAGCTGGTGGTAATAGAATAGTTAAAATTGACATTTAAGATCATCATAATCTTTTTCCTGGAATTTTTTCTTGTCTACCCAAACTTCTCACTGGTTCCTGTTCTGCCATCCCTAGCTACAACTGAACAGAAAATAATTGCTGCTCTTATGCCTATTGTTCCTTTTTTTTTTTTCCTGGACTGTTCTTCCCAAGAATCTCAATGCTGTTCCTTCTGTCATAAAACTGTGCAAGGCCTCTTATATCTCAGATGGCTAGGCACACTCTGCTGACTGACAAAACCTAGACAGAGGATGCTGCCAGGCAGATCATACATGTGATATCTGAAAAGCCAAAGGGCAATCCAAGTGCTTTCTCTCTCACTTTGTGTGCGTGTGCATGTGTGTGTAGCTATGCACATATACATACCATATCTATTATATTAAACCTTTTCTTTTTAGAACATTGGTGAGATGTTTTCTCTTTAAGCAGTACATTCAAGCTTGCTTTATTCCTGTCTTTCTCTCCCCTCCCACTTTTATTTTGCCTGTGTCTACCCATCTTCATTTCTTTCCATTTCATAAAAATGGAACAGGCCCTTTGGAACATCATCCCCCTGGAAATTAGATTGGCTTTGACTCCACTGACCTTTTGCAAGGCCTGAAGACTTGGTTCTGTTACCGAGCTGGAGGATTCAGATGTGGGGCAGAACGCATGCAATGGTTATGTTTATTTGTTGGTGGTGGTTTATTTTCACCTTGGCTATTGATTATGTGTGTGTTGTATCTATTGTTATATGGTTCATGGTGTTTTTAATTGTTGTTAGCTGCTCAGAGTTACGAATTTGAGATGGGCAGCCATGTATATTGAATAAATCAATATACACCCTGATTGATACAACATCTAATTCCATAAACACAGAAAAAGCCAACAGCAGCATGATCCTCTGAAAGGTCTGGGCTACCTGCCACTGATAGGCCTTGATGCCCCACTGACAGTAGGCCTCTGCATTAAGGTTGTCAGTTTCAATATGCAATCAAATGAACTCCACTGAAGCAAAACAATGTGAGATAATTTTGCCTTCACCTTTTCATCCTTATTTTGGCTTGGCTTCTAAATGGCAGATGTTAGCTTCATGCTCAGTAGTAACAGAGGACAAAGAAGGGTGGTTGGGAAAGTGTGTTCAATATATCATTACCTATTCGGAGTGATCATTCTGTTATATCTTTATACTTGACATCCTGCAATTCAATTATATTTTTTCTGTTTCTAGCAAGCATTCAATCACTTTAGCATTAAATTCCACATTAAGAAATGTTCAGATTATGATCATCTTCAGTGGTTACATTTTCCTCCAACCTTTCTCCCTACCTTTGTTTCTCTCTCACACACACACAGAGTTATTTCTCCTCCTCAGTGTTTAAAAAGCATGAAGCAATTTCTTACATATATTAGCATTATTGGAACATGTTTAAAAAAGTGTTAAAGCTGTTGAATTCCCCTTCAAATCTGGAAGAAGATCTTTTAATACAGTAAATAGGAGTTGCTATTAGCATAAAAGTCTAGGAGCTCTGAATCATCTCGTGAGAACAGAACAGAACAGAACAGAACAGAACAGAACAGATGCAATATAACTTTGCAAATAATGGCACCTATTCAAATGAAACTAATCACTATAGAGTGTCACTGGGAATGACGAAGAGGGGGAAATATCCCAGAATTTTTCATCCATGTTGTGGTTTCTGTTCAACATTATTCTGTTAGCATCCCTTTTCATCTCTGGAGAGAGATTGTAGTGAACTACAAATATCTTGTAGTTGCAACTAAAATGACTGGTAGTCAGATGCACTGTGAAATGCAGTTAAGCAACTTCTGAAGGACCACCAGTTTCCTGTTCTTATTTTTACACTGACATTGATTGATTGATTGATTGATTGGTGAATATAACTCACACTTTTCTTCAGAATAATCTATGTAGGTCTAAGTAACTAAACTTTATATATATGTAATAAGTCCACATTTTCATCTCCCAAATGAAATTCTCTATTCTCAGTGCCTAGAATACTACAAGAAATATCAGGGCCTTGTTTTAAGTGGGAAAAGCAGGGAACAATAGTAGAGGCTGCCCCACAATTTAGTAAAGCTATATATAAACTAAATATAGCAGCAGGCTACAGTTCCTCCTGCAGAGGAGAGTAGCACATCTTCCTTCTCTTTTGTCTCAGTATGAAGGGAAAAGCAGTTTCACCAGGTAATATCTGGGAAGCTGACCAGTTATAAAACACAAGGTGGCTTAAGGATTTTTACATGTACATTTGACTGGGTTCATATGAACAGTATAAAGATAGTTTTTTGAATGTGGATGTAATTACCTGCTAGTGAATTTTTAACATATAATATTTAGCAGACAATGTAGCCTAATAATCTAAAGGTATAATCTATGTCCAATAGTACCTTATTAATATATTCTACAAGTGTAAGTGATTTTGTAGTACATATGCATTCTTCAGTAACAAGCAATGCAAGCTTCACTTTATCTTCTAAACTATACCACTTCACTCCTTTCAAGGGAAAAGTATTATTTGAGCTGACCTTAACTCCTAGTAATATCATAGACACATCCATGCAGTTTTCTTGGCAACAACAACAAAAAAGTGGTTTGACATTGCCCCTCTGCAGGAAGTTTTTAAAATCCCAGTGTAGCCAACAGTCTGATACTGATGGTTTTTCATCCAAAAGCAGATCCACCCTTCTTTTGGGGATCAGCCAAAGTCAGCTAGGCTGTGCCTAATTCTGAAACTAATATAATGTTTTTTTGAGATAATTCAGGCAAAATTGTTTTTCTGTCAGTAATAAGTACTTGTTTGATCTATGTGTAATTCTTACCTACTTGGTACTTGTAAGTACTTGTTTGACCTATGTGTAATTCTTACAGATTTTGTACAAAGAGGTATAATAGAAACCAATAAGTATGCATATCTCACTGAAATTTAGAAGGCTTCCTAATTCCAGGTGGGCCCATTGGTCCATCGAATTGAATATTGTTCTGTATCTGGGTACCTTTCCACAGAACACTATTTTTCCACCTTCTCCCTTCTGCTGCAGCTACCATAAAACTTTCTTGAGGGTTGAAGAACACCACAGACTGGGATAAGATGTGACACAGGAGTCTAAGAGAGAAGAACGAGTTTATGGAAAAATGAGTTTTTGGTTTCTCAGATTAGGTATACCACCTGACTTCCTGCAAATTCAGTTCAACTTAGCTCACTCAGTATGAGTTCCCTGATGCTCAAGGAACATTTTTCAAGGGTTCCGAGACTGGTAGTGAGAGGAAAGAGCAGAACATTCAGCTTGGATCTGTATCCTCAACTGGGTGGGTATTTTTATTTAGTTTTCTCATTGATTGTAGCTTTTTAGGGTTACATATAAGATTATTTATATGCTTTCATTCAGGATTATGTCAAACTTTCTCTAGGGGCTTCCTGGACTTGAATCCTGTAAAATGCAAAAACCAGTGCTATTGTATGTGGTGCTCAGTATTCTCATTAGAGGTTACTTTGTGTCTACCAGACACATTCCTTACCATCCACTAAACTTTCTGCCCTACATATTTTTTATTTTTTTCTAAATTCTTTTAGATTTTAAAAAATGGATGGAAAGCTACCAATACATTTCTAATATATTATATTTCCAAAAAATGCCTCTGGGACCTACATAAATAAAGCATTCTGTAGCTGCAGCCCAATGTTTTGTATGCATTCTCTTATGTACAGTATTATGATTGACCACATCATCATGACAATTCACATTATGTAAGAGTGTCCAGAAGATGCTTTCAATATTCCCAGTGTCAGATTGGCCCTTCCAGGCTGGAGGTCTTTTCTTTATCACTGAGCTAGATGCCTTCCCCATAGAAACATACCTGTTTTATTACTTCATTTTGTACCTAAACAGAAACTGCAAGTAGATATCTTTTTGTGAAGCATATGGGAAACACAAGGCATGGCACACTATCAGCTCTGGAGTTTTAATCTTAAAGGCCCTTGTCTCAAAGTAAATTAAAGAGATTGACTTGAACACTGGTCGGAAACTGTGACAGCTACAAAGAAGAAAACAACAAAAAGAAGAAAGAACTATCAGAAAAGAAGTATACTTTTATCCAAGTATATTTTGGCTAGTGGGTTAAATTAGAAAGGAGATGCCTGCTGGGCAGTTGAGAGGCTTTTGTTTTGTTTTGTTTTGTTTTGCTTTTTTTTTTTTTGAGTGGATGTGTTTTAATTTTATTTTTTAAATTTCTATGCATTGCCTTGAGGAATGAACAATGGCCAGACATAAAATATAACCTAATGACAACGCAAACCATCCATTTTAAGGGAAGCTAGTATCATACTTAGGGAAGTAAATATTATATATATTATATTATCTCTCTCTCTTCTGTAAGTATCACATTAGTACTGATATTCATATCACACTAACAAATACACACAATGCAAATCACTTGTTGCAGTTCAGACACGACAGTGATTTCATTCTTAGGGCAAACATTTTTCTTGGCTCTGATGTCAACAGTTTTGTTTGTTTCTATGAGACATTTATTAACTTTTTATTTTGTTACTTCTGGCTATTGTTTTCATGTGGTTTTAATTATACTCTTTTAATGTATTGTAAGACACAATGAAACATTTTAAAAAGGACAAAAATCCATATACAAATATAATTATCAAGGTAGAAAAGTCAAGATTGGTATGTGTGATTGGATGAATTAAGCCTTGCTCCTTTTTATACTTGTGTCATGTACATTTTAAAAGGGATGGAGCTTTAATCACATGTGCCAACCATCTTGATTTTTTTTTTTTTAATTGCCCACTCACCTTGATACTATGAAAAAAGTATAATGCCATGCTAATGTCCTTTCTCAACCTCAAATCATAGGTGTTTAATTTAGGGAGAAGTTTCTTTGATGTATATCTTACATGATCTGATATCCTTCTCGTAGGATTTAACAGTCACTCCATATTACATGAGAACTGAGTTGCAATGTAGTAAAGCATCATTTTTTCTGCACTAGGGTCCAAAATGTGAAGCTGTGTTCAACTAAGGATAAATGAATCTGTCGTATTGAGTTTCTCTCAGGTTTTCATTTTTCCAATCTTATATTTTACTATCTCAATTTAATCATCTGCCAAGCCTAGCCCTTCCAGGAAATTCCGGAATTGTTTGCTGGCAATTTTGTCCTTCAGACAGAGAGGGAAGGCATTGTGAAATCAGTTTTCCTTGACTTGATATGAAATAATAACTTAGGAGAAGCCAATATGAAAAGAAGCTCTAGATTCATAAAAGTTCCTAAAAAAGGAAAATTGTAAAAAATGCCAATTAAAAAAAATGCATAAGAAAACAATGTCACTACACAAAAAAAACTTAGTAAAAGTTGGAACTGAAATAAAAGTTCGTCAGGTCATCATGGATGACAGCATACAGGTAGCCTAAAGATGTAGAAGCAGAGAACAACAAATAGCTTCTTTAGATACTGTATATTCAAAATAAAAGAGGGGAGAAAAGAATCAGTATAACAGCTGCTCAATGAAGAAGGCAAATTGCTAACAGATAACAAAGAAAAGCCAGAACTATTATTGTGAAAGGGGTGTTCTTCTGACCAGACTTGTTCTTGCTGTAACAGTATTACAGAAACTCAAATAGATGTCAGTGTTTTTAACAGCCTGGCTATTAAATTAAAATTTTAATTTTAATTCCTGATTAATTTAGACTTGGCCCTAAACATTTGTTTTACTCCTTGGAATAATCTTTCAGCTTTGAACTGAAGGCATAATTGCTGTCTGTGTCTGTACTGTACTGTAACTCACTGTCAGCTAGCTGTCCACATCCATCCCCATGTTCCTGTAATACCTCAACATGCAAATGGGCTGTTAATCCAATAAATGAATGTGTATGTCCCTTCTTGCTCTTCTGTGCTAACTTTCCAAGCCTGTTCCACCTTGGCAAATTCTTTGATACATTAGCTTTTTTTGATACATCATTGATACATCTTTGATACATTCGCATTTGGACTCTCATATTGCCATATCGCCCTCTCAATCAGCTGCATAAAATATTGTCAGCCAGGTACAAACTTGGGAGTTTAAGTTCAAGTTCCTAAAACCTTCTAATTAGGCATTCTTCAGGGCCATTCCCATAAGGATATATGGTTGCCAAGCTTAAAGAAGGCATGGACTCATATTGTTGTATCATACTGGTTTTGGAAACAGTATTTGGAAATACTGGTTTGGAAACCTTTGGAATTTCATTTGCCCATGGTGCCATTCAAAGCTGCCTGCCTGCCAACATAGCCAATAATCTCAGGATGCAAAGCCAGCATTTGTCACATTGGCCTGGGTCAAGTTTAAATCTCAGATCAACATACAACTGAATGAGCAGACCCAGAAGCCTAAAAATAGGACTTTCCCCAAATGTATATTGAGGTTATGGATCTGGCTTATTAGTGGGCAGGTTATCTCCAACTGAGGGAATTGCACTTTGCTAATGCTGTTTGCTAATTGCTTTATTAATCAGTAAATAGGGCCTTTGTTGTTTCCTCAAACATGTATGGCTGAGGCAGGCAGGTAGTTTGGATAGCAGAAGCTTATTTATTCTAAGCTTCATTCAATTTCTCAGCTCTCGTTTTTTTTTTCTTTTTCTTTTTCTTTTTGTAGCCAGGCCACAAACCTTAACTGCACCCTCCCTCCCTTTCTCTATCTTGCATGCACTAATGGAATGTTACACCTCTGAACTAAAGCTGTCAACAGAAATTGCTGTTCAATTCAGTTCTCAGCACTCTTATGGGCTTATAATACAGACCAACCCACCAATATCAACTCTTGGGGCAAATTGTACTTTTACATTCAGCATAACTGAAGCATGTTGAAGTCTTTGCACATTATCATGAGTTAATGTCTCCCAAGCTTAAGTTGTCAGACTTTCACCATTGCTATTAAGAATGGTGGGTATACGGCAAGGTTCTCCCTGCTACTTTGTCTGTGTCAGCCTACCTTTGTGATATTGTATCTCACTGTGTCAACCTGCTTCTACTAACTAACTAGAATATTGCCATCAGGCCAGGCATCCATGAAAAGCAAGTAGAAAAGCAAGAACGTTCTTTTGAAATCATTTTTTTTTTATTTTTTGAAATTGTGGTTGTTACAGTAAACAAGAATGAAATACTTTCTGTCTTAGTTAAGAACAAAACATTGTTTTTGCTGGAAAGTTTGGGTGCTGCTGCACAGTTATTTCTTCTTCTCTGCTATCTCTGTCTTAAAAGAGATATAGGAGGGATTATTGTGCTGAAATTGTATAATATAATCAGCAGAAACACAACATAGTTTATGTCTTACAAAAGAGTGTCCCCTGCCTGCTTTACATCCAGTTTGAGAAAGAAAGAAAGAAAGAAAGAAAGAAAGAAAGAAAGAAAGAAAGAAAGAAAGAAAGAAAGAAAGAAAGAAGGGAGGGAGGGAGGGAGGGAGGGAGGGAACTAACTAACTAACTAACTTCAAGCATTGTGAAGCTTTCCCTTTACAATCTATGGCCTAATCCTTTTCAGATATAATCTCAAAATTGAAAGTAGTTCAGACTGAATCCAGTGGCCCTTTGATTTTGAATGTCCTGTTCATATTTTGAATTTGAATAGAAGGGATGTGCAGAACCATAAATTCTAAATTGTTACAGTAGAGCTTGATTTGTAAATACCTTGAAAATCACGTGGTAATTTTTAGAAGTCAGCAGGATTTGTGCCAGACAATTTGATCTTAATTTTTGATTGTGTACATTTCCTTAATAGATTGTGGGAATGTTATAGACATAAAATATCTTGATTTCAGCAAGACTTTCAACAACATATCCCATAAACTGTTGATTCGCAAGCTAGTTAAATTTGGGCTGGATAGCATGACAATTAAGTGGATAGAAAGAACCATATTCTAAGAATGTTTATGAATAGTTCCTCATAAGATTGAAGAGAGGCATCAGGTAGATTTATTCCTTGGCCATCTGCTGTACTATAGTTTTTATTATTTATTGGATGAAGTAGGATATGCTTATTACATTTATAGATGACACAAAATTGGATGGCTAATATTGTGTAAGACAGAGAAAAAATTCACAATGACACTGATGAGTTAGAGAAATGGATGAAAATGAGGGTATAAAATTAAAGAGAAAAATGTAAAGTTTTTCATTTTGGAAACAAAATGAAAGGCAACTATATAGGTTGGGAAATACCTGGTTTAGTAATTGTATTTGTGACAAAGATCCTGCAGCACTAGCTGATTATAAACTGGCTACTAATCAGCAATGTGATATGACTGGGAAAAAAAAAAAGATAAATGAAGTTTTAGTTTGCATCAAAAAAAGTATCACAAGAAATAATAGCTCTACCTTATTTATTCTTTCAGCAGACCACATCTCAAGCACTGTGTACAATTCAGATGCTGAATTTTAAGAAAGATTTAAAGAAACTGGATAGATTCAGAAAAGCTTAATTCAGACCTGTTTTCCACTGTTCCAGAGTGCGGGATGAAAAATAGTGAATTTAAGTTACAAAAAATAAGTTTTTAATTGAATGTTTGTTAAAAAAAACAAAAAACACTTATGTAAGAACACTTTGATAATAGAACCACTTACTCAGACCAACAGCAGGTTATCTATTCTTCACTGGATGTATTCAAGCAGAATCAGCTATTTGTCAGATGTTTAATCTGGATTATTATACTCAGCCTAAATTGCTTCTTCCATCTCTATGATTCTATGACTTATCATCCTAATTCTGAAGTTGTAGAACTTTGCACCATTGTTTTCCTAGAAAAAATATGTATGTTGGGAAATAGGAACAAAATGCATATAACAGTGAAAATAAAATACAGTCAAGGGTCATGATACATAAAATTGTATACAAATGCATACACAGACACAGACACACAAATACTGAGAGAAAATTCACTTGACTTAAGTAAAATATTTTATGATATGTACCAACATTGCAGAGTACATAACAAGGTAGTTCAATGCATACTTAAGGACATCCGCAATTTTACTTTTTACCTTTACATCCTATCTACCAATTTTACAATGTCCCAACAAATTAATTATTTTCATCTTCTCTGTATCAGTCCTTCTCAGTATAAATGTTATATATTACATTGGCTTAAGGATCTCAAATTCATTCATTATTCTTTCAGTTTAGCCCACTAAATTCCATGAATCCAGTGAAGATATTAAAAACTATAAACTACTCTTTGTTGAAGTTCAGTTCTCTTTCATGTCTAAGGGGGAAAAAAGTGATGGAGACCACAGGACCAGGTGGCTATTTTAATTAGGTTTAAAAAATGTAATTGAAAAGGCACTAGAGTCATCTATATGATTTGGTAGCAGGTATAAAATTTTCATACATACTTTAGGACATAGAGAGCTTCATTTATTTTAAGATTATTTCTATTATATAGTAAACATGATGTTTTATCATTCATATTTGTTCTGGTAAGTGAAAGACAATATTTGCCAGGCAATACCAATGATGCCTTTTGTCCCAAGTTTGCTAAAATAAAATTGAAAGTGGCATTAAAACAAAACAAAACACCTGGATCCTCAAGAGGCCCTTCTCTGCAGAACCAAGCAAAATGTGTGTCTGAGTTTCTAAAGTAGAGATGGCAAATTTATGGCCAGTAATAACATTTGTAGATACAGCATGCAAGCTAAGATAAGGCAACTGAGAATTTCATGCTTTGGAAGCTAAGCTGATTGCCTGCAGGAGGTCAAAAAAGCTATTTCTACTATTTATAAGGCAATTAATCAGCCCAGTATTACTAACAGAGGTCTTGGTACAGCAGAACATGGAAGCATGTGCTTATATTGAAGCAAAGTTTTTTTTTATTATTATTATTCTTTGCTTACTGTTCAGTCATTTTCATTTTTCATTTTCTTTAGAAACGTTTGGTGAAATTTCAGAAAATCTGCAAAGGGAATTGTGTTTAACAGGGAAAATGTAGTGGATTATTACAAGTTATATATAAACGGTAAAAAACTCGAGCAAGTCAATGAGTTTGTGTAACCTGGTAGAACATTTACTAAAGATGGGGCAGTGAAAGGAGAAATTTTAAGTTTGCAAATGTTGGTAGAAAGATACTGAATTACATGTGGTCTTTTGCAAGGAATAAATGCTTTTTGAAACAAAGCAAACATTGTTGTGTAAAAGGACATGCTTCTACTCACTTTGTTATATGGAACTGCGAGTTTAATCTGCAGATGCCCTGGGAATGCATTCCCTAAGAAGTGTGTGGCATGAAACAGGGCCAAGAGTGAATGGTGCTCAGTTAATGTGGATTGAATACAAAAGTGTGTAAGTAATATGAAAGAGCTTTGCTGAAGTGCTTTGGTCAGAGATAAAGAGTAAATTAAAAATGAACTACAAAAGAAAAATAAGAAGAAATGCATGAAGCGAAAGAGAGGGGGAAAAAAGTCACAACAGTATGGAGTTTATGAAATCCTCAGGAGAAAGGAGTTAAGTTTAAAGAGCAAAACACAGTTTCTGAATCAGCATATAGAAGTGCATGATTTTTGAGGATAATGTCAAGGCTAGTTCTCACATGGTCACAAGCAAATGCTTCCATACCAGATCAGTCTGTTCCAAAAGCAAGAGAGAGTTGAGAAGTGTTTCCTTTACAAAAGAGAATAGATTCAAACCTGAGAGTGAGATAAAGGCACAGGAATTTAAATCTTGATTTCAGTATGAATATAGCTTGAATTAGTTGCTGGAATCTTTTATAATGACTTTTTCTACAATAAACCTTATCAGAACTTTGTGTCCTAGAATGTTTGCTTTCTGTCTAGTGTTGTCAACAGAAGCCTGATACAATGAATAGTGTTGGTATAAACTAGATTTAGCTGTTTTCTTTTTTCCTTTTTTCCTTATTTCAATCCTTCAGTTTCCTTTGCTTACTATCTCTTATTCCCTTTCTGTACTATGTGTAGCACTGCTTACTCAAAAACGGAATAGTGTGATAGTATGTATGTATGATTTTACGTATACAGAATATCCATCGTATTTAGGGAGTGTTTGATTTAACATTCCAAGTCTCAAATGTAGAACAAAAACATATATTCCGAGAGTGAAGTTAAAGAGACACAGTCCTGCAAATAATAATCCATGTTTAAGCTATGAAATTAATAGAATTTATATGTTGATAGTTGTGCAAAATTTTAGTATTATACAGGGGAAACTCGAAAAATTAGAATATCGTGCAAATGTTCATTTATGTCAGTATGGCAACTCAAAAGGTGAAACCAATATATGAGATAGACGCATGACATGCAAAGCGAGATATGTCAAGCCTTACTTTGGTATAATTGTGATGATTATGGCATTTATGAAAACTCCAAATTCACAATCTCAGAAAATTAGAATAGTGTGAAAAGGTTCAATATTCTAGGCTCAAAGTGTCCCACTCTAATCAGCTAATGAATCCATAACACCTGCAAAGGGTTCCTGAGCCTTTCAATGGTCTCTCAGGCTGGTTCAGTAGGAATCACAAGCATGGGAAAGACTGCTGACCTGACAGTTGTGCAGAAAACCATCATTGACACCCTCCATAAGGAGGGAAAGCCCCAAAAGGTAATTGCAAAAGAAGTTGGATGTTCCCAAAGTGCTGTATCAAAGCACATCAATAGAAGGTTATGTGGAAGGGAAAAGTGTGGTAGAAAAAGGTGCACAAGCAGCAGGGATAACCGCAGCCTGGAGAGGATTGTCAGGAAAAGGCCATTCGAAAGTGTTGGGGACTTTCACAAGGAGTGGACTGAGGCTGGAGTTAGTGTATCAAGAGCCACCACACACAGACAGATCCTGGACATGGGCTTCAAATGTCGTATTCCTCTTGTCAAGCCGCTCCTGAACAACAAACAACGTCAGAAGTGTCTTACCTGGGCTACAGAAAAAAAGAACCAGTCTGTTGCCCAGTGGTCCAAAGTCCTCTTTTCTGATGAGAGCAAGTTTTGCATCTCATTTGGGAACCAAGGACCCAGAGTCTGGAGGAAGAATGGAGAGGCACACAATGCATGATGCCTGAAGTCCAGTGTGAAGTTTCCACAGTCTGTGTTGATTTGGGGAGCCATGTCATCTGCTGGTGTTGGTCCACTGTGCTTCATTAAGTCCAGGGTCAACGCAGCCGTCTACCAGGAGATTTTGGAGCATTTCATGCTTCCTTCCGCAGACGAGCTTTATGGGGACGCTGACTTCATTTTCCAGCATGACTTGGCACCTGCCCACGCTGCCAAAAGTACCAAAACCTGGTTCAATGACCATGGGATTACTGTGCTTGATTGGCCAGCAAACTCGCCTGACCTGAACCCCATAGAGAATCTATGGGGCATTGCGAAGAGAAAGATGAGGGACATGAGACTGAACAATGCAGCGGAGCTGAAGGCCGCTATTGAAGCATCCTGGTCTTCCATAACACCTCAGCAGTGCCACAGGCTGATAGCATCCATGCCACGCCGCATTGCGGCAGTCATTGCTGCAAAAGGGGCCCAAACCAAGTACTGAGTACATATGCATGCTTATACTTTGCAGAGGTCCAATATTGTTCTATTTCCAATCCCTGTGTTATTGATGTCATGTAATATTCTAATTTTCTGAGATTGTGAATTTGGGGTTTTCATAAGCTGTATGCCATAATCATCACAATTATACCAAAGTAAGGCTTGAGATATCTCGCTTTGCATGTAATGCGTCTATCTCATATATTGGTTTCACCTTTTGAGTTGTCATACTGACATAAATGAACATTTGCACGATATTCTAATTTTTCGAGTTTCACCTGTATAATTATTATACTTTTTATATCACCTTTGTGCTAAGCTCTTTCTTAAAGTCATACGCAACAAGTAAAATTACAAGAAGATTAAAACAAACAGTTAAACCTCCTGTTTTTGGAACAGCTGTAATTAAAGGTCTACCTTACATATGAAAATTTTGCAAATGCTGGTTGTAGGAATCTTTCTTGCTACACTTTTTTTTTTTTTTTTGCATCATGAAATACCTGCATGTTTTTGGACCACACACTCATGTTCTCTCCAGACATTCAACACTCTTAACCCTAATTCCCCATGTTGATATGAGAGTTCTAAAACATGAGTAATGTTGAATGGAATGAGATCACAGATCTCCCTGCAAATATAAACTCCCTGAAAATATAATTATCTCCAAAGTAGAGGAACCAGAAACAGTATGGAGAGACTTACTCCCAGCTACCCACCTCTTTGTGTACAGCCTGAGCAGCTGAAGTGGCTTAAATATTCAGTAATATACCTGTATTCTTTGTTCATAAATAGGGTTAGCATATCATCTACTTTGAGGAAGATGTTCTCTATTTGAAGGGCTGACAGATATTTGTGAATATTTGTCTATGCATATGTCAATGGCACCTAAATAACTAACAAATGATAGTCCCCTATTTGAAGGCATCCTCTATTTCAAGGTTGGAAAAATCTTTTAGTAAATAGGGACTGCATTTATTTGGGTAAAGTTACAGAATAACTGGCAAAGGTCTTCAGTATTTTAGATTACACCAAATCTTAATTTAGAAAATAGGTTATTTTATATTCCTCCACACTGAAGACATGCTTCTTTTTTGAAGTCCACAATTTTTCACAAAGATATGCAGTGTCTAGGATATTCCAGTAAATAAATATTTTGGTTCCCCAAACCACCTATGTCAGTTAAAAATATGCCACCCCATTCCTTCCTGGCACTGATTGGTATGAATGAAGTATAGACAGAAATAAATACTTTATTCCTTAAAGTATTCATTTTTAAACAGATGATAGTAGCCTTGAATGGAACTCATTTTTACTTATTATTCATTCCAAAATGAATGCACACCCCTATTCTTAGATT
This sequence comes from Liasis olivaceus, assembly GCA_030867105.1. Classification (NCBI taxonomy): domain Eukaryota; kingdom Metazoa; phylum Chordata; class Lepidosauria; order Squamata; family Pythonidae; genus Liasis; species Liasis olivaceus. The sequence goes on along the minus strand of CM061352.1, from coordinate 80,385,535 downwards.
GTGATTGCTTGCTCACTATTTTAAGTTCAGATCCACTTCAAGTTAAATAAGGACTGGTAAAAATGCATTATTTATGAGCATACAGAACCAAGCAACAGACAGAACCAATACTGTGACTGAGAATAGGAGATTATAACTCAAAACCTTTGGAGATGCAGCTGAGTTCCAACACTGGATGTTTACTACTAGAGAGAAAACACACGTTCCTTTTAAGCCCAAGGGAAAGTCCATCCTCTTGACCTGAGTATTGAAAGCAAGTGAACTAAGTCCAGTACTGCCAGAAATAGAATAAAGACATAATTGATTTGCATTACCTAGGTCAGGAAAAGGTTTCATTATGTTATTGCCTTTCTTCTTTATATGGTATTTCCAATTGCTAAGAATTGTGCTGTATTTGACATCATTCCTTCCTAGTCTATAGATGCTTCACAAGATAATTTATTTTGACACTGCTTTGAGGAAAGAAAAAAAAACTTCTACTTTATATTTGTTGTGGGTGTTCTGATGCATAGGAATGCTTGACATTTTAAATAAAAGAAGCTCTTTATTTAGATATTATGTGCCTGTATTTCCCCTAGCTAAATTGCAGTGAAATGTTAGCATTTGTTTGTCAATCAGTTCTTTAGAGGAAGAAAGCAGCCATCTTGGCAACAGAGTCCAATTAGAAGTACATATTGTTTAAGTTTGGTTACCAGAAATCCATTTTGTTTCAGATTGAACTGTGCTGTGTTAGATTGCCACTGTAATTTGTTACATCTACTTCCAAGGTTCATCTGAGAGTGATTATATTTTAGTACTCTAGAATAGTAAAGTACTGGTAGAACTCTGTTTTTACAGGTTTCAAAAAGAAGATGTGAAACTACAAGGCACATTAGTCACTTGTGAGTTATGCCGAGTTACACTGACTACCACAGGAACAGAATATCTTTACTATCTTTTTTTCCTGTTAATTTTTTAAAATTTAACAATAGTATAGCATATATAGATATACAAATATAGATATACATATTCATTTCCCTCTTTTAAAAAGTATATCACAGTACTCTGTGCTTTTTAATTATCATTATTTTTAGCCTTATTATAATCATTTTATTTAATTTAAAACAATGACGTCAAGAAAATATTATATATGAATAAACAGATAATTACTGAGGTTGTGCAGTTATTACCCAATATAACAGTAAAGGTTCCAAACTGAGTGTATTAAATTATTTTTATGGTATAAAAAAGTATATTTTTTGAGTTTAGTGCCAAAATCTCCACTATATTATTGTTTATACTTAAAAAAAAAACATATCTTTGAATCTTGTCTTGAGGACTGTCATCAAAAATATCAGGGTGAGAGAGACTCTTACAATTCTCTTGACCTTTAAACATCCTGTGTGTATGTGTGCGCACGTGTGTGTGTGTGCCTTCAAGTCAGTGCTGCCTCCTTGTGACTGCCTGGACAAGTCCCTGTAGTTTTCTTGGCAAGATTTTGGAAGTGGTTTGCTATTGCCTCCTTCCTAGGGCTGAGACAGAAGGACTGGCCCTACTCCTACCTCATCTGATTAGGACAGCCCAAGGGGACCAAACTGGCTTCCTGCCAAAGGCAGGACTATTGATACACTATTATTCTGGCAAGATATGATCTTAGTTACATGGTCTATGCAGAGCTGAAGCTAAAAAATAATAATCAGGAAATCACATTATACTAGATAATTGTACATAGTTGGAATACTGTATAACCAATTACAACCCTATTTGACTATGGTAGTGAGTTAAGAAACAATATATACTATATAAAGTAATATCAGAACAGGACTTCTGTTCCACATTTTGGTAGCATATTTTGGTAACATGAAGCACAATAATATGGATTATTTTTACCTCAATCTGCCTAAGGCAATGCAGATTTACCATCCATTCAGTTTCATGTCCCTACACTCTTATTGAACACTGAGATATAACATGTTCCAGAATTCCTTGTAAGAAACCCGTAAAGCAAAGTTTTACTTTGTAGCCTTAGTGACAGGCTTAAATTAAACCACACAAAGAAATAAGTCTTATTAAATCCCTGTGCTGCCACAAATGTGTTGACTCAGGCTGGTTCAATTTTGAGCCATTTTCCTGGAAATGGTATTGTTATTCTCAGTGGTAGATATTCATTTATCCCATTAGGACAACAAGGGCTTCTGAGTTAAAAGGTAGTAATTGACCAAATTCAATTACTCACTTCATGCTCAGCTACCTTGGTAGTTGGAATGTATAGTATCTGATACCAATCTACCCTTAGAGATATGGAGATATAAAATATCCAAAGTAAATCCCCTTATATGTAAGGCCTACTTATAAGCAGTATTATTATAAACCACTTATTGTGACTTGAATGCTTTCTACCAAGTTACTTTATTTTTTATTTTTAAATGGTTTTAAAATTCCAAAGAATACACAATATATTAGTGATATATAATTTATGTGAAATAAAGGTTATTGTCAGAGGCTGATGCAAATTGTAAAATCATTGGATAATTTGTCTCTCTATGTGTGCACATGTTAACAAAAACTGTTTATCAGTTAAAGAACAAGAGAGCCAGAAATAAAAATAAAAAATTAAGAGAGTTTCATCTTTTTTAAAAATTAGATCTGCTATAAAATTGCAGGATTATAAATAGCATCAAATATCCCATTGTTAAGAAATGTCTTTGTTTAGTGTTATCTTTGCTGTCTTAACTGATCTTTCTGCTTGTTTGTTTAATCAGACTAATGTTAGACATTCATTTTTATATTATAGTTCTTTAACTACAAAATCACTCAGCCTATATGATCTAAATTACCCAATATTTTATACAACAGAGAGTGTGTAAGGCTCACGCAGCCCAGAGTGAATGCAGCAGTGACAGAGGCACCCAACAGAAACCAAGATGATGTCATACATATTATGATACTCTCAAATGTTGTAAATTATATAATGTATGCATTTTCATGATGACATGATGAATGTGGCATCACTTCCCCCCCCCCCCCCCCATCTCCTGCAGATATCCATGAGCAGTCATAATTTTTACTCGTGTTTGTTGTTGCCAAAGCTTTCTTTTCTTTCACCCAGCTAGGGATATAGCAGCCAGGCCAAAAGAAGGAAAGTGCCTTCCCCTTTCTGTTAATTGAAAAACACAAAATATTCCATCTGCGGAGATCTGTATAAAGTATGCTACCTGATTTACAATCCCCAGGACTCAAACTGGCATCAAAACTGTCTGCTTAAAATAATATTTACTTTATTAGAAAACTCATAACAACAAGAAAAACACAGATGGATGCTGGGCTTAGAGAGAAAGCTTTAGATTTCAAGAGCAAGGATAAACAAAGGGCTGATGAGTAGGCTCATTGAAAATGGAGATTGAACCTCAGGGAAAAGAGCTACAAAAGGAATCAGGTAGATTTTGAACACATTAAAAATAAAATAATCTCTATAATACACTTCCTTACTGACTGCATCTATAAACCATTTGTGACTATTAGATTTTGCTTTCTAAAGACCTGGAATAGTAACTTTCTAAGCTACAGCTTGCTCTCTCTCTCTCTCTCTCTTGCTGAAACCATGTTGGGAAGGTTCAAAGACAAAAGCCTCAAGCAAGTTCTTGTCTGGCTGCTAATTCTATAAAATAGGATATTTGTTTGGAAATTTAGCCAAATATCCTTCCTGGTTTTCTTAACTGATGGGGGAGGAATTCGATTACAGTTTCTGATACAATTGGAAGTTCAAGAGTTTGTCTTGCCAAAGGTGTATTTTCCATACAGGACACTTTTATTTGCCTTAGTCTTCATTTCACACTTGAATAAAGCATGATGTGAGTGATAGAATCATAGGATCCTAGATTGGAATGGACCTTGGAGATCTTATAATCCAACCCCCTGCCCAAGGCAGGAGTCCTCATATCATCTTGGGCAAATGGTTGTCCAATCTTTTCTTGAATACCTCCAGAGATGGAGCACCCACAACTCCAGGAGGCAAGCTTAATAGTTCTCACTGTCAGGAAATTCCTCCTCATTTCCAGATTAGATCTCCCTCTGACAAGCTCCCACCATTGCTTCTTGTCCTATCCTCAGGTGCTATAGAGAATAAATCATCACCCTCTTCCCTATGGCAGCCTTCAAATATTGGAAGACTGCTATCATGTTTCCCCTTGGTCTTCTCTTGGTTAAGCTAAACATACCTGGTTCCTTTAGCCATTCTTCACAGGATTTAGTCTCCATACCCCTTACCATCTTTGTTGCTCTTCTCTGCATTCTTTCTAGGGCCTCAGTATGGTTTTTGTATTTTGGTGACCAGAATTGATCTTGATATCCCTTTGTTGATGCAGCCCAGGACTGCATTTTTTTTTTTTTTTTTTGGCAGCTATAACACACTGCTGACTCATACTTAAGTGATAGTCCACCAGGACACCTAGATCCCTTTCAGAGTGGGCTGTTTTGACTATCAAACTTGCAGATAATATGAATACTTTTGAATTGTGGTATGGTGATTTTTTTGAATTACCTTTTTCGGGGGGCCTATAAAGATAAAAAGAAGATTAGTCAATCATGGGCATCCACAGGGGTAGGTGCATAGAAGTGATGAGTACAAACACACATTTGTTTATGTACAAAAAACAGAGCTTGCATTGTGATGTCATGACATACCTTTTTGTCATTCACCAGCATCATGGCTAGCTTGCAGACACTTCTGGTCTCCACCAGTCTGTGTTCAGCTGTTGACCAGTAATCAAATACTCCCTCAGTTAAAAACAGCATTGTGAACTGCTGTTACTCCTGCAATCACTGCTTGCAAATGGAAGTTCTCTTTTGCATAATGGCTTATAACTATAGCAAGAGGAAGCAAGGTCCAAACTCAGTGGTTAGAGGTCATGATGAGTGCTCAGCCTCAGCATTGATAGGTGCATGACTCAACTTGCTGTGGAGGCAAATTCGTAGAAGAATCTGAAAGTGCCCAAAGAACGTAAGGTGTACTCAGGTTCCATGAAAATTATTGTGATCTTGACATACAAACCCTTGGTTTTAAACGGACCTCGATTCACATATGTTTCTCTAAATTGTTCACACTATTGAGAAAAATATGAAAAGAACAGGATGACAAATAAGCACACATATTAAGCCTCTGTCCAAGCTCCATTGATTGCAATATGATTTAAGAACATAATTCCAGGTGGCTTTCTTGTGAGGAAGAATGAACTGTCTGCCTCAGGTGCAAATCAGAAGATTACGGTCAAGGTTGGTACTCTGGCACTCCTTCCTATCCTATACTGAGGCATTACACTGAGGATTATTCAGAAAACACATCAGAGAAGAAGGCCCAGGGCTTCCCCTCTGGACCAATCTTACTATCCTGAGGATTCCTGTGACAAGATAGCAAAAAAGAAACCACTGCAGCTCTTGGAGGCACATACCAGATCCAATGCCTTGAACTGAGGAGCTCTGATTCAGAACAAGGAATTGTTTGAGAAGCGTCCTTGGTCACTACTTGTATTACCCTGCCTAGTCTTCTTGGATCCATCTCTGGTATTAGTGCCCATTAAAGAACTTTTTTTAACCAATTTTCATTGATTTTAGAAGAAAAATTCTGTAGAAATTCTCACAAAGAAAACAAGAACTTTGACAAAATTCTCATGGGTGGAGTCTGATATTCTTACATATAAACCATGGAACTTTATTTTTATACATGATAACTTCAGCAAGATTATTATACAGTATATACAAAGGTAGAAAGACTCAACTCTACCCACAATGGATGAATGGATGGTGAAGTTGATGGAACTTGCTGAGATGGCTGAATTGACTTCTTTGATTAGAGAAAAGATATTATCTACATTTATTGCTGACTGGAAATCCCTTATGGACTTTTTGTGTGAAAGAAAAAAATGAATTTTTTATTTATAGATTTGATGATTAGAAAAAATAGATTATAGAAAAAAAGTTGGGTATGTTGTAACCATAGAATAAGAGGTAAATTTATACTTACAACTATTGTAAAGAAAATCAGAAGCTATTTCTTCATATTTCTTTTCTTTCCTTACTTTTGCACTTTTGGCGTTTCCTTATTTATTTATTTATTTATTTATTTATTTATTTATTTATTTATTTAATCTATATTAGTTTCTGTTAGTTTTATCATATGCTCCGGCTCTGTCACTTGTCCTGGAGCGGGGAGGGAATATCTCAAGCAGGGAGATGGCTAGCCCCATAGTGGCCGGCTGTCCCTGGCCCAATTTTCCATCTTCTTGGATTTTCCTTTTTTAGTATTGTTTTAATTCTATATATATTATGTATTTTATATATATTTATAGTTTTAATGTCTTTGTAAGCTGCCCAGAGTCCCCTATTATGGGGGAGATGGGCGGGGGAGAAATCCAGTAAATAATAAAACAACAACAACAACAACAACAACAACAACAACAATAATAATAATAATAATAATAATAATGTGTGTGTGTGTGTGTGTGTGTGTGTATACTAATCAATGGCTGTTCTAAAACCTTCCCCAGTATCCATGTCATATTGTTAATCAACAGTTGCTTGGGTATTCTTTTTTTTTTCCCCACCCATTCTCCAATATTCTCAAATATATGGCCAGATCATCAGCAATTGTTTTAGAACATTAAGATGCACTTAATCTCTTTAAAGGAAATTGGTATTTGTATCAGTCTCAAATTTAAATCCTGTCTCTTTATCTTGCATTCCACAATTGCTTTATGGAACAGGCCTGGGCATGGGACTGAAATGGGACTGGTCACACTGATATAGGATTTCTGTCAGGATCTGGATATGGGGAATGCATCCATTCTGGTCCTACTAAACAGCCTTTGACACAGTAATCTTTGGACTATGTAATAATTAGAGATTGGAAGCAGTGTTTTCAATAGTTCAGCTCCTTTCTTTGGTGGAGAAGGAAAGGTTAGCCCAATGGTTACTCATATACAGTATGTGCCATGGGGTTTGATTTTTCCCCCCTTATTCTTTAGTATCTACATAAAACCTCTGTTGGATTGGAGTGGTATCAATATGCTGATGCTATGCAACTATATATCACCATCTTGTGAGACTGTGGAAGTATTGACACAGTGCCTGGAGGGTGTCAGAGTCTAAGAAACTGAAGTTGAATTCTGGTAAAACAGAATTATTGTTAATCCATCACAATTTTTGGTTAGTCCCAGATATGTCTCTTGACAAAGCATGTCCACAACTTGGGTGTCCTGGACACACACCTACTGCTCAATGGGCAGGTGGAAGCAGTGGCCAGGAGAGCCTTCACCTAGCTCCAGATAGTGTTGTCATTTATGGCCTTACCTGAGGCAGGAGATTTTGTTAAACTAACTAATCCTTACCTGTCTAGACTCCTGCAATGTACTGTACCCAGGGCTGCCTTTAAAAAAGATTTGAAAATTACAATTAAGGCAGAATGCAATGGCTTGCCTACTGGTAGATACTAACAATCTGGAACATATAACATTGTGTTGTATGTCCTACAATAGCTACCTGTAGTTTTTTGGGTACTATTCAAAGTGCTGGTTTTGACTTTTAAAGCCCTATATAGCTTGGCACTTAGGTACTTATAGAACCCCCTCTTCCACTCAGAATGGATTCATTGGTACTCTCTTTCTAGACAAAGACTATTAATTGTTCCACACTTCCATAAAGTGAGGGGATATGAGACCAGGAGGCCCTATGGAATGGTCTTCTCATCAAAATTTGAATTGTGTCTTTCGTAGTGAGGTTCCATAAAAATGTTAAAGGCAAAACGTTTTGGAAGGTATTTAATGTGCAATTGTCTCCATTGTCTTACATAGATTTTTTTCATGCATTGATGTTATTTGGTCAGGAACATGTTGGGGATCAATGGCTCAATCAGAATGGTAGTAGTTTATTTTAAATACAAATAGACTTTTACTGTGACCTATTAATTTTTAGATTTTTGTTATGCTTTTATTATTGTAAACCACTGGGACTCTGGTTAATTCAGTATATTATAAATGTGATAAACAAATAGATACATAAAAACTTCTAACCTGTTCTTTGAGAAGAATGAGCTGAAAGAATTGAATAGATTTGTTGTTATCTGATAGTATTTTGCCATTTTCACTGAGAAACCAATATCCTGCTCCTTCTCTTCCTTTTATTTATAGCAACTCCGAAGATACTTGGCAGAGTTCGCCTTCTAATGACTGTCAGTGTAATTAAACTCATGTCATCACTATGGCTACAACCAGTTGTGTCTGGGTGGAATGATGCAGATTGAACATGAATAAAAGTTTAAAAAGCATGCTTTAGATAATCTACAAGGCAAGGTTGTTGGCCTTCCCCCACTCTTGTCAGTCTTTCACTTTGGGAAACGACTGGACCATGGGACATCAGCTGAGCATGTTTTATTACTTATAACTCAAATAGGGCTTCTTTAGTTTTGATGGTATTTACCATGAATAGAGACCATAGCATTATGGCCATATTTGTGAATCAGTCATGACTCTTGTTTCTCTGTGGAGAGTTAAGGAATAACTCTGAGAAAGACCACTTTGAATATTATCCTGCTTGCCTTCAAAATAGTTTTTGCTGACAAAATATCCACAGTCTGAATTGTCCTGTCACTTTTATGGTTCCCTGTGCAGCTTTTAACTTCACATTTCATATTTTGTATAACAGTGATTTATTTTTCTGATCTATATGTGGATCCAGCATCATTGTATAAGCTTCCTGTCATTATTTCCAGTCTTGCTTGTAATGAAAGTTTTCACTTTGATAAACACAGTCTGCGTAGCAGCATTTTTCTAGAAGTAATGCTTAAACTTTATTGTGGGAACCCTCCTATATATTCCCATATAACACCATTCACTTTGGCTATTGAACTAGAAGAGTGTTATAAGAGTAACAGTACTTCTTCCACTTCAGTTTGGTGAAAGAGAGTTGTTTACAGATGAATGTTGGGTGATTTTATTGCTTTGTTTTGTTTCCAGAAAAATATGAACTTAGTAGTTTTATTAATCTGTATGAGATAGATAATGTACCTCTTTCTGGCTGCCTGGTTGTTTTTGTGTACAGAGTGTGTATCATGAGGTCTTTTAGCAATTGCTGTGCATTATTTGCTGCCTTCTGTGGATGGCTGTTATGAGAAAATCATTGGTGCACAGCATTGTGATAAATGGAAAACAGTGCAGTTACTAGCGATGCTATGTGAGTATCTGTCAGTATAGTTGCTTAGTTTACTTCTGTAACTATTGAAGCGCTTCTGATTTTTCTGCCAATAGATCATAGAATCATATAGGATTATAACATTAGGTGCCCTGAAATTAGATTTCTTTATTTAATTGAATTGCTACAACAGAATGGAATAGTATCTCTCATACTTTAAGAAATAGTTTTTGCTTTTGTTTTTATTTTTCATTTCCCTAATAAAAGTTATACTTTGTAAGATCACTGACTATGGCATTCTTCTGGTCCATTCTCAGGGTACTGGTGTGGGGGACATTGTCTTGCTTCTCTTCCTTCCTGAAGAAGTAGTTCCAGTGGTGGTGGTGGGAAGGTTCCTCCCTCCCTCCTCTTTCCCTGCCTCCCTCCCTCCCTCTCTTTCTCCCCCCCTCCTCAATATGTAGTTGATGTCCTTGACTAGAAGCAGGATAGAATGGGTTTTGACACTTTGGACCTCTGGTGTTGCAGAAGACTCCTGAGAATATCATGGATAGCCAAGAAAACAAGCAAATAGATCATAGAACAAATTAATATTGAGACACAAGTTATCATATTTTAGATAGATTATGCAAAGACCCAGCTCTCTTGAGAAATCTATAATGCTAGGAAAAGTGGAAGTAAAGAAAAGATGACTACCAACACCAAGTGGCAATGGCTGCACCATTGCAAGCCTGAAGGGTCTGGTTGGAGACAAATCATTCTCAGAAGATCTATCTCTTACTGACTTAATGGCATATAATCAATCAATCAATCAATCAATTAATCAATCAATCAAGATTGTTTAATATAAAATCTTCTTCCTTCCCTCCCTCCCTCTCTCTAGGTTTTTTTATCTAACAGGTTAAGTTTTCTTTTTAAACAATTTTGTCTTTATGCAACAGTAATATTGTACAAAATGTTAATTGTAATGTTTTTGAAGATACACACACACAAACACACACACATTTAAAAATTATAACTCTGGGGCAGAATATGATATTGCTCTCTCTCTCTCTCTCTCTCATGAATTAAGCTATTCCAAGGTCCAGAGGATTTGTATTAGCTCTTAATATATGTGACTAGCAAAATCCATAAACATACAGGAACATACATAAAGCACACATATATGCATTTGTTCACTGATTAAATAAAGAGTTCATGTCCCCACTGTTCATAGATTCAAATAAATTGATTTAAATTAAAGGCCAAACACTTCATTCTGTACAATAGACTTGAGAGCAGGAATGTGAGCAATCATTTATAGGCCCTAATTGAAGAAACTACTTTTCTGTATGATGCTGTACATGATTAAGTTCTCTTTGCTTCCATCTGTTTGTTTGGTTAAGTCTGAAAACATTTATTCCACCCTTCTCCAATATTGTGATGAAATGTATCTACGAGGAGAGTGATGTGGGAGATCAAGGCTATCAGGAAGGAGGGGCAGCATTCCAGCAGGGGAGAGGAGGTAAAAGACAACATGGTCCACACGGGGAGCGTAAGAAGAGTAAGAGATTCAGGATAGCCACTCCCTAGAATCTCCCAGAGTATATCCACTAATTGCTGTAGTATAGAGTTAGCTTGGCAAGATTCTGTCTATAAGGTATAAGCAAATAAAGGAACTGGACTGGACTGGACTGGACTGTTTCATCATTGTTCTTTGTCAGAACATTTGTCAGGCTGGGCCTGACAAATATTCAGCATTAATTTATTTTCATTTTTCTTTATTCTGTTTATTTAAATCATTTGGCATTTTAAACTTCACAGATAAACTTGTTATTCCAGTCAATCAGAAAAAAGCACAAAATCATATTTCTGAATTTGAAATCATTACAGTTTATTGAAGAATAAAGCCTAATTTGTCAATAATTAATGTCATAGAAATAAATAAATAAATGATGATATAGGGAGTGCCTGAGCAACCCTGAGAACTTCTAGCTGATGACCTCCTTCCTTGAAATCCTTTGCCTGATTTCATTTTTACTGAAATTACAGTAGTGGTTGATAAAAACAGTATTTTTTTCAGCCAAGACCACACTTTTTTTATGGGAGAAGCTAATAGTGTTGGGAATGTGTGTGTGTGTGTGATGTTGAAAAATTCAGGAAAGTTTTAAGGGTCTAAATAGATGCCTTAAGCCTTCTTCAGAAATGTTCTGGTGTGGCAGCAGAAGATGCTCAGAATCACATGCATGTGTCATGGGTTGACCACACTCAATTACAAAGATGTTTATACAGTAGCTCATTCCTTCAAGTTCCACGGTAAAAAGGCAATGATGATCTATCACCATACATGCCAAGAAACTACAATGATGTCTATATGGAAGCCATCAGGACTCAAGGTCAACTTGAAAGCATTTTGGTTTTGTTTGTTTGTTTTGTTTTTCCTCCTACTAAATGTCAGGGTATAAGAAGCAATTTTAAATTCCTCCTATAAACGTGGGTAGTGTTATGGATTAAGTGAAATATTTAACTGTACAGGATCAGAGCCAGCCAGCCTTCCTTCCTTCCTTCTTTCCTGTTGTAAAGTTTTCATGTCCTTCCCCTCTCCCACATATTTTGGCTTGTCAGGAATATCGAAATAATTCTGAAACCTGGGAAGATGGGGGTGGGGGGTGGGAAAGAGATATCTTTTCCTTCATGGACTAAATAATTGAAATTAATATACATGGCTATATCTAAGGAGAATCCACAAGACCACTTATGTCTCTCTGCGCAATTTCCTTTGATTGCACTCTATAAAGAAGAACAGCGAGTAGATTATAAGCTTATCCATCTAAGCTACCAAGCATTAGGGACTAGTTTCATTTGATATTTAAGAATCTCCAAAGTGAATTGATTTTAGTAAATGAATATCAATGATGTATGAACACTGTCTGGTTATATATATTTTAGGTATGAACCACATCCATCCAGTGATGGCAGATTGGAGACTGCTTCATGCTTCAGTAATTGTGCTTTTACTTCTTTCCACAAAAAGTTTTCATGAGACTGGTTGCAGTAGAAAGAGAGGCACTGAAGAGAGGAGGAGCTACAGATATTACAGCGATGGTAACTGTGATTAGTTACATGCCTCCAGTCATTTTCACAAGTCAGAAATAGCTGTAGCCTGTTTCAGAGTTTCATTTTACTTGTGCCAAATTTGTTCTAGCACTGCAGAACACTCCTGCATACTACAATTCTATCTACAACCTGCTAATGACCTTTGGAAACATGCTTAGAGTATGAACTTTGCTTGTCATAAATAATATCAGTTAAAACCTTGTATGAGTTGAGATCAACTCCCAGTGACTTCATCAACATTACTTACTGCATATAATATTTATCTGTAATGAACACTGAATTCTTTCCTTGGGAAACTCTTATCCTTTTCACTAGTACATCTGCATAGCCATTAATAGGCCAGTGAAGCTGGTGCATGCTGCCTAAATTCCAACAGCAGTTTACTAGAATTCTTTTTTTTTTTTTTTAAGATATTGTCCTCTACGTTAAGCATGGAACAAAAGTTCTTACTCAGTAAATGGAAGAGTTGAGCTTGATCCGATACCAGCTATAAGCTATAATAGTACTCAGTAGCATCCCTGATGGACTGTACTTTGTGTGGCCTACTTGCCAGTGGTTGTTAATTAGACTGGGTTTCATTTCCCTAAGGGTATCCAGAGTCACATGCAAGTGAGATGAGCAGCTATATAAATTCAGTAAATACATAAATACATAAATGTCACTCCAATTTCAGAGGCTTTGGATTCAAGATCTGCCTTATAGACCCTTTCTCTTTGAGCAGCTGTGTATAATCATGACCCATCTTCTATTAACAGAACACTATGCAACATTTATGTACATAGTGGCTGCAAGTATGTCATAAATAAAGATATAAAGAAATAATTTCATCAAACTTTTTTCCTACATTCCTTCTTATATTTGATGGAAAATAGTGTCATTCCCAAAGTAATTTAATTTTTGTAAGTTACCTTGCACTTATGTATATTATGACTACCAACAGTATATATTCAAGAATCCTACATTTTATTGAACAGATTTCTTGAGTATTATGTGACCTCCTTGGCTTTGCAAACTACAGTTAAAGCATTTGAGTATGACTATATAATGAGGAAATTCTTCTCATGGGAATTTTTCAATACAGCTGGTGGCAACTGCATCAGTGTCTCTCTACATACTTATTTTATTTTGATTCTAGTAAACACAGCTTTGCATAAACCAAATTGCAGTTTGAGTTGCTATCCATTTCCAACTTAAATCAGGATCTGACAGAATGGGAAAGGATTGAAACAGAGATTAAAGGACATTGATGGACCTGCCCATCCACCGATCCTGTCCAGACCTTCTGTCATGACCCAACATATGCTTCAGGATGCTCCACATGCTGGCAGAGAGAAAAATAGATTTTATTTTAGAAAATAAATCAGCTGTTTTGGAAAGGATAGTCTGATGGTTAACATTTAATTATGGTTCCAGATGATAAGGCCTTACTGTAAGTAGAATGTTAGTGAAGCTAAGAAAATATATTTTCTCACCCCATACTCTCAGGTTAAAGGAGACATTTCCAGATTAAGAACAATTATAATACAATTAAGTTGAAAATGCCATGTTTAATTTTAAATTGTAATAAAATACACAGGGAATTTTTCCTGAAATTATACAAATTTCAGATGATACATTTTGGATGTGGAAAAAATGCACTGTGGTTAAAAATGCACAATACCTTGACATTATTTTTATAGTATTTCCATAGTACCTTGTTTCAAACATTTTCCATATTTTGTGGGAAGGTAGTTAGGCCTAATACAGACTTATAATCAAGAGCAGAGTAGGTCATGTTTACTCTACTCCTCTTCAGGTATTTATTTATGATCATGTAAAACTTTAAGGCTGGTCCTGTCCCATGCAACATCCTAGATTAGGCAATATTCCACAGTCAATTGCCATTAGCTTCAAATTCAAGAGGATATATGGCTCATTGCACATACTCTTTGCATTTCATGGAAAACAACTATTTGGCCAAGATTCCTATCCCAGTCAGTACATCCTAATGAAGTGATGAAATTAGTTTCTCATCAGATTTAAACTGAACATGCATTGGTTCAGGAGTCTTGGCACCACTTTAAGGATAGAACTGTTTCTATCTGTAGTCACAGTTCTGTAGCCACAGTTCCTTCTCATGTTGATTAAATTAATATTTGATGAGGGCTACTGGTCTTTTTGAATTAAGAATCTTTCCCACCATTTAGAGGGTGAGCATGAGACTTCCAGAATTCTTAGAATACCTCTCCAATACACACCTCCAGATTAGTCAAGATACATCCACATTAAAAAAAAAAAGTATACCCAAATAATTATGTGAATCACCCATCTGGCATTCTGAGCTATAACTATCTGAAATTGTAGGTCATCAGATACATAATCCAAAGGTCTTTCCTCAGATACAATATTTAATGTATGGTCAAAGATGTATCATTACTGTGAAAAAACATTACAAATGGAAGACAGGATGTTATCTTGCCTTCAAGTCAAGCTTGACTTCCAGCAACTGTGGAATATCCATGTAATTTTCTTGTACCAATAAGGAAATTCTACTGCCTTCTTTTGGGATGTTTTCAACTTTTTGATATAGCCTCCAGCTCTGGGATTACCTATTAGTTTCCCATCAAAGTATTAACCTGGTCCAACTCTGCTTAACTTTTTGAGATCTGGAATATTGGCTAGATACTGCCTCTCAGCTGTGTAAAAAAAAAAAAAAAAAAAGCAATTTATAAAAATTGGCAACTGCTTTCCAACATGGTTGTCTGTGGCATTCTACGATTTTTTTTTTTTTTGGTGGGTGCTCCTGCAGTATCTAACCAACGTCGAAAAGCTCAAAAGGGTGTGGCCTAGTTAGTACTTGGATGGGGAAAAGGAGAAAATACTAAAAAAACCAAAAAAAAAAAACACCAAAAAACAACAACACACAAAACAAAAACAAAATCCAATCAAAGCAAAAACACCTCAGTAGAAATTCTTGCCAAAATTTTTTATAAGCATTTCTGTGAAAATTACTAGGAGACAAATGTGACTAGAAGGAGGCTTTACTGGACAAAATCAAAACAGTTAAGAGTTTTGTTGCTAGTTTAGAGTTCTAAAAAATAAACATTGTTTTCAAGAATTCAAAGCCAGCACAACCTTCTTTTTCTGGTAAAGTCCTTCCGACAAACACCTAATACATTCAATGACTGTTATTATATTCAATAACAGGAATATCCTTTAAGTTATCCACTGCCATGTAGTATGTATGCACGGAGAAAAGGGATTTCAGTAATATGGCTTCTTGCTGAATATATAAAAGTTTATTTCAAAAGGTTTAGTTATTATGACTTTTGAATGCTTCCTGAAAATCATCAGTGTAGGTGATCTGAAGAGTATAATCACAAATTTGCTCCTTCCATATGAATGAGTCTGCAATTATATAATAAAGCAAACAATTTAATCCATGCAGAATTACAAAAATTAAAAATAATGTAACAGCACCATAGGAGCACGTGCCATAGTAGCAAAATTTCAGTCAAAAGCTCAGCCAAACAGGGCCGGTCTTTAGCTGACAATGAACATTTACCAAACTCTTTATGTGTGCCTCTAGAACAGCACATGTTATACCTCTGCTCTGTAAGCTGCATTGGTTGCCAGTCTGCTTCTGGATCCAATTCAGGGTGCTGTTTTTGACCTTTAAAGCCCTTCATGGCAGGGGGCTGGGTTATCTGAGGGAGCACCTTTGCCCAATTACATCTGCCCATCCCATCAGATCTGGCAGAACAAGTATGCTATGGGTCCCATCTGCTAGGGAGCTTTACTTGGCATGACCCAGGAAGTAGACCTTCTCTGCCATGGTGCCTCCCTTACGGAACATCCTCTTCCCTGAACTGAGGCTGGCTCCATTTCTGTTGATTTTCCAGAAGTCCCTCAAAGCCTGGTTATGCCATCAGGCGTGGGGGCCCCAAGGAACTGATTGTTGACATCTGCTGCCCTCTCTTAGCCTTTAATTGTGATATTTTTTTCTGAATAATTGTTTTTTATGTTAACTGTTTCATAGTTTTAACTGTGCACCACCCACAGTCACTTTTTCATGAGATGGATGGCCATATCAATTTGATGAATAAATAAAAAATAATTTTAAAATGCAACTGAATGTAATAGTATATTCTCTTCATAAGCCAGTTGATCTTGCAGCTTTGAAGAAAGATACATAACAATTAATGAAGCTGGCAACAATTTATATTGTATGCAATGTAAATCAAAAAGAAAAAGAAAAATAAATTTCTGCATCTTTAGGCTTTTTCTGTCTCATTTACAATGATTAAAGTGGTAACCATTTGCTTTTGAGTGGTGATTCCTTGGTGTTTAGAACAGTAACATTTAACATAATGTAGCAGGCACTAGAAAAAAAAAATAAAGATTTATCTGGAGCTCTGAAATATACAGCTTGGTTCTAAAGATGCTTTTTCAGTTATAAATTCCACTGAATTCCATAAAATTTCAGTTTACTTTAAGCCAAGTTCAACTCCTGGTGACTTCATGGTCAGGTCCATATAGTTTTCTTATCAGCAATAGTAGTAGTTTGCCCCTGCATTCTTTTGCGATGGTTTTTCAGCTTTCCATCTAGCTTAAAAAGTTTGGAATTCCCAATGGTCCCCTATCCAATATGAACCAACCTAATCCTGCTTAGTTTTTATACCCAAAGACTGCTGAAATACCTAGGAGCTTCCTTTTATGTAAACATGTTTTAGATGCATATTTCAGTAAGTGATTATTTTAACACTTTAGTTAATATTTTATGGAGAATATTACTCAGAAAGTGAAATAAAAATATCTCAGCACTTGTCTTTTCTCAGGATTTTTTTTTTTTGCTTCCCCCCCCCCTTTTTTTTTTTTTGGCTGTTTGGTGGTTTAATGATTACTTTGGGGATATTCAATTATTCATATGGTTCACAGTATATTTGTCACTCAGGAAGATATTTATAGAAACTGTAAACTAATTAATCCCTTTAAGCAGCTTTGTGTTTTAAATGACATATTATGATCCTCTGTCTATCAGGAGTTACATTATCTGTTGCTGTTTTTTCTTCTTGTTGATGTTTGTTTTTGCTTGCTCAGAGGCCTAATAATATGGCTTTTCTTTTCTTTGGGTACAATGATGTTTAGATTCCCTCACCACTTTTGTTAAAGGAGAAGAAACTCAACTTGGCCAACACAAACCAATTTAACTTCTGCCAGATGTTCCCAAAATCTAGCTCCCTACAATTCTTGCACTGGCAACCCAAACTATCAAAAGCCTTTAAGTGTGATTCCCTCTTTCTTTAAATGGTGGGATCAGCTAGCATGTGCTGGGCTAGGAGGAAACCTGATAGGGGAAAAGACAAAAAAATTTTCATAGCAGCTTTGGAGTTAGGAAACTGAGAGTTGAAACTACCCACTTAGCTCTCCTAACCAAACAAGTCTGTGCCTGGCCAGCCTGTAAGTCTTTTATTTAGTTTAATCCACGCACTGTTTTAATTCAGAAATATAGTTTGATTTTATTGTTTATTTATTTACATATGCAAATTGGCAAAATCTTTTCATTCTTTATTTTCCAAACTGAGCAATTGTAATGAGTTTTGTTTCATCATTTTCACTCTTTATATCCTTCAAAGTTATATTTCTAGCACTTTCAGTCACCTCAAATACACAATTTATTTAATGGAACATTCTCAGAAATCTGTCTGTTATGATTGCAATGTTCATTCCCTGATTTTCTTTCCTCTCCACCCCCCCACTTTGCTTTGATGATTGATCGATTGATTATGTGCCATCAGGTTAATGTCAACTCTTAGCAACCATAGAGATAGACCTTCTCCATAATGATCTGCCCACCAACCTGGTTTTTCAGGCCTTCAGTTGTCATCACATTTCCTAACATTATAGACTTTTCAAGAAAGCTTGGTCTTTGCATAATGTACCTAGTATAAGATAATTCTAGCTTGGTCATTTATGTTTCAAGTAAGAACTCTGGGTTGATTATGTGCCATCAATTCAAAGGACCTAGCAACCACAGAGATCAGTCATTCTGGAAAATTACCCTACAGATCATCCTATCCTCGGTATATTTTTGGCTATCTATGGTATATTCAGAAGTCTTGTCCAACACCAAAGTTTGAAAGTGCTAATACCCGTTCTATCCTGCTTCTTCAGAGTTTAACTTTCACTTCTATAGAGTGTCACAGGGAAAACCATTGCCCGCATAATTCTAATCTTTGTGAATATACACATGCCATGGCATCTGGATACCACTTCCAAGGCCTTCATTACTTACCCTGCCAAGTGCTAGTTTACAGCATTTTTTCTGACTGCTGGTTCCTTCAGGTTCAACAGTTATTTATATTGAATCATAGTTCTATTTTTCATTGTGCTCCTTGAATTTCATTACTCCAGCTTGCAGTCATTTCCAATTTTAGCTATCAGAGGAGCATCATCAGCATGGTGCAAGTTATTGGCACTTCCCCAGACTGAGCTGGTGCACAATTTGGGGGTCCTCCTGGACTCACTATCAGTGGTAGCTGTGGTTAAGGGAGCCTTTGCACATATCTGTCTTGTGTGCCAATTTTGCCCTTTCCTGGACCAGAAGGCTTTACTTATATTCACTCATACCTTAGTCACTTCCTGGTTGGATTACTACAATGTGCTTTACATGAGGCTGCCCTTGAAGAACTCTCAGAAGCTACAACTGGTCCAGAATGTAGCAGCAATGCAGTATTGGGTGTTCCTAGGTTTGCCCATGTTACACCTCTGTTGCTGGACTGGTTTCTACTTTCCTTCCAGGTGCAATTCAAGGTGCTGGTTATCACCTTTAAAGCTCTACATGGCACAGGACCAGGTTATTTTCAGGACTGCCTCACCCTGAGAGTAGCTGCCTATCCTACCAGATTGGATAGGGTAGGCACAGTCCAGGTCCCTTTCTGGAAATCTTGCCACCTAAGACATGTGTGCCTTTTCCATGGCTGCCCCTACCTTATGGAGCACCCTCCCCCTGATGATTTGGCAGACCTCCGCCATTTTAGTCTTTTGGAAGGCCATCAAGATCTTGCTTTTTACCCAGGCACTGGGATAGAATGAGGATATCTGGCACTGGTTCTGGGGTATTCCAAGAGAATTAGAGGTTCTTGTAAATAGGGAATATCTTATAAGGTATCTTGACATCCCGACTGCACAGACATTCTATAGACTCCTTCCATTTTTGTTTGAATCAGTTACTATCTGTCCATTGACATCCTTTAGACACCAGTTCAAGACTGGGACCTCGTTCTGATTTTGGAAATCTTTTGGAAGACTTTCCTTGTTTTTCTGTGTCTGTTTCCATCTTTGATGTTGTCACAGATGTAGATGTAGTACTGCCTCTTGTCTGTTTAATAGCTGCCTGATATTCTTTGGTAAGTTTTTTCCTGAAATCTTTATCTTTCTTGGGTTGGCTTCTCCTCTCTTCTTGGCAATTTCCATTGTCTATCCTGATATCTAGATTGCTTTCTTCTCTTTCTTATTTTTTGACAATCTATTTTCACATTAACCATTAACAACATCTTTGATTTTACTCTGCAGTTCTTCTGGTTCCCTAATAGTGAAGTTCAGGACTTAAAAATATTATCCTTGAAAATGTAGATGTATGCTCAAGATCATATCATGGAAACTGGCAGGCTTTGTTCTTATTTTATTTTATTTTATTTTATTTTATTTTTATTATTTCTTTATTTATAACAATTATATCACTGCCTATCTTGTGGCACACAACTCGAGGTGATTTACAGTAATAATGAAAACCCAAACAATAAAAACAATACCAAAAGCAAAGCAAAACAAAACAAAATGGACAGGAACAATCAAGAAAAATCACGTGCCTAATCCATAACTATACCCATTCATCTCTACAATCCCTAAGCTCCGACCTTATTGTCCTAGTGACTGGTTTTTCCCAATACCCAGTTCTTCCACTTTACTTAACTTGGAACGTGTACATGAGCAGTTCGTGATCTGTTTCATAATCTATTTTATACTGAATGAGTATGTGTGACATTTCATAAGTGTGTTGATTAACTGAACGTGGTCTGTAGGTGCACTAAAACCAGTTGGAAAAAGGCATTTACTAAGACATTTTACTTGCACTGCTTAGATGCAGACAATAAATAGCTATCACTATCTTGATAGTGTAAAGGCACAGTAATGCTGGACAGGGATGAACTATGCATAACAAAATACTTTTTTTTTGTTTTTTAAAAATAGCTGAAATTCAAATATATTTTTATTCATATGTACGTGGACATCAAAGTATTCCTCTGCAGAGCAAGATTTACAAATTGCAAACAAAAGTATAACTATCTGCTTCCTAATATCCACATTTCTATTATCACTGTTATCCGAAATGGTAATATCTAAGCAAAACTCAGACCTTGCTAAAACTAGGAAAAAAATCCCACTTCTTAGTTATACAAAATCCCAACCTATTATTGTTCCATCATCAGATACAGCAGATATGATGTATTTGCTTCAGTAGAAATTCAAATAACTCCTTTGGAAACAGGTCACTTTAAACTACTTAAAGGAAATCCTAGATAAATAATTTTAGATGGCCATCTTTGAATATTGCAATCAAAGAGAATTGTGCTAAATTAGCCTGGTATATGAGAAATTTATTTGGCTTTATTGCAAGAGATACAGAAGGCTATATATAGGGGTAGCTGAATTTCTCTTTTTTAGCTCTCTCTCACTTTCAGTCTGTGCATGTTTGTGTGTGTGTTTGTGTTTGTGTGTGTGTGTTTATGAACTTACATGAATGCCAACTTCTGGGAAGAAAGGAAGTAGTCGTTTCTAAATACAGTGACTAGTAGTTACTCTACTAGTGCTCATTTTATTTTCCTGTTTTGCCTCAAATGAATAAATATCGAAAAAGCCACCTATCCACAAATTAAGGTGGAAACATTTTGTCTTGGCTCTACTTTTTGTTTACTTTTCTCATGGATAATGCACTTGTCAATTTGGTTCTGATTTCTAAATTTATTTAAAAAAACCACTTTATTTGTTTCATAGCGTTTGTGACAGTTTAAACTATCATGAGGCCTAACATTTCTTGGGCTTTTTTTTTTTTTCACAATTTATATTCAGATGATTTTTTTTTTAATCTGCTTTATATATAAAGCAGCCACTTTGAAGGGAGGGTGTCTTTTGTGTGATACAATTGTCAGGCTTTTCTTGGCTGACAAGAGAAAATTCTGCATGTACTCTAATTTCCTAATACACGAAGGCTCAGATAGATAGATTTAGTTTGGCCAAATTATGAAGCCATTACAAAAGAATTTCAGTGACTGCTGGGTATCAGATATGAGCTCTATTTATACTACAATCACTGTCCAATTTCTTGGGCCTAATTTTCCTGCTTGTTCTACATAAAGAGGTAGAACATATTATCTTTTGAGTGGAAGATAGCTTCCATCTATTCCTTGTTTTCTAATGGACTGATCTACTATCTGGTTGTTTGCTTTTGAGTGTGTCAGTACTAAGTTTTACACCAATTACCTCTTCAACAAGGATTAAAATGAAATCTGCCAGAATACTAATGGAAGTATTTCTTTATTCCTAATTAAATGGAGCAAAGAGAGATAGAAAAAGAAAGCGAGCAAAAACATGCATGTGTGCATGTATATGTGAGTGCATGCATGTATAAGTGTGAGTGTGTGCATCTGTGTGTGTATAGGTTGGGGGTAGGTCTATGGGTGTGTTTGTGTATGTGTACAGTATGTATATATTGTTGTTGTTATTGATACAACAATATCAATAAAGGGTGACCATATTTCATCATAATCATTAACTCATAATCTACAACTGTAAGTAAACTTTCATAAGCAGCAAGTAACTTCAGGTCAGGTTTCCAGACTACTGAATAATTGGGATCATAAATTTATCTTTGCAGTGTTGAACGACTAGTCTCTTAGCAACAAGGAAAGTGTTGTCATTCCATTTCAATTGTCCAACTGTAAGTTTCCATATAATAGGTATGTAGTTCAAAAGGGTATGGACAGAGTACAATAACATTGGGACATCAGAAAAGCATACATAAGTCTTGTTACATCTTAAGTACATTTTCTTTTCTATACAAATACAATAGAGTCTAGTAAATCTGAAATATCATTTTTTGTTAAATAAGCTTAATGTAAATAAATTATTTACTCATTTATGTCATTTTTATTTTGTCTTACTTTTTCCTGAGAATTCAAGGAAGTAAAAAGGAGGGCCTCTCCCAATTTTATCCTCACAAAGGTAATCCTGTATGGTAGGTTCAGCTGAGAAAGGGCTAGAGTGGAGACTTTCATTTGCATCTTCCCATTCTCACAGAATTCTAAGAAGGACAGATGCTAATCAAAGCAAAGCCAGTTAGTTTCCCTCCTCCTCCACTCTCCACTGAGAAATCCATTTTTCAAGTTGGAACTTCAACTTATATTAGAAGCTATACAAGGTAATCAAGAAGCTGCTTTATATTTTATTTAGCATTCAAAAGCTTTATATGTTTAGAATATAACCAATCTTAAATACGTCAGCCCCCTATCCCCCACTCTAGATCCCTTTCCTGCTTTCAGATCTGATCTAGTTAATTTCTTGGTGGATTTTGAATTTTAAAAATTGAACAAGAATTTGGACAGTTTAGAAATCTACCCTGGTAAAGAATATTAAAATGGGGTGGATTTATTGTAATCACTTTTATTCTCTAGTAGTCTGAAGCTCATAATTCATTATGGTTAAGTGAAACCCCAATAGAAAATCTCTGAAAGAAACTTCTCCCAGGTTTTAAATTCAAATTGGGGAGCCTAGTTAGCCATGAAAATAACAAAGTGATGGAGATACGCATAACAAAAAAAAAAAACAATATTAACATCTTAGTAAAGTCAAAATGCCTCCAAAATAAATGGAAAAATTCCTACTTTTTTCAGAGAAAGTGATGAAATTAGAAAACAGATTTTGTCACAATATTAATTTGAATATTAATTCAAAATATAAGATCCTCTCAAGGAATGGATATCTTTATAAGATGACTGTGTACTGGTGGCATAATATATGAAAGTCTACTCAGTCATGATCATGCTGCTGTTTTAGCAAAGTGAAACTCAGGTAATGGTTGGTGATAGTATCCTATGAACTCAGCTATATATCACTTATTTTCTGCGAGGAAGTGATAAATGTAAAACTCCACTTGAAAAAAGCAAGTGGGCTTGGGATTATCCAAAGTAAACTCTGTTCCTGTCTACATCAGGGAAAATTTGTTAAGGAAAAAATGTGTTGGGTTAAACTAAATAGTTTTAATATTTAACATGTGTTTCCATTTTATATTGATGAATATTAACATGCAAGTTACATTTGCTGAGGAGCGGATTTAAAATCATGAGTATCAGAGCTGTTGTATAATTTAACCCTTTCCTTCTATCATCCTGAAGAAATCTCTCTTCTGAAGTGGTATTTAGACTAGAAAGAAATTCTTTCCATTGGAAAAGTTGGTGATTTCCCCCCACCCCAGTAAAAAAAATCAGGTACAGTGGTACCTTGGTTCACGAACGCTTCTGCTCACGAACAATTCGGTTCACGAACAGCTCCGGTCACAAAATTTTGCCTCCGTTCGCAAACTCCACATTGGGTTACGAACAGGATCCGTGGCCATTTTCCCTCCCGTGACACGTGGTCACGGCTTCCTGTAGGGAGGGGGACTCTCCCTCCAAGCAGTAACTGCCTCCCTACCTGCCTTCCTGTCCTCCACGCCAGAAGTCATGTCGAGCAAGGTTAGCTTTCTCTCTCTTCGTACTGTACTTTGTGTCATATTTTTGCAGTTTAAAAAAAAAAAACATATGGTTCAGAACGGATTAACCATAATTACATTGAACCTTATAGGGAAATTTGATTCGGGACGCGATCAAAAATCGGTTGGCGACCAAATTCGTAGGGGTCAGAACGGATCAACCGTACTTACATTGAACCTTATGGGAAAATTTGATTTGGTTCACGACCAATTCGGTTTGCGACCAGAGTCGCAGAACGAATTAAGTTCGTGAACTGAGGTACCACTGTACAAGGGACAAATTTTATTCAGAACCAAGAAATAGGGGGAAAATAATTACATTTATATTTTTACATGTTTACTTGTTTACATTTTCCTTCTACTCATACTACAGTACTGATAGGTTTTAGAATGATTTGCATTTTTAAACAAACAAAGAAACATGTTAAATGCAAAGACCTATTTTAAAAAATATTCCTGCTCCTGGTTCCTTTCATATATCTGCAAATTTGCAATCCCATGTCCTAATATATTCCTTGCATTTTTTCATTTCCTTCTGATATATCCTTGTCCTTTGAAAATACTGAGCACTCGACCACAGCACCTGAATGGTTCAAGCCTAAGGAGTAGGCATTTTATAAGTATATGTTGCCCTTGATTTCCAGAGAACATAAAGCTTTCTGTGGGCTTCTTTCACTTAATTACTTCTGGCAAACAATCCATGCAAAACCACAAGTGCTTTGAAACCCAGCTGCTGCTTTTCTAAATGGGGGAAATATTTACTTGTAGAAGTACTTAGGAAGCATTATAGATATAGGAACTGCTTAGGAATAAAGTTGGAAATAGTTCTTTTATTTAGAAGCTTTCTTTGTATCTGCAATGTATAGTCAATTGTTATTTCTTACTTCTAAAACAAGTCATAATTAAAGATAGCACTTTAAGGTTGTTCAATATTTTCCCATATAAACATTTGTATCCATAAATATTTCCTTTTTACTTATCCCTGTGTCTATTTATCCATCCAACCATCCATTCAAGGCGATGGTATTTCAGAACATCCAACATTCAATGGGAAAATATAACACTTCCTATGATATATTTTCTGCCATGATAAACTGAAAAGGAATGCTAAACTGCCATCTAAATATACAAAATATCATATGATTATGTATTTCTTTGTGCGAGATTTTATAATCCTTCTCTACTTCATTTCCTCTTCAGTGTGGATTGCCACATCACTCAGAAAAATGTCTTGTGTTTTATTCTTATTTGCTAGATTTTTAATGGCAGGGGCACTTGAAGTAATATCCCTGAGTTTCCGCACTCAGGAAGATTGCTTGAGATGGCAGTATGGTCTTCATCATAGAAAAGTTGTTCTCTCTTGTTCCCATCATCAATGAGGTAGTTACTGAAGAGCCATTTGTATGAGCATCTACAGGTGAAACTCGAAAAATTAGAATATCGTGCAAATGTTCATTTATGTCAGTATGGCAACTCAAAAGGTGAAACCAATATATGAGATAGACGCATTACATGCAAAGCGAGATATGTCAAGCCTTACTTTGGTATAATTGTGATGATTATGGTGTACAGCTTATGAAAACCCCAAATTCACAATCTCAGAAAATTAGAATATTACATGACATCAATAACACAAGGATTGGAAATAGAACAATATTGGACCTCTGCAAAGTAGAAGCATGCATATGTACTTAGTACTTGGTTTGGCCCCTTTTGCAGCAATGACTGCCGCAATGCGGCGTGGCATGGATGCTATCAGCCTGTGGCACTGCTGAGGTGTTATGGAAGACCAGGATGCTTCAATAGCGGCCTTCAGCTCCGCTGCATTGTTCGGTCTCATGTCCCTCATCCTTCTCTTGGCAATGCCCCATAGATTCTTTATGGGGTTCAGGTCAGGCGAGTTTGCTGGCCAATCAAGCACAGTAATCCCATGGTCATTGAACCAGGTTTTGGTACTTTTGGCAGTGTGGGCAGGCGCCAGTCCTGCTGGAAAATAAAGTCAGCATCCCCATAAAGCTCGTCTACGGAAGAAAGGATGAAGTGCTCCAAAATCTCCTGGTAGACGGCTGCGTTGACCCTGGACTTAATGAAGCACAGTGGACCAACACCAGCAGATGACATGGCTCCCCAAATCAACACAGACTGTGGAAACTGCACACTGGACTTCAAGCATCATGCATTGTGTGCCTCTCCATTTGTCCTCCAGACTCTGGGTCCTTGGTTCCTAAATGAGATGCAAAACTTGCTCTCATCAGAAAAGAGGACTTTGGACCACTGGGCAACAGGCCAGTTCTTTTTTTCTGTAGCCCAGGTAAGACGCTTCTGACGTTGTTTGTTGTTCAGGAGCGGCTTGACAAGAGGAATACGACATTTGAAGCCCATGTCCAGGATCCCTCTGTGTGTGGTGGCTCTTGATGCACTAACTCCAGCCTCAGTCCACTCCTTGTGAAAGTCCCCAGCACTTTTGAATGGCCTTTTCCTGACAATCCTCTCCAGGCTGCGGTCATCCCTGCTGCTTGTGCACCTTTTTCTACCACACTTTTCCCTTCCACATAACCTTCTATTGATGTGCTTTGATACAGCATTTTGGGAACATCCAACTTCTTTTGCAATTACCTTTTGGGGCTTTCCCTCCTTATGGAGGGTGTCAATGATGGTTTTCTGCACAACTGTCAGGTCAGCAGTCTTTCCCATGCTTGTGATTCCTACTGAACCAGCCTGAGAGACTATTTAAAGGCTCAGGAACCCTTTGCAGGTGTTATGGATTCATTAGCTAATTAGAGTGGGACACTTTGAGCCTAGAATATTGAACCTTTTCACACTATTCTAATTTTCTGAGATTGTGAATTTGGGGTTTTCATAAGCTGTATGCCATAATCATCACAATTATACCAAAGTAAGGCTTGACATATCTCGCTTTGCATGTCATGCGTCTATCTCATATATTGGTTTCACCTTTTGAGTTGCCATACTGACATAAATGAACATTTGCACAATATTCTAATTTTTCGATTTTCACCTGTATAACATATTTGTGGTATACTGTCCATGATCCTGCAGCAGGCTCTCAGTAAACAAATCATATGGCCTCTGTTCTTTTTTATAAAAGCAACACTTACAGAAACCAATTAAAATAGTTGTTTAGGACAAAAAAAAAAATAGTCATAAATTTGGTGCTATCTTCTGTTTGTAAACTATATGTGGATGTGTCTTGATCTCTGTCAGTTTCAATATCATCACTCAGTATTCAGTAAAACTGTTCAGTGAATGCTTTATGAGTTCTCATATGTTTTGCTATTTGTATTAGATGAATGACCATTAATGCCACATTAATATTGCTATAGGGTCAGGCGACCTTTAAAGTGGAAAGAATTCCTGGTGCAGTAGGATGATATTCCTTTGGACTATGGAGTTTCTCTGCAGTTATTCCAGCCTGGGTTGATACTGCAATGGACACCCAGATGGACACAGCTGGTTTAGATGAGCTCCGCCAATTCAACCACCCAGATGCTGGTAATAAATGTCAAGTGTTAACTTTCTCATCTTGATCAAGTAAAATCTTTTTTCTGATGGACACAGAGTTTCTGTCCCTCCCTCTCATCTTTCTGTTCCTAGCACACCCCTCCACATTCCACACCCAGCAATCCCAAAGTAGCTTCGAGCAAAAAGAAACCAGTGTTACATCCACTCACATCCCCCTCAGCAAACTTGATCAAGATGGTCATTTCTCTGCTGCTGACAGCATTAAGAAAACAATTGACTGTATTCAGATGACTGAAGGAAGGTATATTCAAGGCCCATTAGTGGAAATAACTGTCTGAATAAATAATTAGCAGAAGTTTTTTACCCTGACTGGCTGGGCAACAAGAATAAATGGTGGGATTTTGTGACTAGTGCTGTTGGTTCCATGCAGCCCAGAGATAGATTGTGAAAGCAATGCCAAATATTTAATTTAATTTAATTTAATTATTTTGCTAGATTTATATTCTGCCTTTTTTTCTAAGAGCTCAGGCAGCCAAATCTCCCTTCATTTTTATCCACAGAGCAACAACCATTGGTTGCCCTGAGAGAAAGTAACTGCTTCAAAGTCACTCAGTTTCCATAGCTGAGGCTGAACTTGAACCCAAGTCAGCTCAGTTCTAGTCCAATACCTTAAGTACATTTTGACAACTTCTCCCAAAGCATAGTGAATATATAGTTTTCATTGTGAAAAAGTATAGAGGGGGGCAATAAATAATAATGTGGATAAACTAAATCTAGAATATATTTTTATTTTTATTCTGATTCCTTTTTCCTTTTTAATTTCATAAGACAAATAAAGATCAGTAATCATAATAAATAAATAAATAAATAAAATCAATGTATCACATTATGTGAAACATTATAAAAAACTAACTCAAAACAAGTCAATGCTTGTTTACTCTTCAGTCAAAGGCCCTGACTTTGTAGTCAAGTTATAATGCATCTGGAAGCTTGACTCTAGTTGGATTATCTAAGATGAATTTTTATTTACAGCCTGTCAAGGCCTGTTACTTATTTCACACCTTACTATTGATGACTGTCAATCTAACTGAAAAGAAGCAGTGCTGTGTAGATACTGACACTATTACTGGAAAAAGGTCATTCAATTAAAAAAAAAAAAAAATGATGGCTTCCTTTTTTTTTTTCCCGAAGCAGCACGGAAGCACCAGCTAGGGAGTTAAAAGGATAGTAGGAGACAAGTAATTAAAAACAAACAAAAGTTTAGTGCACTGAGTAAAGGGATAAACTTGAATGGAAAGATTATATGCAGGTTTTAAATCACCTTTGAAATTTAGCCAGCAATCTTGAGAAGCCAGTATTTTTCTACTGACAGGGTTATGCTTGGGATAAAATAAATAGAAAAGATCTACACTGACCTTAACATCTGTAAACGATATTACTCTTTCTAAAACCATATCTTGCAATTTGGATATTAAACCAAAATGGGACAATAGTGGGACAAGTGCATATCACAAGTATCTTTTTCATCATTTAACATTTTGAGTATAATGAAGTTTAGCACTTTCCAAACATTCCAATATTTTCTAAGCATACCCTGATGTGTCCAATTAACATAAAAACCCCTTTTGTCTAAGATAATAGGAAATGCAGTTCTTTACCTATTAATTTGTTCCCCTAGGTTTTTCCAACCCTTAATTCCAAAGTTCACGCAAGTATCCAACTAAGCAATACTCTTAAACTGTCTATAGAAACCTATAGTAGATTTGAAATCACCCAAGAAACATTTCAAAGTAATTCAGGATTGTTTTAGTGCAGCTAATGTATCTGATTTTTTTCCCCCCTATCATGGCACTGATTGTGTTTTTTGATTGGGCTCTGGTTATATGTTGACTGGAATGTTGTTGCAAGTCTGTGGTGAAGACATTTGCCTGGGATGATGGTGGAGGCCCTTGGCTTCCCCCAGCTAAATCTAAGCTGTTTTCCATTGGATCCACATGGCTTATATCCTTTGTCAGATCTTCGGGTGGCTTAGGAGAGAGGTGCAAGGGGTGTGTGGCATTCACCCTTCATTTTGTTTTCAACAGCAGAGAGACGTTGATCTGGTGTTGGTATGTTTTTCACCCTTACCAAGCAGATCAGTTATTTGGTGGCTTTCATACTAATCAGATGTTCAGGGGCATTCAGTGCAGCAGCAAGAAGGAGACTGGTGATGGCAACAGACACTCTTCCCTGCCTGCCTTTGTAAAGGAAGTGATAGCTGGAAGATTGGCAGTGATAGCTGGTGGCAATTTGAAAGAACAGGTGGTGGCAGTTCCTGTGTGGGCACTATGCTGTTTGAGCAGCTGGGAGTGGATGGCAGTGGAGGCAAGCCAAAGAATTTGTATCAGTCTGGAGCCTGCAGCTGCTGATTCAAACCTTTTTGTAATCAGATGGCCATCTTGCTTTCTTCTGCCTGTTCCATGTGTGGGAAGGACTATACAACAGCCATTTTCAGGTGGCTTATTTTTGTATTGTGCCTGTGGAGATCATCTGGAGCCTGGCAACCTGTGATTAATGTGGATTTTTTTATCTAGCAGAAGGACATCAACCATCCCAGCAGCTCCTCAGGAGATAATGTGGATTGATGATGGTGGGAGGTCACTTGACTTATGTGCAGACCAATGTGGGTTGGGGACAGGGTGGTTTCTGGGGGAGTGAGGGCAAGCCAGAATATCAATGTTGTGATAGGTAGGGGGAGATGCAATGGGGGACAGGGCTGCTGTCAGGGAACAAACTTGATGTTTTGATGGTGCATTCCAGCCCCCTAGGTCCTGGTCAGCAGAACTTTGAACACCTGGGTTTTTGGCTGCTGCTACTGAACACCAGGTTGATCTGTAATAAGGCTGTTCTCATCCATGGCTTGATCATGGATGAGACGGCCAACATGGCATGCATTGCTGAAAACTGGCTAAGCTTGGGGTGGGTGGATTTCTCTCTCTCAGAGAAGTACTGAGCTGGGTTTTGGATGTGGCATTCACTGTTACCTTTAGGCAGGGGTGGAGGTGTTGTGATTGTCATCCAAGATATATGGGTGGGCTCCAGGGGTGTTGTTCTGCAGACTGTCTGGTACAATACCCTGTTTATTAGGTTGGGGTCTAGGGTACAGTTGCTGCATAGAAACCTCCCTGCCTGAGCTTCTTGACTCCATGGCCAGGTTAGGAGTAGAGTCCCGTAGGCTTATAGTCCTGGAAAATTCCATCTACCTTCTTTGGTTGTGGGGTCTGAGGTAGCTTGGGTGTTCATGGCCACCATGACAGCCATGGGCCTGTTCCAGGTCATCCTGGGCCTGATGCATGACAGTGGTCATACACTGGATCTGGTTTTGTGTTGTAGCAATGCCAGTGTGATCTGGAATTAGAGGATATTTCTGTTTCTTTCCTTTCATGGTCAGATCATTGCCTGGTGGCTCTCCAGGTTTTATGGCACTGCCCTCCGCTATAGGGAGGTTGGACCCATTCAATCAGTCTATCCCTAGTTGGGTTCCAGAGATAACTTAGGGTTGTTCTTGATGGTCTGCTATACAGTCCAGCTGAAGCCCTGATGGTTGTCTGGAATAAGAGGGCTGGGACTTTGGATTGGATTAAGTGAAAATGAAGTGAGCGCAGATAGCGCTTTCCTCACTCCCCTGCCCTTTGGAATGCTCACCCTGGCACTGGCATAATTAACTTTCTGCTTTCTTTTCCCATCCTATTCTGAGATTAGTGGTGAAATGCCAGTCTGGGTTTTAAAACACCAGTGGTGCTTCAAATGCTTCAGTGTACTTTCAGTGTTCTCCTTCATTTGCTCATAGTTCCTCCCTCAATTCCTGCTCTTCAGCTCAAGTGTTGAAGGTGGATTTTAGTCACGATTCAGACTCGAGTATGGGACTGAGACAGCACTGATCACACTTTTATATGACCATTGGTGGGAGCAGGATGGGGATGGTGCATGTGTCCTTGCTCTTCTTGACCTCTCAGCAGCCTTCAATACCATCAATCATGGCATCTTTCTGGACCAGGTCTGGGGGCTGGGGGTTGTGAACTGTGTTGGTTTTCCTCCATCCTCTAGGGTCAGTTCCAGTCATTGGTGACAGCAGGGGAGAGGTCCAGTTCCTTGCTTTGAGGGGCAGCAGAGGGTTCAGTGCTCTCTCCTCTCCTATTTAATATATACATGAAGCCACTGAGTGAGGTCATCTGACTGTTTGGGGTCATTAGACAGTCTCAAGTTATTACAGGTGTAGTGACACTTGTTACTGAACACACATTCTTTTTATGTGCCAATAATATTATGGCCATTTTGGATAATTATTTGGCTTATTTTACTTTTACCAAACTTTATTGAAGTTACACAGAAATATATTTTATATTCTGGTTACACTTTCAAATGAAAAGAAATGTATACTTAAGAGGGATTCTAATGTTAATCTCAATTGGAGATTTTATATGTTTAGACAAATTAATAACAGTTTTGGTGTAGGCTGAAAACTCTCAAATATCTTTGGCCAAATTAAGGTTGCTTTATGATTAAGATGGCTTAGCCTACCAGATTTTTAACTTTAGCTCTGGTTTTTGTTTTTGTTTTTTAATATCTATATTATTGTGGAATAATACTTTTCTATGTATCACATGCTGTGGGCCCATTTGCAGAGTTAATCTATAATCTCTTGGAAGCTTGATATTCTAAACAGGGATTCTTGTTTCCAGCCTTGAAAGCTGATAGGCATATCTGATGATTAATAGGTAAGCAGTTAAGTTTTGATAGAGAATTACATGAGAAACTGACATTGTAGAATAATCCATATTTGAAGATAGCAGGCAAGATGCTCTGCTGGAATGCCTGGGGCAAAAAATAAATTCCTTAAATCAATTGACTTATAATGATTGATATGAAGTTTTTGAGAGAGTTTATTCTGAATGTGATTTACCTATAACATCTGTGTGGAAATATATACACTTGAAACATGCCTTGTTATGGCCCAGATGCTTCATTAGGCTCAGAGCTACCTGGAATGTTAGGATCTTTAAAAGACTCAGAGCTCGGTGAAACAAACAATTCAATTTTATATGGAATTTTAAAATAGATTGAGGGTTATAATTAGTTATATTCCTGAAGAATTGGAATATCTAATGTTGGAAAATCAATGAGTTCAGGTTTTAAAAATATAAAATTTATTTCTTCTGATTTAAGAATAAAGTCAATTTATCTGGGGGAAACTATTTCATACCTATTGGATCCTTCAAAGAATATTTTTTGGGGCTGACACTGTAAGAAATATTAGGGCTTTTTAACTCATACAGATTGTTCTTGCCCAGCTACCGCTCTGTTTTGGTTTCAATCATAACATACATTAACATAATTTTAGAAATAAATATAATAGTTCAATATGTAAATATGATGATATGATGGTAAATTCCTAAACTATGGAATTTGTAAGTTTCTGAAGAGCACTCTTCTCCCAGAAGTGAGGTTGGCCCCCTCCCTTTTAGACTTCAGAAAAAAACTGAAGACCTGGTTTTGTCATCATTCATGGGGTGGGGACTGGAATAGTCAGTTTTGGGGATGGCTGGTTCCCTAATCTTACCTTTGAACGATATTATCTGGTCACAGGCTGAAATAATATCACCGTCGCTTCGATTTTATTATATTTAATAATTGTATTTTATACTGTATTATTTATGTTTTTATTGATTTTAAATTGTTTGGTTGTGAACTGCCCAGAGTCCCTCCTTGTGGGGGAGTTGGACGGTGATATAAATTTTATAAATAAATAAATAAACAAATACTCTTACATAAATGGAAAGAAACCTATCCTTATATTAAGGAATAGGTTCAGGATATGCATCTGTACATCTATTTTTGAAAGTGTATATATTCTAAAAATGAGAAGAAAATGCAATATATTTCTATATGGTCTAGATTTTAATGACAGGTTTAAGGACTGAATTAATTCCATAGTGATACAAATTGGTATTATATATATCTTTATTATTTTTTTCTCTCCTTTCTGTTACATTTAGCTTATTTTAAGCACTATATGCAAGGTTTTTTTCTTTTTAATTGTAATTAAAATCATCATATTTATATTTCACTGTATAATAAAAAATTAAAAATCTAGAAAGTTGGGGCAAAAAATCTCAGAGAAGACTACTGCTGTACTGCTGCAAGAAAACTACACTTGACAAGAAAAGGGCAGTGGCAAACAGTGAGTTTATGGAATTTATGCCACAGTCAAAAATTTGACTTTGAACTTGTTATGTGATGCTTAAGTAAAAAGCACATGATGTTTCATATTTCTTTTATGACTGCCAATGCAAATATACTGCATATATTTGTGTGGTTGAGCTGAAAGTACAATTTCCCCTGAAAACAAAATGACATTTACTTCCAGGGCAAAAGAGTTATGAAGGACATCATTTTCCAAAAAATTGCTTGTCCATTGTAGCAGCATCATACTGACAATTAAGATCTTTTCTATAGTGTTTTGTCTCCTTTCCTTATCCTCATCTGCTATAATGTTTGCTGGCCTAAGGGCCTTTATTAACAGAATATATATTTGCCACATCAGGTTCAGTTACTTGAAACTGTTTTCCTTAAAGTGTATGCATTTGGACAAATTCAGCTATGATATGCGACTAGATTACTCACTCCATCTCCCTTTCTTAATCAAGTGTGCCCCTTTTCTCTTTTCCCCCAGGCCCCAAACTGCGGAATACAGTAAAAAGCTACCCTTTATGCCAAAAATGTTGTCAAGAAAATAGCTTTTTCTTTCCAGAAAATCATACTGTTATTCTTTGCTATAGAGCCCCACAGTATGAAACATCTCTAACAGCTTTGCTTCATTATGACAGCTTGGTTGTCCATCTGTGAGATGCTGGCATGGACTCTAACTTTCAATGATCTTTGCTAGTTTGGTATTCAACAGTTATGTAGCACCCCAAATATCAGCAGTATGTTAATGGTGTTAGGCTACCAAGTGAAGTGATTGCTTACCCTCTGTATTTTATATAGCTCCAGCTAAAAATGCTCCTTTGGTGAGCATTGTTGACTGCTGCTGGTTACTTCCTCGATGAAAACTGGAGAAAAATAGCTTTGGCAGCATAACTATAGCCAGGAAAAGATAAAGAGCTGTGCATTTTTGCAGTTGTCAGGCTGGAAATAGCCTTGAGGAATGCCATTTGCTTTAAACAAGTGTCATTCCTCTACATGTAAACCTTCTCACTCTCTGGATATCTGCTCAATGTTTTTATTTGTAATGAGTTGAAAAATTGTTATTCCAGTATTCTTTCTCTTTTTCTCTCTCTCTGTGTACAAATAAGCAGAGCATATAAAATCTAAAATCATAGAAACAATGCTTTTATAAGTCCAGATGAAGTTTTACAAAATAATTGCAGACTTTCAAGTTTGCAAGAACTCTTCACTAGGCAAGAATGTTTGAAGCCAAAAAAATGGGTAGATGGAAGGAAAAGGTGGCCAATTTTCTAACCAAGTCTGTATAAGGTTACATTCTAGCCTTGAGAGCAATATAGAAAGAGGAAGAACCTTCATATATGCAAACTAGATTTAATGTCTATTATTCAATGTTAGGTTTTAGTGGTGCAAACTCATAACTTGCTGGGCAGTTCAAGTAATTAATGTTTGTAGAACCCTCATTTTTGAAAACATTAAATTCAAAACTGCTCCCATCTTAATGAAGTACATAGTTTGCTGGCCCAACTATGGAAAAAGTAAAGATAATTTAAGTTGTTTTAATGTCCAAAGACAATTAAAGATAAATTGGGTAGGACTCCCTACAAGTGGGAGGAAAAGTACACAAAAAATAATACAGTCCCAGTAATAATAATGCTATGTCTTCCTTTTTCATGTAGGATCTTGGTACATTTAAATTAGTACTTTATAATTTCCATAAAACACAATTATAGCTATAATGGCCAAAAGAGGAACAACAACAACAAAAACAACAGCCAAGGCAGAATCAATTTATTTGGCCAAGAAACCTATAGTGACATACTCCTTGAACCTTTTACTCCCCTGGGAAGCAGAATGAAACTGTAAGAATAACCAGATCTTAACATCAAGAAACAATAAGCAGGATGCAGAATTAAGCACCTAAAGGACTGTTTATATATATAATGATTTTTGTAATTTCTTCTATTTTATATAAAAGTATTCTTCTTCCTCCATAGTGTTTACAATGGTTTGGGAAAGAAATAAGTACACATGGTGAACTTTAACATATAAACATCTTGTTATAGGAGGAGACCCATGGAATAATGTAAACCATTCTGTAGATGGAAACTGAAATATATGCATTGGGCCTTAGTTCCAGTGTCAGTTTCAGAAAGAATGTGTTTTTCGTGTAGTGTTTTATGATAGAAGCACAAGGTGCTGATACACATATTGTTTAGCTAAAATAATTTTCTACTTCTGGAATCTCTTAACATTTCTAGGTAAATTACAAGGTGCAGTATGATGCTTTAATCCATTATCACAGCTGTCTGTTTCATGAGATCAAAAACAGTCAGTTTGATTGAAAGAGTCAATATTATAAATCAGAAGGTTGCAAATAAGGGATCTTCTTATTTTCATTTGATCATGTAACTTATCTTGTATGGCCATGACCAAAGTTCAGTTCCAGAACAAATGCTCCAGACCCTGGCATCTTTATTTTTTTAAAGGTAGCAGATGATGACTACAATTCTGTTTGAAGCCCTGAAGAGCCAACATTGGTTATTATGGTAAACAGTCTAAATGAAGAAATAAATTGTTGCTTTATTTTTGTAACGGTAATTTTATTAAAAATTGCACTTACAATGATAAACAAATGAATGCAAATAAAAAATAAAAGAATAAAAAGAAAAAATAGAAGATGCAGAAAAAAAGAAAATAGAAGTAAATGGAAAAGATAGAAAAATAAGAATATAGTAAAGAAGGCTTCCGGTGGGGGACGAATGGCGGCTTGACCGATTCCATTGCTTGGGGATTGATGTCATAGCTGTGGGGAATAGAGCAGGATCCCTGTAGTCCAAAGAATTCTCCGGATGCAAAGGAGAATCCATAAAATCAATCCAGATGCTCTCCAGACAGCCATTTCTTGCGAGGATACTCCTAAGCAGAAGACTTTATGATTGACTTTCAGTGAGCAGCTGGGAGACAGGGCTTTTCCATCCTGTTTGAGGCTGTAGTATAGCCAAAATTTAGGACACTAAAACCAATCTCCCCATTTCTACAACACATTTTAAATGGTCTATTACTCTTTCAGATGAATACAGGCTTTTTTTTTTTTTGGCAACAGTTAAGTGTATCTTCTTGGTGCTTTAGATATTTTGCTTACTTAAAAACAAAACTGATTTGCACTTTGGGATTTATTTATTTGGCAAAGATTCGAAGGGCTGAATTATTGGCTGTTTTTATGAAACAAGTGATTTTTTTTTTTTTTTGGACTTTAAAAGGTTAATTTTGTTGAATCTGTATTTGTGAGATTGAAGTTTGAGATTGCTAGTTAAATATTTCTGTGGGGAAGCTTTTTTTTTTTTTTTTTTTACTTTGCTATGATGCTGATTGGAGGAACTTTGTAAATAAAAGTACTCTGAAACCTTGCTTTTTACTTTTTGCTCTGTGTGTGTGGTGGGAGATCTACAAGGCTTGTTACAGCTGCAGTTCAGCAAAGGGAGTTTAAAGAGACACACATTTGCTGGAAGATCTCACTGCTAGAATTGTACAAGTGATAGAAACTACATTTGAAGCCTTTGAGAAAAAAAATAGATTTGATAGTGATACTGATTTGCAAACAAAATTGGATATTGAAAATAAGAATATTGATGATGTTATATGGTGTGAAGTAAGAGAACCTTCAGAACAGGAAACTGGAATAAGAGATCTGGATTTGGATGGAGGGCTGGATGATTTAATTTATATTTAGCCTGGAAGTAATGAGTTCTTTATAAATCCCAAATTTACAACAGAAATCTTTTTTTGATAATATCCAGACCATAAAGCAGAGAGTATTTTGGAGATTTTTCTCTTTGGATGAGCAAGAAGGACATTAAACTTTGAAGATGTCTTTGATAGTAAAAAAGGACAAAGTGACAAGAAATTACTACTTGAGATTTCACTTGAGGAAAAGATTAAATGTCAAGCTCCCTGAAAAGAAGAAAAAGGAATTTAAAGTGGATTTATGGGACCTAGGTTAAAATGTACAAGTTATGATTTTAGATTGGTAATACTGGAATTTATTTTTGAACTGGGATTGTATGATAATGTTTATGGATTTTACTGTTATAGAAAATAAAATAAGAATAAACATCTATTAGATGTTTAATAATGATAGATTAACTGATACTTTAAATGTTGGTAAGGACCTTGGGATAATATGTCTATATAAATTTCTTTGTTTCTATTTAGAAATTATTTTGGGGATTTTTGCTTGTAACTGAAAGAAATGAGATTTTGAATTTGAGATTTGATATTTAAAATTATTTTTGTTATAGAAATATTGTGTTTTATTGATATTACTGGAATAAGAGGTTAATGTATTATCTTAGTTATAACTGTGCCGAAGAAAGTCAGAAGTTGCTCTTTTCTTATTTTATGTTTCTTTTTCCTCCCTCCCCTTTTGTTTTCTTCCCTTCCTCACGTTTATTTATTTATTTCTTTTCTACTTTTCTTTTGATGTCTTTGTGTATTTTATTCCTGTAAGAAACTTAATAAAATTCATATTAAAAAAGGAATATAGTAAAGAAAAGGAAAAGAAATATATAAAAAAATTGTTTCCCATTTCATCACGTATAAACAATTTTAGTAACTTATCACCTTATCTTAAAATACAACAAATGATCTCTTCTTCTCATATCCCATCTCTTATCTATAAACAAATCCTTAAAACCTGATAATTTCAGTCCTGATCAGCAAAAGTCCATTAAGGGTTACCAGAGATAACAATATATCTATTTCAACCTCGATCAAATAAACCAATTTTATATTCATTCCTTTTATTTTTCACAATCTTGATCTTTAGTCCTTCCTTCAAATAACGTCCTAGAACTTGATTTCCTTTTATTTTTTCTTTGTCCCTTCTCACAAAATTCTTCAGAGCTTTAACAAGCCTCTTTTGTAAATCCAATATAAGAAAATTATCCACATCACTCTCTTGGCTTGTTATTTGTATACCCCTTTTAATTATTTAATTAATTTTTAAGACACCAGCCAGTTTCTTTTGTATGTTTAGTATAGCACCTTTTTCCATATCAATCCTGTAGCGTGTCATTTTAAAATCTACTTTAAGATCAGTCTCAGTCTTATTTGGTAAAAAATCAACAACAACTTGTTCTTCTGCTATAACATCTTTTAAACACAGTCTATCTATAGAGGCAGACACTCTTAAAATTAACTTCTGGGTCTAGTGTTCAAAAATATCCTTCAATATGCCCAGTGTTAAAATATTTTGCTCCATTCTGTATTAGTAAGTCAGATTTAAGTGTTCTTCTCCTGAATTGTAATCTTTATTTCCTTTTGGTTCCCTCTAGTGTCCAACTTTCAAAGTCCCATCCTATCATTAAAAAAAAGAAAAAAAAAGAATTCAAAACAAAAGCATTTTCCCATGGGAAGGATTCTTATAATTAATTCCAGAATCTTATTTCAAATCCATCTTAGTCCATTTGTAACTTTCTGAAATCAAAATTCTAATCATCCTTTTGCTGTTTATTCAAAATAATAATAATAATAATAATAATAATAAATCAAACTTGTATTTAAAACTTCTTTCAGTAAGGATTTAAGGAAACTCACCTGGTGTTTTCACTTGTCAATCCAAAGATTACTAATAGCTGAAAAACCATTAACAAGCAATTTCTGAAAGTGATTAGAAAAGGAAGTATGCTAACCCAGTGTCCTTTTATAGGCACTAACTGTGGTTTCAGCAAAATAGCTATTCCCTTGTCTCCCATAGCTCTAAACCCACCAGAGACCCACTCTTCATCCTACTGCAGTCATCAGCTCCGCTTTTAGTGGAGCTGTCTTCAGTTCACCATTTCTTCTCCAGAAATCCCTAAATGAACAAATTATCTGACAGAGTGTAAGATAGATCTTTATTTGCCCATGTCCTCCACTCCACTGAAGAAATAACTTTTAAAATATGCCTTAAATTATATTTATTGGTTTATTTTCTATCTAGTATCAATTAACCATTATTCATATTCAACTGCAGTTTTACATTTAAGCTTTCAGTCCATTTCAGGAAGTATGCATATGCTCAGAAAACCTATCCTTAATGCAAGGCACACTTTTACCACTATTTATAAGGTTTTTGCAATATTCCTTGAATCAGCTGGTAGAAGAACAAGGAAAGGCAGATGGGAAGAGAAGGAGAAAATGATGAGAAACAATGTAGTAAAACATTAGCATGGACATGAGCCATTTTGAAATAACTTTAGTAAGCAGTAGATATTTAGAGGCTGAAGGTTTATCTTCGTTAAACTATATTTTACTTTCACCTTGCCCATATTATTTCTAAACTAGATCAATGACCAAGGTTTTCCTCTAAACAAAATAAATACAAATCCAGTAGATAATATCTTATTAGATTAGGATATGACATGTTATGCTGTGCTTCACTGGGTTGCTTAATACTAGATTACATATTATCCTATGGTAGCAAAGTGATACTAATATAAAAACTAAAATAATGAATTTGCAATTCAGCCAAAGTCACTTAACTTTCTTGCATTACTTCCAGATGTCACCTTCAAATCTGTAGAAGTCTAATTGAAATCTTGATTTTACTTAACTTCAAAATAACACCCATTCATACCTGTTCTTCTTTAATGCTTACTCCCAAGTGATTAAACAACTGTCAGTGGAAACAAAGAACTTTTGATTTAGGACCAGAGAAGTACTCGCTATGATGAATCTGCTTGGTTTGGAAGGGCCTGCTATTTTACTAGGACAAGGCTGCCTCACATGTGCCTATAAATTTTTAAGCCTAGGTAGATAATTTGTGACCACAAAATTCTTTAATTGCATTGCATTGGCTTTGACTTTGTTGTTGTTGTTGCTGCTGGTGTTATAATATGAAGCAGTTGGTGGGCTTTTGCACTCTATTCTTCATCTTTCAAAGAGAGATATCTTAAGTCTTCCTCACTTCCAGTCATTAAAGGGGTATCATCAGCATATATAAGATTGTTGCTGTTACTCCCAGTGATTTAATTCCAATTTCCTTTTTGTTTTGTTTTGTTGTTCATCTAGTATTTCTCATAATTCATCACAAAAACATCTTCAATAAGCAGATGAAGTGGCCTAGTACACTCATATTTTTTAATGGCTATCCACAACTCAGTAATCTATACAGGCAAAAGCCTGTATATATAACAAAAATAAAATAAAAGCTATAAAACAAAAATGGAACTCATTTTGGAACTCATTTCCTTTTTTCACTATCCACTGGATGTTATCAACATGAGTTTGGTTGCACCTGCTGCTCCTGAATTCAGCTTGTACATTAAGCAGTTGTCATTCTATGTATGGTTGATTGCAAAATCTTGGCATTATGTTATTAGCAAGTGAAATATGTGCAATATTTTTGGTAGACTGAGAATTTTTTAGCACTGCCATTGCTTGAAATTGGAATATAAATGGATCTTTTTCTGTCCCTTGGCCACTGCTGTGTTTTCCACAACAGCTAATAAACCGTATGTAACATTTTAACTGCATACCTTTGTAAGATTTTAGTTGAATTCAGATTGGTCCATAGCTAGAAGGGAGGGGGGAGGGCAAGGGGGCCAAAATGGTGGGTCCAACAATAGACTAAAGTTTACTTATTTTACCAAATCTTGCAGCTTTCTTTTTAAGCAATATTTAACTTCACTCTCCAAAATTTCTAACTATAGTTCAGTATTAAAATGTTAGCATGTACCACTAATTTTTGAATCTTTTTTGTACAGCTGTTCTGTATATTTGCCCCATTCTGTTAGTAGAGAAAGATCTCTCTAGTAGATCTTGCCTCTGGAATTATTTATCCTGATTTGAACAAGTTTCCCATGGTTTCTGTAATTTTCTTAAATAAATCTCTTGCCTTTCCCATTCAATAATTACACACACACACACACACACACACACACACACACACAGACTCACACATATATATATAGAGCGGCTGGATAGCGTAGTGGTTAAAACACTGCCTTTGATGCAGGAGACCGGGGTTCAAATCCCGGCTGGCACCTACCTTACCAGTAGGGGTCCTTGGGCAAAAGACCCCCTAACGCTTCACCTGCCTACCTCAAATATGAGAGTGACACGAACTAAGAGAGTCATGCCGGCTCGGACGTCGCCTGGATTAACAAGGTCCACGTCAGATGTTGGGGAACCAGGACAATCTGATGTTAAGTGGGCTACTGGAACAAACCATACATGGACGAGACAAGAAAACTTGGAATTGATGGAATGCTACTACAACAGCAGACCTAATGAGAGGGGATATATGAAAAGTATGGATAGACAGAAGGCCTACATCCACACTAACTGAGAAACAACTAATTACCCAACGCTTCAACATAGTAAAGAGGAAGCTGCTCTCACAACTCGAGATAGACCAACTCTACATTACAACCAGGACTCAAGCAGACCTGGAAGAACAAGCAGTTGTGCAGCCAACACCTGAAGCTGGAATGTCACTGCCACCCCTTCCATTACAGAGCACAGCAGCGGATATCAGGCATAAGATCATGGATAAACTAGCTATAGTCAACCCTCGAGTCCGATTACCAAGGCTCAGTGGAGAAGTACCATCAGATAGTATGCTAGAAGATGCCAACAGAGCCCTCCAAACAATCCCTACTACCACCATAACTGAAACCAATGAATTGGTATATGCTACAGCCGCTGTAATCCTGGAAATGCTTGGCTAAATGATCAAGAAGAACAGCAGTACATACCCACCCTGGAAAATGAGATTGGAGGCTAAGACCAAGGCAACTCGGAGAGAAGTCAGTCAGCTGGTGGAACTACAGAAGCATGTACAGATTAGGGATAAGACTCAGCTACTGAAAAAATATATGGGCCTGACTCCATCTGAAGCCCTAGAGACTGCTAAACAAAGGCTCACAGCACTGGCTGCCAGGCTAAGGAGATACACTAGAGAAGCAGAGGCCAAGAAGATAAATGCTCCAAAGAACCATCCAAAGTGTACTACCAACTGCAGTACAACCACAGAGTAACAGCTGAGCCACCAGCAGTGGAAACTGAGGAGTACTGGAAGAACATATAGGAGAAAGAGAAGACACATAACACCAGTGCAAAGTGGCTGCAGGACCTGAAAGCAGACCACAGCAATCTCCCAGAACAGGAACCAGTCACCATCACCGGGTCAAGAACATGAAAAGCTGGACAGCACCTGGCCCAGACATGATCCACACCTACTGGCTAAAGAAATTAACAGCAGTGCATGAACGCCTAGCAGCACAGATGAACCAACTGCTAGCAGCAGGCTCCCACCCAGACTGGCTAACACAAGGAAGGACAGTGCTGATCATGAAAGACCCTCACAAAGGAACAGCACCATCCAACTACCGGCCAATAACCTGCCTCCCCACAACATGGAAAGTTCTATCAGGCATCCTAGCTGCCAAGCTACAAGACCATATGGGCCAGTACATGAGCACAGCTCAGAAGGGCATTGGGAACAACACCAGAGGCTCAAAACACCAGTTATTCATAAATAGAGCAGTCACCCGAGATTCAAGGTCTAGGCAGACCAATCTGAGCACAGCCTGGATTGACTACAGGAAAGCCTATGACTCAATGCCGCACACATGGATCTGTGAATTCCTGGTGCTATACAAAGTCAACAGGACACTAAGGACCTTCCTCAAGAACTCAATGGGACTGTGGAAGACAACACTGGAAGTGAACTCAAGACAGCTCGCACAAGTAGCCATCAAATGCGGCATATACCAAGGTGATGCACTGTCCCCACTGCTGTTCTGCATAGGCTTAAACCCCCTCAGCCAGATAATCACAAGGTCTGGATATGGGTCCAAGTTCAAGAGTGGAATCACCATCAGCCACCTCCTCTACATGGATGACATCAAGCTGTATGCTAAGAGTGAATGAGACATTGACTCACTGATCCACCTGACACGGATCTACAGCAGGGACATTGGGATGTCATTCGGACTGGAGAAGTGTGGCAGGATGATAGTAAAGAGAGGGAAGGTAGTTAAGACCGATGGAGTGGAATTACCAGTGGGCCACATAGCAGACATAGAGACCAGCTATAAATACCTTGGTGTCCCACAGTCACACAGGAACCATGAGGAGGAGGCAAGGAAGACAGCAACATCCAAGTACCACCAAAGGATAAGACAGGTCCTGAAGAGCCAGCTCAATGGGAAGAACAAGATCCATGCCATCAACATGTATGACCTGCCAGTCATCAGATACCCTGCCGGTATAGTGAGCTGGCCAAAGGAAGACATGGAGGCTGCCGATGTGAAGACCCAGAGGCTCCTCACAATGTATGGAGGTTTCCACCCCAAGTCCAACACCCAGAGACTGTACATCAGCCACCAAAGAGGGCGGGCGGGGTCTGATGAGTGTCAAAGCCACTGTCCTGGATGAAACCCGGAGTATCCAGGAGTACATCAGTAAGATGGCACCCAAAGATGAGCTGCTGAGAGAATGCCTCAGGCAGCAGCAGACATGGGAGGAAGTTCAAGCGGAGGAAATACCATGGCAAGACAAGCCCCTGCGTGGGATGTACCATCGACAGATAGCTGAGGTAGCTGACATTGGGAAATCCTATCAGTGGCTGGAAAGGGCCGGACTAAAAGACAGCACTGAGGCACTGATCATAGCAGCACAAGAACAGGCACTAAGCACCAGATCCATAGAAGCAGGGGTCTACCACACTAGACAGGACCCAAGGTGCAGATTGTGCAAAGAGGCTTCAAAGACAGTCCAACACATAGTGGCAGGGTGTAAGATGCAGGCAGGAACAGCATACACTGAACGGCACAACCAAGTAGCTGGCATTGTGTACAGGAACATCTGCACAGTGTATGGGCTAGACTCCCCCAAGTCCAGATGGGAGATTCCACAGAAGGTTGTGGAGAATAATAGGGCTAAGATCCTGTGGGACTTCCAGATCCAGACGGACAGGCAGGTACTGGCTAATCAACCAGACATCGTGGTAGTAGACAAAGACCAGAAGACAGT
Source organism: Liasis olivaceus (assembly GCA_030867105.1). Taxonomy (NCBI): domain Eukaryota; kingdom Metazoa; phylum Chordata; class Lepidosauria; order Squamata; family Pythonidae; genus Liasis; species Liasis olivaceus. The sequence goes on along the minus strand of CM061352.1, from coordinate 80,340,786 downwards.
GGTAGTGATAGATGTAGCAGTGCCAAGTGACAGCAACATCAGGAAGAAGGAGCATGAGAAGCTGGAGAAGTACCAGGGCCTGAAGGAGGAAATCGAAAGGATGTGGAAAGTCAAGGCCAAAGTGGTCCCAGTGGTGGTAGGAGCACTCGGGGCCATGACTCCTAAGCTGGGAGAGTGGCTCCAACAGATCCCAAGAACTACATTAGAGCTCTCTGTGCAGAAGTGCAGTGCTAGGAACAGCTAAGATACTGCGCAGAACCCTCAAACTCCCAGGCCTCTGGTAGAGGACCCGAGATTGAGGAAGACACATACCACCCATAGGGGTGAGAGGGAAATTTTTTTTTTTTTTGGAACTCTTATTCTTCTTAAAATTTGGAGTAGGCCGAATTCTTCTCTATCACTGTTGGCTTTTGATATATGTTTTTCTTCAGTTACTTTCAACTTGTCAACAGCCATTTGAACTGCATTTACTTTTTGAAATTTGGAACATTTTCATTTATGTCTTCTTTAATTATGCCACAACTTTCAGTCAAGAGATCTTCAGGCACTCTATTTATCAAGCTGAATCTATTAAATCTATTCTTTACCTTCAGCAAATAGGGTAAAACCAAATGGTTACCACTAAAGACAAATGTTGTTGACCTGTTTATTTTGTTCTCTCTAGTTTAATCTATAATTTTGCAAGATGGATATTGTGACATGGTAGTCAGGTATTTAGCTGACTGAATAAAGCTTCTCCATCTTTGATTGCAGAGTATGTAGCCATTTTGATTTTGGGGTTGTCCGACAAGTGATCTCCATGTACACAGTTTTGTTTTCAGATTTGTTGTTGCTTTGTTTGGGTTTTGGTTTTTAGATTGTTGCTTGCTATAAACATTCAACATTTTTGGCAGAACTCTAATAGTTTATTTCTTGCCTCATTTTGAACACCAAGTACAAATTTTGTCATTATTCCAGACGCTATTTTACTTCCAATTTTAACAAATAATTAGTATGATATCTTTTTTTGTAGTATTGTGTCAGTGAGGTACTGCAGGTCATCATAAGAATCTTCAACTTCATGTTTCCTTGCATCTGAGATTAGAACATTGACTTGGATTGTGATAAACATGATTTGGTTGGCCTTGAGTTCAAATTGAGATTATTTTACCATTTTGTGGGTAGTATTCATGCACTGCTTTTGATGGGCTTATTTAAATGATTATGGTTACTCCATTTCTTCCATTCCTCCAACTGTCACCTCATGAATGGACTATTGCAATGTACTCTACATGGGGCTGCCCTTGGAATGCTGCTCATAAGCTACAGCTGGTCAAGAATATGGCTACAGGGGCAGTGAGTTGAGCTCATGCCAGTTGGCTTCTAGGTGCATTTTATCACTTATAATGTCTTCTTGGCATAGGTGCTATTTATTTGAGGGACCTTTAATCGGTGACATCATATACAGCAGTGTTACTCACATTTGATTCTGCTTTTTCTAAATAGTTCATTGATACCTTTCAAGGCAGGAGGGGGGGGATATCTTACAGTATCATATCAATACTGTCATGGTTGTAAATGTCCATTTGGTTTTCTTGGCAGAATACTGGAGTGTTGTTGTTGTTGTTGTTATTTACAGGAGATTGTATTTAGTCTGACTCCTTGTCTATGATACCCCATGATTGGTGATTTTCTGGAAATGTAAATTTCCTGTGGTAAAGTTCGTACCATAATTGGGATGCCCAAGCCTCTTCATTGCTACAGGTAATTCAACCAAAGGAATGTCCAAGATGTATGCAGTACTAAAGGTTATATCATGCATGAAGAAGTTTACCTTTGAATCATAATACTTAGGGGTTCAATTTAATTTTGATTATTGTGTTCTACTGAGAAAAGAACAGCCACCATGGAACACTTCAGGCTTTAGCTAAGAAATAAAAAGCTTGTATGCCATAGTTATATTATTTGTTCAACTGTTATTTTAACTTGGGTGTTTCTACAATTATCTAAATTTGGGAGCCGGGGTTGAAAATAACTTGCACATCAGTACTTAGGAGAGCAGCCAAAAGGGTTCAATAATAGCTGGGAGAAGCCTTTGGAACCTTCTATCAGAATGGACTGGGAAGCAGAGATAGAACCAGGATCTTATTAGGATGGACTAGTTAGTGCTCATGAAAAACTCCAGCTGGGTCCAAAAGGGTTGTTCTCCCAGGCCTTGGGGACAGGGTAATTGTGGCGCCCCTCCTATTGTGTGTGGTTTATAATTGGTGTGCTGCCCTCCCAATTTGCTATGTTGTCTTTCTGTGCATTTTTTAAAAAATCTATAAGCCACCAGAGTCATTGTAGAGTTGGGTGGCTTCAAATTTTGTTTAAATCAATCAATCAATCAGTCAATCACAATTCACAAGGATAATGGGTAGTGTACCTTAAATGCTTTAGTCAATTAGAAATTGATAGGTAGGGCCCACCAGAGTCTGGAGAGTTGTAAAAAAAATGGGGGATATTTATGTTTTTAGAGGGACCACCATCAATGAGCTGATGCACCTAGCTTCCTTCCCTCTCACCTCTTTATCTGTTTTAATCAACTTCAGTCTTCTGGTAGTACTGGTCATCTAAATACAGCCTACAAACTAAGCAAAGTCCTTTGTATTTTGAAACGTAATAAACATTTCTCTGTAAATATTTATTTAGGATTTTTGCCTGGCTTCTTGTAATGCATGCTTGCTTGGCTATTGAAATAAAAACACTGAACCTATTTCAGTTTTTGAGGTTTTCTTTCTGCAGATTACAAAACGCCACAAAAACGAGAGTGATGTAGAAAGAATGCCTCTGAAACAAGCAGCTTCTAATTAAAAAAAAGAAAATGAGAGTGTTTCTCAAAGATAAGACTCTCCCTAGTCTACATTGGTAAGCCCAAAGAAGAATGAAAATCCCAACTCTGCCTACAGCATGTTCTGTAATCACTCTCAATACTACAATAAGGATTTCTGCCACTTCTGGAGAAAAGTGTTATTCTCAAGAGGCTCTCTTGGTGCTTTCAATCAGGTTTATTTCTGATCACAAGATGTCATGTGTTACATGGTCTATCTTAGGCCTGCAGAATGAAAGTTATTCAAAATGGCAGTTGGATGACGAGTTACGAAGCTCGAGTTGTAGCTAAAAGCAATACATGTGAGCACATTGTACAATGCATTAGACCTCCCTTTTAAAGAACACAATGGAGAAAGTTAGGCCGTCTAGTTCATAGCTAGTATATATGACTATACCATGCAATAGACAGATTAAAACAATTTTAGTAGTAAGAGTATAAACAAACCCAAAATATAATAACTTACTTGATTTGATACTTCTCTCCTCCCTCACTGTTAAAATGACTATTCTTAAGCTTATATGCTTCTCCTACAAATGTCATTATAATTTATAATGTTACTACTTTACTAATCCCATAGGAAACTTTGCAACCCAATCCCATATATACATACATTACCTACTAATGGACAGAGTCATAACCATCTAAACTGGGGTTTCAGACATTTTCAAGTTGGGGAACTTGTTAAATTATCAGAACCCCTGATCAAGACACAAAGCTCAAGTGATAGAAAATTGGCAATAAAACAAAACTTGTACTTGTTGTAATTTATTTATGCAAATTTATATATTAACATTCTTTAATATTTTTTCCTCAGTTTCTCATGAAACTCCATAAAATTCTTACAGAATTCTAAGGCTCAACTGAAACCAGTTTAAAAATCTGGATCTAAATGATACTGATACATAATTTCTTATATTTAGCCTTCTCATTCATAATTAAACCTACATCTTCATTTCTTTTTATTTGTTAATTCCACCATCATTCAGAACTATTGTGATTTTCTCCTTTTTCTTAATTTTGAAATCACATAAAATTTCCTTTTTACACCTTTTACATTCTTTAAGTTGCAATCTTGCACTACCAGGGTTAACCACAAATGGGCTTACTCATATTCACTTCCATTGCCTATTGTGTCTAAGTTGAACTGAAGCATTCCAATAATGAATGCTTGATCTAGGAAAGCTTGATTAGAAATAGGTGAACACAAGGCACTCTCTTGAGGATTGGTGGCAAGCAACTATAATATCTTCACTTTTGCATCATCAGATCACATATTTTTGCCTGCCACACTGCTTACCAGGACCTTGCTGTTCTTGGATCAAATGCAACTGTATGTGCTGTGACCCCTTGTTTCACTACATATACCTTGCATGCTTATATCTATATGTGTGTATTTTTCTTATTCATCATACACTTTTTAAAATAACTAGAATGTCTAGAACAAATATTTTCAAATAAATAAATAAATACCTGAAAAGTCAGTTTTATTAAATTCTGCAACATAAACTTTAATTCCTACATGTCAACTGTCAGAAACCATATTACAACCAGTGGAAAAGCCTATCGCTTTTGAATTCTTGTAGACAGTAAATTGCCACCAGCTCTTGTTCAATGCCCAATGTATCTATGATGATTCAATGGAACAGAAATATATTTTATAACTGTTATTCCATTAAATAAAGAGTTCACTCTATACCTAGCATCGAATGTTGCTGAGTAGCACTATAAATCAACCAGTAAATAATGCCAAAATCTTGGACTGTCAGTGGTCTTCAAACAACCTTTCAAAGTACCTTGTGTTCCTTAAACATTTATCAAGATCCCTCAGTGACAAGAACACTTGAAGAATGACATGTCTGACATTTATTTTCCCCAGAACAAGTGCAGAAACACAGTAGACCCAGCCTAACTATAGAACGGAAGGAAGAGGTTTATACTTCTAACAATGCTACTATTTATGATGGTAGATCTGAAACTGAACTGATGATGTGGAAGGCTTCCATTGCAGACAACTGCAATGTAGATGACCAGCTGTTCACAGATGTCACAGCATGGCTTATAAAGCCTGGAAATGTTCACCAATTCTCTCAGCTTGAGATCTGCACAGGAAAGTATTACTCACACAATGCTATTCTTACATCTTAACTGGGTCACTGAATGTGGCATATGTGTGTTCCCATTTTACATTTGTTATTCCAGTACTGCAGTTCATTTACCATTTCCATGATTTACACGCTCTGCTTTATTAGAAACATGCTAAAGTGTTTTAGCAGGTAGTAGGAGTGATATTAATAGCAGATATGTTGAGTCTAAGCTTAAGCACTTTTAAATTAAAAGCACACTTATGCTGATGTACCCAACCAGCTTTGGAATAGCTGTGTCAGTTTGAAAAGAAGATCGGGTATGGCATTCTTAATTATAAAATGAGATTACTGAAGGAATATCCTGCTGAGATTCCATTAAGATATGGATGGAGATGGTAAAACAATTCCAGTTCATGTCAATAGGAATGTCAAAATAAATGAATAAAATCATGTCAATGGAAATTATAGTACAATTAAACGAATTAAATTAATCACTGGGAAAAAATCCACAAATATAAATGTAAAAATTTTGGCCAAAGAGTGAAAATTAAGATGAACCTGCCAGAGCATCCCTCATTATACCCAGTCAGCCTATCAGTTTTTAAATTTAAAGAATTTTTGAAAAGGAGGAACCTTCCTTCTGAATTGTGAATGGAAACTGAAATATAACTGTTTATATATATATATATATAAAAAATATAGTTGACATCTTTAAAATCAGTGTTCAATATATTTTCAGTGAAAGCTTTATTACAATAATTTAAATTCCTCTTTTCTGCAGAAATGGTACTCAAAACAGCTGCTTTTTTAAAAAAAACAAGATGACAAAGTTAACAGTAAATGAATAAAACGAGCAGCAGTTCAACACATGGTAAAAGCATCAGCATTTAATCTGCCCTCTCTCAATTAAAAAAAAAAAAAAAGTAACGGTTTGTAACAATCTATTATTGAAGTCAAAAGTACCCTGAAAAAGCAATAAAATAAAATGAAATATATGGTTGATATTATTAAGCAAAACACCATCTGCATATTAAAAAACAAAACAAAAATAAAGCACGTGTTTATTGATAGATTGCTTTTTTTTTTTTTTTAGTAAGCAATATAGCTACACATTAATAATTAGGGTAAAAAAAATCCCGTAATATAGACTGCGATGACTTAAGAAATATCGTATCAGTCATAGCCAGCTCTGACTCAGAAGGGACAGAGGAAATGAAGGTGACTTCAGAGAACCCTGTGGAAGGGCAGCAGGAAGACATCTGGAACTGATTTGGTTGCAGAACCTGTGGAGCAGTGGGAAGTAGCAGAAAATGGGGAGTCTGATCCAGGACCTCCTCCCAGTTCTAAGTCACATAGGGCTGAGTGAAGGGCAGCACAGAGGAAGTCTGCACAGCTCCTTGTGAGGCGAGGGTGTCCCCACCATGTTTCCTTGCTCCTGGTGGGGCTCTATTTTAGAGTCACCACCAGCAAGCAATCCTTTGTTGGGAACAACCACTCTATTTACGGCGACCTCTGTCTGTTGTACCCTGGATTCTTGCCTGTGAAAACTCTGTGCTTTTGAATCCTGACTGTCTGATGACCTACAATGACTAGGATCTCTGGATTGTGCCCTGATGAAGCTTCGGCCTGCTGCTTAGAACTTTTGCTTACTGGGATCTTGCTTGTAATTTTCCAAGCACTTTGGGACTGTTTGAAATTGTGTGTGTGTCTGCATACATGCCCTGCCTGCTACTGCCGTAATTACACAAACCAAGTAAAGCTTTAGAACTGTACTCCTTTGTGTGTGGGTGTGTGGGTGTCACCTAGGAATAAGTCCATCCACAAATAAGCCAAACCCAGATTTTTGGGTATATTTTTGAACCTAAAATTCTCAGCTTATCCGTGAGTGCACATCATATATCATGTCTATCTGACCCACCATTGTTTTAACATATTACATTATTAGCATGTACATGAATCCATTATCACAATGGTAGTCACCAACAAATCTCCCAGATTTCATGACCATAAATTAAAATGAATGTGATAGCACCCTTTTAGACTAACAGATTTTAGTAAAAGGCCTAAGCTTTTGTGAACTACAGCTCACTTCATCAGATGTATGGAAAGGGATGCATGAAGTGAGCTGTAGTTCACAAACGTTTAGGCCTTTTAATAAAACATATTAGCCTGAAAATGTGCTACCAGACTCCTTCTGATTTTTGGCTACCATACATGACTCTAAACCTACAATGTCTGCAACCATAGTACACGTAACTTCGGCTTGCATGAAACAGTGATATAATTCAATTAACCGTTTTATCACAGATAGCACCTGCCATAAAACAGTTACTTGAATTGCATCACTGTTTTCTGTAAGTGGGTCAATGGCATGGGTAATTCATGCCAAGCCTCTTGGCTGACCCTACTAGCAATAAGGCTTCCTCTCAATATCTTAGGTAATTTAACTATACCAGTAGAGCTAGTCAAAGTTTGCCCAGTGAATAGAACTGGTTCTATTTGAAAATATATATTTTGGTACAGTTATAACATCATGTATTGTTCAGCCTTAAAACACACACACACACACACACACACACACACATTACATATCACATACATACATACATATATATATACACACACACATACATATACATACACACATACATACATATATATATACACACACACATACATATACATACACACATATATATAAACACACACACATGCACAGTATGTGTATGTGTATGTGTGTGTGTGTGTGTGTATACACACTACACTCTTCTGGGCAGACAGCTCTGATATTAGTTCTGGGATCTGTTCCAGCCATTCTCCCAGCTTAGGAGACACAACCCCAAATCTCCTACCACTGCTGGAACCGTTTTGGCTTTTATATCCCCTCTCATTAGGTCTACTGTTGTAGAAGCATTCCATCAATTCCAGATTCTCTTGTCTCATTCCTATACATATATAATTTTTATTAAAGGTTTTAACAGCAATAATAAGAACTAATACAAACTAAAATACAGCAGAAAAAATGAAAAAGAGAGAAATAACAAAAGCTAAAAGTAGAATAAGAAAAAAAGTAGGAGAAAGTAGAAAAAAAAGATAAAGACATAAAGATATAAAGATATAAAGCAGTGGCTTCTGATATACTTCACAGCAGTTATAAGCATAATTATATTTTAACCTCTCTTTCTAAAGTTACATCATGACTTTCTTCTTTCCATCATCTATCCTGTATAATCATCAAAAACATAAATCACAAGTTCATTTTTTTCATTTTTATACAAAGTCCATAAGAGGAACAATTTTAGGTGTTCAGATTGATATTTAAAGCCTTAATTGTGTAAGGCTTAACTGTCTAAGGGATCTGCCTGTCCCATATTTAACCTATCCAGCTGTTGATTTCAAGGTAAAATCCTTTTGATAAGGTTCTTATCCTCTCAATGTTCAGAATATTTATTAATGAGATTTTAATTGTTACATGATGTTAATAACTGTAGTATTGTTAATTTAAATACATGTTTTAGCTTTTTATATTATGTTCATTTTAAAACTTTGTCAACCTCTTCAGTATTAGCTAGAATATAAAGGTTAGGTATCAATCAAAGAAAGAAGAAAAATGATGAACTTCTCTATCTTGAAATTACTGTTTAATTTTTTTATTTTTAAATCTCCCCAATTGCTCTTTCTGAGGTAATATTTTACCATTACTAAAAGTTGGTAGTGGTGTGTGAGGTAGACAAAAATATAGTCCTGGAGAAGCTGTTCTCCAAACTGGGTGGCACAACCGAGAAGGCACTCTTCACAAGTCCCCAGGTGGAGATGAGTTTTAGAAGCCGTCCTTGAATGAGTGTGAACATGCTGGGCTAGGAACTGATAAAGTGTCCAATTTTCAAACTTGATGTAAGGAATTTTAAATAGCTGTTTTTGTATCAATCTGCCTCATTATTCTTATGGAGCAGATTTGTGCTTATAAGCTCATGAGGCAATAAAGTAATTAGTTTCTAAAATACTCTGTCTCTGTGTGAGCCTGTATCATTCTCTGTGTGTGAGCATATGCTCAATGGGACTAGGCAGTCATTATTTTAAGATCTATTTGACAAATATCAAACCCAGTCCAAGAATCAATTTCATTAATTTTAAACTCAGGATGGAGGAAGATCATTTAGACAAACTGAATGTCAAAAATATTTTCTGAAGCTAAATGTGTTTTTATGAATCATTTTCCAAAATTATTGAGGCCAGAGTTTTATATGAAAATGTCATAGTTAGTAAGTGTAGAGAGCCATTTATATAACTCTGATTTTAAATATATTTTGGGAGTATTCCTAAATTACAGTATCTGATTTTTTTTAGGGGGGGGGCAGGCTTGTAGGAATAAATCATGTAACCAAAAATGTGTAGATTCTATAGTTCATGTAAGGGTGAATATACTATGATTGTGATCACTAGCTTTTTGCTGTGCATGACCCCACCTATTGCAAAACAGCATTAAACTAAACGTGTGTAAACCTGACATGGAATCTCTGTCCACCACTTTGACAGAGCACAGACTGTTTGGACACCTGCAAATACATGATGATTGGACATAACAATAGGGAAGAATCAGATAATATGAATTTGATACCTGTTCATGGCAGTTACTCTATATCAATTTAGACTGAATAAGTATTGCTACAACTGTTCATTCAATCTGGATTCATTTTTCTACTCATCTTTATTGCAATGGTATTTGCAATCTGTTTGGTAGAAGTCAGGCTCCTACTTGATAAAGGGAGAGAACACTTTTAAACAAAACTGCCAAGCAGATATCAAGAAAGAAGCCACCATTAAAATATGCCTATTAAGTCCAACTGGACAGCGGCACTCCATACAAATATGAAACGGTAGCAATTCTCACACTAACATTTTTGAGGCCTTATTTTAGTTCCAGTCCAGATACTTGACAGGTTCTACATGCTTGTTTGCTGGAATGTCAGCATCTGATTTGGATATGGAAATTAGAACTACTATGCATGACTAATATATGTGGCAGTGGTTGTAGTGTTTTGAAAATGCAAATAGTAGTATTTGCATATAGATCCCATGAAGAGACAGAAATTCATATAATTAGGACTTCTGTGAATGTTGTTAGTTTCTCCAAAGTGCTTGGGGGCTCATTTCTTGAGAGAAATTAAACATTTACAGCAAACCTTAGATGCTACCTTGAAATAACAGCATGTACAAAAAATGAGCAACCCACAACCTGTACGTTCCATGTGCCCCTAAAGGATTTTGTTCAACCACTATAAACCTACATTGACAATATGCAGCTTGTGACTCACCACCAAATTTCATCAGCAAATTACAATTGCATAGTTTGAAGCTAACAGTAAATGAACGCCCCCCCACCAAACAATGAAGTCCCAAAATTGATTTGTTCCAAACTGCCTTGAGTTTTTATAATATGAAAGTATATAAATACTGAGAATGAATGAATCAGAAGTTATTTGTTTAAACATGTCTCTGCTTCCTTTTTCCAGCTTTCCTTGAACAAGACTCACAGAGTTTTTGCCTATAGACAAGTACAGTAGATAGGAAGAAGTAGAGACATACAATACTGCAATTTTAAATTGAGTGTTAAAATTATGCTCGTAACATTACTAATGATGATAATATACCTGGCACAGATGTCAATAATAATGCTGGTAATAGCAGTAGTAATGATGCCAATAATATTAGTGATGATGATGATGATGATGATGATGATGATGATGAATGAAATAACAGTGATTATTACAATAATGGAAATTATTATGAAGCTCAATTTTGACCCCTTCCATTTTTCTATCCTGATCTACCAACTTTTAAGAATAGAGGGCCCAGAATGATTTTGAATGTAACTCTCAGCCAGAAACACATTGTCTGTCTCCAAAACACATGAAGATGAGGAGGGAAAGGTGTGGGGATCCACAAATGTAAATATTTGAATGGTGAGATTGTACAGCTAATACTGTCTTCTGTTTTGTGACTCGTTATTATAACTGAGTAAACACTAAAAGATAAATTATTTTTCTTTTGTGGACTGCAACATGACATGAAAGTACAGTATGGGTTATAAATGTTGAAGCTAGCAAGTACACACGTTTCATATCTCCTCTTGCTGAGGTAGATAGAGTACTTTTTTTTTTATCTAAAAAAGAAGAAGTAAATCCTATATTCCAAGGGATTTAATCTATCATTAATCTGAACCATAAAATAGAAAGGTTTAGCTACTGAAGGTCTACAGTATATGTGTATAATAAATCTGCTCTCATCCATGACCTGTATCACCAAGATCTGATGGGCCCAGTGGGGGGTGTTGCAGTCTTGGAAAAATGCCAACTGGTTTTTGAGTTTTGCATCATCCAAGACCCCAATTATTTATTAAATTTATGTACTACCCAACTCTCAATGACTTTTTCTTTCATAAGTAAAAATAAGTAAAACCAATAATAAGCAAATATAAAGAAGTAAAAGATGACAAAGATGACAAAACAGAAATAAAAAAGGGGGGGCATAAAATACAAAGGGGGCTTTGTATCACCCTCATCAAATATCTGGGTGAAGAGCCAGGTCTTCAAGGCCTTTGAAGCACTGGGGTAAGGGTAGGGTTGGGGTGGCTATTGGTAACCATGAATTGTTGATGGCTCTCGGCTCTGCTCCACAAATAACCAGATGTGATATCCTCTGGTTGAAGTTTGTTCCTTCAGGAACAGTTGGGATTGCTGCTATTTCCCCCTAAGCTGCAACTCTGCTTGAGCTGCTAGATTTCATTGGTGGTTTGATGGTAGTTCTACAAGGCTGGTAGTTATTGGGGCTTTAATCTGTTGAGTTTCAGAAGGAGCTTGGGGTTTTTCCTGAGGATGCAGTGGAAAGCTGAGCTGAGGTATTGGTTGCCTCAAAATCCAAATAAATACACAGAGAAATAAAACGTCTGTGGAAAGAAGATATGGAAACACAAAATCACCACTTCTATACATCCATATTTTCCCCATCTTCATTTTTGTTTTCACTCTGAAGAATTATTTTATATTAACCAAAATTTTCTTAGCTGTTTCACACAGCACATGAGCTTTTTGATATATATTAATGTTGTATGACATTAAGAACAAATGATTAATTACATCTTTATTAATAAGAGAAAATTGGATTACATGTTTAATCTGTAACCAAAATTAAGATTTTGTTCAAATTTCAAAACTTGCAAGGGTCCTCTGCAGACCGATATCTATGCCTCGGGAGTTAACCTGTTGTTCATTTAGTTCACTAATTCATACAGAAAATGAGGTGTCTCTATTGTGCCTGTGAATCTCAAGGAGAAGAAGAGGAGGAGAAAAGGAAAGAAATGATAAACTGGCAGACACTGCTGTTCCCTGTATAGATAATCCCATGCTGTGATAACTATATAGCGTACTATACAGAGTATTTAAAGACCTATCTGTCTTTAGACCATCTGAAAGGAGGCTAGTAGGTAGGACCAAATAAGAAGTCTTTATTTCTGCAGTAAGGGATCTTTGGGAAATCAGAATTGAACTGGAATTCTTATTTGGGATTTTCCAAAGTTCATAGGGAACCTGGTATAAATATTATCTGGGGCTTCTTTCCTTTCCTTTCCTTTCCTTTCCTTTCCTTTCCTTTCCATCTTTTCTTTCTTTCTTTCTTTCTTTCTTTCTTTCTTTCTTTCTTTCTTTCTTTCTTTCTTTCTTTCTTTCTTTCTTTCTTTCTTTCTTTTGGAGTATGTGAGCCACAGGCTATGCATTGCACAAATCTGTTTTATTCCAAACAGGTGTTCAAACACTTCAGAAGAAATATCATGATAAACAAACCAGATTTAATATGTTCTTTCTCCAACCAAGCTTTCTTTCTCTTCTCTTCTCTCCACCTCTCCACATTTCATCCTTCAAGTGTTCCTCTTTGCCTACCTTGTGACTCTCTGTACCCACTCTGTTGTCCATTTTGATGGCTACATAAAGATTCCTGCTCTCCAGTCTTTTGGTTCTTTGGGTGTTTTATACCTATATAAAGAAGGCAAGTTCTAATATTGAGGAGTATTTCTGCTGTATGAATAACAGCAGAACATTGTGATAGGTAGTGCTGGAAGATTCAACTGAAAGGGAGTATCATTAAGAATCTGTCTTCTGTCTCTCTTTTCTACTGTTATTGTTTACTATATTCTTTCTATACTTTATTTACTGTATCCTTACTCTATCTTTACTCTTAATTGGCTTGGATGGTCCTTTAATCAGATAATTTTTCTGGCAGGTCTTTGATGTGAATTTGTTTTTTCAAAATATGATGTAAGACTACCTAGTGACAAGAAACAAAATGTGGTCTACAAATGGGATAAAAGAATGCCTGTAGTTCCAAAAAATAATCCATTTGTTATTGGAGAAAAATTTAGGGTTTAACCTGTGGGACCTGTATCATTGAGCTTTAGGTAGATTACCATATACCTCTGAACTGATTTGGAAACTGCATTTGGAATGAAATTCTATATAAATGTCAGACTGCTTTTTAATTTTAAGTTGCATAATTACAATTAAAAGAAATGATTTTCATATTTTAATAGGTGATAGGTTCTCTGCTGAACATGAACGAGTTCATAAAATATATTACTAGATAAATGTCAGGGTTTTTTCTTTTTTTACTCTTAATTGTCCCTCCAAAAACCCCACTGGAAAAAGAAACATTTATTTTACAAGTCAATAGCAGTGGAGTTAGCACTATTGAATTAAGCCATTTATATCCAGAAGATGACATGCATGAAAGAAAACTAGCAAGTGAGAAGGTCACATAATTAAATAGATTAAATGTAATAAATCATATCTATTCAGACTGCAAGAGATCATCTTTTCTTGGTGAAAGAATCAGCAAAGATTCACAGGTTGAAAATATTTTGGAAGAATTATCAGTGTTTGAATAAATATTGGTATTGAGTGACATGGTGTAGGAAGCAAATATCATTCAAGTCTGGCCTATCCTCACTGTTTTAAAAAATATTATTTATGAGCTGAATGTAGAGTTTGATTCTTTGTCCATCTTCTTGCACATACATTAACCTCTGCTATAGTATGCAAATTGGTAGCCTTCTGTTTTGGACTTCAATTGGTATTAATCCCAACCCACATAACTAATGAAAAGAGATGGTGGGAAGTTGTGGCCTAAATTTTATGGGGAGTGCCAAGTTGTTTACTCTATGTCCCCCTTCCATTTTGCTACTATACACTATTCATTCATGGATACTGAATTGGGAAACAAATGGTAATCAAAAGCAAGATTAAAGCCAACTAAGAGAAAGTCCATTGCATATCATTATATACATACCATGAACAGGTTTGACTTTTTACATCCACAATCAGATTTAGTTGAACATTTCATGGGTCTACTGTAAAGACACATTTTGAATCCTAGTATTGGCCTTCAGCACTGGGACGTTTAGGATTTATCTAAAGCCAATATTTGCATGATCCCAGCTGACATGTAAATTCATGCTATTTGGTTGGCATGCACTTGCTACTGAATCTGAATCAGAGCTGGGTAAGAGTCTTTAACTATGCACCAGAACTGCATGGTTTGCTTTGTGGAGCTAAAGGGCTATTAGTGTTTGTTGTTAAATAGCCCAGGCTAGTCACAATGTGAATGGAGGTGGGGATAGACCTAAACTTCCAGGGAAATAAAGAAAATGAAACAAAGTTTCTCTGACTTGCCTGTGAGATTCAGGAAGAAGGAAATAAACCTCTCTGTGCCAAATCTGGAGTAATAGGAGAGTCTTATTGTTCTGCCCAGCTCATGGCCAGGGGAGACTCACCATGTAAATTAATCCTAAACACATTTCCACAGCAGGCATTGGCTTATGCATTTTGGTTTGTATGGAAGTCAAGTGATTTTTCTCCTATGAATATTAATGCTGAAAATGTATGTGTCAGCAGGAGCCAATATCATTTGAGAGTTACTGACATAAAGCAGGTTTGCTTTTCAGTATGTTTACTTTCAGAGCACTGAAGAAGAATGGATGAAGATACATCACAGTGGGTGGTGCCAAAACAGATCCTTTGAATTTTGTTTAGGATTTTTTAAAATTTTCTTTTTATGGAAAGTACTTGGCAAGTTAACCTGAAAAAAAAGAGAGAAAAAGAAATACTACAACCTGCCCCTGTTTTGCTACTGAATTGTTACTGCAGCATGATCCAGGGGAAGTATATAGGGATGTGATTGGAGCAGTTTAGGTTGCCTACCCCTGATTTAGGGAAACTCTAAACTTTTTCATTTAGTAAAGTTTCTTCAAGTTTTCTAAACACAGTCATGGGAGATTGCTAAAAGTTTGGATCTTGGCTAAGACAAGAAATGGAAGACAGTTGCTGAAAATATTGTGGTTTTGTTTGTATGTGATTTTTAAAGAAGTCTCCTGTGTTGCAAATCAATAAATGTATTATCATCATGACTTGCAGTCACAACAGAAAGGTATGGAAATGAAAACACTTCCTTCTGAGAAAACTCTGCCATATCTGTTTGCTATTTGTTGTTGTTATTATTATTATTTTCTCCATTACAAGAAAAGGTGATAACTTTTGCTTTCTATTCTTAAATATGGAAAGGATTCCAGGTACTTAGTTATCAGACAAAAGGTCTTACAATCCTAATGCTTTACTTGCATTCAGTTGTATCCATATGGACCAAACTTGCTTAGAGTCATAATCTGCAAAAGGTGGAAGGGGCTTTAGAAATGTATTTATTTATTTATGCAATTTCTATAGCCAATCCCCTGCAGAGTGCAGAAAACCAGTACTACAGCATCCCCACAGAATCACACTGTGTATGGGTTGGAAGGGACCCATCAAGAAAAAAGTCCCATTAAAACAATTAGAAGCTTTATTTATTTATTTAAAGTGACCTGATCAAAGTGTATTAATCCCCACAAAATTCCTATTGACATCAAGAAGTTGACATTCCCACCACCACCACCACCACCACCTGTATCTTTGAAGGCAGTAAGCAACTTAATGGCATTGCATAATTAAGCTAACTGCATATAATGACTTGGAAGGGTGTTAAGAAACCCCAGGCCATTGTTTCTCAACCTTGGCATCTTCAAGATGTGTGGACTAGGCTTTGCCTTTCCATGGAGAACAATTTAAATAAGCTTAGAACAATGTGTTAGAACCTGGTCTATGCTTTCGAACAATATTTGAATGCTTGTATCATGTTTTAGCCATGTGAAGTGCACAGTTTGCTTTTAGGACAGCTTCTAGCTCTTATCCTCCCTACTTCCACTGAGGAGTGTCTGTGTGTATTTTGTTTTCAAAACAGAACCAAATAAATTAAAATAGTTTTTCTATATGCAATAAACAATAATTACAACCTAAACACACGCACACTCACAGTTGTGGTCCTATTTGCAGTCATCACCACTAACTTTGTGTGAGATGGGTGACTATATAAATATGATAAATGAATAAATAAACAAACAAGCAAACAAACAAACAAATAAACAAACAAACTTGTTTTGACATTAGAACCATGTTTATAGAAAGCATCTGTTTATTTTCAAATGTTAATATGTTCTAAAAGATGCCATTTGTGTTCTTAATTTGTATTTCTAAGTAGTTCTGATTTGCATGATTTTATTTTGAAAAGATTTTCCTTCTTTTATTAATTTAATTTAATGATTTAAGTGGTTTTTACTTTGAACAAAAATTCTAATATCCTTCTGAATGTTGGAATGAGTCTTGATTTGCTGTTCTTGGCACTTTTTTTTCTGGATCATTAACCTTGTGGGTTTTCAGCAAAGAGTGTGAGGACTTGATTAGGAAAATGTTGAGT
Source organism: Liasis olivaceus (assembly GCA_030867105.1). Classification (NCBI taxonomy): domain Eukaryota; kingdom Metazoa; phylum Chordata; class Lepidosauria; order Squamata; family Pythonidae; genus Liasis; species Liasis olivaceus. The sequence goes on along the minus strand of CM061352.1, from coordinate 80,324,019 downwards.
CCATCAGGATTTCTGAAAGATAATGGGTAAATAATTGGTCAGTTACATATTTCAATCCCACATCAGTATTCACAGCACTGACATGGTGAATTTGTAAAGCATACAGGACTGGAACCATTTTAAAATGAAATAAATTAATGATATATTGATAGTTTTGAAAACAAAGTGATAAAAAAGAATTCAAGAAACAACACAGTAGATTCTGGGTTTGGGGAAATTATAGAAATAACACCCTTGAAAACGTGAGAAGCAATAATTCCAGAGCAAACAACCAAAGCATTTATCCTTGTAATTCATAGCTATAGATGTCATGGAATGTATTGGTGTAAGATGGGGTGATGGTCATTATCTTAGGCACTCCCCCAAGGACTATAAAGAGTCTACAATTCCACAGTCCCAGGCATACGTTATATACATACTGCACCCTTAAGCTTAAGATAGGTAGATACAAAAATATATATATATATACAAAGTTAAAAATTAATATGTTAGATAATCAAAATGCACATATCTATGAGCACAATTACAAGGTCTGTGAAACTTTTGTTGAGAACCAGAAGTCTCAATAGCCATATATCTTATACTTATTCAAAATCAGGCAGAATTTTTTTTATTACTGTTTTTAAGCTATTGAGCTTTCTTTTTCTTTCTTTCTTTCTTTCTTTCTTTCTTTCTTTCTTTCTTTCTTTCTTTTCTCTCTCTCTCTCTCTCTCTTTCTCTCTCAGTCTACCAAGGCATCACATCAATTTTTTTTTTCAATCCTTTGCAGTGTGAAACCCTTCTGCATCGACTGGAGAAATTATGAAATGACAAAAGTACATAGAAAAGAAAAATAGTAATTAAAAAAAAATCTGGCAGGGTTCCAATCAATGATTTTTTACAGGCCAAGCAAATGATTAACTACTATATAATTGAGAATCTTGTTCCTCAACAGAACTACAGGGCAGAAACTTTTGACAATCGAGGCAGTATTCCTATCTGCACAATAGTCAATCAAAGTAAAAGGCTTGCCAAAACAAAGAAAAGTACAGCATGGACAACAACACTTCAGCAGGCAGAAGCTGAAAAACTCTACCAGGAACATTTGCAGATAACTGGGAGTGATGAGAAGACAATGTTGTCCATTCCTGTCCTCCAGAAAGGGCTAGTGGTCCACAATCACAATAGGGCAATCTGGTAGGGTGGATGTGCCCATCCCCAGTGACATGTAATGTCAGGAGCAACATTGGGAGGATCACAAATTCCCTACTTCTGCAGCAAATAATTTATATATTAATATTTCTTACCATGACAGCTAAAATTGAATCTCTGTATTCAGAAATATATCTCCAGTAATATGATGGAATGGTTTGATGAAGGCTGCGCTCAGAGAGATAAGCATTTCCTTAGCCCCCGGCAAGAGCATGGGAAGGTTAAGAAGATGAGACTGGCACCACCCTAAGGAATTCACGGTGTTTTGGCTGGCTGGCTTGGGAAGTGTAGATTCAGTCTGGAGAGAATTCTGTCTGAGAGGTTGAAGCTAATAAATGCAACAGAACTGAATCTGTACTGTATTGTGGAGTTCTTTGGGCTGAACCTGACAAGTAAGTTGCAAAGTAGACCATCATCTCAGCTAGCAGCAACCATGGTGGGCAAGAGCAGTCAGATTGATGAAAACAGTGTCATTAGCATTATGATACAAGACCTACCATTTTCTAGGTGGTTTACAACATTATGGACATACCTCAAAAAGGACGGAACTTGCTCCATGGTAACACAATACTGATTCCTTATTCATACAAAAGCAGCAGATGCTGCAGATCTCAGCATTTACAGGGGCGTTTAGCTAGGCATTACTAAAAGGAGAATATTCAGCTAAAGGGTTTTTGCTTTTTTTCTCAATTCCACATTTTTTTTCCCTTTTTCTCCTTTCCTTCCATGAGTGCAGCAAATGATGTGAGTTAACAGATAATAGTAGACCAAGAATGCATCAGCGAGGGAGTGAGGAGATCAACCCTTTATAAATGTATTTATTCCTCAAATTGCATAATGCATAACCCTTACAACATTTATCCCTATTTTTTTCAGTCAATAGAAACCTCATTTTTAAAAAAAGTTATGTATAGGTCTGCAAATGTTAATGAAGTAATGACTCCACTGATCAATGAAAGCTTTAATTACATATTTTTAAATGCATGCAGTTAACTGAGAAATGTTACCAGCCTTGAGGAATATGTTGCTTTCTCCTCCTCCTCCTCCATGGAAAATATCTGGATTTCAGAAAAAGCTTCATGTCATTAAGAACACATTAGTTCTTTTTGCTGTACCAAATGAAATGTGCAGAAAGATGGTCTTTGGCCATCCTCCATCTAGTTTTCTTTTATTATTCCACGCAAAACTTTGGGTAATTCCACATAGTAGCTGAACCTGCCTGTTTCCCATGGTGCTACAACTGTTCCTGAAGCCAAAAAAAATGTCCAGATTACAGTTATTAGGCTGTCCATTACAGCCCTTGATTGGTTATTCCTCTGCTTCCTGCCTTGTCCATCTATGCAGGTAAGGCAAGCCTCATTGGTTGGCCCCTGTGTGGATGGGTCTACAAGTGCCTGCCTTTCCTTTCAGTTTCCTCCTCATTAGTTTCTATTCTCTTCATTCATCCTCCTTGACATTATTGCAGACCCCTGGGCTCATACCTCCTAGTTACGATGATTAAAACAAAGATTACATTGTTCCATTGTGGGTTCATAGAAACTCTATGGTAATGAAGAACTAATATATCAGCTTTATAGAAGCAAATAACTGAGGCTGTTGAGGTTCTGTCCCAGTGCTGGGAGGCTGTGTGGGTTTGGATGGGGAGGAAACATCTCTAATTTAATGCTTCCAAGACCAAGTGACTGTGAGTGTTTGGGCCGTCCAGATCTGGGATATTCCATATCTGACCTTGGATGGGATTGAATTCCCCCATTCAAGAGTGGTGCACAATCTGGGATTTTCCTGGACTCCTGGTTCCTGCTTAAAGAGCAGGTGGTAGCTGCTGCACAGCTTCATCTGTTGTGCCAGTTGTGCCTTTTCCTAGATCAGGTGGCCTTTCAGATAGTCATTTATGCCCTGGTCACCTCATTGCATGACTACTGCAACATCTTCTACACGGGACCTTGAAGGCCACCCAGAAACTTCAACTGGTCCAGGATACAGCAGCATGGGCAATGACGGGCATGTCTTGGTATGTCCATGTAATGGTCCCTTTCATGAGCTGCATTGGTTGTCAGTTTGCTTCCAGGTGCAATTCAAGGTGCTGGTTGTTACCTATAAAGGCATACAGCCTTGTTACTTGGGAGACTGCCTATTTCCATAGTATCTGTCTGGCCTACTCAATCAGGCTGGGTTGGCATGTTCTGGGTTGGCTCTTTGCCCAGGATTTTGGTGAGGCTGAGTAAAACCCCCTTTAGGCTGTGTTGATTTGTTTATCTTTCATTCCTCCCAGTTGTTGTCCATGTTACCACCTTTTATTCTTTTATATTTGTCGGTCAGTGAATTGTTTATCGTTTTTAATGCTTTTACTTGTGAGATACCCAGAGTTGTTGGGAGCTGGCCAGCATAGGAATAATAGTATTCTAATATTGTTGTAGTAGTAGTAGTAGTAGTAGTAATAGTAATAATAATAATGCCTAATTTAATCCTGTTATTCCAATACACCTACTATTAAATATTAAATGAATTTTGCTTCAGTGAGAGTACTGTAAGGCCATCCTGTCAACCCAACAGGTCGAAAACTCACATGAGTAGATAAATGGGTACTCTCACTCCGGTGGGAGGAAAAATGCTGGCAGCGCCTTGCACAGAGAGACGGGACCAGTTGCCAGTAAGCATGAAACCGCGCTCGCCTGAAAAAAGGGCGCGAAGCAACAGAAACCCCGCCTCCTGCGCTCGCCAGCTGGGCTCTGCTCTAGGAAGGAGGCTCTGGCAAACCACTTCCGAAACACCTTGCCTTGAAAACTGCAAGGATTCGTCCAAGCAGTCACTGCAGGGTCAGTAATGACTGAGCGCAGACAAAAAAAAAAAAAATTAAAGAAGGGAAAACATGATGGAAACATGCTTATTTTTATGCATAGAAAAAGTGTTTGATAAAACTTTCCTTACTCCTACCTGCCCATGGAGATTTTAAAGACAGCATAACCTGCTTGTCTAAATATAGCTCTAACAATGCAAAGGAGTAATATCCAATGCAATTCATGAAAAAATCTTGTAAGAAAGACAGTCTCAGTAATGCTTGAAATTTCAAGTAACCGCATTCCCTCGTATCTCTATTGCCTTTCATTTTGCTGGTCAAATTTGCTACAGAACATTGCCTGAAGTGACAGTGATGGATTATGTTATATTACTCTTCTTGTGAAATAGAGTGTTGGCAATATAATCCATGAGCATTTTGAAAACATTAACTAATTCACCAGTGAAACAGGTGATAATGAGTATGTGAAATTAGAAAGATACTTTCATGTACAGACAATCAATTTTTGGAACAACAGTACAACCTCAGAGTGGTTCCCTGCCTATTTCCTGTAATACATACATGTATAACAAGTCATATCAGTTTTCTTTTCCGTATTAGATGACCAATTTTTCTTCGCACCTGAAGCTATGAGCTGTGCAATTCTATGTACAGTGTGTCCACTCAAAAGTACACCCCCGTATGTTCAGTGGCAATAATACTAAAATAAATATATAAAATCTTGAATAATCTTGAAAAGGACTTTGAACATACATTTTGCCCAGGGCAATAATCCTCATACTCTTCCACACAAATGACTATCCCACCTTTTTTTGAAAACCTTTAGTAATGAAACATTCACAATTCCAGGAGGCAGGTTGTTCCACTATTTAATAACTGTTACAAACAGGAAATTCCTCTTTATTTCACATTTGGATTATTCTTTGTAAAGCTTCTGCCTATTGGTTCTAGTTCTCCTCTTGGAACCTATGGAGGATAAATCCAAATCCTCTTTCTTGTGACAGCCCTTCAAGTATTTGAAGTTTGCTATCATGTCTTCCTTAAGCCTTTAGTCTTCTTTAGACTAAATATAAGCAATATCTTTAAATGTTCTTTTTTTTTTTTTTATCTGCTTAACAGTCATTACTGACCCTGCAGTGACCGCCCCCTAGTGGTTTTCAAGGCAATTGCATCTTTCTAGTTTCGGAATTAGACTTTGCCAGAGCCTAATTCCTAGAGCGTCAGCCCAGCTGGCAGCACAGGAGGCGGGATTTCCGTTGCTTCGCGCCCCTTCTTCAGATGAGCGCGGTTTCGCGCTTTTTACCGGCAACTTGTCCCGTCTCTCTGTTGAGCCGCTGCCAGCATTTTTTCCTCCCACCGGAGTGAGAGTGCTCATTTATCTACTCACGTATGTTTTCGATCTGCTGAGTTGGCAGAAGCTGCGGGTATAGAAACAAGAGCTCACCTTGTTAACGCGAGGCTGGACTCAAACCGCTGAAGCTTTCAGCCATATTCATCACTCTCCTATGCATTCTTTTTAGTTCTTCAGCATCCTCACTTGAGTTTGCCAAAAATACGGAAGATTAATTTATCTTATCTTGTTCTTGGAATACTTTGCTTACTTTGCCAAGGATAAGTCTATCTCAACCTTGAGGAATAATGAAATGAGAAAAATCATGCTCCAGACAGCTGTTCTATATCAAGGACAAGGCAATTCAGAGTATAAGCCTTTAGTGACTTTTCATTACATGGGAATATAAAGTTCTATGACCTTACACCTAATGGAAAGAGGTGTACACCACTATCCAAATCCTCCTCAACAATCTTCCAGTGAGACCACCACCACTTAATCTGTGGTCTACTCAGATGCCTAAACCCTTCTCACAAATACTACTGCCAAGCTAGTTATCACCTATCTTGTACTTAGCCATCTGTCTTTGTTTGTTTGTTTTGTTTTTCATGCCCAAGTGCCATTCAACTGCATTTCATTGGGTAGAGCCCAGTGTTCAAGTCTATCAAGATTCTTTTGAATCTTAAGCCTGTCTTTATAGATGTTAAATGTTATGTGCTAAGAATCTGAAAATCTGACAATTCCAGGTCCGGCCGGCTGGCCGGCCGGCCTGCCTGCCTGCCTGCCTGCCTGCCTGCCTGCCTGCCTGCCTTCCTTCCTTCCTTCCTTCCTTCCTTCCTTCCTTCCTTCCTCTTCTTCTCTGTATTTTAATTTGTCCCATTCCTACATTAGTGAGAATTAAAAAAAAAATACTTGACACAAACATGTGTATATATTTTTCTGCAAGGAATTTTGTAATGTAATATATTTGATATATTGTTTTTACTAATGAACACATTTTCGTATATGAAAGAAGTAAGTTCATATATGGGCTCAAGATATAAAGGATAAAGAAAATTAATTTCTGTCCATCCTTAGATCTAATTTTTTTCAACTGATATAAGTCCTCTTCAAATATTTTCATTTGTCTATAATTCATACAACATAGTTCAATTAATACTTTCACAGACATATTCTGATTAACTTCTCTGCAAAAATGAGCATAAAATAGCTGCTCTAATGTATATAATCACTATAAACTTACAGTCATTAATTTAAAAATAGCTTGGATATAAACCTCAGCCAGAACTCAGACAAAAAATTACAAATGTAAAATTCAGTAATGTTTCTAAAATCCTACTTAGCTTAGAATTTTGAACCCAGATACATTAGTTTTGAAATTTTTAATTTTAATTTAAGGGATGCATCTGAGCAGCATATAATAATTCTATTGTCCCGGTGGCATATGATTTTTAGTGTCTTGGTATGGTTGCAGTTGTGCTGGTGTGAATCAGCAAAAGGAGAGAGAAAAAGGGGAGAAGAAGTTCAATTCTATCCTTGAAGTTCAGGTATACTGTCACAGGGGCTGATGAGCTGAACTGGCTGCTAGTCAGGACTGTTATGGGGCAGATGTAGACAGCATTCTCATTGGCCCTACCTTTATATAGGTGTTGAGGACTAGAGCCCTATGGGACAGTTAACTCCTCAGTTGCTGGGGGACATGCTTCAAGTCTAAACCAAAATTGGAGAGGGAGAGGGAGAGGGAAAGAGAAAGAGAGAAAGAGAGAAAGAGAAAGAGAAGGTAGAAATGAGGAGAGAAAAGGAGGTGAGAAAACATAAACTACAAAGACTGTTGTAGAAAGGAGGATCTGGAAAGAAAAGCTGGAGAAGAAAAGTTGACGTGAGCATGCAGAGCAGTTGACAATTCCCAGGTCAGAAAGGGAGAATAAAAGTGAATGGGTGGCTTCCCTGGAGGAAGAGAAGTGAAGTCCCAGAGAAATGGAATTTCACCCAAGACCCAAGATAAGAAGGAGGGAGACCTACTGTAAACAGTTTTGCTGTATATAGTAAAGAACACCACCCAGAGTCACCTGTGGTGAGATGGGTGGCTATATGAATCAGTTTAATAAATAATAAATAAATAAGAAACATAAAAGCCTCCACTGTCTTGTTTTTTCTGTGCCAATTACCATACTAAATATACATCCAGTTCCAAAAGAACCCAGTTATACCATGACAGTCACACTGTGACAGTGTGAAAGAAGCATTCTATATTATGAATAATTACAAATTGCAGGAAGGCCTTTTCCACTTCAGTTCCCAGAGGCTTCTTGGAACAACTGGGTATTAATGGTCAGGTAAGAGAAGGTCTAATTATGCTTTTTTTAAAAAATGATAATGCTTCATCCAACAAAATTTTTAATCAAAAGAAATAAATCTATTGATGTTTAAGCATTTCTTTGTATATTTTATTTGCAATTAAAGCAATTAGAAAAAAAGTTTTTTTTCATTTTACTGTGAAAAACGTAAAATATATTGATTTGAATCCAGATATTGTTTCCTGCTATTAGATGAAATATTTGGATCTAGAGATTCCTTCTCAACAATCCCAGTGGAGGAAGAATGTGCTAGAAGAAATGATTGTTGATTTCCTCTGCAACTATACTTTATAGTGGAACTTATCACAATCTGAGGAGATCTTATGAAAAATTTGGGAAAATTCCCTGGAGGCTAGAAGGGAGAATTGAAATTAGCCACTCCCTTCAATGGTAGGGCTACTACTTCTTCATAAAAAAAAATAAAATAAAATCTTCCTTCAGATTTTAGGATTTATTTATGTAGACATCATAAGGGTTTTGTTGTTGTTGTCTTTCCATGTTGAATTGTGGCCTTACAATAGAATCTCATGTTAAAACCTATTACCATGAACCACTGTCATTGGAGACAGAAAAACAAAGTAAAAATAGAAAAGAGATTTGGAAGGATTATAAGATTGAATAAAAAGCTGAAAGTAGCACTAGATTAGATATTAAAGTATCTTGTATGACTTGAGAATTTCAGAACATTATGACAATCAAGTCAATATGCAGTGTCATAACTAACCACGTAGAGAAGTACAGAAATGAAGAAAATATGCAGCAACTGTTAGTGAAAGATGAACTTAGCCAGGGAAAACAGGAACGTGTGAGAAAGAAACTCAAGATAATCCCACCTTTACTGTCTTTGCTATAAGAGGGAGAGAAGGAGAAACACTCCCAGGTGTTCAAGATTTTGTTATTATAGCATATATCAATGAAGTAGAGTTCAAGGATTTCTTGTGGTGTTTGTTTCCTGATCTGTTATACCTTGAAGGTCTGACATTACAATAGACAGTATAATGTGAATCATAAGTCAAATGAAAGAATTTTATTCTATAATAAATAATCTTCCAAAGTTGTTCAGTTTTACAATATTGCCACCAAACACAAAAGAATGTTCTGACCAGATTACTGCATTTCCAACAATTTTAAGGAAATGACTTAGCTATTGTATAAATCAATGCTGAAGTAATATACAATTAATCTTATACTAGTTTTTTCTAACATTCACAGTGAATTAAATATTTATCTTAATTGATATTCACATTTTTGCATGTCAATTGCCCTATTTCAATTCTGTATCCATTTAATCATGAAATCGCAATTTGTTCAGTTTCTGAATTACGTTTTATGAGGAACTTGGAAATAAGTTCCAAAAAAGGTTTTGAAATTTGGTTTTGTTTTTTTTTCAAATACAGTGAAATCTGTGTATTCTGCCTTGTTTTTGTAATTCCTTTAGAACTATACTAAAGTAAATGCAAATTCATCTTCAAAATATTTCAGTTCCTAGTTTTCTAATGTTTAGAAAGCTATGAAGGCTTCTTCTACTTACATTTATGTGAATCTGAACATAATTAAGAACAATACTTTATTGTGATTCCAGAGATTATGGAACCTTCTCCTTATGTTAATTGAATATATGTAGAAGGCTGTTTTAGATTTCTTCCACCAATGATATAGTTGAAAATAGAGATGAGTTACAGACATTGTGTCTGCCATCTTTCATCTTTCATATGACACAACTGAAATGCCGTATAACGCTTTTATATTCATATTTTTATTCATACTTTTAAGAGCATATTGGACAGAACGTCCTTAAGTATATAATTATACCTTTCTCAGTGTTATATTCATCAGCACCCTGAAAGAAATATTAGCAGCTGAACCCTAATTAAGGCCCTCAAACAATTAAACATATTTAATTGATTAGTCATCTGGCCTTTAACTGATTAATACATTGATTAAATGTTTAAAATGCAGATTAACAAATCCTCAGGGTTACCTATTTTCTGAACATCTAAGGAGGTATAAGATAATTTATAGTAATTAAAAAGAATTATTGCTCATAATTTAAGGGAAAGGTTATTTTAGTATTTTGTTCATGCTCTCCTATTAGGGCAACATACAACACAAATCATAACTTAATAATTTAGGTTTCAAACTATTATCCTTAGCAATTAAAACTACTCTTTGATTATTAAAATTAGCCCTGAGCTGATCAGCAAGCAATTTTACTAGCCTGTGCAAAGCTTTGAACCTGGTTTACGAAGAAAATGAATTCCCTTGACATCTAAAACAAATCATCCATGCTGCTTTGTGTCACTTATTCTGACTTTGGCAGTTCCATTAACTGGAACAGACTTCTGTACATTTGTAGCACTTGAAAAAATAATTTTGTCACCTCTGTTGGCATGAAGTGTCTCACTGAGGCAAATTCAAGCTCTTTTGCCCACTCTTAAAGCCTACATTCTTTTGAAGGGTAACTGAAGGCACCTTAGGATATTTCTGGCTTTTTCTTCTTTGGGTGCAGTGGGAGGTCTGTAAACAAAACAACTTATCTGACAGTAGAAGCTACCTGCTTTGGGACCAGAAAATGCCACTAAATATATTTAGGTTTTGGCTATTGTATAATTAATTGCTGCTCTTTCAAATCCTTCACCACATCATTTCTAGATATAAATCTGTTTTGTAGCTAGGACTGCAGTAAATTAAATGTTCACGCTGCAAAAAGTTAGGAGAGAACTACATTAACATTACTCTTAATGGTGGTAAGGAACAAAATGTATATGTTATAAGTTCCATCTGGCTGTATTTAATTTTGCTTCATTCTGGTTTCATTCTGTAAGCATTTTATGAACTTATATCAAAGAAGTTATGGTTACCTATTGTAATTACCATTAGTGATACAATATATGATATATACTTTAATCTTTTTGCTTTGTTAGTTCAATGTTTGGCAGTTCACCTCAAACATTGAACTGCATTCTGTGTAAACAATACAAAATAGTAATCTAGAAATCAAAACATTTTTTGTTGTTTTCCTTTTACGTATACAGTATGTAAAACATGGTGTGCCTATGAAAATACAATTGCATAAGTTATTTTTAATAGAAAGTGATACTCAAGTGTCACTGAAATCACAGATGATGACAATGATGATTTCAGCTTTTCTCATTTTTATAATTTTTATATATGCCTCATGGAAGTTTAAGGTTGCTCTTCCTTATCGTAGTAGGCAGCTCAACAAGACATAGTGATCTAGTTTCATCTTTCTATACATTTAAATATCTTCAATTCAAATATATCTGTTGTCTGCATCAATGTCACATTGGCCCCCAGCTACTGCAGACCTGGGGCAGATGGAGCATTTTACACAAGATGAATAACTAGCTATTTCTTTCCACACCACCTACAAGGATGTAATGTTCATAAGTCCTGGTCATTCTATTAAAATCAATACTTATAGGAAACAGATAAAATAGGATGTATAATCAAGAGGATCTTGCTAAGATTTGTGTCTGGCAGAATCTCTTTGCTTCTATAGTGTATATTAAACTTATTAGATATGGTTTTGTGACATCCTTAAGTAGACAGGTGTTCTTGCACAAGATTAGTGTCATTTGTAGTCCATATACCCCTCCTGTGTACTTTTATAGTTTTTTATTTGTAATTTTTTATGTATTTATTTTTTTTAATTGTTGTACACTGCCCAGAGTCACTTTGTGTAAGATGGGTGGCTATATAAATATGATAAATACATAAAAATAAATAAATATATAGTATGCACATACACACATTCATATACATGCATACCTATAGTTAAGAAAGGAATATATGTATGTATGTATGTGTGTGTGTATGCATGTATGTATTTACTCTTCTTTCAGGATAATACTTTGCACATCTGATGATGAAGATGGTGCTCATGAAGGCTTTTCTTCATAGTAATTGCATAGTACTTCTATATTTTCACTCTCAACTACAGAAAGACAATTTACTCCATGCAGTTGGAGATGATAGATACATAGATAGATAGACAGATAGATGTTAGAAATATAATCTTAACTCTGGGAATCTTAACTCAATATATCAGTTTTCTTGCCTGTCTAACAAGTTTCATTCAGCTTTCAAGATTTTTTGTTTAACTCTTAGTGTGTAGTAACCTCTGTTGCCCCAAACTATTGGCTAGTTTTGTTATGTTACAAAGGAGTATGCTTTCCACTCAAGGTCACTTTACTTTTCTACCCTTTTTTATGTCCTATCATAATGAGGGATATTTTCTTAGGATTCAAAGAACTTACAGAACATTATCCTTTAGAGTCTCTTTAGGAAAGCATGTAAACTATTGGGTACTAATTGGCAGCCATCACAGCCAAGTCTGGGATTCATATCACTGATAATGACTCAACTGTAAAGAACAAATTGCTCACGAAAGTCTCCCATATTGCAATCAGTTTTATATATATAAAACCATACATGGATAAGACAAGAGAACTGGAATTGATGGAATGCTACTATAACAGTAGACCTAATGGGAGGGGATACATGAAACGTATGAGGGAACTATGGATGCACAGAAGACCTTTTTTTTTTTTTTTGTCTGCGCTCAGTCATTACTGACCCTGCAGTGACTGCCTGGACGAATCCTTGCAGTTTTCAAGGCAATTGTTTTTCGGAAGTGGTTTGCCAGAGCCTCCTTCCTAGAGCATAGCCCAGCTGGCGAGCGCAGGAGGCGGGGTTTCCATTGCTTCGTGCCCTTTTCGGGCGAGCGCGGTTTTGCGCTTACCGGCAACTGGTCCCGTCTCTCTGTGCAAGGCGCTGCCAGCATTTTTCCTCCCACCGGAGTGAGAGTACCCATTTATCTACTCACGTAAGTTTTCGACCTGTTGGGTTGACAGGAGCTGGGAAGGAAACAGGAGCTCACCCTGTTAACGCGAAGGCTGGACTCGAACCGCCGAAGCGTCAGCCATTTCTGGCCGGCAACTTTCAGCGTCCACACTAACTGAGAAACAGCTAATTACCCAACAGTTCAACATAGTGAAGAGGAAGCTGGTCTCACAACCTGAGATACACCAACTCTGCATTATATCTCAGACTCAAGAAGACCCAGAAGATCAACTGGATGTGCAAGCTGGAACATCACTAAAACCTCCTCCATTACAGAGCACAGCAGCTGATATGAGTCATAAGATCATGTATAAACTAGCTACGGTCAACCCTCAAGAACAATTACCAATGCTTAATGGAGAAGTACTATCAGATAGTATGCTAAAAAATGCCAATAGAACCCTCACAACAATCAGTACTACCACCATAACTCAAATTAATGAACTGGTATACGCTACAGCCACTGTAATCCTGGAGATGCTTGGCTACATGATCAAGAAGAACAGTAGTACATACCCCCCTCCCCCAGAAAATGAGGTTGGAGGCTAAGATCAAGGCAACTTGGAGAGAGTCAGCTGGTTGAACTGCAGAAGAGTGTGAAGATTAAGGATAAGAGCCAGCTACTGAAAAAATACATGGGCCTAACTCCTTCTGAAGCCCTAGAGACTGCTAAACAAAGGCTCACAGCACTGGCTGCCAGACTGAGATACACTAGAGAAGCAGAGGCCAAGAAGATAAATGCCCTGTTCTCCAATGAACCATCCAAGGTGTACTCCAGCAACAACATAGTAACAACAGAGCCACCAACAGCAGAAACTGAAGAGTATTGGAAGAACATATGTGAGAAAAGAGGACACATAACACTGGTGCAAAGTGGCTGCAGGACTTGAAAGCAGACCACAACAATCTCCCAGAACAGGTACCAGTCACAAGGAAGGACAGTGCTGATCATGAAAGATCCCCACAAGGGAACAGCACTGTCCAACTACTGGCCAATAACATGCCTCCGCACAACATGGAATGACCTATCAGGCATCATAGCCATCAAGCTACAGAACCATATAGGCCATTACATGACTACAGCTCAGAAGAGCATTGGGAACAACACCAGAGGCTCAAAACACCAGTTGGTCATAGCAGACCAATCTGAGCACAGCCTGAAGTGACTACAGGAAAGCCTACGACTCAATGCCACACACATGGATCTGTGAATGCCTGGTGCTATACAAAGTCAACAGGACACTGAGGACCTTCCTCAAGAACACAATGGGACTGTGTAAGACAATATTGGAAATCAACTCAAGACAGCTTGCACAAGTGACCATCAAGTGTGGCACATGCCAAGGTATACTGTCCCCACTGCTGTTCTACATAGGCTTGAACCCCCTCAGCCACATAATCACAAGGACTGGATACTGGTACCAGTTCAAGAGTAGAACTACCATCAGCCACCTCCTCCACATTGATGATATCAAGCTGTATGCTAAAAGTGAACAAGATATCGACTCACTGATCCACCTGACAAGGATTTACACTGAGGACATTGGGATGTCATTCAGACTGGAGAAGTGTGCCATGGTAGTAAAGAGAGAGAAGGTAGTTAAGACTAATGGGGTGGAACTACCAGTGGGCCACATAGCAGACATAGAGACCAGCTATAAATACCTTGGTATCCCACAGTCACATGGGAACCACAATGATGAGGCAAGGAAGATAGCAATATCCAAGTACCAACAAAGGATAAGACAGGTCCTGAAGAGACAGCTCAATGGGAAAAACAAGATCCATGCATCAACTGTTGTGCAGTGTGCAGCAAAGCTGTCAAAAACTCTGCTCTCAGGAAAATTACACATTAGCATAAGAGCTTGCAAAATGCAATGTCCATATTTTGCTCTCCAAAGAAAACCCAGTCAGAAAATATAGACTAATTGGTTTTTATTGATAAAAATGCAAAACTTCATAAAATACAAGTTGCATACAAAATATAGGAGATAACAAAGACTTCTTCTCATCTTAGCATCCAAAACTTATCCACAACAAAGTCTCTAGCTAAAAAACACTCTCAGAGAAGAGGTACACTACTTGGTTACTAGTTACAACTACATAACCCATAAAAACCTACATGATAGATGAAACTATAAATGACTGACAGGCTGGGCATCTAGCCCTCCCGTTATATTGCCAGCATGTAGCCCCCCACTGAATAACTAGCATACGCATTAAAATAGGTGGCAGTAAAAAGCATAACAGTCATAAGATGCTTTGTTTACATTAACCTTCCACACTGTAGACGAAACAATCATTGTACAGAGGACGGGATGACTTTCTTCCCATGAGAAAATCCTGACACCCCTCTCAGCCCGTTCTCGACACAACAACACATGTTACAAAATAATACAAGCAACTGATTACAGCAATACAAAAACAATTTACATTTGCTCTAATCCAAGGTTTGCTAACATTGCTTCATGTTGTACAATAGGCAATGGTTTGGTAAATACATCTGCAAGATTTGCTTCAGATGTACAATACACAAGATCAATGAAATTTTCTAACATAGCTTGTCTCACATTTTTATATTTTACATCAACATACTTTGTACGATGTAAAATGTTTTCTGTTTTAGCTAACCCTATACAGGCTTGGGAATCTTCATACACTGTATAAGGCAATGACACTTGAATGTTTAAATCAGTGGATAATTGATGAAACCATCTTAATTCACAGATTGCTTCTGATAAAGCTGCAAATTCTGCTTCTGCAGTAGACAAGGCAATGGAGGTTTGCTTCTTTGCTTTCCATGCAATTGTAGATTCACCAAATTTACAAACAAACCCGGTTATGGACTTTCTGTCACTTTCTTCTGCAAATGAACTATCAACAAAAATTACAGGCTTTTCTGACCCATTAGTTGACATTTTAAGACAAAGGTCTATTGTACCTTTTAAATATCTCATTAATCTTTTCAATCCTAGCCAGTCATGTTCTGTAGGATTAGCCACCTTACGGCCAAAATCCCAACAACATAAGATACATCTGGACGTGTCCATTGTGCTAGGTGCAGTACAGAACCAATCACAGAATGGTACATTGCAGGTGTTTTACACAACTTTTCACATGTTTCATTTTTCAAAAAATCACAAGTCATTGGAGTTTTTACAGGTTTTGCATCTGACATTCCCATGTGTGTTAACAACTGTTCTATTTTTTTCTTTTGACTTAGATAGATTTCTCCATTTTCAGCTCTCTGCACTTCAATCCCAAGGTAGTATCTTAACATACCTAGATCTTTCAATTTAAAATATTGCTCCATTTGCTTGGCAAACTCTTTTACCAAGTTTAAAGAACTAGTAGCAAGACAGAAATCATCAACATAAGTGAGAAGTACTGTATAGTTTTTCCGAGTTCCTTTGGTATACACACATTGATCAGCTATTGATTTCTTGAAACCAATTTCCAACAAAGCTTTATCTAAACATTGATGCCAACATCTCCCAGCTTGTTTCAATCCATACAGTGCTTTACGCAATCTATATACTGTCTGGGAATCCTCACATGTGTAACCTGGAGGTTGCTTCATATACACAGTTTCATGAAGCTCAGCATTTAAATAAGCTGTATCTACATCAAAATGATGAACAACCATATTTCTTTGTGCAGCTAAGGCCAACATTACATGCAGTGATTCAGGCCTAACTGTAGGTGCAAATGTAAGATTATAATTCACAAACTGTTCTTGTGAATAACCTTGTGCAACCAGTCTAGCTTTATACTGAACAGTATTATCAGGTAAAAGCTTTTTTCTAAACACCCATCTGGAACCTATGGCTTTTTCTGATGCAGGTAAATCAACAATCTCAAAAACATTCTTATTTACTAATGCATTGAACTCAGTATCCATAGCTTCATTCCATTTATTTTGTTCATCAATAGGCAAGGATAACATTTCCTGAAAATTCTGTGGCTCACAAGTTATTTGACACACCCTGACTTGTTGAATAACAAATTTTTCTGGTGGAACACCTTTTGTTATTCGTGTTGATCTATGAGGAATCTCAATACTCTCTTGTATTTCCTCTACTTTCTCCTCTTTCTTTTCTACTTCAGCTAAATCCTCTGCTTCTTGCTTTATCTGCGGAGAGGAAGGTGCAACAAGTGGTGTTTGCTCTCTAGCTAAATCTGTGTGTGACTGCAAAAAAACCCCTGAATTTGCATGCAGCCTTTGCCACTCAAAAGGCTCTTCAAAATTAGCACTTCTGGAAATAACTACTCAGCCTTGGTCCAGATAAAGCCGATAAGCTTTTGACTCATTTGAATAACCACAAAATCTCAAATGCTGTGATTTTGGTTGGTTTTTCCTTCTTTGAGACTTAGGAATTTGTACATAAGCAAAAGTTCCAAATGTATGCAAATGCTTTAAGCACGGATGTTTACCATACAGCAAAAAATAAGGAACTTCATTCATAGCTGAATTCCAGTGTCTATTAGTAAGAAATACTGCTGTTAAAATCGCTTCTCCCCAAAATCGGGATGGCACCTGGGCATCTAACGGTAAACTATCCTTAATTACCTTCAGAACGCTGATCTTGCGCTCAGCAATCCCATTTTCAGCAGACATGCCCACATTTGTTAATCTGTGGAAAATGCCTTTCTTACGTATCCAATTTTTAAACTCAAGACTCATAAATTCACCCCCTCTGTCAGTCTGCAAACTCCCCACTTTATATCCATGTCTTTTCTCAACCATAGACACAAATTCTTTGAAACGAGAGAATGCTTCAGACTTCTGTTTCAACAAATAACAAAATGTGAAACATGTTTTATCATCCACTAAAACAAACATGAATCTTGCTCCCTCTTCACTTGGAGGAAATGGACCAGCTAAGTCAGCATGCACAAGAGCAAATGGTCTTGTAGAAATCCTGCTGCTTTTTCTGGTGACAGGGGCAGATTTTTTCTTAGATTGTTTACACACAGTACAATCAAGAAACTTAGAACACTTCTTGAATCTCAGTTCTGGATACACTTTGGCCATTTGTGACAAACACTTCCATCCAGGATGACCTAGTACTCTATGATAATGATGGATGCATTTATCATGTAAAGACACATTACCAGCACAACTTCCAATTAACACATCTTGTTTAGGAAGCATTTCATACAACTGATTAACCATTCTCCCTCTTGCACACTCAGCCCCCTCTTTTGTAACATAGCATTCAGAACCTTGGAACATAACAGAATACCCAATGCTAGTTAATACAGGGACACTGAGAAGAGAAAAATCAAGTGTAGGAACACAGAGTACATCAGAAACCACTTCTCCCAAACAAGGAATGAACACTTCACCTTGCATGGTTACTTTGGCTATAGAACCATCAGCTAAATTAACCTGTTGAATTTTAGGTTTACATTTAGTCAATAATAACTGCTCATTGTTTACAATGATTTCACTACAACCAGAGTCCAGTAACCACTTATCAACATAACGTTTGTCTGTGTTAGAAATCAAAGCAGACACCAGTCTAGTACTCCCTTGTTTCTTAATTGTTGCCTTTCCACGACGGACGAACCTTCTGGAACTCTCAGCAGGCTGATTTTTCACAGGACAGTCTTTTATAAGGTGCTTGGTAGAATTACAATGAAAACATTTTCTCACCAAATATGCACATTCTGTGTCAGCTGGAGAAGGTTGCTGCTTTACGTTATCATGTCTTTTCTTAGAATTAGTCTGCATATCACGTGTACATTGTATTTCTTGCAATCTGCTGGTTAGGTATTCCACAGTCAAATCTGCAGGCTTTAACGACTGTACGGATTCTACAAGCATATCAAACGAATCAACCAGACTCGAAAGAATTATACATGCTCTTTGTTGCTCGGGAGTGATCAGATTACGATCTGCCAGGTCAGCAAACAAAGTTTTCATCTTATTCAGGTGCTCAATTACATTAGGTCCTGGCTCCAATGTAAGGTTATACAACTACTTTGTCAAATTTATGATAGCAGATGAAGTTTGCCTTGCATAGATCCCACGCAAAGCCACCCAGCATGCGTTAGCAGTTTCCAAACCATGAACATGCACCAATTCTGAAGACTCAAGTCCCAAAATCAAATTACCATATGCACGGTCCATCAAAGCTTGCTCAGCATTCGTGGGTGCCACTGGGGGTGGGTTGTTTACATAATGCCAAAGCCCCTCTCTCATGAAAAAAGATTTTATCTTTATATTCCATGTTTGGTACTTCTTTGAATTCAACCTTTCAAACGGAAGGCTCACTGCTGCAGGTGGATCTGCTGCCATATTTCACTTAAAACAAGCACTCAACCACAGAGAAAAAATCCAAACCTCAAACGAAACAATCACAGGCAGGGTAATAAATCCATAAATCACCGGTTACTCAGGAATTTCAGTCCTTGCTTCCAGCACTCCTGGATTCACACCTTGGACATCATTTCTGGAACCTCACGCCTGGAATCCGTTCCAGAACCACTGACCTCAGTCCTCAGTCCTGGGCACTTGGTCCTGATTCTGGATCCTGGGTCCCCTCTGGGCTCTAAAACTTAGCCCTGGGCCCATAACCTGTTGTGCAGAGCACAGCAAAGCTCTCAAAAACTCTGCTCTCAGGAAAATTACACATCAGCATGAGAGCTTGCAAAATGCAATGTCCATATTTTTCTCTCCAAAGAAAACCCAGTCAGAAAATATCGACTAATTGGTTTTTATTGATAAAAATGCAAAACTTCATAAAATACAAGTTGCATGCAAAATATAGGAGAGAACAAAGACTTCTTCTCATCTTAGCATCCAAGACTTATCCACAACAAAGTCTCTAGCTAAAAAACACTCTCAGAGAAGAGGTACACTACTTGGTAACTAGTTACAACTACACAACCCATAAAAACCTACATGATAGATGAAACTATAAATGACTGACAGGCTGGGCAACTAGCCCTCCCGTTATATTGCCAGCATGTACCCTCCCACTGAACAACTAGCATACACATTACAATAGGTGGCAGTAAAAAGCATAACAGTCACAAGATGCTTTGTTTACATTAACCTTCCACACTGTAGATGAAACAATCATTGTACAGAGGACGGGATGACTTTCTTCCCATGAGAAAATCCTGACATCAACATGTATGCCCTTCCAGTCATCAGATACCCTGCCGGTATAGTGAGCTGGCCAAAGGAGGATATGGAGACTGCTGATGTGAAGACCTGGAAGCTCCACAATTTATGGAGGTTTCTACCCCAAGTCCAACACCCAGAGACTATACCAGCCAGAAAGAGGGTGGGTGGGGTCTGTCAAAGAGTGTGACAGTGAGTGAGTGTCAAAGCAACTGTCCTGGATGAAACCCAGAGCATCCAGGAGTACATCAAAAAGTTGCACACAATGATGAGATGCTGAGAGAATTCCTGAGGCAGCAGCAGAAATGGGAGGAAGTTCAACTGGAAGAAGTTCCATGACAAGGCAAGCTTGTGCATGGGATGTACAGATAGCTGAAGTGTGTGACATTGGGAAATCCTACAAGTGGCTGGAAAGGGCTGGACTAAAGGGCAGCACTGAGGCACTGATCATAGCAGCACAAAAACAGGCACTAAACACCAGATCCATAGAAGCAGGGGTCTACCACACTAGACAGGATCCAAGGTGCAGATTGTGCAAAGAGGCCTCAGAGACAGTCCAACACATAGTGGCATGATGTGAGATGCAGGCAGGAACAGCATACTCTGAACAGCACAACCAATTACCTGGCATTGTGTACAGGAACATCTGCACAGTATATGGGCTAGACCCTCCCAAGTCCCGATGGGAGATTCTACAGAAGATCGTGGAGAATAACAGGGCTAAAATCCTGTGGGACTTCTAGATCCAGATGGACAGGCAGGTTCTGGCCAATCAGCCAGACATTGTGATAGTAGACAAGGACCAAAAGACAGTGGTGGTGATGCATGTAGCAATGCCAAGTGACAGCAACATCAGGAAGAAAGAGTATGAGAAGCTGGAGAAGTACCAGGGCCTGAAGGAAGAACTAGAGAGGATTTGGAAAGTAAAGGCCAAAGTGGTCCCAGTGGTGGTAGGAGCACTTGGCTCTGTGACTCCTAAGCTTAGAGAGTGGCTCCAACAGATCCCAGGAGCAACATCAGTGCTCTCTGTCCAGAAGAGTGCAGTGCTAGGAACAGCTAAGATACTGTGCAGAAACCTCAAACTCCAAGGCCTCCAGTAGGGTCCTAGATTGAGGAAGACACATACCACCCATAGGGACGAGAGGAGAATTTATATATGGTTTTCAAGTTTTTCTTGGATGTAAATGATGAGTGTTAAGTTGTCTGGGACATATGCTTATAGATTAGCAGCAGAAATAGGCAAAATATCAGAGTATTATTTACTTACATCCTTTCCACAAACATATATAACTATTTTTATGTAGATAATTTATTTATTTAGGCAATTTATATAGCTACTCTCTCAAAAACAACTCAGGGCACTGCACAATTAAAACGACAAAACACTAAAAAATAAATAATCATAAAACAGAGTAGAATACAGAACAACTTCAGCCAAAAGCATTCCAGCAATCAAAACAGGTTCACAAATATAGAGAAATGTTTGTTCGTTCTTTTTTTTTTTTTTAATTCACTCACCTATGCATTGTTACTTTCTTACTGAGGACTTCACAGATATTTTTTTACCAGTAACTGTAGTCCACTGGCTCTAATGTCCTGCTAATTATCTTAAAAGAGTCACTTGAAAGAGTTTTCCTTCTTTTAAATTCTTTTAAAATAATTCTTTTATGTACTAATAAAAAGTTTGATTTATTAAAAAGGAGCTTTATCCTTCTTAAAGTTATTTTTCTACATAATCGGGGCATAGAGAGAATTTATAAATAGAGCTAGTCTAATGATGCTACTTAGAGATCAATTTCATAATGTACAGTACTCTTTTTTTTTTAAATAAAAAAATCAAACTGAAATAAATAATTAGTTTTACATTAATGAATTCTATTTCTGTAGTATGGTCTTTCATATTCAAATATGCATCTTTGGAGAATTCCTCTCCTTTAAAAGATTCAGTTGTGGGGGAAAAAACATGATTTACATTACTGAGTTTAGAATGAGAATTTTAACTGTAATTAATAATAATAATTTACTAAATTTGGATGCCACCCAACTCTCAACAATTCTGGACAACTCACAACAATCAAAGAAATTATAAAAGGTGGCAAACATGTTGAAGTGAGGGGTCTCATTTTCCCTCACTGAAAGGAGTCTCCTGTAGATGCTGCAACCCATAATAATGTAATAGTAGCTACAAGGGATTAGAATAGCCTTCCAGGAAATTCTGCCTGGCATCCTCACTGTACAATTTTAGATTTCAGCTAGGAGTTACCTGCTCTAGCAAATATTCAAAGTTCAGTGTGCTAATTGCATTGCATCTGCTGCTATATTTTTAAATATGCCTGCCAGCAAAAATCAGGCTTGGGGTCAGTATTATTCAACATTTCTCTTAATGAGCTGGATGATAGGATTGATAGTTTGCTTATCAAATTTGTGGATGACACAAGATTAGGAGGTTGGCTATACCCAGGATGACAGAATGAAATAGTAGTCTAATTTGGAGAGGTTGGAAGACTGGAACTCTAAGAGGAACAAGTTGTCCTTTAACAGGGAAAAATATAAGATATAACTTTCGTGGAATAAAATGTAGAGCATACATGTTCTTGCATAGAAAATGCATATGGGGGATTCACGTCTTGGCAATACTACATCAGAGAAGGAATCAAGTACCATCATTGACAACAAGCTGAATATGAGTCAATAGGGCTAAAAGGTTAATACAGTTCTGGGCTGCCTTAGAAGAAGCATTGTATCAAGGGCATGTGAAGTCATTATTCCTCTCTCTTCAGTACTGGTAAAGCCACACCTAGAGTACTTTGCATGATTCTGGGTATCACACAAGGATATTGAGAGACTAGTAGGGTTCGAAGGGCAACAAGTTGTTCAATGAGATGGGCGGTGGCAAATTTGATTTATAAATAAATAAATAAAAATAAGGATGATATAGACTTGAAGACATGCCTTATAAAGGTAGGTTGAAGGAACTGGGGATGTACAGTGTTAACAAAGGTAGATTTATGGGAGATATGAGAGCTGTGTAAAGGGTAGATGATCAAGAACTATTTTCCATGATCATAGAAATTACATAGATTTCATTTAAATATATGGAAAAACTTATTGTTAAGTTCTGTGTAGAAGTGGAACAATCTGCCTATGGAAGTTGTGGTTTGTCATCTCTAGAAGTTTTTTTTTTTTTTAAATAGTAATTTTATTAAAGATTATAATTACAATTGTAAAAACTAAGACAAACTTTAAAAAAATAGGAGAATAAAAAGAAAGCAGAAAGTGCAGAAAAGAAAGAGAAAGAGAAAAGAGAAAAAAGAAAGAGAAAAGAAAGAAAAGTAAGAATAAAAAGAAGAGAAATATATAAAGAAGTGACTTCCCACCTTTATCACAAGTATAAAAAATTTTAGTAACTTATCACCTCTTCTTAAAATACAACAAATGATCTCTTCTTCCCATATCCCATCTCTTATCTATAAACAAACCCATAAAACATTGTCATTTCAGTCCTGGTGTCAGCAAAGGTCTATTAAGGGTTACTACAGATAACAACATATCATTTTAACCTTGATCAAATAAGCCAACCTTATATTTGATCCTTTTACTTTTAACAATCTTGATCTTTAATCCCTTTAAATAAAACTTGTCCTAAGCTTGATTTCTTTTCATTTTTTCTTTGTCCCTTCTTACAAAATTCTTCTAAGCTTTAACAAGCCTCTTTTGTAAATCCAATATATGAAAATTATCCAGGTTACTCTCTTGGTTTGTTATTTGTATATCCCTTTAAATTATTAAGATATTAACGGTTTCTTTTGTATATCCAGTGTAGCATCTTTTTCCATATCATGCTTGTAACACAATCTCTGCATAGAGGCCAATGTCTCTGTTGACCCTATTAATAACTTTTGATTCCATTTTTCAAAAATATCCTTTCATATGTTTGTTTGTTTGTTTGTTTGTTTTTAAATTTGTATGCCACCCATCCCCCTCCCCCCAATGGGTGACTCTGGGTGGCTCACAATTAAAATCAGAAACCCCATCAACAATTAAAAATCCCCCCATAAATAGTTAAATAAATAATCCATTAAAAATCAAATCTAAACAAACAAACCCTGTACATAAATAATAAAAAAATTCAAGATGATGGGGGGTGGGGGGCAAGGTCAATTACCCCATAAGCCACTTCCACTGGTGTTCAATGTTAGAATATTTTGCTTCATTCTCTAATTGTAAGTCAACTTTATGTGTTCTAAACACATTGTAATATGTGATTACATTGTAATCCGTGATTACAACCTTTAATTGTAATCTTCACTTCCTTCTAGTATCCAATTTTTAAAATCTTATGTTTTTTAAAAAGAATTCAAAACAAAAGTATTTTCCCACAGGAAGGATTCTTTATAATTAATTACAAAATCTTAAGTCAAATTTATCTGGACCCTTACTCCATTTACAACTTTCTAAAATCAAAGTTTTAATCACCCTTTTGCTATTTATTTCCAAAAGCATTTTTTAAAGTTCTTAAATTTCTAGTTAAAACTTTCTCTAAGAAGGAAACTCACCAGGTGCTGTCAAACTTGTTGAACCAAAGGTTTATAATAGCTGAAAAGTAGTTAACAAACAATTTCCAAAAGTGATTAGAAAAGGAAGTATGCAAACCCAGTGTCATTTTGAAGGTGCCTACTGTGGTTTGAGCAAGATGGATATTCTCTCATCTCCCAGAACTCTAAACTTAATCTATCTTGTGGCTTCCTCACAAGGAACATCTGTCTGGAACACTTGTGGGTAATCTCAAATCCTCTCCTTGTCCAGAGAAGTTTTGAAGAGCTAGTCTACTCTTCATTTCACCACCGTTTTCAGTCCTCCATTTCTTTCTCTGGATCTCAGCCATCTCTGGAGGTTTTAAAGAAAAGTCTAGACAGTTATCTCTCGGGGGGGGGGGGAGTTTAATACACATTACTGAGAGGTGGACTAGATGATCATTGTCTTCCCTTCCAATTCCACAGCTCTATGAACTATATTATCAATTTGTTTTTATCTGAAGTTCTGAGGTTTCATGATAATTTTAATGAAATAGGCATTTGAAAATATATTTCTCTCTCTCTCTCTCTCTCTCTCTCTCTCTCTCTGTGTGTGTGTGTGTGTGTGTGTGTAAAAGATGGCTTCTAGACATTTTCGACTATCAGCCCAGCAAGTATGGCAATGACAAGAGATTGGGGCTTTTTGCAGGCACTACAATTCTTGAAGGTGTGTGAGTGGGACAAATACCTTCAATTAATTCTCTTCATTATCAGCTTTGCCTTATAGTTGTAATATTATTCATGCTGGATTCAATAACATCCACTGAAAAGGTGTTTTAAATTCATACTGTAAAAATGTAATGTAAAAATGACATTAACAAAGCAAGCAATAATAGCAAAGTTATCCTGCTTTACATAAATATTTTAGTTTATTAAGCCAAACAAAAATGCTTTGCCAGAATATCTTCATCTGGCAAACTGTGTTCTGTTTATACACCTGACTTATTCAAAATCTTAATTTCTGCATGGCACAATAAGCAAAGTGGCGAAGCAGAAAATAAGCTAACAACTCAGATTAAAAAAGAAAATAAAAATAAATGAATTAAGTACAAGACTTTTATATTGATATTATAACATCTAAAATTAAAGAACGTATCATTTACGTATGCAACATAGCATGATGCATATACAAAATACACCAACACATAATGCCTGCGAAATGGGTGTAAAATGATATGTTTTTAAATGATATCAATCTCATATTTCATATAACCTCAATATCTAGATAAGTTATTATAATTGCAAATTTCAAAGTGTTATATTTATCATTAATATGCTTAAGTAAGCCTGGACCTCCCCACTACATGCGCACACGCACACACACATACTCCTCTAAATCATGTATTGTTTAAATGTATTCCTTGCCTGTAGTTAGGATTTAAGTTCTGTTCCAAAACGATACAATAGACAGTTTGTGGTTTCCAAGTATATCTTCTACAAAACCATATTTGAACTGTAATTCTTAAAAAAAAAAATGCTCTTGGGATCAGATCTCAATCTGTATTTCTAGTTATACAGTGGAATAAAAGGTATAAAACCTGGCATCACAACTTCTGCATATATTGTTTATAATAGCTGCCTTGCAATGGGTGAATTTAATGCCTTATTATCTCTTACTTTAATTATATCAATTGCAAAGTCTAATTACCTGTGATTTATAATCTCTTATGGGTAGTTATTGCACAAAAATATATTTTTTGATAATTAAGGCTTCAGGCTTTTTATATTTGGGTTACAGTTTGTAACTCAGTGGTACAGTATCCTATTTTCAAATTCTACAGATTCTCCATTTAAAAGACTGAGAATGACCATTGCCTTATACTTTAGTAAACCACTACCAATAAGTATAGGCACTATAATGGTCAAATTATTTAACTTTGGATGAGTAAATTTCAATAATAGATAAAATTGAATAGAATAAGACTTCATTTTGTACATATATAGCTGAAGTACTACTACTACTACTATTATAGGAAACAAAATAGGTTTTTCATACCATTGTAAGCTTATGCAGGATCTTCAGTTTTAAGGAAGAAGTACAGCCACAGGTACTATAAGTCTTTTTTATTCCAAAACAAGTTTTTCCCCTAATTGTTGTTGTAGTTGGGAATACTTTCAAAGTTTAGAAGAAAGCAACTGAGTTGAACATAGTTCTGAAGAACTCAAAGAATGGTAAAAGAGCTAATCAAATATCTATATTTTGTATATTGTTGGAACACTTGCTGACCGTATATTAGAAATGTAGCAAAAAAGAATGTGCATTCATAATAAAGGCATGTATAAGGAGAAAATGGAATGAAACCAATCAATTATAGAGCAAACAGTACAGTATTAGCCTAATAAAGTCCTAAGGGAAATTCTGAAAATGCATCTTTTGACTTAAAAATAAAGTATCAAATATTTAAAGCCTTCCTCAGTATAAAAGTATATAAAATCTTTGATAGACTCACTGTGTTGTAAACATATTATTTTGAGATGATACCAAAAGTCCATTTAATCAAGCATCTTGAAACCAAATGTTCCAAGGAAGCCCACAAGTTAAAATGAGTCAATTCTTTCCTAAGTTTTGCTGCCAGTACTAGTAACTGATATTCCGTGGTTTACTGTTTAAAGATAAAGATGGTGAAATTGAAACCAAGGATGCTAGGGACAGATTAAAGTTGTGAAAGAACAGTCGAAAGTCTGTGTCTTGACATGGTGCAGGCCTAGGTTTTAAATTTTTGGCTTCATTTATGTTTGCAGAATATATACCTACTTCCTTGGATATATCTATCTGTGTCAAGTCTTAAAGCTTCTGCTGTTATCTAATTAGCAAAAGTGATATTGATTTCCTAAAGAGCAAATATCTATTGCTGTGTCTGGTGTGATATCTGACAATAAGGACTATATCTACAGTAGGAGTGTAATATGGAGTCACTCCGGGGGGGTCTGCAGGGAAGGTCAAAAGTCAAGAATGTCAGTTACACTGCATAATTGAAGACCTATCTCTTTTTCATGTACAATGCATGTAAAAAAAAAAAAGTAGGGTGAAACTTCTACTGTATGGTCATGGCTTCCATCTTAACTTGTTTTTACCCCTCCCCTCCATGGACATCCCTAGTGCCCCTGAATACCTCTGTTAATTGAAAGCACATTCCCAAATATTCAGAAAGAAAAATAAATAGGAAATATAAGCTCTAATGTCATCTTTATTTATAATAATGTCTTATAGCATCACATAGGTCCCACAGGCATTCTTAAAAAATAAAATCTGCAGCAAGCTTACCAGATTGTTGGTAAATTAAAGGTTTGTAATTGGTGACATCCTTCCATGGCATTCATTTTGTGAACAGGAAAACTACCCACATGGAAGCTATTTCTTGAGAATAATTCCACATAGTCCATCTGCCTGGGAAGGTTGCTATTTCTGACTGCTATATGTGATCATGTGACAATAAATTCCATACATATTACATATCTGTATAAGTGCATCATTTCCTATCAGTCACAGCTGGGATAGGGGAGGAGGGGAAAGAGATGTAAACAACTGAATCACTTTGACAGGAAAGAGCAAAACCTGATAATCCTTTTTTTGGCCATTGGTTCTGTCCTTTTAGGTCAGAATAAGAAAGCTAATGGCTATGCAAGGAGATCACTGCTTCTATTATTTGCTCACCAATTTTCTGTGAAAGTAATAGCAAGAAGAAGGGGCAAAGGTAACAGGGACAGTAATGGCTATCTATCTATCTTTTTTTTTTTTTTTAGAATAAGAATGCTATCATCTGAGAGAGGAGGCTGCAAATTCAGCCATGTTCTAAGCATATGCACAATATCCCCATGCTAGGTGAGGAGCTAAAAAGCAGGCCTTTATTTCTCCTTTTGGCACTAATCCAATCACACTTGTTTGGTGTATTCTAAAAACTGGAATAATAGCATCACAACATTTGCCTAAAAACAGATTAAATGGATGAAAATATAATTGAATAAGTCCTTACTGCAGAACATGGTCCTCAATAAGGCTGCTATTACCTGATTCTATCCATTCACAAAGTTACTTTGAGTTAAAAGCTACATCACAGAACCTGTTTTCAGGGATCAGACAGTATTTTAATTAGGAGAGAACTTTAGCATAGATGCACTGATATACCATGTGTCTGCATAGGATATTTATTTATTTATTTATTTATTTATTTATATTTCAAAATTAGATACCACCCATCTCACGAAGAAGTGACTCTGGGTGGTTCGCAATAAAACAAGAATAAATATTAATTAACATACAATAAAAACAGTATAAAAATACAGTAAGAATAGAATAAAACCAAACACATACACAAATAATAATATCTTACTGATGATCAGTAAAATGTTAACATATGGGAGCATCTTCAAGGTGCTAGCCACCCCCAGGGCTGGTTGCCCCTTTTTTTGCCCCATGCCAGTTGGCAGAGCCAGGTCTTGACTGCTTTCCAGAAGAGCAAGAGAGTTGTGGCCTGCCTCACTCTGGGGGGAGAGTATTCCATAGGGCGGGGGCCACTGCAGAGGAGGCTCTCTTTCTGGACCCTGCCAGTAGACATTCTTTCATCTACGGGGTCCGCAGCATTCCCTCTCTGCCTGACTGGGTGGGATGGGTGGATATAATGGGGGTGAGACGGTCCCTCAGGTAACCTAGTCCCATGCCATGTAGGGCTTTAAAGGTGATAACCAACACCTTGAATTGGACCCGTAAGCAAACTGGGACCCAATGCAGCTCATGCAGCAAAGGTGTAATGTGCCATCTTTGGGGCACCTAATATTGCCCATGAGGCTGCATTTTGAACCAGCTGAAGCTTCTGGATACTTTTCAGGGTAGCCCCATGTAGAGCTGATTGCAATAGACTATGTGGGAGATGACCAAGGCATGGGTCTGGAGGGACTCCTGATCCAGAAAAGGGCATAACTGGTGCACCACACATAGTTGAGCAAGCTGCCTTATTGCAATGCCTGTGACTAGAAACTTATCTGCTTTCCTCCCCACCATTTTTTTCTGAGCAAACCTCACTGCAAATGCTACTAGGACAGAAGGAATGCTTCCCAAATAAGTAGACCTCAGCCCAGACTCTTCCTTAGAACACAGCATAACTGATGACATGCCTAAATGGGCTGCTCCATTCTTTAACATTCTTTTCCATTCTGCACAATGTGCTACAGGAAATGTATTTTACGAGGAAAAAAAAAAAAAGACATTGAGCATTTGCATTATGGCAAAATGAGGGACTGTTGCTGACATTCACATAGTGAATTCATCACTATGTAAAAAACAAATGACATAAATTATCAGTAAAAAGGCTGTAATAAATTCCTATTTCGTTCTACCAATTATGCCATTGCTTTGTCAGAATTTTTCTAATAGAAGTGCCAGAAGACTTGTTGAGTTAACCACAGAGCTTTTGTCCCACTAGCAAAATGAATACAGAAACAGAACTATTGATCATTTTGTCCCAAATTTAGACAGGGAAATATTCTTAGCTTTATTTGAATTTAACTTCCTCAAAACTGTACAAATTGTTTGAGCTTATTCCCAAGCTGTAGTGTTGCTGTAAGAAAAATATACTCCAAAAGCTAAAGGTTATACTGAATATAGAGAAATTTGGTGGAGAGAAGAAGAGGTTACTAGTCGATGGTGTGCAAGGACAATGTACAGACACAATAAAGGTAAAGTCTCCTTTGAAGATGACCACATGGCATATGTTTTCAGGGCAACATTGTGGAAGTAATTGGTCAGTACCTTATCACATTGCAATGGTTTCTTGTGACCAACCCAGACATCAGTATCATCATCATCATCATCATCATCATCATCATCATCATCATCATCACATATCAATGAAGTCACAACATTTAATAGAATAAGACTTCATTTTGTGGAAGCTATCTTCTTCAGTAAGAGGGGACGCATACAGGGTTTTTACCCTATATACAGGCAGATACTTTCTTTAATAATGCTTTTCATTATTTCTTGTACAATGTGTACAATTATTTCTCAATAACTATGTAGCTACACTGCTATAACATGAATACAAGTGGATATTTTGATGTTCACAGAGAACAGGTAAGCTCAGAGGAGAGAATATAGAGTCTAGGTCCAAGTCTTTTGGGTCTGGAAAGAGAGAGGGGGCAATATGAAACTGTTCAATCTGCTTGTAATCAGGCGTCCCAGCTAACAGTTTCCAAACCATCTTGGGGCAAACCAAAATATGTTACAGTAATCTAAAAGATTTTTGTCAGTTAGATGGTTAACTACTATCATTTAATGGTGTAGTCTTATTATTTACTTCAAATACTTCATTATGTTTCTTAAGTGTTCAGGATGGGATATGCCCTAACTTCATTATTTGTAACATTATTTACAATTATTTACAACATTATCAAGTAACATTATTTGATCAAGTCAGTATGCATCAAATGGCACTAAGAAGTCTCTGGAGATTGTTTAGCTGCTCTTTCTTTCTCTATCACTCAGTCCATACGATCATGCCAATGACAGATGGCTGGTGGTTGTTTTGAAGTAAATTGTTCTTCCCCCACAGCTCTTTAGCAACAGATGAGAATTTGGAAAATGATGTGATTCCATTTTCATTAGTTTGGCATATGTGGACATTGGGAAGACACATGGCAATTCACTGTAATTAAGGCAGACAGCCTGGCAAGGCTAGAGTTTGCAATGACAAATTATAAAATTCACTGTATATATACCTTTCTGTATAGTACACCATTGCTATAGATGGAATCTGTAGAATATGGCAGATGTGAGCAAGTCTTGCCTTTTCTTTTCACAGATAATAATTGCAAAACTTTTAACACACTTCAGTATTAGAATTTGATTAAATATGATTGTCACTTAACTGTCATAGACTTCTGACTTTGAGTATTTAGAATGTAAGTCAAATCAAATGCATCTGTACTGTTTTTATCTTGAAATGTGTTCTTTATACAATCCAAGATTATATTTTAACACAGAATTCACAACACATCTTTTGTTTTGAGATATGCCTTCATTACCAATGTCTTTCAATCACACAGTTGCCATGGTTTTGCTTATCATTGTGTAAGACTTCCAAAACTATTTATTTAGTATCAGTTTAGCAGAATCACTGTAAGAAGATGAGAAGCCATGAGAAGAATTTTTTTTTTCCTGAATTCATAATGGATAGAGATTCATCCAAATTAGTTTTCTTATTCCAGCAGATTGGACTAATGTACATGACAATATAAAGACAATTTTGTAGCCTAGAAAAAAGTATATATAATTCTTTGCTCATCAAGATAATGTTCAGAGTTTTTAAATGAAAACTCTATTTTGTTGCAAAATATGACAACACTTCTCTTATTCTTTTTTAAAAGGGGATGTGTAATTTTTTTTTTGTCTCCCCATTTTATTCATTTTATTTGTTGCTTTTTAGCATTGATTTTTTAAAAATTTTTGCTGTATAAAACTGTCTAGAAAACTTTGTTTTTAAGTAACCTAAATTAATAATAATTAATAACAAATGTTGACAGATAAACTTAATTTGGTGTGCAGCTTAAAATGGAGAGGAAATGCAAATCATTTTGTTATTTATTTTAATTTAAAATATGCCATGACTTTCTAAAGCATGCAAGTCTTTAACTGTAGAAAGAAAAATAAGTTGGTGACAATAATAGTTTAGCCAGTGGTTTAAAAAATAATAGAAAGAAATGTCACTCTAAGCTTATGAAATTTGTTCATTCCCTTGAATATTATCAGACTTAACATTAACTCCTACTTTAAAGAAATTTCAATGACCACCATTTCACTTATTTAATACTGCAGACTAACTTGAAGAATATTTTTTTTTAAAAAAAGTTTATTCTTTTTCTTGGATTTTAGTAACCCATGAAAGAGATTCTTAAAAGCACACTACTTAAATGAATTGCAGGCAATCCTTCTCTGACAATATATGCAAACTTTTATTACAAAACAAATCACTGTTATTTCTTTAGCAAGCATGTCAAATGTGAAAATGAAAGGGAATTATTGCATTACTTGTTGAATTTCACCATATTGCTATATATGTATATGGAGAAATGTAAAATGATATGTATTAGTCAAAATATTTGAAACTTTATCACAGTATAAGCCTAAAGGCATTGAGCTAAGTGTCTAAATTATATGCATATATATTAAACAACTGAAGGTATGTAAAAGAATATAGAAAAGACTTTTTTTTTCCCCCTCCTAACATGGCACCAGTGTGGAGTTGTGTAAAGGAGGCTCAACCATTATGATTGTTTTTGAGATGTTTGAGATGATGGGGGAAAGTTGGAGTGAATCCTGGCCAGATTGTTTGGCAGCCAGGTGCTTTGTAGGGTGATGTTTGGGCTCCAGGAGGACACATGCTAGGTGAGCAGAGCAGAGCTTCTCCTGGATTGCAGCAGCAAGGCAGGAGAGCAGCTGATGGTGGATCCAAGCTGAATTTTCATCATTGCATCTGGGGCATCCCTGCACAGAGACTTTACAGAGAGTGAATGGTGTTTCCAACCTTTGAGGCTTAAGAGTGCTGCAGATCAGCTGATTTGGACTCAGCTGGCTGGCAGAGCCCTGGTGGAGGCTAAATAGCACCACAGCTCAGTGGAGGAATCAGCAGGAGAGGAGGATCTGCCTTAAGGCTGGTGCCAGGGACAGAATAGAAGCTGTGCTACAACATCTTGGCATTAAGGACCCTCACGGGCATGGAAGATTCAGGCACTTGGGTGAGCAGTGGCAGGGGAGTGGGACTAGATCTGGCAGCTGCCATTTGACAAGCCACATGGATCAGCGGCCATTCTGGCAGTCTCTCTTGCTTTCCCCCCTCCCCCCAGGACTCTGGACTGGAATGGACTGGCTTTGCCTGATGGCTGGGATGCTGGGGCAGGTATGGGTCCAAACATTACCTTGGACTTTGGCTGTGTGGAGGAGAAAATGTGGGAGTCCTACTGGCTGAAACTGTTTCAGAAGTGGAAACACAGTGGGGTTGTGCTGGCCTCCTGCCCTCATATGGGAGATGAGAGTGTGGGTGCTGAGCCCAACCTACTGGGCCTGTTGAGTGTGGATCTCCACCTGTAACCCAGGTTAGAGTGGGGTGGTAGCAGGAGGAGGAAGGAGGAAGGAGATAAAGTTGTATAAAGTCACTCAACTTCATTTGGAGTTGGACTCTGAATGGGCAGATCCAGTGGAAGTGTTTGAGGCATGTCCTAGCTAGGTTATCTGGGTAGAGTTTGAGTTGGTCAATCCTGAGGAAGTGGACAGGATCCTTACTGCTGTGAGCTCTGCCACCCGTAGTCTGGACCCATGCCTCCTGGTTGGTTAAGGCCTCCAAGGAGGCAGCATGTGGTTGGATCCAAGTGGTGGTAAATGCCTCTTTGTGGGAGGGGTGGCTCTTCCCCAGAGCCTTGGGCTAGGATGGGAGGTTGAGCTGCAAGGATGATTGGTCTGGCACCTGGAAGGATGGGGACTTTTGTTTTTAACTATGTTTTCTATGGATTGTTGTGAGCTGCATAGAGTCATCATATGAAATAGGTGGCCATTTAAGTCACATACATACATACATATATTTTAAGAGTTTTTATTCAAGCCAATATTGTTCTTACATGTTTTAAGTTCAAACCTACATACATGTTCTAAATTCAATGCTATACTGCAGTAGCAATATAGCATTGATAGTCTGGGTGTGGGACCATCATTAAACATTGATTTCCTTTGTTTCTCACAATTACAGCAATAGCTATTCTAAATCATTTTTGCTGGTAACCTGTTGG
Source organism: Liasis olivaceus (assembly GCA_030867105.1). Taxonomy (NCBI): domain Eukaryota; kingdom Metazoa; phylum Chordata; class Lepidosauria; order Squamata; family Pythonidae; genus Liasis; species Liasis olivaceus. Next base: position 80,289,995 of record CM061352.1, on the reverse strand, counting down.
AGATTTACAGTTCTAAGTATTGACTTAGAGGTTTCATTTCTATGAGAGTGGTCTAGTGATTACACTGGGAGCAGTCTGATGAGCATTTCAAATCCTGAAAACTGAAGTTTTAAAGTTACAACTGAAAATTTGGTGAGAATAAGTTCTATCAAGTGACAACTTGTTTGCTGTTAGTCATTGACTGAGAGTCATTTCTGGTTCATGTTGCTGGAATAAGTAGTTCTTCTCTATTTCTGTCACTCAAGAGAAGTATTTGTGTAGAATATTTGTCCTAAACACTTAAAAAGTTTTAAGAACTTTTTCTGATTCAGAACTGATTACACTGTGCTTGCTGTTTTGTTTTGATTGGTTTTTAATGTTATGTTTTTTCTTAAATAGCCCAAGAACAGGAATTTTCAAGCGTGGTCAAGGTTGTCTGAAAGAAATCCCTAGACCTTTCATGAATTACTTTGAAAGAAAACATGAAGCTGAAAAATAGTAAGATTACAGTGCAGACAGCAGAAAATATATCCTGCTTTATGCTGAAAAGCTACCTTTCTTTCTACAATTCGTCTACTCATGAAAGATAATTATTTTTCTTCATCAAATCCAAATTATTGGTATGATCAAATATGACAGTAGAATATGTACCATGTGCCTGGATGAGATGAACATGAAGTGGTATTGGTACTTGAGTCCTCTCTCCCAAGCCTGGGGGAAAAAGGGTGGTTTATTTGTTTGTTTTTCCATCTACGTAGTTGTTTGAGATTGTAACTCTTCTGCCCACTTTCTTTTTCAGTTCTGTGTAGGGAATAAGAGAGAGAGAGAAGGGGAGAAGAAGGAAAGAAAATAATGAAGGCAGGAAGAAAATGAGATAGTTTTGACCCTGCTGGGTTTTGGATTTTATGTTTCCCACTTCCAGTTCCAAACTGATAAATTCATGGCACAGGTTTCCCAAAAATACTCCTGCAGGAATGAAGCATTTGGCCATGGAAAGATTCTCTTCCCTGTACAAGGGTATGACTGGATATACCTTGTTTTAGTATTATTCATACAATTTGAAGGCAAGATTTTACTCCCTATGACTTCCTAGAAGAAATAACATTATACTGAACATTCCTCTGAACTCTAGAAAAGAAACAGACTTTCTCTTTTCAATGAAAAAAATATTGCATTACATGAAAGGACCAATACAAGTAAAGGATTGGTCAAATGTTGTGTAAATCTGAAAATAATTGTATGATGTGTAATATATTATGGAGCTTGTGAAATGTTACCTATGAAATCAGAAAAAGCTGGCAAGTTATTATTACTGAAGCCTAACAGGTACATTGCAGCAATTGTGAGACTTAACAGATCGACAATTAGATTTTCATATGAACAGAAAAAGCTTTGGTGGGACAGGATATGAGAGGATATTTAGACTGGAAAAAAGAGCCAGTTTGGTGCAGCGGTTAAGGTGCTCACCTAGAAACCAGGAGATTGTGAGTTCTAGGCCTCCCTTCGGCATGAAAGCTGGCTGGGTTACTCCGTCTCAGCCCAACCCTCATCACAGGGTTGCCGTTATGGGGAAAATAAGAGACAGGAATATTAGGTATGTTCGATACATTTAGTTATATATAAAAAAGGCAGTATAAAAATCTGATAATAATGTTTATACTTACTGAATTCAAAGGGTATGCCAATTTGCTGGCAAATTGCAAAGGACAACAGCAACACTTTCAAAGGTGAATCAAGTAGACTCAACAAAGACTGATGCCATACATTAGCAAAACAATGGAAGATAGATGAACTTGTGGGTTTGACACAGAAGTTTTAAAAGAAAGTGTTTTATTAGAACATAATTTATTATTATAAGAAATTACAAAAAGTTAATTTCATATTGTCAGTGTTCTTTGTTCGTGTATAAACTGGTTGTATATTTCTATTCTGATCCTAATTATACTTGTCTGGGGAGAAAGTCAAATGGAATTTACTTTCCGGTAAGTAGGATTAGCACTGAAGTATTTTTTTTTCTTTTTTAAAGTATTCAAGTCCCTCTTGAAGCTTATGCTTTCGAACTGCAGGTGGATAAATATTCCATGTTTCCTTTACAGAAAAGTAATTATTCCAGTAGTACACATCTGTACTACTTTAACAAAATCTATGACATTTTCTGTTTAAAATATTATGTTAATGAGAAAGTTTGGACAGGATTTTTGGTAAGTTTCTATACACTGTAAATTGTTACTTTTTTATTGCTAATATTATTTTAAAAAAACAACCACATGCCATTTTATAATGCTTAATTCAAAACAATTAGGAGCCTTCCTAACACACTTTATGACCAACATTAGTTAAAAGTGAAAGTTACTCAACATGTTTAATAGTGAAAGTGGTAACAGGATGCATAGAAATGAAAGACTCCAAACCTGGTAAGGAAGATTTATGCCATTATCATCCACATAATACAAGGGGCGGACTTTAAAACTGTTCAGAATCTGCAATATATATAGAATGTGTTTTGATTTTCAGAAGATGAAAGCTGCTATAACCATGTTTTATTTTGGGATGTTGTGCTAATTATTAGCACATTTCTGGGTACAATTCAAAAGCTTTGATTTTGACCTATAAAGCCCAACATTGCTTGGCTTCCAGATAACCCTAGGGCCATCTCCCACATGTTAAATCTGCCTGCCTGTTTGCTTAATGCAGGAGAGGGGGTACTTCACATTTATGAAAAATGTCAGGGGGACCTGGAATGAATGAATGAATTAATATTTTTTTTCTTAGAGTTCCAAGCTTTGTGATCTTTAGAAAAACTGCCTAATATACGAATAAATATATTTTTCTGCAGAGAGAAAGTGAACCTAAAAATGTATTCCCTAGCTAATTTATCCATAAACCCATTACATTCATAAGAACATTGTAAATGTTTATTTAATATCTTCCAGAGGCTGAAAATGGAAAAATTAGCAAATGTACTATTAAAGTAAGTGCTTAAAAAAAGAACTAAAATAATGTTGATGGTTTCTTGATGACTCTTAGCAGAATGCTTGCCAGCTCATCCACCCACAAAGTCTTGTGGGTTAAAACTGTTAAAGGGCCTTATTTTATTTAAGCAAAATACATCATTCCAGTAGTCACTTGATGAAAAATTCTTTAAAAGTTACTAGATTAACAAAGGTCCGAATTCAAAAATTAACTTCTTTACATTAACTTTCAAAGAAATACATCCAGAGTAATTCAGTATGGCACAGGAGACAGCAAACTTTACAAATGATGGACGCATCACATAATTTTGTACATCAAAACAAAACAAAAAAAGAAAAACCATTAGGAGGTTGAGCAAAATAGTCAAAATCTTACAAAAAATCATTTGAGACTAAAGGAACTTTATATAATTTGGCTATGACATAATATTTACACACACACACAATTGGGAATTAGTAGGTGCTGTCTAAAAATACAGCGGGAACAATCACATCAGTGTTCTGTGCAAGTAAAAAGAATGTGAATCTCAGAGTAAGCAAGGGGCAGCACACAGACAGTGCTGAAACTAAAGAACAGTAGTTCTGAAGTAGAGAAGCAAATAAGATACAATTGGTTCTTAGGTTGTTTTACCTTTCTCTTTGCAGTACACCATTCAAAGTTTTTGGTTTACTGTAGGTTGGGTTGTAAAATTGTAAGTTTATTAATTTAAAAAAAGGTGAATTGCTTTGTTATGAAAATAATATCAAATATTTTTGCTTTGAGATAATCTAAAGTCTACATTTTTTCCTTGTGACACCAAAATAGAAAGTTGTTTTATATGTTTTCAGAATGGGATTATATCAATTATATGACAAGCATTTTTTTAAAAAAGTGATAATGGCATGGTAGAAAAACTTATTTTCATTTTTTTAAAAAGTGATAATGGGATGGCAGAAAAACTGATTTCCATTTAAAACTTCTTGTATTGCAGATCTCTTTATGAGAAAATGGCAATTACGTATTTAATGGGAAGTTAAATTCATTATTTGAATTAACTTTATAGCAGAAATTAAAGGAATTAACTAGAAAAGCAATTTTGAGACGGGAGATATTTTAAAAACAAATATATTTATTTTTCATAAAAGCTTATAGTACGATAAATTTGTTCACTCTGATGTGTTACAAGAGTCTTTATTGTTTTTTTTTCTTATATCAAAGATGGTCCTGTTAGTTCAAAAGGAAAAGTAACCTAGAAAAGTCATGCTATTCTTCTTTTTGCCACATAATAGGATATGGAGCTGGTTAATTAACCAATAAGTTTAATACTATACTATATCTATAGATAAGGTATTTCTTGGTTCAAATACAGTTCTGAATCAAATTCATGAATGACTTTATTGAAGTGTATATTGTAACCCAGTGGGAGTCTTTGGGGAGAGAAGAAGAAAGTTATATAAATCACTATGCCTTCCAATTTATTTTAAACCCAAATTATTTTTTAATCCAGATATGATTTTTATATTATGATGCATAAATGGACCTGAGCCAACTCCAATAAATTGCTGTTCCAGCAACTCATTTGAAAACCAGCTCTGTGCTAATCCAGTAATGTGGTTTGGTTCTTGGTTTCTTTGTTTTAAATGGCTTTTTACTTTTCACTCATGTTTGTGGCATCTTCTTACTCAAATAAACAAATCAGTGAACCATTCTGGTCAGTTAACCCAATGTTTCTTAACCGTGGCAACTTTAAGCATGCCTTCTGGGAAATCCTGGAAGTTGAAATCCCAGTTCAAAAACACTGAGTTAACCAAATGATTTGTTTTATGAGAGGAAATTCCTGGTTTGCAAAATCAAACTACATGGAAGCAATTCCATACTAAAACAATGATATAATATGAACCAGGCCTTATGTATAAAGTTCATAGAGCACTGAGCAGATTATAATATAAAAATAGCTATAGAAACCTATCTGGTGTTATATTCTGCTCCCACAGGGTTGATCAAATACCTAAATATGTGTGCTGTTTAAAATGGATCTTCTTTTAAACAGTAACCTGGGTGAGTGTTTGGCTTAGAAAACAACTTCAGAAGTGGTAGGTTGTGTGCCCATTCAAGATGGAGATCATGAGTCAAAGAAAAGCTAACTTTGAAGGATTAGGGTTAAGTTTTAAGCATATCCAAAATAAAATAAATCTTAGCATGTTGTATCTGATTGCACGTTGTATATACAAGTCTGGATAGGTTAAGTTCTTTCTTGAATCTGGATAATTTTACCCAAAATTCGGGTGAGAGACGGAGCTTAGATTCCTTTTCTTTTCTTCTTCTGGGAAAAATTAAGAATGAAAGCCTCCAGCAAACACTTCCACCACTATTTAATCTCAAGTTGTTGGCTACAAGTTGTATAGTAATTGGCCCTCACTGGCTTACTTAACTAGAACTAGACTAGAAGCTATTAGTCTACAGGTCAGTTGTGAATGTATATTGATCTGCAGGCTCTTTAGAAGTTTGCATTGTTCCAGCTGCCTCTTACAACTCCCTTAGAAGGAATACAACCGACTTTTGAGATGTGGCTTAATTTTAGACACTGTTTTTATTCCCAGGAGTGAAGCAAATTTGTGGGAACTGCCCAAGTCTTAAAAGATATACATTTAAAAGAATCTTTAGCCAAGTTATGATCTCCAACTTAAATAGAAAATGCATAGGAACTAAATATTCCAATAGCTACGAAAGCACTCTAAAGTAATAATTTCTGTCTTTTTAAAAGCAACAGACTTGACAAGATCCTGACCTGACCATTGCCCTCCCCTAATTAAAGGAAAGCTGACTGTTAGCATTTGCAGTTAATGGCCATTCACACCTTGGCCCCTTTCCTGCTTAATTAATGGTAGCAATGTGCAAAACATTAATCATTCCATATTCATAGCAGCCAATTTCAGGTAGCCCACATTCATACCAACATACAAATATTCTTGGCAGAACTGTTTTGGGGAAGCAGGAAAAAGTCAAGGACATATTCAATGGCGTTAGTGGTCACAGCTATGGGGAGGCAGGGAAAACACTGGAAAGATAGAGAGCAGGAGAGACACGTCATGTAGAGGCAGAGGAGAAAAAAGGGTAAGGTGATGACTGAGGTAGGTAAATGAAAATGCTGGGAAGATTGAGGAACATGCCAGTCCACAGGTCAAGGGGAAAGCATTAGAATGATGCTACTAACCCTCTGGGAACTAACTTGACCATTGATAGCCATATCTTGCTCCAGTAACAGAAACAAGTGACTAGCTAGAACAGGATTCCCCAAAGTGGTCAATATTGACCCCTAAGGGCCGATCCACTGTCAATATTATTACTATTATTACTCATAGTAGTATTTGTTAAAGTAGTATGGGGGTCAATGAACAGTCTGAAACTTCAAGAAGTCAATTAGCTAAAGAGTTTGGGGGCCTCTGACCTAGATGGATCAGATAGGCCAGTCCATGAACCAGCTAGCTCAGCAGGCATGAGAGAACAATAGAAGAGAATATATGTAGCTCAGGGTTGAAGTGTGGAGTCCCTGGGGTTCTTTGAGCTTGGTTGTTTTCTTGCAGGCATTTTGTTACCCAGCTAGGTAACATCTTCAGTGCTAGAAGGGAGTGGGCTTTGCTCTGTTTATAAACAGTAGCTTGCCCTGTCAGTGTTGGTGGGGAAGTTGTTTCTTCCTTGGCAGTTCCTAGATTAGACTGTTGTTTTACTGCTTGATTGTCTGTCTGAGTTGGTAGTTCCTTGATTAGGGCATGGTTTACTGCTTGATTGTTTGTCTGGTGTTGATCCTGACAAACAATCAAGCCGTAAACAATACCCTAATCAAGGAACTACCAACTCAGATACCCATCATAGCACTTAACACTGCTGCTACTGTTCTTTGTACTTGGAACTGTACTTGAAACATTGGTCATTGTCTGTTAAAGTTCCAGAAGCAGCAGAAAAGCTATCAGATGTCCAAAGTGTTTCAAAGCTACCTGATTTGACTTGCTGTTTTGAAGCAGGTTCCCATTTTGATTTGTGAATCTGCTTCCAAAGGATAATTCAATCAAAGTTGACTGAATCACTCTGTAACAGTCTGTCACCTCTGACTCCCAACAAAAGAAATTCTCTGTGAAACTGATATGGATTCAAAGAAAATTTCATTTATTGAGAAGTAGTGTACAGGTCCAAAGCATTGCTAAAACTAAGCCCACTCACACCCAAAAAGTTACTTTTACCCCCTTTCTAAGTGCATCCCCCCTTTGCCAGCTTTCCCAGTCCTTTTCCCCATCGCCCTTGAGCATTCTTGAGAATCTGCTAACGCCCATGTGCTTCTAACGCCTCCTTCCTGGCATGGTGCCTCCCCTTCTCCATCTACAATGGCAGAAACGAAGCAAGCAAGCTAGCAAGTTGGCTAATTGATTGCGAGGACTCTGAAACACTCACTCATCTGAAGTTTCACACAGGCTTCAAATGCACATTCTTGAGTAGCCTTTCAAATGAGCACCTCAGCAAAAGAGGGAATTCTAAAGCAGTTATCTACCAGTCCATATACTGAATAGAAAACAATACTTGTTTAAAATATTTAGAATATTTCTGCACTACTCTTTTTGGCAATTGATACTTACGTTGCATTTTCTCAAATAACAACTATTTCTACCACAAATCAGCTAGTCCTATGAATTGACCTAAAGAATTTATTTAACAATTTGTACATAAAATAAATTTAACTTGATCATAAGAATCAAAGTGGAATTGACATTGTTATTTTTCCCCCAAATCATACTCCAAGCCCTCTAATTTATTATGTTTGTTATGTGTTTCATATGCTCTGATTTCAGGATAACCCATAAAGATGAATTTCTAGTTAGCAAAATCTAAGAAGATATATGTTAGTATACATTTAAACACCTAGGAAATTTAAATTTCCTCCTCTAATTGGTTATTTAAACTTCTTCAGAAAAAAAAAAAAAGGAAAGGAAAGGGGGAAAAAAGAAAGACAAAAATACACCTCTGGGGTGGGGGGGGACTTGCATTTCAAAGTATATATTTTAGGTTTGCCCTATGTGACATAGATTAACAATGACAAACCATATACTTCTAAATATTAATTTTTCCCAAGTTAATTTCAGTGAGATGAGAATATTCAAATAGCTTGTGCTTATTAGTTTTACAGATATGCAGATCTTTGGCTAATATTTTACAGAACCTGGCCAGTTGTTTCACCTCAACAGTATAAGAGTCTTCATGGATAACAATTTCACAAGCAATTTCACAATTTCACCAAAAAATAATATCACCTTTTTTATCTTTAATATTTTTTATCCTGATAATCCACCTTCCTCTTGCATGGTTCTATCACAGTACTTTATGATATTCTTCTCAGTTATGAACTACTTTCTATAATGTCTAAACATTATTTCCTAATTTGTGAAATGCTTCAAAAGCATAACACAGTAATCTAGTTTCATAATAATCTTATCAATCTCATGAGGCTAAGATTATTAATATCTGCACTGCTTTGATGGAACATTTCAAAGGAATCCGTTAAACCATTTGCTATTAAAATGACATTGTTATAAGAAATACATTGTTTTCAGCCTAAATAGAAAATTCACAGAAAGTAAATATTTTAGTAGCTATGAAAACATTAATAAGCCCCCATGCAGATGTTTCAAGCTATAATTCACTGAGTTCCCTATCAGTTCATTCACAGATTTAAGAAAGTTTAGGTTTGGGAATATGATGGAAATGATGTTTCATGCCTTAATAATTTTGTATGAAAATTTCTTATTTTGGGGAATTCAGTTATATTTTATTAAATCCTTCAGGTTGACTATGTGGAAATTATTAAAGATATTGCACGTTAGAGTCATTGTAGTGCTTCTGTATTCTTCTATTAAGAAATAGTAAATAATGAGTATTTTCCCCTGAAATACATCTTACACTATATGCCAATACATTTCTTGGAGTAAAATCTGAGTAATTAGCAAGCATCTTCCTTGCAAGTCAATTAGTTTAAGTTCACTCTCACCCTCTTTTTGTGTGTCTCACCAGGAGGGTGAAAAAAGGCAAAATAGAGATACATCAAAATTGTAATTTTATTTAAAAGGGCATTTTACATCTTATGGGAGGCCTCTGCTTCCTTGTACCATTATTTGTTCATGTTCTTTGGTGTGAAATAGATTTTATTCATTTTTCCATTTTTCCATTTATTTTTAGTTATTTTTTTACAAACAAAAGAATATTAGATACGTTAAAGCTTTAAAGACTTCTAATAGCTTTACTGATGAGAATCGCTTAATGGAGGTCCTTGTGTGAAATAAGGAATTAAACAAAAAGGCCTAACTTTGAAGCAGAAGCAGAAATTGTGTGTAATTTCCAATTTGTGTTTGTCTCTAGCATAGGAAAACATTTCTTTGAGAAGCGCTTCACTCTTTCTCTGCCCACAGTATTCCGTTCACATTGGCTATTTCTTCTCCCAGACTTGGCTCAAAGAAAAGTAGAGGACAAAGACAATGACTTGGAAGAGGATATCCAGAATTATGATGATCATCATGATCGTGATAGCAATCCCTTCTTACACAATTCTTTTTATGAATGTTCTTGCTCCCAAAATATGAAAACCTATGATTCCCCCCAGTCATCTAATTCAAGCAGAATTGCCCTTTTACTGCACTTGTTTTTGTTTTTATCCTTCAGTTAATCATTATATGTAATAATGCTTGCTAGGAATACACGTCAAGAAACAGAGCAAACAATATTAGACAGATACATAGTTTTATTGTTATAAGGTGGGTTTCTATTCTACTGCCAAATCTTGACTGTAGATATTAAGGTAGAATAATATTCAGTATAAGGAACAGACATAAATTTCATGTAAAGGTGGAAACTATAATTATTATTTGTAGGTATCTTTTAGAGGAGACACTTATTTTCATCAGATTTCAGATTCAAGCTTGGCTATCAGGAGTATCTAAATTCTGTCCAGTCTTATGTCCAGGTAAACCATAAGTGCAGACATAAAACATATATTTGAAAAGTGTGATTTAAATGCATTGGGCCAGAACCAGAGTTAGTCAGGCTTGGACTCAATGTATTGACTAAGTTAAGTTTTAATTGATTTCAGTGGATCTCCTTTAAGTTGGCTCTTATACCTTGGCCTTTTTTGTAATTGAATCTTGAAATTGTACAGGAACATTTCTATGAACCTCAATATATTCACCCCATCATAAAAATATTTATAGTAGGACATCTAATATTTCCTCTTACTGGACTTGGAATTTAATCTGTTTTAATAATCCCTCAATTTGAAGAACAGAGTGAGTGCTTATTATTTTTGATGTGTATCTCTGAACTCAGTTTTGCACTTGGTGGTTCCATCTATCACTAATAATCACTGCCCCTATCATTTTATGGATAGCTCTTTATGTGTCACAGAAAGAAACAAAGGTTCTATTATAAAGACAAGAGAAATAAACCTCTCTGTACTTAAACTACAGAATTATTTTCCATAGACATTTGGGGGGGGGGGGTCCATTCTCATATTCCAATATTTTTTTTCCTTGTTTGGAAGGAACCTGGCTTTCTTGATTTAAAAGGAAAAGCTATACTGCACCTCTCTCTTATACTATATAATTGTGATGGAATGGAATTATGAAGGCCAGACTCAGGGAGGGAAGCATCCTCTTTCGTCCCCTGAAGGGCGAGGAAGAGATAAGAGGAAGAGGCTGGCACCTCCCTGAGGAATTCACTCTGTTTTCACGGCTGCTGTGGGAACAGAGTTTGAGTCTGGGAAGATTCTTGATAAAGGTTGTAGCTAATAAACATTGCTGAACAGAATTTGCATGGTCTCCTGGAGTTCCTCGGGCTAGGCCTGACATCAATCTTCCCAGACTCAAACTCTGTTCCCACAGCAGAGGGAAGTGTGAAAACAGAGTGAATTCCTCAGGGAGGTGCCAGCCTCACCCTCGCCCTTCAGGGGACGAAAGAGGATGTTTCCCTCCCTGAGTCTGGCCTCCATAATTCCATTCATCACAATAATCTACTTAATAGATTATATTATATTAGATTAGATTAGATTAGATTAGATTATGGTATCAATTAACAGAATTAATGTAGCATGCTATAAATTATTTGAACCTTTATTCTATTTTATGATTATTTAATTGTTGTTAGCAGACAGATAATGTGCAGAAGATAAACTTCCGTGTAAATAAATATGATTGTGTAATAAATATTTCCCTAGTCTAATTTGGAATTTTAACCAAAGTACTCTTGATATATACTGTATCATTCATGCCTATATGGTTCATGTATTTACCTAGATTTGGTTCAAGGCCATATGATTGTCTTAGTTATAGGGATTCTTCTCTCACCGAAAGCAGGAAAAATAAGTTTTACAATAATTCAATTTTCAAAGGTGCTTGGTTTATTACAAGCACATTTAGCTTTTCCTTACTGTCTTGGCCAAACTTTCCTCTCCTGTCTGCTGCTTGTCGGTTCTTGTATGACAGGCTGACTGCATGTGACAATGTTCTAATTAACTCCATTGGATGGTTGCATTATAAAGTTCACACCATGTTTTTTGATACCTGTGGTTGACAAAAACTGTGTCTGCCAAAATCATGTGCCATTTAAAACCTAAGGGCTAATCATGGCCACTGCAGCATCATTTCAACTTAATTATATTATTATATTAGGTTTGTCATACCCAACCTTATTCTGCCTCATCCAAGAATATTATGATAAGCAAATTCATCTCCTATAAACACTATTTATTTCTACAGAGAATAGATTGGAAACAGGTTTGACATTTATAGCCTAGGAGACCAGTCAGAGTGAATTTGAAGGAAAGAAAGAAAGGAAAATCTGTATTTCTTATTATTTTTAAAATTCCTATTATACTTTGCATGTTTACTGGAGTTTTTGACTACAGTGCATATTGGTGTACTGATGGTAGCCCATCAATAGCCATGCAATTTCTTTCCCTTTCTAATATGCAAAATAAAATCATAAATAAACTTAAACTCAGAATTCATGCAAAAAGATTTCCCAATGCCCCTCCTTCTCCCCCAAGCTCCCAACAGCTGAATCAGAATAAGCCCTTTTTAGGAACAGCAAAGTTTAATTTCAAAATATAGAGTTAAGTAATTGATTTGGTAGCTTTTGCTAAAGTCTGTTCATATTGTACAGTTGCTGTTGCTATTACCAAGAAAGTGGGGTTATTTCCACCCCAGCCATCTTTCTCTCTCTCTCCCTCTCTCTTTAAAAAACTGTATTGCTAGCATTTGCAGCCTTTCAGCCTCCCTTAGAATTCAGCTTTTCTCTGTTCAAATGTGGCTCATTAAATTTATAGGATCAATGCCCTATCTATCCATATAAGGCTTTGTTCTTCTTAAATATGCTGTCTGACATGTCTTAATTTTTTCATTTCAGTGACATATATTTTTTATAGTCACTGGATGCACACAAAGAAGTTCTCATCCATCTTCTTCACCTCACTCATAGTGACTTATTGAAAATTGCACTACTTTGATTTAGTATAGTATAAAACATTAATATTTTTATCACTCTTAATCCATCCTATTGGCATTTTTATATATTAACTAATATTCAATTATCTGAAATCTCAGTACTAATATCAAGTATATACTACTTTGCAGTTTTTTCATATAAGTTAGTGTTAACAATGTCTGTCTTACAGAACTACATTATTTTGTGCTGATCAATGACATTACAGATTTTGATTTTTTAAAACAAAGTTAATAAAAAATTCTTATTAAATTTGAGAGTGGTAGTAAAATCATTGAAAGTGTATTGCAGATTGGTGTCAATATTTGAACAACTGTGTGTACACACTCACAAGAGCTTCATTAAGGACAAAATTTTGCATTTGAACACCCTATCATGGTAACTATTCAATCATATGAGGGCTTCCAAACAGATGCATCTTCCTACAATAGTGATGTTTTGCTGATACAGTCTCAGGTTAGGTTTTTCACATTTACATTCACATTCACATTTTTTAGTGCTGTCAGATTTTGTCTATAAAAATGTGGACAGTAATAGATGGTGGCAAAGAGTGAGGATTCTTCATATCTCTGCTGTTAATTTCTCATCATCCAGATTTCTGCAACACAGATATGATACCACTAACATTTCCTGTTAAGCAGTCAATTTATTTACTGTATGTATAGGAATGTACTTCCTATTTATGTTGCTTTCAGTGCTGATATTTGCATAAACTCCCACCATCATTGTAATCTACAGACATTTGTCCAATTGGATATAGATTTTTCAAAGGCTCCTATGCTATCACACAGGTCAATTTCCAGCTTTCACAGCGATACATTAGTTGCCTTAACTATTTTGTCTTTGTTGCTTTAACTTTTTTGTTATTTGTTGTCAAAAGATTGTTGTCCTTTATGATCTTATCTAAGGTTCTCGTTGCCTTCCTTCCAATAATCTTCTCTTTACTTCTCCAGCATAGACTCTATCTATTCTTGAGTTCAAGAAACTATTTTGAACTCTGCTATCTTCACTTCTTCAAAGTCAGCTATAGGTTCCCTGAGCATGTTGGTTGACAGCATCATTGTCTTCTTAACATACATTAATCCATATTTTTCACTTTCCAATTTTACTTTCATAATGAGCTCTTTTTTGTCTTCTTTTGGCTAACAAAGTTTTGTTGGTCTGCATGTCTCAAACTGTTAGTGTATTTTCATCCTAGCTATTATTTCTACTAATCATCTCTTCCTCATTTTGTTGTTATTATTATAGTAATAAACACTATTATTGTTATACATTCATGTATATATATAAACTTCTCCTCAAGTGAACTTCAGTCCCACAAGTTGTTTTAGAAAAGACAAAAAGGTTTCTGAGGTGGGACTGTAAGAAGAAATCCTATGGCTTTTGGAGGAGATACTACAGTTATCACCTGTTTATACATGTTCTTTTGAACCCCTACATTGCTGTTAAAAACAAAACAAAAACTGAATGGAGGGTATCTCTGTGTAAATTAGTGCCAGGTATAAAAATTATTGAGAATTATCCTCTACAATTCCCATTCAATTTAGGGGAAGAGAATTTATTTAAGACATTCTTTCAAAGAGAAGAGACGTTTGGAGTAATTTTCATTGATAGACTATAGTAATTAAAAAGCCAAAGGATATGGCTATGGATATGTACTCTTTCATATCACTGTCCTTTCTTCAGTGGTGTACAGTCTCCCCAGCTTTTCAAAGATCAGGGTAAAGCATCATGACGGAACTTTTCTTATTGGCTTTCTTCAATAATAATATTTACTGTTAATAAGCTTGTCTACTGAGGCAACAATAGATCCCAAACTTGTGGCCTTCAGGAAACAGGTAAATCCTTTAGGGATGAATTGTAGACAATGGCACCCTATTCAATAAACTTTACCATTACTTTTAGCATTAATTTAAATCCATACTTAATTGAATTACTATTTTAATTAATTATCATATTGATTTGTATTGCATTTTATATGTAAGCTCTGCAAATCACCTACAGTCCTTTTAGTTTTAGGCTACAGACAAATCTCATAAATAAATAAATACATAAATAAATAATAAGGATTGAGTCCTGCCTTAGAGTCATCCAGTCAATTTTTCTATCCATAAAGTTAGTGCAAACTCTGAAAATCCTTTTCTTCCCCAACCAAAATTCAAATGGATGAAACTATTGCTGCCCCATCTGGTTCAATGCTTATACATATGACTGTCGATTTATTGCTACCTCAATAAAATTACCCTGTTTTTAAAACATCCCACCCTGTATATGTATGTATGTACGTGTGTGTGTGTGTGTGTGTGTGTGTGTATACACACACACACATACATACACATACACACATACATGAATGAATGAATGAATGAATGAATGAATGAATGAATGAATGGGTAGACACTCTATAAGATATAAAATAATAAAAAAATTAAGGTCATGGAACAAGGACAATTATGTTGTGGCTCCAGTGTTTATGTCTCCATTTACCAGTGTTTTAAAGGACAAGAATACTCTTGTCTTGGTCCATGAATCACATTAACATATGGTTTGATTTAACAATACTTTATTGAACTTTAATGACCTGATTTACACATGAAGGTACAGAATGAATTATAATGGTTAATTTCTTATTGTACATTAAAACAAAATTAAATCAGATGATGGCTTGGTGCAATGTTTGAGTCCAAAGTACTTTGTAGGATCTGTGTAATGTGGTTTTTATTTTTGTTTTTGAGGAATGATTTCTACTTTTCTCTTTACAAAATTTCCAATATTTTAACACTGTGTAACAGTTGAACACATGCAACATCATAACTCAGAAAAGCAATGATGGAAGGTTGTGGATCTTTTGATTTTCATGATTAGATTGTTCTCAAAGCCAACAGACCTCTGTAAAAACTAAAATTTAAAACCTAAATTGACTGCTCACAATTCATTGGAACGATCGACTCTGGAGTATTGCCTACTGAGAATTCTACAGAAATCTATTAAACTATTTCAGAACTATTGTACAGTGAACAATTTGTAGCTGCAACAATGAATTTGTCCAAAATTATAGCTGTGTTTTTAGTATCAGTTATGTAGTTTATTGATTATCAAAGGCGAATGATTTAATAACACACAGCTCCATTGTCTTTAATTTGTATTTGTATTTTCATTTTTTATTCTTGAGCCTATGGAGCATTTTGATTATCATTTAATTAGCCTTCCTCTTCCTTTTTCTTATTTCTGCCTATCAAATTTCAAATAAATATTTTAGTTTGTGACTGAAAAAACCCTACATTGAAGAGTGATTAAATAAAATGATGAACAACTTTATCTAAATGTAAGAATAATTAAAAGTGAATAATGTGAGTCTACTTTCCCCAATATGGGGTAATCTACAGAATCACTATCCTTTCAAAATGGTGTGATTTATTATTTCCTGTTCATAGATTGGAAATGGCAGTGTTTATTACCATGCGGTACATTATTTATCAGCATAGCTGATGAACAACAGCATCCTCAGAATGCCAATTATTCAATATATTAAAATTTTTAAAACAGATTTCTTGACAGCAAAAGCAAAATATCCATGAATGAGTGAGGGCAACTTGGAGGGGGAAAAAAAATAAGTACTTTGCTATTCTGATTCAATAATACTATGTACAGGCCATCCTGTAATAAATAGTATTATCTCATAATAGTTTATGAATGCATAGGTCATAACTGAATGGTTCTCAGTTATTTCCTTGATGCAGTAGTTTTGGAAATGCCAGCTTCAATCCTGTGGACTGTGTACATGCAACTTGAACAAGTAAGAACCATTTCATATAAGTCTCCTTCTCTTTGATGATAAAACAAGAACCTGGTAGATAAGTAGAACCACTGTTCAATCCATATGTGGTCTGTGTTAGTATTGCATGTGTTCAATGATTTCATTCCTTATTTTTTACAGAAAATGAACTCTTGTGTATACCTTTATCTAATATTGATAGATAGAGTTGATAGTGTGCAAGTTCTCTAATGTGAGGAAAATGGAAGAAGTTGCTTTTATCTGCTGGAAGAATGTATGTTGACTCTACAGTTCAACCCTGAGCTTCATATAATCTCTTCTATTGAAAAATTATGTTTTTATACAATTCAAGTTTTTGAGCTTTGCAAGGAACTTCTCTACCATTTGCATAAAGAGGATTATTTTAGGAGACCAAGTACCCATACAATGAAATGTAACCATGATTCTTTCTCCTTACTCTATCATTAAATTTTCTTATTTAAGGAGAAGGGGGAGAAGAGGAGATGCCTTCACAGTTAACCAAAGAACTTAAGATGCTATAGTTCCGATCACTAGTTGATTGAATCTTATCTCATTGCTATCTTTAAAAGATGCTAACAGAATAGATGTATGTTTCTTGCAAGCTGATTTGTATTTAATTGTATTTTTATCATGAGGGATGAATTTGAAATCATTTTTATTTTATTTTTTTCAGAAAAGGTGTCAGAATTAAATCACAGCACCTAGGTATTATGCAAATGTATTTAATCTTCTTGGAATATTTCATATTTCCATCAAAGATTTTATACATTCTTCAACTAATATCATGGTTTGGATTAGATTAGACATATCCCTTGTCTTTCAGCATTTTAGCATACAGTGCAAACCAAGAGCTGCACTGGGTGATTTGTTTTCTTTAAGACATTAATCATCTCTCTTTGGCACTAATTGGTACCCTTGTTAGCAGGCTCAGCAATGATGCCAAAAATTAAATGGAGATGGAGATGGTGTTAGAGTTTAGCAAATTTCACTATGAATAATTTAACAAGTTAATTGAGCTTCCTCTTCTGCTAAAGGAAGCAGATTGTAATTTTCTCAAACCTGTCCCTTATTCAAATTTATTCATTTCCTTTAAATAGTCCATAGTGTTAAAAAAAAAAATCTAAACTCTGATTTCTGGTAACTGTCTTGACGTTCTGGTAACTGTCTTGATGTTTAAATACAATTATGGCTTACAGCTTCTCTCACCCATATTTGTAGAGTTTAATATATGAACATGTTAAACTGCAAAGCATTTATATATGAACATATTATGGAATATTAGCTCTCTTTGTGACCATACCACTGGCATCAGTCTCTGAAACTGATTCCAGGGATATGGATTCTGATGCAAGATTTTGATGTGTGAGTTTATTTTGGCTAGATGTATCTGCATATCCAATCAGCCTAATATGCAACGGATCCTGAGCATGTTGCTGGGCTTAAGGAGATCTGTTAGTTAGCCCAATAATCATTAGCACTGATCTCTTGTTTGGGAAAAAGTGACTGGATTCACCTTTTTCTGACAGATGCACCATTGCTTTTGAATAAAATGTTTAAATTGTTGTTGTTATTATTATAATTATAATTATAATTATAATTATTATTATTATTATTATTTTGGCAAGGATGTTCTTCTGAAGGAATAAGATCTGAGATGACTGATCTGTATTAAATATTGGCAGAAATAGAAGGACCAACATCTGGCAATATTTAATACAGATCCATCATCTACTTCCAGGTGATCATCCACTGCCAGTCCCCATTTGCTATATTTTACCAGACAGAAAAGATACCAAAGGGTCCTGCCCCAAACTGAACTACTTTATTCAATGACTTTTTCGAAAAACACAATGATTGAAGAGACCAGGAAAACTATTCAACCATAAGTGTCCTGCGTCCTAGAGAATTCTGGAACAAATATATCAGTTTTGCATATATAATTTTCACAGTGCATCTATGTCTCTTTGAATCTCTAAATCACTAAGGGAAATTTCATTCAGCCAGTCATAATACTGGCATTTCTTGTTTCTGAATATCATGACAAAAAGTTTGTGATTGCTGCTCATCATATGGAAGGTGTCAAAACAGGAACTATTCAAAGGCTAATTTTTATGAGCTTTCAGTAATTTTTAAATGCACTAAGAGATTCAAATTGTGTTTTGTTTGCTAAGTTTGCATAGCTATTAAGCATTCTAAAACCTCTCCATATGCAGAGCAACATCACAGACATTCTATAATTCTCTGATTCTTTCTCAGATTTTGCAAATTTTAGATATAATTATAATGTTTTGCTCTCATTTTATTTTTTTTAGCAAATTTGCTGGTCATTCCAAGTGGGCCATTAGCCTATTCCAAGATCCTCATATAGTCGTATACACCTCTGGTCAAATTATAAATTTTAATGAATCCTAAATGATCAGAAGTTGGCACAGTCATTATATAGTACAAATTTACATATAAATTTGAATGTATGCTTGCTAGTTATGTACAGTTGTTTACAGTTCAAAATAAGAAGACAGTGAATATGAAAGGTGTAGAAGTATCAGTCACCCTTTCAGTCAGCATTATAACAGCTTTTTTGGGAGAAATAACAGCTACCAAATCTTCTTTTCAGGTTCTAGCTCAGAAATATTCCTAGGTCTCCTGGTATGCACTGAGTGTTTGTGGTCTTCCAACAGATTTTAAATAGTATTCTAGTCTGGGGACTGTGAAAGACATTCCAAAACCTTTATCTGTCTATGTATTTCATGGTAGATTTGGAGACATGCTTCAAATCATTGTCTTGAGAAATATCCAATCTCTTTTCACCTTCAAGTGTTGAGGAGCCACAATGATGTGCTGCTGATTGCAAGCAGTAGTATCCTAATAACATTATTGCTTTCCAGTACAATGCAAGGTTTCCACATCTGATAGGAACTGTTAAGCTTCAAATGCTCTATTCTACCTGTTCTTCAGGCCTGTACACTGGGAATCCTTCTGTCCCTGGAAGTATGAAGAATGCATATGAAGCCCTTAGGCATAATAATGGAAGGGATGACTTTACCAGCTCTACTGGTAAGGCTCCTAAAGGCTCTGCTTCTGAATCAAAATACTTTGGATTCAGGCAGATTCACAGCAGGCTATTTTATCATCATAATTACCCCAATCCATAAAGATAGTCCAACCTCTAAGAAGTTTCATATAACATTGTTTTAGCTCCAAATGAAAAATATCTTACTCTAATGACTGTAACCTCTTCATGTCTTCAAATGTATTGTCCCATATTTATATAATTGGGATACTGGATATATAATTAATTGTGTTTGAAGATAGGGGAGACCACTTGTAACTAGTTTAGGTAAGGCAAGACACATTGATGTCTTCCAACAATTTTGGATACAACTCCAAAATTTGTCACAGTCCAAATTGGTTGACCCTAATGAGAATCAAAGTCCGAATTTCTGAAAGACACCAAGTTTCTTATATCTGAGTTTTACTTTTCCTTTCTAAGGCCTGTGTGAAGCCTCTCTTCTTTCCTTTGGACCTCAAACAAAGTTGCATGAAATAAAGAAGAGATTGAGTCACAAATAGGTCCACATGGCTCCAAATTATTATATATATATTTAAGAAGAAGGATGTGAGAGATTTCCTGATTAACAAATTTTGAAAAATTAATAATTAATTACCCCACCCAACCTAAAGGGATAATCTCAAAGATGTATATGTTATTATTGAAATAGGAAGTAGGCAATCTCCTTCCAGGTCTAAAAGAAGCTTGCTTAAGAAAACACATGGAAGATTGAAGCAAAAACTATAGAAATCAGGTGGCTTTTAATTTCTAAACAAGAGCTAAAGTGAAGATGGTGCATAACTGACACTTAATTTCAATAGGAATATCACAGATATGTCACAACCACTCATCAAAATGTTAGAGTGATTGTCAACAGAAGGGAATATATATGGTAGACATATGAAATGGAAGAAAATATTCAAAGAAGTAATAATTATACTTAAAAAGCAGAATGTGTTTCAGAATTTTCAAGGGAGATAATATGAAATTACATAACAAGGAACTTTTATATTTTTACTCCTGGGTAGCTAAAGTAGTAATTGCTCAGTGGTGGGAGTTCCTAAATAATTTAGCAATTTAAAAACTACATACTAAGGTATGGTCAATTGCTCTTCTTGAACAAATTACCAATAAAATTTGAATGTTAAGCTCACAGATGGATAAATCATATTTTTATTGGCTCTGGAAATATTATGCATATTGCATTAATAAGAATAATAGTTCTAATTTTAGGAAAGCTTGTGGTCTATGGAAACTATTAATTAATTTTGATTTGCATTGTTTCTGGAACACACACATACACACACACCTGTGATAGATATTACCAAATCTACATATACAATTTAAATACCAAATGCTTAGAAGAATTCTTGAGTGAGGATTCATGGCAAACTAGAAGTCCCTGAAGGAGCAGGGATGGCATTGTGACCAGATTGGCAGCCAGATGGCAACTTCTGGTTGCACAGTCTCTCTGGAAAAAGGAGAGATCATGAGATCATCCACTTGCATTCCAGACAGCTGCTCCTCATGAGTAGTCTGCAGGAGCTGAGGTTTTTGCAGTCAGCTTGTGAGTTGGGTGGCTGGGAGTCAAGGGATTTTAACCAAGCTCACAGCCATAATGCAGCCTATACGGACACAAGGTTTGCACGAGCCTCATTTCTTAATCACTTTCAGATGTAACTAATTTACAGCTAAAACGTTTTCTGAATAGCAGGATAAGAAAATTCCACCTGGTGAATTATTGTTTTTTTCTGGATTACAAAGGAATTTTAGTGCATTAGCAGGTTTCAAGATTAATAAACAGAAATCAAAAATGTTAACAAAAAAATATGAAAAGAGAAGATCAACCAGACTTGAATAAAATGGTTTTTAAGATTGAAAATAAGGTAAAATATCTGGATATCACTAGTACAAATGTGGATTGTATGCTATTTCAAAATATTTATGTTAAGACATGGAATGAAGTTTAAAAAGACATATTAATATAGGAGAAACTACAACTATCATTGTTGTGGAGAATTTCTGTGATAAACATGAATTTCTTGCCTAGAATCATGTTTTTGTTTCAGACAATACCTGTTTGACGATTGATACACCGCTTAAACAGTGGCAGAAGGATATACTTAAATTTGTGTGGAGGAGAAAAAACAAGAGTTAAGTATAAGATGTTGCAAGATGCAAAGGAAAGTTTGGGTTTACCTGATTTGAAATTGTTTTTTGCAGCTTGCTGTTTGGTTTGGGTGAAAGAGTGGGTGTTGCTGAGAAATAGAAGGCTTTTGGAGTGGACGTGACCTGAGATTTGGGTGGCATGGCTATTTGTGGTACAATAAAGTCAAGGTTAATGTGGATTTTAAAAAATCATTATGTTAGATGTGCCATATTAAGAATATGGAATAGATACAAACCCAGATTGTACCTGAAAACACCTTTGTGGCTCTCAGCACAAGAAGCATTTTATAAATGAGAAATAATAAGCAAATGCAAATGACTAACTTATCATGAGATACTAGAATTCTGTGAAGGGGAATATACAATGAGATCAAGGGAAGAACTGGTGGCAAAGGGATACAGTTGTCAATAGTTTTCTTATTTACAATTATCAGAAGAAGAAGTGAAAGAATGCATGATAAAGTGGGCTAAAATTTTTGGTTATAATATACAGATGGAACAATGGGAAAATATGTTGCTGAAAGGATTGAAATTTACACTATGCTATAATATTAAATTTTTGTAAGATGATGTACTGTTTGCATATTGCACCAGACAAATTGTCCAGAATGTATAAAGGCACTTCAAATTTATGTTGGAAATGTGAACAAGAAGGGACATTTTATGTTTGATGGATGTGTAAAAAAGCTAGAAAATTCTGGATTCAAATACATACACTGATTGAAAGGATTTTAAAAATCAGTATACAATTGAGACCAGAGGTTTTTCTTTTGGTATAAATGGACAGTTGAAAAAAAGTCATGGAACTTTGTTTTTTGTACATGATAACCACAGTGAGATTATAGTATTCACAAAGATGGAAAGACTTGGCAATACCCACAACGGAGGAATGGTTGGTGAAGATGATGGAACTTGCTGAGATGGCTAAATTTACTTCTTTGATCAGAGAAAAAACAATATCTACATTTATTGTTTACTGGACACCCCTTATGGATTTTTTTGTGTGGAGAAAAAATTGAATTTATGGTTTTGTTTATTAGACAGGATAGATGACAGAAGGAAGAGAGTTATGTTGTAATCATAGAGTAAGAGGTAAATTTATAATTATAACTGCTGTAAATAAGACCAGAATTTTCTTCCTTGTATCTTTTTTCTTTCTTTTCTATTTTTCTATTTTTCTTTTTTAAAAACTTTTAGTTTTCTCCTTTTTTCTTCTTTTTAAAAAACTTTTAGTTTTCTCTTTTTTCCTTTCTTTTTCTTTTCCTTACTTTATATTAGTTTGTATTCTTTTTTATTTTCCTTTTTAAAGATCTTTAATAAAAATTACATTTTTTTTTTTAAAAAGAACTCTTCTTCTTTGAATCAGATTCCAAATGTATCCAGATATACCTGAATTCATTCAGGATTCATCTGGAACTAAAGCACATGTTCTGCCTTTATCACTTTTCTTGGAATACTGATCTCTGTGTTAACCCTCACTGATAAGAGGTTTCAACTTCTTGAATTGCACAGTCCATACAGTTACAAAATCTAAGTTCTTTCTGTTCATCCTGTACTAAAACAAAGGGCACTTATTAAAGTGGGAATGCAAATTGAGCTGTATAGGTATCTAAAGGAATAGAATTGGATGACTTATTGAAAGTGCAGATGGCATCACTGGAATATGCATGGCTAACAGCTACTAAATCCTAATGAGCATAATTAAAGAGAGAAAAGGCAGAGAAAAATAATTCCACAAATATATAAAACAAAATTATGATATGATGCTCAGCCTGCCTTAGAAATGTCTAAAATCTGATAATAGGAGAATTTTAAAATATCCCCTAAAAATAGTTAGGAAACTTTTACCCCAAACATTTTTTCTCACAAAAACTAAAAGATATGTGAACACAAAAGCACAATGCAAAATTGCTTCTTCGAAATAATTGATGGATGACTTCCATAATGCTTTGTTTCTACACCTGATTGTCCTGAATAGTTCATAAATGAATGAAGATTAAGTCAACTTTTTGCAAATTTTACCAGCAGTGTTAGGCTTTGTTCCTAGCTTTCCTTCTTTTCACTTTCCATCTCCAATTCACAATTAAAAGGTATCAGCTCGTGAAAGAATGTGGAATATTGTGCTTTTATTAAGGGTTTTTTTTTTTCAAGTATTTTGATGAGTTTGATGTTCTTTTTCTTCTGTTTTTCCTAATTATTTAAATAGCTTTTAAATCAGTTAAAAATTCAGCTAAGATGCATGCAACTAATTAAAATTAGCTTTGTTGGAGATAGTAATATGGTGACAATCACTACAATAAAGAACCTAAACTGTTCTGTCATTTGAGGTGGATAAATCATAATTGGCCCCATTAATTTGTCTGTTACCACTATATGGTGTGCTTATACCAATTATAAATATATATGAAGATTTACAGCATTCTGTACAGGTGCAAATAATTTCAGAAACATCTGGTTTGATGAACACAATGATTAAAAGAAATCCCTTTGTGTATCTCAGATGAGGAGATACTCATGGGATGCTTATCAGACTCATTCTGTACAGCATGGGGGATAATAATTTTTAACCTGTTACAACTGGTAGTATCTCCTTTTATTTCTTCTGAAACAGTCATTTAAAGGCTAATTACCCAACAGCTCCATCTAAATGTAGTATCTGTAGACTGCCCATTTGGTCAAGCACCTTTATTTGAGGACCTTTTTCAGACATCTACATCATACGATGCTACCCTACCATCACCACCATCAAGTGGAATACATTCTCAGAGACAAAATCTTTGGGCTTTGATGCCCTGCCTATTCTATACCTAGAATAAATATATTTATTGTTGTTCTCATTGTTTTTTCAAGTTTTGAAAAGAAAACATTTAATCCAAGATTTGTTTCTTTATACATTTCCCCCCTTTTTTCTGTGCTTTCTTATTTAATTCTCTGCCAAAGTCAGTCCGTTACAATATTTTTGTGTTTTTGTAAGCTGCCCTGAAATACTACTTAGGCACTGATCTTAGAAATAATAACAGGACTGTGCAAATCTTTGAAAGGGCATGCTGCTTTTCTTCATAGAACCCATTTACTTGATAAGAGCAGCTTCATAGGCTCAGAAACTAACAGCAAAACAAAGTGGCCATTTCAGGTGGATCAACTCCACCTTGGCTCTTTACCAATGAAGAATGATAGACCTATATGAGATGCTTGATGCACTGAAGCATCAGAAGAATGTGCCTTCGTAAAGCAAAATATATCATCAAAACAGATTGTGGGCAACCGGCATATTTATCTATTTATTTTTTAAAAAGTACATAATTCACTTCATCATTTCATCAAACATAATTTTTCGTCCTTGTCATCAGCATTACATTGACCAAGTAATACTTTTGCATAATGCTTTACTGTAATGTAGAGGAAGAGTATACTGGCTTACCAATATGAATTGTGCCCATGCAACAGGCATAAGTCATCTAGCACTAAGTTAATAGTGGCTTGTTTTAGCACATTTTAACTAGGGTGACAGAAGCACAAAGGCCAATTTTACTTCAAGGACACCTGCACTACTCTATGTGGAGAGGATGCAAAGGATCCCTAATATAAAGTCCGTCTTTCAAGCCAATATACAGTTGCCAACAAGCTACCCGCTTGGATGTTTGTGCAGTGTACTGGCACTGTCAGGATACAGTGCTGTGTCAGTGTTTAGTTCAATTCTGTGTTCATAATTCACGGTACAATTCATTATTGGATATTATAATTTATCAGTGGTACACAATACAGTTCTCATGTTTGTCTCCAATACAGGAAGTCTAACTGAATTCAGGTGGATATTACTTTCCATCTACACTGCAATCCTATATATTAACTTTGGGATGAGTACGCATTGAGACTGAGTGAAGTTGCAATCATCCCAGTAGAAAAGAGAGATTGGCCCTATTGATCTGTGCCTTCAAAATCCTTGAACTTCCCACTGATATGACTCTCAATTTATTTCTCCATCAAAGTACTGATTTTGATATTCAAAGTCTTCAAAGCTTGGGACTGCTATATCTGACAGACTATTCAGTTTTACTAATGCCTACCCATATGTTATGATCTTCAATAGAAGTCCTTCCTCGGGGCCCATAATTTTTGAGAGGAGATAAGGCATGTGAGAAAAAGAGAAAAGATGTTTATTAAGTCTTCTCACTGAGCTTCTTAATCCTAAATGCTTTTCTTCATTGCTTTGCTTGGCAATAGAAGGATAAATAGAGACTGACGGAAAAGGTATAATCAAATATCCATTAACATTCTCTATTAATTTGTACAATAAAGTAGACCAACTACTATTCTTCATCATGAGACTTCTAGAAAAAGTAAATGTTCAACCATACTTTGATCCTAAAACAAAGCCTCACCAAATTCTTAGAGAATAAAGCTCTGAGCCCAATGAGGAGAAAGACAATACATATTAAGTACTGAATTTTCATACAGAAAGCTACAATTGTCCATCCTCACATTAATTCCTTCCTATTTTTTTCTATGGTTGTTGCCTTTCTAGTTAGAAAAGGGTCCATCTTGAGTAGCTGGACTCTTCCATGAAAAACAGCTGAGGAATTTGTGGAAACATGTATATTTTCATAGAGTTTATGATCATATGGAAAACCTAAGTCATTCTGGATGAACTGTATGGTTGATGGAGAATACAGTGATTGGCAATTGGATTTTACCTGAGAAAGAAACTGAAGTAGGAGACAGTTGCTTTCATATTTTAAAAATAAAGCAAGTAACTATTAAAGTTTATGCTAATATCTAACCTTCTATGCCTTTGAACTTAATTATAAACACTAGCCAATTTATTTGTCTAATTACCCTTTCCTATGGTATAGAAAGTTTTTATTTACTATTTTAAGGTGATAAAATTTGAATACAAAATATTTACTGGCAGCAGTACTTGAAAAAATATAAAAAAATAGATTTAATTTTATGAAACAATATAGTGAGTCAGATCATTCTTATTTGATTACAATTTGGATTATTTTTTTGAAGGCATATTTTTAAAATCCAGTATGAAAATGTTTTTTTATTGATCATGTCAACATACTCTGTGTAAAAGAGACTGAAAATGTAACTTCTTTTTTCCCCTTTCTCCTATCACTTGACCAAGGCAAATTGCTTGAATAGCAGAGGATCATCAGTCTTGGCATTTCATATCTCTCAGTGTCTTATTAGCTTACAAATAGAAGGACCTATAGTAGGAGTGAACTGACATTTCAAAAGATCTTGACATAATTCATAAGAAAAGCATTGTGCATTACTGGTGGACTTCAGTATACTGCAGACATTGTCTTTTAACTATCAGAGTTTAACTCCAGTTTGAATTATTTCATCTTTGTCTAATGTAATATGCTTTAGAAGGCCATACATTAATCACTGGTTTGGGATTTTCATCCCATACTTCAAATATACATTTTCTATATTTTTTTTTAAATAAAACATATACCAGGAGCATCATATGAATATAACTAACATAATAGTGGTAACAAATGCTGAGCCACACTATTGTCTGTTGTCTCCAGTATTGTCAAAACTGACTGTCAGATGCTCTCCAGGGTTTCATGAGATTATTTTTTTTCCAGCCCTTTCTAGATGGCAATTCATTCATGTAGATTGTGCAATTGTGCAAATATAATATATCATTATAGTAAACTTGGAAAAGTATTCACAACAGTTTGCAGCAAGGCTATAAACTCACTTGGTTTCATACTGCCCTCACCCACTAGGATGATACATTTCCAATTTTTCCAGGACAACTTAAAGATGCCTTCGTAGCAGATTCCCCTGCAGCAACAATTTTACATAGTAAGTTGAGCTGAGAAATAATGACTGACATTGAGTTAATGTCATCCAATGCCTTTTCATGGCTGAAGGTGGATTTGAAGTCCTGTAGGTCTCCAGTCCTAATTCAATGCCTTAACCTCACTATGAAGCTACACGCTAGAGATAGGAGGAAATGCTTTCTCCATAATTCCAGAATGATAATGCCTTAAAATATTATTCTGTCATAAGAACTCTTTCCCATCTATATGTGCACATATAAACACATGGAGTATATGATGTAAAGGAGATATCTATTATCTATTAATTCATGACCCTGAATGATATGATCATTAACCAGACACACAAACCAGGTATTCTGATCATAGGAAAAGATCTATCTGTATACTGCAACATATACATTGAGCTTTTTCATACTGTTATGAATCTGCATCCATAGAACTGAAGTATGTACAAATCGATGGAGGAGTTACTGATCATAATCACATTATCTATCTATCTATCTATCTATCTATCTATCTATCTATCTATCATTATCTATCTTTATACTACACTTTCTATTTGTTAAGTAGTCAAGGTGGTTTACACATTTGTGGAATCCAGAGGAGTACCTCTTTTGGCTCTGATGATTCTTATGTTCACCAAGTTATGTGAAAATTGTTCTGTTCTTTAAATCACAGTCCTAAGCTATCTTTCTATGAATTGACAGTGCTGACGCTGGCTGACTGGAGCCTCAATATTACAATAATATCTCTCACTGCATTAACACTGGCTAAAAATCAGATGGGTTGTAAGATGATTTTACAGGCAATATAATCACATATAAAAGACATCCCATTAATTCTACTTATCAGTCTTATATAGGATTATAGATTTATCATTTACAGGCAGGTAAGTCTTTTCTGTGATAAATATGTACTCCATTTTAATATTATTTATCTAAATTTAAATTAATCTTGGATTAATTTAAATTTAGATCTAGACAGATACCTGAATTTAATATACTTTATTTTAACACTTGTTCATTTATTTGTTGTTGTTGTTAGCAAATTTCACAACCTATACTACTCCAAAACATTTAGAGTACAACACTCCATCATTTCTACACAGGGGACAGGGCGGGAAAGTAAAAGAGTTATAGAAAGTAGATTATAGACTTCTGACCTTTACTTCTAAAATATCCCTGGTCTTTCAATCAATCATTTAAATGGAATATTCCTGAATTATGTCTTTTCCTAGCGTAGCTTTTTGGTAAATATATCCTACATTTTTTGGGGGGGTGGGGGGTAGAGCAGAGGGATGAATTGGTAAGAAGGCAATTTCTAACAGACTTTTACTGTACTGGATAAATTATTTATAAACTGGTAAGTCTGCATTTTAATTGCAATGAAATGTATAGGAAATACCTTTATTCTATTGTGATCTTAGTGTCTCAAGATATACATGAATTTTGCATTCCTCATATTATAGAACTTATTCTGGACAATGATCCACTAGCATTAGCCATACAGAGACTATACATTTTTTAAAAGTTAATCAGGATAAGCAGAAATATTTTTTTAAAAAATCCACTGTAATATTTCCCAAGGAGAAAGTAGGATACTTCTGGCTACCTTGTACATTCTGTATCTGTATAAACAAAAGTGTTCTGACTTATAAGTATATAACAATTTTTGAGACCCCCCATCACAGATCATGGTTTCTGTGCATTGAATGTATAAAACATGATTTCTGATCAAAGCTTCAAACAATTGTTTTTCAAAGATAGTATTAAATACTGTATGGAAATTGGGGGATTGACTTAGTATATTTGTATATAGAATATACTTAGATAAATAATTTGGCATATTATCATTTTCTAAGAGGAAAAAAAATGTTGAGGTTCAATCTTGCAGCTCTGCATGTACAGAGGGAGTAAGAGAGATACTTTCAGAGTGCATACATGTCTCTCATTTCCCCCGGCACATACAAAGATGTAAATATTATTCAGTATTTCTCTGTGCTTCTGGAAGGTATACAACTTTTAAGGAATGTATTGTGCTGAAACAGAACTTTGGTTATTCTCTCACTTATTTCTTAGGTTCAGAAACATTTCACTTGTGATATGCCAACATGTCATTAGTCTATCCGAGATGACACCCATTCCAATTTTAAAAAAGGTAGAAGCTATAGATTAAAATAAATAAATAAATCGCCAGCTGTTTTCCTTTCCTCTTTTAACCCAAAGGAGCTTCATCAACATGCAACCAGGTTTGTTGAGTGACACCTAAGCCATCCTTCCAACACTTGCAGATTACCCTTACTGTATATCTATTGGGTGAATTTTCTCTTTATTGTTATATGAGGCTTTGAACAATTTTGCTCTGTATAGAATAAACTTAATGCCTATAGAAAATCTGTCTCATAAGGGACACAATGTATTTGGCAGGCATTCATTAAGGCTCATAACAGTCTGGAGTAATGGATAACCTTATTTCCA
Source organism: Liasis olivaceus (assembly GCA_030867105.1). Classification (NCBI taxonomy): domain Eukaryota; kingdom Metazoa; phylum Chordata; class Lepidosauria; order Squamata; family Pythonidae; genus Liasis; species Liasis olivaceus. The sequence continues at coordinate 80,260,235 of CM061352.1, read as the reverse complement.
GTTGTTATACTAACTTATTCTAAACACTGAAAGGCATTAAAAAGAATCTTTATCTAAAACAGAAAATGAAGGAAGGAAGGAAGGAAGGAAGGAAGGAAGGAAGGAAGGAAGGAAGGAAGGAAGGAGGGAGGGAGGGAGGGAGGGAGGGAGAGGCTTAGATGCAGGCAATCGAAGTGGCATAAAATCTAAATAAATAAATATCAAGTCACTGCATAGTGCAGGAACAAGATGTGTAATATGGAACCAACTTGTTTCATACGGGTTTAGAAAACCTTAATTTATGAAAAACCTAATAATAGTTATATTTCATAGTGAGAAAGAAACTCTGTTGTTGTTTATTATATCATTTAACTCAATATGACTTTACAGTATTTGTGCTTTTTAAGTAACATTTCAATCAGCTACTTTATATAACTCTTTTGTTTTTGAAATATATGTCTCTGGGGTGTAAAAATATATTTCTGCGCAGAATTATTTGGTCATTAACTCTGTCTTCTTACCTCTATACCCAGCTTCATGCTAACTGGATTTCCCATTTAATCATAATTTTAAATACATGTATTAAATTACTTTTAAATATTTTTGTATTCAGGACAAATCCAATTATATTGTAGCTCCCCAAACACTATGGCTGTCCAAAGGGTATAAAGTACAGAGTAATCTAAATTTCAAATAAGTCCATCATTCTTAATACACTCATCTTATTTAAAAAGCCAGCAATGTTTCAGATTAAAGCAAAGTGATGCCACCACTGAGGCCAGACTGACCCTCTCTTCTTAGCACATATCTGTGGAAAGCGAATAGTCTACTTTTTTCAGCTTCAGTAAAAATGTACTGTTTGGTTCAAGCTAGTAGCAGTCACCTGAGAGACAGTTGTACCAACAGAGGACAGTATTCCAAGGACAAATATCTTGTCTGAGCCAAGTGAGATTCCTGATGCTATCTCAGTGTCTTCCAAATGTGTGGACTTCAGCTTCCAGATTTCCCCTTTCTAGCATGTATGGGCTGCTGAAAAACTGGGAAGTTAAAGGAAGTTAAAGAGGAATTCACACATCCCTAGTAAGTTCCACTGAAAAAACTCTTTGCGTCTGTTTACGTCTATAATTCCCCGAAGAACACAATACACAATGAATGGGAATAAGGGCCAATAGTGTTTATATCACAATTGACTGAATCCTTACGTTCCCAGATTTCATAATATAAGAGAAGTACAGTTAATAAAAGTATTCATTAAAAAGCAACTTATGTACATTACATATAACTGATGTTTTCTACTGAAGCCCTCATCGTAGTTACTGACAGGAAGATTTAGATGGCAAGTCAAAGTTCACTAAAATATGAGTGGTTAGCCATATACTTTATTCATACAAATGTTATAAAAATTATGGAAATCATCTTGCTGTATCCAAGAGAAGACTTCTCTGTGTTGAACATTTTTAAATGCTGAGCAAACTGATATATTATTTTAAGCAATGCAGCTCAGACTTTGGAATGGCACACTTGAATTTCATATCCTGTGAAAACCGGCTTATCTCTGCCCCACAGCACTTTCTACCTATCTATACAAGAATATTGCCCTGTAACAGTCATCCTGCTCCAAATTTCTCTAAGCCACAGCAATGTTGCAAATGCTTTGTGAATAGGTAACTAACCAAGAGCTTCCAAGGTGAAACAAAACTATTTATGTCCAATAAACCCACTTATTCTAACTTATTCTAAACACTGAAAGGCATTAAAAAGAATCTTTATCTAAAACAGAGAAGGAAGGAAGGAAGGAAGGAAGGAAGGAAGGAAGGAAGGAAGGAAGGAAGGAAGGAAGGAAGGGAGGGAGGGAGGGAGGGAGGGAGGGAGGGAGGGAGGGAGGGAGGGAGGGAGGGAGGGAGGGAGGGAGGGAGTGTTTATGTCCAATAAACCCACTATTTCTTCTACTGTATTAAATGCTGGTTTAATCCCAGTAGAAGTCACAAGATACTATAAGAATTTTAGTTTCCAGAAGACAAACCCAGTTCTCAGCTGCTTACTTATCTTCCAAGCTGATGCTTCTATTAGCAGATTTACTTGCAGACACACACCACACAAACATACTGTATATACAATAATTTAACTTATACCATACTGAAGACAGAACAGCCAAGGCTTTAACAATATCACTGAAAAGCAAAATGGTAAACTTACCAAACACACTCAGGAAAGCACCAGGAGCCATTGCATGCCTCATCAGACATTAAAAACATTTCACTATCCCTCAATGAGGTTTATACTTATTCACAAATGGCAATTGACATATAGAGATTTGTACGGTCTGATTATTGGAATGATCTTTCAATAATTCCACAGTCACACAAAGCTCATCTTCCTTTAGACCACCAATTCCATTTGTACAGAATACACTGCACCATCCTCTCAAATGCATCAGCTGCAAAATATTTTTTTAAAATATGGTTTTAGTTTTGTTGGTTAGTAATAGTTATTTTATAAGACAGCACTCTCCTTTCTTCTCAAGCTGACTCAAACAAATATTATAAAGTTATTTTCCACTTCAACTTTTAATAATTTTTACTCCCCAGTGTTGTTATCTTCATTGATTCATCTTATACCTTTGTTTGGGTTATACAAACCAAAACATAGCTAGTTAGCAACAGTACCAATGTGTAAGTGTTACATGCATTAAAATAGACCTGCAAAGGTCAGTGAGGGCAATGCTACATGATGAGGAACCATAATTGCAGGGACATAATTTTGGATTAAAAATTCCTCTGATATGAATTAGAGACAAAATTTAGGTCTGATAGGTACAGAACATCTCTAGGCTGATAGTACTAGGTTCCATTGACCTGTAATGAAAAATCACTAACTGTCCTCAACTTTACGTCAGAAGAGCATAGATTCATTGGTGCAGATGTTGGCCATAAATGTAGTATAGTTAACAAGCTTGTTATTATATCTATATGTTATACGTACTATATATTCATGTAAGTCTTATTCTGAAATCTGCTGGGATGTAGGCTGTTTTGAGAGCTGTTCTCAATATTTCTATTTGCCTATTTTAGAAATCTGTTTTTAAGTGAAGCTTTGAAAGGAGTTTCAATTAGCAATAGCAATAATCGCGCAGTGGCAGTATCGTAGCCAATGAGGTTTATCCGAGTTTGTGATTACATTTAGAAATATACACTTATACTGCATTCCCTGTTACTTATCCTTCCTTAGGACTGTCAGCTCTAGCTTCTAATCATGATGTATGTTTTACCACAGATATCCAATTACAGTGTTTAGGAAGAGGGATACTAACATTATTGAATGTCCTAATGTTAAGCAGGCAAGGTAGACATTTTTATTTAGTTCACATTTTAATGAGATTTATACAATTTTCACTTCTAAAACCAATCTGTTAATTAGGGCAGATTTACTACAATAAATCATACCCAAAGAGTGGTCATCAATGATTACTTCACCAAGAAAGTACTTCTCTGAACACACTTTTATCTCATGTGGTTTGAGGTTTGAGGAACTGGTGTAGCCCCTGCTGAGTTGAAATCAGGTTGATATTCTGACAAGTGAATGCATGCAGAGTTTTAAGGTGGAAAATTGGAACCTTGTATTGGGCCTGCAAGCCTACTGAAAACCAGTTCAGTGGCCATCAGCATAGGTGTAATGCTGCTAACCAGAACAATAGTTGGGTTGATGCATTTTGAACCAACTGCAGATTCTGAGTTGTCATCTAGTTATATAATATAATATATTATAATTATAATAATTATTATAAATGTGATCTGCTGCGTGATATAGCTACAAAAAAGGCAAATTCAATTTTAGGCTATATCAACAGAAGTTAAATTTAGAAATTATGGGCATGCTTCTACTTTATTCTTCATTGCTCAGAACCTACCTCAAGTATTGTGTCCAGTTCTAGGTAAATTCTTTTTAAGGAATCAGACAAATTGGAATAGATTCAGATAAGGGAAACAGAGGTGATCAAGAAACTAAGTCCTAGAAATAGAAAATGAAGGAGTTGGGCATGTTTAGCCTTGAAAATAGAGTGAGATATGGCATGATATGATAAATGTGAACAGAACTATCAAAGACCAAAAAATATAAGAAACAAAACTGGATGTCAGAAGAGGCAGTGGAAATTGCCAAGAAAAGAAGAGAAACCTAAGCCATGATAGACAAAGATATCAGAAAATTTCAGTAACCTGTTAGGAGAGACAAAAAGCACTATTACTGCAGCATTTGTAAAGGCACTGAAGATGGAAACAGATACAGAAAAACAAGGGAAGTTTTCAAAAAGATCCTCAAACTCAGAAGGAGATTCCAACCTTAAATTGGTATGCCAAAGGATGTAAATGGACAGATAGTAACTGATTCAAAGAAGATCAGACAAATATACTGAAGACTAGTGAACTTCTGTACAGTAGAGATGTCAATATCCAAGATGCTTTAGAGGATCTTCCCTATTCATAAGAACCTCTAGTACTAGAAAATAAAGTCAAATCAGCAGTCCTATCATTACCAAGTCAAAAAGCTACAGGAATTCTGTGGGAAGGGAAGAATCAAGAGAGGTTCTAGCTAAACTATGCCAGTAAATGTGGAAAATGACACAGGATTGAATTGTGTTACAAAATGAGAAACTAGACCTAATTGAAATTGAAAGGTTCATCCATCCATTATATTCAGTGTTTTTCACTAATTATGTCTCAACATTTAGAAGAGGAACAATTAGAAGAGATTTGATGCTGGTGTGAAGGTGAGGAATTGGATGCTTTCTTGAAAAATGCTGAGTACCTGTCTTCCGGCTTCTGCTTACATCCATTGTGATTCTTGTCCTATTGCACTTTTATTTTTTATGCTAATTGTTCATAAATAAAGCTATTTATCTCTCATTACAACTACATTTGACTTGAACCTATCCTTCTGGATGTATTTCATTTTCATAGAAGTAGTTATAGGGGAGCAATTGTAAATTTTCAGTCTCAAAAAATATGCAAACAAGTCTCCATCTTCCCACACAAATATTGCATCAATCTTTTAATTATCTAATCCTTGATTAAAGACAGTTCTGTGATGCATGCTTCAATTGCTCCCTCAACATAAAAAAAAAAATGTTAAAGATAAATCTATTTAGTTTCCACAAAATTCATTTAGTCTGCTCATCTGACTCATCTGACATGATTGGCAACCATCATCGTCTCTAAAAGGAAAAATACAGCTGCTGAGCAAATAGAATTTTATTCTAACAATATAAACAGTTATCATTTCTAAAAAAACTTCCAAACTTTAAAAGTAAAGGTAATTAGCTCAAACACCATTATTCTTAAGGAGCTAGAACAATTGCAGATTTTATCCATTTGTGTAAAATAAAAAAGGAGGTGTAAATATATCTACTTGCTTATGCTAAAGAAAATATTTGCTTCCCCTTGTAAAGAAGCAGTACTTGAAATTGAAGAGAATAATTATTAGCATTTCTAAACTATTTTAATTATTTATAGATCACTTTAAATACCTTTTCAAAACAATCTTTAGCTTTGGGAACAGCAATCTAATTTATAATTGCTAATCATTCCCTGCAAATATTAGAAGTTAAAAATTATTGTTGGTATCATGACTCTGTATTACTTTTTCCATTCACTTCATTGCTCTGATGTTTTATTGTTTTCCTGATAAGTTAGGGTTCTGAAAGGAATAAGCATATACTACTATTGATATTTCCCCCCTTTTTTTACTGTACAATTTGAAAGAGAGCTAGTTTGGTTTAGTGGTTAAGGCATCAGGCTAGAAACCAGGAGACTGTGAGTTTGAGTCCCACCTTAGGCATGAAACCTGGCTGGGTGACTTTGGGCCAGTTACTCTCTCTTAGCCCACAACGCCAGGCTTGAGTGACAAGGCAGTTGGTCAATTCCTGTTGCAACCCATGGATCAACATTCAGTTGATCCAAAAAAAGTGGACCTTGCATTTGCTAGGAAGAAAAATGCTAGGAAGAAAAAAAAAATACTGAACAATTTGATAAAGATTCATCATATTTAAGGGGATTTACTCCCAGTTCATATTAGCATGTATAAATTGCAGATTGAGATAACAATGTATACAGTACAACATTTGTACTACTCTGGCTATACTTTGTTTCTGAATACATTAGATGGATACGTGCATCCAAGCATTTAATTTTGCAGAAAGATGGAGTTAATTTATTTGATGACTTGTGGATATTGGAATAATGAAAGCTTTAAAATTTTATAAGTATGAACTCATAAAAATTGCAGTCCTATGCAATTTCTGGAGAATAACTCCATTGAGTATGATAAAAGAAACTGTTTTCTCAATTAAAGAAAAGGAAGCCTAAAATTCATTCACCTCTTTTTTGATGAGTGCACAAGCATGAACTCGTATATCAGATTTATACAAAAACTTTACATTCTACCATTAATTTCATTCCTTATAAATTAAAAAAGACTATAGTTAGGTTCTTGAAAGTTGATACACTGGATTATCCTCAGAAGCACACCAAATTTGCTTAAAATATGGTACTTCAAAACCAGAGACCATTACATGGGGATCATACATCAATTTTTAGGAGCCTCTCTGTGTGAATTTACAATATGAAGTACAGAAGAGGTTGTAGAAGGTTGTAGAAATTTGGAAAAAAACACTATATCTTGAATAGAATATTAGAACTGGATACCTCACTCTCAAGTAATATCCCCCCCCCCCATATATTGAGATGAAAGATTGTACAAACTGTGAGCACAGTCCCTTCCCTGTAAATACTTCATAGAAATGGAGTCTGAATGAAGTCTTTACAATTCGTATACTTCCTGTCTTTTGAAAGTGGAAAGTAGAAATTAGAATGCTCTAAAATAAAAGTCTATTATTTATTATTATTTATTTATTACATGTATTTATTACAAAGGTTTCTTTACAGCCAGTGAAAGATTATAAATGCATCATCAAAAATTTGCTCCAACTACAAAGACATTCCAGTCAAAATACAGAAAAACCGATAGCAAATGGAGTCAAAACTAGCTTATAAAAATGAACAAGCAGCCCCACAATCTACCACTCACACCCTAAATGCCTTTCCCAAACTCAACAGTATAGCACCTCTAAAGACAAGCTGTTCCACACTGATAGGCAGTCACACAAAGTTCACATTGGCCTCATTTCATGAGGAGGTAGCCAAGAGCAACTACTCCTAAATTAAAACAATGGATACATTAATACATTCAGTTCATAGGAATAGTCCCAAAGCTACTGAGAAGCCAAGTCATGTAGGGGGTTATAAGTTAAAGCCAGCACTCTGAATACATAACTCAGAAACTAATGGTAACTAGTGTAGAACAGGCATTATGCTGTTATAGCACCCCTCAGCTGCCAGAAATGGGATAACTATATTCTATACCAAAACAGTATTCAAAGGCAGCCCCTAACAGAGTACATTGCAATTATCTAACCTTATGATGGCACAAGTTAGGTTCCAAAACAGCTCCATCTGGGCAAAGGATTCCTTTTTTATACTCTCCATCTGCAAATGAAATTGGTGTGATGAGTCTAGGAGACCCCCGACACACACACAAATTGCAGGCCTGCTCCTTCAGGAGTGTGCAATCCTGTCCACAATCACAATTTCCAGGTTCTGAACAAGAAGCCCAGGAAGTCCTCACTTAACGTCCATTTGTCCAGCAACCGCACTGAAAAAATAGACTTATAACCAGTCTGTGAACGACTGTAGCAGTGCCCCTGCAGTCACATGATAAAAATTCAACCCACCCTGCATTTATGACTGCCACCCCACCCACCTGCCACCTGCCCAGCTAACCTTCATCACCTTCACCTGCCTTCCCTCCACTGTACTTACTATGCCAGTCATACATGGGAGGCCCTGCAGCTCTTGGGCTTCTTGCCACACCGTGGCAAAGGGGCTGCTTGCATGCTTGTGCACCCTCCCTACCTGGCAGCAGCCACCCCTAGCTCAGCCCTGCCTTGCCAGACACCCACACACCCTTGTGCACCCTCCTCCAGCCCTACTGTGCTTGCCTCATGCCTTACCAGCCATCCACGCACCTCACACACTCTCCCCCAGCCCCGATTGCAATTTCCTGCCTGCTTTCGCACTGACTTTGGTTGTTGGAAGCCAGCAGGAAGTTGTGAGGAGGTCCTTGCTTAATGATCCTTTTAACAATGGCAACAGGGACTGCAGAAATTGCCATCCTAAGTGATGCAGTCACATGACTTTGCACTTTATGACCACATTGCTTAGCAACAGAAATTCCAATCCCAGTCACTGTCGTTCACCAAGGACTACCTGTAATTGCAGTATGTAGGATCCTTGAACCTCCTTATTGTTTGTAACAAATAATGTTTTTATTGATGGACTTAATTTTTCATTAAAGTCAATGATTGGCTTGTTTGGGGTTTTATTGTTCATGTAAGTAGTAGCTAAGGATAGGTACTTATTTCAGGAAGTAGACCCGTTTTCCAAGGCATATTGTACATTTTAGCAGGTGATGAGACTAATATGTGCTACATCAGTAAAATGAATATGCCATTGCTTAATTCATGCTGATGTATTAAAGCATTTTGGATGACAGCATTAATGAAAGGACCATTTCTTGTGCATATGACTAAAAGCAATTTCTATCAGAATTACAAAAAGAAAAAGAAAAAGAAAAAAAGAGAACTGCAACAGAAAGTGCTCTCTCTGTAGATGAATTATGACTATTACCTTGACATTTAAAGGATATCCCATTGATGTAAAATAGGAAACATGCCTGAAGGACATTAGCAAGGACCCGATATTTTCAGTAGTAGAATATGTCTTAAGTCTATCTGTTCCCTAAATATTCATTTGGCTTTGTGGTTTTACAGTATTTTCCATAACAATGTATTAGTGAATTAGAGATCAAGAGTTACAATAAATGAGAAAGAATGTCTCCTTTCAAATCCTTGCTCTGTACCTGATTTTTCTTAGAAACTTCAGCATAGTTTTTTAACCTCATGCTGCCATTGTAATGTTGTTGTGCATTCTCCAGAAATATATTTATTCTTTCAATTTATTTATGTTCTTGGCTTAACACTGCCATATCAGATGAACTGAATAAAAGGAGTATATATTTTAAGCTGATTGACAAATCAAATAAATTCTATCTTTGCCCTGTCATTGCCTAAATGGCTAGTCCCATAAAATCTATTATCAAGGCAGGCTGAGTAGAAGTGTATTGTTCAATAACTTTATTGACTAATAGGAACTCAGTTCATAATTTTTCACCTATATGACTCTTTGCAGAATTGGTGATGTAAATAACTCTTAAGAAAATATCACATTTAAAAATATATATTTAATATTGGGTTCAGATTAAATTTCTCAGTCATGAATATTTTCTATTCATCCTGCGTGAACCACAGATATGACAAATCAATAACAAACATTTGTGTAGTTACTAGAAGAAATTAACACAAATGATATGAGGTGTGTTTGTGTTTCAAACACAGTTTTTTATTAATGCACTGAGGTCCATTAATTAGAAAATGAATCTCTGTATTAGGTGTGTAGTTATAAGTTATTTTCCAAGGTTTCTGCAAGACTGAAAACTACCAGCTATATCACATCTTCATCAAAGTAATACTAGAATATTTACTACATTAGGTGAAATAATCCTTTTACAGTCTATTGGACTGCTCAAAGCTTTGAAAGAGTGCTTCAGTTTGATGGAGTGTCAATTGAATATCCCTAATGAAGTAGATTTGTGAACTGAAACAGAGCCCTGCTTTGAAAGAGAGAGTTGGCTCCCTTTGAAGCTTTATGCATTTGACAGCTTTTCTATTACTTCTGGTAGCTTTATAATTTCAATTCTGTAGATGAGGAATGATAGAGTAACTGAATATTGTGATGGTTTCTCTAACTTTGATAGTGAACAGTGGAAAAAAACCTGCATTACCCCACCAGAGCAAGTCATCAAGAAAAGCAAGTGGGAAGGTTTGTATTTTTAAAAGGTAGCTTGTGAATGTTTTTATTTTTAAGTTGGAATAGGACACCGTGTGTTGCTCTAGGTAACATTCCAGAGTGTTCATTATAGTGAATAATGAAGTAAATCAAGCACAATTAGATTCAGAAATAATTTGGGACATCACTTTTAGTACGAAAAGACACAATCAGTTAAGAGTTTCTGAACATAACAGGGTATCATTCACCCTCTTCATCAGCCAGCTTTCTCTATCCACCAGAACTACTCTAGATGAATGAAGCCAGCATGGCTTACATTAGTATTACCAGGTCTTTATATTTTGAGATTTACTCCAGTTCTTTCTCTTCTCTTCTACTGTCTCCAGGTAGTGCAATGTCCACTATCCAGACCTTTTTGTCTTTCTTACCAACAATTGTTAAGTCTGGGGTGTTGTGTGGCAGGTGCTTGCCTGAATTCTAAAGTCCCAGAGCACTTTCGCTTCTTCATTTTCTATTACTTTGTCTGTTTTGTGGTCCCACCAGTTCTTGCTTGCAGGCAAATGGTTTTTCTTGCAGACATTCCAATGAACCATTGTTGCTACTGTGTCATGCCATTGTTTGTAGTCAGTCTGTGTGATCTTCTTGCAGCAGCTGACTAGGTGGTCCACTGTTTCTTCAGCTTCTTTGCAGGGGAGGCATTTGCTGTCAGTTGCTGTCTTTTTGATTCTGGCTCGTACATGTTTGTTCTTAAGGCGTGGTCTTGTGCAGTCTTATCAGGTAGGTTTTGCAGATTTTAACCAATCTTCAATTCCACCTCTTTGCAGTATGTTGTTAAACTGCTTGGCAATGAGTGGGTGCAGAGCAATCAGATGTTTCAACCAAAAACCATGCAGTTCGTCTTCACCTGGTGCTAACCAATTCTTGATCTTCCCTGCCATGTTCCCGCCATTTTTGCTGTCATTACAATTTCTTTCATTTCAGCTTCCTTTTTATTCTTATCCACCTCCTTTATCCAAGCTGCATTCTTGTTGTATTTCTTTGGGTTGTCCCATAGCCATGCCCAGAACTGCACTGTTTCTTCTTTGTAGGTATTGACTGCTTCATTGCAGTCCCCCCATTGATGGATTGGTAGAAATGTTTCTGACTCAACTGAAATTGGAGATTCTGCCTGTAGTGTGCAATTTGAGCTTCATATCTGCTGATCTACTTGGCTATGGCTATTATTTGCTGCTTTGTTATTACCAGTGCTACTTTGATCTTCCTTGTTTCTAGGTGATATTTCTTGATCAGGTATCCTTTGGTCTTCTTTTTCTTTAGCTTCTTTTCTTTCAGCTGTTCTAGCTTCCTTACATATGAACTTAGCATGCTGATCTTATTTTCCAACCTGATCTTCTTTTTTGGTGGTGCACTGTTTGGCTTTTTTTTTTTTCTTGTTTGTTGATTTTGAATCTAAGGTATTCAATTATAACTGCAGCCATATTGTATATTAATTGGTTTGTTTCTTGCAGTGAGCGGGTGCTTATATTTGATATTACAGCACTGGCATCTTTTAATACTTGTGCTAGCTGTTTCTTTCTAACAAACCTCAGTGCAGGCAACTTTATTATGTTGTTTTTGTGCTGTTCTAGATGCTCAGTTATTCTTTGTTTCAATTCCTCTTGTTTTTTAGTTACAGGGCTTTGCTCTTTCTGAGGAGAAGGCAGAGGAGAGGGTGCCTGGTTTGGAATGAAAACTCAAGGCAGCAAACACTCCAAAGACTCCTGCCTTCTCCTACGCTATGCTTTGAGAATTGAATTCTTCCAGTACAAGTGAACTTCATTGCTATCCAGATTGCTGGTTGGTTTGCTTGCATGCATCTTGCTTAGCATTGCTGTTAATTATCATTTTGTACCTTGAAACCGTTGCTGTGGTTTATTCTGGTTTTCCACCACATGCGTTTTGCTCATGTTGCTTTAACCTACTCAGTTTTTTTGTTTGTTTATTATGTACAAGTAATGTTTTCTGATCCATTTTCCTCAGATCTCCCATTACTGGCTATTTGTTCCTTGATTTGAGATAGCTATCTGTCTATCTGTCCTTCTATGTAAATTATATTTATTCTGCCTCCCTTCTAGTAAGATTTTTGTACAACTTACCAAATGAAAAGGGAAGCAATACCAAATAATACATTATTCACAATTAATGAAATGAAAAAAAATTTTTTTTTCTTTGTTTTGCTAATATTTTATCTCATCTATTTGACTTTTTTCAAATTTTGCTGGTCACTGACCAAATAGACAGTATTTCATTAGCCCAATGACATAAAAATCTAGCATTTCAGCAGATAGGTCTTTGACTATACAGTAAATAATAATTGCTTATTAGAAAATTGAAAACCATTGATGATGTACTTTTTAATCCATTCCACACGTCAGCCATAAAATGTGGGTATATAGCTTTCATCAAAATACTGCTCCCTAGGTATGTTCAGAGTAAACCAGGCTGGCTTAGAATTGTGGAAGCTGCTGTATAGTACCAATAGATCTGGAGAGCATCAGGTTGCATAAAGTGAATACATGATTAAAAGGCAATCCAGTCCAATCTAATCAACCCTTTAGCTCGAATTTTCAAATCACCGTGTCAGTTTGATTCTATGTGTTGAATTGCACTAGATGTTTTCAAGTCAGTTTCACAATCTGATGGACTTTTGCACACATAGTTTTAATCAAATTGAACTGACAGTTTGAATGAAATCAGTTCTAACCAATGATTTTCCTAGATTTATCAAATCAAATTGACTAAACTTTGAATTAATAATATGAATTACACCCTGCATGATTTGCACACTGCTACTGTATGGAATCTAGGTAAAAGAGAACCTCTATGGACTGGGTACAAATTGTAAATATATTTCACAAACTACGTTTTTGGCTGTTTTTCCCCTTCCCTCCCTGGGCTTTATTCAAATGTTGCTGAACTGTTGCTTACATCCTAAGATTAGCTATTTCTGAGATAGAAAGGAACATGTTATTCAACTAGTCTACATGCTGCATTTCTATATATTTTACATATTGGACTTTGGTTAGCGCAATTAGACGGTTTCTTGTTATGCTCTAATTTACAGCCATAGAGCTGTGATATTCATGCTCTCCCTGATTTTATATTTGTAAAAATTAAAACAACGAAAGGAAAACCCAATTCAGATTACTTTATGGTATGGATAAGTAGGGCAATAGCAAGCCCTTTTGGAACTCCTCCAGATCCACTTGGGATGGGATCCTTCAAAACAACTGTTTGCAGTAGGGGAGAAGCTCCATAATTAGCAGCTTCCTTCTTGAGGAAATGAATATATGTATGTGTCTCTGAGTGTTTGTGTGAAATCTAAATCTGGATCTTAATCAGGGCTACATCTTAACTGCACCTTTATACCATGACCTCATGCTTGATAGGAAGCCCTCAACAGCTGCTGTTCACTTTTCAAAAACACATTGTTATAGCTATTTGGCTCTTATCGGAACATTATGAAGCTTACTTAAGAAGTAAAATATATTTTATATTCAGAGAGTGAAGTTAACTCAGCAGAGAGAATTATTACTATTTTATGGCCTATTAATTGCATTTTTTTTTCCTTTTGGCAACATTTCAAAGTATTTTATTTTATACTAAGCCAAAACTGAGAGATAACTGGGAAATGATCCTTATTGCTTAAAAAAAATGCAAAAACAAGACACTGCTATTATTATAGACTCAGATGTACTTTTATTTTCTTCTTAAGAAAAGAATTCGGAAACAGTAACACTACTGTGCTATTTATATACAATTAAGGTTAAAGTGAGAATACTAGCATGTTTCATCAAGGCATAACAAAGTTTAGCACCAAAGCAAAGGAAATCTAAAATGCAGATTATAGTTAAGACTTTATTTTGTTATAAGTCATCAAAAACCAAAAACAACTGTCCCTCACTAAACAAACAAAAACAAGCAAACAAGCAAACCCTAACCATGACATTCAACTATCTGGTAGAATAGAGGACTTCCATATAACTGAACAGTTGACTGGCAACATTTTAGTCTAAATAATAATAATAATTTTTTAAAAGTTTCATGATTATAACTCTACCAATCTCATCAATGCAGGAAGACCTATAGAGGCTGACCTTTCTGTCTAGATGGTGGTGATGGAATGCTATTCTTTGAGAGCTAGACTGTCCCACAGAATTCCATATCTCGATGCTGTTCTACATCTACCTGAAACCTAGAAAGGTCATTCAAACTATGGAAAATGGATTCATAAGCTTAATTGCTTCTTACTATCGAACTTTAAGAAAGCAATTTATCAAATGTGTTGTAAATATGATGGGCTGAACAAGGAGAACAAGCTGAAACTATATACAAACAGGACTCTACTGTCCTAAGGAACTGGAATTCAGTCAGTTCTGAGAAAATGAAAGTCCACAGTTTGTGTGTGATCTTTGATCATTATTTGTTTGTTTGTTTGTTTATTAAACCAATTTATATAGCCACCCATCTCACCACAGGTGATTCTGGGCAGCATACAACAAAGCTAAAAACAATAAATAAATACATTAAAAATATAGTTGTTAATGATTTCATAGTGGCTATGGCAAAGAATACTTTTGGTTGATGTTTTTTATTTGTTTAATGGCCCCTATTTTATTTTGTGGATTTTGTTATTAGAGCATTTGAGTACAGGCTGCTTGTTGATTTCATATTTTTAGCTGTTTTTATATCTTTTTTTAATATTGTGTGCTGCCTAGAGTCCACTGGAGTTAGGCAGCCAATAAATTTAAATAAATAACAATAATAATCCTGACTATTGCTATACACTCTATGTGGGGTTATGCTTGAAAAGTACCTGGGAACTGCAATTTTGCAAAATGTCTCAGCTAGTTAGTAACTGGCACAACATAAAGACATTGCATGATGCCTCTACTGAAAGATTATACCGATTGCCAGTTAATGCTAATTCAGAGCTCGAAGTGGCTGAGAGATGACCTATCTAAGTAAGGTTAAGAACCTGTCAGCTATCAGTAGACAAGTCCCTTAGGGAGTTGTATTCATTGTGCCCTATATTGCTCTCAGGTATGGAATGTACTTCTTTGGAAGTTGAAGTTAGCTCCTTATTCACCTAGTATTTAGAAAATCTGAAAGCTACATCACTTTTACCAGTTAATGACTGCAGTTTAATTTTAATATTACTTTTAATTTATGCTTTTAACTGTTTAGATTTTGTTCAGATGTTTTTCTAAACAAATGGTCAGCTACTTTTAGTGCTCCTAAAATAAAAAGGTAGGATATAATTCTATAGATATGTGGAGGAAAATCTACACCAGTATGTCAATAAGTTTTTATCAGGTTAGAGCAATGTTGTTTATAAATAACATATATTCAGTATATATTGTGGTATATGTGTGTGTGTGTGTATTGAGAGAGAGAGAGAGAGAGTCAATTGTAACTAGAATATTTGGTTTAACTAAGTTGTAGGCATTATTTCGGGGGACGTGGTGGCGCAGCGGCTTAATGACACTGAAAGTTGCCAGCCAGAAATGGCTGACGCTTTGGCGGTTTGAGTCCAGCCTTCGCGTTAACAGGGTGAGCTCCTGTTCCCCCCCCCCCCAGCTCCTGTCAACCCAACAGGTCGAAAACTCACATGAGTAGATAAATGGGTACTCTCACTCCGGTGGGAGGAAAAATTCTGGCAGCGCCTTGCACAGAGAGACGGGACCAGTTGCCGGTAAGCGCGAAACCGCGCTCACCCGAAAAGGCCGCAAAGCAACAGAAATCCCGCCTCCTGCACTCGCCAGCTGGGCTCTGCTCTAGGAAGGAGGCTCTGGCAAACCACTTCCGAAAAACAATTGCCTTGAAAACTGCAAGGATTCGTCCAGGCAGTCACTGCAGGGTCAGTAATGACTGAGCGCAGACAAAAAAAAAGGCATTATTTCAGTAAGATATGTTGTTAGATTCTCCTTTTCTCAGTATTTAACTTCAGAAGAATGATCAGATATTTATTAAACTAAAATGAAGAAATCTGTAAGGCATTGAGACAAAAGAATGTTATTTTCTTCACATGTCAGCATAAATCTGATTGAGCTGTTTCAAACAAAGCAATAAAATGCTTTATAATTCATAAGGGAAAATCAATATAAACAAAATTGAAAATATCAAAAAAGAAATCAATACACAGTTAGTCACACATTCTCACTACAGTTAGCATTGATATACAACAAGTGCTCACTATATGTTTATAAATCTACCATGTTTATTTATTGGGCCAATTCTAGTAGTCCCAAGGAAACAGCTAGCCCAGTAAACTAGTAGAGTAAAACAGGAGCACCTAAGAAAAAGTTGTCTGACTTAAATTTCTCTGCCATGTTGCAGAAGAATACTATATAAATCTCGTTGTTTCATAGTCTTACTCAGTTTGATATAAAAACAAATTGTTCTTCTAAAATATTCAAAAGAAACATTTATTAAGTTTCTGTAGGTTGAGTGAAATTTCAGTTTCCTTGCTGGGGGTTATAAAGTTTTAAACAGGCACTTCATTTCAATGAAGCTTCTATCAAAGTTCCCTTTCCAGTTAAAATGTGGAACTGTTGCTGCCCTTTCTTCTGGAACAAAGTGGATGATGAAGAGGGCTTTAGCATATGTGCTGAGGTCTCTTTCCAGTAAATCACAACATCCAGTCAAATTCGATTGGTCCACTTTGATACTTCAACATGAGATGGAATGACTTGATATTCCAAGCTGAAGAGCTTCGTAAATTGGAGCAATATGATACACTAGATCCAGTTAACACTTCAAGAAGAGCCCCAACACAGAGATACATTCAATACAAATACAGAGAAATATCCTTTATTTCAGTGGACAATCACGTTATACTATAGTCTTCCTAGTATGTTGTAGCATTCCTAATAGCAATTAAAATCCAAGGACATTTTTCAAACTAGATCATTTGGACAGTCAAAGTGCTGCAGAGCAATGGAAATATAAATCATAGAAGTAAATGCACTCTTTTTCACACACAGCATTCTTAGCTATCCTTTAGTGAACTCGTACATAGGACAAAACAAATTTGAAGAAATTTTAAAGTATACTGAGGATATATTAAATAGATGGAAGTCCATTTTTTGGAATAAGAATACTTGGAAAAAGTTGTTGGCAGGACACTAACAGAAATACAAGAAAGCTTTACCAAATATCTATTAGATCTCTAAAGAATCACATAATTTCAGATTGTTCCAAATATTGAATGGCCATTAGTACATGTGTGTATACTTATATTAAATATTTGAATCATATTTGAACCACATGCATTTGACAATTTTGACCACATATCCATTCAAATTCTTTGAAATACTAATATAGATTCATTCCTGTTTCCTAGGCCATGCAATCCAACTATGTTTCCTCAGTAGTAATAGTGTATTACTAAATTTGACAGTGGCTTATCTGTTTGTTTAATTGGTGATGTCATCAAAGTAAACAAACCCCACATGATGCAAACGTCACCAGGTCATGGCCCTAACTGGATATGACATGCATACTCCCACCCCACATGATGCTGGAGTCACAAGGTCACAACTCCTACTGGACATGACGTGTTCAACCTAATCCCATCAAGAAAAGGGTAACAGCCCTAGACTGTGTAATTAGCGCTATATGCACATTCATATAATTAACAGAATCCTAAGCTGCACTGTATTTGGGAAGCAAACCCTATTTGTGCATTGTGAAATAAATAATAGCCTAAACTTTATTTAGAAAGGATGTGAGAGCTGGAGTCTTATCTTTAGTTAATGTTGTTATCCACATTTCATCCTATCTGTCTATCATCTATATCTATCTATCTATCTATCTATCTATCTATCTGTCTGTCTGTCTGTCTGTCTGTCTGTCTGTCTATCTATCTTATCTATCTCACAATTGAGGTTTCTATAACATCTTCAAGTGTACGCCACTAAAGGAAAGTGCCTGTTGTTTGTATTGGGTTTAATAGTGCCAGCAGTTTATTTCTGACGATGTAAGAATAACCTTTTTTACTGGAATATAAATAAGTTCTTTCAGCTTCTTCTGTTAAACACTAGATTTCTTTCTTTTTTAATGGTTTGTGTATTGATTTAATTGGCACAGTTACAGTATTATACCTCATGCATCTACATGCCAAAAACTCCAGAGCAGATATACTATTTGCATCAACCCTGAAAGCCTTCATCTGAACAGAACATGTACTGAAACGAGCAGATTTCTCTTCCTCTTTCCTGTTTGGTAGGAACAAAGTAATTAATTTCTCTATTTTTAATTTTCAAGAAACTATCTATGTGATACTTTGAAAGGAAGACAGCCTTTGCCATGATCATGTTTCAAATTGCTCTACATTGAAACATAGTTAAATTTCAGAATAAAAATGTAGATTTGTTCTTCAGAGATATATATATCTATGATTGAGATTTTGGAACATTTAGTCATGCTTTCTTAGAAATAACCATGGGCTGGGGCTGGGGCTAGGGGTGGGAATAAAAACTGTCTTCTAGCCAGCACATAACCAACATATTTCATAATACAAGTACAAACACAAAATGACTTAGTAGATCTGCAAGGAATGGTCCTGTAAAATATATACATTTTAAGAAATAAGGACCTCTTCCTCCTAAGTGCTTTTTTTTTTTTTTGGTTAAATTATCCATAAGTAATTTCCAGAACCTCTTATTACCAAAATATTTCCAAACAAGCTAGCATGTTAGCTTGCTGTAGTAAAAACAAATAAGTGTTTTGTGGAATCTTAAAGATTAACATCTTTATTATGGATTTTGAGCTGTCATACAAGATCAGAAATTTCATCCAGAGACGTGGACACACAGAAGCAAATTCACAACTTTTATTGGAATAGTTTTTGAACACTCTATTCATTCATATAATCATGCATACCTTCCCAGTTCAAAGTCCAGCTAGCCAGCAAATTTTGAGTTCCAAAAGAATTGGGGTAGAGCTCCTCAATGTATTTGATGGCTCCAATAGACTACAGTTTCCATACATTTTAATATTTTCCAGCAAGACTTGACTAGTGAAGAGAGAATTCCAAGAGAACAAAATGAAAAAAAGTAATATACATAAGAAATGTCAACTTTAAAAAATTAGCTTTTGATAGAGATATGTTATAGGTTTTACTTCTGTCATGTATTCTATTAAATAAGGGAACATCTTCTTGAGGCAACCACAGCATTTGGCCCAATTAGTCTGTTAGAACATGCTTAAGTTGAAGATAGCACCACTATTGTGAACTGAGAAGACCAAATTCAATTTGAAGGTGCAAGAAATACTTGAAAAAGTTACATAACAATTGCTTTAAATTCACAATCCCAGCTTTTGCCCAAACTTTCCAATAGAACATTTTACTATCTATTTTCAAAGTAGAATTTTTCTAGATAGATAAATATTCATGAGCTGACCTATATGGCCCAAAGATTTCTCACCACATGGTTCCTGAAATAAAACACATTTTTTACTATATGTTGTTACAAGAACGTGCCATGATCACAAGGGAAGTAGACAATAACTTTCCAACATAGCCCATAAAGGGTATATTTGCATTTTACATGCTGGTGTCTGATAAAATATTAGCACAATTATTTATTTATGTATTTATGTATTTATTTATTTATTTATCATATTTATACAGCTGCCCATCTCACACAAAGTGACTCTTATATTTTTCCTAATCATATAAATTAAAGCCACCTTCCTCAAATTGTAGTCTTAATTTAGCAAAGAAAACCTTGATGGTCCTCTATCCAAAATAAATCTCCTAAGTGACCTATCAGTCTGAAGGAAATATTTATCTGGTAATAACATAGGAATACCTCTAAGGACATAAATCAGATGAGGGGCAATATTCATTTAATGATATTAATTTTATCCCGCAATCTTAAAAGAACTTTATCCTATCTATTAACAATCAATTCAATCCTTTCTAAAAGTTTCAACATATTTATTTCTATATATTTAGAAATATCTTCAGGTATATAAAATCCCAAATATTTAATACAATCAATAAAAATAAAAAAAACCAATTCTTTACCTAACTGTACTGTTAGAACCCAAAGGAAATAAGCAACATTTATTCCTATTAATTTTATAACCAGAATACTTTCCAAAATACTATACCTCCTTTAAAATTAGGCAAAGAGGTAGGGTACTAATTCAGAATTGCCAAAATATCATCGCCTTACAAAAATAATGTATAATCACATCACAGCAATGGAATACCTTCAATGTCTAAAGATTGCCTTACAATGGTGGCCAAAGGTTCAAGGATCAAATTAAATAGCAAGGGTGAAAATGGCCAGCCCTGCTGAATGCCACATTATAACTCAAAAGGGTAAGAAATGCCATGTTGTAAATTAAGAGAGTCTGGAATCATTTGATTTGTTATAACTCTGATGCAGGATTGCAAATAATAAATCTCAATCTACAGAGTTCATTCTATCCTTAGCTATATCCAATATATCAATTAATAACTGTAAATTATCTGATGCCTGACGATTTTTGATAAACCCTGACTGGGAAGGGTGATTTATCCATGGTAAGACCTTTTGCAACCATCTAGCCAATATGGTAGTTAAAGATCTTAGTATCCACATTAATTAATGATATAGGCCTATACCTAGCACAAAATTTATGATCTTTATCTGGTTTTAAAATCAGCCATATATACGCCTCATAAAATGAAGGTGACAATTTGCCATCTTTAAAAGATTCATTATACACTTCCAAAATATAGGACCCAACAAACCTGCAGATGCCTTATGCAATTCTACTGAAAAGCAATCAGATTACCATTTTGCAACAATTGTATAGAATCTAATTGGAGGCTAATCTAATTGCTCTTGAAGTATGAAAACACCTTAAAAAACCAGGGAAGTCATATAACACTGAAAGGACTGGCTGCAATCCAGAATAGGTACATTCCACACTAGTATATATTTCTGGTTTTTTTTGGTTTTGTGAACACAAAAAAACCCCCAAAACCCTCAATTCAAAGAGCTAAGATTATCAGAACATTCTTTGTAGTCTGAGGGTATTAATTCTTCACATGCATCCAGAATTCATGAAGAACTCCTTCCATAAGTTTTGATTTCAAATTTTAGTCATTATATATATCCATTAATTCCTCCTATACTGTGAAAGTGAGCTCGGATTGGGGAGATACATCTGAGAAGGCCTCACATCTGTTCTATACCCTGTGGAACCTATCCAGATGAACAGTTTCAACTTTAATAAGGTACAGGTAGTCCTTGTTTAGCAACTGCCTCATTTAGTGACCGTTTGCATTTATGACAATGATGAAAAAGTAACTTTATGACCAGTCCTCACATTTACTACATTTGCAGGTTTATAAAGCAAAGGAAAGCTGAAGTAAGATCATAAACATGGTCATGGTTTCTCTTAGTGACTGCTTTGCTTAATGATTGAGTTGCTAGTTCCAATTGTGATCACTAAACAAGGACTACCTTGTTTAGTATTGCCTGATGAGTTCCTGTGCTGTGCTGCTCACAGCTTTAAAAGTAATAACCATTAATGGATGACCTTGAAGACATTTCCAGCTCTGTAATTCTATGACTGTGTGTCCCTTTGAGTTCATGATACTGATTTATTATAAATGCACCTAGACTATAAACAATTGAAAAATATTTTTCAGTTTAAAAATGTGGCAGAAACATTTAAATATTTGGTGAAAAGTTGACAAAATTAAGGTTCTTTCCTTAGAGTATCTCCTAAACCTACAAATGTAGTTTTTTTTTTTTTTTTAAGTTTAATTAATATTGACAATAAAATGCTCACTACTACTAGTACTTCCTTGGGAAGGCAGAGACAAAGGTTCTAACCCATTCATGCAAACTGGTTGCTAATTTTTAATAAGCACTTAGTCAGCCAGAGATGGGGTACCCGCAGATTCACTGCACCCCAGTGTTTCACTATCCATATAGTTCATATAGATAGCCATATAGATAGCCATTCATATAGATAGCCATATAGGTGGCTATCACCCGAGAAAAGGTAGTATTCTCATGCCAGAGTTGTGGCAGCTAATTTCTTTTCTCTATTCCTGCAGGTCTCCACAGCAGTTGCAGCTGGAAGATTCACCAACGGCTCTTCTGAATTTTAGTTTCATCCTACTGATTATGTGTTGTTAATCCTGCTCAGTACGAGAAGAACTTCAGATCAGAGCATTGGTGAATGGGCTCAACTAAGGAGCCAATGAGGTGAGGCTATCATCTGTGGGAAGGTGACTGAATGCCTTTAAGTCAGAATTTTACCCCACCACCATAACACTAGGTTAGTTTATTCTGTGATGGGTGGCAGTGGCAGCTGCTACTTCCTCTCTTTGTTCCCCAAACACTTTTAATGTGTGTGTCCACTAAACCTTCAGCTGGCACTGTCAGCTCCTCAGGATTCACTTCTTCTTGCTCCAGGAAGCCTCAACCATGCAGTTTTTGGAAGTACATAGGTGATTGCTGCTGCTGGTGTTACTGACACTACCACATTCACCCAGGGAGTCTCCATAGCCCCTGGTCCTCTTCCTTCTCCCTCACCCTGGACACTTTGGTGATGATGCACCAGGATCCAAGCCAGTTATTAACTAAGATCCCTGTCAAGGGGAAATAGAGAGGCAAATTTCTATCTTATAATAGTCACATTGATATATTTATTTAGATTTTCTATATGGATGTGATGCCTGCCATTGCTCTACTGTTATGTTTTCCTACTATTAAGTAAGCATCAAAGAAAAGTTGTTGCTATTAAGCCTGAAAAATTGGCCTTCTAACATCAGATTATAACATCATTCAAAAAAATATGATTTGCAGAGAATAGATCTTGTTAAATAGAAATTGTGCCTCCAAAGATTATCAATAACTAAGAAGAAAATGCAGACAAATGCAATAAACTCATACAGCTAACCTGTACGCACACACAAGTTAGCTGTATGAGTTTATGCCTGTTAATGCATAACCAAATTACTGCTGAGCAGTTGTGAACTAAAAGCTGTTGCTCCCTTCTGCATCTAAGCATCCTTGAAACACATAAAGTGGCAGACTCCCTCTGTCTTTCTCCTTCCCTAGTTCCCTTTTTAGCAAGCACTAGAAAATATGACACTCAAGGATCAAAAAGAGAAGTGAAATGGTGGAAAATGTACCAATGTTAAAGCTTTTATATTGCATCATTATCCCAAAGAAATAGAAATTAAATGAAGAGAAAAAGAGGAGCTGTGAACCATGATGTGGATGATTAAAGGAGATACAGAGCAGCTGTCAAAGCAAATATCAGGGAACACTAATAACTTTAGAGGCCACTGTGTGAGTACCTTAGATATTTCCAGAAAACAAGAGCATCATCCTGGCAGGGATTAAGAGCAATCATCACATATGGACTTCTAGCACCCTGATTTTGCACTTGGATTCTCTTGTGAGTACTTTATATTGTTGTTATTCAGAAGGCAGTTGGCATTATGTAGAGCTGGATGATAAATGTAGCCTATCCAATTTTTTATATATATACAAAGTTACTGTACTTACAGTTCCCAAACATATAGATCTTCACATTTCTGAATTTTGCAAAGTAGAATACAACTCAAAACTCAAAAATTCAGCAGAGTGGTTGCAGAATTTCTGTCTTTGGGATGTGTGTGCACAAACATATTTAGAAAAATATCTTGGAAATCTTGTGTGTAAAGTGGACACAAATATATGCCCATATGAGTTGTAACAAAAATGCAAGCAAATTGTCATTTGAAGATTTTATATTTGCAAAACTAAGTAACAAGACGAAAATAATCTTGTCATCTTTTGTCAAGGGTCACTTACAGAGTTCTGTGTTTTAAATATAACCCAGATGGTTGCAGTAGAGTAGGGAAATAAGTAAACCTGGTGCAAACTGGCAGGAATTTGTCAGGTATAGACAAGGAGTTAACTTGGGTGTTAAGGATACAGTTGTACAGGTCTGTAACTAAAATAAGTCAAAAGCAAGGAAATAAATCGTCAGAGATAATAAGTTGGAGAGTAAGCTTCTAGAAGACATCTTGGAGTCAATAAGGAAATCAAAATTGAAGACCTCTAGAAGGGATGAAGTCTGTCCTAAGGATTAGAGAGGTGAGAAAGTTTGGAAAGGCATACAGCAGTGATGCCATGGGGACACAGACAGATGCAGATTTGAAGATTTATCAGCAGAAAGGAGAGAAGCAGAAAGGTTTAGCCTAGAAATGATAGGAAAAGCAGGAAAAAGGAAAAGAAAAGTTAAGCCAAGAAAGGGGCCTCATAATGAGTTTAAGAGACAAGGCTTTATGTTGTTGGAGAAAAACTATTTGTAAGTAAGCAAGATGCAAAAGGGAGAAAACACAAAACGATTTTCCCTGCAACTTTTTGTCTATCTGCATTCCACTGCCTGTGCAGCTAACAAGGGGATGGGGGGACTGGGGGGAAGGGGCATAAAAATACTTCAGGAATATCAGCAGGCAGCTCAGCCAGTAGAAAGAGATAATGCCCAGCATTTTCACTAGAGAGAAAATTGGCTAGTAGATTGTCTTGTGGAGGATCATGGCTTGAAGAGAAAAAAGAAGAACTAGCAGACTGGATTGAGATAGTCCAGGTTGAAGGAGATTCAGTCCAGGAGAACAGGTCAGACTTAAGGAGAGTGGAAAAACAGCTAGATGACACTTTTATTGAGACAACAGTTCTTTGTAGGGTAGGTTTTGTGTGTTTTTTTTGCAATGAATGGAAAGAGTTGGATTGTTTAAATATATACTGGGCCTTAGAAATGTGTGGTTGTACTTTTGATAAGACTGTTCAGTCAGTTCTGTAAGACCCATTAGCAACCTTTTCTGGAATATATTAGGAAATTCATTCAGTTTATAGTTCTTGTACTGTCTGTGTATCTGTATGGGCTTTGATGTTCTACTGCAGGTAATAAGTTGCTTTTGTATGTTCGATATTTTCTTACTAGATGCTCCAGGCATAAAAGAGGAAATTACTACTTAGAGCTTTTTCTGCTGGTTAGAGTCTTGGCAGTTGGGTGTTTCAAGTGAATTGGACAGAAGCTGCAGAGATCCAGCATGGGAAATCTTGGGGGGAATCATCTCCTCAATCTCAGAACAATTTCTGTGGTAACATAGGAGCTACGTAAACAAGCAACATAAATAGGAATGGGAACATCTCAACCAAACCATTATATTGGCCAAGCCATGAATAACTGTAACTTGTGAATGATGCCCTTTTGGTAAATAGATTATAGGCAGTCCTTGTTTAATGATACTAATTGGGGCCAGAAGCTCTGTTGTTAAGCACTGCAGTCGTAAGTTGAAAAACCACATGACCATGCTACTTAGTGACAGCAGTTCTGACACTCCCCATTGCCACTGTTAAGTGAAGACCATGTGGGTCGTTAAGCCAGGACATCACATGACCACTCCTTTTGACATCCTGCTGGCTTCCCATTCACTTTGCTTGTGGGAAGCCAGCATGGAAGGTCACAAATCACAATCACATGATCGTGGGACAAAACAATCTTGTAATTGTGAGATGAGTACTGAATGCTCAGATCATGATCACATGACTGCTGGGATGCTGCAACATCTGTAAGTATGAGATCTGGTCATACCTACACTCGTTCAGCACTGTCATAAGTTTGAACAGTCACTGAACAAGTGGTTGTTAAATGAGGACCACCTGTACATTTTTATCAATTTATTGTCCGTCAAATTTATCATACTTGGCTATGTACTTATTGCATACCCAGTTGAATGGAAGGGTAATACAGTATAACTTTTGTTATGATTACCCTAAGTACTTCTACTCTTCAAGATCTGGAGTTTTTTTTTTCATTTGAACAATTTACACACATTATTTGCATTATTTATATCATTTGAAAAACTGTAATTTTTTTTCCAGTTATTGGGGAAAACACCATGTCTATATTTCTCAAAACTTCATCCTTTTTAATATCCCATCTGACAAAGTATTAATAACAGTGAAACACCATTGACTGAAGAGTTCATGAAGTAGTCATTCCAAATGCTCCCAGGGAAGCATGCACTATTGTTTTTGGACAGAAGGACTAAATCTACCTTCCTGCAATCTACATCTGCTGGTTTGCTTTTGTTTTCTTTTTTCTTTTCATCTTCGTGTTCTGTTTAAACATTTGAAAACTATTCACTTAACCTTCATCTTTATAAATTAAATGTCTGTAAAAATCACTTTGTACACAAATGGAAGAATACACACACACACGAACACACACACATATAATCTAGTATACAGTTCAGAATTGTTATTCACATTAGACAGCAGATTAACATAATCACTCAGTTTGCTTTAATATAATTAACCCACGAAAATGTTCAGGTTCATACACACAGGCAGGCTGAAAAAGAATGATTTTCTTATGGGCTAAAGTTACTCTTCACTGCACTGCTAATCTCTCATAAATATATTTCTGCTGAACTTGGGAGTAAGAGGATTGGGTGAAAGGAATTAAAGCGATTTGGTATGGATACCATATTTGGGAAAGTTTCTAATGAGATTACTTTTAAAAGGCAGTCTTATGCCTAGACTTTAAACAAGTCTAGAGACTCTAATAAGATCATGCTTTCTTTTTCTAATGGATGAAATGGTGCCAGCTGCAAAATGTGAGAATGAAAATTATCAGGTTCTGATTAATTCAGTGTGTCCATATGAGTACTTAGAATGACACACCTTAAAGGTCATGTACACAAAAATATTCAGACCATAATAGGAAGTCAGTACTATCACAACAATGTGTATTGATGAACATGAGAAAACAGGAAGGTAAGATTTAAAAAATTGTCTTTCAAAACAGAAAGATATTACAGATTATTATAATTATTTTAATGGACTTGGAAGTACAGTGGAAAATATCTCCCTCTGTTCATTTCATTCTAGATGCATAAAAGCCAGAGGGTATGAGCAGGGTTATTAGACATGCCTTTGCATTGAGGAAACGGGAAAGACAGCCTGCCTGAAGTTACACTTTGTAGATTAGGAAACGGCACAAGCAGAAGACTGTGACAGTTTCTGCAAATTCCTTGTGATCAGGATAAAGCTAAATGAACACTTTGATGAGGAAAGAAAATGCATAATGTTCAAAGCCAAGGGAGAAATGTTAGCAACAGCAAAGCTGAAGGTGAGCAAAACAAAGAAAGATTGGGTATAGAGAGATAAAATAATAAATGCATTTGATAGAAGGGATTAGGAAAACAGCTACAATTCACAGCCTTTGTTTATTCTCTGGCTTGCCCGGCCACACAACTACTGCAATTTAGTTCAAATGCACTTTGAGAAATCTTCCTTCCTTCCTTCCTTCCTTCCTTCCTTCCTTCCTTCCTTCCTTCCTTCCTCCCTCCCTCCCTCCCTCCCTCCCTCCCTCCCTCCCTTCCTTCCTTCCTTCCTTCTTTTCTCCTATACTTCCTCCATCTCCAAAAGATCCCTTGGTATCAAAATAAATCAAAGCTACTCACATTTAAGATGAGGGGAAAAAAAATTCTTCCTTCTTCTGGCCATCCTCTTCTAAAAATGTTCAGAGAATGATTCTTTTGGCAGCTTGTTTAAAAGATAATGAAAATATACATATATTTGGCAATAAAGGTAGAAAATCACACAAAGCAAAGGCTTCAAATATGCAACATTATTTTTATTCTGGTGGTTTCATACACGTTTTTTTACATTGTGCTCAGTATTCATTGGTTTCAGTGAATGCAGTGCATTGTCTCATCTGCTTGGATGGACTGACATTAAAGATTCTGGAATTTTTAAAAATGCATCAAGTAAAGCTATCCTTCGTTCCTATTCTTGTAGACATAAGAAAGTAGACATAAGAAGGTAGACAAAGACAGTGCATAAAAGGGAGTTTAGAAAACAGTCAGAAAGTACATGTAAAAAGACATCATTCTTTGCTGACATGTTCTGTTATTTTGATTTCTCCCTCCTTTCCTTTCATATATTAACTTTTGCAGTAGTAAAATTTTCAGCACATACACATATAGATATATGAAAAAAATGAGGTGACATTCTCATCAAATACATAGGGAAGGAATTTAATTTAAATAATGTTCTTCAGTTAAAGCTCCAGTGGATACACAGTTTGACCATTGTGTTTCAGTTGTGAATGATGTTGCTGCATTTAGAACAATTAATGAGAAGGCTGGCTTTAGAATAGTCCATAATCTTCTGTGTGAGCAATCAGCAAAGATCACTGAATTTCCATCTTTTCTTCCCATTGGAACAATGGTGATTGGCAAACCTGCATGGTGCTGTTGAGTCAAGATTACATTACACATGGTGCTGGTGAGTGGAGATTACATTACATTGGCTAGTTTATCAGAACACAGAGCTCTTTTTAGATTGAGCATATATTTGCATCTCATATCACACTGCTACAGATAATACTATTCACATGGAATTAGTGCCCTTCACCTGGACCTGGCATGTTTATCCTGACTTGATTAGCCCACTGCCAAGAAGCTTGCCTCATTTCCCATTGAGCAATTTAGCATAGACTATCATTGAAAGTTTAAGAGAAGACCTTTGAGAGTAAATGATCATCTAGCAATGCTATCCTAATCTCAGAGCTTTGATTATGAATGAAGTCTCCACTGAGACCAGTG
The DNA here is from genome assembly GCA_030867105.1 of Liasis olivaceus. Classification (NCBI taxonomy): domain Eukaryota; kingdom Metazoa; phylum Chordata; class Lepidosauria; order Squamata; family Pythonidae; genus Liasis; species Liasis olivaceus. The sequence goes on along the minus strand of CM061352.1, from coordinate 80,231,630 downwards.
TTATGGCTATCTATTCAACAGACATGTGGGAGTTCCAGCTCATGTGTATAGCAAGAAACAATGAGGATTTCAAATAATGAAACCTATGAATTTAAGAACCTCAAATAAATGTACTTTCGGGAAGGCAAGTTTTAATTCTGGAGAATGTTGAAATTGATTGGGAGTATAGGATTTTTCTTCTTTTTATTAGATTCAGAAGTATAAAATGTGCAAAATATAAAGTGGATCTGTGGTTTCAAAAATTGAAAATATATACTATTGTCTTACTAACATCTTCATATCGAAATTAGATTAGCTTCAGTTATGAAAAATGATAGTTTGAAATCAGCTCAAATTGGTTTAAAGACCATTCCGATTGTGAGAGCTAACCAAAAAAAAATTACAAAGCTTTAGAGCAGTGTTGTCCAAACTTGGCCACTTTAAGATGAGTGGACTTCAACTTCCAGAATTCCCCAGCCAGCATGGCTGGCTGGGGAATTCTGGGAGTTGAAGTCCACTCATCTTAAAGTGGCCAGGTTTGGACAACACTGACCTAGGGTATCTGAAGTACCATGTTCTACCTACCTCCAAGGCATTATAATATGCAGGCGTCATCCTTTTTCTTGATCCTGCCACCATCAAATGCACATACGATGGAGCATGAGTGGACTTTCCATGCTGTAAAACTTCTTCCCAAGAGAGATCAGTCCTTTATGCAATCATGCAAAAACAAACACAGCAAATATTTAGGCAGGCCTTCTGCAAGGTTTCAGCTGATAACAATGTATAACTATATTGTTTTTAACTTATTCTTACTAGCTGCCTTGAGTGAGAATGGAAGGTGACAGCTCATTGTTGGCACTTTCTGTGGAGCAGGGAAGGCAGTTTGAAGTCATCCGGCTTGCAGAGTGCAGAGGTGGAACAAATGAAGCCACTGCAACATCTGTGGGGGGAATGGGGTTATATAAGCAGGCTTTTCAAATATTGAGTGGTCCTTTAATTGTTTTCCAAGTAACAAAAGAAATATGCAAAGAGCAGACAGAGAGATTCCCTGTCCCATAACTCAGTTGTGACAAAACTTTTCTGCAGCAGGTTTTTAACCATTGTTTCTTGTCTAGCTCTGTACAAAGCTTCAATAAATCTAATCAGAGCCCTTATGGTTACAACAGTCCTTAAAATCACTTCTACATGTTGCTTGATAAAGCAAATACCATACTCATCCCTTTTTTCCAACGTTTTAAAATAATTCTTGCAAGACAATGATGAAACTGCTTCATTTTAAGAGTCACGTGACAACTCTTACGATCAAGGTGAGGAGAGTGATTAGAAGCAGTTTAGGTTGTTTTGGTGAAGTTTTATCCCCATTAACTGTCTTAGCCTCTAATCCTTTTCTCATCCTTCCCAGGTTCTTGTGGAGATTACCAAGAGCACACGGATATAGAAGAGGGGGTCTACTTTTATGTTTAAGTGGATTATAATGCATCTTCAAGTTGTTTTAAGGCCTATATGGTAACTGCATGTCTTTTAAAATAAATGTATTCATTACATATGACATGGGAATTTTCCAGGCATGGAGAATAGAACAATTAGGCAGTTAAGTAATGTAAATTACTTAATGTAATGTAATGTAAAAAGTGAAATGGCTTTGAAAAGTGGGACAACAAATGTGTGTTTCATTTTTTTTTTTCTTTTATTGTGTGCAGAAGTAAAGGGGAAAAAAACCTTGATTAATAAAAATACAGGAAGCTATTAAGATACAATTAATGAAAGGAAGGGATATATTGAGGAATAATAGTCCAGCTTGTTCTAAATGGAGGAACTAATCAGAAGTGGCTAAGAGAACATCTTTAATCCTGTGACCTAATGTCTTTAATAATGAACTAGAGATAGTATCTTCAGAAATGGTAATGAGAAATTAAACAGGATGTGCGGCAGGCACTCTAGTGCACAACATGGGACCAACTAGATGTTGTTGAACTATATTCCCAGCAGTACCCCAACCAGCATGGCAACACTGAAGGATATTGAGAGATGTAGTTCAGCAACATCCAGAGGATCACATGCTGTGTATCCATGTCAAAGCTTAGAAATCTGAGCCTTAATAATAGCACCTGAAGTACAAATTGGGAGGAAGGAATCAAGAATGATAGTAACATCTCATTCTAAATATGCCATCAGAGACCATCTGGTTCGCATTCCAAGTTCCCAAGAAAATTGAGCAAACAGGCTTGGCAAATTGCTGTGTAACTTAATCAAGGAGGTGTCTTCATTAACTGCTTTAACTGCTCTTCAGCTTCTTCTTAACACAAGGACTTACAAGGGAAGAGAGTCTGCAACAGATGATCATGATAATTATATATAGAACATCCTGTAAAAATATAATATTTTTACAGGAGTAATAGTAATAATAAAAATTTTAGACATATATTTCAAAGAAAATAAGAGCTTTTTCTTGGTTGGCATGGACCTCATATGTTTTAGGGCAAAATAAAATGTGATTTTCTTTTGAGAGTGAAAATCATAATAAAGCTAGATAACATTTGTATTGTCTACAGTCATACCAATACTATGTACTCAATTACAATAATTATTTCTATGTTACTTTCCTATCTCATCAATGATTTCTAAACCATATTTTTTCTTTCCCTACCTTTCATGGATTTAAGATTCTTTTTAAAGGAAGTAACTATATCACCTTTAACTGCATTCAACACAACTGTGTCATGAAATAAGCAAAGATCCCAACAATAAAAAGAGCTGCAGGTGATTACATTTCAAGTTATGGATCAGTTTCATCTTTGGTACAAAATTCTTTAAAATGTCACAAAGAATAGATATGCTTAGTAACCAGTTCTTTAACACTGCTTCATCCAAAGTAGAATGGAGTACTTGTATTAGCAAAAAAAAAAAAAAGGGGGGATTTGCCTTCATCCAGTACCAATACCACCATGGAGCTGACAAAATAATCCTTTTAGTTTTCATGTTCACTTTCCCTATTCAATATTCATAGCAGATCACTCTGATTTTGGGATAAGAGCAGCAACTGTCAAATAGAACATTATAGTCTCACTTATCTTTTACATTTCCCTGATATAAAATATCAGGGCTATAAAAGTAAAAGCCATACTTAAGTATGCGGCGATATTAATCTCTCTCATTGGATAAACCCCATACTTAAGTTACTGATATATAAACCAGATTCCACCAAGGTGAATTAGCCTTTCTGTTTTCACATTTCCTAACACTTATAACTATTTTTTAAAATAAAATATCAATGGTGATTCAATACACTTATGAAACCTGTAATCAAATGCAGAAATGTACAACCCAAGACTCTAAAAACCTTGACTGCATCCTGCTGGATCCTTCCTACTGTAACCTTTAATATAACATGAGAGGAAAATTATAAAAAACCAGATAGTTACTATATTAACTTTAATTCATTCTAAATAAAAAATTAAATTAAACATATGTTTTGTCCTAGCCCTATTTTTGAAGTATGGCTCCTGGCATTTAAAGAGAAAAATAGTACTTCACCTGAAGGAAAAAAAATCTGATTTTATGTAATCAACAGTTTTCTATAACTATATTGTTTGTTGCTTACATAAGACAGCAATGGCTGGTATAAGTTTAGACTGCATTCTTCCCTGTCTTTTTGTTATTTTTGTTATTGTTATTTTGTTATTATAGTTTTTAAAATTATTTTTAATTGGTTGTAATGGGTGAGTTATGCTGATTATTTCGTTTTTGTTTTAATTGTGCATGCTGCCCGGAGCCACATGCAAGTTAGATGGGCAGCAATATAAATTAAACAGATAAATAAATTTACTTTTTTGCATAACTTAAGCAGGAATGAACTAAAGATATGCATGTTAACTGATAGGATTAAGCAGGCCACATACTTATTAAAGAACATGATGTAGCATAAATCATTAAGTTAAATATGGAAATAAATTGAGATGTTCCATGTACTTCCTTTGATAGCTCTGCTTGACCCAAAATATCTCACCCAGAAGCTGCACTCTATAACTTATTTACTCACTGAAAGAACACAGTGTAAATCTGAATCCTTATTCCAGATGCTAACAATCTCTATTAGTTGAACCAGAACTGGAATTTCACAGCTATAGTCAACAATCCCTCTTAGGAGTCACAGTTTTCTTAATGTCCTGTAGTAGAATGGCTCAGCTAATTTGATATTTCTTGAGACTTTCATATACTTTGTAATTCATATATTATTATATGATAATAATTATTATAATAATTATTATAAATAATTATTATAAATTAATATATATATTAATTTATATAATAAAATTCATATTTTATTATTTATATTTTTCTATGTCCATATGGGTTCTTCTAACAAATTAACAAGAGTTGTGACAAAAAATAAGGACCAGAATAGGACAATCAAAGTGATCAGGATGTTTGAACAGTTTTCCTATAAAGGAAGGTCACAAGGTGTTTGCTTTTTTAGATTAAAAAAAGGAGAGGTAGAAATGAAAAGAAAATGATTAGAGAAAAGTTCATTTTTCATATTACCATAAATCCAGGTTTACACAGCTGAATAATTAGACATTTGGAAAAGAAAACAGGAAGTACTTCTTTACCCAGTATTTAGCATCTAGCAAGCCACCATCTAGCAAACTAGAAAATTGACTACTTCAAAAGGTAGCAATCAACATGGATAGCTTTAAAAAGCAAATGGAAAAAAAACATGGAAGATAGGGTTATTGATGACCTGTTACCTCCAGTGTGAGAAGTAGATGACAGAGATACAAGTAGTATACCTCTGGATAACAACTGCTGTGCAACACAAATGAAAGGATGCAATTCCTCCTGGGTTCTATGCCACATTGCTCATTTGGTTGGGCAAAATAAATATTTTGGTTATTTGGCTGTGAAACGGCATGTTTTATTGTTGTTGTGGTTTTGTTCTTAATCAAAGAGCTAAAAAGAGTTGAAGGAAGGCAACATACTTTCATGCAGGATTTCTTGATAAAGTAATATTAAACTACTTTGTAGAAAAGATGTCACAGTGAGTTTCTTCTAACTCTATATTGTGACTTTATTAGGATGCTTTTTTTCCTCAGGCAAGCATATACAGTATAGTATACATTATACTATAGCAGTGGACAGCACCGCTATATTCTTTCGTATCACCTCTCTCCACGTATATGTATGTATATATTCACACACACACACAAATGTAATTAGTGAGCCCATTGAAGTGGGCCCAGTACGCAACTGACAAACAGTGTAGCTGTTTCAACCAAAGGGTGATAAAAAATGTCTGACAAGCATGGCTCTCCACCCATGCTGACACATGCTGGGCTAGCTGCAATTTCAGATCCATCTTTGGGACCCACAAAGAATCTGTTACAATAATCCAACCTTGATGTTACCAATACATGTGTATGCGAATGCTATAGTAATACTGACAGTATAACTTCAATATTCCAGATATTCTGGGATGAAAAACAGTTTCTCTCTCTTTTGTTTTGTTTTGTTTTGTTTTGTTTTTCAGGCATTTGCTTCTCTGCTCTGTGAATTTATTAGAATAGATTCTGGGATGATATAGCAGCAATCATACTTAGCTGTGGACATTCGTATATTAATTAACCCAAAGTAAGAGTTACTGGATAGCTATCCTGAATAAACTGAGCCAACACTGAAATCCAGTGGGATGCTTTCCTTCTGTGTTATTTCTAGAGTCAACATATAAGTTGAAAATTGTCTGCAATAAATTATGAAAAGAATGATATTACATCAATGGATGTGGAAGTGGTGAAGGAAACTATCACCATCTTTCAATGTCTATTGGGGCTTTTTAAGGTTTGTTAGAGGGGCGGCTGCGATTAAGAGAAGCTATTAAATGCAACTAATAGTAGGAGAAATTGTAGTTTATTTTAGATGCTTAAAATACATACATGTAGAATTGATGCAATGATTCACCTTTGAACAGTAGCACGTCTTTTCATTTTCTCAAATTAGTCTATATGAACTTTTATGCAAAATATAAAAAGCAGAAATATAATTAAAATGTACATTTTCCTGTATATTTGTGAATTATAAATCTAAAGCATTTCTGAAAGTGATGGATTTGTCTCAGTTTTAAGTAATATAGACTCACTTTGTGCTAATTTTAAGAATACTGTACTTGCCAGAAATGAAGGATAGTTTCCCTTCCCAGAATATTTATAATGGGAAGTCTTTTAGATTCACTATAAATATGTTAATATTGCAGACCAGGGCTATTTTTAAAATCAAACGTTGTTTTGGTGGGGAAAATATCTTAAGACCGTGTTAAAATGTAAATACAACATCCTGTATCTACCCTTTGGGATAGGAATAAGAAAAGGATTTCATTGTTTCATTTCTGTTTTTAATTGAAATACATTTTTGATAGAAATCTATTTGTTCAGTAGTGTCCCATATCCAGAAAATTGTTGCAACAGTCATTAGAAGGCTTAAGCAAGTGATAATAATAGGATACACAGCTCAAAAAGGATCAATTAGTCATTGTTATATTTGTTAAAATAAAACATTATCAGAAAAATTAACATGTGAATACATGAAACTCAAGTAAATCCAAGAACAAATGTGTCAGAACAAATCCAAACTAATATAACCAAGTAGATAAGTAGTTGTAAGAGGATTTGATGTCAGTCATCATTAGAACAGTAAATGAAAATCATTACATAAAATTACATGATGACATTGGAAACAGATTATGATAGTGCATCTTCCACAGAACCTTTTAAAAAAGTATCCTACCCAGATTAAATTCTGTAGGTATAATGTGCATATTTTTCAGTGTTCAAATACCCTATCGTCTTCTATTAATTACATCACTTTACAGGATTTTGCTAATAGGTAATTTCCGCTTCCAATCAACTTGCAGGATTCTGGCCATGAACTTTCATAAATCCAAATCATTGGTACAAAAAGTAGCATTCTTACATATTGTTAAGTAGTGCCTTTTGTTTCATAATGCAGGCAGAACTGTGCTCTCTTCTCAGCTCTCACAGCAATCACAAGCATTCTCAGATAGGTATGGGAGGTCCTTCCATTGAGAAAAGCAGGACAGTTTATAATAAGGAATTACAACACAAGGCAACTGCATAAAATAATGACATCCTCCCAGAAACAATCCTCAACAAAAAGAAAAACTGAACTCATCCCACAGATTTATTATGGCAACATAATGAATGACACAATAAAAGTGTTTATAATATAGTTTCTTTACCATCAGACCGAGACAGAAAAGAAAAGAAAAGAAAGAAAGAAAGAAAGAAAGAAAGAAAGAAAGAAAGAAAGAAAGAAAGAAAGAAAGAAAGAAAAAGAAAGAAGCAAAGCAAAGCAAAGCAAAGCAAAGCAAAGCAAGCAAGCTGAGGTAATAAAGACACTTTAACTCAGTACCTAAAAGTGAATACATTTTTAGACAAAGTTTTTTGGCAACAGAATTCTATAAGCTGGTCATATGCCAGCATTCAAAGCAAACAAACAAATGTCCTTTCACTTGTGGTGCGTCCCCCAACTTGATTTCTAATGGAAAAGTGATTTGATATGGTTGTTTGATTAATCAATAAATAGTAAACTAAAACTAATGGAAAATTCACTTTGAGGAAGATCTCAATGAATGTTGTTAATGCTCACACAGACTGACACAGGAGTGAGTTCCTTTAAATTAAAAAAAATCCATAAACGTACATTTAATTTAATTTATTTAATATAGCCACCATTCCAGGACATCCTGGGAAGCTTACAAAATCCCTAAAAAAAGTAAAACAATTAAAACAGTTAAAATGCATAAGCAGCCCAGATTAAAACAACTAAAACAACAAATAGTAAAAACAGTACAAAATGGGCTCAACCAGTGGATCACACCCACATTAACTCCAAGCCTGGGAACACAGCCAGGTCTTAAGGTTCTTAAAAAACCCCAGGAGAGCAGTCACTGGCTGTATCTTTGGGAGGATGCTGTTTCAGAGGGCAGGGGCCACAACAGAGAAGGCAACTTCTTCAGTCCTGCAAGATGGCAGCATTTAACTGAAGAGATTTGGAGTTCACCAACTCTCCAAACAACTGGAGTTACTCAGGTAAACAGGCCCATAATATATTTACCTAAAAACAAAACTTTTATTTTTCTAAATCATCTTTAAAATTGGAGGGTAATCTTAGATTTCCTATAAACATGGTAAAGGAAGCAAAGAGTTTTGACAAAAGAAAAAAGAAAACTCTAATTTTCCCAGAAGGGTCAGGGTGAGGTAATCATAACCAGGGCACAATTCCTTTCTGGTGAAATAAATAAATGAATAAACATTTTCACAGAGTTTTCTGTTTATTCAAAAAAGAAAAAGAAAAATATACATTTTATTGTTTTCTCAGTTTTGTTCTATTTTTTCCAAATTATGTATACTCTGGAATTGTTTCTATTACTCTGAAAAGATGACGGTCTGTAGAAACTGATAACAAATATGAAAATTACTTGCTTCCATGGGGAGTTTGTTCAAACGTTTAATTACACTAAAATATATATACAGTAAACAAGTCTATTTTATCTTTGCAGCAAAAAATACTTGAAGATTATACTGGAGAAATATTTTAGTACTTTATAGCTATAGTGGCAATTTATGCCTGTCATCCTCAAACAACCATACCATAAACATTTTACAATCTGTTTACCAATACAATAAATTGAGAATACTGCTCAATTTGCTTCAGTACAACTTGCAGAAAGATAGAAAAATAAAACTGAATCCTATTCACAAGAGAAGGGATAAGAAGGTTAGCTATTGAATCTTGGTAGCTGTCTCAGGAACGACAGAACTTTCTCAGAACTTGGGCTCAGTGACTATTGAATTTTAAAGAAAGTGATGGAACTTCATAATTGCATATCTACAGACAGTAGAAGCATGTTCTTGAGCATCAGAGTGCACAAAATACATTTTAATGGCTCCTGACATTCTTTTTCTCTACATGTAGGGTATGCAGGTCAGCAACTACGCTTCGCAAATAGTGTCAAAAACAAACAAACATATTTGTGGACTGTTAAGCCTTGTGATTGCAGCAAACATTCTATATAGCAGACATGCACCCTTAAAACACACACATATACACACAACTGGTTCTATGATTATTTTCAGGACAATTAATGCATTATTATATTATAATTTATAGAAGAATTGTTTGGGAGGGAGGGAGGGAGGGAGGGAAGGAAGGAAGGAAGGAAGGAAGGAAGGAAGGAAGGAAGGAAGGAAGGAAGGAATATTTATTTATTTATTTATTTATTTATTTATTTATTTATTTATTTCAACAATTTGGGAGAGTAATTGCATCTGAAATATGCCTCTGCAAAACCCCCAAGGCTGACATGTTTTTTTCTCTGAGCTATAATTAGTGTGCAGGATTTATATCAAACAAAGACTAACTCCTCTCTCCAATTCATTTTGGCTCAGCTCTGTAACAAATACAATTCATTAATCACATGGCATCCACATCAAAATATATCATGTGGCAGTAGTGGACGTGCCATATCTTTCTCCAAAAATAATATATTCTTAGAAATTTTAAACCTGGTTACATTGTTATATGTGGGGAAAGTTTCCTTTCAGATACATTCATCAACTGGATCTCTATTCTTTTTTTCAGTCTTAGATTGGAATTAAATTTTGCTGACGATCAAGTCTTAAAACATAAAGCATAAAGCTGATAAAACCGATTTGGGTGCAACAATCCATGATGAGTTAGAATACTAAAAATTTAGTACCAAGTACTGCATCATTTTCCAGACCACTGTTTAAAGAGTGATGAGTTCTTTTAGAAGGACAATTTATACAGAAAGGAAAAGGAAAAACTTAGGAGTTTTATCTGTTCCTGCTCTAGATACTTTGTGTTCTTCAATAATGTTTTGGATAGATTGTATAGATATGTGACACTATTGTATCTGTCACATATTTCCAACTCTTGGGCAGCTTAATGCACAGAAGCTACTTGCATGTCATATTCACAGTATATCAACATGCCCATGCTTTCTTAGGAGTAAATGAATTGTGTCCAGAACCACAGTTCTCTAAGATTTAGTTTGTCACAACTCCTGACATTAGTGATAATGCAGTGGTAAATGACCACAGGAAATTGAGTCATCCCCAATTATATTGGGAGCAAACATTTTGTGAATGCTTACTATATTTGGTGTGGAGATACATTTGACAAACACACACACCAATAGAAGAGAATATATGCAACTCAGGGTTAAATCATGGAGTCCTTGGTGCTCTCTGAGCTTGGTTGTTTTCTTGCAGATGTTTCGTTAGCTATCTAGGTAACGTCTTCGCTGCTAGAAGGGAGTGGGGTTCGCTCTCTGTTTATATATAGTAGCTTGCCCTGTCAGTGTTGGTGGGGGTGTTGTTTTCTCCTTGATAACTACCAAGGTAGTTCCTTGATTAGGGTATTGTTTACTGCTTGAATTTGTTTACTGTTTGGCATTAATTCTGGTGTTAATCCCTGCTTATCTGGGTATTGATTGATGGCAAGAAGGTGTTCTGGTCTTTTTGTTTCTGCTGGGACCAGATGGAATAATTTTTAGAAGGCTCCTCCCAATGGTCTCTGATGCTGACATGCAGTGAGTGGTTATCCAAGAATTGGTCTGCCTAATGGATTCAAGATATGGGTCTGAATTTTTGAAATGACTTTTAAAGATGGAACAATATGTTTCTATATGGTCTAAGATGATAAGTTTACTGATAGAATTAATCTTACATTGATAGTATATAGAACTTGCTTTTCTTTCTTTTTTTCCCTTAGTTTTTTCCCCTCCTGTTCAGTTTACTTTAATCACTGTTATGCATCTATGCATGTTGCTGTTGTTTTAATGTATAAACACTGACATATTTTTTGTTTATTAGGTAGATGGATGGATGGATGGATGGATGGATGGATGGACGGACGGACGGACAGACGGACGGACAGACGGACAGACAGACAGACAGGTAGGTAGGTAGGTAGGTAGGTAGGTAGGTAGGTAGGTAGGTGACAGCCAGGACTAGTCCTTACAGTTTTCTTGGCAAAATTTTCAGAAGTGGATTTTTCTTAGGGCCGAGCAAGAGTGACTGGCCCAAAGGTAACCAACTAGCTTCATTCCTAACTGGTACTGGAACTCAAGGTCTCCCAGTTTCTAGCCTGAGCACACCAAACTGATCTATCTATCTGTCTGTTTGTCAGTCAGTCAATCAATCAATCAATCATTCTTTGGAATGTTCTCCCCAGCTGGCACCATCTTTACTGTCTTTTCTGCTCCAGGCAAAAACATTCCCATTTGTCCAAGCCTTGCTGTAAATTACAGTTTTTAAGTATAAACAGCTTTGAAATTTCTCAAGCGGTATGAGTTCTGTCAAGAGAACAAGCTAGTCATAGCAAACACTCTTTTCCAACAACACAAGAGACGACTCTACACATGGACATCACCAGACGGTCAATACTGAAACCAGATTGATTATATACTTTGCAGTCAAAGATGGAGAAGCTCTATACAGACAGCAAAAACAAGACCAGGAGCTGACTGTGGCTCAGATCATGAGCTTCTTACTGCAAAACTTGGGCTTAAATTGAAGAACGTAGGGAAAACCACTAGACCACTCAGGTATGACTTAGATCATGTTCCTTATGAGTACACAGTGAAGATGATGAATAGATTTAGAGGATTAGATTTGGTAGACAGAGTGCCTGAAGAACTATGGACGGAGGTCCATAACATTGTACAAGAGGCAGCAACTAAAACCATCCCAAAGAAAAAGAAATGCAAGAAAGCAAAATGGCTGTCTGACGAGGCTTTACAAATAGCTGTGGAAAGAAGGAATGCGAAAAGCAAGGGTGAAAGGGAAAGATATAAGCAACTGAATGCAGATTTCCAGAGAACAGCAAGAAGAGATAAAAAGGCCTTCTTAAATGAACAATGCAAAGAAATCGAGGAAAACAATAGAATGGGGAAGACTAGAGATCTCTTCAAGAAAATTGGAGATATCAAAGGAACATTTAGTGCAAAGATGGGCATGATAAAGGACAAAAAAGGCAGGGACCTAACAGAAGCAGAAGAGATTAAGAAGAGATGGCAAGAATACACAGAAGAACTATACAAGAAAGATCTTAATGTCCCTGATGTCCATGCTGGTGTGGTCACTGACCCTGAGCCAGACATCCTAGAGAGTGAAGTCAAGTGGGCCTTAGGAAGCATTGCTAACAACAAAGCTAGTGGAGATGACAGTATTCCAGTTGAGTTATTTAAAATACTAAAAGACGATGCTGTTAAAGTGCTGCACTCAATATGCCAGCAAGTTTGGAAAACGCAACAGTGGCCACGGGATTGGAAAAGGTCAGTTTACGTTCCAATTCCGAAGAAGGGCAATGCCAAAGAATGCTCAAACTATCGCACAATTGCACTCATTTCACATGCTAGCAAGGTTATGCTCAAAATCCTACAAGCTAGGCTTCAGCAGTACGTGAACCGAGAACTACCGGATGTACAAGCTGGGTTTCGAAGAGGCAGAGGAACTAGAGATCAAATTGCCAACATTCGCTGGATCATGGAGAAAGCACGAGAGTTCCAGAAAAGCATCTACTTCTGCTTCATTGACTATGCAAAAGCCTTTGATTGTGTGGATCAAGGCAAAAGGAGAAGAGGACGGCAGAGGATGAGATGGCTAGATAGCATCACTGAAGCAATGAGCATGAAACTGAGCAATCTCAGGGAGGCAGTGAAAGACAGGAAGGCCTGGCGCAATATGGTTCATGGGGTCACGAAGAGTCGGACATGACTTAATGACTGAACAACAACAACGGCTTTTTTAAAAAATAATTTCCCCATTTTTCTATCACTGTGTTAATAATTTGTTTAGGTTTAGGGGGGAGAAATGGAGAACATCCTTGCACGCATCAGTGCTTTACTACAAAATCTGTATATCAGGGTTCATGTAATTTGTTTCTTATGATTAATTTAGTGTCATAAAGAAAAAATTATCTCATGCCTTTTTCCTATATGGTTTGATGAAAGAAAATTTGCTTTTGACATGTTTTTTAAAGGAGAAGTGATGAATACTGTTATTGCATCTATTGAATCATTAAGTGTTCTTGGGCTGTGTGTGAATGTCCTGTCTATCACTGTACAATTATCTATCCAGGGGTCTGCAGTCTCCCTGGCTTCCCACACTTTAATTTAATTCAAACTGAAGATATTATAAGAGAACTCCTCCCATTGGGCTTTCTGAGTTTGGGAAGTACAACTGTGAAGGATACTTTATAGCAATGGAAAGATCAGTAAAACAAAAAGCACATTAAAGGATTTCCAACATAGCATTCAAAAAAGTCCTCTGATAAATCTGAAATGAATTATTAAATACTCTGACAATAAAGTAGGAAAAAAGAAGTTTCTATTTCAGTGGAAAGAAGCTTTGAGAAACTGTAATACAGATTTCAGTATAGCACATCAATTTTGTTTTGTTTTTTATCAGAACAATATAATATATTCAAAAATAAATTTACAAATAACTAACGACTTGACACATACAGATTATTTGAAGAAAAACTGAAGAAGAACAAACATTGTTTCCAAAAGAAAGCAAAATATTTTTCCCTTAAAGGAGTAAATTGAATAAATGTACAATAAACATGAAAGATTGATGAAGGTGTACAAATTGTTATGTGTGCCATTAAAGGACAACTTGTTTACCACGTAATCTCATTGGACCAAAAAATGACAGATTAATAAAGAGATATCCATGTAAAGAAAGTGAGAGGCATTTCTAACAAGAAAGTGAAGTCTTGTTAAGTCCAGAAACAATATTTTGAAAGAAACAATATTTGGCAAATGACACAACAATCCTAACTGCAGTAAAGAAACATTTAATGAGGTTAGAAGGATATAAGAATATAGAACTAAAGCATATGCAAAAAATGAAATTGCAATCAATAACAGTTTAAGAAATTAGAAGCTGAATTATAAACTTTGTACAGTTAAATTAGCATAAGAAAATAAAATATTAAGTCATATGCAGAAAATATAAGGAAAAATTGACAAAGGTTTCAGTGGAAGGAACTAAGTAAACAAGAAAACAAAACAAGTCACTGTAATTCACATTTACTTGGCTCAGGTTAAGGACTTCTCTCAATTGATAATCAGCTCATAATTCCAGTTCATAATGCCATAAGTCTACTCTTAAAATGTCCTTTCCAGACAGGTCCAGCAGGTACAAATTTTAGTATGATTTTTTGCAACAAGCCAATAATTTTTTCTTGGAGTCTTTTGACTTATTGGTTTGCTTTTACTTGATGTTGTACATCAAAATACCTTGAACTGTGAAATTTTAGAAATTCTGTTATAACAGCCTCTTTTGGTTTTGTTTTCTTCTTCTTTTAAAAGGTAGAGCCCTTTTTATTCTGGCAACCATCCCAGTAATTCGCTAGCAAGACTTTGAAGATGACTGTGTTTTGTCAATTATTTCCAACTTCATTTAGAATAACAACTCTCAGAATCTTCTCTCTCTCTCTTAAACAAAGAACTTAAATTATTTAATAACTTTATTTCACGTTCTGTTTCCTTTTCCTCGAAACAAGGAATGAGCGCTTTTGAATGTTTTTTTCTGTTCTCCATACTACTCAAAAGCAAATGTGAGATTTCCCACTTGATGAGCAGATGGTGGATGGAGATGATGAAAACAAAAAGACGTGCAAACCTTCATATAAGCATGACACACTAAAAATAGTAACAACCATTCCCCCACCAAAGTATGAAATCATATCCTTTTAGTAATTCTGGTCCCACTCACTTCAGTTATGTCCTACCAACTGTTACTTTTGATAGCCTTTCTACTCCCAAAACTATAAAAACGCAACTCTGCATATTTAGAAAAAAACAAGAACCTGCCCAGCAAGGCTATAAATATATTTTAGAAAGTTCTCAAAATGTAATAACTTTCTCAAAGCTTATGTTTAATGAGTGTGAGAATCTCATATAATTTACATAGCATTTGTGTGTGTGTGTGTGCAATATATATTCTCAAACTGCTGACCATAAATTATAATATATGTAGTAGAGATCAAAGATCACTTTTATATAAATGATATACACCTGAATAATAAACCATAGGATATAGTAGTAAGCATATATATGTTTTAATTAATTGAGATTTACAAGTGTTTTATGATCAAGTACTGCCCAAGTTTTTTGCCTTTTTCAAACCTAAAGTCTTCAGCAAATCTCCTTTATTCAGAGTTTTCCATTATATCTGATCAGGAAATTGACTTTATTTATTTTACATTTCTATGCCACCCAAGCATCCAGAAGTAGCTTGTGGATACATATGGAACACTGGCAGTATGTATTATGTATCCCTTAAAATAGTTGTCATTCACAAAAAATGGTCAATTCACACATTTCCATTAATATAGTCATTCATTCCCATACACTAGTGTGACCAAAGATTTCCATTTACCAAAAGGCAAACTGATGTGGTTCTTCTGACATCTCTTGTATACCTTCCCTCCCCCAACATTCTCTAATATCTAATTTAAATTTGTTTCTTTTATGTTCAGGTAGCTATACTTCCAAACAAAGTATTGAGTTGCAACCATCCACCATCCTTATTTTCCAAAAATGCTGATAATGTCTGTGTTGGGTTTGGAAGCATTTTTGAAAATAAAGATATTTGAAGTTGGATTTTTTAAAAAAAGAAATAAAATGAACAAGGCAATGTCTGTGGTCACATTGTCTGCTCCAGCTACAACTGGAGTCCAGGATTTTTAACCAATATTAAATAAAATTAAGATTCTGGCTATTTTACAATTAAGATACATACTTTTTTTGGGCCACTGGTATGGAAGGCTTTCTGGATTTAAGTAATACTAAGATGTAATATTAAGTGACATTACATAAGTAAGAAAGAAAGGAGAAAGATGTAGACATAAGTCTTGTTCATTTCAGCTTATTAAGCTGAGATATGGTTGTCCAAATGGCCACTCAGTTAGATGTGCCCAAAATATCTAAAGAATTTGCCTATTTTTGTGTGATGGGTATCATAAATTATATTTGCTGCTCACTTACTGCAAAGAAGATGCCAGATTTATAATCCTTTTTCAAAACATAGTGAAATCTGCAATAAAACTGTCAGTATTTCAGGTTTTTATATTTCTCCAAAGGGTTGCTTATTTTATTTTGATTAATGAGAATTAAGTTAGTTGTTTATTTCACTTTTTTTAATAAGCTTGGTATTGTTATCTTTTGAATGAACCTACATTTCAGGAAAACTGAGTTAAAATTATTGAAGAAGATTTACAGAGAGCTAAGGATTTTGACTGTAGTATTGGGTGACAAAATATACCAGAATCTAAATATGCAAAATAAGCAAAGCCTGCTATGATTTTAAGCAAGGCCAGTCAGCACAATCAAATCAAGTAGCCTCCTAGGCAATTTTCTAGCTGTTTTTATCATTATATTTTGGTGAAATGATCAGCAGACCTTCTCCTACTATGCAATGAAAGAACAGCTTCCACAGGGATGTATAAAGGAAAGAACCCATGTCTAAATGATGCAGGAAGTATTGACTCAACTGTGCACCAGATACTACTATTTGCTCTGCTTCTGGGGTCCATAAAGTCTTGAGACAACACTATTGATTAGCTCAGTGACATTATCCAGTACATGAACATAATGCGCATGAAATATATCTATGTATATCCAGCCATTTATCACTCATAGGTATCTAACCTTCGAAATTGAGATTTCCAGTAGTGTTATGCAAAAATCTCATACTATCTAGAAATTTGATTCAAAAGCATCTGCTTTGATCTCAGAACTAAATGTAGGTTCTAGGCAAATGTATTATTTCAAATTGCAAAGGACAGTGCTGTGCCAACCTTGATACCTTCCCAAGCATTCCCCCCCCCCCCCCCCCCACCTTTTGGTGCTGAAATGAATACTTGAAGAGGCTTTCTAAAGGCCTTTGGCATTGGGTAACTCAACATTTATTCTGGAGTATTCCCATAAACGCTGAAAAATGACCTCGTGAATACATATATTTTCGACTTGCCTGCTTCTCTTTTATTAAATGATCAGGATAACAGGAATCTGAGTGGTATAGACTGGCTGTATGAGGAATATTTAAATCAGTCATGAACTGGAACATAATATTTTCTCTTTACGGTTCTAGTTTTGAAATATTTTTAGATGAAGTTCCCGTTATCCAAACACCAAAATCTTCCCATCCTGTTGGCACCACCTTCTTGTTCTTATTGCAACATGTTTCCACTTGAGAGGGAACTTTTTTCAATGATAAATATAATAAAAGAAGGTTTCTTAGTGCTTTGAATATACTGTAAATCAACATTATTCTGCCAAATATTTAATAGGTCACTGATTGGGACGGCTTAGTAACAGGGAATCTGTGCAGAAATTTTATTTTCACTGAGGACTTATTAAGAGCTCTCTGATCAGTGTAAAATTTCAACTCTTCTGAATAGTGTGAAACTAACTATGCCACTAAATCTCCCCAGGCCAATATGATTTTGTTGTTGTTAGCTGAAATGTTTTCAAGCTAATGTTAAGGATGACACTTAACTAGGCTCATGGAACCTTAGCAATATAATTTAATTACAGAGTGTAGATTGTTTGGGATTTTTCTACAGATGTCTTCAACAGGATCACTTTCTCAGCAACTGATTTACAGGTAATTTTTTTAGGTGCTGAAATGTTCTTAAAGATACAGCCTTTTGTTATCAAGTGTGTAGATTACATTGAATACCTCACAGCTCAGTGCTGAGATTGTAAAACTAAGCTTTGTAACCTAATAACATATCTATTGGGTGAAATAAGGGATATCTATCTTCTGTCTGTCTGTCTGTCTGTCTGTCTGTCTGTCTGTCTATCTATCTATCTATCTATCTATCTATCTATCTATCTATGTCTATCATATAGCCACATATACACCAACATAGAGCTTCATCTGTACAATTTAATCTCCCTAGCACTTTCTTAATCTTCTGTCCTTAACATACAACCCCATTATCATACAAATCTTTTCCACTCATAAGTTTATCAGTTTATGCTGAGTATTTCTCTTAGTAGAAAGTAGAAAATAGTGCAATAGAATAAATACACTTAACTGCAGAACTATAATTCAAATATCAGTTTTCAAAACTTCAAGGAGCAAAGCTTGGAGGCCTACTTATGAATCCTAACATGACATAAAGTTTTTATTCTTGTCCCTATTTCAGTTCCAATTAATTTCACCACTCTTTACAAATCTCCTACTCTCCATGGAAAGACAGAATAAAAATATTGATAAAGCTGTCAACTGCAAAATTATGGATGTCCATAGGGTTGCAGCAATTAGATGGAGAAAATTCTAACCCTGTTGCCAGCTAGCATTAGTCCAAATATTTGCCACATATTTATGGTAGCCCTAAACATGACGGGGGAGTATTAAGACTGCAGCATTCCTTACCATGAGCCTTGTTTTAGTCATAATTAAGTAGTTGATAAGTGGCAACGAAAAATACCATAAATATTCAAGAAAAATAGACTGATTAAACAGTGGTAGAAAAGCATACATGTAGAAATCCACCATTGAGAAGCAAAGCTTATTTTCAGAAGGTCTTAGTCTGAGAATCACAACATAAAATCACTAAAATATAGCTGTGACCAACAGTGCGTTTGCCCAGGAAATATGAAATATACGAGTTCTTTTACTGATTTGAATATTTTGCATCCTGACCTGCATACATACATACACACATACATACATATAAAGTTGTTCTTTTTGGGATAAGCAACAGTATGTTGATGGATGCCTTAAACACTAGACATTTCTTCCATAAAAGGCTTAAGACATAGTAAAATAAATGAAGGGATTAGAAGAGAAAAAGGGGGGGGGGAACTAAAACTACTTTATACCAATCAATATACTTCTTCATACTTCAACCTTTCTGTCCTGAAAAACATTTTCAGTTCTACCACATCTATACGCTGTTTCATGCATTTTTTTTTTGTTCTTTAAACTCTTCACCTTTTTCTTTTTGATGATCTCATTAACTCCATTCAGCCATGACTTTCTCAGTTCTGTCCTCTTTCTCAATCCATTCATTCTTCCTTTACATTTGTTCTTCAGTTTGATCCTCCTTCATTCTCTTCACATGACCAAACCACATCAGCACATCTCTTTCATATTTGTCACTCATTTTTGTATTCAATCTAGTATTCATTTCACATGAATAAATGGAAAGAAGCATTTTCACTTATTTTGACAAACATTTATACCTTGCAATAATGTCTCCATCATTTTTAATGTTTAGAAAACTTTCTACCTACATACACAAATTAATCTACTTGCTCTAGTTTTTGCATAATACAGGTGTGCATTGTATAACTTGTATGTACAAGAAAATTCCCACTACAATCATATTTGTTTTTCATACATTAATTTCAAGATACATTATGTTTGATGCATCATACATTCTATCTAACATTTGTTGCAAATCATTCAGAGTCTCAGTCAATATCATGACATCGTCTGCATACATACAATTATTTCCTGAAGCTCTAGCATTTCTCTAACATCACATAAGCATTCATAGTATATTTATCCATAAATGCAGTATATTAAACAGCCACAGGGACAACACACTTCCCTTATTAACTCCCTCCCCACTATTGAGTTATTCACTCAGCTTTCCATTTATTTATTCTTGTACATGCTTTACTTCTACATGTGTCATTCTTATCACATTCAGGAACCAATCTTCAACTCTATATTTGTGTAAAACAATCCATAATTCGAGCCTATTGACTTTTTATACAATTTTTTTCTAAAGCAACTAGTGTACAACAAACTTTTTTTCTCAGATTCATATATTTCTCAATGAACTGCTTATTAGCAAAAGTCACATCTTCACATCTCCTGCCCAGAGTAAACAATGGCCTGCACACATTCCTGCCAGCACTGACATACTGTACTCTGTACCCTTTCTATCAGAATTCTGCTGAAAACTTTTTTAGATTCATTTAAGAAACTAATCTCTTTGTAATTTCGTATTCACTCTTGCTATTCCTCCCTTTGCTTAGGTGAACAATAATAAAATTCTTCCAATTGTCAGACACAGAGGAAGCCTTCACGCATGCTTTAAACAAGTAGCGCAGCCATTCCATAAACAATCTACACCCATATCTGCACCTGCAATTTTACCATTTTTCAACATTCTCACAGCACTCCTGACTTCCTTTTTATCTTTTTTTTTTTTCTTGGACACTAATATTTATCTCATTCATTTCAACTCTATTTCTCAACCTGTCACTAACATTCCCTTACAAATATCTAAAATCATCCTTCCAGTAATCCCTCATTTTAGTCTCATTCCAATAATAATTTATTTTTAATTCCATTCACTATGCTCGAAGCTTCTTATTTAGTTACCTTCACCCACTTCCAAACATTTTTTTTTAAAATCTCAATCAAAAACAATCTGTTTGTTTGTTTTTGTATCTTTTAGTCTGAACCATTCCTTGCTTTTTGACTATATTCTTTGCAATGATCTGTTTCTCTCCATACACAAATATGGCATCTTTCCTTCATACTTATTTTTGGCAGGATCCATTCTCTTATATACACCGATGCTCTCTTTCATTCATTCTATCAAGCATATATTCCATTAGTGTACTTTCACATGCTGGTGTGCCACTGAAACACTCTATTGCAAGCAGCTTTCACATCCTCATGCTTTATATTCATTTGCTATACACTTTGTGGGGATATTATTCTTTTTAATAAGAGATTCATACTTTACATTCCCTTCCTGCATTTGTTATCCTTTAATTCTTGTTTGTTTCTTGTTCCTTTCCTTTTCTTGTGTCCATTTATTCTCAAGACACTACTGAAATATTGTCTGTCCCACATTCAGAATGCTTTACATTGTTTCCTTCATTAATTCTCTCAAGGTTTCATTATAAACATTTCAATCTTGCTTTTAGATTTACAGTATCAATAGATTTATCTTTATACCCTATATTCAACACAACAGGCATTTTTCTAAGCAGACCTTCTACATTCAACACCTCCATTCATTTTTAGATCTCTAAATGGGCCAATCATCATTGGAGGAAGAAGATGAGCAGTACAGGATACCACCACCCTGCAAGATGTCATCACAAAAGGATAGAGAGCCAGCCCAGAAATGTGATTGACTATTGGCCAAATAGGGAGGCACACTGAACAGGATGGTAGTTCTGAGTAGTTCAGTTCTGCAATCAGAACTAACAGAAAATAATAGGGCTACCAAGTTGGACTTCAAAATAAATCAACTTACCAATTGATGGCAGCAAAGAGATACATAAACCTACTCCTTATTGCCATTTTATGGTCATCTGGATTTTTGCAGCCACATATGGTAGATCTACTTCAGCTAACTTTTATTCAGACTGGACTGGTATTATTGCTTTACAAATACATTTGTTGCCACCACTGAATCTTAGAAATCCAGGTTCAGGAATTAATCTAGGAGTATGCCTAAAACATGAATTGGAACCTTCAAGATGACTGAATGAGTCTTCAAAATGAATATAAACCCAACTATCCAGGATAGATCCTATTTATTTACCTCTGACTTATTTATATTAACTTTTTATTATCATATAACCCATTGATGCCATCTACTTCTCAATTAGAAATTGAGCTGCTTGCTTTGATTTAGACAGAAAGGACTTAGAAAATAGAAGTATTTTAATGCTGTTAAAGTCCATAACTCAAGCCTTGAGTGGTCTGGCATATATATTTAAACTGTATGGGGACCGTATGGAACATTTGCAGACATTGTAAGCTTGAACTGATGTTCCTCAATATCATATTTTAAAAGTGTTCTCAAATGATATTCCAGCCACATGATCCTAAATTATACTATGGTTAATATTATTCAGCATAGTGAGAAATCCAACATAACGAATGCTCTGTGTCTGTGTGTGTGTGTTACCCTGTTGTTTGTTAATTTTTCATGCCACCAAAATCTTGCTTCAATAACGGCCAATTATACATTCAACCCTAGTTGGAATATAATGGAGGACATCACATGATTTACTTCAAGGACATTCGTGTTGGGGAAAACAAAAGAAACACGTTAGTTGCCAATATTTCACAAATATCCACTGAATATTCAGCAGAAATCATTTGAATAGCCCTTGTCAAATGAACAGAATATGAAATCCTTATTTAATAAAAGGACAAGGACTTACTCATGGGACAAGTATTCACCTGGAAAAAAATAAGATAAATCAAAAACAAGGTCACTGAATAGGATAATAATTAGATTTTCAGTCGCTCTTTTCTTATGACCTCCTCCTACCCAATGGCTCACTTAGCTAACACAGCTTTCTAAAGCCCCAGGCCCAGTTGCACAAGGGGGTTAAAAGAGGTGAGGATGGGAGTGGCACACCAGAGCCCATTGAAGGAACAGCTTTATTTATTTATTTAAAAGTCTTGTATGGCCACCCATCTTAGAACCGCCACTCTGGGCAGCTCACAACAATTATATAAAACCAACATCATACAAAAAATAAAAGCAAAAAACAATAAAAACAGAAACAAAGAAACCTGGCACCACAACCAAACTTTCTTGATGTAGCCAACAGCACTGTCTTTCCACTCCGATTTCACCCTACCCCAGCACTTGGAGGAAAAGGCAACTGTTTATGGCTTTCCAGAAGGTTAAGAGGGTAGGGGCCTATTGGATCCCAAGGGGAAGGGTGTTCTACCAGGCAGGAGCTGCCATGGAAAAGGCATACTTCCTAGGTCCCAGAAAATGGCAGCATTTAAGGGAAAGCACCTACAGCATGCCTACTCTATCTGATCTGGTTGGACAGGCATATATCATCAGGGAGAGGGGTCTCACAACTCACCTGGCCCCAGGCCATATAGAGCTTTAAAGGTGATAATCAGCGCCCTGAACTGCACCCAGAAGAAAGCTGAGTGCCAGTGCAGCTCATGCAAGAGCGTAACTTGGGTGAACCTAGGGCATCCAACACTGTGTGTACTGCTACATTCCAGACCAGCTGTAACTTCCAGGTGGCCTTTAAGGGCAGCCCAATTGCAGTAGTCCAGTCAGGAAGCGACAAGGTATGAGTGATTGTGAGCAAGTCCCGGCTCTAGGAAAGGATGCAATTGGCACACAAGATTAATCTCTACAAAGCTCTGTGTCTCTTAGTGTCCTGTTTCAGGCCTCAAACTCACACTCACATGCACACTTAGTTGCTAGGTGAAAATAGCAATTTACTCAAGGCTGAGCAGATAATGGCAGGCAATGAAAGGAATGTAGCAAATCAACAAAGTCTCTTGTAAAGAAAGTTTTCCTGAGTGGCTTCACTTCAACAGGAGAATGCAGAAGAGTAGTCAAAATCCATTCTAAAATTCTATAATGGTATCTGGGAAAAAAACCTTAGGAGATTGGGCAAAGAGACACTGCCAAGGGAACATTCAAGAGACAGAATAGCCCACAGCTGGATAGTGGGCAGGGCAAGAGGCTCAGAAGGGACCCTCCTAGTTTCTTGGGCTGGAAATGTTACCGGGGGGGGGGGGGTTAAGGTACATAGCAGCACAACAACTTGTGGCTCAGCCAATGCTCCTGTGTTCCCTTGGGAGCTTGCCTGAAAAGTTCAGAGGGAACCAGGATCAGTTCCAGAGATTCACAGCTCAATGTGAAATGTTTATGGCAGGCAGTCCAGTGGAGTTTCCCACTGATCACACCAAAGTGACTTTTGTGCTGCCTTAGCTGAAGGAAGAGGCAGCTAAGTGTGCAATACTGTTCATTGAAGGGATCAATCTGGTGCTGGATAACTATCAGAACTTTATGTATAAACTCAAAGGACATTCTGGGAATCTCATACAAAGAATCACTGCTAGTCGAGAGATCTGAAAACTCAAGCAGGAACAGAGGAGGATAAGATCATACATTTCAGACTTTAAATTACTTGCTGGCAATGTAGGGTGGAATGACACAGTGCTGACTGACCAGTTCAGAGAAGAGCTTCTGAGGCAAGGCACCCCAAATACTTTTCTGTATCAGTGTTGTGCAATAATAGACTTCTGACTTGAAGAGTTAAGGCAGGGAAGCAATGGTAAGGGGAAAAGAACCTACAGCTTGTCTTCCCCTATACCACCTCTCCAGATGGCCTTCTTGGAATCCAGCACAGGAGAGCCCATGCAAATTGGAGCAGTCAAGAGATCCCTGTCATCAGGAGAGAAGCAGAGAAAAGGGATCAGGAACTGTGCTTTTACTGTGGGACCCCTGGACACATAGCCATATCATGCCTGGTAAAAGTGCATGCATCTGACACAGCAACAAGATGCAGAACTTGTAAATCAACAGAGTGTGTAACCTGCAAGTGCTTAATTACTTCTGCTATTGTTACTTTAAATTCCAGGCAGAACATGACATTTTACATTCTTCTAGATTCAGGAGCAACCACTAATTTCATAGATATAGAAACAGTACAGAAATTAAAGTTGCCTACTCAAGCTCTAGAAAGCCCAATGATAGTTGAGACGATTGATGGACAGCCACTAACAGCAAGGCTGATTTTGCAGCACACGGCTCCTTTGCAGTTGACAATCAAAGATCACACAGAGTTCATAATGTTCTATGTAACTGCCTCCTTGCAAGTGACCATCATCTTGGGAATACAGTGGCTTCAACTGCACAATTCAGATGTAAGTTGGATATAAGAGGTGATCTCATTCTCTTCCCCTAAATACCAGCAGCATCACTTAAAATCAGCACAAATTTACTCCCCCCCCCCCCACTCCCATACAGAACAAGGGAGGATAGGCACTGCCAGAAAAATATGCAGACTTTGCAGATGTGTTTGGGGAATAAGAGGCACCTGTCAGGCCCAGCCCAAGAATAATGGTGAAACAGTCCAGTTGAGTATAGTTCCTTACTTACTTACACCTTATAGACAGAATCTTGCCCAACTAAATTTATACTGTAGCAACTAGTAGATATATCCTGGAGATTCTAGGGAGTGGCTATCCTGAACCTCTTTCACTTCCCACACTCCTCTTGAGGACTGCATTGTGTCTTCTCTCTGTTCCTGGAATGCACCCACTGCTTCCTGATAGCCTGGATCTCCCATATCACTCTCCTCCTCATAGATACATTCCATCACAGCACCCCCCTGCATTCTGTATTCACAGAGAGCACCTTCCCCCCAGTGCTGGTAAATGGGAAGGAAGAGTACGAGGTGGAAGCAGTGCTAGACTCTAGATGCAGAGGGAAGCAGCTTGAATACTTGATATACTGGAAAGGTTACCCAGAGCTGGAAAGGTCATGGAAGGCAGCAACAGATGCGCATGTACTGCAATTGATGCACTGCTTTTACCACCAATACCCTAACAAACCCTGTCCTCAACAACTACCAGCCTTGCAGGAGTTTGGTGCTAACCAAAATGAACAGGATGAGTTTTTCTATGGGGTGGAAAGCATATTTTGGCTAGCAAGAGACCAAGTAGGGGGCATGGGAAATTACCCAGCTCCTTCCACATCTGGCATACAGGACATGAGGGGGGAGACCAACAGCTTCCCGATGGAGGGGCAGCAAACACCTCTACAGGCACAGCTGAGTTACAGGATGTCACATGTAATCTTGAGGAGTTACTGGCAGAAGAGGGAAGCGACACAGCTGCATTTCATTCTCACTGCCCACAATCAGTTTCTCCTGTGAACTCAGGAGATGGGAATGAGACTGAAGGGGAGGGTGATGTAACGTATGTGGGAAAGACCTTGGGAGACTGGACAAAGAGACGCTGCCGAGGGAGTGGTCAGATAAGAGACAGTATAGACTGCAGCTGGAAATTGGGTGGGGCAAGAAGCTCAGAAGAGACCATCCCTAGTTTCTTGGGTTGTAAAGAAGATGGGGGAAAATTGTATTTTCAGACATGCAAGACTCTGTTAATGCAGCTTTACAATAAAGTAGAATTAGCTCATCTGGTCATGTTTCCTGTCTGGTCTACCTCATAAGGCTGATTAGTTCAGAAAGCCAAGTCAGGTTTGTCAGCCAGTCCAAGGTCAGAGTTTCACAAGCAGGATTCACAGAATGACATGCCAGAGCAGGAAATCAAATGGTTGTTTTCAGTGGAGAAACATGGGTCAGGGCTGCTTCTTAAATCAGGCAGTAGCCAGCTATCTTCAATTAAGACAGTTTCTCCTTGCTTGGCAAGAAGCTTCATTGAGTGTCTTTGTTCTGCTCTCTGCTCTGCTCACTGAGTCTGAGGGCTTGGGGTCCATGCCTCATCATCTTACTGCTCCAGATGTTCTGATGGTGCTTGTGTTTGATCAGTGATTCCTGTCTTAGGATCTCCTGAGGCTGACATGCCACAGGTTCAGCTGGAACAGCTCCTTTGGACAGGGACAGAGTCTGAGTCCTGGGCCATGTCACTTAGCCCCTGAGAAATATTACATAACATTTAGAAGTAACAGAAAGATGCAAGCTACAATATTCTACATGCTGTAACAAAATTATTTCCATGAACCATAATAATAAGAATAATGTATTATTGATTGCTAACTTTATTTGACTCAATTCCTCATTTGGAATCGTGCATCTCATCTTTGTGCCTAAGGACAGAGACAGACAGACAGATGGAAGGGATCATCCTGATCAGTCGGGTTTTCATTAAATGTGGGATAGGTATAAATGCTTTCACTAATTTTTCATTCCTCAGTTCTTTTGGTGTATGTGTGCCTTTACCATAATATGCCTTTCTCACCTTCTTCCTATCTTCAGCTGCTCTGCCAGTTCTTGTTTTCATGATTTAGTTGCAGCAGGTCCATTTTTATTTCAGCTGAAAACTCTAATAACATCTATGGCCTCTATTCCTCAATAACAGTTTTCAAGGTTTCAATATTTATTTATTTCTAAAAGGGATTTGTTGCCCTATGCAATGATAGAAAATAAAAATGGCTGAAATGCATATATAACACATGATGAAACAATAATAATTAAGCCACTGAGTATCAGAGATTAAATATTTAAAACTAATTCATTCATCATGTTAAAGCATTAAGGCTGAAGTTACACATTATAAATGCTATGGGGTGTTATGGAAAACATATTTTGCAATATATAGGGGTGGAAAGAGGAGAGGAGGCATTCCAACATTACAGCTGAGGAGGACCATCCTTAAATAGGCTCCTCCATCTCAGTAAGGGGAGATCACCCAGTATAAGAGCTTTAAAATGATGTGGGGTTCAGGAAGAAGTATACTGGGCTAGTAAAATGCATGTTATCTAGACCCAGTTCTTTCCAGGACGTTTTCACCATAGCCACGGCTAGCTTCACTTTTGCACTACACTTAGAAACAAATGAAAACGTTTCCTCACCTGGTTTTGAGAGTCTATTCCTTCCAAGTCCAGGCTGGAGAAGACTCTATCAGTGACGCACAAGGCAGTGCTCATACTTAACTGCTTATGCTGTCCCTGTCTCCCCATCTGCTGCTTTTCCTGTTTCTGGGTCATGCCTTCATGTTCTGCTTTTTGCAACATGCAAGCACTTTTTCAACTAGTCTCATTTTCTCCACATCAAGTTCTTTTGTTTTATACTGCAAATTGCATCTGTCTGCTTTTTGGAAAATGGCCTTTTTTGCTGGGATCTGCATTTAGTTCTTGTTGTTTCAGTTTATTTCCCAAAATGTTTTAAAACTTAGGAAAATCCTTTCAGAAAAACACTAAAATAAAATTTGCATCCACTAATTTATCCCTATTCCAAAAAAATCATTTCAAAACAAATGATTTATACTTTAAATTATTCAATTAATTTCTACAAACACATGCAGAAAAAACATATGTGATACCTTTATTCATTTCAATAAAGGTATCATGTATGTTCCATATTATTAAAAAGGGGCTCATTTCTCAGGCTTCTTCACAACATCCTTCAATTGGTAACAACAGCAGAATTATTGTCAAAAATATTCTTTCCTTAAAAATAGGCAGAATGAGTATGAATTGCAATGTTTCTAATATGCATGATACATATTTTTTTTAATATCTTTAATTGGGGTGACAATTGCTTTTCCTCCTCTGCCATCCTTCTTCAGCTGCTACTTTTCTTCCTGTTTACCAGATTGTTCATACTTGTCAGGATTAGCCCAGGACACTCCAGGAGACAGTACAGATTCAATTCAGCATGGTTTATTGGCTTCACTCCCGTTACAGAAATCTTCTCAGAGTGAAAGCAATTCCCAGAGTCACCCCACAAACATCCTGCATTCCTCAGGGAGGTGCCAGTCTCATCCTCTTATCTCTACCTCTCTGTTCTGGGGATAAGAGTACGCGCTTAACTCTTTCCGCTCTAGCTCTCACAATACTGTAAAAACAGCAGCCAATACAACTGTGTGTACTTAATTCAGATGAGTAAAGTCTAGCAATTATATTTTGCAATTGTGCTGGAATTCCAATGCTTACTTAGTTTGATTTCTTTATTTCTGGTTGGAATTATCCAGTCTGGTATGGAGCAGGAGAGGGGTTTTTGTCTATTATTAACCTAAAATTAGACAATTTGGGTATGCTCTGTTTGGGCAATTTGACAATCTTAAATTTGGAGGAAAAAATTGATTTCTCCAACCCTGCTATGCAGTAGTAAAATTTTATCATTTTTGTAGGTTTCATTGTAAAAAAATTAAAAAGCTGGCATGAAAGATAATGTAGAGATACTATGCTGCTAATTCTATTTCACACATTTTAGCAGTTGAGGTTTACCTCCACCTCAAAAAAGAAAGATTCTACAAACTGTAAATTATACATTCTAGTCCAAAAAAACTCACTGAAAAAACATTCTGAAAGTATTAAATTACAAAGATCCTAGGAAGAATCTAATATGGTCAGATTTGGATGTTACCATGTAAAATAATTGAGGACAAGGCAGAATTTTGACAAGTCCATGCAGAACAATTTAAATAATATTTTTGGTTTGTTGTTGTTTTTGTAAACCATGCAAAAGTATAGATGCAGTAGAAGGAACTATTTATGGTCTCTGAGTCCATCCAGCTGCTCATTGCAAGAATCTAAAATGGAGGGTGGCAGTCTAACTTCCATTTAGATATCTAAAGTGAAGGACAACTCATCCCCTCTCTGGAAGACTGGATCCGTTGTTGAATTTATTTTACTGGTAAGAAGCTTTTTCTATTATTCAGTTATAATCTGCTTTTCTGTCATATAATTCCATTATTCTTCATATTGCATTCTGGGATGACAAATAGCAGGTCTTGACTTTCTTCTGTGTGATTTCCTTTCAGGCATTGGGATACTTCTATTATATTCCCTCCCCCCCCCCCCCCCGCCCCCCAATCTTTTCAGGGATAATTATTTAGAATTTTTCTGATCTTTGTTTGTAAGACTTGTTACTTATATAAACAGAAATGCAGGAGAATGAATGAATGAATGAATGAATGAATGAATGAATGAATGAGGCTTATTTCCTCATTCCTTGATACTCTTGTTCTTCTTCTCCAAACCTATTAGTTTTCTTAATGTGTATATGAAGAACTGTACATAATACTCAATATGAGATCCAAACATTGCAGAATAAAATGAAATTATTGCTACCTATGATTTGGGGACATGGTTTGGAAACATCTATTGAGATAGTCCTTTGCATTTTTTAAAGCCACATCACACTGCTGGTCTATCACTGATACTTTTCAGTGAGTGGAAGGAATGGTAAGTGACCAAATCTTTTTCTCAAAACCCTACAATTCCTGTTATTATTCTAAAATGGTACAAATCCATTTTAAAATATGTATACAACAAACTGGATAATTAGATACACTAATACTTATGGTGCTCAGGAGTGCTTCCAGATGAATAGGTCTTAGCATGACCAAACAATTTTACTCAGCAGTTATTTCACCTTAATAGATTTCATGTGCAGAAAAGATAGACAGAAGGAGTGGTGGAAAAACATGGACATTTTTCATGTACAGAACATATAGATAGATTTTCTCCACAGTGATCTGTCCCTAACTTATTATCTCAGATTTTCCAATGATATACTACTGAGTGTATCCCCTTTGCTGCTGGTTGTCCTTTTTTATTTCCTTCTACCTTTCCCAGAATAAGAGCCTTCTCTAAAGAGCTAGGTCTTTGCATAATGTGTCCAAAGTAGGATAATTTGAGCCTGGTCATTTGTACCTTGAATGAGAACTCTGGATTGATTTGTTCAATGATACATCAGTTTGTTTTTTTGGCTATCCATAGTATTCTCAGGAGTCTTCTCCAACACCAAAGTTCAAAACCATAAATATTTTTCCTATCTTGCTTCTTCAAAGTCCAACTTCTGCTTCCATAGGTCATCACAAGGAATATCATAAAATCAATCACAATATTGATGAATTGATACAAATACACTGAAGGGACTTGCATCAAAACTCTGCACTATATTAGTAGTACAGTTAGGTATTTTAAAACCTGGAGGGACCCTTTTGAATGGTCATATATATTACATGGAAACTAAATAGCATTTCTTTATAGAATAAGATAATGTGTGCATGTGTATATACATATTATATCCATATTTTTGTTCATAATAGTAATATCTTACTGCATGTCTACCTTATTTGTTTGTTATTACTCTCTATATAACACTCCCCTGAAGGTCATTTGAGAGGTCCTGAGTTATCATGGGGTGGAGGTCTTAGATTTTAGACCATCTAACCACAGCAGCACACTATCCTCTACCCTAAATGCTCATGGTTCCAACCAATTGTTTCTTGAAAATGATCTTGTTAGTTTATTTTAGCATATCTGAAAACTTCAGGTCCCTGTTTTCCTACAAAGCCTGATGGCATCTTTTTTCTCAGTGGCTGTATTTTGCCTCAGTTCCTGTCAGCATATATCCATGAGTTTGCTACTAGGAGTGATAATTTGATTTCCTATGTAAGTATAAATAAGTGTACAAAAAAGTAGAAGATATTTAAATTAGAAAACTGAACCATTAAAGCAAATACCTTATTGTATCAAAACTACTACAAAAATCTGCTGGTAAATTTCTAGCTTTTAAAACACTAAACTTTCTTCCCACTTTTGTTTCATTGTTCTTCTTAATTAACCCAATAACCTATAAGGTTGTCCCAATCAAGTACAGGACAAGAACTTGCTTCCCAATCCTTGACTGAATCAATAGAACCCTACCAAAACTATCCACTAAAATACAATTTTTAATGGTAACAGAATAGGGAAAATATTTTTAAAAGACAAAGTTATCATATTAACTTTCCTATCAGTTTAGATTTTGTTGAAATTGATATCAATCACATGTAGTTTTGTTCTTGGTACAAACATTATTGGTTGGAGGGTGGTCTTAGACTAAAAAAAAGGTTGTAATCTTTGGTGCATAATTTTTTATACTAATTTTCATTTCAACTGTTTTTCCCAAAGAACATAACTCTATGGAATGAAAGCATCCACAATGTTCTTGAACCTTAGAATGTAGCCATATACTCTTAGAAATGCATAATATAAGTGCACTGTCAAATAAATGGCATATGTAATCCTTCTATCTTTTAAATATGAGTAATTGATTGATTTCCTTCTTTTTTTTTTAAGCATTATCAGAACATTTATTTGGAAGTATTTTTGAAGAAGGTGTTTTGCTTACTTTATTATAATAAAAAAGAACATGTACATACTTGCCTGTTTCTCCTTTCCCTCCCCCAGCTCCCCTGCCCCCAGTTTTATTCTAGAAGTTCAGACTGGAAAAAGATTATGTCAGTTTTACGTCTGTATGAAAAGAATACAAGGACTCAGTGGAAATTTTGAAGGATCTTACCGGGAAAGTTCAGCATATTTAATGAGCTCTGTCAAACTAAACAGAGTGCTTAGAAATAATGTTTCTATTTGACACAGATGATTTAGCTACCTCCTCCCTTCTTCTCTCAAAATCTATCTATCTAAACAGATTCTGCTAGGGCTAAGGCTTAGTAAACTCTGATTACAATTTTGTTCCTCTTCTGTAGAGGAGAAAAAATCCTCTTGTTCTTTTTTAGCGCTTGAGCACAGTGTCCTTTTCTGTCCTGCTGGCAGCTGTTTATACAGTACTTACCTGTTCTTAGTAAGTACACCTTTAGCAGAATGCCTTTGAAAATAAAACACTTAGGGGGAAATATGCTAGCACTGTTTTTATCAGCATGTAGACCAATAACATTTGGCTGACTGCTTTTGCAAACAGAATGCTAGGCTACATTCAGAAAGATAATGTGTGTGTTATTATCTATTCAATCAGCACCTGAAGCAAACACTGGAGGAAAAAATGAGTAGGAACAAAATGTAAGCAGATGGGATAGGGGCTAAGTGAACTGTGGGACAGAGGTTACATTCCATTATGTTCACCCCACCATGGAAAAGGGAATAAAGGTTCGTAGGTCTGAGCCACGGAGAAACATTTAGACTCAGTCATATCCCACCACCAGATAAATTATCTATTGAATCTTTTTGTTGCATACTTTGACATCTATGATATCTATGTTCATAACAGAAAGATAAAATGTGTTTTTGGGGCATCTTATAAATGTGCTAAAGATTTCTGTACAAAGCATTTTGAATAATCTAGTTGAAGAAGCTGGAACCACTGCTCTCTACTTCATTGGGTAGAAGTAACCAACTTACCATCAACATCCTGAAAGCCATATTCTATAGCCTAGAAGAGATGCCCACAATTTCTTCATCTTACTATCAATCCTCCATTCAAGCAAAGAGACAAGTTAATTTGATCAAGTTCAGGGGTAAGGAACTTTGAGTGTCCATATGAATATGTATGTGTCTTTCTGTTTGCCTTTCATGATGTTTCACCTTCTGACTTCCCAAAGCATTTTTGTATATTATTATTATTATTATTATTATTATTATTATTATTATTATTAATAATAATAATAATAATAATAATAATAATATCACTATCATTTGTCATTGCATTGATTCCTCTGTCAACAATACTGAACAAGTCAGGACATGGCTATCAAACATCAAAAAACATCTGCCAGGTTATCCTACCTCCTTTACATGATTGATCTGAAGCTGCATGGAAAAACACCATCTGAAATGGAATCACTGCTCAACACTGTCCAAATATACAGCCAAGATATTGCAATGAAGTTTGGACTGGACAAATGAGCCACCCTTACCATCAATAGGGGAAAAATAGTGAAAACTGAAGGAATCAAGATGCCCTAAGGAAATAACATCAAGAGTATGGATAAAGAAGATCACTACAAATACCTGAACATCTTTTAGGCTGACAACATCAAGCACACTGAAGTCAATAAGAAGAGTAAAGAAGATCTTAAACTCCAAACTCAGTGGCAGAATACCATCAAGGCAATTAACACCTGGGCAATTCCAATCATTTGATATACTGCTGGAATAGTGGATCAGATTCAGGCTTAACTAAAAGCCCTGGATAGGAAGACCAGAAAAATAATGACAATGAATCATATCCTTCATCCACACAGCGATGTTGACAGACTCTACTTACCAAGGAGCATTGGTGAGCATGGAATGTTGCAAGTACATCAGACAGCTGAAAAAGAAAAAAGGACATTGGAAGAATATCTGAAGGACAGTGAAGAAGATGCACTGAAACCAGTACACCATGAAGACTTACTGAATACCAAAGAAACCAATCTTTGATGGAAGGCATGAGTGAGGAGGATCATGGCATGGAGGTCCAAGGTCATAGGGAGGGGGAGAGGAATCCCAAGCATCTCCTCAGCCCTCAGCCACAGCGTGTGAAAGTGAAGAGAAGGAGACTGGCACCACCCTAAGGAATTCAGAGTATTGAGTTGCTGTAGTTGGGGGTTAGAGTTAGTCTGGAGAGATTGATGTCAGGTTCAGACCAAGAAACTCAGTGGGACCATTCAGGAACAGTTCAGTTACTTTATTAGCTTACATCTACTAGACAGAATCTCTCCAGACTAACTCTAACCCCCAGTGACAGCAACTCAACACTCTGAATTCCTTAGGGTGGTGCCAGTCTCCTTCTCTTCACTTTCACACGCTGTGGCTGAGGGCTGAGGAGATGCTTGGGATTCCTCTCCCCTTCCCTATGACCTTGGACCTCCATGCCATGATCCTCCTCGCTCATGCCTTCTATCACACAAACTGGCTTATAAGAAAGACCAAATGAAGAACAGAAAAGAGACATGGCAAGGCAAAGTATTACATGGCCAGTACACACACACACATGCAAAACTAGCAGACAGAGCAGACAACAACAAGACCTGGCAATGGCTAAGAGCAGGAAAGTTCAAGAAAGAGACAGAGGGGCTAATTCTGGCTGCACAAGCCTTAAGAACAAATGCACACAAAGCCAGAATTGAGAAGACAGCAACAGACAACAAATGCCATCTCTGCAAAGAAGCTGAAGAAACAGTGGACCATCTAGTTAGCTGTTAATTGTTGATAAGAAAGACAAAAAGTCAGGGTAGTGGACATTGCAATACCTGGAAACAGCAGAATAGAAAAGAAAGAACTGCCAAAAATCACAAAATATAAAGACCTGCAAATACAAGTAGAATGACTATGGCAAAAGAAAGCAAAGATAGTGCCAACAGTTATAGGAACCTTAGATACAAACACAAAACATCTGGAGCACCACTTGAAGACCATCAGCATTGACAAAATCACCATCAGTCAATTGCAAAAGGCAGATTTACTTGGAACAGCTTATATCATGCAACAATACCTTTACCACCATCAAACAACAACCTGCCTATCCCAGGCCCTGGAAAAATGCCAGATCCAGTCTAAGCATCTGGCTGACTGTGTGACCAACCATCATCATCATCATCATCATCATCATCATCATCATCATCATCATCTAGCTGAATCTTTTGTAACCCAATAAAAGAAGCAAATTATTAGTGTCCTTTCTTAAAAAGACTTGATAAAGGAATCATAGTTCCATATGCAAAATTAAACAACAGAGAAACCTGAAGAAGTTAGTAATTTCTTCACCTGAATTAGAGTTAATTAAGGGGGGGGGAACCTTTTGAAGGTTCCTCATGCTTTGAAATTGGTTCCATCTTTTAAATGACTATTAATTTCATAAAATGAAAATAAGCCATATGCAATAAAATAAATATGTCTTCTTACTGCATTGCCTTTAATATGCTGCTCCAAACCATATAGAATTCTCAGAATCCCAGTTACTAATGCATTGAAAATACAAGCAGAATTGCCCCAAAGGGAATATCAGTTTCCAAGAAGTATCATATTCAGGTACTGGACTCAAGACAATTTGAAACAGGAGTCTTGTAACATTGTTAAGGACTCATAGGAGTTGAGTAAAAGGTTTATTGCATATATATCTTTTGGGGAGGGAAAAAGGGAATATAACATGTTTATTTCATTCTTACCCCAACTAGGTGACAATGAAATAAAGAAAAATAGTAGATAGTATGAAAAATCTCTCCCTATATAACATAGTAAAGGAAAGGTAATAAAAACATTGTCCTCTTTCAAAATTTGAAATTCAGTGATTAATTAATATCTGTGATCTTAGTCATCCCTCTATTATCTCTTTAGATAATTGCTAATTATCATCCCTGACAGAATACGGAAATGAAAATTTAATTCAATCTCTTCATGTTTTCCTTTTCTCTCTTCACATGAATATCCACATCTACTGTTCTCAGGAACAGAACAGAACAGAACAGAAAGGCAACTGATTCTCAAAGTTGGAAGAACTTACCAGAATTTGAAAATATCAAGTTGACAGAAAAATGATCAAAATGCTATCTTTAATACTCAACAATAGCAATATGCATCATTACCCTGTTCTGTCTCTGTTAAATTATACTTTTTACAAAAATTTGGCTTTAAAATATTAAGGCAAACACTAATTTTCTGAGCCAAAGTATTGTTCTGGAAAATCAACCTGGTCAAGAAAATGAACTGTGAGTTACTGTATTTTCCAATTATATCTCTCGTTCTGTTCTTACAGTTTCAGCAAAGGAAATATATGCTCACAGCTATTGTTGACTGACAAATAGAATGGATAAGTGGTATTTGCATTTTCCCCATATTCCTAAAAATACAACAGAGGGAAAACATTCTTTGGAAAGAAAAAAACAAACAAAACTACTGTAACATTCAGAAGAAGGCATATTTCATAATGAATATTTTTTTTATATATACAAGAGCACAGTGCTGTTGGAGTGAAGTAGCATGACATATAAACCCCATAAGTAAAACTAAAGAAATAAATAAGTAAATAAATACTTCACCATGGAATTTTTTCAGCCGCTGTGGTAACACTTGAAAACTTGGATGAAGGATTTAAACAATAAGCTTCATCTACATGGCTCAAAGCTTTGAAGCAAGATCACCAAACAATGGGAAGAAACAAAGGACCACCTTTGTCTAATGTATATTGATTAATCCAAAGCAACTAGATCAATTCAGAGCCACGCATAAAGTGTGGAGATACTTATATGTAAGTCATATTCCTACAAAATCACTTTTAGAAATTTGCTCAAGGTAAAATGACAGATCAACAAGCAAAAGTAAATATTTCCTCTGGGTGAGCAATGAAAATTCTATTTTCCAAGAGCTAAGTACAGTATCTTTTTTTTCTAGCACCAAATAAGATCTCAGACATACAGACTTCTCTCTTGGTCATTAAACTGCTCTATTACCTCATATTGCTTCAGTTTTTTAAATGCACTTAATCTCTGGCAGTTCATTATTTTCCATTAATTTCAAAGTATCTATCATTTCATGAGCATTATGATTATTTGAAGGCAACAGAAATAAGTAAATGTTGGAGTTACTGGTTTTACAATATAAGAAGGCATTACAATATAAAAATACTTTCAGTTATAATGTGGTTTTGTTTTTTTTTCATTTTTCTCCTTTTTATATTATTCAGTAGTCAGATATTGATATTTACTACATAGAAACATAATTCAGATTTATTCTAAATTGCCCATTAATGCCACATTCAATTTGCGTAGGCTTTTGTAATTTCTAGTTCAGTGCTCTGACTGGTCAAAATATCCCATTTTAACTTTTTAATTCTACTCAACCATACAGTCTGAAACTTTACAGGTTTGTGTCATAGATTCCACTTGAATCCCTTGTGTGACCACATTCTCTGTTTATGCTTTCTCTCTCTCTCTCTCGTGTGTGTTGCTTATTAGATTATTTAATACAAAATGTATTTAAGTATCACACTTCTTCTCCAAGGAGCATAAAGCAGCTCCCCTCCATTTATTTCTGTAAAACAACCGTCTCTGATTAAGGTGTGAGAAAGTGAGTACAGTAGGCCCTAACTACCTAACATTTATGGCTGAAGAGAAATTTAAATTAAAGTGTCTCTAGGCTTAGTCTAACACTTTCCTGGGTCCCTAATATGGGAAGGCATAGATTTCTTATATTAAAGATATATTGCAATCCATAATGCACTTTGATAATACTTAATAGAACAGTACACAACTTTCAGAGAAGATGAGGTCAATGCTCCAAAGCTGGACAGACCCAAATCACAAAGAAGGCATGGCCTGGAAAATAAATATGATTTTACTTAAATATTTAATTTGAATTAGGTACAGTTAACATAATTAAATATATATGTTGTGCTTTTTACCATAATATTATTTTAAAAATTACACTTTCATGGTGTATACTTCACTTGGCAGCTAGGTGAACTGCAACCATGGCTTGTATATCTCTGCTTTATATATATATATATATATATATATGTAATGCATGTATATGAATTCTATCTTGTCTTTCTACTCAATGGCATACTCAAAGCAACTCATAACAAAAGCTTGTGTGATCTTAGAAATCATTAAGCTGAAATTAATAGCCAAAAATCAAATCCACAATTGTCTTGGAGATAAATTAACTTAATATAACTCACAGTACAAGTCATATGATTAATCTGCTTTACAAGGGTTGGATTAGACATGCTATTGGGTTTAAAGAATAAGCTGCACTTTTTCAAATGGAACAATTTTTTCTTTAAAGCAGACTAGTTATTTGTATTTATTAAAGTTACCCAATTACAGTTGACTTGTCTGGAAGGACAGAAAGAGGCATAAATGTCAAGAGCTTCTGTTGTCATCATCTTCTATGAATGTGATTGTATACAAGAATGCCTGCAGATTTTAATAAGTAACAAATATTATGAAATAGAAGGCTTCCTTAAAAAAGTCTGTTGTGAGTTCATTGCTTGATGAATAACTTCCTCTCAAAAGTTAAAGATTTATCTGTCCAGCTTGCCAGAACTGGAAAGTGTTCACCTATCTTTGGAAAAACAGCAAGGAACACGGCTAATTGAAACTCAGATCCCTTCCTCTCATCCTTGCTAATCTTGTTTTCACCATTAGTTGAGTCACAAAAGCCTTTCTGGCTGAGCTCAGGCAGGTTGGTACAAGAACAGAGAGTTCCTATCTTATCCAGGACCAAGGCCACTTTCTAAAGGTTTGAGGGAGGGAAAAAAGTATTTCTTAATTGTATCTCGCTGTCTTCAGGCATTGACTTGAAAGTGGGAGGGTTTTCAAACTCTGCAGAAAATGGGGTGTACACTTTCTCCTTCCTCTTTCTCTTCCTGGGTTCCACATATTAAGCTAAAGAGCCTGAAAGGGAAATATGACAGTGTTTGCTAAAATGGGAATTCAGCACTCTACGTGATCTAGATTCTTGCACTATTAATATCCCAGATTTATTTATACTTAATTTTTATTTTACAGCATAAAATATACACTGCTCAATCCAAAAGAACTCTGAGTGGTGCACAGCAGCATAGAAAACAAAATATGTCAAAACAGAAGTTTCCAAACAAATATTTAAATAAAAATAGTTAAATGATTAAAATAAAAATAGCTGAAATTACATAGATGCTCACAATCAAGTCTACTGACAATGAAGGCTTGTTGCAATAATACTGATTTTAACTGTTTAAGGGAAATTAACAGGTTAGGGTAGGGTACATCTGATGAAGGGGTTACAAAGGATGGGAGCTACTGTCATCTAGTCCATGCCCCTGAGGGAAAGAGGATTCTCAACAGGCCCTCACTAAATGACCAGACCAGATGGGCATATTCAAATCTAGCAAGGCATTTCCTGGTGTAAGTGCTGTCAAGTAAAGGACCAGCACTTTGACTTGAGTCCAGAAGCCTACTGTCAGCCAATACAGTGACCTTAAAATTTATGTTACAACAGTGGTGTAGTTCCACCAACATTCTAGCCATCACATTTTCTACTAACTGCAGCTTCTGAGGTATCTCCAAATACGGTCCTACATAGAGTAGGTTGCAATAGTTCAACTGAGTGGTGATCAGGGTATGAGTTACTGACTTCAGGGTACATTGTACAGAGAGATGATCTCACATTTGAGTCAATGTGAATGTACCTCCTTTTCAGTCCTCCCAGCTAAATACACAAAGATTAGGGAGACTAAGAGATGAGGCTACATGACTAGGATCATTCTTTATCCAGTATAAAGCCTTAAAACACCAACGTATGTTTAGTCAATAAAAAGCAAAGTCCTCAAATCAAGCAGGAATTCATGTAGCTTTCTTTGCAATGTTAGATCAGTACATTACTGTCTTCTGGATTTTTTTTTTTTTTTTACTTCCCAATCTGTGTGTATTCCTGAACACAACTCTTGCACATTTCTACTTTTTTTTTAGAAATACTATAGCACAATGTATAAGTATAGAGATATATTAAAACCAGATAAGAGCTACGCTGAATCAAATGAATAGCCTATCTAGTCCAACATTTTGTTCCTGCAGTAACTAATTAGATACCTTGGGGAAGTCCACAAGCAGAAAATAAATGACAGTACCATGAAATTTATTTTCCTTAGCAATTAGTATCAAGAAACTTACTGCCTCTGATACTGGAGTAATAAAGATGCATAATCATTAATAGCTATTGAGTTTCATGGTGCATGCATATGTCTAATTCCCTTTTAAATTGTACAAGCTGGTAATTATCAATATGTTGTAGCCATAAATTCCATACTTTAACTATGCATTGTAAAAATATCCAATTATTTTTATCTGTCCTGAATCTTCCACAATCCTGTTTTGTGAGAAATTTTAATACTTTGAAAAGCAGGGGGGGAAAAAAACTTTGTCTATTCACTTTCACCACACTGAATACAGTGGTATCTGCAGCTAGTTGAGTTTTCATCAGAATGATGAAATCCACATCATGATGTCACAACGTGATCTCTGCCCCGTTATACTTTTATGTGACATCATGAAGCAAATAGAAAAGGGACAGAATTTGTGCTGTGATATTGTGATGCACTTGCTCCCTGACAATGCCCATGTGAAAATTATTTTATATTTCTTCTGTTTTCCTTTAGTTATTCTTTTCAGAAGCCAAAGAGTGCTAAATATTGTAACTTATCCTCATAAAGGAGTTGTGTTAATTCCTTGATCAGGTTAGTTGTCCTTTTTGGCATCATTTCCAGTACTAAAATTCATATTTGAGGAATAATTGCAACATATATTTGTATAAAGGTACCACATCATTTGCAGTTTTAGTTTCAATTCTTTTCCTAACGATCTCTGATAAGGAATATGCTTTGCTTTGCTTTTTCTTCTTTTTCCATAGCACCCTTCTCTAAACAGAAGGCACAGTATATGTAAGGAGGACATCATTAAATCAGAGAAATCATCTCTGTCATGCTTAGAATCATACAGCTAAATTGCTAAACTTGACTTCAAAATGTTGTGACATTTAAGGAGTAAATCTGTTCTGCATCAGTCTTTCTTTATAGTGTGGTTTCAATGGTCCAATAGCTTTTCATTTCTCCCTTCTGTCTTTATCGGCCATTAAATCATGTCCACACCTATGTGATAGGAAACAATAATGTTTATATGGAGTGTGGTTTCGTCTTCTAGCTTACTTTTAAGTTATGAAATGTTGACTGAACCAAGCATAGGAAATTTAGATTACACCTCAGGATGTTTTTCTGGTGAAACCGTTATGTACCCACTTTATCAAAGTACTAGTCATTCTCAAATCATTATGCCAGTGACAGCTAAGGATTTTCACTGATATCTCTAACACATAAATGGAATGTTATTAATGGCAGTGCTCCTGATCTTAACTTTCCCTAGCAGTGAAAGCAGGTAGCAGTGAAAAAAAAAGGACACCACTGTTATGTCATCTGCAGTATGAACTATGACTATAAATGTTCTATGAAAATTCTGGGAAATACAGTGAATTCTATAAAGCAATCATAGATGCTTCAAATCACATCTGAAGCTCCAGAACAGAAGGTTGTAGGCTGGGGAAGAAGAGTTTGACTACAAAGAACAGTATGAATGTAATGGTGCTGATGCGTTTAGTAATCAGCTAAGTTTCCCAGGGCACCTCTTCTGGGATTTCAAGATAAATTTACTTGGAGAGAAGGATGACACCCCAGCCCATTTTTGTGACATATGTGAATTACCAATTACAATATATGGATGCATGATACCCCGCAGATATGTTTTCTGCTATGAGTGTGCTTTTACTTTAAAGAAAGGTGACAAGACAAGACATATCCAGTGCAGCGAAATGAGCAGTGTATTTGTAGGTCTCTTTTAATGTGTAATATTTCACAAGGGTGCAAGAGAACATACTTATCCCAGAGAGATGTACAGGTTCATATTAACCATTATATGGGAGTTGGCAAGCTGGTAGTATACCCTTTGCTAGAACCTTTGCATCTTCCTGTTGCTTCTCATCCTGCTGAAATCCCAGAGCATTACATAATGCCACTTAATAAGCATCAACAGCCACATTCCACCAAAGCAACACACCATGATGCCGCTTCTGCCATTGCAGCTTGTGCCAGCTGAGCATTATAACTAACCATATGAAGACATCTATGCATCTCTAGCAGGGATGTCCATGGCTCATCCTCCCCTGTGTCCAGTCAATCAAGATGCAATTTCCATTTCAACAAGAAAGCAAAGAAATCTTTATAGTGTCCCAGTTCAGGATGATTCAGACTCTGGCACTCAATAGCCATTTCCACCTACCCCGCACATCTGCTCACCATCATCCTCAACATCAGGCCCAACCAGTCATATCCTAACTGCATCATATTACTCCACCACATCAACATTATGCACCATATACTCCCCCACCTCTACCAATAAGTCACCCGGTGCAGCTTCCTCTCCAGGCTTCAGGTACTCCTCATCTGGTTTATAGTCAAACTTTACCTCCTCCAGTGACCTCTGCTTCTCCACCCCTCCCCCTGGATACTTAATTGCAAAACATTCACCATATATAAATGATCCTCCACCACCAGCAATGTAAATGCACCCTGTCCTCTGCATCGCTAGAATGCTAATGCTTTGCCAAAATTCAGTGAAACCAAGGAATTTTTAGTCCTCTCTTCACTCAGACAGGCAAATGAGCCTAGAGCTGTGGCCAGCTCCAAGAAGGCCACCACCACCACCTTCTCAAGCTCCACTTCCTGGACCATATCATCCTGACCAAGCAAGATACAGGCCATACTATCAATGTTAGTCAAATCACTACTAATGATACAACAATAGCATTCTAACCAGCCCCTTTTAATGAATCTGACTGTTTAAGAACTTTCTTCTTTGTTTTGCCTTGTTTTTTTGAAAAATAATATACTTCTGATTTTAAAACTCTCTCTTGTAAAACCAAGCTAACAGTGCTGGAGCCCAAGCACTGGGAGTCTGGGCATGGCAATTGTTTCTTCCAGTAGAAGCACAAACCATTCCTTGAAATACAAAAATGTTACATGACTATTTCTGAAGCTACCTATATTTGTGGAGCTGAAACAATACTTTCTAATTCAGTGATTGGTTCTATTGTAAGGATACCTTGCAATCACAAAAACCCAGTAATTATTCTATGTTTCCAATAAAGGAGATTATGTCATTTCAATGCTGCGACCATAGCATTGTCAAGACTTTCAGGAGTGAAGAAATACAACTCTTAGAATTTCTGACTAGAATTGTGAAAGCCCGTACTTTTTGCAAATGCTGCAGGTTACAGCCCTCATAATTGTATAAAGTGCCAAGTTGAAACTTGGACTTTTTCCATGCAGTGTACTGATTGGGAAGAGGACATCAAAATCTCCTCCTGCCCTTCCATGCTGCCCTCCAAAAAATCTTCAAAAGGTGAACTCTTTTATTGGCTATAGATTTTAGCACAGGATATTAACGAGCATAAGGCAGATAAGATTTATGTTACAACATGGGTTGCTTACATACTGTATAAGTTAAAGGCATGAGATGATTGAAGAACAGAGAAAGCCAGTCCCCAAATTATTCCTTCATTGTAGTTTGCATTGAAGATTTATTCAGAAACACTTTCTGCTACTGCCAGACTGTGTGCCCTTAAAATCAAAAAGATGGTATGCCTTTTTCAGAAGCATGGCCATTATCTAATTAGGAATGTCTGTAGGAAATTATGAATATAGTCTTTCAGCAAATAATTTTTCTTCCTAGACCCTTAGAAAAATCTACCTCTTCTCCCTTCCTGCCAAATAGGATGATACTCCCCCCCAATTTACCCAGACCATTGGCACTGTGGCTTCTCTCCAACTCATGTGCATCTCTGCTAGTCCAACTCTGACACCACCTCTCCCTGTTTCAGTTGTGCTGATCAAGTCCAGGATACACTGAAGGAATACTGTAGCTGCTATTGTTCTATTTAGTCCACAGCCTGCCTCAGCATTTATGTCTTTAAGGGAGGGGGCCTCAGTACAGCAAGCTTCAATGACTTCTGACAAAGATCCATAGCAACTTTCTCCAGGAAGTTTCAATTTAGTATAATTTGTACCTGACAGTCTTGACCTTATTCAAACTATTGAATTTCCACCCAGGCATAGTCTGTGACACAAATTCCAGTTTGGGGGATAGTTACAGTCAACATTCATTAAGGTTCAGGCTACACAAAGCCACTGAAAAAGCAAGAGACATGGATTCCCAAAGGAAAAGAACTTTGTTCTTTGCAGCTTCTGTGAAAGAAATATGAGCCATTGAGCCAAGCAGCAAATTACAAGCTTCCTAAAACCTGAAAACAGGAGAGCATCTCAGATTTATTTTATATAGATAGATATAGATATATATTGTATGCAACAGAACCATGCTTTTCTATCTATTGTCTCCTTCAGAATATGTTTTTCCTCAGCATTTTTCCAAGAATAACTTCGTCAAATAATAAAGCAGGTAGCAATCAGAATTTGAAGCACAGTATCTCTGAAGCAAGTACTCAGAAAAACATTATTGTTTTGAAGTTGAGAAAATACAAGTTATCATGCATGTTTAGCTTGAAACTATAGTTCAGAACACCAATCTTCCAACTCTGGAAGCCAGAAATATTTATTATAGCATTATGACACAATTTTCTGGCTATCAAGTCTCCACTTTCTCTGATAAGAAGTAAGCAAGAAGGATTTTTCAATTTCATTGATACATTTTCAAAAATATATCTAGGAGATATTGGGAGTATCCTATA
Organism: Liasis olivaceus; assembly: GCA_030867105.1. Taxonomy (NCBI): domain Eukaryota; kingdom Metazoa; phylum Chordata; class Lepidosauria; order Squamata; family Pythonidae; genus Liasis; species Liasis olivaceus. The sequence goes on along the minus strand of CM061352.1, from coordinate 80,187,110 downwards.
ACTGGGGCATCTAGTTATGGTATAAGAGTAATAATGTTAAAGAAGTATTTGAGGAGTTAAAGTTGGAAGATACACTTTTTCCTTGGTTGCAAAGTACTCAGAAGCAACAACATTTTGCAAAGGAAGAAAGTCTCTCTCCCTCTCCCTCTCCCTCTCCCTCTCCCTCTCCCTCTCTCTCTCTCTCTCTCTCCCCCCCTGCCCCCTGCCCCCCACCCATGCTCAGCTTTCAAGAATAAGCTACAGGTCAGGTCCATACATTGCCATACTTAGAACAGACCCATAATAAACTTAAGTTGATTTCAATAGGTATATTCTATTCCATTAAATAAATACTGACTCCATGTAGATAAGAGTGTGAATCAAAAGACTTTTTAAGGATGGCACAGAATATTTTCCAGAACGTCTTGCCTCTGGAATCAGGCATTCTGCTTAGACAGCCAGATCACAAGAATTTTTTTTTCTCCCCCAGGTATTATAGAAAAAGGAGGAGGAGGAAGATACATTTCTCCGATTAATTTTTAAGATTCGTTAGCCTTCCAAAAATCAAACCAATCTGTGGAAGAGTTCATTTTTTCTGAACCTCCCCCCAAATTGCAGATGCTACTTACACACACATTTAACTAAATTTAAACTTTAATTTAATTCAACCCACACATGCCTAATGTAGAATTAATGGCAGAATTTTATAAGACTTTAAAAAAAAGATTAATAAAGAGACATGGCAAAAGAGATGCATGACTAATCTTTGGATCGGTCCTTCCCAACTGAATTTAAATCATATCCATAAGTTGCTTAGGAACATTCTGTATGGATGTTTCCTCGGTAAGATTTGAAGGAGGCCTAGAGTTCAATACTTGACTTGATCTATTGATACATTGAAACAATACATAGAGTGCAAAAATAATTTTTATAATCTGAATTGTCATTCAATTTGCAGGGTTTTTTTCCTGGCACTGAGATTTTAAACTATGCCAACACATATTCTCAAAGGAAATGAACACATGCTAACATTTACACAGCTCAGCAACTTTATGTACAACTTCAGATTGCTGTACTATCCAAGCCACCTAACTTTGCATCCCATATGCTAACAGAGAAGTTAATTGTGCAAAAGTTAATAAATAACTCAGTGTTTAATCTGTTGGGAGATCAGGACAAATCCATAATGCAATACAAAATGTTCTGTTAAGGTTACTAGCAGGAACTGTACATTTTCTCTGAAGGAAAAACATCCAATTGTTAATAAATATCGTGCTATTGCTAGTATATAATTTATATTGATCATATATGAGGTAAGTTAATCAACAGAAAAACATACAGCTCTTTAGAGATAGGCATTTCCCCTTTTCATCATTGTCAAATCTTTGTAATAAAAAGTGATAACTATTAGCAAAAAAGCTAAAAAGCATCTCCTAATTTTATTACCTTGAAGCCAGAGTCTAACTTCAGAGATTCTTCCCAGTTTTCAACTTTTAAGGTGGCTGAAAAGGAACATTATTAAGTGCATGGAGAATGGTAATTATATTTAATTTGTATACTTTCCATTTTAATTAAAATTAGAATTGAAGAAACTTAATGTATTTTCCAACCTAATTGGTCCTTGTCTTGGCCAGAGGCATCCACATGTAACAGAGGTGGAGCTTCAATCACATGATTGCAGCCTACATCTTGCTTTTGGCTTTTTGCTTTTTGCTTTTTGTTTTACATTTTTGTCTCTGTAACCCCACCCCCACCCCTTTGTGGTCACTCCTGATCTTTGCACCATCCATTTCTGGAATATTGCTTGTCAACATTTGTATTAGGCATCTTTTAACAAAGGGGTAAGAAGTCAAGCAATTTGGTCAATTTTTAAAAAGTTGTTTCTTTAATGCAGTCTTTGTGCAGACTTATTACGCAAGTAGATTTCAGTTCTGAGATCCCTTGTTTCTAAGATATTATATAAGAGTTACTCCTAATTCTCCATTATTCAAATATTGCTTCCCAACTAAATTAATTCTCTATACATAGGGGATAAAAAGCACTCACAATCTGAAGGGCAAGCTAGATGGAAAACATATCCAAGCACTTTATTATTAATGGAAAAAAAGTTAGTTGTTTCCAAGGCAGCAGCTTTCTGTTTTCACTCTTCATACATCAAGCACAAACATAGGTAGAATAAGATTCCACAGCAACTTTGTTTGCATTATATAAGTATTGAGTAAACTTCAGTAAAGAAAGGCAAACTTGTATCTTTCAAAGACATTTTATTTTTGAGCATTTGCTCTTAAATGGGACATAATCTAAATACAATAATGAAAGTAATTTACCAGATTGGTCTGAATGCAGATGAGGGGAATACAATAGCTATAGGTATGCTGCATCACTGATAATGTTATCCATGCATTTGCTAGTCCATTAGTGAAATGGTTTGTCTGAGAGATTTGGAAACTGGAAAGCCAGCCCAGTCTTATACATTTGCAAACATGCACACAAAGCAGATCTCTAAAGCTACTAAGCATATGGATCACATTCCAATATACCAATTGAATCTTAGGGTGGGTGACATTCAGGCATTATATGACATTCCCAAGTTCTTCTTTACTATTCCTACAACTGCTAGAATTCCTAAAACACCTGAGTGGCATCCACCCAAAGATTCAATTCACTATCACATCCCCTATAGCTGTGGACAGATATACCTTGGTACTACAAAATGCAGTTTTACACTTGATTGAAGGAACATGAGAGGCACTGCAGACTAAGAAATCATCAGTAGTGGAACATGCGCTGCACCATAATGATCATAAAATTCAAATTCAACATAAAATTCAATTCAAGCACACACTTGAATTAAAGTGCTGTCAACAACTTCAGACTATTATGTACACCTGCACAGAGAGCTATTAAGACCCACCAACAACCCAACAGCTTCAACAAGAAAGAAGAAAGTCCGAAGGTTAACAAAGGTTAACAAAGCCTGGTTACCTGCCCTGTACCACACTAAGATCCTGCCCCAAAACAGACCAATCAGGAATCAGCTCCTCAAAATGGGCAAATGAGAAATTTGCCCAGATAAGACCCCAATCAGGACTCATCTGCTCAGAATAACCAACCAGAACCCAGCACAAATCAAGAACCAATCAGGAATCAGCACTGCTAAAATGTCCAATTAGAAGCTGACATGAACAAAGAACCAATCAGGAACCAAGACCATTAAAATTACCAATCAGGATCAGGCAAAAACAATGAACCAATAAAAGACCAGTCCCCACCAACCTGCACCAACCAGCTCAGTTAAAGGCCAATCAAAGAAAATAAAGGAAAGCTGGCTATAAAGACAGAAGCCCAGTTAGTCCTTGCTCAGTGGTCTGCATAGTAGATTTGTTCTCTAGATCATGGTTACTAAACCTTGAAGCCCAATACTGTCCAAGTCATACCAGCTGTAAAAGCCTAGACCAGTATATTGACTACATCACTCTTTCACTTTTTCTTTGCAAAAACAGGCACTGAAGAACATCCTCCAATCACATCTGGGTTTTGTACTGTAATGTTTATATAATGTTTCTTTTGTCTTATGTTGGCAGGAGTTATATCCTGAAAATGTTCTCTTACATATACAAGAGCTTCACAGATCCAAAATATAAGCCTACAATGTCATGTGTTTTCATATGTCTTTGTCAGTTGAGCCAATTAACTTAGAAAGTTAATTACTTCTCCTATTGCTACAGAGGAAATACTGTGAGGATAGTTTTATAGCGTTTTCTGGAGAACTGTGTGATCTGTGGAGATGGATTCCTTGCCAACTTAAAAGGACCTTCAGCAACCAAAGCTTGAAGATACCCAGAGGGCAGTGAGAATATCGTTATGAAGCTTCAGTGGGTTTTGGGGGCTGGAATTAAGTATCTACTGTATAACAGCATACTGGCTGAGAAAAGGCAACATAAGGAAACAAATGCTATGGTGAGGCAATCTTTTGGATTTTGATACTGAAGACTGTACAACTGCAGTAGCAATCTCCCCATGGTTGGCATGTAAACCTGAAAAATAATGCAGCAGTTCTACTTCTTGGGTTCACACTCCTGTATATTCTGAGGCACCTTTTCTGAATCAGATACAAAGCATTATCCAGCCTAACTTATACAAATATTTAGAAGATAGAAACTTTAAAATCTAATTGTCTTATTCAAGATTAATTGAACTTGCTTGATCAGATTAAGAGAACATTTCTTAAACACTGAGATTTGGATGGTGTGGATTTTCAAAATCTTTACAAGGCTTTAGACCCCAACCCCTATATACTAGGCTTGGTCAATGAGAATGTTGCATCTATCTGCCCCACTGACAGCAGAGCTGTCCTCCAAGGCCATTCCTGAGCATCTTCTCCTTATTTTTTCTTCTGTCTCCTGACTCATGTCAGCACAGAAGCCACCAGCCTGACTGCAAAACCCATATGCTACGGTTGGGTTTCTTTTTTTCTAAAAAGTATGTAGTCTTTATACAATAGTTGTACAATTATATTGCTATTTAGTTTATCTTTAATACTATTAATTATTAATTAAGGTTTTTAAAGAAACATTAATTGCAATGTTTTTAGAATTTAATGAATTTATTATTTTTAGCATATATTTATTGGATCTTTTTCAGCCATTTACCTACTTTTATATTTACATTTTATGGACTGTTTTTACTCTGATTGTACCTGTTTATTTTTATGCCTGTTTTTATTCTGCTTCAATCATAATGCTTTTTATAATTATTATAAACCACGTTGGGATTTTCCAGATAAGAAACAATATATTAATAGTATATTCTAAATACTATATGAATAAATAAATAAATAAATAAATAAATAAATAAAGTTTTAGAGTTTTTTCCGAGCAGGACTTTCTGTCAATATGTGAAATACTTTAATTTGGGAATAGTGTTGCTCCTTCCTTTCTTCCTTTCTTTCTTCTCCGCATTGACTTGTTTATCCCTGAATTTTTTTCATCAGTTCTTATTGTTTAATGTGCAACTTTACATTCATCTTCAGTGTACTTGCTTTGTCACAGAAAACAACATCAATAAAATTAATCTTTCTCTTTTGAACCTTGAGCAGCAGAATGACAATGCAGTGAAAGGTTTATGAGTTGTCATGTACTGAAGAAAACCATACTGTTATTAGCTGCTACAGGAGAAAATGCTTTTGGAGAAATAGGGTGATGGGAGAAAGTTGGAAAAGGAAAGCAGTTAGGAAAGAACACTACATAGATTGAAAATACCTAAGGACTGATATTCAGCATGAGGTGATCTATGTATCAGTTCTTCCTAATATTCATTAGAAATAAACTCTGCCAAAGCTTGTGAGACTGCTATGCATTAAAGCTTTATATGAAACTGGGAAGGGGGAAAAAGATTTTATTGATAATGTAGGCTATGTGTTTATAATAAGCTTTGTAACTAAACATTTACAATCAAAACAAGAGCAAGAAACAAATTGACACCAAACAAATTGAAATAATATCACCAGACATTTTATTCCCATCAGCTGAAACACTATCATATAGGTCTTGAGGAAGGAGATTGGCCTTGAGGAATGAAAAAGAAAAAACAATGATGCAGTCCTCAAAAACCTGCTGTGATGTGTGCTTTGAGTAAGAAATAACTTGGTTTCATGCTGACTTGAACACTGCACTCCTGAACAAACCTTCTCTGGTTCCAATTGATTTTACCAACTACCACCCAGTTGTAAAGACACATTTTGGGGACAAGATGCTTGAGAAAGAGGTGGCTTTGCAATTGCAAATGTTTTCAGTCTGGGTTCAGATCTGATTTGGGGACAAAATTTGCTGTAATTGTCCTTTTGCAGGAAAAAAAACAGGAGTATGATTCTACTGAGCCTGCTTAATCTCTTGATAGATTTTGTTATTGTCATCCATGGTATTCTCCTGGACCATCTCAGTGAGTTCAGGATGGGAATCAATGTGATAAGTGGTCCTGCTCCTATTGCAGGGATGGTTAACAGAACAATATGGTGTGGCTTCTCTTCACCTTGGCAGCTGTGCTGTGGACTGTCAGAACGCACTTAAGTTTGTGGCATAGGGGTTTTGGTTGCCAGGCTTGTCTACTGCTGTGCTGGTATAAGTCAGCAAAATGAGAGAGAAAAAATGGGGACATGATGCCAGTCTGAACCATAAAGGAGAGAAAGCGAGAGACAGAGTAAATAAATTGAGGGATACATTGCCATGTTTGAGCCTGTGCTGCAAAACATGCATTTGGCGAGACTGTGCTGAAAGATGTTTGGCTGGAGAGAAACATCACTGTAAGTGTGCTGGAAAATCAAAGGTGCAGTAGCCATTTCCTGGCTCTAGAGAAAGAACAGGGTGAAGACATTGGCTGGAGGCTTCCCTGGCAGAAGAGAAATGAAATACCAGAGAGAGGGATCTGCTATACCCAAAACCCAAGGCAGACAGGAAGGTGAAAGATGGCTGCTTGCAGACAGATGCCTGGACTCTTCACAGAAGCCTCAGACCAGGAAGAGCTGGGCAGGAAACCCAGAGGGAAATGCATAACACACTATCCATGCAGAGGGATGGCCAACGAGGTCCAAGAAAGTGTGACAAAAGACTTGAGTAGACTCCAAAGTAATTCAGCTAGTTTCGTTCCTATCTTTCTTGTAGTGTAAGAAGTTGAGAGAGAGGGAGGGAAGAGAAGAAAAGAGAGGAAATTGGTAGCTAGACAACAGAATGGGTGGTTGCTAATGAATAGCCCTGGAAGAAAGATGGAGAGAAAGGTGACACCAGAAAAGTTTGGATATACTCTTGGAAATAGTTGTTCCTAATGGCTGTAAACAGGTTTGCATATTGTAAAAGAAACATAAAAGCCTCCACCATCTTTGTTTCTGTGAAGCAACTGTCCTACTTAAAGGCAAGGTCCCAGTGCTATTTACATCTATATGAAACCTCTGGGGTTGGGCATTAGAGTTTTGTAGCTAGGTGTCACCAATATGCAGATAACACCCAGCAATACTTCTCTTTTAATTTGAATCAGAAGAAGTTGGGCATATTCTGCACCAATAGCTCAATGCAAAGATGGAGTGGCTGAAAGTCAGTGAACTAAGATTAAATCTTGACAAGGCAGAGACTTTATGTCTGGGTGGCTCCTGGGTTCAGAATTGGGAAATTTACTTATTCTAAATGGATTTGCGGTCCCTCAGAAACAACAGATACATAGTGTGGGAGTTCTTGAAGAATAATTTTCATTGGAAGGCCAAGTCAACTCTGTGTCTAGGAGTGCCTATCTTAGCTAGGAGACCAACTACATCCTTTTTCTGGATGGGAATAGCCTAGCTAACATCTCCCATGGGTTGATACACTCATGTCTGAATAACTGTAATTTGCTCTCTGTGGCAGCCAGGTTTCTAAATGGGACACCCGGCCGCACACATGTTATGTCATTATTAAAGCAACAGCACAAGGCTACCACAGGGCTACCAAAAAGGTTCAAGGTTTGGATCATGACTTATAAGGCCCTAAACAACTTGGGATATCTGTTAATTTGCCTTCCCTGCTACAGAACTGGTAGATCAACAAGATCTTCAGGCAAGGTCTGTTGCTATGTACCAAGAACTATTGAATGTCTCTGGTGGCTGCTAGCAGATGGGTCTTCTTTGGAGTGGCACCCATATTCTGGAACGCTCTTCCTTCTGAAATTGGGGAGACATGTACTACATTATCTTTTAAGTGCCTGCTGAAACCTGACACTTTCCCTTAGGCCTTTCCAGTATGAATGTTGAAAAATTGCATTCCTTTATTCATCTCATCTTTTTCACATGTGCTGGATTAAATATTGTTTCAATTATTGTTTTATTAGCATTTATTTTGAGATGTTTTTGTATATGAAATGGTATATACATCTGTTAAACAAAGTTAGTACGAATGCTATGTAGAATCTGCACACTTTCTTTTTAAGGTGGATGAATATATTCACTTTTTTTTTTTTTTTTAATGGGAGTACATACAATCTTTTCTGATCCAAAGGCTCCCCTTGACCTTTCTGGCAAAGGCTACAATTGCTAAAGTATCTGACTCCAGGACAAACGAGTAGATGCATTCTGGCTAATAACTATTTTCATTGTATTACATTTAATATTGAGCTGTGCAATACATTAGACTTGATTCCAAAAATGCAATTCAGAGCACAGAGGCACAAACGTAGCAGCTGTCTGCATATAGGCACATCTTTTTCTAGAGTTGTGTGGCAATTGCAAGGGGAAATCAGAACCAAAGCATTACACCACCCGATTAAATATGACACAGTTATACCCCATGTATTTAATAATACTCTTTTATCTTATTAAAAATTACAGTTGGCAGCAACATTTGAAAATGTTATGAAGGTTGCACCAAAGGCTTTATGTATCTTTGCAATAATATAGCAGAAATGAGGCATAGCTTCCTAAGACTGGAGGCGATGATATGGACTTTTATTAACATTTATATAATAACATATCAAGTGGTTGTGAATAACTCAAGTGGTAACGATCAGCTCTGCTTCTTGGGTTACTGCTGCCTAAACCAGAAGCAATTTGTTTATTTTAGAACAGCACTAGCCTTGGGATTATCCATTATCAGCCTTGTACTCTTTCAATATTAAAATTGGGTTTACTTGTTGATGGAAAAAAACAAGATTGCACAGCCATAATAAGTAAGGTAGGATACAATAAAAGGTACAATATGTTGAGCAGTTATGTGTGACCTATTAGATATATCTGATAGCTGAAAAAGCAAAGGATCTGCAAGCTCTGATAATAAAAGTCAAGGAGCACAGTGAAAAAAATGGGATTAAAATTAAATATAAAGAAGACCAAGCTGATGTCAGCAGGTTCAACAATTAGCCTTAGAATTTACAATGAAGATATTGAAGTGGTAGATAGCTTCTGCCTTTTGGGATCAACCATCAACAGTAAAGGAACAAGCAGTCAAGAGATACACCACAGATTAGTACCATGACAGCCTTGAAAAAAGATATTCAGATGCTATGATGTGTATATACTTACAAAGATCAGAATAGTGCAAGCAATGGTATTCTCTGTGACACTCTATGGAAGTGAAAGTTGGACTTTGAAGAAGCAGGATAGGAAGTGTATTGACGCCTTTGAACTTTGGTGTTGGAGAAGACTCCTGGGTATCCTGAGAATACTTTGAACAGCCAAGAAAACAAACCAATGGATCATCAAACAAATCAACCCAGAGTTCTCTCTCAAGGCACAAATGACCAGGCTCAAATTATCATACTTTGGACACATTATGCAAATTAGAAGGCTCTAAAGCTAGGAAAGGAGAAAGGAAAGAGAAGAAGAAGAAGAAGAAGAAGAAGAAGAAGAAGAAGAAGAAGAGGAAGAAGAAGAGGAAGAAGAAGAAGAAGAAGAAGAAGAAGAAGAAGAAGAAGAAGAAGAAGAAGAAGAAGAAGAAGAAGAAGAAGAAGAAGAAGACCAGCACCAAGGTGAATGGACTTAGTTATAGTGGCAATGGGTGCACCATTAGAAGGTCTGAAGGACAGATAGGGACAGATCATCCTGGAGAAAATCTACCCATGTGGTCACTAAGAGTCAACAATGACTTGATGTCACATAATCAATCAATCAATCAATCAATCAATCAATCAAAAATCTATTAGATAAGCAACCATAATTACTATTGTGGAGAAAAAATTATCTTGCATTTTTTCTATCTCCTTTCTTTTTGAATTTGATGAAACAGAATTTGCTTGCATGATCTAATTCAAAATAGAAGAACATTTCTGTGAAATTCTCAGGGGTGGATGCTATAGGTTTGGACTTGTCTGGTTAGGAAATGGCTAAAGAGTATCATCTCTCTTTCATGGTACTGTCAGCCTTTCAAGGTAGACCAGACCAGGAAACCAAAGTCATGCAGGCTAATACTACTTTTATCATAGAGCTATTATAACAGAATCTCACAAGTCTGAACGAACCTCCCTCCTTCCCTCCCTTTATCTTTGTGAAAACTAGGAATGTCTTGTCTGAGACATTTACTTAGGTTACAGTTCTTATTAAGGTATCCACCATAGTGATGTTTTCCCTTTAAGGAGAATAACACATTTCAGGTGTGGAAGGGTGGAACCGGGACTCTCTCATTGGAGAACTGTTGTATATTAGTATGCAGTATTCCCAAGTAAAGTTGTTGGGGGAATGTGTGGAGAGGAACTACTGTTATACCGGACTGAAATGTAAGTTATTGACCTCAGACTGTTTATTGACCATTGCCTATACTGTTTATGTTTTTGCTCATTGTAAATACAAGTCTATTGGACTGCACGCTGTGTTTGGCTTGTTATTTACTACTGTGCGTATCACTTCACTGCGCTGCTGTATCTCCATGCCTATCCCCTGATAGTTCTGGACCAGACTCAGATTTCTTTTATTCTGACCATTATCTTGGTTGCAGCTCTTCTTCCTGTTCCTCAAGATTATTCTTTCTGGACATTACAGGTACAGTGATTTGTCCAACAGCTTGCAACCTCCATGGCTTTTCATACTAGAGTTAAATTGCAAGGAAATTCCTCCCACTCATCATGGAAAGATGAATAACAGAAAACAACAGCACCAGCACAGCCACCCACTATCACCTCTATTGATTGATTGATTGATTATGTGCCATCAACTTGTTTTTGACTCCTAGTGACCACATAGATAGATATATCACCTCTATAAACAAACCTTAAAAACATAATTAAGAAAAAAATATATTATGTGACCATAATAACTTTTTCATTTGTGCATTAATTCTAAAATATGGCTGGGGAAAGAAACCTCTTTGCAGAGGAATAAAACTTAATCAAGTGGTACCACCCTAGGAATAAAGCTTTTTATCTTTTTCTATTGATTTTTTTAATCAGTTAATGAAAATGAAGATTTATAGAAATAAATTGCTTTTTAAATAAGTAATCACTAAGAAAATAATGGGCTATTCATGTATAGCCATAGAAGCACTTTCTGGATGTTTAAGAAATGTAAGAGTGGTAGCAGTTAAAAATTCAATTTTAGCTTTCAGAAGCAGTTGCAGCCACAACTCATAGTAATATTTCTTTGCTGTTCAGATAAGAAACCTCATAAAATGTGAAATATTTACAGAATCTCTTTAATCTGCATTACTACAGTAGGTTTTAAAACACCGAGAATCAACATCTTTCCTGACTATATCTATAGTTTTTAAAGTGTTAATCTCAAATGACCCCAACTAAATCAGCAACACATTTAGTAGTGTAGAACATTTCATTTAATACCTAACATTCCTGCTAAATGGCATAATTATCATTTAAATATGGACCTTAGATCTGAGATACAATGCAACTTTTCATGGGTCTTGCTTCAGAGAATACTTTTTGTAGATAGACATGGTAGGTAATGCCAGGTTTCAAGAGAATAATTACCTAAGTCTGACATTCTGCCAAATCAGCAATCAATAGGTACATGGGAATAAACCCCATTAGATACTATTTAAAAGTCGGAAGAAAGGAAGCAAACAGCCCAGAGCATATCCACTCTAATAAACAACATCCAGGTAAATAGAAAACAGCACTAGATAAACAACCAGAGAAGAAAAAATATCTTAATTAGAAAACTATCAAGAAATAAACCACACTCAGTGAAGACTGACAGGGCAAACTTCTCCATATAGACAACGAGCAAACTTCGCTCTCCCATGCACTGATGATGTTACCTAGCCTGGCATTGAACTTTCTGCAGGAAAACAACCAAGTTCAAGGAACACCAGGAACCACAGGAATAATGATAATCAACTGATCAATGCAATAATAAACTTTGGCTTGAATTTATTCAGATCCCAAAGAAGAATAAATGTATATAAATCCAAGCATATATACCCATTATGCAGGCAATCATATCCTGTACTGCTTAAAGTATCCTACATCTCTCTTTTTAAGGATCTCATAAACTCCATCCAACCACATTTTCTCCTGTTTCTCTTGACCCACTCACTCTTTTACACATTTGTTTTCCAATTCAATCCTCATTCATTCTCTCTATATGACCAAACTACTTCAATGTATATCTTTTGTACTGGCAACTCACGTTTGCATTCATTCAGCACCCATTTATTCTTAATCCAGTCTCTTTTTATTTTACATGTATGCTTTTTTTTTAATAATCCATTTCTTCTTCTTCTTCTTTTCCTTCAAGTCATTATTGATCCCTGGAAACAGCCTAGACAACCCCTGCAGTTTTCCTGGCAACATTTTGGAAGTGGTTTGCCATAGTCTTTTTCTAGAGCTGAAAGAGAGTGGCTTGTTCAAAGTCATCCAGCTGGCTTTGTGTCTAAGGCAGGACTTGAATTCCATCTTCCATTTTTTTTGCCTATTGTCCTAAACCACTGCACCAAACTAGTTTTCAAATAATTTCTACCAGATTTAATATACTTTAATGTTTTCTCTGAAATATACAGCTCTCATTTCCCTACAACAAAGTGGGCAGAAGCATGTTCTTAACACAGATGTTTTCACTTTTTTTGAAAGATATTCATTCCTTGCAGCAGATCACATATTTCCCAACTCCATCTATCAAAATGAGCACATATTTAAATGTCTGCATACATTTTCCCATTCATAACAAACGTTCTACCATTCTATCAGACTGCCATTCTTTTCCTTCAGCTTCACCTTGCCCTCAGCGCTCCACTCCTCCACCTCTCTTCTCACCAAATCGTTCCATCCAAGTTCTTCCTGCAAGTCTCTCCTCTTTCATATTTGCTTCCTCATGTTTTGTCATCAGACATCAGACATCCAACCTCCCATACAGCCCAGTGTACCCAGCAACTTTATCGAACAATAAGTAGTCCAATCTCATAACCTCTAGCTGTCATGGATTGTTCACCTACAAAATAATGATACCCCAGTACAAAATTAGATATTATAATTCCAAAGAGACTTCTTGAGATCCTGCCTGGTGATGTTTGTAAAAAATGGCATATGTACCTTTTAAGAGATAACTCTTTAGAAAGGGCCAAAGGAGACACAATTATAAGTTCTATTCTCAGAGTGACCTTACAGGAAAGAACCCAAATATTCTACTTCCAGAAGTAATTCAGTCTGGGCACTTATTTGATTATTTCATTTAAAGTAATATCATGTTAATCTCAGTCTCACTCTCTCTCTCTTTTTCTTTCTCTCTGTTATTTAGTATCTAGTACCCACATAGAGGACAGTAGAAAAAAGGTATATGTTATCAAAACACAATGCCAAAATAGTTTATGGAAAAGCATAATGATGTCTTCCAGTTCCTAACTTGTTATGGACATGCAGCTTTGCTAGTTAAAATTTTATGAAATGCAATCCCGTAAGAGATTAAAAAGCATAGAAAACACACACTCAGCAGTTCTTGCTGCTGCTGAATTCAAATGGCTCCTAAGCACCGTTCTTTTACTTATATATGTGTTTGTTGGATTTATGTCCTGCCTTTCTTTTGGAAACGCGAAGAATCATACTGTGTATATGGGGATTTCTCTTTATTTTTGTCTCCACAACAGCAATTGTGAGGTAGAGTGAGCTGAGAGTGAATGACTGGCTCAAAGTCATCTAGTGAGTTTCTGTGGCTGAGGGTTAACTCCTCTCTGGTCCTAGACAACAACTTAATCCCACATTATCAGTCTTGGGACATTTTTGTTCCTCCTAATATTAGAAGCTTCTTTGAAGCTGTGCCTGTACTATAAACTTTCATTGCTTTAAAGATCATTAGCTTTGTCAAGGAGTCTTATACAATTTCTTAGCACTTTTCTCCAGTTACACATTCCATAATTCTTTAGATCAAATTATGAGAATTAAGCTAATATAAAACACTTAGGCTTAGTTCAAGTTTTGTTCCCATTGGTGGGAGCATCGCTTGAGCCATGAAATCAACTGTTCTCTTCCCTATAGACACTAGGGGAAGTTTTTTCACTGACTCCAGTGGGTTGAGGAACCTTCTGCTCAAGGCCCAACAGTGTAGAGAATGAAAGGGAAAGGGAAATGGTAAGAATCAACTCCCAGTTCTCATTTGAGTTTTCTGTGAATGAAAGGGGTTTCTCTTACAAAAGATGAAATCTGAACCATGGACATATACAAACAGCAGGTTGAACTTGATTTGGTCCAGTCCATGATGCTGCAGAAAGTATACCAGCCTTAATTTGCTTTATTTAGATTGCTGGTCTCTACTCTGCCTTGATATGGAAGCCACTGAGAGCTACTCTCCTAACAGTGCACTATGAGGGAAATTAGAGTTCAGCAATTAGTTAATTTTGTAGCTGTGGAGGAAAAACAAAATTAATAATTCCTCCACTGTTATCATGAGCTGGGGCTGGGGGAAGAATCAAATTTTGACAGATGACTACAATGGCAGGTTCTGCCATCTGTCAGAACCTTTGTAGTTCACTTTAAGAAATCTTGGTCTATTATTGTGTCTAGGGATATCGGTGCTGTTGCTCTTTTCCTGGTGTCATATCAGTCCAACAGAACAAACCAAAAATTAATGGAGGAAACCTGGTAATGATCTTAGAGGAAGAAACATGCCAACACCACATAAAAACAGTCAAATCTTGGTTATGTTTCAGGAGAAGAGGGACAACATTACTTCCATGTTGAATTAGGAAGACCTGAACTCAGCTGTCCTATGACTGGAAATGAGAGGAAGGCTATGTCATGCACAGATATCCTTCAAGAATGCTTAGCTTACAGCCAAAGCTGGAGGCACATGTAGATGTGTCCTTTGTGAGTTTGCAAAGACAACACAGCATAAGTTTCTTAAGATTGAAACTGTCCATTGCTTGGACAGTAAAACAAAGCATCAGAAGAACAAGGTGTTGTAATGTATTATTCTACATATTCTCAAAAGAGTTCTTAATATGAAGAATTCAGCTAGGACAGAATCTTAGATATTCCTTTGCACTGATTTGATGGTCAACTTGGTTGGAAGAAAATAAGCAGATCCTGAAAACTAATGTTTAACTGATTAAGGATATATTATGGATATAAAACAAAGTGGACACTGTGACCTTCCAGATATTACTAAAGTCAATCTCTAGCAGCTCTTGTCAGCACAGCCAGTGAGCAGGGAAGCTGAATGCAGCAACATCTATAAGCCTCCTAATATAGAGGACTATCTAGTGAAATCTAATAGAAGAAAAGCCAAAAGAGAGGCATCAGAAAAATATAGAGGACACGTTTCTCATGTTTTCTGAAACACCATATCAAGTTAAAATGGATAACAATAGAAATGGCAAACTTACTCTAGCTAAACCATTTTTCTTTTGGAATAAAAGACAGCTGATCAGGATAAGAAATTTCACAAAATGTAATAGAAATGCTGCTTTTCTTAAAAAGGAAATTGGATATACATGTCTCAAGAACTGTATTTGATGAAAGAAGCCCTTTGCATTAGAGACATGGTAAAATTCCTGAAATTTGCCATTAGTATCTTACAGAGATCTTCAGGAAAAATAGTTCATATTCATAGGAATACTTTCAATTCCATTGGAATTGTTTTTTAATGCACTGTGCAACTTTGCCACACATTTGCACAGGTGTGGTGGTACTACATCATCTATTTCTTTCCGTTCCTACTTTAGATGTATAGTTTACCATTTTAAAATATATTATGTTTAAATATATACAGTTTAAATGTTTGACTTCTAGAAGTAGGTTCTGCTTGAATAAATTTTTGTTAAAGACTGGGGGATTCTGGGAGTTGAAGTCCAATCTTAAAGTTGTTAAAGTTGAGAAACACTGACATAGGTTGTGTAACGTCAACATCCAGCAGAAATCACAATGATGTCATACGCATCATGACTTTGTCATGAAAAGACACGAATTATAGCATTTGCATTAGTTCCATCATGAAATCATGACACTAATGACATTTGCCTCATTTGCTTGTAGATGTCATGATATGGTGATTCCTTCTGTCTCCTTAGTACTTTAGATACAGGTGGCTAAACATCTTTGAACCTAAGTGCAAAGCAGTAATAGAGACTGAATAAGATGTTTATCTGTTTTTAATAACATTTTATCTTAAGGGACCATAAAGTAATGTTTTCCATTCTCCTCCCACTGCTGCTTCTTTATACTCCATGTCTTTTCTGTTGTAAACCTGAAAAAAAGGGTTCTTATATCTTATGAAGTGTTTTGGCAAGTTGATATTTAGTAAGGAGATGGTAAAAATGCTATAAAAAGACAAGAAAAGAAATGTGTTCTTGGTATGCAATGCATCAATGTCCAAAAAATAAAAATTATTTTAATACCATAATAAATATTTAGCATATACACAGAATCTTATTTCTTAGAGGATAGGAAATGTATTGATTTGCAAAATCTACTAATATGACTATTCTAGATTTGCAAAATCTACTAATATGACTATTAAAATACATATGAACAAATTTGTATTAGAACAAATCTGCATATGTCAACTTGGAAATAAGTCTGATGTTCATTGGAATAAACAGTTCAAATGAATGCAATGGTAGCATCTACCCTGAAAGTGCAGTTTGCCCATTGAAACAAAATTAATTGCAGTAGATTGGGCAACACAACTTGAAAATAAATAATCCAGCCCACATTCATTTTTTTCCCTCTTGCTAAATCCTTACTGACTAAAATTCATCATATCGTCTCTTATGCAAAGTATGTTATCTGCCACTGATTTGTGGTTCATCCTTGAAAGGTTCACTTTATTTTTATTCCAATTTAATCCTTAAACTAATGAGTGTGGTATGATTTCTAGTAGGTGACCTAAATAATGTTCCTATTATTTTTCCATCAAGTAGCTAACTATGTATTATAATATGAAATTGACTATCTTTGTTTTGATTTTCACAAAAAGAATACACAAAATTATAAAAGAAAAATAAAAGCTTAAAAAAGAAACAAAAACATATATTTAAGATATATACTTACAGATACATATATCAATAATTTGAAGCCATGATTCATTACAGAAATATAGTTGATCAGTATTAATCAATTCCGCAAACTGATGAATAGTTGGAGCCGTATGTTCATCTTACTGATGCTGAACAGAAAGTCCTTTGACTGTAAGTCCATTTTCTTTGTCCAGAAATCAACTGCCATGTGATAAACTCCAAAAAACATATAAACATCTGAAAACATTAAATCTCAAAGTTGAGTTAATGCATGTAATTGCTTCTTATGGAAATGGAACAATACCTTTAAATAAAGCATTAATTTCCCTGCATCTCCAATGATATAAATGCAATGAGGTTATTTCTAAAAGACTATTGCTTGTTGAAAAGGGTGTAATTTAAAACATCTATTGAAATGTTCATTGTTATTTTAACATATCTTCATTTTTATAGTGAAGTAAAACATGCAGGCAGAACAAGCAAAAACAAAAAGAAAAGGTGCGTATACATACTTAAAGGGTTTGGGGAAAAAAAATAAAAAATGCATTCTGAGAGTCCCCTTCACTTTCTTTCTCTCCCTGATCTCCCCCACCGCCACCAGCCACTACCTGCTACTTAAGCATTCTTATACTTTACTTTGGACATTCCTATTCATTTCTGTTTGGATGATGATAATGATGATGATTTTAAAAAAATAGTCTTCAAAAAAGATATTATAAGCGTCTTAGCTTGCCTTGCTCTGTGCTTTGTTATATATAAGGGAACTATTCTTGCTTGAATTTAGTTAGACTTCTGCTGTTAATGTATACAGTCAATTTTTCTGTTATGCATATTCTTAAATTTTAGTCACCCAATCCTGTATTAATTACAAGGTTTCTATTTTTCAATGTTGTCCCAGATTAATTCTTGTCACTGTTAGCATATATTTTAATAAATTATGATACCTTTCATTTGTTTTCTGAGATCATACCTAATAAAAAATATTTGTGGATTTAATTTGAATTTAATTTTCAGTATTTTCTGAATGTTTTGGTTTATTTTTTTCTAGTACTTTTGAAGTGTGTTTTTTTTTTAAATCATAACCACCACATATGATAAAATATTCCTACTTTGTTGTGGTATTTCCAACATTTATTGTTGTATCATTTATCCATCTCAGCAATTGTTAACAGAGTTATATATCATCTCTAGAACATTTTCTACTATTTTTTCCTCAGACTGTAGCTTGGTGTAAATGTTATTGATTTTTTCCATAGAGCTTCCCATTGACCCACTGTTATTGTTTCTTTGAAATTTTGCATCCATTTTATCATACAGGTTTTTTAATTTGTTCAGTCTTCATATCATATTTAAGTAGAATTTGTAAATATATCCTAATAATCATCTTTTGCAGGGTCCTTCTTTAAAATTACTTTTTATTTTTCCAGTTATTTGCAAACACATTAGCCGTGGTAGAGATCATCCTTCGTTCCGCAATTCTTGTTATGTCTTTAGTCTATTTCTCGAGTCCAGATGTATCATGTTGGGATATTAATCAGGTCTTTCATACTGTAATTGTCATTGAAATAAAAAGCATTTGATGGTGAAGCTAGTGGTGAAATTGGTAAAACTGTCACTTTTAAGGAATTCCAAATTTTTAATAGATTTTCTCTTATTATGCATTCCTTTAGATTCTTGTCTTCTTTCCTTTCTTTACATCATAAATATCTGTGAAGCTCATTGGCTAAGCCTGCTCTTTCTGTAGTTGATATTCTACTATTAGGACATTTTATCCATTCTGTTATTGATGATAGACAGCTTGCTCCATAATATAATCTGAGACTGGGAAAAAACAATCCACTTTCTCTTTTATGTCTTCCAAAATTCTGAATTTTTCTCTTGGTTTTTCTTCATCCCATACAAATCTATGAATTGTTCTTCACCAGTCTTGCAGTTTTCTATCTGGGATTTGAACTGGTACCATTTGAAATAAGATGTTTCTTTTGAGTAATACATTCATTTTTATTCTCAAAAGTTTTAAGGAAAGTTTTAAGACTTTCCACATTTCTAAGTCTTCTTTTGTTTCTTTCCATAGTTTATTGTAATTATTTTAAAGTATGTCTTTGTTGCATCCTGTCAAGTAAAGTCCTAAATATTTCACACATCTCACATCTACTCTCTTTCTTCACAAAATTTGCTTTCTCAGAAGTTAAGTGCCTTGCTATTATCTTTGTTTTCTTTTCATTGCTTTTGTATCCAGAAAAGCCTCCAAAATCCTTGATTACTTTCATCAGCTTCCTTATGGGGTTTTGTGGTTTCATGATTGTTAATACTACGTCATCTGCATAACATTTCATCTTGTGTTCTTCTCCTTGAATTTTGATCCCCAGTATCTGTTTATTTTTTCAGAACTTGTTGGCCAAGTTTTTCACAGTGATCACAAATAGTACAGGGGAGAACAGTCACTCTTTCCTTGTGCCTTTGCTAAGAAATCCTGAAACTACCTTTGGATTACTATTCTCAAGCAACTTGCTTCCTCGCCCCACCTCATTTTCAAAGAAAGTTAAAGGGAGCGTGGGAGAGAGGGAGATTTCTCCAGTGTCATTAATGAAGGTATTTATAAATTGGATTCCTTCATGATGAGGGGAGCATGAAATTTAGAGATGTGGTTTCTGAATGAGTGAACATATTCCCTTCCTGCACAGTTTGGCCCTTCAGTTACTTTAGGGGAAAAAAAGAAAACAAAGTGAATGTCAGCTACATATGATGTTGTTAATGTGATTTAATAGTCTGTGAGAATTAACAAGGTAGGGAAAGCATTCAGAGCATGGTTGTTGAAGCTTTTCTGAATCCCTCAATAACAGCTCCACTCTGAGTTATGTGATCAGATGGGAAGAAGGAGGGACACTTATTAAAGAGTAGTCAGCACCTTTCCAAGCTTCTCTCTCCATCTGCTTCTTCCATGAGGATTTTTTGAGAAAATTTGGGGGTTGATCTGGCCCATTTTTAGACCTGATCGTTCTTGTGTTGGCTTCTATGCCTATATTAAATTTGGCTTCAAGAAGTTCAGTGTTGAGGGATTCTTCTGCTGATGACAGAGTCACAAACCCTTTATAGAATTTCTTTCCACCATTCCATTAGACTGTGAAATGTCTTCTTCCAACTGAGCTTGATTTCTGGCAACTATATAGATATGTCTTTTAACAACTTCTGAGATTTTTTTTTTCCACTGTGCAGTCTTTCTTACTGTACTAATTTTTCCTGGTTGTTTTACATCTAACTACTAATAACATCCTACCCAGCTTAATTTCTGAATCCAGCAAAATTTAGCCAGGTGCTGGCACTTCCTGAGAATTTAGCAGTATTTACTTGGATATATTTGGACCAGGAAAAAGTCTCCCTTCCTTCCTTCCTTCCTTCCTTCCTTCCTTCCTTCCTTCCTTCCTTCCTTCCTTCCTTCCTTCCTTCCTTCCTTCCTTTATACATTCCCCATGAACAACAGCAAGAGAGAATCAGTGAAAGGTCCAAGGGAACTCTGACTAATGTAGCAGTATATAATTAATTCTTCTCTTTTTTTCCCTCACACCCATATTAGCTTATTAGTTGTAGGTTTTCCTTTACCCCACAGTTCTATTTTATTTTTCCCTTGTTCCATTGAAGCATAGCACTAATAAGAATGCTCTGGAAGAAGGTTCCTGCTGTGTCAAAATGTTTTTGCAGCCATATTTTTCCCATTTCCAAAAAGCAGTAAAAAGTGGGCCAAGTAAAATACAGTATTCTTTGCAGTAAAAATGCACTTGATGAAAATGTTGTCTCTATTATTTTTCTCTTTAATTCTCATCTGACAATTTTGAAACCTATTTCTTTTCCGAGGGACTAAATAAAGGGAAAACAAAGTTCTTTTATATAAAATGCTTTTGCAAGGTATTGCATGAAACAAACCCCAGCTGACTAATAGTGCTTTTTCAGAAAAGGAAGTGAACAGAACGTAGTTACATATAATGAGGAATCTATTTCTTCTTTCCATGGTGCATAAAACAGCTTGACACTTGTAACTGCAAACTAGATTCCTATGTTTATTAGTCATGAAACACTGGCAAATAATAAAGAGGAATATGGACTTAGTGTTTTGAGCACTGAGATATTAAATATTTTATACAGTATATGATGGCTTTCCCATTATTGATAGAATGCAAAGCAATATGCAAATGGAAAAGGATTTGTTTTGAGGAAATAAATTGAAAATTGTAAAGGGAGATATCATAAAAGCATTTCATTTGGAAATGTGCTCTCAAAATGAATCCAACCTTTAGTTGGCTAATCACTCTATTTATATCTTTCTCTCATGGTCTCCTAAAAATTCTGTTGAGAAGATTTGAAATTCTTTTGACCTGGACTGGTTTGGAAGAAGACAGCAGGGAAAAGGGGAATTGGTGTTGCAAAGCAACAAAATACCTCAACAAATAAAGGATTGTTAGAATCCATGGAAAAAGACCAGTTCAGAGCAGCTTCATGCTTAAATAAACTTTGGATACAAATCCTCAGCTTCAACACAAAGTTGATACACATACCTATTTCTATTCCTATTTTATTTTCACCATGATTTGTTCTTGGGTCTTGATAAGAGTCTGAAGTTTTATGACTGATGTTGCAGACCATAATTATATAGTTTACTACCAGTATCTATCAATCCTGTTAATCCTGTAGCTTCCAAATCAGAGAATACTCACAGGAACACAAATAGTGAAAAAGACGAGTCACATTGATTTAAAAAAAATGTATGAGTCCAGGTTTTTAATTATAAAAGAAATTAGAATCATTTTCTATAGTCCAATACTGAGATAAAGAACAAGCTTCAAATTGAACTGTTCCTTCTGCATTATGTCATGAAAGACTGAAAGCTTGCTATGTGTTGATTATTATAGCTGTGTGACATTTTCTTCCAAAATTCTGCAGCATATCAAAATGTAATGGTTAAATAGATCACGAGGCATGCATTTTAATAGTAATGTATGTGATAAAGTGAATATATGACAATTTTGACTTTCCCCTGACTTTTTTCATTTTCTACATTTTGTTAGAACTAGAAAACTTATATGTATATATGTGGTTGCATAGCTGATTATTTTTCAACGTGTACAGTACACCCTGTATATGATGCTTGTTATATGGACAAATAGTGTTTATTATATGCTAAGACAACACAATTTTTTAAAATATATTGTTTCTTTAAGATCTGGCCTTAGCCCTGCTGAGTTGTAGTTAAAATTTGCAGGACATATTCTTATTCAAGGCTTTTTCTGCAGTCATACTTAATGGGTGTATAAATCTCATTGACTCAAGTGAGGTCATGTATGCATATAACTAAGAGCAAGGCTATACTGCTTAGCAGTATATTCATGGCTTGATAAAAATAGAGGACTTGGGATGCTGGGATTCAATGAAACTATTAAGACCCACTGCTAATAATGCATCAAGAACTGCAAGTTCAGAGTTCAGGTTCTAGGCTTCAGAGAAATGGTAATCAAGTCAACATACTATATTATTAATAGAATATTATTAAGAGAAAGAAAAGAGAAATCATCATAGTTTAAAAGCTTTGTATAAGTGTGCAGCTGCAGCTGTGTAATAGTAGAAATCCAGACTATCTTTTAAAAACAGACATTAATGATACAATATATTGTCCAATTAAAATGTCATGCTAATATATTTGCAAAATAATAAAGTTAGAGTGGGAGGGTGTTCAATGATAATAATTTCTTCAGCATTAGATTAAAAATGATTAAAAAGCAGCTTTCCTTATTTATATATTTGATGTTCTTTATTCAATCAATCCTCATAAGACAGCTTCCAATACAAATGTAAAAAAAAGAAAAAAGAAAATAATGAAGTAAATATATTTAAAACAGCATCAGGCTGAGTCATGTAAATGCATTAAATTAAATGTTAAAAAGATAATAAAACAATGTGGCTTAATACAATACTACCTTTAGGATTATGAGATGGCAGATGAAATGGAGTTCTCAGGACAGAGAACACCCCAAGTGTGGGACAACCATGGGGTGCAGGAGAGGGGAGGGAAATCCCTTTACAATACTGGCAGGGCAAGCCATTGTATGTAAACAGAGAGCAAACCCCATCCCATTCTAGCAGTGAAGATATTACCTAGCCAGATAATGAAACATTTGCAAGAAAAGAACGAAGCTCAGAGAACCACAAGGACTCCTCAGAAATCCCTGTCTCTGGCAAGCAGATTGGCGGCAGTGGCCAAAAACAGGAACTCTGAAATTTATATGATGTCTACACAAATTATTACCAGTGAAGCTTATACTGCCACCACTTTTCTTATATATAAAGTTCCTTGGACTTTACCTTCTACATGCTCTTGTTTGAATGAAGGAAGATACTAAAGGAATATAAGCAATGCTCATTTTGAGCACAGAAGCAATTATCAGCAAGAGGGTAATTGGGGAATACTTTGTATCTTTCATGAATGAGTGACTGATCCTCTCTTTTACACTCATCTTATTAAATGCATATTAAATACACACACACACACACATACTTGTTCTGAGGTGAGGAGAGGCAGATTAAAAAGTATGATGTTCCCTGAATTTTCTTTATTTTTAAAGAATGATACTTAACTAAATCTAAACATTGTCTTTTCATGTAGAAATAATTAATAGCAGTGATGGATATGCATTTAATTAAAACAGTTTTGCTCTATATTTATGCACTAATCAGGTCCACCAAGACTACAGTAAGTCAGCCATCTCAGCTGAACCATTACTTAAAAATGAAATCAAGTAACACTGACAATGAATCAATTAACCAGGAATATAAGAATATATCTAATGTTAACAGATGGCTACAAAAATTGTACCCTCCATAATCAAGTTTTGGTTATGAACTTTAAATACCAGGTTAAAAAATATATATATATATATATTGGCACATTGTCTATTTTCTGTCATGCAAGAATTTAAATGTTTAACCAATAGGATTTTATGTTCAGATGGATGAGAACAAATGAAACCAATGATTGAAACTGTGAAGCACAGTGCAGGAAAAAGTCTCATCCAGAAACTGCACTAATTAAATTAGAGCTATATAAAAGCACCAGGAAAAAAAAAAAAAGTTGTGACTGGGCAGGAGAAGTTCTCACAGAATTATATCTTCATCTACAACACAGGTACACAATCTGAAGTCTGAGAATCTTGTGTGCTACCTTGAAAATCTTGGCTAGCCTCTCCTACTCCAAGCTGTTATCAAATTTTAATTCTTAAAGTGATAGAAGAGAAAATGTACTAATATATAGTGTAATCATATGAACTATATTTAATTTTCCTTATAGTTTAAATTTAGTTTTTGTTCTGGCCTATATACTATTTTTTTGAGATTTTGCCCCTGAAACACCACTCCAAGATCCAGTATTGTTATCCATCTGAAAAACTTAAAGAAAACCATAGTTCTCCAGTCCTGCTTTTGATGGACCGGGTGACCCAAGTAAGAACTTGGCTGGCTCTAGCTATGGGAGCAGTAAATGTGGACCTTCCAAGATAAGGAAAACACAAGTTTTTCCCTTTTCTTCCAATACATTATACTATAAAAGGATGGAAAGCAAACAACAGTAGGAAAGAAAGAAGGGTAGAAGTAGTGCAAAGGAGGAAGGAAAAGAAACAGTTTAGTGGGGAGAAGAAGAAGGCAGTGGCAAAGATATGGTAATACAGGTAGTCCTTGCTTAACCTGCATTTGTTCAGCAACCATTCAAAGTTATGACAGTGCTGAACAGTGCTTCAATTGACTGATGGTGATTTTGTCTACACCAATGGTCTTCAAGTGGTACTCCAAATGTTTTGGGATTGCACCCAGTGTGCCTATTACTATTGGTTCTATCTTTGCTTTCTTTTGCACAGTCGTCTGATGATGATGATGATGATGATGATGATGATGATGATGATGATGATGGTTGATCACACATCAGATGTTTAGACTGGATTTGGCATTTTTATCCACCTATTGAGTCCTTCCTAAGGATCTGGATTAGGCAGATGTTGCTTGTTGGGTTAAACTTGTTGTTGTTGTTGTTATTGTTGTTGTTGCATTTATCTTTTTTATATATAACTCAAGGTAGCAAACATACCTAATCCTCCTGCCTCCTATTTTCCCTACAACAGAAACCCTGTGAGGTGGGTTGGGCTGAGAAAGAGTGAGTGGCCCAAAGTCACCCAGCTGGCTTTCAGGCCTAAGGAAGACCTAGAACTCACACTCTCCTGGTTTCTGGGCCAGTGCCCTGACTACTACACCAAATCTGGCTAAGGCCAGATCTTAAAGAAATATTATATATAAAGAATGCTAGATATAGTAAATGAAAAATAATCAGGAATGGTTAAGTTACTAAGAGTCAAGGAGCTAGTCTGTATAGAATAATTAACTCTGAAAATTATCTCACTGAAACATTACTGACAGTAAGCTTGTTATTTTAAGATAGAAATATGCTGACTTCAACTGAACTTTTTAGCTGAACAACAAACCTTACTTTAGTTTTGTTTCTAATATTACACCATTGACTGAATATATCTATATTCTTCCTACTTTCCTCTAACTTTATTGAATTAAACAGAAAAGTTTGAAATTGGGAAATTGGGAAAATATTTGTTGATAGCAGTATTACCACAAAAAATCTCCTTAGAGGAATATATTCCTCATTATTTCTTAAGAGACCACCAAATATTGGTTCCTGGCAATATATCTGCTTGTCTTCAACCCTTTCAGCTTTGATGCTTTTGGATTTGACAATTGCCTTCTCATCATGTATCATGTTTAGCCTCTGACCTTGTGGGTCCTGACTGGTCTGGTATTAACTTACAGTCCATCTCTTTTCTTGTCTTTCACTCATCCTTGTCACTGGCTGTGACAAATACTTACATCTAGGAACTAAACCCAAACAAGTCTGAGAATCATGAATGAGCTTATAAAACAAACCTTACCAGGAACAGGAGGAACCTGTGGTCCTCTGCTTCATATTTTCTAAGCAGGAATTGGTGGATTAGAATGGAAATCTCATTATTTGAAACCCGCATGTCAGTTCCTTTTGCCAAACATGTCAATGCAATCTAAATAGTTGAATCTTTCATCTAAGCATTAGTAATATTCAAAGTATTTCCTGTAATAGGTAAATATAAATATAGTACAAAGACATGTACACTTATCATGTTGATTTTGTTGAAGCAAATCTGCTCAGTAGAGGCAAAACTGACATGTTTGGAATGGTTTAATAATCCAGGTAGATAAACCACATTTTTTTTCTATAGAGTCATAACTGTAACTCTTCCACAACAGCTAATCTCAGTGTTCTTTGTTAGTCCAGAAGGGAAGGGAATATTGCAAAAGAAGACATTAGAAATTAGAAAACAAGTGTTACTAAAAAAAAAAAAAGAACACCTTAACAGCTTTTTCTTAACCAATAACTAGTAGTTCCAATTTTGTTGGTACCACACAATCATTTCATGCTAATGCATCTTTTTTGGAAAAGGCTGTGTGTTATAAAGCTTTCATGAAACCTAGGATCTGACTTAAATATGCTAGGCTCCATACATTTATTGCAATTGAAGTTCATGAGCTGGGTGAATTCTATCTGAGTATCATCAAAAAAGGAGTTGCCATACTGCAATCTGTAATTCTTGGAAACTATAGATGAATGCCAATGACTTTTTAATTATTCCAGCCATAAAATCTATGAGGGTGCTTTTAAAGAGCAATCCTAGAGCTCAAATAGAAAATTTGAAGCATTTTTACACTAATATTAAGCAGCTGAGTAGAACATGATGTTGGCCTCCATTGTTGCACTGTTTGTGTGTTATTTTAATACCTAACTTTTTAAAAGCATAACTTTCTAATTAAGAAGCTCACTGGGTGACTTTGGGTCAGTCACACTGCCTTAGCTCAACCTTTCTCTCAAGGTTGTTATGGGGAACAATAGCTCTTGTACTACAGTTAGAGATAAGCACATATCAAATAAAAATACTAAATGCTACTAAGTAATCAGAACTAACCTTCAAATTTCCTTTCTTCACCCAAGTGATTGATGCCTTTAAGTTTGTCCAAAATGCATTTGAAACCTACTGCTGCCCTTCAGTCAAGGTATCCTATTTTCTTCTTTACCACCATACTCAATGTAGAGACAAAAAGTAAACTGGACTAATCTTCATGTTGTTTTTCATTCAGTCTACTCTGTGTGGACTGAAAAAAAAATAAGTGAATGGCCAGAGCATCTCTCATTATTGGTCACCTTTTGGTGCTTAGCCCTGGAACCCAGGATCAGGACTTCATTCATTCATTATCATCCTCTTTTGAACTATATTGCAGACTTTTGGCTGAGCTAGACTTGCTGCTACATAGCCCCAGTTTGCATGTCACCCTTTGTTCAATGCTACTTGAAGCTTCCTAGCAGCTTTCTATTTTGTAACACAGGAAGATCATTTCTATGAGAGCAGTCCTGGTCTCAGGGATACTACGAGTCTGTGTCTTTCTTAAAATATGATTTCAATATTGAAATGGCTGACATTTTATGGGTTTTCCAGAATCCTATGAATACGTACCTCACATTCAGCTCCACCTCAGTTTACAGATTGCTGACTCTAAGACCATAATGTACTTATGTAGCGGAAAATTTGACAGCTCAGGAAACTGTCCTGAAATATTTAAAAGTGTTGAACCAAATGAAATTCAATTGTCACATTTTTAACTAGCTTCCTACATTTGCTTCCTCTTCTTTGTTTCCCTGGTCTCTATGCATTGTTCATTTTTCTAGGGTAGTCAGGGTTCAAGAAGACCTCTTTTTATAGGCTGCCATTTCAAAGTCTATGTTCTGTTTTTCAAATTTCGATAGTTTGTTCTGATCAACAACAATCAAACATATAACCGTTACTATATAGTATATTCACTCATACTGCATACTACCATTTAGTGTGAATGTCACAAATTGGCCCTTGGGAGGTGTAATGGCTTCACTCCCCAAAACAGGCAGGTCCAAGCCAAAAAACAAATTAGATTTCATTTCATTTACACATACATTTAATTAGCATTTAATTAAATAAATAAGATTGCCACCTCCCCATTATCTTAAAATTTCCTGTTTATATCACACAATAAAATTACAAATTAGTAACAAATGTGAAGGTGCTGGAAGCCAGAGGAAAGGCCTTCAGGGGCCTCCAATTATGCATCTCTATATACTGTTTTCTACATTTTGATGCAAATTTTAACCCAATAGTAGGAGGAATAACAATAAAGTTATTTATTTGTTATTAAAATACATGCTGTTACTGCAAGGGAAGAGTTTCTCATATTTAGCAAAGCTTAATCATTTTAACTTTAGATGCCTTTCTGAGGTTGAATTCTGAGGTTTCTCCTTTCACCAAAGGAAAGTTGCTAATCCCAAGACACATGTTCTAAGGGTAAGACACATGCAGAGAAATTGGAGTTCAAGAGTTACATGAAGCCATTTATTTCAAGGTGCATTGCTCACCATATGGCTGCCTTCTTTCTATTGGCTGTAGTGTAACTGAATCAATTGCCCTCTGATAATGTGGTTCAACCAATATGGACATACATTATTTACCAAGTACTAAGCATATGGCTTTTGAAGGCATGCCTTCTGTAGAAGAGGAGGGAAGGATGAAAAACATTATAAATCACTGTTTCTTGTTTGAAATTTGAGCTGAAATGTTTAGTCAAATCAATGTAGCAGTTTTAAATCTCATATGAGTAGACTTATTCATTTAAAAATGGCCCAGTCTGATAAAAGTGTAAATGAAGATAGCCAGGAACAGAAGTAGGACCTTGAAAAGCTAACATCAATAGTGAAATGTCACTAGTAAAACCACAGGATCAGCTGGAGATGCCCTACTTAGACGAGAGAGAGCAAGAGAAAGAACAATCAGCTTTTTCTACTAGTAACCTTATAAAAGATAGATGAAAGACAGTCATCTAATTAGGATCCTGGTTGGCTGTTTCTTTGTTATATGACATCTATCTTGCTATAAATTGCAGTTACTCAGAGTACAACATTTCAGTAGGTTTAGTGTTATGAGAAAATCTTGAAGACCTTGGGTAACACAAAGCAGATGAGACATATAAAGACAACTAACAATAATGAACTCCATTCCCATATTGTTCTATTCCATTCAAAGAGTCTGGTGTTTGGCTTCCTCTGGCTAGAAGACCAACCTCAAAGTATCATAAGAAAAAAATAATATGTCTCTGATTAATATCTATTTAATTGTATTTACTTTACTTACTTAATGATTTGCTTTACAGTATTAAAGACTGTCAGAGTACACGCAATGTTAAAACAAATTAAATAATAAAAAGTACATATTGAAATTATAGAATTGCAAAGCTGATACAAGATCTGCTCCAGTCTACAGAACCATACATCAGCTGTAGAATAATACGTTTTGGCAAATAAAGGAGTATCAACAAAAAACATCAAAGTTGATATTAGGTGAGCTTTTCAGGTACCTCACTGAGGCACCATAACAAAGATGAACCTATCTCTACTCACAACCTCCCAAGCAGAAATGAATTATGGAAGGGTTATTTTGGAAAAGGTAACCTTTCAAGGTGATCTTCTAAGCAAGTCCCCTAAATTATATTGCATAATCAATACACATTTAACACTTGTGTGAAATCACTATGGGTAAAGAATTATTACTGGTTCCTCCCAACTTACACACACACACAAACACACAAAATCAGACACAGACACACATATCATTTTCACATCTTTTCTCAATGCTTCGCTCTATAGTTTGTCATATAAATTACATTTTAAAATACAAATAGAGTATTTGTGTAGATGTATTTTTAAGACTATGCCTAAGACAAAACTTGGGTTCATATTTTAATACCTTCTTTCTCTTGTTCCTGTATTTCAGCACTATAATTATTTAAAGATCAACTTTCTGAAATATTTGTGAAAGTCAGCTAAAACTAAAAAGGTGGAAAAAAGGAGCTATTTGAACATTCACCTTATCTCCTACCTAGTATTTTTCCTTGATGTACACCATCATAAAAAGAAGTTCACTGTCTGGCATTTCATAGTTATCATTAATTCCATACCATATCCTCATTTATTAATCAACCTCATTCCTCTCCAATGTATGTTTTCCCCTTGATATTCTCATAAACTCTTTCTTATTTCTCCTAGTTCCTTTGATTAACTGAACTTATAGTTGTTTGCCTTGTTTTTTTTTTACCTTATCTTTTTTTTTACTTTGCCATAGTGTTTTTGACATCACAATGATATTGTTTTTAATATATTAAAAACGATAACTATAGCTGTATATCATCAAGATACTGATGATATTTTAGCCATATGCCAACTTGACTTTCATGTAAAATGTGAAAAACATGAAGAAAGCAAAACTGAGAAACTGTGTTGAAAAATCCCCCCAGGAAGAAACAGCTGTTTTTCAAGAAAATGTAAAACTACTAGAATTGTAATCCTGCAATGCTAACCCATTAAGATGGATGAGAAAGATGCAATGGATGATACTGCTAAAAGCTTCCTATAGGTCCAGGGGAAGCAGAGGGTTCTCATTTCTTCTGTAACAAGTTGTCTATCAATGCAATCAAGACAACTCAGACTCCAAAGTGATATGGAATAAATTTGAACTACATTTCTTTTCTATATCTAGTTTCATGTGTGATTGTATCAAAAGATTTTACACAAATATTCAGGCTGTATGATCAAGCCTCTTTTTGTTATTTAACATGAGTTCCAATTACATGCCTGATGTTCATTCAGCACTGGCTAATATAGACAAATGGCATCTGCTTAATCAAGTATGTTTGAACTCTTTTTGATTCTTTGATGTGTTCATAATACTTTGTAATAGTCTACTCCTCATTTTCATAACTTGGATTCCATTTAAAACAGAAAACACCAACTTAATTCAAAGTTACTGTATAGCTATTTGGAACAGAATCCACGTTCCCATTATTTCTTATTTTTCTTTTTTCTTTTTGTGTTCTCCTTCTGTATTCACAATGTAAAATTACCATGCAAGTATTTTAAAGACTATTATAACCTCACGTGTGGCACTATTTTATGATGTTAATAATAAGAATACATTTATGGAAATCTTTATTTGATTTTCCATAGGTTATGGCTCCAGATGACTCTTCTGTAAACCTTATGAATGAATTCATGCAATCTCTTTTATTGAATCAAAATTTCATCATCACCAATCATGGAATGTGTAGCTCACAAATTTCAGTCACTTATCTTACAGTAACAGAAGTTAAATCAAGGATGCCATTTTTCCCCTCATGTCTAAGGAACAACATTCAGAACTCAGAATTACTTGACTTCAATTGTCTTTCTTGTCTGAACTGTTTTGGGAAAAAGAGAGACTTCATCACAGAAATCTGCTATAGATTTTGCTCATTTGGGCTAAACAAGAAAATGGATTAGCTTCTTTTGAGGCATGTGTTAATTTCATCCTTAATAAAAACATCTAGTTGAAGCAGATAGTACTATAGTAAAGGAATTTCTAAAGCAGCCTGCTAAGCTGATTTTACTGCAAGATAATTAATTGACATGAGAAAAGCAAAAAAATGGGAAAAAAAGATTTTGTTAGCTGTTTTTTTTTTTTTTTTTTGCAGCTTCTTTTCAGGACAAAATTCTCAATGACAGATTCAAGAGATAAAAGAGAATTATTTCCTTAGTGAAGGACTGACATCTTTTGCTATAGGCAGAATGATTCAAGTAGAAGCATTATTTATTTACTAATGCATCTTTTAAATGATAAGTGGGTGACAGCAAATTGAAAGTGATAAGAATATCTGGAATCAAGGAAAGTTTAGTTAATTGTCATTTTCATCTCTTGAGAAGCTAGTTATGTGTATATTATTTGCAACTGTCCCACTGATGTATGTTGTCCAGGAACAATGAGTTGTGCAGTAAATAAACACATCACTGGAAAACCAGTTGCTGTATGGTTAAGATGCTGTCCTAGAAACCAGGAGACAGTGAGCTTTTTTCCTCCCTTAGTCATGAAAAGTGTCTGGGTGACTTTAGGTCAATCACTCTCTCTAAGCCCAACCACCTCACAGGGTTGATGTCGTGGGGAAAATAGCAGGTGGAAGCATTATGTACGCTATACAAGATAAAGATGTGATATGGATCTAATAATAAACCAATAAATCACTGTATTTCAAGAAATGCTTCCATCATTAATACACATCTGTGCCTGTAATCACAGTTGCCCATGATATATAAAGTTACTTCTTCTGTTTCTTGAGAATATGATTTATTGTTACACAAATAGATTACAACTATTAGCCAAATTCTGATTATCTTCTGCAAATGTTGGTTCTTTTTTACCAATGCAAACACATAGATCCATCTCAGTCATATTGGTTGCACTTTTATCTGAGAGACGCTTGCAAGGTTGGATCTTGTTATGAGACATCTCAATATTTCAGCAGTTACATGCTATCTTAAGATCAAATATTAAATACTTTCAGGTTGTCATTTGTATATTTATATATTTGATAGCATAGGTGCCCTCAGCTAGCCATTATGACATCAAAATGGCAAAACATGCATAATGATGTCATAACATATGCTCTGCCCTTTTCTACTAGTGTATAATGTTGCAACACAAGTTCATAAGGGCCTGACCTTGAATTGCAACATCACAATGTATATTTTGTCACTTGCTTCCCCCTATCCCCCTTCTGCAATGTCCATGATCGAGAGTGTAATGTAGTTGCACAGATTTGTTCAGATTATAATACTCATTTATAGTAAAAATTAATTACTGCTTTTCTCCAGAAACTGTTTCCTAATTCATATTAGTTTACCTCATAGATTATCCATTTTCAAGGAGCCCTACATAGTAATTGAAGGGAAGTGCTACACCACTGGCCCAATCTCATTATTACTCATGCTTTATATAGTGTAGGAAAGAAATTTATGCTGCAACAGCTGGTGATATGTCTGTATCCATATGAGTAAAAGATTGTGATATCAGGAGCTCTAATCATATTAAGTCTATAAGATCATTTCCTAGAACAACCATTATATTTCGGTGCAGCAGGCCAATGTTACTTTAACAATCAAGGAGCTATTTTATACCAAATCAGCCTATCTGTACATCCAGGTCAGGACTTCTGCACTGTCTAGTGCATCAGGAGTGGCCCAAGAAATTTTGCCTCCTGAGACAAATTAAGATTTTTCTTAAGATAATTTTCTTCCCCTACTCATCCACATAATGAGGTAAATTAAACTTCTAGATTTCACCATGGTGCTTGAATAGTGTTTTTCACAGACCTCACTGCAAAAGGCTAATGCATGCAGGAGATTCTATGTTGCTCCCACACATGGTAATATCTTCTAAAAGATAGGAATGATAGGGGTAGGTATTGCTGTTTCAACTTTTCACTTAGTTTCAGTTGTGTCATCCTGTCTAATGATAAAGTATCTGAGAAGCATCTGCATGTGCAAAGCCAGCTGTTTTATAACATCATACATAGAAACTGATTGCAGTTAATATCTTAATTCTGCTAGGAAGCTTTCTGTCTGTCTGCCTATCTCTCTCTCCAGCTGCCAGCAATTAATTATGAAAGAGTAGCTTTTACTGGTGTAGGCTTTCACGGCCAGTATCTGTTGGGCAGCATTGGGCTTCAGGGTTTAGTGACTGTGAGCTAGAGAACAGATTTCCTGATGTTTCACTGGCAACTATGGCTGGTAACTTCAGAGGCAAAGTGGTCCTCACCAACCCGCACCAATCAGAAATCAGCTTGGCTAAAAACCAATAAGATATCAGGACACCTGGCTATAAAGACAGGTGCCCAGTCAGTCCCTGATCAGTTGCCTGTGTTCTGCATAGCAAACCACTTTGCCTCTGAAGATGCAAGCCACAGTTGCCAGTCAAGAGCCAGAAAATCTGTTCTCTAGACCATGGTCACTAAACCCTAAAGCACAACACTGCCCATTAACTTCTACTCTTTCCTTTGCTGTACCTCATGCATAATAAAGGCACAATTCCAAATAGGACAGTATGATAATGTCAGTGTAGTACCATTGATGTGTATGCACAAAATTATTAGCCATGTGAGAACTCTTTGAAATCACTTTTCTTCTAATTACTTAGCAAATTTCAAACTGAAACAAAAGACTAACTGTGACAAAAGTGAAGAAGCACAGCAGCTGACTATGGCTATCAGCAAACTGACAAAATATTCTGAAATATTCAAGAACCCACAGAAATGATCATATGTTGAAAAATCTACAGGATTTTTCTTCCAGGAATTAGCAGGATTTCTTAAAAGTAGCACATCATGTCTATGATATTCTGTATCATATTATTACATTTTAGAGTTTAGACATACACAAACATGCTGTGCTATGGTTCTGATGTATGCTTTGCTACTGGGCACCCGACATGGCCAGGGCTTGTGATAAAGTTATTTCCTGTTGTATCTGTGCAGTCTCTGCTGTGTTTGGAACTTTTTATCTTCTGATTTTCTTTGCTCTTTAGTGTGCTTTTCCCTTTTCCTATTCAAGTTGCACTGTCCACTATTCTGCATCATGGCTGCATGCCCTTGGGAAATACTTCCTAGACCTCACTAATGCCTTCTATGAGGTCATTATTCTGATATTTTGTTTTCCTCTGTAGGAATTCTGTGCAGTTCTGCTTCCCTTGGGAATATGCACCTTTTCCATTGCCTGAGCTTTTCCCTAATTGTCCATTATTGTCAAGCAAAATATATATATATAAAAAAAAATTGGATATGTCCATCTGGCTGTGATCCTTCATTTCTCCCCTTCACTTGCATATAAGACCCTCCAAGTTTATTAAAAAGAAAAAATAAAGAAATGTATGAATGTTAGAAAGGTGGAGATTTATTTATTTAGTTGGGTTGTTGTTGTTTTTTAATTTGGAAAAAGTGTATGATAAAGTGAAGTGGTTCTGAATATGTAATGTTTTAGGCAAATGCAGAGTTGAATGCTGGTTGTTGGACACAATAACAACGGAATTGCACAGAGCAGAAACTAAGATAAGGATTTGTCATATACCCTTGGTCAGTCAATCAACTTGAAAAGGGAGAGAGACACAGAGAGAGAGAGAGAGAGAGATTAAGGTGTTTTTTTAAAGCTTTAAGAAAACACATCCACAAGTGTTGCTTGGGAATGTGAATATGGATGTACTGTTCTATGCTGACATCATTTTGTTGACCAGGAACCCATATTATCTGCAGTGAAAGTTAAAGGGATTGTATGACTCATTGAGGAGTATGGATATGAATAAAGAGCAAATATGGAGAGGAAAAAGGTCACAAAAGTTACAGTTGTATGGAATTGACAAGATCCTATAAAGAGAGAGGTGATAAGTTTAAACTATAAAAGGTAATGTATGAAACAGAGTATGGCTGTAGAAGAAAAAAAGAAAATTATGGGACAGTATAATGAGTGAAGTTGGTGTAAACTAGATTTAGTTTAATTTCATTTTCTTTCCTCTTATTACTTGCATTTAATTTCTTTTCCGCTACTCATGTTTTTTTTCTGTATTTTTATAACATTATTTATCCCAAAAGTGAATAGCACAATGGATATGCATGTAATTGAGAATTTCAGTAATATAGAGTATAATTGAGACAGAAAATAGGTGATAGTAATGTGTGATCCTTTTACACATAGATATGTGTGCTGCTTCAAAGGCTGTAGCCATTTGGTCTTTATTGTCCTGAGGTAAGTTAATGAGAATAACAAAAATTCAGATGGCTTCTTCCAACTTGCTGATCACTTATTTTGCTCATTTCAAGTGTTGCAATTAGTTGTTTGATAGTAGATGCTTGACCTTATTGAAAGCACTAATAGCAACATTTCAAGACCTCTATTTAGGAGGCATCTTTTTAGGGGGGGTGGGGAATCCTAGTATAAACTAGATTCAGCTATATTTTTTCTTGATGTCTTGTCTTGTATCATTCCTTTAATTTCTTTGGCTTAAATATTTCTTACTGTCTTTCTGTGCCTTGTATAATATGGCTTACCCTGAAAAAGAATAGAATCCTGGGTATATATGCATGCATGGATGTATGGATTCTCTTGCAAAATATGGCATGATGATGAACATAACGATGTGATTCAATTAAGCTAGTAAGTATTCATTATTCCTTCTCACTGGTGTGATGACTTTATGACCATATCCTCCAACCAGAATATCAGCAAAGATATTAGTCTACCTCAGTGTATGGAAGTGAAAAGAAGGATGTGAGATAAATAATGTCTGTGTTCATTTAATATGAACATCATTGAACAGGAAAATAAGAGCAATTCCTTTTAGTAAAATCAGTGATGTAGTAACTGGAATATAGATCAAACCAAAAGCACTGGATTTCTTCCCAGATATAGGACTGCTTTTTCACCTCTCGGTGTCTTGGGTAGAACAGAATTTGTACAATGTAGTCAAAAACTGTGAAATGGTATAGCTAACTATGCTAATGAAAATTCTTTTCATACTTTTGACCCAGCGTATATGTTCATCCCCTAGACAAATATGTCTGGGTATAAACTGAAATACCTATCTAACTCACAGTCAATACAGTGAGATAGAATATTGGAGATTGATAGATTATGCGCCGTAAGGTTCATGTCAACTCTTAGTGAGCACATAGATAGATTTTCTCCAAAAAAATCTGTCTATAACTTGGTTCTTCAAGTCTTCCATCATGACTGTAATTGAGTCCATCCTCTTTGCAGCTGGTCAGCCTCTTATTCTTCCTTCCACCTTTCCCAGAATTAGACCCTTTTCTAGAGAGCTAGGTCTTCACATAATGTGTTCAAAGTAGGATCATTTGAGCCAGGTCATTTGTACAAGTGAGAACACAGAATTGATTTTTTCATTGATTGTTTTCATAGCTATTATGGCAATGAGAGAGCCAAAGAATACAAGAAGAAGAGGAAAAGGAAGAGGAAGAGGAAGAGGAGGAGGGGGGAGGAGGAGGAGGAGGAGAAGGAAGAAGAAGAAGAAGAAGAAGAAGAAGAAGAAGAAGAAGAAGAAGAAGAAGAAGAAGAAGAAACAACTATGTGCTTAATTCATAGATTATGAATGAAGATAAATGAAGATAAATAAATAAAATCATGGGTAAGCTAATCCGCAGATAAGCTGACCCTCGAATTTTTAACCAAAATACCATGAGAAATACACCACCTGTGGATAAGGCAAGCCCTCTAAATTTTTGAATGTTTTAATTTTCACAACTGGCTTATCTGCAGGTGGTGCATTTTTCATGGTATTTTAGTTAAAAATTCAAGAGTCTGCTTAGAGTTTGCAGATGGGCTTACATGTGAGGGGATACAGGTAGTTTTTAAAAGTATTACCATATATACTTGTGGAAAAGTGTGTGTGTGTGGATGGATGGATGGATGGATGGATGGATGGATGGATAGATAGATAGATAGATAGATAGATAGATAGATAGATAGATGCCGGATTGGAAGAATACAAGTGTGGTTTTATAACTGGAAAGAGAAACATCAATAATCTGCATTATACTGATTATGCTACTCTGCTGAAAATGCAAATGATCTGCAAGCTGTAGTAATAAAAGTCAAGGCAAGGAGCACAGTAAAAAATGGGACTAAGATTAAATATAAAGAAGATCAAACTAATGACAACAGGTACAGCCAACAGCCTTAGTACTGACAATGAAGATATTGAAATGGTGGATAGCTTCTGCCTTTTAGGATCAACCATTAACCAGTAGTCAAGAAATACACTGCAGACTAGCACTTGGTAGAGTAGCAATGAAAGCCTTGGAAAAGGTATTCAGATGCCAAGACATGTCTATGTCTACAAAACCAGAAATTTGCAGGCAATGGTTTTCTCTGTGACACTCTATGGAAGTGAAGTTGGATGAAGCAGGATAGAAAAAGTATTGATGCTTTCTATCCAGATTTTTTTTTAATTATGTTTTGCAAACTAGCTTATCTGTTATCAATATCATTACCTTAGAAGAGACATCCTTTCCATTCTTCTGAAATTCAAGTCACAGTGACTTGGCTGTGTGATCTTTAAAAAAGGTAAACAGAGAAAATGCTTGTTGTTCCTCCCATCTCCAGTTTTTTTTTTTTTTTTGCAGACAGGTGGCTATAAAAAGTAAAGGTACAGATGAAATATAAATAGATGTACTTGAAAAGGAGAGTGATCCAGTAACAAAAGAAAATTTGAAAGACATCAGCAAATGCACAATTGTCCTTTGAAACAGCATCAATCAAATTTAAAATATGCAGTAAAACAATCTAATGATGAAGTCTGTTATGGAGAAGCATGTGCTGTTGGGGACTTTTAGGTTAAATGATGTGAAAGATGTTTCAGATTTTAGGAGGCGTGAGGAAATCTAGGCCAGAAATATGCTCGCAAACAAATGTATAAAGGCCTATCCTGATTTAAATGGGGGCAAATGTAATTGTGTTGCTACTTCTCCTGTTTTCTCTTTGTATGATATATATGCAATTTCTCTTATATGTGGGAGAAAGAAATACAGTACTTGATATGTTTCAATCAAATAAATGAGGACACAGTAAGTTTCATGATGGTTTGGTACAGATTTGGATTATGCTTATAGACAGAGCATAATAGTGAAAATCAAAGACAAAATTGTATTTTTACAATTTAGATAGGCTTAATCTGACAGAGAAAAGGTGAAAATAAAATTATCATTATTGGGTAGTAATGATCAAAATGAGCAAGGTTAGTGTTCGTCAAAGGAAAAAGACATGATGAATGAGGGGTTTGGTCTATCAGCATTTTTAGAATATACTAATTTCAGTTCTGGCATCATCCAATGGCATGGATCCTTGGTTCGATAACCAACATTTCCAGGTAGGGCAGAGAAAAGTTCCAGTCTGAAATTTGGAAGAACTGTTGCCACTGACCATAGAGAATAATCAGCTTGGCTGGGTATAAGACAGGTTCTTATGTTGTGATAGAAGAATCTGAGAGCAAACCCCTGAATTTTCCAGAAGTTTGCAACACGTTTTGTGTTTTAAAACATACAGTATTGTCAGAATCTGCAGCAATCAGATATGTCAACTAGAGGACTGTTTTATTAGTATAGTAAATGCCATGGTACACTTTGATTTTAGGGAATGTTTTCTTAGCTTGCTTTGATTCTGCCATTCTCATTGGTGGCGGGGAGGGGGGGGAATGAAAGCAGACAGAACCTGAAGAAGATTGAAGGCCAGGAAGAAGACGTGTTATCAGGGTTTGGAATGCACAAGGCCACACATCTGTGAGAACCAAAAGTGGTGCCTAGATTGAAGGGGGGACAAGGGGGTAAAAGTAGAGGGACAATTATGCAGGCTTTGGTTTTAGCAATGCTTGGCTTAGAGCTGCATGTATCCTCCAATAAATGAAATCTTTTTTGAATCTGCCTTGGATTTCAAGAGATTTGTCTGTATTGGGGCTTGAACATCGCAGACCTGACACATATACAGCCCTGGATTAACCATTAAGCAAAATAAGCACGTGCTGAGGGTACCAATAGAAGGGGGACACCACAGATTCTTTCCCTCTAGCTATCATGCCCTTAACTCTTTCACTGCCACACTTCACTTTAGTCAATTTTTTTGTAGTTGTCCTTATCTGTGGTACTCAACGTTAATCTGCATTGTTAAAAAACAAATTTGTTTTTTTTGGCATGGTGAGTGGCTAAAGTTTAAAAGTTCGGTTTGAAGGTGTTTGTTTTCATCTCACGGCAGGAGATTTTTGCTTCCTTCAAGAGGTACCATTGTCGGGCTGTGCTTAGGGCATCAGCTGGCCTTGATCCAGCCTTGCCTATACACATGCATGCAGGCACATGTACATGAATGAATGTTGACAAGAGCTGTTCTTGACAGATTCATTAATACCTGGAGTCATTCTGGCAAGTATGACAATGAAATAGTAAGAATTGCCCATATGGTTGGCCTTCAAAATAATTGTGTGTCATTACCATGTCTACTGCTTCTGTATTTATGGAAACATTGATGGGGAAGGGGGGAATTGCTGTCTTTTATATGTGTGGGTGTAAAACAATATATAATAGCACAAAGTAAATGGACATAATTCTCTGATGCTTTATTTTTTTTTTTCCTCTCATTTTGGTCCCCTACTGTACGCTGTTTCTTCTTGTAAATGAACCATGCAAAGACTTCTGCTTAATAGCATATAGTATAATAGTTTGGCCTGTTTCATGAGATTCTCTCTTTGTTTTCCTATTCTCATATATTCCCTATAATGTAATTTATAATAAGGCTTCCATCATGTTCACACTCCTGTTGCCCCATAATTACACATTGCAGAAAGTGGGATGGAACTTGCTCAATTCTAAGAAGATTGTTTTGTCATAAATTGAGTTGGGCCTGTGCATTTGATAATGAGAAGGGGTGTGTGTGTGTGTGTGTCTGTGTGTGTGTGTGCACACATGTGTGTGTGTTTATGATAGAGAGGCATTATATCCCTAAACTGTGAGGTTATCAGGTGCAAGCACTTCGTGGACTCTGTGAATGCCAAAGAGAAATGGATCACAGAGCCTCCATTTTCAAGTATCCTTTTCAGTATTATAGACTGGGAGAGTCTTTGCATCTACTACTGCCAAGGTAACATAAGAATATCTTATGACTTCAAACATATAGAAAGGAAATGCTGCACACTTTGTATCCAGTGACTTTATTAAAAATTAATCTGAAATGCTATTGTTTCACATGAAATTTAGAAGAGTAAATGTAAGGTCTCAAATATACATAACAGCTGGATTCAGGGGGTTTGCTAAGCCATAACATGGTTTATTAGATTTTGGCCTACTGTGATAAGTGTTCCTAGACATTATGGATTATCAACAAACCATGGTTAAAATTCTGGCTTAGTATAATGCAGTGTTTCTTCAACTTTTTGCTCACATGACCCCTTTCCACTTTTAAAAATTATGGAAGACCCCAAAAGAAGTTTTGTTTCATGGGTTATATTTATTAATATTTACCGTATTAAAAATTAAAATCAATGCATTCACATAATATTTATTTATTGAATCATGTAAAAATAACAATATTAAACCCATTAGATAAATAACATGGCTAAAATATTTTTCAAAATAAAAAAGCCTATATGTTTTTTAACAAATAAAAAATAGTAACGAGAAGAGTGACATTGTTTTAAATGTTTGCAATTATCATCAATATCTGCCAATTTCAATAATTTTGATTTTGAGGACCCCTGAGAGGGTCTTGGGGGATCCCCAGGTGTTCTTGGACCACACTTTAAGAAACGCTGGTATAATGCATGAACTCAACTAATATCAAGATAATCTTTTAATAGTGGAGAAATGACAGGATTGCTTTGACTCTGTTTAAATTTGTCTTTTCCTGCGATTGTGTGTTGCTGTAGAAGGCAACTTCATAAATCCAGAAAAAGGCACAGCTGCTTTAAGGAATTGCAGATAAGTGCTATGTTTGTACCCTCTATCAAGCCGAACTACCTTTTTGTTTTGAATCTGAAACTCTGCACATATCTTTTTTGTAACTTTGTTGTCCTATAGTAAGACACCATTTTTAAAATCAATCCTATTTTTATTTTGTACTTGGCATGTTTGTCTGTCCCCCTCTCCCATTTCCAGTTTGGAAACTATAGTCATGCAGAGACACCTGATTTGCTATCTGAGATTTAGTTGCATTTACTCAGCTTCATGCTTCCAATATTAGGAAACCACTGCAAATTGCCCATGATATTTCCTCTGATTAGGTCATTATAGCTCAAACCCGGGAGGGCTCTCACCATGGTCTCTGCCCTAATGTATTTGCATAGACCTGAAATTTTCGGCCTCAGTTATTTTTAGGCCACTTGGGAGAGTTTGAAACTCTGCATGTCAGCTGAGAAAGACAGA
Source organism: Liasis olivaceus (assembly GCA_030867105.1). Classification (NCBI taxonomy): domain Eukaryota; kingdom Metazoa; phylum Chordata; class Lepidosauria; order Squamata; family Pythonidae; genus Liasis; species Liasis olivaceus. The sequence goes on along the minus strand of CM061352.1, from coordinate 80,145,306 downwards.
ACTATTTTAGTCACATTGTTGAGATCAGCAGTCTCTTAGCTTCAGATTTAAAAGTGAGTTTTTAAAAAAAAGGCACTGAAGTTTCAAAAGGCATAGGTGTCAGGAAGGAAGAATACATTTAAGGAAAGGAATGAAGTAGCATCTGATTACAGCTTAAAGCTGATTTTACTGTGGGAGGAGAGTATGACTTCTTTTCAGCACTAATCATAACTGAAAACATCTTTTTGTCTTGTTTTGTTTTGCTTTCAGAGCCCTTGAAGTCTTGCCCAACACATTGTGTCTTTTAAATACCAGATCGGTAAATGTCCTCATGTTGATGGTCTTTTGTTCCCAATTATTTTCCTGACTCTGTTTTTCTTCTGTGTTGTTGGCCTCCTGAGACTTAAACAAACTGTGCTTTGTTACTTGTAAGGCAATTGATTGGGCTTCTTCATTCGTGATTTTTTTTATAGGTACATTCATTTATCTAGGTTTCCCAGACCTGGGCTACAAACATCCAGGCAACCATTAGGTGGCAGCAATGAGATACAGAAATGTCTGACTCTTTGATGCCATCTAGTGATTGTATGGATTTTTGTAAATGGTAGCTAACTGACCTCTCTGAATTTCTCTTCATCTAAAAGGCTGTGCCAAATTTCCTATTCTCATCTTAATCATCACACTGCTAACCAGACACGTCATAGTCTTCAAAGGAAACCAATATATATATATATATTTAAATTAAAAATGTGGCCTTTAGCCACAGAAAATTCCCACCCTTCTCTCACAATTTGCTTTAAGGTGTGCCACACATCTATATTTGTGTGTGACTTCTTTGGTAGACACTATTTGGTTTTTATTTTTATAGAAACCACATTGGGAGCCTCTCAGGATAAGGGCTAGGTGGGTTACGAGGGCTTGAAAGAAAGGAATAACTAAATAGCAACCGCAGCTTCTTGACACATTTTCTGTTAAGTTTTTTTAAGAGAATTCAGTTTACATTTTTTGCCACTGGGATGAATATTGTTACTGGTAATGGACACCTGCTGAGAGAGCATACGCAGTAACCTCCCTTCATCAGGTTAAATCAAAACAAGAGCTTTCCTGTCAGAATCCTCGCAAGATTTTATAATAGATTATTATATGGCTAGTTTAAAAAATGGCTTTTTACATGCTGCGGTTCTGCCATTGTAAAAGGGGGGCGGGGGAGAGAAGGAATGAGAAACCGTTTAAAGAAGATGGCTCCTTATCACAGGCTCTGGCATGTTCAAGGCCATGCCAGCAAGGGAATCAGGAGACCAAGAACTAAGGGTGATGTGGGGGGGGGGGGGGAGTAAGAAAAACAGCTTTTGGTGCGCTTTTGCTCAGTCTTAGCAATGCTTTGGATCTGTACACTTATTCTTAATAAATGTACTTTCTTTTGAATCAATATTGGTTGCAAGGAAAGTTACTGGATTTGGGATCAACAGGTGGCAGTTCGTTACATTTTGCTAAGACTCCCAGTGCAGACTTCCACCAGGGAGATTGCCCTGTGGGGAGTCCAAAGCCTCACATTGACCGGGACCAACCAAGCAGCGGGATGGCTGATGATGTAATTGAGGAAGAAGAAGAGAGACCAGTCCCTCCTCCATTGGAAGTGAAGATGATAACCCAGGAGGAGCCAGTGCAATCATTGCGCCAAGCCTGAGTGGGGGCAAAGGCAACAGCGACGAAGGAACAGGACCCTTCGATGAAAGATCGCATGGGGAAATTGGAAGGGCAGATGGGGTCCCTATCTGATGATATGCGAGCGCTTAAAGGCAGCAGTAGATCAACTGCTTGGAGGGGGATTTACGCCCCCCACGTGAGAGTCAGCAGCCACAACGGGAGGTACAGAGGTGGCAGAGCAGTCAGCCGAAGGTGAGACCTCCAGTGAGGAGGAGGAGGATCTCACACCTAGCAGAGCCAAGAAGAGCCCAATGCAGCAGAGGGGCATCTCCAGGAAATTCGGGGGAGATGCTGAGCAGCTTGCTTGCTTTATCACCCAGGTTCGGATCTACATGGAGGGCTATGGGGGTCTGTTCTGCAGCGAGGAGGATAAGGTCTCCTATGTGTCCAGTTTTTTTGAAGGTACGGCTGCAGAATGGGTGGTTGGCCTGCATAGGGCGAAGGACTGGGCTTTAAGGAGATTAGAGGATTTCATGGCGGCTCTCTGCACACGCTTTGAAGACCCGTGCATGGCACTTAAAGCATGACGCGACCTGGAAAGGCTGAAGCAGGGGTCCAAGTCAGTATCAGAGTACGCCTACGAATTTCGGGGTTTGGCTCAAAGGCTGCCTCACATGCTTGAAGAGCTCCTGATCAAGTTCTTCCAGAGAGGCTTGCAACCCGAATTGTTGCAGCACGTGGTATGCCGAGGTTTCCCAAAACCTTTAATGGATGGGTCGCTATGGCCGGCAAAGTGGAGGAGCAATGGCGCACCATAGAAGCAAGAACCCAACTTCTGCCCTTACCTGGCACAAAGAAGGCAGTGCCCAAGGTGAAGACCAGTGCGCCGGAAAATAGCAGGAGCCAGCGCGTCTGTTTCAACTGCGGGGAGCCGGGGCACTTTGCCGCTGAGTGCCCTAAAGCGAAGACGGAGCAAGGAGGCAAGAAGACAGAGCGGAAGGGGCTGAAGTCTTCGAAGCCCGGCAAGAAGGAGTCAGCGGCAGTAGGCAGCGAAACGCGAGCTTCAGCGGCAACACACGCCGGCGGCAAAACCTGGAAGTTGTTAGCTCCGCTCTCTCTATGACAGGCGGCTGCTCTTCCAGAGAAAGAAAGCAGCTCATGGGAGGACTCGGAGAGCGAAGAGATAGGGGTGAGTCCCATTAAAATTTGGGTGGAACTAAGGGTGGTGAGGACTAATCAAAGGGCAGAGGTATGGGCGCTGATAGACTCTGGCTGCTCCCGAAATCTGATTAACCCCGCCCTTGCCTGGGGTTTGGGACTGCGCTTAAAGAGACTCAAAACCCCTGTGATTTTTACCCAGCTGGATGGATCCCCAACGGAGGGAGGGCCAGTGGAATATCATACTGAAGAGCTTGAGCTAAATATGGGGGACCATAGAGAGACTATTAAATTCCTGGTGACTCCCATGGCATGCAACCCAGTGCTTCTGGGCATGAACTGGTTAAAAAGGAAGAGCCCAGAAGTGAACTGGGAGGAGAAGATCTTACGTTTCCCGAAGGAGGGGAGAGTGGAAGTTGAAGGAATTACCGAAACGTTGTCAGATGGAGAGATGTGTGCTGTGAGTGGGGAAAAGGCAGTAGAGGCTGCAACTCAGATTCCCAAGCAATACCGCGACTTGCAGGAGGTGTTTAGTGAAAGGAAGTCAGATCAGCTACCCCCCGATCGTGCCAGTGACTGTGCCATAGAGATTGAGCCTGGGGCTAAATTTCCAAGGAAGAAAATGTATCCAATGACACCCAAAGAGTTGGAAGCATTGCGGGAATTCATTGATAAGAATCTAAAGAGGGGCTTTATTGTACCTATGCATTCTCAAATTGCTGCACCGGTGCTATTTAGGGAAAAGAAGGATGGCTCCCTACATTTGTGCACAGATTATAGAGGGCTAAATGGCATTTCTGCTGACAACCAGTACCCACTCCCCTTGATGAAAGACCTGTTGGCCCATTTATCCAAAGGGAAAATTTTCACAAAGCTGGATTTAAGGGAGGTGTACTTCAGGGTGCGAATCCGGAAGGAGATCAATGGAAATCCACCTTTAACACGCCCCTGGGGTGTTTCCGTTATGAAATAATGCCATTCAGATTAAAAGGGGCAGCGGGGGTGTTTCTGCAACTTATAAATGAGGTGTTACAAGAGCATTTATACCAGGGGGTGTTGGTTTATCTGGATGATATCCTGATTTACACTGAGACCATGGAGCAACATGTACAATTGGTCAGGAAGGTACTAAAAAAGCTACTGGAGGCTCAATTGTATGCCAAGCTCTCCAACTGTGAATTTCATAAACAGCAAATTGACTATTTGGGGTATAGAATTTCACATCAGGGAATTGAAATGGACCCGGTCAAGGTGAGGGACGTCACGGGTTGGGAGGCTCCCAAAACCACGCGTCAGCTTCAAAGTTTCCTGGGCTTTGCTAACTTCTATCAGCAATTCATACCCAACTTTGCCCAAGTAGCACTCCCACTCACTGATTTGTTGAAAACCAAGGGCAAGGACAAAGCAAAGGCATCAAAACCTGGAGCCCCCTTGGCCTGGACTAAGGAGTGCCAGGAAGCTTTTCAAAGTTTAAAGCATCTGTTTACGGCTGAACCAACCTTAAAGCACCCTGATCCAGAACAGCCATTTGTCATACAGGCAGACGCTTTGGATGTGGCAGTGGGAGCTGTGTTGTTACAGAAGGGGGCAGGGGGGGAGCTGTTTCCATGTGCGTACATATCCCGGAAATTTTCAGAAACTGAGAGACGCTGGTTGGTGTGGGAAAAGGAAGCGTTCGCAGTACGCTGGGCGTTAGTTTGCTGGAGACACTTGTTAGAGGGATCACCCCATCCCTTTGAAATTTGGACTGATCACAAAAATCTAGAAGCTTTGACTGCACCGAGGAAGCTGTCACCCAAGCGAATGAGATGGGCACAATATTTTCATCGATTTAACTTTTCCCTGAAGTATATTCCTGGGGGAAAAAAAATTCTGGCAGACGCTCTGTCTCGATTGCCTCAACACAACAGCAAGCGGGAGGAAGTAGTCGCTCCTGTAATTCCATGTACCCAAGCAGCTCTAAGAGTGGTCACTAGAGCTCAGAAAAAAAGGGGTGAAAAACAACCAGAAGGAGAGTTGTTAAAAAAATTAAATGCCCAGATTGCTTAGGATGATTGGTTTAAAAGCAACAGCCAATTGCTAGTGAACAAACAAGGGGCATGGTGGTGGCAAGATAAGCTGTATGTCCCTGCAAACGCTAGAAAGTGGGTCTTGCAAAGAAGTCACGACAGCAAAACAGCTGGGCACTTTGGTTTTGTGAAAACATTACATCTACTCAGGCGTCAATTTTGGTGGCCAACAATGAGAAAAGATGTAGGGGAATATGTAGCTACATGCCCCACGTGTGCAATGGCCAAAAAGAGAGGGGGCAAACCAATGGGGCTTCTACAGACAGTAGCAAACCCAGGGGCTCCTTGGAAGCAAATTTCCATGGACTTTATTGTAGATCTGCCTGAAAGCAACAGTTATTTGGGTAGTTACAGACCTTTTTTCCAAACAAGCACATTTTGTGGCATGCCAATCCCTTCCATCAGCCCCCAAACTGGCTAAGTTATTTATACAACACGTCTACCGAGCTCATGGTGTCCCAGAATGAATAATTTCGGATCGCGGGGTCCAGTTTACTGCCAAGTTCTGGAGGGCGTTCCTAAAACTACTGGGGGCATCGCAAGGCTTGAGTTCGGGGTACCACCCCCAGATGGCGGGATCATGCAAACGTCTGAACTCAGTGTTAGAACAATATTTGAGATGTTTCATTAACTACCAACAAGACAATTGGGATGAACTGTTACCGTTTGCTGAAGTAGCTTATCATAATGCAGTGCACCAAAGTATTGGCCTCACCTCTTTTAAAATAGCTACAGGACAAGACTTTGTACCCATCCCAGAACTACCTAAACAATCCACTCAAGTCACTTCAGTTGATGAATGGGTCCAACAAATGACACAAGTGTGGCCTCAGATTGCTGCATTGTTGAAGGAGGCCCGAGCAACATACAAGAAATTTGCAGATGCTAAGAGAACCCCAGAAAAAGACTGGAAAGTAGGAGATAAGGTTCTTTTATCTACCAAGCATCTTAAATCATTACAACCTTCCAGAAAGCTCGCTCCAAAATTTGTAGGGCCTTTTGTTATAGATAAAGTAATTAATCCAGTTTCACTACGATTACAGATGTCTGCTACCTTTAAAAGAATCCATCCAGTGTTCCACTGCGACCTGCTTAAAACCTATAAAGAGTCATCTCAATGGCATCCCTCCCCAGTACCTCCTAAACCAATGATGGTTGAAGGAGAACAACATTTTGAAGTTAAAGAAATACTGGACAGTAGAAAGCATGGGGGGGGGGGGGTTCAATTTTTAATTCAGTGGAAACATTTTCCCAAATCAATGGCTGAATGGGTTGACAAGAAACATATAAAGGCTCCACATTTAGTTAAAAAATTTTATGATGTTTATCCTACAAAGCCTTAACAACTAGAATGGTTATAGTATTATGTTTCTCTTTGCTTTTTCTTTTTTAGAGTGAAGAAGAGGAATCATCTGACTGACATCCTCTTTTGTGGAGGGGCAGCATGTCAGAATCCTCGCAAGATTTTATAATAGATTATTATATGGCTAGTTTAAAAAATGGCTTTTTACATGCCACGGTTCTGCCATTGTAAAAGGGGGGGGGGGGAGAGAAGGAATGAGAAACCGTTTAAAGAAGATGGCTCCTTATCACAGGCTCTGGCATGCTCAAGGCCATGCCAGCAAGGGAATCAGGAGACCAAGAACTAAGGGCAATGTAAGGGGGGGGGGGGAGTAAGAAAAACAGCTTTTGGCGTACTTTTGCTCAGTCTTAGCAATGCTTTGGATCTGTACACTTATTCTCAATAAATGAACTTTCTTTTGAATCAATATTGGTTGCAAGGAAAGTTACTGGATTTGGGATCAACAGGTGGCAGTTCGTTACATTTCCACTATTTTATGAATAAAGAAGGTGACCAAGTTGACGAGGTTGATTGCAATATCTGAAGTAGAGAAATCTAAACAGATGCATGTTTAATAAAATGTTTTAAGATTATGCAAAGCAAAGGAGATGGAAAGCAACTGATATGAACATATTTAGGTTTACACAAAGAAAACAAGAGAACTTTAAAAGAACAGTTTGGAAAATGATAACAGTATTTCTCATTTGGGCTGGGAGAAAAAATGTATCACAATTGGGAAGGGCTGCTATTTAATTAAATTAATAAAATGTAGTTAATTCTATTGCCTCCTGGTCGCATGCAGCTTCTGAACCCACTTTTTGTATTCTCTCCCCTACCACAAGTCTGTTTCAAACATTCCACTGAAAAAGAAGCACCATTTCATATTTTTGTGGTACTGTATGGGGAAGGTAGAGTGGAAAACAATAGATTTAGTTTCCTAACCAAAAAGTTAGCACACCCAAGCCCTACTTGTATTTATTTTAAAATATTGAGTCTGGTCATTAGCACTCCAACATATGTTCCTAAAATCTTGTTGTTGTTGTTGTTGTTGTTGTTCCAATATTTTTCCAACAATTCATTCAGCCCCACAAAGATATTTCCCAGGTTCCAGGCAAGGTTATGATTACAGTTGCATAAATCTGAACTAGGTTCAAAGCTGCATTTTTTTTAACAGTCTTTTACTTTAACACAGTCTTCCGCACTTTTGGACTGGGGGAGAGACAGACAGAGAGAGAATATTTTCCAGAATATTCTGTGGTATCAGCTAGTCATCCCAAAAAAAGCAAGATTAGAGGACCATCACTTTAATCCCCAGATCTAAAGGAAAAGTATTAGGCCAGCTATTTTACCTTACAAAGCCAGGCATGTTTAGCAGCTTCAGCAATTTAACATGAGGGTTATAAGAGATTTGCCAGATGATGTCTAAACTAGTTCACAATAATATAGTCGCAAAGCAATGGACAGTTTAGTTTGCAGTTGTGGTTGCAGTACTTTTAGAACACAACTGGGTTGGTCTTTATTTTACCTATCAATTAATATTATATCAGTTAACTATAACAGTGTTATTATCAGTTTATTATAACAGTATTGAAGTTTGATATGAATATCAGCAAAAGCTATATTGTATTAATATTTGATTAGCCATTGATGCTTAATAGTTTGTAGACTGTGAAGTATTCTTGCCCAGGGAAGTTGCACTGATTAGGTGCATTTAAATAACCAGTCAATCATGAATGTTATGAAATTCAAATTTTTAATTTTGCTTTTTAATTTTTAGTTTGCTAAACTTATGTTTCAATGTAGGAACATTTCTACTTTGTTTCTATGAAGCTAAACTATCACTTCTTCTTTGCTACAAAGTTTCCATGGTCCTCCACGCACCTCCTAAGGAACATAGGAATGGAATAACCTGCTCCCTGTTGCTTTGATTATTGTCACATCTGAGCTACATGGTACCATAAGGAAAAGAAAAAAGAAAGAGTCCGCATTAGTGTCAAAGGACTGAATGTGGGAAGGAGGGTGGGGTGAAGATATCCACGTGTGCAAACATCAAGGAAAACAAAGAAAAAACACCGAGACTAGTGAGGAGCGAACAGTCTTAAAAGACAGGTACTGCTAGACCAGTCCACATAGGAGCCAGCTAAGGAGGCTTGCCTTCTCTGCATGGATTGAAAGGGCAAGAAGCATGGGAATGGCCAGTGAGGTCTTGCAGTGGCCATAACCCAGACTGAGCACTAATCTATCCCCATTGCCAACCCACTGCAATCTGTGATGGAAATTTTGAAGTTGGCTTCAGAAATAGCTAGAAGCAGCAGGGGAGACCAATGGCCATGCAGAATTTCCCTTAGTTATTTAAAATGCCAGTTCTCAGATAAGTTGCTTTGTGTAATTGAGTATCAATAGTATGGCAAGTTAAAAGGTCAGTGGAAATGGTGCTTAAAACAACACATTTGTCAAATGCAATTGCTCACTCTGGCTAACTGCAGGTCAGATGGTGACAACAGTAGTAGAACTCAAATGTGACTGTATTAGTTTCTCATTCTAGGAGTTGCTACAAAGAAGAAGTTGCTTTCAAGAAAAGACATATCTTGTTGGTATGTGGAGTTTGATGATAATAGAAAATAAGTAACCTTACCCTATAAGTAAGTTACCTAGGAGTATCAGAGAATATATGTTTAGATATTTCACTGAAAGTCTATTCTGCAAACAGAAAGTGAACCTCAATTTATAACTTCCTATTAATAAGAAATAAGAAGGATGGTGGCAGCTCTTTGAAAACATCGGAGTAGTTATATTCAGGATCCAGACCCAGCTTTTAAGAGAGATGATTTTTATGCCCTACCTAAGCTTTGTGAAAGAAGAGTATGAATAGTATAGTATAATAGTATAAATTATATTACATTATGTTGTTCTTCCATGTCCTACTTACATATTTGTAGATAGCAAAAGGGGTCAGATCAGCATTTTTTCTCTAACCTTGTACTGTTTTCCAGATTTTGCAATCCATTAAGGGATTAAGTACATATTTGAAAACAAGGTTGATGTAAGCTTGATTCTAAATTGAAATTTTCTAAAATTCATATGTCCAGACTGCCTGTAGGAGTCATATTGCACAACCAGAAAATGATCCAGTGATGTGTAGTGACCAGCAAAAGGCTATTTCTTTAAAATATATGATCAGGGGACCAAAGTAGCTGCATAATGTCATCAATAAAGTTATTTCATTCAATTCTTTACAGATTTTTTTTTTTTAAAGATGTATACTTCAACACAGGAATGATCATTACTTTAAGATATAATAGCATGTTTGATATTAACAGTCATAAGTGGTCACACTTCAGTAGTCCTTGATTAAAACAAAGTAATTTAGAGCCAGCATGTAATTTCACTCTTGAACATGACTATAGGACTTCTGGGCCTTGATCCAACCAAAGATAGTGATGCTTTTCACTTTCTCTGGAAACAATGGCTCTTAAGTTAGCCATGATTAATTTATTCTAGTTTATTCAATTAAGACTGTTACCTGATTAAATAAACGTGAATGGCAATAGTTTTATTGGAAAAAAAAGACTATTCCTTTTAATTCATGTTTAATTGCAAATGCCCTCTTCCAAGAGGAGATACAGGTTTCTTTAAGATGATGTTTCCCATCTGCATGATATAAAAATACTTTAACTTTCTTCTTCCCTCCACCTATATGTGTGTGTGTGTTTGTGTACAGTATGTTGGTATATATGCACACATACAGAAAAAAAAAAGGAATTAAAAAAGTCAATATGGCATTTGCAGAATGATCAAAGCTCTGTCTTTTGCAGGGTTGATGAAGAAACAAAACAGGTAGAGCTTCTATCATGTTGCCAACACCTCCATTTTGATTTTTTTGATATCCTGAGTACCATAAAGTTTTTTCTATGTAAGCTAATCTAAGTTTTGCAGCTATACTGTTGTAACTTTCACTAACTTTAACTGAGCTATCTGGCCCAGAAGCTGGAGATCAGCTCTAGCACCATAACTTCATCACTGTCCTTCACGCTGCTACTTCTGTTATTATTGGCAGCAACTGTATTCTTTCCATGTTCTGCATCCCAATTCATGCTGGCAGCACTGCCGATGTAATTCACCTCCAGTTGCCAGCTTTGTCACTCCTTGAGGATTCATGATGGCTCAGCAATAGGGCTTAGGGGGAACTAGTATAGGATCCTTCATTGTCCATCTAAGTCTCTTCCATTTTTTTTCTCATCTCCCAATTCACAATTCTCCAATCTTCTGGTCCATTCCTATCCTGAGAATACCATCCATAACCTCATCCAGATATACGATTGTCAAGCCTCATTTAGCTGGCAATATCAAGAAGCAAGAACCTCACAGATTTCAGAAAGACATCCTTAATGCTAGTCAGGGTAAAAATATAACCCCCAAAATGGTAAAAGTAAGTTCCCAAAAAGACTTCTAGCAAGCCAATTAACATGTAATCTCTGAAACATTCTCTCTCTGAAACATTACTTTCCCCCTCTGGGCTGTGCTGCCTCTCTTCATACCTATTGAAACCCCCTTTCCACCTGGTTCCCACTATCTCTCACAATGATGATATTTTCAACAATTTGTTTGTTTGTTAGATTTATACCCTGCTCCTCTAAGAGCTCAAAGAAGTATCCATAGCAACTCCCTACTCCAAATATCCCCACAACAACCCTGTGTGGCAGGTTGGTCTGAGACAGTGATTTGCTTAAAGCCATGCAGTGAGCTTCCTTCGCCAAGTGTGAACTTGGGTTCTTAATCACTACATTACACTGGCAGCAAGCATGACATGTCCCATTAGCTAGTTTATCATGCATCAAACAGCATGAGTCAGTTAAACTTCACAGTCAAGCTTAGATTTTCATCAGGAACAATGCTACTGGTCAAAAGCAAACTGGACTAAGATACAAGGTTCAGTCTATTTTAGGTGTGATCCACTGAAATAAAAAATCGTTCTTGTTCTTCAGCTTACACTGGGTTCATAGGTCATAGCTTTGATGAAAAGTACATTCACATGATTACAAATCCACTAGCTGCTATTCTTTCAAGGACTTCAGTTTTTCAATGTGGGGTTATCCTTGCAAAAATAGAAATTGCTGCAAAATGCAACAGCTGTTCTAATTGATGTAAGTCAGAGGGGTCAGATTATGCCTATCCTGAATGATCTGCAGAGGTTGGCAGCTGCTTATTGGATATAGTTTATGGTGTTGGTGTTCAACTTTAAACAGTTTAATGCCTATCTCAGAAATTCTCTTTGATTACAGACTTGTCTGTATAATAAGATTTCAGGAGATTTCCTTCAGAAAAAGCCCCTGCAATCAAAGGCTTGTTCATTCTGCATATGGAAGAGACATATTCCTGCATTGTTACCAAGCTGTGAAATGTGTTTCCTTGACCTATACGATCTTTGCCTCTGGAAAAACAGCCAAATTCAACTATTTTGCCATGGTTTTAATTGTAATTGATATATGTATCAAATCAAATCTTTATTACGGTCAAAGACCAGCATATAAGTATTATTTTAAGTTGCTCCTGAACTACAGGTGAAACTTGAAAAATTTGAATATCGTGCAAATGTTCATTTATGTCAGTATGGCAACTCAAAAAGTGAAACCAATATATGAGATAGATGCATTACATGCAAAGTGAGATATGTCAAGCCTTACTTTGGTATAATTGTCATGATTATGGCGTACAGCTTATGAAAACCCCAAATTCACAATCTCAGAAAATTAGAATATTACATGACATCAATAACACAAGGATTGGAAATAGAACAATATCGGACCTCTGCAAAGTATAAGCATGCATATGTACTCAGTACTTGGTTTGGGCCCCTTTTGCAGCAATGACTGCCGCAATGCGACGTGGCATGGATGCTATCAGCCTGTGGCACTGCTGAGGTGTTATGGAAGACCAGGATGCTTCAATAGCGGCCTTCAGCTCCGCTGCATTGTTCGGTCTCATGTCCCTCATCTTTCTCTTGGCAATGCCCCATAGATTCTCTATGGGGTTCAGGTCAGGCGAGTTTGCTGGCCAATCAAGCACAGTAATCCCATGGTCATTGAATCAGGTTTTGGTACTTTTGGCAGCGTGGGCAGGTGCCAAGTCCTGCTGGAAAATGAAGTCAGCATCCCCATAAAGCTCGTCTGTGGAAGGAAGCATGAAGTGCTCCAAAATCTCCTGGTAGACGGCTGCATTGACCCTGGACTTAATGAAGCACAGTGGACCAACACCAGCAGATGACATGGCTCCCCAAATCAACACAGACTGTGGAAACTTCACACTGGACTTCAAGCATCGTGCATTGTGTGCCTCTCCATTCTTCCTCCAGACTCTGGGTCCTTGGTTCCCAAATGAGATGCAAAAGTTGCTCTCATCAGAAAAGAGGACTTTGGATCACTGGGCAACAGACCAGTTCTTTTTTTCTGTAGCCCAGGTAAGACGCTTCTGACGTTGTTTGTTGTTCAGGAGCGGCTTGACAAGAGGAATACGACATTTGAAGCCCATGTCCAGGATCCGTCTGTGTGTGGTGGCTCTTGATGCACTAACTCCAGCCTCAGTCCACTCCTTGTGAAAGACCCCAACACTTTTGAATGGCCTTTTCCTGACAATCCTCTCCAGGCTGTGGTCATCCCTGCTGTTTGTGCACCTTTATCTACCACACTTTTCCCTTCCACATAACCTTCTATTGATGTGCTTTGATACAGAACTTTGGGAACATCCAACTTCTTTTGCAATTACCTTTTGGGGCTTTCCCTCCTTATGGAGGGTGTCAGTGATGGTTTTCTGCACAACTGTCAGGTCAGCAGTCTTTCCCATGCTTGTGATTCCTACTGAACCAGCCTGAGAGACCATTGAAAGGCTCAGGAACCCTTTGCAGGTGTTATGGATTCATTAGCTGATTAGAGTGGGACACTTTGAGCCTAGAATATTGAACCTTTTCACACTATTCTAATTTTCTGAGATTGTGAATTTGGGGTTTTCATAAGCTGTGCGCCATAATCATCACAATTATACCAAAGTAAGGCTTGACATATCTCGCTTTGCATGTAATGCGTCTATCTCATATATTGGTTTCACCTTTTGAGTTGCCATACTGACATAAATGAACATTTGCACAATATTCTAATTTTTTGAGTTTCACCTGTACATGTTCTGTATTTTAATTGTATTAGCTACTGGGACTACTCTATTTAATAAAAAGTATGATGTAATTCAAATCAACAATTGAGTAAAATATATTAGAAGAGGACATCGTCCACCCAGCTTTCTTCTTAGACACTTTTCATTTCAAAATGCATAGCTGTATGATAGTTACTAGTGTGATACATCAAGGCAAGGTTAATTTTCCTTTCTTGAATATCTCCTCATATAGTTGCCCTTCATTTCACTTTTTACTCTTTCGTCTCTGACATCTCTGTATTTTTGCCTAAAGGTCTGTGTGGGTTTCCAGTATTTTAGCAAAATTAATAGTCCTAGTTACTCCCACCAGATTTGGTCCTGTGTATGTATGTGTCTCAGTACTCACATCTGAAGAGCAAAGAAGTCATTCACTGAGAAAGCTATTGACAGCTGCTAAACAACTCTTCTTAGTTGAAAAGGAAAATGCTAGAAATATTAAAATTATACATTCCCAGTTCTTCAGGGGATCCTGTGATTAAATAGATGCCTTAGGACCCCAGCTGGAATGTTAAATGAAAACCAAAGTATTCTTCCATAAGTATGTCAACACACTGAACCACCTCACAGCATGGTACTTGGAAAAGCTGAAGTAAAAACTAATTGTCTTTAAAAAGAAAAAGGGGAAATCTTATACAAGAATAACCACCTCAAAGTGAAGCCCAGTAGGGAATGAATCATGACATGGAGGTCATGGTAATGATTTTTATCAACCAAGAAAGAACACAAATGTTTGAAATTTAGCTATTGTATAAATCCTTCTTTCATTTTATATAACTCTAACATTAGCTTTAGCATCACCTACAGAGTTTTAAAATTAAACAAGCTCCAATCTAATGTGTTTGGTTGGTTGGTTGGTTGGTTGGTTGGTTTTGAAAAGTCTTTTCCCACACTGAGGATACATTTCATGTTCCTTCCTCTCTTCCTACAATGTTGTCCAAAATAACAACAACAACAACAACAGAGAGAATTCTGGTTCCAAGATAACATTTTTCTTTCACTTTTCTTCTTGTTGTTTTTCTCTTTAAAATCTGGAGCTTCCATTTAATAGTTTAATGTCAAATCCTATAGGCTACCAGCTCATCTTAGATTATACTTTATGTGAAGTTAATATCAGGACCCCAAGGTCTGCTATTATTTTCTTTGGAATGCAGCTATATCTAACTTCTAATAGTTGGCTGCAACACAAATCAAGCACAATTTTCTCCAAAAGTTGCCCTCTGGGCTCAAAGAAAAAAGAAAGGATGGATGGATGAATGAATGAATGAATGAATGAATGAATGAATGAATGAATACACACACATATGCCTGAAGGGCTGTTTCTTTCTATATATACCGTATATGGACCTTGAACTCTTCTTGAGAAACCAGGGTTCAGTTTCTTTGTCTTGAGATCATTGGAGAACTGATTATGCTTCTGTGATATACAGGAATGTAAGGAATGTAAGATAAAGAGTTGACAACATTTCCTGGATCCTTAACTAAGGCCAGAGTAAACACAGGGCCACTTTTTCCATGTGGAACACATTATAGTGAAAAGAACATTGCCACTTCTTTTTAACCATCAGATCTTGAAGGAAACACCTGTATTCTGGAGACAGCAAAGTTAGTTTTCTTCCCTGTTTCTTGAAATTTCAACACAGATTGACTTTAACATGATATACTAGGCTAGACCTTTTCTTGCTGACTTGTATCACAAAAGGAATAGTAAGATTGAAAACAGGACAGGTGCACATTTGTTTGGAATAGTTTCTCTTTCTCCCAGGGTGACTACTCTGAGACCTTCCTTAACTGACTCTGAGGCCTCACCATATCACAAGACACTGGAGTGGCCAGATAGCTGACTGAATAGATAACATTAATTTGAAAAAAAAAAAAAAAAATCAGAGCCATGCAGCTCCCAGAAGTTCACAACAGCCCAAATACCTTTCTCTGGAGAGTTAGCATTTCTGGCCATTGTACTAATAAAGCCTTATTTTGATGACCTCTTGAAGGAATTATTGGAGGGAGAGAGAGAAGCCAACTGAGCATGGAAAACAAAGTATTTACCAGGAGCAGTGAAAGCAAAGAAGTGAAGAATTGAGAAGTCTCAATAGTAGCTTGTATTTCAGCAGACAATAATTTGGTTTATAGCTTTTTTCTGTAATCCGTAGGAAACCTTGAGAATGCCCACATCAAACCAGTATGGATATTTTGACAATTTCAAAAATATTAATTGATAGCTAATTTTTGCTGATAGGAGTTCACCATCAGTTTTGTTTAAAAACAAACAAACAGGAGGAGGTCTTGATGAATAATACCAGGTATTTGTGCAAATTTTAACAAGCAAACACTATCATAGATTCTTTAAATTAAATATTGTGAATGTATGGATTATAGTAGAAGTCTGCTATTGATTCATTTACTAGATTTATTTCCAGCCTTTCTTCCATCATCTGATGGTGCTGTAGATAGCATTCCCTCTTCTATTTTTTTCTCCACTGAAGCAACTTTATGAGATAGGTTCACCTGAGAGTTAGTGACAGGCCCATGGTCACCCAAAGAGGCTTCATGGTGGATGGTGGAATTGATTTGGGTCCCCCTATTCCTAGTTTAGCCACTTAACCACTACACCACACTAGGGAGACCTCTTCCCTTAAATTTATTCTTGCTCATAAGACCCCGCAGCATGCCCACAAAGCCATTCCTACTGGTCACAGCCTTACCCATGACTATGCCTTATAATTTTTTTTTCCTTTTATCACAGGAGAGGGAACATGTAAAAGGCATCACAGAAAAGCATGGGAATAGTTGTTGCCTTTGTCTCTTTGTCATTTTGAGCATCTTCCCAGTATACAAAACAGAAAGGCAGCTGACTATTCAAGGTGATCTGTCTTTGATGCATACTTCTCTGAATGTGCCTATGCTCAAGATTCCAAGGGGGGGGGGGGCGGAGCAGGAATCTGATGTGCAGCCATAAAAAAAACTGGCTATAAATATGTATTGCATCTAGGCTTATCTAGAGACATTACTCTGATTGCCAGTTTCAAGCTCAGTGTTACACTCCTATGTGCTCATAAGAGACCCTGATGTTTATGAGATTAAACCCTGATTTGGGGTCATAAAATATTCCAGTTGGAAATTTCTGAAACCCCAGTTGGATAGAATGAAAATTAATACAAATTTGAAGTACCAAGAAATTCTGGGAGAAAAAAAAGCTGTGCTTATACCTGCTATTTTTTTTATCATGTAAAAGATATTACACAGGACTAAAGATACCCCAATATTCCAAAGAATCTTTGTATTTTATACCCCATGCCATGTGAACATTAGCCTCAGTTATAATGATCATTGAGCCAGTGGATTCTGGAACTACTCTAGCAGCAGCTGAAGAATTGTCCCAGGATGCTTCAGTGCAAGTCCAGGGAAATATATGATAATAATATGGGATGTTCACCAAATAATAGTATTGGTCATGAGGATGCTTGTAATTTTATTCAATTCACTTTTCCCCCCAACATATTGACCCAATTTGCATTTTTCTGGATTCATATGGAAATTGTAATGTATTTGTCCTCTAATTTTATCACTTCTCTGCATTTTGGGTTTTACTTTTAGGCTGAAAATATATATAAAATAATATAAGTACACATTACATGGTAAAATAGGAATATTTTAAAATACAAAAATAGGACAGAATAACTTAATATTGAACACATGCAAAACTGTCATGGATTAAAACAGAGTGTGCTGTCCAAATGATCTGTCCATCTGTCTATTCCCCACAGCATGAAAGAAAATAACACCCATGTTCTGCTAATTACAATAGTACAAAGTTGAATAGTGGCACAACCTCTAGAAATCCATTCTGCTGTGTTGGCAGGACCTCTGGCATTCTTAGAAGATGTCAGAGCAATACTTCATGGCATGGCACAAGCCTGGCATGGAAAAAGCTGAATCTCCTCCTAACTTCACTCTCTTAGCAAAGAGGCTCATAGCCTTGAGCCATAGGAGAGTTCTGTGTAAATCTGGGGTTCTTTTCTGCAGTGTTGCTGAAATTTAACATTAGTAGTTCAGAATACAAATTTGCTGAAAGCTGCTTCCTTAACTCTGAGCTGGGATTATTATCTCATCTTTCAACAGAAAATGGCTGTTGAACCAGCATGTCTGTCTGTCTGTCTGTCTATCTATCTATCTCTATCATCAATATCATCATCATCATCTACTAAATAGGGTTTTTTTCCCCTGTGTCTTCTCTAAAGCTACTAGTAAGTCGTGAACAGAATCCAAAGTGGGTTAAGAAGAGGCTGTCCATTACTATTACTATCCATAATAGAAAATTTGATAAGATTTTAAGGATGAGTTAAAAATCTATTGTTGTCGTTCAGTCATTAAGTCGTGTCTGACATTTTGTATATTTTGTATAAAAATCTATACAATGTGACAAAATAAACTAATCCAAGGAATAGCAATCACCCAGTATCAACCCTTTGAGGTAGGGCAGGGCAAGAAATAGGCATGGCAGAGATCCAAGGAATGTTCTTTAAAGTAGAATAATAGAATTTTAAATACTCTCCAAGTTTCTCTCCGTTACATCTTAAACTAAACAAAATCAAAGTGGAGCTATTCTGAGTTTATTTCTCATGCTTCCTTCAGGATTATGTAGTCTTTTCTGCAGGTCCCTCTTTAATTTCCTATTCCCAAAGTCAGCTCCAAATTCCTTTATACTCAGTGAGCTCTATAGTCAGATGGGGATTTGTCCCAGTCTATAAGTAATGTCTCTCCTTATTTATAAGAAAAGATCTGTACATTCTGATGCTCTTCAGTAATGAAATAGTATGGAGAGAATGTAAAGGTAACTAATAGCGAAGTAAGACATTGTACATAATGTCACTTGCCTAAACTGGTACCTTTGCTTCATTTTATTTCTGTTCTAATTTGTAATGTATACATTCTTGGAATTTAATGCAATGTTTATATTATATTTTATGTGTTTTATGGACTGGCTTGCTGCAAGTTTCTCAATATAATTAATTGAAAAATATATTTTATTATGGATATTTCCTACAATATAATATTAGACAATTATATATCTCCCCCCACCAAAAAAAAGAATTTAAGCTATTTTATGAAGGCATTCTGATTCAGTGATGTGTTTTCTTCCCATTCTCATCACAGCCACTTCAAAAATAATTGGACTGAAGCACAGCTTGCAAATAAAATCAAAAGCCATCATTCAAAACTGAGTTGTAAAATATTGTGTATAAAACAGAACAATGCATTTATCACACCTCCTCAGAAATCTTTTGGGGTTGGTGATTAAATTTAATAGTTCTGACCTCATTGTCCTACCTCTAATGAACTAAAATGGACAGAGATGTCCTTGATCCAGCTGGTGCTCTCAAGTGTCTTGGACTATAATTTGTCTTTCTTAACCCCATGGATGGTACAATTGACTAATGTACTGGCCTATCACCTCTTAAATAAAGTTGGAGATTCTCTGGTCTACAGCAAAATTACTCTCATTCAGCACAAGAAAAAACATAGTGTTATCCAGCATCATTTTCCATCAAGGTTTGGCCTTTTTATGGAATCAAGAACCACAAATGCAATCATGGGTAGAATTTTGGTAAAATATTTTAGGAAATAATAAGTCCTTGGGAAGGATTCAATAGGTGGATAAAAATACCAAATTCAGTCTAAATGTCTGGCTGACTATGTGACCAACAACAATAATAATAAATATTGCATGAATCTAAGGGCATTCTAAGCCTGTACAGGAAATATTTTATTTCTTCCTTTAATAATCCCTGATACAAAATTTGCTTCTTGCACTGCTTTTGAAGCATATATTTTTCTTAAACCATAACCTTAAATTATCTTTACAGGAGAGTCATTGTTACTTCAGATCCTATCATCCCACATGTGAAACTACGATTAAATTCCCTGCATGCAGTACTTCATACATATTAAACTCATATGTGTACTGAAACTTTATACATTGTGAATAGCATGTGTCATTTTGTTGCCTAATCCCACTTTGCCAGGTGGTTTATAACATCTTGTTGAACTGAATAATTTAGTGTCATCTGAAAAGTTAGCACCCTCCCCTCATTCCTGATTCTATTGCGTTGAAAAGAAACAGCAGTGCTCCTGTTACAGAACTTTGAGAGAATTAATAGCTTATTTCCCTCTATTGTGAGATTTGTTTCCCTTATCCACTGCCTACTACTTTTAAACAATTTCCATATATGGAGGATCTGTCCTTGTATTCCACAACTGCTGATGTGCCTTTGGTGAACTTCCATCCTAAGCTATGACCTGAAACCAGACTGAAGTGAATCTATATTCCATTTTCTGATTTTACTTTTATATCTGATGCAGGCAGGCAGTATTCTGAAGGCTGTACTAATCAGATTGCAGCATGAATTCAATCTGCAGTACAAAATCACTGGGGGAGGGGGGAGCAGAATTCCAGTAAAATAAGGCAGACACATACACCCTTGTTGTGATGTTTATATGTCAGATTCCAGTGCTCATTTGTCATATTTTATTTTTTCCTTATTATCTTAGAAATAATTGACATTTTGTTGCCAGTCATGATTCATACAAAATAGCACTCATTGCAAAATACAGATGGCCTTTGAGTTTCTTAGATCTGTACGTTATAAAGAGCAGATGCTAATTTATATCATCCTGATGGTTTCTGAAAATAAAGGTGTCCATTGTGCTTCATAGAATTTAGAATTTATTTTATTTGTTTAGTCCTCTAAAATAGAGAAAAAGAGAGAGATTATTTATTATGGTCAATGATTAGTCCATAAAACACATTACATACATAAATCTAATATTGATTAATTAATTAGATGAGAAAATCAAACTGATACACATTTTACGTATTAAATTACAAAATGCGTACCCACTTAAAGACATAAAATTATTTGAGTCTAAAAGTAAGAATTGTAAATAAAATTATCAGAATGACAGGGAATTTGGTTAAATGTGGGGATAACAGTTCACTATAGATGTCAGTATAAAACCAACAGTATATTATGACATCTCTGGTGCTTTCAGTGACTCCTTCTCTGGATGGGCAGAGTGTGGATTCAAATGGAATGTCATATCAACCCTCTAAAACTGCTGAGGGAGCACATTGAACCATGCCAAGTTAGGGTCCTCCTCAGTTTGGGACTAAATAATTTGATTTAAATATCTGGCAGGTTTGAAAGGAGCACAAAGGCACTACTAATTATCTTTAAGATGGACATATTTCTAAGTTGCCCTTGCACTGCTTTGTGATTGAATATCAATGTCTCTTGTACTTTGCTTGATTACCTCTACTTCATGCTCACGCCTTAGCATGCGCACACCTGAATTAAAGAAAATCCAAGAATTCCAGTTCTTCATGTATTACCTTGGCCTCAAAAGACACAAAATTATCAGGAAGGGTCTTGGGAGTTAGATCTGCTAGGAAGAAGGTCTCTAAATGTGGATTTCCACTTCAGTGATTCTTCATATCTGTAACCTTTACGGGGTATTATATTTGGTCCTGATTTACTATCACAACAATCATATGGTTAGATTGAGAAATAATGTATTTCATGGATGAGTGAAGATCTGAACTCAGATTATGCATTACACATCCAAGTCCAATATTATTTCCTTTATTCCTTATTCCTTTATTGTGGGCTTCTTTACATATTTTCTAAAAGTCTTCTCCAAAGAATTGATTTCCACTCAATGCCAAAACAATTACATGTATTAATTTATGTATGTATATAAATGTATATAATTTATCAGATACAGTTTTTTCCTTTCCTTTCCTTAAGGAGCTCAAACTATCAGTTTTTCTCTTCACAATAGTTCTGAACTATAGAGAAGGATATTTGCACACAATGAGTGATTCCAGTTGATTCCAGTTCCAAAGAAATCATTGTTTTTGCTCTGTTGGATCATTAAGAAGTTTACTTATTTATTTGTTTAATTATATAGCTGCCTATCTCACAAAACAAGCAACTCTGGGTGGCATACAACAAGCTAAAACGGCTAATAAATACCTAAAACCATTATCATTATTATTTAAAAAACAATAAAAACTATAAAAACAGAGCTAAAACAGACAATAGTAGATGAAGGGATGTTAATAATAACAGAGCCACCTCATTAGTCCACCCTACCCTGGGGTCCCCAGGCCTGCTGGTTTAACCAGGTCTTGAGGGACCTACAGAAGCCCAGAAGTGATAAAGCCAATCTCACCTCAGGGAAAAAGATTCCACAATGTGGGCACCACAGCAGAAAAGGCCCACTGCCTAGGACATGCCAAATGTAACTCCTAGATAATGTTCTCTTGGCTGGATCTGGTGGGATGGGCAGATGAAATCGGGGAGAAGGCAGCCCCTCAAATAACCTGGTCCCATACCATGAAGGTTGTGTTTAGGCCTAGAGGGAGGCAGTGAATATAAAACTAGCCCCTTCTCATTGCATGTATACAGTGTTTACAACTGTATAGTTATATACAATGTGCACAATATTATTACAACAAAATCCAATTTTCCCCATATCAATTTATATTTATTATTTGGACTCTGAGACCTGGAGACCTTCAATGAGTAATACATTCCTCTCTTCTAATGATAACATCACAATAACTTGCTCTGAACCTAAAAGATAGATGGATAGTAAAAATATATATATATAGCTATAACTACAAATATACACACTTCTACAAATACTTTTGATATCAAATCAGATGTTTTCTGAAGTGTTTTGTTTTTGGTTGGGCTATTCTATTATGGCCTGCAATGCTATCCTTTCCTAATGGGAGTAAACCTCATGGAACAGAGTGGGAGATTTCTGACTCGGCACATTAATGGTATCCTTAATTTTGGCAAATAGATTCCAAACACATTCTATCAAAACATACTAACTCCTGAGCTCTCAAAAGTTCATCATTATGAGTTTGTCCCTGTAGCAAACACTTTAGAGGACAGTATCAAAATCTCTTGACAAGCTGAAACAAATGGGGAAAAACAGCAAGATGAATTTCAAAAGAGATAATGTAAAGTCCTACATTTGGGTAGAAAGTATCACAGGCAAAACTAAAAGTTGGTGGGCACAAAAAGTATCTAGGCGTCTTGGTGGATCACAAGATGAACAGATGGTGAGGCAGTTACAAAAAACAAACAAACAGTCCTAGGCTGCCCAACAGAAGCATGGTTCAGGATAAAGAGATGTAATTTTTCCTCTCTATTTGCTTTGGTCAAGCCATGGGAATCTGATACAAACTGTAATGATTAAAAATTGTAATCAGTCCTAGTAATGATTACAAAAATTGTAATCAGACCCTGGCCTTTTGGTTATTGCATCCTGAAATTATATACAAGTATATAAGGCATGGAGTTTATATCAAGATATCACAATACGGGTCATGTGTTTCATCATGGATGCCTATGATTGCTCTTAGAATTTGTTGTCCAGTTGTGGGTATTATATTTAAAAACATTGACAAACTGGAACATGTCAGAAGAGAACAACCAAGATAATAAGGGCTTCAGAAGGAAAAATATATATCGAACTGTTGGAGGGCATATTAACCCTGGAGATAAGAAGACTGCCAAGAGAATTGATAGCAGTCTTCAAGTATCTGAAGGGCTGTCATATAGAAGATGGGCCAGGACTGTTCTGAATTTTTCTGGGAGATGAAATATGGGTAAGCAGGTTTAAATTACAAGAAAGTGGGTTTCACATAGAATAAGAATAGCATTAGGAAAAGAAACTATGACGTGCTGCTCGGAATGGAATAAACTGCATCAAATAGTGGTAGAGTCTCCTTCCCTGTAGGTGTACAAACAGAGACTGGATGGATTGCTGCTGGGCAGTAAGTTGGGCTTGATACCTTCAAGGTCCCTTCCAATCTTTGCATTCTATGTTATATGATATAATTATATGTAACTGAAGTACCATTTGTTTTATCACTTATAGAAATTAGAAGGAAGATTCTTAAATGCTTCTAAATATTTTTCTTCTAACTTTTAAAGCCAAGAAACTAGGGAATTGCTTTTTTTTTTTTTTTGATGCTGTCAATCATGAAATACTGTTATGAAGCTGAAAATAACTTCAAGTTTCAGACCAACAACAGAGCTCTTATATATAGTGCTTGATTGAATCGACCCTACTCAAGCGGATTTCTTCTTTTTGCTTCCCCCTGCCCCCCAGATTTTCCAGACATCATTGCTGATTTTGCTTTTGTTCCCAACTCTAATTCATTTCTCAGAAGTGTGCTCCACAGGTTTCTTCCTGGCTGCATTACTTTTCAATTCACAGGATATGTTTTAGGATTATAAAATGCTTAGTGCATAGAGAATGCTAAATGAACTATAGGTATCGGTGCATTAGTTAGCTTGGATAGCTGCCAGAGCATAATGGCAAAACACATGCTTTCCATACTGATGTTTCTAGATTGATTTCTTAGCATTTCCAGATTAGATAAATCAAAGCAGTTGGATTTCAGACCGATTCATTTCCGATTCATTAAAGTCAGAGGGACCAGGTCAGTTTAACTCTGAGTGCTATTCCATCATAACTGGTTTGTTTATTTGAGTCCTTGAACTCTATATCAGCCCAAACCTTCCTGTGAACACAGTAAATCACCAAGTAAGGCAGGTTTTGTCCTGAAATACCAGTAGTAGGTTGGAAAAGAAGTCTCCCCTGGATTTCTGTGGAAGTGGATTTGCAAGACTAAACTGTGGTATAGAGAGCAACATTAGAATGTGCAAGATCTTTCCAGAATAAAAAAATGTGCAAGATCTTTCTAGAATAAAAAAAATCACAAAGTTTAAAGCTGCTGTATTTTAGTGTTCCCTGTGAAAGGTGTAACTGAAAAAGAATGAGTATTTCTGAAAGTTTTTTATGAAAGCATAAAAATATGTCAAAGTGTACCTTTAAAAAAACTGAAACAGATATACATTTGTTTCAAAAGCCTGCATAAGGAGAACTCACATAAAACAGCAAAAGCACAACAAAAAAGAAATTTACACTATGAGAAGCTATAACCAAGAAGTTCATACTTTATAGAAACCTGTGTATAAAAATTAATGTATACTTTTTAAAATTAATGTGATTTTTTTAATGTATAGAAAAGTTTTGGCATAATTTTGAAGAATACGATCCTCACATTCCTAACAATTTGGGGTGGTATGGTAAAAAAAATATTGTTGTTATTTTAAAAATAATTTTTAAAGACAGATGCTTGATACCTAAATCAGTTCCTCAAAATAAGACAGTTGAGTCTAAGTGATTTAAATAATATGAGATTTATGAGATCTATGAGTGATCAAGATGAAAGATAATGCCTTTCCAATTTGTATGGCAATTCAAATGTAGGGAATTTTAAGAGGTAAAATGAAAGTTTTAAGGCACCCATCTGACCTTTCTTTATAATTTTGTATATAATTTATCTCTCTCTTTCTCTCTCTTTTGTACTTTTGAGTCAGTGTTGACTCCTGGCTACTGCCTGGACACGTTCCTGCAGTTTTCTTGGCAAGTTTTTTTGGGAAGTGGTTTGCCATTGCTTCCTTCCTAGGGCTAAGAGAGAGTGACTGGCTCAAAGTCACCCAGCTGGCTTTGTGCCTAAGAAGGACTAGAACTCACAGTCTCCTGGTTTCTAGCCTGGTATCTTAAGTACTGCATCAAACTGGCTGTCTTTTAACTTGTACTTAATTAATAAAAGAAATATATAAAATATATGTAGAATCACACTTTGACATAAAGTAGCCATGCCTTTTTACACTCCTACATCATCAATAGTATTTCTTTTTTTTCAGAAAACTCAGCTACAAATGAAGAGATTCATTTATTGTTAATATTGATGAATGTCTGTCAGAAACTCATGATATAACAGACAGCAAATCAGGGCAAATTAGCAGCTATAAATTTATTTCTTCATTTTTCTCTTTATCAAATTTGTTTCCCTGGATATTGGTATTATTGTTCTTATTATTATTGCAATTGAAGAAGCCAGGAAAGACACTCTACAATGTTTCCCATATGCCTCATTGCTATAAGAATTCTTTAATTTCCCAAAGGAAAGCAACATACCACCACCTTCAAAAAAATTAATTTGTATTACAGGGGATGGAAGCAAAGGATCTCTTATAACCTACTTTGGGTTTGTTTTCCAAAATAAATTATTTACAATTAAAATCTTATGGGGGGGGGGGAGGGAGGAAAAAGGCAGGCTAAAATAAGGCATATATCAGAGTTCTTTGGATGGCCACAACTATTGAATAATTAGATTAAGATGTATGAATGAAAGGTAAAGGTCTGTATTAAATTATCCACTGGTGCAGAGATATATTTCAGCTACCTGAAAAGGTTTCAGTGTAGTGAATTCTTAGGGGAATAGAATTCTGCTGCAAAAAATCACACCAGAATAGTAAAACAGCATGAATAACAAACATGGGGTGGGGGTGGGAATGGGACACAATGCCATGATACAATTAAGAAGATACAATGCATGTAGCTCAGATTTGCAGTTAGTACTGATTTAAACAGAATTTAATAAACCAGACATATTGCATTGCAAGTGAATTCTCATTTTGCCCAAACACTAACAGATGTTTAATCAATAAGATGGACTATAAAGGGCAGCGCAATTAGTGGGTCAGAGAAATGTTCTTGTGTGGAGTATGAAAGCTATAATTATGGACCAGATCTCATAAGTGCTTTGTACCAATGACACATAGGACCAATATTTTATCTTAACAGGAAAAATGCATATACCACATCTCATACAATTAGGAAAATGGAAAAGAAAACAGCCCGCATCTTTGAGAAAGCACTTAGGCAAATACCAAAATTGTCATAGTGTAATATTTCCACAGACTTACTACAGTGCTCTGTAATTTGATAGATATAGTCTTCCATATACTAACCTTTATGCTCCCCTACATCCACCTAATGCTTCTACCCCTCCTTGTAGTTTTTTTTTAGATTTATACTTTCTGTTTTATATCTTTTAGATGATGATGATGATGATGATGATGATGATGATGATGATTTAGACTGATGTATTTTCTATGCTTTTTAATTGACTGACCCCACCCTTCTTATTCTGGTCTTTGATCATAGTAAAGATTTGTTTGATTGATTGACTCAACAGACTTAATTCCTTCTTGGAGTATGTGTGTGTGTGTGTGTGTGTGTGTATATATATATAGAGAGAGAGAGAGAGAGACTGGGGCTATTGTAAATTAGAATTTGGTAGCATCCCAACAGCCACAAATTCACCATCCTTCCTGTAAAAATGTGGCTTCATCTTAGTGAAAGTGCCAAATATATCTAAAAGCCTTTTGGCACTCTTCTTTGTCTACATGTACTTAAGAAGACCCTGACAATTTTTCAATACAATAACTATGCAGCCCATTATAGTGATGTCTAGATAATCATGATTCATGTTCTCCTCTTGCCAGCTGGATATTAGAAATAATTAAATATGGGGGGGGGGGGAACCCTCAGTTTATTTTCTATGTCAATGTGAGAAAAGGAGGGTGTTCAGTGCTCCATAAAACAATCCCTCTATTTTCCTAAATATCATTTAACCAGGCGTTACCTGACCAGACCTTATAAAAGCAACAGTGGCTTGTTTATCATACTTACCTTCCGCCCAGGGTTCTCAACACACTGTGTATCAGTGTGGGCTTGATGACCAATAGAAAATGCAGCTCCTCCATGGATGAGTGTAACTGCAATACCCCTTAGAAATTGTCTAGGTATAGTGACATATTGTTACCACTGCACCAACCCATGTATGAAATGGTGGCAAAATGTGGGAGGACAGAATCATCCCTAACTCCATGTACATCAGTGGCAATTATTTTGTAGGCCAGGAAGTCCTAAAGCAGCAGAGAAAGTTATTTGGAGAAGAGAATGTCATAAGAGATTGTGCTTTATTTCTTGGAAAATAGGCAGAGAGTAGACTTTTTTTTCCAGTTCTGATTTTTATCTGAGACTGACTTTTAAAAACCTCAGAAATTCCTATCCAACTATTTATAGTGAAACTTCAGTTTAATGGACTTCAAATGCAACAGACCAAATTTCCATGGGGACTTCCTCCTGAAATAACACAACTTGTTACATCTAAAATAGTCAAGGAAGTTTATGTTAAATTTAGATTAAATTGTCATTCATTTTATGTCATTCATTTTGTTTTATATTATTTTCATAAAGACATTATGATACAAATGATGCAAATGACATTATTTATGTTAATTGACATCAGTTTACATTAATCCATATAAATATCCATTAATGTACATCATTTGCATGATAGTGTCATTTTATATAATTACTCCAGTGATATAAATTATGACATAATCTGTAATTTAACAGACTTTTGGGAATAATGGACACTCCTTTCCTGCATTTTGCCTGTTAAATTGAGATATCAGGCATAAAATTTTACTATGCCTAGATGAGTGCTTTGCTTCATTTTTAAAATACTTTTTATTAAGGATTTAATCAATACTAAAAGATAATACAAACTGAGACCAGAAAGAAAAAAGAGAATAGGAAGAAAAAACATGCAAAGTGCAAAAAGAAAGAGAAAGAGAAAGAGAGAGAGAGAGAGAGAGAGAAAGATTTAAGGAAGTGAATCTTCTTTACAACAAGAACAGGCAAATTTTATATTTTCCACCTCTTTTCCTCTTCTTTTTTAATTACTTTAAAACCATGTTCTTTCTCCCCCCGCCCCCATATAAATTACTTTCAGATCATGCCCTTTGACTGCTCCAAATTCTAAGGCTAGAATGTTGCTTACTGTTCCTAGATTATTTAATGCTCATAAATGATGTGTATAGAAGCTATAAACACACAACTTCCAAATACAATTTCATAGGTTCTGTATACATGATTAAGGGCATTTGTATTCTATTTGATCAGAGAACATTCAAATATACACATACAACTTGAAAGCATATGTGCTAATTCACACTTTTGGATAAATGCATGAATATTATTAAAGAAAACAGTGAGCATGACCTCACTTTCTCTCCAATGTACTCGCACAAAGATTATTTTATATCCTATGTTCAATATTGCATCCTATGAATCAAGGGGGAATCTATATAATATATGCATGTTCTGAGGCTCAGGCCTGAGTTTGCCCTGCTGTGTTTCATTTATTTCTGTTTTATCATTATTCAAAATGTGGCATTTTTATCCATTTGATCCTCTACATTTAATACATTAATAGAATGGCATACTCAGATTATGCATTAAGAAAATTAGCAGCACATGCAGACAGGGCAAAAAGCAATGGCACTTTACTTTTAAATTCCAGAATAAGGAAAAACCTAACACAGGCACTTTCCTCTTTCCCTTGCCATACTCCCATCAGCATACAACATTTTGATGCAAGATTTAAATGTATTTCTTGCATATAAACAACCTTGAGGTGAATAGGATAATATAAAAAGATGAGGTAAAGATAGAAACAATGGCAGAAAGAACATTCTGATGGTCAGGAGATTGATCAGCAGTTAAGAACAGTGCATACTTGTTGACTCAGGAACTTAACAAGCCTTGAGAAGTATAAATACAAAGAAATTCAAACAATGCATGCTTGTGTTGAGCCCAAGGTCAATGTTATCTGAGCTCCATCTGAGAAGCTTCAGTGTTTCTTAGGTGGCAGAGGAAAAATCCAGCAAAGTTAAAGATGTATTGGGATAACAATGGAAATCAGGAAGCAAAACTCAAGGGTAGAGAAACAAGAAGGAAATAAAATATAGAGGAAGGCTTGTCCTCTTCTAAAACCCAAGATAATTATGAGTAAAACAAGAGAAGATGAGAAAAGGCTATTCTTCTTAAAGCTACAGTAGCAAGAATAGAATGTAATAAAATGTAACAGAGAAAAAGACATAGAAATACAAAATTTCCAAACCAATTTCATGACATTGTATATATAAACAACAATTATAGCTCATCAGTTATACTTTTAGCCAGAGAAAAGCACTACTAATTAACATGTTTCATGATCATCACAATGTTGCCATGCCACTTATCACTTTTAGAATGTTTATTAATGAATGAATAATGGGGTTTCAGTATCAACCTTCTTTAAAACTGCTCACCATTTATTATATACATGAAAGACACCAGAACAAAGCAGTTGAACAGGACATTAGTACAAAATACAGTTTTGAGTGAGCTCCAAGCAAGAAGATACATAGAATTCACCTAGTGTTGAAAGATTAAGTTGCAAAATAATTCTAACTTGTCCGAATGGGGATCACTGCACATGGGATTAAGAAAGCTTAATAATTTTGCTTCTCCCTTTAAACACACACACACATAAGCATATACATGCACATGTATACACACATAGTTGCACCAGTGTTGTTTTTCAAAACTTCCTTGTTACTAGTATATTTTAGATAACAAACTGTGCATTCACATGAGAAACATAGAACACTTTTTGGTAAAACAAGAGGCTCAGGGGAAGGGAGCATTCAGCTCCTCCCATTTTGTATTTGGTAACCCTGATGGCCCCTTCATCGATCACTGCCTTGTCGTGGCGAAGGGGCTTGTGTAACTCAGTGAAGCCATGAGCTATACCGTGCAGGGCCACCCAAGACGGACAGGTCATGACAGAGAGTTCTGACAAAATGTGGTCCACTGGAGAAGGAAATGGCAACCCACTCCAGTATGCTTGCCAAGAAAACCCCATGGACAATGTTAAAAGGCTAAAAGATATGACGCCGGAAGATCAGCCCCTCAGGTCAGAAGGTGTCCAATATGCTACTGGGGAAGAGCGGAGGGCAATTCCAAGTAGCTCCAGAAAGAGTGAAGCGGCTGGGCCAAAGCCGAAAGGACGTTCAGCTGTGGATGTATCTGGAAGCGAAAAGAAGGTCCGATGCTGTAAAGAACAATATTGTATAGGTACGTGGAATGTAAAATCCATGAACCAAGGCAAGCTGGATGTGGTCAAACATGAGATGACAAGACTGAACGTCGACATCTTGGGAATCAGCGAATTGAAATGGACGGGA
Source organism: Liasis olivaceus (assembly GCA_030867105.1). Taxonomy (NCBI): domain Eukaryota; kingdom Metazoa; phylum Chordata; class Lepidosauria; order Squamata; family Pythonidae; genus Liasis; species Liasis olivaceus. The sequence goes on along the minus strand of CM061352.1, from coordinate 80,114,887 downwards.
ATGGGTGAATTTAATTCAGGTGACCATTATATCTACTACTGTGGGCAAGAAACCCTTAGAATAAATAGAGTTGCACTCATACTCAATAAGAGAGTGGGAAAGGCAGTAATGGGGTACAACCTCAAAAACGACAGAATGATCTCAGTGCGTATCCAAGGAAAACCATTCAACATCACGGTAATCCAAGTCTATGCCCCAACCACTGATGCCGAAGAAGCTGAAGTTGACTGGTTCTATGAAGAACTACAACACCTTCTAGAACTAGCACCAAAAAAAGATGTCCATTTCATCATAGAGGATTGGAATGCTAAAGTAGGAAGTCAAGAAGTAATCGGAATACCAGGCAAGTTTGGCCTTGGAGTACAAAATGAAGCAGGGCAAAGGCTAATAGAGTTCTGTCAAGAGAACAAGCTAGTCATAGCAAACACTCTTTTCCAACAACACAAGAGATGACTCTACACATGGACATCACCAGATGGTCAATACCGAAACCAGATTGATTACATACTTTGCAGCCAAAGATGGAGAAGCTCTATACAGACGGCAAAAACAAGACCAGGAGCTAACTGTGGCTCAGGTCATGAGCTTCTTACTGCAAAATTTAGGCTTCAATTGAAGAATGTAGGGAAAACCACTAGACCACTCAGGTATGACTTAGATCATATTCCATGTGAGTACACAGTGAAGGTGATGAATAGATTTAGAGGATTAGATTTGGTAGACAGAATGCCTGAAGAACTATGGACGGAGGTCTGTAACATTGTACGAGAGGCAGCAACTAAAACCATCCCAAAGAAAAAGAAATGCAAGAAAGCAAAATGGCTGTCTGATGAGGCTTTACAAATAGCTGTGGAAAGAAGGAATGCGAAAAGCAAGGGTGAAAGGGAAAGATATAAGCAATTGAATGCATATTTCCAGAGAATAGCAAGGAGAGATAAGAAGGCCTTCTTAAATGAACAATGCAAATAAATTGAAGAAAACAATAGAATGGAGAAGACTAGAGATCTCTTCAAGAAAATTGGAGATATCAAAGGAACGTTTAATGCAAAGATGGGCATGATAAAGGACAAAAAAGGCAGGGACCTAACAGAAGCAGAAGAGATTAAGAAGAGGTGGCAAGAATACACAGAAGAACTATACAAGAAAGATCTTAATGTCCCTGATGTCCATGCTGGTGTGGTCACTGACCCTGAGCCAGACATCCTAGAGAGTGAAGTCAAGTGGGCCTTAGGAAGCACTGCTAACAACAAAGCTAGTGGAGATGACAGTATTCCAGCTGAGTTATTTAAAATACTAAAAGACGATGCTGTTAAAGTGCTGCACTCCATATGCCAGCAAGTTTGGAAAACGCAACAGTGGCCACGGGATTGGAAAAGGTCAGTTTACGTTCCAATTCCAAAGAAGGGCAATGCCAAAGAATGCTCAAACTATTGCACAATTGCACTCATTTCACATGCTAGCAAGGTTATGCTCAAAATCCTACAAGCTAGGCTTCAGCAGTACGTGAACCGAGAACTACCGGATGTACAAGCTGGGTTTCGAAGAGGCAGAGGAACTAGAGATCAAATTGCCAACATTCGCTGGATCATGGAGAAAGCACGAGAGTTCCAGAAAAGCATCTACTTCTGCTTCATTGACTATGCAAAAGCCTTTGATTGTGTGGATCACAACAAACTGTGGCAAATTCTGAAAGAGATGGGGATACCAGACCACCTTACCTGTCTCCTGAGAAATCTGTATGCGGGCCAAGAAGCAACAGTTAGAACCAGTCACGGAACAACCGATTGGTTCAAAATAGGGAAAGGAGTACGACAAGGCTGTATACTGTCACCCTGCTTATTTAACCTATATGCAGAGTACATCATGAGAAATGCCAGGCTGGAAGAATCACAAGCCAGAATTAAGATTGCAGGGAGAAACATCAATAACCTCAGATATGCAGACGATACCACCCTAATGGCAGAAAGTGAAGAAGAACTAAAGAGCCTCTTGATGAGGGTGAAAGAGGAGAGTGCGAAAGCTGGCTTGAAACTCAACATTAAAAAAACTAAGATCATGGCATCTGGACCCATCAATCCCTGGCAAATAGAAGGGGTAGAAATGGAAGCAGTAACAGACTTCATTTATTTGGGCTCCAAGATCACCGCAGACGGAGACTGCAGCCATGAAATTAAAAGACGCTTGCTCCTTGGGAGGAAAGCTATGGCAAACCTAGATAGTATATTAAAAAGCAGAGGCGTCACCTTGCCAACAAAGATCCGCATAGTCAAAGCTATGGTTTTTCCAGTAGTAATGTATGGCTGTGAGAGCTGGACCACAAAGAAGGCTGAACGCTGAAGAATTGATGCCTTTGAACTGTGGTGCTGGAGAAGACTCTTAAGAGTCCCCTGGACTGCTAGGAGGTCAAACCAGTCAATCTTAAAGGAAATCAACTCTGATTGCTCATTGGAAGGATTGATAATGAAGCTCAAGCTCAGATACTTTGGTCACCTAATGCGAAGAGAGGACTCTTTGGAAAAGACCCTGATGCTGGGAAAGATGGAAGGCAAAAGGAGAAGAGGACGGCAGAGGATGAGATGGCTAGATAGCATCACTGAAGCAATGAGCATGAAATTGAGCAAACTCAGGGAGGCAGTGAAAGATAGGAAGGCCTGGCGCAATATGGTTCATGGGGTCACGAAGAGTCGGACACGACTTAACGACTGAAGAACAACAACAAACCCTGATGGGGATGATGTTGTTCTGTTGAACTGAATGTATCAGCCTGCTTGAGATCAGGACAAAACAAATGCTATATATAGTTTTGTTTGAGCCACATAAATAAACTTCAAGGACTTTATTTATTTATTTATTTATTTATTTATTATTTGTCAAATTTATATGGCTGCCCATCTCACTGGAAGTGACTCTGGGTGGCATACAATAATTAAATAAAACATGCATAAAAACAATCATATAAAAATATAAAAATCAGTATTAAAAATTAAATATTATTAAAATTAGAACATACAAACCCTAGGCATGGAGATGATGAGTATATTAACTTCAGTAGTGGGACCATCTAAACATGCCTCCAGTTCCCTGGGACTTCCAGGCCTGGTGATATAACCAGTTCTTGAGTTATTTCCAGAATGTCAAGAGGGATGGAGTTAACCTAACCTCTGGAGAGAGAATGTTCCACAAGGTGGGCACTATGGCACAGAAGGCCCACCTTCTGGGACCCACCAAATGTAAGTCCCTGGCAGATGGTTCCTGCAGCATGCCTTCTATGCGAGATGTAATGGGACAGGCTGATGTAATCGGGGAGAGGCAGAGGCATGAGAACCTGGTCTCATGCCATAAACAGCTTTAAAGGTTTAAACCAGCACCTTAAATTGGACCCAGAAGCAAACTGGCAGCCAATGCAGCTTGTGGAACAGTGGTGTGACATGTCCTGTTCTGGGAGTACACATAACTGCCTGCATTGCTGCATTCTGTACCAGTCGAAGCTTCTGGATATTGTTCAAGGGCAGCCCCATGTAGAGCACATTACAGTAGTCCCATCTGGAGGTAACTAGGGCATGAGTGACCGTGAGCAGAGCCTCCCAATTCAGAAACAGGCGCAATTGGCACACAACACAAAGCTGTGTAAAGGCCCTCCAAGTCATGACTGCTGCCTGTTTTTCAGGAATGCACTTACCTTGTAAGAACACCAGTTTGCCTCTTTCTAAATTCCTTACTACTTATGCACATAAATACTTTGCTTATCACTGCAAATTCATTAGAAATTCATCGTGGATCTTCTGATAATTGTGGCATTGAGTGATGTATGTATAACCTTGTCACATTTATTTCCTTATCAATTTATCTTCGTAGAAGAAACCTTTTTTCCCCCCAAGATTCAAGTTTTTGGATAATTGAAATCTCTGTCCATCATCTAATAGGTACCTTGCAAACTGGCTTCTCTCTGGGCATGTAGAGGAAAAGCTATAAACAGCAATGATTGAAGGCACTCCCAGATCCTGATGGAAAGCCAAAGATTGGAATTGAAACTCCAAGTCCCAACATTTCCAATAGCAGAGAGATGTTGCATATGTGTCTCTAATGCTCCTGGTCACATGCTGAAAATATTGTTAGCTTTTGAATTTAAAAAATGTAGTTGAGAAACTGCCAGGACGGTATTCTCTTTATAGAGAATTGAGGTTACTGTGGAATGTATGAAGAAGTATAACATGCCCAAAATGATCATTTGCCATTGACCACAGCAGCCAACACCAGTGATTAATGTCTAAAGAGAAAGGGGGAGTGATATCTAAGGCTCACTTCTTTCCTCACTAGGAACACCTGCACTATAATCCTGTATGCCTACTTAATGCTTAATGATGAGGGAGAGGCACTCTTCAAATCCCAAAGACGCTGAAGGTATTAATACTTGACAGGCAGGGTGCTTAAGTGTTATCTTTTACTCCTGTCATTCCTTTTCAATCTATTTTCAGTCCATTCTCTCAGTTATGCTACTTCGTCCTTTACAAAATGGGGGCGGAGGGGAAGAAATGGACCTAGGACTCACATCCTTAGCAAAGCTTCATGTCCTGCTGATCTTTTCTTTAAATTGTAATCCTTCACCTCTCTGTCATTCAGTTGCCTCACATAAGTCCCCACAGATTTCTATGGGACCAGATTTGTGAGATCTGCCAAAATAATGATAGCAATAAATGGAGTCTGTGAGCATCCATCAAGTACTCAAACATTCACAGAGACGTAAGCACACTTTTGCAAAAAAAAAAAAAAAAAGCACCAAAGAACATTTTTAAAAAAAATTGAACATCAATTAAAAGTACTTATATTAAAGCTAGCAATATTTTAAAGAAAGGCTTACACTGTGGAAATTCACTTTAAAAATGCGGTATCAAGGAAAATACAATTAAAGGAGAAAAGAGAAAAAATACATTAAAAAGAGATGCTGCAAAATTTATGCTGAAAATAATGTAAATTAGGGAAGTTGCACACAAAACCTACACCTTAAACAAAGTTGTAAATTATCTGATGTTAATGGATTTTTCTCAACTGTTAAAAAGTAGGGGGGAGAGAGAAGTTACAAGAATACTGTTCATATGATTACTATTGGAATATATAATAATTTTACCATTCTGTCATGTCAAAAATTATACTTCAGTGACAATCCAAAACACATCTTGCAGAGAATGGTGTGGCTTGATTAATTTAGGATGTCAACCTGTTTCTTCATTTCTTCCATAATATCTGAATTAAACTAGACAAAGAGAAACTCCTCACCCTCTGGTTTTTATATTTCCATAGCCACATATTTTTAATTTGCTGCCTTGTCTCTAAAGGGCCTGAAGAATATTAAAAATGAAGCAATTCTTGGTGAAAGTCCTTATAATTGAATTTTAAAAAAGACTTTCCAGACTTCCTTCCTAGAGCAGCAGAACCAGCCAAACTAGGCTTTACTTTCCCCTTTCTTCTTGAATTATACAAAGGCATTGCTTGTTTGATCTTTATTTTAAATATGTAGATGTTTAAATATTTGAAACAAACTCATATAATGCATGCACTCATTTCATTGGTTTTGGATCATTTTTTTTCCTTTTTCTTTTTTTCTGTTTAATAGCATGAACATGGGTAGTTACCCATATATCAAGGTGAAGAACTTTTTTTCAATCTCTGTAACTGTCAGAATTAATTATATTCAGACCTTTTTGCAACTATTATAAAAAATTTGCAAAATGGTAAGTCTAAAATTATTATTATCTGTATTCACTGAACTACAAATAAAAGAAGCTGTCCAACAGTGTCGCACTTCACTGGTTAAACAAATTAGCAGAATTATCACTCATCAGAGTGATAATTTATCTGAGAAAATAAAGACAGTGATAGATTTACTGTCTTGAAAAAGTTACACCCATGTAAAGGGACAGTTCAGGCCATCAGTGGCCATACTGATAATACAGTGGCAATTGTATAATTAGGATTATATGATTTTGTGGAACCTAATGGATATATTTGGAATTTTGAGACCATGTCATAAGTACTCTCACAAATGGCTGCCACAGAGAATTTCTTGGCTTTGGCTTCTCTTCTCTTCTTGGCAATTTCCACAGTTTGTTCTGACAACCAGTTTGCTTTCTTTGCTTTCTTCATTTTTGTCAATCTCTTTTCACATTCATCCTTAATGACTTCTTTAAGTTCATTCCTTAATTCTTTTGGTTCTCTATCAATGAGGTTCAGGAGTACAAAGCAATTCCTGATTTTCTCTTTGAAAATGGTGGATATATGTTCAAGTTCCTATCTTGGAAACTGACTGGTTTTCTTCTTCTTCTTTAGCTTAACTTGGAGCTTGCAAATTAGCAGTTTGTGGTCTGTTCCACAGTCAGCATCTGACCATTTCTTCGATGCTATGAGTGAGTTACTCCACCTTTTTTAAACAATAATATAGTCAATTTAATTTCCATATACTCCATCTGGTGATGTACATGTATAGATGCACCATTTTGGATGTTTGAAAGCAGGGTTAGCTGTGAAGAAATAATTGGAGTCACAGAAATTAATAAGTCACTCTCCTGCTTCATTGCCGAAGCCATACAGTCCAACTACATTTTCCTCTTTAATGTTTCCAACTTTGACATTCTAGTCTCCAGTCACAAGCAACACATCTTGCTTGCATGTTTTGTCAATTTCAAATTGATTTGATCATAAAACTCATCAACCACCTCTTCTGCATTGATGGTTGGAGCATAAACTTGAATGGTCATCATATTAAAGGGCTGTCCATGAAGTCTAATCAATATTATTTGGTAATTGGTTGCACTATAGCCAAGTACTGTTCTTGATATACCCTTCCTAAATATAAAAGCAATGTTGTTCCATTGTTCCTTCTTTGTTTTTAAAGTCCTGAGTAATAAATAGTGTCATCTTCTGACTGGAAGTGCCCAATCCCAGTCCATCTCAATTTGCTGATGCCTAACATGTCAATTTGTAGTAGTTTCATTTCATCTTTCACTTGTAGCAATGGAGGCGAATATGTGCAGATAAATAGAGAGCAAACCCCATCCCATTTTAACACTGAAGATGTTACCTAGCCGGGTAATGAAACGTTTGCAAGAAAAGAACCAAGCTCAGAGAACCCCAAGGACTCCATCTTTCACTTGTGTTACACTTTCCTGTGTTCCTGCTTCTTATGTTTGATGTTTCTACTGTCTTTGCAACTTCAGATATTTTTTCCCTGTATGGCAACATCAGCAACTAGACATCCTGAAGGCTTTAATCTAGCCACATTATAAATACCATTAGTACTCTGAAAGATCCTCAGCTCTTCATCAGTAGCATGTTGAGTTCCATCTGACCTGTGACCCATCCATCATCTAGCACTATATTGTTGATCATTTATATACTCTATATATGTGGTTTTCTTGGTAAAATACAGGAGTGGTTTACCACTGCCTTCTCCCATGCAGTATGAATCGATGACTTTGCCATTGTCGCTAAAGTGATCATCAGTGTCCAGTATCTTCCTATATCGCTGCTGCCCAATATAGGTGCCTGTCTGCTTCAGCTGGGACTATGGGATGACTTTCATGCCTTAGGTGACACTCTTGGCATACACTCCAAATGTTCTTTGGTTATCCTTTCCAGGAACACCTCCTGCCACAATGAGGCAGCACAGCAGGTTGGGGAGAGGGAGGACTTAAAGAAAATGAAAAGAAATCCTTGCATAATTAAAATTAAGTGATATAATTAATTATGGAAAATAGTCTTTGTATTTTTTAAAGAAAATATACCATTCAGTGACATTAAAATGACAATTTGCAGCAACTTTTAGAACAGTACTACAGGGACATTTATATTTTATGGGAATACAAAGAAATGGGTTTGGAATTCACACATCCTATGGCCCAGCCTTGCTGAAACATTGATAATTTGTTTCAACTTTAGAAAAGTCCTGAGTTTTGTAGATTCATGACCATTCCAGTAAAATTGTCATCCTTATAAACTCGAGATGTAATGTACATCTTTGATCCTAATTTTGAACTGTGCAGGCAAGACATTTTGCACTCAAATAGTGTAAATAGTTTTTCAAAATAGTTAGTTACTTTAACCACCCAGCTTGCCCTATCCATTTAGTGTATATAATAATACAGTGTACACTATATATAAATGCAATGTATATAATAATAATGCACTCAAAGGCTATGGCTCCAGATCTGGAGCAGAAAAATGCAGACAAGCATTACATTTTAGCAAAGAAATCAAGAAAACTCTCTTTCCTGTAATCTTATTGCTTGGATATTTACATTGTAGTTCTAGGAACCCTAGAACACTAGCAACATTATAATTAAAACACAAAACAAAAGCTAAATTGCTTATCTAAGTTGTGACACTGTGTGAAACCACAGCATGCAGTATGATTGATACATTCACTCCATAAAGCTGAAAGGTTTAAAGAAATGTAAAAACTCTATTTATTTATTTTTTTAACTCACTTAAATATTCTGTTTAAGTTTAATCACTTAGAAGATTTTTACCTGAATGCTTCCTGGTTTTATATGTGCAGATTTTCACACCCATGAGAAGGAGACAGAGGAATATAGCTTCAGACTTATATATTTCATTGCTAAGATTTATGATTGTGAAGGCTTTTTTTTTGGTAACACACCTTCTCTGAAAGGGGAGAAAAAAAGAAAAAAGAAAAAGGATATCTGCTTTAGCCAGATCAATAACTATAAATCTTTACAAACGATCCCAGGTTTTATTTCATCCACTTTTATTGCAGGGCCCCTGCCATATGCCATACATATTTAGGCTATTACGCTAATTTACTTTGCAAAGACTAACCACCAAGTCAAAAATGTCAAAGGGCAATTGATTAAAGCTATGAGCCTTCCCTTGCTTTTTCCTCTTCAGCCAAGATTTCTTCATTTAAGCTCTGAGTTGGAGTGATAATGGAATTTTATTTCTAGAGAGAAATAAAAGGGGTACAACTTAAGTGTTCATAAATAAGGACTGTATTTTAAGCTTTTTGTGAGGTTGGGAGGGGGGGAAAGTTAGAAATTGTTATTAAAATAACAGATTTTTTTTATTACTGCAATACCAAGGAGACTGAGCAGCTATTTTTTCTTAAAAAGTTAAAAAAAATAATACAGGTGGCTTGTCTAACAATTACTTCATATATGTTTCTTAATCTTTCTTATATTAAAGAGATATGATGTTTCTTTGGTTGGTGAATCTATCCTTTGTCATGCATCCATGTGGGAGTAAGGAAATTGGGCTAAAAATAGATGATCCATCTATGGTGTATTTACTTTATATTCCCATTCCTTCTCTCAAGCTACAAGCGGATCTGTACTGTCAAGCTAGAGGAGGATCTATTATCTGTCAATATAGAGGAGTATATATATATATATATATATATATATATATATATATATATATATATATTAATAAAATAAGGGCAGAACTGAGGTATAAAACAACCTTGGCTGAAGAAGACATTTGGCTTTTGAAAGGCATATCAGAGGCTGCATTCCAGAAAGTAGGTGGAACCAGTATAAGGAAGTGATGGTCAAGGCAAAAGCATGATTATTTAATTAACTGTAATTAGAATTTAATGCATTTAATATGATTACTCCCATGTATTTAACTATTTCCCTATTCTTAATGTTAAAACTGATAATTTAGCAGAAAAGTTGAGCGGGCCTTTGGTGGAGTGTTAAGGGAGTACATGTGGCCTGGAGTTACAGATTGTGAAGTTTTGATTTAGGGAAATGTTTGAGCAGATTCATTTCAATATAACCTTCAACAGCATTTGTTGAAGGATAGTTAATGTTTAGCCTAACAATTTTCTTCTGTCATTCTCCTCTACACCAACTCTCTTCTAGATCTGGCATGATACTTTTTACAAACAGCAAGGTTTGAACACTAAAATCAAAAAGTGGCTTTTAAATGTAAACTTGAAAGTATTACTCCCAACTGATATCTGCTTCCCAATGTGTTTTTACTATCACCACTATGCAATAGGACTGCACGAAGCTTTGATTAAATGGATTGAATTGAATTTCCAAATTGAATCAACTCTTCAAATATAGTCAGAAAATTGAATTAGGTCAGTGCCTTTGAAGATTTTTGGATAATTTGGTAAATCAATTTGACAATTCAGAAAATCGAATCAGTTTAATTTGAAATGTCAGATCAAATATATAGCTGTTATGATTAGTGACCGTTGATTTCCCTTCTATAAATTTGTCTAATCTCATTTTAATGCTATATAAACATGTGTCATAAAAGTTCAGAGATGAACTATACTATGTGAAAAAGTACTCTCACTTAATTGGATGTCCTCGGGATAATGTTTTAATACCACATAACACAAGGTATTATCATTGTGCTGGTTTTTATACTGTAAAACAGAGTTGTTGGGAGTTGCTGGGCACTCTTTAAATCTATGTAAAAAAATAATAATACATACATTAGATACATCTTTATCGTGATTCCTGCCTTCCTTCTTAAAAAAATAAAATAAAATACTGTTGGAAAGAAATCTTACCAAGTTCATTTCCAAGCTGGGAATAAAATACACAGGCAGTTGCTTGAAACAGAAATAAGCTGATTTTCAAGAGCAAAAGTACAGAGTCAGCTGTTGGGGTGGCCACCATGAGCCCTTTCCTTTAAGCCCTTTATACAGAGAAACCTTTTTGTTGTTCCTTGAAAGTGTGCAAAAGCCGCACCCTTCAGGAATTCTGAGAAAATGCACTTAGCTGGCACTCCGGGAAAGAGCCCTCTGAAGTTAGGCACCCTGCTGAGTTGTGGTTTTCCATTTGTTTAGAATTTGTTGATTGAAATGGTAATCTCCTAGGGGAAGGGATCCCTCCTTATTTGATCAAATAGATCTCCTGTTAAACCTTGGCTAGGAAGGGATGCTATTAGCTTGGCATCTCTTGCTGCATTTTAAAGTATGTATTTGGCCTGTTCTAATTGTAGTTTCTCACCTTTTGCTTTGATCCTGGTGAGGAGACTGCATGGCGGGGAGGAGGATTTGAAATGGATAAGGATCAGGATCAGGATCAGGATCATCTGGAGGCAATCTAATCAAAATGGTCACCAAGTTTGTCATAATTGCCCTGCCATCTGTTGTACCTCTGAGTTCCTGTGCATATCTTTTGATATCCTAATTTAATTGAATGGAGGAGCCCTTGCCAATAAAATGAATCACTTTTCTAAACTATATTTTTAACATGTACTGTATAAATGGCTGTGTGCATTTCAAATATTTGCATTTTGTCTACAGAATATGTGCCAGGATTTTCTCATAACACAATGAACAATGAAGTGTCTCACAAGATGCCAATCAAACAACTTCCAACATGAATGCCTTCAAAGCTTTTAATTGTGTCAAATAAAATGCCAAAGGAAACAGAGTAGCAGGATTTACAGCTCAGAATGTATCATGGTTGAGTGCTTATGAGAACTACAGTTAAACTTACACACCTAAACTAACTAGAATGGTATAAGAGAGTCTGAAAATCTTTTTAAAATGTTGTGGAATATAGATTTTTTTTAAAATAAAACATTATAATTCCTGAAATGAGGCATTGCTTCTCTTATGACTCTCATAAGAGCATTCATGGTGGTCTCATGGTGAGCATTCTGGTTGAATTCAAAATGGGCATACATTTTTATAGGCAAAAAATCGATCCCTCCTCAGTGGTTGCCTTGGCCTTGGGGAATAGCTTGTCCTCCAAGATTAAGATATCCCCCTTATTGCTAGCTTTCAGGAAATCTCTCTCTCTCTCTCTCTCTCTCTCTCTGTGTGAATTTGCAGTACAAAGAATTATCTTTCTGGCTTACAGTTTTGCTGTTGCTGTTGTCTCATATTTCTCAGTTTTAAATCTGCTTTTAAGGTTCTCAGTGTCAGATAATTTTAAGTTTATTTTAATGGATTGTTGATCTATCATGTGAATTATTGGGAATTGTAATTTATCTACTGTGAGATACCCAAAGCCTTTGGATGGGGAGGCCTATAAATTTTGTATTAAAGAAGCAAACAAATCAGACTTTTCCAATAAACATTTTGCCAAATATTTAAACTGTTTCATAAATAAAAACTATTTTAGAAATTATAGAAATTCAATATGCATATATTTATAAACTCTATTCGAAATTAAGATTATTCATAATAGTTCTGATAATAGTTTGAAAATTGTGATTGATACAAAGGAATGACAACATTCTTGCAATGGGAGCACGTGGCAAGTTCACATTTCTATCCAGATATGAATAGAAATAAAAATGGGCATAGAACCTTGTCTCTCAGGTAATGTTCAGACTGTTTTATGTAATATAATAAAATTAAATTGAATAAACTGTAGCTGGCAATCTAGACACACACATTTTACGGCAGTCATGATTTCTTATCTTAACTTTTTGGGGTCTTTTTTTAATCTGCTGCTTTAATGTTTCTGTGTGTGTTTCTCATATTATCTGCTTTGCTTTCAAAACTTATTGTTACCCCTATTTTATTTTGTAATGGATATACATGCTTCGACAAGCAAATGAGTATCTGTCATATGTATCTAGCATTTGTCAGCCTTGTTGCATCATTATCACAAGCAGACCCAAAGTACTGTAAATACTCTTTGAGCATATCATTTTTATAGTGATACTAGAACTTCACATCTGACAATCCTGGAATGCAGCTACAAGTAAAGTTTATAGATAGTGTTGAAATATTTATATTTATGACTACTCAGAGTAACTCCCCATGAATTCAATTGTATTTGCTCCAGAGGTGTTTGCGTGCATATATGTGAGTGAGTGTGTATGTGTAGATAGGCATGTAGGCTGCTTTAAGTACTGGATTAACTTTAATGAATCACCTTAAATCAGACAAACTTTTTTCAGCTTGAAAAAAGAGGGATTGCTTTAATGGACAGAAGAGAAGTACTGTGCATGGGACCAAATAAATTTAATGTTGTAAAGCTGAAAAACTGCTAATGTCTTTAGGACTGAAGCATTAGAGGGACATGCATGAGCCATATGCACCAGTGAAATAGGCTTGCTGTGATCTAAAAGCAGCAATCCCTGCATGAGCAAAAGGAGTCAGCTACATTAAGCAAAACTTGCGTCTAGAATAAGATGGATGTCAGAAGGCAGGAAAACAGAAATGTTACGGCCTTTGGTCTTCCTCCCAAATGCTAAGGCCACACCATTTGGTTTCTGCAGATAGTCATTGATCTGCCGAAGCCAAATGGTGTGGCCTTAGCATTTGGGAGGGAGACCAGGGAGACTAGGGGTCAAGTACCCAATCAATATTGAAGCATACTGAGTTACTTTCAGCCACTCTCTCACAGACATACCTCTGTTACAAGGAGGATAAAAATCAGGGGTGTCTCCACATAAGTTGTCTTGAGAAGAAAGAAAGAAAGAAAGAAAGAAAGAAAGAAAGAAAGAAAGAAAGAAAGAAAGAAAGAAAGAAAGAAAGGAGGGAGGGAGGGAGGGAGGGAGGGAGGGAGGGAGGGAGGGAGGGAGGGAGGGAGGGAGGATTGCGGCAAGAGTGCTTGAACATAACATTTGCATTTTTATTGTTGCTTTGCTATATTACTACCATTTTATTTTATGCCTTTTGAAGGGGTAGATTGTAGATAAACTGATTGCTGTTAACATCCACTCTAGAATGCCTTGGATTTAAGTGCACATTATTAAATTAGTCAATCAAACAATCATAACTAATTTTATCAAGGAGAGAGAGCCAGCTGCAATTCTTCCTGTGAGAAATATGTCTCACAAGAAAAAAGACTTGCTTCTGAATAAACATACCGTACAAAATCTTCTTTGTTCTTTTTAATAGAGTGAGATTTTCTCTGTATTTACATATTGTTCTTTTCTCTTGGAAATTAAAAAAAAACCTGTTAATATATTACAATTTTGTAGCATGTGGTTCCTACTGCCTTTAATTTTTCCTAATTGTGTTAGAAGATTCTGGGTACTTCTGTACTACACCCTTAAGTTGCTCCTATCCCATGCTGATGATGCTGGACTCTAAACCAGTTTAAGAAAGTTCTGTCCCTATTAGGATGTTTTAGTAGCGGCTTGCCAGGATTAAGTTCAGACTGTCAACTGCCATGGTCCTCCATTGGATAGTTTCCCCATGGCTGAAACTCCCAACCTTCTGTGCAACAGTTTACAAAGTTAAAAAATAATAATAACCATGCGCACACATGGATGTGTATGTGCACGCACATGCTCATATGCATGCACATGCACACATACACACACAGCAAAGAGCTTTAAAATAAAAATTCCTTCCTTGCATTTGTTCAGGTTTGGCTCTTTAATCTTTGCTGCAGTTAGAGACATTTCACAGCAACATGGTAGTTATAACAGCTGCCTAACATTCAGTGGGTTACAAATTTGAAACCGGGCAGGCTAAAAGAAATAAATAAATACTGTTTATCTTTCCCTGAACTATCCAGTTTTCCACTAGACTTTCTTTTTAAAAAGTCTACTAGTTCACCATTCCATTATTTTCGCTGAAGGGTTTTACCACAGATCTCAAATAGTTAAAATGAATAAGGCCATATTAAGGACTTATTACTTCATTTACTTAGGGCTTGGGTAAAAAAATATATGTCTCCAGCAAAAAATCCAGTTTAGTGGTTTACATTGTTTTTATACCAGTAGAAAATTGGTAGCTCAGGGAAAGATAAATAATAATAATAATAAAAAAAAAACCTCCTGTATTTTTCACTGGTAATCGTTGGCATGATATTTTATTTTATTTTATTTATTTTATTTGATTTATTTGATTTGTCCCCACCCATCTCCCCTACAACGGGGGACTCTGGGCGGCTTACAACCACTAAAATCAAAATACATAATTAAATTATAAAAGGTTTAAAAATTATAAAAGTTATAAAAACTAGAAATTTACAAAAATAGGATAGGGATAAAAAGCTAAAAACTCCAAGAGGCCAATAGGGCCACATCAGGCCGCTAAGGGGCCAGCCAACCCCATTTCTGGTATCCTCCCTCCCTGCCCCAGGCCAGATGGCAGAGCCAGGTCTTCAAATGCCTCCGAAAGGCCTGGAGTGAGGGGGCCTGTCTCACCCTCGGGGGCAAGATGTTCCAAAGGGCAGGGGCTAGAGCAGAGAAGGCCCGCCTTCTGGACCCCGCTAGTCGAAGTTCTTTTACCGCGGGGATCCGGATGCCCTCTCTGTGAGATCAGGTGGGACGGGGTGAAATCGTGGGGGCGAGGCGGTCCTTCAGATAACCTGGCCCCATGCCATGTAGGGCTTTACAGGTATAACCAACACCTTGAATTGGACCCGGAAGCAAACCGGTACCCAATGCAGCTCACGGAGCAAAGGTGTTATATGGGTCCTTCTTCGGGCCCCAAAAATTGCTCGCACAGCCACATTCTGGACCAGCTGAAGCTTCTGGATACTCTTCAAGGGTAGCCCCATGTAGAGTGCATTGCAGTAGTCTATCTGGGAGATAACAAAGGCATGAGTGACTGTACGCAGGGCATCCCGATCCAGGAAAGGGTGTAACTGGTGCACAACCCGAAGCTGTGCAAAAGCCCTCCTGGCCACGGCTGCCACCTGCTCTTTGAGCAGGAGCCGTGAGTCCAGGAGGACCCCCAAATTACACACTAGGTCTGTCTGGGGCAGTGCCACCCCATCCAGAACCAACGATGACAACGTCCCGGATACAGAGGAGCCATTAACCCACAGCCACTCCTTCTTGCCAGGGTTCAGCCAGAGCCTGTTGTTCCCCATCTAGACCCTCACAGCCTCCAGGCACCGTGAAAGGGTGGTCACGGCATCACTTACCTCACCAGGGATGGAGATATATAGTTGAGTATCATCAGCATACTGATGATACCTCATCCCATGATGGCGGATAATCTCGCCCAGCGCTTTCATATAGATGTTGAAAAGGAGTGGAGAGAGAACTGAACCCTGCGGCACCCCAAAATGGAGGGGCCGAGGATGGGACCCCCCGCTCCCTATCACCACCGATTGGGATCAGCCCTGGAGAAAGGAGGTGAACCAGCACAAAACCATGCCACCCATCCCCATATCCCTGAGCCGTCCCAATAGGATACCGTGGTCGATGGTATCGAATGCCGCCGAGAGATCAAGGAGAGCAAGGATGGTCGCACTTCCACCATCCCGCTCCCTCCAGAGATCATCCATAAGTGCGACCAATGCTGTTTCCATTCCATAGCCGGGCCTGAAACCTGACTGATAGGGGTCCAGGTAATCTGTTTCCTCCAGGACCCTTTGGAGCTGTGAAGCCACCACTTTCTCAACCACCTTCCCCAAAAAGGGGAGGTGGGAGACTGGACGAAAGTTGTCCAGTATAGTAGGATCCAGGGAGGGCTTCTTGAGGAGGGGGTGCACCAATGCCTCTTTAAAGGGCACCGGAAACACTCCCTCTTGCAAGGATGCATTAACCATTGCCTGGATTCAACCACATGCCACCTCCCAAGCTGCTTTCACAAGCCAGGAGGGGCATGGGTCCAGATGACAAGTGGTGGCCCTCACAGTCCGGAAGATCCTGTCCACTTCCTCAGGAACCACAGGATCAAACCATTCCCAGATAACAAGGCAAGAACGATCCCCTGGTATCTCCTCAGACCCTGCACCACGCTTGGAGTCCAACTTGGAATGAATCCGAGCAATTTTATCCTGCAGGTGCTCTGCAAATTCCTCCGTGCAGCCCTGCAAATGAACCACCAGATCCCCCTTACCAAGGAGGGACCTGGTGATCCCAAACAGGGCTGCCGGGTGGCACTCTGCAGACGCAATAATGGCAGAGAAGTATTGCTGCTTCGCCGCCCTTATTGCTACAATGTAGGCCTTAATAGTGGCTACAACATGTGTTCAGTCGGATTCAGTCCTTGTCTTCCTCCAGCGGCGCTCTAGGTGTCTCTTAACCTTCTTCAGCACCCTTAGCTCCTCCGTAAACCACGGGGAGTGTTGGGGCCGACGTGGCAAGAGAAGCCGCAAAGGCATGATCCTATCCAAGGCCCCGGCCACTTCTCTATTCCAGGCAGCAGCCAGGGCCTCCACTGGACCGTGCAGCAGGTCCACGGGAATATTCCCCAGCTCCCTCTGAAACCCTGATGGGCCCATCAGGCGCTGGGGGCGGACCAATCTCATGGGCCTAGCCTCCGTGCGGAGGGGGGTGGCATAGGAGAAACTCAGGGTCACCAGCACATGATCTGATCATGACACCGGGGAAAGCTGTACATCTCCCCTCAGATCACTTTGCCATTGCTCAGACAAGAAAACTAAATCCGGCATGTGGCCACTATCTCGGGTTGGGTCCCACACAATTTGAGACAGGCCCATGGCTGCCATGGTAGCCATGAACTCCCGAGCTGCCTCCGAGGACCATCCCAGGGATGGCAGGTTGAAGTCCCCCAGAACCATAAGCCTGGGGAACTCCACCGCCAACCCCGAGACGGCCTCCAGCAGCTCAGGCAGGGAGGCTTCCATGCAGCAGGGAGGCTGGTACAGTAGCAGCACTTCCAACTGTTCACGGGCACCCAACCTAAGAAACAGTGTCTCACAGCCAGACACTTGTGGAGCAATGCCCCTGAAGGCCACTAGAGAGTCTCGGATGACAACAGCCACCCCTCCTCCCCTGCCCTGGTATCTCAGCTGGTGCCATACCGTAAACCCAGCTGGGCACATTTCCGAGAGGGGCACCCCCCCCTCAGGCCCCAGCCAGGTCTCGGTAATACAGTGGAACCTCGAGTTACGAATTTAATCCGTTCCGTGACTCTGATCGCAACTCAAATTGGTCGCAATGTGAAGCACATTTTCCCATAGGGTTCAATGTAAATATGGTTAATCCGTTCCGCCCTCCGAATTTGGTCACGCCACAAGGCAAATTTCCCCATAAGGTTCAATGTAAATACAGCTAATCCGCCCTCCGAATTTGGTCACTCCGCGAGGCACATTTCCCCATAAGGTTCAATGTGTCAGCCGGCTTGCACGGCTAGGAAATTCCCCAGGCGTGCTTTAGTCAGTTTTACCGCTCGAGCCCTAGCGCAGAAAGAGGAAGTGCTAATGAAATCTGAGTGCGCGGGGGGGGGGAAGGCTTTTGTCACGCACGCACACAGCCGGGAGCGGGAGCTTCCCCCCCCCTTCCTCAAATCTTTCCTTTGTCCATAGCCCTTGGCATGGTGCGCGTGGCAAAAGCCCAGTGAAATCAATCAGTGCGTGGCCCCCCCCCCACTGATTACTCTTAATTCCGCTCTTTCCTTTGACAAAAGCGCAGTGAAAGCAATCAAATCAGTGCGGGGGTGGGGGATGGGGGAAAGACCTTTGTCACGCGTGCACAGCCAGGAGTGGGAGCTTTCCCCCCCTCCACTGATTCCTCTTAATTCCGCTTTTTCCTTTGTCCATAGCCCTTGGCGTAGTCATTGCTTTCCTTGGGCTTTTGTCCTCGCGCTCAGATTTCATTAGCACTTCCTCTTTCTGCGCTAGGGCTGATTTGATTGCTTTCACTGCGCTTTTGTCAAAGGAAAGAGCGGAATTAAGAGGAATCAGTGGGGGGGGGGAAGCTCCCGCTCCCGGCTGTGCGCACTACAAAAGCCTTTCCCCCCGCGCGCTGATTGATTTCACTGCGCTTTTGCCGCGCGCACCACGCCAAGGGCTATGGACAAAGGAAAGATTTGAGGAAGGGGGGGGAAGCTCCCGCTCCCAGCTGTGCACGCATGACAAAAGCCTTCCCCCCCCCCCCGCGCGCTCAGATTTCATTAGCACTTCCTCTTTCTGCGCTAGGGCTCGAGCGGTGAAATTGACTAAAGCACGCCTAGGGAATTTCCTAGCCGTGCAAGCCGGCTAACACATTGAACCTTATGGGGAAATTTGCCTCGTGGAGCAAGCTTCCTTGCTACTGCGATCTTGCCCATAGGAAGCCGCGACCACGTGGCAGCAGGACAAATGGCCGCGGATCCGGTTCGTATCGCGAGGCGGAGGTCGCACGGCGAGGCAAATTTTTGCGGCCGGAGCTGGTCGTATCACGAAATTTTCGTAAGGAGGGGCGTTCGTAACTCAAGGTTCCACTGTACATGCCAGGTCTGCTCCCTCCTCAGTGATTAAATCACCTATGATGGGGGCCTTGTTTTTAACTGACCTGGCATTAAGCAGCAACAGCCGGAGGCCAAGGCCCCTATGATATGCAAATGTCATAATCACTACACTATGAGTTCCATGACAACAGGTTCGGCAGAGATTGAGAAGCCAAACCTGGGGAAATGCAAGAAAAGAAATTGATTTAAAGATGGTTCTTCTGTTTGCACACATCTACTTTGGTGCTTTAACTTTGTATATATAAATAATAAGGAATAAGTCTATCCCATTTCCATTGAGTCCAAGTTTAATAATTCTGTTCTGCTCCCGGGATAATATCAAATCTCCTGTCTTAGATCACATCCATAACTAGCTGCAGACTGATGCTTAGAAGAGGAAAACTAGGAAACTGAGAGTGAATGGATATGTTCACCTACTTTTAACTTTCCCCCACCAATTTACCATGTGCCACATCAACAGATTATTCCTGAGGAGAGACATTCCACAACCTGGGAGAGGAGAGAAGTTGTTGATCCCAGTTTATGACATCACCCCATTTGGGCAATTCATAATTTGCAATAATGTTTTTTTTGGTATGGTTGATTTGTAATAGGTCAGCATTTTCACGTTGCAATCGCAAAGTGCCATGCTAATTTGAAAGTTCTGAGTTATGATTAGTTTATTTGAAACATACTGACCTCTCTCCAGCCATTTGATGGACAAAATCCAGATTCCCTTTTGGGGCAGGTGAGAAAACCAAGCTCATTATAAACATTGGGTCTTCCCTACATTAGCTAATTTACTCCCTGATTCACATAATACTTGACCTGGCTAACTTCACATTCTCCCACTGAGGTCAATTAATATTAAGCATCCACTTTAGTGCTGTATGCTGTATCTTACCTGTCTGACAGTATTTGGACAATATTTCATATCTGGGTCAAGTTTTATACTCTCCAGTAGTGAGTCAATTAAGCCTTAAATCTTTTAGAAAGGAAAATGTGCTCACAGAAATATAATGCATGGCTTAGGACAGCAGTTTTTAAGCTTCATACATTCAGGAACATTTTCCACTTTAGTGTCACCTGTATAGTATTTGGTACAGAATCCTTGCTTATTGCAGATAATCCTAGACTATAACCTATGGCAGTGTTTTTCAACCTTTGCAAGTTTAAGACGTGTGGACTTCAGCTCTCAGAATTCCCCAGCCAGCCATGCTGGCTGGGGAATTCTGGGAGTTGAAGTCTACACATCTTAAACTTGCCAAGGTTGAGAAACACTGTCCTATAGTATGTATGGCAACTCAGTGCATCAGTTACATGCCATACCAGTCTCTTTTTTGTGCCCAAGCTCCTGGAGCTTCCTCAAGCTGTTATCACTGTAAGCTTTTTAATGATACATTTTTCTGTCTTTCAGTGGGAAGCACATGAAAAACATTTGCAACGTCTAAAATAGACTTCATAACAATCACATGTACACACACACACACTCAAAGAACCCCAAAACTCCTTTCTCTGAAAAAAAAAGGGGGGGGAGAGAGAGAAAATACAGCCTTGCCTATGTGTTTGATATGGCCTTGCCCACATTACATTATAATCCTCCTGACTGTGGACTTCACCTTCCTCTCCCAAAAATGTCAAATGCAGCATTCAGTTATCAAAAGATTCCCCACTCTTGTTCTTTGATATATTATCCTAGACTTAAGACTACAATATTGAACTTGATGATTTGGGAGAACAATTTTTGAAATATATACTATTTACCTAGTTTAGGACACCACAGTAGAAGTTTTGCAGACACCTTGTCTGCTGTTATGGATCCTCTTGTTGAATATCCAAGAATAGCCAAATCTACCCACATTCATTGGATAACTTGTAGGTTTGGGCCATCAACTGGCAAAGCTAGATAGTTGCCCAGTTGCTTCCTATCCATCCCTGAAAGCCCACTACTTTTTGTCTCCTATTACAGGTGTTTCTGTAGAACATACATAGTTCACTTATAGCAGTTTTTAAAAAAGAAAACAATGGATACAAAATAATTGTCATAGGGTGTGCCATATATTTCCTCATGGAATGCAAGCTGAACAAAAGTGCCAGCTGTGCTCTTTCACAGAAGACAATTTCAAAACAAAAAGATCGATGAATACTAAGGATTTGAGCCAGCTGCAACTGACATTTCCTAGGAAAAAGAGGCTCAGTCGGTAGGTTACATTTTGCCGTTTAGTTTTTATGGTCTGAAATGTATAATTCCAAGAAAGAGAAAAGCCAGCATATTAGTCAACATTTTCCATGATAATAATAACTGTGGCTCTGCCTAGTACCAAGAGAATTTGCAGTACTATATGAATTTGTTATCTTGAACCTGGAAGTACGAAGTGGTATTCTGATTAATCTATTTCAAAAGTATTTCAGTCAGTTTATAAAACTGGGAAAAATTCAGAAGACTGAAACAAGGAGAAGATAACATACAGTAAGTAGATTATAGAGGTTTATACAATTATGGAGTATAAAAAAGAGAAATGATTTCAAAACTAGAATCACAGTAATCAAATTAAAATAATTGACATTTCTATAAGATAAATGGAACAACTTCATACATTTATCATATAACTAACATTCATTATCACTAAATGTAGAGATGGGTATTAAGTCAGATGATTAAAAATAGAACAAATTTATGGAGAATATCAAAAGCTAGTAGATCATCTCAACATCAAACTGTATTGTATTTCCCATGACACCCTTATTTGTTCTATGTGCACATAATAGAAAATAAATACCATAATTATGCTGGTTTGTGAGTTTTCCAGAAAGATCTGGCTAACCTCAGTTACATAAAAGACAGAGATATAACATCCTTAGCTTGATCAAACAAGATGGCTTTTCTTTTTCTTTTTGTATTTGCTTCCAAGGTGTTTATAGACTTATAATATATAGAGGCTGGAGTGATTATTAAGCCAACGAGTATAATCCTATGTTCAGTACAGGAATTCAAATTAAGCATTTCCTAAGAGACTGATATCAAACAAGAGGGACAATTCTACTTTCTTACTGTTAGAAACTCCTAACATCAATCCATATTCTGTCTCTGTAAAACTTTAATCCTTTATTGGATATCTTGTATTCTGGGATGATGGCTGTAAGACTGAATCCTACCCTTCCCATCATGAAAGCTTAGTGGGTGATTGGAGGCCAGTCACCTACCTCACAGAGTTTGTGCTGGGAAAATTGAAGAAGTACTATTTATATCACCTTGAGCTGTTGAAAGGAAAGTGGAATATAAATCTAATAAGTAACTAACTTTATGGTCTTCCCTTCCCCTTGCCCCCTCCCCCTCCTCTCCTTCTCCTTCTCCTCCTCCTCCTCCTTTTTTTTTTTTTTTTGGTGACAACTCCTTTGAGTCTTTGAAGAGGCAATGTAGGTTATAGTTTGGGGTAGGGATTGGTGGCTTCAATCCTTACTTGGTTAGGATGCTCAGTGAGTGACTTTTAGGCAAGAATGATCTTGTGGAAATAAATTGGAGGAAGGTTTGTTGTGTATGTCACCTTGAGTTCTTGAAGGAAAGGCTGGATATAAATATAAATCTAATGATTTAAATAATAAATAACATGAAAAGCCACTATAAGCCATAGTGAATTCACAAGCTATAAACATAAGGTCATATTAATAATGAATAAATGCAAATATCTTCCTTCAGTCTTCATAAGAATAAACAAACTTAGTTCTTTTCATTTCACTTCATAAAACCTTAGTTTCCAGGTTCCTGATCATCCTCCTTGCCTTTTTCTGAACTTATTCCACTTTGTTTAAATTCTTTTTGAAGAGTGATATCCATAAATGATCAGGGATTAAGCTGGGGTCTGATCAACACAGAAATTTTCATGTGATTTGAGCAATATATTTCTGCTTATGCAACCTAAAATCATACCCTAATTATTCTGCACAGATCAGTGTCCAACAATAGCCAACACTGCAGTATGAAGATTAAAAATACATTTGAGTTTATATACTGTACTACTGAACCAAATCTTCTATCTGGAATATCACATGCCAGGCAAAACTCATATATTAAATGATTCATCACTGGTGTTATCTAAAATATTGGACCTTACTGGTGGTCAGCAATAAGGTAGTTCTTCTTAAAACAATAATTTGTTATTCAATGAGTAATTGCTGAGGTACATATAGGTTTGTAACTACAACAGCTTAAAACTAATTTCCAATAAATGTGTATATGAGTCACACCTCCATGAAAGAATATTATGAATGCTCTTATAGTTGAATTCTTGCAACTTTTCAACACTTTAAAATGTCAGTCTTGGCAACTGATATTTAAACTCTTTTCTATCTTTTCTACCTTGTAATCAATTTCATGCTATATTCCCATGTTAACAGTAAAGCCATGTGTGTAGTTAACAAAACACTGCACAAAAGTGACAGTTAGTGCTCATTCTAATTACAAGATACATTATACAGTGGGATTCAAAAGACCCACACAATATCCAAAACTTCACATGAATAATATATGATACTAAAGATAGTGATGCAAAATGTAGCTAGCCATCATTTGAATTGGCAGATAAAATTTCTAGATAATCCAAAATTTGGGATTAGGAAAATGAAATAGTATACTGTATCTCAAGTTACTTTTTATAAATGAAGAAAAATATGTTTCAGATGAATAATGACAAGGTTACATAGTGACCATTCCATTTTTCAGAAGGGTAGTTAGTTTAGTGTTTTGTAGCAAAAACAACAAAGATTATTATAATACTTTAAAGAATCACAAATATATTGCTGATTAATTTAATTTAATATATTGAATTCTATGGCTGCCTGACTCCGAAAAGACACTGGATGGCTTACAACTTTTAAAATACGGAATTAGAGAAATATCGCCAGCAGAACAAAACCACGTCAATAGCATTTTAAAAAATGATAAGGACTCCACAAAGATTCTAACACCCTAATCTGAAACACATTTTTATTCATATCTAAAATAAATAACTAATCTAGTTATTAGCTTGATTAATTTTCAGATAACATATCCAAAGAATGACTTACATCTAATTTATTTTTCATCAAATAAAATTCATCCTTAATAAAGAGTTTAGTTTTTGTTATTGAATGTATATAGAATTCCGGACAAAAGAACATTTCTTTATCTTGGAACGTGCATACACACAGTCTACTTCTAGCTGTGTTAATATGGTATCTGTTGGGGAGACAAGGGAAGACAAGGAGATACAACATCAAGATATTATGAAGCAAAAACTGCATCTTATATGCTTGTGTCAAATGTCAAAAGCACAGAAAGGCGGGATTTGCATCATGATGTCACTGCAATCATGTCATCATTTTGACAATCTTAGTTTGTTGTGGATGTGCAGATGTGTTGTTCTTTCTAATATAGCACATATGGATATGCAAACACAGTGTAAACATAAATGAATCACTAGTTTTGTCACTGAGAATTTTAGACTTTGAGGATTCTGATGTAAACTGACCTGATTCATGTCCCATGGATTAATGAGATCAAAGCTTAATTATCATTCAGATTTCACACTACTGTGCATCTGGCAGTTCTTTGCTAAAAATATCTATATCAAAATGCATTTTCCGTATTCGTTTTGTGAAGAATCCTTCCCTTTTTTTTACAGAACAATCTTATAAAAGTCATTCTCATTGAATGTACAAGTGTAAAAATGTACAGTAATCTGTAGAATGTCATACACTTTGCAAAATCACAGATTAATATGGAAATATGGTTAAACAGACATTACTGTTAGTGACATGGACTAGAAACTGTCTAGTCATTTCCCCTCTATATTAGAATCAAATAACAGTTTTAGTGAACTGAATATGAACATAAAGTCTTAATGAACATAAAGTCAACTTAATTAATTTGTAGATTTTGATACTATAGGACAGGGATACACAATTTCCATTGACTTTGAAAGCATGATGGGGGTTGCATTGTAAAACTAGCATATGAAGTCCCTTTCAGGCATGACAAGATCCTGGAGACTGCTGTTTAATAGTTTATGGAGAACAATAGTTTCCATTTCTTCTTAATCTAACAATGTAACAATGATTTTCTAATAATTCTCCTAGTCTGATTATATTTTATTTATAGCTCTATAAATGCTATCTACCTCATGTGGGAAAATATACTAGTACCTTTATAATCCCTATATAATTCTCCAACTTTGCACTAAGGTGCACACTTTGCACTAAAGAAATAATCCTTAGGTGCTATCCTTGCAGTATTGCAATATCATATCTAGTTTGATCCTAAATTAGTTGGAAGGATCTAATGTTCAACCTGGGGTGAGTGAAGCAAAACAGTTTCCTCAAGGAAGTATTTGGATAGTGCAAACTAGCTAAATCCCAATTGGTGATGAATTCTGAATCTCATTGGCTATTTTGAGCAAGTCAGAACTTCTCACAACAGGATTACAAAGCACTAGTTCTGCAATTTTGAGCACATATTATGTAGATTAAGCTTCTTTTTGTGCCAGGAGATTTATTTCTGAATAAACACGCAGAGGGAATTTGTTATAAATCCAAGTTCTGAACTCCTTTAAGACATTCAATGGTATATTCAATTAATATGAATTACACATGCAGAAGATGCATATTTCTCAACTGTTCCCAAACACACATATTGGGTTATTCCAGAAAGGAAAACTACTCATTCCCCCAAGGATATCTCCTGCTTTTAGATTTATGCTTTCAAATATGTTGAAATATGGTGTGGGGGTGGGGGGGGGGGGGGAAGCAGCAGAAATGGTCCTTTGATCTAATGATGAAATTAAAAGTTCTCTGAATATGATTACAAATAATGTACCTGAGTACAATCCATTGAAAGCTATTTAAAATTAATTTAAATAAGTGAATGTATTGGAGGGAATTGTGCTTGAAGGATTTTACATTATGTCAGCTTTTTTATTATTAGTATGAGATTAAAGCTATTATTTGTTTAGATTAAGTTCCAAAGAATGCCTGCCAAATTCTTGTAAGAAACAAGTCAGATGTTGTTACATCCAGGTTTTCATTTAAACTAAGCTTTCCGAAAATAGAACAGAGATTTCACTAAGAAAATATGTGACAATGGCCTATAGTCCAAAAAAATCAAAACAGCTTTTCATTATATAACTCATCTGAATTATAATTTACAGCTTCTAATTATACAGTAATAGTAATTGCCTTTTAATTCATCCTAGGTGTGTATGTAATAGATTTGAGCAAATATAGTTGGATCTGTGGAGTGGATAATCACATGGAAGGGAATAAATATGTAGGATTAATTGTGTATAAAAGGGCTAAAATGTATATCAAGAGAACCATTGTTGGGGAGGTGTATAAAAGTTGGAATCCATAGGTTGTGGATGAGTTCCATGTTATGCTTCAGTGATAATGGAGGAATCAAAGACGAATTTTGAGAAAAATTGCACAACATTCTGAATGAAAGTGATCCAGAGATGCTTGGAGATAGAATTAGATGAATGGGAATAAGAAAAAAAGTGTTTAAAAAGTTATTGGGCCACTTGGAGACCCAAGAATGAATGAGAATGCATCTGTTTGATGAATATCTGCTTAGAAAAATATCTGTTTCAAATACATGTTTTAAGCATGTATATTCATATATACACATGGTAAAAAAAAAAAAATTCCCCTCTCACCCCTGTGGGTGGTACGTGTCTTCCTCAATCTCGGGTCCTCTACCAGAGGCCTGGGAGTCTGAGGGTTCTGCGCAGTATCTTAGCTGTTCCTAGCACTGCACTCTTCTGCACAGAGAGCTCTGATGTTGCTCCTGGGATCTGTTGGAGCCACTCTCCCAGCTTAGGAGTCACGGCCCCGAGTGCTCCTACCACCACTGGGACCACTTTGGCCTTGACTTTCCACATCCTTTCGATTTCCTCCTTCAGGCCCTGGTACTTCTCCAGCTTCTCATGCTCCTTCTTCTTGATGTTGCTGTCACTTGGCACTGCTACATCTATCACTACCGCTGTCTTCTGGTCTTTGTCTACTACCATGATATCTGGTTGATTGGCCAGTACCTGCCTGTCCGTCTGGATCTGGAAGTCCCACAGGATCTTAGCTCTGTTACTCTCCATGACCTTCTGTGGAATCTCCCATCTGGACTTGGGGGGGTCTAGCCCATACCCTGTGCAGATGTTCCTGTACACAATGCCAGCTACTTGGTTGTGCCGTTCAGCGTATGCTGTTCCTGCCTGCATCTTACACCCTGCCACTATGTGCTGGACTGTCTCTGAGTCCTCTTTGCACAATCTGCACCTTGGGTCCTGTCTAGTGTGGTAGACCCCTGCTTCTATGGATCTGGTGCTTAGTGCCTGTTCTTGTGCTGCTATGATCAGTGCCTCAGTGCTGTCTTTTAGTCCAGCCCTTTCCAGCCACTGATAGGATTTCCCAATGTCAGCCACCTCAGCTATCTGTTGATGGTACATCCCACGCAGGGGCTTGTCTTGCCATGGTATTTCCTCCGCTTGAACTTCCTCCCATGTCTGCTGCTGCCTGAGGCATTCTCTCAGCAGCTCATCTTTGGGTGCCATCTTACTGATGTACTCCTGGATACTCCGGGTTTCATCCAGGACAGTGGCTTTGACACTCATCAGACCCCGCCCACCCTCTTTGCAGCTGGTGTACAGTCTCTGGGTGTTGGACTTGGGGTGGAAACCTCTGTACATTGTGAGGAGCTTCCGGATCTTCAAATTGGCTGCCTCCATGTCTTCCTTTGGCCACCTCACTATACCGGCAGGGTATCTGATGACTGGAAGGGCATACATGTTGATAGCATGGATCTTGTTCTTCCCATTGAGCTGGCTCTTCAGGACCTGTCTTATCCTTTGGTGGTACTTGGATGTTGCTGTCTTCCTTGCCTCCTCCTCATGGTTCCTGTGTGACTGTGGGACACCAAGGTATTTATAGCTGGTCTCTATGTCTGCTATGTGGCCCACTGGTAATTCCACTCCATCGGTCTTAACTACCTTCCCTCTCTTTACTATCATCCTGCCACACTTCTCCAGTCCGAATGACATCCCAATGTCCCTGCTGTAGATCCGTGTCAGGTGGATCAGTGAGTCAATGTCTCATTCACTCTTAGCATACAGCTTGATGTCATCCATGTAGAGGAGGTGGCTGATGGTGATTCCACTCTTGAACTTGGACCCATATCCAGACCTTGTGATTATCTGGCTGAGGGGGTTTAAGCCTATGCAGAACAGCAGTGGGGACAGTGCATCACCTTGGTATATGCCGCATTTGATGGCTACTTGTGCGAGCTGTCTTGAGTTCACTTCCAGTGTTGTCTTCCACAGTCCCATTGAGTTCTTGAGGAAGGTCCTTAGTGTCCTGTTGACTTTGTATAGCACCAGGAATTCACAGATCCATGTGTGCGGCATTGAGTCATAGGCTTTCCTGTAGTCAATCCAGGCTGTGCTCAGATTGGTCTGCCTAGACCTTGAATCTCGGGTGACTGCTCTATTTATGAATAACTGGTGTTTTGAGCCTCTTGTGTTGTTCCCAATGCCCTTCTGAGCTGTGCTCATGTATTGGCCCATATGGTCTTGTAGCTTGGCAGCTAGGATGCCTGATAGAACTTTCCATGTTGTGGGGAGGCAGGTTATTGGCCGGTAGTTGGATGGTGCTGTTCCTTTGTCAGGGTCTTTCATGATCAGCACTGTCCTTCCTTGTGTTAGCCAGTCTGGGTGGGAGCCTGCTGCTAGCAGTTGGTTCATCTGTGCTGCTAGGCGTTCATGCACTCCTGTTAGTTTCTTTAGCCAGTAGGTGTGGATCATGTCCGGGCCAGGTGCTGTCCAGCTTTTCATGTTCTTGACCCGCTGTTAGATGTCTGCTACTGTGATGGTGACTGGTTCCTGTTCTGGGAGATTGCTGTAGCCTGCTTTCAGGTCCTGCAGCCACTTTGCACTGGTGTTATGTGTTTTCTTTTTCTCCCATATGTTCTTCCAGTACTGTTCAGTTTCCACTGCTGGTGGCTCAGCTGATACTCTGTGGCTGCACTGCAGTTGGGAGTACACTTTGGATGGTTCTTTGGAGAACAGGGCATTTATCTTCTTGGCCTCTGCTTCTCTAGTGTACCTCCTTAGCCTGGTAGCCAGTGCTGTGAGCCTTTGTTTAGCAGTCTCTAGGGCTTCAGATGGAGTCAGGCCCATATATTTTTTCAGTAGCTGAGTCTTATCCTTAATCTCCACACGCTTCTGTAGTTCCACCAGCTGACTGACTTCTCTGTGAGTTGCCTTGATCTTAGCCTCCAATATCATTTTCCAGGGTGGGTATGTACTGCTGTTCTTCTTGATCGTGTAGCCAAGCATTTCCAGGATTACAGAGGCTGTAGCATATAGCAATTCATTGGTTTCAGTTATGGTGGTAGTAGGGATTGTCTGGAGGGCTCTGTTGGCATCTTCTAGCATACTATCTGATGGTACTTCTCCACTGAGCCTTGGTAATCAGACTCGAGGGTTGACTGTAGCTAGTTTATCCATGATCTTATGCCTCATATCAGCTGCTGTGCTCTGTAATGGAAGGGGTGGCAGTGACATTCCAGCTTCAGGGTGCACATGTGCTTGTTCTTCCAGGTCTGCTTGAGTCCGGGTTGTAATGTAGAGTTGGTCTATCTCAAGTTGTGAGAGCAGCTTCCTCTTCACTATGTTGAAGTGCTGGGTAACTAGTTGTTTCTCAGTTAGTGTGGATGTAGGCCTTCTGTCTATCCATAGTTCCCTCATACGTTTCATATATCCCCTCTCATTAGGTCTGTTGTTGTAGTAGCATTCCATCAATTCCAAGTTTTCTTGTCTCATCCATGTATGATTTGTTCCAGTAGCCCATTTAACATCAGATTGTCCTGGTTCTCCAACATCTGACACGGACCTTGTTAATCCGGGCGACATCCGAGCCGGCATGACTCTCTTAGTTCATGTCACTCTCATATTTGAGGTAGGCAGGTGAAGCGTTAGGGGGTCTTTGCCCAAGGACCCCTAGTGGTAAGGTAGGTGCCAGCCGAGATTTGAACCCCGGTCTCCTGCATCAAAGGCAGTGTCCTAACCACTACGCTATCCAGCCACTCACTGGATATATATATATATATATATATTGTGTGTGTTTTTTTTACTATAAAGTGTGTTTTATTATGAAAAAATGACAGAATTAGTGAAGGATAAAAGGATAATAAGAAGTTGTCAATGTGGCATGAATAATTTTTTTATGATATTGTGAGAGATCAAAGCTATCAGGAAGGATGGGGTGCATTCCAGGAGACAAGAGACAATACAGTCCTCAGGGGGAGTGTGGGAAGCAAAAGAGGTTCAGGATAGCCCCTCCCTAGAATCTCCCACGGTATATCCACTAGCTGCTATAGTAGATTGAGTTTTGCAAGATTCTGTCTATAAGGTGTAAGCAAATAAAGGAACTATATTCAACTGGACTGTTTCACCGTTGTTCTTGGACTAGGCCTGACAGGTATCAAGAACAGATGAACATGAAACAAAATGAAAGAAGTGGAGGAAATACAAGTAGAATAACTATAGAGGCAAAACTATGAATCCTGTATATGAAACGTATTAAAAGATGGATAGAAATTGACAAAATTTGGGAAGTACAGTATCACTGTATTTTTGTTCTTCAACAGATCTTAAAGAAGTGTACTAAGAAAGAAAGTTTATTGTACATTTGCTAATTTACAGAAAGCATGAAATAAAATGAAAAGCCTTGTATTATGGAATATGTTGCATGAATATGGAGATTATTTACTTATTCTTTGTTTGCATTATTTGTTTACCCCCATTCCTGAAGGTTCTGGGAAGCCAACCATCAAGATCAACATGTAATAAAAGGTACTCTCCCTCAAAAATACTTAATAAATAAACTCACTGATAATATTTTTTTAAATGAAAATATTAAAATATAAACAGAAAAATATCAGATATGCACCCATGAGATTCCAAATTTCACTCAGAACATGCCCTGCTCCTTCGCTAAATGGAACAACCAGGGCTTAAGTGTTCTCCTGAAACCCAGGAAGGAAGGAGCAGATCTTGGTGGGAATGGAATTCCAAAGTATGGAGATAGAGACTGAAAAAGCCCACTCCCAAGGTCCATCAGTTGACAATCTCACATAGCTGGGATGTGGAGGGAGTTGATCATATTAACTGGGTGGCCAAATGAAGGTTGGTGGCTGAATACATTAAGAGCAGAGCAGTATGTGATTAACAGAAGCTTGTTTGAGATGAAATGAAATAGTTCATGGTTCAGTACTAATCAGGGCGTAAAACAAGGATGTACTATCTTTAATAGAATTATGAATAAATGTATAATGAATGCTTAGGAGTATTTTGGATGGAATTTGAATGTGCATGCACTTTTTATATGGAAATTATTCCCTGATTTAGGAAACTAAGACACCATTCACTGCATACAAGTGAGCAGTAAAGGACAGAGATAGGAAAGAACTGAATGATTAGAAATAGATAGAAAAAATAGATAGAAAAAATAGACTAAAGAATTGTATATGACCATACCTATATCAGTGAATATACAGAGAGAGAATAATGGATATATTGGATGTATTGTGTGCCACAATGCTAATACATGAATTTGATTAAACTGAGTATGGTATGTTTATTTCTAAAAGGTACATTCCAAGTAGCTGACAGTATGCTTAAGCAGTAATATCTCCCACTGTGTAGACAGTAAGTAAGATGACCTTGACAGAGATCGCTCAGATCTGTTACCAAAACGATCAGGACAAAAGCATGATTTAAGTCTAAAACAAGCAAAAAGTATGATTAAGCAGGCCAGGCAGACTGTGCCCTAATTCACATTGATATAAGAAGGGGAGGAAGCACAGCACAATCAGACTTGCAAGATTTGGTTATTATAGCCACTCCCAATAAAAGGAGTGTTATCCCAGTGCTGGGGCTGACACAGCACTGAAAGAGCTGCTGAAAAGTACCTGGAACCAATGGTACTCCATCAGATTTCACTAAGTCAGCACCAAGGCAGAAATTCCAAAACTATGTCAAAAAATAGAGACACCCATGTATGCCTGGAAAGTGTTCATCCCAATTTCAACGATGGGTGGTCCATGCAACTGCTAAAACTACTGCGCAATCCCCCGATATCACATGCTAGCAAACATTTGTTGAAAAATATGCCACAATGATTTGGCCCAATAATGGAAAAAGAGGTACAGACCGATTTTACAGGAGGAAATGCACTTGCGACAACATTGCAAACGTTGTCTGATGGGTCATGGAACAAGCATGTGAATTTGAAAAGTATGCATATGTATGCTTCATTGACTATAGCAAAGCCTTCGAGTGCATTAAACACTCGAGAAAAGTGTATTCCAGAACACTTAACCAAATTACGGTACAACAACCAAGAAATCACTCTCAGAACAACTTTGGAGATACAGACTGGTTCAAGGTTGAGAAAGGTATGAAGCAGCATACAGCACTACTTCTACTCAATTTCTACACAGAGGCGGTTTTGAGGAATCTTAACTTTTATAAAGATTAAAAAAAAAAAAAACAAACCAGCGCAAGTAGAGTGGGGAAGGAGATGGATAAATTTTAAGACATATCAGTTGTGGCAGAATGATAGCAGGTGGCTTGTGAGGAATTATAGTTTCTTAAAAGAAATGAAAATTATTGTGATTAAGTGTGTGCTTTTACCCACTTCATTATTTGGAAGTGAGAGTTGGAAAGTGCAGCAGCTGCTGTTTGGAACATAGTATACCCACTGAGATTAGATTAGTTCCAATCCTGCTGGATTTTTAGAACACTCTTAAGGCCAGGCAGGTTTCCCATGCATGGGGGTCAGGAGAGTAGTTAAGCCAATGAAGTTATTGTCATTGGGTTCATTCTCAGCTGTCATTTTATGCTTTTCTGATTTTATTATATGCTTTTTATTATTTTTGCTACTTGCTATTACATTAATGTTTTAAACATTATAAGCCACCCAGAAAAGCTTTGCAAGATAGGCAGCAATATAAATTAAATCAAGTAAATATGTCAGCTGAAATAGAACAGGAAGTTGAGTGAAACGTTAATCAGTAAGAAGTCTATGTGGTAAAACAAGAGATATGATCAAGAATAATGTGCTGTACACTGCCCAGAGTCACTTTATGTGAGATGGCGGCTATATAAATACAATAAATAAACAAATAAATAAATAAGTAATTCCATGCTGGATAAATATAAATTGGATACAAAAATGAATTACCAGTATGGAAGAATTATATTGAGAAGGTTTGGTCATATCAAAAGAGTAAAAGAGGATTAGCTGTAAAAAATATGAAGGAATGGTGAAAAGTCAAGAAGAGTGACTGAGAAAGTTCTGGTCAGATGCAACTGGTAATATTCTAAAAAGGAAGGATATAAATTTAAATCAATTTTAAAAGACAATGTATAAAGCACTGTATAGTTGTGATGGATGTACAGATGTTTTGCATGCGAGGTTAGAAAGGTATGAAAAGGCATAATGAATGTAAGTGGGTATTGGTATAACTAGTTTTTCCTTTCCTTTCCTTTCCTTTCCTTTCCTTTCCTTTCCTTTCCTTTCCTTTCCTTTCCTTTCCTTTCCTTTCCTTTCCTTTCCTTTCCTTTCCTTTCCTTTCTCTCTCTTTTTGTATTTTGGGCTTGTAATTTTGTTAATTTAATATTTCTCACTCCTTTTATGTGTTCTGTATAACATGCTTACCCCAAAAGAATAGCCTGATATATACATACAGGTAGTCCTCGCTTAACGACCATTCACTTAATGACTGTTCAAAGTTACAATGGCTTTGGAAAAAGTGCTTTACAATCTGTACTCACATTTACAACCATTGCAAACCATCGCACCAGTCCCAGCAATCATGTGATCACAAGTTGCGACCTTTTTTTATGATGGTCATTAAATGAATCACCACAATTGCTAAACAAATCACATGGTCATTAAGCAAATTCTGGCAAAAAACATCCATTGGAGAAGCTGGATTCCTTTAACAACCAAGTGATTTGTTTAATGACTATGTGATTTTTTAACAACTGTTGTAAAATGATCATAAAATTGGATATGCTCACGTGGTGACCGCCCTGCTTAACAACCAATTTTTTAGCCCCTGTTGTGGTTGTTAAGTGAGGACTATCTGTATGTATGCCCTTTAACACATTGAATTGGTAACTTCCTTAACTAGTAGTTAATTAACAGATATTGGACCATTTGGCAGATGAATGTACTTATATACATGTTTGTACTTTTGTGGAAACTCAAAAGTATTTGATTATGGTATATTTATGCTCTAACGGAAAGCATCTATAAAACTTATTTCTAACACAGTAGGTTTTAATTAGTTATCTAATCAGAGAGACTCCAATTCTGTAATCTGGAGATAATTCTACTTCTCAAAAGGGTTATTACTTTAATTTGAGGCAGATTCTTCCCTGATCACTCACTAGCTCACTCACTCACTTTTTCCCCTGTCAGGTTACGACTTTAATCTGGGACAGATTCTTCCCTGATCTTCTCACTCTCACTTACTCCAATAGCAATAGAATAATAATCCAGGCAAAGAAATAAGAGTGTAAGAGGTTGATTTAAAAAAAAAAAAAGAAGTGTGAGAGGATGGAAAGAAGCTAGGGCAGCAGGGAACTGGGCCTTGTATGAGTAAAAAAATAGGGTTGGAGTCTACCAAATTATTGGGAATTGCTTACAGTTTTATTTACATTATCCTGATGCAGTAATGTTCAATTTGTCCTAGAACTGGGCTAAATTATTTTTCAAGTTTTGGAGGAAAATGGTTTTGACTTGATGTCCCTATTTTTCAGTGTGAGAGAGTGCAGCCTCTCACTTCACATACACCCACTATCCTTACAAAAAGTGAGGATTATTACTTTATACCTGATGTAGGGTGGCAACCATTTTCTACATGGTAATTTATTGGGTGGGGAGCATTCCCTCTCTATCAGTACTTCAGTTTTCTGTAACTGAGGAAGTTGGAGAATGATAAAATCGTCCTCACATTTGGCAGAAAGTTAAATCTGAACTGTTTTATTTGTCAAGTGATTATGTAACTTAACACATTACA
Source organism: Liasis olivaceus (assembly GCA_030867105.1). Taxonomy (NCBI): domain Eukaryota; kingdom Metazoa; phylum Chordata; class Lepidosauria; order Squamata; family Pythonidae; genus Liasis; species Liasis olivaceus. The sequence continues at coordinate 80,079,695 of CM061352.1, read as the reverse complement.
ATATAGAGCAATAGTGACAGTAATCCTATATTAAAATTATGTGAGTGCTGCTTTATTTACAGTGCTGGATAAGCAAAAAGAAAAAGAAAAAAACTGGCTCTGTCCTAAGCCAGTTGTAGAGCCCTGAATTGGTACCTTGTGATCAAACTTGCCCAGAGGCCTGGTGTAGATCAGTAACAATAGAACCTATTATTTAATAACAATGGCCTCAGATCTAAATTAGAACCCTTACTCTACTAAAATGTAAATGTAAATGTGCATTTTTGCATCCATATCATCCCAGTACAAGGTTTGTACGTTTCAGACAGTCCTCTTCTGTCCTGAGTATCTCCTGATGTATATGGGACCTAATGCCACAACATTAAAAGCTTACTGGAGAAAGGCAACAGCCCTATGAGTTTTTTTTTATTTTTTAATGTGTTTGTTTTCTTCCATCTGGTCTACAAATGATTCATGATATCTTCTGTGGCAAGCAAGTCTACACTAGATTGCTGGTTCCATTACCAAATAATGAATGTTCCTGTACGTACATTTTGTTAATAATGAGGCAAAGCAGCCCTGGGCCTTTCTGGCTACTATGGACTAAAAAAGAGTCAGTAACAGTAGAATATCATCACTTTATTTTAAATTTCTATATCTCTCCACTTAGCGCTACCCCCACCCGGCTCCCCAAATAAATGTGATGAAATAAACAAATCTACTAGAGGCAGATTTTTGGCAGAGTAGAGAAGCATATAATATTATGTGCATTTCTTATGCAGTTTGTTCATTATGGGGACAAGAAAAGTTGGAGTAGGGGAAAGAGCAAGCTTTTTTTTTTTTTTTAAGTTTTTAGTGATTCATTTAAAAACTAAAATGTATTGAATGTGCTCTGTTCCGTCTTCTAATTCTTTCTGCAGGATTTTTTAAAAATTACATACTTATAAATCACCTTAATTTTATACCCTCTTTCCCAAAAAAGATATGAAGGGAAACTCTAATTGAGAATGATATATCACACCTTGTGTTCAGAGAATTCTGAAAGTTTAGTGGGAAGGAAAGCAGGAATGAGTGAAAGAAGCTAATGAGATGACCATTTACTGAAAGACAGGATTGCTTTGAAGGACTGTGTTGTATTCTTATTTTCTGGGTTTTTGTTTTCTTTTGTTGTTAAACAGAAATTCCTTCCTACTATGCTAATGAGGTGAAAAGTGACCTGCCTACTTCTGCCTTTGTACGTTGTAAAGACATGACATGCTAACTAGTAGCTCACTGCTTTCACATTCAGTATTTAAAATTAGACCCGTCCCTTAGATATAAACAGATATTATTTACATTCTCCACAAGATCTATATGAAATGTAAGTTCTTTGTTTTCTTAATGTCCTGCATCATTACAGCAAGGGACATGCTGGCATAGTTTCCCTGCCACAACAGTAGCATAACTACTGTTAGAAGTGTAATATGGGATTTCTGCTTAATTATATACAGACTGTAATATTTACTCACATCAATATCTACAAGATATGAGCAAAATGTGAAAAAAAAACCTTGATCTTCTTCACTGTGTTATGCTCTCATCATCTGGCATGATGATGTTGATGACGATGATGACTACTATCCTGAACCAATCCACTTCAGGATGAAAATATCTTTTCTGAATTTTGTGGACCATAATCTACCACATTGGTCCAGGGTGGGTTGGTAGATAAATGTTTCTTGACTTCCCAGTTAGGGATGAGAAAGAATCTGTCCCAAAGTTACCCAGATAACTTCTGTACCTAAGGGAGGATTAGAACAAGGGTTCTTCTAGTCCAGAACTCTAATAACTATACCACACTAGCTCTGTGTGTGTGTGTGTGTGTGTTGGTCATATTTTTATTTGAAAGCCTGTTATTATTATAGTGGCATATATGCCTAGTAAATACATAAAATCAATATTATTGAACTCTTTAAGGAAAGTTACACTGCTGTAGAGAGTAAAGAAGATGAACTTGACATAAATATGCCAGAATTGTTGCCTAGGCAAAAGGGGATGAAACATTTTAAAAGTTCAGAACAATGAGATAACATTTGGAAGAGGCTCAGGTAGTTGCCTCCCTAATTCACTGAATTATAAGAAGAAGGAAAAAGTACAGCACAATCAGACTTGCAAGATTCTGCCATTTTAGCCAATCTCAATAAAAGTAGTTTTAGCCCCCTGAAGAGTTGATTTCCTGGTCTGGTCTACCTAGCGGGACTCACAACTGCAAGGTGTATAAGGAATCTAGCATTATATCCAAGGGCTTACTATCTTTTGGCATGGTATAGAAGTACGTATCAAGCCAATTTGGTATACTATACATGGTACAAGAAAAAGCAATATCTCAGGCTGCTCAATATTGCTATTGAACTCCAGTTCTAAAAGTTGCCTCTTTGATATAAGTTTATTCATGTCGCGTCTTGAAACGGGGCTCCTATTTATCTGTATGTAACTCCTTAAGGTATTATAACCATAGTCATAAACACAGTTCCTGAGAATAACAATAACAATAACAATAATAATAATAAATGGAATCAAGTGTCAGACATATATTGTTCCTAGAATCATGGTGCAGAGGGGAACATATAGTCAGTTTTAATTTTTTTTTAAATCAAGAACTCTAGCTTTAATTACTTTCAGCATTCCTGCTACTTCCACTTCCTCAACTACAATAAGTTTTCTACATTGATTAGAATCAAGAATATCTAATTCTTTGGAACCTTCCTTTACCCTCTGAAAGAAGAAGATGTTAGAACGACAAGTCAGAAATTCTATCAAAATTTTGTATTTTTTGTGGATATATTTGAAGCTTACCTAAATAAATAAAACTATTAATACCTTATAAGTACCATATTCTATTTCAGTCTATTGGCTTCAATTTAAAATGTTATGAGGAAAAACATTATAATCTTTTGAATATTTCAACAGTATTTTAACACCAAATTTGTTTAATTCCTTATTTCCAAGTAAATAATAGTAGATACATTACAAAACATACAGTATATTTGAATTACCATTTGCACCTGTGCACACAACTGCATACTTCCCCAAAATGAAAGATAGAATTGAAATAATCACTAAGAGTCTTTTATTTGCTGAGATGGAATAAACCTTTTTTTTTCTTTAAGGCAAAAGTAGTATTTATTTATGATTTATCATTATGATTTATCTAACTGATACCTTAGAATGTGTATTTGAAATAATGTCTACCACTTTTATCAGGGCAAAAGGAGAAAAAAACTTAGAAGGAAAAGGCTGACAATTTAAATGAAAATCCAAGCTAAATCATCAAACCATTATATGAGATAGAAGGCTAGCATAGTGCACTAAGACAGGGAACAGTCAGGTACAAATTCCTACTTATTTTGCAAGGGCTATTGTAAATTATTGATACTATGTTCACAGGAAGGTAGGGAAAAACCATACGCTACTTGCTATTATAAGTATCATAAATAAACTGTGATACTTATTCAATAAGCAAATCATTAAAGTAACAAATAAGATACCAGTCTCTGAAAAAGCCTTAGGGAAAAATACACAGTGTGTTAAAAATTAATCAAATGCAAACAGGAATGCCTTTGTCCTACATCTTCCTTCCCTGACTTTTGCCTTGTCTATTCTGACCTTACACTAGAAATTGCACATCTTTCTTCTTCTGCACAATTCCTTTATCCCAGCTGGAACTTCTTGCTATTCCTCCAATTTAAATAACAAGTAACTCTCCTAAATATTAAGGATGAGACAGTAGCTTTCCTATAACTTCAAAACATTGTATTTTGATATTAAACAATTCAAATATGTAACCACATTTAACTATATAGATACTCTTTGCACTTTTGTTAAATGGGTGCTGCTCATTAACAGCAAAGTTGACAACTATACTGAATCTTTCTAAATGCCTAGAGATAAGATCCCTGTTGGAATGACAGTCTGGTATGAAACATGAACCTTCATTTATGTTAGCTTTTCTTGTTTAGACTTGCAAACTACATGTTGAGAAGGGGCTGTCTGAATTCTTGTTTCTTCCCCCTAATTAGAAGGTATCTTACTGGCATCATCACCATCATTTCAGAAGCAAAGCTTGATACCCTGGAACTTGTTGACAGTCAAAGATGCAAAGCTACCTTCATTAGCACAAGGTCTAAGAAAGGCAACTTAAAAAAGGCATTCAAAGATAAAAGGAATTTGCATTTAGAGATGTTATATAAAAGAATAATTGGTGCTTTGAGATTATTGAATTCATCAGGTTTTTATGAATGTGTCATAAATCATGGACAAGGTCTGAAATACTACTGCTGTAGATAATGCAACAAATGTATCTGAATAACCTTTATGCTTTTGGACAGTTTTTTAATACCCATTTCATTTATAGATACAAGTAACAGGAAGCAAGACTACCATTTGCAAAGCAGGTTAGAGTAAAAGCCAGGCACAACCATGGTCAAATTCACAAGCTATAGGTGAACAGTCATAGTCTATCATATGAATGCAGCCCCAGTGCCTTTTTCATGTCTTTTAATGATACTTGTGGCAACTATTGATCCTAAATTGCTTTTTTAGAGAAATACAACTCAAGAATATCATGTATTAATATGGTTGACATTCTGGCTATAGTATAAACTAAAAGGTAGACATACCACCATTGTTACCCATTCTTTGCTGACAGATAATTGCAATTGCTGCAATTTGATTTTCCTGGTTTGTCCTTGGAAATGATTTTGAAATGCCAAATAGTTTAGAATTTGGCTATCTCTCTGTTGGCATTGAAAGAGTAGCAATGGCTATCAATTTTTAAAGTTTTGTTCAAGATACTAGATTGGTATTTACTGTCCTAATAATTTATATCCTAAGCATCTTAAGAAATAAATATCTTTTCTACCACTTTTCCTAAATAAGCAAACACACACACTTTTATGATTGACCAGGGAAGCCCTATTCTAGGCATTACTACTTTTAGGGGCATTTATTCTCTCTTGGAAACGGGCCCTTTTTGTTGTGTGTTTGTATTATAGAATTCTGTTCTTTACATCTTGACCTGGTAAATTTCTTGCAGCAAAGGGGTGCAAGTGCTATGACCATATGTGGCATCCCTGGACTGATGTTGGTTACCTGTATGTGTGTTGCTAGACCTGCCTTACGTGATTCAAATATCATTCCTTATCTTCCTTTTTCGAAGACATAGAACTTACAGTTTGACTTGTCTAGTTTAGAATTTGCCTGACCTATGAGGTCATTATGGGAGAAACAGCTTATAGCTCACAGCTCCTGGAAGTAGAGCCAAAGCCAGATGACATTTCTTAGTAGCAGGGCCAGCCCTCTGGAATGTATCCCTGTTGAAATCAGACTTGCTCATTTCCTAACTGCATTCAAGAAGATGCTGAAAACTCAGTTATTTCACAGAGCATTCTAGCTTAGATCTTGGCATCCATTTATTTTTATTGATTAATGAATATGGTTATTGTTTTTAATTTGCAGCAAGGCTGTTTTAATGTTGTCTTATATTGTGTATATCACCAAGACAGTTTAAAAAAAAAAAACTGTGGTGGAATATGTGTGAAAAATAAATAAATATAACACATACTATCTTATTGTATAGCAAAATGTGAGCTTCCTGAGAAAACACTGGCTTTATTTTATTTTATTTATTTTATTTTACAATCCAAAACCAAAAACAAACATACCAGAGAACAATAAAGCTACTGATACCAAGAAATTTATACAATTGCATCCTAAGGTACTGAGGTTCCTATAATTACTAGACCGCTGAGCTTCTAACAGTGATAGTAATTGCAGTAAATGAACTTATTCTGAAAATATCCAGAGACCTGTCAACTAAAGAATAGGAGATGCTGTCCTCTTCCAAACTGGTATGAGAATGAGTTAGGAGAAGAATTATTAGGTCAACTCACCATACTCCTTATGAGCAACAGCATGTGACAGACTTTTCTATTACTTTCAGTAAACAGGATCTGAGTCTCTGCAGTGCAGGAATGTTAAGAAACCTACCTTCTAGATGCAAGGATGGCAAAGGACTACAGCAGTGAAGGTAAATATTTTGCTATGTGACAGAGAATATTTGCTAGATGCTTAGCATGGGAAAATAGCCTCCCGAGCAGGAGGCTTATTATAGAGATCAATATCGATGGCCCTTCTTTTCAGACTATGGCTAAACAAAGACAGCTAATGCCCCTTGTACTGTGCATGTGCTGGAAAGCCAGTTTTTCAAGAGGACAACACATTTCCTGGAGGATCAGAAGAACTAAAGTATTGCCAATATACTAAACTAACTGAACTATTTGTTAAAACAGCAACCTGAACCAGTATTTCAAACAGTATAACTGTCTATTGGTCACTGTACAAATTAGGCTAGATTCTGATCTCAACAAGGAGATGGATACACAGCAAGGCACTTGCAAGAGAACTCTGTGAAATTTGGATTGAACTACTTTGGTTGGCATTAGTCTTGAGACTAGCAAATCTGTGTCTTGTAAAGCAAATGGCTGATGATCTTGGCTCTGAAAATATCCATAGCAATAAGGAAGTGATTATTACTAGCACACTTGGTAAAATGTAAAACTGAATTTGCCAACTGTGACCTTCTTTTCTTGATCCAGGTATCCAATGCTTGGAGATACAATATATGCCCAAATACTTCAAGACCATAATTTAGTTGAGGCTAGAACAAAGTGTACCAGGCCTTTCAGAGAAGGTAACTATCTTGGTTTTATTGTAGTTGATAACTAGCTGCTCCTTGTCACAATAGTGGGCAAAGGCATGAAGGCTGACTTGTATTAGAGGAAAAAATCATCAGCATATAGAAAAATAGAGACAGGTGGGTGAAAAAAACACCAGTAGGCTTTCACTGGTTTCCTTTTTTTTTTTTTTTTAACTTTCCAAGCCACTTTTGTCTAATTGCATCTATTCTTTTTTGTTTCTATAGAGGGGCCCCATAGTTTTCTGCAATGGGCAGTGGAGATAGACAGCAGTTTTAGAACAGTCCTGTAGGATAAAAGCAGTGTTGACACAGACTCCTGATGTATGTGTGAGCTATACCAAAATAAGCCGTTCTTGGGTTCTAATAACTCCTGATTAATTTTACATAAGCAATCTATCCATATGAAAATGAATCTATCCAGGATTCTTTCCTTTGAAGACACTGTAAAGCCCTGTGTAAAAAGAAACAGCAGTTAAGCAGACTTCAGTTTACTGAGAAGGTTTTAAACTTTTATGCTATTGAAGGGGAAAATTCCCTGTGACCCAACTGATGAATGGAGGACACACAATCTGCTTCAATGGCACTGAGGACAGAATACAAGGTTCTGCCCACTTATATAGTTGTATAATAAATGCTAACCAGTAATGATGTCAAATACCAATCATTTTATTTTTAATAACATGGGCTAGATGTTCTGCTTATAGTGAGAATACCCAGTTAAGAAAGCAGATGTCAGCACCAGTCAGCTTTTGCGGTTAGTTACTTTCTAGTTCTCATTTAAAATTACAATTGTTAATTAAGGTATCTCATGAACCAGCATCTGCAAACACCTAAGCCAGCTATGAGGGAGGCCTGCTTGAGTTCAGGGGCCTGAGTAGTTTGAAAATCTTGATTCAGGTATTTGTTTTTCTCCTTCACTGTCTTTAAATACCATTAGCCTCATCTCATATAGCCAGCTCACATATTAAGTTGCAAATAAGTGAAGAGAACATTCAGGTTCCTAATGTTAATAGATTAACATTAAATGAAAACTTCAGCATCAGGTCATCATGCACCATTACTTTGAAAACACAGGCATAAACATATATATAACCAACAAGAGTTTATATGTCAATTATGGCTTTAGACATATAATTTGCATTGAGGATTCTGCTATAGAAGCCAGTTGACAAATGCTATATATTTATAAGATTCAGAATTTCATTCTCGTTTGTAAGCACACTAATGCAAATTAAATCCTCAGATCTGGCTATTATTTCTTTCATGAATTTAACTTCTTTTTATCATGGCATCCAGCCTTTAATATGCGTTAGAAATTGGGTGGCAGGTAGTTTATCTATCTGGATTATGAACTGTGAATGTGTTGTACAGTGGAGGTTTGGTTTAGAACTGAGAATACAATATGATTAATTATCAATGTTTTTGTAAAAACAATATCAGAGGAACTTAATATGTTTGGTGAGTTATTACCATTTGTTCATCTTCTATATTCTTCAAGCATTCACAACACAGGAGACAGAGGAAGAAAAAGAAGTGGGAGAAGCTATAATTGGAAAGAGAAGGAAAGAAAAAAATAAAGCTGGTTGCTAACTCAGGGAGGCACTTTCTATACCTTTGGAGAATAGGAACTATTTTTATAGGTATATTTAAAGTAAAGTTTAATAATCTAAGTTCCTTGTTCTATGGCAACAGTGTACTATTTCTATTGGGTCAAAGGTGGCAACCAGTTTTGTGCCAAGTGCTAAAGTCTGCACTCCCAAGGTGTAACCTTACATTTTAATGGGTGCCTTAAGGAATGAAATGGAGGGCTTACATTTTAAACCCCCAATTAAGAAAAAAGAGAGAGAAAGAAATGCAGAAAGGGGACCCACTCACTCTGGCAGCAATGAGGCCATCAAAAAGATCCTGGTGGGCCTTATCCAGCCCATGGGCTACACTTCTAGCACCCCTGGTTGATCAGGCTGTGTAATCCTTGATTGAGCAGTCTATGTAATCCAGCCACTGGTTAGGTTCATACAAAATGCTTAACTTGGATACTGAATTATTCTATTTGGTTCTTCACATGCTGAATATTAATCACTCCAGGCTTGGTTAACACAACACATCTTGGCTCCAAGTTATCACTTTGTGCTAACCAAGCCCCAAGACACTACTCTATGTGTTTAACTATACTTTCTGTTGAAAAAGTTACTTTAGACAAAGGGATGAAAGATCCTTGCCAGTTTCAATGGCCACTAACTCCTACTGCTGTGGTTCCATTAAACTTCTTAGGGCATTGAAGGCAGCAATGTGGCATTTTCCACCAGAAAGTTATTGCTGCTGGCACAATGGGCTTCTTCTGCACCAAAGCATATGGGGCACAGGAACCTTTGTGGCTGGACTCCAACACATTATAGCCAGCTGAGGTGATGGCTCTCTCCTACCTTGAGCTACAATGGCCCTGACTAGGCAAATTTATATCTCAGTTATTTGGAATTACTTCGTATAATTAACATTTTAACTATGATATCACCACCTTTTTAAAAAGGCAACTATTTTCTCTCAAACTACTAAGAATTTAACCATCTGGAATCCTCAAATAGTGTCTACTTTTATGAGACAGCCAAAACACAATCACCTGGTTTATCAATAGATATAATTGTAACACAAATTAAATAATATTTTTTCTACTTTAACTATGTTTGGATGTGTGAATTCCTTATATATAGTATTTATCTAAACAATGCAGCAATCCAGGCTGGCCAAATCCATATAAATCCCAGCAGTGAGACTGAATAGTTTGGAAAGGAATGATGTTATGTAGCTTGGAGGATGGTTCCACTGTGGGGGGAGGGGGGACATTTTTGCCTTCTGGCCCAACTTCACAAATTTGGCCCTATGCTGAGCAGAAGCATAAGTTAACCAGAAACAGCCAGGTTGTCCTGGTGTCCTGCCACTCTACCTCCCTGACCTCTAACTCAGCTGCATAGATCTCAGTGATGGGACACCTCCCCCTCATCCAGCCAGGTCTTGGTATTACATGGCAAGTGTGCCTTCTTGTCCATAGCTAAATCATGGATGAGAGTTATTGCTTGATTTAGATGCCTGGCTCCTGAGTTGAGACTGGGGTGTGGGAGGAGGAGGGGAGGAGGTGGGTGAAGTAGAGATTGACACCAAATTTCCATTTTTTTCTTCCCTGGGTTGCTTGATCTCATACACTTGCTGCAATACGTTCTTTGGCTAATCACTAATATTATCTACTCCATCATAGTATCCTATAGCTATTCAGCCCCAATCTCCAGGAGGTGTCAGCAGCAATCTTGCTATAAAAAAATCCCATTATATTTCATTCATACATTTATCAGCTATTTTAACCTATTAGCCGTAGTCATGTATTATACTGTTCTCATCCCCTTTTCTCAGTCTATGCCTGGACAAGAGCCAGGGATGGGATCAAGGAAAGGTGAGACACCTTAGCCCCTGCTCTCGCTCCCTCCTGGAAAGGGCTTCTGCTTCTCTACTCCTTGTCTGTCCCTCAAGAAGCAAGACAGTTCTTTCTTTTTCCCCCCACCATTCTGCCACAAAATCACCCTACATTCTAAAGTTACACAAGTCCACCCAGAGCAAAACAGGCTGAGCTCATTTTTCCTCTACCAAAAATCACCTGGCCTCTGCTGTGGTCAAAGCAATTTGTAAATTCCTACCCCTTCCAGTCTGCTTTATCCTACTTTCTTTCCTTCCTTCTCTTCCTTGTTTCTTACTCATTCTTGTTTCTTACTGAATTTCTTTTTCTTCTTTTTTCTCTTTTCCCGTCATGCCACTACAAAACATAGTTCACTGTAATTCACCATTTGGAACACAAATTAAATATAATTGACACACTCCTGCAGAGCTCACATACACAACAGCCTTTCCAGCAATATCTTCTGCAACTGGGATCTGATGGTTCAGCATAGTTCCAGACAGGGCTTGAGGATTTTCCCAACCATCTGGAGGGCAGGTCTTTCTGGTGCCTTGTTAGCCTTTGGACCACAGTACTGGACAGAATTTCTCCTAAGCAGCCTTTCCCTGTAACTGCTCTTGGGTGGCTTCTTGGTTTTCTGAAGAGCTCCAGGAAATCAAATGGGTGAAGAGATGCCTGGAGTGATACTGATAAAAAAAAAATGAGAAAGAAGTGTGACCAGATACAGCCTATTCTGTTAATTAGGACAATGAAGCAGAATTACTTCTACACCCCTACTGCATTTGTAGAATGGCAGCCAGCTGCATAATTTAGAACATCTAGCCCTATTAGGGAAGTACAGGACAAAAGAACCAACTAGTATAAATTGTGATCATCTGGCTGAATATCTCATACATAAAATTGCTTGGATTTACTCTGACTTGGAAGCTGGCTGTCTGGAATCTGTTGAAATGATAGAAGTGACATCTTGAGATGTTACCAGGGTTTGGGGGGAAAGATTGAAACTTTGGATCTCTAGGAATTGGACAGAAGTACCTGTGATCTTAGTTCTGCCAGGGCCTGGAGACCGAAAAACAGGCTTAAATTCAACCCAGAAAAGATGGATTAGCTATTAATTCAGAAGACTGTTGATTTCAGGACAGTAACAAATTTGACTCTCAGTGGGCCTGTGCTCCCTCAGAAAAGCAAGATCAACATCTGGGGGACCTGCTGGTCTCACAACTTCTGCTGGAAGAGCAGGTAGAAGCCTTGGCCAGGAAGGCCTGCATCCAGTCCCAACTGTGGTTTAACTGGAATAGGATACATGAAAGGCCTGTCACTCATGCCCTTTACATCTCTCAGATAGATTACTATAATGTGCTCCAGTTGGCTGTCCTTGAAGATCATCCAGAAACCTCAACTGGTGCAAAATTCAATAGCCCATGTTACTGGTTAATTGCAGTTCATATTTCAGTGCTCCTGCATGAATTGCACTGGCTGTCAGCATACTTGCAAGTGCAATTCATGTTATTAGTTGCTACTTTTAAAGCCCTATATGGCTCAGTGTCTGGAACTCCAAGATAATTTCTGTCCACCCAACATGTTCAGTCAGAGGATACCTGCTAAGTGTCAGGTTCAGCTGGCACGGCACAGCTAGGAACTAGCCCAGCCGCGCTTAGTCAGTTTCACCGCTCAAGCGCTAGCAAGGAAAGAGGAAGTGCGAAACCGCAAATTAATTAATGGCCAGCTGGCGCCGCTTTACTAAACTGCAAGCGGATGCATTGTGTTAATGCCAGATGGCCGCGGGCGCTATAGACAAAGGGGAGAGCCGCGGATTTGAGGAATAGCAATCAGCGCATGATTGGAAACTCCCGGCTTTGCACACTACAGAAAGACCCAACGAAGACAATGACCACGCCATCGGAAAACAAAAATCAAAGAAACAAAAGAACTGGGCTGAACCTGCCATTTGAGTAAAAGGGGGGATTACAGTGGGTAATCTGTAATCTGCAATATGTAATATGTAACCTACCAACGGGGCTAGTGGGGGATTGGGATGACTATAAAATTGGGTGGGAAGATGTGCCAAGCCAGTCCTGGCTTTGTTTGTAATTACATATGCTACACTCAAGTAAACTTCTTTGTTGAACACACATGTCACGAGAGTTCCTCTAGACGAATGGGGTAACTTTACACTAAGGGCTATCTACCTACCAAAAAATATTCTTTGTTGGGGCTTCCCCCCTATGGAAAAGCCTGCCTATGAAGGAAGGATGGCCCCCACTCTCATGGCCTTCTGATTGTTTGACTGAGTGATTATGTGTCACCGAGTCAGTTTCAACTCCTAGTGATGACATAGATTTTCTCCATGACCAACCTGGCTCTTCTGGAAGGCATTTGGGGAGTAGTTGTGGCAACATCATCACCAATCTTAGTTTTGCTTTGTATTGTTAGTGTTATACATTATTATTGCATTAATTCTTATTAATAGTATCTGTATTCTGTGTACAGCACATTTAGAGAGAGGCAGTAGATAAATTTCATAAATAAAATCAAATCATGTAGAATTGCATCATTAAAAACTGTCCACTGAACTATAGGTATTCCAATAATTAGTCTACCTAGGAATGTATTGTCAATACTGACTAGCAGTGTTAGTCTGGATTTTAGGCAAATGTTTTTCTAGTCCTACCTGAGATGGCACAAATTGAATCTGGGACCTTATGTGTGCAAAGCATTTGCTCTACTGTTAAGCTTAAGATAAAATATATGTTTCATAAAAGCAATATATGACTACATATAAAACCAAAATTCCCTTAGAATGATGAAATGTATTCTAATTATTCAGTATTCTCAGTAATAGCCCTATAAAACCCACAAACCATTCAATAGGAAAATTGGGAAGTTAGGTCCCCCCCACACTACACCTCCAAACAAAGTCAGTGTTAGGTCAAAAACAGAAGCAGATAGCCAGAAAGTTTTCTATCCCAAGCCTGACAATTATATAAAAAGATGACAAATACTAGGCTTCCTTTCCTTGTTATGCATTCTGTGTTGACAATAGGAGTATGAGATGAAATTGGAAGTCTCCTCAGGCCACCAGTACTGCAGGTCTCTTCTTCTAGCTTAACTCCCATGTCCTTATCAAAGTGCATAAAATCCTTTGCTATGTCTCTGGCCTCCCAGTGTAACTGTCAAACACTCCAATAGAACTGAAGGGAGAAGAATTATGATCTTAACTGACTTACATGACAGCAACAGAACTTGTCCTACTTGCCTGGGGAAAAACAAAATCCAGATTGCAAACTGATCAAATGACAGGGGAATAGGGTGGTGTCTATGTAATCTACAGTTTATAGCGAACACACACACACACATAGAAAAGCATACATACACTCACACACACATTCAGTACAGCAATGCCCACTTCCAGATAGCCCACATTGTCAGTTTTTATCTGATGAACTTCATTTGAACTTTGCTAGCAATGTTGTTGTCACTGCAGGATAGGAAACAAGCCACTCCCAATCAATCAGAAGATTACACTGAGGAATAATGTTTTCAAAAACAAGCATCCCTACGCAAATGCATGCATTCCTTTTAATAAAAGTCACTTAAGGATCGGCTTCATCACTAAGTGATCATCAACATAACAGTGTTCTGAATATGTGGAAAGGTTGAAAAGGCATTAATACAATCAATCAAATAATAATACACTGTTTAAATGCGGGAGGAATTGCATCATAATTATATTTTATCCACACATGGCTAGCAATTTGGGAAATATTTTGAAAAGAAATTTGCCTAAATCTTAGACTTTTTTTTTTTAAATAGCTTTGTTACAGATTATAAATCCCAGTCAGAAGTGTAGAAAGTGAGACTTTCCGTAAAATTTTGGATATGATCCTAGACAGTGCTACTTAATCGTAAAGGAACATTAATTAAATTCATTGCATTTAATTAATTTGTTTTTATCTTAATTCCATCTATATATTTTCATTTTTTCATATTTCATATTTCATTTTTTTGTGTGGCTCTACCTGCTACTTTCACCTGATTTGTCTACTTTTTTAATGGCAGTCCCAACATAAATTTCAGAGACCAGGTGAGGCTTTCAGCAGGAAAAAAAAGAAAGTTGAGGAACCCTTCTCTAAAATCAGTAAACATTATTTTTATATTTCAAGATGGACAAAAGAAGCCCATATCAACAATCTGACATCACAATTAGATTATTTATCTCTCCTTGGTTATCTCAGTTCTAGAATATTTTATGCAGGTGGCCAAGGTTTGGGAGGCTCTTATCTTTAGTGACGCTTCCTTTAACATCCCATTATTATGTCACATGAGAAAGGCTAACACTCTGATCAAGTTACTTTCAAATATACTTAGTTTAGGTGTACATTTTCACTATGCAGAGAAGTACTGTTCATGCCATTTGTTATCTGATTTTATAGAGCAGCTGTAAATTAAATAATAAACATGCCTCTATTTAAAAGCTTTAAAGGAAAAACTCTCCTCCCTAAGTATGCTTGATCGTCCTTGTCTAGAACAAATGCTCACTATTTGTTCTATGCATTTAGACTCTACTCATCACCCAGAAAGTCCTCCACCAAGGCCTATGATTCAATAAACAAGACTTTTCCTACATTTAGATTCATAGACATGATAGCAAAGAAATAAAGGTCTTGGAGAAGAAAGGAAAGCAAGAAAATCCAGATACCAAGGTTTTAGAACATCTAGCTTCAGTGTTTAAGTTGTTGTTCTCTCATCATTCCTGAAATGGACATTATTTAAAGAAAAAGATAAATATTGACAGTCTTTCATGTGAGCCAAAACAAACCCCCAAAATGTTTCAGCAGTAGTGATGGTGAACCAGCTGTCTCTGTCTTCATTGGAATACTGTTGTAATATTCCAATGCTTGTGTTCCCAATACAGCACCTAGGAGAGCCAAGGTGCCTATAGACATTTACTTTACTTCCTCCAAACTCCCTTTCCCTTCTGAGTTTCTATGGTTAAAAAAGTGTTTTAATAAAAAAAGAGGGGGAAAGGAGATAAAGCTGGTGTAATGCAAAGCAAAAGTTTCAACCTCTAGCAACATATTTACTTTGAAGAATGTATTTCAGCCATAAATGGCCTCTTACAAGCTTCATTAGAAAATAAAGCATAAATAGGCTACTGCAATTTGGAAGTATGTCCATCTGCCAGAAAAAAGAAAACCATATACAGGAGTAGTAGCTATAGAAAAGGATGGATAAAGAATGTAGGAAGTAGCCTTTCTTGTAACCTCCCCCATGATAGCAATTTTGTGTATAGGCATCCCACTCCTACTAGCAATTTTGCAATAACATATTTCAAACTTCTAAAATCTGCTTACTAGAAAAAAAGGTCCTCCCATGGTGGACTTCTGGGAAAGGCATGGCAAACTGAAGATGTCTCAACAAAAGTGAAGCCGACGACCATGGCAAAGAACCACTGAGCAGATAGGTTCTTTGGAACCTCTCCCAATAGGAGAGGATGGGAGATCGCCCACATGTGCTCCTGATGGCTGCTCCTCATATTAAGAACATAGGACAGCAGTCTTCCACAGGTAGGCCTGACATCAATCAAATAAAACATTTTTCTCCCTGAGTTTGGCCTTCATAATTCCACTCCATCACAGTTATAGACTTTTGTTGATTTTACCTAGACTATGAACATTTTTCCAGTCTGTTTTAATGAAATGTTATTTATTTAAAGGAATGTTATAATACCTAACATAGGAGAAAAAAATCAAATGAATTGTTCCCATGATAATGTTAGCAATAACTAGGAACTTTAAATAATACAATATAGTACACAAAAGTTATTGATTAACTAGGATGCATTCTGTGGGAAAATACCAATGAAAACAACCAGGAACATTTAATAGATTGTTAGGACTTATTCATGGGGAAGAATTTCTGCAACTAAAAAATAAGCCTTTGAATGATTTACAGTGCAGTTTAATCAAGCCATAAATGAAAATAAAAGTTCAGAATCTCACTGAACAGCATATAATACTAAATAAGGGAATACATCGGTGGTAGGAGCCTGCAAAGGAGGAGGAAGAGGAGTGGAAGGAGGCAGAACTACACTGAATATTAGTGGCAGGACAAATAGAATATAATTAATGACATATCTGTGCTCAAGAAACTGCCTTATATGATGCCAGAATCCTGGGCCACAAGTCTCAGTGTGGATTAAACTTATTTGCAGTGTCTGGCCAGAATTTTGGACAGAAACCTTCTGAGCCTTATGTGAAGATGCCAAAGGCTAAACCTGAGAATTTCTATATTCAAAGCCATTTGATTATATTCCTTACGCCACAGTACTTCAGACATAATAATGCTTGCTTATTTTTGCAACTCCTTTTGTGGAAAAACATGGCTAAATACAGACTAGTGCTTAAATAATTTCCATCCACCAGTTTAAATCCTATAGAGAGAGGTGTTTACAACAAAATGATATTACACATGCAGTGATATCATCATGGAAATGCTGCCATCATATACTTGCTTACCAACATCTGATGCGAATAAGAAGTTGCGGCATTTGTGTGATGACATCATCATGAACATGGCATCATTTGTGGCAACACCAGAAATGCCCTTGCCTGAACCATTGGTCCAACAATGCAAATGTGCA
Organism: Liasis olivaceus; assembly: GCA_030867105.1. Taxonomy (NCBI): domain Eukaryota; kingdom Metazoa; phylum Chordata; class Lepidosauria; order Squamata; family Pythonidae; genus Liasis; species Liasis olivaceus. Next base: position 80,062,895 of record CM061352.1, on the reverse strand, counting down.
TGTGAGTACATCTGCCAAGAAGCTTTATTATTTGAATCAGAATTAGTATCAATTTATCATAAATCATATATGTAATTCTGAATCAGCACATCCTTTCTGTTCACACATTATTCTAATCCATGTTGTGATCTCTTTCTTTCATCCAGTGTGTCATATAAAGCCATCCATTATAGTTGTAAATGTTGACTGAATATTATATGTGAAACATTCATTGATTCATGGTTGAAACATGCTATGGCTTAGTATAATATGTGAACACAGCCATTATAAATGTATGAAATATGGTATGCACAAGGACCAAGAGAAAATTTCAAAATCATGTTTATGTTTATTAAGACTGTGGTCTCAGGATTAAACTAGTGGTTTATATGCAAAGTCCAAATAACCTATTCCATGACAGCAATTCCAATTTCTTGGTTATTGGAGGAATAAATATGCTTATTCCTTATCTACTAGATAACTATTCTGAGAGATATATAGACAATAAAGAGAAGGACACCAAGATCTGCAAAAAGCTGTAGTACTAGGTTCCCTGCATATGTCTTAAATTTCTCAAATAGATATTTATACCTATGGGCTTACTGGGGATCCAGCAAGCCAATAACACAACAAAAGAAAGGAGAAAAAAGGAAGTTGATCTCCAATTCTATTCTAAAACAAAGGTTTGAAGACTTTCCTTCCCACTGTTATTGGAAAACCTTCACAATAGGGCTTTTTCTGTTTCTGCAAGGCTTCTCATAACTACTACAAAAGGTAAGGAAGAAGAAGGATGTATATTTGGTTAACTGCTAATCATTCTAAACATTTCTTGATCCTTAAGACATCATACTGGAGGGCAACTGGATGATGAAAGAAAGAGCAAATATTGTCCCTGTCTTCAAAAAATATAGTAGCTTCATATTGGTGTTGATACTGCAGACCAGTGATCCCAGGATTGCAATAGACCCTATCTTCAGCAAATCATTCAGCAGGGTCTCCAATGAGATTCTAGATTGAGAAGATGTAAAAAAAGGGACTGGAATATACTACCATCAGATGGATGCAGAGCTGGTTGAACAATCGTACCCATTGTGTCCAAAAATGGCTCCATGTGCATATGGAAGGGTTGAGTGCAGGGCTTCATTCTGGTCCCTGAGCTGTCCAATATATTTAGAAATTACTTGGATGAGGGATTAGAAAACATGACTATAACATTTGGACACAACAGATATTGGGGGTAAGAGCAGATGGTAAATATCATGATGGACAGCATCAAGATTCAGAAGGATCATTGACCTACCTTAGAGTAAGAAAATAAAAGGCCTAAATATAGGATTGGGGAACGATACTCAACAAGGATATTGGTGATTTAGTGGGTCACAAGCTGCACATGATCCAATAGTGTAAACCAGCAGATGAAATGGCATTGCAAGTGCCATTGTTCCTCTCTATTTTGTACTGGAATATTGGGCAGCACATTTTAGGTAAGAGTGAGATGAGAAAGGGCTAGAAGGAAAAACATAAAGATCTGGTTGGAGCCCTTGGGTACGTCTACTGAAGAGAAGACTGTGGGAACATGATACCTGTCTTCAAGTGTCTGAAGCACTCTCCATGTAGAAGAGGAGACAGAATTGTTCAGAAGACAAGAAACAATGGGTTTAAATAACAAGGAATCAGATTTTTGTTGGTTATTCAGGAAAAAAAAAATCCTAACTTTAGGAACTGTTCAACAGTGGAACAGTCTGTTTGGGAGATGGTAGATACCTCTTCACTAGGGGATTTAAATAGATAGTAGTGGATTTCTACATTGGAAATGATCTCCAAAGTCCCTTTTAATTCTTTTTTTTTTTTCCCTCAAGTCAGAAAATAAGAATTAAAGAGCTCTAATAGTACTATTTTATTTCCTATTCCAGTGATCCCACTATCCTGTGAAACCTACTAACCTTAGCACAGCAATCATTTTTTAATGTGTCTTTTTTCCCCAGATTCCAGATATTTAGATCAGATCTAGAATGCCACTTGCAAAACAAAGCAGCTTCTCCTCCCCTTTGGCATACTGTTCAGCTAATGGTTGCTGAAATCTTACACACTATTCTGTTTCTAGTTTCGCAGCTTCTAAACACAGCTGTCATGTTTCTAAGCTGATTATCATTAATGACATCCTTTATTATGAAACAGTTACAACAGAACACCTGAACTGGACATGGAACATTCATGTGCCACTCTGTCTATAAAGTTTCCACAGATGGTTTAATTCAGGACACGTTTTCTGAAAAATGTTTAATACAAGACAGATAGATAGTATCTTCTGTGTTTGGTGCCTATCGGTAATTATACCTCTCTGATATCACCTCTGTTGTATGACACTTGAGGGTTTATTCATATAACGCTGTTGGAAAAACTAAACACCTAACCAAACCAATCACTGATAATATTGTATCATTTCTACCTTAAGAAGGAAGTTTATAAAATATTATATGTTGTGAACAGAATCACAGATTCAGTATAACTGCAAATAAATATATTTTGTTTTTCTTCTCAAACCTTACAAAGTATCAGTATATGAATGTGGAAAAATGCAAAAACTAAATGATGTGCAATTTAAAATCCCTTAATTCCCCCCCCCCCCCCCGTGGTTGGTTGGGATACTTAAGGTAATATTTTGGCTATTTGCAAAAGCAACACAACTTTTACAAAGGCCACATTTGAGGAAATGTCTTTTAACAGCAACAGCAAGCAATTCAGGGAGATATTAGACTGTGCTGAATTAATTATCCATTATAATGAGATCCTTTACCCTTTTCTAACTGGGTAACAGAGAGAATTATGTTGATGCATAGAACTAGTTTGTTTTAAAATCCTGGAAAGTATTAGCATCAGAAATCCCATGTGAACTTTTTCCATCTTTTTCTATATTTCATGAGGTGGTAAACTAGTAAATAACAATTTCTTCACAAATGATAATCAACTACATAATTATCAATCAAGGCCTGGCTCTGCTGAGATTAAGAGCCACGGCTGCCTTTGTAAATGACCAGTGAGGTTTAATATTCTCTCTTCTAATCAATTTGTTAGAAAATGGTTAAGTCATTTCCACTATAGACACTGAATTCAGACCAGCTGGTTAGAAAGGAGGTCTGTGTCATCATCCTGTCATTTGTTTATTTCTTCTTCATCTCAAGAGGCTACCTCATTGGCAGGAAAATATTTTCCGCCATCTGGACCAAGCTAGGTGACACTCATTCAGACTAATTCTATGCCAAATAAAGACTTGGAAATACTGAACTAATGGATTAGGCTATAGTATGTGTATGCATACATATGTGTGCTCTGTCTCTCTCTGTCTCTCTCTCTCTCTCTCACACACACACACACAATTCATCAGTAAAAGCTTAACTACAGATTAAAAGATACCCCCCTTCAAAGTTCAACCTCAAGTGGCCTTATGATATGTAATCTCCTGATTTTCATATTCTTGCAGTATCAACAAATAGTCTAGCAGCCAGGTTTTATACTGAGACTACATAATTTTATTCAAGCTGTAAGCGGTATTCGAGATTAGGTGGCTCATTCAAAAAGTGAGGTCAGGATACAGCATGAATTTAATTTAAATGTCATTAAATTCAGTGTAATTAGCTTAATGCAGTTAATATGACAAAATTATAATTCAGTAGCAACTCCTGGAGAAGCTCTGACGGTTGGATCCAAGTCTTTAAAGAGATAGAGGTGGCCCTGGGGATTCAGCATCTCCACCCCTCTTCTGGGTTCTGTCTCTTGTGCCTGCAGAACAATTTATGTAATTATACCAGAGGAGGGAAACATGTGGTTCTATAGATGTTACTACAGTGTCCAATAGATATTGCTATAATATATATAATATCCAACAAGCCAGTGGTTGGGTGTTAGTCAATTATACACACTGGCATAATGGAACTACTTTGGGAACTTTGTATATATTTTGTTTTTATCTTATTTATCTTTTAATATTGATTCTTATATTTTATACTATTTTATAAGTGTGTTGTTTTATTGGACTGTTGTATACTGCCCAGAGTTGCTTTTTGTGAGATGGGCAGCCATACAAATTTGATTAATAAATAAATAAAACTTTGCACTTACTGAGGGATAGGATGATTGTGAGTCCACTCTCACAATAGGCCACTCTCTGTTTGAAGATATTTGAAGGCCTGCATATTTGAAGATCTATAAGTTTACTTTAAAGGAGAAAAAGAAAACGTAATAAGGAAGAGGATGGCCCTTTAAGGTGCCCATCAAAATGCAACAGTTTGTAAAGATGTTGAGTAGGCACACAGGTTGCAACCTTTCCTACATATGGGAGAGTTACTGAATTTCTATTTAATCATAGTAATTCTTTCCAAGTTTGAATGAATGATTGAAAATTCACACACATGGACACAAATTTTGACATACACATGTAATTTCTTTGACCTTTTTAATAGTGTGTTTTCTCTTAGAATAATGCATAAATGGCTCCCATACATAGTGATGACATTTTGTAGTACCAGTAATTTTGCATGACAGGGTGAGAGACAAGTTCTGTTAAAATCATAAACATGATATAAAGTATTATATCATAAACATCTTGTATTTATCAAATAAGCGGAGGAAATGTTGACAGGAGTGTCATTTCTTAAGAGGAGCATAATCTTAGCAAGTTTTAATACCTTGCATATGTGTGTGTGTGTGTTTGTTTCTGTGACTTATTTTTTAGTATCTTAAACTTATGACAACGGCTATCAGTGAAAAAGCTATAGAAGTTTTGCTCTTTCCTGCCTTTTTGTTTCTGAAGAAAATTATTTAAGCCTTGGACCTTATGGCTCATTTCTATGCCAATCTACTCAGTAAATCCGAGTTTAGTGAAATTTGCTCCCACATGAGTGAACACAGAATTACAACTTTCATTAGTTTAACAACAGTTATTTACTGTTTAAATAATGCATTGACCAGAAATAAACCCAAATTGACCAGATACAAAAATCATCACACAACCTCTCAAGGAACGCTAGACTTCCATACTTGAACATTTTGCATTATTCTCTAATTGCATTCCTTTATATATGTCTTGTTCCCTTAACCAAAGATGGCAGAAAAATATGTATATAGTATGTTGGAATATCTATGTCCAGCTATTTTTGATGTTCTAGATGTTCTTTGAGATGTTATAAATGTTTTGTGGTTCATATTTTCATTTTCTATTAAACGAAAGGATAAATCATTACTTTTAGAATGAGTTGGGCATTGTACAGAAGTGTATCGGAAAGTTCTGCTAAATGCACAAATAGTTATACCATGGCTAAATTAAGTTTTACATGTGTAAATTTTATTCCTTCAATTTCCTTTTGTCTTATGTCATATCACCAGTTCCCTTCTTTGCTATTTTGTAGACTTTCCACAGAAAAGCTGAGTATGCACCTGCTTTACCAAGAAAAATGGATTGTGTACTTGTGTATATACAGAAAATACAGAAAATTGCTCTATACTGCATGCAGCAATTGGTTCATCTAGTTCAACACTACTAACAGTAACAAACAGATAAACTCTACAAATTCACAGAGAAGAATTCTAAATTTTACTTAAAGATGCCAATGACTGAATCTGAGACTGTTTATTTGCAATTATTATATTAGGACCTGCCATTGCATTAGAACCAAGGACAACATTCCAATGTTTAGTGCAAAGATATACAAATTTTGTCAGGTTAATGGCCATATTGGGCATTTGAATGGCATGTCACTTTCAATAATATGTGGTTAAGGCAAAGTTTGATTTATTAATTTTTTTTTTTTTAAAATACAGCTACTACCATTTACCACATATATAATAATTCTCACATTAAAAGTGGCAATTTTTGCAAATAAGTTGTAGAGGTCACATCCAGGGAGAAGGAGGCCACATATGACCCTAGAGGCTCGTGTATTCCTGTTTTAATAGTTATCCTCTTTCTGTTTTGTTTTTTTTTTACATTTATCTATACATATTATTTTACAATATTTCTATACCTTTGTTACCAAATTTCATTAACTGTTTGTTGTTGGTTTTATTTTGTGTGTGTGTGTGTTTGTGTGCCTTTGAGTCTGTGTTGACTCCTGGGGAACTGCCTGGACAAGTCTCTGCAGTTTTCTTGGCAAGGTTTTTCAGAAGTGGTTTGCCATTGCCTGCTTCCTAGGGCTGAGAGAGAGTGACTGGACCAAGGTCACCCAGCTGGCTTTGTGCCAAAGGACTAGAACTCACGGTCTCCTGGTTTCTAGCCTGGTGCCTTAACCACTACACCAAACTAGGCTTTGGAGGATAATTTTAACCAGTATGAATAATATAAGTACAATCACAGTATATATCCAACTCTACTAGTTAATCAAATTCCAGAATCCTGAGATGACAATTTGTATGTTTGATAAAGACTTTCCCATTCACACATTACAGATATTACAACAACAAATGCATGCATATCATAGAATTAAAATGAGGAAGGAAGGAAGGGAGGGAGGGAGGGAGGGAGGGAGGGACTGTGTATTCAACCAGCTGCTTATAAACTATATCTCCATGAGAGATCATAAATTAAGAAAGCTTTACCACTAACTTGCATGCAAACCAGTAAGTCCAGTTCTGGCAGTTGAAATTTATGATCAAATGTCCTGAATATTCTGTTTCTGGGATGAAACAGATTGAGCATATTGATTCTGGCAGGATGCAGGGGGTCTGGCATGTAACCAAACCAATTCCCTCACTTTACTCAGGGATGATCTCAGCAAAGGTGCTGAGTGGGGGCTTTGCCAGAATGCAATACATCTGCAATGGTAGCAGCAGAAGACATAGCTCAGTTCAGATAAATAGTTGGCAAAAACATTGCAGCAGCTTTTGCTTCATCAGATAGGAATCATCTCTCAGTACTTTTACTGCTTTGATTTCCACAAGAATTACAGTAAAGCTGTTTGTTCTAAATGCAGTCCTGGAAAACAATGAAAAAATGTAATGTACAAACACCCAAAACTAGTCATGTTTATTATTATCAGCAGGGATCCATATAATTACAGACTCTGCACTAATAAGTGAAAGAAGAGTGTGTTGACTGGTATTTAGAACTGAATATTTCAAAGGCACATAAACCTGGCAAAAATGCAAAAACATAGAAGAATAGGTTTAAGAAATACAATACAAATACAAATACAAAATACTTTAATGACCAAGTATAAAATATATACAAGGAATTTGTCTTTGGTGACGAACAGGAAGATCAACAGTGCGTTTGGATAACAACAGAAAAATAATAAACAATAACACTACACAGTAAAATAACTTTTTCAAAGGAAGAAGCCACTGTCCAGCACATATCAAGTCATGTAGTGTTTAACAGAGCAATGGCACAAGGGAAAAAACTATTCTGATATCTAGATATTTTAACATATGGTGCTCTGTAGCACCATCCTGAAGGAAGAAGTTGGAACAGTTTATATCCAGGATGGGAAGAGTCTGCAAATATCCTCTCTGCCCTCCTTTTGACCCTCACAGTATACAGTTCTTCTATAGAAGGCAGGCAGGTTGCAATTATCCTTTCTGCAGACTTAACTATCTGTTGGAGTCTGAGTCTGTCCTGTTGGTTGAAGAATCAAACCAGACAGTTATAGAGGAACAGATAACAGACTCAATGATTCCCTTGTAAAACTGTATCAAGAGCTCCTGGGATAATTTAAACTTCCTAAGTTGCCGCAGGAAGAACATCCTTTGCTGTGCCTTTTTAATGATGGCTGTAATGTTAAGTGTCCATTTCAGGTCTTGGGAAAGTATAGAACCCAGGAACTTGAAGGACTCTACCACTGATACTGGCCTGTCGAGTATGGTAAGGGGAGGAGTATTAGAAGGATTCTTCCTAAAGTCCACAATCATCTCCACAGTTTTAAGTGTATTCAATTCCAAGTTATTATAACCACACCACAAGACCAGTTGTTGAACCTCCCGTCTATATGCTGACTCATTTCCATTTCGAATTAGACCAATGACAGTTGTATCATCCGCATATTTCAAGATTTTAACAGAAGAGTCTTTTGAAAGAACAGATCACTATGTCCAGTCTGAAATGGATTCATCGTGTACACAGAACTTTTTTCCTATCACAGTCCATTTCATCTTCCCATACCTGTCATTCCTCTTCGCTTGTTTTGTTTGATGAACCGATTGCTCATATAGAGCTTCCTCCACTCCCTCTGGTGCTCCGATTATTTCAGTTTCACTCCCATTTTTTCCTTCCATAGCCCTTTTCTTCCTCTAGGCTTTTCTCAATAGTGCAAAATTGGATCAAGGCATACATGCGGCTCTTAGGCCATAGGTTTCTTATCTTGGACATATGCACTCCAACCAGATCCAGTTTTTCCAGGGGCCAAATGAAAAGCCCAGATGTAAATGATGTCATTGATTCTAGTGATAGCATCACTATCAACATTTATAAGGCTAGGATTATCTATTAAATTGTCCTAGAAGCCTCAACATACTGTAAGTATCATGTGTAATATCTACCATCACCATTTCAAGTTTCATTTCTATCTCTGAACAAATAGTGTCAACAAAAACATTTTTATCCTGCCCTTTCTCCAAAAAGCATCCATGAAGGCCTATTCCTTATTAATAGAGATATGGAACAGTCCTAATATGAACAACGTTGGCAATGATCTATATCATGTGATGAAATAAGGTCTTGTTTACAAAATATTAAGCATTAGAAATGTATTTTCACAAGGTGCCATAATTCTGTTTCATTTTATCACCCTGCAACATATAATGTTGCTTTTTAAAAAAAGTCCTATGGAAAGCTTTAAATGGTATTTTTATAAACTTCAGGTAACACATACTAAGCTCTTAAGTTTTTATAATGCTCAAACCTGCAGTTCCCCACTTTTCATAAGCCTGGTGTTCCCACAATGGAACATTAAATCTGGGAGCAGACTGTGCACCTTTTCATTAGTGGTAGCCATTTCAGTTTGGCAAGCACTATAGACGGTTCATGGATATTGTCCCAAAGGACCTATCAAAATCCCTTCTTTGATTCTAACCCTGAAAAATTTGCTGGATATAAAGGTCTTGTATGTTTTTCAACATCAGGAAAATTTGTAAAGAAGTCATAAGCCAGTAGTAAGTATATATGGTTACTTTCAGTGTTTTAAAAATAAATCTTGCATCGCCATCCTTGAAGGCAAGTACTCAAAAGCAGACCTATGGACATAAATAAATGGTTTAGGATGGTGGCTTAATAACTAAAATTGTAACAGTATTGAAGTTTTGGCTTTTACTGATTTGGTGGCTTTGCAGCAAAATATACCTATAAGGACACGGACCACTGACATATTACTCCTGTATGAACTGAACTATGCATATATGCATTGTTAAGGACAGGAGGCATTATTGTTTTGTAATAGTTTCATACTGTGTCAAGCCACAGTTCCATCTTGCCCAGGACTGTCAATGGCTCTTCCAAAGAGTTTTTTCATATCTACTTGAAATGCCTAGGATTGAACCTGGAACCCATTGCATGTAAAACATGTGTTCAACAACTGAACTATATCATCCTTCTCTTCATGTGGTCACAAATAAAAATGTTTATGAGTTTAGCTATTTACTTCTGAGTCCCTAAAAGGAAGTGATAATAATTAGCTAGCCAATGATACTTAGATAATTAGATAGCCAATAATTAGTTGTGATAATAATTATGCTTTTGTTGTTGTTCAGTCGTTAAGTCGTGTCCCACTCTTCGTGACCCCATGAACCATATTGCGCCAGGCCTTCCTATCTTTCACTGCGTCCCTGAGTTTGCTCAATTTCATGCTCATTGCTTCAGTGATGCTATCTAGCCATCTCATCCTCTGCCGTCCTCTTCTCCTTTTGCCTTCCATCTTTCCAATAATTAATTATTGTTATATTTACCTATTAAATGTGAAATAAATACAAAATTAAAATATTATCTGCAATGTTCATTTTTTAAAAAGTCAGATTCAAGTTGTTGGTTACAGTTCTACCTGTAACACTTAGCAGGCCTGAATGAAGGGCTTGTTTGGAACGTATGTGAGATGAAAGATAGATGATAGATAGATAGATAGATAGATAGATAGATAGATAGATAGACAGACAGACAGACAGACAGATAGATAGATGATAGATAGATAGATAGATAGATAGATAGATAGATAGATAGATAGATAGATAGGAAAGCTATAATGTTACAGATATAACAGGTTTATTTGATAGATGATAGATGATAGACAGATAGATAGATGATAGATAGATAAGAAAGCTGTAATGTTACAGATATAACAGGTTTATTTGTTTTTGTAAATGTAAATCTTACATTTACAAAAACAAATAAACCTGTTATATCTTCAATAATAGTAGTAATATTTTCTAGGAGATTGTTCCTAATAATAATAAACCTTGAAAGAAAAATAGATGTTATTGTGAATAATGAATATATAAGTTAAGATATATTATCCCAGAAGCACTTGCTTTTATATTTCAGGCTTACACAATTTTCATGGATGCATGTTTATACTCTTAGATGTCTATATGAAAGTATTCCAAGCAAAGTATTCTAAGCATGTGTTTTTAAGCATAGATGGGCATATTGGCTATACGATGGTGTTAGCCAGAGCTTGAACCCCTCTGATTATCAATATCTACTAGACAACCCATGACCTGTTGGGTCATTCCTTTATTAGCTCACACCTAATAGGCAAAATCTCACTGGACTAAACCTATGCTAAAGCAACTAGTGGCTATAACCCGTGAGACTCTAGGGAGGGGCCAGCCTCATCCTCTTCATCTTCCAAAACTCTTGCTGCTGGCTGAGGAGGCAACTTGTCCTGGAATGTCTCTCCCCTACCTGGAAGTTCCATTCCAGAATCTTTCTCGCTCATGCCATCCATTACAGAATGTCAGAAATCTTCCTTCCTTCCTTCCTTCCTTCCTTCCTTCCTTCCTTCCTTCCTTCCTTCCTTCCTTCCTTCCTCCCTCCCTCCCTCCCTCCCTCCCTCCCTCCCTCCCTCCCTCCTTCCTTCCTTCCTTCCTTCCTTTCTCCCTCCCTCCCTCCCTCCCTTCCTCCCTCCCTTCCTTCCTTCCTTCCTTCCTTCCTTCCTTCCTTCCTTCCCTCCTTCTTTTCCACATATAATATAGCCTTGCATCATTTGCCCTCCCCTAACAAACCTCAGGAGAGCCCTGATTAAGCTTCCTTCTCCTCCTCCTCCTCCTTGGCTGACTTGCACAACTGCCTGCCACTTTGCTGCAGGAAGGTGGAACAAAGGGAATTATGGATTCCTGCACCCCCCCCCCACCTCCTTGGCATGCTCCCAAGGACCCCCGTCCATCGAGGGAAGAAGAGGGCTCACCTATTGACCACCAGTGCCCTTCAGCCTGCCCTATCTTCCCAGCAGGCATCCAAGTCATTCCCTCATCCTTCCCTCAATGCCCACCGCTGTTAAGAGATTTCAAATTTCTGCTTCATTTCCAAAACTGCCAATTGCCGCTTGCCCATCAGGCCTTGCCACCAGCTGATTGGAAAGAGGTTGGGGATGCACCCATGATGATCACATGACCTGGGCTGACAATGGCACAGCAGCATAGCAGTGCTGAAGCAGCCACAAATTTCTCAACTTTTAATCCCATGGAAGTAATGAGTCTTGGATTTTGGATGCATTCTGTAAGTTAACCTATTTGAGGTACATTAGCTCAAAAATTGTTGCCTAATAATGGACCATTTTACCCAATTGAAGGTTACAGACACAAGAGTTTTAGTAGTATATAGATAAGAATTTATGCTCAAGAATTTTGTCAGATATTTCAGGTGAGCAAATCTGTTTTCTCCAGAACAGAATCAACATAGACAAACTATATCACATATTAGTAACTCTTTAGTCTCTCACACGTATATAATCTTAGCCACTGAAGCTTTACATTTCTTATAAGGAAATACAGATACTGAAAAGCATTGTGTCTAAAATGTGGTGAAGTGGGGTCAGTTGGTTCTCACAGGCAAATCATCACTTGAACAAGAAACATGCTCAGTGCTAAATGGGGATAGTTTAGTCTCTGATCAGTGTTAAAAAGTTGTAAGGAAGGATTTCTGGGTGATCAGAAGAAAGATTTATACTGTTTTTACTGATATTATCAGACTTTGTAACTTTCCTGTCTACTTTTCATGTGTATGTATGCATAGATACATGACTGAAGAAATTTCAGTATGTCTTAGTGGAACTATGGACTCAGGTCCTTCCATTGTCCTTTCTCTATACATCCTTGTCCAGGGGCATTCCACCATATGTTGCTATATTCTCAGAATTCCTTACTATAAGAGATGATGAGCTTTCTCTGCTTGAAGAATGTAGGTCTGGGACAAGGACTACTTTGGTTCTGCACAAGACTAACATATGTGTAATAAAAAGGAAGGTGCCACACAGGTACAAAGAACAATGTAAAGAATGCATAGCTCTGGATCTTACTATTACAGAGTATATGGATTTCTATCACAAATAATATATTCACTTTAACATATATACATTCTAGCTTGCCGTCCAATCACAAAAATCAATAAAATGGTACAAAAGTTGAAATGATAAAATAGGTCAATATCTATAGTGAAATAAGTGCACTGAATGATTTGATAGCATAAGTTCAGCTAAAAGACTAAGCAAACAGCTTGACCTAAGCTTCTAATACAAAATCATAATTATCTCATTATGGGCAACCTTGTCTTGTTCCTTTTTGTATCTTACATGGTTTGGTTAATTCTCCATTTACAGTTACCTGTGCCTTTAGTGAAGTATGAATCAATATTACCCATTTAATAAAATTCTCACCAAAGACCACATCTTTTAAAATTTTAAACAAGAAAGTCCAGTTCAAATTGTCAAAGGCCTTTTCTGCATCTAGAAAGATCAATGCATCTTGCTTTTCATTATGTTGTCCTAAGTATTTCAAAATGTCTAATATTTGAAATTAGATATTGTTTAATTCAATTTCAAATATCTAATATTTGAAAATATTAGAAACATATCTAATACTATCTCTCAACTGTCTTTTCAGTAAAAACCCACATTCACCTTCATGAATAAAGTCCTATGAGATGATTTTCATCCTCTCAGCTAAAATCATCATAAATAACTTATAGTCATTATTCAATAATTATATCAGGTGGTAATTTTTTGTTAAAATCAAATCTTGGCTCAAGATTGTCAAATTGACAAGATTGTCAAGATTGTCAAAATCAAATCTATTAATGCTATATTAGCCTCTATCCAGCTATCTGGTATCTTTCCACTCTGTAAAATTGAGTTTATTTTTTGCAAAGACTGTAGTTAATTAATCCCCAAAGTGTTTATAATAAGAGGCTGGTAAACCACCTGGGCCAGGCACTTTCCCTATTTTAGCCTTTTTTTATGGCTTCACAACTTCCCTTATTGTTATAGGTCCATTCATTATTTGTTTCTGTTTTTCTGTAATCTTTGGTAAATTTTTGTTCTTTAAATATTCATCAACTTTTGCCAGGGGAATTTCTTCTCCTTTATATAGTTTAGAATAATATTGCTGAAATATTTTTTGCATATTTTCATTGCCTGTTATTATAGAACATCCATCTTGCAATTTTAATATCATTTTTTTCTCTTTTTCTTTCCTTAATTTGTACACCAACCATTCCCCTGGTTTATTTACAGATTCAACTTTTTTCTTGTTTTGCATAATTCATTTTTATTTCCATTTTTCTTATTATTAACATAGATAACTGCTGCTGTAAAAGTTTAATTTGTTGTGAAATAGTTTTCTTTTCTGGAGATTTCTTTAATTCTTCTTTCATTTATTCCCATTTAAAATCGCTTGTATTTTCTCTTGGCTCTTCTTTTTAAATTTGCTATTATGTTGTATAAAATGTCCTCTCATGTAGGCCTTACTTGCATTCCAAACAGTCCTTATATCTATATATTTATCAAGATCATTCTCAAAAAATTAGTTTAACTTCTTTTCACAATCTTCTATTATTATTTGTATTTGTAACAATATTTCATTCAACCTCCATCTAAAGGAACTAGTTTTCCTTTTAAATGCTAGAATCACTGGATTATGATCTGAAAAAAGTCTTTGGCAATATCTTTGCTTTATGAATACTAGTAGCCAAGCTCTTAGAAATCCAAAATATATTGACTCTTGAAAAACATCTATGTCTTTCAGAAAAGTAAGCATATTTTTTCAAGTTACCATTTTTATATCTGCATGCATCTACAAGCTCTAAGTTATCTATCATATTCAAAAATATTTTTGGTAGTTTACCTTATATTATCTTAATATTTTTCTCAGAGGTTCTTTTTGTGGGCAAACCACTCCATTCCAGTTTCCCATTAGGCAGCAATTTCATATAATAAGTTCAGTAATTTATCCATAACTCCTTTATAAAATGTTGCTTTATCTTCATTTGGGGCATAAATTCCTAATATAGAAGTCTTAGCCCTATATAAATTAACTTCCAACCCTACCTTCCATATCTACCAAAGTCATCAATCAGTATCAATTCTGATTGTAATTGAAGGTTTATATACAAAACAACTGTATTTCTCTTTTTAATTCCTGCTGAAATAAACTCTTCACCTAAATTTTTATAAATCAAATATTTTTAATCCTTTTTTCTAATACGTGTTTCTTGTAGACAGATTACATCTGGTTTCAATGTTTTCAACTAATGAAATAGTTTTCTTCTTTTTTGAGGAGCATTTGCTCCATATATGTTCCAAGTTAGCAACTTAAATTCCATAGTTATACCAAAGATTTTAAAAAGTCAATATCTGTACTGCCTATTGTGGTAGCTTCTTCCTCAGTTTCTTGTTGAGCCTGTTGCTTAGTCCTTTTGTCACTTCCATTTGCATTTCTTCCATTTCCTTTTTAAATTTCTCTAAAAAGTCTCTTGCTTTTTGCACCAAATTCAGTTGGAACCTGTGTTGTTTAAAGGTAAAAATCATTCCTTCCAGTTTGTCCCATCAAAATGGTATCTTATTCTGTTTGAGTTTGTCGGTGAAAAAGACATATTCTCTTCTCTTATACAATATACTGATCGGGATTTCTTTAAGTACAATTACATTTGCATTATTAATCTTCAGTCTAGTAGTAAAATGCTGCAGCAAAACCTGGTCTCTAGTCTTCTTCCTGACAAAGTGCACAAGTATATTCCTTTATACATTTCTTAATTTTGCAAATTGCGTATTGGTCCTATACACTTTGTCAATCTCTGTCTCTGTATCTTCTTCATCCCATTCCAAAAACTTTGATAAAGATTGAGCAACCTTTTCTCTGATGTCTTCGCCAGGATCCTCTGGAATCACTCTAAGTCTCAAACAGAATTCTTTTTCTCTCAATTCCACTAGTGCCAGATTATCCAAGTCCTTTTCTATCACTCTATATATTATTTCTATGCTACTTTCAAAAATTTCCACTTTTTCTTTAATTTGTTTTACTTCTCCAGTCAGTGGTCATATCATTTCTTCAATTGTGTTTAAGAAGATGAGACTTTGAGTGAACCCAGTGTTCTTTAAAGGCTGTGCTGCAGGTGCGAGAGCACTGGCTCTTCCTCAATTTCCAGCTGCTCAACTCACAAGTCAACCACAAGAATGTTTGATTCCTGTAGTCTTCTCATGAGAAGCAGCCATCTGGGGTGCAGATGGGTGATCTCTCAGTCTCTCCTTATCTGGAGAAGCTCTGCCAGCCAGAATTCATTGGCTGCTGGTCACTGCCACAACACCATTTCTGCTTCTTCAGAGATATCTTAGTCTACCATAAACCTTATCCAGAAGCTCCGTGCTGCTGCATGCTTAAAGGAGGCGATCATAACACCGTTACTGAAAAAACTCTTCCTTTACCCAGAAAACCTTTTTAATTAAAGGTCTCACAGTTCCAGATGCATCTGTATAAAGTTTATTTTCTAGGCTCATTTCAATCAGTGTTTCAGTCAGAATATTGTACTGAAACTGCTTTGGTTGCCTTGGAAGTTGGAGTGTGCTTGAAAGTAGATGGGGTAGATGCAGCCCTGATAGTTCTCTTGGACCTCTTGGTGGCTTTAGGCACTACTGACCAGAGTAGCCTTATGGGTCACCTGGTTGGATAGGGCCTTGGGACCGCTATTTTGAAAGGGACCCAGTCCTTCATTCAAGACATGTCTGAAGGTGGTGCTGGGGGATTACTGTTCAAGACATGTATCTTTGACTTCTGTTATTCCACAGGATTAAATGTTGTCTCCTATTTGTTTAACAATCTACTGTACATGAAACCACCTTGGAAAGAGGTGATACCACTGGTACCTAGCATACTGCTTCCTACCTTCTCACTCCAAGACAGTAATCAGTTCTTTTGAAGAATGCCTAATCTTGATAATAGGCTGGATGAAGGGGAGCAATGTGAAACTGCATCTAGATAATACAAGTTCGCCCACGCACTTGGTAAGAGAAATCTGGATTCTGCATCAGAGGTTAAAGCTGTTCTGAATGTCATTATTTTCCCCTAGAAAGAGATTAGCATTTCAGAAGGGTTCCTCAGCTCCCAGCTGGATTTGCATATGCTGGCTGTGGCAAGAATGGTATTTCACAAATACAGCTGGTGTACCAACTCTGACCCTTCCTGAATTGATTGAACTTGCAACACTTATCCATCACTTGGTTACAATCCATCTTGAGTGCTGCAATATGCTTTATGTGGAACTATCTTTGGAAAGTGTCTGAAAATTGCAGTGTAAAAATATAGTGGCCAGACTGCTGACAGGTGCAATATACAGGGATCATACAATGCATTTACTACAAGATTTGCACTGCTACCAGTTACCTACCAGACACAGTTTAAAGTGCTGGTGTTAGCCTTTAAAGCTCTAAATCACTTAACGGTTTATCTGCAGAACTAACTCTTTTGTTATGTACCTGCCTGGTTACTCATTGAAGTTGTCCCTGATGACAAAAGTTTGACTACTGGGTATGCAGGAAAGGATCTTTTCCTTTATAGTTCCCAGGTCATGGATTGCACAGCCTAAGAAGACACATTTGTCTCTCACTGTCCAGGATATAAGAAGAAAATTTAGTTTTAGTTTAGTTTTGATTTTTAACTGTATTAATTTTGTCATGTTTTATATATTGTACTTCATTGTAGAATACCTTGATTATTGAAGGTGTTATGGCCAAAACCTGGTTCACCTAAAGCAAACATACCATTTTGAAAATACAATGTAATTTTATTTAGCACACAATCAATAAATAGTTTATATATTCTGGGCTCTGAGAAAAGCTTTTGCACTTTGCTGAGCAGCCATGAGCAAAAGCAGAAGCTTATATACCTTTGGTCTACTACAATGCAAAGGCAAGACAAAGAAAAAGGCAGAAACAGTGGAAGGTTTTAGGTAAACACATCTGTGTGACCTTATTATCATTTATCTCTTCCTACTAGGTCAGCATGCTAGCCATACTCTCTCTGAGATATGGTCAGTGAATATACACAATTTGGTTTGCTGGGCCACAGGTTTCTGACTGATTCTTCTCCCTGTTGCCACTCAGGGTCAATTCAGCTTGCTGTGAATGGACACTTTAAGCAGTTCATGTGTGTGTGTGTGTGGGGGGGGGGGGGCGGCATCTCATAGGTTTGGTAGTGAATGCAGCTTACATCTGTATTGGACATACCTTTTACCACCACAAAGGCAAGGTAAAAATTCAATAATAAAATAAATAAAACATTCATTCAAAACCTTCCTCCCTCTCTTCCTTCTACCAGTTTGGTTTCCTAATGACTAATTTAAATCCCACTGACTATTCTAAGCATGATTAAATCTGGATCCAACTTATGGATGACTTCATCAAACAGGGCCCTTGGGATAATCTCCTAGTATGTATTGTAAGGTCAAAAGAATCATTGCGAATGCTTCCTAAAGAGAATTTTATGTAGTTGCCATTTTTCACTAGGGTAACAGCCATTTTTTTCATTAGTGATCCTAAATTTATATAGTTAAAATTCAAAATGTGGAAAATGAATGGCAAGGTTAGTGAAGTTGCCACTTTTTGTTCTAACTTGATCTGGATTTTAAAAAGTGGACCCTACACATGAGGGAAAAATGCTAGGAAAAAAAAAAAATCTGAACAAGAGGTTTACTTGTTAGGGGTCACTATATAATTTTAGTAGTCACAAATGGAATCATCAGATGATATGGGTAAATTTTTATGGTTTGATCAATGATAAACCAAATAATTGTTTGGCTAATTTTAGGAGGTTACAGGTAAACAGAAAACAGTTGCTGGAGATTTCAGTTTAGTTTTGGATCCATTATTAGACTGGAATAAGATTTTTTGAAAGAAACTGAATATATAAAGTTGCAATATTGTCTATACATGCATTCAGGAATGTAATTTAGTAGACATACGGAGACTGCTTAATCCCAACAGGCAAAAGTATACTTTATTATCTAGCTCACATTGGCATATATTCAGGACTGGATTATTTTTTAATATCACACTCAATGGTTAATTTAGTTCAAATATGTAACATTAGTTCAATTTTAATTTCTGATCATGCACCTGTAGCAACGTTATTGAATTTAAAAAATCCTGATCAGTGCAGATGGCAATTTAAGTCTTCTTTGCTGAATATTTGGAGTTTGTGAAACAACAAAAGAATATAGATTTCCCCCCAAATGAATAGAGGTTCAACTACTTTGGGGATACATTGGGTTACATTTAAAATATTTTTATATGTATGGTGGAGGTGGTAGTAATAAAATAGTATATGTCTCCTGGTGGGGGAAAAAAAAAGATGCATGAATGACAGCATAGAACACCTAAATTAGGGTAAAGTAAAGTAAACACTGAAAGAATATGCCACAAAACAGACTCAGGAAACATCATACCTTCAGATATACTAAGCTAGAGTTAATGTGTTATGTGCTTTGGCTATTGAATATTTTTTTAAAAAAAATGAAGCACATGTATTGGAAACAAGAACAAAACCCTGGGAAATATTTGACCTTTTGACATTTGCAACAAAGTAAAATAATACCTTTAATAAGACTCCATGTTCAAATAATTTCTCCACCTGTAAACTTCTTTTCCATGGGTAGGTTCCAAGGTTGCTAGATGAAGTAGTCTAAATGAGCTAGAGAGTATGAGTATGAGGAAGATTGCTTTGGGGCCTTTTTAACCCATTCTTACCCTCTGTCTTGCAAAGGTCGTGTAAGGGATAAAATGGAGAAGGAATAAAGGTATCTAGATAGATAGATGAGAGAACAGTAGAAAAATCTGGATTTGAGGGAATTTTTCTGGATAAAACAGTAAGCAGAGATTGTTAGTCAAGGACAAATGATCTTCAGTGGAAGAATTTTTTCCTAAGTGCAAGAAGAATTGGAACTGGGTGAATAAAATAAAAGCAGATATCGGAAGCATTGATTATGTGCCCAGCCCCATCTTTGCCTCATCTTTGTTCTGAATGGAGCTTCTGCCTAGTAAAATAGATATATAAACATTATTTTCCTTTGGCACTGCCAATCAGAGCACCAGAAAAATATAACACAAAAGGGGGAAAATTGTAAATGCTTATGTTCCAAGTATATCAAGTATTCCAACAGAAAAGCAAATAAGGTGGCAACGTGTCAATGAGAACGCAAAATAATGAAGAAAGATGCAAAGAGCAGAACAATACACAATAAAAAACTGGAATAACTTAAAAGCAAATATGTAGTATTTCTCTCTATTCTAATTTTTTTCCAGCCTAACCATACCTAATAACGTTCTCAGCTCCAATATGGATTATTAAAAGAAAAAAGTGGCAGATTTCTCTTATATCTGAACTCTCAGGACATAGTTCACTTTGCTCTTTATACAAGGAACCTGTAACTTTTGTACGACTTAGATATGCATACTCTCCTTCTTAATGTCTCCTTTAGCAGTGAACCTCTTTTTTTTTTATCACTCCATTCTTACACCACCAAGGAAAGACCATCTTCAGCAGCATCTTAGCCCAGTCCACTATTAGCTCTTTGGCCCTCCACGTCCAAGGGATGTTAAAGATCTAGTTTTATTATTTCACCTACCACCCCTTCTCCCATCTTGGCTGTGAGGGCAAGTACCACTGACCACTTAAAAAGTTTTAATTTATCCCAGTGTGTTATATACTAGAGCTGGCCTGAAAGATTTTGCTATTTGTTCCCTACTTACATGCTCTGTGTCAAAATTGTATTGAAGGACAGCAAAGTCATTTTGGTGCCTTGAAGCATAAAAATGTCACCTCCATAGCATTATAAATGCAATAAAGGATTAAACTGATTTTTCTTTATATCACAAATCAGGTACCTCAATTTTGACAATAGTAAGTCTGGCCTAGTGTGGCTGATGATAGATAGATAGATAGATAGATAGATAGATAGATAGATAGATAGATAGACAGACAGACAGACAGACAGACAGACAGACAGACATAGACATAGACATAGACATAGACATAGACATAGATATAGACATAGACAGATAGATGATAGATAGATATGAATTTATTACATTTTCTCTTCAGCTTATAGACTAGAATCTCCCACAAGAGAGATGCTTGTTTTACAAAAACATAGTACCTGCCTGCACTCAGCCCTTATACAGAGATTTGATGATTTCCTGAAAACCTCTCTCTTGTTTTCTTTCATACCAATATGCTTCTGTAATTCATATGATTGGAATCAAAAGGTATAAGACAATTTGCAAAACACAACCAAGCATTGCTTTGTAGACTCATAACAAAGCCTTTTTTTCAATGAGTGACATAATTGATAAGGAGGGCTATTTTCCACACGAAGAGCCTCTCAAAGCAACCATTGCAATGATGAAAATAAATCCCCTTTATTTAATTATGGAGAAAGTTGTGCATTGAAGACATTGATTGGGATGCAATGAGATTAAATGCTGTAAATTAATATGCCACTTTAGGAATAATACATGGATAGCTTGGCTTCACACAGCTAGACATATGAACACAGAAGCTGAAAACTATTTTCAGTCTGAGAGGCTTTTGATAATAGAACCAATCAGCCAAAAGTTTGCCTATCACCCAGCCATCCTACCAAAAAGAGAGGCTGAGACAGTGAGAGAGATGCTGCTGCTGCTATTAGCAGATGGTGAAATATTTGCGGTAGACTCTACATAAAGCTTGTGAGATGTGCTGCCTCAATCTCAGTAGTGAAATTTCTGTCATTTCATATTAGCCTGATTCTAGTTGCAAACAGAGATAGAGAACCAGCTGACCAACAGAAATTGTGAACCTCCTGCTCCTATCAGTCCTGGTCAATGATGTCCAGTGGTAAAAGTTTCTGAGAGTTGTAAAACAATATCTGGAGGGCAGTGGATGCTCACTCTTACTCCATTGGAACATGAAATAATAAAATGCCAGGTGATAAATACAGTATCTTTGAAATGCACTTTATAAATTAGAATCTGTTGCATTGTTCTTATTGTCAGATTATAACCCTACTTTGATATTTATGAACCACACTATTACCACAATTTTTCTGCTCTGGTTCTTTTATTATTATTTCTCTAAGACTAAAGCATTTTTTTCTTCCAGCCCCCATTTAATGTGGTAAAGGACAAATTGCTTCTGAAATATGTTCAATAGGGAAAGAAATTTTAAGAGAAATTCTCAAGGGTTGAGTCACATATTCTTGTACTTAGTCACTAGGTGGATAGGAGATACATTTTTTATTATATGAGCTTCTCTCCAACCATTTGCAACTCTCTTGCTCCCTCGTCTTTTACTTAATTATCAGTGGTAGAAATTGTGAAAGAATGCCTCCCATGGAATTTGTTCAGACTGGGAAATGTAAGCAGCTAGGGTGGTTTCAGAGTGATATGCAACAGAAAACAAACAAACAAAAAAAGCAGTAGCCCTCACCACCACCTCCAACAGTAAAGTTAACCTCAAAAAAATCACCAAAAGAAATTCAGAAAAAAAAAAAAATGTCAAGTGCCCTGAGAACAGGACAGTAAACAGAAGCTTACTTTGCAAGAAAATAACTTTTTTAAAAAAAATTGCAAGGCAGATTTCAGAGCATTGCTTCCACGTTCGTTTCTTCCTCATCTTATCTCTTTTCACCTAGACATGTTTGTGTGTGTGTGTGTGTGTGTGTGTGTGTGTGTTTCTGAGGGCTCTAAAAGGATAGAGAAGATAGGATTTCCCCTTCTCCATCACTTTTTTCATTAACATATACTGATATCAGTGCATGCAAATTAGTTTCTTTTGGATAATTCTTCTCATAAATTTTAGTAGATTTTTAGGCAATCCTTTCTCTATTCACACAATTCCATAAGAAGATCTTACTGAATTTATCTTCTCATTTTTTTGTGCCCAAAATATAACCTTTCCAAGCAATGCTATTTGTCTGGCATCCATAAGAGGGCATTATTACAGCTTTAACAAACATGAAACAGTGCTTCATAAAATTAGCTTCTATCTCCCATTATAATTTCTTTCTTATTTAAATGTTGTTAGATTCATCCCCTTTTCTTTTCTTTTTTAAATATATCCTTGAAACACATTATGAAACTTCATTTCTATTTCCTTTTAACAAAGTACATGGTATACAGGGAGCATATTTGAAAAAGCAAAATAATCTAGATGGTATTATAAAGCTTCACTTTTCTGTGAAAAATACGAAAATGGTCCTGCTTTTCTGAGCTGCTGCATCACAATGAGTGGATTTTTGTACAGCAAAGAGATAACCATTTTCTCTCTTTTGCTACTCCAATTATTTGGAGCTCATCATCTTGCAAAGCCTTATCCTACTGTTCAGAATAAATGAGTGGCTCCAGTATATGCTCTAGCAAAATATAAAGCTCTTCCTGCTTTCAGAAGTTGTCAAATAAAAAATAAGGAAAATGAGAATATGAATAAAATTAATCTTATTCTATTATAGATCCAACTGTCCTATGTTCATGTCAGGAATAGTTACTGAATTAAAAAAAAAAGTAATGATAAAACTGGGCTCTATCACCATGCATAGATAACATGTGTCATCTATCCATCTCTAAGTCACACAGCAGTATCTCTACAAAATTAAAAAGTTAATATTTAACAGCTCTAATTACTCAGATCATACATTCCTCTACTCCATATATGCCTCAGTTACCCAATGCCAAAAACTTTGGCAAAAAATTATATACTTAAACATGAGAATCAAGTGAAGGGCACACTTTATCTCTCATCCCTGTGGGTGGATGGCCCAGTCTACCCTGACAAGAATCCAACAAAAAGAGGTTTAATATAATATAAATATAATGTTCCCTTTGTGAATTTATAATCTGCCTTATTTATAGACATTTTGCTACTTCATTATAAGGTCAGGATGCTGTATTGATAGAGACTGGAAAGAGGTAGATGAGGAATATGAAATTAGGTTTATATAAGAAGTCCTTCAAGGCCAAGCCTATCATTAGGCAAAGGAAGACTTTTGCCTCAGGCAGCAAATGTTGGGAGATGACAAAAAAGCATTGAACATTTGGCCTCCCAGTACTGCCAAAGCTGACTTGCTGCATTAAGATGCAGGAAAATATGTTGTCTCATTGTCAGCATCAAAGGAAGATTCAGATGGGTTGGCTTTTGCATGCAGAAGAGTACAGAATATTAACTTGTCATTTGCCTCTGGCAGCAAACTATCTTGGTCCACATCTATTCCTGACAGAGCTGGATCAAAGCAACTTGTCCATAGGGAGTGGTAAAGAGAATACATTCTAAGTTATGGAAAGCAAAATATGAGAGAAGGAGAGAGAGAAGGGGAGAGAGAGAGAGAGAGAGAGAGCATACAATGTGTAAAGTTGTAGAAAGCTGAAGTGAAAGCACACCACTTAAAAATTACATATAGTATATGTAGCTCACCCCTGAAGAGAAAACACATCCACTTGAAAAAACAATAACTTTTGCTACAAAGGAAAATAATGGCAACCAGCAGAGAATGTTGAGGAAGAGACCAATAGGAGCCCGATCTTTGGGATCAATCATCATTTTCAAAGTATTAATTAAATTTAATACGATAGCAATCCTGGGAGGTAATTAATTTCTCAAAAATACCCAAACATAATACCATGTTAATCATAAAGCTGCTGTCATAAATAGAAAACAAAACCTAATTATTTTAAATATGAGATTCTATAAAGAAGCTAGTTATTTAGGAGGCTGAAGCATTTTCACTCTTTTTCTTTCTATGGATAAAAGAAAATATATGCCTCTCTATGCACCACCACTGATTACTTTATTTAAGATCTTGGCAAGATCAGTTTTTGGATCATGATAAACGGGTATTTTTCCCTGTTGACTCAGTTGCCTTCATTTCTGCTAATGAATAATTCTAGGAAGAAAGATGAGTATGGAAGTAGCAGTGGAGGTAGATCTCGCAGCTGATGTGAGAGGGAACATGTGAGACCTTAAGTCTTACCTCTTCTGAAGCAGTTTGCAGAAGATGTCTTGACATCATTCTGTACATTTTCTTTCATCATTTATCTACATTGACAGAGTTAATCTACTTTGTGAGTTGTACAAGATGAAATGTCTCTCTTCATGATTAAAATAAGACATTGAATGCATAAAACAGGAAAAGGCAGGGTGCAACCCCAGGAGTTCGTGAAATTCTTAAGCTTCATTTTTATGGCCCCCACCCTCCTCTGAATAAGCCACTGAATTTTGGCAGTGCCTTTTCCCATAACCTGGGGCCCTGATATACAGTAATCCTAGCATCATTTTAATTCCTCATTTAGTAGTGAGCCCATCATTCATATTTTTGAGAAGATAGTGTTATGGTGTTTGGTGCTGTGTAAGATTTTTTTTTTTTTGATCCTAAGTATTTTATTATTTGCATATCTGTTTGTTAGCCACCTAGAGTTATTTTAGATAATAGACAGCCATATAAATTTTTCTAGTATAGAAATTAATAAAATATGGAGAAAGTTGAACATGACTAGAAATGCACTGGGGATACTTAAAAATGGGACAGATGACAATGTGGCAGTCTCCACATTCCATTCCATTCATTCATTCATTCATTCATTCATTCATTCACTAATTTATTTATTCTCTCATTAATTAATTAATTAATTAATTAATTCAATTTGGGTGTCACTCACTCCTGAAGGCGAATGACTAACAAAGGTGACTAACAATTAAAAAAAAAAAAACTCTTAGAAAGCAACAGAAAAAAAGTATGCCTTTCTCCCGTATTTGATGGAACAGACAGGTTTTAAGCAGTCTCCTGAATCCAAAAAGGAAGGAGCAAACTGGATCTGCATAGGAAGGGAATTCTAGAGCACTTTTCTTCATAACTGTCAGGTTAAGCCCAAGAAACTCCATGAGACAGTTCTGGAACAGCTCAGTTACTTTATTAGCTCACACCTGCTAGACAGAATCTTGCCAGACTAACTCTAAACTCCCTAAGCCAGCAACTAAACAGTATGAATTCCTTAGGGTAGTGCCAGTCTCATCTTCTTCGCTTCCCCATGCTCACTCTGTGGGCTGAGGAGATGCTTCTGTCCTTGACTCCTCTCATTCCATTCCATCACAATAACTCCAAAAATAATCAAAAATGTTTAGTGAGAAAAAGGTTAACAGTATGATGTGATATTTAATGCCACTATATACATTAGTGATGCAAAAGCATATAAAGTCATAAAATTGGAAGCTACCAATAGGTCCCAATCCCTGCTCAGTCCAGACCCCACTCCTTCTCTGGGTAATTGTTTCCACTGTCAGAACGTTCTTACTATGAAGAAGCAATATACAAGCAACAGAAAACAGAAGTACAGTGTTGGCACTAGTTTGCCTATACTTCTGTTTTAGATAAACAGAGTTCTAAAGGGAAGATTTATACTAAGGTATGGTTCATACAACCAAGAGTTTTGGTTCTGCATGACCTTAAGCTGCATAGAAAAAATTATTTAAGTGCAGCTGTTTTTCTCTTCAGACTTTTGTGTGGCTGGCAGGCAGGTGAAGCTGTCAGGCAAGTTATATCAAGACTGACCTATCCTATAACCCCCTCGACCCCTCTAACCCTTTGCATATCAGGTTTATACCAGAAGGGGGGACATAATTTCCTCATTTTCACTCTACTGCATTGTTTGATCATTGCAAAAGTGAATCATTGAGCATGTGACACACCTCATCCTCTTTCAATAGAAGTTACACAAGAGGGATCATGTCATAATCCCTCATGTCTGCTGAGATACCAAGTCTAGGTTTGCATACCAAGAGCGAAGTGAGAATCTCTTCCTTTAGTAAACCTTTTAAATAATTAACAGTCTGAAATGAAGCAGAGAAAACTCGGGAAACAGGAACTCAAGGAAATATGCTTGAAATGTGACCACGCTTCTGTTGTTGCATTCAGAACCTGCTTGTCTTCCTTTCAGGAAATTAACATCCCATACAACTAGCTCTAGGCAATTTGATTTTTCATTAAGATAACCCAATAATTTAAACAATCATTCAAAGCCAGGAGATATGACTCCATAGATTCTAGTTCTTCATTCTTTTGTTATTTGTTGCTTAATTCTCTGAAATGACTGATGCTTTTTTCACCTTAGAAGCAGTCATAGACTCTTGCCTAGAATGATGGTTATGGAAGAAAACTATTCTGATATCCACCCAGAATTGGGAAAAAAATTGAATATACCTTTTGTAATTAATATTTGGTAACAGATGATTGTGCAGTGCAGTGTTTTGTCTACAAAAAGCCTTTTGGTAGCTTCCAATTTTATGACTTTATATGCTTTTGCATCACTAATGTATATAGTGGCATTAAATATCACATCATACTGTTAACCTTTTTCTCACTAAACATTCTTGATTATTTTTGGAGTTATTGTGATGGAATGGAATGAGAGGAGTCAAAGACAAAAACCTGAAAGCTTTGGGTAGATTTTTTGTGAATAAACAGTGTAATTTCTGATGTTCACAAAAATCTCTGCTTGGGCATTTTAAAGTATAAGCTTTTACATGTCAGCTCCCAGATGTGTGCGTACAGTTACAGTCTATGCTTTTTAAGCTCCACAACGACCATAATTGAATGTTGCATAACATGGTACACAGTTCTCTCCTCCTTTTCTGGTAGTCCTATATAGGAACATAGAAAGTTGTTTTATACTGAGTAAAACCATGAATTCACTTATAGCATTGCTAACATTGATTAACAGTGATAGGCTTTTTTTTTTTTTTTAAGGATTTCAAACAGGAAGCCTTTTCACTCTTAGCTGGAAACACAGACATGGAAACTGAGATCTGTTACATGTGAATCGTCATATCTACCACTGCCCAATAGCTCATTATTTATATGAGGGCATTCTAGTTAGGATGGATAGCCTATAGCTTCTTACTATGATTGCAGAAAGGTGGCACCTTTCCACAGTTCCACCCAGTTCCACACCATTCTGAGTTGATGAAATCATGAAAGATGTTACGATTAAAGAAAACAAGACACCACCCAAATCCCTCCTCACAAAATGTAATGTTACCCTGTTCATATCATGGTCCTCAACTTCCCAAGAAAGTTAAGTGCGCCTTTGGCCATCAAAGATTGTCCTTTTCTTATAAATGTTTTCCTTAATTATATTTGTATACAGATCAAATTGAATTGAATTGAATCAAATCCATCAATGCTACCAAAATTATAATTTTTTTTAAAAAAAGCAACCCGCAATATTATTGGGACATTGCTGTGATAAAAATATATCTAATATTCAGCTAAATATATGAAAGTTGCTTTAATATTTGTAAATTCTACAGATTATAAATTTTATATATGTTTAAAAGAACTTGTATATACCATATTTTATCTAATAAATATTATGGAGTTTGATGTAATATGATTTTTTTAAATCTTACGGATTAAAATGGATAAAGGTATTAAAGTATCCCTAGAGAAATCCATAAGACTCTTTATCTTTTTAAAAGTATTTAAAAAATAAGAAAAGAAATTAAGATATAGAATATGACTTGTTTATCTCAAAGATTCTTATTATCAGATTGATAGAATGTGCCATGTTTGAACACATGGGTTTCTCCCTTAAGAAAGGAGCAAAAACAAATTTGAAGCTATTTGTACTGAGAAAAAAAAAGTATCCTGGCTGAAGCCCACACCAATGAATTTTTCAAGCAAGCAATTACCTGTCCGTTTTGGCATAAGCTTATTGTCCTCTTCCAGGCCCTTTAAGTCATTTCAGATGGACTATTATATTACTGAAATACAAGTGACACAAGGCACTAGTAAAATTATGACACTCTACTTCATTGCACTATAATGGCCTTTCTTTGATATTTATGAAGTTCTGAAATGTGATTTCAAATTGATCTATGCCTAATCAATTCAGTAATTAAAAGTCAAGTAATTAATCAACTAAAGAATTCTTAATTAGTTGACAGCATGAACTTAACAAATGGATAACATTTCATAAACCATCAGTGCACACAGTCTGCTTACTCTCATATTATAATATCCACTCTGAGCTGAAAAGTTTGCTGAGATCATTCAGACTTGAATTTGTAAGGTGAAAATTGATAATGATCAAACCATGTAATTTTTCTCCCACTTTTCATAAATTGAGGTTCTTCCCCTACCAGGAATATATAGCAAATCCATTTTTGCTATTTGTTATAGTTCTGACCAGTTTCTGTGCCAAAAGAGAAAAACATTAATTAAACATTAATTGCTGAGAGAAAAGCATTAATTAAACATTAAATAATTCAGTTTTGGCCTTGCTGCTTTCTAATCAACATTCATCGGGTAAATGATTTTGTTGCAATTTTAGATTGTGTGTAACTAGGCAGAAGACAATTGATGCATTCATGTGACATTACTGATTTCTCAGAGGCACACTGTTTCCAGACCTAATTCAAGTTGTTGGTACTGATCTTTTAATGATTGGGTTAGTGTCCAAATGTTTTCCAATATTGTTGGCGTAGCTGCAATACATGCCAGGTTAGCTTTCTTTTCTTTACTTATTCCTCATCTACCATTATAAACTATTGGCTTTGTCTGAAAGTCACCATGCTTATTTGTCTGTAAGTGTCAGGACAATTAAAATAGTAAGTTCTTTACATAAAAATATGAGGAAGCAAAATAATTGCTTGAAAGTCCAGTAGCATGATCTTGTAAAGTTACTAGGTAATTCATAAACAGAATATTTATATTATGAAAAAATGGGCATTGAAGATCAAAAATTTTTAAAACTTTGGCCAACATTTAATCACTTTAGGATCATATTTATCTTAGAAGCATACAAAAAGTCTTGAAAGATTGTGATATCATTGCTCCTCCTCAGGCAGTTTTCTCTGTCCTAAAGGATGGTTTATGAATTCTGCCTTCTTTCTTTAGTCCAGGCTTGTATGCTAAGATCTGTGTTCTGAAATACTACTCAAGTGTCTATCAAATCAGTTAAACTAGCAAGCATAGGAGATAGAGACATCTTGGTGGTGGTCCACTTAGCATAGCATACCTTATTTGATAACTTCAGTGCTGAGTACATATAAAAAATAACAACTTTATATGACTGTGCTGTAAAAAAAATTCTTTCTGGATTCTGGAATCCACATAATATTCACTTCTACTCAGAATAGACTATATCTATGCTGGGTTGATGGCAAAATTCCATGATAGAGACAAATTCAAAGCTTTGTTAGTTCACTTCAGCTAGGGAAAATGTGGAAAAATATATATTTTTTATTTTTTCTACATCCCATTCATCATAATGGGACAAAAAATTGCTATCCCAGTTTCAAGGCTGTCATCACTGGGGTCCCGCTCAGTATCAATGAGATGGTAATGATGGTGATGATGATGGTGATGATGATGGTGATGATTCCAATAGGGGAAAAAAAAAGTATCTGGGTGGATCCGGAGAACGACAATGACAGAGCTTTCAACTGCTAATATCAGAGAGACGGCTGATGGCACATTCTTCTAGCAGGATACCTTGTCTGCTATTTTGGATTGCCTCCCAGAGAGTAGAAAATTGCTCTTTCAATTGTTCTTACAATGCAGGATACATTTTAATCTCCTTAGAACAAGTCTTACATTTATGTTTTGTTTATTGTGAAAAACGTCTTTGTTTCAGAGTCAGTCTTTTAATTAGTCTTTATTCTTTCAACAGCATCTGGTTCTTAATGACCCTCAGTTTTAAAAGTGAAATTTCAACTCAAATAAATCTATGACTAAAAATGCTCAATTCGCTTCAATGAATGGTAATGGTTCCTTTAGGGGGAGCCATTTGAACCAAAAAGAGTAAAACAGTCCAAAGAAACATGTAAGAAATAAGAAATTAAGGAAACCTGTAGCCATTCTTAAGTAACAGAAGCAGGGGGGAAAATGAATATAAAAGGGATGTATGGTGCTGAGTACAAAATAAAGATCTGTGTTTAAAAATCTTTTCATATGGCACAAGGGCCTAAAAGGAATTCATCCTCAAAGACCCACATTTTTATTTTGTTCTGGCAACTAGCTTTGAACCATTAAAAGAAACCCTGCAGCTGTAACTGCTCCAATTATAGTAATAAATTATAATACAAGAATTCACAGTACTGTTCATTGCTACTTAAACTAGACCATTTGTGTCATTTGGTATGTCACACAAATATTCCATTTTCTCTCACAGAGGTCTATCTTTTAAGCAGAAAAGTAAAAATAAGTTTAGGCTATGTATATTATCTTTGAAATTACTGAAAGGATGAACACGCATATAAGTTTTCCTTTTTTTTTAAGTGTGTATGTGTGTGTGGATGTATTACCTCTTTTCTAAATATGTCTTTTTAGTTGAGCTAAGATTATAGTTATAGATCATTTGCTATTCATAAACATGCATTTCCTTTAAACTTAATTATTTGAATAATAATATTACAAATGAGGAGAACAAAGTCTTGCAGGAATGTTCTGTGCCAATTTGCTTTCCTTGCAGTGTGAGAAGCCACTCTAAAACTATTTTCATGTTTTGGGAATTTGGGCAAAGACTTTGAAGATCTCTGTGGATGATCAATCTTTCTGCACAGTCATCAATTTTTACCCTTTCATAAGCTTTCTTGGGCTATAATGACAAGAGAGAGAGAGATGCATTTATAGAACGTAGGTGGTAGAAGGACCAAGAGCTGAAACAATCATTAGATATATTGATGAAGGAAAAGAATAAATAGATAAGAAAACATACAATAGTCTTTAGCAGAATTTGTGTTCCTTACTCCTCTGCTTCCTGTCCCATCCCCACCTCCTTAAAAAGAATTTAATGGCAAAGGAAAAGAAACCTGTTCCCATGAAAATAATAAGGATGACTTTCATAGTAAAAAAAATATCATCATAGGAAGTGGTAAAACTGTGCCTCTGAGCATTATGGCTTCCATTATTATTTCAACAGCTTGCACAGCCCTAAAGTTTAATAATAACAATTATAAAGTGTAGTATCATGTCTGTGCTGCTGTTTTTTTTAATTGTTTTTGAAAATGTTTCTATTAGTTTTGAATTGATATTTTAGTCTCCTCTATTAAACTGAAATATATATTTTTTAATCTGTTGTATATGCTATTTTATCCTGTTGATATTTGAAAACCATTGCTGGTACAATATTTTTAAACTATGTTTTTCCTAGATGACAATTATGTAATACTGAATTCTATATTATCAATATTTTATGAACATACTTGACAAGAGGCATATAGGTACACATAAAATATGCACCTATCCATCCATGAAAGAACCAATGGAGAAGGATGTTTGCCTTCATATCCTGTTTATGGACTTTTGAATGCACTAGATATGATAAGATGATGGACTGGAAATGTATCCTTGGTCAGATTTACAAAACTATTCCTTAGGTGGTTTTTCTCAATCTACTTGGCATGCTATCTTCAAACATTATTTTGAGTAATTATCAGTAAGTTTCCACATTCTCCTATTTACAACACTCAGAGGATGGATCAGGGAGTTGCAATGGAACAGTGACAAAGAATGGAACTTGGGAGATTATGAAGCAGGAAACATGTCTTCCTAACTTAACTTAGGAACACAACTTGTTTTCCAGAATTTTGATTGTAGGCAAAATAATTGAAAGAATTATTAGAAGCACATACCTAATTGAACAAGGCTCATGCTATAGTCCACAGGCAGATGGCTAATGGCACAGGTGTACAAATTGTCAACAGGAGAATTATTTAGATGGAATAGGAACTGGACTGAACCATCATCCAGCATCACAACTGCATCTAAATAGACCTTTAAGTGGGTTTTCAGAAACCAACCTCTGAATTTATAGGCTCTACACTTGTTTTGACTAAGTTGGTGGGTATTCATGTAAAACACTTTGAGATTTTAGATATTTTCTAGGAAAAACAAAATTAGGCACATAGAGGAAAACAACTGCTTATGACATTTCTTGCCTGCTTTGAAATCTTAATTCCCATCAATGGCTTAAAAGATTACTTCTAGTTATTGCATTTCCCATTCTTAAAACTTAGACAAAATTCCTATGCTCCTGAGGTTCATATGTGATTGCTACTTAATCATACACTTGTATTCACTACCCTTACACAAAAGGGAAATATCAGCAGGCTTGGGAAAAACTCTTAAAGTTAATCGGGCAACTGAAAATAGCCCACCAAGGACTGACAATATTCAGGTGCTACAGAATACTGATGGACTATTGAGGAAAACATAGAAATGTGAAAGAATATTGTGCACAAGAGAAAGTCTAAATGGAACAGAAAACAGGAATATTCCACAATAATATCTGGAAAGCTACCTTCATATATTCATATACTCAAATGGGCCTTCTATATTTGGGGTAATGGAACA
This sequence comes from Liasis olivaceus, assembly GCA_030867105.1. Lineage (NCBI taxonomy): Eukaryota > Metazoa > Chordata > Lepidosauria > Squamata > Pythonidae > Liasis > Liasis olivaceus. The sequence continues at coordinate 80,030,074 of CM061352.1, read as the reverse complement.
TGAATATCTGCATGTCCCTTTTTACTATATGAACATATAATTATGGGATCTGTTTTCCCTGAAAGTTTATACTGTTACAGACCTATTTTCTCAGCAGTTTGTACTTACAAAAGGCTTTTTCTTCTGGTACATCAGAGGACTATGGTACAGAATTTTGAATCAGATGAAATGCTGGATGTAACTGATTAAAAACATTCCAGTGTGAGACAGTTGTTACGTGGAAGATGAGCAAATATTCAGTTTCCCAAAAACTCAGCAACTGCTTGGAAAAACAAGCCATAATACAAGCAATAGTTGACATAATAATAAAAGAGGAGTCTCTTTCCATGTGAGCAAAAGGCAGTATCATGAAGAAAAACATATATCTTAATAGGCTTTCTATGACATATATTTTTATTACCTGAGGTTACCTGAAGGACCGTCTCATCTCCGTTATATCAACCCATCCCACCCATCAGGCAGAGAGGTCAGGCAGAGAAGGCATGTTGCAGACCCCATCAGTGAGAGAATGTCAGCTAGCAGGGCCCAGGAGAAGAGCCTTCTCTGCTGTTTCCCCCACCCTTGGAATATTCTCCCCACAGAGGTTTGGCAAGCCCCTACCCTCCCAGCTTTTCAGAAAGGATTAAAGACCCAGTGTGCATGAGGCAATATGAGCTCTAACCATCCCTGAGGGTGGTTAGTGCCCTGACAATGCTCCTGAGTTATTCGCCAATTTTCCATCTTACTTGGAATTTATTTATTACGATTTATACTCTATTTTAATTGATTTCGTCTCTTCTGTAAACTGCCCAGAGTCATTTCAACAAGATGGGCAGTGAGAAATTGGCTGATAAATAAATAAATAAATAAATAAATAAATAAATAAATAAATATTTGCTTAAGACACAGGAAAAAAGCAGAAAAAAATCATCTTGAAAAGTTAATTTATACTATTTAGAAGACTGCCAGCATGTCACTGTTATTGAAATATATCAAACTCAGATTAACAAGGTCAGGAAAAGATTAGCTTCCTTGTTAAGTACATAATAGGTCATTTGAAATTAAAATTTTCAGACCACTCCCATTCAAGAATATCATCATCGTAGTCGTCGTCGTTATCATCATCTCTAGCATTGGTGTTATCATCTTCATTATGCATAGATTTACTTGGTATTTTTAGCTGTTTGTCCTGTCTTCAGATACTTTATTTTTCAACACTGTTAATAATGTTTGTTGTTGTTGATTATGATGATGATTACAACATTTCTATTCTCAAAATGAGAGCAAACTCTTAGTGTTAGACAGGTACATTCAGAAGGAAACCTGGTTGAGTTTAATGGGTCTTATTCCTTCAAAATAATATTGCAGTCAGTAAAACAAGTCATATGTAGTTTATGAGTATATAGAACCAAGATAGATCCATAAGTTAAAACAGTACTCTTTCACCTATGAATTTTGAATTGATTACAGTATAACTTTTCAGTAGTAGAAAAGCTTATAAACCTCTTTCAGATTTTGGATGGATTTTCCCTGACTCTCCTTCATATCAAAAAACTAAGAAAATTTTCATAAAGACTCACACACTATTTTTTTCTATATTCTGAACAGTGAAAATCTAAATAACCATTAATAGGTGCTGCATTGTGTCAGTTCTGGGTTTAAACGATTTCCCTAAATAATTCAAAAGAAGAACTAAAGTGTTAAAATTAGGGATATACTATTTTGCTTTATCTTTTCTGAATTTGCATCCAGAACTCCTTTGTTTGGGAGCAAATTCATCGAAAGTATTAAGATTGCAAACTTGTACACATAACTCATGCAAATTAGTTCTGAGCATATATGTCTAGAATATTAGGATAGACTCTTAATATGCTTCTATGATCACAATATAAGTAGTAAATCTGAGCAGTCATTACACATTTATTTCTGTCTCCAGGGAGTTAAGGGCAGCATGGTACATAATGTAAACAAACACAACATATTTTATTAGTTTTAGGTAGGTTAACATAAAAAACTAGCTTTATTTCTCTTTTCTTTTTCTTCAATTGATTATTGTCCTGACAGTATTTCTAACAATATACATTAACAACCAAAAACAAGATTTACTTGCTTAGAAATAGCTTCTACAAGTGGAGAATTATGTTAATATGAACCCATAGAACTGTATTTATCATGCTTGCCTTTATTCCAAAATACTCCTAAAGCAATAAAGCAGGACAGAAGTAGAGGTGATGTTCAACCTATTTCTGACAACAAAAACAACCCTATTTTAGTTCCCTTCCCTCTTCCTGTATCATTTCAGAAGAATTTTCTCTCAAATTTGCCAAGGAGTTGGAAACATATGCTCTTTATTAATGCTGTGCCAACAATTTGTTCTAATTTTTACAAAAGAAATACCATTAAATCAAATTATTTTAATTTCTTAACAAAACAATGACTGAAATTCTGGTGTGTATCTCATGAGATTCTCACACTTACCTTATTTCTAAAGTTGCTGAAGATTGTGTAAGAATGTTCTTTCTTTTATCTCACAACCATCTCTCTAATGTCTACCAGTTCCTTGACCTTCCAAGCCCAAAGTAAATATCTAGGGAAGAGAACATGAGACAATTGTTGCCAGAAAGGTTGTTCAGATTAAGAAGTAAGCACAACTGAGAGCCCATAGAGTTTTTGAAAGAGGTATGACAATAAATTCTCCATAATTTCTACCATCTCATAGCAATAAATGTTATCCCAACACCATATCAAAATTGTAACTAAACTAATAGATCCTGAGAATGGGACTTATTAGAACATCTCACAAGAGCGTTTTCCTCTCTGGTCAAAAGCAGGTCTGCCCCTTCATCTGGAAGACCGTCAGAACGAGGCATATGGGGTGGCTACTGTTGCAGCCAAAGAACTTGAGTACAAGCAGGCTTGAAGCTATTATTTCAGAATAAACATCTGAACAGAATTTTGTAACTGTCACCCATAATGATGATATCCCCATAACTACCTCAGCCAGGGTGAAAAGCCTATATACAAAAGCATAACTCTTTAATGATCAGCTAGAGACTGGTTGATAGGCCATTGAGAGTATGTGCCAGTGACTAGATCAGTGAGGCAGCAATTTATGATGGCAGTCCAGTGTAATGGAAGCCATCCTCCTTCCTGAGACTTTAGGACTTCTTGGGCCAGCTCTAATGATACTTTATTACCTCTGCAGGTCTTACAGAATAAGGTCTATACTTTAAACCCACTATCTAATCTGCAAAACCATTTTGCCTGACCATTGCAATCTCATCCACCAAGCCAATAACATTCTAGCTAATCTACTCTTACTTTACTATACTTTCTGTTTCAAATTGCTGCCTGGTCATGAGAGGAGATAAGTAGAATTCCATATGGACCAGCATGTGGTCCATCATATCTAATTGCCTTCTCTTCTTTTTTTTTTTTAAATCACAATAGTGAGTTATAGGATTTTGATTAAGGAAGCTATCTGCAAAAAAGTACCAAAGGTATCATCATGGCAATCACATTAGGAGCTGCACTATTAGACATCTAATCTCTTACACTTCCATAATGAAAGCTTTTAGATATGTATACCTTTTATTCAACATAGCCCCAGTTTGCTTTCGTTCTTGAACTTTGCCAAGCAAATACAAGTTGCATATAATGACAATGACCCTTAAAATAGAGCAGCTTTTGATTCAGGATCAAGGAATACAGAAAAAAAAAAGGGGGGGGGGCCCAGCTTATCCCTTCCCTGATGAAGAAACTGCTTTGTGAAGCACAAGGCAACAGAAAAACAATACCATTGAATCACTGCCTTGTTGGTTTTCTGCAGTTGTGCTAGTAAGGGAATTGGTATTGATGATTCATTACCTGTATTGTTAAGTTAATATTTTGGTGAAAGAGTCTTATCACTAAAACAGCAATAATAGGAATATTCCAAAGTAGAGAAGCAAAGCAATTTTAGAAGTTAGAAGGGAATGACTGTAAAAGAAAATGCAAGCAGCATTCTTGCATGTGGTAACAATATAATCTCATTTTTGTAAGGTATCAAGCCAATGTATGTTTTACATTTAATTAATAAATATGAAGAGGGAAATGCATGCTCTGATGTAATCAGATATGGATGTGCTTTGTCCAGACTGGTTGGAGAGATGCTATAAGGAAATTTAATTATAGTGCTTTCCATGAGAAGGTGCTTTCCATGGAAGCTCCTTGGGTGCTTTCCATGGAAGCTCCTTGGGTGCTTTCCATGGAAGCTCCTTGGGTGCTTTCCATGGAAGCTCCTTGGGTGCTTTCCATGGAAGCTCCTTGGTTGACTTTGGGTCAACCATTTAATTTTAGCATAGAAGAACTTCAAAGATACTATGCTTGTTGAGGTCATGGAGTCAAACAGAATCTAATAAATGAATGAATAAATAATCAATCAATCAATCAATCAAAATAAATGCTAACTAGTTGTGGCTGAAGCAGCTACACTCTGTTTTAAATATCTTTGCCCACTACTGTCTCTTAAAGGATAAAATTGTCTTCTACCTCTTTTGTGGATGGTGAAAAATGGAGTGTACCTCTGAGGAGGAAGAGCACATATATTGTATTGAAGGAACAATTGTTTTTTGGTTACAGAAAAGAGGAACAGAACACAATAGAAAAAAATAGAACTATTATAGGAATTTTGAACTATGGAGTGGGAAATTCTAGGGCTTTGATTTCCTGTTAGAATTTTGGAACCTTAGGATGGAAACTGGATTATTCTTAGTCTATGCAAATGGAGTTGTATTATTGTTTGAGAAAACCACACTTTTCTGAGGGGGCAGCAGTGCTGGAAATAGTCGTCTCTTTTCACAAATGGTGGAACATTAATGGGATTAGACACATCCCTGTACTTAGGTCTACATCTACAGTTTTATCTACATAGTTGCATTTTCCCCCTCATTAAGCCTGCCTCAGGCAATTACATGGGCTGGGTCCTGGCTGCTGGTTGTCAGTTTCATCCCACTTGGGTTGGGATGAGTAATATTCCTTTCTTTTCATCTTGAAACAATTAAAGGGGCTTTGCTTAAGGGCAGAAATAATTCCTTCAGGTCTGACAAGATTAGGAAAAGTGGTGAACTGGACCTGGTCCCTGTTGTATTTACAAGGTCAGGAAAAATGTCCTAGAAGTAGGCTTTATTTTTGATGGCAACAATACTTCTTAAGCTAGCTTGTTGCCTGCAGGTGGATTTTATTTTAGTTATTTTTTAAAATAATAATTTTATTGAAATTTACAGATACAAAGATAAAAAACTAATACAAACTAAGAAAAATATAAAGAAGAAAAATAAAAAAGTGCAGAGAAAAATAAAAAGAGATAAAAGATAAAGAAAAAATATGTATAAAGAAATGACTTCCCCCTCCATCAAGATAAATACAATTTCAGTAACTTTTCACTTTGTCTAATGCTTCAACAAAAAAATATATATCTTCTTCCTTTATCACATCTCTTAATTTTAAAGCTTTGTCATTCAACCCTAGTCAGCAAAAGTCTATTAAGAATTACCAGAAGTAACAATACACACACACACACACACACACACACATATATTGACCTTAATCAAATAGAATTTTATTTTAGTTCTGATGAAGGGGAAGGGTACCCTATCATATCTCAAGGCATCATGATTGTGTAGGAGGTATGAAGGAGTGTAAAGTAAAATTTAACAGCTAGTCTTACCTACTACTGCATATAACCTGGAGCAGCAACAGCATCTTGTTTTTCTTCAGGCAGGAAAGTCTCCCTGGTTGGTGCACCCCACACGCTGTACTTAAACTGAATCCAGCAGTTTGTGGCTCAATGTGTTGTGGGAATCCAACCATTATCTTAGCATGTCGTGATATCCAAGTCACTATACTAGACCAAAATTTGGCTTATTGTTAGAATATAGCAATTATGTGACCAGGTTTAATTTGTTACATGACCCAGGCCCCAGGCAACATTCATTCTGAGCTTTCATCACTAAACATTAACAATTTTCTGACTTGCTGCTAGTGCTGAGAAAAAATGTGACAGGAAAACAAAGAAGCAGACATTTATTGAATGTCTCCCCAACATCTTTGCCATAGCATCAGTCCAGGTCCCAACTGTAAAACATTGTCATTTTGTGGGTCCCAGGAGGCATGCCTTCTCTGTAGCTGTGCCAGCCCTAGGGAACAGCATTCCCCCAAGGTTTATATAGTCCCAAACCTATCAACCTGCAAAAACATTAACTCTGCAAAGTGTTAGCCAGCTACCTTCAAGGATTTTGCTACAATATATTTTTGAAATCCCCGTTCATTTCTTTTAAGGCAGGGATAGCAAGGATGAACTACACCCAGCACCTTCCAATTTTCTATCCAGGAGCCTATGAAGGGGCTCTACTTCGTGTTTTATTCCAATTTAAACATAACATCTTTCAAAAACTGTTTAAATGGGTGTTACTTTTCCATGTGCCTGACACTGAAGAATGCCTGTTTACTTGCCTTTTGTGTGGTGTTCTTTCCTGCCTCTGGTTACTAAGGTATGGGATGTCCAACAGTAATGTCTATATTGAGCCACAATAAGGTCAAAATGACAACATCTGTACCATAACATCATCATATAAATGAAACAATTATGCAATTTATGTCAGTTGAATCTGATGTTAATATATAATGTCATTATCATGACATATGTGTGGTCATTTGCCCTCCTTGCCCCCTGTAGATGCCTATGGTGCCAGGAAAATAAGCATAGCTTGTTAATAAACATGACCCTTCCTAGATAACCCCTTCATCATTAACTTTGGTGGGACTGCCTAGGTCAGATAGGACACACTGGCAAAATTTGACCTCTTCTATGTAGCAATCAGTTGTGTCAAGTTTGTGGTCTTCAGGCAATATTCAATGTTAATAGTCAGAAAAGGCAGCAGAATAGGGAGCACACTGAAATAGACCTGTATGTAACACCTGTTAGAAATGCCTCAAACTATATTTTCTTCAGATCATGTGGCAGCACCTGTGTAAGTCCAGGAAAACACACAGCCACTTTAAGGTATTCCTGACCGGTGCTATGAATGCACCCATACACACCCCAAATCTTATTTTGCTCTTCAAATCCAGATCTCTGCACAGCACTAACACATATCTTGATACTCACCATATTTTTTTTTTTCCATGTGGACCAGGTCTTCCAATTAGTGACAAAGAGGGGGCACATTCAACACTGTGGTGTCAGAGCTTATATATTTCCAAGAAAAATATGTTACTACAATTCCTGTGACTTAGAACTTGAATGTGCAAACAACCAAACTGCATTTATAGAGATGGACAAGACCCTTTCTGCAACCTTCTTTTATTTATTTATTTTTTTTCTTCTTCTTCTTCTTAAATGGTATATTCCTAGAAACTGGCCAACTGAAATTGGCAAAATCAATCTCAAGTCTAGGATTAAATTAATTCTGGATCTCTATTCAGTATATTTTTTATAGAATCCATCAGAGAGGACTTAGAAATAGTTAGATGCATTTTAAAATAAAACAATATATGAACTTAACTACAATTGTTTAGACTTAGCTATATAATGTTATCAGACATCATAATTGGTTATACATACAAGACAATTTCCTGAGATTCCACAGTAGGGACATGTTTTTCTTCTCTTCCACCCTGTTTTGTTTTTGTTTTTAAACTAAGTTTGTTGAGTGGGGTTTTCTTAGAAAGCTAGCAAGGGTATTGAGCAGGGGAGGGGAATAATAGAAGTGCCACAACTTACACATTTGTGCCAGACATTGTGATGCAAATATATAATTGTGGCATTTATGTGAAAATGTATCACACATATGTCATCATTTTGATGTCATCATGATTTGTTATGGATGCTGCTAGAAATGGTAGTAGCTTCCAAGGCGAAAAACCAATAAACTGATCAATCAATGCCCTGGATCAAGTATCTTCTAGGTGATTCCTACAGTAACTGTTTAACATTTGGGAGGCTGAATGTCGAATTAAGTAAGGTTCATCTCAGCATACCTGAATGCTCTTTAGAAGAATGGACTAGCAAGTGAGGAGGTGAGGCTGGATACATAACATAATCTGATTCCCTTCTACAACCAATTAGACTGAAGGACAGAATCATGCATGTCAATCATAGTACAACCCAGTACAACTCTAGAAAAGTACAAGCTCCTGGAGAAGCATAAAAGCTTTTAGATTGCAGGAAAATGATACCAGTGCAGTATGCAGTATATCTATGGTATGGGTATGCAAAAAAAAAAAAAAATCATTTAACTGGTGAACTGCAGTTCCTTCAATCCTAAAACAGTAAAGATTTTGTCTTCTTTTTCAAAGATACTAAGAATGTAGAACGGATGTACAATTGCACAAATGTCTTAATTTCCATTCCAGACAAGTCCATTATGAAGTTAACAATAACAACAAAAAACCTGCTTTCAGCTTTGCAATTTTCAAGATACTCAGTGAGAAGTGTAGAATAAACTGTGATGGGGAATGCAGAAAAAAAAAGACAGGAAGGAAGGAAGGAAGGAAGGAAGATATGTGATACCATCTTTCTGTCTTGCAGAAAGCAATAATACACAGTTAACATACAGAAGTTTTCAAAAATCACAGTGGTATTAGTTTTTATTGCAGTTTTTATTGTTTCACTTAGCTGTTTGATTCCCTGAAAACAGCCGAAGTTTTGCAATTATAATTCTGGGATTTCTGAGTTAAGTAACATATTACTAACAATAGGCATGTAGAAACAATGGTTTGTAGGTCTAGCCTACATATACAGGAAAAGAGATAGTAAAAAAATCTTTAGGTGTTAGACATCCAGGATAACACCACTTCAAACTCAAAGTAGGGGATTTTTTTTTTTTTACATGTTCCTCATATTCTGCCAAGCAAAAGCAAACAATCTAGTAATTCAGCGCAGGATTCTACTTAGCCATGCTGCTTTAGTTTTCCCACTGTTACAGAGCTGGAATTAGAAGCAGAGCAAGTACCCCAAAATATATTATTGTATAGGGATGGCATAGCTAACAGTCTCCATAGAATTGGTGACTTTGGGGTAGCTGAATTTGAATTCTTGTTAATTGCTTTTAGCATTACTTTTTGTGGGAATCTGTAGCCCTCAGATGTTGCTAAATTACACTCTGCTGCATTCCTCACCATCTGGGGCTGCTGAAGTTGTAATTTAGGTATACTTAGAGCATATACAGACTACAGCATTAAAGTACTTTTCTCCAGTCTATGAACTGACAGGGAACTATGCCAGCTTTCTGATCAGAGTTCTTTCTCAACAATGAAACCAGGGAGCAGTTCTGTCCATCCATCTGTGCTGATGAGCTGTTTAAGGCCACCAAATGATAGATTCCTTGGCTTTGTTTCTGACCAACACAATACTGTGAGTCACCTGCTATAGAAAAAGAAGTACCAGTTGCTCTTCTTACTACAGAAAGGTGTTTGGAAATGTGTGAAGATCCTTTAAAAAGCTTTGAGGTTTCTCTTGGGGTCACAAGGTTTCTTGCTCTGCTCTCAGTCCTGACTCTGATGTGTTCTGCTGAGAATTCTTTAAAAACAGCTTTCTGTTTCCTTTTGGCCTGCTTTACTTCTGAACCAAGTACCTTTTATCAAGTTCTTAATCTTGGAAATACTATCAGTATAACAATAAACTTGTTTTGTTTATAATGCCAATGATCACAATAGCTTATAAAACAAAATGCATTTTTTTTTGTTTTCTTCTTCAGATATAACTTTTTGTGTTTCCAGGATCAAAGTCTATTTTTCTATACAACTTCTTCAAAAATAGATTTATAACAGGCCTAACCGCTCTCTCCCTTTAACTTACCAAAAATGTGAAATCTTTCTCCTTCGTTAGCATAATCTTTTCTGTCCTCAAATTCCAAACTGTGAATTGGAATGATGCCAGAACTGAATTTTGCAAACAATGCTGCTGCTGCCATTTTTCAGATGAAAGAGAGAAAAACACAAAAAAGAGGCAGAGATAGGGAAAGACTCCTAGAAATTATGCACAGCTCATTATATGGCACAGCATGATTATTAGTTGGATTAATTATTGCTTTTATCTGTTGAAAGGAAGCCGGATTGATAGCAGTGCAAAGTTGGGAAGAATTTGATGTTCCATTAAATGAAGGAATACTAATGATTATTCCAGTTTTCAGTATTTACTTCACAAAGCTGGAGGCCTGAGGGTGAAGCCCTCAATTGCCCACTACATCAGTTCCTCCAATGTATATTTTAGTTAATGTTGTGGCGCACTAATGCAGACAAGAAGGTCAGTATATTGTAGAGTTAACTTAAGCAAAATCTCAATCCATGTGTTTTCTTTATTTACTGATGGAGTTAGTTTAGGACACTGTACAGCAGTGTTTCTCAATCTTGACAACTTTAAGATGTGTGGACTTTAACTCTCAGAATTCTGGCTGGGGAATTTTGGGAGTTGAAGTCCACACATCTTATAGTTGCCAAGGTTGAGAAACACTGTCGTACAGAAAAACCAAAAAAACAGCAGTATCTTTTTCTTTCATTTTATTCTAGTCTTGTTTGTTTGTTTGCTGAGTCAGTTAGTCAGTTCTAAACTCCATAGCAACCCTTGGCAGCTTACAATTAAAAAATTAAAAAGAAAACAACATGTATCAAAGAAAAAGAATAAAGCTGACTAGAAGAACTAAAAGCCAAAGGACTCAACCACCATCTCCAACCAAAGGATTACCATATTCTATGATAATTCTGTCAATCAAGCTTTTCATTTTGGTCAAACTGGGCACCTATTTTATTCCCAAGTTTCAACCCCCTCCCTAAAATAATGTTCATTATCTTTTCACATAGTTAATATATATTTATATAATAATAAATACCCCAGGTTAAATTTAAAAGCAGGGTACTGATTAATACTGTACCTGTTTTATCATAGTTGTGATTATGAAAGGTATAGAGAGGTTGTTCAACTGCAAGTAATTAGATTATTGTTATAGATTTTTTTTAAAAGATGTATATACAACATAGGTCAATAATACAGTATATCAAGGGAGCCATGTCCTCAGCAGAAACACCAGGAGGCCCTAGCTGAGTTTAATCCTGCAGTACATCACTTAATTGGACAGCAACTACTTTTCCCACTAGTGAAATAAACTGTAGGCCTCTTAAATAATTTTTTGTAGCAGTAAAGAGGAATAAGTTTTCTGGTTGCTGTCTCTTGTCTTCCTCTTCCATTTCATTTAGGATTTCAAGGCAAAGCAAGTAAGATAGGTAAAACACACAAGCAGCAAGTGCCTTAAAATACAGTCTCAACTGAAATTAAATCTAAACTTTTTTTATGGTCATATGGCCAGCAATTAAAAAAAAAAAAAAATAAAACAGGTAAAAATGAAAATACAGGAAATGGTGTTAGGACAAATTTTCAGACCCAACAAGAGACAGATAGTACATATAGAGGGACAGAATTCAACAACCTAGAAATCTATATCTGAACAGTGATCTGACAGGACAAGTGCAAGTAGAAGTCCTGCTTTCTACTAGGAAATCTCTCCAGGATAGGATAAAGCAAAGTTATCCAGGATTCCTGTAGAGAGAGTACTGATGGAGTGTATGGCTCAAAGATTTCATTGAGCCATTCCCACAAGGATTTCTGTGCTGAAGAAGGAAATATTTTTGTAGCACCCCAAACAGGTTGGCCAAAGGCAATGCATCCATTCTGCCCAAAGTGAAGGCCCAGAGAAACTTCAGGACTGCAATAGAGAGGTAGGAAGCTAGCACATATCCATTTGAAAAGACCCCATGTGCTGCAAGACTGGGAGCCAGACTTAGGTTGCTTAAAAAAAAAATGTCCCAAATACACTATTTAATAATAGTTCTGGCATAATTAAAACTCAATGGGCAAAGGCTTTCCAACAAAAGTCCTAGGGAAAGAAGTTTTCCAATGACCTTTTTAGTTTGTTTGTTTGTTTTAACCAGGTTGACTTACAGTGGTGACAATGAGTGGGGCCAAATATTTAGCCAAAAATGTAAAAGATGATACAAAACAACCATGGAGACTAACCTCATCTCTAATTAAAGTGCAGCATTTTTAATGCATCTTGGAACTTTAAGGATAGCTTTGATAAACTGAGACTGAATGGCTTAAGGATGTCAAGATTTCAAATAGTACAGACTTGGACACCATAGAGGAAATAGGATGAAATGACCTTAGCTATCAAGACCTTGCAAGCTGCAGGGATGAAATGGGCTCCTTTTGAGTGGAAAAATCTCAGGATAGTTAAGAAGCTATGCTGAGCAACAGTTGCCAATTATAGAAAATGTTCTCTCCAGGATAGTAAAGCCTGGTATGGCACTCTAAGGTCTTTATAAGTGAGCACATATTCCTATTAATTTGCCAATTATGAATACTTAGGAAATAGCTCTCCCAAGATTCTGCTCATATTTGGCAGATTGGATCAAAACCTCTATCTTAAAGGGAGCCATTAATTAAATGCCAGAACCAGAAAGAAGGCTTGAATTTAGCAGCTGCAGTTGCACTCTCTTTCATAGAGATCTAAGTGTTGCTACTGACAGCAGAGGAGCTGTCCCAGTGAAGTTAGACTCTTCAGTAATCCATGAAGTACAGTCTAGTTTATTTAGAAGAAACAAGTGTGTTTTGGTCAGGTGATTTATTTTGTGGCTGAAGTGATTTTATGGAGAACAGAGATGGAGACATTTGTCTTCCCAGTGAGGGAGAAATGTTCATCTTGAGAATCACTGTTGACTTTAACAGCTTTGTTGACCTGAGATCACTTAACTCTCTTTCCCAGACAATGTTGCTTATCCAGATCTGACATACTGGCTTCAATAAAAGCAGGAAGTCTTTCAGAGTGTTTTCAAGCAAAAGTCTCTAAGTCACTTAACCAAGTTCTTATTAATGAAAGCCAATTGCTCAATCACCAAAATGACTCTTTCAGTTGTAAGGCGACATTGTTTACCCATAAATTCATTTGAGCCAACATATGGGAACAGCCTCTCCCAGGAAGGGGTGAAAGCAATTGCCAGCTTCTGCTGCTGATGTTCAATGATTTATTATTCCAAAATGGGAAAATTCTGTATAGCCATTGTGACCAATGACCATTAATACATTTATTCTAACATCACCACTCAAATGAATTTGATAAATCTTTTTTAAAAAACCTTTTAAACTATTAGTCATTGTATTCCTTGATAGCCAATTCAACAACTTGTGTGAAGAGAAGACTGCCTTAAATCTGTCCTAAATCTACAGCCAATATTCCCTTCATGTTGCTGCAACCTTTGCAAGTTTGGGGTTATGAAGTAAATATTATGAGTTAATAACATCAGGACAAATAATGTCACTGGAGTGATGAAAGGACAATTACTTGAAGATATTGAAAGGGACATCAACAAAACAAGCTATAGGAAGTACTCTGTATTGGGCCCAATTAACTGTTCTGATTCAAATCACTTTGAATTAATAAAGCACCACAGAATCACTGGAAGACATTAGCATTAAATGATGTCTGTTATTTCCTTAGTGGATTTGAAATTGCTCAGCTGGATGTGGATCACCATTTTTTGTCAGATTCATCTTCTGTGAGACTTTGAACATTGCTTCCTGGGACAATCTCTATTTTTTAAAACAAAATATCTGGATCTTTACTTTCCTTCTATTTCCCTCCCCATTACAATTATATTTATAATTATGCTTATAAATATATAATTACAATACTGTTATAGTGTTATTCTAATGCTATATTTATAGTATTATTTACAACACAAAAGGTTCAGATGATATTTTTTAAAAAATACCAGGAATTCTATTTATTGTTTTAATCATAATCATAAAAAGCTATTTCTGGGTAACTTCTTAAGAATGCATGTAGTCTCAGAAGTAGACATAAAAGGTGCCAGTAAATGATATGAGTTCATGCCAAACTGATTTCAGTCCAGTGTCATTTTGGGTGTTGTTTCTTTTGATGCTGCAACAGATGAAATTTCCAGTATTAGGCATGCTAAATTATCACCCTTTTTGCCAAAAGCTTTTGAAAAGGTTTGTTACTTCTTTATATTTTTGCTGGGAAATTTTAAAAGAATCTATATTCTTCATTTCCTCCTTACAGTCAATCATTGGTTTCAACAAAGATCCAATAATTCACTATTATGTTAAAATAATGAAATAGGTTTACTTAGTTATCTGAACTAAAACCACTAATTAAAGAAATTGGGCACACTGACATTAAAATTAGCTGCAAATAATTTAAAGAAAACTGATTTTAATGGATCCAATACCTACTTTCACAGCCAGGTCGTGTGGTCATCAGTCACAGTATGGTTGATTTGGACCAAATAATTGAATCAGATTGTTTGCCTTTCAATCTGAGGATTCCATGGTCTTGTGTAAATGGACATAAAGAGTTGTTTGTTTGTTTTCCTGAATTGAATTAACTTTCTAAATTGGATCAACTTGATTCATAATTCAGTTTGGAAATCTGAACCAAATCAGTTCAGAGATTCAAATTTAATGTTTATTCAAATCAAATTTGACTTCATGTACACACTCCAGTGAAAAACTTCTGCAGTCTACAGCATCTAGCCTACATGTATTTATTTCACTTGCTTTATAAATCACTCAGTGTCCTAGAAGAAAAAAGCTTCGGTCTTACTCACAAGTCTAATGAGATCCAGATATTAGCCTGGAATCTTTCAAGATTTTGGCCAAGAAATGAAAACCAAGTTTTTTCCTTCCCCCTAAGAAGATTTACAGTTTACATATGCTATTTAATGCCTGCTATCTACATAAATAAATATAAATGAACATGAACATGGTTGCCAACTGCTAGCAGGTTTTTATTGAAGATCATATTAGAGATTACTAATATCATCTCCATATAATAATGGAGTGCAGGCTATTTCTTGTTGTACTCAAACTTTTGTGTATAACCTAGAGACTGCTTTATTTGCCACTGAAAATTGGCAAGATTTGAGAAGGGTTTCAATAATATTTAGAATTGGTTTAGAAGTAACAAATCTTACATAGAGTAAGGGCCAGTTATCAGTAAAGTACTTGAAAGTATTTCAGAGAATCTGTGCAGATCTTTAAAGAGGGGATTCATTTCAACAAAATTTCATGGGAAGTATGTCTTCAAAGAAGGGATGTCCACATCAAAATAGCAGGAGCAACTGGCTGATCAAAACCCTGACCTTCTTTAACATGTGTTGCATCTATCACACACATGTAAAAAGGGGCAGGCTTCAATCTTCTGTTTGCACCTGCCTCTTTGACCCTTTTGGTCCTCCACCCTACAGATACCCATGATTCGAAGTATGTTGTGATGCCCTGTGGCACTTTCTTTCACTTTCAAGAACTTTTGGATGAAATCAAAATGGCACCTTGAACTAGACTGGGCCTCCTCAATATTTTGCTGTACTATGGCAGAGTGACACGCAGCCACAAGATGGAATGGGATACAGCAATATTGTCTTTCTACCATGGAAGCTTGTAAGGGCACATCAGTTAGGAAACTAGACAAGAACTTTTTGTTGTTGTTGTTGTTTCTGTTAAGGAAGAACAAAGCTGACAGTGGAGAATTCCTAAATCCATCTACGTATATACAACTGAATCCTATATGATAATTTTACCCATAAACAGCCCCTTTTGTCATATGAGAATGCTGTTTTTGTGTCTACTGATTTTTCCCCCTTCCATGTTATTCTTTACTTGCTCTTGAGCTACCTTACAATATTTCTTACCAGACTGCTCCAGAAAATATTTTTGCAGCTTTAGTCTGCAGTAAATATATCATTTTCATTCTACTTGTAGTCTTTGCTATATGTAACAACTCAAAAGCAAAGTTGATAATACCTAATAAATATTAAAAAGACAAAGGAAGGATCATGCTAATTCCATATAAGCTGCAGTATAAAACTATTTTTTTCAGGAATTCTTGCCAACCTCAAATAACCACAAAACAAACAGCTGAAGAGAGCTTTGAAGTTGTTTTATTTATCTGTGACCACAGATTATTCCCTCACAGGAGAAGACAAAATTTGCATGCCAACAAGCACTTTCATTAAGTTGGTTACAGAAATCATCTTCCCAGTCCAAACAACTGTTCTCGAACAGGTAATTGGCTGACTTGGAAAAAGAACCACCTTGTCCTTGACCGCTCAGTGTTATCACAAACTTGTTCCTTTCCCTGGGAATTGTACAGCTTATTTTGATTCCCATAAAGTCTATGCATCTAATTGTTTGTTGACCTTCTTGCCAGTACATTGTTTGTCTGTCTTATCAGCTTTCACAATGGCTTCTAGCAAACTGTCTTTTTGGAGAACTCTCTGAATGGCTTATATGCTTCTAACATGGCTCCAGTTATGTCTATTAATCTTGATTCTGGCTTCCTGAAAAATGCTGTAAAAAATTACTCAAGAGTAAATACTGTTACAAAGGTAAGCATACATAAAATGTCCAGATAACATACAGTCCCCCAAATACTGAGAGTTAAATTGCCTAAAACAGTCCATGAATAAATGTCATTTTCTGATAAAAGTTTTGTTCTGTTATCTAAGAGTGGTAGTAGAACATTGTGTGAAGCAGATGAGATTTTTTTTTTCAAAATATTTTGGTGAAACTTTGATACTGGATAAGCTAGATGAGTTTCAAATGCTTCCTCAGTGGTCTCAGATCTTCACCTTTCACCAAAATCTAAAACAACACAGTTAATTTAACTGAATTCATAATTCAATGCCCACTCTATACTTTAATTTATTATTATATTATATATTAATCTTTTTTTCCATTAGGAAATTCTACTCTCAGATTTTGAATAACTAACCACTGGAATAATAGAGCAAATGTATGTCATGATCTATAATAGGGAAGACAAACTATAGTAGAACTGAGAATACTATAACCCTGGCTTCTGTAGCAATATGTAATTGTTATCTCTCCAGAAGGCAAGCGCTAGAATTTGCATTCCTATTCGCTCTGCTCTGAGTCCCTGCAGGTCACATTTTCACTAAAGGATTACAGAATGATGAATTTGGCTCAAAGGGCTAAATATTGGTTTAACAGAACAAACTCTGTGGGAGCTATAGCTTGTTTCCTTCTATAATTGCAGTTTTTTTAGTAGTCACAAGGTGCATGTAATTAATTGCAATAGTGGTAAAACCAATCTCTGCAAGGTATAAAGATTCTATTATTATGGCTACAAATTGTATTCAAAGACTCTGAGGTCAAAACAAAGTCTCTTCCTATAACCTTACTGGTTTTGTACAGGTGAAATGACTTATTGCCAGTTTATCAGTAGTATTTTTGAAACTATTGTGAAGTTGGGTTTCTTCCTCCTCCTTCTCCTCCTCCTCCTCCATGATTCTGTTTCTCTAACAGAGGAAACTATTGTCTCATCAGTCCTCCCAGTTCCTAAGTTTCAGGATCTGTAAGGAAACCTAACTTGACAGCTTTGCAGCCCCCCCCCCCAAAAAAAGAATGATGGAACTGATAAGACCTTTGCCAGTTTTCCCTTTCAGCATGGAAAACCTGGCATAAAACAAAACAAACATTAGTTTTTTCCCTCTATTTAATTTCCACTTTCTTTATAGTAGAGAGAGAGAATTTATGTTGCTGTGGATCTACAATGCCTCAAGGTAGATCAGTGATTTTCTTTTATTTTATTCTAAGTGTTTCAAGTAATCAAAAGTGAAAAATCATCTTCACTCCACCTGAAATCTTGTCAAAGTGCCCTGAATTGGAAAGGCTAAAATACAAAGAAACTTAGGCTTGCAAAAAAAAAAAAAAAAAATCTAAAATCAATAAAAAAGATAGTTTGGATCCACCTTAACACTAAAAGAAAGAAGAAGGAAGAAGTGGGCTTACTATTACGAAATAATCAGAACAACTGACAACAGGAAGGGGATTAAAAAAAAAAATCAGTAAAGAGATAATAAGTGAGCATGTGGCTACCGTGAATAAGTTTAAATGTCCCAGCATTAGACTAGTTACATCCAAGAAACTTAAACTTATGCAGATATCATCTTGGAGCCCCTTTCTGCGATCTTTGAAAAACTATGGAACTATATCTATATCCTTCCTGAAATAGTGCTGCCGGTATTATGCAGAAGCATAGAATTATAGAATGTTATAAGGAAGAAACTTAGAGATTGTTTTGTTTGATCCCTGCCCAGTGCAGGAATCAGTACTACATGACTGATAGATGGCCATCCAGCCTGGGTTTAAACAATGCCAATCTATTTAATTGTTGAATAGCTATTACTGCTAGGATTTGTTTTCCTCACAACATCACACTTGTGTTCAGTTTATGATCCACCAAAAGACCCAAATGTTTTTTGCATGTGTTGCTGCTCACTATAATTTCTCATCATACTGGATTTATGATCCATCATGTAATCATTTTAGCACTTTTATCAGTGAGTATAGTTTGCCTATAGATACCTGGGAATATATTTCCCAGTCCTATTTGGAACTATTGAGGCTTGAATCTAAGACAATCAGCATGTAAAGTACATGATCTATTTATTGATCTATAATAGATCTATTATGTGTGAAAACAACCATTTAGTTTTAATAGGGAAAAAAAGAAAAAAAGATTGCTGGAGCTAGGAGCACTCTAAAAAAAAAAAATCAACATTTCCACTGGATAGATAAATGATTATTTTTTTTTTAATTCTAAAATGTTTTCTTTGTGATACATTTTTTGAAAGGATTCAGAGTTATCTGGAATTGAATGAAGAAATGCACACAACTATTCACCTAATTAACAGAAGCAGATATCTTAGCTTTTGCTTAAACTGAGACTTGCATTAAATTATTAATATGAAGTAAATGAATTCACCTACTATATTTGTTGTGTAACCTGAAAGTAAATTATGAAAATATGGGTAAAACTCTCAGGTATATATAGGTAAACTAAACTCATTAATAAAGTGCTAAAATGTATAGGAGTACAACAGTTTCAGTTCAATTATGCAAAGGTGAATAACTAAGGCCTCTGAAATTTTCTTCAGTTACAACTGCCAACAATTATTCTGATTATTCTTGAAAGCAGGGAAATGCAAACTGATTAAGTGATACAATCCAGTTGTCCAAATCAAATCAGCAATATGAATCAGGGCAGAGCTAATTAACACACCTATATTCTGCAATTACCTGCAATAATTTTAATAGGAAAAATGTGTTTCAACAATTTAACACATATTTTTGTGCAGTTGTATTATTTTAATTGCAAGATTTGGGTGCCCCTTTGTTCACTTTCTAGAGATATGCATTTTTAGAGATAGAGATATGATAAAAACAAGCAAACAGCTTATGGAGCTGATTAATCATTTCTGGGGCTCTCAGATTTAAGTTTTGGTTGAATGTATGTTAGTAACCAGCTGAAATTATATTTTATGCAGTTTTGTTTAGGTTTTAGACAATTGTATGATGTTTTCAAATTGCAGATTTGATTAATATTGCATTTGGTACCTTTTATGGAAGAAATTTTCCTTTAGTAAAATAAATGAACATATCAAGGAATAGAAAGCTACTAAGCATTTGCATACACATAACTAAAAATTACAATGCAAAATTTAATGTAGTGTGTAGGCATAGGGATAACTACAGTATGTCCATCTGAATAATCATTCAGAAAATAGAATTTGTTTAAAAATGAAGACTCAAAACAAGCCCTCTTCAAGTGTCTATTCTGTAAACTGTAATTAGCATTGTTCAAAAGGAATTACAAAAATAAGGTAGGGCACTCAGCAACCTGACTGAATCTGAAAAGCTTATAACATTAAATTCAGAATACCTGCTAGGGTTTATTTATTATTTGTAATATGGCTCAGAAACTGAACAAGTCAAAGATTTTATGATTAAATGCATGTAGAATTTAAACAGGACAGTTGATATGCAACAATGGGAATACCAGAGGAAGATAAATATCACATTTACTCTAATATTCCCTCAGAGAGAATTGGTATAAGATGTTTTATCATTAGTATATTACTCCAATGTTGAATGCCAAAATAGGTAATCCATATTTTTTTTAAAAAAAGATGGAAATGCAATAATCAGGTTGGATTATTTTTTCACACTTGGTGGCAATGTCATAAAGCTCAACAATCCTGGAAAATGATTCACCGTAGAATGAAACAAAATTTAAATATTGATTTTTCTTTCCTGCCAGCTGTTCTATTAAGCATTACTAAGCCTTGCATTGCAACAATGTAGTATAGAGAGTTGGCTGTGTACATGATAACAGCTGCTAGGAGATTTTATGCTTCTTACTGGAAATTACATACAATTTCTGCTTTAGAAGAGTGGCAGACCAAATTATGGAATACATATCAATGTTAAAAATAATTTTATATTTTAAAAAGTCAGATTCTGAATTTAACTTAACCTGGAAACCATTTAGGCACTATAATTCTGCAGTCCTTTACTACATCTGAAGTTTGGGTGTCTTTTAACATAAGGCATTAAAAACTTGTTGGTGTTGTTGTTGTTGTTGTCTTGGAGTCAGTTTTTGACTTCTGGTGACTACCTGGACTAGTCCCTGAAGTTTTCTTGGCAAGGTTTTTCAGAGGTGATTTGCCATTGCTTCCTTCCTAGGGCTGAGAGAGACTGACTGGTCCAAGGTCACCCAGCTGGCTTTGTGCCTAAAGTGGGACTAGAACTCACAGTCTCCCTGTTTCTAGCCTGTTGTCTTAACCACTTACACCAAACTGGCTCTCTATATGACACATACTCCAATTAACTGAGGAACCTGATAATTTACAAATGGTTGTAGTACTGCCCAGAAAATGTCATTTTCTCCCCCTGAAACCTAATTGCCATCTTAGGATTTTATGTTGAACAGGATGCAGGCAAGAGTTGCTAACAAAGGTTTATTGTTCGGATGGCCAGCTAGAGAGAAACAGTAGTGGCTGTACTAAGGAAGCAGGTGTGCATGTATGTGTGTGTCCAGGCTTTTGACTCAGTTTTTGACTGACTAACCCTGCAGTTTTCTTGGAAAGGTTTGCCATTGCCTCCTTCCTAAGGCTAAGAGAGGGTGATTGGCCCAGCTGGCTTTGTATCTAAGGAGGGATTAGAACTCACAGCCTCCTGGATTCTAGCCTAATGCCTTAACTACACCACCAAACTGGCTATATAAAATCTTAGATTTTGCCTAATCACCTACAGTAAGGACAGATCAGACAGAAATTCTTATTAAATGTTTGTTCTGATCAATTATACTTAGCAATGCTGCCTTTGATAATTATTTATTATTGAATTGATTTTAAAAATAGTTTTAAATTGCTAAATTGCTGTGAGATCATGTTTATATGCATTACAAATCTCATGTCACTTGCAAATTCTTATTTAATGTTACACAGCTTATAAATCTCTTTTTCTATTTATTGTTTTGTTTATTTGTGGCTTTTTTTGGTTGTACTTTTAAATATATGTTAAAGTTAATAAAATAAAAAAAAAAAGTATGTGTGTATATATGTGTGCGGTGTGTGTGTGTGTGAGAGAGACAGAGGCTGTTCTGCTGCATCTCTGCCATTCATTTCCAGGGGTTAGTAAGTAGGAAAACTGTCAAAAGATTGTGCTTTTGAATGTCCACATCTGCAGGTGCTACGTTATTTTATTTACATAATTCATCCATACATTGATTTTTAAAAAATGAAGAAAATCATATTTTTAAAGACTTTTTGTTTTTCAAAAGCTTTTAGTGCAATCAATGCTTATATCTTCAGGGGATCTCTCAACTGTTAAGAAAAATGTATTTAATTACTGTATGTAATATTGATCATATCTTAAAGTAATCTTGCCTATCAGAAAAGCTATTTGATGAGAATCATATTACATAAATGGCCATAATATGTGGCAGGAGAACAGAATAAAAACCTATAAAATCACATTTTGACCCATCAGAGTTAATCAGCAACAATCCAAGAAAAAAATATAGAAATATTGCTCTGGGAATATGTATGGGCAGAAGCATAGATAGAATAATTTGATTTTTTCTGCACGGTAACTTTTATCAGATAATGAGACCCCAGGAACATAAAAGATGGAAGCACTTATGGTAGGTGTTATGGCGGCCAGTTCTAGCACCTTTAGAAGAAGAGGGAGAAATACTATTGGCAGCAGTACAGTTAATGAACTGACACTGGAGGAAACACTATCGCTTGAAGACTTGAAGACTCCCTCAGAAACTAAGAATACAGAATGAGTTCAAGTGACTAGGAGCAGAGAAGCTATCAGCCAGTAGTTAAACCAGTCATTGGGTTAGAATAACCTCTGTT
Source organism: Liasis olivaceus (assembly GCA_030867105.1). NCBI lineage: Eukaryota > Metazoa > Chordata > Lepidosauria > Squamata > Pythonidae > Liasis > Liasis olivaceus. Next base: position 80,007,811 of record CM061352.1, on the reverse strand, counting down.
TTAGTGCAGCATCTGGGGCCTGGGCAGCATCTGTAGTTCTGAATGGAGAAAAAAACTTATTGGAAAAAAAGAACTTTTGTGAAAGAGTGAGACTTTGCACTACCTCAACTGCTAGAACTATATGTCTCTCTCTGCACATTTTAGAATTGAATAATACAAGTATTTTTGCAATCTGGTTCATGGAGAGCAGAGGCTCACATCTATCTATGAAACAAAATTTCATTTTGAAATGTGCTGAATATCAAAGAAAAGAATACATTAAGGGAAAAGTTAAGTTTGAACACCTTTTCCTAGCATCAAGTTTTCTATATGCAAGGACTAATAAACTGTTGCTTTAAAATGTTAATAAACATTTTCTTTGTATGGGTGGCAAATAGTCCTTCCTGTAATATATTTGTCATCTGTCCAAAGAAAACATTTTCCTGTATCAATGAACCCATTGGTTATATTGTATGTGAAGACTGTGTAGTTATTTTACACCCCAGTTCTGCTAAGATGAATTTTTCGAATGAGAAGAAGCCCATTAGGCTCAGAGGGACTGCTCATGATTTCCAGTTCAGTGATGCCTTTAAAGACACACAGTCCATCACAACAAAACAGTTAGAGGTAAGTGGAAACAAGCCACTGAAAAATGCACCACAACAATGTAGGAAAAAAAGGCTGTGATACTGTGAGCTGATCAATAACTTGCTGCAGTTTTCAGTACAGAAAACTGCAATAAAAAAGGTATCCTGCTAAGTGATGAAGGAGGTCTAAGATACTTTTGAAGAAGATAGAATATATTTTCACAATATATATACCGCAAAGTGAGTAATTATGTTTAGTATGAATTGCTGCATTTATTTTAGATACATGCACATAGCTCTTTGTAAGGTGGAGGTCACTGGTTCTACATGCACGACATGCAAATATCCATAATATTTTGTCTGTACTTCTGGTCTGGCATTATAAAAAAAGAGAAAATTCTGTTTGTATGTGTTTGTGTGTGTGTGCATATATCTATGTATGTATGTATGTATGTATATATAGGCATGCACACATACACCAGTGTGTATGTCAGTGTGTGTGCAGGCAGACAGGCAGGCAGGAAGAAAGAAGGAAGGAAAGAAGGAGACACCAGAAATATCCAGTGTTCACTTACAATCCTGATATTTCCTTTTGGTCTCTCATCTAACTGCTCATCTTGCCTGCTTTACTTCCAAGTCCTGACACAGTCAGTTTTCCCTTTGGCAATTTGTAGAGAAATCAATACAATAAAGTTCTTAAATCATCTGGGGCCAATGGACATATTTCCATTTTTGAGAGTATGTTGCAGCTGTTTTCAAAAATGGCTACTATTAAAGATGTGACCAGCCACACAACTTCCAATTACTAGGAAGCAAATTGCCACAACTTTGTTAATCCCCAACCTCACAAGTTGTCTTCCAGCACTCCAATTGATGGGTATTTTGTACTGGGCAGGCGAACACATTTCTAAAGTTCTGCATTGCAGCATTCACTATTTTTATTGCTTCAAATATATGTAAAACTCAGATTCTTGGAAATAAAGACAAATCTGGAGACTGGTACTTTGCAACAAGTCCGTTTCCCATTAAATGTTGTTTAATTAAAAGAAATTAAAGAAAATTGAAGTCAGATAGAATAGATAGCTTGACATGTCCAGGAAGTCTCACAGAATCATACCGAATCACAGCATTAGTGAGTTGGAAACGGTCATTCAGCCCACCAAGCCTGATATTCCCTATCCTATAACTACATAGATTACATTTTTCTAAATAAAGAACTTGCATTTGTCTCTGGTCAGTTTTATTCTCTCCCTTCAGCCTATTCTAGCCTGTCTTCTTTTTTCTTCAATACTTTTTATTTTAAAAAATGAACAATAGTAAAAGATAATACAAACTAAAATCTAAAAGAAAAGAAAAGTAGGAAGAAAAAAATAAAAAGTGCAGGAAGGAAGGAAGGAAGGAAGGAAGGAAGGAAGGAAGGAAGGAAGGAAGGAAGGAAGGAAGGAAGACGGAGGGAGGGAGGGAGGGAGAGAAAAAAATAAAGGAAAAAAGAATAATGAAACAAGTGACTTCTGATCTTCTTTACAGCAAGCAGAAGCAAAATTTATATCTCTCCACCCCCTTTAAAGTTACATCACATAGTTCACTTTTTCCCATATTCCAACCCTTATCCATACATAAATCCAAAATTCATTAACATTTCTGTCCAATGTCAGCAAAAAGTCCATAAAGGGTTGCCAGAATCTTATAGATTTTGTTCTTATTTTAACCCTGATCAAACAAATCAACTTTATATTCTTTTCTTTTGCTTAATATCTAACATTCTTGATCTTTAATTTAACATTAAGGTGCTGTCATAGGAACTGATCTCTGTCCAAAAGCTTCTTTCTCCTATCACAAAATTTTTTCCAAGATTTTAACAGCCGTCTTTTCTAAGTCCAATAATAGGTCACTTCCCAAGTCATTTTTCATCTCTTGGCTTAATATTTGTATTTCCACTCTAATTTTCATCTCTGTCTTATAGTCCACAACTTCTGTTTTATTTCCCAGTATTTCTGCATAAGCTATAATTTGATATACCTCTTCATTCTGTCATCCTGTAGATTCTTCCCAATAATTCTTCTTCACATCTTTCATTTCTTCTTTTTTTGAATAATACATTTGCCTAAGCAGATATTGTTGCTGTTATTGTAGCTGCAAACTGTTTCCTCAGTTCTTCAAAAATCCTTCAAAATATCTGAAGTGTGATACCTTTATCTGTCATTCTGTAAGTTTCACTGCTGTTCATCAAGTACCTGAATAAAAGACAGGCTTCCGTTCCCCTCCTTCTCCCTCCCCCTTCCCCCTCTCCCCCTCTCCCCCCTCTCCCTGCCCTTTCTCTTTCCTGCCTGGAAAAAGTTCACTCTACTGTTTCAAATTTCTATGATCACAAGATCTGCTTCAAATTTCTTTTTTTTCTTTGTTTTGAGAAATCAATCAATTATTTTTTTTCCTAAAAGACTAAATAATTTATGTTCCCATGAAGGTATTTGTTTATTTTAAAAATGTTATAGCAAAAGTCTTAATATTCCAAATTTGTCTGTTCCCTTAGTCTGTTTAAAATTTTCTTAAATTAAATTCTTATCCAGCTTTTTGCCATTAACTTTATATTCTTTAATTTTTTAAAAAAGTTGTTAGCTAATTCTCCTTCTTCTCCTACTCCTTCTTCTTCTTTTTTGGGAGGGTTGTAGAGAAGGTGGTTGCACTACAGCTTCAAAGGACTCTGGATGAAATGGATTATCTTGACCAGTCAGGATTCAGGCCAGGATATGGGACTGAGAAGCATTGATCACAGTCTTGGATGACCTCTGGCAGAAGCAGAATGGGGGTACTACATCCATCCTTGCTCTTTTTGACCTCTCATCAGCTTTCAGTACCATTGATTGTGGTATCCTTCTGGACTAGCTTTGGGAGTTGGGGTTGGGCAATGCTGTGTTGTGCTGGTTCTTCTCCTTCCTCTGGACCTGGTTCCAGTTGGTGTTGATAGGAGACGAAATGTCCCTCCCATGATCCCTACTTTGTGGGGTGTCACAGGGCTCAGTCCTTTCGCCCCTCCTATTTAACATCTACATGAGGTCTTTGGGTGAGGTGATCTGATGGTTTGGGTGAGGTATCACTAGTATGCTGATGATACTCAGCTTTATATCTCCACCCCAAGCTGCCTGAGCGATGTCATGGTTGTCCTGTCCCAGTGCCTGGAGGCTGTGGGAGCCTGGATGGGGCACAACAGGCTTCAGATCAACCCAAGCAAGACTCAGTGGTTTGGGTGCTTGGACCTTCCAGTGCAAAGGATTTTCCATCTTTGGTCTCGGATGGCACTGCCTCAGACAGACCCAATATGCAATCTGGGGATCCTCTTGAACTCAGGGCTCCTGCTAGGACAGCAGGTGGCAGTCATGGCTATGAGGGCCTTTGCACACCTTTGGGCAGTGCACCAGTTGCACTCGTTCGTGGACCCGGAGGCCGTGCTCACTGTCATGTCCTTGTGACCTCTCTCTGGATTACTGCAATGCACTCTACATGGGGGCTACATTTGAACAGCATTTGGAAGCTTCAGCTGGTGCAGAATGTAGCTATGTGGGTAGTAAATGGTGTCAGTTATTCAGCACATGTAACACCACTACTCTGTGAGCTGCATTGGTTGCCAGTGTGCTTCCAGGTGTAATTCAAGGTGCTGGTTGTTACCTTTAAAGCCCTTCATGGCTTGAGGCAGGGTTACCTGAGGGACCATCTTTTCCCAGTTGTTTCTACCCATCCAGTCCGGTCCAGCAGGATGGCATACGCTGGGTCCCATTAGCCAGGGACTGCTGGCTAGCAAGGCCCAGGAGATATGACTTTTGGCCATGGCAAAACACCCTCCTTCCAGAAATCAGGATGGCCCCAACCATGCTGGCATTTTGTAAGGGCCTAAAGATCTGGTTATGCACCTAGACCTGGTGCTTTGAGTATGTGAAGAGTCCCATCTTCTGGTTGTGTTAACATCCATGGATTGTTATATTTTTCTTGGCAGCTATGGTTTTTTGTTTGTTTAATCTTTATTGTGATGCAAATTTTGTTTTTAATTGATTTTATGATTGTTCAGCACCGAGAGCAACCTGTTGAGATGGGCAGCCATACTAATTGATTAAATAAATAAATAAATACTATCAAACATGATTTTGCACAACCTAGGATAGGACTTTGGCTGGCAGGGCATCCTCTTCTATTTCCATTTAGCTGTTGAGTTTCAAGTGGTCTATTCCTGCCTCTATGCAAAGAACAGCACACATACAAAATAAATGAACATGCTCTGGCTAAATAATGTGTTTAAAACACTGTACTTTTGTGCAATTTTATTTCCACTAATATAATTTGTCAGAATTTGCTTTGCAAAAATGACACTCTTAAGCCAGCCTACAGGCAATAAGTGGAAAGAATGCAGTTAACTTTGAAAAAACTCAGCATGCCTGTGTTTAACTGGAAACAATGTAGTTTCTGCTTTCCTGGTGACTATGTGACCAACTCATATTTTTCAGCTTTTAAGTAGTTCAATTTGCTGTTTAAATTGATATTCTGCTTCACTTCACCATTTGGTATGTCTGTTGCCATAGAACAGGTCAGACTTTCTATGGAATATATGAGATTGCCACATGCAGGATTTTTCAGGTTCACCACATCTTCATAAAATGCCTTGTTTAAAGCACTTCAGAGTCTCATGATAGTTACAAATAATGGCGATTCCAGAATTTGCCAGAGGAAATAAGACCAATTTTGCTTATACTTCCGAAATGTCCATGTAAACTTAACTAGAGAGCTTGTTTGGGAGAGGAGGGGAAACTCTTCAAGTGCTATACAGTGCTATTTGGATTACTTTTTTATTATTATTTTATTATTTTCATTATATTTTTACTTGCTTCTGACTCTTTGAAAAAGGCAGCATACAAATCATTGTAAATAAAAATGTATAAGAATACATAAATACATTTCCTTTAACTTTAAACACCCAAGTATGTCTTCTGTGCAGGCTTCAATATTAAGCATGTTTAAAGAAGCAAATTACTTGTTACTAGAACATCACTTGTTAGGCCAAATTAGGGACACCCTGATGGAAGCCTCTGCAAGCCTCTCGGTGTCTGCAGGCCCTATGTAACCTACACTGTGGTAAAGTATAATTTAGTACTGCAATGAACTGACTCAGTGCTTAAAAGCTGGAATCTATGACTACACCCACTCCTTGTTTAGTGACTGAGTTCTGCTCCAATGACCAGGTCATTAAGCAAAATGGTTGCTAAGTGAATATGTGACAGAGAGAGAGAGAGAGAGAGAGATGCTGCGAAGATCACTGGTTGTTACTGCCTCATTCAGATAAAGTTCTCTCATACAGCTATGCCAGTGTTACTCTCACTCTGCCATGCATTGTGGTCAGGTGCACAAAATTTAGTTGTCAATGTGTGCATTGATCAGAAAATGAATTTTTTATTACCTTTTATGACTGTAGTATTTGTAAATGGTCACTAACCATGGTAGTTGCTAAATGAGGAGGGGGTTGCTTACTGCAGCTATAAGTACATTTTTCTGTGGTTTATGACTTGAATGCTTCAAAACACGTTAGTCTTTTGAACTAACTTCCAAGTTTTCTGTGTAACCCAGTGGTTACAGGGAAGTTGGTGGAAGTTGGTGATATAAATATAAGCTGTAAAAAGTTCACAAGGAGGGAGAATCTTTCTTTTTTTCCCATTTGATGCCCAAGAGGGAGAGAGACTAGCCTGTACAGCATACTCTTCTAGTGGGGGATCGGCTACGGGCTTGAAGAAAATAAATTCCAAACAGCTGAAAGAGATTCAGGAAATCTCTGGAGGAATCAGCTCTCAAACCTAGAACTACAGTAGTTCCTGTGCTACAGCTGGAGGTACATCTGCAATACTCTATTCTGTTTTGGCTTCTGTTTCTAATGCATCTGGTACAAAATAACAGACCTGGCCAGTTAGGAGCCTGCAAATTTGGCTGCCAGTTTAGGTTTTCTTGCCATATATAAGCAAAACTGAATAATTTAACCAAGAACTTTGATTGTTCTCTAATTACAAATAAAGTGATTACATTTAATTTTTCTATGTTTGGATTTGCATCCTGATATATTACATAATTAAACATTGATATTTATGCTGCAATAAATGATTAGCTATATATTATACCAGTGTGGTCCAAACTTGGCCACTTTAAGATGAGCGGACCTCAACTCCCAGAATTCCCCAGTCAGCCATGCTGGATGGGGAATTCTGGGAGTTGAAGTCCACTCAACTTAAAGTGGCCAAGTTTGGACAACACTGTATTATACTAATACAATATAACGTAACTCAATTTGAAAATGAGTATGTTTGCTGTCCTATAATCCTAGTATTTGCTTTTTAAACGTTCTCTTTGACAGTACTCTATTCTACAAGTATATTTTTAGAGATGCACCAAAATTTCACCCTTAAGTGCTTTCAAAGTAAACAAGGCATTTGTGAAAAACAGGGGAACAAAAACAACCTAGCATACTAACAGCTCCTATTATCCACTTTGTTTGACCTCTTTTTCACATTCTGCATTTTTGTTATCCATTTATAATTTCCTTGTCCCGGAATGGCATGCCTTTCTTTAACATTCATAGTAGTTTAATTAAGTCAGAGCCTTTTCTACTACAGCATCACCTTGTGAACTGTTCACATTTGGCTGTATGATGATCTCAGTGAGGGCAACTGAAACCACTTTGGTATCAGAGGTGGCTGCAGGAATAGATGCCTTCATCAAAATGATAAAAGCAGTATCAAGAATCACATACAAAAGGGCAGAGCTTGCATCCTGGTGGTACAATGCAGCTTTCATCATTCCCCCTCCCCCATGGATGCCCGATTATTCAAACACCACTCCAACTCTAGTCATCATGCCCAAGTGGGCATAGAATGCACCCTGAAGCATGCATTTATTTTAGAGCAACACATATCTGGTCTAACACTTCCTTTTTTATCATTGTTTTATTACCACAACTCCATGTAAAGACAGCTTTCAATCCTTTTGCTACTGCAAGAAATATATGATCTGCCCTAACCTTCATTTTTATATCACTTGGATAATTTCATAGAAATCACTAGTTGTTTGCAAACAGTAGGAAGAATTTTAATAAAGTCCAACTGTACTCATTTCATATAGTATGTCTACTCCTTGCTTAAATCATTTTATAAATCTGACAGTGTATACGTGCTTATGAAATCTGGTAACAGAAGGTGCTTTTTCTAAGGAACTAGGAATGTTGTGTTTATTCTGTTGAGGGCTTCCCTCCCCTCTTTTTTCCTTTTTTTTTATTAAAAAAAGTGTTACAACAAAACAAACAGAAAAAAATGCCAAAATTTATTTGGGGAAATATTTAAATAAAGGTCAAGCTCTTAATCTTTAATTTTGAGAAAGGAGAAGGGGATTTGATGTCACAATAAACAATAAAAATAGTTCAACAACTTGCATAAAGAATAGAACATATTTCAATAAGAAAACCATTATAAAATTCAATGAGTATTTTTAAATAAAATAAATAAAAATAGCATGATTGGAATAAATGCCCAGAAAAAAAAAAATGAGAAGCACTTCAATTTTATAGTAGCTGAGAGACTAATAAAACATTCAATAAACAGGAACAAAATTTGATTCAACTATTACCTAAAAGAAAACAAATAAGAAAGTTGCAGTATTTATTACTATCAAGAAAGAAACTAATGTGTCCTGGCTTAATCTGCTGATTTTTGAAGTGTTCTGTCTGTCAAAAATACCCATTAGGGATGAGACAAAACAGCTGCCAAGCCTACTGACAGATACTTATTCAAGCCCATGACAAATACTTCTTCATGCTTATCCACATGAGAACAAACATACTGCCAGGAGAAGCTATAAAGATATAGGAGAGAAGCTGAAGAATTATGTTTTTGTCTATTATTCTGTCCATGGAAGAGTATGGAAAAGGGAAAGTGGATTACTGTATATGAATGTCCAATAAAATATTGCACTTTAAAAAAAAATCCCAAGGAGAAAACCTAAATAGCTAATGAAAAGAAATATAGTATTTTTAAAAAATTTACCCAGGTTTGAACTGACAACTTTGTATATGTTAGGCAAATAGCATAGCCACTGTGCTATTTCAGCACTGGCTGGAAGACAGTATACAGAAGCTCTTAGAGTGCATGGTAAGCACTGACTCAATTGAAGGGGCATGCTTTATTCTGCAAAGCAGTCAGTAAACTGAAATGCACTATTACAAACAAACAGGAGTATTTGAGGCACTATTACATGTAAACAATTATATTTTGGGACCAGAAACACGTACCCTATGGTTGCTTTGATAGTGAGGATGGAATTAATAGAGGATGACATCTTCCGTCTTTGCCCTCCAGAAATGGTTGCTTGCCCTTTCTGGCAACAAGGCAATCAGACAGTACAGCTAAAACCAATGACTTGTGCACTGCAGGAATAACTAAATGGGCCCTATTAAACCACTCCAAAAACAAACAAACAAACAAACAAACAGGAAGAACACTGATTCAGTGTTCTTGGCTCTTGATAGTTAAACATTAATACTCAACATATAGGAAAATGAGCTTCAACTATTACCACAGAAAGGCAAATTTGAATTAATAAATAGAACTGAAACGTGGTTGGAACATAGCAAATAAAGGATATAATTTGTACAAAAGGAACAGAAGCAATAAAATGACAGGAGTTTCACCACATGTTAAAAGTATCCACAGCTGCTCAGGAATCCAAGAGAATGTACAGGTGAAACTCGAAAAATTAGAATATCATGCAAATGTTCATTTATGTCAGTATGGCAACTCAAAAGGTGAAACCAATATATGAGATAGACGCATTACATGCAAAGCGAGATATGTCAAGCCTTACTTTGGTATAATTGTGATGATTATGGCGTACAGCTTATGAAAACCCCAAATTCACAATCTCAGAAAATTAGAATAGTGTGAAAAGGTTCAATATTCTAGGCTCAAAGTGTCCCACTCTAATCAGCTAATGAATCCATAACACCTGCAAAGGGTTCCTGAGCCTTTCAATGGTCTCTCAGGCTGGTTCAGTAGGAATCACAAGCATGGGAAAGACTGCTGACCTGACAGTTGTGCAGAAAACCATCACTGACACCCTCCATAAGGAGGGAAAGCCCCAAAAGGTAATTGCAAAAGAAGTTGGATGTTCCCAAAGTGCTGTATCAAAGCACATCAATAGAAGGTTATGTGGAAGGGAAAAGTGTGGTAGAAAAAGGTGCACAAGCAGCAGGGATGACCGCAGCCTGGAGACGATTGTCAGGAAAAGGCCATTCAAAAGTGTTGGGGACTTTCACAAGGAGTGGACTGAGGCTGGAGTTAGTGCATCAAGAGCCACCACACACAGACAGATACTGGACATGGGCTTCAAATGCCGTATTCCTCTTGTCAAGCCACTCCTGAACAACAAACAACGTCAGAAGTGTCTTACCTGGGCTACAGAAAAAAAGAACTGGTCTGTTGCCCAGTGGTCCAAAGTCCTCTTTTCTGATGAGAGCAACTTTTGCATCTCATTTGGGAACCAAGGACCCAGAGTCTGGAGGACGAATGGAGAGGCACACAATGCACAATGCTTGAAGTCCAGTGTGAGGTTTCCACAGTCTGTGTTGATTTGGGGAGCCATGTCATCTGCTGGTGTTGGTCCACTGTGCTTCATTAAGTCCAGGGTCAACGCAGCCATCTACCAGGAGATTTTGGAGCACTTCATGCTTCCTTCCGCAGAAGAGCTTTATGGGGATGCTGACTTCATTTTCCAGCAGGACGTGGCACCTGCCCACACTGCCAAAAGTACCAAAACCTGGTTCAATGACCATGGGATTACTGTGCTTGATTGGCCAGCAAACTCGCCTGACCTGAACCCCATAGAGAATCTGTGGGGCATTGCCAAGAGAAAGATGAGGGACATGAGACCGAACAATGCAGTGGAGCTGAAGGCTGCTATTGAAGCATCCTGGTCTTCCATAACACCTCAGCAGTGCCACAGGCTGATAGCATCCATGCCATGCCGCATTGTGGCGGTCATTGCTGCAAAAGGGGCCCAAACCAAGTACTGAGTACATATGCATGCTTATACTTTGCAGAGGTCCGATATTGTTCTATTTCCAATCCTTGTGTTATTGATGTCATGTAATATTCTAACTTTCTGAGGTTGTGAATTTGGGGTTTTCATAAGCTGTATGCCATAATCATCACAATTATACCAAGGTAAGGCTTGACATATCTTGCTTTGCATGTAATGCGTCTATCTCATATATTGGTTTCACCTTTTGAGTTGCCATACTGACATAAATGAACATTTGCACAATATTCTAATTTTTCAAGTTTCACCTGTACTTGTGACACTGTTGAAAATATCTGGATTAAAATAAGTAGAAGAAAGAATAAAAATAGTATCATTGCTGGAGTGTACTATCAACCAAGAAAAAAGATATGGATTATATTTTTCAAAAGCAAATTGCAGTTGTTTCTAAAACAGAACAACATAAAAATAGGGGACTTCCAATATTTCAATAACTGTTTGGAGGCAAAGTCTGCTAAGCACGGTCTTTTTCAAAAATCCTGACCTATCTTGTTGAAAAACTGGTCCTGTAGATAGTAGAGGAAGACATAAGATTCTCAGCTATCCTTGGCTTGTTCCTAACCTACAGGAAATAGACAAAGTGGAAGCAGTAACACCTCCACCTTGAGTGATGGGCTTGTTTCTGGGTTACACATTTCAGTAAACAGTCAAATTGGAACAGGATGAAAGGTAGCAAGAATGATGAGGAAACTAGAAACTAAATTTCTAGACAGATTATATTCAGCCTTCAGAAAATGAAACTTCAGGGGATGTGAAAGCTCTGTTCAAGGACATGAAGTGATGTTAGAAAGACCATTAATATCTTGCAGAACACAGAATATAAATTATAAGAAAGCAAATTCTGCCCAGAGTCGCTGGGAGTCAGGTAGCATATAAATTTAATAAATTACAGTGGTACCTCGCGTTACAAACTTAATCCGTTCCGTGATTCTGATCGCAACTCGATTTGGTCGCAACGTGAGGTAAATTTTCCCGTAAAGTTCAATGTAAATACGGTTAATCTGTTCCGCCCTCCGAATTTGGTCACACCGCGAGGCAAATTTCCCCATAAGGTTCAATGTAAATACGGCTAATCCGCCCTCTGAATTTGGTCGCACCACAAGGCAAATTTCCCCACTTTTTTCTTCAAAGCCTTATTCTTGCCAAGCCTGCTCTACATTTTCTTTGGAGCCATGCTGACAAGCACACCAAAAACCTTCCAAATGCCGCAAAACACACCACAAGCCTCACCGAACGTCTCCTTGCTACCGCGATCTCACCCACAGGAAGCCGCGACCACGTGGCAGCAGGGCAAATGGCCGCGGATCCGGTTCGTAGCTCAAGGCGGAGTTCGCATGTCGAGGTAAATTTTTGGGGCCGGAGCTGGTCGTATCCCAAAAAATTCGTAAGGAGGGGCATTCGTAACCCGAGGTACCACTGTATTATTATTATTATGGTTGGTCACACAGTCAGCCAGATGTTTAGACTGGATTTGGCCTTTTTATCTGCCTATCAAGTTTGTTTCTTAAGTAAAGAACTTTGGATATGTGTCTAGTAAATTTAATTTGGTTATTTCAACCCAATTGCCTCATTAATTAATATTATTTTTAATGTCATTTCTTCCTTGTAGAATATTAACTATCCCACCAAATTATGTGTCATCTGCAAATTTGATAAACATCCTTCCTAATTCTTCATCCAAATCATTAATACAGATATTGAAAAATGGAGGCCATAGGACTGAACCTTATGGCACTTCACTTGGTATTTCTCTCTAAGTTGACAAAGAACCATTGACTCTGAGTGGCACAATTTTCAAACAAGCCATGTGTCCATTTAATTGTCATGCCATTAAGCCCTAATTCAATTAGCTTTTTAATCAGAATAGCATGAGTTACTTGAAATCAAGATATAGTATAACAATTCAGTTCCACAATTTCTTGGGAAAACTACTCGGACGGAGAGAGAAAGAGAGAGGGAGAGAGGGAGGGAGGGAGGGAGGGAGGGAGGGAGGGAGGGAGGGAGGGAGGGAGGGAGGGAGGGAGATCTTTATGAAATGCTCTGAATTTTTACAGCAGGGTTCTCCAAAGTGGTCAATATCATCCCCCAAGAGTCAATGAAACTATCCATTATTACTCTTGTTATTGTTGGTCACACAGTCAGCCAGTTGTTTAGACAGGATCTGGCATTTTTAACCACCTACTGAGTCCTTCCCATGGACCTGGGATAGGCAGATGTTGTTGTTTGATAGTGTTAAAGGTATTGTTGCAGGATCTAAGCTGTTCCAAGTAAAGCTGCCTTTTGCAATTGACAGATGATGATTTTGTCAGTGCTGATGGTCTTCAAGTGGTACTCCAGATGTTTTGGGATTGCACCCAAAGTGCCTATTACTTTTGGTACTATCTTTGCTTTCTTTTGCCACAGTCATCCTATTTCTATTTGCAGGTCTTCGTATTTTGTGATTTTATCCAGGTCTTTCTCTTCTATTCTGCTGTCTCCAGGTATTGCAATGTCCACTTTTTGTCTTTCTTATCAACAATTGTTAAGTCTGGGGTGTTATGTGGCAGGTGCTTGTCTGTTTGAATTCTAAAGTCTCAGAGAACTTTAGCTTCTTCATTTTTTATTACTTTGTCTGTTTCATGGTCCCACCAGTTCTTGTTTGCAGGCAAATGGTATTTCCTGCAGATATTCCATGCACCATTGTTGCTACTTTGTCATGCCATTGTTTGTTTGTAGTCAGTCTGTGTGACCTTTTTGCAGCAGCTGACTAGGTGGTCCACTGTTTCTTCAGCTTCTTTGTAGCGGTGGCATTTGCTGTCTGTTGCTGTCTCCTCAATTCTGGCTTTGTGTGCATCTGTTCTTAAGGCTTGGTCTTGTGTAACCAGAATTAGCCTCTCTGTCTCTCTCTTTAACTTTCCTGCCCTTAGGCCTTGCCAGGTCTTGTAGTTATCTGCTTTGCTTGCTAGTTTTTTTGTGTACTGGCCATGAAATACTTTGCCTTGCCATGTCTCTTTTCTATTCTTCATTTGGTCTTTCTTATAGGCCAGTTTGGTCTCTTCAGTATTCAGTAAGCCTTCATGGTGTACTAGCTTCAGTGCATCTTCTTTACTGTCCCTCAGATATTCTTCCAATGCCTTCTTTTCTTCTTCAACTATCTGGTGTACTTGCAACATTCCCTGCCCACCTCTGCTCTTTGGTAAGTAGATTCTATCAATGTCACTGCATGGATGAAGGGCATGATTCATTGTCATTATTTTTCTGGTATTCCTATCCAGGGTTCCTTGTTCTGCTTGAGTCCAGTCCTCTATTCCAGCTGTGTATCTAATGACTGGAATTGCCCAGGTATTAACTGCCTTAATATTATTACCTCCACTGAATTTGGACTTTAAGATTTTCTTCACTCTCATGATGTATTGACTATTAACCTTCTTCTTGACTTCTGTGTATTTGATGATGTCAGCTTGAAGGATGCCCAGATATTTGTAGAGATCTTCCTCATCCAGACTCTTTACAGTATGTTACTTCCATAGGGATCCTGATTCCTTCAGTTTTCACTATTTTCTCCGCATTGAAGGTAAAGGTGACACATTTGTCCAGTCCATACTCCATTGCAATATCTTGGCAGTATAACTGGGCAGTGTTGAGCAGCAATTCCATTTCAGATGGTATTTTTCCATACAGCTTCAGATCGTCCATGTAAAGGAGGTGTGATAGCCTGGCAGATGTTTTTGATGTTTGATAGCCATGGCCTGACTTGTTCAGTCTTGTTGACAGAGGAATCAATGCAATGACAAACAGTAGTGGTGATAGTGAGTCTCCTTGAAAGATTCCTCTCTTAATGTTAACTTCTCCCAGTCTATCACCATCGACCAGCAACTGTGTCTTCCTTTGTGCCATTGATCTTTGCACAAAGCTTCTGATGTTTCTACCAACTCCTGTTTCTAGACACTTAACTATCCAATCATGTGGCAGGGAGTCAAATACCTTCTTGTAATCAATCCAAGCTACATTCAAGTTGGTCTTCCTTCTCTTGCAGTTTTCCAAAATCATCTTGTCAATTAGGAGCTGAACTTTTGTTCCTCTGCTGTTTGGGCAGTTTCCTTTCTGTTCTTTCCAGGTGGAAAGAGCTTGTTTTCAACTAAATGCTGTTGGACTGCATCAGCTACTACACCAGTCAGTGATTTGAAAGTTGTTGGTAAGCAGATAATTGGCCTGTAGTTGCCTGATGCTGCCTCTGTTGTTGATCTTTCATTATCAAGTAGGTTTTGTCAGATGTTAACCAATCTTCAATTTCACCTCCTTGCAGTATGTTGTTAAACTGCTAGGCAATGAGCAGGTGCAGACCAGTCAGATGTTTCAACCAAATACCATGCAGTTCATCTTTACTTGGTGCTGACCAATTCTTGATCTTCCTTTCCCTTTTCTCCACCATTTCTGCTATTATTACAAGTTATTTCATTTCAGCTTCTTTTTTATTTTTTTCCACCTCCTTTAACCAAGCTGCATTCTTTTTGTATTTCTTTGGGTTGTTCCATAACTGCACCCAGAACTGCACTGTTTCTTCTTTGTCAGGTGTTGACTTGTTCATTACAGTCTCTCCATTGATGGATTGATAGAAACGTTTCTGATTCGACTTAAATTGGAGACTCTGTCTATAGTGTGCAATTCAAGCTTTGTATCTGCTGATCTTCTTGGCTATGGCTGTTATTTGCTGCTTCATAATTTCTGGTGCTTCTTTGATCTTCCATTTTGGTGGTTCACTGTTGGCCTTCCTTGTTTCTAGGTAATATTTCTTGATCAGATATTCTTTGGTGGTCTTGTTCTTCAGTTTCTTTTCTTTCATCTATTCTAGCTTGCTTGCATCTGATCTTAGCATGCTGATCTTGTTTTCCAATCTGATTTTCCATTTTGGTGGTTCACTGTTTGGCCTTTTTTCCTGTTTGATTTTGCACCCAAAATATTCAGTTATATCCACAGCTGTGCCATACATTAGTTGGTTTGTTTCTTGCAGTGAGCTGGTGCTTATATTTGATATTACAGTATTGGCATCTTTTAATACTTACCTAGCTGTTTCTTTGTAACACGTTTCAGTGCAGACAACCCTATCCTTTTGGTTTTGTGCTGTTCTAGATGCTCAGTTATTCTTTGTTTCAATTCCTCTTGTTTTTTTTTAGTTAGAGGGCTTTGCTCTTTCTGAGGAGAGGGAAGAGGAGAGGATGTCTTGTTTGGGAATGAAAACGATTCAATAGCTATGCTGGCTTCTTCTACTGCTGACTCCCCATTGTTTGCGTCTGCAGTCTGAGCTACTTAGGGCAAGGCTTCGGTTTCTTTGCCATGGGTAAACCTTTGTAGTTCTTCCAATTCTATTTCTGTGAATATTTTATTTCATATTATAAATTGATGTTGATCTGCTAGGCTCTGTTCTGTTATTTCTGATTCTGGATATTTTTCTTTCCAGAACTGGTGCAAGCTTTTCAGATATCCTCTTCTCATTGGACTTGATTTATAATAGCAGATCATTATTTCTTTGTTTTCAGTCTTTATATTTTTGCGATGGGTAAACAACTTTTCTTCCAGTAGTCCTACAGCTGCTGTCCCTGGTTGTTCAGCCAACAGTCCTGAGTCATGTAATCCACTAGTCACCAGATATAGTGGTATATGTATGTAATCCAGGAACTAGAACACCTACCACAGCCCTTGTTGACCCAGGCAAAGATCGATCCGGTATGGTTTTCTGTAAATTATGTCTCTCCATATTGTTTATGGGAGAGGCACTCTTTGTCTGTCTCCTCTGATGAGACCTGTCCAATATAGTTGAACCTCTGGAATAGCTCTCATCCTCTTTGGAGTACTCAAGCCCCACAACCACATCAAGGTAGTGTCTCACTGGGGGATTATTGTTGTTATTATTATTTGTAGTACTATTACTTAAAGTAGTATTTATTAAATTACTTTCATATAATAAATGTTTGGGGGTCAATGAACAATCTGAAATTTCATGAAGAGGTTGATGAGCTGAAGAGTTTGGGGACCCCTGTTTTACAGTTATCAATATCAGACTTATTGTCTATAATTTGCCAGGACCTTCTTTCCTCCACTTTTTAAAGGTAGGGGCATTTTGTTCTCCTTTAGGATTTCCCGTCTTGAGCTCCTATTACTTCATGCCTCCTTGAATGGTTTACTTTCTCAGAATTTTGCAATTTGGTTTTTGCAATTTGCAATTTTGATAAAATCCATCTTTTGTCTTTGAACCAATGGGAAATACACAGTGTTGCATTTATTTGTTCCTCCATTTATTTTAATCCAGGTGCTTTAGAAAGCATTAGTAAGCTCATTTGTTTGGATTTCTGAGCAGGAGTATCTTTAACATTAGTGAATCATAGTAAACCAATTTTTAGGCTATAGATTTCCCTTGACTAGATATGTTCAGAGGCCAAGCAGTTATATAAGAACATAAGCAGTGTACTGTTGGATCAGATCCCTGGCCCATCTAGTCCAACAGTCTGTTGTCACAGTGGCCAACCAACTGCATAAGGAAGCCCACTAGTCTCCCAGCAGAAGGCCTTCAGAGGCAGTCCCACTGCCATCAAGGCTAATAGCCATTGATCCCCATGACTACCATTAATTGGTCCAAACCTTGTTTGAAGCCAGCCAAGATGGTAGTCATAACCACATCTCATGAATCCCAAAGTTGAATTATGTGTTGTGTAAAAAGATATTTCCTTTTGTCCTGATTCTTCCAGGATTCAATTTCATTGGGTGGCCTCTGGTTCTAATATTTTGGGGTTGTAGTGTCAGTTTTTATTCTCTTGGGCTTGCCATCTAATTAACATTTCCTAAACTACTGAAGTCAGTTATTCTCTTTATTTTCCTTCATCCTTCATAGATAAGCAAATGGCTTTGCTCAGGAAATCTTACTTTCTGTATCATGTAACCTAAACAAGATTTTACAGAAGCATTTCATAATTTCTGATCTGTCTCTTTCTCTCAGTCCTTTCACTATTTTTTCCTGTGTGCATTTCTGACACCTACTCATTTTACTATCAGTTTGGAACATTAAGCCTCACTCTTCTTATCTTCTTTACGAACTTCTCATCATTTTATACTTGGTCTTTTACAATTTATAATTTTGCCAACTTTCCTGTCAGTCATATCCAAAGCCTAGATATTGTCTGATTTCCTACCCTCTCACAAACTGCAAGAGTCCTAATTTGTTCCAAACTCAGAAGCACAGATTATCAGAGATTTGCATAACTTTAAGAATATAAGTGATCTGATATTGCTCAGTTTAAGCAAAAATCTTCTATTATTATTACTGGAAGCATTATATATAATAAATCAAGTGTGAAGTGGTAATAGAGAAAAATGCTTGCTTCATTTCTGCAGGTCCAGGCTACCTGAGGGACTGTCTCACCCCCATTACATCAACCCATCCCACCCAGTCCGGCAGAGAAGGCATGTTGCAGATCTTGTCAATGAGAGAATGTTGACTGGCAGGTCCTAGGAGGAGAGCCTTGTCTGTCATTACCCCTGCCCTATGGAATACTCTCCCCCCAGAGGTGAGGCAGGCCCTGACCCTCCCAATTTTTCAGAGGGAATTGAAGACTTGGCTCTGCCAACTTGCCTGGGGCAAGGAAAGACACAGTCAACCCTGGGGATGGCTGGCACCTTGATGATGCAAGTTTATTAACATCTAATTAACATCTGCCTCTTGGATGTATTATAAAGGAAGTGTGTTTTGAACGTATTGTAATTATTTAATTAATATTTATTTTAATCAATACTTATTCTATTTTTACTGTAAACTGCCCAGAGTCACTTCACAGTGAGATGGACTGTGACAAATTTGAAATATAAATTAAATAAATAAATAAATAAATAAATAATTTAAGTATGACTTCTTTTGATTTTGCACTTTTTAAACATAAAGTTTGTACTCAGTTTATTAATATTTTTCCTAAGATACTTTTTGTACAATCTTTTTACTAAGGTACTTATTTCTATACACATTTTTATTCAGAATATTGCATTGTAAAATTCAGAGAAGTGATAAACCTGAAGGATTATTCTGTTTCAGTTTGCATATTTATTCAGGAAGTATCAATTAGATTGGTTTGTATTAAAAGGTGTAAATGAAGTTAGTTTATATTAAAATGTGGATCAAATGTATTTTTCCTCCACTTCTACTGTGAACATTTTCATATATAATTTTATAAATTTGAGAGAAAGTGACAGTGATACCCCATCTATTAAGCTTCTGACACATCTCTTCACTCCTGTGCATCTAACTAAAAGTAGGATTATAGGTTGTAAGAGACTGTTTAGGTGAATTTCCAGCTCAATACATGAATACAGGGTAGAAAATCCTCATTATATATTACCATTTGTCCCACTTTGTTGCTGCTCAGTTTCTTATAGTAACCAGTTGTGTCATAATGTTTTGTGAGCAGACCTAGTGATTGATCTATTTTATGTAAAGAACAGACTGTTTATATTTAAACTTTTGGCTGATCCCAACAATCTCATCCACTGCATTCAAGAAAGAACATCATCATTCTTTATTAATATCATCTATTAAATCAACCTATACTTAATTTGGCAAGAGCATTCGTACTCATGATAGATTATTGGTTATGCACCATCAAGTTAGTGCTGACTCTTAGCAACCACACAGATATATCTTTTTCCAGAAGGACCCCAGCCTGGTTTTCAGGTCTTGCAATGGTGCCACCCATTGTTGCTGTAATTGACTCCATCCACTTAAGCGTCACAGGGAAAATGATCTTTGTAAATGCAGATACATCACACCATCTGACTATCTTTTCCAAGGCTTTATTGCACTTCTACCAATTCAATGGCATATTTCTGATTGCTGGTTCCTTTACTATTGATAGTTGATCCTAAAAGACAGTGGCTGATAAAAAAAACCAAGCATATTTTAAATTGCCTTCTCTCTCTCTTTATCTATCTATGCATATTAATGTAATACTGCATGCTTTGTAGACCAGAAATCACTGGGCTAGCTGAAGATGTAGCCATATAACAGGTAGGTTTCGATTAGTGCGATATAACAGGTAGGTTTCGATTAGTGCGATTAATGAATCCCATGAAATGGTTGCATTATTTGAATTCACACTACTGTATTCAAAGTGATATTTCTACTGAAAACAGGGTAATTGGTTCCAACTCAAGAGAAAAAAGTAGAAATTAAAATGTTTAAATATAATTTTTATATATTTATTAATGAAATATAACAGTAAAAGAGGATAAAACTGTATCCAAAGTGTACCTACTATCTCCTGTATTCTGTTATAGTTCTTCAAAATAAGCCTCTTCCATTCTGAGTTTTCCTCAAATGGAACATTCCTTTTCTATGTTTTGCACAAACTATCTAAAGCATCTAAAACAACTGCACATGGACTAGCCTCAACCATGTGTGTGCTAACCTCACACTGAATTTTGGCTTGGATTAAACATGACCTGATATCAATTTGTAAATTGCAATAAATCAAATTTTACACTAATCAAGGTTGCACTTATCACAACCTACCTGTACAATAGAGCTTAAAGGCAGTTTTGGCCACATTTTTTTTCACCATAGGAGGATACTTTGGGCAACTTGCGGGATCCCATTCTTTTCTCTCAGTTTTTTACAAGTAAAGTCAAGTCTCATTCAACTCATGCTCAAGACATGAGTCATGAGATCTTCCTGGATATGTCAATATAGTTTTATTAATAATAATAATAATAATACAGAAGTGGTTTGCCATTGCCTTTGTATCATAGAGGTGAAAGGAGTCATTTAGGCTATCAAGACCAACCTCTTGCTCGGTAAACAAATCCAAATTAAAACATCCCAGTCTTGCCTCCACATGAACAAATCAAGTGTAGGATACTCCACCAGTGATTGGTTTCACTGTTGAACTGCTCTTATGGTTAAAAAGTTGTTGTTTTCCCTAAAAGTCAGGTACGATCTGCCTTCCTGTAACTTAAATTATTATTCTGTGTCTTGAAATCTTGAATGAGAAAGAACAAGTTATGACCTTGTTTTATGACATCCTTTTAGACATTTGAAAAGTACTATCATATATCACCATCTGTTCTCTCTCTCTCTCTCTGTAATAATTTTATTAAAGTTTACAAGTACAAATATAAAAGACTAATACAAACTAACAAAAATATAAAACATGAAGAAAAGAGAAATAAAAGTGCAGAGAGAGAGAAAAAAGGAAAGGAAAAAAGGGGAAAAAAGTAAGAAAAAAGATATATAAAAGAATGACTCCCCCTCCCTCCAGACAAGTATAAACAACTTCAGTCACTTAACATCTTCTCTAGTGTTTCAATTAAAAAAAAAGCTATCTTCTTCCCATATCTCATCTCTTATTAATAAACAAATTGTAAAAACTATTCATTCAATACTATTCAGCAAAAGTCCATTAAGAACTACCAGAAATAATAGCATATATATATTTAATCTTAATCAAATAAATCCATTTTCTATTCCATCTTATCACTTTCTCTGAGGAATAAAACAAAATAAATCTCTCCCCATTTATAAACAAATATTTTTTTGTTTATAACCATACAATCTATATTTTAACCCTGGCCAAATAAATTCATGTTGTATTCCTTCTGTTTACTTTTAAAAAGTTTGATCTTTAATCCTGTCAAATAATATCCCACAAGTTGATTTCTTATCATTTTCTCTTATGAACAGCTTCAGTAGTTTAACATGGCCCTTTTGTAAATCCAAGATAGGAAGGCTATCCATGTCAGTCTTCTGATTTATTATTTGTATGTCCCCTTTAGTTATTAAAACATCAGCCAGTTTCATTTGTAAATCCATTGTGACATCTTTTTCCATATTGCTCTTATAGTCTGTCATTTTTAAATCTGTTTTCAAATCTACATAATCTTTTTTCATATCATTCTTGTAGTCTGGCATTTTAAAAAAAAATCAATTTCAAATTCACATTCAAGTCAGCCTCAGTCTCTATTTTGTCCAGTAAAATCTGTTCTGTAGTCTCTGTTAGATCCATTTTTATAGTGGCAGACAATCTTGAAAGTAATTTCTGAGTACATTGTTCCCTTAATTTCTTCTATAGTCAGATAATATTGCTCCATTGTATTAATAGGTCTCTTATCTTTTAATTGTAATCTTTAGTTCTCTCGGGTTCCCTCCAATCAATCTTCAAAGTTCCCTCTTATCATATGTTTATTTTCCAATCAGCAAAACTTCCCCATGGGAGGATTTCTTATAGTTAATTTCAAAATCTTCATATATACTTTTATAAAATGTTAAACAACCCACAGGAAATATTCTTTCAAGTCCATCTGGTTCCTTAACTTTCCAAAATCAACAAAATCAATAGTCCCTTTTTTGCTGTTTTCCAAAAAAATTTTTTTTCTTTTTAGTCCTTAAACTTACATGAAACTTCTTTTATCCAGGATAGAAGGAAGCTTTCTCAGCGTAATGAAACTTGCCCTTCAGAAGGTTCTTAACATCCAAGAGATCAGTAGCAAGCAATCTCCTAAAGTAATTAAGAGTGGAAGTGGGTGAACCCAGTATCCTTTTGAAAGCACTGAACCACAGTTTAGGCAGGATGATTTCCCCTGGCTCCCAGAGTTCTCACACCTACTGGAGATTGCTATTCTATAACCTCTTCATGTAGAGCCTCTGTATGAAGCAAACCTGTGGGTGATCCAAGTCCTCTCCTTAATCCATAGAAGAGTTCTGAAGAGCTGATCCATTCACCGGCTCCTCTTTTCTCCATGGCCATCAGCTCCACTCTTGTGGCGCCATCTTCAATCCACCATTGCTTCCCTGAAAGTCATATATCACCATCTGTTCTCAAGGCTGAGCATACCCAGTTCCTTCAAACTCTCTTCATAGAGCTTAATTTCTAATACCCTGATCATCTTTATTGCCATACTCTGAAACTCTACCAATTTTTTTTTTAATATTTCTTAAAGTTCATGCCCAGAACATGACACAGAAGTGGGCTGTGAAGCAAAATAGAATGGAACAATTTGAAAATTGGAAATGACTTTGGAAATGTTACTTTTCTTGATGAAACTAAAATTGCATTTTCTGATCAACAGTTTTATCTGAGTTAAAGTAAAGCTGTCAGGCTTGGCTTACCTCAAAACTGTAAATTCAGTATAAGCAGACTCATTGAGATGACATTGTCAAAGGAACAGGGGGAGGGAGAGAAGAGAGAGAGAATCAAATTATAAGGGCGATATTTTTAACTAGAGTTATAAGATGAGAATTCATGCAGGCCAGTTTAATTTATGTTCAGAGCAAATTGGTAGAAATACTAATCAAAGGAAAGCTGGCTAGCTTCATAGAGGAACAAACCTTGCTGAGGGAAAGTCAGTATGGATTTCACAAAAGTATATCCTGCCTCACCAACATTTTAGAGCTTTTTTTGAGAACATCAACAGGCATGTGGATTGTGATAGGCTGTCAAGATTGTATACTTGGATTTTCAGAAAGCCTTTGACAAAGTTGCTTAAATAAATTGGGATAAAATAACTTGTCCTTATATGGGTTGCTAATTGATTAAAACACAAAAAGAAAAAGAAGGCATAAATGGGCATTTTCCCCCACAAATGGAACTTAGAAGTGGAGTTCCTCTATTTTGGAACCAGCGCTTTTTCACTTTTTTAAAAAATGGAATTGACATACGGGTAAGCAATACACTTCCCAAGTTTTCAGATGATATTAAACTAATCAGGGTGCTAAAAAAAATCAAACATGATTGTAAAGTTTCAGAAATATCTTTAATGTTGTTGAGTGATCAACCAAATGGCAAATGCTACTCAAAGTAATGCATACTGGGACTAAAAGAAACAAAACAAAACCTTAACTTCACGTATATACAGATTGGATCTAAGCTGTCTGTAACTAACTAGGAAAGTGAATCTGGAATTTTGGAGTCATTAAAAGTATCCACTCAAAGAAAGTATCCACTCAATATGTGGCAGCTGTGAAGACGACAAATTTTATGTTAGGGAAAATTAGGAAAGTGATTTCCTGTGAACAAGACAAATTTTATGTTAGGAAAGTGCGTTTATATTTTAGTGTCCTTAAAAATATGCATATATTCTTAGTCTTCAGTACTGAAAAATGTCAACCACACTTGAAAAAGGATATAATGGAACTGGGAAAAGTAGAGAAGGGGGAAACCAAAAAGACCAGGGGGTTCAAACACCTTATGACAAGAATTAGAATGTGTGAGAATCTTTAGCTTAAAAAAGGGGTAACTACTGGGGAAGGAAGCATGTTTGAGATACTTCATGGATGGCAGAAAGTGATCTAAAAGAGTTTTTCCCTTACTCAAAACATTAGGATCAGGAACCATTCAGTGAAATGAATGGCAGATTTAAAACAGACAAAAGGACGCACTTCTTCACATAGCAGATAACTGGCACATGATATGGTGCTGGCCACTAATTTGGTTTTAAAAGGGGATTGGATAAATTCATGGACAGGTCTATCAAGAGCCTGGAAGTCTCAATGTTGGAGGCGATATGCCTTTAAATATCAACTGCAGGGGAACTACTGTGAGACAGGGATATTTGTTCCATCTCCTATGTGGCAGACCTTAGAGGGAACTGGTTGACTACTGTGAGAAAAACAATCCTGGACTAAGATATAGCTTAGCCTGATCCAGCAGGGCTTTTCTTAAGTTCTTATAGTCAGACCATTTCATATTTCCTTCTGGTCCAATTTCTTCCAGGATGATTTTGACTGCTCAGTCTACCTATATATGGATATCTGCAGGAAGTGAGGACAACTTTTGCATGCTATGGAAGGATGAGCTGCCCTGAAACAAGAAAAAGTCACATGTGACTGTCAAGGTCACAGTTTTTCTCTGCAGTGGTCTTACTGTATAGTTTAGGTACAGTACATGGGCTGTTGTGGAGAAAAAGGGGAAAAAAACTTTAAACTCCTTAGATTTGCCTGCAAACTGGCACATTCTTTTCAAAAGCAAGAACTATAAAAAACCAGAGCAGGGAATGGGGGGGGGGGGTTCTTCTAAGTTTTGCAGGACATGCTGCTGGAGTAAGAGGCCACAAGATATGGAGCACAGGAGACAGCAGCTGGAAGAGTCAGGAGCCAATCTATCTATGGCCATGGGGAAGAAGCAAAAAGGAGCCTGAGGTAGCTTAAGCTAAAGAAGGAATCTGAGAAAAGAACCAGCAGAAAGGAAAACACAGCTCTAGACTGTAGTCAGTAGAAAGCATACTCCAAGTGGTTCAGTTGCTGGACAACTGGGCAAAAGTGTGTCAGTGTAAAAAGTTAGTATTTCTAACTCTGTGCTGAACATATGTAAATGTGGGAGGAGGAACAATCTCCTTGCAGTTGAGCTGAGGTCCAGCTGACTCAATGGACATATCCATGTAGTCTTTTGGGCAACAATACAGAAGTGGTTTGCCATTAACTTCTTCCAGGATTTTGTTTAACTCCCAGTCTACTCTGTAGCCTTAAAGTATCCTTTTGGTATCCCATCCAAATGCTAACCATGTCTGAGCTACTTAGCTTTCTAAGATCTGCCAAGATTGTCTAAGTTTTTTGAGTCAGGGTTGCTTTGCAGCAATGGTGCACAACTTGTTTAGCCTCTGCATGTTGTGCCCAAAGGCATTGCTTCAAAATGCAGGGGAGAACAGATTTAATTTAAATTGTATTAAAATTCAATATTTAACATGCTTATATATTTTGTAATTCTCTCTTTCTGTAGTACTGAAGATTACAGTGTGTTGGGAACTTTTGGAGATGACAGTTTAGGAGCTACCCAAAGCTTTGTGGTCAGGAGCCACAAATTGTGCATCAATTAACTCATGTGTTATAGTGAGATTGAAATGTTTCTCTGAAACAAACCTAGAGACACAAGGAATAGAGTGAGATGGAAAAAGATATGGAGTGAAAATTACTTTAGCCAATGGGATACATAGATTGTATTTTTACTGCTCCAGTTTAGCAAAATCTTCAGCTACTGTACTCAGAGTTGATAATATTAAGGCAATGGAGTGATGCATCATCAGCAACCTTAGCAACCATCACAGAAGATGCTATCACTGAAAGAAGCTTGCCATCGATCAGTCTTTGACACCATGACACCATTTCTTGTTCTACATCAGGTGGGGTGGCAGAAAGCACCATAGTCATGATTTCTCCTCATTGCCATCCCATTGACTGCCTGTAAAAAGAACAGTGTCACAACAAAGAACAAGCAAGCCTTTCTTTCTGGTTTTACAGTATTATAGTTGCTGTTTTTTTAATTGCAGAGAAGTGTACTTAGTTTTAATATATAACTTATAACAGAAATATATTACAGAAAATTATCTGAAAACTGGAGAAAAAGGATAAATATGTCAATTTCTTCATCTATTTATGTTGATGTACCTCTTGGATTTTTTATCAGATCAGTTTCATACTTGACACCACTATAGACCTCATCAGGTACTACATGAATGTCATGTTTCAGGATATTAGCTTCACAGATGGGATTTTTATAAGCAATACAGTTTTGAGGCTTCAAATATCAACATCCTTTTGTGTTTGTGCATGAAATATATCCTAACTAAAGGGATATTAATATGCTTCTTTGACAATTGTATAAGAATTGCAGGTGCTTTTAGCATTCTTGCTATGTTAATTTGCCAATTAAGTTATCTGTGTCAACAAACAATATTCTGGCAGCCAAAATAGGTGTTTGAATTGAAGAGAGATGAGAGGAGAAGATGTATGATTTACATAAATACCTGAATATATATTCATATTAAACTGATCCCCTCTCTTCCAGAAATTATAAATGCATTGTACTCTAAGTTTGCCAAGATGATTTACTATTCACAAATTTTTAATTGCTGTCTCTTTTGTATTGCACTAATTGGTACACGTGAACTAATTATTATGCACTGGTGAACTAGGTGCAATCTCATTTGTGTGTGGGAGGAAGACCAAGAGCAGGAAAAAAAAGAGTAGAGGTGTCCTTTAACAATCCTATCTCAAGCTATCCTGTGTAACAGTAATGGTAACTATAATGAAAATAAACTGAACAAGTGTTATGTTCTCAAAGGATACATCTCAGAATTTAAATATGGGTAAATTGATTTTGAGCACATCTTTGTTCTAATACTACCTCCATATTCTCTTGTCATATATACTAGAAAACACATGTTAACAACTATGTGGTTCTTAGCATTTAACCATCCTTGCATGCATTATGATCTAGGTTGCAAAGTAGCTGTTTAAGTTGTCTGTCTGTCTGTCTCTCCCTCCATCTCTCATCCCTCCGTCCAGTGACCCAACTTGATAAAAATCCCATGAGGGTAACAGCAATTATAAAAAATAGAGACCCTTCCTTTGAGTTGATCACAGTTAATGAATGAAACAAATGCTTTCAGCTCTAATATAAGCAATGGCTGTCCCATTTAAAATCTTAGTTGCTGCTATCAGTTGTGTGTTTAAGATTATGAATTAGATGGATGGATGATGGATACTACATTTCTAACCAGTTTTTGTCCAGATAGATTGTGAAATTGTTGATATTGCTTTGGAGAAGATTTACCATGGTTCTATTCACTATTTAAAGCTGGAATAGACTCACAGAATCCAAAAGAGCCATAAACAAATGTGTGTGTGTGGGGGGGGGGGGGGTAATGACCTTTTTTCCTACAAATGGAATGTCTCCACCATCTGGACTCATGCTCATGGGAAGCATAAAGTTCTACTACATGAGAGTGATTTTCAACGTCCATTCTCTTTCCTATACAATTCCCATCCCACCTCATGTTGCTCATATGGACAAATAAAATTGAACTTTTTGCTTATGCACATGCACATATTATACACACACACATGCACACATACTATCATAAATACAATGGCTGTTAGGTACACATGGATGAAGTATGGACTGCACTCAGATTTAATCTATTCTATCAGATGAAAGCCTGGGTGATGTAATGGTTAAGGATGGATTATAGACCCAAGTTCATATCCACCAACAAGCTCACTGAGTGACTTTGGGTCAGTCATGATCTCTCAGCTCAATGTACCTAATGGAGTTATTGTTCTGGGTAAAATTGGAATAGCTTATGCTATTTATGCTACTTTAAATTCCTCCAAATTATTTCAAAGTGAAGAAAAACCTCTACTTTTGCCATATATAGCCTTATGCAACATGCACATTTCTGTTTATATATTTTATTAACATTGCACATTTTTGCATGCAGGTTTGCCAAATCTATCCTCTTTTTAAACACAGTTTTACACACACACACACAAAGAGAGATGATATATAGGTAAGATATAGATATATGTCTGTGTGTGTGCATGCGTGCACACATGTGTATATTTATTTATTTAATTAATTAATTTATATGGCCGCCCAACTCACACACGGTGACTCTGGGTGGCTTACAGAATTAAAAACCATGATACAAAAACCTATAAACCATCACTCCACTCCCCTGGTGGCAACAAACATACTCAGACTAATCATTTGATTGGCTCCATGTCAGCCTGGGCTCCCCAGGCCCACTGACAAAACCATATCTTCAGGGCCTTCCAGAAAAGTATCAAGGTGGGGGCTAGGCTTATCTCCAGGAGATTAATATTCCATAGGGAGGGAGCCACCACAGAGAGACCCTTTTTCTCGGTCCCACTAGATATATCTCCCTCATTGAAGGGATGCACAATATACCTTGCCTCCCCACTCTGGTGGGCTGGGTAGATGTAACTGGGGAAAAGTGGTCCTTCAAATAACCTGGCCCCAAGCCATGTAGGGCTTTAAAAGTGGTAACCAGCACCTTGAATTGGACCTGGAAGCAAATTGGCAACCAATACAGCTCCCACATAAGAGGCAACACATGCACAAACCTAGGCTTGCACAAAACTGTGTGGGCCACCACATTTTGAACCAACTGAAGCTTTCGTATACTTCTCAAGGGCAGCCTCATGTAGAGCACATTACAATACTCCAAATGGGAGGTAACTAGACTGTGAGAAGGGCATGTTGGAACAGGAATAGATGCAACTGGCACACAACTCACAGTTGTGCAAAGGCCTTCCTGGCCACGACTTCCACCTGCTCCTTGAGCCAGAGTCATGAGTCCAGGAGAACCCCCAGATTATGCAATGCAACCCCATCCAAGACCAAAGATGGTAATTCTCCTGAGACCAAACAGCCCCAAACCCAAAGCCACTCCCATCTTGCCAGGGTTCAGCTTCAACCTGTTGTTCCCCATCCAGACCTCAACAGCCTCCAGGCATCAAGTAAGGGCAGTCATGGCATTGCTTAACTCACCATGAGCAGAGATGTACAACTGAGTATCATCTGCATACTGATGATATCTCATCCCATGGTGGTGGATGATGTTACCCAGTGGCTTCCTGTAGATATTAAACAGGAATGAAGAAAGCACCAACCCTTGCAGAACCCCACAAAGCAGGGGCCATGGGCCAGACCTCTCACTTCCAATCAACACTGACTGAGAAATGTCTCAGAGGAAGCAAGTGAACCAGGACAACACAGTGCCTTCCACTCCCAACCCCTGAAGCTAGTCCAGAAGGATACCATGGTTTAAAGTATTGAAAGCTGCAGACAGGTCAAGTACAGCAAGGAAGGACACACTACCCCCATCCCACTCCCACCAGAGATCATCAAAGAGCTTGACCAATGCCATTTCCATCCCATATCCAGGCCTGAATCCTGATTGAAAGGGTCCAGATAATCTGTTTCATCCAGGATCCTCTAGAGCTGCAATACAACCAACTTCTCAACAACCTTCCCCAAAAAGGGAAGGTTGGAGACAGGACAAAAATTGTCCATCAGGATGGGATCTAGTGATGGCTTTTTAAGAAGAGAGTGTACCATAGCCTCTTTAAAAGGCTGGGGCACCACCCTCTCCTCCAGAGATGCATTAACCACCACCAATATTGACCCACACATCACATCCCTGGAGGCTTTCACCAACCAGGAGGGAAATGGATCTAAAATACAGGTGGCTATGCTCACACTCCATAGGACCCTGTCCAGTTCATCAGGAGCAACAGGGTCAAACCATTCCCAGATAACCAGGAAAAACCTTCCCCAGGCATCTCCACCAGACCAGCATCCATGCTGACATCCAACTGGGAACGAATCCAAGTGATTTTATCTTCCAAAAAATCAGCAAATTCCTCGGCACAGCCCTGCAGATAAACCTCCAAGTCCTCCTTCCCCAGAAGGAATCATGTCACCCTGAAGAGGGCTGCTGAGCAATTGTCTGCAGATACAATTAGTGCAGAGAATTATTTCCGTTTTGCCACATAAATTGCCACAAGGTAGGCTTTAATAGCAGCTCTTACCCACATTCAGTTGAGTTTGTTCTTCGTCTTCTACCAACAACACACCACTACACAACTTCCCAAAATATATTCAGCTTTTATGGCAACAAATGTTGACAAACAATAGTGGATCATCCAAAACCAGCAGTCACTTACCTTTCTTAGAAACAACCAAACTGAAAAAAAAAACATTTGTGTGTTTGTTTGTTTTTACTACTTGTCATCAGTATGATGCTACAACACAAGAGGGGAAGAAGCAAGATGGTCAAAAAAATTAATTCAGCTCTTAAGCCATGAGCTCTGGAGTTCAAAGTTAGACTAAAATGGTGGCTGTCATCTAATACATATAGACATTGTTAATACAGTAGAGTCTCGTTTAACCAACCTTCGCTTATCCGACATTCTGTCTTATCCAACACCCCTAAAAAAAAACACAACAACACGCATAAATTGGCGATGAGAAAAGTGTGCCGCTTGTTTGCGAGCATGAGTGTACTCTTTCTTGTTGCTCCTGACGGTGCAGTGCTGCAATGCAAAAATCGATTGCAACAGGTGCAGCAGACGTGCATGTCTAGCCTATGACTCGTGTCGGTTATGTCTCGCCTTTCGCTCAGTGCAGTTTGTTATTGTATGCGGATTGGTTTACTGTGTGTTACTATGCAGTGTTTACATGCGTGTTAACGTAAGTAACATAGTTGTGTTGTGAAGCAGTTTTTACTGAAATTTATGTGAGTATGGCGATGAAAAGAAAGAAAGTTGTTGCATCAATGGAACAAAAACTTGAGGCAATCAAGAGACTCGACAAAGGAGAGACGATGCAAAAGGTAGCTGACGACTATGGTGTCAGACCGGTAACAGTAGGAGACTGGAAAAGGAAACGATTGGAAATAGAAAAATGGTGTTCCTCGAGAGTTACGGATGGTGCAGTAAAAGAGAGAAAAACAATGAAAAAGTGTAACTATGAAAAAGTTAGTGAGGCTTTGTACGTTTGGTTTACACAGTTCGGAGACAAAGGTGTGCCTATTTCAGGGCCTATTTCACAGCAGAAGGCATTGCATTTTCGAAATGAATTTAATGAAGGGGACCCAGATTTTACAGCAAGCGTTGGTTGGCTCGACAGATGGAAGAAACGTTATGGAATCCGTCAGTTAAGTGTTTGTGGTGAGAAACTGTCATCAAATTTTCAAGAAATGGAGGCATTCAAGAAAAAGTTTCAAGATTTTATTGAAACTGAAAGCCTAATGGGTGATCAAATATTTAATTGTGACAAGTCAGGCCTTAATTACAAAATGTTACCTAGTAAGAGTCTTGCAGCCAGAACTGAAGCAGCAGCCCCTGGCTATAAGCGTAGTAAAGAAAGACTGACAATTTTAGCATGCAGCAATGCTACAGCAAACCACAAAATGGACCTCACAATGATTGGGAAGTCCAAAAATCCAAGAGCCTTTAAAACAATTTCAAAAAACGCTCTTCCTGTAAAATACTACAATCAAAAAAGTGCGTGGATGACCAGTGAAATTTTCAAAGATTGGTTTTTTAAGGAATTTGTTCCTTCCACGGAGAAATTTTTGAAAGAAAATGACTGCCCCAGAAAAGCAGTTTTGTTGGTAGACAACACCCCAATGCACCCTGATGCAGAGGAGCTTCAAGATGGGGACATTAAGGCTATGTTTTTGCCACCTAATGTAACCTCCATATGCCAACCGATGGATCAGGATGTTTTGAAAATGCTAAAAAGGAACTATCGCAGGAAGTTACTTTTGACAATGATAGAAGAAATTGAAGAAGGGCAAGACATGATTGAAAAATTGAAACACATCAATGTAAAGGATGTTGCTTATTGGGTTGCAAGGGCCTGGGCTGATGTTATAGCTCCAACAATTGCCAAATCATGGAAGAAGCTGTTAGGCAAAGATGAAGATGAAATTATGGAAACGGAAAGCACAGATGAAACCGAAGAAAGCATTCTACCCTTAGTCCAACGTATCGCTGGATGTGAGGATGCATCTTCGCAAGAAGTTGAAAGTTGGATGAACGAAGATGATCAGTATGAAATAACTGATGAAGAAATTGTCGCTCTTGTCAATAGTGATGGCAACAAAATTGATGATCAAGCATCAACTGTTGAGCCTCTCAGAGTCTCGCATAATGATGGAGTTAAGGCTCTAGAAACCGCCATGAAATACGTTGAGCAACAAGAAGAAGCTATGGGGATCAACATAATGATGCTGCAAAGATGGCAAGACTTGGCAGCGAAGAAATGGCAATCGTCAGGAAAGCAGACTAGGATCACAATTTTTTAAAAATCATCACAGGACTGAACTTTTAATGGATTTAACTTCCGACAATGCTGTTACTGTAAGTTCATTTTATGCAATTCTATATTTATTTGTAGTCAATTTTTAACGTTAACTTCAATACAACTTCAATACGTTTTCAATACATTACGATGTTTTGGTGCTAAATTTGTAAACAAATTACTGTATAACATTACCGTGTATTGAATTGTTTTTTTTTTTTTTTTCTGTTGATTTGTTGTAAAACATGATGTTTAGGTGCTTAATTTGTAAAATTATAACGTAATTTGACGTTTAATAGGCTTTTTCTTAATTCCTCCCTATTATCCGACATTTTCGCTTATCCGACGTTCTGCCAACCCGGTTATGTCAGATAAGTGAGACTCTACTGTAGACAGAAAATTTCAGGTTGTTCCTGGTCTCCATCTCCAAAAAGACAACAAAAATGTAAAAGTATATCCTGCTTGCACACTCTTTTGTGTCATTTTGATTGGTCTTGGTATAGGTATTCCTCAGTGATAATTTTGGATTTTTTTAAATCTCCTACAGATCAACATGACTGTGATTTTTTTTTTTTAGAATTAAATGTTTGAAATTTCAATGGAAAAGAAAACTTATTTATTTATTTATTTACTTACTTACTTCTTACTTACTGTAGATCTCTAGTCCTTGTCTCTTTCTCCTTCCTCACCCCATATCTCATTCAGCTTTCTCTGCCCGATTAAATAATGTAGCCTTATATTTAATACTGAAAAATCATTAAACTCTTTACTTACTATGTCTGAAATGCTGTAGCACAGCAGATTCTAAAAATAAAAAATAAAAAAACTCAAGCTGTTCAGAGTAAATTATGGAAATGTGAATAAATGGATTGCATTGACATAGCTATTTTAATTATGGTTATCTTTGCAAATGCTGAAGCAAAAAGTTTCACAAATGTGTTTTTATTTGAATGCGTAATATCTACAGATGTCATTACACGTGTTGCACACTGTTGAGGCAATGCAGTTAATGTGGTAGAAGTATTAAGTTGGACAGGTTTACCATTGTAAATTTTGTTTAAAAACATCTTCATACCAGCATGCTTTATGGATTCATAGCTTTGATATCTGAACAATTTATTATTCAGTCAGAATCTTTAAACATTTAGAGTCTTATGATATATCACAAAATTCAGTTTTTATATTGGAATATGTGTGTGTGTGTGTGTGTGTGTGCGCGCGCGCGTGCACCTTCTAGTCAATGTTGACTCCTGGTGACTAGCTGGACTAGTCCTTGCAGTTTTCTTGACAAAGTTTTCAGAAGTGGTTTGCCATTGCTTCCTTCTTAGAGCTGAGAGACAGTGACTGACCCAGAGTCACCCAGATGGCTTTGCGCCTAAGTTGGGACTAGAACTCACAGTGTCCCAATTTCTAGCCTGGTGCCTTAGCCACTACACCAAACTGGCTCTTGTATTGGAATATAGGAGCAAATAAAGGCTGAAAAAGAAATAGTAGCTGAATACAATAACTTATAGTGAAGGATTGCATAAAAAGATAATTTTTTATCTAGATAATTACTTTTCTGAAATGGGTTCTTGACTTCACTCAGAGTTAGATGCTGGGTGGGCAAGACCAATGGAAGTGACTGAGGCATATCTAGTCTGTTATCTGGGAAGAGTTTGAGCTGATTACTCCCAGCGAAGTAGACAGGGTCCTTGGGACTGTGTGTGCTGCCAGCTGGGTGCTGTACCTGTGCCTCTCCTAGTAGGTTAAGGTCTACCAGGAGGCATGTGGTTGGGTCCAAGTGGTGATTAATGCTTTTTTGTGAGAGGGGCTGTTGCTGCCTGCCTTGAAAGAGGTGGTGGTATTCCTGCTTCTTAAGGGGCCATCCTTGGACCTGATTATGTTAGATAACTTTTATCTGGTCTCCAACTTCCCCTTGTTAGGGAAGGTTGTTGAGTGGGTGATAGGCACTCAACTTCAGAGGGCTCTGGATGAAGACAATTATCTAGACCCTTTTCAATCAGTATTCAGGCTGGGTTACAGCACTGAGACAGTGTTGGCTGTGCTTGTGAAAATCTTGTAGATGGTCAAGGATGGGGGTCCATCCATCTTGGCTTTCCTGGATCTCTCAGCAGCATTTGATACCATCAACCAGTCTGCGGTTGGGAGTGGGCAGCACTGTTCTGCAGTGGTTCTCCTCCTTCCTCTGTCATAGGTTCCAGTCAGTGTTGGTGGGGGGCAAGAGTTGGGATGCTGAGAATATTCCTCACAGCAGTCCAGGAAGGTCTTCCCCAGTCCCTCATTAAGAAGAAGGGACCTGGTCACCCTGAACAGGGCCACCAGTTGGTTATCTGCAGAGAGCAGAGAAGTAAGTATGCTTCACTACTCTTATCGCCACAAGTTAAGTCCTAATAAAGGCTTTTACCTGTGCTCTACTGGCTTCGCTCTTTGTCTTTCAGCAGCAGTTAAGTTGGCTCTCTCATCTACAGTTAAGTTGCGGATGAGGAGGGTTTATTGCAGGCTGAACTGGCATTAAGCACCAACAGCCATAATCCAGAGCTACCAAAACTCCAGAGACCAGGTTTTGGGACTGTACACAGGGGGACAGAATATGGTATACTCTTAAACACTGAGGCTGCCTTCCCAGGAGCACCCACCAATTATCCCACCATATTTCCCCATGCCCGTCATCACCATAATGCCTTCTCCTACCTTCTCCCCTGCTCACCATCCTACCTCTGATACCATTCCCCACCACCCCCAAGCCAAAGGGATCCATTCAGCACAAACAATGAGGAATAATGAGGCCCCCGAACCCAGGTTATTGGCACTTCTGTAACACCACTCAGCATCAGACCCAGGCTATGCCTCCCATCCCAATCGCTCTCATCATCAACTCTTCTTTGTCCTCTCTGTAGCCTCCCCCTAGTCATCCTGCTCTTACCTGGGCACTAGTGTACCACATACCCAATGGGGCTAGCAGACAAAGCCTCCCCCACCCCACACTTCTGCCTCACACCTGAGACTGGCCAGTCACATCCAGACTCTCCACTCCAGCCAACATTCCAAAACGTGTCTGGTCCAGATCTTCACCCTGGCCACCAGCTCTATTTCAATACAGAGTCCCAAAGGGAGAATGGAAGAAGCAGCCAAGATGGCTGCTGGAACATGTGGCCAGGCAGCAGCTGCAGGATGCAGGCCAGTTCTCCCACAAAACCACTGACCTTCACCTCCCTGCACTACTGCAGACCACCAGGACCTCCATGTCTTCCTTCTGCCAAGGACTCCAACTCCCAGGATGCCATAGCCACCTTGTCATAGTAGACCAGCTCCATCAACTTCTGTCACCCTCCTGATGCCAACCATAAAATGGCTTCTTCTTTGCTGAGACCTGGCCAGACATTTCTTGTCAGCTCCAAGAGCCAGACAGGTGCTGCTTTGCCGCTACAACAAAAACAGGTGATCCGTGTCACCACTGGCTCCACTAACCACCAGCTAACCTCCTCCCAACTCTCATCATTTCCTGGGACTGTCAGGTTGTTGCTGGCAGATAGATAGAGTATTATGAAAAGCGAAACGTCATTTATATGAAATAACTAAGCCTCTGGAGAGAGTAAAACTGATTGTTAGGAGTTAAGGTTAAGTAAAGGATGAATTCACTGGTCTTTTCCATATAACAAATCAGATGCTAGGCCAGATCAGAAACTAACCCTGTTAAAAAAAAACATAACTCTGCTGCGTGAGCTGCATTGGGTGCTGGTTTGCTTCTGGGTCCAATTCAAGGTGTTGGTTATGACCTTAAAGTCCTTCATGGCATAGGCCCAGGCTACCTGAGGAACCATCTCGTCCTGGTTATATCGACTTGTCCCACTCAGTCTGGCAGGAAAGGCATGCTACAGACCCTGTCAGCTAAAGAATTTCAGCTGGGGGGTCTAGGAGGAGAGCCTTTTCTGCCATTGCCCCCACCTTGTGGAACATCTTGCCCCTGTAGTGAGATTGGCCCCCACTCTTTTGGCCTTCCAGAAGAGTATTAAGACCTGGCTCTGCCAATGATCATGGGGATCCAATGGAGGCTCGCAGCACTGGGGTGATTGGTGGCCTGAGAACGCTGTTTCCATCTTTTAACTTTGCATATTTTTTGTAAAATTTTTATTGCTTTTATTACATTTACTTATTAAGCCGCCTAAAGTATAAATAAATAAATAACAAAATCTGTCAGGATGAGGGACTGATCAAAATGGAAAAAAGGTACTTAATGGTGTAACCAATAAAATAAGGATATCTTCCCCACATAGTATCTTCCTTCCATGATGGTGATTAGAACAATCAGTGGTAATATCACAAGGGTCACTTTGAATTGAAGGTAGACATATTGGTCACTGAATTCAGTATTAACTCTTCCTTCCACAGCACAGATTTTCCCTTCCCTTACTTAGTTTCTCCTCCTCCCTACTCTTAAGTCAGCAATTTTATGAAGGATAGTGTTACATTTGAATTTTCTCACATTTTTTATGTCAAACTACATTTGGAAAATTGTTATTTCAAACACAATAAATGTTTTCCCTTTCTAATTCCCTTTGTAATTGTTCCGTAATGCCCACTGATCTACTCAATTGTTTTATAAGAGCATCTTTCACCAGTATATTTTTGCAAGAAATTATAAACAGATTTTAAACAGGAAACAGTTTTAGACCTTTGGCCCATCTCCATATATGAATGATGTGAATATTTTAAGTAGCAATTCACCAAACCATGCAATCCTTTTAATTGAAGACATAAAATGAAACATATAATGTGTGTGACAGCTTGCCATTGTAACCTTACTTATTGGATGCTATTAGAACCTTAGTTTCATGAATATTGGGATTAATATTAAGAGTTAGAGTTAGGTTTTATTCAGTAAAAAAAAGTAAGACTAAGACAGTAATGTGAAGCTACTGGTACAATAAGGGATAAATTTCATGGGAAAGGGAAATTTCACTTGGAAGGGCCCTAAAATTAAGTATGTCCCTACCTCCTTTTAAAAAGGAAAAGAAAGGGAAAAAGAAGGGGAAATTGGGGGGTGGGGGAACCCTGCAGGGCTTTTTTATCAAGAGTGGGGCTAAGATTAATCAGAACTGTATCTCTCCTTTTTTGATCCAGCCCTATCAAACAAACAAAATGAAAGTCAACCTGGACTGTGTGTTAGCTGTCAAATGACCTAAGTTACAGCTCCTTACATATATTCTGACACTTTAAAGGGAAAACATCAAGGTGGTTCAGGGGAAGAAATCAAGATAAATATAGTCAGTTCTGACTTTTGGACAAGTTATATATGAACAATCTTAAATCAGATATTTCACTGCATACAGGGGAATCATTTAAGTGGTAAGACTTGGCCATTAATATTACTTAAAAGAAACATGTCTTTCTAGCTAATATTGTCTAAATCCCAAGCTTGTTCTACCACATTCTCCCTGTTATATATTACCTAAAAATGTGGAATACTTAACTTTGACTGTCATATATTAGAAATGATCTTAGTTATAAAGCTTATCAGTTTCCGGTGAAATATCTTTTCAGAATAATGAATGCAGTAACAACTGTTTACCCCAAATCACACTTAATTTTAGGGTTTGTTAAGATGGTTGCCATTTTATTTCTTAAAGGAGTCTCTATGAAAAGCAGAAAATTAATGAATTCTTTTTAATTATGGATTTATTTTGTTATGAACCATTAATTATATATCTCAGTTCACCATTTTGTGTTCTGATAGCCAAAGTTCTAGAAAGTTGGCATATTGTATAGTTTCACACGAGAATCAGCCACATCCATAATAAACCATGATGATGCCAAACTGATGACACATGCATGATGATATTATCATGCAAATGGCACAATCACATAATTGCCTCATGACCTGATGTGAGTATGTAAATTCAGCATTTATATGACAAAATTTGCTCCCTATATCACCTTCCCACATATGCCCATGACTAGAACTGATAGCTTTTTGTTATCAAATTAAGAGATGAGTGAGCATCAAGATACAATGTACATCAGGATGGACATTTGGTTTCTTTGACTTCAGCTATGACAAAGGCTCACAACCTGAGCCCCAGGGTTGCACCAGACCACCAAAAGCTTTAAATCTACTCTCTAGGGGTCTTCCAAAATTTGTCACTGAATGGTAATTTTTAATGTGAAAGAGGCAGGAAATCAGTAAATTCATGATTGGGGAGAAATCATAATAACAAAATGATATTAAATTAAATTACATTTCAACATAAATCAAATTTAGGCTTTGTGCAAATTTAGTTTTTGTTTTTTCTGCTACCCATTTTTAGATATCAGCCCCCAATACACAACTCAAAAACCAACTGTATATCATTGATGCATAAAGTGTGCATTCCTAAAATAAAGTGTAATTAATAACTTTATAGTATCCTATCTACTACTAGGATTTACAGAATGGGGATATATTTCATACAAAACCCAAGTGGCAACTATTATGGAAGCAACTATATGCAGAAAAGGTGGGTTAAAGCTAAAAAAAGACAACAGTCTATAACAGGTTGCCTGCACCTTCTCTGATGAGGAAATGGTTATCATCCAGAGTTTGCTTCTGATCCATCTAGCTAGTTTGTGTATATGCTGTTAGGTACTTCTATCTAGTGAACAGACCAACAAACTATATTGTTTTGTGTGGGCTTACTTAATTTTTTGAGAAAAAGATGCTTTAGAAATTATTTCAAAGGAGAAGTGAAATTCAGGAAGATTTTTATGGACTGAATATGGCATTCTTGCATTTATTTATGAGGAATCTATGTGTTTGTGCTTATGATCCTGTTTTGTTTTGTTTTTTCATTGTACAATAATGTCTTCAGTAGCATGCAACCTTCCTAACTTCATAAACTTTACTTAAATCTCATAGGAAGATATCATGAATGGAATCAGCAGCAACTGCAAGATGGTCAAAACAAGCAAGATGACAGTCATAGCAGCTTAACCCTTCTCATGCATGTACAAAAAAGTGGGGCTTCACTGCTGTTTTGACATACCACTGAGTGAAATCCTTCCATTGATCTTTTTCAGCAAAGGGTATTAGTGCCACAAAATTCAGAGTAGTTTTCCAGCCAATTTCTCTTCCTGCCTGATGGAAAACATTGGATAGGCATCTGTGCCTAGACCTACGTAATATTGTTAATGGCTCTGATTGTATTAATGTGTCTTTAAAATGTGGCTTGTATTTTAGAGAGAATGGCTGGTTTGCTTCTTCCTTGCCACATAAACACACAAGTAAACTGATTAAGCTATAGAGTTTCTTTGTGCATCAGTACAGCAGTGGGCTTTTACAGATCAACCAGTGTGAGTTCAGCACTTTATGGAGATGTAATGTTCCACTTTAATGAAGATTGAGATGGGGCTGATCCATTTTGAAAGTGTACTTTGTTTTAATGTCAGGGGCCTTCACGTATATGCACTGCATGCACTAAAGCCCCTGTTATTCAGCAAAGTGAAATAATGTGGCTGTTTAGAAGCAGGGTTCTGACTTCATTTCATACTTTGGTTCCAAAGGGATGCTCCTTTCAAGATTTCAGTTAGGCAAAGCACCACTTCAGCACCACCCGTAGCAAGCAACTGCATCACATCAATGTACAGTAGAATATAATCACCTAGAGGCTGTATCTCACAGCCCTATTATTGTATTATTTTTGAAGTTGCAAACTGTATGAAATCATTGTAGCAGCAGTTTTGTTACGGAGATTAATTAAAAACCATATGTCTATTGGTTATCATAGAAATGATTTCATTAATATGGCTTTGCCCACTTTTATAGTTTCCTAGAAATAAATACATTACCAAGATCTTATGTAGATTCATAGAAGATTCCTCTCATAGAAGTCGAAAATGAAGTTGCTATATGTGATAGATTTTTTTTTTTTAAAGGGGAGGATGGGATATCTTGATTTGACATCTTACTATGATTCATTCCATAAATCATAGTAAGTTATTCTATAAATGGAGGGTTTTAGCTGAAGTGCAATATCAGCTGTAGCTTTCTGAAAGATTGCATTAGTCATATGCCTTGTGTTGAAGGAATTCCAAACTGTGCTTCAGAGAACATATAAATAAGCTGTTTTATAGATGGGAAAATGATGTCGGCTGATATTCATTTTTGAAAAATCTCAGTGTAAGTGCTGTCACAATAAGGTTGTAAATG
Source organism: Liasis olivaceus (assembly GCA_030867105.1). Lineage (NCBI taxonomy): Eukaryota > Metazoa > Chordata > Lepidosauria > Squamata > Pythonidae > Liasis > Liasis olivaceus. The sequence goes on along the minus strand of CM061352.1, from coordinate 79,967,327 downwards.
TGGAACAAATGTCTCCAACTCTCAAGACTGATAAAAGAATGACCAACATTCTGTTGACTTGAAAGAATGGGAGCAAAAATACTAGGATTTAAATCCTGGGAATGGCATACATATAGGGTTTGATTTCTGTGTACTGCTTCAAGCAGATGTTCTGCATTTAAATGACTTCTTGCTTGTCTATAATAAATAAATTTGTGTAGATATGTGAAATGTGTGAAACTACTGCTGTCAGCTTGTTACTGAATCAAGGACTGAATTCTGGATCAAGATTTACCACTGGCCTTCTGTGAAGGTCTGCCTACTCCTCCAGTGCTATGGGAGGGGAACCTGCACACCAAGCCAAGGATTTGAACAGTGGCTACATCGCCTTTTGCAGCTATACTGACCATGAATCAAACTGCCAATAATATCAGAACCAAACTGCAACCCAGATGGACCAATTAGCCCAGCAAGAGGGACAGAAGCTATGACTCAGGTACCTGTCCCAGCACAATATCCAGCAGCTATTGCTGCAATAACTGCACCCCTCTGTCACTGAACTCCTGCCTGCCTGCCTAACAAATATGATGGGAATCTAGGCAAATGTATTACCTTGCTCACTCAGTGTGAATTCTACATAAAACTAAGATGTAAAAAGATCACTAACAGAATTTCTCCATAGACCAATCTAATGTAGGACTTACAATTCTCCTAGTGACAAAGGGAGCTGAAAAATGAGCAACCCCCTCTTCTGTTACAGAACAACCCTGATTTGGACAACTACAGCACTTGTGACATTTCTGATGTGGTCTGGAATGGAAGAAATTTATTTGGCTAGTTTAAATAGGAACTATCAGATGAAATAAAGGAAAATCTAATTTGTCAGGGGATTCCAGTCTTTATGAATTTGGGCCTGCTTGAATATTAAGGGAAGACTGAAGGAATCTTAGCAGAGTATGGTTGTAAAGGGAGTACTCTACTCAGATGTCACTATTTCAGGCCACCTATGGTTAACACCTGCCACTGCTGGCAAATGCTTCCCATTTCCAGATGTTTCCTATTTTTTCCAGAAACTGCAAACTTCTCACCAACTTCTCAAGGATTGACTGGATTGGTCAAGGAACCCTACAAGCACTCTACTTCAGACTAGGAAGCCTCTAGCACTGTCATTAGAGGCCACATCTGGCTTTCTAACTAAGTTCTACCTTCCACACAATTTTCTAAAAATGTAGGCCAAATTTAGTGGACCATTTCCCAAAATTGTGTAGTTGGGTCATGTAATTTTTGACTATAGTGTCCAGCCACACTGAAGATACATCCAGTTTTCCACCATTGCCTTTTGGTCCTGGAATAACCCACGTGCCCCTCACATATCTCTGCCTCATCCATCCCTATTTCAGTAATGCTGCAAAAAGAATTTGAGATGGAATGTATTTTGGACTCCCTAAACAAGTGGGACAGGTTAGAATACTTGATTCATTGGAAGGTCTATCTAGACACAGAACAATCTTGTGAAAGAGCAAGTGAGCTACCTCCCTTCAATCCCTTCAACAGTTCCACTTGCAATACACACAGAAGCCCAAATCATCCACTGGCTGCAAGTTCCAGCTTTGGTGCCTACTTAGATAGAGAGGAAGCCTGTTTGGGGGAAGGGAGAATATTTTTATAACTAAGGGAGACAGACTGTGCCACTCAAAACCGAGAGGAAAAGTTCTGCAATTAAGGAAAATTCTGACAAAGTAGAAGAACTTCAACCAGTCCCACTTCCACCAGCTTGGTATCAGGAGGAAGGGGGAGCAAGGATTCTTGACATGAGGAAAACCTCTCTGATTCAGCCAAAGAAGACATGGAAATTCTCTCCCCAGGCATGAGGGAGGTATAAAGAAGTGTGAAAGGTGAAGGGAAACTGTCAACGCCAGTAAATTAAAAATAGAAATAAAAGTAAGGACAGATATGCACTTGGCACCTCCAGATTCAAAGGCAAAGGGGAAGGAAAAAATTAAAAGGGAGGTAGTATAAGGGCTGAAGTTGGTGAGGCAGGAACAAGCTTGGCAGTGGCCAGGCAGAATCATTAAACATAGAATAGATGTCTCTGATTCTCAAAGCAAGGAAGGAAATGGCCCAAACTCTGTTGACTCAAAATGGCAGAAGGAAAAGGCCTAGGATTGAAAGCCCCAAACTCTCTCACACAGAGACACACATATATACCATATACAGCTTGATTCCAGAGTTCTGTGGTAGACATATCTTCTGCCAATATTAGTCTGTCTTCAGAAAAGTACTTTATGTGTTGAGCCTGTGAAATTTCTGAAGTTAGCTAGTTCCTAAAACCAGAGTTGAATTTCTGGAGATTTAAGATGCATTGTTGTGCCTGGTTTGATCTCTGGTCCTGGATGCTCTAATATCTGATGCACTCTTTAAAGATTCATGGGTTATTTTCACAAAAGTTATTCATATAAATAAATGTGATATAAAGGGAGAATCCTTCTAGGTATTTGAATTCCTCTTCTACTGTAGTCTTCTTAAGTTGCTGACAACTGGCACCTTCAGGTGGGAAAGACTAAATTGATACAGAAAGTCTGTTACAAAACAAAATGGGATGGAAGCTTCAAAGAAGATGTTAGACTCCATTCCACTCCTTTTTCATATTTTATTACACAAACTATAGATACTAAGCAACAGGACTGCTTTTACCACTACAATAATCTCAGATATAGAAAAAGTTTATGTAAGCAAGTTAATTTGAACATCATTCTGCATATACAGTATATAGTTCGTGATGTCCTTTTTTGTGCATCTCTTTTTTATAATGTGCACTGTATGCGTGAGTGATTATGAGCCATTTGATGTTATAACAGGAAAAAAAATAAAGGAAGACATGGTGGCATTTACATATTCAATTTCCTTTTGCTGATTTATTAGGAAGAAATGAATAGTCCAGGCTGCAGACTCCACTTGTTCCCAATACTGGATTTTGTTAATTGTATTACAGCATTACATTGTATTATAGCATTCTCATCAAGTTGTTTTTTGGCAGAGCTGCACCCAAAATGAGGAATGGAATATGGAATGGAGTACCCAATTCACAGCTTAGAATAACCTTGAGATTGAATGCACGCTTAACCCTTTTGCCTATGCCTCATAACTTCTTAAACATCAAGAGTCAGGAATATCATTATTTCTGCATCATATATACTCACATTTATGAAGTGAAATGTACCATGGTATAAAAAATCCCTATCCAAACTAACCCTATTTTTTTACATCTGAGTAAATCAGTCCAAAATGCATCTGATTGCAGGTCTATTCCAACAATTATTCTGCCCTAATTTTTGCAGAGATTCTGGTTGGCATAATTATCCTTTTCAGGTTTGTCTTCCAATGTATGAAGGTAGGAATTTATAATCCTGTTTTCAGGAATCAGATCACTTTTTTTTTTTTTTTTAGCTTGACACTATTTACAGTGACAGATGAGGACTTTCCAGGGTTTCAGATAAGAGTCTTTTCTAGCTCAATTTAGAAATGACAGAGCTGAATCCGGGAGTGGCTCTTTTCATTTCACTATTAAACAATAATCCTTCTTCAATCCATATGAATACCATGTTACTTAATTTGTGTTGGTTTGTCTATGAAAAGTCAATATGAAGGCTATCATTGTCATTCAATTGTGTGTGTGTGTGTCTGTGTGTGTGTGTGTACATGTGTGTGTGTGTGCGCATATTAGTGGGTTTGTTTAAGACTGGTAATGCCTATTTCCTTCTCTTTTATTCTTAGGATAGCAGACTTTAGCAAAGTTTGGCAACAGATTTAATAAATAGTTGATGTGGTAATAAATCTTAATTCTCCAGGCACTATTCCCTGTATTCAGGAACTTATTTAGAACAGAAGCTCCCTGGAAACAACTTAGTAAGATACTTTATTACAGATAAGAAAGAAATATAAATGCAGAAGATCTGCTTACTGCAGGATCCAGAAATCAACATACATACATACACATACATATATACATATACATACACACACACACACACACACACACACACAAACATGAACATATATATTCTAGAGTTTATACTGGACGTTTCTCCTTGCATTTTTGAGTCAATGGTCTTTGAGCTATTTTTATCCCTGGCCTTGAGAGTTGGAACAATTAGTCAGTATTTACATAACAATTCCATCTGGCTTGAGCACCATGAATTGTATGCCTTTATCAGAAATGAGTTGATTTGGCAGAATGTGACATTGGATAACTTGTTGAATAAACTGACCAGTTATTATATGACCAGATGGGATGCTACAACAGGGAATGAAATGCACTATGTTAGAAGAAAGGCCAAGGTCAGTAATAGGTTCTGAGGAAAGTGTGTCCCAAGACACCTGTTGTAAGGGAATGCACCAGTTCAGATGGCTTCTTGGTGAGAGATTTAGAATGGCAATAAGTCACAAGAGGAAACATAGGTCTTGACATCTGCTCTAATGTAAGGCCAGTAAAGTCATAAAGAGGAGATGGGCCATTTTAAATGTTCTAAAATTCTAACTAGCTGTCATGCTAAAATTGCAAGACTTCATCCTTACAAAACTTCTTCCCAAGCCAGTTGTTGTAATTCAGTTCTCTCTGTTCCCAAGAAAAGGGGGAGAAAGAAGATAAAGATCCCCTGAAAGTCGTCTGTCTAACACTGCATTACAAAAGCATCTTGCTTTTAATGAATAATAGAAGAGAGGGAGTTACTCTTCCAGTCCAGAGTTTCACAGTGGAGGCCAGGAATTTTAGAGATGTAATTTTCCAAATAAAGAATGGAAGTGGAAGGAGCACAGGAGGGTAAGAAATATTCTGGTTTATGTAATAAGATATCCACCCTCAGCTAGAAATGTAAGAGATATGAAAGTTACAATGAAAAAGAATTGTGCTCTCTTACCTGTTGCTATCTGTGAGAAGTTTCTAACTATTCCACATTTTTGTAACATTTTGGACTTCAGTATTATATTTTGCCCTGTTGAGGAAATGGTGCCAATTTTGAATGGTTTCTATGATGGCCAAAAACTCATCACAGTTGCTTTTACTGGCAGGAGTTGCATGGAAAGAAATGCACAGGGGAAGAGGTTGATATCAGAATCTGGAGTGGATTGTAAAAATATAAAAATCCAAAAATCCAAAAAAGGTAAAATCAAAAATATCAGACCATACAACAAAGGGTCAGGTGGGATTTGGTGGGTAGAGAATGGGCTGAGAAGCGAATGCCTGATTAAGAAGATTGTCTTGTTGAATGTGTTACCATGTTAAAAAAAACCCTCTTTCTTGGTGGAACAAGTCAGTGGTGTGACTAGTACAGCAAAAGTATAAACAATTTTGTGTTAAAAGTTGACAAAGACCAGAAGATCTTCCTGATATCATGGAAATCTTCCAAAAACAGAACAGGTTCTACTTTAACTGGATACATCTGAGAATTCAATTCAAGGCAGCCCAAATAGTCAAATTCAATCAGATCAAAGGCACACAAATTCACACAGATCAAAGTCATGAAGGTGATGAAGAATTCTTTGAACTCATTCTGTGTAGAAAGCAGGAACCTCAGAGTAAGCGAGTAAATCATTCAAATACACAATCCCAAAATTGTTCAAAAATAATGAAATACATGTCTCTTAATTAAATGAAGAGTGAAAGTACTTTAACCAATCAATTACCATCAGCCCTTCTGAAATTCAGTTTGGTAAAAATATGTGTCTTCTGCAGCCATTCCAAGGGTTCAGGAATGAGGTGAAAATGGTTACAAAATTCAGGAGCCAATAATCATGGACTACATGAAGGAAGCTATTGTTCTTCTTTAAAACAACAATACATTCTAATATTCTATCCAAATTGTATTAGGATACACTAGGAGTTCTCCCCCGCCAGTGGCATAAAACATAGAGTCAAATGAACTCTAAAGTGAAAAGCTAGGACATTCTTAAAAGGGAATAAAAATAATTTAATGTACTGCCTAACCAGTTCTCACCAGGTCCATTTTTTAATCTGAAATAGAAGTACAAGCTGCACAGTTTTTGCCCCCCTTTCAAATGGCATTATCCCCCCTGCTGATATAATTTATACATTTAATTTTGGTTTATAGGGTGCAATATAGCTAATTACTTGAAAGCAGCATAGATGTACAAGTGAAAATTCCCTTTTTAATATAATTTGTGGCACATCAAGTGCAATAATTTGCATTTAATTTCTCCAAAAGATAATTATGCTAATACAATTATTTGAATAAAAATTCACACTTGCACAGGACATTGTTCTACTTCATAATTTACACTAATGTAAGTCTCTAAAGAATCTTTAATGAGCCACTTCCACCTTACACTGGCACAAACTAGGAATAAAACTACTGATCATGTAGTTAATCCAGCTAGAAATTATATAAACATTCTGTGTTTTACAGAATTTATAATTATTCAGGGACTTTCAGTGAATTTATCTCAAAAGTAATCTCCCCTTTTTTTAATTGTTAAATTTGGTATTAAGTTTTGCCTAATGTATCCTTCTAAAACAAAGAAGTATTTTTATAACAAAAATATTGTGAGGTGTTAAATGATCTAAAAAATTAATTAATATTGGAATCATGGAATTGGAAGGAATCATTTAAGCTATCAAGACTGACCCCCTGCACAGTGTAGGAATCCAAATTGAAACATTCTTGATGGTCTAGCTTTTATTTGAATCAATCCATAGGAGATCCCACCACCTCTCTGGGTGATTGGTTCCATGCTGTCAAACTGTTCTTATTATTAGATTTTTTTTTTTTTTTCTAAAATTCAATTGGAAACTGCCTTCCTATTAACATACTGCTTCATTTTTTTGTATTCCGGAACAAGAGAGAAAAATAGTTGTGACCTTCTATGTGATGTACTTTCAAGTATTTGAAGAGTGCTATCATTTTCCTTCTACCCAGTCCTCTTTTCTCAAGGCTAATCATATCCAGCTTCTTCAATCTCACTTCATAGGGCTTAATTTCTAGTCCCCTGATCATCTTCATTGATCATCTTCATTCTACTCTGAATCTGTTCCAATTTCTCTGAATATTCCTTAAAATAATAGAGAAGAGGTCTTTTTTTTCTCCATTACATCCCTTTAGGTAATTGAATAGTGCCATCTTTTCCCTTCCTATCCAGGCTTCTCAAGGCATGAGAACCCCAATCCTTCAATCTCTAATTTCTAGTGCTTTGAGCTTTCTTGTTCGCTAGAACTGAACACAAGATTGAAGGTGGGATCTAATCATTATGTGCAAATTATCATTTGAACCTGAAAATGTATGCTTATTCAAACTAAATATATATTCCCTGACCACCTATCAAGCTCCCTCATCCTGCTCTTCAAAGTTGGTAATGGAATACGTTCCTTCTTCTTAGAAAAGAGTGACCTAAAACAAGTGTTGAGTATTTCTGCTTTTTCGTTGTTAACTCAGTCTTTACTGAGCAGCTAATATACAGATTCTTTCCTCATATTTTGAATGTATCTGACAAAGGATTTTTGTTTTGTTTGTTTTTATCCTTCATCAACCTCAGTTCTTTCTGAGATTCAGTTTTTCTTATAGCATCTATAATTCCAGCCTGCCTGTATATACTTATTTTATCTATCACTCTTTCCATTTGCATGTTTATGCTAAACATCTCTGGATCTGGTCAGTACAGTCTTTCACAACTTTGGTGTTCTCCAGAGGTATGAACTTCAGCTTCTAATATAGCCTCCTCCTCCTCTTCCATCATCATCATCATCATCATCATCATCATCGCATTCAATTGCACAAGCTAACAAGATTTTCCCATGTCTGGATACTCTCCAGAATTCTTAACAGTAGCCAAACTAGCTTGAGAATTCTGGAAATTGAATCAACATATCTGAAGGATGTCTAGATTGGGGAGAATGGATCAGTATGTGAAATTACCTGTAATTTTCTTAATACAACTTTGTGAGGCGTGGTAGAATAACAAAACTGAACAAATACCCTTGACTAGGTAAGGGAAGATTCAGGGATTTCTAGAAGAGAAAAATATAAATATCTTGTACTTCTCCTCCCTGTATCAGATATGTTTCATATTCTTGGATGTTCATTCTGGGATCAGTTGCAGCAATTAATTGTTTAACATGGAGGACATCATTATACAGAAAGTGTTGTAGAGCTATGTGGGGTAATCCATCCCTGATAACCATGTGTCTAATAGCCACGCTTGTATTAATCATATATTGTGGTATACTGGAAAGGAGTCTAGCATGCATGGAACAATCCACTATATAAAAAACATACAGACTGGACAAGAATTTCTCTTTGCATAATGGAACATTGTGTATCTATAAAGATAAACATACCGGGCTTAACAGCCTTCCAAAAGATAAGGAGTGTAGGGGCCTTTCACACTTCAGAGGGGAGGCTGTTCCACAAAATAGCAAAGCTACAGAAAAGACACACATCTTAGGTCCCACCAGATGGCAACATTTAAGAAAGAGGGACTGGAGTGAACCAACCCTATCCAATCTAGTGGGTAAGGTAGATTTCTTCAGGGAGAGGTGGTTCTAAAGGTGATAAACAGCACCTTGAATTACATCCCTTCACCCTTGTCTTGAGCAGCAGGCAAGCCCAAACTCATCTAGGCTGCACTTACAAAATAGTCTCATCTGTACCTCCAAACCATCAGAGTTCAGAAAGGAAGACCAGCTAAAGTCCAACTCCCAGGGGAGAGGCAGAAAGGATCACCAAAATGGCCACTGTATTATGTGGCCAGGCAAGTGGTAGCTGCAGGACACAAGTCAATCTCTTTTGGGACCACCAACCTGCTCCCACTCCTAGTATCACCACCTACCTGCCCACCAGAGCCCTCCATTCCACCATAGCAGCCCTGTCATGCCAGCTTCTCAGCCAGCAACCACTCAGCACCAAGCACAAGACATAAGATGGAGAATAAAAATTAAGCTGCAACTGCCCCACTATTTCTTCTGCTGAGCCACCACCACTATACACGCAGCTTCCAGGCAAATGCTGCTCCTCCTTTACACTAATCTCTGGCACTGCCAGAGTCCTGTAAGTGCTGCAGGCTCTCTGATGGCTCTCCATTGCCACAGAAAGTGCAGTCCAAGTTAGAACTGTATAGTAAAATCCATGCTTGGCAGCCCTATCTTCAGATCACCACTCAGCTCCACCAATCTCCATCAGTTACCAGAAGCACCACCACTGCTTCTCCTGTCATCTCTGGTGCCTCACAACCAACTCTGGTAAGAAACTTCTTAAGCCAGGATTGTATCAGATTTCCCCATGCCATTGTCAATGCTCATAAAATCATAGAGCCCAACATACACACATCTAGCTCAGCACTATGACAGGAAAAAAAAAAAAAAAAAAAAGCATGCATAGAGCAGTGGCATTAGCTTCTACAATCTTATCATGCATCCTTTAATTTTTGATATCGAAACCTTTTTTGAAGAATCATAAATGAACGTATGGACTAAGAAAGTTGAAAACTATGAAAAATGGTAGGAGAAATGTACCCCAATATGTTTTAACCTAAATACAGTTCTGAAGAAATTGTCAAGAACAGAAGTGTGATTATCTAATAGCCTTTCAGATATTAAGTAATTTGTTAAACATTTCTGAAGCTACAAGTGACCCTTTCAGAAGGAACATACATCATAGGCTTGTGCCAGCCTTATCCAGACTGGCATCCTCCATATAAATGAACTACAGTTCCCAGAATTTCATAGGCAACATGTCCATTGCTGAAAATTTAGAAAATATCAAAGTTGGGAGAACTGCTTATGGAAGTCACTGCTCTTTTCTTCACCCATGGCCTACTAGAGGAGGATTCTGACAGTTCATTTTACCCATGTTTAAAAGCTTTAACTGATGTTCCACCTGAAGTTCAGTTTAAATTTGAACCAGTATATTAGTATGGAGATTGGAAAATTGAATAAAAATGGTAACAGTAATATATAATATGTGCATTTAAAAAGAAAGGGGGAGAGAGGGAGAGAAGAACAGAGAAAGGCAATATTTCCAGTACAAGTTTCCATATGAGAAAGAGTATGGAACTTCTTAGCAAGCTCCATGTATTCCAAACTCCATATTTGCATTTGGGTTTGAAAGACCAAAGAAAAAGTGGATACAAGAAAAATCATTGAGCTCTGAGTTTAGGATAGAAGAGGGGTTTTGGGAAGGGGAAGGGCATTCCAAGAAGCAATGCAGCCTTTGGACTCATAGTGGTTTACCAAAAAGAGCTGATCATATCTGATCTTGACTGTACCATTGTGAGAGATTGTATAATAGAGTCCTTGTACAATTCAAAGCATTTTTGAATTGAAAGTACAAGTCAAAGATTGTACAATTCAAAGCTCTCTTCCTTTTTTGGAAAGCATCTTAAGACTTACAGATGAACAGTCGTTGAGCTATTTGGTCCCTGACCCAATCTAAAAAGTTCTTCAGATTTATAGCCAGTTTAATACTCTTATGCTTCATGTAAGTATTTGATTAATTATGGGGTTAATTAGCACCCAATGAAATCCCAAGCTGAAAAGCTTCAAATTGAAGCTGAAGACTCCTTTAAGTCAAGCTTAATTTCTGATGATTTCATAGATATGGCCATGCAGCTTTCTTGGCAACAATCTAGAAGTGGTTTGTTTGTTTTCTTGCTTCTAAATAGTATGTACAACCATCCTAATCCCAGAACACTCTAGGCAGCATGTATTACAATACATATATATAATCAACAATACAAATCTTCAGATCAATACTTATGATAGCCGCTATTCCTCAATCAACTGGGGATAAAGTCTGGCTGAAACAACACAGCTTTTCTTCCTTTACAGAAGACTAAAGAGATAAGGACCATGCAACCTATGGAGAGAATGTTCCAATGATTGGGGCTACCATGCAGAAGGGCTGCTGCCTAGTCCATCCCCATGTACATCTCAGGAGGCTATTCTCAGCAAGCCCTCTCTGGATGATGGGACTAGATAGGCAGATTCTATTCTGGCAAGGTCTTGCCTGATATATACTAGTACTATAAAGGGTTTCACCATTGCCTAGTTCTGGGATCCCCCGCCCCAATTTTCTAGAGTAGCCTACAGCCCCACACTTTCCTGGATGTTTCTACCCAATTACTAATCAGGTTCAGCCCTGCTTAGCTTTTCAAGATCTTCCAGAATCAGCCAGGTGCTGAGGTCCTTTTTAACATAAATAGATAATTTATAGGCTGCCAAATGATATCAGAGTTACATAAAAACCCCACAAATCAAATGCAATTGGGGCTTAACTCCTGAAATATAGAGCCCATGACAGCATAATATTGCAAATAAAACTGTAATTTAATTAGATTGCACAGTAATAAAAGAGCAGAACATGTAAGTAAATCCTAAAAGGTAGATGGCATCATTTGAATCAACTAGTGCATTCTTTCACAGCAAATGAACCATGTGTTCAGACCTAGCAGGGAGTCTTTCTTTCTCTCTCTCTCTCTCTCTCTCTCTCTCTTTCTTTCTTTCTTTCCTTTTTTGGTATTGGGCATTTTTCTCTATCACAGAAAAATATATCACACGATTTTGTTACGTTGGTGTCAAAATCAGCATGATTTTTTAAAAAAAAGCAGCCTCTCAGCAAGCTCAAGCAAGTTGATAATGTTCTTATAAGGAAAGAGTGTATGCTCACAAACTTCTGATAATTGATTCATCTATTTTTTCTTGAATTCAAAGCCTATTGAAAGTGTGAACAAAAATCAATACTGGGAGGTTAACACCTTTTTCTTATAACTGCCCATCAATATAACGTGGCTTTCTTGCTGTTAAATTTTGCTGTGATGTATGTTTGTGTATAGTTCCTCCTTCTCTAAGGGTTCCATATTTTAGCTGGAACTCTTATAAGTCTAAACATAGTACTAAACAAAGAGACCTTTTGATATCATAAACTTGGTGAATATAAAAGAGCACAGGTTAAGGAAATATAGTTTTAGGTTTTGTAACCATTTGGGCTGTGGGGGACAATAACATTATCCTTACATACATGATGCTGAACTGTATAGTAGGCAGAACAGGCAAGCTGAAGCTGCCTGATGACTTTGGAAGGGAAGGAGACAGATAACAAAAATCAGGTTGTTTTCTGTGGAGTGAAAGGACTCAGTATACAGTATGGGTAATATAAAGGACATTATTTATATCAAAAGCTGTTAGTATCAGTAGAAGGGGTGGGCATGGAGTCATTTTAGAAGAGGACAATGTAGAAGTGCCAGGTCAGACCACAGTAAGGTCACGCCATGTTATCAGATACTAGATTGCTACAGTAAAGGTTGTGTCATAATTTACACTGTTTTTAAGTCCTATGTATCATTTCAGAGAATATATAACCTGTAACCTTGTGGGCTTTGGGGCTCTTCTGCATTCCTTTAGCAAGGAGCCCAGTGATCACTCTAGTGGTAGATACCAATAAAAGATAGTTTGCTGCATTTCTCTCCAGTCACTTTGATTCCTAATTTAACTGGGCATTTTTTCCACAACAGGGCAAAAGTTAAGATATCTACTATACAAAAGGAAAGGCAAGGGTAAATAAGAGAATGTAACTATTAAAATAAGAATGTAATAGCATAAATATTGATAATAGGAGAGCGATAGTTATGGTAAAGATGGTGATCTTTAACTGGCTTCCCAAGAATATCTGCACATCTCAAATAGCGCAGTGTAAAAAAAAACGTTTTTGGGGGGAGGGGAAACAGGTGCATACTCCACTTGGTCAGGGAACTCACTGGGTAAATATGGGGCTAACGTACTTCATAGTATTGCTCTGAGGAAGATAAAGTAGAAGGACTTGGTACACTTTTCTAAATCTTGGAGTGAAAGAAGTATATAAGAATTAGGACTGTGTAAGGTATCGAAGGGGTCATTTTTTCAAGAAATTTTTGATCAAATCACTCCTTTGAACCAAATCAATAAAAAATGGAGGTTAGTGATGATACAGAACCAAACCAGGCATCAATGAATTGCTTTGGAAACATTCAAAGGTGATTTGATCAGCAAATTTTCTTGTAACTTTTTCTTCCATATATGAACAAAACAGAAAGGACAGGATAGCATACTAAACTCTAAAATTGACATGAGTAGCCAGCTAAACAGTATCAACAAGCTTGCCAACCCAGGCAAGCAAACTGACAGAAAGTGATAGACAATTTTTTTAGCAAGAACTTGTTTTTTCATATATACACTGTTTGATTAAAGAAATAAGTTGGCATAAGACTTATTTATTTATTATTGTAAAATAAAATAAAACAAAAAATACAGCAACACTAATAGACTGATGGTGTCATTTCATCCTGCCCTCACTCTCTGAAAGCATTCGTTTTTTTAAAAGATTGTGGAAAGCAAAAAGCTCCTTCATAGACTATTTACTGGACGATTGGGAGACTGATATGCTGTCTTTTCCCCACCCCATCAAATATTTCAACAATGTATTTCAATGAAGTCATTAAAATGATCTGGCTGAAACTTGGAGAAGCTAATCTTTTCTAAATCCCACCATTTTATCCCATTCAGCAAAAAATTTTGGAGAACAGACATTTTGATACTTCTTCATTATACCCTATAATTGAATACTTCATCAAATTGAATTTTAAATTTGTTCAAATCAAATCTAGTTGCTTTCAAATCTTGAACCTCATATTTGAATTTTATCTTGCCACCTAGTTATTTCAATATTAGATCAAATCTTGGTTCTTTCATGTATCTCTAATAAATATATTATGGCAGAAATTCTGTGCTACTGGTCAAACCCTAGACAAATGAAAAGGCATGCATGGCAACAGCAGAACTTCAGCAAATTGGAATCCAACAGAAAGTTCAGCTATATGTGACGAGAGCTTCAAACTGAGAAAAAATGGACCACACAAATAGCTTTACACTATTGACTTCCATCAAATTTCAAGTGTTTAGCTGGAGTGGATTTTTTTTTAATGCATTGGCCTGAATGCTATTGCACCTCTCCATGTGATCCAGGACTCTAATAACACAATCCCCCAATGAAAATATAATTACCTTCAAATAAACAAGAGTACAACTACTCTCTAGGCCTCCAGCTGATTGTGTGGAATTTGGGGAGAGAAAGGGATGGGGCATTGTGCATGTTTCATTATGTTCCTAGTTCTCTACTCATATTAACTCTTCTTTGTGTGAAAAATACAGTAGCAACATAATTCTGGAGCTTCTTAGATTCATAGGAGTAGGCAGATGTCATGTTAATTCATAAATAAATAAACAAGCAAGCAAGTCTACTTTCCCCTTTTTCTTCAATATGTTTGGAATAAAATTGTACTTAATGTGTACAATCCTAAAATACAGAAGTTTTTTTGTGAAAATTATTGTGAGAAAAATAATATTTAATATGTTTAATCAGTCCTGAAATCATAGACTTGAAAGTGACCATTGAGACCTCTGAGTCCATCCCCTGTCCAGCGCAGAAAACCAAATTAAACTATCTCTGACAAATGGCTTCCTACTTCTGCTTGAACATGTCTAGTGAAGGGGCAATCTCCATCCCTCTAATTTCCAATTGAACTACTCAAGAAGTTATTTTCTAATAGTCAATAAGTCTGCCTTCTTATAACTTATAACCATCATTCAGATATTGAATAGAACTATCATATTTCCCCCCATCCCATCCCACAGTCTTTTGTTTGGAAAGCTAAACATTTTCAAGTTATTTGACAAAACTTAGTTTTTAGTCCCTTAATTATCTTTTTTAGTTTCAGCTTCTCCAAATCCTTCATAAAGTAAGGTGCTAGGAACTGGATAAGATGGGATCAGACCAACACACAATAAAGTGCAATTTATAATATCCCATGCTTTGAAAGCTTTTATCCCAACTTTTGTTTAGAAAGAGGAATATGCCCCTTTCTAAATAATACACGAATTGCCTAAAAGAATGATGAAAAAGTTAAAGGAATTATCTTAAAGCAGTGGAACACTTCTAAGGAAGTCAGACATATAATCTTTTAATTATGTCATCTAGCAGGCAGAACAATGATGTGCTGATGTCACACAAATGTTCAAGTCTGCATTTTCTGGGAGAATGAATCTAGATTAGCCTAAAAAAAAAAGAATTGCACTTTTAAAATAAATATGTGTGTGTGTGTGTGTGTGTGTGTGTATTGTGTGTGTATACACACATACATATACATATACATATACATATACATATACATATACATATACGTATACGTATATGTATATGTATACGTATATGTATACGTATACATACAGGCAATTTGCTGCTGGATTTGGTGACATGATTTCCAGGAGCCAGAAAAAGAGGCTGATGCACACATGTCTACAAGTTGCCCACTCTGTCTTAGTCCAAGGCATCTATATTAACAGATCTGGTCTCTTGTGCAGAAGGAGATAGGCAAAAAGTGCCCCTTTTTCCAAAATAGAGCTTTACCCTTTAAAAAGTCCCATTTCCTATCCCAATCATTTGGAAAACAGATGGAAGTGATGGAGATGATCACAAATGACAGGGATTTTAAATAAAGTGAGAGAAGATCATTATATCTAACATACTTAGGGGGTTTGTAGGACTTGCAGGAGGTAAGTATAGTAATGCCAATAAGAGTAAGACTCACTCTATACAAATCTCTAGGGAATATGTATTATCTGTTTGCTCCCCATTTTCATTTATATCTCATAGCCCTGTGTAAATAAATTAAGTTTCTGTCTAACGTATGTTTCACTCTTTTTTATAAATTAAATCTAAGTAAAAGAAATTTCCTTCAATAGGTAATGCCAAAAGGACAAATTATTCCTCTTCCTTTGAACCTGCAGCTATTTTGTGTGGAAATGAGGTTAAGTGAAGGTAGCAGCAAATGGAAAAGATCGCCTGTTTGTATATTGTTTTTTTTTTTAACCCTCCCTGAGCTATTTAACAGAATGATTTAGAAAAAAATAATAATGCTTTTTGTTAAAATATGAACCAGAAGAGCTTTCACATTCCCACAAAGTCCATTCTTCTGCAGTCACATCAGGATTTGCATAATGTCCTCCCCCCCCCCCAACCTGGGAAATCTGAAAAAGGCAAGTGATGAAAGCTCCTTTTGAAAACAAGGCCTGCTATGCTATCATCTTATCACTTTGATTTTTGCAGTAACTAATGAAATACTTCAGATTAGAGATCAGTTGCAACCAAATAACTTCCAACCTAAATATTTGACTTGAGATTCAGGGGGGGGGGGGGGGGAAACAAACACCATTATGGATTATGTTCTGAACCATCAACAACCTATTTTAGGATTTATCCTATTTATTCACAAGTATGCAATATATTTATTACATTTATTGCATTATATATATTAGCCAACCAAAATAGAGACTAGAAAGAGATCAGGGTATTAGAACCTAAATTCCGTGAAGGCAGACTAAATCAACTGGGAATGTGAGGCCTTGGGAATAGAAGATTTACAGTTCATAATTTAATACTTTTCAGGTATTTGAAAAGATGTCACACAGAAGAAGGTCAAGACATGTTCTCTGTCATCTTGAAGGACAGGTTATAGAATAATAGATTTTAGTTACAGAAAGGCAGATTCCAGTTGAATAGTAGGAACATTTTTCCAGTAGCAAGACTAGCTTTGCTGTGGAACACTCCCTCAGAAAAATAATGAAGGAGTATCTGCATTACATATATTTAAGCAGAGTGTGGACTGCCATCTGTCAAAATGTCCTTAATTTGTATTTCTGTGTGCAATGACCTAAGTGGTTCCTCTCAAATCCATGATTCTAGGAAGAAATGCCCATGCCATTTAAATGGATGAAGGAAAGGTGATTGGAGAATAAATTAGTATCGCAAACTATGTCCAAAAAAAAAAAAAACCTTCACAAAAATATAGTGTAGGAGGGAGTGCAAGTCATGATTCTTAGAATAAGAGTTTGAATATTATAAGCATATCATTTGTGAAATGTAGCGGTATATAGTGTTCATTTATATTTGAGCTCTGCGTGATATTATCAATATTATTTCCACATGGCTGAACATAGTATGCCTTTTCTCTCACTCTTACACATCTCTCCATCACTGTACCATCTCAATTCATGATCTAAAAAAGTCCCTTGGGAAGAATGTAAATCTGAAGTGATCCACAGGCATTTGACATAATTGTGAGAAGGTGGTGATAATTTCTACATAGTGTGGCAGAGTGACAGTTTCATTTTGTAAATAAATCATTTGGCATTATTAAGAAACTTCCTGATTTGTCACACAATGACATTTGGATTTCATGTAGTTAAAGATACAGACATATTTTTTTAGAATGAGGTAAAAGAGCAGAAGAGGGGATCATTTCTGAGAAATTGCAGAAAGTTTTCACCAAAACAGTAGAACTCTTTTTAAAAAACATCATTTTAACTGATTTTCTTTTATTGCTTTTCTAACTGTCCTTTGTTGCTTCTAAAGGGAATTTCTGGACTAATTCAGGGTTCTCCTCCCCCATCCAAGGGCAACAATGTGCAGAGTGGTAACATGATGAGTTAGTGTGACCAGAATTTTGCACTGTGTATATTCTTAGTGAAGATGTGATTCCTCTCATCTTTGTGTTAAACCAATTTGATAGTTTGCATGCTGTATTCTGTTCATTACTGAAAATTGGTGGGAAACTGCACTTCTAATGTCTAGCAGTTTTATGGGCTACTAATAACATATAGCCTGTAAATTACCTACCTTTGTGCAAGTTAATTCTGGTAAAAGGAACTTTGGCTCCTACAGAAAGTATAAACCTTAAAAGAAGTTCATAGACAGTATTAAATTGTAGAATAAATACAGCCCAGCAAGATTTTCCATACCAAAGAGCACTGTATCTTTTACATCCATATCCTGGAAAATCAGAGATCAAAACCATAGAAGATGTGATGTCTTTCAGCTTCCAAGTGAGCAATGGTGAACTAAGACATTTCCATAATGATTAGAGATGACAACTGTGGCTAAGACCAAAGGACTGGCAAGTAGATCAGTCCGACAGAATCTCTCCAGGCAAGGAGAAGGTGGCAGACTGTCCATTTGTACTCTGGATGGCTGCTTCTCATAAGGAGAATGCCCAACAGCAATTTCCCATGGGTTTGAGTGCTGGGAGATGAAGGGAACCATCACGCTCTCAACCACAGTGGAGCCTTTTAAAGGACATGGAATTCGCTAACTCCCATTCTAATCACTTTTGGAAATTACCTATTCAAATACCTTAAGGATATTAGAGATCTTCAAAATGACAAGTTTGAAAGCCACATGGTGTTTACCTTCATTCTTAAATAAAAGAAAAATTAACTATAAGCTTAAGAGCTGAAAGAATTAGAAATAAATGGCAAAATGCTAAATAATAATCTGATTTAAGAAAGTTATAAATGAATTAAGGGACCAGACAACTTGGAATAATGAAATATTAGGACTTTTGCTATAAGGCCTGGGAAACAATTATATCAATAAACAGCTCCTTCATGGGAACTAGCTTGTTTAGTCTGTCCTACGTAAAAACAGAAATTTGAACACTAGTGGGGACTAAAGATTTCAGGCAGAAAGGGAAAAGGAAAAAAAAGTGAAAAGCCTGTCTCTTGCCTTTGGTCAGCATTGGAAATTGCAAAATGACAGAAAGGGCTATGATATTTGAAATACTGGAAAATAAACAAAAAAATGTATTATAAAACAGAAAACAACTAAAATGGAAATATAAATGACAAACCAAGAAGTTGACCTGGATAAGGACTTTTTACTGGACTTACAAAAGAAATTGGTTAAAGCCTTGAAGAAATCTTTGAGGTGGGAAAAAGAAAAATTGAAGAGAGATCAAATCCTATGATAGCATCTGAATGAACTAAAGATTAAGATTGTTAAAAGCAAAAGGAAGGAATGTAAAGTTGGTTTGTTTGATCAAGGTGAAAATAAGACGTATTTGTATAAATCTGGGATCACTTTATGGACTTTTTGCTGACACCAGGACTAAATGTTAATGATTTATGGACTTGCGTATGAATGAGGGATGAGTTATGGGAAGAAGGGTACTTGCATATAACATTATGGGGGGCAATGAATTATTGAGGTTGTTTGTACTTGTTGTGATGAAGATTGGAAGCTAATTCTTTAAATATTTCTTTTTTCTTTCTCTTATTTTTTCTTTTTTTCTTTTTTTTGTACACATTTTATTTTTGTTTTTCTTCTCTTTCTCCTCTTTCTGAGTTTAGTTTGTATTTTATTTTACTATTGTTATTAAAACATTCAATAAAAATTATCTTTTTTAAAAAAAAGAAGATGTGATGGCTTTCAGAGGAGAGATCCTCTTGATGTACTGAAACTACTTACTCTTTCCTATAGTCCTTGACATGTAAATTCCCAGGAAGGCCAGACAACTTCTATGTGAATCATCTGACAGAAGATTTGAAATCTGTAATTACTTGCTCAGTAGCCAAATTTTGTGTTATTGCAATGAAAATAAGGTATAATTGGTCCCAGCAAGCATTTCTGTTTTATTTTCCACTTCTGATTCAATGTGCAGATTCTGCAGTTGTATTAGTTATTTTGTTTTAAGTGATTTGCATTTTTACTTCACACACTGTAGTATTTTAGACCTATACTCACACTATTTATTAATATACTTTATCATAGCTGCTTATGTTACACTTTTATACAGACTCTGTTATGCTGGCATTTTACCTCATCTTTTCAATTTGTCTCTTGTATTTTGTACATTTTGCTGATAATTCACTGAATTTGTTTAAAATATAATGTTCCTATATTTTGTGCTTTCTTAGAGAATTTGATTTAAAATTTCCTATTAGCTGTAGGCTAGTTCAGAAAACTGTAGAGGCCAAGTATGAAAACAGATCATGCTTATTCCTACAATGGAAGTTTTGATAACAACAGGAAAACTTCCCAGTTGTGTGTGTATATATGTATATGAAATAGTGATTGAGAAATTAATCACTCAAAGCAATAACTAGGCATCAGCTTTCAAGTTAAGCATTCCTTAGGTTCTCTTAGGAAAGCCTTAAGATCTTCAGAAAGGAAAAAATGCAGTATTTCCTGCTGAATGTAGGCTGTAGGGCTATTTAATAAATTGTATTTGCCCAAAAGACCTCAAAAACAAAAACCAAGATTAAAAAAGATATTAAAGTAAAACATACTGAGATCAAAATAACTTTGCCTGCAAGAATGCTTTAAAGTTCATAACTGGTCACATTCAATATAAAGAATAAAAACCAATGGATGTCAGCACCAGTAACAACATCAATATTCTCGGATTAACCTGGCTTCTCTGTAGTAGGGATCATCAGCTTTCAAGAATGCTTTAATGTGACATCAGTGCATAGTTGCTCAATATAACAGATGCTGTTTCTAACCTCCTTTTGATTTCACACTGGAAAATTACTGCAAAATTTAAGAGAATGTGAAAATGCTACAAACTCACTTTTCTCAGATGAGAAGAGTGGGAACAGTGCTGGAATTCAACTTTTCATGCACTGGCTTTAAAATATAAACCTATTTGACCATTAGGAGCAATAGATGTAAAGGGGGACTCTAAATTTTTATCGGCTTTCCTTGTCTAATATACTTTTGGCATGTTTCTAGGCAACATCCCTCCTACTGGTTAGACTAATATTTTTAGGGTTGTTAGCACTTCCTTCACCTCTCAGCTGAGTTCCCTTTTCCTTCTGTCTTTAGCCTGTACAGTTCAGGAGCTCTACTGACTTGTTCTCTCTCCATAATAGAGAAGAACAGCCTACAGACTGTTGTAGATAGGGTGAAGTAACTTAGGCTTTCCTAAGTAAAGCTTACCTTTATTTCTTTTCATGTACACACCAGCCTCAAGAATATTTTCTCACAAAAGGTGTGATTCTAACTTTCTCTCTCCTTGCATTCATTTTGCCCAATAAAACCATCTACTCTCCAGCAACAAGTATAGGAGAAGGCCTGGAAAAAAGGAATATTATCATAGGCTTGGAAACCTGAACAAAAAACCTCAAGATTCAAAGTCTTAGATCCATGAATTACAGGATATGTTCAGATATGGCAGGAAACAGAGTTGTAAAACATTACTCCTTGGACTTGGCAGAATGCATGAAACCACTGCATTGTTCATAGCCTCTCTCTAGTCAGCAGACAAAGAAAATCTTACATTCCATTTAAGTAGATCAGTACGAAGGACAGCATACATTTGGTTGCTTAATGTGAGAATCAGCTAGAAGCATGATCTGATATTAAATTCCATTTGTAGATGCATTCCAACTGTGGTGGTTTGTGTTAGTAGTGCAAGAAGAAAGGAATTGGGAAAAAATGTAGGAATACAGTATTTGGCTTCTCCCTGTATAAAATTGAAGACTATTACAAATCAACAGTATGTCAGTACTTCTTATTTCAATATGTGAACTGAATCCAAATAGACCATACCTTTTATTTATGGCAGTAATCTGTTAAAGTTAGTTATTTCAGTATTTTGGGCTATTTTTTAATATGTATAGAAGAATCTTGTTGACAGTGATGAGATCAACAATCCTTTCTTGGATATTGTTTACCTACTTAGGTTACACATAGGTGCTTGTAGGAATATACAAGTAGTCTAATCAGGCCAAAGGTTTACCCATTCTCTGTCTATCTGACTGGGTGGTCATGTTTTTGCAGTTGAGAACTGGTAATCATAACTTACTCCAGCATTCCATGTGATAGAGAAGTTGACTAGATGCATATAGGAAGCTCGCAAAATTCTCTTCCACTATTGCTCACTAGCAGCTGGTATTTAGGAGAGGGGTTTTCAGATGGTTGGTCATGATTCTCAGGGGATTTAACAAGTGATGGGGGGGCACTAGATCAAAACTAGTCTTGAGAGATGGTTAAATTCATAGATCTAGACATGTACCAACACCAGATGTCAATTATAACCGCTTTTCATGACTTTTTTCTAATTATTATTTATTTATAATAACTAGAAACTTTAGTTAGGTTAGGTTTTAGTAGTGATGTGGGTCACACAGATTCATTTTTCATTATAGTTAGTTGCAATATTGCAAACTTTGAGAAGCTTGATTTACAGCATGCTACCATTGTTTCAAATTAAATAGCCTAATATATAGCCTTCTTATAGGTCTCTGATCTCAAGATAAGAAAGGAGAATGTGAGGGATTGCCTATATTTAAAATAATTATACGTTGTTCAGTAAAGCTAAATATCACACAATTACAGTATGAATATTGCAGCTGCATAATGGCTAGTTTATGAAATGCAATGGATTCTAAGAATGTTATCACAATTTCAAGTATCAATTATCCTAAATATGCAATTGGTATTCCAACAATATAATACATGATCTCTATTACACATCACTGGAAATTTTGGTCTTTGCATACTAAATATTATAGAAGATAGTTATCTTAATGGTGAGCTTATCTACTGGGGAGCCTAAGAGTCCAATACAATTAATTGTGTTAACCTCATATGACCTTTTTAATATAGTAGTTTTATTTAAAGTTGGCCTCTGCCCAGCAGTGATCACTCACCACTACTTTTTCATCATACGTCTTAGCTCTCACCCAACTGTCATGAACAGTTCCACCCAGGTTAGGGATAATGATGTAGTTCTAGTCATTCCTAAGATAAGACAGTCTAAAAAGAGTGAGAGTGACATAGTCAGTTCTTGCTTCAGACCAATCCAATGTGAGCTCCTAACTGAGAGCTGAAATTCTACAAAGACTTTAGCTACATAAATAATGTTCTGATATATAACCTTCAGAGATCATTATCAACTTACCAGCATCCTATGAGCAAAACCTCTTATCATAAGCAGAAAACCTGTTTCACCAGGACTGCATGCAAGCTAGGGTAGATTTAATGACAGTTTTCAAATGTGACAAATTTAGCCCCACCATTAAGAATTGGCTATTAGGTCTCAGAAGAAGCTTTACAAATCTAATATAAAGAAAGAAGCAACCACTTATACAAATCAGTTGGGGCTGACTTTTCCATCCATCTAGGGACAGAAATGCGATTCTTTTGGGGAAGATAATTGCAAGCTCCACAACTAATGGGACAGTTTGGCCAGAAGTTAAGATTTTATCCAAAAGGTAGGAAGAGTTTTACAGCAAGCTATACAATTCTTCCCCATTAGCTCTATACTCCGGTCCACACCTTTAAGTTGCATTCCCCCTTGTCACCAATGTCTCATCTCAAAAAATATATTTTTTGTTATAATGCATTTATTAGAACATTTGGAGGGACAAAACAGCTACATAAGAGAAGAAAAAGATAGAAAGTGCCGTAGTGAATAAAGAATAAAGTATCAGTAAAGAAGCAGGAAGTTTACAATTATAACAAAATTTAAAATTCTTTATTTTATTAATTAATGAAATCTCAAAAATTTTAAATTAATTAAAAAATGGGAAAGCCCTGCCCCCTCTAATACCTTCCAACTACTGAAAAGTAATGCCAGTTGGTGGCTTCCCCATGCCTCCCATATTTATTTATTTATTACATTTATACGCTGCCCATCTCCCTCGGAGGGCGACTCTGGGTGGCAACACATTCCAAGTGCTTAAATACTGCAATCATTCTATTACATACTGTCGCAATTTTTAAGGAAGACAACATCACTGTAGAATGCAGAGATGATCTTGGAGAAAATATGCAGCAACTGTTACTAAATATTAGCTTGGCCTAGGAAAACAGGAAAGTGTGAGAATGAAACTCAAGATTGTCCTGTCTTGACTCTCTTAGGTATAAGAAGAACAGAAGAGCAAATGTCAGGTTTTCAAGATTCTATTATTATAGCCTATGTCAATAAAGTAGAGTTCTAATATTTCTTGTGGTGTTTGTTTCCTGACCTTGGCCACCTCAAAAAGCTCATAAGCACTGTCTAGTTACCACCCTATTAGTCTCTTAAGTGATCCCAGCAAACACTATGCATGTTTTCTTTCTAATAGCTTCTGGATTGACTAGAACAGAAGAAATTTCTAGATGACCAACAGGTGAGCCTTAAGGAGGTCGGGTCAACTATGAATCAATGTGCTATCTTATAGTGCCAACAGAACTATGCACATATATGCCATGGTCCTTATATGTCACTTTCATTGATTTAAAATCAAGTTTTAATCCCATCCTTAGAGAAAGAACCTGGTGGAAGTTGCTTCATTCATCTACAGATTGGAGGTTATTTTGTTTAATTAGGATTTTGCACAAAAAGACATAAATGAATTAGAGGTGGTAGTAGCATGCATCTGTCTACTGATCTCTCAAGAAGCCAACATAGTGATGAGGCAACAACTGCTATAAAGAGCTCCTCCAAAAGATTACTTTTTTTAATAAGCTTTTTCTTAATCTTAATGTTTTAAATATCATCTTATTTTATTTTATAGTTACCCCTCCACCCATGCTTTTAGTGTGACAGCCTCATGCTACCCCATCAGAACCCTCAGCATACAGAAAGAGCAGAGAAAACTTCAGGACACCATCAACCGTCATGGGAAGAAGAAGGAAGAGACACCGGACACATTCTGCAACACAAGCTACATCCAAGCCCACAAAACAGATGAAAGTCGACGGTTACCTAACAAGCAGGCAGCCACCTCCCATAAGTAATCCAATCCCCTCTAGTCCCTCCGATGGACATGATGCTCCAGAGTGGGATCTACAAGCAGAGATTGAAAGCCAACAGTTTTTAGATCTCTGCTATACACACTGCTATAATCTGCTCAGCAGCTACACAGCTTTTACAGGGTAAGGGTGGGAATACAAACCTGATAAACTTAAAGAATGAAAATATTACTGACTTTCTAACCAGACAAAGACTGCTGACAGTACAAACTGTTCTCCCTATCTTTGAGCTGTTACCCACAGTCCAAACCAAAGTAGACTCTTTAAAAGAGGCCTTTGTAAAGGTTATTGAAAACCAATCAAATGAGAACACTGCTAAAGCTTAGACCTCCTGTACAAAGTCTGCCATAAAAGCAGTCAGCAGGGAAGTCATGGGCAACCTTACACTTACACCAAGGAAGAGAGACAGAGTAACAATCGGAGACAGCTGACCACTCATGAGGAGAAGGGTGAGAAGCAAGTGCCTGGTGATCATGTAGTCAAGGGAGAGAGGCATTTAAATGGCAAATACTACCTACAGCCTAACCAAATCATCCTACAAATATCAAATAACAGAGTAAACAGAGGACAATGGGGATCAAAAAGAGCAATTATCTTATCTTTAAGCCATCTACTATGCTGCAAAAAGCAGTTGATTGATTTACAGGAGGCTGAATGCTCCCACCCAGCAGAGGCCAAGAGCAAATTTTAGTTACTTAGTTATTCGTTCAGGCAATCCGCAATCTCCAGCATACTGTTTAAAATGAGGCCCTTTTTGCATACTTTTTCAATTTTTCCAATACATGTGTTTCATTCAGAGGAACTCAGCCCACTCTTGAGCCGACCTGGCCCAGAGAGTACAGTCCCTTTAAAGAATAAATGTGACCACTCGATTCCGGATAAACCCAAGGACATTTTACCAGCACTGCCCCTGAGAGATGACTGCCCAGGCAAACAATCGGTGCTATCTATAACAACACAGTTTACAGATGGCCTTCTGGAAGAAAACCTGATTAACTGTTTTAGTGCCTTATCAGACTTGGAACAAGCTGACATTATTAAAAAACTGGATGATCTAAGAGAAACCTTGGTAGCAACATGTAAAATAGTCAAACCTCTAAATGATTTGGTTTTACCAACTACCCAAAGCAACTGCAACTACTTTGAGAGAAGACTTGTTGATATCCCAGCCTCCTCCCCTGACTTGTAGAATCTAAATATGCAAATCCTCAATACAAAGTCCCCTGGAGCAGATCCAGACTCCTCTACATTGCCTCCTGTTAAAACAGCACTACATTCAGAAACTTCAAAGAACAAAAACCTGGGTGCTGTCAATCAACAAGAGGAGGGTCTTGACTGCCTAAAGCTCTGGGAATCACAATCAGAGCTAGGTGGTGAGCCACCAATAGAAATGAATATGCGTAGCTCAGGGTTGAACTGTGGAGTCCTTGGGGTTCGCTGAGCTTGCTGTTTTCTTGCAAACCTTTCATTAGCCAGCTAGGTAACATCTTCAGTGCTAGAATGGGATGGGGTTTGCTCTCTGTTTATATACAGTGGCATGCCCTGCCAGTGTTGGTGGGGGTGGGGATTTTGTTTTATTTTTTCCCTCTGGTAGTTCCTTGATTAGGGTATTGTTTACTGCTGATTATATGCCTGGTGATAATCTTGGTGTTAATCTCTGCTTATCTGGGTGATGATTGCTGGTGAGATGTTCTGGTCTTTTGTTTTCCTTTTTATTGTCTCTCTTGAGTAGTGTGTAGATGTTGTTTATCTCTATTTGCCTGTTGATGGCTGCCTTGTCTGAATACCAAGCTTCCAGGAATTCCCTCGCATTTTTGGATTTAGCTTGGTCTAAGATGCTAAATTTAAGAATTTGCCACAGTTTGTTGTGATCCACATGAACAAAAGCCTTCAATTGTGTGGATCACAACAAACTATGGCAAATTCTTAAAGAGATGGGGGTAACAGACCACCTTACCTGTCTCCTGAGAAATCTGTATGCGGGCCAAGAAGCAACAGTTAGAACCGGTCATGGATCAACCAACTTGTTCAAAATAGGGAAAGGAATATGACAAGGCTGTATACTGTCACCCTGCTTATTTAACTTATATGCAGAGTACATCATGAGAAATGCCGGGCTGGAAGAATCACAAGCTGGAATTCAGATTGCAGGGAGAAATATCAACAACCTGAGATATGCAGACAATACCACCCTAATGGCAGAAAGTGAAGAAGAACTAAAGAGCCTCTTGATGAGGGTGAAAGAGGAGAGTGCAAAAGCTGGCTTGAAACTCAATGTCAAAAAAAACTAAGATCATGGCATCTGGACCCATCAATTCCTGGCAAATAGAAGGGGTAGAAATGGAAGCAGTAACAGACTTTATCTGGGCTCCAAGATCACTGCAGATGGAGTCTGCAGCCATGAAATTAAAAGACGCTTGCTCCTTGGGAGAAAAGCTATGGCAAACCTAGACAGCATATTAAAAAGCAGAGCCATCACCTTGCTGACAAAGATCCACATAATCAAAGCTATGTTTTTTCCAGTAGCAATGTATGGCTGTGAGAGCTGGACCATAAGGAAGGCTGAGCGCCAAAGAATTGGCGCCTTTGAATTGTGGTGCTGGAGAAGATTCTTAGGAGTCCCTTGGACTGCTAAAAAGTCAAACAAGTCAATCCTAAAGGAAATTAACCCTGATTGCTCATTGGAAGGATTGATATTGAAGCTCAAGCTCAGATACTTTGGCCACCTAATGCGAAGAGAGGACCCTTTAGAAAAGTCTCTGATGCTGGGAAAGATTGAAAGCAAAAGGAGAAGGGGATGGCAGAGGATGAGATGGTTGGATAGCACCACTGAAGCAATGAACATGAAATTGAGAAAACTCCAGGAGGCAGTGAAGGACAGGAAGGCCTGGTGCGATATGGTTCATGGGGTCATGAAGAGTTGGACACAACTTAACGACTGAACAACAAAGATGCTAACAGTTTCCCAGCTGAAACTATGTTAAGTCTGTTCATGTGTTGTGAGATTAAGGAGTTTTCATCATGTCTTCTGACTGCTAGCTGGTGTTCATGGATGTACTCTACAAGCCTTCTGCCTGTCTGTCCTACATAGTGGTTGTTACAGTCCTTACACTGTATGTTTTAGATGACTCCTTTTTTTTTCTTCTTGGGCTACTGGGTCTTTTGGTTTGCTTAAGATATTTTGGAGGTCTTTAGTTGGTTTGTGTGCTATGGAGATGCTTTGTGGTTGTAATAGTCTGTTGGTAGTTTCTGAGATGTTTCTGATGTATGGCAGTGTTATCCTTTTCATAGCTTGTGCTGGTTGTGTTGTAGTAGGTTGAGTGGCCAGGCACTTTTTGATAAAGTTGTGTGGATATTCATTTTGTTGGAAGATGCATAAGTGGTCGGACATATACTATGTCCTTCCCTTCTTTTAATATTATACTGGTCTAATTGACTGTAATAAAGTAAATAATAATAATAATAGTATAGGTGGTCTGTTTCCTTCTTCTGCTGTTCTGGGTTGCTGCAGTGTGCTTGTGCTTGTTTGAATAATGTTCTTACAGAGCTCCTCTTGTGGGAGGTTGGGTTGTTATTTTGGTAATGGAGTACTTGATTAGTGTCGGTTGCCTTCCAATAGAGTTGGGTTTCTAATTTGCTGTTGTTTCCTCTGCTGATGAGGACATCCAGGAAGGGTGGTGTGTTGTTTTCTTCCTCTCTGGTGAATTTTATTCCTTTGAAGATGTTGTTGATAGTTTCATGTGTCTTCGCTAGTTATTCCTTTTTTAATTATAACAAAGGTGTCATCTACATACCAGATCCATACTTTAGGTTGTACGTGTGGAAGTGCTATAGTTTCTAGGCATTGCATTACAATCTCTGCTATGAGTCCTGACAGTGGTGATCCCATGGGTGTACCTCTGATTTGTTGTATATTTGTCCATCAAACTGAAAATAGGTAGTGAGGCAGAGGTTGATGAGGTCCATGATTCTGGGTATTTCAATCTGGGTGTATTTGGTTAGGTCGGGTGTGTTGTGTGGTACTGCTGATATGGATTCTTTTGCTAGTTCTGGGTTTATGGATGTAAAGAGTGCTGTGACATCAAATGAGACCATAATTTTATCTTCATCTATGTGTACATGTTTGATTTTCTGGAGGCACTATAGTGAGGAGTTGATAGAATATTCACTCTTCTCCGTGAGATGTCCAAGTACTGGTCTTTTATTTTCCTTTTTATTGACTCTTTTGAATAGTGTGTAGATGTTGTTTATCTCTATTTGCCTGTTGATGGCTGTCTTGTCAAAATACCAAGCTTCCAGGAATCCCCTCGCATTTTTGGATTTAGCTTGGTCTAAGATGCTGATGGTTTCCCAATTGAAACTATGGTTAAGTCTGTATATGTGTTGTGAGATTAAGGAGTTTTCATTGTGTGTTCTGACTGCTAGTTGGTGTTCATGGATGCACTATGCTAGCCTTCTGCCTGTCTGTCCTACGTAGTGGTTGTTACAGTCCTTACACTGCATGTTGTAGATGACTCCTGTTTTTTCTTCTTGGGATACTGGGTCTTTTGGCTTGATTAAGATGTTTTGGAGGGCTTTAATCTATACATGCAATCTCCATAACCTAGGAGGCAAGGACAGTTGCTTTATATATCCCTTCGCCTTCCATGCTGGGAATGCAAGCAGTGTCCTGGATTACATATGTGTCTCAAGAGACAAAATTGACTTATTCTTAGACATTCAAGTTTACGTGAGGGAAGACAGTTAACCAACTGCAGTTAACTTTTATGGCAGTTCTGATTTAAGAAAACCCATATCGCACAGCAAGAGGCTACTCAGTAATCTTGAAGTAAGGCAAGCTAGGAGGCTCAAATGGTCTAAGGTGGACACCAAGGCAATTGCCAGTTCTATCAACTCTGAGAGGGCCTAGTCCTGGATAAAAAAGGTTGTTATATCTACTCAAGTCCCAAATGAAACATTTACCAGGTACGCCAATTTGTGTTGTATGTTAAGAAACTTTTTAATAGAAAAATTGCCAGCCAGGAACTGACAGCACACAAGATCTAATTGGTTCGACCGTGATTGCTCTCACTCAAGAAAGGTCCTAAAAGCAGCTATGCATTTGGTCCAAAGAAACCCCACAGCAGACAATCATGCCAAGATGTTAAAGGTCAGACGTAATTACAAGAAACTAATAGCTACCAAGAAGGTTCAACACACAGCTACAGCTTGGTCTGAGCTAGAAAAGTCAGCAAAAGGGTCAAACTCAGTTATATTTTGGAATATCATAGCTGGCATGCTGAAGGAGCATAAGCTTCTACTTGATGTCCCCATCCCAGCTATAGTCTGGGAGGACTTTTACGCTAACCTATTTGCCAATTCCAAACAAGAGCATCCAGAAATGATAACTACTGAGTTTTTGACCCTTGATAATCTCCCTCCTTGGCCACCAGTGTCAGTGACAGAAATTAAATACATTATTCAGTCACTGGAACCCAGTAAGGCATCTGGTGAAGACTTCCTACCCCCAGAACTTTTCAGGTCACACATTGACTGGTGGGCTCCACTGCTGGCAGGGCTGTTTACATATATAGACAACACTGCTCATATTCCAGCAGGTAGGGAACCCTCCATCCTTGTTCCCATACATAAAAAAAGACATAAGGAAGACCCAAAAAATTACAGACCCATAAGCCTTATTGATATAGCAGCTAAGATGTACACAGAACATCTCTTGAGAAAAATAGAAGATTGGGTGATTGAGAAGAATATATTACTGGAAAACAGGCTGAGTTCAGACCTGGGTAATCCACAATAGACAATTGCTTTATATTACACCATCTTATCACCAAATATACATAGATGATAAACATTGTTTACATATTTCATAGATCTTAGTGCAGCATTTGACTCCATAAACAGAGACATCTTATGGAAGAAGCTTACTAAGCTAAATATGGAACCTAGATTTCTATACCTGCTAAAGGCCCTCTATACAAATACATGCCTAAAAGTCTGTACTGGAGTCAATGGCTCTCTTACACAGAGCATACCCACTTACAAAAGTGTAAGGCAAGGATGCATTCTGGCCCCAATGTTGTTTAATCTTTATGTCAATGACATTCCAGGATTTCTCCATTCTACAGATGTTCACATGCCAAAGATCCTGAACAGACATATCAATATCCTTTTGTATGCAGATGACATGGTTTTGATGGCACACTCTCAGGTAGGCCTGAGAAGATTGATGGGGAAATTTGGTGCCTACTGCGCTTTCAACTTTCTGAATATTAAGTCTAAATCCAAAGTGATGGTTTTTGGAAAAAGACGACCCAAATACAATTGGCAATTGGATGGAGAGCCTATAAAACAAATAGACTTCTTCTCATATTTAGGGGTGGTTTTTACAGATACAGGGTCTTGGGCAAACAAAGTTCTATAAAGGCAACAACAAGCTCCAAAAGCTAACTAAATTACTTAGTTACAGCCACCCAAGTTCTCTGCTCCCCATTCTAAAGGTTCACAAGGTGAAAATTCTACCAATGTACATATGGTGCAGATTTGTGGGGACTATCGAAGGTCTCCTTACTGGAAGAAAATCAAGCACGCTTTCTAAGAACTATTTTAGGGACCGACAAGAACACACTTGCAGCAGCAGTAAGAGCTGAAACTGACATTCATTCCATTTATAGTCTGACAATAATCAAAGTCTTTAATTACTGATGGAGGATCCTCTCAATGGAACCTGACAGACTACCAAAATGTGCCTTGAAGAACAGATGGTCACACTTCAACCCACCACATGGATCAATCAACTTCTCCAAATCATCTTCCATCTCAGCTTCTCAGCACAATATCTATTCTCAGCTGATCAGACCAAAGCAATATTCAAACAAAGAGTTCTGGAGTTAATGCCCAAACCAATATTGAATCACTTGCAAATATCAGGTCATTGAAAATAAAATGTCCTTCCAAGCAGGATTTGACTCAATGCCATAGGACAGCTCTTTCCAGAGCAAGATTCAAGCAGTTAGATTCTATGGTCAAATACGGACGATTCCACCAAGTGCCATATCCTGAGAGAATATGTATTTGTGGAACATCAGAAATAGAAAACATTGCACATGTCCTGTTCAACTGTCAGTTATATGCCTCAATAAGGGCTCAGTACTTACAGACATTACTTGAAAGAACTATATATTGGGACTCTAACAAAAGATTATCTTATTTCCTTCAGGGCACAAACAAATATGCAGCCACTAGAACTGCCAAATTTATAGTTAGGTCTGTCCAACAGAGAACACATTTTATAGAACACATTGCATGCAAAGGTGATGAATTCACCTAAACACATACTGTCTTCTAATTTTAATATTCAATTTACTATATATCTGCACTCTATTTTATCTTATACTATTTTATCCTACTTTTTATCCTCACTCTATCTTACCTTACTACATTTTATCCTATTTTACTGTACCTCGCTTCACTCCATTTTATTGTATCTTACTCTGGCTGATGCCTACATTTTGATATGGTCAAATGACCAATCAATAAAGTATACTATACTATACTATACTATACTATACTATACTATACTATACTATACTATACTATACTGATATCTCAATTTAGAAAGGAATGAAATAGGGCTGTATTCTGGCCCCTCTCTTACATGAACTCAGTGGTTATCTCCTTAACCAAATAGGAATTCCAACCCCCTAAATTTAACAAAAGACAGCTGGCATTGCTTCTCCATGCTGATGATGTAGCCATTCTGTCCTCAACTAAGATTGGCCTTATACAAAGTCATCAACAGACTTTAGTGGACTTCTGTAGAAAGAAATACCTCACAGTAAACTATTCTAAAACCAAAATTACACTGTTTTCAAAGGAACTGAAATGCCTCAAATACCAATGGCAGGAACACAATAATAATGTAGATTAGGTTTCATCCTTCAAATATCTTGGCATAATATTCCAGTCCTCTGGAATCTTGAGCAAACAAATTAAATCTATTTCTCACAAGCCCAAAAGCAACACTAAGCCCATACAGGGCTTCTTTCACACTAAAAGAGTGAAGAACATTTCTGCTTCCATAAAAGTCTTTTAAAGCAAATCCATCTTCCAGATGTTATATGGCTGTCAGGTATTGTATATAATAAAGTCCTAAGATATCATCCAGTCCAGTTACTAAGAGTGTTATTCTTACTCCTTTGTTCTG
Source organism: Liasis olivaceus (assembly GCA_030867105.1). NCBI lineage: Eukaryota > Metazoa > Chordata > Lepidosauria > Squamata > Pythonidae > Liasis > Liasis olivaceus. The sequence goes on along the minus strand of CM061352.1, from coordinate 79,934,531 downwards.
TTTCAAACACACCACTTCATTTAGAAACTGGGACGATCCCACCGGAATCTAGGGTCCACATATACTGGTTTTGTTTCTGGCACAAGCTTCACTTTTCCAGCAATTCCCTGGCTACTATGATCCTCCTAGATAATTGTGCTTTCTGGAAAACTAGAATTCAGAATTATCTACGCCAGTGCAGCCTCTCATATATTCTGCCTATGGGGCTATCAAAGAGCTAGTGACACAATCCAGCAACAGGTATTTGATAGCCTTCTCTAGGTAGAATAGGGCAACCTAGGCAATCAATACTAGCAGGATATAAATAGGAAACCCCTTGCCCCAGCAAATTACCTATTAAATTACCTGCCCGATATACTGTAGATCTCTTTCCTTAGCTCACTTTAATGTCTTGCTTTCCACAATATGGAGATAAAGTATAACAATACCCCTTCTGCAGAGTGAACCTAAATTTCTAACCAATATGTTCCTTCAATGTCCTTTCTACAGCAATTGGCACTTTCCTTCAAAAATCTGCTTGCTAACAGAAGTTCTACCTGTTCTGAGGAGGAGTTCATTCATTTTTGCTGTTGGACTGAAACCTTAATATCTCCAGGAGAGTGGGAATATTTTTTCCATTGGCATTGTTTTATGCAAGAAAACATTCTCTCATTTCTTTCCCTCTCTGTGTATATATATGTATCATTGGCTACCTATCCATCTATGTATAGTGGTTTATTCATAAAGTAGTTTTATAATTTAGTCTATTTGTTTTAAGTATTCAGATTCTTTAGTATTCTACTACTTGTATGTACAGTGTCTTATAATTTGAACCATTTTATTTCTCTGATCTAGAAAATATCTATGTATCTAAATCTGTGATGGAATGGAATTACAAAGGCCAGGCTCAGGGAGATAAGCATTTTCGTAGTTCACCGAAAGAGCGTGGGAACTACAAGAGGATTAGGCTGGCACCTCCCTGAGGAATTCACAGTGTTGTGGCTGGCTGGTTTGGGAGCTGGGGTTTCAGTCTGGGAAGATTCTTGCTAGAGGTTGTAGCTAATAAACATAGCTGAACTGATTTTGCATTGTCTCTTGGAATTCCTTGGGCTAAACCTGACAAAATCCGAGTCCTGCCCCTTTTACAAAAATGGTATAAAATGCTGGTCAGTGATTGAGATAGAGATGCTACTATTATCTCTCTCCTTCTTTATCACCGTCTGAATACATAATTTAAACTAGATACTTTATATTAGCACGACTCCTCAAAATTAGCAAAATACATGCTTAAAAAATAAAAACTTTTTTTCATGACTTGCAAGGGAAATCACAATAGTTTGTTTTTAACACATGCATAAATTAGGCAAGTATCAAAGCATAAGATATTCAAGTTAATTGGTAATAAGTATAGCAATCTACTGTTGTGCATTTACATTGCTTCACCATGTATCTGCCACAAAGAGATTAGAAAGTACTGTACCATATCACCTTATTATTGATAATATCACTCTGCCATCTTTTCTGAATGATATATGAAAATGTTTCCCACCATCTGAGCAATATCTTACATATCTGGTAGTTCTATTGCCTTTGATTTCATTCTTATTTCATATCTAAAAGACTTGCTAGTTTCGTTAAGAAGCAATACCTCACATGGACATGTAGATATGTGTACTTGGAAGCTCAGGTCAAAACTGAATGTAGTCCTTAAAATGGACACAAAAACCTGGACACATTTGGGGAGGAAAAAAAAAAGTTGAGCTCAGGCTCCTTTGCCAATCAGATAAAAATCATGTTAACCAAAGAATACCCATCCTACAATATGGGCCCTTAATCAAAAACTGATCCAAGTATTGCTCCAATAAGATTTGTACTAGGGGGGATTTCTTTCACAATAATCAAGGTAATCTCTGGCCACAACCAGGAAGATCTGATCCCTGTTGTTGGCAGATTGAGGTATGAAGGGCCATAGAATGGCCCTACTGTAAAATGATCTTGGTAAATGTTCAAATGAAGGAATATTTTAGGCACATGGCCAGATGAATCCCAAGATCCTATAAGAAGTCCTAGTGGGATTTAAAGGGCTGGACTGGAAGGAATCATTCTGATAAAAGGTGGTGAAATCTACCATCCATACAAGCTTTGTTCTCTTTCTGTTGCTGCTCTACTCCTGGTCTCTTCAGAAGTCAGCACCTCTACCTGAGTCCCCCTCTCTGTCCTCAAGTATCATTACTGGACTTGGCTTTGAATGGTCTTGCTGAGCTGTGTAGCATCACTTTTCTATGCAGTTTGAATTCCTCTTTGTCTTCCCATTTTCCCTCCATTCTAATAGAATGTCTTCCCATTTTTCCTCTCATGTGTATTGCTCAGGCAGAAATTTAGCACTAACTTCTTCTCTCTTTCTGATCTATATTTTATGATTTCTAAATGCCATACTTTGAACCCTGTTTTCATACTTAAGCATTATAAGCTGAACTTTTCAGAAATGTTTAATTATTTGATCCACAATTGAAGGTCAATTACATAAGCTAGGACATTTCCCTGCCACCATATACCAGTCATTTAACAAATTGAAAGTTAGACTTAAATTATTGCTCCAATTTTGTTTTCTTTCACTCTCTCTTCACGTAACATGTGGCTTCCCCACACATGACAGTAATTTCTTTAATGCCTACTCCTATTTTGAATATATTAACAGAAGCAAAATCTTACCTAGCCTAGTATCCAGGCTCTGTCTCTTGTGCTACTACCAACTACCAACTATGAGAATTGAAGTCCAACACAAGTGGAAGTCACCAATATGGGGAATATTGTTTTGTAACAACAATTATGTGTTGTGCATAAAAACAAAAGCACTAAATAAAATTATTTTGTAGATAACTTATGATAAATCAAGAATAGAGGATGTAAGCCACTAGGGAAAATGCCTATGCTTATTTACAAGGGAATAAAGAAAGATTACTGAACTCAGTGGGTTGGAATAGATTTGCATGGAACCATACATTTGTCTTCTTCACTGCCTGATAGATAGCAGAAACATTTTTCATATGTATGCTATTTAAAAAGAAACACACATCTCCTTGAGTCATTCAGCAAGAAATTCTGTCTCCCAGAAATTTTACCACCACTGAAAGGTTGTCTTTGGCTGTAAGGATGAAAGTCATGAATGAATGAAGAAGTGTATTGAAAACTGCCTTCCTGCAGTTCAGCAGGTGAGGTGGCTTTTGCTATGCAGCAGCAATCCTGCCTGATTATTTAAGTTTGGAAAACAGAAGGAAATAGTGTAAGGGAAGTTGCAAAAGCTCCAGTACCCCACAAACCCTCCTCAGGATAGAAAACGTCTAGGAGCAATTTAAACTGAGCATTAAGAACCACTGCATTGTTTGAGCATCACAGAGTTGTACACTAGCAAAGCAAGAATTTCCCTTGACAGAAAGTAAAAGAACCCTTATGAGTGAATGAACATTTAATAAGAAATAACTCAAGGCAAAAGTTTGTTTCATGAGAAAAAAAAGCAAAGTTATCTAAACATTTCTCTTGACCTTCATCTCTCATGACCATTACAATAAGCCTGAGACCTATCCACATTCCCTTTGGATCACTAGCATCCTGACAGAGTAATCCTTTCAGGAAAGAACTTGTGTGAAATGGTTCAAAATTCACAATCAAGCCCTTACAATGCTTCCCTATTGACACCAAAAAGAAGTGCATCTATAGAGAACGTACTGTAATATGTGTTCTTGATTTTTAGCTTGAAATCAAGGAAATAAGAATGACATCCTGACAAAGTAGGGAGGCCCATTCCAGAAAGGCATTCCAAAATCTGCTTCTGCACCTGTTTCAGAATGTTGAGTAAGAGGCTCACACTTGCTACACGATCCAAATTTGCTGCAGCTACAGAACATTTCAGAAACATAGCTCCATGAGGTTATTAGTGCATGGCCTCCAATCCCCTTTTTTCCACATTTAACAATTTTTGCATTTTGTTTTAATTGAATGTAGCTGCCTTGAATGACTGAACAGAAAGTGAGGATATAAATCAGATGATTGATGATAATTATGTGCCATCAAGTTGTTATTGACTCTTAGCAACTACATAGATAGAATAAATCCATTTGGTGTCCTATGTAATTGATCATATAGTTTAACTCTTAAGTATGCTTCCAAAACATTTAAGTACTTCTTGAAAAGAAAAGATTCCAAGAACATAAGAAGGATTTTTTTAATGTGAGAAATGCTATTTTTGTCACAATGCTTTCCATAACAAACTGTTTTTGTTGCTCTGCTAAATATTGCTCTGCTTAGAAGAAAATGTTCTAGATTTTTTTGCAAAAATCAGGTGGTCGTCATATGTGCCTTTGTCAAAAGCTGACTTTTTGAGGACACCTACATTGCTACAGGGCAATATTTGTAGCAGGCATTTCAAATCTATGTATCTTTTCAGGCAATTTAAACAAAAGACTGTATAAGTAACTAAATGAGTATGTGAATGCTAGCTCAACGTCAACATAGAACAGTAGTAATAACAGCAGGGTCAACAACAGAAATGCTTTTATTTCTTAACTTAGAGTTCTTCTATGACATTTAGAACAAAATTTTCCTACTGAATTTCATGGAATTATGCTATTGAGTACATGGGTGTGGAGGAATGGGCACTGTTTTACCTAGAAATCTTAGGATTGGCATGCAAAATCCATTATATTCAATTAATATAGCAATTCTCTCTCAAATAAAGAAAAGTTAAAATATGCATATTTCACTCAAGGAAGCATTCCTATCTCCCTTCATAGGTAGTAGGAAACCATCATTTTTATTTATTGACAAAGTATTAATTGGATGGGTCCACACATATGAAACACTAAGCTATGATTTAGAAATCACAGTGGCTGGGTTCATACACTGCACTAAGCCAAAACGAAACAAACTACTTCATGGATTCAAGAAGATACTTCATTCTTATCTGAAGCACCCCTTGAAGATCTGCAAAGACGTAAGAAATTTTCCACAGGTGATTTCTATTGTCATTAATGGGCAGAGACTAAATTTCATATATTTATTTAAAATAATTGTTTAATTGAACCCTCATAAACATGCACAAAATAACTCTTTGTCAGATATTACTATCTACAAGAAAAAGTTGCTCATACCACACCTTTCACGTATTCCCTTTGTAAAGAAATGGAAATTCATGTTCAGCTTCTAAATTTGTACAAGTCTTGACTCACCTGTTTCCTCACTCTCTTTATGTATTTTTGCATTTTGCAAAAGCTGGAGGGGGAAAAAAAAGTATTGCCAAAGGACGTACAGCAAAAAAACACTCATTGAAGAGACTATGGTTCATAGCTGCAAAACACTGCTGTTTAAATGATATGAAAGTAACTTTGCCCCACAACAGATGTAGCAGCTAAGGAAAGGATGCTTTCCTTAGCCTAACAGCTGTGCATGTTTTTTTAACAGTTAAAGACAATAACAGTTATTGTTTTCTCACAAGCTGATACGATGTTTCCTAGTTCCTGACTATCTATATCGCTCCTTCTTCTTCTTGACTTCCATCAAATGCTTCCATTTCTTCATGGCCTATACTATTTCCCTTCCCTTAACCTCTTCTTATTCTTACACTGTAAAGGTATTTTTAAGTGAAGGATGATATTTTCATGTTTACTATCACCTTAATGTTATACTCATCTGTAGACAGAATTCATGTTTACTATCACCTTAATGTTATACTCATCTGTAGACAGAAATCTGTGAAAAACTTCAAACATCAGAACAACAGGGATTAAATTTTGCCTTTCCAGTAAACAAAAACCAGTCTGCCAAAGTCTATTGTGACTTAAAAAATCTGACCCATGGCGATATTAAAACCAGTTAGTCTAAAATAAAAATTACCTCTTTCAATATCATTTACTGTGTTATATTTCCATCTTGCTCTTCTGTGGCTTTGTGATCAACTCTCATTAAACAAAGTTAACATTTGAAGTCCTGAGACTTTGGGTGACAGCATAATTGCAGTTAGGAATAAATTAAGCATATTTAGTACAGTACAAGCAAAACTTTGCAGTCTTTAAGCATCTTTAAAAATAACCACTGGGCGCCCATACATTAAAACTGTTAACGTACTTGAATCAGCAAACCAAACCATTTTTTAAAAGAAGCATTTTGTGGAACATATAGGATTAAATCAAGAAGACTGAATTGTACAACTCTCCAAATATACAGTACATGCTGATAAGCATTAGCATAGATCTATCTTTTCCCATTGGACCACCCAGAATGGTGAGATTCACTTGTCTTTAGATCATCCTCAAGTTGGGAAGAACACACACACACACAAAAAGAAAATCTTTCTCCGGCAGTTTGGTCAGAACAACCTATTTTTATGCAGCTCAGTGCAAAAACTCTTTAAAATGCATTAGAAATCAAGAATACAGGAAAATATTTATTCTTTACCTGTTAAACTTAATAGGATGCTACTACTTTAGAATGAACCAGCAAATTGATAAGATGGTTTTATTGCTTTTGCTACCACTAGAACATTTTATCTTTTCTTGTGGCATTACTGAAGCAGCTGGGTATTCAGGAAGGGGAAAAACAGACAGGGCAACACTTTTTAAATAAGTGTTACAATATCCAGTGTAATTGGAAACAGACTCTTATGTAAAATAAGTACTTCTTCCCTGCAAAATTGCTACAGGCTTCAGTAAGGTTTTCGTCTATTTTGTCACCTTTTCTATAGTCTGATATATGTTTCCAAATGTAAAAGCCAATAAGGGATTATGAGAAGCTGACAAGTTTGATTCCTCGCTTTTAAACAGCTATTAGGAAATATTACACTGAGGAAACCAGTATCTACTAACCTTAATTCTTACCTTCTAAATCTTCAGTCAGATCAAGCAACACTGTCAGGACAGCCAGTAAAAGTGGAAGGGGCGGGGAATTTCTCAATATATTGATTGACAGATCGTTGGTAGCCCATTTTTGACCTGTTAAATCCTACCTTTCTTTCTAGTGATCTTTGTGAGATTTATGGCCAGAAGCATTCGTCAACAAAGCTCAGCAATGAGGAAGAAAAATTCAAATTGACCTTGAAGCCTACAGTTGATCATCAATATTTGGAAGTTTTGGAATTTCAATCCATCAGGACTTTAAAATTGTAGGGAAAAGTCATGGATTATCCCCAGAAAATTCTAGTTTCTTTTTTGTTGAAAGAAAAGAATAAAGCTATAGAGGTTGTGGCCCCAAAGAGAACATCAGTTGGGAGCTACGGTTTAGACACACATGCATAGCTACCGGTTTTCACACATGTAAAGATATCACTGCATCTGGCCACTTCAGCCAGGTTGATAGTTAACTTATCCACTGGAAGAACTTCACTGAAAGGAAGAAAAAGAGTTAAACAAAACATGCAAGATGATTAGCATGAGAGCAAAAATTAGAGCTGATTGAAGATGTTGTGGTGACAGATGGCTGTCACGTTGCCTTTAGCGTCACATTTATTTTTACTCACACACAGTTCATATATACTGTACATATGCCCATCAATCCATTCTGTTTATACCCACAGTCCCATTTCAAATTTTTATCCATTTAAATTTTGTTTTTTTCTAAGTATTCATGGATAGCTCTGGGAATTGGTAACAACTGAATAGGAGAAATGCATATAGTAAACTGTGGAACAAAAATTAAACATACTTCCAGTAATATACTTAGGGATATAACAAAGTGAGGGCACACTTGCTCACTCATATCTCATCCATTCTTCTGCATTAATAATGGTATAAGTAGTATACAGAGCTTCCAAATTTATGTAGAAGTGGCAGTGATGGTAGAAGCAACGGTGGCAATAATTTTCTGCTTTTCCTCTTAGGATGTGTTGAATCTGAGATTCAAGAAGCAGTGAACTAAAGGCACTTTTGCATTTCCGACGTTCCGATGGAGAGATGACAAATATGGTGGGGTGACCAACTACTCTACTTGTTTTCTGCTATTTTTCCCTGTGGGCATTTGAAAATACTTAGCAGGTTCTCTCTGGTGTTTAAAACACAACACAAAAAGGAAGGACAACCAGGTACTCTAGGTACAATTCAACCTCCACTACTTTGGAAGAAAGATAATTATAAAATTGGAGAGATTCAGAAGTAAAAGGCTTTTTACAGCCAGTAATTATGTATTGTTGGTACAGAGCATTAAAATATGTGTGTGTGTGTGTGTATCCTGTGTAATTGTGCAGGTGCTAGTTTCTGCATACTTTCTGGGGAAAAAAAATTCCCAAGTGCCAGCCCAATGCATTTTTTTTTCAGAATGAAACAATAAGTCAATAGCCTTAGTGAATTAGTATACATCTCTCTCTCTCTCTCTCTTTCTCTCTCTCTCTCTCTCTGTGTGTGTGTGTGTGTGTGTGTGTATTATAGGACATTTTCATAACTGAAAACTTTTCTATTGCAGACAATTAAAATTACCATTTTCCCCATAACTGACTCTATATTTTATACTGAGTTGGATAGACTTTTTTTAAGAGTACAGCATTGCTAGGCAACTTAATAGCACCATACTATGCAATCTGCCATAAAATTGCAAACATCCCAAATGTTGTATGACTATATTTAGATTAACATAATCAGAATGCACTAATAAATTATTAATTGTAAACTCCAGGGAGTTAGAAAAAAAAATGAGAAAACAATTTAAAAAATATTCTATCTCAATATGATATATAGACAAATTTCACTGTTGATTGCCTCGCTGTGCCTGAATAAATTGACTTCCATGGACAGGATCATGACACTCTATAGCACATTTTGACTGAATCCAAAAAGCTACACAATTCTAATGAAAAGGTGCAGTCCTTGGTAGACATTCATCTCACCAAAGTGTCAAAAAGCACCTGAAACAGCTTTGTTCTTGATCCTGGGAAAAGTTGCATGTGCTTTAAGATGTGGAGACAAGAGCTACATTTGCACTCTTGCATACTCCAAAGGCATTTTTGGAGACTAAATCCCAAGGGCTGCACAGTCCTACTTTTCACCAGTAATCTCCTAACTTTGTGGAATGCCTTCTCAAGTGAGGTAGTTGTTGCCTTTTCAACACCATGCAAGGGCATTTTTATGGCCTCAGGCCTTTAATCAAGTAATACTAAAAAAAGAGACTAACAGATTGTGCAAATTATTGTACAATATCCTTAATTTCACATGCTAGCATAGGATCATCCAACGCAGATTAGAGCCCTACATAGAAAAAGAGATGCCAGATGTTTGAGCTGACTTTAGAAAAGGCCAAGGAACATGAAACATTATTGCTGATGTATGGTGGATAATTAAGAAAGCCAAAGAATACCAACAGGAGGTCAGCATGTGCTTCATCGATTATAGAAAAGCCTTTGATTGTGTTGATCACGTCAAGCTGTGGAAAGTTGTCAGAAAAATGGGAATCCCACAATATCTCATTGTCCTCATGAGAAACTTATATATAGGTCAGGAAGCCACAGTACAGACATAACTGGGTAAAATGGCCTTGCTCCAGGCTGGCAAAGGAGTTTGATCAGGCTGCATACTCTCCCTTTATTCATTCAAACTATATTCTGAATGTATATTCAGGATATTAAGGGAAGCTGCATTGGAAGAAGATAAGCATGGTTTTAAAACTGGAGGAAAAAACATCAATAACCTATGCTATGCTGATGACACTACCCTCATAGGAAAAGATCTGCAAACTCTAGTACTAAAAGTCAAAGAGCACTGTGAAAAAATGGGACTAAAATTAAATATAAAGAAGACCAAAGTAATGATAACAGGTAAAACAACCAGCTTTAGAATTTACAATGAAGATACTGAAGTGGTGGACAGCTTCTGCCTTTTAGGATCAATCATCAGTCTCCCAGTCAAGGAACAAGCAATCAGGAAATACACTGCAGACTAGCATTTGGTAGAGCCTCCATGAAGGCCTTGGAAAAGATATTCAAATGCTGTGATGTGTCTATACCTATGTAGATCAGAATTGTGCAAGCAATGGTATTTTCTCTGACACTCTATGGAAGTGAAAGTTGGACTTTAAAGAAGAGGATAGCAAGACTATTGAGGTCTTTGAACTTTGGTGTTAGAGAAGTTCTAGTTCTTTAGTTACCATGGACAGCCAAGAAAACAAACCGATGAATCATCAAATAAATTAACCCAGAGTTCTCACAGGAGGCACAAATGACCAGGCTCAAATTATCCTACTTCAGACACGTTATGTATAGACCCAGCTCTCTGCAAAAGGCTGTAATGCTGTGAAAGATGCAAGGAAAGAGAAGAAGAGGACAACCAGCAGCAAGGTGACTGGACTTAGTTACAGTGGCAATGAGTACACCATTGAGAGACTTGAAAGACCAGGTTAGGGAAGATCATCATGGAGAAGATCTAGCTATGTGGTCACTAGGAGTCAAAAACAACTTCATGGTAGATAATCAATCTATCAATCAATTAATCAAGTAATACATACCCTGCTTAGAAATATTTAATATATTCCTGCTGTGGCTTTTATTGTTTATAGTATGCATTTTAAGTCTTTTTCAACAATTTTATATTGTGATTTTAATATATACCAAACACCTCACATAATTTTGAAAGGCAACTTACATGTTGTTGAAATCAATTCATTCCTCCAAATTTCATTCCTCAACAAAAGTGGTCTCGAATTTCCTTCCATTTTTTATATCAGAACAGCTGCCAGCATTAGAGAAGGGAAAGATAACTAGAAAAATGACCTGCTTGAATTTAAATCCAGCAGCAAAGGTAGTTAGAACTTCACAGCTGGCATTCATCAGCCTAAAAGGAACTCTAGATATTGGCATCCACATATTTCCTCTCCAGGAATCTTAGAAAACATCTGACGTTCTTCTGTTCTATTGTTTATCGGGAAAATGATTGAGGGCCATGCCAACAGGACAAAGTGTGTCTGTGTGTGCAAACTACAAAACTATGAACTGCAGCAGTAGGAACTCTAAAAAAATATAGGGACCATGGCCTACCTCTAAGTAGGCCAAACTGAGAAATGCAAGTGAAATTCTAATATGCTCAGGCTATTGAAACAGAATGATACAAACACTCCAGAATGAGGTTGATGGTAATACTAATATAAGGAACTTTACATACAAGCCACTTTAATCACAGACTGACCTGCTATAGCAGCGAAGGAAGAGGATGGTGTTAAAAGGCTGCCTGGAATATTTTGTTAAATTATTCTATTATATTTTATCTGCATTAGTCTGACATTCAATTAAAGAAGAAAAGAAGGGGAAAACTATATAACATCACCATGGCTAATTTTACTCTTAACATTCTTCATCGCCTACATGATGGGGAAAAAAACAAAACAAAAATGAACTTATGATGAGGGGAATGCCTTATTTTTGTAAATGGCAGGTTCTCTCTCCACCTCCTACCTGCTGTATTCATCCATCGAGGAAACAAAGCTCTTTTTATTTCATGCTTTTTTCTTATCTATAAAAGCATAATTGAGTTCCAGCCAAACAATTTTAATTAGTCCATGTGCCCATTTCTTTCAAGAGAAAAAAATCTGATCCAACAGCAAGATAGTATATCCTGAATATATGCCACCTTACCACATGTATACATTGCATGATAGTAACTGTCAGAGCTGGAAATTTTAAAGAGTGTAACTGTGATTGCACTCTAATTCATTTGGATTAACATCACAAATTCTGAGATGTTAATCTGAGAATTTTGTTCCTTTTTTGCCTGTCACTTGTGTTAAAATCTCATATCCAAAAAGATTTTACCCACCTTGAATGAAATCGACACAGGCACATACGCACATTTGCACAGGTAATTGTAAACAATTGATCAATAAGTCCAAACCATTTGGCAAGGGAAAGAAGTGTGAGACAGCCAAAATAAACAGATGTAATTGATTGGCATGCAAATCTCATTGGTGTGCAAAAAAGGAATAAGGGCCTCTGAGACTTTAATGAATTATATCTATCATTAGTAGTAAAACTGTCACTTTAATTATTTTGAAAGCTAGGTCTGTAAAGATCTTTTTTCTTATATTTAAGTCCCTCTTTTAATTGTACTTCATCCCAAGACAGTTTGCAATAGTGTATAGTGAGTTTTCAAATTATAATAAAGATCATAGGACAGTTCCAGGAAAGGGATGTTTAGTAGGACAAGACCAGCCAATATGAGTCCTTTCCAAAAGAGGTATCTTAACAACATTGGCAAATCTCGGTCACATTAAGGCTGCTTGGGAAGACCTTGAGAAAAGGTTATACAAGAAGAATCTGAATCTATTATCCATCAGCTTAATTTCAGTTGACACATAAACATATAATAAACTCCTTTCTAATTATCTCAGTGCCTGAAGGTCATCTATACTTTGCTACCTTCTCCCCTGGCATTAATTCTGTTTCATTATAAACTCTAGGATATATGTGAAATTCTTGACCAAAAGTTCTTATAAAGAAACAAGGATTTCCAATCATAAAATGTCGAAGAAGAAAAGAGAGTTGTGTTATGGTGGCAAAAATAGTGGCAAAAAAGCTGTTTATAATGGCAAGTATCAGGAGTCTGTTAGCACCTTTTCTCCCTAACACATTTTATTAAAAGGCATCTGCTTTCATGGCTTATACTTCTGATAAATGAGCTATAGCTCACAAAGCTTATATCTTCTAATAAAATGTGTTAGGCATAAAATGGTAACCTTGATTTTCTGGATGGATAATTGGGTGAATGGAAGGATTCCACTAAGGTAGGTATAAACAAAGTAGATAACAAATTCAGATCCAGGCTGAATCATTGATTCAATATAGCGAGTTGAGTAAAGTTGACTAAAATTGACACAATTCAAGTTATCAAGTTATCAATTCATTAAAAGTATGTATGCAAAAGTCCAATAAACTTACCCAATTCCATTAGATTAATTGAATCAATTTAGTAATTCAGTTCAAATAAATTAAAAGGGATAATCAAATTATTTTCAAGATCTATCTCTGAATAAAATATTTGTTTGTCTCTATCTTTATTGATATGCTATAACTGCATATTGTTAAAACCTGCATTTTTGGCTGGAATTAATGTTTCAGGAATGTATAATTCTCATGCAAATAGATCTGATCTTTTTGAATAAATATGTATAGGACTATGCTGTAAATTAAGCACTATACTGTAGTACTGAAAACATGAATTGATCTTTGGACAAACTACTTAAGTGCTTTTTATTTTTTCCCCATCTATAATTTGCAAAGTATTCTGCACTCCTATTGTGTAAAAAATATCTTGAGAGACTAACTTATTTCTATAAAGATGTATTTTCATTCAGAGAATTTTTTTTACAGAATTAGTATATAAAAAGCAATTTACTTGGCTAGCAATTTTCTATGTTTCCCTTGCTATTATTGGGGTGACAATGTTTGGGAGTAAGTATTTCTCCCACAACATCTGTTTTAGATGATTGTTGAAAAGACATTATGTTGCTTTGCATGTCTATCATTGGCATAGATTCTGAAATGCAATATTATTCATTAAACATTACTACCTATAGAAATCAGACATCAGCCAAAACAGTTCTGTCAGAGAAAATGACCTAATCTGTCTCTCATAGCACTGAATATGCATGGATACAGTGCACTCATTCTTGGTTTGTTTAATAGACTGCAATTGACTGGTTTTATCCAATAATTTTGTTTTATTTATTTTATTTTATTCCTGGTTTGTTTATACTAAACAAACTACTTTATGATTTCAAATGTAACACAGAAGTAGACAACCTAAGGATTGTGGCCCGACTGCAGTCAAACAAATTAAATTTTGCAGATCCCAGAGCAAAACTATATAATGCCAACAAAATGTGGTGTCAAAGCTTCATTTTCCACTTGTTTGGTACTATGTGCAAAATGTCATTGCGTGTTGAGTGGATTTATAATTTTTTGCTATAAATAAATAAAACAGGTATTTCAGGCCTTCAATGAATCTATTTAGCAATTAACTAAGTCAATTTCAAGAGCAGAAAGTGTTCCGCTCATTTTCTAATATCATTACCATATTCTTAGCCTTCAGCTCTCATAGGCCACAATAATTTAAATAATAATGTGGCTCCAGAGTGAGAAAAAAAATATTATCTGATTCTGCTTTAACTCAATATGTTGAACCCTAACAATATCTAGGAGCCAAGAAACTATTTTAGATAGCTGCAAACAATTGAACCCACTAAGACATTTGATTCCATTAAAGCAGGCTTCTGTGTCATGAAAAAAATATCTACAATTAACCTCTGTTTCATTTTGGTGGTAGTTGTTGTCATCATTATGCAACATATGACCACTCCTGTAATAGATTAAAGACAAGTACAAGTAGTTTTATTCCATAGGATTGTTTGCACAGTAGTTTGGGCCCTGGCTTAGGCATTTAAAGTAGTTCTCCCATTATGGCTATTAAACTCAAAAAGCTATATGATTAGGAATCTGCTAATTGACTAAGCATACCTGTATCCTAATTCTAATCATAAGTCACGTGTTTAGCATATTCACAGAGAGAGCATTACTCATGAAACAAGAATTGCCATGATAAGCTGTTCCTATGCCTCTGGATAGTACAAATAGAGCTTTAACATCCAATCCAGAGATATCGCAACATATTGTACTGACATCTGTGCAATTTAGCTGTCATCAATAATTTGTTGTTTGTTTGTTAACAGAGGTTTGTTTCTGCAATCTAGATACTAAAACTTTTTTCAGATGCAAGCTAGATAAGTGGAACTTTTTCCATTGCCAGTCCTATGCTCAATTCAAGGCTGACACACGTCTTTATCTCTTTTTATGGAGCTACTGTGGCAAGCACCTGAGAATAGCAATATTCTCTTCTCAATCATTTCTTTTTTTAGCTACATAAGTTTTAATGCACATTTTCACCTAAGATGCAAATCTGTATGTATTTGTAAGTATGTACGTATCTTGTACATTGTACACTGTATCAATTTACAATGACCTATATTGTAAGGCTGGTAAAACTGTAACAATTCAATCTTGAAAAGATAACCAGCATCAGACCTAATTAGGGCTTGGATGGGAAACCAGCAGAAGATCCCATAGCTATAGGCAAGACCAGGAAGTCAAGAAACATTTTGGGAAAAGGCAAAAATAAGTCTCTTTCATTATGTGCTAACAAAGGTATGCTGATTTTTCTATGAAATAATCAGGAGTTGAGGTGAGACTTATATTTTACATATTCAGGAATCATGAATTTAGTATATTCACATTAAAATGCAAATTAATTTTGCCTCCATGTCTAATGAGAATGAAGTATTTGAAGATTTTTGATAGATAGATAGATAGATAGATAGATAGATAGATAGATAGATGCATAGACAGACACACACATACACACACACACACTCTTTATTATATCAAATATCTGTTTCTTCAAAACAGAGGCTATTTTTCATTCAAAGCACTGTTTTTCAAGTAGTTAAGCTTTCTCTGAAGTGGCTGTGTATGCTCATCATGTGGAGACTGCCAGGAGCAACTTCCAAAACAGCTGTGTGAGCCTAGAAAAAGACACAGTTGCTTTCAAAAAGTTCTTCATATATGCAGAATCCTATGTACTCTAAAGCACCTCTTTGGAAGGACTTGCACAAACTTACTCATTAATAACCATTGCACTGTTACTAAAGTCTATCACCTTTTCTTTATTCAGTTTTGAAAATGGTAACACTGTAAGAATAGCAATGTATGCTTAAATCTCAAGTTACCCAGGCAGCAGATGGATTTTGCCAGACATGCCATGCTGTTCCTAAATGATGAACAAACCTTGAAGGTGTGATGTTACAATGCAGATAAAGATTTAGCCTTTTTCAAGAGCAGCAAGCAAAAACAAACCACTCCACCAACAAAAAACATGTTAGAGAAATGTTGCACATGGCTATTTATGTGGAGAAGTCTATCATACAGATATTCATACATACGTGTATATTTTTGCTACTCATACAGTATATGAATAGTATATGGTGTGTGCACACACGTATGTATGTCTCTGTCATTGTAGCTATTCATGCTGTACACATGCATTCATTTTAGTTTCTTGCTAAGATAAACATGTTGCTTAAAAAGCCACCAGGATGCTGAGTCTCGTCAGCACCCTGTTTGAGAAGTGATGGCAAATATTTTTAAGCAGGTTAGTACGCTTCCAAGAGAAAGAAGTTTCTGAGTTTAAACTCTAATAATTTTTCCTTTTACCATTTTAAAAATAATGTATCTTTATCATATTTCTTAGTATTTCAACATATTAAATATTTTTTAAAAAAATTATTTAACTTTGTTTTAATTAGACTATAGAGATTTAGAAATTCTGTAGGGAAAAGCATGGCTTCAATTTTATATGTAACAGGATATTTGAGGAAGTTCAAGACATAGTTAAAACAAATGTTTGAGAATAGTTTGATTAAAGCCTATTTCAAAATCCATGTCATTGTTCCCAGACTCACTAGGAGCCATGGCATAAAATTATTTACCATATTTAGCTCAAACTTTGATTCAATGAAGATCAGTTTGAATCAGACATTTGTATTAAAATTGAGAATCAAAACAGAGTTCAATCAATAGATTGAATAAGTTGACCCCAATTATATCTGGTTCTTTTAGAAGCTCTTTGGCTTTTTCCCCGCTTCTGACATTCTAATAGGCAATGTACAATGTTGCAATTTTAGTTCCATTGGCAGGATGTCTGTTGGGCCCTGTGAAACTGATAGAAGTAGCTGGGCAATGAGTTTTAACGCCTTAATAAGCAATGCCTTTTGGGGTGAGACATGTTTGCTTTCTGTCTCTGCTATCTTGTTTCTCCTCATTCCACCTATTAGAATTTGTTTCCTATAGTAGCTCATTCTATTTAAAGAGAAAGAGAGAGAGACTTCTAATTTGTGGCTTTCACAGCTGTTGTCTGTTTTTGTGTGTACTCCTACCTTTTCCCAATTTCAATCAACCTAGCTACCTATTAATCTATCCTATCCATCTGTCTATCTAATTAAATCCCAATTGCCTCTTGGTTAGTCTTAAGTGTATTTCTACTGGTTCTGGTTCTTTCATTCTCCTTCCTTATTATTCTCTAATAGAGGAGAATATATGTAGCTCAGGGTTGAACTGTGGAGACCCTGGTGCTGTCTGAGCTTGGTTGTTTGCTTGCAGACATTTTATTACCTGACTAGGTAACATCACGCTGGTGACTGTGGGGCTTGCTTCCTGTTTATATACAGTAGCTTGTCCTGCCAGTGTTGGTGGGGGTGTGGTTTTCTCCTTGGTAGTTCCTTGATTAGAGTATTATTTCCTGTTTGATTGTTTGTCTGGTGTTAATCCCTGCTTATCTGGGTGTTGGTTGCTGGAGAAAATGTATTGTGGTCTTTTTGTTTCCTTCTTAGCTTTTTATTGTCTCTTTTGAATGCTGTGTAAATGTGGTTTATCTCTATGTGTCTATTGATGGCTTATTATTCTCTTCCCAGCCTCCACCCATCTATACTATTATTTTTCCCATTGTCCCTAAAATGTTAAACAAAATAACATAAAGTACTTTCCTCTGTTATTTGTCTGTTACTTATCTGTCCCTAGCTTGAGTGAGTAGGTCTTAGATTATTCATTTATAGTGTGAATATTGTGCATTGAATATAGATTAATTTCTTTAATAGCAGTCTATTATCTACAATAATAACATACATGTATCTTTCTTTTTTAATTAATACATATTGTTAGAAACCATGGCAAGGGTTCAAACTGGGAGAATAAAAATACAGATGGCTTCATAAATCACAGTTCTTTATTCACTCCTTATTTGGCAAGTGTCAGTTTGGATGCAGTTTGTGAACCACCTGTATAAGAGGAGAGACCAACATTTAGCAGCAAAGTAGGTGTCACAGTAGGCTTTACAAATAGCTGTGAAAGAAGGAATGCGAAAAGCAAGGGTGAAAGGGAAAGATATAAGCAACTGAATGCAGATTTCCAGAGAATAGCAAGGAGAGATAAGAAGGCCTTCTTAAATGAACAATGCAAAGAAATTGAAGAAAAGAATAGAATGGGGAAGACTAGAGATCTCTTCAAGAAAATTGGAGATATCAAAGGAACGTTTAGTGCAAAGATGGGCATGATAAAGGACAAAAAAGGCAGGGACCTAACAGAAGCAGAAGAGATTAAGAAGAGGTGGCAAGAATACACAGAAGAACTATACAAGAAAGATCTTAATGTCCCTGATGTCCATGCTGGTGTGGTCACTGACCCTGAGCCAGACATCCTAGAGAGTGAAGTCAAGTAGGCCTTAGGAAGCATTGCTAACAACAAAGCTAGTGGAGATGACAGTACTCCAGCTGAGTTATTTAAAATACTAAAAGACGATGCTGTTAAAGTGCTGCACTCAATATGCCAGCAAGTTTGGAAAACACAACAGTGGCCACGGGATTGGAAAAGGTCAGTTTACGTTCCAATTCCAAAGAAGGGCAATCCCAAAGAATGCTCAAACTATCGCACAATTGCACTCATTTCACATGCTAGCAAGGTTATGCTCAAAATCCTACAAGCTAGGCTTCAGCAGTACGTGAACCGAGAACTACCGGATGTACAAGCTGGGTTTCGAAGAGGCAGAGGAACTAGAGATCAAATTGCCAACATTCGCTGGATCATGAAGAAAGCACGAGAGTTCCAGAAAAGCATCTACTTCTGCTTCATTGACTATGCAAAAGCCTTTGATTGTGTGGATCACAACAAACTGTGGCAAATTCTTAAAGAGATGGGGATACCAGACCACCTTACCTGTCTCCTGAGAAATCTGTATGCGGGCCAAAAAGCAACAGTTAGAACCGGTCATGGAACAACCGATTGGTTCAAAATAGGGAAAGGAGTACGACAAGGCTGTATACTGTCACCCTGCTTATTTAACCTATATGCAGAGTACATCATGAGAAATGCCAGGCTGGAAGAATCACAAGCCGGAATTAAGATTGCAGGGAGAAACATCAATAACCTCAGATATGCAGATGATACCACCCTAATGGCAGAAAGTGAAGAAGAACTAAAAAGCCTCTTGATGAGGGTGAAAGAGGAGAGTGCGAAAGCTGGCTTGAAACTCAACATTAAAAAAACTAAGATCATGGCATCTGGACCCATCAATCCCTGGTAAATAGAAGGGGTAGAAATGGAAGCAGTAACAGACTTCATTTACTTGGGCTCCAAGATCACTGCAGACGGAGACTGCAGCCATGAAATTAAAAGACGCTTGCTCCTTGGGAGGAAAGCTATGGCAAACCTAGATAGCATATTAAAAAGCAGAGATGTCACCTTGCCGACAAAGATCCGCATAGTCAAAGCTATGGTTTTTCCAGTAGTAATGTATGGCTGTGAGAGCTGGACCATAAAGAAGGCTGAATGCCGAAGAATTGATGCCTTTGAACTGTGGTGCTGGAGAAGACTCTTAAGAGTCCCCTGGACTGCTAGGAGGTCAAACCAGTCAATCTTAAAGGAAATCAACTTTGATTGCTCATTGGAAGGATTGATAATGAAGCTCAAGCTCAGATACTTTGGTCACCTAATGCGAAGAGAGGACTCTTTGGAAAAGACCCTGATGCTGGGAAAGATGGAAGGCAAAAGGAGAAGAGGACGGCAGAGGTTGAGGTGGCTAGATAGCATCACTGAAGCAATGAGCATGAAATTGAGCAAACTCAGGGAGGCAGTGAAAGATAGGAAGGCCTGGCACAATATGGTTCATGGGGTCACGAAGAGTCGGACACGACTTAACGACTGAACAACAACAACAACAACAGGTGTCACTAGATCTGTGGCACAGAGAGACATGAGAGTGCTTTCTATAGGGAAGGACATTGAGCAAGTGAAGAGAGAGCTCTCTGCAGAAGAAGGGAGGATCATAATCTGGGAGTGTACAAGATGTTTTGGAGTAATAAATGCCTAGCAGAAAACACAAGGTTTGGATGTTTTCAACTATGCATGGAATGAAATGGGGATATTTTGTTCTGGTTACGGACTGAAGTGTGTCCTCCCTGTAAAATATCTGAGGAATCACTTCAGGGAGTTTTTATACACAGCTGGGCATAAACTTGCACTTAATGCATGATGTATGGGGTAGCAGAAGTGGAGACCATGCACACTTTTCCCACTTAGGGTATTGGTGAGGTTGGGACCTAGAAGACAGGCTTCCTGTAAGCACTTCTGTTCATAGAAATGATGGATGGCTCCTACCATGTGTGAGCTGAGGCTTCCCATGAAAACATGATGGAAGAGCAGCTTGAAAGGCAGATTAAGCTCCTCACACACAGTCTTTTGGTGACCGACAGTGATGCCAACATATTGAAAGTAGTGTACAATACACATTTTGTGGACACACTCTGTCTTGTTCACATGCACCATACAATTATGTAGTATGACTTGGAGTGGAGAAGGATACTAGAAAAACCAGTGCAGACATTGTAAACCACTTCATAAGATTTGCAGGTTGCTTCCACCGCAGAATTGCAGGTTGCTTCCACCACAGCATGAACGGCAAAAAACTACTACAGGAGAAGCAGCTTGACAGTCTGTTTCTCCTGTGAAACTTGCTGTCTGCCAAGCTGTTTCATCTTGGCACATTATTTTAATGTGATAGCTGCCAGCCTGTGACAACATTTAACACTTGTCTGGATTTCTGCTTTACTGTTACCAGGGAGATTGGTCCTCTCAGATGGACAAGACTTAAAAGCACTAGTCTAAATTACTGCCAGCAAAGTACAATTGTAGAGTTTATATTACAGTGAGATTTGCAACTGGGCATTGTTTGGGGTCTTTTCCATAACCTATGCTTGCCATTGCTTAAAGAAGGCATAGTGTAATTGGCAGCCAAGAAGAAAGTAAGGCAGCAAAGGCTATAATTTCCAGGTCTTTCAAAACAAAAAGTTCAATAATATCAAAGTATAAGTACATCTATTTTTATTTTATTAAACTCTTCATTTTGGAAGTCCTGGAAATTGTATCCTGTCCAGGAGCCATAGAACACTGTCTGCCTGCCCAGAATGGTCTTAGGATACATTGGAGTGGGCAGATTTAAATGTCAAATCAGTATAAACTGAAGTGGAAGGCACAGAAGCCTTACAAAAGGGCTTTTCCCTAATGTGCATAGATGGTAGGCTTGTTAAGTAGATGGATGGCTACTCCCAACGAAGAAAGCAGTTTGTGTTTGTGAATGCTTGCTTTCTTATTTGTTAATCAACTTTTAAGTGGTAAAGTCATTATTGTCTGTCCAGATGTGCACTGTTGCTAGGTTAATGTTGCTTTGCCACATACTTTCTCAACTTCTTTGTAAGGGCATCCACCACAAATCACAATTCTGCTTTCACCTGTGCTAATAGAATGCAATTTCTTCTCTGTTAGCCACTTAATGTCTCACTTGGTCAGCCTATTTCTGAATTATGTTGCCTGCAAGGATACAGTGAATCCTGGCAATGTGGAGGGGGCTCTGTGCAGGAGGGACCAAACTTACCAAACAGCTATGCCAGTCCTCCGGGCGTCCCATAAAATCCAAAACTGGTGGTAGCCATGTACAAGTCTATGACATCCTAGAAAAGCAAATGGCAAAGTAAGAGATTATTTTAGAAAAGGAAAAAAAATGTGGAAATTGGTGCTTTGAACTTGTTTTTGAAACTTTGATTCTTTTTTTTAAATTGGAGTATACACTGCATTGGTTCAACTAGCTTTTTAAAAGCCTCTTCACTACATATTAGATATATTTTAGAGGCTTCTTTTGTTGTCCTTTCCTCGGCCTTTTTCTCTACATCCTGAATAAGAAGTTTGGGGAATGGAAATATTTCAAAAGTGTATTGTGATATAACCCTTGAAGGTATCTAGCTGAAAACTGGTTGCTTTGTAGTTTTGATGTAATATCATCTTACCTTTCACTTATGTTGTACTAAAGTTATAGAATAAACAGCATTCCTTTTATTCTTTCCAAGCCAATGAAATTGTTGGACAGAAATTATGTAAAGAGACTCAGGACATGATCTGGTTGTCTGGCTGTCTCTTTCCATCTGCAGGATAACTTTCAAAAACTGAATAAAAGAGAACCAGTACTGGCAGAAAACTTGAATTTGAAAATGGCTAGGTCTGGTCAGGGGCTGTAGAGAATGGGGGAGGGGGGGGGAAATCTCCCAATTTCTATAGAAAAGGAAGCTTGGGAGTAACTTAGAATCTTACCGACTCCTCCAACTCTAAACTCCACTCCATCCCAGAATTTTGCCACTATTAAAATGTTATATAATTCCAGAATAAACACTCTGCATGTTCTCCCTTCACTGTAATTCTTTCCAACAAAACAGAATATTAATGAAAAATGATAAGGAAAAGGGGTTGTGATGTTCTCTGTCTGACAGTCAAAACCAGAACAGAACATTAAATTTGGAGTGGTAGGAGGGCTGGCAAAAGGAATGTGACATTAGAAAATTGGCTGGAATTGGCCAAGAGCTCCTGAGAGAATAAAGGAAGTAGGGGTGTTAAATAATTATCCCAGGATATTATATGGAAATGGCAACTGGGGAGGGAGTCAGAATATTGGTAACTACTCCATACTAGCACCCCTCTTCCCTCCCTCCCAGTCATGTGATCTAGAGCAGAGCATACACAGTTCATGACATGCATCCAAGTGCACATATGCACCTGAGCATACAGACACAACATGGGCAAAATAAACACACATATCCATAACATGCTATTTCATTACACAAAAGAAAATACAGATGGCTTCCTGTTGCTACCATTGGTAAAGAGATTGGATATAATTTCAGAAGCCATATTTTCATGTTTTTTCTTCTGTGCGATTTGGTTTCCAATGTGGAAACCTAAAATAGAAAAATATTTTCTATATTCTCATGTGCAAATTGTACTATTTTCAAAAGCTAGGTAGATGTGCTTTTAATATATGAATGGCTTTTACTTAATTGTCTGGCTCTTATTTGGAGACCTTTGACCCTACCATTATAAATGCACTCTACATTTTTTCAATTGTAGAGCAAGCATATTTACAATAAAAAGGGAAGTAATTATAGTCTGAAGGTTTTAGAATGTAACTATAGTGTGTCCCTGGGGATAGCTCTCCATAATTAGGTATGGCATAAATAATTATGATTAATTATGTTTCTGGATAGTCATCTGTCTCTGATGAATTATTGTTTCCAATAATGCTAAAGAAAACCAAGTGTGGTTAAACTGGATGATTTCTCAGAGCTCGTGCGGAATAGGCAGAGAAATCCTATTCACAATAGTATGGAGGTAGAGTAGGGTAGCATGCCACAACCACACAAATCAAAACTGGCCTCTGGGACTTCAGAGGAAGAAATAGCAAACAGAAGACAGCTCCACAAAGGCAGAGCCAATGAGCACAGTGGAATGAAGAGCCAGCAAGTAGTCTGGCTCTTTGTAATTTCTCTCTGGACAAGGAGAGGACTCGAGATCACCCACAAGTGCTCCAGACAGTTGCTCCTCATGAGAAGACTGCAAGTCAGTGGTCTCTGGCAGGTTTAATGTCCTGGGAGATGAGGAAATAGCCATCTTGCTCAAACCACAGTTGGTGCCTTCAAAAGGACACTGGGTTCACATAGTTCATTTCCTAATCACTTCTGGAATGTGCTTGTTAACTGCTTTTCATCTATGAGGAACCTTTGGATGAACAAGTTTGAAAGCACTGGGTGAATTTCATTTGATCCTTAGCAAAGAAGTTTTAAACACAAGTTTAGGGAATATATAGTATATGTGTGCGTGTATTCCATATATATATTCCATATATATGTATATATTCCATGTGTGTGTGTATGTTATATATGTATATATTCCATGTGTGTGTGTATGTGTGCATGGAATATATATATATATATATATATATATATATATATATATATTCCATGCACACATACACACACACATGGAATATATATGTGGTGTGTGTGTGTGTGTGTGTGTGTATATATATATATGGAATATATATATGAAATATCTATCTATGTGGAATATATATATATATAGAAAGAGAGAGAATAAAATAGAGAGAATAAAATTATATATGGAATAAATAGCAGAAGGGTGTGAGACTTTGATTTTGGAAAGTTACAAATGGACTAAGGGTCAAGATAGATTTGAAATAAGATTTTGGAATTAATTATATGAATTCTTCCCATGGGAAAATGCTTTTGTTTTGATTCTTTTATTTAAAAAAATGATATGATGGGTCTTTGAAGTTTGGACACTACAGGGAATGAAAGATTACAATTAAAGGAGAAGAACATTTAAATTTGACTTACTAATACAGAATGGAGCAAAATATTTTAACATTAGACATATTGAAGGATATTTATGAACAATGGACCCATACATTAATTTTAAGAGTGTCTGCCATTATAGACAGACTGTGTTTAAAGGATGCTATGGAAGGGGAGCAACTTTTACCAGACAAGACTGAGACTGATCTAAAAGTGGATTTAAAAATGACAGGCTACACAAATGATATGGAAAAAGATGCTACACTGGACATACCAAAGAAGCTGGCTGATGTCTTAATAATTAAATAATTAAAGGGTCTGTACAAATAACAAACCAAGAGAGTGACCTGGATAATTTTCCTATACTGGATTTACTAAAGAAGCTTGTTAAAGCTTTAACACATTTTGTGAGAAGGGACAAAGAAAAAATGAAAAGACGTCAAGTTCTAGGACATTATTTGAAGGGACTAAAGATCAAGATTGTTAAAAGTAAAAGTAAAATTAAGTTAAAAGTAAAAGTAAAGTTGCAATAGAAAATAAAGTTATTTGATCTATGTTAAAATAAATATGTTGTTATTTCTGGTAATCCTTAATGGACTTTTGCTATCATTAGGATTGAAATGACAAGGCTTTAAGGATTTGTTGATAGATAAGAGACAGGATATGGGAAGAAGAGACGATTTGTATTTTAAGAGAAGGTGATAAGTTACTAAAATTGTTTATACTTATCGTGATGAAGGGGGAAGTCATTAGTTTATATATTTATTTTCTTTTTCTTTACTATATTCTTTTTTTCTTTCTTTTCTATTTCTTTTCTATTTTCTTTTTCTTTTCTGCTTCTGTTGTTTCTTTTTATTTTTTTTAAGTTTGCATTAGTTTTTTATCATTGTAATTATAATTTTTAATAAAATTACTATAAAAAACAAATCAAAACAAATCACTAGCTTCTGTATTTTATATGTGGTCAGCCTGGGTGGAGAAGGAAAAACAACACAAAATATACAAACATGAGATAAATTATGCCAGCTGTAACAGAAACAAATTAGGGAATTGTGCAGGTGAAATGCCTTCATGCCATTCATAAAGAGAGGTAGGTAGTGAGTACATGACAGAAATATGCTCCCAACTTGCATTCCTCACATATGTGAGGAAATACCTCAGCAGCATTACTAATATGTTGAACTCAACACCACAGTCTAAGTATTTAACTCCTGTCAATATAGACAGGGTGTCATATCTTTTTCTGCTCTTGATAAGTATAACATTAAAAAAGGAAAAAGATTCCACTAACCAGCCCTGTCAAATCTGCCTGAGCAGGAGACTTGTAAGAGAGACAGTTTGGTGTAGTGGTTAAGGCACCAGGCTGGAAACCGGGGGACCATGAGTTCTAGTCCTGTCTTAGGCACAAAGCCAGCTGAGTGACCTTGGGCCAGTCACTCTCTCTCTCAGCCTTAGTAAGCAGGCAATGGCAAACCACTTCCAAAAAGCTTTGCCAAGAGAACTGCAGGGACTAGGAGTCAACACTGACTTGAAGGCCTACACACACACACACACACACACACACATATACACAAGAGACTTGCAAAGACCACATATGAATAGCCAAGACCCAAGAATGTTGAAAGAAAGGTTATGTGTTACCTGGCTTAGAGATCTGGGAGAGGGATAATGGATCACACTGCAATCTGATACGTCACTAACCTCATATGAGCCAAAAAGTTAGGTTTAACTTTTGATTATGCTGCAGATAGTGAAATATTTTTTCTTGTATCAGTATATCTGTTGTCTAGAACTTGTGGACTGCACAAAAACATGTTAGAACAGCACAAGCAATTTTCTCAATTGTGAGTTGCAAATCAGTATCAGTGCATATTAATGCCATTTAACTAAGACTATAATTTGATCATTCAAATTCCCTAGCATCTGAAATCATTCCCTAGCATCTGAAAAAGATATATACGTGGAGGGCAACAGGGACTCATATAACCTTCTACATATTCTTTTTAAGAATGCATAAAGAGATAAGAAAGATTTATTATTTCAATATCTCTCTGTGTTTTCTCAAGAACTACTAATCCTTGATGCACTGACAGAAGAGGGGGGCAATTGGTGATTAAATAGAAAATCTTCATTCCCACACATGCAAAGTCTTCCCTTTGGATATTTATTAAGAACAAATGTCTATGTATTAAGAATATCTGTTATCCATCAACAATATTTAGAGCTATTACTCCATTTGGAATTTGTAAACTAAACCTGAAAAATCTGAGAGACAAATCAGAAAGTCAGATTGCATTTCAGATTTTCTGGAAAAGAGGAATTTGTAACTGCTTTACAATATCCATTTCTTATCCTTTATTTCTCTAGGGCTGTTATCTTGTAGTTAGATATCTGGGATTAAGAATCATTAAAGCCAGAGATACTTATTTTCTGAGTAGGCCTAGATAGGACTGAGAGCCAGTGTGGTATAATGGTTAAAGTGGTGGACTAAGAGTGGGGAGGTATATAAACTGGCTGGTAACTTTGTGCCAGTCATTGTCTCTCAGCCCTAGCCTTGAACCAGTGTGGTAAATTATCTTCCATAACTTTCAGTGAAGAGATCTTTATCCTTCAGTAGATTGATTTGAACTAATAATATATAGAACTGTATTGTAAGTTTATTATTTGTATGCCCACATATTCTATCATTTTATCTATTGCACAATTTCATGTTTGTGTTCCAGTTGCACCCTTTCCTAGACTAGAAGGCACTGCTTACAGTCACTCACACTTTAATTACCTCCCCAGTGGATTATTGCAATGCAGTCAACATGGGGCTGCCCTTGAAGACCATCTAGAAGCTGCAACTGGTTCAGGATGCAGCAGCATGGCTAGTTATAGGCATATTTTGGCACACCCATGTTACACCTCTGCTCTGCAAGTTGCATTGCCTTCCAACATGCTTCCAGATGGAATTCAAGATGCTGTTTGTCACCTATAAAGCCTTTCATGGCATGGGGCTGGGTTATTTGCAGGACCGCCTCTCCCAATTTGTATAAGCCCTTCAAGGTAGACCAGATAGGAAACCAAAGTAATGCAGGCCAAAATTACTTTTATTATAAATATATAGTAACAGAATCTTGCAGGTCAGAATGTGTCATCCCCCCCCCCTTATCTTCATGAGAATTAGGGCGTGTCTGGTCTTAGACGTTTTCTCAGGTTACAATTCTGCCCTTGACTTGGTTTCTTTGGGTTCCTTTTGGCTTCTTTTGTGTGGCCATTGTCTTGGTAGTGGCTCTTCCTTCTGTCCCTCAGCCCATTCCCTTGTCCCACTACACTTTGTTTCTACCCATCCCACTTGGTCTGATGGAAAGAGCATGTTCTGGATCCCCTCATTTAAATGCCATCTAGTAGGGCCTAGGAAGTGGGGCTTTTCTGTGTAGTACCTGCCATCCATATCCCCCATGATTAGATCGTCCCCAACCCTGACAGCCTTTTGCAAAGTGCTGAAGAACTGGATGTGCTCCAAGTCATGGAGGTCAGAATGTTGGGTAGCCCCAGAGATATTTTCGTTACTGCTGAATGATTATTGGGTTTGTTCTTAGGAACTATTATAGTATTTTATGCTTTTGTGTTTTGCTAGCCCCCCAGAATAGTATTTGTGAGATTTTGTGAGATGGGTGGCATATAAATTGATTAAATAAATAAATAAATAAATATTCTATCATGTTCTGCCAGCACGAGCTTTCTGATAGGATACAGCTTTGCAAATCCAAGCTACCCTTCCCCATTCCAACTGTTATTCCTTCCCATTACTTATTTGGCAAAAGTTAATTCCCCATTTCTATTTCTCTCTGCAGTATCTTTGTTATAAGTAATATATTGGTCCACATAGTAAACTATAATCTATTAATTAAACATTTTTTCTGTTCTGTAACGTAACTATGGTTAAATAAAAGCTTGCACTTTGAACACTTGCCTTTGAGTTTATTTCCAGATTTCAACCAGCTGTTATCCAGCTTATTGAAGCCTAGTGCATGAACTTATTGTGTATGGACAATATTTTGTATAATATCTTTGATTCCTATATTTGTCCTAAGATATTTATATTCAAGTTTGTATATGTATCTTTATGAATCTTAGGTTCCATTTTATAGGCTTAGATGAAAATTCCAGCATATTTGGCAGGGGAGGGCAGGGAGTCACAATCCCTGATGGTTTTAGAAAGAATATTCATTCCATGTGTTTTATACAGTAGAATAGTCAAAATGCTATTTAATATATTCTTTCTTATTTCTGCATTTTAGAGCAACAAATTAGCAGCAGAGTCTCAAGGGTAGTTGCCAAATTATTTAGGACACTTAATTTAATATCCATATTTGTTTTTTGACATATAAATATTGCTTCTGTACACCTTCAGTAGATACAGTTCAATCACCAAATCCCATAAGCTAGGTAGCAGCTGAACCATATCCATGCATTCTTTCCTTGACAGAGGACACTCCATTTTTAATAGGACTTTAAAAATTGAAATGACAGATGTGAATGAGTCATATTAAATTGCCTGGCAAGTGCAACTATATCCATAAAAACAAGCTGTTCCAGGTGCTTCGCCACTAACTTCTTTCCAAATACTGAAGTGGACTTTGACCTAGAGATATGGACATTTAGTGAAAGGAGAACATCTTCTATCTTTTAAACTCTTTTCAAACTATTCTCAGGAGTGTGTTTTGGGACTGATACCTCATGGAATGATTCCCAAAGGATATTTCATTAAACTAAACTCTTAATGCAGGGCCTACTGTCCACTCCAAGACTGTGTAAAAACCCATACAATCTTCTGCCACCTTCTTTTCTCCTTCAAATTCCATCTCACAGCTACTTCTGAATTATACACCTATTAAACTGTCACACTTTAAATCCTGTTTGGGATCATTCATCCTGGTCATATGCATCTGACTGAAAACTTAATTGGAATTGCTTTCAAAGATATGTTAAAACACCTGACTTTCACAAACTGCAATGTACCAGTATTCTGGTATATTGTATCAA
The DNA here is from genome assembly GCA_030867105.1 of Liasis olivaceus. Taxonomy (NCBI): domain Eukaryota; kingdom Metazoa; phylum Chordata; class Lepidosauria; order Squamata; family Pythonidae; genus Liasis; species Liasis olivaceus. Next base: position 79,905,266 of record CM061352.1, on the reverse strand, counting down.
TATCTAGATACTAGTCACTGAAATAAAGCAACTGAAAAAAAAGTGGGGATGGGACTCAAAATATATTCATTTCATTACCTTTTGCATAAAGTTAATGTATTTACCAACAGAAAGACTGATTCCTCCCCCACTACACATGCAAATAAATGACTGTAGACATCACTGCTAAAAGGCATGGATGTCTTTGAAGATTAGCCTGAAGATTAGGAAGTACTTGGAGTGGGTTCTTGACTCCTGAACTGAACCTTTTTTGTAACATGTAAGCAGAGCTTTTCTCTCTGTCTCTTCTTTCCTTCCCACCCATTCAGCTCTTCACTTTTCTACATCTCCATCCAGTTTCATCTCCTTGTCTTCTCTTCTTCTCACTCCATCTCTATTCTTCGTTTCTCCCCTTTTTTTGTTGTTGGAGGAAGGAGACTTTGTGTGGATGTTTCTGGGCATGACAGTAAGGTAATATCTTTATGGGCAATTAATTTTAATAATTTGTTATTACTTCAATGACTATTATTTATTTTTTCCCTCAGCCCTGTTTTTTTGTTTGTTTGTTAGTTTGTTTGAGGTAGGGTTGATTGGTTTTTTGGAGGGCAGCTTCTGGTAGGTGTATATGTACTAGGGGTCTGCAAAGCTTTCAGAAGGGGTATTTCACAAAGCAGGTTGCTGTAAGCAATGAACATCCTTAGGAAGGCTCAGTATGGCTGTTTCAAGAACTTTGCCAACTGTGTGCATGTGCATGCCTAAACACTTCACTGGCACCATCAATAAATGAAGTAGCTCTACATGCATGTGAAGGAAACCAGAGAAGGCCTTCAAAGCAACCACACTGAGCCTTCTGGAGGATATAGCTGTTTTAATATTTCAAAGATGGGTGCTTAACTCATAGTAATGCAGTTTGCAGTGATATTTTTAAAAGGATTTGCACAGCCCTATTATACTAACACGCACATATGTACGCAATATACACACATTGGGAGACTGGGGAAGGAAATCTCCAGAATTGGTTTCAGCTACCATATTTAGGTAGACAAGACAAGACCATATTTAGGTAGACTTAAAACAGGAAGAGCTAATTTCTCTTCCCCCAGCAGCATTCTCATACCTTCAAAATTTATTCCAGAGTATTTCCTGTCATTAAGACTCCCTGGAATGGAAGGCACCATTAGAATTCATATTTCTATGTTCATTCCACTTATATCCTTGTTGAAAAACTTCTAAAGATTCTATATTTTTATTCTTGACTCTTTCAAAAACTCAATTAAAATACAAAAAATAATTAATTTCATAAAAATATTACAACAAATATAGCAAATTCAAAACACTCTAAAATGCTCCCCTTCAAGATGGCTGCATATCTTCACCAAATCCATGTTGCCATGGAGGTCAAATGTGTCCCATTTGAGTTTAATTTTTAACAACATGTGTCAAATACTTCAAAATTAGATTAAAAGATTTATTATATCTAAGAACCTGTATTATATGTATTGTGTCTATCAGTGTTTCCATTAAGGCAATTTCTAATAATTTGGAATACCAAAGACGCAAATTTGGGATACTTGTTTTCTTCCAATTCTGACATATTGACATTCTTGTTGCTTTCAGGATGAATCTAATCATGTTATTTTAAAAATATTTTTATTATCATCTTTAAGAATTACTAAAATATGTTGCTAGAACTGATGAAACACAAGTTCTATTTATTTCCATCAAGGTTGCCCACCAAAGCTGTTGGATATTTGGACAATTCCACCAACCATGATGGTATGTTTTACTATATCCTTTGCAGCAGTCCTGAGACATATTTCTTGATATAAATTTATATCAAGAATATAAATTCTTGATAAGACAGTTTGGGAATAATGGCAGTGATATTCTATAACTAATACTGAATTTAATGAACATCCATTAATTGTAAAATGTATATCTTACTCCTTGTTTTAATTTCCCCCAACCCCAACAGTTCACTGGGCTATTTCCAACAGCATAAGAACAGACTTTCAATTGTGTGATGGGATTTTCTCTCCTCTTTCCACTGCACCCTCTCACATCTTCAAAACCTTCTGCAAAGGGACCTCAAATCCTCTTCAATAGATTGAGAGAGTGTTGAATCAGCAGGGAAGAGATATTATTATTATTATTATTATTATTATTATTATTATTATTATTCAGTGACATTGAACAGATATTAGATGCAACCAAAATAGATTGCAATAAACAATATATTCTTCAATCAATTCATTAATTTCTATTTAAAAGATGTATAAATGTGCAATTCAAGGTGCTGGTTATAACCTTTAAAGCCCTACATAGCACAGGCCCTGGTTATTTGCAGGACTGCCTCTCCCTAAGAATATCTGCCTATCCCACCAGATCGGATAGGGTAGGCACATTCCAGATCCCTTCCCTGAAATCCTGCCACCTAGTGAGACCTCAGAAGCATGCCTTTTACATGGCTGCCCCTAACTTATGGAACATCCTCCACCTGCAATTTGGCAGGCCCCCACCCTTTTATCCTTTTGGAGATCCATCAAGAATCCCAGGCACCAGGATATACAGTAATACCTCGGTTCACGAACGCTTCTGTTCACGAACAATTCGGTTCATGAAGAGCACCATTCGCAAAATTTTGCTTCCATTCACGAACTCTGCATTGGGTGATCAACAGGATCCATGGTCATTTTCCCTGCTGTGACATGTGGTTGTGGTTTCCTGTAGGGAGGGGGACTCTCCCTCCAAGCAATAACCACCTCCCCACCCCCTTTCCTGTCCTCCATGTCAGAAGTCGCGTCAAGCAAGGTTAGTGTTCTCTCTCTTCATACTGTACTGTACTGTACCTTGTTTCATATTTTTGTGGTTTAAAAAAAAATACATATGGTTCAGAATGGATTAACCGTATTTACATTGAACCTTATGGGAAAATTTGATTCGGTTCACCACCAATTTTGCGACCAGAGTCGTGGAATGAATTAAGTACATGAACCGAGGTACCACTGTAATAGAATAGATAAAATGGAATGTTGGAGCTGGCTGTGGGACATCCAAGGGAGATGATTCAGTCATTTTTGTTTTGTTTCATTGTTTTATGGTGTTAGTTATTGGGTTTTACTGTTGTTGTGAGCTGCCCAAAGTTGTTTAACATGGGCAGCCATACAAATATTTTAAATAAATGAATGAATGTTAGATTGTATAATGCAATGAAGAATATATATTAAAGGCAATTGTGTGACAGGCAAAATAGAGTGAACAATTGCAAGTTATACATAAAGAGTGAAAAATTAAATGAAGTGGATCAAATTGTGTAAAATGTTTAATAAAGATGAGGAAATAGATAGAGAATCTCATAAAGGGGGTGGTACAAAAAAGTGTAATTGTGGGTGTGTGTAAGTTTGAGAGAGAGAGAGAGAGAGAGAGAGAGCCAGTGTGGTATAGTAATTAAGGTGCTGGACTAGAAGTAGGGAGACTCAGGCTGTAATCCTTCCTTAGACTTAGAAGCTGGCTGAGTGACTTTGGGCCAGTTACCCTCCCTTGGTCCTAGATTGGTTGCATAGTAGATTATATTCCATAACCTTCTGAGAAGAGGCCTCCCTCCTGCAATGGATAGATTTGCACTGATCATTATTTTAAGATAACGGTAGCTGCTGTTTAAACAGTATAACCAGCCCATCTTTGTATTGTTTCTGTACTGAATTGGCTTCTGGATGATTATGTGAGGAGAATTGCTGCATTAAAGGTGTAAATTCAGAAATCAAACAAGAGGGCATCCATTGTACAGCTTGCCAGTAGGAATATTTCAATATCAAATATACTGCAGAATGCCAAGAACTTTCAGTCTTTATTAACTATATTATACTCCCTCATTAGATTAAACAAAGAGAACAATTCTATACTTTCAAACATCTTGTATTCATGAAAGCCATCAATTAGAATGCTGCATTAATATTCAGTTTGGCTATGATTGCCAAAATGAATGTATTAATTCTTGAACCTTGAGGTCAAAAGGACTCCACAAAAATACTCAAAAGCACTCTCCTCATGTAGTGAGGATATCCAAAATACATCTTGAAAGTACATATTTTAAAATGGATAAATTGCAAAATAAATGCTCTTGGATGATCTGCCAACCTTTGCTGATTAGAACAATTACTCTTTGCACAGGCAATTAAAGCAATTTGCAACAATGGGGAAAGAATATCAAATTCATCTCCTTTGTGTGGTCAGGACTTCTTAAGTATAAACACACATTAGAAGGAAATTCTGTATATGGGAAGAAATTCTATCAAGGCTGAATTTTCCCCAGTGTAACTGTTTTATGCATTTTTGTTGTTCTTTTGAATAAAGTTAATATAAACACTTATTGAAGGCATTTGGTCAAATACATTAACATTTATAGCATTCTCTTAAATTCCCCTTAGAAAAAAATAATGCATTTTTAAAAACAAGAATTATTTACCATAATGAGCAGAGACCCAAGTGGTATCTGGCTCCACATATGCAACAAGGCACACAGTAGATTTGGTATTTAGTTGAGTTGAAGTCAGTAATCTGAAAGTGGAGGAGTTCTTTGTCACTCTACTGTTATGAGCTAATCACTTTTAAGCAATCAGTTTTAGATTGGTGGCTGCTATGAATCTCTGGAAGACTTGGTAGATGAGTTAAAATAATGCAACCCAGTCTCATTATAGACTGGATAGTTTTCTGACTGTGCTTGGGATTTTTCTACTTTAACTATCTGCCATACTGCCCATTCTAAGGGATACAGAGATGAATCAAGTGCCTATCACTATTTATCCTAAGTGTTCTCTTTCCTCTAACAGAGCTAAATCAGCATCTTCATTCATCTGGTATTCTAGAACACAAATTGAGGAACTCAAGACCAGACTGATGCAGAATGTGGCCTGTTTTAAGGACCATAAGAAATCCTGTTTTATGGCAATGGATTCAGGGAAGAGGGCTTAGTTTTCTGCCTCTGTTTCATCTGTGCAGAACAGGGTAGTGACACCTGTACACATGCTGTACATTATCCTTTTCATTACGGTGTTGAGGAAGAGGCAATTCAGTTGCATTTGCCTCATATCATTGCAAGCCTCAGCTAATTTTGAGTCCTAGACTTCCTGACCTCATCTGTACACATTTGGGCTTTTCCCTGATGTTCTGTTTGGGGTTTATGGCCCTTTTCCCCTTACTTAAACCTGACTTTTTCCCCCATTTTTTAAACTTGGCCTTTTGTTTCTCAGCTTGTTAGAGAGCTTCTTATGCAATCATGCTGATTTCATTGGGTGTCTCTCATTTTACTTTCTCTTTGGTACTGTCTGTGTCTGAGCCTTAATTCTCATTTTTTAGAATTTCCAACCTCATACACTGTGTTTCTCTTCAGGATTTCTATCCATGGAATCCTTCCTACTTTGTCTAAGTACCTTCAGTTCCACCTGCAGCATAGTGAATTCTAGGATGTCATGGACACTTTCTCCCAAGTTTCCTACAACCTCCACTCCCTCAACCATTTCTTCCCTGTTGGTATCAAATTTGGTGTAGCTGATTTCCTGGTTTCCTCCTACACCTTTTCAACAATGAAGTTGTTTGCAAGGTACATCAAGAATCTCTTGGCTGTCTCACCTACAGCAGTATTTGATTCCTAGTTGATTTCTGTGAGGGTTCTTTGCTTTCCAAGAACTGGACACAGCCCAGTGTAGCAAATCTGTATCCAATGCTTCATTGTAGCACACACTTTCCCCAACAACAGGCTGTTGCTTGGGGTCATCTTCACCCATCTAAGACTTGCAAGATGATGTTGCTATGTAAATATGTCTTTGATACTCATTCCTTTAATACTTAGTTCAAGCAAAAGTCTATAAAGTATATAAAGTCTACATAAATATATAAAGTCTGTGAAGTCTGTAAAGTAGCATACAACCTTTGCCTTTTTCCAAACGTTCTTATAGTAGTTGAGATGAGGTGGTGCTTCAGTGAGGTTGTTCCTCTTCTAGTTGCTACTGAACTCCTGGCAAAGCTTCAAGCTCCAGGCAGGATTCCCACCAGGATATGCTGCTTACCATAACTTGTGGTCCTGGCAGTTGAATGATAACCCTCTTGCCTCCTTGTCTAGCTACCAATCATCAGACATTGCCTCCACTTTCCTGTCTGTATGTCATTTGCTTATCACCTTTCCTCTCCACACACCTTCCCCACTCTGTCTTAGCATTTGCTTTTGTAAGTTAAGAGCCTGGGTGGGGTGAGGCTGCTTCTGGATGTTGGCATGTCCTTGAAAACACTAGGGTGTGGCTCAGTTATCACAGGCAGCTGAAATGCCAGCTTGGATGCTTGTGAGTAATATTGTGAGTGAATGAATGTATGAGGGAAATGGGGTGAGAAGTGTTTCTGCCTGGCTGCAGCTACTTTTCCCAAACATAGACAGCAACCCCGACTTCACTCCCTCACAATGTCAAGGAGGATAAATTCCCCCATTATCACAGTGGTATTTCCTGAATCCTCTAGCCGTATAATCTATGATTACACATCCACAGCAGTATCATTTTTTGTTTCCTTTTCTTTTCATTTCCAAACCGTTTTAACAGGTTTTTCATCCTTGATATCATGAATTTCCATAAAGGTGAAATAATTCTTTACATACAATGTACCTCCCTCTCCTTTTGTTGAGTCTGTTTCTTTTGAACAATTTATATATTTCCAGTACTATATTTCAATCATGAGTTCTACCCCATTAGGTTTTAGTAATACCATCAATGTCCTTTTTGCCCCCTATACTAGGACTTCAAGTTTTCCCTGTTTGTTCCCCATACATTCTGCATATGATCTAAAGGTATCTGAGCTCTTTAGTACTAGCCTTCTTAGGTTTTCCTGTATATCTCCAAGCTCTGACCTTGCAACTCAAAGCCTGTGGCTCTCAAATATCTGCCGCTAAGCTTCAGAAACAGCATGACTGTTGGAAGATCAGCCTGCAGCTTTGGAGCAGTCAGATGATCAGCCACCTGTTGCAGAAGTCTAGCAGCAAGCTGAGTTGTCTAAGGTAGAAGCTGAACAGGAAAAGAAATTCAGCCCTCACATACAGAAAAAGGTCAAGCAAATGGAACAAAGATGTTAAAATGAGGTTCGTTAAAGAAGGACATATAATTCAGGAAAATAGGAATGCCTGAATAAGTGGTATTTTTAAAAAAGGCTTGTTAATCAGACTTCTGTTGGTAAAGAACTTTCCAACCTGGGACCTGATTTCCTGAATGTGTGCTGCTTTTGATTCTGATTCTTTTGAAATGGTACATGGTACATTCAGCTTTGATTCCTGGATCTTGGATTTGTCTGCATGGAATTCAGCTTCTGGAGTAAGCCTGTTTTTTTTTCCCCCTGCACTCTTGCATTCCTGCACTGTGATGAGATTTATAGTTACCATAAAGACTTTTTTATTTAAGTCTGACCTGTTGCGTTTGTAATTATTGATACAGGACATCTTTCTTACCACTTCATATACAATTAAAAGTCTACATTCACAATTACAAAAAATAAAGGAAAAAGTCCAGGAGGCCGATGGTTCAAGGCAGCAACGCCAGGCCTCTAAGGGACTAGCCAACCCCACACTTGATGACTTCCCTCCTCGCCCCAGGCCAGATGTCAGAGCCAGGTCTTCAGATCCCTCTGAAAATCCAGGAGTGTGAGGACCAATCTCACCTCTGGGGGCACGTTATTCCAAAGGGCAGGGGCAACAGCAGAGAAGGCCCGCCTTCTGGACCTTGCTAGTTGGAGCTCTTTTGCTGAGGGGCTCCGGAACATGCCCTCTCTGTATGATCAGGTGGGATGGGTTGAAGTCGCAAGAAAGAGACGGTCCCTCAGGTAACCTGGTCAAATGCCATGTAGGGCTCTAAAGGTGATAACCAACACCTTGAATTGGACCTGGAAGCAAACCGGTACCCAATGTAGCTCACGTAGCAATGGTGTTATGTGGATCCTTCTTCAGTCCCCCAAAATAGCTCATGCAACTGCATTCTGGACCCGCTGAAGTTTCTGGATACTCTTCAAGGGTAGCCCCATGTAGAGCACATTGCAGTAGTCTATCCGGGAGATAACAAGGGCATGGGTGACCATTTGAAGGACATCCCGATCCAGGAAAGGGCATAACTGATGCACAACCCAACATTGTGCAAAGGCCTTCCTGGACACGGCTGCCACCTGCTCTTCAAGCAGGAGCCGTGAGTCCAAGAGGACCCCCAGATTACACACTGGGTCTGTCTGGGGCAGTGCTACCCCATCCAGCACCAAAGATGACAAAGTCCTGGATACAGAGGAGCCATTAACCCACAGCCACTCTGTCTTACCAGGGTTCAGCTGAAGCCTGTTGCTCCCCATCCAGACCCTTACAGCCTCCAGGCACCATGAGAGAGCGGTCACAGCATCACTTACCTCAGCTGGGATGGAGATGTATAACTGAGTATCATCAGTATACTGATGATACCTCATCTCATGATGGTGGATGATCTCACCCAGTGGTTTCATGTAGATGTTGAAAAGAAGTGGAGAGAGAACTGAACCCTGTGGCACCCCACAAAGGAGGGGCCAAGGATGGACCTCTCGCTCCCTATCACAACTGATTTGCATTGGCCCTGAAAAAAGGAGGTGAACCAGCACAAGACCGTGCCACCCACCCCCAATTCCCTGAGTCATCCCAACAGGATACCATGATTGACGGTATCAAAAGCCACTGAGAGATCAAGGAGAACAAGGATGGTCGCACTTCCACCATCCCGCTCCTGCCAGAGATCATCCATAAGTGCGACCAATGCCATTTCCATTCCATAACTGGGCCCAAACCCTGACTGAAAAGGATCCAGATAATCCATTTCCTCCAGAACCCTTTAGAGCTATGATGCCACCACTTTCTCAACCAACTTCCCCAAAAAGGGGAGGTGGGAGACTGGACAGAAATTGTCCAGTACGGAAGGATCCAGAGAGGGTTTCTTGGGGAGGATGTGCACCAATGCCACTTTAAAGGCAGCTGGAAACACTCCCTCCTGCAAGGATGTATTAATTATCACCTGGATCCAATCGCATGTCACCTCCCGAGCTGCTTTCACCAGCAGGAGGGGCATGGGTCCAGATGACAAGTGATGGCCTCCACAGTCTGGAGGATCCTGTCCACTTCCTCAGGAACAACAGGATCAAACTGTTCCTAGATAACTGGGTAAGAACAATCCCCTGGTATCTCCCCAGACCCTGCGCCATGCTCAAAATCTAACTTGGAACGAATCCAAGCAATTTAATCCTGCAGATGCTCTGAAAATTCTTCCACGTGGCCCTGCAAATGAATCCCCAGATCCCCCTATCAAAGAGGGATCTAGTGATCCCACACAGGGCCGCCAGGTGGCACTCTGTGGACGTGATAAGGGCAGAGAAGTATTGATGCTTCACTGCTCTTATCGCCACAATGTAGGCCTTGATGGCGGCTCTAACCTGTGTTTGGTCGGATATTGGTCTTCCTCTACTCCAAATTTAGTTTAGAGCCTGCCAGTTGATTTGAGCAAGACATTCTCCAAACACATTTTTCTCAGTCTTTGTCAAATATAGCTGACAACTTGCCAGACACCCTTCCTGTAGGTAGTGTAGACCATGGCCCAAGAATCCACCATTTTCTTGATGACACTATTTCTTGTGCCAGCATTTCATCTCTAGAATCCTCCATTCTGTTCTCAGGCCATCACTTTCAGTTGGAACCATGGATGAGAACACTATCTGTGCCCCAAATTCTTTTGCTGCCTAGCTTCTCATAATCTCTTGATATTCTTTCCAGGCTGTTTCTGTGAATGTCATTTATTCCAACATAAAAAAAAGAAAGGGATAGTGGTCACTTGGAAGTATTAATTGAGTCAGCTTCTCCATCACATCCTGGATCTTTTCATGTGGGAGGCAATACTGTTCTCTTGATATGTCTGTTTTGATGGTCACCATCTCTGTTCCTGTCAGCAGCAAGTCACCAATCATCACTTCATGTCTTTTTTCCTTGGGACAGCCATTTGATCCCTCCATGGAAATCCAATCTTCTCTCCTTCCTGTCCTTGGAACACTGGGTGAAAACCCTTCTCCAGAAGTCTGCAAGTCCCCATCCAGGGATAGGCTTGTAACCGATTTTGTGGATCCAGTAAAAGAAGCTGTATGATGGTATGTGGGAATGACCTTGGGAGACAGGGGGAAGAGCCACAGCCAGGGGAATAGTTGGATAATAGGCAGCTTAGCCTGCAAAAGGAATGTGGGTATGGCAAATGTCTCAGAAGAGACACTCCCTAGTTTCTTGGGCTTTAAAGGCAATGGGAGAGAAACACACTTTCAAACTTGGAAGATTCTGTTAATGTAACCTTACAATAAAGTAGAATTAGTTCATCGGGGCGTGCTTCCTGTCTGGATTACCTCACAAGGCTGACAAATTGGTTGCTGAGTCTCTTTACCCTTTGAGTTAAATGCTGCCTATTTCCTTCTCCAGTGCTCCCGTTTGCTTTGCACTGTATAGCCTCTTCTTTCCTGTGTTCTTTTTGGAGATATCTTTTTGTCTTGTCCAGAAATCCCTCATCTTTCCTGATTAGTCTCTGACAGGATATGCCCCCACTTCTCCATCAGCAAAATGCCCAGCTAGATATGTTTAGAATTCTTCATGTTGATCTGGAACCTTACACAATTAGAGTTCTAGATTGATTGGAAGATTCTAAATACACTGTTAGAGATGTCAATATTCTTTCTTTCAAGCTTTCTACTCAAGGCACAAAAGTATGGCTGTCATTGGTTCTGGAGTCATTTGGGACTGAGCTAACGTGGAAACAAATGCTTAAAGAGTATTATTGCTTTAATCAAAGCATGAATATGGGCAGAGCTTGCTTACATTTAAGGTTTGGGTTCAATTGCTATCTTGAATTAACCTCATGTCTCTAGGACTGGACTTTTATCAAGCTGTCATAACAGCTAAAAGTTGGCACATATTTCTGTGTAACTGCATAAACATTCAATTTCTGTGCAGAAAATAAAATAAAATTATAATTTGAGTGGTAGATTTTATTGTTATATTTGTCAGGCCTAGCCCAAGGAACTCCAGGAGACCATGCAGATTCAGTTCAGCAATGTTTATTAGCTACAACCTCTAGCAAGAATCTTTCCAGACTGAAACTAGTTCCCAAGGTCAGCCAGTCAAAACAGAGTGAATTCCTCAGGGAGGTGCCAGCCCCATCCTCTTATCTCTTCCTCGCCCCTCAGGAGATGAAAGAGGATGCTTCTCTCCCTGAGTCTGGCCTTCATAATTCCATTCCATCACATAACCCCTCCCTCATTCTTCATCCTCCCCCTTGGAGTTCTCAGCAGAATTTGGCAAAGGCGGGAGGGACATGTCAGGTGATGATGGTCTCTCAGTACCTCCTGCCTCCTCCATACAGTCTTCCGATGGGTCCTGAAAAACAGCTACAACATTAGCAGAATCAGCCCCCCGCCCTCCTACCATCTGCAAACCTGAAGTAGAAGGCTGTGGGCTGCCAGCTTGAGTCTGCTCCTCCCTTAAATTCCCCACCAAACCTTCCTCCAGTGCATTGCCCCCTCCTTCTTCTTGCTGATTAACTGCTGGTGTTCCGGGCAGCGCTCGAGGCTTCGGCTTGCTAGAGAAATGCCTATGGAAGTCAATGACCAGCTCTGGGGCATGAACGTTCTTTGCATTCTCCCAAGAACGGTCTGCTTCGGGGTAACCCCTCCAATGAATCATATATTGAATTCCCTTTCCTCTCCTGCGAGAGTCCAATATTGCCTCCCCCTTGTATTCCTCCTCTCCTTCAACCACAATCGGAGGGGGTGGGGATGAGTGCGTTCTCAAGGGACTTGGTGGGGCTTCCTTAACTAATAAGGAGTGGTGAAAAACTGGATGGACCTTCATCGATGAGGGCAGCTGCAATCGAAAGGCTAAGTTATTCACCTGCTGCAAGACTTTGAATGGTCCAACGAAGAGTCTGGCCTTCATAATTCCATTCCATCACAATATTGATCTTATATTTTGCTTTTATCATATGCCACTTGGAGTACTTTGGGATGGGGTGGTTTATAAGTACTTTTAAAATAGTAAAAATATGCTGTTAAAAAATATTATCAGCATATTTTACATTAGTTACCTACATTACTTTCATCTAATGTTCAGGAAAAAAAATTGGCAATGTGTCAGAAAAAGAAGAGTCAAATCTTTCTCCCTGCATATCTTTCTAAACAGTGAGCACTAAGAAAGCTTCTCTCTTTTTTTCTCTTCTTCTCATTCTTTATATGTATGATTGATTTTTCTCCATGTTTATAAATGTCTATATATGGTATTTTAAAGTAAACAATAAATCCATTATCTATCATCTTTTAAAAAGTTTGTTTGAGAAGTAATCACACTTATCTGCTGAATGTTGTGCCTGGCATAATCTTGTCTCTTATCAGCCTACCTAAATGATATTTGAAGAATGCAGTTGAGAGTGAGATCAGTTGACGACCTCATCATTACCATCTTAGCAGTTAAAGGTGTAATTCATATTCTCCCCAGCTTGCAGGAGTCTTTGAACTAGTAGGCATGTGTCCTCATTCTAACCATAAATAATGCTTTTTTATAACAGAGTGTACTTTGCAGGTACACAGTCTCATACCAAAGCTTAAAACATAGGATTTCCCCTTTTCTCCCCAGGGAAAAGTATCATGCACATTAAATCCTCAAGGGAAGTGGAGGAGTTGAGAATTACTTCTTCCTCTTAATGAATTTATAGAAATGTCCATCCATTTTTTTGCCCATTAATCTGGTGGAGAATTTTGAAATACCATTTTGCCCAGGTTTATGACTCCAAGAAAAGTTGAACACTACAGAGGGTTTTTGCCATTCATTAATTCACATGTGCAATTCTATAACTAGCCATGTATCAAGATGATAAAATGACAGGAAATGCAGAACTGGGCCCTGTGTTTTAACAAAATATATAATAAAATTATGGAGTTTGGGGGGGATGGAGCAAAGTAGCAGAAACATTCCTTCAAGATGTAGAATTTTATTAACACAGAGATAGAAGTTATCAAAAACAAAAATAATTTGGTCAGTATATCAATTTCCTAATACAGCTTGGATGACTTTGATGTAGCCCTTCTTTCTCAGTCCAACATACAATGTGTCTATTGTGGGGAGATACTGGAGGACATAATTCCACCTTGAGATCCTGAAGGAAAGATGAGATATGCATTTAACAAATAAAATAAATCACTAGGTTAGTTGGAGGAGGTTGAAAAGTGATGGAAAGATATGCAATGGAAATCTACTTTACCATCAGTAGTATCTTCTGCCACTTCCAACAATATAGATAGCTCAGAAATGCCACCAAAAGAATTTAGAAAGAAATTATTAATCACTCAGAGAATGAAGTACATAAGCCTCTTTTGTGACTGAAGAAAAGTTTTGAGAAAATGCATGGGAGATTTTGGCATATTTTTTTTTCAAAAATATGAGGTGATTAATGAAGTTCTTCTGGCTTCTTTGTACCTTTTTAAAAGCTGAGTACATTTTTCAGGAAGTACTTGAGAACATAATAAACTTCTCTGCAAAGAAACTGCTAGAGGTATAAAGGTGTTAGACTTTATAAAACTAATCTAAAGAGGACTCTTAGTCACTACATACTTAATCCACTATATATAATTGCAACCATAACCCATCCACAGTTTTGTTCTCCTTTGTTCCATTCCACTGCACACACACACAGAGACTCACTCACATACACACAGGGAAGGACAGATACTACTGGACTTTTCTAGTGGTAACATTTGTCTTACCATGAGGTCATCTGAAGGTAGAATCCCAAATATGCTCCTAGAAGAATTTGTGGAGAAATTCTTTTATATTTCTACACCAGATTCTGGGAGACTATGATATATATTTTCCCCTACTCATACTTTGTATTCTTCTTTTTATATCATGGAATAATACAGCAACTCAGTGATAATTTGTACAGAGTACAGCAAACTACATTTCTCTTTCTCCCCCCAAAAAGACAGACCACCTATTATTTTGCTGAAGGTATATATTTCCAAAATGCAGGTTAAAACCGAAGGAGTTTAGCCATATACAGTAGATTATCACAATTTCTTAAGAGGTAGTCTGTTTATTTTATTTATTTATTTATTTATTTATTTATTTGTTTATTTATTTATCTATCTATTTATTAAATTCATATGCCACCGGTCTCCCCCAGAAGGTGACTCTGGGTGGCTCACAATTAAAATAAAACCTCAAAAACAGTTAAAAATATAAATTACACATTAATTTAGTTAAAAAGTTGCACTATATAAAAAGACCATATACATAAAAAAACTAAAAACATTCAAGATGATGGGGGGTAGAATTAATTACCCCGCAAGCTACCCCATCAGGCCCCCAGGCCATCTGGCATAGCCAAGATTTCACACTTTTCCTGAAGACCATGAGAGTGGAGGCACACCACACCTTGGGTGGTAAGTTGTTCCACAGAGCGAGGGCCACAGCAGAAAAGGCTCTGTTCCTAGACCCTGCCAGTCAAAATTCCTTGACTGGTGGGGTCTGCAGCATGCCCCTTCTGCCAGACCAAGTAGGGTGGGCTGATATAACAGTGGCAAGATGGCTCCTCAGATAACCTGGTCCTGTGCCATGTAGGGCTTTAAAGGTAAATAACCAACACCTTGAATTGGACCCGGAAGCAAACTGGCAACCAACGCAGCTCGCGTAACACAGGTGTTATATGGGTCCCCCTGGGGGCATTCAGAACTGTCCGCACCACTGCATTTTGTGCCAGCTGTAGCTTCTGGATACTCTTCAAGATTACCCCCATGTAGAGCATGAATTTATATGCAGGGAGGAAGTGGGTTTTAACATGACTGAAAAAAAAAACAAGGTATTCATTCATATTCTTCATATGTGTTTTTGAAACCAGAATCCAAATCTTTTCCATTAGCCTACAAATTCAGAGTTATGTCAGATTAACAGTATACATATATTCAAAATTAAGTATAATAATGTTCAGTAGGCCTTTTTGTCTTCTGTATAAGACTGCAGCTTTAAAGCATAGACTCCCAAAGGGATTTACTGTGATAATGTGATATGGTTGTTCTTGCACAATGAAAAAATTAGGCAACTGCTGTATAAAAACTCAGATAAGAGAAGCATATAAAAGAACAATACAAATTCACTCATCTGAATGGACTGAACAGCATAGGTAACAATTTCTTAATTTCAACTTTCCATAGGTACATTGATTAATGGAAGGTAATAGGCACAGGGAATTACAATATTGTTTTTCCTTGCGTGTGACTTTGTACATTAGTCCATCTTATTTTTGTATATACATTTAAAGCAATTAGCTGCATTCTCAGAATATATTCAACTGAGATATTAAAAGGAATAGAAAGGAAATAAACATATCCTATCTAATAGATAGAATTCCTGGAGAAAATATAAAAACTTAATAGTTCTAAGGGAAAAAAACCTCATATCCTATTAATACATTTATTAGGCCAACTAAAACCAAATAGCTCCTCAAGTTAAGCTGTACTTCACATAGTTACTGCACACAAACAGCCATGTACTTTTCTCTGCAAGAATACAGTAGTTGATTGCCATTAGCATATTCCAGGAGTAACCAACTAAAGAGAGAGACTAACTAACAAAAGAAATTTAATCTTTTTGAATTTCCAAGATCTCCTGATCAGCAAAATCATTCTACATTTAGCAGAAAAGAGTGGGAAGAAGAAACACTATTTACTATTTACTATATATAAAATAGGTTTGAGGATTTGGGTTGTTGGGCTCCAGAATTATTGATAGGGTTAATTGACAGGTTAAGGAATAATGAAAATGATAAAATAGAGCTTTTATTTTCTTTGATGTGGCTGCTACTTTCTACCATGAATTGAAGTGGTAATACTTTATTGTAAAATTCTTTACATTTTAAATAAAAAGCTAAAAGTTACAGTTGCATTACAGCTGGTTAAATGTCACTTGTTGAACCATTATAATGAAAAGTAAGCCTAAACAAATTCAGTGGATATTTTTCCTATATAAATTATGTGTGTGAGTTTATTAATTAATTCTGGACATCTGGATTATGATGAATTTTTATTCAGAGAGTACGTGAGTATTTTTTAAAGATTCTCCTTAGGGATCCAAAACATATCATGATGTGACCAAAGTACCTGTATATTAGTGATCAGATACATAAACTAGACAATTATGGAGGGTAATACAGCCTTTTACTGCATATCAGTGAAGAAATCAAGCTACCATTGTTCCATTTGCCAATAATTAATCTAGCTACTTCAGTGCAAATTACCCTTTATACTTTTCTGTGAAATTTTAAAAAAAGAAAGAATGATTGTGTCTTCAGTTGTGACTGTAAATCCTACTTATTTCAAGCAAAAGATTGGATTCTGTCAGCCTCTGTGGAATATGTGGCTGATTAGTTAATGCAGTGTTGTCCAAACTTGGCCACTTTAAGATGAGTGGATTTCAACTCCCAGAATTCCCCAGCCAGCCAATTCTGGGAGTTGAAGTCCACTCATCTTAAAGTGGCCAAGTTTGGACAACACTGAGTTAATGTACCTGAATAATAGGAAGCCCTGTTGAAAGAAGTGAGAATCCCACCAAACACAGAATTGAAGTCAACATTCCAACTCCAGATTCTTTATGAACAAGTCAAAAAACAACAATTACAATCCTGTTCTGGGATAATGACACTGTTTACATCTCTGCATTGCAAAAACTGTCAAAGTTTATATCATGCTTTTATTTCTGAAAATTGCAATCCCATAGAAGATGTAGTTAAGCATGGGACTGGTTTTCCATTCCAAAATATTGTTTGTGTTTAATATTCACATAGTCTGAAAATCCAGAGAACCATAATAAATTAGAAAGAGAAATTAACCAACATAATACATAGCTGTGTATACTGACCCTCAGTATCTTCTAATTTCTGTGCAGTTCCCTGAAAGTAGTTTTCTAACCATTCTAACTTTCTAGGTAGCAATCTAACTTTCTCCCCATTCTGCAGAAAGATCAAACTCATAGCTTCCTTCATTTATGTTGTAATAGCACATTGTCTTTGCTGCTGCTGCCACGTTGATCCCACTAGTACCTTACATCTGGGAGCTACAGCCAGTCAAGGAATAAAATCTTGATAAATTATTTTTCCATCTTTGCCTTTAGATAAGGACCCATAACTAAGTGACAGTAGTTTGTCCTTTGCACAAAGAAGGTCACAGACTCAATCCTGGAGTGTCCACATAAAAAAAGGATAAGATAGAACATAATGGAAGATTCAGACCAACAAAACTTCCAAACAAGTAGCGACTCTGTTCTGGTTATGAGACAGCTTCCTCCTCTGATATATTTCTACTTCCGGACATTTAATAATGGAGACAAATGAGAAAAGTTGATATGCTGCTCCTATTAGGTCTGTTGCTCTTTTCATGTTGACTGCATGGGTGAATTGGAAGACTAGGTTGTTGGTGTTATTTGATAGATCACTACAGGTTCCTTTCTGGACAGATGGAATTTACAGTTTGTAACAAATGGAGGGGAAAATGCTAATAGAATTCTTTTACATTGGTAATCTTATCGTGTGCTAAGAGCTTCATTAATTCAGCACCTGCTAAAAATCAATGGAATGATAGAAAGAACTCTTTGAAGACAGTGAAAAATTATGCCTAAAAAATCAATGGTGTTATATGGTCCAAAAATATGAAATAATATGCTTCGAGCCTTCTCTGCTTGCTGATCTTCAGTTCTTGGCACCAGCAAACTTATTCATTTCAAAAGAAGTGAGATGCACATTTTTATATTTCTCACTACTTACAATATTACTAGTACCTTTCTCTTACTTCAATAAGACTTATTTCCATACAATTAGATATTAATATATATGGGAGATTTACAGTTCTAATCATTCTAATCATTTATATTTTTGAACAGTTCTGCTATGCATAGCATTGAAATAAATATGGTGTTAAATATAAAAACTTTATAGTACTGGTTTATATCAAATTAGTTCCATGTTCACCAGGGTTCCTGCATTGTTGTCTTCAACTGCTTTCTCCCATGTGTAAATTGACTGGAAATGAAAATCACTTAAGAAAGTACTTTCTGGATTTCAGCTTTTTATTCCACTTTGTCTACAGTGATAGCCCAGGGTGCTGTCCAGTCCACAATTAACATGTTCTCCAGTTGGTGAATTCCCGTGTTTTATTTCTTTTCCACCCATGCCAGTGAAGTAAGTGCTAATTGCTTTTCATTCTGTTGGCAAGTCTTTTGAGGACTGATTTTAAAAAATGGCAATATCATTTCTGTCAGTTGGGTTAGAAAGGGAAAACCTTGGCACAAACCTTGTCAATTTCACTCTTTTAAAAGAAGAAGCCACAGAAACATTCTTTCTACTGCTGAAACTTAAAAACAGGAACAAGTGGTTAACATTTTGCTATTCCACCACTGAACATGAGGAGGAGGAGGAGGAGGAGGAGGAGGAGGAGGAGGAGGAGGAGGAGGTCCACCCCCCAGCCTTTCACGGTGGGCAGCCCAGCACAAAATGGCCATCAAAGTCAGAGAGAGGGGCCTGAGAGGCAGAGACACATGAGCTAATTGGAATGAAGGTATATGTGCAGGACAGAATGAAGCACAGCAGGTGGCTTTGCTTGTACTAGGACAGTGAAGAACACGACCTTTGGCATGAAGCAAAAAAATTAATGTGGAAATTGCCTTCCCAGAAGCCTAGGGATAGGCTGTAGGAAATGCCATCTATTTTTGCACTCCAGAAAAAGCGTATGGCCCATCCTCATGCCAGAGCATACAGAAAGCATGGATCAGTCTTTAGACAAGCTTTCTCCAACCTACTGATGTGTTCGACTTCACATTAATAATGTAATAATTTATTATCAGTGTAATAATTCTCAGTCAATATGATGGCCATACTGTATAGAAATTCTGTGCATTGTAACTCAACACATTGGAGCATATATTTGGAGTACAGTATAGACATACATTGCTAAAGCCTTTTCCAGTGAACGTCATGTCAATGGCTACTTAATAGATTATTCGGTAGAAAGATTTGGTCATTGGTTTAAGGTGTCATTGGTTATCCATACCCACCAATATGTAGTGTGAATTCATATAGATGCAACAGAAGTACGATGTAGTGATTGACCAAAGGATCTAAACCAGTATCCTATTCTGTCTATTCTACCTTATCACAACATTCTTGGTATGATCAATTTTCACTGTTTAGACCAAAGATATAATAAGAATATAATATGATAGTTAAAGTGTTGGACTAGAACTAGAACCAGAGAGAAGAAACATGGGTTATAATAAAAAAACATTGTTTTGTTTAAAAACAAGAAACAGACTTAATGTCAAATAATTTTTTGCAGTATTTCCAGATAGTATATTTTTTTCAATATTTATAAATATTTTTTCAAATAGAAAACCATTTTTAATTCCTTAATATACATTTTTGAAATCTTTCTAATTTACACAAAATTTGCTATACTTCTTTAGCTTTTAATTGTAATCCTATATTAAAAGAAATTCAAACTAGTCCTGTAAATGTATTCCACCATTTTTATCTTATGAAAAATGGAACAAGTTGTTAATCTATCTCCCCTGTGATAAATCTTGTTCAGTTTTCTTTTCCGTCTAAAGACTGGTGCATTTTAAACTCACAATTGGTTGTTTAATTATTAATTTCTTTATAAAAGTCCCGAAAGCTTAAAGCATAAAATTATTCAGGATATTCCATATATACTCCTGTCACTGCTATGAAACTTTAGATCATTTGCTTGCATTGCAAACTTCTTGGCATCTTAGTACTGATCTATAAGATTCAAAAATAAAAATAAAAGTAATAACATTGGTAAGTATTGCTGATTCTTAATAGGGCAAAAATAAAGAAAAATGAAGGGAAAAAAGCGTGTAGCGCATGCTGTAAAATCTACTTGTTGCAGATTGATTCCATGCAGTGTTATCTCAGTTCTAATTAAGAAAGTATTAGGGCTGCTGGAAAATAATCTCACTATTGGTTCTCTTTTGCACATTACATGTTGACATGAATGGAAGTATCACAAATGCAAACTAACCCACTGTTTTTTCTCTTAGTTTTAGCTTTTGCTAGAAAGCATGTTAAATGTTCTTGGAACATATACATTTTAATTTTAATAATACAAAAAGAAACAACTGCTAAATCACACCAGCCTCCTGTATTCCACACTGGGCAGCTAGATATTTGCATAAAACTCACAACAGAATCATGGCCTTCACACATAGCTTGCTTTTAAAGAATTATTCAAGGACACTCTGAACCCAGAAGTTCTATTTCATTTAAAATGATCAGTAGCCCTTGATAATCTTAACTTCCATAAATTGTCTAATTCCTGTCACACAAAGTCCATCCCCTGTTGGACTTTGGACTATGAAATAAAGGTTATAGTATAACAAGAAAAGATGTGAATGAATGCATAAGTGTTCACCGGGGGTGGGGGGAAGTGATTCAAGTACATGATGATATCATGATGCAAATATTGCATATTACATAGCTGCATCAGATGTCATGACATAAATACATAAGGCAAGGATTTGTGTTACAATATTGTCACATGCATATTGCCATTCTGTAAACTTAGTTTGCTATGTTTGCCTATGGATAAATATAGACTGACAACAATATCATAAGTGAACTAGGCAAGACCAATTATATGAGGCAATCTCAGGGGCTACTTGGTGTCATTTATTAACAAAGTCAAATGCTCAATGGAGACTGGATTGGCCGTTATATAGAACCAGCTAGACTCCTATTAGTTTTTCAAATCACCTGCTTCGGCTAAAATTGATAAGTGGAACTACCATATTTGGCTATTATTAAGTGTCACACAGTGTTCCTTTGCAGGAGATTTCCCTGAATCCATGAAGGCTTGAAAGTAGTCAGGTAATATGGTATAACCTTTGTGAATTCATAGAACCACAAAAGAATCTGCAAAGAAGCAACTGAACAAACTACCTTTTACATTCTCAAACACAACATGCCATGACATTTCTTCTCAGTACAAAAAATAATTTACTTTTCATATAAATCACCAAGTTTAAAGTTTTCTCAGTATTCCTCTAAAATCAGAAGTGTTTCTCTGAAAGTACTTACCTATTGTCCCTCTTCCTTGATAGGAGTTAAGGTCCAAACCAGTGTCCATTGTATACAGAAAAGCCCTGAAATCAAAGTATGTATATATAAGAAACACATCCTACTACATCCATTTCTTCCTTCATAGGTGGTTTCTCTTAGATACAGTATCTCACATCAAGCAAAAACTTGGAGGTTTAGTTCATATACATTTATCTATAAAGCCCTACACAACACTGGACCTGGTTATTGAGGGACTGCCTGACTCCCGTAGTATCTGTCCAGCCAATTTGATCTTGCAGGGTTGGCATGCTCAGGGTTTCTTCAATTAAACAATGTCATCTACTGGGATCCCAGAAGTACACCTTCTCTCTAGCAGCACCTGCTCTCTGGAATGAGGTTTCCCTCAAGATCTGGATGGCTCCTACTCTGCTATTATTTAGAAGAGTCATGAAGATCTGGCTCTTCACCCAGGCCTTTGGCAAGGGAAAGTGAGATTCCCTGCTTTGTTTCCATCTGGTCTGTCATTCTTGCTGTCTTTTGTCTTTTTTCCCCTTTCAATATGTAAATAAATAATTTCCTTGTTTTGATTGTTGTGAACCATCCAGAGTTGTTGGGATTTGGGAGGCATACAAGATAGATAGAAGGAAGATGGTAGGTAGGTAGGTAGGTAGGTAGGTAGGTAAATAGATAGGTAGATAGATAGATAGATAGATAGATAGATAGATAGATAGATAGATAGATAGATAGATAGATAGATACAGTAGTTATCTCTTGACTCTGTAAAAACATAATGCTTGTCCCAGCTTTTCAATAAAGTGAAAACAAATGGGAAATTACTTCCACTGTAACAAAACATGCAATTTGATAGTAAGCTTGGTTGTGAAAGATCAGACCAGTAATACTTGCAGCCTAAATTCCATGGAATCTGATGTCTCTTGTTACACTAATCAAAGTCATATTCTGGCAGTACATTCCTTGTATTAATTATTTATTGGCTTTACATGGAAAAATTCTTTGGCTTCCCATGCATCTATTTTGAAGACAAATTACATAATGGTTGGTTAAAGGATAGCTTGAAAGATAGATGACACAAGTGATTTAGGGTTTTTATTTGTATGGCAGCCTTGAGCTGCTTGTCTCTCATGTGTAAACCAGCTGGAAATGAAGTTGGCTTAAGAAATCCCTTTTCAGATATCAGCACCTTCCCTTGCCACTGAGATAACCAGGTATTCTGATCAGACCATGATTAACACAGACCTTGATTTGTAGAGTCTTCTGCTACTTTTCCCCCACCCACCCATGCCAGGAAAGCAAGCACCAATTGCCTTCCCTTTGGTATCTATGTCTTTTGAAGATTGGTGGGGGAAAAAGGATGCTAACAGTTCTTCTTGCCACTTGGGTTAGAAGAGAAAACTTGCAGACTCTTCTTAGTTGCCCCATTTAAAACAATCACCATTCCATTCCTGAACCTTTAAAAAACCCTGAACAAACATGATAGACAGCCTAGCAGCCCAACAGCTCCATACTAGCAGAGAAGGAAGACATACTTTTATGTGCAGCCAAGGCAAGGGGTGGGCTAAGGATACCACTGTCTGTTTTTGGTAGATGGCCCATCCTCACGCTGAGACAAGGAGGGAGATCTACTCTAACTGCTAATCTGGCTCTGCAGGTTGGATTCTTTCTGCTCTGTTTCTATATACAGTTATTCTCTGTGTCATCAACTCAAGTGAAAGTAAAATCACCATTTTCCATGTTCTTTCAGCAACACTGTATTAGTGAGAAATAACACAAAGAAAGATATTATGCATGCCCCAATAATATTTGTGCTGGGAATGAGATTAAATTCTTTGCTTAGTAACTGTTTGAGTCAAAAAGCTTTTTTTGATTTAAGCAATATATTTATATCAGGAAAATCAGTTGAGATTCTAAGGCTGCATACTTCAGTCACAGTGTACTAGCTAAAAGCCTTCAGGTTTCTTGTAAGCATTAAAAACATGTTTTATCATCTCAGAGTTGGACTTTGGGGAACGGGACCATAAATGCTCCAAGCATTGTGTTTCACTGATATCACACTGTTTTTGCTGTCACATTCCATCCATCTTCCCTTCTTTGTACTTGGGTATCATTTGTTTAGATCTTTCACTGAAATTGCAAGCCCTTGTGCTACTATTTTCCCTAAAGCTGAAAAGGCAACTTTCATTATATAAAAAGTTATGAATTTGACTTTGAATGACTAATTATCCAACCCTGTCTTCCCTGCACAGCAGTAGAGCAATAGAAAGCAGAAGTGGGCAATTATGGCCTATAGGTCACATGCATGGGGTATAGCTACAACTAAATCTTCTTCGCCAGTAGAATGAAAAATATAATCTTTGAAAAAATAAGATACAATCAAAAGTGAAATAGACAGATTCATCCACTCTTGGTATAGACAGAAACTTTCTGATTTTGGTGGTCCACAGACCTCAATCACAGCCAGAGCCTGTGGGAGGGGCAAGAATTTTTAAAAATGGTTGCTAGCAGGACCTACTGTATTGTGTGGACAGTTGCTTCATGAGTGAACTGCTGGATTGGGAGGAGAAGTGAAATATTCTTTGGATTGGTTCTAACCATTCAAGATGGTTAGAAAAAAAGTTGAGCCTTGCTTAAGTAATGTCGCCTTCCTGTTACATCATGCTACTGATGAAAATAAAGTTGTGCCTCTCCCAAAAGCCTTGTATGCAGAACTCACTGCATACACCAGTTGGCCAACAGTTGCTGTCAAAATATAATTTTGACACAAAATGAAAATTAAAAGTAATGGGAAGTTATCATACTAGCTGTGTTAAATTAAATTATATCATTTTTATTCTGTCCCATCCACTTTTAACTTTCTCAAAAGCCAGATATGGCTTTCAGCCTAAAAAAGACTGTACTTTAAACAGTCTTGTTTGGCCTGGTACAAGTTTCATGAAGCCCAGGTCTAGAATTTGCTGTGACCAAGAATTTGAATGAGTACTTAAACCAAAATTCAAAGTTGAGCTAAAACATATTTGGCAGATGGAATCCCATGTGCTTTCTAACATTGTGGACTGAAATCAGCTGACAAAGCCAAAATCAAAGCAATGTTGATTTTCCTAGTACCTTGGAGTAACATTTGAAAAGAATTGGAAATCAATATAGCACTGCAGCATTTCTTCTCTTAAGCACACTGATTCAGCTGGATCATAGCACCAAATATTGTTGCTTTTAGATTGCCATCTGCTTGTTCTCAATTGTTGCAACTGAGCTAGATTTTGTAAAGACACTGCTTAGCATACAGCAAAATCATTAGGGAAGACTGAAGAAACTTGGAACTCAGGAAAAGAGCAATGGTGTGCTGCTGGGGCATTTGGTTCTCGGATTCAATGATAAGTTTTCCATTTCTTGTGGACAGGTAAATTAATTTACTGAAAGTGATTTACAAGTCTAATCATAAACCACTGTCTTTAACCATATGGATCTTTCCTAATAACCAGCTCCAAATCATTAGCACTGAGAGCTGGGGCTATGCATTAGAAAGATACCAATTGTGTAAAACACATTCCCTTACATCCATCTTTAGGCAAACTTCTCTGCCATAATTTTTTATGAAGAGACATGACTGTTCTCTCGTGCTGTATACTATAAATATTAATTTAAGGGACACCTTGAATTTCTGTTGTTTAAAACAGAAGATGTAAAAAATTGTAGGTATAAAGTAAATTAAATTATTGTTTAAATCACTTGCTGTGGTGGATTCAGACAACCCACTAATCTATGATGTTATTTGTTGAGTGCTGGCTTAGCACATTTTGTGAACCCAGACACTGTCATTGGCAAATCATGGTTTATGGCTTAATGTTATGTGAACCAGCAGGTTGCATCCTTTGTTTCCTAGTTACTGTGGATACTATGTATAGTATACTATGAAGGTAAATGTAAACAGGTTGGCTACAGTATTTTAAAGTTCAAACAACACTTGAAGTCAAGTGTAATTTGGCATATAATTGAAATTTCTGTAAAACGTCCATTTTAAGAGTAGGGGGCTAATAAATAACAGGATCAGATCGAACACATGATGGACGATTTGTTAGCTCTGTGAGGTAGTCCAGACAAGAATCACAACTAGGAGTACTAGGTCTATTGCTAGGTTACATTAACAGAATCTTGTAACACTGAAAGTATTTCTCCCTTCTTTTCCTTTTACTTTGTGGAAAACTAGGGGGGGGGGGTCCCTTCTGAAATGTTTCCCAGACCATCCCCCCTGCCCCTGAGGGCTGAAGCATCTTTTACATGCCAGTGGTCCAGTCTGCAGCTCTGCCTCCTGTCTCCCAAGTCATTCCCACATGCCATTACAAGATTTAATCTTTCAACATTTCCCCCTTAGTGCTGAAAGGCAAGGTTTTCTGCCTTTTTTTCTTATTGCACTAAATATTGATTGATTCATTGATTATGTGCCATCAAGTTGGTGTCAACTTTTAGTGACCATATACTTAGATTTTCTTCAGGACAACCGGTCCTCAACCTAGTCCTTCAGGTCTTCCAACAGTGTACCCATTGTTGAATCTATCTACCTTGTGGTTGGTTATCCTTTTCTCTTCTTTCTCTCCACTTTACCAACATTATAGATATCTGTAGAAAGGTCTTCACATAATGTGAAGCCTGTTTATTTGTACCTTGATGAGAACTCTGGACTGATTTGCTTGGTGATCCATTTTTTTTCCTTGGTTATCCACAGTATTCTTAGGAGTCTTCTTCAACACCAAGGTTCAAAGGTGTCAATACTCTTTCTCTCCTGCTTCTTCAAAGCCCAATTTTCATTTCCATAGAGTGTAATAAGGAAAAACCTTGCTGTATGATTCTGATTTTATTAAGGATAGTCACATCTTGGGATCTAAATATTTTTTTCATGGTCACTCTATCAAGTGTTAGTCTGCAATGTATTTCTTGACTGATGGTCTCTATACTGTTGATAGTTGATCCTACAAAGCAGACACTATTCACAATGTCTGTATCTTCATTGGCAATTCTAATTGCTAATTCTGATTACTGTACCTATTGTCATTTGTTTGGTCTTCTTTATATTTAATTTAGTCCTATTTTTTTCACTGTGCTCCTTGATTTTCATTACTAGAGTTTGCAGATCATTTGCATTTTTAGCTATCAGAGTAGCGTCATCAGCATAGTGTAGGTTATTGATGTTTCTTCCTCTAGTTTTAAAATTTTAAATGAATAAATAGGGAAAGAGTATGTGCTGTAGCTTTTTCTACTCCTTTATTGGCCTGGAGCTGTTTCATTTTGCCATTTTCCATTCATACAGCAGCTTCCTGACTTGTGCATAGGTTTCATGTGAGGACAATGAGATGTTCTGGGATTCTACTTTTCTAAGCACATTCCACAGCTTTGCATGATTTATACAATCAAAGGTCTTTCTCTAATCAATAAAGCACATACTGACTTCTTTTTGGTATTTTTTGGCTCTCTCAATTATCTAGTATATATCAGCAGTGTAGATAAGTTTTATTTTGCTACCAATAAAGGGAGGTAAACAATGTCATTCACTTACATGTTCATGCTCATGCATGCATGCTCACACACACACACACACACACACACACACACACACACACAGAGTAGTGCTAGGAACATGCTGATGATATATGCTTGCTTTGGCTTTCACTTTACATTATACTGACTCTATAGAGAAATCCTTCATGAAAGATCAAAATAATAGTTTAAAAAAATGGATTTTAGGGTAAATTATTGTCTTTGCGATGCTATCATTCTTTTTTGTTTAACTATGAGTTAAAATATCTTACCCCCATGTGAAAGAGGGATAAGACAAGTGGAATAGGAAGCAGGGGTCTGAAGGCAGGTTTCATGCTGAGCAGACATTTGCTATAAAGGAACCTTTGTGAAGTGCTTCAGCACACACACACACAATCCTAGTAGCCATGAAAACTAAAACTAATAAATCATACAGCAAAGTTTTAAGATTATTTGTGCTAAAAGTAGATGCTAAAATTAAACAGATCCAGCAACAAATGTCCCTCTACAGAAAGTAAGAATAAATAATCTTGCTAGCAAGATGGGAAGGTATCTCTATCATCACAACAAAAAAATATATCTGCATCTTTGTGTTAGATCATATTCTGGAGGTTCAGGCAAAAATGTGTAGTAAAATGAAACCTGATTTTCCTCAAAGTTTCCTAAAAGTTGCAATTTTTACCCAGAGTTGGGGTATGTTTGCCTTTTTAAAATAATAATACCTTTTAACTTGTTTTCACAGTCTATCCAGTTTCCAGAATGCCACAATTTTCCAAGCCACAATGCTTGGTACTTGGGAAAGTAAGATATTTCCCATAGGGATTAATGTGTTGATTGCACTTGTGAAAACTGTCATGAGAAATGCTGGAGTGTATTGTTTCCTAATACAAATGCCTAAAGGGAAAAGGTGAGGGGTTCTCGTGTATGAGTCCAGGGATCAGAAAACAATAGGAGTCTTCAGATCAACTCTGATCTGATACTAATAATTTATTCCATTTGTATAATCCATTTAATTCAACAACTTAAAATTTGATTTTTATAAAATCTTCTAACAGCCCTTCCAATCCAAAAAATCAATTTAACAATTCAGTCTGAATCACTTATCCAGTTTGCAAGGTGAAGTCCTATTCAGAGGTTTTATTTATTTGTCTTCAACTCAAATCTGAATGTAAGTTTCAGATGGCTTTAATACACAATATGCTAAATATGGTTACAGTATTTTAAATATGATTGCATCTTGTTATTGGCAGTGCTATTTTTGATCTTCAACATGGAGTTTTTCTTTAGCTGTGCTCTGGCTAGTACAAACCATGCACCAGAAGCAAATGGGGAGATTTTTAACTCATTGAGGTGGGAGAAAGCTGTTTCACTTGTTTAAATCACATCAAGTCTTTATGATCTATATTAAAAGTGTTTTTTTTTAAATGAAGATAAAAATAGTATAAAGGCCAAATATATATACCATCAGAGATGAAGTAATTGATGGCATGTTTTAACTGCCAGAACACATAATTTAGTGATGATGTTAGTAATGCTTCTGTTAGAATTGAGGTATAGAAGCTTTATGTAATGGGACTCTGTTTGTCATGGTTAATGTTAATGAAGAGGTAAACTAAATGAACACTTGATGTCCCTCTAGAAATTGCAATAGAACAATATATGGGCAATGGTCCTTCTGAACCACAAGGGTAAGCACAATCAGTTGAGGGGTATTTAGAATATCTCCCTCATTAAAACACTGATGGAAACATGTTATGCCAAGCCCCAAAGAAGTCTTTCCTCAGCCTGGAAAAGGCAAGAGATGTGAAATATTTGGCTGATACTCAAGGTCACCTGGAAATCCAAGTTCTGTTTTTATATGGTTATGTGGAATCCTATCAACTTCTGAGTGGTACTATTTATTTATTTGTTGTTTGTTCAGTTTATATTTATTTATTTTTTATTTATTTATTTGATTTGTCCCCGCCCATCTCCCCTACAACGGGGGACTCTGGGCGGCTTACAATCACTAAAATCACAACACATAATTAAATTATAAAAGGTTTAAAAATTATAAAAGTTATAAAAAGTAGAAATTTACAAGAATAGGATAGAAATAAAAAGTTAAAAACTTCTTAATAGTTTTTTATAGTTGCCCAACTCACATACATGACTCTGGGAGGCTCATAGAGTTAAAACACATGTACACACACACACACACACACACAAACCCAGTACCAAAAATAATCAAATTAATACAACAAAAACCATTAAAATATATTAAAAACAATAAAAACTATTAAAATCATAAAATATAATCTACAAGAGTGCAATCCAATTTGCTAACAATATAGCCATTTAGCAGGCTCCATACCACCACTATCAGATCCCCAGGCAAGGTGGTAAAGCTAAGTCTTCAGGCCCTTTCTAAAGGCCAGATGGGTAAGTGTCAAACTAAAGTCTAGGGGAATGGATCATGAATTATGGGGGGAAGCAGTCTTGGCCCAGGGACCATGTGGAAGGAAAGGCCAGTTGGAGATGAGATTGTGGTGGATTGCAGTAGAGAGCAAGGTTATAAGGAAGGAGGGGGTGCATTCCAGGAAGGGCAGGGAGACAAAAGATAACCCAGTCCAAAGATGGGGCATGGGAAGTATAAGGGGTTCAGGATAGCCACTCCCTAGAATCTTCCAGGGTATATCCACTAGTTGCAGTAGTATAGATTTAGTCTGGCAAGATTCTGTCTATATGGTGTAAGCAATAAAAGAACTGAATTTGGATGAACTGTTTCCTTTCTGTTCTTGGATCGGGCCTGAGAGAGATAGCCCCTTGGACAGGACGGGGGAAATCCTTGTCTCTCTGTAACAACTATGATTTTTTCACATCTGTCCTCTAATGCCTTGGCAGGGTCAAGAACTTACTGTAAACATCTTATGGCTTGAGGGCTCTTTTGTTGTTTCAAAAATGGTTCATGTTTGTGTCTCTGGGACGGGGGAAAGGTATGAGAGCTGTTGTCATGGTAAACTCCTGGACTTTAAAAAAAAAATCCTAGGGAGAAAAAATAACTACTTAAGAAAAGAATAATTTTAAAAATGTTTCTGGTGACCTTCTCACAGTCAGCCTTCTCTATGCTAAGCAAATATTTTAACTGTTGTACTGTTCCAGCATTGCTTATAAGGAGACGTATAGGAATGATCAGAGTGCATGATAAGCATTGGCTCAGTTAAAAGCACAGCCCTCTCTGCAAAGTATCCAATGAACTGCTGAAGGTAGCCTGCATCAAATTTAAGTACTGTGTTCAAATAGACCTCAAGGTAAAATAATTGGGAAAAGTGTATTTTGGAAACAGAGCTGAGAAACATGCCCTGAGGTTGCTTTCAAGATGAGTGAAGGATTAATAGAGAGCAATGTCAACTGTTTCTATCCTCCAGAGAGAATTGCCTCTCTCTTCTGGGGATGCTTCAGCTGGACAGTATGGACTCAGTAGTGGTTTAGGATCCATTAAAATTAATAGGCAAGTGAGTTGTGTTTGCATTTAATTGAATTCAGTGAAAATTAAGTAGAAATAATTTACACTACTGTTCTATGTACATTCAATTAGGCAAGAAATGTAATAAAATGGGATTTATTTTTATGTAGACATATTTCAGGGTTGCACTTTAGTCTAGATCCATGTACAGATAAACAAATCTTGGAAATTAGTTACCCTCTGTGCTTCCAATTCATTTTCATGTAACACTTGCATAAGCTGTGCAGCAAATTGAACTTCACAATCAATGAATGAGAAAGAACCTTTTTCAGCTCAATCTTCATGTTGTCCAAGTGTGTCAAGCAAGTAGGAAGAAAATCTCAGAAGGGAGAAAATAATCCTGTCCATATTGTTTTACCTTTTTGTGGGCACTCGCAAATGGTGCTATTTATAGCAGCCTAACAACTTCCTAGGCTTTGATTCATATTTTACCTGCTCAAGGTTCCCTATCAGTAAAACATTTTCAAACATCTTCTGCCCTTTTTCAGCCTTTGCTCTTCCTGCTGTCCCCTTATAAACATGTCACTAAGCAAATAGAATTCAAATCAATAATATAAGTTCACATATAAAATTAATTTAAACATTTATTATATGATAGAGCTTAAATGCAATAAGGCAAAGACTTAATAAATTTAGAATTCAGAACAAAAGGAAGATTGTTTAAATGAACTTGACCAGAAAGTGCTTTAGATTTTTTTTTTTTTTTTTTTTTTTTTTCTTATTTGAGGACTGTTTCTGCGGTAGCCTAACATGTCCACTGGGTATAATGTAATCACAAATCAAAACAGAAAGTTTTTGATATATTGGTGTTCATTGCCCATCCACTGCCATTCTGTATTATATCTGCTGCAATTTACCAACTGTGCAACCTATATTTGATGAGTATCTTATGCATATCTTAGTGGTAGATTGATTTTCTTTTCCTCTGTTTATAATTAACTAAAAGTATTAGAGAAAATATAATACAGATCATTGTTATATGAAAGTGGGGGTCTGAGGTGCATCCAAAGATAAAAACCTAGAATTGGAAAAGGAATATTAATACAAGAAGTATCACCTAACAGCATGATTTTCTTATTATTTTTATCTACCAAAACATGCTGCAAGCAGATTGTACAGCTGTAGAGAATCCAGGTGCATTTTTTTTGTCACTGTGCCAAATATTTTAATAGGCAATGAAGTACATTTCCAAATACAAGTTGTACTATATTTGTAAATATCTATTCCAGAGCATTCTAGTAAGATACTATGTGATTCTTAGTTGGTTCTCTTCATCATTGTGGAGTCCTTGGTGCTCTCTGAGCTTGGTTGTTTGTTTGCAGACATTTCGTTACCCAACTAGATAACATCATCAGTGTTACTGAGTGTGGGGTTTGCTTCCTGTTTATATACAGTAGCTTGCCCTGCCAGTGTTGGTGGGAGTGTGGTTTTCTCCTTGGTAGTTCCTTGATTAGAGTATTTTCTGCTTGATTGTTTGCCTGATGTTACCCCCACTTACCTGGGTGTTGTCTTCTGGAGAGGATGTGCTACATTCACTAGAACTGATGATGTTACCTAGTTGGGTAATGAAACTTCTGCAAGCAAACAACCAAGCTCACAGAGCACCAAGGACTCCACATTTCAACCCTGAGAGAGAGAGAGAGAGAGAGAGAGAGAGAGAGAGAGAGAGAGAGAGAGATAGACAGACAGATATTCTCTTCATCCTTGCTGTCATTGTCACTACCTGTTGTTTTTCTCCTGTGTTATCACTGCTGCTGTTGCTTCCCAAGGATAATGCTACCAGCTGTGTCCTATTCTACTCTTCCTTCTTCCCACCATCTTTTCTTTCCTACAACCATTATCAGTTCCTCTTGAAACAGAAGAAAAAGCAGATTGATGAGCAATAGCAATGGTGAGATGCAGGAGTATGGTATAGTGGTAAAGGAGGTTGTACCATTTTGGGGCTTGTCATCAGATTTCCAATTTTGAGACCATCATCCCTCTCACAAAGTGTCTGCTATTAGGAGATGGCCATTCACAAAACAGTTGTCAAACTCATTATTAACACATTATCTAGTCCAGTCCAGAACATTGCCTCTCACCCCAACTTACTTTTGTCTCTTTAGTGGTAGTCAAATGGATCCTTTTCTAAACAAAGCAGTGTGTGTTAGCAAACTATGGATTCCAAGAAGTATTCTTGTAAACAAAAATTATGGCAGAAGATAGCACTTTGCTTTGCAGCTTGGTAGCTTCCTATTCATTTGTTTTGCATTTAAATCATATTATCATTTTAAAACAAGTGGGGTAGTAAGTCTAGAAGTCACCAGAAGAAGGTCTTTAGGCATGTTGAAACCCACAGTGATTATAGAGAATAAGCTAAATTTCAGTCTGGTCAGTTCCACAATTCAAATAAACTGCAAATCTCCCTGGGTGGTCTCAGCACTTACTAACTGGAAGGTCCAATCTGTAGCATCTCCAACAAGTTAGAAGAAAAGCCTCCTACCTTAAACCTATTGCTAGCCAGTATGGATAATTCTGAGACTGATGCACCAATTGTCAGATCTATTAAAATTATAATTAACAGTAGTTAACTTTCCCTCATTAGAGAAACTGGGTGATTCTTGATAAACATCCATGGCAGAGATTTGGGCTTTCTTAGGTGCTGTGCCAATACCTGATGCTGACCCTGACCTAAGGAAATAGTCCTATAGGGAGATAAGAAAAGGCCTCCCAACCATATTAAGTGTTCATTCAGTCCACCCTTGCATTTTCAAGAGGCAACTGACAGGAACTTCAGGAAAAAGCCAATCAGCTCTCCCTGTTCTCAATGGCCAAGTTACTTGTCAGGCTTTACCCAGAGAGTTATTTGAATTCAAAGGCTAGCAAGCAGAGATTCATAGACTGAATGATTCACAATTCATCTTTTTGATAAGCTAGCTTATTTATTTTGTTTAGAAAAGCTGTGACTGAATGGAAAACCAGCAACTGCCAATTATAAGCTTCAAGCGATATGTACAGCAGTCCTGAAGTTCAAACCTTCTCTCTCTCTCTCTCTCTCTCTCTCTCTCTCTCCCTCCCTCCCTCCCTCCCTCTCTCTCTCTCTTTTTCCTGCCTGAATGTTCTAACAGACTAAGACTAGGTCATTTCTCAGTGAGAGGAGCAGTTGACATCTGTGCATTATTATTGAAATGGACTCATCTGGTCTCAGACTCTTTGCACTTGACCTTGGTTCTTCTAACCTCAGGAAAAGAGGAATTGTGTATCCCAGCCAAGTTTAAAATGATTACAGTTCCAATTTGGGCTGGCAGTTTTTATATAGTACAGAGCTTCAGGGAAATGAAAAATTCCTGGGCATTTCCCATGGATTTAATATAATTTCAAGCTGTAGAAGGACAAACATAGCATAGAAAGTTTTAGCTAAACCAGGATGGGTAGGAATGAGTTCCACTGCACTCGCTTCCAAAAAGAATGTATCAGATCAGAGCATAAGGCTAATTTAAATATACCCAATGTGTGTTGCAGACTTGAATCATGCCTGAAGGGCAAAGTCATTGGAACTAAAAAAAAAAAAAACTTTGCATACCAAAATGCATTACATGCACCACTGTGGAATTGTTCTGAACTACAGCGACTCTCTGCTCAGTTCATCAGTTCTAGTTTAGAAATAACACTTGTTTCTGCATCTTAAGCAGGAAAACAGAAAATATTTTCTAGGCTTTCATGCTATATATTTGAAAATAATCAAAAAATGGGAAATGCCCTCACCATAAAGTCTCTTAGCAGTAAATTTTTAAGACTATTAGACATTCATTGCAAATTTTAAAATAAATAATCCTTAAGGACCCTTAAGGATCATGCAAAATGCCTAGTAGTGGTGCATTCTATGCCTATAAAAAAGGAAGAATAGATTAGGTTATATGGGGTGAAGTTATGGATAACACACAGTGATACCAAACCATGAAGGTTCAAAGTATCTAAACCATTATCCTTAATTAAGCCTGGACAAGTGAAGATGGCATAACAAGACATGATTCTAATAGGAAGTTGGGAAGTGGTTTAAACACACACACACACACACCTCTGCCAGGCCATAGAGACTACTTGTGCCTCCAGTAACAAAATAAAGGAACATGCATGTCAAACTACACATTTGATCATTTTGAGAACTGCAGTCTCTACAGGAAACTATATTTTACCCAGATTGAGTCACTGGGCTACTCATTATCCAGACAATTTCAGACAGTGGTTTAACATTCCCATTATCTTCTCTGTATTAGATAAAAGCAGTAGAGTTGGGCATCATCTGCATGCTAATGATACTCCACTGCAAATTTCTGGATTCTGCTTTAGGAGTGAGCTATCTCAATATCCATCTCTTGCAAAGCGAACCTCTTAGTTCACCCATCTGTGGTCATGCTGAATATGCATCTCCATCATATCTTTTGAAGATAGGTACAGCCATAAGGCCGTATCATATGGCTTGTGTCTAGGTGTATGGTCATTTAAATAATAATTTCATGCACTGCTCTTTTATGGGATTTGTTCTGCTCAAAAAAGTAAATGTGCTATTTTACAGAAGCTGTTTCATATTTTTGATCTATTCTGCAAGCCTTTTACATTGTTCCTGATTTTTTAAAAAGTTAAAAGAAATCCTTATTTCTTAAAAAAAAGCATTTTGTTTTTGATTTTTTAAAAAGAGAAAAAGAATGTCTTACCTATTATAAGAAGAAACAATAACTTTTCAAATGTTTATCACAATTTGTTAAAAGAGCTGTAATTATGTCGCTTACTAACCTGAGCCTAAAACATTGGATAAGAAAAATAAATGTTGGCAAGGCAAGGCTTCATGTATCTACAGCTTAGACTGTGATTCATGTGTCTTACATGTTCCATGTGTGAGGTAAAATATTCTTATTATGTCATCCCTAATAATCTCATCATGTACCACCTGAGAAGTAGTCATGTGAACTATGACGTATGCATAAGTGGGACATGGAAGAAATTCTTCAGATAGGCACAAACATTTATGACTATGCTGACATTCTGACAGAAGGTTTTGCCCAACCTAATTAAGCTCTCTGTAATGCCATTCTTCTGACATTATGTACAAATTACCTACAGCTTCTATGTTGGAGGGTTCCTATTATGTGTAGATACTTTTCTACTGAGAGCCAATTTGATGTAGAGGTTTAACAAAACCTGGACTAGGAACCAAGAGACTGTGAGTTCTAGTTCTCCCTTAAGCATGAAGCCAGCTGGGTGATTTAGGGCCAGACACTCTCTCTCAGCATTTGGAAGAAGGCAATGGTAAACCACTTCTGAAAAATGGTGCTAAAAAAACCTGCATGTACTTTATCATGTAATTGCCAGGAGTCAAGGCTGACTTTGAAGATACCCCATCCTTGTCCTCCCAAACCCATCTTCCTACTATCCCTGCAAAGTCATATATTAAGGTTATGTAAAGAATTCATACCATGCAGGAATGATGAATGCTGCCACAGATCTACAGAAACTCTCTTCTGGATTCCCTCTCCATACAAATAATTTCTAAATGGCCACTTATTTGTTTAATGAAAATGTCCTCAAAGAAGCAAAGAAAGTTTCATTTTCTCACGTATATAGTACAGTCATTTTTTAAAAAAAGAGGGAGTAGTGTGTTTGTTTTCCACTAAAAAGAGAAATTCTTGTTCATGGTAATACATGGCACAAACTAGTTTCTTCTTAGTATACCAAGTATTCATCTCAGAATTCATTAATAAATCCAGTAGATGAAGCAATGAACTTTAACGTGGTGGTGGGAGCTATCCTGTCAAATAATTATAATCAGGCAGTGGATAGAATAGGAAGAGACAGTTTGCACTTGTAGCAACTTAGATACTATAAAACCATGTAATGGAATAAAAACCTTAACAAAGAATTAAAACAAAGATTGAGGACTTTAATTGAAAACTTGATCAATTAGCAGAAAGGCCATAAGTAGGAGGCAGTAGAGCATGAAATTTGATTAAACCAAACCATACGTCCCACTTCATTTCCAGCAGTGTCACAAAACTGATGACCTTGAAAAGAGATGATGTTTTAGGAGTGCAAAATACTGGTTAACTGAGTGCTGCTTTAAAGAAAGAACTGATAATAAATGCTGTACCTTGAGAAAGCTTTAAATTAAACATCACATACATATTCAGACCTGAAAGGTGGATAGCCTATAAATTTGGATAATTGACACACAATCCAAATTTATTACAGTAGGAAGAAGCAGAAAGAATGTGAAAAAGGCCCTCATTTAACAAATTTGACAAACTGAGATGATCACCCAATAGCCTGCTGACTAGTCAAATTATTCACAGATAGCTTGGTACTGCTCTAGCACACTGTATGATTTTTGGACAATTGAGGAAATCAGAGATGTGCCTTAAATTTTCTGCATTTCTGATATGAAGTGATACAGAAATTCCCTTTTGCTGGCAAAAGATTCCTAAATGTTTTAACATGAAATTAGAAAGTAGACACTTGATTATCATACAAGGAATTAATTGAATTCAAATGTGTTTATTTATAGATGGATTTGTTCTTCTTTTTTTTTTTCAAAAATCCTATAGATATATTTCTTCAAAAAGCTACTGACCTGTCAGAAATAGCAGAACTTGGTTTACCCAGCATCAAGGGTTGATTATCTTTAACTGGTCTTGAATTAAGACCAGATTACCCACATAGTATCTTCTCACTAAATGGGCCTACTGGCATAAATACCATTGGTGAGTTGTCAAGGGGAATTATCTTATGCTGTCTCCTTCATTGATATAAAAATAAACCCTAGAAAATATAGAAGATTCAACCTCCTAAGCGTAAAGTACCATGATAAGAGGCCCAGTAGATGTTCTTATGTAGAAAGACGCCTTTCATATCACACACACACCCCTTCTTCCTGGTAACCTTGTTATTTTTCATACATAAAAAACAAAAAGCTGCATTTATGGCATACTTTGGCCTTGTGTCTTTCTACTATATCGAAGTGCCACGTAATTCCAAAAGCTTCCGGATAATCAAATTTAGCCATGGTGATGTCAAAGGGAATTCCTGAAATGCCTAATGTAACCTATATTTTAGAACTGGCCACCTTTGATGCACAGCTATATAAGTTTTATTATTCTGTAAAATGGAATCTGTTAAATCTGTTAATTATATATTTATTTGCTTTAATATGTAGTTTAGTTCTAGAGAGGCATTTGTTTTTGAAAAAAAATTAATAATAAATTGAAACAATAAATCTAAGGCAGGGGTCCCCAAACTCTTTAGCTCATTGACCCCTTCATGAAGTTTTAGATAGTTCATAGATACCCATTTATTATATGAAAATAATATAATAAATACTACTTTAACCCGGATTAACAAGAGTTGCATTGGATGCTATGGCTCCTGGGCATTAATCCAAAAATTTGCTACAGAGCTCACCAGCCTCTGCTAGGCAACCAGGGCATGTAGCTAATAGGCTAAAAGTGAAGAATGTGGTCAAACGAAGAAAACTTCTCAGTTATGTAATGTTTCTATCAGTCAGAACTATCAAAATGTAGATTTCAAAAGTGAATGTACCAACTTTGGAAAGAAAGACATCCTGATTTAAGGGTTAATGAGCAGAGATATATGGACCAAAGGCATGTAATTTTGAAACACAAGTTCTTTACAATGCTGAATTGCAAGCAATTGAAAAACAAGCAACTCAAAATTCAGGTTTCTTCAGAACTACCATTAATAATACCAATTTGCAGAGTGAACAACAAACAGTAGAAAGTGAAAAGACTAATGATGTTAATGAAGAACAATAAGGAAAAGAAACTTTGCTTGGAACTGAAGATAAAGAAAATTTGCATGGATCTGACCAGTTTGAAGAATTTGAGGCAAGGAAATTTGAAGAATAAGAAAATCAAAACTACCTGTGCATGAAATACAGCTGGAGAACAAAGGAATTGCAGAGATCGTAGAACAATTGAAACAAAGAGTCGTGGCTATTGCAGAGAAAATCAAGCAATATGATAATTGAATAATCCAATTGCAGCAAAATTCACAGGTTAGAGCAAATTAGCATCAATCTACAACACCCTTGAAAATGGGAATCAACCACAAATAATGAAAAGCCTGACAAAGAAAAGGCCCTAAAATTTTGGACAAGTTTGTGGGAAAACAACATGAGTCACAATAGGAATACAACATTTCAAAATTAAGCAAGTTGAAAATGCAGTGAAAGTACCCAGCATGGAAGACATTAGGATAACTGAGGAAATGGTATGAAAGCAATCAAAGATGGTCAAACACTGGAGTGCTCCTGGACCAGATGAACTCCATGGATTCTGACTAAAATCCTGGAGAAAAAACTGACAAGTCTACACTTGAGATTGGCAGACCAGATGAATAGAATTTTGGAAGCACCAGAAAATGAAGAATGGTTAACAACTGGAAGGACATTCCTAATTCAGAAGAAGAAGGGAAATGAGCCTGGAATCTACAGACTCATAACCTGTTTGCCAACAACATACAAGCTTCTTATAGGCATAATTGCAAATCAAATTTATAGATATCTGAAAAAGAATGATTTACTCCCTGTAGAACAAAAAAGGTGCTGCAAAAACTCAAGGGGAATGAAGGACCAGTTATTGAGTGACAAGCTGGTTTTGAAGAATTTGAAAAAAAGAAGAACAAATTTGTTTGTGGCTTGTATAACTATAAAAAGGCATTTGTTTCTGTTCCACACAGTTGGGTTGAGAAATGTCTCAAAATGTTTGGAATCAGCAGAAACATTCAGCAATTTATGAATATTTCAATGAAGTTTTGGTGAACAAAGCTGATGGCTAATGGGGAAGAGTTAGGAGAAGTTGAAATTAAATGTGGAATTTTTCAAGGTGACTCATTATCACCTTTGCTCTTTATACTATCAGTGGTCCCATCGACAACAATTTTGAACAAGACAAACTGTGGATATGAATTGGCTAAAAAAGGAGTAAAATTTCACATTTACTCTATATGAATGACTTAAAACTATTTGTAAAAACAAAGGCTGAACTGGATTCCTTGCTAAAAAGCACAAAAAAAATCATCAAAGATATTAGAATGCAATTTGGCATCAACAAGTGTGCGACTATAGCCATAAAGGCAAGCCAAATTGTTGAAGATGATGGAACACAGCTTGACAATGAAGATTTGAGAAAGGCAGTAGCATGAGAAGAAGGCCTCAAGTATTTGGGAGTTTCGGAAGCTTCTGATTTATTACAGAGCCAAATCAAGAAAACACATCTCCCAAATATATTAAACGAGTTTGAAAAATTTTGAAATGAAAGCTAAATGGTGGAAACTTAATCAAAGCAATCAATACCTGGGCTGTCCCCATTATACGATATACAGCAGGAATAGTTGTCTGGACCCAGATGGAACTTGATCACTTGGATCAGAAAACAAGAAAACTAAGGACATTATACCATGCTTTACACCCAAAAAGTGATACTGATCAGCTCTATTTGGCAAGAGCCAAAGGGAGCAGAGGACTCCTACAGGTGAAACAAACTGTGGAGGAGGAAAAACATGGCTTGAATGACTATATTAAGGAAAGGAAAACTTCTGAAAATAACTAAGGTGAAGGCTGAGTATAGAAAAGAAACAACTGAAAACTGATTTGTTAATCGGAAGAACAAGTCAATGCATGGTCAGTACTTGAAGGATATACAAGGAAGATCCAATAAAAAACCCCATATGGAGCTAGTTAAGATCAGGAGTGTTAAAGAAAGAAACTGAAGGCTTTGTTTTTGTGCCTAAAGAACAAGCTTTGCCGACTAATTGCATGAAAGTAGAAATTCATCATGTAACAAACAACAGTAAATGTCGCCTTTGTAGTGAAAAGGATGAAACAATTGACCATTTGATCAGTGGCTGCAGCAAAATTTCACAAACTGACTATCAGCAGCATCATGACCGAGTTGCTAGAATTATTTATTGGAAACTTTGCCAGAGGTTTGGATTTGAATGTAGCAAGAATCACTGGGACCATCAAGTTGAGAAGGTTTTGGAAAATGAGCTGGTTAAGATCTTATGGGACTTTAAAATCCAAACAGACAGGCATCTTTTTCATTACATGCCTAATATAACAGTCATTGAAAAGAAGAAAGTTTGGTTCATTGATGTTGCTATACCAGGTGATCCTAGGATTGAGGAAAAGCAATCCGAAAAAATTGTGAAATACCAGGACTTGCAGATCAAAGTTGAATGCTTGTGGAAAAATAAATCCACTGTTACACCAATTATGATTGGAGCCTTTGGAGGAATACCTAAAGACTCCCTCGATATTTGAAAATTTTGAATTTATCGAACCTGAACACCCTAATTTTACAAAAAAAAAAAAAAAACCTTGCTTGGAACTGCCTATATCCTCAGATGCTACCTTAATAATTCTTAAGTCTTTGGTTAGGACTTAAATTATTAAGTTTTCACCAATATTTGATTATGAATCTAATTGTAGATTATCCATAATAATAACAACAACAACAACAACCCTTTGGATAGTGCCATTGACCCTTGGGGGTCAATATTGATCACTTTGGAGAACTTTGATCTGAGGTGTGAAAAAATATCATTATACATACAGCCTAGAACCTATATCCTAAACAACAAAACTATGTTCAAGTGCAAAACTTAATTTATATTTATGGAAGGAACATTTCCCATTTTCTTCTTTTCCCAGCATGATAACACTTTCTTTGAATGTTATGAAGTATTTCTAACAATGTGTATTAGAGATTAGAAAAATTCTTCCACAAAGTTATTTTAATATATTTGCCCAGTTTGGGGTAATAGCTTCCTTTTCTAAGTAATTTCCCATGTTTTACTGTTAATTGTTCAGAACAGTTGCTAAATGTCAGTAATATTGTTTCATGCACTTGGGAAGCTCTAGGGAAAATAGAATAAAAAAAACCTTTCTCATCATAAATGTACATAACATACAATATATTTAGGAACTGCAAATGTATCTATACCCAATGTAGCAAACTTTGAATTCTTCTTGGGAATGAATGCATATATTGAAAGTACCTTTTTTCTGATCATATACTCACTTTCACACATTTGTTTTTTAGGTGGTGACCCACAGGATTTTGTGTGTCTGTCTGTCTGTGTCTATGTGTCTGTGCGTGTATTTCTTGCAAGATCTAAGTTGTACCAAGGCTCCTTCCTGCCAAAGTGAACATTAAAAGTTTATATTTTGAGTACTCCATGCTATAACCTCCACAAATAAATCTAATAAAATTGTATTGGGGGGGGGGGGGGGCGAAGCTAAGAAACCCAAAAGCCTAATTTGGAGGTGGGGAAGATAGAGAGAGAGATGATATCTGGTGGAAACCTCTCTCCTGACAAAAAGACAGCTTATGGGAAAGCCGTGAACACTGCAGGTAGGTCAGACTTTTTGCTCTTGTACTTTTCAAAGCCCTGATTTTGATGCACCAGTAGCTATTTGTTTT
Organism: Liasis olivaceus; assembly: GCA_030867105.1. Lineage (NCBI taxonomy): Eukaryota > Metazoa > Chordata > Lepidosauria > Squamata > Pythonidae > Liasis > Liasis olivaceus. The sequence continues at coordinate 79,863,582 of CM061352.1, read as the reverse complement.
TGAAAATGCAGCAAAAGCCCATCTTTTTTTAAAAAAAAATGATATACAATTAACTAATTTTATGGATGTGTGTTTCAGCAAATATGTATCTGCATTTTAATATTAATTTTCAGTTTTGTGCTATTTTATTGCTGGTTTAATGATGCGCGATTTTTTCATTGTGTTGTTGCTGTATTTTACTACTGCAGATGTATGCAGCCTTATTGGGGATATATATTTAGGATCTGCATATGTCTTGGATGTAGCCCAAAATATCACACTAAAGTAAGAGGTCTCACCGGTGTTTGGACATTCTCCAAAACTAAATAGATATTTTTCAAAACAAAACAAAGAAAAGCAGATTCATTTCAAAGCTGCAAGTACTTTGGTGCTTCATAGGATACTTGGGCAACTTCCAAAGTATAAACCAGAACTGTTCTGAAGCTTTGTATGAAGAGTTTGACAGGTATCTTTATATCCTGTTTTAGAACCTTTGTTTCCTCCCTTTACAAATCTGCAAAAAAAAAAAAAAAAGTGGAAAGTAAACTTTATACAATCTTAAAAATAGCTGGGGACAAGGGATCTGCTCTAAATGTAAAAAAAGAGAGAAAAAAAAAGCAGTATCATTATAACTCAAAATCAGTTTCTATATTCCATCCAAGTAAATTTATAAAACAAGATAAGAGGAAATATTAGTAGTAGCCCTAAAAGCAGTTGTAGCAATAAAAACAGTAATGAAGATTATGATAATGATGATAAATGCTACACATTCAAGACCAGCAATTGATAATACGGACAACAAGGACCAAGACCCAGAAATGTTGAGAAACAATGCTGATATCTCATTACCCCAAAATGTAGCAGTTATAATATCATAAATAGTTACTTCACCCAGTTTTGGTAGTCCTAAAATAGTGTAAAAATTAACTGAATCTGACTATGCACTAGCTTTCTATTTACTTTCTTCTTGCTAACATTCTGATGCCATCCTTTACAATGTCTCTTAGAACAGTGTTCCTCAACCTTGGCAGCTTGAAGATGTGTGGACTTCAACTCCCAGAAATCCCCAGCCAGATGCTGGCTGGGGATTTCTGGGAGTTGAAGTCCACACATCTTCAAGCTGCCAAGGTTGAGGAACACTGTCTTAGAAGATCTCCACATAATCATTTTCAAAAGGCTACTAGCGAACACTGTTAAAATTCATTATCAACATCCAAGATTTGTTCTATAATTTCATTTTTCGAAAACAATATAGCATACTGATTTATTCTTGTACTTTCCTCTTTTAAAGATGTTACAATACATTATAAATCACTGATATCTCTTAAATAGTCAGTATTGAGACACTGAAAGCAGATCTCCAGTAAAGTTTATTTACTTTTCCAGTAAATGGTCACATATTGACAAAAGCAGCAATGGAACATTTTAACACAGAGTGCTTTCAAACATGGATGACAGCGTAGAAAATAATGTTTATCTTATATAAGATGCAACCCCAATGCAGGCTTCATTAGCATATTGTACCTAGAAAGAAGGGCATCCTAAACAGTTTGTCTTAATGCTGATCTAGTAGAAAAGGCTTAGAACTTAGTTTTGCACTATTGCAGCTGTCATTAAAGACAGTCATTGAATTTCAGCAGCATTGAGGAAATATTGAAGAATGTAATTTCTTTGTGAAGCATGCCATCTTGGAATAAGAATAGCATGAGTCAAGAACATTTCATAGATATACATGAAATTCCCATAGGCTAGAAGTCTTCAGAGCAAAACGTTTGGCCAGTGTAATAAATACCAAAAGAAAGGTTTGAGCATCTCATCCCAAAATGGACCAGTAATATCTAAAGGCAGTCTCTAACCAGGGATCAGCAATTAACTACTGTTGATTGGAACATTTTCAGTGGATTTCATCAGCTACAGTGTTGGTGAATCCTTGTTCCTTCTGAAAATTATTCAGTTAGCAACTAAGATTCTTTCCTAGAATAGGATTTAGGATGGATTTTAAACTACCTACAGAAGCCATAAATTCAGGTGAGAAGGAGCTGGGGGGAAAAAGTACATTAATATGACTGAATTATTACTTGGAATGAATTTTTTTTGAAAATCGAAACAAATATCATTTTTATATTTGACTAATTTTGAAAGAACTAATCCTTACCTCTTGTTCCAAACTGATGAATTTTAATATTTCTTTAGCTCAGACACGTATTAGATTCTGGAGGCTTCATTTTTTTTCGATATTATTTATTAAGAACATATACTGTATTTGTTGTTCTTAATATATATCATAGCCTATGCAGTAAAAATTTTTTCGATAATCTAACTTACTGAATGTTAAGCCTTAAAACTCTTGAAGAACAATACTTGAACAGACACAAAAAACAATTATGTAGTAACTGATACTTTTGAATACTATATAAATGTTCAGGAAAACTCTCAGTGAATGACTTGTCCATCTGAATTTCTGCCTATGTTCTGACTTTCTTTTCGTGACACCGTTTGCTTGTTTAATTTTGTTGTTTCTCTTTGAACTTTCTGCTGATCCTTCTCCCTTGAGTATCTGGTGCCTTTTCTAAATTCCATGGAATGCATTTGGCTGTTTGCTTTACCGGTGCAAATATAACATAGTTTTAAAACATTACAGTAAACAAAGTGTGTTGCTAAGTACCCACCTTCCTGACAGTCAAAAGGAATATGGTTGTGAAAATACATTAATACTATTCCATGTGGTGCTTTAGGTGTTGGTGCCATCACTTAATGCATTTGCTTTTCAAAACAAAAGAAAGAGGAAACTTCAGTATAGAGGAGTAAGTGCTAATTCAGACGCATCTAAAAACTAAATGGCTCCCGATGGTAGAAAAACATGTTTTATCTGTACTTTGCTGTATAAACTAAAGGATCTAGGAAGAGATACCACATGACTAAGGAAAAGCTTTTCATGAACTTCAGTGCAATATTACAAAATTATCAGTCACTGGAATCATGCTAATAAAATAAATGAAAAAGTGAATACAGCCATTTTAGTAACTTCATTTGAATAAATTGGTCCTCTTCAGATTTCTTTTTCTTGTACAATCCCAAGCAGGAAATGAAGAAGGTGGAGTCTATGTCCAACATCAGGAGCACTTGATGGTCACCTAATTAAAAATAAATTTCCAGGCATAGCCATGACGTGCTGTTAAATAATCACCTTAAAATAATAATAATAACAACAACAACAACAGCAGCAGCAGCAGCAGCAGCAGCTTAATTTATGCTTGGTCTTATCAGAACAAGCATATACAGCAGCCTGATGCAAGGACAAAAGGCATTTTCCTCACCTCTGAGAAAGGGCCACACTACAGGGGATTAGGAAAAAAAGGGTTTCTGATTCAAATTCCAGGACTTGGACAGCAGCACAGGCCCTGTTCAATTTAAGTACTAGTTATAGGTATGGTTATGCCGTCATTTCATGATAGCATGAATTCACAGCCTATAATTCACAGCCAAGATGAGAAATTGCCACCTCCAGAATCTAAAATATATTATCTAAGAAGAAGCATACATTTAACACATCTAGCTAGCAGTCTCTACTAAAAAGGCTCCCAGTGTGTTTTATCAATATGAATCTGTATTTTAATAATAGAGAACATTTAAGTACAATTAGTAGAATGAGTTACAGTGGTACCTCGGGTTACGAACGCCCCCCCTTATGAAATTTTCGCAATACGATCAGCTCTGGACCCAAAAATTTACCTCACCGTGCGACCTCCGCCCCGCACTATGAACTGGATCCGCGGCCATTTGCCCTGCTGCCACATGGTTGCGGCTTCCTGTGGGCGAGATCGCGGTAGCAAGGAGGCGTTCGGTGAGGCTTGTGGTGTGTTTTGTGGTGTTTGGAAGGTTTTTGGTGTGCTTGTCAGCATGGCTCCAAAGAAAGTGCAGAGCCATATGTATTTACATTGAACCTTATGGGGAAATTTGCCTCGCAGTGCGACCAAGTCGAGTTGCGATCAGAGTCACGGAACGGATTAAATTCATAACCCAAGGTACCACTGTATTTTAACGAATGTGGCCAGATGCCACTGTGATTTTATAAATGAATTGTGCTGTACAGAATGAGATATGTCATTTAGATCCAGGCAGAAATGGATTGCCTTCTTTCTTCAAGACACAACACAAATTCCTAAAACCAGGCTTACAAAAGGCCAAGCCAAACATGATGCCAAATTAACTGATGGACTGTGGTTTTCAATATGACTATTATTTATTATTTAAAAATAACAACATCTGCCTATGTTGCTTAGGGAAACAGAATTTAATATTTTTCCATATGTTGTAACCTTACTGAAACACTTTATCCTCTCATGGCATAGTTAACTAATGTTTTATATCTGGCTCTTAGAAGGGAAAAAATGAATTAACCATCCTTCTCTGTCAGCTATGGCTGAAAGGTGTAACATACTGTATTTCAACTGATTCTAGTGAAAAATCTAAGAATAGCTATTAAACAATTCTAAACAAGTATGTCAAAGCAATCTTTTATTCCCATTTTACACAAAAAGCTACTGAGAATGCATGAATATATTCACTCCTATGGAGAAACTTAATGGAAACTCAGCTATACTGAAGGGGACCCTATTATATTATAACAAGCACTTTGTCGCTATTACTTAGTTCACACGTTCCCTTTTCCCTGGTTAATTTAATTAACTTCTCAGAAGTGTGAGGCAGTTGTCTCAGGCAGCAAATACTGAGTTACAGGAAGTAGTTCCAAGATGTTGGATTTCATGGCTGTGTGTAGCCATGTGTCTATACTTGCTATTAGAGGCAGACAGCTTGGTGCTTGTAGAAAGGTTTTTTAAAAATAATAATAATAATTTTATTAAAGTTTACAAATGCAAAGATAAAAAACTAATACAAGCTAAGAAGAATAGAAAAAAGAAAAAAAGAAAAAAGAAAAGGTGCAGAGAAAAAATAATAATAATAAAGGAAAAAAGTAAGAAAAATATATATATATAAAAGAATGGCTTCCCCTCCCTCCAGACTAGTATAAACAATTTCAGTAACTTAACACCTTCGCTAATATTTCAATTTAAAAAACTCTTCTTCCCATATCTCCCCATCCCTTATCAATAAACAAATCATAAAAACTCATCATTCAGTCCAAATCAGCAAAAGTCCATTAAGAGCTACCAGAAATATATATATTATTTATTTAATTAAATAAATCTATTTTATACTCCAACTTATCACTTTCTTTAAAAAATAAACCAAAAGAAATCTCTCCCTGTATATTATCTGTTATCAATAAACAAATCTTTAAAGCCATGTCATTCAGGAATAACTGAAGAAAAGTTCCATTAAGAGTTTCCAGAACCAACATAATATATATTTTAACCCTAATCAAATAAATTCACTTTATATTCCTTCCATTTACTTTTTAAAAGATTGATCTTTAATCCCTTCAAATAATGCTGAAAAATTGATTTATCATTTTCTCTTTATCTCCTCTCAGAAACTCCTTCACTAGTTTAACACATCTCTTTTGTAAATCCAAGATCAGAAAGCTATCCAAGTCACCCTTATTTATTATTTGTATGTCCCCTTTAATTGTTAAGACATCAGCCAGTTTCATTTGTAAATCCAATATGGCATCCCAAGCTCTATTTTGTCCAGCAAAATCTGTTCCTCTTCTGTAGCCTCTGTTAAATTCATTTTTATAATGGCAGACAATCTTAAGAGTAATTTCTAGGTATATTGTTCCCAAATATCCTTGATTTCTTCTATAGTCAAATAGTACTGCTCCATTGTAATAATGGGTCTCTTCTCCTGCAATTATAATTATCTGGGAACGGTTTGATCCTGTGGTTCCTGAGGAAGTGGGCAGGATCCTCCGGACTGTGAGGGCCACCACTTGTCATATGGACCCATGCCCCTCCTGGCTTGTGAAAGCAGCTCGGGAGGTGACATGTGGTTGGATCCAGGTGATGGGTAATGCATCCTTGCAGGAGGGAGTGTTTCCGGTGCCCTTTAAAGAGGCGTTGGTGCACCCCCTCCTCAAGAAGCCCTCCCTGGATCCTACTGTACTGGACAACTTTCGTCCAGTCTCCCACCTCCCCTTTTTGGGGAAGGTGGTTGAGAAAGTGGTGGCTTCGCAGTTCCAAAGGGTCCTGGAGGAAAGGGATTATCTGGACCCCTATCAGTCAGGTTTCAGGCCCGGCTATGGAACGGAAACGGCATTGGTCGCACTTATGGATGATCTCTGGCGGGAGCAGGATGGTGGAAGTATGACCATCCTTGCTCTCCTTGATCTCTCAGTGGCGTTCGATACCATTGACCACGGTATCCTATTGGGACGGTTCAGGGATCTGGGGGTGGGTGGCACGGTTTTGTGCTGGTTCACCTCCTTTCTCCGGGGCCGATCCCAATCGGTGGTGATAGGGAGCGAGAGGTCCCATCCTCGGCCCCTCCATTGTGGGGTGCCACAGGGTTCAGTTCTCTCTCCGCTCCTTTTCAACAGCTATATGAAACCTCTGGGTGAGATCATCCGCCATCATGGGATGAGGTATCATCAGTATGCTGATGATACTCAACTATATATCTCCATCCCTGGTGAGGTAAGTGATGCCGTGACCGCCCTTTCACGGTGCCTGGAGGCTGTGAGGGTCTGGATGGGGAACAACAGGCTCTGGCTGAACCCTGGCAAGACGGAGTGGCTGTGGGTTAATGGCTCCTCTGTATCTGAGACGTTGTCATTGTTGGTTCTGGATGGGGTGGCGCTGCCCCAGACAGACCCAGTGAATAATTTGGGGGTCCTCCTGGACTCATGGCTCCTGCTTGAAGGGCAGGTGGCAGCTGTGGCCAGGAGGGCTTTTGCACAGCTTCGGGTTGTGCACCAGTTACACCCTTTCCTGGATCGGGATGCCCTGCGTACAGTCACTCATGCCCTTGTTATCTCCCAGATAGACTACTGCAATACGTTCTACATGGGGCTACCCTTGAAGAGTATCCGGAAGCTTCAGCTGGTCCAGAATGCGGCCGCGTGAGCAATTTTTGGGGCCTGAAGAAGGACCCATATAACACCTTTGCTCCGCGAGCTGCATTGGGTACCGGTTTGCTTCTGGGTCCAATTCAAGGTGTTGGTTATCATCTTTAAAGCCCTACATGGCATGGGGCCAGGTTACCTGAAGGACCGCCTCGCCCCCACAATTTCAACCCGTCCCACCCGATCTCACAGAGAGGACATGCTCTGGATCCCCGCGGTAAAAGAACTTTGACTTGCGGGGTCCAGAAGGCGGGCCTTCTCTGCTGTAGCCCCCGCCCTTTGGAACATCTTGCCCCCGGGGGTGAGACAGGCCCCCTCACTCCAGGCCTTTCGGAGGGATTTGAAGACCTGGCTCTGCCATCTGGCCTGGGGCAGGGAGGGAGGATACCAGAAATGGGGTTGGCTGGCCCTTTATTGGCCTGGTGTGGCCCTACTGGCCTATTGGAGTTTTTAGCATTTTATCTCTATCCTATTTTTGTAAATTTCTAGTTTTTATAACTTTTATAATTTTTAAACCTTTTATAACTTAATTATGTATTTCGATTTTAGTGGTTGTAAGCCGCCCAGAGTCCCCCGTTGTAGGGGAGATGGGTGGGGACAAATCAAATAAATAAATAAATAAATAAATAAATAAATAAAATCATCTTTACTTCTTTCTGGGTCCCTCTTGTTAAACTTCAAAGTCCCCTCTTATCATGTTTATTTTCCAATCAACAAAATTTTCCCATGGGAGGATTTCTTACAGTTAATTTCAAAATTTATATATATATTTTTATAAAATTTTGAACAACCCACAGGAAATATTCTTTCAAGTCCATCTGGCCTTTAACTTTCCAAAATCAACATACTGGTCCACCTTTTGGTGTTTTTCAAAAGCTAAAAAATAAAAAAAATCTTTTTAATCCTTAAACTTTCATTAAACGTATTTCATCAAGGATAGAAGGAAACTCTCCTGGCCTAAAGAAACTTGTCCTTCTGAAAGTTCTTAACATCCAAAAAGTCAATTACAAGTAATTTCCTAAAGTGATTAAGAGAGAAAGTGGGAGAACCCAGCATCCACTTGAAGGCACCAAACTGTTTTTTAGGCAAGATAATTTCCCCCCTGGTTCCCAGAGCTCTGAAACCCGCCAGAGACTGTTATTTTATGATCTCTTCATGGGGAGCCTCTGTATGGAGCAAACTGGTGGGTGATCCTAGTCCTCTTCTTGATCCAGACAGGAGTTTTGAGGAGCCGATCCATTCACTGACTCCTCTTTCCACTGTAGCTGTTGTCTCCGCTTTCTGTGGAGGTGTCTTCAATCCATCATTGTTTCCCCAGAAGTCACAAAGCAGTGCTTGTAGAAGTTTTGTAGTACAACTTTCACTATTCTTTGTCATTGGTCATGGAGACTGGAGCTGATGGAAATTGGAGTACAAATCTTCCATGAGACATCAAATTGTCTAACTCTCAGGTTTGATGTACAGAGATAAGATTCACCATCCAGTCCAGTGATGTTTTCTGTTTAAGACACCACCTTTTCCTTCCTTCAGGCAAAAATATTTTTTAGGTTGGGTCTGAGAATTCTAGACAACAGGAATGAAAACAAAGGTTAATACATGTCAGTACTACCTTGCAGCTTTCCTATACAGCCCTGCTTAAATGATTAGAGTTTTCTGTAAGCTGTACTCCTCAGTACATTCTACCTGATGCTCGCAGATATATTTTAATTAAATAAAATTTAAATAATAAAAAGTATTGTTAAAAAGATAATAATTCTGCTTTTCAAAATAGTTCTGACTGAAAAGCTCCCTTTAATTCTTGGCTATATTATTGTTATTGTTGTTATCATCCTGAATCAATCCACTGAAAGGTTTTGGGCTGTATTTGACCATGCAGAGAGTAACTGGTCCAAGGTTAACCAGCCTGCTTCTGTGTCTAGTCCTTCTCTCTGCTCCTAGTCCAGCACCTTAATAACCACACCAATTCCATCTATGCATGTGAACATTTAGAAAGACATTTAGAAAGAGGGCTGTCTGCTTTTTTTCACATCATTTATAATGTTCTAGCAACATTCAAGAATTTATATACTAGGATTTCATTTTAAATTATAAACTACAACTATCCATCAGAACATAACCATTATGATAGCCTGTGTCACTGCATAATTTTTGCCCAAGATGGTGAAGAGAAAGCAACAAGCCTCTTTGCATCCATTATACAATTCTTCACTTCTTAAGAGTCACTCAAAAAGCATATTCAAATCCGCAGTTCCTTAATGGCTGATGAAGTGAATACTAATTCATTTTTTATCTCTGGTTTTATTTCCCCTTCAAATCTTAGGTTTTACATTTTTCACATCTATGGCCAAAGCTGAATATAGGACAGAGGTATTTTTTAAATTAAAATAATTTTTAAATGTATTGTACAATATTTACATACCATCCAGCTCATTTGGGTCAATGTATAATAAAATTAAAAATACAGAAATCAATAATTTCATACCAACTCAGCAATAAATATGAACACCAGATTTCACTTGGAGAAGAGAGACACTGGAATATTTTGGAACCTGGCATGTAGGGCTATATAGGTCAAATACAGCACCTTGAAGTAGACTCAGACACCTATTGGTAACCAATGAAGCAAACCATGGGCTTCCACAGGGTGGGAAAGGGGAGAGGGCATGAGAAAACATACATTGCAGTGTTGCAATGCAATCTGTACCCTCATACATGTATGAGTATGATGTCATATACAAGTACAAAAGAGCAGAGCTTGCATCATGATGTCACAATGCATGTTTTGTCCAACTAGCATCAGACTCATTAAGTTTCTGTTATCCTCTAATCTTAGCTCAGCAAACCCTGAATAACTGAAAACTGATACTTTCTTATAGTTATAGCTTCAGGTGCTGATATAAGATATGTATAACTGATTGTTTTTCAGAGTAGTTTATTTTATTTATATATTCATTATATTTCTATACTCATTATATTCATATTCATTCATTTCAATTCCCATGATTACTTCAAGGCAAATAAACATTGTAAAAAAATTATAAAGAGCTAACCATATTGCTCATCAAGATTATTTCTCCTGATTTTTTTTTTCAATAGTTCCCATTCAATTTGATAGGTAAACTTTATGGTTAGATTTCTGATCCCAGAATTTTAGATAGATAGATAGATATAGATATATAGATATAGATATAGATGATATAGATATAGATATAGATATAGATATAGATATAGATATAGATATAGATATATAGATATATAGATATATAGATATATAGATATATAGATATAGATATCTTGAAATTCTCATTGATGGGAGTTTTTGTGCTTACAGTACCTGAATTATAATCTGCATCAATGACCTTTTAATTATTGTTTGTTTGTTTTTACTATGTACTACAGTCCCTTCATAAGACTACAATCTCCCTAATTTTCCACACATCAACAAAATACCCCAGAAAGAAATCATAAAGGAATCACACTGTGGGTCTTCTTCAGATAAGGTAGCAAGAACAACCAGTGAATATTCAGTTAAAGTAAATATAGCACCAAGCTCTCTGCTAACTTGCAGCTATAACTTAAGTTGGTTCTATCAAAGAAAACTATAAAACATGCTGAATCTCAGGTAGAAAAATAAACCTCTTTCACTTCCAGAAAGTAGGACAGATTTCCACATGGTGAAGTTTAATAAATATATAGACAAATCAGAATGAACATACAACATATGCTCTGAAGCTGATTTACAAATGCCAGTTGACTGATGATATGGATGCGAGTTTTAAATCACCCACAAGAGTAAGGTAATAAATGGATAGCAATTCACAGTGGTTTGAAAAGTCAAATAATTAGATTAAAATAAACATGAAGAAATACTTGTGTAATGACAGCTCTATATTATATCATAATAGGTTTTACCGGCCAAGTGGCTTCATGGCTTGAAAGCTTTCTCTAAAATCTAATTTAAAAATGTCCTTCCCTTCGGTAAATCAGAATTTTTGCTGATCACAGATGTTCCTCAATTGATCCTGTAATAACATTTTCCATTTGTAATAACATTTTCCATTTTTGCTAGAACATCACATTATTGACTCATGTTTAGCTTGTCATCCATTCTAATTCCCCATTCTCTGCAACAATCCTATAGTCTAGCAGATTAATTATCCTGAAAGTATTTTTTAGTAAATGCAGTTTGCTTCACATTTCTAATTAATCTTAATGGAAGTTGCTTGCTGGAGGCACAATATTAGCTCTTTAATATTAATTCAGAATGCCATTTCTGTCAATATATTTTGTCCAAAGCTTTTAAATAAGTAACACAGAGTGCATTATTAACATTTGGTTATATTCTTCAATGGTATTTGCAAAGGATTCTTTGTAATCAGCCTTTTTTTTTCAATAAGAAATAAGTATTAACACATGCTCAAAGAATCACATGACACAAACATCTCATTTAATACATTTCTCTTTGAAGTTTGCACTCAACCCCTGGGATCTAGAAGCTTATTTTCCCCAAGAAATGATTGATTTGCTCTTGACTTTATGAGAAATCCTGTGACTCTGGGGGCTATTCTGTTGACAGTTAATGTGGCACTGGATGGATTAAAATAAAGTATGATTGTGTTTCTTTCTTTAACCTCTGAGAAGCAGACATACTGAATTTTTTTCTTCCCAGAAAACTGATAGAATTTAATACCTAACTTAAATACTTAAAAATTATTAAGTATAATTCCATGTGAAACTTAGTAATGATTGACATAGTTTATGGTTTGATAAGATTAAAAAAAATCTCCAGAGATAATCACTCGTAATGAATCATTTATTATGTATATTTCTTAATTCTAACAGGGTTAAGGATGACTGAGCATGAAAGCCAGGGCAGAGCTTTCAACATCCCATAAATACTTCTTGTAGATATTTGTATGTGTCCCAATCAATTAACATAAAGGGAAAAATAGAAAGAAATCAAGGACATATTGCTCATAAGTTAACTATTCACTGAAAGGATTTTCCAGTTGCATATCAGATACGCAGAGAAAGCTGTCTTCGAAAGAAGGGGGAAAATGATGGGAAAGTCATTGTCAATATGCAGAGTTCCAAGTGAAACATTGCATATGAAGGAGCATCTGGCTGGCCCTAAATACCTCTTTTCTTAAAATGTTCATGGTTCTCCTTAGAAAATATTATTTACTTCACCTATACTCACCTGATTCAGACTACCCTTTCTTTTTGTACCATATATGAGCCTGTATTAATCCATATAAATACTAGTAGTGATTGGTATTGAGAAAGAACAGGCTTTCTAATCACTTACTCACCCTTCCCCAAAATGGGCTCATTGAACTCAAGTACTGGATGCTTCTTGAAAGACCTATGAAGTCTACCACAAACATGGGGAATTTCTCCATTTCACCAAATTCTCCTTAAGAAAACCATGTTCTTCCCCCAAACATATCATCCCATCCATTTTCTTTAGCAGATAATCCCCTCCCTCAGGTTGATCCCCCCAACCAGCTTCCTCCCAGAAAAAGGGAAATACCCTCAGATATTTTTTTCTCCCCTTACAAGGCTTAAAATAGCTGGCAACAGTAGAGGTTGTTTTAAATTCTAATTGCCCTAAGGTCTATTCCAGGAAGGGAGGGAGGGAAGGAGGGGGAGAGGAAGGAGAAGGAGAAGGAGAAGGAGAAGGAGAAGGAGAAGGAGAAGGAGAAGGAGAAGGAGAAGGAGAAGGAGAAGGAATGTTTCTTTTTTGAATATGGAAGAGAATCCAGTTATCTGTTATCCTTAAAACAGAATGAAGACCGTCTGAAACCTTAACCTTCAAGACCAGTTTCTTCTTGATTAATATTTTCCTACGTTTCTGGCATCCTGATAAATCAGCCTCTAATTATACTTATGATTGATATAATATTTATGTATCTTTATTTAATATGCTTTACTGTTCTTTCCCTAACTATTTCATACTGTGCAGGCCTTAGAACTGGAATTGTCTCTTTTCAATGCCTATAGTGCCACAGTAATTGTGACAATAAATAGTATCTCGACTAACATTATTGTTCTTCTTAGCTCTTAGGAAGAAGCCATCTGAGTTCTGTTAAACTCGACACAAACAAAATACAAATTGGATCTTTCATCTATGAATGCAATATTTTGCATTAATCCTTTGTGTGACATCTTTTTTCCCCAAATCTGGCAGGCATACAATAAATGAATGCTTCTGAATGGCAGGCATTATATACAACATGCAAGATTGCACAGTCCTTGCTTTCATAAAACACTGCATTCTTGTTGTAGAGTCTCTGGAGGCTTATAAAAAAATGTCCTGATGTCCTTGGTGCTAGAAATTGAAAATACCACATTTTGAAGCACACATTTTGCTCCATTTTGGCTAGCACAGCTTTAGAAGTGACCCTGCCAGTGTTGTTGGGGTATGGTTTCTATGTGTCTATTGATGGCTGATATGTCTGAATGCCACGCGTGGTTCCAACAGAAGAGAATATACGTAGGTCAGGGTTGGTCTTGAGGCTCTCTGAGCTTGGTTGTTGCTTGCAGATGTTTCATTACCCAACTAGGTAACATTATTAGTGCTAGCGATGAATGTAATTCATTGGATAATGAAATTGTAATTCATCAGGTAATGTAATTCATCAGGTAATGAATTTCTTTTGGCCATGGGTTAAGTGCTATTCCTGCACAAAACATGCTAATCCATATCTTGATGTTTTATTTGTGCTGTGTTTGTGATGGGTTGGTTCTCCCTCTCTTCCAGGTTCTCAAGCCCTGGGGGAAAGCTAGCAATGGGGAAAGGGGAAGCTTCTGGTACACTCTGCTAGTGCCTACAAAGGATTTTTCTACACTTAAATGTCACCTCTCAATTCTTATACATAGTTGATTTCTCTCTTCCTCCTTGGTTCCTTAATATCATTTATTTTGTTTGAAAAGTAAAAGGTTTAAATACCTTTACCACACCAAACACTAAGGAGTATTATCTGTTCCTACAGAGGCAAACAGAGATAACATTGGTGAAAGTATGCAAGAACTGTAAGTAGATAAGAGAAACAATAGATGCTATCTCAATCCTGGGAAAGGAGGGAAAGAAATTCAGAATAACCTTGACTTGACTCTGTTTGGAAATCACAGAAGCTTTCAATATTCTGTTATTATGCCCTACAATAATAGAGTTCCAGTACTGTTATCAATGTCTGTTACCTGACTTATCCTACCTTGAATGTCTAACAGTTTCCAAGGAAAAGTGAAGAATGCCTGTTTGTTTGTTTAAAATCCAGTGTTATTTACTCATTGTTGCTGCCTTCATATATTTATTTGCTCAGCCCAAGCCAAAATGGTCATGGACAACAGTGCTGAGCAATCAGAGGCCTACACTAACCTAAAGCAATCAATAGAAAGTTCCTGAATCTGTTATTATCACCATCATAGATCATTTGTAGGGCAAATTTTTGGGTCAGGAGAAGATTAGAAGCATTTAAAAACTGGAAGAGATAAAAACAAATGTAAACTGCCTCCAAGGTAGTCTGAAGAAAAAAGCAAAAGCAGAATTATGAAGATACGTCCTTTATGAATAGTTAACAAGATATCTTCATGCCAGTGCCATGGTTAGAGGAATATGAAGATGTTCTGGAAAAGGTTCTGCATGTTTATTGTCAAACAAATATTAGAACTTACAGAATAGCTTATTCCTACATAAATGTACATTGCACTACTGGGTAAAAGACTCACCCATTGGGGGAGATGGGCAGCATACAAATGTAATACATACATACATACATACATACATACCTTTGGAACATTATAGAGAGACAATTACATCTACCCTACAGCAGGGAATTGTTGCCAAACATATTTAAATTCTAATGAAACTATATGATAAAATACATTTAAACTTTACAACATACTGACAATGCTTAATATTTCAGTATTTTAGATAAAAATGCAACGTATTAATTAATTCTTCCTTATAGTCTATTTAAGTGTGAGCCTTGAGTGTTATACAGACATAAATGTTGAGTATCAGTTCAATTTTAACTAAAATAAATAGATAAAACTATTTGCTCCAGATCCCCACAAGGCTGATATAGTAACTTTTAAAGAAAATTTAATTGAGGCAAGCCATATTAATGATTTTTAATGATTGTTTCATTTTTTTGAATTTTTCTTTCACATGTTTAGGAAATTACTTTTCCTACCCTATTTTTCTTCTCACTTCAGATATTTTCAGAGTGACACAAAAATCTTCAGATACGTGACTGTATTTTTTCCCCCAAATAATGCTATTTTTCTTAGTGATACTGTCTAATTTATTTTGAGATGTTCTTATCTTAGTGAGTGTAATAGTATAAAAGTGCAGAATCTTATCTGACTGATGAGAGCTGAATTGGAGATTCCATAATGTCATTTCATGAAATGGCTTATTAGCACTCTGTTCTTTGTACAGCCTTCCACGTTGAAAAGAAATCACCCACATATAACCAAAGCAGACACCATAAAAAAGCACCAATGCCAATAAAAAGTTTACTACCTGTTCAGTAGTTGTTCTTACACTGTTCATTTCGCATACAGTACAAAGTGCTCCTTTTCTCATTCAGTGATGTAACTACGCAATCGTTGAGAATCAGGCTGATAGATTTATTATATTCAACCAATCAGATGATTCTTGACAGCTTATGGTATATATAAAACAAAAATTGAAACATCCACAGTCAAATTAAAAACCAATCCCAATCTCAGTCACAAGAACATCATAAAAATCTCCGCACACATCCACAAAAAACAAAATATAAAAAGAAAGAAAGAAAAAAATGTGGAAACATGAAAACAAGATGGCCTCAAATATAAACTGAAGAAAAGGTATTCTGAAACAATTCAGTTTTTAGTTTCTGTCTGGATATTCTAACAAATTGGGATGACACTGGTTGGAGTTAATCAATATTTATATTGATTAGCTCCAATCTTTTCTCTTGTAGCACCTGCCATCTGGAATATGGTACCCCCCAAGGTCTGGCTAGCATTTTGGAAAGTCTTAAAAACATGCATGTTTTCCCAGCTTGGTGGGGGGGGGGGCGGGTTGGAGGTGAAAGGGGCCTGGAGTCTGGAGAGATTTCTGTCTTTGAGGTGGAAGCTAATAAACGCAACAGAACTATATCTGTACTGTCTCATGGAGTTCTCTGACATCAGTCTCTCCAGACTGAATCTAAACTTCCCAAGCCAGCCAGCCAAACACCGTGAATTCCTTAGGGTGGTACCAGTCTCATCTTCTTAACCTTCCCACGCTCCTGTTGGGGGCTAACGGAATGCTTATCTCCCCGAGCACGGCCTTCATCAAACCATTCCATCACAGCAACACTCCCAACTGATCCCTAGAGCCCAACTTAATAAACCAGCAATCTATGGGGCAGCACCCCTGAAGGCCATAAGAGACTCCCAGATGACAATCACCACACCCCCACCCCTATCCTAGAGTCTTGGCTGATGCCATACTCTAAATCCAGCTGGGCGCATTTCTAAGAGGGAGACCCCACTGCTTCCGGATCCTATCAGGTCTTGGTAATATATGCCAGGTATTTACATCTTGACTACTGTAAATATCTTATGTGGATAATATTTTAATCATATTATTTCATTAAAAAAAAATTAAAGTGTGGGCAGGTCTACTACATTAAGTTACATGCATATGAATTAAGCCAGTAGATGTGCACATGTTAACTAATGCAAAGCTAAACAGAGCATTATTTCTATTTACAGTGTATGACTTATGTACACTAATCCAATGAGGCATTTTGTGAGATAATTAAAATGGAAAGTCAGACACAAAAGAGGTGACAAAGTTCTACATAGCAAAGTGTTGATAACTGAATGCATGCAAACAAGCATGAATACATGGAAACATTAACTGAATTCCTTCAAACATCATTCAGTTAGTCAGGTCTTTCACGGCTGGAAGACCTACATGAGATGCAAGGAAAAGAGAGTTATAGTTCCATAAAGTGACCATTAACATTCTGTGCTGAAGTTTTTAATAATTATCTAGACATGCTACTAAAAGAAACTGGGTTTAAAAAAGACAAGAGGGGAAGACCAGACCTTTTGAGAATACAGTCATTAAAAGTATCTAATTTAGTTTGTGAGTTGTTTTATGAGAATGCTGCAGTGTGGTATTTTATATTTAATTGTATATACCTGTGTGTGATTTAACATATGCAGCCTTGAATTCTGAAGCAGAACAAAAGCAAATAGATATTATAAATAACAATAATATGCTAATGAGAAACATTTTTAAAAGGTTCCAGTGTCATATGGAATTCAGGTAGTTACAGTTGTTTCGTAGCCTCATTTTATGTCTGAACTGCAGCAACTGGAGAGCAATATAATATTTCCTAGGTACAAACAGTTGTTTTATAGAGTGGATGTCACTGAAATCAAAGTGTAGCTATGCCGAGAGTTTTACCGAAGAAGAACAAAAGTGCTATCCTCTGAACTTTAAAGAAGGAAGAGGGCATTCATATGTGACCAGGAAGTTCTATTTTCTGGCCATTTGGGAACTTTTGGATAACTTGGTATACCTAAAATGCAATTTTTTCCATAGTCAGAGATATAGCAGCTGTGAATATTTTTATTTGTAAGAAAATCTGTTTATATTTATTTTTCCTTTTCAGTTATTACCTTCCCCTGTGTGATATGATTTTACTTTTATGTTATTTCAGGCATAAAGTATACATCCTATATATTTCTCCACATGTATCCTTTCCAGTTATCTCATTAATGACTATACTTACTGGGAAAAGCTGCTTAGAGACAGAAAAAATGTGTACTTTGGCTGGAAGGACAAGAAAATGCTATGCTTCAGAGAATTAGTCTAAGACTTGAGAGAGTATGCATTGCTATGTGTAAGGTGTGTATTCAAGGGCTTGGGATTTTAACTGGCTGCTGGTCATTCTGGCTTAGAATCCTGGCTAGGAATTGGGGAGTTGCAATCCTATGGATCTGGCCAATGCCATGGTTGAAGAATCTGGGGGGGCGGGGGTTGTTTTTGGGTTTGTTTGTTTTTTGTGCCTTCAAGTCAGTTTTTGACTCCTGGCGATTGCCTGGACTAGTCCCTGTAGTTTTCCTGGCAAGGTTTTTCAGAAGTGGTTTGCCATGGCCTCCTTCCTAGGGCTGAGAGAGTGACTGGCCCAAGATCACCCAGTTGGCTTCATGCCTAAGGCGGGACAAGAACTCACAGTCCCCCAGTTTCTAGCCTGATGCCTTAAGCACTACACCAAACTGGCTCTTTAATCTAGATTAATATTTCCCAAACTTGAAACTTCCAGATATGTGGATTCCCTACCCAGATTTTTCAGTATGGACTTTGCAAGTTGGGAAATTCTGATAGTCGAAGTCGACCCATCAGGAGGGCCCCCAGGCTGAAAAACACTTTAGATCTTAAGAGAATCTTCTGCCTTTTCTATCACAACATTATAATTCTGAAACCTGAGGGGCAATAAGAGTCAGTCAACTGTGTCTATTTATTAGCTTTGTATCCTGCCTTTTGTACAGGAGTTTAAGGTGGCATACCTAGCTTTCCCTTCTTCTAATTTTTCTCCACAACAGCTACCCTGAGAGAATGTGTATTTAGGACAGAGTAACAGGTTATATTTTCAGATGGAAAGTTTCTATGGCTGGGCTTGTAAAGATTTTGACATCTGCTGTGGAAAATAAAAAGACACACATACACACACATCCCAAAAAAAGGAGGGGGGCAGAAGTAGGCTTTTAAGAGGAAGAAGTCACCCATGATCAATGCAGGATGACTACATATTAAAATTGTCATCTGGAAGCACACGCACACACGTAGAGAGAAGGATGAGGAGAGTTTTACATTTCTACTTGAATAAATCAAATAGTTATTTGGCTGCAGGGTCCTATTAATGTTTAAATTATTCGGCATCACTTTAGATTCAAATATATTTATTTAATTGCCATCATGGCAAATAAATAGCTTTGAGAGAATTTCTTCCTCCGTCTTCGTTGTGCACAAAAGCTACCTTTAAAATTTATGGGACTCCCCTGAGCTTTCCCTGGAAGTGTTCCATGCTGGGATAGATTGCATATGCACTATAAATGAGTAACCCACACATTCAAATGTACACACATACATATGCCTGTATTTGTTAGCTTCTGTGACTGTGGCATGTTAAGATACTGAAACCTATCACATATTACTAAAACAGAAGCAAGAGAAATGAGAATGAATGACTAGTATTCATTTACAGTTTTTAGGACACTCAAATTAAAGTTACTCATACCTTGATTTAGTCTTTGTTTCTAGTAGAAAGCTAGGGTGAAATAAATTACCAGGTGGGCATATGCAATGACCGCCATTGCTCTAGCACTGTTTCATTTTCTCAGTGAAGGAACAACTCTAGGGTTTAATAGTTCTGCTAAAGTGAAGCATGAAAGAGTGGAGGGGGAACCACGGAGAAAGGAAGTAAAAGCCAGAACAGATTAGAACTGAAAATGAAAAATATTCTGAAAAACTAACCCACGTAAATCCTAGCAATACTAATTCACAAAGGTATCTTATTCTTGCATTTTTCTTCAGTATAGCACTGTGGAAAATTTTAAACTTTAATGTGGAGTCCTTGGTGTTCTCTGAGCTTGGTGTTCTCTGAGCTTGGTTGCGTTTGCTGGCTGCATTCCATTCCATTCTAGCACTGAAGATGTTATCTAGCTGGGTAATGAAACGTTTGCAAGAAAACAACCAAGCTCAGAGAACTCTAAGGACTTCACAGTTCAACCCTGAACTACACTTATTCTCTTCTATTGAAACTTTAATGCCTTTTTGTGATGAAAATTCAGGACTTGGTATTTTTTTAATGTGATATTTGAATTTAAACAAGAATATAAATGGCTTATTTTGTCATTGATTAGTGGTTGCATTCTGTCATGAATCTACTCCAGCCACACTCTCCATTTCTAGTATTGTCATAAAAAGACACCTGCTAGCATTGTGAAACTTATAAGCTTTCCCTTTTAAAAGCAAATCCGTAATTTTCCTATATTATATGTCATTTATATGAATGTTTTGTTTTTTAAGGTATTCTGTTCTTGCCTTTTTTAAATAGAAGTGTGCTACTCCAGTGTTGGTATGGCCTTGCTGGACGTGTCCTCAGATGAAAAGGATGGAGAGGAAGTAGAGTTAGGAGCATCTAGGGACAATAGTCTTGGCATGGGTGATTCCAGCAGTGGTGAAACCAATGACTTCACCCTGGTTGAGCAGACTCAGCAACAAAGAGCAGAAGTCCATAGATCTGACAAACAAATCAATAGAAGAGCCAATGCTGATATTGGGTGGAAGCTTAGCATGGCTAATTTATTGACCTCACTTCCTGGGAGCAGATGCTTAGAACAACTTTTCAAGCTTCAGCTAATTGTGTTTACTTTACTATATCATGATTAGAACTCTGCATTCCCCTTTATTTTGTTTTGTATCTTTTCCCTTGGATCTGTTGCTTATTTCTTGGATTTCTGGTCTTGACCTTAAGCCTGTTGACTATGTTTACTGTTGCCATCTTAAGATATTGGTAAAAAGGACTTTTCTTCTAAAAATTCTGCCTGAGTATTGCCTATGACTGGACTGTGGCAGGCATCCAGCTTGCTATCTTGTAGACTAACAGCCAGCAGTGCCAGCAACCCCCCCTCCCCCCAAAGTTTCTTAATGCTGAAAATTACATTAAATAAATTAGCATCTTATCCCAGGTGTATAAACATTGTGAGTGTATAAGCTTCCTTAATCTCCAGGAAATTATATCCATGTAAGTATCCACAGGGTTACAGCTTGAATGTTCCATTACTGCAGCTTCAGAATGTGATTTGAGGGAGAGTTGGCCAGGCTGCCTTATCATACCAGTTCCTGTTTTGCCTGTATGGCATTTCCAAGATTAGAAATACTAACACTGCACACAACCTTGTGTGTGCATGTTACTTAGACATTATTCTTACTGTATAAGAAGGCTTAGTCCTGTGCCAAAAACGAATAAGGCTGTAACCTGTAGAAAATAATCTGTCAAAGACAGTATGGGAAGCCTCCAGAGAAACTGCCAAAGGAAGGGAGTGGAAAAAATGAAGGTGCTATGGCAACCACTGAGTTTTAAATGGAAAGCTAGAAGAAGATGGAGGCATTTAAAGGAACCTGTGAAAAAGGCTGTTAGTTAGCAGCAGGCACTTAGATGATGACTAGGTAGAGAGACAGGACCTTAAATTTAGATCACACAAAGTAAAGGATACTTCATAAGACATATTTGCACAAGTTAATCCATTGTTAACTGACTCTAATTATCTGGATTTGCCCAATACAGTGTGAACTATAATCACGTGGACTGGGATCATGAGCATGCCAGCCACTGTTACCAAATATTTCTGCAGAATACAGAGGCATTTGAAAGAGGTTAATTGTGAAATAACCACGCAATAGGAAGGTTTATTTAAATAGCAATAACACTTAAAAAATCTATCCCTGTGATGGCAAATATGATACAATGAAAAAAGGTGAGGCCACCACAAATATGTATTGAGTCCATATCACCTTATGGATTCTTTAAGGCGAGTTAAAGATGAAGCCTTTAAGTGGATATTATGCAATGTCAGATTACAATTAACATGACAGGTTTGTAAAGCTGAAATTTTTGGATTAGGGAAATGGAGCAGAAGGAGCTTAACATTTCCATAACACTCCCTATTCTTCATGGTCAAATCTGCCATTAAGAGAGAACATAAAATATACAGAGACACATTAATTGGATAAGAGTTTTGAAGTGAATTGTTAAAAGAGGGTGAGTTTTTATCTAGATTGCAGCATGAGCAAAGGACTAACCCATCTTTTGGCAAGATTCTGCTTCACGTCTGATCAATCTCACCCACCCTATTGCTGCTAATAAAATGTTATGAACTGATCATATGCACATACAATAAATGACACATCAGATGGAACTCACTTATATGTGTCCCTACTTGTATGATTCTTACCACTATAAGAGAACATTTAAAGTTTTCCATATCTAAAGTCTTCTATGAGTGCATATTAATATTATTTTAAGGTTAGCAATCTGTACATCAGGGATGTACTGGGTTTTCCCAGCCAACAGCTTCACTGGCATACATCAGAAGCTGTGTTCAAAAAGCAGTACTATGGGGATCTAGCATAAAAATTAAATCTGAATTTCATTTACATTTACATTTAACCAGGTTTGCTTATAGTTAATAGAACTACTACTTATGTATTTAATAGGACTCTGTGTGTCTTTGAAGGCATGCTTTTCTCCTCTGGAAATTCTATTGAAACACTTCTACAAATTGAAGCCACAAAGGGAAGTAGTGCCTTCCCTCTAATCCAGCTAAGAGTAGCTGTATCTTTTCTTATCCAGCAGTAACAAAGTCAGCCATGCACCAAACCCAAGTTAGCAAAGCAAATCAGCCAGCCAAGACAGATTAGCCTTGCCTTGATCTTTCATGCCACATCAGTGTGGAGTGACTGACCTTCAGCGAGAGAAGTACCTTGCTGAGGCATATCATGACTGAATTCGATCACTGAATCATTTCCTGTTTCAGCCAAATTCAAAATGATGATTTGGTAATATGCTCTTGAAGTTTTTCCCAAGCCATAGTTTGTTGAACCATGATTTATTGTATAAATGCCAATTAGCTGGCTCTGCACAATATACAAAACCAAAACCAAACAAGCCACATTAGGGCTTAGTTTGCTATATAAATAAGGCTCTACTTTTGGTATACTATGGTTTGTCAAATTGAATAAAGCATTCAATAACATTGAATAAAGCAGAGAGTAGCTGGATTTGTACAACACAGTAAACCAATGTGATATATAAACTCTGTTCCTCTGTATATCACCTTGATTTATAGAAAGGTGTAAGTGAATTATAATTGCCCTGTTAGTATTGTGCTATTGTATAGACTAGTACATTCAAAGACTTATTACTATAAGTAGTAAGCTACTGCAAGTGATATTTCTTTTATATACAGCGCTGGACAAGACTGATGATTGTTATGAATTTGTCAAGAAAATAAGTAGCATTGTTACTATGTGTTTTTTCAAGAGTTTGTAGTACTAGACTCAGTTCGTGAGTCTCTGAGACTAAAGCTACATATCCTAGTAGTATATACATAGCACAACATATGTATGTGTGAATATTAGAACTCAGTTTTATCTAACAACATGAAGGAATCTGAAATAATTAATGTTCTCTAAGCATTGCCATTTTAATGATGGCAAATATGGCAGTATGTCATTAAAATAGCACTATCCAGTCAAAAACAAGCTAGCAAATTAAGCTTTTGAATTTTATACTTAAACTAAATATTCTTTATATAATAAAAAGAAAATGGTAGTATACAGCTTTAAATAGAAAGTTGCTTTGTTTTGTTTTTAAATGATGTATTTGTTAATCCTTGACCCATGGTCTTTGGATAATGGATATGGAATTTGTTGCTGGAAGGCTAAAGCCACTGAACTAGATCCAGATTTTCACATATAATGGCTGAGTTTGCAAAATGTGCTCAGATGAAACCAAACAAACCACATTATTTCTTAGTGCAATGTGTCCGTATGTCTTCAAACAGTCTCATCAATCCAATCTATTGTATGAGGCTTTGTATGTGATTTAAACATAGTCCATAATAGTTGTGTCTATCAAAATAACACGGAGACACCATAGAAATATTACATTTCCTTAAAATATGTGTCTTCCATATTAACAGCATGCTGTTGCTAATAAAAATGATAATTTAGTAGCTATCATAATATCTCAACAAAATATCTGGATTTTTTAGAATTAGGAATGGTTATAACTACTCTGCTGGACAACATAAGGATTGTAAATATTGTTCACATGTGATTATACTGTATATTTTCTTTTATTGAGGAAAGTTAGGATAGAAATGTGTCAGACAAATAAACAAATAACTGCAAGCTCTTTTATGCAACTTTAAATGAGATTTGATTTAGTGAATTTAACTGATTTGAACTTATGTCCTGATAACTGTCAAGCTTAAATCAGTTCCTGTTATGTATAATAATACACTTCCTGAAATATCCCATGCATTGTTCCTCAAAAGCCTTCTCCTAGTGTCTATAGAAAATAAGGAGAATTCAGAGTGTGCGTAAAATTAAAAGTTAGTAGATTGGGGACTTTCCCCATCATCTTGATTTGTTTAGCCACATGATTTCATTCAAGAAACCACAATGGAGTCACACTGATGCACTTAGCAAGCATTTTTCATGATCAAAAATAATTTTCACTATCATCAAAACTCCATAATATGCTGAGCTCAGGAAATAAGTGCTGCAAACATCTGTGGACCCCACTGATTCCACATGTCAAGGTACCCAGAAAATGTCCAGTGTAATTATATATGTATGGAGAAAAGTAGCTTGGAATGAATGGCTGTAGTAAACTCTAGAGCTTCACATGTGGATCACATGAACAGACAAAATCATCAGGGTTTAAGATCAGGTTATTTGCAGGATAACCTCTTTCCATCAGAAGACTTCCTTTGGATGTATCCTAATTATATACTGTACTATATATGGTAAAAGGCAAAGAGGGAACCTTTTTTTGGTCTTGATAGTATTTCAGTTATGGAAACTGTCTCCAGGTCCCTTAATGGTTTTCAGTAGTAGGCTTGTTTGCTATATTTCTGCACCCATTTAAGATCACAAGGAGAGAACTTGAGTTAATCAATGCTTTATCATTCTCTAAACTTTTATAAATTATGAAGAAATATTTCAAAAGCAAAATATGGCAGCGCAATGCATACAATTTTATAAAAGTAGCAGTGCTTCTAATTGACAGTGGCAAACACTGGCAATACTAGTAATCTCATCATATGTAGCACAGATCTTTTCTTTAATTGCAATCAATCAATCAATCAATACCAGCAAATAGAAATGATCTTCAGGGAAAACAGCAGACAAGGCATACAAAAACATTCTCCTTTCTACAACAGCTACAGATCCCATCTTACCCAATAAAAGAAATAGAACCTTAGTTTGAAAATCCTGGTTTTGAGGCAAAAGTTATATTCACTACACTATACCATTAACCATAACTTCTTGAACAAATTGGTTAGCTGCATTCTGGGAATAGCCGTATATTTCATTTTTATTAAGTGTATATCCTTTATTTCTTCTTATATCCCCATTCAAGATGGCTTACAACAAGTAAAGCAAAACACCAAATATGAAGCATAACAGTAAAATCAATATAATTAAAACCACATGAAATCAGTATTACCGAAATCAGTTAACAAGCTTGGCTGAAGAAGTATGTTTCCTAAATACTGGGAGCCACACAAGGGAAAGTCTGGTCCTGAACACCAAGTAGTTGGGCTTTTGGCACTAAGGGCATCTTCAAGGGTCTCTCCTGCTGATCTAAGTAATGGGGAAAGTTCACAGCATGAGGACAGTTCCTCAGTGAGTCTCCAAGTTGTTTAGGACTTTAATGCTCAATACTAAAACCTTAAGCATTGTCTGCTAGGGAGTTGGCAGACAATGAACTTCTTTCAGGAAATGTATCCTGTGATTTCTGTTCTTTGGACCAATTAGCAATCTGGCTACCTCATTTTGCATCAAATGCAATTTCTGGACCCTTCTCAAGTGCAGCCCCACATAAAATGCATTGCAGTAGTCAAGCAGATTGTAACCAAGGTGTGGATAATCTTTGCCAAGTGTGACAAGTCAGGAAGATTCATAGTTGGCACATTGGTCAGAGTTGTGCAAACACACTTCTTGCTACAGCCACCAAACTACATATACCATGGCAGCTGGGGATGTCTGTCAAAAAGTATGTTTGCACTTACAGGCAGAACGTCAGACTTGTCTGGACTTAATTTCAGCTGGCCCTTCCTTATCTCACCCATTACCAATATTATGCAATGTTTAAGGAAACTGGATAGAGTTAGGAGGACCTATGGAAGCATTTGTGTATTAATATAATGTGTTAATTAATGTTGTGGAACATAAGAAGGTTGAAATGTTCCTCCAACCACAGGGAGATACTTACCAAGTTGGGCCACTTAAAACTTTCTTTTTTTTTTTACAAGAAGCATATATATTTTCACAAGAGAAAGGTCTCCAACTAGAGGGTTGGTTGGTCAACTATGAATAAATATTCAGAATCTGTTGTTGTTGTTGTTGTTGTTCAGTCGTTAAGTCGTGTCTGACTCTTCGTGACCCCATGAACCATACTGCGCCAGGCCTTCCTATCTTTCACTGCCTCCCTGAGTTTGCTCAATTTCATGCTCATTGCTTCAGTGATGCTATCTAGCCATCTCATCCTCTGCCGTCCTCTTCTCCTTTTGCCTTCCATCTTTCCCAGCATCAGGGTCTTTTCCAAAGAGTCCTCTCTTCGCATTAGGTGACCAAAGTATCTGAGCTTGAGCTTCATTACAATCCTTCCAATGAGCAATCAGAGTTGATTTCCTTTAAGATTGACTGGTTTGACCTCCTAGCAGTCCAGGGGACTCTTAAGAGTCTTCTCCAGCACCACAGTTCAAAGGCATCAATTCTTCGGCGTTCAGCCTTCTTTATGGTCCAGCTCTCACAGCCATACATTACTACTGGAAAAACCATAGCTTTGACTATGCGGATCTTTGTCGGCAAGGTGATGTCTCTGCTTTTTAATATGCTATCTAGGTTTGCCATAGCTTTCCTCCCAAGGAGCAAGCATCTTTTAATTTCATGGCTGCAGTCTCTGTCTGCAGTGATCTTGGAGCTCAAATAAATGAAGTCTGTTACTGCTTCCATTTCTACCTCTTCTATTTGCCAGGGATTGATGGGTCCAGATGCCATGATCTTAGTTTTTTTAATGTTGAGTTTCAAGCCAGCTTTCGCACTCTCCTCTTTCACCCTCATCAAGAGGCTCTTTAGTTCTTCTTCACTTTCTGCCATTAGAGTGGTATCATCTGAATATCTGAGGTTATTGATGTTTCTCCCTGCAATCTTAATTCCGGCTTGTGATTCTTCCAGCCTGGCATTTCTCATGATGTACTCTGCATATAGGTTAAATAAGCAGGGTGACAGTATACAGCCTTGTCGTACTCCTTTCCCTATTTTGAACCAATCGGTTGTTCCATGACCGGTTCTAACTGTTGCTTCTTGGCCCGCATACAGATTTCTCAGGAGACAGGTAAGGTGGTCTGGTATCCCCATCTCTTTAAGAATTTGCCACAGTTTGTTGTGATCCACACAATCAAAGGCTTTTGCATAGTCAATGAATTCAGAATCTACTATTAATTTTATTACCAACCACTTGTACCAACAACTACTATTAATTTTGATTACCAACCACTTAAAAATTGTACAATTTTGGAGATTGTGATTTTGTGTTTTAATAGGCATACCATGTTTATTAATTATGCTGGTCCTTTTGTACTTGTGTCATGATGTAAAGAACAGTTTGTATTGTGAAATAATGACATACATTTCATCATCTGCCTGCATACCCTTCCCATGATAGTCCCATGATACCTACAACTAAAAGAGTCATCACACTTTTTCTAGATGGTATTTAAATATATCATTCTTAATGCAACATATATAACAGTAGTCTGGATAATTTTTTATTAGAAATAGATATTCTGTAGATTTATTGATTTGGAAACCTTTAAAGCATATATTTGTGGTAGCTTATGCTTTGTGGAAAAATAAAAAATAAAAGTTAAGTATTGCATTAGCAGAATCTAAAATTCCTAAATAACTCTGTTTTAGATTGTGTTTGGGATGATTCAGCTTACTAAAATAGATGTTAGTTATTGGCAGAAACTCTGGAATAAAGAACTAATAAATCAATTGTTAAGGGATTTAAAGTCACTAAGTAAATTTTGTATGATCTTAAGATGAGAGTAATTAACAAAACATTGTTTCACATTTGTTGGACATCTCAGAGAATGTTTTAAAAAGATTGGCTATGAACCTCATTATGTTAAAACTATAAAATGAGTCCTCACTCATATGATATGAGATTGTCCCAAGACTATCCTATTTTGTTTACTATCTGTAAGCTTGTTCATAGTGAGTGGAAAGGTTAGTATGATTTAAACATATGAATGTATTTTCAATTTTATCACCATATTAGCATTTATGAATTTATTGAGCCAGGGGTTGAAGATGGAGAACAAAAGGATCACCCTTAAGTGTAAGAAAATCAGTGCAACACCAAATGTACAGTCTTAGTGTTTATTTGTATTTTTCAACTTGCTTTCAATCAGTGTAACAGAAAGACTGATCAGTAATATTCCATGTGTTCAAGGTTTAATAATCTGTTTAAAAATTAGATTGAAGGTTTTTATACATGTAAAATAATATGGCTTTGTTCCTTTCTTTTTTCTCAGTTGTTTTCCCTTGTTTCTCTTTCTCTCTCTCTTCCTTCCCTCACTTTTTTCATATAAGTAAAATAAAATAAAAATAGCATGGAAATAGTATAGGACCCTATAGGCAACCGTATGTATCCAACAGTAATCTTCCTGCACCACCTTATAGTCATGGCACAATAAGAAGAACTGGAACACCACAAAATCATGCCCACAAAGCTTAACCCTGCCTACAGTCCAAAAGAATATCATGTTCATTAATATTAAAAACTACCAAAAGATCTAGAACAATTAATAAGGCCCATTTCCTTCATTTTAGTTTCCAGGGTAGGTCATCTTCCAAGGCAACTAAAGAGTATCCTAGATAAAATTCTAATTAGAAAGGGTCCAGATAACCAGTTTCATCCAAAATGTGTCTGAAGCTGTGAGGCCACTGCTTTTTCAGTCACCTTAACCAAAATGGAATATTGGCACATGCCCTATAATTAAAAATCAAGGGAAAGACTTTTCAATAGAGGTCTTATAAATACCTTCTTCAAAAAGGCAAAAGCACCCTTCATTTGGAGGCATTGTTCAAAAAAGGCATCCAGACCCAACTTTTTTCACTTAACCAATCAAAAGGGGCAATGTTTCAATAAGGAGGTGTAGCTCTTATCTGTCCAAACACACTGCAAGATCTACAAACTGGGGGGAAAAATCTATATGAACAGGATAAGAGATTGTCAGCCTGCCCCAAAACTGGAGTCCAAGTTAAGGGGAATCTGATCAACTTTGTCTGCATAGCATAATGATAATTGAATACAATGTGCTTCTGACAGTTCCAGCTTCCTTCTTCCATTATATTCTGATAGAGATGCTGCACAGTACAGAAAAGCATTAGCTGTTTATTCTGCACACATGTAACAGAGACAGAGAAGTAAGCCCTCTTTGCTTTATCCACTGTCATGGATAAGGATTTGAGATGGCCCTTAAAATATACCACACTCTGTGTCAATTAACACATCAGAGAAATCCTGTACTTCCTATCCAATCTTCTATCTATCTACTTCATTGTTCTCAATTCCCTGGTAAACTAAATGCTGATTTAGCTTTTCTAGAGGGAAGAGAACTTAGAAGCAATATTGTCAATCATCTGGGCCACTTCCATGTCCAACAGATCAGCCAGGATTTCAACAGTACTGCCAACAAGTGAGCTGAGAAATTACCCAAGTGAATTCAAGAAATTGGATCAATCAGGAAACTGTGAGGACCATTTTAACCACTCCTCCATTCCTGCAAATTTTTATAGCAGCCATCAGTATAAAACTGATGAGACAGAGATACATCCATGGCAATAGAGTTATTGGGAGCTCTTCTATTTTCTAATCTGCAGTAGAACAGAATACCAAGACCAGCATGTGCCCTATTCAATAGCATTGATTCAGATATCAACTGGATAGGTCATTAGTCATCATGGTGAACATGAAATCCTGAAACAAAGATGACCATGAAACCTTAGTCTCAATACTGAAAATAGTAAGAAAGACAGTTGAGCAGTGACTAGATGGTTCTTACCACAGTGATTTATGCACTTATTACCACCTTTCTGGATTACTGCAGTGCACTCTGCATGGGGCTGCCTCTGAGAACCAATCGGAAATCACAACTGGTACAAAACACAGCAGCCCATATATTAGTGAATCAAAGTTGATATGATTGTGTAATTGTAGTTAATTGTGTAACCTGCTCTACTATTGCCCCACTGGTTACCAATAGGTTTCTGGGTACAATTCAAGTGATTATTTTGATCTATAAAGCTGCATGAAGCTTAATACAAGGGTACTTATAGGGAACATCTTCTTTCATAGAAGTAGTCAACCCAACTTGGCCAGTGCTCACACTGCAAAAATAATTTAATGCTCCCCAGATACATGAGGTGAAAGAAGCTCATAGATATTTTTTTTAGTTACAGCCATATATTATAAAAGTGGTTATTATATATTATATTATATTCCAAAATTATATAATATATGGAATATTATATATTATATTCCAAAATTTCTATATTTCCTATAGAAATTGGTCCAGAAACATTAATGTTGACATTCCAGAAATTAAAAAAGACAGCTGTTCCTGAAAGTATTTGGGAAATGAATAGTCACCATTGTGCCGGTCTGACTGTATTATTGCAGATTTATGTTTTATATTGATTTAGTTATTTTACTGTGTTTTATGTTTTTATGATATGAACCACTGCCAAGTTCTTGATTCTGACAGTATTAAAATCAAATAAATAAATGGTACATTAATAGTATCTTTATACAGTCCTAGCCACCATGTGCAGCAAAAAATGTTCAAACTTAGAAATTATAGGATGCAATTTAAGATCAATGAGATGGTCCTATAGACTATAGTACCACCATCTCTCCACCCTTCAGCTGTAATCTGCTGCATCACAGAGTAATTCAGAAGGCAGCTGTGAGAGATTTATTCCTTTCCATTGCCCCAAAGCCAAGTTCTATAATGCATGCCAGGACAGCACATTCATTCAGAATTAAATCCAGGGTCATAAACACTGGCATTAAGCAGCATAAACTTTGGTCAAAGGGCCCACCTTTGCTGTCATTTCAATTTCCTTTGTTATACTGTAACCAGAAATGAAATAAAGCAAACTAGCAGGCTGCCTTCATTTTTTTTTTTGCAATGTCCAGGTTACAGCTTCCCACCATACCAACCCTTACCAGTTACTGCTGCTACTACTACTATATATACTCTCAGTTCATGCTTGATTACAGTAGCAATGGAAACCTGTATGGCCAGACTGAAAACAGATCATCCTGGAGAAAGTCTACCTGTATGAACACTAAGAGCAAACACTGACTTGATGGCACATCATCCGTCAAAGATGCTCCCTAAGGAGTAACTTGGCTGTCTTTATAGTTATCCTAATCAAGGTAACTTACTACCTCAGAATAGTGGGGGTTTTATATCCAGTGAAC
Source organism: Liasis olivaceus (assembly GCA_030867105.1). Taxonomy (NCBI): domain Eukaryota; kingdom Metazoa; phylum Chordata; class Lepidosauria; order Squamata; family Pythonidae; genus Liasis; species Liasis olivaceus. Next base: position 79,832,229 of record CM061352.1, on the reverse strand, counting down.
AGGTGATGAAATTTCTGTAGAATGGTTGTAGTAAGGAGAACTGGTCCTGGTCCTGCAAAAAGAGCTGGCACAGTAGCTGCTGTCTTTACAGCTTCTCTCTAAATGGTTGCTGGTATTAAGCAGACTGAAGGCAATATCCCATTACACACAGAATATAAATCAGATAATCATCCTAACATCCTGTACATATTATTTATCCCTTGAAAGATACCTTCTGTTGAAAATAGTGGCTTGAATTTGGCCTGGCTGAAGCATCTCTAAGACTACTGATAGTCTAGAAACAATTGCCTGTTCCTATTTCATTGTCCCTGTGCGACCAAGCCAGATTTATTTGGATAGGTAGCATAAGTAAGATCCATTAAGTGTTGGGACTGCAGGCTATCATTAACTAGCCAACAATTCCGTGGGGTGATGTTATAATAGGGAATTGTGGAAAATTAAAATGATGGCTTTCAGATTCAAGTACTTAGTGATTACTGAAACACCAAGGAAGAAGGTCCAAGGAAACAGCAATCAGTAGATTTTGTTAACTTCCTCCCATGCTTTTATTAAAATAAGTACAGATTTGTTCTGAAACTGAGATGAGGGACAGCCATTTCCAGGTATATGCAGAATAATTTACTTATTTTTTTTCAGACGTTATACACACTGTAGCTCTTCTTTCAATGCTTATATTGCTAATATCAAGTAGAATACTGCAGATGTTGTCTTCTCATTTATATTCTTCCATCCATGTGCTCTTTTAATTGGTTTCTAACACTGAGAACTCTGAAATATTGTCTCAGGCAATTTCAGCTGGCAGTGAAAGAACATTGGTGCTTCTATTCTGGACTAATAAATTGTTAATACTTCTTTAATAATGAAATAATGCCATGCCATGCAATCTTCAATAATCATTACAAAATATGCTTTTTCTCCAGAGTAATTTACACACTCCATTAAAATTATTCTCACCTCTACTTGGGTGAATTTTATAGCTTTAAACATAAGTACATTTGATAATAGTTTTCTTAAAGGGAAAGTGTATTTTTTTTCCCTAGAAAATGCATGATACTATTCACTTGATTAAGCCATTTGCCAATAAGACTTGGCAATATTATTTTTCAAAACTATTCCTTGTGGTTGAAAATTTTGCACAGAACAAAATTTAATTGTGCTCATCTGTATAAAGTCCTGTCTGCTACTCCTACATTACAGCTAGCAAATCTCAAGGGATACAAACATTTTGGGGCTGGTGGACACAACTGGATATGGCCCAACTGGCAAGATTTAATAATAAGTAACTTGTCTAATAAACTGAATAACATTTAGTATGGGGATTAGCCTTCAAACAAGTATTTTGAATCTACAGTTATACACCTCAAAATGCTTTTAAAAGAAGGCAAAGAAGTTACATTCAGCAACAAGTGACTTCCCCATGAACTAAGTCCAAGGTTGCACCTGTGAATCTAACATCCCAATGGAATTTAGGGTTCTGAAGCAGAACACCATATCTGAAACACTACAAACTATCTACTAATTAGGAAGCTTTATTTCTGGAGAACTGCCAGACTACATCTGAATGGCCACATTGGCATGGTCTAAGAAGAACAGAACTTTCTGGTGTTTCCTAGAACATTCCATCTTTGGAGAATGAATGTTTTGCACATACCTAATTGCTGCCAACTTACTATTTTTAGTGTGGTAGAAGGAATAAAGAATATTATAAAAGGAGTAATCATTTTGTCTTTAGCTATTTATGATTAATAACATTTAAAATTATACTTAATTCAATTAAATTACATTTTTGTCCTAACCTCATCCCTTTCTTTCACTGGTAGAAGTATGAAAATGCCCTTGTATTGAGTTCCAGTTTCTTCAGCCAAGTATTCATTTTGCCTAAAATTTATCATGATAACATAAAAGTAGCCCTGCTGCATCTAATTGAAGCCTATCTTAGTCCAGAATTTTGTTTTCAATCAGATACATCTGGGTGTTTACAAGCAGGAGATGGAGTTCTACCTCTTTGGGACCACTGTTCCCCTGAAATTATTATTTGGAAACATGCTGCCTCCAACCTGGAGGTAATACTGAGTCTCCTATACTAGTATCACCTCCTCTCCTTCACATTAACTACTGTCAGCCTTAGACCAAACAGGAAACAAGACCAGATGAGCTAATTCTACTTTATTTTAAGGCTACGTTAACAGAATCTTGCAAACTATAAATCTTCTGCCATCTCCTTTACAGCCCAAGAAGTTAGGAAGGGTCCCTTATGAGCCTTTTTCTCCACCCATTATGCAGCTGTGGGTATGCCCTCTCTTATCTGACCATTCCCTTGGAAGCATTCTTCGCCCCATCTCCCAAAGTCTTTCCCACATACCATTACATAGCCCCATTAGGTAAACCAGACCATAAAATCAACTCCACAGGATGTCTACAAATATTTTTATTGAGATTGACTATAATAACAGTATCTTGCAAGTCTGATTGTGCTGTACCTGTCAGAGTCTGCACACTCATTCCCAAAGTTCAGTAAATCCTCTCGAGTCTAATTAGTTCCATTAAAGTTCAGTAAATCCTCTCCAGTCTAATTAGTTCCATTAAAGATTTCTTTATTAGGAAAAATACACAGCATCTATAGTTTGTTGAGACTAAGCATTACAAAGCAAAACCTTCCCTTTTAAGCCGGTTCCCCCCCCCCCCCTTTTTCTTTCCCCGCTTGAAATTCCTCACACCTTTCTCCTGGTCTCATGGTTGCTTGACCTTGTTGGCACCTCTGTAGAGATAACAGCAGCACCTGGCTTGGCATCTTCCTCCCCCCTTCTCCTAACTTCAATGGCAGGAACAAGCAAGCGGGCCTGCAATTAACACTTTAACCATTTAACTGTTTAGTATGCATTGCTAGTCTAAATTAAATGAAACTATGGTTTCTAGCTTGCGTAGATCCTGACATGCTGCCCTCCAACAGGACGAATGTCTTCACATTCGAAAGACAATCTGAAAAGAAAAACAAAATATATATACAATGATAGTTTGAATACATATACAATGGTATTTTGAAAAATATATTACATAGTATTATTTAGGCTTATTTGGATATTTGGAATGAAAGTCAGCAATGAGTCTTGGTGCTTTGGTACATTTGCACTATCAACCCATTTGTGGTGTGTTTTTGGGAAATGTTTCCATTGGACCAAATGTTGTAGATTGCCTTTATATTTCCTAGAGTCTAATATGGCTTGTATTTCAAAATGGCTTTGCCCTTCAATCATAATAGGGTCAGGAGGTTGTTTGGTTGGATGCCATGTACTTGAGTCTTTGAAAGATTTTAACAGATTAGCATGAAACACTGGATGTATGTTTCTGTAATGTTTCGGAAGAGTTAATTTAAAAGCAACAGGACTGATGATTTTTTCAATTGGGAAAGGCCCAATGAAATTTGGGCCAAGTTTTTTACATGGTTGAGTACTTTTTAAGTTCTTGGTAGAGAGCCAGACCTTGTCCCCCACTGTCCAAGGGGGGTTCGCAGAACGTTTTCTATCAGCAAATTTCTTATGTTGTTCTCTGGCATTCTGCAGTGATTTAACAATTAGAGGCCATAGTTGTATGATATTATTGATACATTGATCAGCTGACAGTTCAGTAAAATCCTTCAAAGGCAGTTCTGAAAAAGGCAAGAAGTCTTGCCCAGTAGCTATCTTATAAGGTGTAAATCCAGTACTTTGGTGTACAGTATTGTTGTAAGCAACTTCAGCAAAGGGTAAGAGTTCTGATCAATCATCTTGTTGGTGATTTGTAAAACATCTTAATATTGCTCCAATAATGAGTTCAATTTCTCAGAAGATCCATCCGTCTCCAGATGGAAACTGGAACTCAGGGCTTGTGTGGAACCAATTAAAGTAATAAATTCCCTCCAAAATTTGGAGGTAAACTGTGGGCCGCAATCTGAAATCAACCTCTTGGGGGCACCATGGAGGCGGTATATGTTTTGAATAAATAGTTTGGCAAGTTTTTTAGCATTAGGAATTGAAGCACATGGAATAAAATGTGCTTGTTTAGAGAAAAGATCAATGACTACCCAAATAACAATGTTGTGGTTACTTTCAGGTAAATCAACAATAGTCCATAGCAATTTCTTTCCAAGGTTGTTGAGGAGTAGCTACTGGTTGTAACAGTCCCAAAGGTTTTCCTCCTCTCTTTTTTGCACTCGCACATGTAGGGCATGTAGACACGTATTCAGATATGTCCTTTCTCATAGTAGGCCACCAAAATTGCCTACGTAATAAATGTAAAGTTTTTATAAATCCAAAATGTCCAGATGTTTTATCATCATGGCCTCTTTGTAAAATGTCAGAGTCTGCACACTCATTCCCAAAGTTCAGTAAATCCTCTGGAGTCTAATTAGTTCCATTAAAGATTTCTTTATTAGGAGAAATGCACAGCATCTATAGTTTGTTGAGACTAAGCATTACAAAGCAAAACCTTCCCTTTTAAGCCCATCCCCCCCCCCTTCTCCTTTCTTTCCCTGCTTGAAATTCCTCATGCCTTTCTCCTGGTCTCACAGTTGCTTGACCTTGTTGGCGCCTCTGTAGAGATAACAGCAGCACCTGGCTTGGCATCTTCCTCCCCCCTTCTCCTAACTTCAATGGCAGGAACAAGCAAGCGGGCCTGCAATTAACACTTTAACCATTTAACTGTTTAGTATGCATTGCTAATCTAAATTAAATGAAACTATGGTTTCTAGCTTGCATAGATCCTGACAGTACCTCCTGCTAATTATATGTCAGTGAATTAGGGAGGTGTCTGTTTAAGCCACTTCCAAACTTACCTAGACATTCGGGACCTTAAAAATGCTTTAAGCCCTGTTGCCTTGGTAATGGAGTCTGCATACTCCATCTTACTTACTCTCTACTATTACCCCTGCAGTGTATAATCATAGTTAGAGGCACTGAAAAAAGTTTCTTTTTGCAAATTGGTATGATATATCCACCTTCACAATGAAGGTGGATATACCATACAGCAGGGTTAGGGTTAGCTTGACCCCCATTACAGACACTCAAGGTTCTGTTTTTATTTTCCCAGTAATGAAACACACATGTACTAGACATAAGGAGGTCTAGCCATTTATTTCATTTGCTTTCTGGACGGGAGGTAAATAAGTAGTTTGATTTCTTTTTTCAGTATAGCTTGGATAGGGGCATTCTTTTAATCATGTTCTTATAGGCTCCTATTTGTCATTGGAGGAAGAACACTGATTGGCTCATATATTCCTCAGTGTTCCAGGTGAGCAGGAATGGAGACACTGACAGGTTCACTTCTGATGGCTTTGAATTGAAACAATGCCATGTGGATAAAGTTCTAGTGCGCACTCAATCTGCTATTTTGCCCTGGTGCTAGTTTCTCTTTGTCAATCCACTAACACACACCATGTATAAGAATGTACTGTTTGAGAGTGTTATGCTATATTTCAGCCCTGTTCATTGAGTAAAAGAGTAAAATGTAAGTGCAAAATAACTGCTTATTTTAATTGTTTATCCATTTTTTTCCATGGGTAACCTGGGATCACAGGGTAACAGGAAAGACAATACCTTGACCTCCCAGAGGGAAGGTAAAATACATTACTTTAAACTAGTCTTATCTTTTCACTGTCAGATCCCCAGCTAGCAGTTGTATAAAGTAGACAATGTAATCTGTGGAACACATCTTAACACAGCAGAGGTAACTCGTGTGACTTTTTCCCTTGCAGTTTATTTTTATAAATTGAATGGAATATGAAATGTCCAAGAATGTATGACTGTGAAGCTTTGAAATCAAGATAAAGAACTTAAGTTGACGAACAGGAAGCGCTGAAGTGCTTGACATGATAGAGTTGATGGCTTTACTGATCCATGACATGTCTGTTCACTTTGCAAGATCAGCAGCTCACAGAAATCTACTCTTGGAAACATAAATACATTTGGAAGCCATACCCTGAGTTTAAAATATAGTTATGTGATTGGCTAGTGATAACCACAGGTAAAGTGTTACTTTTTTTAATTTAAAACCCTAACTTAAGACACAAACACTGTAAGAACTTCAGCTATCTTTAAAATAATGTGAATTTCAGCCATGCAACATTCATCTTAAACAACTTTGTCAATTACTATGACATTCTTCCATCATTTTTATTTTTGAATTACAGAGAAGATGATGTTAAAGTTAGGGGGGAAAGTCACTGTTTGGATTCTGCCACCCAAAGCCATTGTTTTCATGGTAAAACTGGTTCTGTAGTTACCTTTTGAAAAACTGAAAATTCAGCCAGTGAAATACCACCATTTAATATTTTTTCTGCTTTAAGTATTTTCATATCAGACATAAAATTACACACACAGAGAGAGAGAGAGAGTTTTTAATTAAGGAATGAATCTCTCTCTCTCTCTTAAGATGAATGATAGAGACAAATATGGGTTATGGAAAAACTGAGCTTCCTCTTGACATTTTCACCAGATAAAAGTGTTTACCTGATTCACAGTAGAGCTAATTTTCCAGCTCTATTGTGTGCAAATCTGGATAGCCTTATATTGGATAGTGCAAGGATCACTATGCAAATCTTCCAAAACTGAGGATTTGGTAAGTCAGTGATGTATTATAAGTGAGTAAACCCTTACTATTGATACTACTGATAGATTTGATATATAAAATGAGCAACTAGGTTTCATATTTCCCTTTAGATCTTTTAGAGTAAGAAGAAACGTTTTATTTGTAATGATAAGCATTTGGGGAATACAACCTTACTGACCCTCTAGACAGTTAAAATGAATAGAAATAATTCTGAAAAAGTACAGGTTTGCCTTACCATTATTCCCTGATTTTTTTTTCAGATTTTATAGACAGACAGACAGACAGATATACACACACACATACATACACTGTATGTACATATGTATGTATGTGTGTGTGTATACACACACACACACACACATATATATATACATACATACATACACACAGAGAGGAAAATACAATTAATGTTCAGATGTCCATCAATTAGTATCAGGTGAATTCTGTATCATTTAGCAACAGGAATATTTTTTTTTTCCTTTTTCCTCCATTGCTCCATTCACTGTCACCACCTGGTGTGTTCTGTATCCTCTGCAATATTTCCTATTATCAGCAAGAGATATGGGAATGGAAAAGCAAGCTGTTCTCAAGTTGGTATTTCAGTTACTATTAAAGCATCCTTCCTCATTTTGGCCTTCTGTCATTGTTACACAATTAACAAAACACACCAGGTGCAGATGAACAACAGGAATTATCAGGAGATATTATGATGTAAGGAAAAAAAATGGAAAGATTGCATTAAAAATAACACAACCATTACCCTGTTCTTCTAAGACACAAATATCTTTGAGGGAATAAGAAAAAAAAAAAGGATTATAGACTCAGAATTAATTAAGAAACCCACCAGGAAACTGGCTTTTAAAAAAAAGAATTAATTAAGAAACCCACCAGGAAACTGACTTTAAAAAAAAAAAAGATATATTGTTTAATTTCTAGATGATTATATTTCTTTTTCATAAGTTTGTGACCATGGGCATCCACAGAGAGGCAAGGGAAGCAAATGATGAACTATGCGTGATGATGTAGTTATGCAAATTTTGCCTCTTTAGGTTGTGTGCAAATATGTAATGGGACAGAGCTTACATTGTGATATCACAACACAAGTTTGGTTTTGGATAAACCTTCAGTTACTACAGACACCCATATCTGTTCTTAAAATGAAAGTGAAAGAAAAAAATGCTAAAGATATTGCTTTAGATCAAGTGCATGCAGATTGTAGGCTGCCAAGTATCTTTTTCCTATATACGTACATCATACAGGAATGTGTACATCATCAGTTTTCCCTCCCAACTCTGCAAGAGCTTCATTTTCTTATTGTCAGAAGGCAGAATATAATATCCACATCAGAAGCTGTTAATGATGACCAAAACCTGTGTGCCCATAGCTATTTTCTAAATGCACATTTTTTTTTTCTGAAAAATATTCAGAATTCTTTTAGTTGTCTTTCCATCTCCAATGGGGTGTTCTAGGAATCTTCCAAGACTTCGTGAAACCATGCCATAACATACCCTGTTCAGACTAGCACATCTCCTACCAATTTTGGAAACAGAATTACAAACTCACAGTATATCACGAAAAGCATGGATTTGATTACTGATAGGACTAAATATACACTGAATACATTCGAAGAAGATTTGGTCATCTGTTCCAACCTGGGTTCAGATACAGTAAGTGCAATCATTTTGTGTTATGGGTTGTTACCAGTCAAGAATTTCAGTAGTGTTAGAAAAATGGTGTATATACACCTTATTAAAAATCAAGGGAATCTCTTCAATATAGTATGGAGTGTTTATAGAAAATACAACAGCTATTCCTTAAAGTATTGAAATGCATTTCTTTGTATCTATGTGTTTGTATGTATACATATACGTAAAGATAGTATGAGATTTGAATTTGAAGAATCAGCTATATAGACAGTCCCCTATAACTTGTAAACTTGTAAACTTTCATGTTGCAAACTGATACAAACAGGATGGACCCAGAAGTCAGAACTGGAAGTTGGGCCGGAAGTTGGAACTGGAAGTCAGAAGAAGGTAGAAAGAGTTAGTTTGCAGCATGCCACAAACTAACCCTTTCCTGCCTTCTCCCACATTCCATTTGAGGTTTTCATTGGAGTTGGAGTTTCCAGAAAGGGTTAATTTACGTGGCACACTCTGTTGCCAGATGAGGCAGGAAAGGGGGTGGTGGCAGAGGAGAGGGGAGAGGGGACAGAGGTCTCCTGCCTCATCCAGCAATGGAGCACACTGTGCCCTACTGGCTCATCCTTCATTCTCCTCTCCTCTGCTACCAACCCTTCTCCTGCTTCACCTGGTGACACATTGGCAACAGAAGATATGGGTCCTCTGCCCTGCCTCCTGCCTCCTCTTTTTTTTTTTACTTTTATTTTTTTAGTTGGTTGGACTTAAGAAAAAAAAAACAGAGTTACGAACATGTTACAAGTAATGTAAAATTCCTTTTAAATCTATTTTGGCAAGTTATCACTAATTGATTATAAAATAATGCATACATGTTACCACCCCATTTAATTGCATCATATTATTCAAAGTAATTCTATATTGTTTTGAAGGGGTTGTAATTAGTTTGTATATGTTACCTTGCCCAGTTAGTTACTCATTTTGTTTTGTTTTGAGGAAATTGGGTGGATAATTAATTAATTACTAAAGGTGGCAGTCGTGGCTAGGAGGGCCTTTGCACGACTTTGTGTGGTGCACCAGTTACGCCCCTTCCTGGATCAGGGGGACCTCCGCACGGTCACTCATGCCCTGGTCACCTCTGGGTTGGACTACTGTAATGCGCTCTACATGGGGCTACCCTTGAAGAGTATCCGGAAGCTACAGCTGGTGCAGAATGCGGCGGCACGGACAGTTCTTAATGCCCCTAGGAGGGCACATATAACACCGCTGTTGCGCGAGCTGCATTGGTTACCGGTTTGTTTCCAGGTCCAATTCAAGGTGTTGGTTATTACCTTTAAAGCCCTTTATGGCAGGGGACCAGGTTATCTGAGGAACCGCCTCGCCCTGGTCACTTCAGCCCGTCCCACTCGGTCCAGCAGAAGGGGAAGGTTGCAGACCCCACCAGTCAGGGAATTTCGATTGGTGGGGTCGAGGCAGAGAGCCTTTTCTGCTGTAGCACCCACCCTATGGAACATCCTGCTCCTGAGGTCCGGTGTGCCCCCTCCCTCATGGCCTTCAGGAAAGGTATTAAATCCTGGCTCTGCCAGAAGGCCTGGGGGCCAGAGGGGGGCCCGCACCTGTGGAGATGGCTGGTGGGATGATGGGTTGTCTCCCCCCCCCCAGCATCTTACAGGTTTTTTAGGGCCTTAAACCAGAGGAGGTTTTTTAGGGTTTTTTAATATGTTTTTAATTATTTATAGTTTTTAGCCATCTCAGAGAGAGCTCTGTTTTTATTGTGAGCCGCCCAGAGTCACCCGTTGGGGGAGATGGGAGGCATACAAGCTGAATAAATAAATAAATAAATAAATAAATAAATAAATAAATAAATAAATAAATAAAGTGTTTTTAACGTCTATTTTCTCTGGGTATATAAAATGGTGCAATAGAAAAAATAATTTCAGTTTTGTTGTTAAATGTTGTATTTGTTAAATGCCAAGTATTATAGCAAAACTTGAGAGAGCTAAAGCACATCTTTATTTAAAACAATTTTATTTAAAGGTGTGGGAAATAGCCTTGAATGCAAAATTTATACAAAGAAAAACCCTTGAAGATTTGATTAAATATTGTTTTATTCACATTTATTCTCCTTTCTAAAGTTCTGTTAAGAACAAAATTCTAAATTTATTACCTCTATCCATGCAAATGTATTTTTGGGAAGAAATATTGATCATGGATATTTAAAGTTCTGTATTCCTCCCTCATATTTCAAATATATTTATATAAGCTTTTGAAGTATTAGGTTTGGCTTTATTTTATTTTTTAATCACTATACAGTATGTCTGTCTGTCCCTCCCTCCCTCCCTCTTTCTTTCTTTCTTTCTTTCTTTCTTTCTTTCTTTCTTTCTTTCTTTCCTTCTTTCTTCTACTGCTTTTTATTTTCTGTGTTTTCTTGATCGTTATATGTTTAATTTAAAAAGAGTTCCTGGCAGAGTAGTTTTGAGTGATCTGTGCCTAATGTCTGGGTTTGAATACCTGCATGTTCTACCATGTTCATAGTACTGAATTAGGATTGCTGCTACCTTCTGACTAGCTCTTTATCTTTAGCAGCTAGATGGCAGGCATTTACAACATGGTTCAGAATAGCAATTTAGCTGTGTGTAGATGTTTGAAGATCTCATTTGGTTTATCTGAGTGTATCTGTATAGCTAAAAATCAAATTTCTTCATGAACAGACAAGGAATAAATTGCTTCACAGAGTTTAAGCATTGGATAAAGTGAAATGGACAGTTTCATCTGACTGTAGATTTAATTCTGTTTTATAGAGTGGAAAATCCTTATTAAGGTGAAATCCTGGTCTGAGGCTTTAACCAATACCCAAATTATCCCACGATTTCTCCTCCAATGACAGTGCATTCCTGGCTGCCAGGAACTGATCAGAGAGAATGGAATTAGGAGGGGCCAAAGAGTAGAATGGATTTCTGCCAGACTAAAACTTCAGGCAATGAAGAGCTTACTGCTGTTATCTGTCCCATTTCTGTAATTCAGAAATTCCTAGGTGCAGTTTTGATATATCTGTGTAGAATGATCAGTGAAAGGGTATGAGGATGCTTCTGACCAAGACACAAGAGATCTGCTGCACTTAGAGTAGGCAATATTGGCAAGAGTCTGATACGGGGAAGTGCTTCTGATTTGAATCTTTGATTGATTCAATTTGATTTTCTGAACAATTTGGAAAAAAGGGATCTTGCACATGAACAAAGCCTCTTCAAACAACAGAAATAGATCAGAGGCATTGAATTAATATATTCAGTTGTTGAGTCAGTTGAGAATAGATTTGGATTAACAGATTTGATTCAATTTCCTTCAGACTGAATTTCTATACTGCAACTTCACAAGGCCATGGTAGATGTCATTATACTGTTTTCTGTTTAGACGTGTTAGTATTTTAATTGTTTCAGAATGTGCTTTTGTATTTTTTACTTGAAAGCCACTTTGAGGACTAGTGTCTCTGCCCAAAATACTGGCTATTACAGTGGTACCTCGCGTTACGAATTTAATCCATTCCGTGACTCTGATCGCAACTCAATTTGGTCGCACCGCGAGGCAAATTTTCCCATAAGGTTCAATGTAAATACGGTTAATCCGTTCCGCCCTCTGAATTTGGTCGCGCCGCGAGGCAAATTTCCCCATAAGGTTCAATGTAAATACATACGGCTCTGCATTTTCTTTGGAGCCATGCTGACAAGCACACCAAAAACCTTCCAAACGCCGCAAAACACACCACAAGCCTCACCGAACGCCTCCTTGCTACCGCGATCTCGCCCACAGGAAGCCGCGACCACGTGGCAGCAGGGCAAATGGCCGCGGATCCGGTTCGTAGCGCGGGGCGGAGGTCTCACGGCGAGGTAAATTTTCGGGGCCGGAGCTGATCGTATCGCGAAAAATTCGTAAGGAGGGGCGTTCGTAACCCGAGGTACCACTGTAGTTATAGAAATCAATGGACATTCCTACCATTAACTTTGTAGTAAGCTCTGTTAAAGCCAGCAGGTTTTACTTGTGATTAAAATGTACAAGAATAGACTTAAAATAAAAACACTAAGAAAAACCAAGTTCCTGACATCTTGCACTACATGAGGCTTTCCAGAAAGAAAAGAGCATTCCCTGAACTATTAATGATTTATGATTCATTAAGTGTTGTATCTTTCTTGCAGAAGCTTTGTGAACTGCAGCACTATTTTTCTTAATTAAAAGGTGGTCAGCAAATTCCTTCACGACTATGCCTCACTTTTTTCGGCAGCAAAGATAGCATTTCCTCATTTACCCTGCCACCTTCATCCCTCAGGAGTTTTGGAAATTAATTTGATGTTTTAAAATTTCTCTGAATATGAAAAGCTAGTGTGAGGATGATTGATATATATGTCATGCTAGTAATGGAATCTATACTGATATTGGATAAAATGTGCCACACATTTCAATTCAATGAACATGCAGTTAATGAAAACTTATCTAAATCAATGTTTTCAGTAAAGCTTGTCTAAATCAGCATTTTTCAGAAGCCTTTCAAGAGTGAGTTATTGCAGTAAGGATTGTCATTATTGGAAACATGTATGTACATGAAGACAAGGTAAAGTATTGCTGATCCATCCAATATTATCATGACTACTGTGTGATCAACACAGAAGCTTTCTGGTTAAAAGCAAAAGCATTTCAATATTGTTATAAGAAATGTAATGCATTGAAACCTATTTTGGACAAGATTTAAAAATCTTGCATGTTAATGTCAGAGGCTCCCACATTTTAGCTTATCAACAGTGGAGGTAACAATTCCTATTGAGAAAGACATTCTGGTAAAAATATTTGAACACCACATTTTAAAGTATACAGTGGAGTCCTTGGTGTTCTCTGGGCTTGGTTATTTTCTTGCAAATGTTTCATTAACCAGTTAGGTAACATCTTCAGTGCTATCAAGGACTCCACAGTTCCACCCTGAGCTACACATATTCTCTTCGATACAGTAATTATTCACTTTAAAATAATTTGCATTGATAAGGTAAAAAGCTAACCCGTGGCCTATTTCAAAACACATATCTTCCATCATAAACTAAAATCAGTTTATACACATGTGTATAGGTGTTATTATTCACACCTCAGACTACATAGGTTTACTGTTCACAAATAGCACAATGTAATCTAATTATTTTCATTCTTCTGAAGTTTTTTTGTTAGAGTGAGAAAAAAAAAACTCCCTTATTCCCATGTGGAGATTGATAGAGGGAACTCACACAGCTGACTATCACTGAAGAAGATTAATATATACTTTACTCACCTATTTACTTACTTACTTGGGCTTACATGACATTCTAATCCATGGAGACTCAGAGTGGCTTACAAAACCCACTCCAGTAAGAGGATTAAAAACAGAACATCAAAATAACAAAAGAAATAACAAGATGAAACAACTTCTTACAACTTTGCACCAAAGGAGTAATGAGTAAACATAACATGTTCCATAGAGGGGGGCCACCTTCTTCACAACTATTCCCCCCTCCCCTTACCAGACCTTTGGAAAAGCTAGGTCTTAATAGCTTTCTGGAATATTATCAGGGAAGGAGCTAGTCAAATCCGGGGGGGGGGGGGGGGGGGGAGAAGGATACTGTTACAAAGGGGGAGGGCACAACTGAAAAGTCACATCCTTGGGGTCCCTGCAGATGACATTCTCTTAAAGAAGGGAAGCATGTTTTGATTAAAAATTTAAAAACAACAACACCTTTTTCATTTACAAATAGTTACAATGTAGTCAACCAAATTGTAAACCAGCATCTCTATTTTAAAATATGTGTGTGTGTGTGTGTTAATTAATTAATTAATTTAGGAGAAATTATCTGGAATGTAACAAAAGCTCTGCTGATTTTGGTGACACTCGTCTGTGTCATTCAGTGGCCAAACAGATGCATTCAGACAACATGTCATGAGAGCAATATTTATCTTCTCTATTGTGCCTGACATTGGAATTTAGCAGGGTTGCGCAGATCTTTGAAGGATTACTTTGCTTCATTGGTACCCAAGTGAAGCAACCCTATAAAGTGCATCTTCAGCTTTGCTTCACTGAGCAACAAAAGCTTCTACACATTAACAGGTCATGTGTAGATATTAGTGTAGGTGAAATGGTTCACCATTTGAGGCAGCTTGCTCCATCTGGGAAGTTTCTCATGGTGGAATAATGCACTTCTATGAGGTGCTTAACATCAAAGTTTCTAAGATAGGAAGCTGGTCTCCGAGGAGGAATGCCTATGATGTGTAATAGCTCTACAATTCAGTAGCATTACTACTGTAAGTACTCCTAATATTAATAAGGGTGGGCACATTAGGTCCAATTTGATTGATTCTCAGAAGTGAATCTTGTATTTAAGGCTCACTGCCTTGGATTTTGGAAGTAATAAAGAGCCATCAACATTACAACATTACTAGCTGTTGATGGATCTATTCTTTGTGAAATTGTTTTTTTTTCCCAGTAGGTATCAACTTTCAACTCTGTAGCTTTTGTTACAGAAGAAGAGAGGTGAGTATTCAATATTTTGTCAGAAATGCATTGTCGGTATAAATGGAAGAAAAAGAGCTGTGCTTTCTGGCTATATCTTTTCATCACATTGGTGCTGACCAGCAATGTTGTCCTGTTGTACAGGAGTACAATGGGTTGACGCTTTGCAGGTCAAAACCTATAGACCTATTTTAGTTTTGTGACTGATCATGCTACCATAACCACAGAGAAGCTTCAAGATACAGTACAGAGACTGGGAGCCAGAAAAGGGAGAGAAAGAGGGTCCATCTACCCTCCTATAATGTCAATCACATGAGGACTTTTAATCCCTGAATGACTAATCTTTAGTCCTAAAGGTTGGTTCTGAGAGCTGGCCCATGGGCTACAAACTTAGTCTTTAACACTTAATTTCATTCATCTTGTAGAAGAGATTTAAAACTTCCTGGTAGACTTATTCTTCCAAGGGCTTCCCAGAAAATGATATTTATGGTAGGATGCTGAATCTCCTGATCCATTCTCTATCTGGTTGTGGAGTTGTGATCCATTTCATCAAGGACTCAATCTAGGAAAATAAAAAGGAAGGTGGTTTGGATCTTCCTGCCCAGAGTCCAGAATATGCAACTTGCTCTCCCAGGCCTTGGGTTAAGGTGGATGGAGCCCTTTGTTGGATGAGTTTTTGTATATCTTTTTGGATCAGGCGACTGGATCCCATCTTGTTTTGTATTGTTTTATTGCTTATTTACATGAATAAATAAACTTAATAAATCTTTTGCCAATCCTAAAGCACAAGGGGTAACTGTAATGATGTCCTACATCTGGACTTAAATAAAATAATGAAGCCAAACTTCTAGATGTAAAAAGGAATTTATTGATAAAAGGGACATATAGGAAAAACAAGGACATGTAGATAAACAATTTTTATCTATCTAAAATTGTATTTCTTTTGTTCCCTAGATACTAGATGTATCTAACAGCAGATGTGTCTGACAAGAGCTTGGCAATGGAATTTTCTTCTCCTACAGTTTCCAACATGAGAAGAAATGAACTAAAACTAAGCTTTCTAAAAAATGTTGTCCACTGGGACCCACTTGGAACTTTAAGAGCATATAGTAAGAGCTAAGGCTGCAATGATGAAACATGTGGAGGGATACCATTTCACAAAATGACTGCCCATATGGCAGAAAATTTTGACATGGTACTATTAATAGCTTCAAAAATAGCATAAACTAAATTAAATACTGATGGATAGATGGATGGATGGATGGATGGATGGATGATGGATAGATAGATAGACAGATAGATAGATTTCACAAAACTCTTGAACCCCTGAAACCTAATTTTCTTTTTTAAAAGTTACTAATTGTGTGATAGCATCTATTGTAAAACATATGGCTAGAAAGCCTCAGCAAAGAAATTATTTATACCACATTCATTTCCTAAATTAAATATTCTGTCTTATAACACATATCTTGTAGTTGTCAAAGAGACATTAATAAGTTGTTAACAGAGAAAGTTTGTAAGACTTATTGGTAAGTTCTAAGAATTATTTCAAGATGAAAAATAATATATTCATGGATATTACCTACCTGTATATGCATAAATCTCTTGTTGTGGATGCTCTTCAAACCAAAACAAATTGCCTGTTGGCATTTCCATTTACAGATTTTCAGTAAATTGTTTTTGTTTTTAAAAACAACATCATTCCTCTCCCACTAAATCATTGTTGCTCTTAAGCAATGCTTCCCTTCATTACATTTACTACTCTAGTTCTCTGTGCATTGTTATCATATGAATTTCCAAGACTGAAGCTTTGTTGACAATGCCATTAAGGCCTTCAACATGAATGAAGTCTAGGTTCCAAGGCCATGTTCTCTTCTGTATGAACAAGGCCAAGTATGTAATCAAGAATAAGAATAACTTCAAAGTAAATAGAAGTCCATTCTATTCACTTGAAAGTAAATTAGCAGCAGCAGGGTAACGTGTTTATTTTTCAGACATTTGAAAATCACTCATTGTTCAAACCCCAAAACTTTTTAAAATGCAAGTTAAATGCATTAATATGTAACTTTAAATCTATGGAGAATTTTTAGAAGTTATTTGGGTGGCTTTTTTTTTTTTTTTGAATTCCACAATGATTCTTTCCTGCAAACTTCTGTCTCTTAATTTCATGTAAATAGCATGACATTCACAAATTACAAAACCCCACACTTAAGAAGCCTACTGCTTTTGATAGTTTTATTTGGTTTATCTGGTTTTAATATGAGAAAAAAATATGTAGTACTTTTTTGCAACAACATCTCGATACTGATAAGTGTGTGCAAGGTCAATAACAACTCTTCTCTGCCTTCTCTGCTGTAGCCCCCGCCCTTTGGAACATCTTGCCCCCGGGGGTGAGACAGGCCCCCTCACTCCAGGCCTTTCGGAGGGATGTGAAGACCTGGCTCTGCCATCTGGCCTGGGGCGGGGAGGGTGGATATCAGAAATGGGGTTGGCTGGCCCCTTAGCGGCCTGGTGGGGCCCTATTGGCCTCTTGGAGTTTTTAGCTTTTTATCTCTATCCTTTTTTGCAAATTTCTAGTTTTTATAACTTTTATAATTTTTAAACCTTTTATAATTTAATTATGTATTGTGATTTTAGTGGTTGTAAGCCACCCAGAGTCCCCCGTTGTAAGGGAGATGGGTGGGGACAAATCAAACAAACAAACAAATAAATAAATAAATAAATAAAACTCCTAATTTTGGATGCTATGGCTGTATGACAGGGCATGGCTATTCAAAATTGCTGATGGGCAACATAACCTACATTTAACAGTGTAATAAATCAATTCAAATAAAATTCAGAGTTGTAGACCTGCAATTCATGAAGAGGCCAAGACTGGAAAAAAAATTCACAGCAACTCCAAATGCAATGAATATAAGTTGTGCCCTGTCATTTTCTTTACTAGCAAATGCAGGTAGTAGAGGGAAATAAAGCATAATTCAGGGAATACAGCTGTTTATGGAAGTACAAAAATATTTTTAAAAATAAAACTGAGGAGACATCTTCAAATCAACTTCGGTCGTTTGATATCCTTCAAACCAAAGTCTGTTTCCACTAAGTCAAAGTCAGTCTATAAAGACTTGAGTGTATATATCCCACTTCCCTCAAATGTTCTTTTAATTGTTCCATTAAAAAAGCAGATTATGGGTCACAAATCTGTAGTTTGCTCCATTTAGAAATTACATCATGAAATGGTATGACCAAAGAGGAAGAGCAAAGAGCAAATTGTTGGTTTCTGAAAGAGATATGAAAACTGACAGACATCGGCTTCCCTAGAAGTTAACTCAGAGGATTGGGAATGTCATAACCCAAGTATATATTACTCTAAATCAGTTGCCAGGCATGGGTAGTCATTTAAATAACTATTTAATATGAACAAGTATAATAGAATCATATTAGGGACCAAATCAAGAGGACTTAAAAGGTCATTAGTCCAACTCCTGCTTGGTGCAGAATTTGCTAAAGCATTTCAGACAAATAGTTGATCAGCCTGTTTCAAGATTTCTTGTGAAGAGGGTCATACTATTTTATGAGGCAACTTATTCCAGTGGGGCTTGTCCTGAAGGAGGATAATTACTTGCATCTGCACATAAAATTTTCATGTTGATAGCTCAGATGTGTTAGGATTTTCTCATGGGAAGAAAGTCATCTCGCTATCTTCAAAGATTGTTTAGACTGGAAACACAAGTCATGTGAAATTGTTATTGTTAGTGTGCACGTATACTGCTATTTACTGCCACCTATTGGTGTCTGTATGCTACTTACTCAAGGGGTGGGGTAAAGTGGCAATAAAGTGTGAGTGAGCACATGTCTCACTTCTCAGTAGAATTTTAGCCATCATGTAATCAGTTTTTATGGGTTATGTAGTAGTAACTAATAACCAAGTAGTGTACCTCTTCTCTGAGAGTTTTTGGCTAAAGACTTTGTTAAACTTGTGTAGTAGATAAGTCTTGGGTGCCACATATATGAGAAGAAGTGATTTTTTCTCTGTTTTGTATGAAACTTGTATTTTATGAAGTTTTGCATTTTTCTCAATAAACAACCAGATATTTTATATTTTCTGGCTGGATTTTCTTTGGAGAACAAGATAAGGACATTGCATTCTTTAAATCTCTCTACTGCTGGTGTATTTTTTTTTTTTTAGCATGTACTGTGTTTATAGCTGCACTCTGCATAACAAGATGTTCTATGAAGACTGACATCTGGGACTGGGACAAGAACAGGAAGGTTCTGGGCCTCCATAAGGACATTTATTTATTTATTTATATTTCAAATTTAGATACCACCCATCTCACGAAAAAGTGACTCTGGGCAGTTTACAATAAAACAACAATAAATATTAATTAAAATACAATAAAAACAATATAAAAATACAGTAAAAATAGAAAAAAACCAAACACATACACAAATAATAATATCTTCCAAGATGTTGATGATCAGTAAGATGTTAACATATGGAAGCATCTTCAAGGTGCTAGCCACCACCAGGGTTGGTTGCCCCTTTTTTTGCCCCATGCAAGTTGGCAGAACCAGGTCTTGACTGCTTTCTAGAAGAACAAGAGAGTTGGGGCCTGCCTCACCTCTGCGGGGAGAGTATTCCATAGGGCGGGGGCCATGGCAGAGAAGGCTCTCTTTCTGGACCCCGCGAGTCGCCATTCTTTCATTGACGGGGTCCGCAGCATTCCCTCTCTGCCTGACCGGGTGGGATGGGTAGATATAATGGGGGTGAGACGGTCCCTCAGGTAACCCAGTCCCATGCCATGTAGGGCTTTAAAGGTGATAAGCAACACTTGAATTGGACCTGGAACCAAACTGAGACCCAATGTAGTTCACGCAGCAAAGGTGTAACATGTGCCATCTTTGGGGCACCTAAAATTGCCCATGCGGCTGCATTTTGAACCAGCTGAAGCTTCCGGATACTTTTCAAGGGTAGCCCTAGGTAGAGCGCATTGCAATAGTCTATATAGGAGATAACTAGAACATGAGTGACTGACTGGAGGGACTCTCAATTCCTGCTGCCTATCTGTCAGCCCATCAAGGTAGACCAGACTAGGAAACCAAAGTCATGCAGGCCAGTACCACTTTTATTAAAAGATTATAGTAACAGAATCTTGCAAGTCTGAATGTGCTTCCCCCCCACCCCGCTCCCTTTATCTGACCATTGTTTTGGTTGTAGCTCTTCTTCCTGTCCCTCAAGCTCATTTCTTTTTTCCCACTACACTATCTTAAGATAGAAATGGGGTTACCCTCAATGTCTGTTAGAATTCACCTTGCACTGTTAAGGTACTATAAGAAATTAGAAAGCTTCCAAGATTTCCACTGAGTAAAACTTTGATTCTTGTATTGTATGGGTGGAAATCAATGGGCCAAACTACTGTCACTTATTCTATAACTGTATTCCTCACAGTGTCTAGGGGAACTTATTTCTTGGATCAGTGAAAACATCAAAGATAAACTTTTTGAACAAGATGCCTGTAGAGATGCTATTACAGTACAATCTTCAGTTTTCATCTTGGTACACCATTATAAGAAACATAGAAGTCTCTTCCAGTATCTGATCAACATCACTTATGCTTCATTGAGGAAGGCTTTTACATCTCTTCACTTTCAAACCATGCCCATTGCATAACTTGAAGGAAAGTTTTGTAGATGTCTAGTAGAACATCTGTCCTTATGGTATTGGCCAATCATCATCCACCACATCCTCTACTTCCCTATCTGTCAGGGGGGAAATATTGATGACAAACACACTTAAGGGGTCAGATATTGAATGACCTACCTCACTGAGGATATGATTCCAACTATTAGCAGTCAGGTTGTTATCTATGACATGCTTTCTTTTAAACTTTTTAACCCCTTAATTTTAGCATTGGTTCCATCTTAACTCAATTATTTTGTATGCCTTTTCTTTATCTTAATTTTTTTTTAATTATTATTAATTTTGTTTTTTATCCTACTGATGTTGTTATAACTTGTGATCACAACAATAAACTTACTAGGGGAAAAATGACAATATCTAACCAGAATCTACTTACCAGTAGTTTCTACAGGGCAACAGAGAACCAATATAGTCCCTCTTCTATCTGGTAATACTTGGATATCTAAAGACCACTATCATATCTCTCATCCCCCTCCTTCCCTTCTGCAGGTTAAAGATACACAGTTTCTTTAACTGTTCTCAAAGGACTTAGTTTCCAAATTCCTCATCATTTCGGTAGCTCTCCTATGAACACTGACCAGCTTGTCAATGTTCTTTTCAGACTGAAGTGCCCAGAACTGGACACATGATTCCAAGTGGGGCTAGACTAAAGCAGAGTAAAGTGGAACAATTACTTTCCATTATCTGAACTCTATGCTCCTGTGAATACATCCCAAAATAACTTTGCCTCAGGGTTCTGTTGTGAATCCTATGCTGTTCAATTTGTGACCCACTTGAATACCCAGATCCTTTTTATATGTCCTACTGCCAAATCAGGTGCCCCCTCTACCCTATACTTGTGTCTTTCATTTTTTTATCTCTAGATATGGTCTTTACATTTCTTCTTGTTAAATCTCATCCAGTTTGTTTAAGCCTACTGTTCAAGCCTGTCTATATTTTTTTAATGTTCTGTTTCTCTTTTAAAGTGTTAGCTGCTACTTCTAGTTTTTTACATCTACAAATTTGGCAATCATTCCTTCACTCCCTTCAGTCCTGCTTTCCAAGTTGATGTGCAGCTATCTGCTCAGGAACCTTATTGTGAACCACCCAGAGTCACTTTGTGAGATGGGTGGTATCTAAATTTGAAATATAAATAAATAAATAAATAAATAAATAAATAAATAAAATAAACCTTGCCCACGATACACTTTAAGGTGACAAATCTGTAATTTTCCTGGTCCTTCCCCATTTATTTATTTGTTATTTATGTATTTATAACAGAGGGACAACATTTGTTCTCTTCTGGTCTTCTATAACCTTGTCAATTGTCCAGGAGATCACAGTTACCTAACTACATCCTGCAGTATCCTATGACATAATTCATTTGGACCTAGAGACTTGAGTTCATTTAAATTAGCTATGTGATCTTTTACCCTCTCCTCGTCTACTCTGAGATGAGCTCCCCCTCTTCTGCTGGTAACCATGGCCAACTAGGGCTCCCTTTTTCTTCTAACAGAAGGTATTATGAGTTAAAACATTTTGACTGCCATCCTCATTTTTCTCTAGTCTAACACACTCCTGATGAGATATGTGAGCTAACTGCTGAACACATCCTTTCCCACCTTTATAAGAAATCATCTGTTTTTTGCCAGAAATCCTTAATACAGGCAGTACAGTCCATGGCTGAAAAACTCAAACTCTACTCAGCAGCAGCATCTATGCACAGCTAGTTGTTCACTTCCAGGATACTGTCTTGTCTTCTTAAGCTATGACTCTAAGCTGGATGTATTCAGAAAAACAGTATTTGCACTTTAAGTTCCTTCACCATCCTGCTTATTGTCTCACAGTCCCTGGAGAGCCTTTTAAGGTTTCTTCTAGCTGGAAAGCTTAGGAAAGCCTATGAAGGAAACCAACAGCCTAGAACACATCCTCTCTATCAGCCAACACCCAGATAAACAGTACATTAATCAAGGAACTATCAAGGAAGAAACTACACCCCAACCCTACAGCAGGAAAAGCTACTATATATAAATAACCATCAAACTACACTTTCCCAGGCACTGATGATGTTATCCAGCCTGGTAATGAAATGTCGACTATAAAATAACCAAGTTCAGAGAATACCAAGAATCCAAAGTTCAATCCTACATAAATTCTCTACCATTGGTGTGATTTGAGTGTTCTTCAGGCAGTAAGACTAATGTTTAGATTTCTTGCAGATCACTATGAAGCTTCCTTCACTGTTGAAGTGCATAATATTGTTTGACCTTTCCCTGATGCATTTCGTCTGCCAAATCAAATACAAAGTGTACCTATTTACACTCTCTTACTTCCTCAGTAAGCCCAAGATGTGTGTGTATGTATCTCTCTGTGTGTATGTACATGTATATGCGCACATACACAAACACATATACGTACATACATACATACATACATACACACACATCTTGAGCTCACTGAGGAAGGGAGAGAATGTGTGTGTGTGTACACACACATATATACATACGTACATATATATGTATATACATGTATATGTATGTCTATATACATACATACAGTTAGGAGTCTAATTTATTACACTTCTGTAACACAAATGTGTGGTAATTTATTAAGCAAAAGCTTATTTAAAATTGGTGTCAGCAATTATGTTTATTTGCAGGAAATTTCCAGCGAACATATATAACTCTCATAGAAAACAGCCAGTATG
The DNA here is from genome assembly GCA_030867105.1 of Liasis olivaceus. Lineage (NCBI taxonomy): Eukaryota > Metazoa > Chordata > Lepidosauria > Squamata > Pythonidae > Liasis > Liasis olivaceus. The sequence goes on along the minus strand of CM061352.1, from coordinate 79,809,112 downwards.
ATATAGTGGTTAAGGTGATAGACTGAGAGCAGGTCGTCCCTTAAGCATGGAAGCAGACTAGGTGATCTTGATCCAGGCTGTCCTTCTCAGCCTAAATCATTGTCAAGCTGTGCAACCAGCCAGCTGAAAAACAACCCCACTCATGGACACGTGCACTGATAGTTTTGCTGGGTAAACTGGACAAGCACACCGCAAACAGGCCCTGCAACTGAATAGGAGAAATACTAAGAAAAATAAGAATATCTCACGAAGAACAAAAAACACAAGCAACAATAGTAGCATCATGACTATATCAGCACCAGCTAAAACAGTAAAAAGTAGGTAATTCACTTTTTTAAAAAAAAATTGTGGGATTTGTTAGTTTTCTAAATACGAAACATTTAATTTTTTTCCCAATAATGATATTATTTTTTGTTGCATTAAGTTGCATTTTTGAAAATTAAGAAAAAACGTCAGGATTGGCAGCATTGTAAAATATATATTGAACATATTGGCTTTTTAGAAGCTGAGTGCAGCCTTATTACACTTTTTTTAGTGTTTATCTTGCAGTAAAAACAGAAGGTGCAATAGTCTTTCACTTTAACTACATTGATATTTACAAACTCTTTAGGTGTCTCTAACACTGTATAAAATATGTTTTTGTCCTGTTGTCAAATAGCCAAATCCTCATTTGCCATCTATATCTCTAGGTTTTTCTGAAAGTCTGTTCTGTGTTACTTTAATACCCTTTTGCCAAATACTGGGCCTTTAGTTTATGATTGCTGCTTGCTCTTCTAGGCAACACATTTATTACAGCCAAGTTACTGCACACTGTGAGTGTTATGAAAATGTTACTCCTCCTGCTAACATGTTATTGCTTAAGCATAGTACTGAGGAACACTTTCTTCCAGCCTGTCTTTTGTCACATAAACAATCTGAACATCTGTAATTGCTAGATATGGGCACACATGCCCATTCATAATAGGAGAGGAATCCCCACAATCATTCATTCTTCTAAAGCCCTGGAGATGAAGGGTTCTTAGATGAAGAGTTTATGGTCAAATGCTACCTGGACAATAGCTGAGAAAAATCTTATTAGTATTTCTCCCCTTTTTCTGCCCCACCCCATGCTTCAGTTTGCCTCCAATTTTGGTGGAATTTGGTGATTGCGATGCATGTGGGATATCCCTGGAGTGTTACATTTGTTTACACTAATATATGAAAAGGGGTGGTATTGTATAGGAATGGTTAAATGAATGCTCTCTTTTCCGAAAAAGCCTAATATACTATTCTTTTTTTCCTTCTTTTGCCTAAACTTGGCCTGAGCTTTCCCTGACTGCAACAATGCCTCCATTTTACCTCTTAGCATCTTTGCTGCTCTGCTGCTGAAGAAGGAAGCATCCTTACTCAGTCAAGTTCCTTTTGTTTTCTGCTTTGGAAATGTATTCGTGACTTATTATTTTTGTTTCCTAGCTTGCTCCTTTTGTGAGTGTGATTCAGTTACATCCGTCAGTCTAAGAAATGTATATAAATCACCTTTGAACTCTGTACTATTTTAAGAAAAACTCTATCCTTACTTCCTTGAGAATAAACTTTCTTCACCCACAGCTGCATGTCCTGTGCTTTAAATCTTTTTTTCTTTAGCAATAGTCAGCTAGTATACATTTCAGAATTTTTGCTACCCTATGTTCCTGTCTGTTCACTGTTCTACATCTGCTGATTGTATGGTGCTTGATGTGTTCCATATTACCTCCCCAAACCCCTTAATCTAGAGTCTTCAATAGTTATCTTTTTACAGCTGTAAAATTAGTTACTTGCTATTGAAAGTGCTGTATCCATTCTTGTTTCAAATCTGGTTTTACAGAATGACACATGATTAATGTAAGACTCTAATGTATCCTGTCTGTATACAGCGCAATCTAGGGTCATTAAATGAAATGAAAGCTTTTCAATTGACAGTGGTAGGGTATTGATTGCACCTTAAGGCTTTAATTATGAAAGGTTTATATATAAAAATATAGCAATGTTAATGTAAACCATTTTCACTAGAATAAAAAATAAATATACCTGTATTTTCATGACATATAATATTGCATTAATATTTAAATGGAAATTCTGTAAGTTTTTTTTTAATAAGCCCTTCTTAAAATGGTCAAAATGTTCGTTAAAAAAGATTTGCACATATGTTATTATTTTGTTTAGTATACTTCCCTGTTTTTCCTCTCACACATACTCCATGCCTTCAAATATCCCAGCCAAACAAAATTACAAAATATAAATGTATTCAGTGCAAAGATACTGATCTTTTCACAGAGATTATCACACCATTCTCAGCCTTCCTGGGAATTGTCAGACATGAACAAACTGAAATAAATTGTACATAGAAGCAAAAGCTGCAACTCTCAGGCTCTTGAGCTCAAGAATGGTACAACAATTGCTTTGGCTTCTGATCCCAAACAATCAGAATCATTATGAAGGCGCTGGACTACTTTTAAATGCTGGTGCTGTACCAAACCAGTACAATGGAGTTTTGTTTACTGTCTGGATTAGGAAGGATTAGCAAGGGAAGAAAAAAAGATTAGAGTCAGGTTTGAAAACTAACTTTACAATTTTTGGTCACCTTTATTTTCTAGCAGTTCTGGAGTTCTGCAGTGTATACGTTTTCAAACTTTTTTTTTAATTTATCACAATATTACTAGAGAACTGGTATTAGAGTTAGCCATAGGAGATTTTGTGCTGGATTTCTTTAACTGAGAGAAATGTCTTTGAGGACCATCTTTTAATTTACTTCTAACTGCTAACGGCTGCATCTTTAAACAGAAGGAAGCTTCTGATATTCATGGCCAGTTGCAATGCATCCTTAAGAGTAATACTTAGTATTTAAAATGGGATGAGTGGGGGAGTGAATTAAAATGGTATTGGCTTCTCCTAGTATTATTTGGTATTTCCATTTGTATACATTTTATCTTCTGCTTCTGAAGCTATGTCTGTAGAGTATGAAAGAAGATGCATCTTGAAAGGCCATGTCTTTATATATAATTTTTATTAAGAATTTTAATTATAATTGTAAAATCTAATACAAGCTAAACTTAAAGAAAGAAAAGAAAGTAGAAAGGCCTAAAAAGTACAAGGAAAAAGAAAGAAAAAGAAAGAAAAAGAAAAAGAGACGAAAGGGAAGAGTAAGAATATAATAAAAAGAAAAGAAATGTATAAAGAAGCAACTTCCAACTTTCATCACAAGTATAAACAAATTTAGTAATTCTTCACTCTGTCTAAAGATTACCAACATTTATCTCTTCATCCCATATCCCATCTCTTATCTATAAACAAATCCTTAAAACATTTTTTTTTGTCCTTGTGTCAGCAGAAAGTTCAAAAAGGGTAGCCAGAAGTAACAATGTATCTTATTTTAACCTTGATCAAATAAACCAATTGTATATTCCTTCCTTTTACTTCTAACAGACTTAATCTTTAGATCATTCAAATATTTTTGTAGGATTTGATTTCTCTTAATTTCTTCTTTGTTCTGTTGAACAGAGTTCTTCAAGGCTTTAACAAGCCTCTTTTGTAAATCCAGTAGGAAAAAAGTATCCAGGTCACACTCTTGGTTTGTCATTTGTATTTCCCTTTTAAATTTTAAAATCTCAGCCAGTTTCTTTTTTTTGTAGATCCAGTGAAACATCCTTTTCTAAGTCATTCTCTTGGCCTGTCACTTGTAAATCCTTTTTTGATACCATCTCTATCTTATCAGATACATTTGTTCTACATCTGACATTTCTTCAATAGCATCTTTTGGACATAGTCTATCCATAAAAGCAACACCATTACCGACACTGTTGATATTATGGCTACTATTTTCTGATTCCATTCTTCAAAAATCTCCTCTTCAGTATTTTTTATTGTTATAGCCATTGTGTAGGCTTGTATATCTTTCCTCTAACTGAAATCTTTATTCCCCTCTAATGTCCAATTTTTGAAATCATGAAATTGCTTATCTGTGTTGTATCTTGTAAAAGCCAAAACAGGATCTATTTCCCATGAGAAGTTGTTTGTATTTTATAATTACTTCCAAAATCTTATTGTAAAATTTCAATATTCCAATTTTATCTGGACCCCTAGTCTGTTTATAACTTTGTGAGATTAAAACCTTATTTAGCTTTTATTTCAAATTCTTTAAACTCTTAAGCTTATAATTCAAGTTTTCTTTTGTTCAGGGTTAAAGGTAGATTCACCCGACATTTTCAAACTTATCTTTCCAAAGGTCTCTAATGGTTTAGAAGTAGTTAATGAACAATTTCTGAAAGTGATTAGAAAGTGAGGTTTGCAAACTTAGCGTTCTTTAAAAGCAATATGGCTGATCTCTTTATCTCCCGGCACTCAAACCCACAAAAAAACTCTATCCTGCAGTCTCCCCATGGGGAGGAACCATCTGGAGCACATGTGGGCAATCCCCCATCCTCTCCTTATCCAGAGAGGTTCCAAAGTTCCAGTCTGCTTTCTACGAACCTTGGGTTATGACTGGGCTAAACACACACTTTTCCAAAGATTTAATGACATCAAATTTCATAGTAAATAGCTGGTCACAGAGAAATAGGGCTTGGGTAACAAAGGGCTATTGGGAAATGACCAATTATCGCTTTACTGATATTACCCAAATTAAGGTAATATCAGTATTAATTTCTTCTGGGCAAGGCTCAATATTTTGCCTACAGGAAAAATATTCTAAAATCCCACTTGAGAAACGTATTTGCCCATGTGGAAGTGGAGATATTGATACAATCCAACATATGTTATTTTGTTGTACATCTATAGAGATATTCATAACACCTATACCCTGCCACTTTTACTTCAGTACCCTGGGTCATCTGACAATACTTATACATTCATCTTTTTTTTTTTCAGATTGTAAATTATTTTTAACTCAAGATTTTGTACAGCAACCATGAAAATCAGGCATCAATTAATGAAAGGTCTCCCGCAGTTGTAATGGACTTTTTATGTCAACTATTACAATTAACTGTATTACTCTACTTTTACTTAATTATGTTGTTAGTTGTTTTCAATTATAACTTCTCTCTCTGGCCTTTGGCTATAATAAAGATTCATTTATTCATTCAGAAGTTGATACCATTTTTTGGCATTTGGGGTGAAGTTTAGTTTCTGGGATTTAACTCACCGCACACAAATAGCAGTAGACATCAGGATGATTTACACAGTTTTGCAGCATAATAACAGTATGTACATAAGCACAACTGTATTACAATCAATCTAATTTTTAACTCGAACACAGAGAATATTCTTTCACTGTGTGAGCTCTGCCACTAGACTGACAAGGAACTCTTCCCCAGGCAGAGACTGGGCTCATGTATAGAAATGTCCAGACATGATTCCACCTGCACAGTGTGCTGTTCCATGCTACCTGTCTGACCTTCTATCTTTGTCTTGAAATTATTTAACAATAATAACAACTAGAATTTGCTCAATGTTTGTTACAAATATGCCACTATAGTTAAAGTATGGTACCGTAATGTCACTAATTGTACATAATAAAGAAGGTGGGATCACAGAAACACTAAGTCGATAGAAGAAAAAAGGCTGATTTCATTTTTGAATTCAGCATGAAAAAGTCTGCTTCCAACACCCATTACAATCCATATAACAGAATTGTTGTTGATTTTTCCTGGGGGTGGGGGAGAGAAAGAGAGAAAGAGAAAGAGAGAAAGAGAGAAAGAGAGGGAGGGTGAAAACAACAACTTCGTTCCCACTAATTTGGATGTGCTGATGTAGCATAGTAAAAGCCAGGCATTCCAACAAAGGTGATAAAGAATTTATTACTGTGCAAAAACATAGTTGGTAAATTCATTTACATGGTCCTGCATATGGTTAGATAAAAAAGCTCCATTGATTTCCTGCTAACACCCTTTTCCAAGTTAATGAATAACATCTACTTGTGTCAGAAAGGTAAGCTTATACCAAGGATGCTGATAAACAAGACAAAAAGAAGGATTTGAGAGAAGTTCTGTCATAACTGCCCAGCATACCAATTTAAAACATGCACTATTAAATCCCTGCTGCTAGTCTTGCATGCTAATGGCTGGCTTGAGCAATACTTCTTTTTCAGCATTACTTAGCCCGCTTGTTCTTATTTGACTGCATCCAAAGGATCTTCATTCTGTCAATTGCTCTAAGGAACTGCTGTTCAAAATTAGCTGAATTCTGTACTGTGCCAAAGCCAAAATAACAGTGACAGAAAACACTAAGGCTTTATCAACTTTTTGGCTGGTTTCCTTCGCTTGCATAGACTGGGTGGCAAATTACAAAAGGGTTTAATTATCAAGAAAGCTACCCCAAATTAGGCACATATAGGATGGATTTTCAGAAATCACTTGTACAAATGTGAGATTCTTAGTTTATAGTGCAAAGAACCACCAACACAGCTAGAAAATGATTAGGATGGAATTCCTAAATTGCTTAATAAAAAGAATAATAATAGTAATAGAATTTGTTCATCATTCATTACCCATTGCCCAGTTCTGGATTTTACCCAAAGCCATCAGTGTTGATAGCTGGAAATTTATTAAACAGAATACTGTGACATTTGTTTTCTTTCCAAGGGATTGAAAGGAAGGTACTGAATCTTCTCTCAACCCCTCTGTGTCTGCGCATGTGTATGTATGCACACAAACATATACTTTGGAAAAACAACACAGCAGTACTTCTCTAGTTTTTCCTATTTTAGATAATTGTCCCTTTGCTCTTCCAGTCTCAGAAGCTATTTCCAATTCTTGATAGTCTAAACCAGTGTTGGCTGCATGGCTGGCTGGGGAATTCTGGGAGTTGAAGTCCACTCATCTTAAAGTGGCCAAGTTTGGACAACACTGGTCTAAACGATCAAGCCATTAGTAACAAGCTTTTGCTTGATACTTGCATATTTATTTAGAAATAAGCCTCACTGGGTTCAAGATGGTTACTTCATGGCAAATTTACAATTGCAACTTTCAGCTTGGTAAATCATTGTTTTGATTTCTTTAGCCATACTTTCACTCCACAAGTACAAATCAACTATTGATTGCCACATGCAAGTAACTCAATCTTCCCTTTTTGATTTAAATTAGCTGCATTTCTAATTTCCTCAAATTAATTTGTGTGGAACCCTCTTATATTACTACTGATCAGAGTTTCAGTAGATTTTCTAACACGATGTTCATCTTCCTTCTGCTATTACATATGATGATCATGTCATGCAATAGTTCTTCCTTTCCCTCTCTATTTAAAATGCTACACATTTTTTACTTGTTCTTAATGTGGTATAATATTCTGTACATATCTATGCATAAATAACAATCAATGACTTTAGTGTAATTTATTCCCAGGTGTAGGATTACAGCCTTAAATTTGTTGTGCAGGGCGCAGCAAAGCTCTCAAAATTTCTGCTCTCAGGAAAAATACACATCAGCATGAGAGCTTGCAAAATGCAATGTCCATAGTTTGCTTTCCAAAGAAAATCCAGTCAGAAAATATAGACTAACTGGTTTTTATTGATAAAAATGCAAAACTTCATAAAATACAAGTTGCATACAAAATATAGGAAGTAACAAAGACTTCTTCTCATCTTAGCATCCAAGACTTATCCACAACAAAGTCTCTAGCTAAAAAACACTCTCAGAGAAGAGGTACACTACTTGGTTACTAGTTACAACCACATAACCCATAAAACTACATGATGGATAAAACTATACAGGACTGACAGGCTGGGCATCTAGCCCTCCCGTTATATTGTCAGCATGTACCCCCCCCCCCCACTGAATAACTAGCATACACATGCCAGTAGGTGGCAGTAAATAGCATAACACAGTCACAAGATACTTTGTTTACATTAACTTCCCACAGTAGACGAAACAAGTTGTACAGAGGACGGGATGACTTTCTTCCCATGAGAAAATCCTGACAAAATTATCCAATTTAAAATTGACAACAGTGAAAGAAATTGCTACTTCATACAACTTGCAGAAATATAAATCTATATATAAATCTATATTCAAGCTTATTTTGAAACACTTTGTTGAAGATTGTACATGACTCACTAGGGGTGGGGGGCACCTAGAGTGCCTTTTGTGTGCACTATAGTGTGCACACATTAGTGTGGTGCACAATTCCACCTATGTTATATTTTACTCAGATATTTTGTAAATGTGGATAACAGTTTTATATTCATAAGTAGGGTAGCCTAGGTCCCTAAGATTGAGCAGAACTCTTTCCTGGCCCTTGGACATAAATCTGCTACCCTTGTTGCTGTACTGTTGTGTTCTAATGTATAAAAGTATAAAGAATGAGTTCCAGAATTTCCAGAAGAATTTCCAGAAGTCTTAAAGTCCAAACTCCCTGCCTCCCCAGTTGTTGCTCAGTATGGAGAAAGAAAATTGCTGCAGCCCTGAAATGGTCATTTCCCATCACTCCTTAGAAAACACACGCATACACAGAAAGGAGTCTTCACAGAGCCAGATGGTGCCTAAATTGAAATAATTAATAATTAATTAAACATTTACCAGCTACTTGGATATTTTTTATACTTTACTTTGGACATTATTACTAATTTCTGTCTGGATAATTTTAATTGTTATTAAATTATTATTGTTGGTCACACAGTCAACTAGATGTTTAGACTGGATTTGGCATTTTAATCCAAAATTAATTTATTGAGTCCTTCCCAAGGACCTGACCTGGGATAGGCAGATGTTGTTGTTTGATGGTGTTAAATGTAAGCTGTTCCAAGTAAAGCTGCCTTTTGCAATTGACTGATGCTGATTTTGTCAATGCCTACAGTCTTCAAGTGGTATTCCAGATGTTTTGGGATTGCACCCAAGGTGCCTATTACTTTTGATACTATCTTTGCTTTCTTTTGCCACAGTCATTCTATTTTTATTTGCAGGTCTTTGTATTTTGTGATTTTCTCAAGGTCTTTCTCTTCTCTTCTGCTGCCTCCAGGTATTGCAATGTCTACTATCCAGACTTTTTGTCTTTCTTATCAACAATTGTTAATTCTGGGGTGTTATGTAGCAGGTGCTTGTCTGTTTGAATTCTAAAGTCCCAGAGCACTTTAGCTTCTTCATTTTCTATTACTTCATATGTTTTGTGGTCTCACCTGTTCTTGCTTGCAGGCAAATGGTATTTCTTGCGGATATTCCAGTGCATCAGTGCTGCTATTTGTCATTCTGTTGTTTGTAGTCAGTCTATGCAATCTGCTTGCAGCAGCTAACTAGGTGGTTTATTGTTTCTTCAGCTTCTTTGCAGAGACAGCATTTGTGTCTGCTGCTGCCTTCTCAATTCTGGTTTTGTATGCATCTGTTCTTAAGGCTTGGTCTTGTGCAGCCAGAATTAGCCCCCCGGTCCGTTTCTTCGACTTTCATGCTTCTAGCCATTGCCAGCTCTTCTTGTCATTTGCTTTTCCTGCTAGTTTTTTTGTGTATTGGCCATGTAATACTTTGCCTTACCGTATCTCTTTTCTAATCTTCATTTGGTCTTGTACGCCAGTTTGGTCTCTTCAGTATTCAGTAAGCCTTCATGGTGTACTAGCTTCAGTACATCTTCTTCGTTGTCCTTCAGATATTCTTTCAATGCCCTTTTTTCTTCTTCAACTGTCTGGTGTACTTGCAACATTCCATATCCACCTATGCTCCTTGGTAAGTAGGGTCTGTCAACGTCACTGCGTGGATGAGGGGCATGATTCATTGTCATTATTTTTCTGGTCTTCCTATCCAGGGCTTCTAGTTCTGCTTGAGTCCATTTCACTATTCCAGCTGGTATCTAATGACTAGAATTGCCCAGGTATTAACTGGCTTGATGGTATTTCCTCCACTAAATTTGGACTTTAAGATCTTCACTCTCATGATGTATTCACTACTAACCTTCTTCTTGACTTCAGTGCGCTTGATGTTGTCAGCTTGAAGGATGCCCAGATAAAATCCAGAACTTGCTGCATATTCTTCCATTTTAGTCTTCCAATCCTGTATTGATGGCAAGTTTTCTCTTTTCCAGTGTTGTGTCAGATTGATTCTTGCTGCTGTCACCATATCTCAATAAATTTGAGATTCATTTATGTTTTCTGGGATCATATCTAATAAAAATACAAATACAGATTGACCCTGGATGAATATAATGAATCATGGCTTCAATTTATTGATATAAGTATATCTCTACATATATGTTTTGTATGTTTTTGTTTCTTTTTCTTTCATGTTTTTCTTTTATAATGTTGCACATCTTTTTTTTTGTTCATTTTTTGTATTTAATTTTTAAAAAGTTTTAAAAAATAAATATCAATAAAACAGTCAAGACTTCAATTACCGTACTATAGTTGTGTTGAGTTAGAAATGCTTCCAGGTTTGCCATTGTTTTTGCATGCTTTCTGCAAAACTGGCCGCAGTGCAATACAACAAGAAAGTTACCAAGTCTATGAGCTTAAGGGTTAGGGTGGCTTCTTGGCTTTACATTGCATTCTGCTGGCAACAAAAATAACATATTTCTAACACACTCTGAAAAATACTCCACCACTATGACTATGAAAATGTGGATCAGTGGACCAGAATCACTCTTCATAATTTCACTTAATTTGTTCCAAATACGACATTTCAATTTAGCTCTAGTGTCATAACAATTGATAGAGGCACCAAAATACCATTGACATATATAGTAACACTGTTAGATGGGAGAACACACGAGAAGAATTTATTTTAATCTGCAGTGATGGACTGTTGATACGTGTTCTTAGTCCTTTTCACCAAAGGGCAATGGAGAAGATTTTCAAGCAATTGAGTCAAATTTCCTTGCATTATTTCTGTTTGTGTTTGTATAATTACAGGGAATTTTCTTCTTCATTTTTACAGAATTTCTGTTCCCTTTTAAAAATGCATTTCTAGTATTGCAGACAACTGTTGCAACATTAATTAAACATGTGGAATTCTAGCTACAAGGCAAGCTTGGAACTTTGACAGATACAATTTTGACTATCTGCTCAATATTAATTATATTTAGGTACTCAGATTTTAACAAATGACGCACAAGTAAAGTTCACAAAAATACAGTAACTCCCTCCCAAATCATCATGTGTTTGAGTGTAAGAAATATATCCTTAAACTTTAGTGCCAATGCTAAATTACTATAAATAAGCATAAGATAAATTAATGCATTGATTTAATAACCTAATTTAACTTTTGTCAATGGAACAATGAGTACACTGAAAATAATATGCCACATGGATATTTTAAATCAGTTAACAACATACTGGGTAAATACTACATTTTCCTAGTATCTTTGAAATGAGAAAATATTGTTAGCTCTTCCCTTTACCTCTGCAGGATCTTTTTTGGAAAACAAGTTTCCCACCCTTTTGTAGTCTTAGTGGAAAAGGACGTTTAGAAATAATTATCATTATCATACTGGGAAATTTTGCTTACTTTATTGCTTTATCATTACGAACTATTTAGAATACATTTAGAGAATATATTTAAAAATAAGAAAAAGTGGGAAATTTGGCAGAATAAAAAGTAGGCTTGATAGTTTGTCTAAAATATCTGAATTCTGAACTTAACATGTTCCATGTGATATGCTCACTCTCTTGCTCTCTCTCTCCAGGTTTTATTTCTCTGCATAATTGTACAGGTGAAACTCGAAAAATTAGAATATCGTGCAAATGTTCATTTATGTCAGTATGGCAACTCAAAAGGTGAAACCAATATATGAGATAGACACATTACATGCAAAGCGAGATATGTCAAGCCTTACTTTGGTATAATTGTGATGACTATGGCGTACAGCTTATGAAAACCCCAAATTCACAATCTCAGAAAATTAGAATATTACATGACGTCAATAACACAAGGATTGGAAATAGAACAATATCGGACCTCTGCAAAGTATAAGCATGCATATGTACTCAGTATTTGGTTTGGGCCCCTTTTGCAGCAATGACTGCCGCAATGTGGCGTGGCATGGATGCTATCAGCCTGTGGCACTGCTGAGGTGTTATGGAAGACCAGGATGCTTCAAGAGCGGCCTTCAGCTCCGCTGCATTGTTCGGTCTCATGTCCCTCATCTTTCTTTTGGCAATGCCCCATAGATTCTCTATGGGGTTCAGGTCAGGCGAGTTTGCTGGCCAATCAAGCACAGTAATCCCATGGTTATTGAACCAGGTTTTGGTACTTTTGGCAGTGTGGGCAGGTGCCACGTCCTGCTGGAAAATGAAGTCAGCATCCCCATAAAGCTCATCTGTGGAAGGAAGCATGAAGTGCTCCAAAATCTCCTGGTAGACGGCTGCGTTGACCCTGCACTTAATGAAGCACAGTGGACCAACACCAGCAGATGACATGGCTCCCCAAATCAACACAGACTGTGGAAACTTCACACTGGACTTCAAGCATCGTGCATTGTGTGCCTCTCCATTCTTCCTCCAGACTCTGGGTCCTTGGTTCCCAAATGAGATGCAAAAGTTGCTCTCATCAGAAAAGAGGACTTTGGACCACTGGGCAACAGACCAGTTCTTTTTTTCTGTAGCCCAGGTAAGACGCTTCTGACATTGTTTGTTGTTCAGGAGCGGCTTGACAAGAGGAATACGACATTTGAAGCCCATGTCCAGGATCCGTCTGTGTGTGGTGACTCTTGATGCACTAACTCCAGCCTCAGTCCACTCCTTGTGAAAGACCCCAACACTTTTGAATGGCCTTTTCCTGACAATCCTCTCCAGGCTGCGGTCATCCCTGCTGTTTGTGCACCTTTTTCTACCACACTTTTCCCTTCCACATAACCTTCTATTGATGTGCTTTGATACAGCACTTTGGGAATATCCAACCTCTTTTGCAATTACCTTTTGGGGCTTTCCCTCCTTATGGAGGGTGTCAGTGATGGTTTTCTGCACAACTGTCAGGTCAGCAGTCTTTCCCGTGCTTGTGATTCCTACTGAACCAGCCTGAGAGACCATTTAAAGGCTCAGGAACCCTTTGCAGGTGTTATGGATTCATTAGCTGATTAGAGTGGGACACTTTGAGCCTAGAATATTGAACCTTTTCACACTATTCTAATTTTCTGAGATTGTGAACTTGGGGTTTTCATAAGCTGTACGCCATAATCATCACAATTATACCGAAGTAAGGCTTGACATATCTCGCTTTGCATGTAATGCGTCTATCTCATATATTGGTTTCACCTTTTGAGTTGCCATACTGACATAAATGAACATTTGCACGATATTCTAATTTTTTGAGTTTCACCTGTATGTACAATTTAAACATCATACAGAAGTTTGGCTAACATCTACATTATCCTTCAACATTCATTGAACTCAAGGTTTTACTTGGTTAATGTAGCCATTAGCTGGATGTTTCTGTAACTTGCAAACGATACAGCTTAAATTAATCATTTTGAACAGAACTTAAAAATCTTCCTCTGAGGATTTTGAATATCACCAATTTAAGTTTGAGCATTTATAATTAACACTTGCAATACCCAGCTTGCTTTGGATTCTGTGCACACTGCACTGATTAATTTTGCCAAGTCAAAGAAAATATAACCTAATAGAGGTCAGATACTAATTTAATACTCATTGAAAGGATTGATAATGAAGCTCAAGCTCAGATACTTTGGTCACCTAATGCGAAGAGAGGACTCTTTGGAAAAGACCCGGATGCTGGGAAAGATGGAAGGCAAAAGGAGAAGAGGATGGCAGAGGATGAGATGGCTAGATAGCATCACTGAAGCAATGAGCATGAAATTGAGCAAACTCAGGGAGGCAGTGAAAGATAGGAAGGCCTGGCGCAATATGGTTCATGGGGTCATGAAGAGTTGGACACGACTTAACAACTGAACAACAACAACTAATTTGCATAGTAGCCAGTTAATTATTACCTATTTTCTTTTGGCCTCAATTCTCCTGACTGCAGAGGAGGCTCAGGTACACTTATACAATAATGAGACACTAATACTACTACTTTTCTAGAGTCTTAGGCAATGTACGAGAAATCTAAATAAATATAAATATGGTTTATTTCTGACATGAGCCAGACCTCTTTTCTTTTCTTTTCTTTTCTTTTTGGATTATCTGTTTTCAGGCTGTTTTCCTGTGATCTTCTAAGAACTGGCTTCTGACATCAGGAATGTCTTTAACGTTGCTTTTCTGGCTGATGATACAGGTGGTCATATTCAAATAGGAACAGCTGTACTTTAGCTTTGTCCAAACAGTGACATTATCATAACACATTTTCTGCTTTATTGTTAAACTGGATCCATTGCATAGTGACTCCATGTCCCAGACTCAGTTTTTCAATATCATAACCATGATTCACAGTGTTATAGAAGAACAGAATTTGTACAGACGTTAACCAAAAACAAAGTGTAACCCTTGAGGTTATTCATTTTATTGTACAACTGAAGCTATCAACTTTTCCTTGATCACCAGTTTGTTTTAAACACACTGAATCTTTTTGGTTAGTGTATGTGAGCATTTTCTTGCTCTTTTTGCTGATGAACAGATGAGATGTGCTGTGTCAAAAATTTATGTATAAATCCATATCCTAATAAAAAGAAAATACAGCCTTCTAATGATGGTATTATTTTAGCAAATTCTATAGTAAACAAAAGGCTTCTTGTAGTTAACAGCCAATGTATCTAACTTCAAATAAAGTTATAATGAATAGCTGCCGTATATGTCAATAAATGGAAAATAAAAGCATATTCATAATCTCGCTATTAAAACAAAACAGGAATAGGAAACTGAATATACAAATCTGTACTACATAATTCTGGCAATATATGCATATTGCATTTACCCGGAAGGAAGTATGTTTTTCTACAATTAATTTGCTTTTACAAAGGGAGGTTCATCTTAGATACATTTAGAATATGGCACTTAATCAAATCAAATAGAATGCAAATAGACCATCTTTTTACACCCTATTTTTCCCTTTTTGAGGCCTGCTGGTCTTCAGTCCAAGATCAAATTTCAGGTTCATGTGGTAGTAAACAATTTATGTTTACTATTTATCTTTGTTAGATTTATATCCTGCAGAATTCATGCTTCTTAAATTTATATCCTGTCTTTCTTCCAAGGCTTAGGGTAGCATTTGTTCTCCTACTGTAGCTGCCATTTCAGGATAAACACTGTTCAGGTATTCATACTACAAGAAATGACATATCTGCAGAGTAATCTTATCCTACGTATATCAACTCAGAAATAATATTCATTGAGTGAACCTTAGCCAGGGGCAGTCATTTCCTTAGCAAGGCTCCAGACTACAATATTCAGGAATCTTTCTGCAAGAAAGTATTTTGCCCGTAAAACTGTTTGGCCTAATCAAAGCAGGAATAGCTATAACTATATAACTAATTCATACCACTTGCATTTTATCAGGTGCTGCTAGATATCATAATTCAGCACAAGGATTATCTGAATTTTCTCTTAACATAAGCGGATTCAGACCTGCTTTGAATTAAACATCAAATTAGCTTTTTTATGAAAGCTAATTTCAAATTGATATAATGAAATCGTATCCCTCTACCACAAGAACTATGGACCTGTCTTTGAAGATTAACCAGGAAACTGCAAATGGTACAAAACGTGGTAGCCATAGTGCTTGCAGGTGAGAGATGCTATTGCAAAGAAACATGCATTTTGTGATCAGTGTAGTGGTTACCAACAGATTTCTGAATCTAATTCAAGGTGCTGGTATTTAACCTATACAGCCCTTGGTGGGTTGTCTTTAAGATGTCTTCTCCAGAAGACTGTCGGCCTGGCACATGTGAGTGTTAAGAGGAAGGATGCCTAGGTCCCCAACCTGTAAGACTTTGAAAGGGTGTGTCAAGCACCCATTAACCAACTCACAAGCTAGATTTTCACTGAGGTTCATTTGGCAGATTTTTAAAAAAACAAAAAAGGGTTCAATTATAGAATCTTGGAAAGTAGATATGTGTGCTTGAGCCCAAATTTATCAGTGAGTAAAATTATTTACTTTATTTGTATTTGTTTTATAAATTTGTAAGGCTGCCCAACTTTACAATGACTCTGAGTGGCTTACAGTAAAACCAGTTTTACAATACAATTTTTAAAAATCCAAACGCCAGAAGAAAAACAACCATTAAAGGGCAATAATGCAGAAAAACAACTATTAAAGAAAAACAACCTTTAAAGGGCAATAATCCACCCATTCTAATTTAACGCTTGGGGACAGAACTAGGTTTTCAGAGCTCTTTTGAACATGGCCAGGGTAGGTGCTAGATTTATCTTGGGGGAGATGGTATTCCAGAGGACAGCCATTGCAACAAAGTAGGCCCTCTTCTTAAGTCCCATCAAGTTATACCATCTAATGGATGGGACCTGGAGCAGGCCAACTCTGCTCAATCATATTGGCTGAGCAGGACTCACAGAAGACAGATGATCCTTTACAGATAGTGTTTGACTTACAATGGCAATTGGGACGAGAATTTCCATCACTAAATGATGTGGTTGTAAAACATGACCACATTGCTTAGTGATGGCAATCCCTGCAGTCCTAGCTGCCATTGTTAATGGAATTCCACGGTCGTTATGTGAGGCAACTTCCTGCCATCTTCCCACAGCTAGTCAGTGGGGAAGCCAGCAGGAAGTTGCAAGTCCCAGGCCAGCAGGCAGGTAAGTGGCTGCTGTTGGGTGAGGGAGGGAGTGAGGGGGTTATGCAGGGGTGTGCAATGGTGTGAGGGGATGCATGAGTGGCATGGTGCGGGTTGGGGTGGGTGTGCAAAGGTATGAGGGAATGTGTGAGAGGTGTGGCTTGGGTCGGGTGTGAAATGTGCAAGAAGCGCAGTGCAAGTCAGGGGTGCATGAGTGCAGTGGAGTGCACAACAGCACAGGTCTGGGAGGGTGGGTGAGCGGCTGGTGCAGTACAAGCACAGAGGGGCTGGCATAGGGTGAGCGGGTGGGAGAGACTTACCGCAGCAACTTGCAACCTTCCCTACTGGCTTACCCATTGACTTTCTGGGAAAGCCAGCAGGGAAGATTGCAAATGGTGATCATGTGATTGTAGGGTGCTGCAACCAGTCATAAGTGAAAAGCACAGTCATAACTTTGAATGGTCACTGAACGAATGGTCATAGGTCAAGGACTACCTGTATATAATAAGCCTCTATGCTATCTAAAAGCATAGGGATTCAGGTAGGACCTCTCTGATTCCTTTGATCCTCTTTCTGACAGCTTCTTGCCCTCCTGTTTGCCAGATGTGGAAAGAATGTACATTTGTTCTTATTCCTGCAATATTTTGCAAATGCTGTTACCACTCCCAGGCTTATAGAATTCTATTAAAGATATTCTGTTAAAGAATGTAGACCTTGCTAGTGATGCTCTTAACACCTATTTGACCTCCTACAGAGGTCTTAAGACTGCTTTGTTTAAACCAGCTTTTGGATGATTTTCAGCATTGTTATATGAGATTCTATCCTGAATTGGCCTGGTTTTGTTTTGTTGTTGTTGTGGGGTTTTGGGGAGGAGGGGGTGGATGTTGGTTGGAGAGGACTTCATTTTCTTATTATGATTTCTGCTTCTTTCTTATTTTGTTGTGGCTGATTTATGTTTTTATGCAAATCATGGGAGCTGGCTGGTATATAAATATAAATAAATAACCACAGTACTAACCACATAGATGGAGGGATATGATGTAAACTGAGTTTTTCTGCAGGGTACAACAGAGTTTTCTTGCCTATTACCTAATCCCTTTCGCAGAAGCAGAATGTTCACATTTTGCTAATCTGTTTTTATTTGATGATCTGGGTGGAGTTGTACTTTACAATATGCCATGAATTTCCAAAATACAGCAGTTGGATTCCCCCATGTTAAGCTAAAACAAAACAAACCATTTTCAGGAACCCTTGTGGAAATCAGTAGTAGCAGTTTTATTTTTTAAGTGCTTAACTAAGTACAGAACAGACATAGAATAAAGAAACAACTGAAACATAATCTGCTACAAATAATTATGGTAATAGGAAAAACTGAATCTCTAAAAGGTCTATGGCATATAATAATAATAATCTCTATGCATTCAAAGTGACCAGTAAGAATTTATTTATTTTAAAGCAACTTCACAGAGACCCCTGAAAAGAAGCGTTTAGTGCTTTTTAATTATCTGTTTCCAAATGTAATCCTAGTGGGAGTTTATTCCAAATGTGGATCCAGGTAGGGAAAAGCCCTTAAGGGAGACAGAGCTATTCTAGAATGCAGTAGAATCAAATGGTCCTAGCCTACAAAGTACACAGGAATAGGAACCATCAGCAGGTATTTCAAATAACTGGGTGTGCCCACACACAGAGCACAATGAGTCAAAGCCATCAATTTACGGCTATCTTTCCCAAATTCCTGGCCAATGTAATGATTGGCAATAAAATGAAGTAGGGGCAAAATAAGGAAGTCCACATAGAACTAAGAGCAACATTCTAGACACAAAACAAAAGTGAAATAAGATCTTAGGAAATCTTAGGAAATCCAGCCAACAGGCTGCTTCCATAATCCAAGAGTGACACAACTAGGGATTGAACCAAGAGCTTGACTAATTCAGTAGTGAGAAACTGATAGATTCAGCAAATGTATATGAAATGGAAACAACAGAGGCTTTAAAGAAAATCTTCATATCTATACTTCAGCTGGCAGTGCAATAAACAAGCATCATTCTTGTTTTTATTTATATTTGTTCAGTGCTTTTTAATTTTTAAATACTTTTTAGTAGAAAAACAGGGTAAAATTTTTTTTTTTAAGATATCTAATACCATGAGAAATTCTTTTCAGTGTGGTACATAGGCACACCTTTAGGCTTCCAAAAATTAAATTAAGGATCAGTATCTGAAGGAACTAGCATGGGATACTGCAGAACCACTCTTGGTAATCTTTGAGAACTCCTTGAGGACTCTTATGGTGTCAGAAGCCTGGAGGGTAGACATGCTTAGCAACAGGCTGAAACTGATAGGATAGAATTTACCAGGGAGAAATGTAAAGATCTGCATTTGGGTAGAAAAAATGAAAGGCACAAGTTAGAGGGAACCTCTTTTAACAGTAGTTCAAATGAAAAGGAATGGGTTGTCTTTGTTGGCCACAAATTAAACATCAACCAGCAGTGTGGTGCATTTGTTAAAAAGGCAAATACTGTCTGGGGGGAGGGGGGATAAAAGGGACATAAGAGTCCATGTCACAAGAAGTAATTCTTCCCTGGTCAGACGTGCTTGGGTCCAGTTCTGGTTGTATGGTTCTAAATGGACAATGATAAATTGGAGAGAGTTCAGAGGTAGACTGCCAATATGGTGAGGGGCCTAGAAACCAACTGTGAGATACAGTTAAAAGGCTTTGTTATATTTAGCCTATGGAAGAAACTGAGGGAAGATACAATAGTTATTGAAATAGTTGAAGAACTGTCACATAGAAGGAATGGACTTATTCCCTACTGCCCCATAGGGAAGGACCATAACCACATGAGTTAAAACTATAAGGAAATAAGTTCAGCTAGACAATTGGAGAAACTATATTATACTTGATACAATAGTAGCTGTCAGCCAGTGGAACAGGTTGCTCTGTGACGTGGGAAATTCTTCTTTATTGAAGGTCTCCAGACAGAGGTTATATGTCAGAGATGCTGCACAGGTTCCTGCACTGATCAGGGCTTTGAACTACATGTCTCCTAAGGTTTCTTCCAATTCTATGATCTATAATTCTGTTGTGGGCTTCTCTTCTCTGAAATGCTTTAAAAAGCCAAGTGAAAACCATCTGAACAGACTAGCATTGTCATTACACTGCAATAATTTTACTTGCCTATCCATTTGGCAGTTATAAAAATATTGTAGGTAAGTTAGAAATATGATACTTTTCCATGATCCTGAAAAATGTTCCTTTCCCTTTCCACACCTTCCATTCATTATTTTATAATAGATTTCTGAGAATGAGAAGTGAGCATGAAAGCTAAATATCTGTTTCCGTAAATGAGCATGTGAAAAGAGTATTCATCAAGGAAATCTGTTACACATTGTGGTATCCATTCAAGTAGTCTTGCAAGTCATGCAGTGAGCAGTGAAGCCTTAAGACTTCCTCATTCTCTCTTTTGGAAAACAATTATCACCTGTAACCTGCCTGATCCTGAAGGCATTGTATAAAATCACTTTGCTCCCATTATATAAATTTATGAAGAAAACTCTGCTGTCTTTAGTACAAGGAAGTTTGATGTTGTTACTGAATCTCCTTTTTGTCTATTCTAATAGTTGACTTGATGGTCCATTTATCAGCTGGGTAGAAAAATGGGGCCATCTACAGACAAGTGCTAGAAGTTTTCACAAACTCAAAGGACATCTCAGAATTGATATATTAATAATCCCTGCCTTCTTTTCTTTCTCCAGGAAACTATGTGCTGTCAAAGAACTGAAGTGGACAATTTCCACTAGGGATTTTCCCTCAGATTTTCCTGAAATCTTTCTCTCTTTATTCATAAAAGCCAAATAACACTATGAGTCTCTTCTTCCAGACCAACTTTAATTCTGAATAGTAACATTCCTGTGAGAGTATTTTTCCTTCTTACACAACACAAGTTTGCTAAATCCCTATCAAGGAAATATAAAAATTAGGTAAAGTAATTGTTTTGGAATATTGAAGATAATTTTCAAGAATATGAGGATTTTTAAAGAAAATCCAGAAACTTAAATCAGCTTAATGAAGATTAAACATATTCTCTGCCCTCCAGGAGGCATCAGACATGGAAACATCAGCTGAAAATAAAAGGGCAAAGTTGTAGAAAAATTGGTCTGTCACAGCTCCTTACATACTCTGATTCCTATTCCCTTTCCAGTATTTACCAGTGGCTCCAGCATATCTGCAGATCTCTCTTGATTGCTACCAAATTCCTTGCCTCCCCTAATTTGGTGGAGTATAATTTTTTTTTTTCCCCAACATGGAGACCAGCATGTTGCAAAACAAAGCTCCAGTCTCATTTTCATTTTCAAGAATTCCTATGGTAATTCTGTTAAAACACATCTAGCTGCTTAGAACAGGCTTTTATTTTAAAACACCTTCAGCTAACAGGCTTTTATTTTAAAACACCCTCAGCTTATCAGAAAGCGAGGGAGGGAAAGACCGAGGAAGGACAGAGATTGGAGGCAGTATCTTGAAAGTATAAAAGGGATCCTAAGGTAGCAGTAGGCATTGGTAGAAAGTATAAAGGTATTTTAACACTGTAGGTTGGTTTGATCAGGATTAAGCAGGAAAAAAATACAACAGATTGGAAAAAATCCTTTTTATATTGTGGCATGTATTAGCTTGTTTATGAAATCTGTCTCTTTTGTCTGTGTTGGTGCATGTGTGCACAGTAGGAACATCTTTTTTGCTCCTTTTGCTTTTAAATCTGGGGATTATGTCTGTACAAAGCAGCTCTCAAATTGGTGCAAAGGAGCAATTTGATTCAAGGTATCTTGAAAAATCAAGGTACCTGCAGTGAGGCCCTCAACTGAAGCATCAAAGGCAACTGTTTCATTTGGCCAGTTCCTTTACCAGAAGTGCTTTCTGAATACACACACACATGCAGAGAAGATACCTGAAGGCCCTCAAAGTGGCCATTTTGATTTGAAGCATGTTTTAATCATGGTTTCACAAGCCTTAGTGGTTATACACCATGTGTGTGTGTGCACATGTGCATTTAAATTAGCGGGGGAGGGGTATTCCAATTTGCCTTCACTGTCTTCTACAAAATAGGTATTTATTATGCTTTGTGGTGGAAATATGAAAGGTTATTTGAAACTCAGACTATCTCTCCTCTTATAACCAATTACTTGGCTAACTTGCCTTTCTCTGTCTTCTGTGAAATAGATGTTCCAACAGAAAATTGTGGTTCAGATGAATAAAATTAGGGCTGAAAATGTGCAGGAAAGGGCTTCATTCTTTGATTTCAATTTATCACCCAAACCAATATGTGTCATATACCATAAGAGATAAATATATCCTTACAGCCATGCACTTTTAATCGATGTTCTAAAGGAACTGTTTTATGTATCCCAGGTCCAAAATTTTAACAGTCAGCATTTTTATGGGGCAATTGTACTAGGGTGCTAAACTAGTACATAATTAGGTAAAGATAAACCTACTTTCTAACCCCAGAGTGCAGCAATTTCACATCTATGTTATTATGTGCACAGACGGGACAGGGAGCAAGGGAAATCATAAGTTTCATATATGTGATGCTTTGGGAGGGCCCAGTTTGTTTTCAATCTAATTCTGTCTTGGGATATTTTTTACTCAAGAAAATATGCTCTCTCTCTCTCTCGCTCTCTCTCTTGCCTTCAAACCATTAAGAGGACTCATGTCACAAGTGAGGCTTGTTTCATAAAAACTAAAAAAATTAAATAATTGCAGAATGAAGTATCACAAAAGTATTACTTGGAAGATGCTGATTTGCCCCTCAGGTACATAAACATCTTTTGGAACTGTTCCTGTGATTTAAAAAAAAGACAGAGAAAGGTCTACTTGCAAATTAATGTGAAATAATTATTAATATAACTATTTTTCTGCCCATGCATGTTTAAATGCACTAGGGCACACTTGTCCAATCATAGTGATTTTTTTGAGAATCACTGTAAGCCCCTTTGAGGCAATTGGGAGAGAAAAAGAAAGAAAAGAAAACCTTAAAATACAATCCTCGAAAGTCAGAGATGATTCCTCTAAACCATTTTCTCTGTTTAGCTTGTTTAAGATCAACAGGATAATTGAAAAAAAAGAATCAAGGGCTTGGCAGGGCAGAGTTAAGAATGCAACAGTTTTTTCCTAACTAATCCAATCCAATTCACCCTTCCATCTATCACCTACTGATTTAACTGAAGCCTTTGGCAACATCTGAGATCACAGAGGTACCAGAATCTCCTGGGAAAAATATCTACTTAAGAATTTAAACACTGTATTCACCATAAAGTTAAGCCATTGTAGTCCTTTGGGATGAAGCCCTGAAAAACAATTATGTTGGCGCAAACGAACAGAATCCTTGCCTTTTACTCCATATCCCTGTACACATTTGCTTAGAAGTCTTATTGGGACCTATTCCTGGGAACCTAGACACAAAGATCTTTGCATCACTATTCTCAACTGAATGCATCTAGGATTACAGCTGCGGTGCTGTTTCATTGGAATTTCCTGCAAGCTGGCTCTTACTTCGTGGTAGCAGACGCTGCGTTCTCCTTCTCCCCACATCGCACGCTTCTGGCAAGGGATCCCAGCCTTGGCACGTTAAGGCCACAATCTTTGCTAGGAACAGGAATCGCGGATTCTTTCTAGTAAGCAGCAATCCAATGCGAGTTCCATCCTGGGGACGATCAAGTTTCCCTTCTTCCACCCCGTCCTTTTTTTTGGGGGGGGGGGGGTTCTTTCTCTCCGGAATAAGGCACCCTTCAGCCTGATCCGGGGTTCGGAGCATCCAGGACTGCATCCTTTGCACACTTCCCTGGGAGTAAGCTCCCTTGCAAACAGTGGGACTTACTGCCCATAAACACGCACAGGATTGCAGCGGAAGATGCTCCAGAATTTCGTCAGCTCTGCTACTATCACCTCCCACTCTGCCGAAACCCGAGCGACCCTACACTGCATTTGGATAGTTCTCTGTCCCTCTCTTTCCCAGGCCTTTTCATTCAACCCCGTCAACCTCTTGGCGATCAAGATACATCTCGGCTTCCATTCCGCATTTTCGCCTACTCCTTAGTTTGAACGCGCCCTGCCCCGCTCGAGGCAAATTGCGATGCCCCCCTTTCCCCGTACAGTAGCCGCGCTACTCCGGAAACGACTGTAGGCGAAGGACGCGGCACTTTGAGCGCAGGGGCGTGTCCTCCCTTGCTGGCCCCACCTCTTTCTTTCGGCTTTCGGTCTTGGAGCGCCACTAGGCTGTCAGAGGAAAGAGCCACCTGCTCCCGAGCAGTCGCGGTTGGCGGCTCGCTCGCTCGTTCCTCCTCCGCCGTAGAAGCTGTAGCGGCCGCTTCCTCGAGCCTCCAACTTCTTCTGCCTGCCCCCCTCCCCTTGCTCCCCGCTCGCTGGAAAGTTCCGGACCTGCTGCAGCTCTCCTTCGGAGAAGAAGCCGCTTCCGCTGCCTGGAAGAGCCCGCACCCTCGTCCGTCCTTCCTTCCTCGCCTTCGGGAGGAGCAGCGGCCGAAGTCGCCGTTCGCCTGGCGGGGAGGCGGGATGGAGATGCCCTCTGCCGTCGCCTCCTGCTTTCCTTACCGGCTGCAGCGGCAACAGCCGCTGCTGCTTCTCCTGGGTTTGCTGCTGTCTGCCCTTTCCCTGCGGCCAGGTAAGTGAGCGATTGGAGCGGAGCTCAACTTGCGCCCGGCTGGGGACACTTCAGGCACTCCGTGGGGCCGTGTGGCCGCCCAGGAAAAGCTGTCAGGGTTCCGGCTTCTCGGCGTCTTCGTCATCCATCCGCTTTCTCTTTCTCTTTCTCGATTGCGTGGAACTTTAGGGAGGGCGAGCCGAGTTGCGGCTCCAGGTGGGTCTGTGTCGCGCTCCCGCTGGTTCTGGATTCTGCCGTTCGGTCGCGATGCGTTTCCTCGAAACCTCCCTGCTCCGGGCGAGCCTCGCGTTCTGTCATTTAGAAATCGAATGCCTTATATTGCGGGGGTGAGGGAAGGTGAGAGGCAGGCTGATCAGAATCGACCAGGCTAGGTAAGTGTGTGAATAGATTACTGTCCCCAATTCACGTATGCAGCCCGTAGGCACGACTGCAATCCCGTACTTATTAAACTCGTTGGGACTTTTGTAGAAAAGAGCAGACCCTCAAGCTAGGCAGATCTGGTGGGTCCTAGTCAAGGAAGCGTTGGAAAGCTTTAGAAAGCTGAGCTTTTTAAAAATTAATATTTCTTTTTCGGTTTGGTCCCCCCCCCCCCATCACCTCACTTTTAAGGTTCCACTCTTGTGTGTATTTATTTGGGAGAAGCCTATTGATCTTGGCCAGCTTTACTTCTGGCTGCAGTGCTGCTTCAGAGAGATTCACAGGCCACTTAATAGTGAGCTTTTGATAGGTGGGACTGTCCTATTTTAAATTCAAATAAAGGGTTGTCAGCTCTTGTCTTCTTACATAATATAGATGGTAAAATATTGCCTTTCAATTATTTATTTTTCTCCTTGCCTGCTTGGGTTTTGTTAAGAAAGCAAACAGTGTGCTTGCCAGCTCCCCTTTAATTCTCTGGGAAGCTGAAAAAGATTTGTCAGATACAGAAAAGCCTTTATCTCGGGTTGGTTTCTTCTGCTCCTTTTGAAAGTTGCCTTACTGGATGTGCAAAAGAGAACAGAACAAGGTGACTTCATCTGCCTCTGCAGGCGTACAAACACACACACAACACCAACAACCACCTCCTATAGCTCGAAGGACCAGCAAGTTCTCTGTGTATAGCAGAAAAAATAGGGTGTGGAGGTAAACAGTGAAAGATAATTCAAATAGAAGGCTAGTTTAAAGTTCAAAGCAAATTTGGGGGTCCTGTCAGACTGATTTTAAGGCGTTAATACTAGAAATATCATCATAGTAAGCCTTGTAGAAAAAATTGCTGTTCTACTTATATATAACAGTTCAATAAATGGCTCCCTAGGCTGGAACACCTTTCTGCTATTCCTCTGTGGGAACATTTCCACCTGTGCAGTTCTGTATAGACTTTGCTTCTCTTCCTGTGTTGTATATACATGTACATACCACATTCTTGGATGCTGACAGATTCATCATTGTCCTGCTTTCAGAATTTGAGGGATCAAAAAACATAGTCCTAACTGTTATTGATCTTCAATGGTTGAGTCTTTAGGGATGACAGATTGTAAGACTGAAAGATTAAACCTGTTCTCTGCTTGCAGATGCTTGGAAAGTCTTCAAGCAAAGAAGTGTGAGATCAGCCTGGAATATTATTCTCAGTGATGTAAGATCAATTAGGATGTTTAGAACTAGACTCTTCCAGTTATAAAAGCATGAGTTTTGTGTTTATCAGCTCCATTTTGGAGCTCTTTCATTTTGCAGCAAGTTCATTCAAACCTGATGGAATTTCTCATGTGTGTGACTTTTCACTGAAATTTCAGCTTGATTCCTATTATTTCTTGAGCTTTTCAGGAATAAGGTAAACTGGACTACTGAAATAGCCTGGGCAGTTCTGTTTGCAGTTTTCTCTCTGAATCTAGTTGTGTGTTAACCAGTACTGGAACAAGAAAAGCAAACTGCAAACTGTACTTTTCCTACACTCTGCAGCCTCTCATTATTCTCGTAGAAAGAGCGTCAGCCTGTGGTGACATTTTGTATTACTTGAAGAGAGCAGCTTTGTGTGTCAACCTTTGAATAAATATAGAATCTTTGTAGTGGATTCAGTGTTTTCAGTCTCTAGATGGCACATTTGGAGAACACCCCCATTAACTGTATAAAGGCCAGCTTTTAACTGGGGATACAGAAGCTAACTTAAGTATGTGCATATTTAGCACATTCATTCCAACTGGTAGTGTTTTGATCAGTACAATCTAAATTTCTAATTTCAGTTAATGAAGCTAAATATTCTTGCGATAAAATTGAACAGTGCTTCAGTTAAATTGCATCAAATGCCGTATTTAATTATCCTGTCTTTAAGCAGCAGTGGGGTTGCATTTTCAAAGAAAACCAAGTGCAGTGCAACATGAAAAGACTAGGTAAGCCTGAATTCAGCGGTTTGATTTAGGGTGCAGTTTTATGTATGGTTGCTAGAGAGTAAGCCCCATTGGAGACAGTGAAATTTACTTAAAGAAAAAAAGTGCTGCAATATAGGAGAGGGGAGATTGCATACACCCCAAATAAAAGTGTTCTGTATAATATAATTCTCGTCTGTAGTTACACTAAGCAAACGAAGAATTACATAGAATGTCTCAAATTCTGTCATATAATGTTTTGGCTGCTCTTAGTATTATCTATAATGTAATATATTAACATATTTAATTCTAGTATTGTACCAAAAGAAAGGAATGATAGGTTACTGAAAACATGAAATATATCTATTTAGTGGCTTTATGACTTTTGTGTCAACTCAAAGTCATCTAGTGTGAGTGTGAACAGTAGTAGGATTTTCTGCTTTGAATTTCTTCCTTAAACAAAGTAGATTATCTTACATAGCTGTTTTTGCTTCAAAAGAGAATTTTTAAGGAATTGAAAATGCCGTTTTGCTGAGACACACCATTACTAGAAAGTAAGTTGATTGAACTCAGTGGGTTTTACCCAGGGAATGTGGTGCTAGCGTTGCTGTGGGGATGCAAACAGATACATAATTACTTGTGATAATTATAAGCATGGTAGCTGAAATAGGCTTTCCTTTAAAAAAATATAAATTTGGGACTAATTCCCTCCTTCCTCTAATGTAATATAATTGCCACTGAAGCCTGAGCTGACAGTTGACCAGGTAAGGCATTTTGAAGTGGTGGTGGATGGCCCAACTGTACAGCTGCTGTGGAAATACAATACTGTGGATCCTTAGGAAAAGAATTAAAAAGAAAAAGACCAACATTGTAAGAATTTCACATAAAGCTGTGCACCCATACAGTCCTAGGGCTTACATCTCAAAAACTACTGGAGAGCTGGAAAAGGCTGGGCACAATCACTAAAGTGGACATGGGGGGGTGGGAAGGTAGTTTAGAAAGAAAAAAAAATGTGATAGAAATATATTAAAATTGTAAAAATATTAGACTGACCCAATGAGGCTAAAGTCAGAGAGACCCAGTACAAATACAACTAAATTTTTCTGATAGTTGACCAGTGGAATTTACTGCCAACTTGCTCAGAATAGGGCAGTACTGTATATACAAACTCATGAAGTTTTAGGCTAGCAGTGAAACTAGTTGTAATTACCACATATTATGTGTAGTAATGGTGGCAGAAGGTATTTAGTGTTATTTGCTGGGATCACAAGGCTGTCTTGCTTGTGTGTGCTTGGTATCCCTCAGATCCCTTTGATGGATTTAATGGTCTTAGTTTAGCTTAGTACATCTTTTTAGTTTTGTATGGCCTGCCATTTAATTGTTAATTACTTAAATGTTTATTCCTTGTTTATTCCTCACAACTAAAATGTCCATTTCTTAACAGCAAATTATTATTATTCTTTTTGGTATTTTTAATGATATGGGTTGCTAAATAGATAGGCTTAGAGTACTGTAATAGAGGGAGAGAGGTGAATTGGATATTTCCAATTCAAAATTCACGTGTTTTATGAATATCTTTCATTAAGTATCCTTAAACCAAACACCTCTTTCTTATTCTAAGAAAAGTGCTCTTGCTTATTTTTATGGGCAAGTGACAAAGTGTGTTTAAGTGATAGTACATATGTGTGTAAATGTATTATAAATAAATATGTATAATATTCAGATTATGTGTGTGTGTGCAAGTGGTTTATCATTTAGATATAAATTAGATATAAATATATTGGCCAATATTTTGATAAATGTTGTGAGATTTCAAAACGATGTTGAATTGCTCTTGAAGAGCATTACTATGAAGTACGAAGGTCGATAAATCAGTCTGTGACCCTTTTAAGGTAGAGATAGAGAACCTGTGGCCATCCAGTTATTGTGGCCAGGTGATTGACTGATTTGATTCGTTAAATTTATATAGCTGTTACAAGAGTGCTGAGAGTTACAGTTCTTTATGTAAAAAAAAAAAAACACCTCCTTAATTACTTATTCAAAGGTAATTATATATATATGTATATTCTCTTATACATATAGGTGCTGTAACATATTTTCAGCCAGGTTTAGGAAAGGTAAAAGGAAGGTTAAATTTTGGGGTATGATTTTTGCAGAGGGAGCTAGTTTAGTGTAATAATTAAAGGCACTGGGCTAGAAGCTACAGCAGTGTTTCTCAACCTTGGCAACTTTAAGACGTGTGAACGTCAACTCCCAGAATTCCCCAGCCAGCCATGGGGAATTCTGGGAGTTGAAGTCCACACGTCTTAAAGTTGCCAAGGTTGAGAAACACTTAGCTAGAGATTGTGAGATCTAGCCCTGCCTCTAACCCTCTCAGGCCTAGGAAAAGGCAATGATAAATTACTTTCAAAAATGTTGCCATGAAAACTACATGAACTTGTTCAGTCAACAGAGTCAGCATTAACTCAAGGGCACAAACAATATATCATTCATATATATATGTGTGTGTGTGTATAACAAAATTAAAGAATGCATATTATGCTAGGTGAATTTTGTACACTTGCAAATTAGATTACCTTCCTCTATCTGTTGTTCATCAACATCTGGAGAGCCAGTGATTGCCATCGAAATTATTCCTGTAAATAAGTGAGATGTGTGGGTGTATTGGAGTCTCCATATCAAGACTGATATGCCGTATTGGGTGAATACTGTATATCAGTCTTTAGTATGGAGATTCCAA
The DNA here is from genome assembly GCA_030867105.1 of Liasis olivaceus. Lineage (NCBI taxonomy): Eukaryota > Metazoa > Chordata > Lepidosauria > Squamata > Pythonidae > Liasis > Liasis olivaceus. The sequence goes on along the minus strand of CM061352.1, from coordinate 79,779,755 downwards.
CACACCCACACAACATCTCACTCTCGGGCTTTCTCTTGACTTCTGTGCATTTAAAGATGTTTAGAAGGTATATTTTTTGCTGAGCTGAGAGTAGGGGAAATTTTCACTTCTCAGTGACAGATTAGTATTTTATTCACATTATATTGCATCTTTGGCTTATTCTAAGAAATGTGACAGTTACTGAATGGGTGAGCTTAATCTGTATTCACCAGCCCCTGGGTTCTCCCCTTGAATTGCCAGATTTTATCACATGATATTTTTCAGGTCATTCCTGTAAAAAAAGGAAAAGGTAAAAGAAACAAATTGTGAAATGTGTAATAGTTAAATGGAATAGTACCCACCTAGATCGTGGATGGATTTGCATAATATTTTTGTGCACACTCTTTGAAAGATGGTCCAGTTAACAAATGTCGTTTAACTGAGCAATGTGTAATTCCTACTTATTCTAGTGACTGTTAATCCAATATTCTAATGGAGAAGTTCTCTGTTGGATGTCTCCTTAGCTTGATTCATTTGGCTTTCCTTGCTTATTTACATGTTTCTGCAACAAATCAGTATCTAGTGGCTTAGTCAGTATTTTTTTCATTCATAAGAAATATGCTTCCCCCTCCTTTTTTTATTAAAAGTGATGAAATAATGAAAAGAGAAAGCAAGTTTCAGGCTATAACTAAAAGAGGTTTCCTCATGTTTGGAATAGACCTGTAGTGTTTAGTTAAAAGCACCTGAAGTAAAAAAACACTAAACTGTTCCCCACCAGCTGTCAAAAGATGATTTATTTTATTTCTGTCCTTACAAATTATTTTAATTACTTTATTTATTTAATCTTGATTTCAGTCCTATAGTGTCTTCTCATCTTGATGTTATTTAACCTAATTTTCATTAAATTGGTCACCTTCCAATGCATTGGATCAACCCCTATAATTCTTAGTTATTTTTAAGAAGAAATATTAGTGAAGAAAGTACAGATACATTTCATAGTTCAATTAATGCAGTGTGGATTAGACACAATTTAGACATGAGAATATTAATGTTTTTAAAAATGTGCAAAATATTATAATAACTATAATTCCAACAAGTTTCCAGGCATTTATCTTGAGGAAAATATGGCCGTAATGACACTACTATATCAACAGTATGATATCATATAATGATATTACACCATACGTAATATGACTATATAACATAATTTGATGATTATAATGACATAATGTTTTATGTATTTTATAAAAAATGTAATGTAGATTAATTGCATTAATTAATCCTTCCCTGTATTATCTGGTGGTATTGTAGAATATAATTATACTTCAAAAGAATCTTCACTACTTATTTCACAATACCTCTGCTCCTCAAGTGGTATAGAATTATTAACTAGCATATTAGAAATTGTATATCTCCAATGTTGCAAAATCATAAATAATTGCGGTAGGATTAGGCCGATGTATTCCAAGGATGCTTATAAATCCTTTCCATTGTTGCAGATCCAGTTGTTTACTTCAGACATGTGACTTTGATTACTGTTTATGTGTGTTGATAAGTACTTTTATGCTTGCACTGCTCAAGGATAAATTCTTGCCATATGAAGCTCACCATCTGGACCACTCAGCAATGTTCAGTACTATCAGCTATGGCAGGTGTAGATAATCTGCCTCCAGATGTTTTAGCCTTCAACTCCCATCAGCATTAGTGAATATAACCAAAGACAAGAGATTATGGAAATAATAGTCCAAAAATAAAATTTGGTTTGTGGAATTCAGGCTCCTTTATGTATTCCAGGTTAAACAGCTATATGAAACTTCTTGGTGAAGTCATTTGAAGTTTGGGGGCATATTATTATTAAAATGCTGATAATATTTCATACTGTCCAACAATCCCAAATAACTATGGATGTCCTTGGCTGATTATAATGCCAGTATTGGTCTAAAAGAGGAATAAGTAACTAAATCCAGACAAGATAAACATTTTAATATAATGCATACCCTGAACTTTCTGTCATGAATAAAGTATTTTTTTATCCAGTAAAAGATAAAACTTGTTTATTATAACAGACGTGAAGAAATTTGGAAATGTCAATTGTATTTAAGATGCTGCAGCTGAACTTCTTGTGGATAATAGTGGTTATATTAATACTTTTTAAAGGCATTTACCCTAACTGCTTGCATTCCATCCTTTCAGAGGTCTGTACATCTCCAGCTTCTATTTAAGAAAACTTTTCCTTTTTGATTAAGCTTTTTAACTTTAGTCATTTTATGACTTGGCAGATGAAAATTTTATGGTTTTATATTGTTTTGCATGCTAGATCTTTACAGAGTAGAACAGGTATAAATAAACTTTGAAATTTTGTTCAGAACTTCCCCGTACCATGTGTCTTAATGGAATGCTTCACAAATTTTTTGCATTTTTTTTCTTGACATAGAAAACAATGAGGAAACATTACTTTATGCAAAGTTCCGTGAAACTTCATATTGCAGGTAGTCCTTGACTTATGACCATTCATTTAGTGACTGTTTGAAGTTACAGCGGTACTGAATGAAGCGACTTATGACCCTTGCCCAAAGTTATGGTCATTGTAGCACCTCCATGCTCATTTGATCAAAATTTGGGTGCTTGGCAGCCCGTCTGCACTTAGACCACAGGGGTGCTTCAACTCCCCCCACCTGCCTATCTCCCCCATCTATGCCCTTTTTCTGGCCCCCTATCTCCCTGTGCTCTGCCACCCCAGCTGCCTTTGCCGCCATCTTCTTGATCCCACTGCTGTTGAGGCATGCCCAGCCTGGCTGCTGGGCTGTATAGGGCTGGCTTTGCACTGTGGAAAAAAAAAATGCACGAAGCAGTTTAAATGGGCTGCAACATGCCAAAACTCCCCTTTGCACTGTGCTCCTGGGCTGTATGGAGCTGGTTTTGCACTGTGAAAAACGGGGGGGGGGGAGCCCAAAGCAGCCTTTCTCCCCCCTTTTTTCGCAGCATCCCTGCCCAGGAGCTCTTTGCAAAGAACACCTCTTTGCTCTTTGCTTTTTTTTTCTTTTTTCACAGTGCAATGCCAGCCCCATACAAGAGTGTGGTGCAAAGGGGCATTTTGGCACACTCCAGCTCCTTTAAGCTGTTTTAAACCTCAGCAGCAGCAGGAGCAAGAAGACGGCAGCGAAATCAACTGGGGCAGCAGAGTGCAGGACAGCAGGGGTCTTGGAGTGCAGGGTGGTGAGGGTGACTGGGACTGGGCTGGGGTGACTGTGGCTGTGGCTTCCTGGGGCATGGCAAGCAGCCCCAGACTGCAGGATTTTGGGGCTGCTTGTTGCACTGCAAGGCAGGATGCAGGGTGACCAAAAGGGCAGAGATGGGGGGGAGAGTTGGAGGCAGTCCCTTACCTTACTGAGCCTCGGGGCTGGGAGGGACCAAGCCTGGAATGGCTTGGATTGGGGTAGGTACTCAGCTAATGACCAGTAAAATCTGCTTATCTATGGCAACAAGGATTACTGGGATTGCAGTTGCTAAGCAGTGTGGTCACGTGACAACCACATTGCTTAGTGACCAAAATTCCAGTCCTAATTGTGGTCATAAGTCAGGGACTACCTGTAGTTGTATATGTGTTGGGGTCACAATAAATATGACAAGACTGAAGTTCAAGTATCATTTAAGTCTTTCTAATTTAATCACAGTATTAAAGATTTGCCCTGGTGCATTTGCTATTTGCACTGTCATGTGCCTCATATTGTAGCATTAGTATAACACTATTTTTCTGATGCTAAACTAATGTTGTAGCTTTTAAAAATTGAAAATTAAGTGAACAGCATGTCTTAAAAACAGAGCCTTAGAGCATGAAGTTTATTTGGTAATGGTGTTTTGATAGAGATACTTATACCATATTAATGTGTTTAGGATCAAAATCCAAAGTGACTTATGTTTAAGTCTTAGACTTAAATCTTTCAAGCAATAAATATATTGCTTGAAAACTAGTGCTGTTTTCATAGAAATATCTTTCTACTGTTTTTGAAATATATGTGTCATGTAGTTGGATTGTTATCATCTAATTATCTGATGACACTTAGAAATGTTCAGTTTTTCCTGATTTTCTCCTGAGTTCTGTTCTTTGTCTGCAATCTCCTCACTGTTGATTCCAAAGAACATCCACCTATATACTCTGATTGCATTTTTATTACAGTATGGAGAGGATAGATTTTGCAGAGGATAGACTTTGCATTTGTAAATTGTAAGGGTCATAAATACTAGTACTAGGGTACAGAACTGCAAAATATAATGTTACAGCCAATATCAACAACGGAAAAGGTTTACTCACTTTGAGAGCATGAGGATTTTGAAACTCTATGATATGCTAGGATCCTTTTTAAATAAAAGTGGATGCAATTTAAGCCAGTTCTCTATAATTAGTTTATGTAAGTAAATATGTGTGTGTGTGTGTGTGTGTGAGAGAGAGAGAGAGAGAGAGAGAGGGAGATTGGTATTTTGATATCTGTGATGTTCAGATGTTAATGTGATGGAATGGAATTATGAAGGCCACACTCAGGGAGGCAAACATCCTCTTTCGTTTCCTGAAGGGCGAGGAAGAGATAAGAAGATGAGGCTGGCACCTCCCTGAGGAATTCACTCTGTTTTCACTGCTACCGTGGGAACAGAGTTTCAGTCTGGGAAGATTCTTGATAGAGGTTGTAGCTAATAAACATTGCTGAACAGAATTTGCATGGTCTCCTGGAGTTCCTGGGGCTAGGCCTGACAGTTAAGCATTCAGATTATTATTATTGTTGTTGTATATTCTGATTTTCATAGAGTTATCTATTAGTGGGGTTTATATCAATTAAAAGAGGAATTAAATGTATAAGCTAAAAATAACTCAAACATTTAAACTGAGGGATAGCAAGAGGGTGGTTAAGATATTTTACCAGGCAATATAACCATGGTTTTCATTTATTTATCATTTAAATATAATGAATACCTTAGCACTCTTAAATTTACACAGTAATTAATTGCTCACACATAATCATATTAAAGAAATATACTGTAGTTCCAATATTAAAAACTGATCATGTATGCAGTACAAATTATTTCAGTGTAAAACTTGAAGTGCTTCAATATGAATGGAAGATTTTAATATGGCTAAATGGAAATGTGCTACTTTTAGACCTGTGAAAGCTCATAGGTTTACAATCTCATCTATTCAAGGAGGGTGTTCATAATTATATTTCAGGAACTGAAAGTGATGGCCTTACCCTGTGGAAAATATGATATGTTAAGGTATTGAAGTCAAATTTCTAAGCTATAATTTGCTTTCCATTATGTAGAAATACATTAAATTTAAAGATAATGGAAGTAACATAAGCATAAATAATGACAGAATTGCATTTGGACAGTATGTAGAACTAGGAAAACTATTTACAGTAATGTTTGTATTATTAGAAATAAGATTTTAAATTATATGAAAAAAAGGTTTTGAAATCTATATCTAGGTTCCATATAAACTATTTGGGTTGGTACTATTGTATTTACCTTCACTTTGTATAAGAAGTTTATTTTAAGACAGAAGGCCAGTCTTACTGCCAGATAAAATGAAACATTGCGAGAAAGCCTCAATTTAACGGATGGGTGGGGGAAAGGGGTTTCATTAAAGCTGACTGTCAGATGTTGAATGGGACTTTTTGAGCTCAAAAACCAACAGGAAGGAAGGAAGGAAGGAAGGAAGGAAGGAAGGAAGGAAGGAAGGAAGGAAGGAAGGAAGGAAGGAAGGAAGATGAGCTGAAAGAAGTAAAGCATACAAGCTACAGGCATTTGAGCCTTGCAGCCACGAATGTGTATATTGAATATGAGCCCTAACCAAGAGATTACATGGAGGCTAAGGATCAGAGGCTAAGAATGATCACCTAGCCAGACACACTGGGTTGTTCCAGAACCCAGAGGCAGCAAAGAAAGGGGCAGAGATGAGCAGCAATTTAGACACTGGGCACTGCCAGCTGTGCCAACCCTGGGGATTCAGCAGATTTTGTCCATTAAATCCCAAGTCCACTGAATAGAGGGCTGTTATACTGAGGGTCTATTGCAGTCATCTTAACTATGGACAGGTTGGATACATTATTTCTCCTTAAGAAAAAACAATTCTTTTTATTGCATACTAAAAATAAGCATACTATAAAATCATTCCTGTTAGGGGCAAAATGCAGCTATGGATCATTTTCCTCAATAAATCAATTGTAACAAGTATAATGTTTTTGACTCATTTGTTGAATTGGGTTCTCTTCATCTACGTATAGGACTTCTATGGAGAACAGATCATGTTTTAGGTCATATTTATGCAGAAAGGTTGATAATTCAAATGAGTTCACAAACTCTTAAGCACCACTGTACCAAGAGAAACTGCTGCACACCATATTTTCAGGAGATTCCAGGGGCTGAGGCAAGGGAATTCTGCTTTTCTGTGGCAGCACCGATTCTGTGCAACAGCTTCCTTGTGGAGATCAGGGTGGCTCCCTCTTCATGGGTTTTCCACAAGCTGTTAAAGAAAGAGCTTTCTCAGAGAGCCTTCCTCTGGTTTGATTTGATGTTGTCATCTTTTATTTTCTTTCTGTTTACAAAAGTATTGTTGTGTTTTTTTCTGGTATATGGGGCTTTATATAATTTTTTTTCTGTGTGAGCTGTTGAGAGTAGTTTTTGATTGCAGCAGTGTAGCAATATGTTAAACAAATAAATAAGGAACCAAACAAACCTTTTGTGGGGGCAGAACTGAATGAAGTTCATTGTTGTCTTTCCAGAACAACCCTGGCAAGTTTCAAATAGATGGCTTTGCAGGATGATAATGGTGATGAAGGTGGCTCGGCTTTGATGCATAAATAAAAACAATAGACAGGCAGACAGACAGACAGACAGACAGATAGATAGAAAGAATTAAAGGGCTATACTTTCCCCAATTCTGTGTCAGTCTATGCAAGTGACAAATATTATCAAGATGTGCTTATGCAGATAAACTACACCATTTTAGAAATTACAGTTTAAGCCTGGGTTTTGCTTTTGTTTAATTGACATAAACTGAAAAAGTCTACATGTGCGTTTTATGTTTTATATTTCTCCCACAAATTGTTTATTAGGATGGGAGAAAGTTTTTTTTTTCCAATTTATTGCAAAATGCCCCTTTCTTTTCATTATTTTCTTTCAATGGAAATGGTATGATAAATGTATACATTTGTGCAAACACATTATCAGTGTCTTTACAGATATCTGAAATAGGTCTGAAGGTTTAGGAATAGTTCGTTTTGGTTTGAGATTCTTTTGAAGGTGCTACCATATTTTAGACAAGTCCCAAATGCTCCAGAGGTTGGATCAGGATTTGCTAAAGTACATAAACACTTCTAAAGAATGTATGGAATATAATTCTACAGGATGTAGTGATGTTTACTATAGATCAGTGAAGTTCCATTTTAATTTTAATGTAAATAATAGCTTGGAAGGGTGATGTTTGAAGTTTCAGGATGTGCAGTGAGTTTAACTTTGCTGTCATATGAGAAAATCTCCTTGGATCCTAAGAACATCTTCAGAGGAAGGTAGGCCATTAGGGCTAACACAAACCCAATAATACTTCCTTTTTTCCCACTTACACATAATGCAAAGGATTCCATTAGCTCCTGCTTAGTTTACAGAGAAAGGGGGGGGGGGGGGAGAGAGAGAGAGAGAAACAGACAGAGAGACAGAAAGACAGACAGTCTTGGTCAGTGTGTTCTTGTTAAATGACTCACCAGTTACTCAGAAGACAAACAGGAGCTTTTGCCCTCTGGGTGATGAATTATCAAGTTCATTCCTAACTGGTTCTGCTTTGCTTGATAACTAAACTTGCATAATACTGGGCAGTTGTAATTCTCAGTAGCAGACAGTGGGAGAGATGGTCCTCAATGGTTAACTTTCTTGTTTTTCTGAAGTACCTAATGTGTTCTGCCTGTGTTGAAACTCAAACCAGCCTTTTGCTACTAGGATTTAATTGCTATCCTACTTAAATCACAGAGTGTGTTTCTTTGTTATTGTTATATAGTACCTCCTCAGGAGTACAGCATTCAGGAGAATAATTTCTTGATTCATCAAAAGACTGTGTGCTAAAGCTATATGAGCTCTCTAGTACTTGCTCTTAATTTAATTATTTTTGTTGTTGTTGCTGTATCTTTCATCTGAATGATTAGCAAATTTGCTGTGTGTTTTATGTGAATGATTAACAAATACCTCAGTGTCAATATTAAATTGACATTAAATGTCAATATTAAATTAAATCACCACTTTCTGAAGAATGTCCATTGAGGTATATGAACAGAACTACCACAAAGCTGCTTCAGCCTCACTTAGCTTGGATAATCTTTCCAGAATGATAGCTCAGTTGATGACATTGAAGGCTGCTAAGAAGTCCAGATGTATCAAAAGCATTTTAGCAAAGACCACTCCACAGGGTGACCAAGGTAGTTTCCGTGTCAAAAGTACTATGAGAGAAATGGATTTCAAAAATCCACTTCATCTGTCCCCAGGGTTCAAGCATCTTGTCCAGAAAGGAGATTCTGGCCACAAGTCTATAGATGCTTAAATGTTCTTGGTCTAGTGATTTTTTTCCCTTCAGAAATGGCTTCGTGATGGCCTCCTTTAATAAAGCTAGAACCAATCTATTGCGTAAGGAGAATTTATAACCTCTTGGCTCCAACCAGGCACCCCCATCTGCCAGTGTGATATGCCATGTGAGACATGACTCTAATGAACTAGTGATTGGTCACATTGTGCAAACATTTTGTCCATATGTTCTTCAGGCTTTAAGAACAGAAACTTATTTGAAAAGAAAGTCACCAAACAGTGCCTTGTGTAGTTTGAATTGCCAAGGCTGTTCATTGTTTCCTCGTGTTACAATTACCTATCAAAAGGAATCTATGTTAGAAGAGCCATTACTTTTCCTTCATTCTGCAGCATCAGTCCATCCTCATGTATTTCCTCTTTTTTAAGTCATTCTCGTTTCCTGTTTCTTCTTCTAGTAATAGCATATAGGCAGTTCACAACAGTTCCCTGTTATATATCTGTTATTCAAACCACACCAACATGCTAGAAAAGGGAAATTGATTTTCCTCTGTAGAGAAATGAACCCGTCATTGGCTCCGCCTATGTTTTTTTCCACAGAGGATTCACATTCTCAGAGTCGTGCTGTTCAAGTTTCATGTCTCTTTTCAATTTGACAGTTGACTTCTTCTTGACTCAAGCATATTTCATCTTCTGAGACACTTATTCTAAAATTGATCTATTTCTTCCTAGCTTGGGGTATTTGCTTGAAAGTTCATGGCAGGAGATTTAGCGCGGTAGCTAAGAATTTAGGGCTTATTTGCTCTGGATACTTTTGTTCATGAATGAGAACATAATATGCAAAGAGAAGAAGGATGTATTTTAAACAGCTCAGCTAGGAATATGCAATCAACAGTTTTTGGCTGAGAACGTAACTAAAAGGTAGAAAATGAGTCTCTACAAATTGCTACGATTATCTCATCACAGTTGTTTTATGTTTAATTAAAATACAAAGAAATCCCTTAACACAGATTTGTGGTTTGGTGGCAGTTTTTAATGAGACTTTTGTGAAAGACACGTCTTTATAGATACTTATCTTTATTAGTTTTGAGATCAACATATATTTAATTAAAATGCATAGCTATTGGAGTCTGTGATGTTTGTTTCTGTATTTGTTGGTTCATTTTTCTGGCTACAGTTTGTAATCTAATTCAATTATATTGCTATTCATATGTATTGTACTTTTTTTTTTTCCTGAAGAGCTGTTGCAATTCATCTCCTAGTATTATGAACATTTGCTAGAATGCTGAAATATCTTATTCTTTTTGGATGTGTGCATCTGGACAAATATTTGTATGAGATGGAATCCCATATCCAATATCTTGCACACCAGCAGGTTTTTCTTTCAGTGTCCAGTGACAGAAACTTCCTACCCAGAGTGGCGTTCTTCAGAATCTGTTTATTTTGGAGATACTAGGGAGGGGAAAACATCTTCCTCTTCTGGCTCTTCACCCAGGCCTTTGGCAAGGGAGAGTGTTATTCCTTGCTTCTCGCACTTGCCATCTTTTATCTTTATCATTTATGTTTTATTTTGAGTAATTTCTTTGATTGTTGTGAGATGGGATATATGGGGTGCCCAGGGAGGGGTAGCACCTCTGGTGGAGGGGCCTGCCATATCTTTTCCAGGGCTGCTCATTCACATTTGGTCCCCACCTGGTCCTCAGCTCTCAACTGTGGCTCCAAGTAGCTGTAACATGCGCAGTGGCCACTCCCCAGTAAACTGTCTTGGCAGACAGGCCAAACCAGGTGAGGGTAGCCAATGGGTCTTCGATGGTGAGATAGGGGATTTGTCTATCCCAGCATGTGAAGTCTGGCCCTGGCAGCTTGAGTGGAGGAGACTGATCAATGGTCCAATGGTCAAGAAGGCAGGCCCAGTTTTGTGGAGCGCTAAGAGCACAACAAGACACTTAGACATCCTGGTCATCCACTGCAGCAGGAGAGGTCTCCACCCGTAATGGTTGTTTGTGCACCTGGACAAGGTCGATTATGCCAAGAGATGGGACTGTCCCTGTGCAACGGCTGTTCCACTTAAAACTCCAACATACATAGGTTTCTGTTGTGCAGAACAATTGTGTTTCGTCTACAACTCATCCAAATTAGTCCAAACCTAATTTGCTGAGCCCTGCAGTGATGGGGGAATGGCAAAGTACCAGGTAGAGATGATCACTGGTAGTTGTAGTCACAAACCTGCATGTGGGCGGCCTTGGACCAGTAGTCATTTATCTCAATACCCGGGGCAGCAGATATCTTGCAGCAACCAGGGCAACTGAGCAGCCTTTCTAGGATAGCACCACACAACCTTGCATGAGGTAGGGGGTTAGAAAAGGTACCCTAAACATTGCCTGCCCTGCAACATCTGGCTAGCTAACCATGGCTGGCAGATCATCTCCTTAGCAGTCAAGCATCAAGAAAAACAAATCAAAGAAAACTCATTTTCGGAGCCTGGAATGTCCACGCCATGTTGGATAGAGACAAGGTGTCAAAGCTTGAAAGACAAACAGCACTCATAGCAGCCAAACTTCACTATTATAGCATTGACATTGCTACACTCAGTGAGGCCAGGCTGGCAGACGAGGTTTGTTATAGGAAGCAGTGAGTTCTTTTGGAAAAGGAAACCACAGACTGACAAGAAGACTCACAGAGTAGGTTTTGTAATGAAATTTGACTTATAACTTACTCTAATAAGTAAGACATAAAAGATTTATCCCAATAGGTATAAAGAATATCAATAATGGTAACATATATATTTTAAACTAGATCCAATAGATCCCTTTTACATTCTAACCCATAACTTTCTTTAACAAGTAGGAGGTAAAAGATTTATCCCCATATGAAAAAAATCTTTACACCATCTTGCAATCCTGGTTAAAAAAAAAAAAAAGGATTCCAATAATAATACCCAAAATCAAAATTTATACAATTTAACCCTGGTCAAATAAGTCCACTTCGAATTCCTTTTTTTTTTTCTTCTTCTTAAGAGGCTTAATCTTCAGTCGCTTCTTCAAATAATTGCTCATTACATGTTTAGAATTTTTTCTTCTACCCCATTAGTAACTTTTAGAGGGATACAAAGCTTTCAGATACATTATTAGTATCTGCTCTTGGGTGTCCTCTCAATATATGGATCTTCTGATGGTCTTGGAAAACTGAACCAACTAACCTCACTAGGTTTGCTTCATGTTCCAGAGGAAACATTATAATACTTCTCTTGATGTTGTGATAAATATATAATTTCCTACTGAAGGAAACCATGACCATGTCCTGATTCCTGGGGATTTCCTGCTCTCTCTTGTTGTCATAGTGCCTTAATGCCCCCTTAATTATACTGCACCTGGCATAGTGACCTGTTTAGGTTGATATTTTGGGGTGAGCTCACAATGGACAGCAAACACAGCAAAATAAAGTTCAAGGATCCAGCTGGGAACCCCAGCAGCATTGCTAGTTTTGTTTCCCGCCACTGACAAAACTACAGACAATGCCACTTGACTCCATGAGGACTATTGAGGATGCTCATTTAGTAGTAAGAAATCAGTGTATTGAGTTTGTGGAACAACACTGTTGGTGAAAACCCATGTGAGAAAACGTTTTCAGCATTGTTTGATATTACTGAAATCTTAAACTCTGTCCATATCTTAATATCTACTGTATATTCATACATTATTTTATCAGAAAAAAGTAAGATAAAATGGATAGTTCGTTTTTGAAATATTGCTGGAAATGTAATAAGCAGATCATTCTTTCAGATCTGGTGGCAATGTTATAAAGCATGATAATTCCAAAAAGTGATCCATACCAGAATGAAACAAATTTTAAAAAATGAATTCCCATTTTAACCTGCAACATTTTAATTCAACTTTACCAAACCATATATTCCCTCAAGATTTACTGATGTAGCTTTCAACATGCTAACGGCTGGAAGGGTTTGTATTTTATCACTTCCTGTTCTTTTTCTTTGTTTGTATATCTTCTTCAAAATGTTTAATTAAGAAAAATATTAAAGAAAAGTAGAAGATACTTTTATGGACTGTCTCCCAAATTTTTGAGAAAGGATGGATACATCGTTGTTCAGATTCTGCCCAGGAAATTTCTTTTCCTTTTTTCACATGAGTTCCTACTTGAACCTTTTTTAATGAAAGTCAGTTTTCCTCAGCTCCTAGTCCTTGTTTCAGTCAGTGTCTGAGCAACAGAATGACAGTGTTTGATTGCTTAAGAATAAGAAATTGTGTTATTTGGAGAGATAAAGATGGGAAAGCTATGAGACTAGAAACCTTGTCTTGTCAGTTTTGATAGCTGTTTGCATTGTTACTTGAAGATGGAAAAATATGAAATAACAGGAGATTTATATTCTATATTTTAAAGATAATTTAAAGCTAGTTTTGTAAACTGTTTTGTGATTGATGTGGGCAACTATGATGAGAAAATTGTGTTGCACACATTTTTAAATGAAGAACTGTCATGTCAACTCTTAAGGACTTTAAAAAATTAGCAATGAGTTATATTAATGTATTTACCATGCCTGTTTTTCAGAACCACAGGAATATATTTGGATTCAGTATAACCAAAGCAGGCTACAATAATATCATGCACTGGGAAAAGCCTTACTTTTAAAAATACTTTCTTTATTCATCTTAACAACTTTTAAGATTTCAGGCAGGGTTGTACCCAGCTCAATCTTTTATGTCCTATGCTTTTTAAAAATGTTACTGTACCTAGCAATAAGATTCAAGAGCAGGACTGAATTAAAATCTTACTTGGTATCAAATTGATCTGATTACAGCTATTTTGGTTCTGTTGCTTTTGGATTTATTTATTTTTTTTGGTTCCGGTGAACAAACTGGTTACTTGCAAGCATGGTAAGAGTTAGCCGATCTTTGTAAATGTATCATTCATCAATTTATTCTTTAATAGATGTTTCAGATGTAAAACTAGTACAGGTGAAGGAAATCAGGACCAGGTAAGTCCTAATGTGTTTTGCTTGTGTTGAAATTTTGAAAGATATCCACCCTGTGTCCTTAGATTCTTGGACTATCGGTTGAATTAGTAAGCCATAAAATCAATGGCATGTAAAGAGAAACAGAGTCAGAAATAAGACACCGCTTCCTAAGGTTTCAGGAGATCCCGTAGTATCAGCTGCTGTAAGACCATGTTTGTTGATCCAGAATGGGAAGCAAATTGCTATAAAAGCAAGTCTTTAGATCCATTGAAGTCTATGGAACTGATTGACATTGGTAACTAAGGTATAACTAACTCTGCATTTCCCTTTTCTGACAATAAGCACAGATAAAGAGAGAGAGTACATAGTTTCCTGCAATGACATGGCATGCTTCTGCTTGCTGTTTGTATGGTATGGTTAAAGGACAGAAAAAGACATAATAAGGATATGAGGGAGCACATTGAAATAAAACATTCCCTGAAGGAAAATTTCCTGGAAAAGAAAAGGAAGAAGTAAATACTACTTATTTTGGGGGCATAATATGTGCCACCATAAGAAAAGGGTGGTTTTTTAGTTAATTTAAGGTCACTAAGTTTTAGGCATAAGGAAGACTTTAGATAGTTGTTACTAATCAGAATCAGAAGTCTTTCTTTGGTGCTCTGTAACAACTGCACCATCAGATACCATATGGACATTTTTACTGGCAATGAATATACAGCCTGGATAAAAATGCATTTTACTTCAGCACATAATGTTGGCATGTATGTTCTGTGAAAATGCAATATCAGCATATAAATCTTATACAGACTGGTAACAGAATCTGTAGCCCAGATAATTTCTTTGTCTAGAAAAGGAATAATGCCTTTAATACTGCTACCTGATTTTAACTGAAGATGCTGGACTTTGAAGCAAAGGTGTTTTGGATAAAAATAGGTGACTGTAACTGAACTATGTCTGTCTGTAATAGTATTTCTGCGGAAAAGTACAGCATACTCTAAAATCTGAGTACAAAACAAAGAAATGCATGTTCATTGCAATAAATGGATAAATGGGGAAGTTACAAAGGCATTAGAAGACTGCAGTGATTTTAAATTCAGTTAAATTCTGCTGACTGAGTAAATAAATAGTAACACTCTTTCTTTGGAAAATGATCAAAAACCACAGAAAGGATGACAAGAATAGAAGCATGATGTTAAAAAGATGGGAAGTGCCATTAAATATTTGGAGCTTATTTTGGGCATTAGGTTTGTTTAATCTTTACAATTTGTTCCTATATAAGTATTGTCATTTATTTCTACTGCTCTCATTCTATTTATTGCTGGGACTGTTAACTTATCTTCACTGTATGCATTTGATCTTCAATGACTAAGTGCTCATTATTTAATGTTTGTTGGGATTGAAATTTTGAAATAAATTGAAATATTTCTGTTTATTAGGACAATGTTTTAAATCCAGAGTAGTTGGGAATGTGAATGCAGCATCTGGTGACAACTTTTTAAAGGAACCATGACTGCTTCCAGGATTCAGTGGCTGCAGTGCAAGCCTTTAATGAACACTTGACTGCACTAAAGTTGGTTCGTTTGTCCGTTTGTTTATTGTTGATTGCAAGATGGAAGGATTTATTTGGACCTCTGGTGCATGATAAACTGATTGTTGTCATTTCTTTCTTAATTAATTTGATTTTCTGTTTTGGGCTTTAATTCGTCATCAGCCACCCAGAGTCGCAGTAACAAGAAGGGTGGCCATATAAATTGTTGAAAAAGCAAACAAATGAAACACCTTTATGTAATAGGATCACTATTGATCCTCAAGGGTTGCCTATCCTTATATTTGTATGGCTGCTAAAATTGTCTTCATAAAACTTTATTTGCTGTCCTTACATTTAAAAGCTTGATGAATGGCAACTAATAAGATTTTTTTAAAAAATTTATTATAGTGCTCAGTTATAGAATGTTCTTCTTAGAAATGTTTGCTTGGCTCATAACCTGATAATTTTAAACTCTTGCCCAGACTTCTCTAATGGAATGGATTCAACTGAGGCATATTCAACCCAAGTTCACACAGTACTCTGAGTGTGAACCCATGATTTGTTAACCATTCTACTATAATTAAGCTCCTCCACTACACTAATTCAAATGGCAGGGTATACTCTTTGTTCTAAACCACAGACAGTCCCAAGAATGATTAATACTAGTTTCACTCCTTTATTTGCAGATTTTATTTCTTTTTGTTATTGCTACGGTTCTTTGTCAGATAGTCATTGTGATTATTTTATTGTTTCCTGCAAATTTATGCAGTTAGATTCAATCAAGGTTTTTGCATTCATTTTTTAATTGGAAGTCTCTTTGTGAATGTTGAGAACGGAAGTTGAAAATAATTGTTTTAAAGTAAAAGTGTATTAGTTAACATAGTAAAAAACCCCCAAAACTATAACTGTCTTGAAGAGTTCATAATCTAACATCAGCGAAAACTATGGAAATGGGAGAATACTGCATTATAAATTGAAAATTTATTTTTAATTAACATAAAATATTGCAAAGTAATAATTAATTTTGCCAGGTTATGTGATTATTTATTAGCTTGGTTCTGTATTAAGGCAACTGTAACAGTTGATTAGCGATACTGTTTCTATTGAAGAAGAATTTTGAAAGTTGATCATCTACTTTTTAAACTTATTAAACACTAAAAGCTATGGAGAAGTGTCCCACAGTTGTTTGGTTAGTAACTGCCAAAATAGTTCTTTCAAGGTAAGCATATATAAATAGTTTGGATTCCAGAAAGCAGCCAACACATTTTCAAAGTAGTTTCAGTTGTGATAAGAGTTTTTTGTTCTGGTCATGAAGTGTACTTAACTGCAGTTCTTTGGGTCTGAAAAGTTGCAGTAGTAGTAGTAATATATAACCTGAAGCAGGGAACTGTGACTGCAGAATGAATGTGTACAAGTTGTGATTTATGAGAATAAATATTAAAATTATTGTTACTGTTCCTAAATAAATCACACATGAGGTTTATGTTTCTGCAGGATTTGGGCCAGGTGGGTAGATGAGCTCTGTTATTTTAGTGTGTGTGTATGTATGTGTGTGCATGTGTGTGTTTTGTGAATGGGGTTATTGTTTATCCTTGGGTGCCAAGAGGGGTTGTATATGATGGGTTTCTGTGTTTTACTCTTTGTAAGCCACTCAGAATCACTTGTGTGAGATAAGCAGTTGTATATATCATATAAATAAATATTTATAAAAATAGGTGAGTCATTATAGAGAAGATTCTTATCTTTGAAATATGGAGTGATGTTTATTTTATTTATTACACCTGTATAGTAGGTATAAGTAGAACAAATAAAATGCAACAGAATATGTGCTGCATTAAACAAACCCACTTTGCTGCTCACCATTTTGCCCAGATCACTCTGCTAAAAATGAAGTGTTAACCACTGGGCAGTAGTTGTCAATTTCACTTAAGTTTCAGGCAGTTTTATTTGTATTCAAAAATGGTTAAGTTACAGTTTAAAGAAGCTAGAATGGTTCTCTCCTCATAAGTTGTTATGCTATCTAAATAAGCACAGCATCTTCCTCCCTGCTAAGTTTAATGTTAAGAAGGAAAAAAATAGAGTTACAAAGAAATAAGAAGACTCAACTAAATGCCTTGTGAATATCTTCAGGTACAATAACTGGAACTGGGGGGAAGGGGGGTACCAGCTTGTTGGAGACTGAACTAGGTGCTCTGTCAGTCTTTACTGTATGAAGAAAACATGTTCAACCTCAAGAATTTACTTTGTTCAGCAGAGGTGATGCCTTCTACCTCATGAAGTGTTAACCAGCAGCTGTAGTCATGGTTATTTTGCCACTTAGCTAAGGGGATCACCCAAGGTCAGCTCCTGTAGATTCTGCCATTTGCTGTGACACTAGATATTACTAAGAATGAATTAAACTTTCATTCAATCTGTAAATCTGCCTGGGATTTTTTTGTATAGTAATAAGTGTGGGATTGAGCAGTTAGTAGCTACCATCCCAAGGCTGAATAGATTGGAGGCATAGAACAACCATCCAAGGTGGTTTCTTTTAATATGTGATAGAGTGAAGCCTGCTGGGACAGTCTCAGGCAACTTACTGACAATTTCGCAGGGTATTTGGGAAGATAAATACTGTTCTTTGCTCTTTAGAAAAGTTTAGGATAGAAAGAAGAAAAGGGGGACAGTTAGCTGTCTTTCACTTGGTTGACAAAAGAATGAGATGAGCTTCTTAAGGAATATGAATATATATCACCTACAAGAAGGTTTTATCTTTTTAAAGAATTGCACTTCTTTGGCACACTCTTTGTAAGTAAAAGCTTTGGGGCTCTTTAGCATATTTCAAGCATGACATTAACTTACTTTTTGTCCTGCTGATAGCATTTTATTCTTCAAAGAGACGTGGCTCAATTCTGTGTAAGGCGTGACCTATTGAAACTGAGCTTTTGGCTGCAGAACGAAGTGATCCTGCAAAGTAACTTGGAGCTTTCACCTAGTTAAAATGGAGGTCTTTGGATAAGTGCAATCCTTTTAAAAAAAAGCCACTCAACTTTATTATTAAAGAATATAATTAAGTTGTTTGGAATTTTTCATCTATAATAGTGAATGTAGTGATAAATGCAAGATAATCCTTGCTTTTCTTCACCTCCCTCCTTTCCCCCATTTTTAGGATATTGTAAATACCATATCAGAAACCAGCAGTATATACAGTATGTTATGATTGAAAGAAACTTGACTCTGGTATTCTATATTTTTTATTATTATTATTATTATTATTATTATTATTATTATTATTATTATTTTGATCTTTCAGGTTTTTTTGTTTGTTTTACTTTAAAATAATATATCATTGATACCTTTTTTAATGCTTTTAATAAGGTGAACTGCTTTGAGCTCACACAGTAGGAAACCAAATCCTATAAATAATTTAATGAAGTGTTTTATAATGAAAGTGAACTTTGTTGTTGTTCAGTCGTTAAGTCGTGTCCGACTCTTCGTGACCCCATGAACCATATTGCGCCAGGCCTTCCTGTCCTTCACTGCCTCCCTGAGTTTGCTCAGTTTCATGCTCATTGCTTCAGTGATGCTATCTAACCATCTCATCCTCTGCCGTCCTCTTCTCCTTTTGCCTTCAATCTTTCCCAGCATCAGGGTCTTTTCCAACGAGTCCTCTCTTCGCATTAGGTGACCAAAGTATCTGAGCTTGAGCTTCATTAACAATCCTTCCAATGAGCAATCAGAGTTGATTTCCTTTAAGATTGACTGGTTTGACCTCCTAGCAGTCCAGGGGACTCTTAAGAGTCTTCTCCAGCACCACAGTTCAAAGGCATCAATTCTTCGGCGTTCAGCCTTCTTTATGGTCCAGCTCTCACAGCCATACATTACTACTGAAAAAACCATAGCTTTGACTATGTGGATCTTTGTCGGCAAGGTGACATCTCTGCTTTTTAATATGCTATCTAGGTTTGCCATAGCTTTCCTCCCAAGGAGCAAGCATCTCTTAATTTCATGGCTGCAGTCTCCATCTGCGGTGATCTTGGAGCCCAAATAAATGAAGTCTGTTACTGCTTCCATTTCTACCCCTTCTATTTGCAGGAATTGATGGGTCCAGATGCCATGATCTTAGTTTTTTTAATGTTGAGTTTCAAGCCAGCTTTCGCACTCTCCTCTTTCACCCTCATCAAGAGTCTCTTTAGTTCTTCTTCACTTTCTGCCATTAGGGTGGTATCGTCTGCATATCTGAGGTTATTGATGTTTCTCCCTGCAATCTTAATTCCGGCTTGTGATTCTTCCAGCCTGGCATTTCTCATGATGTACTCTGCATATAGGTTAAATAAGCAGGGTGACAGTATACAGCCTTGTCATACTCCTTTCCCTATTTTGAACCAATCGGTTGTTCCGTGACCGGTTCTAACTGTTGCTTCTTGGCCCGCATACAGATTTCTCAGGAGACAGGTAAGGTGGTCTGGTATCCCCATCTCTCCAAGAATTTGCCACAGCTTGTTGTGATCCACACAATCAAAGGCTTTTGCATAGTCAGTGAAGCAGAAGTAGATGCTTTTCTGGAACTCTCGTGCTTTCTCCATGATCCAGCGAATGTTGGCAATTTGATCTCTAGTTCCTCTGCCTCTTCGAAACCCAGCTTGTACATCCGGTAGTTCTCGGTTCACGTACTGCTGAAGCCTAGCTTGTAGGATTTTGAGCATAACCTTGCTAGCATGTGAAATGAGTGCAGTTGTGCGATAGTTTGAGCATTCTTTGGCATTGCCCTTCTTTGGAATTGGAACGTAAACTGACCTTTTCCAATCCCGTGGCCACTGTTGCGTTTTCCAAACTTGCTGGCATATTGAGTGCAGCACTTTAACAGCATCGTCTTTTAGTATTTTAAATAACTCAGCTGGAATACTGTCATCTCCACTAGCTTTGTTGTTAGCAATGCTTCCTAAGGCCCACTTGACTTCACTCTCTAGGATGTCTGGCTCAGGGTCAGTGACCATACCAGCATGGACATCAGGGACATTAAGATCTTTCTTGTATAGTTCTTCTGTGTATTCTTGCCACCTCTTCTTAATCTCTTCTGCTTCTGTTAGGTCCCTGCCTTTTTTGTCCTTTATCATGCCCATCTTTGCACTAAACGTTCCTTTGATATCTCCAATTTTCTTGAAGAGATCTCTAGTCTTCCCCATTCCATTGTTTTCTTCAATTTCTTTGCATTGTTCATTTAAGAAGGCCTTCTTATCTCTCCTTGCTATTCTCTGGAAATCTGCTTTCAGTTGCTTATATCTTTCCCTTTCACCCTTGCTTTTCGCATTCCTTCTTTCCACAGCTATTTGTAAAACCTCATCAGATAGCCATTTTGCTTTCTTGCATTTCTTTTTCTTTGGGATGGTTTTAGTTGCTGCCTCCTGTACAATGTTATGGACCTCCGTCCATAGTTCTTCAGGCACTCTGTCTACCAAATCTAATCCTCTAAATCTATTCATCACCTTCACTGTGTACTCATAAGGAACATGATCTAAGTCATACCTGAGTGGTCTAGTGGTTTTCCCTACGTTGTTCAATTTAAACCTAAATTTTGCAGTAAGAAGCTCATGATCTGAGCCACAGTCAGCTCCTGGTCTTGTTTTTGCTGTCTGTATAGAGCTTCTCCATCTTTGACTGCAAAGTATATAATCAATCTGGTTTCGGTATTGACCGTCTAGTGATGTCCATGTGTAGAGTCATCTCTTGTGTTGTTGGAAAAGAGTGTTTGCTATGACTAGCTTGTTCTCTTGACAGAACTCTATTAGCCTTTGCCCTGCTTCATTTTGTACTCCAAGGCCAAACTTGCCTGTTATTCCGATTACTCCTTGACTTCCTACTTTAGCATTTCAATCCCGTATGATGAACCACATTTTGTCAGAACTCTCTGTCATGACCTGTCTGTCTTGGGTGGCCCTGCACGGTATAGCTCATGGCTTCACTGTGTTACGCAAGCCCCTTCGCCACGACAAGGCAGTGATCCATGAAGGGGGAAAGTGAACTAGCTGTGCTTTAAACACCTTCTCACCTGTAATTGCATTTCTTCCTCATTTGAACACATTTGTTCCTCATTACAATTAAATGTGCTAAACTGATTTTAGAAAAAAAAAGTTATCTAGTTCAACTAAAATTGTGATAGTATCAGCTTCTGTTAAAACAATTAAACTTGCTTAAAATATTTGTCATACATGTTATATGATATGGTGGATTAAAGCATGGCACAATAAATGACAAAGTTTGCTAAAATTGTATAAATTTCGTGCATATGTATTTTTTAAATTTAATTATAATTTTGGATCCAGAGGAAACCAGTTGTCCTTGATTTTGATTGAAATCAAGGTCTTTTGGTTACCCCCACCCCACCCCCACTTTTATAACTTTTCAGATGTATTTAACTTGCTCTGGATCCAATCTACAATCTCTAACTTCTAGTCTCAAGTACTGGATGAAACTATGGAAAGATAAAAAATTGATAGACCAAAAGAATACAAGAAATAATACTGTATTCCTTTTTTTGCTTTGTTGGCTCCAGCAAGAACTTGGGCTAGAAAAATTATTACGCCTGTTTAGATTGAGATTATGAGAATAAATTGTTATTGTTTTTTATTATTATTATTGGTTGTATAGTCAGCCAGATGTTTGGATTGGATCTGGCATTTTTATCTACCTATCAAGTCCTTCCAAAGGACCTGGGATATGCAGATATTGTTGTTTGATGGTGTTAAAGGTATCATCTCAGGATATAAACTGTTCCAAGTAAAGCTGCCTTTTGCAATTGACTGATGGTGATTTTGTCAATGCCGATGGTGTTCAAGTGGTGCTTCAGATGATTTGGGATTGTAACTAAGGCGCCTATAACTATTGGTACTATCTTTGCTTTCTTTTGCCATAGTTGTTCTACTTCTATTTTCAGGTCTTTGTATTTTGTGATTTTCTCCAGTTCTTTCTCTTCTATTCTGCTGTCTCCAGGTATTGCAATGTCCACTATCCAGACTTTCTTGTTTTTCTTATCAAGAATTGTTAAGTCTGGGGTGTTGTGTGGCAGGTGCTTGTCTGTCTGAATGTTAAAGTCCCAGAGCACTTTACCTTCTTCATTTTCTACTACTTTGTCTGTTTTATGGTCCCATCAGTTTATTATTATTATACCAGATGATGATGATGATGATTATAAGATTTATGGGCATAAAATGGATGGATGAAATCAAAGATACTACTGGAAAATTCTTATAAGAGCTACAGCCACTACTGGAGTATTTTTCAACAAACCTGATTTGAGGCACCTAATTAACTAATTTCAGGCAGCAATTATCTACACTTCAGAAAAATCCAGAATTGATTACTGCAGTCTATCATACATGGAACTATCATAATTTGCCAGATGGAAATTATTTAGTGTGTTTAAATTTGGCTTAATTCTTCTCTTTTGAACAAGATTCAAAGTACTTTTAAAATTTGTAGATAACACGTGATTACAAAGCTTGAAGGAAGGCTTTCTTTTGAGTCTTCCCACTATTTACAATCTGCAGTTGAAGCCTTCTGTGTACGCCTCTGCTATCTGTTTCGTGTGTGGATCTGAATTAAAGATATTTCACATTTGACACTCTTAGGTTGGAATTCAGTTTACAAAGAGGTTCCCCACTTAAGTTATTCAGTTTTGTAGGCACCTGCCCAAAACTATCCTATTTTTAGCACTTCTAGCTAGGCTTGTGCTTGTTTTGTGCTGCAATTTTTCTTGTTTTTATATTAAGGGAAATAATAATATTTTAAATGTATAGCCTTTTTTTGTATTGACTGCAAGCTCATTGTTAATAAAATTCTCCAAATCAAACTACTTGAAACAGAGTGTCATCCATCCAAATCTGTGGATTATATCTGTTCTAATTGTTTGCTAGCATGGCCATTCTGGTTAAAGATTATATGAGCATTAATTCTTCAATTAGAGAAAAGACCAGATTAGGGAAATTGGCTCCAAACAAGAAAAATGTGTCACGTCTTAGGACATACTTTTGTAAAATGCTTAAAAATAAATATGAAGGGGAATATTTTATGAAAGAACGATTGCTCGTGGAAGCCACTTCCATGAATGAGAAATACTGCTCAGGAAAGTGAGATGGGGAAGAAGCCAAAGTTACAGAGGTCAATTGCAGCAGAAAAATACAATAATGATGAAAGGGACATGGTGGTTGAATACATTAGGATGGTTTGGTCAAGGACTTTAAAAAGGAAGAACAAGGAATTTGAAAGTGATGTAAAATACAAAGAAGAGCCAGCATGAAATCTTAAAATGTAATAGCAAAGCTAAAATGAGAAAAGAAAAAAAAAAACGTTTTCCTAAGGGATTTTGGCTTGATTGAAAAGGTAAGAAGCTGGGAAGATACTGAAGAGATTAGGGTAATCAGAATAAGAAATGACCATGACGAGAGACAAAATTCTTGCTTCACAGCAAGAAAATAGACAGATTGTACAGGTATTGTACAAGAAATCCATCATTACGCTTATAGAATCATGAGAGAAATGGAGATAAATATGATTTAATACATATGTTCAAGACTTCAGTCAAAATTGATTCATTCACTTTGGAATGAAGTCACATGATATTGCTTATTTTTTACCATGGAAAATATTATTGTGAAAACTTTCATCACAGTGCCCTTGTAAATGGAGTTAATTGATTAACTGTTTAATACATTTCTAGAGGACTGAGTTTTCTACAACATGACAAATGTGTCTCATTACAGTTCCCAGAATTTTAAGTTGGTATGGTTTTTGGACATGCTGGCTGGGAAACCTGAGAATTGTAATCTAACATATGTGCAGACTACACACAGGGGGCAGGGGTTATTATATTTCACTATGATACAAAATATAATAAATCTAAATTTATCTTGATAAATTTATCTTTAATAAATCAAGCCAAATCAACACTCTGGTTTTTGAAAAATTAAAAAAAAGGGCTTAGAAGAAGAAAAAGTTACTTCTCAGTGTATGTAGTGGAGTTCCAATTGTGGAATCATTTGTGTGATTTTTCTGATGCTGATTTAAAGTCTATTCAGCTTTACAAATGATTGAAATCCTTCAGGGAACCTGACGTCAGGCCATTTAAGTTTCCAGGGTTAATATCAACATTTCAAATTGCACTTAGAAAATATCTGGAAGCCAGTACAAATCATAATATTATCATGGAAAGAAGTGGCTGATACAATATTACTGCCCCACTTTCCTATTTGTATTCAAGTGTAATCCAAAGTATAATATTTTATGTATTCAAAAGAGAGATTGCTGGAATATGGGTAATTGTAGCTAGACTGTGGCTGTCCAGATAGTGCCTTTGATAACAATGCTGGGTCCAAAAAAACCTCTACATTTTGATCTTGGTCCTTAGGCTCAAGGATAGACCAGAGCAGAGGAAATAAGCGTCTATAGGAAACATGGCCAACCGGGGGGTTGGTGGGAATTATAGTTCTGCTATATTTAGGGAGAGCAACTGGGAAGAGAGTGCTGATCTTCAAAGCCTTGTTTGAAAACTGATGAAAAAAGGCATGTTTTTAAAATTCATATTCAGAGGTATTTATTAAGGAAGTAACTGAACCTGCTTTGTTATACAGCCTTGGGCCACTAGTAGCCTTTATATGTGTTGGTCTTCAGCACCTGTGATTCCTCAACCAGCCAATGGCACTGAAGTCTAACAAATGTGGGGAAATCTGCATTACAGAATAAGGGAATGGGAGAAATATCCATGATGTACTGGAAACTGCTCTTTTGCACAGTGGGAGGTTTTTTGTACAGAGAGTTGTAAGTGCATTGCTTAGTTTACTACAAGCTTTTTAATTGTTATGTATTTTACTACTGCAACTATGCTTTTCTCCTTCCTTGCCGTTTCTCTTTGCAAAATCCACTCTGTGTATTTTGAAGAAAAATCTTCTAAATACATTGTTTCTGGAATGTAACTGCAAATGGACTAAATTAAAAACAATGTTCTATATACAGAAAGTGCTTTCTACTCTAAGTTGTAGGTTAACCTAACAAAAAGTTTTTAAAAAGCAATTTCTTGAATGCTGGAAAAAAAGTAGTGTGCTAATTTTCATTTGATGTGCACTCAAAAGAATGTTTATATAAGGCCACCAAATAATCATTGCTATAGGAACCACTTTTCAGACAGCCTGATGCAAGTGCATGTATGAAATTATGCCCTTTTCTTAGCAATGGTAATTGCTATGGGAGCTAGTAACAAAACAGTAATCAGCTGGTGTTTGCATTAAAAAGGTTTCTTAAAAGACTATTAGGGGGGGAAATGGCCCATTAATTTGCAGGAAAAATTGAAACCTGGCTGAATTTGCTTTCACTGACAGTGTTCTAGCATTTGATAATCATATCACTAGATTATCACCTCATGTTCACCATTTAAAATTGCTTCTTTTTTAGTAGAAAACTAACATTAATGTGAAAAATCCTATTTGCTTTTCCTTTCTATGAAGAAAATACATGCTATCTAACTATGCTTCTGCTGACAGGGAACTATTCCAGTATGAAATTTGCTGTTCCCGTTTACAGTCTCTGTTCTGCCTCTATTGACTCTGTTTCATGTTTCATATGCTATGTCATGCTTGTTTAATTAAGTTGTATTTACCGTTTAAATTCCATTGGTCTCGTTGGTCCCAGGCCAGGAGTTAATGTTTTTTGGGGAGCTCAGTTGTGTTTCTTGTTACTGTTATGATTGTTTAGTCGAAGCTGTCTATGTTGCTTTGTTTTTACATGTTTTTACTGATTTTTGGGGTTCTACATGTCCCAGAGTCCACCAGAGTTAGGCAGCTATAACAAATGTAAGTAAGTAGTAAGTAAGTAAATAACTTTAGTTTGAGAAACATCCTTCTGGAGTTTTTATTGTCCCTTTTATTGTCCCTTTTTATTTCAACTATCCTAAATATTCTCTGTCATTGTTATACTTGGCAGTTTCATTAATCACTCATGCCGGTTCACTTATGAATCGATTAAAAAAAAAAAAATCAGTTCCAAGGCAAATCCTTCTCAACTTTTATCCCTAGCTTATATTTTCTATTATTCAATGAGTTACCAATCCATAAAAATACAACATGGCCTTGGAATAGGAATATTACCTTGCAGAGCACAAACATCTATTGATTACCATCAGTACTTCAAGTACTTGGAGTTTCGCCAAGTTAGTTTCATATTTGCTGAAAGAGGACTTGTTTGTTTATGTTCTGCTATTCTGTTAGCAAAATTAATATTGTTGGTAGTTATTTCTAATTATGGATTGGCTTTGTTTCTCTTGCTCTAAATAAACTCCTTAGTTACTTAATTGTGATTTATAGTTGATAGTATGACTAATCCAAAAGGTAGATGAGGATTCAAATTCAAACTTTATTTAATATATTTTATGAATATATTTCTGGATTCAGCATATGATGACATAGTATGGATTCAGCTGGAAAATACTGAATTGCAATGTACTTCACTGCTTTATTGAACCCCAGGACTGAGTAGCAGTTGATTGGTTTCCACCTGTTTTTCATTAATATTTTTGTTTTATCTGGAAGAAGTCATCTGGTTTGCTAAGCAGTGTGTGATCATATGCAGGGTATAATCATATACCATGTTTGTTAGACTTCTTATTATTAGATTTTTATCCCACCTTTTTATATATATATAACTCAAGGCGGCAACTAATGCTCCTGCCTCATATTTTCCCCAGCAACAACCCTGTGAGGTGGGTTGGGCTGAGAGAGAGTGACTGGCCCAAAGTCACCAGCTGGCTTTCATGCTTAAAGGAGACCTAGAACTCAAAATCTCCTGGATTTTAGACCAGAACCTTAACCATTACACCAAACTGGCATTAATTAATTAACTCAATCACTCACACACTCTTATTTAGTTTTTAAAATACTTTCAAATATCTATTTACACCAGGAAGGGAATATTTAGAAAGGTAATAAATAGATATCAACCAGTTTAGTTTGATTTTTAAATTTCTTTTTGGTCCTTTGTTGTCTAAACTGGACTCTGTACTTTTGAACATTTTTGTGTATGTATGTATGTATATGTGTGTGTGTATATATATATATATACAGGTGAAACTCGAAAAATTAGAATATCGTGCAAATGTTCATTTATGTCAGTATGGCAACTCAAAAGGTGAAACCAATATATGAGATAGACGCATTACATGCAAAGCAAGATATGTCAAGCCTTACTTTGGTATAATTGTGATGATTATGGCGTACAGCTTATGAAAACCCCAAATTCACAATCTCAGAAAATTAGAATAGTGTGAAAAGGTTCAATATTCTAGGCTCAAAGTGTCCCACTCTAATCAGCTAATGAATCCATAACACCTGCAAAGGGTTCCTGAGCCTTTCAATGGTCTCTCAGGCTGGTTCAGTAGGAATCACAAGCATGGGAAAGACTGCTGAGCTGACAGTTGTGCAGAAAACCATCATTGACATCCTCCATAAGGAGGGAAAGCCCCAAAAGGTAATTGCAAAAGAGGTTGGATGTTCCCAAAGTGCTGTATCAAAGCACATCAATAGAAGGTTATGTGGAAGGGAAAAGTGTGGTAGAAAAAGGTGCACAAGCAGCAGGCATGACCGCAGCCTGGAGAGGATTGTCAGGAAAAGGCCATTCAAAAGTGTTGGGGTCTTTCACAAGGAGTGGACTGAGGCTGGAGTTAGTGCATCAAGAGTCACCACACACAGACGGATCCTGGACATGGGCTTCAAATGTCGTATTCCTCTTGTCAAGCCGCTCCTGAACAACAAACAATGTCAGAAGCGTCTTACCTGGGCTACAGAAAAAAAGAACTGGTCTGTTGCCCAGTGGTCCAAAGTCCTCTTTTCTGATGAGAGCAACTTTTGCATCTCATTTGGGAACCAAGGACCCAGAGTCTGGAGGAAGAATGGAGAGACACACAGTGCACGATGCTTGAAGTCCAGTGTGAAGTTTCCACAGTCTGTGTTGATTTGGGGAGCCATGTCATCTGCTGGTGTTGGTCCACTGTGCTTCATTAAGTCCAGGGTCAGTGCAGCTGTCTACCAGGAGATTTTGGAGCACTTCATGCTTCCTTCTGCAGACGAGCTTTATGGGGATGCTGACTTCATTTTCCAGCAGGACTTGGCACCTGCCCGCACTGCCGAAAGTACCAAAACCTGGTTCAATGACCATGGGATTACTGTGCTTGATTGGCCAGCAAACTCGCCTGACCTGATCCCCATAGAGAATCTATGGGGCATTGCCAAGAGAAAGATGAGGGACATGAGACCGAACAATGCAGCGGAGCTGAAGGCCGCTATTGAAGCATCCTGGTCTTCCATAACACCTCAGCAGTGCCACAGGCTGATAGCATCCATGCCACGCCGCATTGCGGCGGTCATTGCTGCAAAAGGGGCCCAAACCAAGTACTGAGTACATATGCATGCTTATACTTTGCACAGGTCCGATATTGTTCTATTTCCAATCCTTGTGTTATTGATGTCATGTAATATTCTAATTTTCTGAGATTGTGAATTTGGGGTTTTCATAAGCTGTACGCCATAATCATCACAATTATAGCAAAGTAAGGCTTGACATATCTTGCTTTGCATGTAATGCGTCTATCTCATATATTGGTTTCACCTTTTGAGTTGCCATACTGACATAAATGAACATTTGCATGATATTCTAATTTTTCGAATTTCACCTGTATATATATATACACACACATACAGTATGTGTGTGTGTATATATGTCTATATATCTACATAGATATATATATATATAAATTTACACAGACATTTACTTGTACTACCACTTATTACCACTTATAAATATGGCACTTTTTTCCTAAAACATAAAAGTTTTACTAAAATATTGTATCAGATGTAGTTGTGCCAAAGGATCAGAATCTTTGTTTCTTCTTGCAGGGAGGTATGTGTTGTTCTTTAATAACTAATTTCTAAAACATTTCATTCTGTATGCTTCCTTGATTCAGGTTGATTGTATGCTGTAATGATTTGTTCTGCTATGCCAATGAAATCAGCAAAGAGCAAGAGAAACTCAGACCTGAATAAATAAATTTGAGGGAATGAAGGAAAGAGTGAAATTGTGACATACATATGCTCACACAGCTTTAACAATGGAGCTACATTGTTAGGTTGCTGTTGTATTTGCTAAGGAATAACTACTAAAGACTTTCAAATGTAGCACATTGCAATATAGTACACAGTGTGTCTGTAAGAGTTTAAAGACTTGGTCTGAGAGATGGGGAAGCATGAGCAAACTCTTAAGGGGCAGCTTTCAGAAAAGACAATTGAATCCTGAAAAAGTGGAAAGCATGAGAAGGAAATTCAAAACAACATACTTTGATTTTGTTTGATATCAGATTTTCCTAGGGCAGGAAAACAGGCTTTCAGTATTTTGTTATTCTACCTTACTATAATAAACAGCATTCCTGGAATCCCTTCCATGCCTTTTTTTTTTTTTAAACTTCAAAGGACTGGCAGAGAGAGAAAAGAATAAAAATTGCTGTAGTATCATACAAGGATGGATTGATTATACTACAGATTCAGTACGTTGGGGTTAATACCATTTTGTTCAAGTCTGTAAAATACAGTCTCATAAAAATACCCCAGTGATAATTGGAAGCTGTAAATAAATACAAGTGGTAGGAGATTATAGGAGTTGTAGCACTGCAACACATCTAAGGAATGTTGTGTAAAATGAAGGGGGAAAATGCTATTGACCATAGCATAATTCTTGAAATTAAACTACTCTTACACTGCTAAATAGCTGAATTAGTGTGTGTGTGTGGACTTGATGTTAAACCCTATGAGACCCACTCTGTTCTTATATTCCACTGAGATCAATTGACAGTTATATTTTAATTCCCAACTCCTTGCTGAGCCAGACAAAATCCAAGTGATTAATTAGAGATATTTGGCTCTATGAATATAAAGCTCATGGCCTTGAGGGACATGGCCAAATGGACATAAATATTTTACATAATGTCTTATGATGCCATAATGAGTATGGCATCAATATAGGATTGGATCTAGTCATAAATATGCTTAGTGTAGATGCATTAACATTAATTGAGCAAATTTTTCATGATTAATTTGAGGCACACAAACTAAGCATAGATCAAAACAATAACGCATAGACAGTTTTTGAAATTACTTCTAAGTCATTTCTGAACAGAATTATTTTTACTGTAATGAGCACTGTATTGTTCAATCAAGCTCTTAATATACAATAAAAAACTTTGGGTGAGTTCCCCAGCACTCTAGAGCAGATATGGGGATTGGTAGGGAAATTACTGTTCCATCAATAGGACTTATCAGTTGGAGTTCATTCTTTGCAAGAGTTCAGTAATTGCCCAGTCATTTGAAAGGGAAAAAATCATTGTAACTGTATGATTGTAAATTGCAAGAAAATCACCCACTGATTTAATTGAAAGGATATTTGATGAATGCTTTGCAAGTACTAGCCAATACTAAGTTCAAAATTGTTGAAACAATATTATTACTATGCTGTGATTGCTTAAAATATCTCAGAATATAAATTCATGAAACTTATGAATATACAGCCAGTCCTTTATACATATTGTATGTACACACACAGTTACCTACACTTGTATACAGTCATTAAAATGTGTTAACATATATTGGTAGGTGAGTTGTCCATATAGATAAACAGAACTATTTAGGCATTTAAAATTATGCAAAGAGAATATTTTAAATCTAAGACCAACTCCAAGAAATGAGTGAAAACTGAAGCAGAACTTGTCATTGATAGGTACACCCAAGCTTTTTTTCTTGCCTAAATATTTCTATGCATAGGAAATTTTGCTTTGTAGTGCTGAACATTCAGTATAGGTATATCTCAATGCAGGTGTGCAGCTATTTCTCACTCATAGACTTATTTTAAAGCTCACATAAAACCACACCTTCCAAGTAAACTTTCAGAGGTAGCATTTTTGTGACTCTGTTTTGTTTGGTGGATTCTACAGTAATGCATTTGATTGAAGTTACTGAGGAAGAGCTGGTACACTGAGAATTGTATGTCTTAAAGGAAATCATTGGTCACAGATAACTGACCAAGGAAGAACTGGAAGTCCTCATCAAAGACTTTACCAGCAAATTCAAAGCTTGTGAAGGCTGAGTCAGGACCAGAGAAACTCAGATTGTACAAATGTGCTAGACATGCCAGAATATGCTTCCGAGGGAGTGTTGACAGGAACCTTCTCCTGCCACCCCTGGAGTGACAGAAGTGTTGTGAGTAGAGGTAGGAAGACTTCTGCATAACTTGAAAACTCCTTGGAGGCAAACACCTGTGGGGATGCTAGGATAGGATAGGATAGGATAGGATAGGATAGGATAGGATAGGATAGGATAGGATCTGGTGGGTATAGTTTCAAATGTTAATGTTGATAGTGTTAATTGTGTGAGTAGTCAGGTAGCTGTACTACCTAGCATGCAGTTGTATCCACACGTGGCTAATACTGGTGGAGTGTACATAAGGCAAGAACCTTATGGGATGGCTATAATGGTGGAGGGGGTGGGATTAGTTACCTCTGGAGAATCTATATTGGGACTTTTTTGGCCTTTTCTAAAGCATGTCCCTTTCCATACAGGGATCTATCTGTGTTGGATATTCCTAAGCATTATTTTGCTAGCATGCAATTAAATTAATTACAGTTGTAATAATAGCCGTTAATATATTCCCCATTGTTCTTAAATTGTTATTTGTTTATATAATTAAAATTTATGTTAAACATTACAGTACATAGCTGCAACTTCTAGACAGCTTTAAACTTCAAAAGAATTTTGAGGATTTTTCAGGGACCATAGGTAAAATGTCCCTGCTGAATAATTTGATTTTTATGTTATTTTAAAAAAAAATGTGAAAGAGTTAAATAGCCACTGGATGTGCTTCTGTTTCCCCTCAAGTGGCACATGAAGTTCTTATATCAACTGTGAGGTCCTTTCCTTTTTCTTTACTTAATCTAGCACATAAAACTTGGATTAAAAGTTGTAAGGCTGATTGATTTTATTATTCTTTTAAATGGAGAGGGAAAAGAGAGAGACATATCATTTCAACCTTCACTTGACTTTGACCAAGCTTTTTAAATGGCTGAATTGCCGACTGCCTTATCAGACAGATAAGGGTTGGGTTTGCTCAAAACAGATTAATTAAACAATGTTCAAGAGTTACACTGGCAGTTTTTTTAAATTTATTTTTTGCTAGACTTATCTAATCAGGTAGTTATAAGAACAGTAATTGTTATTTGATTATTATATGATTTGTAAATGATTTACATAAGTTTTTTTTTCTGACTTCATCTATACTTTCCAAAGTTGATCAGAAGTGATAAAGAAATATGGAAATACAGATAACATGAAATAAACGTGCTATGGAGGAAATAACATTTTGCAATAATAAGAATACCTATTTTTCATGAAATAGTATAATTCACTTTTTATTGCAAAACTTTATTATAGAGAATACATATGCCTATTCATCAGGTAAATACAGAAAATTATTTCAAGCAAGTTTATGATTCTTTGGAAGAATATTTTGGTGTCAAAGATGCAATGTCATTTGGTAAATCTGCTTCTATTTCATAAAGCAGAACTATGTCGCATTCAAAACCAGTCTGATATAAGCATTTTTTTCCGTAATACCTGATCACCCATTCTGAACTGAGCTTGTGTCTGTGTACTGAATATACCTTCTAACTGGACAGGGTATAAATATATGTGATCCAAGTGAAAAAGTTTATTCAGCTAGGTGACATAA
Source organism: Liasis olivaceus (assembly GCA_030867105.1). NCBI lineage: Eukaryota > Metazoa > Chordata > Lepidosauria > Squamata > Pythonidae > Liasis > Liasis olivaceus. The sequence continues at coordinate 79,746,933 of CM061352.1, read as the reverse complement.
ATGTATGGGAGAGAAATGACAGTGTACAGATAAAGTGATCAGACCATTCACCCAAGAGTGAATGGAAATGTATTGTCGAAGGCTTTCACGGCCGGCATACGAAGGCTGGTGTGGATCTTCCGGGCTGTGTGGCCGTGTTCTGGAAGTTCTGTTTCCTAACGTTTTGCCAGCATCTGTGACCGGCATCTTCAGAGTGCAGGAGCACAGACAGGAGCAGTTCTCTCTATGCCCAGGATGGTGTGACCCTTTTGTGGGTATTTATAGAGATCTGAAGGGGGTGGGGGGGTTAATGAGGGGCTGCTTGTTTTGGTATCATAATATCTGTGTATCTTCCTGTGGGTTAGGCAGGGTTTTTTCTTCTATTGAGTTGTTAACGAGTGGCTGCTGAGGGTGATTGGCATGTTCATTGTGTGAGCTGTTTGCATGTCCTGGTGGTTGAGCTGAGTTCGTTGACCTTTTGCAGGCTGTATTTTTCAGGATTGGTAGCCAGGTTTTGTTGATTTTTAGACTCTCCTCTTTTTTATTGAAACTGTGCTGGTGTTTGTGAATCTCAATGGCTTCCCGGTATAGCCTGGTATAGTGGCTGTTGGTGTTGTCCAGTATCTCTGTGTTTTCAAATAGGATTTTGTGTCCAGTGTGCCTGAGAGCATGTTCAGCTACTGCAGATTTTTCTGGTTGCTGTAGTCTACAGTGTCTTTTGTGTTCTTTTATTCTGGTATGGATGCTGCGTTTTGTGGTCCCGATGTATACTTGCCCGCAGCTGCATGGTATGTGGTATACTCCTGCGGTGGTGAGGGGATCCCTTTTGTCTTTTGCTGATTTTAGCACTTGACTCGATCCCACTCAGACCCATTGTAAGCGCCATTGGCTCCCTGACATATGAATTATCCAAACATCTGGCCACCCTTCTTCAGACCCACGTTGGACAGACTCCAGCCCACATCAGAGACTCAGGACATTTCATCAACAAAATCAGCACCCTGAAACTCAACCCCACGGACAAACTGGTCAGCTTTGATGTGGTCTCCCTGTTCACCAAGGTACCAGTGAGGGACACCCTGGCACTCATCAAACAGATCTTCCCAGAAGACATCACAGCTTTATTTCAGCACTGCCTAACAACCAGTTACTTCCAATGGGACAATGAGTTCTATGAACAGATGGACGGTGTCGCCAGGGGAAGCCCCCTGAGCCCAGTCGTAGCAAATTTCTACATGGAACATTTTGAAAAACAGGCTTTGGAAACCTCACCCGTTACCCCAACAGTCTGGTTCCGGTTTGTGGATGACACCTTCGCAATTTGGAGTCAGGAGGAAGAAGAACTAGAGAAGTTCCTGAACCACCTAAACAGCATCCACCCCAGTATACAATTCACCATGGAAAAAGAAATGGACGGCAAACTTCCATTTCTAGACACTTTGGTCATACGCAAACCAGACCTCAAATTAGGACACAAAGTTTACAGAAAACCCACCCACACAGACCGGTATCTACACAAAAACTCCAACCACCACCCACGTCAGAAAAGAGGCATTATCAAAACCCTCATGGATCGTGCCAATCAGATCTGCGAAACCCAATTCCTAAACTCTGAACTTAACCACCTTAATTGGGTCCTACAAGCGAATGGTTACTCCAAGAATGAAATAAAAAGAGCCATCAAACCAAGAAAACAACATGCGACTGAAGAAGAAAAACAGCCCCCCACCAACAAAGTATTTCTGCTCTACATCAAAGGGGTCACAGACCGCATGGGAAAACTGATGGAAAAACACAATTTCCAAACAATCTTCAGACCCACCAGAAAAATACAACAAGTGCTAAAATCAGCAAAATACAAAAGGGATCCCCTCACCACCGCAGGAGTATACCACATACCATGCAGCTGCGGGCAAGTATACATCGGGACCACAAAACGCAGCATCCATACCAGGATAAAAGAACACGAAAGACACTGCAGATTACAGCAACCAGAAAAATCTGCAGTAGCTGAACATGCTCTCAGGCACACTGGACACAAAAATCTATTTGAACACACAGAGATACTGGACAACACCAACAGCTACTATACCAGGCTATACCTGGAAGCCATTGAGATTCACAAACAGCAGCACAGTTTCAATAAAAAAGAGGAGAGTCTAAAAATCAACCAAACCTGATTACCAATCTTGAAAAATACAGCCTGCAAAAGGTCAATGAACTCAGCTCAACCACCAGGACATGCGAACAGCTCACACAATGAACATGCTAATCACCCTCAGCAGCCACTCGTTAACAACTCAATAGAAGAAAAAACCCTGCCTAACCCACAGAAAGAACCCAACCCCCAGCCCCCCAATCCCCCCCCATCCCCCCGCTTCAGATCTCTATAAATACCCACAAAAGGGTCACACCATCCTGGGCACAGAGAGAACTGCTCCTGTCTGTGCTCCTGCACTCTGAAGATGCCGGTCACAGATGCAAAAGGGGTGCCATAGGGAAGATGGTCAGGAACTCTTTTCCATGGCCACAGAAACTAGGACCAGAAATAATGGGTACAAACTGCAGCTACCTAGATTTCACTTAAATATAAGGAAAAACTTCCTGACGGTTAGATCTGTACAACAGTGGAACAGTCTACCTATGGCGGTTGTGAGTTCTCCATCTCTGGAGGTTTTTAAGAAGAGGTTGGACAGTCACCTCTCGGGGATGGTTTAATTGGTTTCCTGCATATTGCAGGGGGTTGGACTAGATGATCCATGTGGTCCCTTCCAACTCCAAAATTCTATGATTCTATGATTCTATGCTGGCAAAACGTTAGGAAACAGAACTTCCAGAACACGGCCACACAGCCCGGAAGATCCACACCAATGAATGGAAATGTTAAGCATTTGGTGAGTATTTGATTATAAAAGGGTGTTTTTGTTTTTAATACGTGGTTTGAGCTTATGTCTATTTAGGCATACATGTCAGAGGAATGGCTATAAATCTAAAAGCATGTTGGACTGGATAGCTTATTTTGAATAACAGAACTAGTAAAGTATGTAAAAGTGGTAAGAGGTTTTGAATACAGGACAAACAATATTTGGGTAGTGTAAGAAGTGTATCTTCGAAAAACTGAACATTAGAAAAGAAATTTTCAAAAAATAGAATAAAGATCAAATGACTCAGGAATATAAACTAGTTCTGAATGGGAAAAAAAACATATACTATATTAATCTCAACAAAATGAATGGGAAGTGGAAGTATAGAAAAAGTATGTGGAAGTTGCTTTGAAGAAAGCATTATGTTACATAAGTGTAACATAATGTTTTAGTGGAATGATAAAGTGAAAAATATTGTGCATGAGAAAAATGCCTATAATACAATGACTGCTGCAAGAAATGAGGATGAGAAGTTTAAAAAACAAAAGACACTATATGAACTGATGTATGGATATCTTTTGGGAGAGGGGTGTGTGTGTGTGTGTGTGTATGAAAACCCTGGAAAATTCTGCTTTTCTATCTCATGCAACCTGCAGGCTCAGTTTAACTATTAAAATGAGTGTGTTTAAGAAAATACTTTTAAGGAAAGCTTAATTTGAAATGAATAATGACACCAGTAAATCTCTCAGTTATTAATTATGTATCGTGATGAATGTGAAATAAAAGTGAGGGCTTTGTTCCTGAAGGAGACTCTTCTTTACCCACCCACCATCTAAAAATATTCTAAATAAATAGAAAAATATACACTCTAGGCTAATTTCATGAGAATAATGATTAGAACTTTGGATATAACTGTGTTTTTTTGTAAAAGCAAAATTGAATTATAACAATTGGAAAATTTTTCCACACTGGATATATTGCATCTAAAATACTACAAAGACACAGGCTACTTTGATGTTGAATATTCATCTTTCATTCTATGAATTTGTTCAATAATTAAGACACTAGGAAATAAGTATTAAACCAGAGTACTAGGATTTCTTTACAGTTAGGAGATAGATGCTTTTAATGTACAGTTATCTTAAAATATTCTGATTTTGCTGCAGAATTACAAGTTGGCAATATACATATTCACTCTATTTATTGCACTTGGTATCTGCAAATTAATTGCTGATACTGGGGAAAAACAAATCAGTCAGATACCTTAGCAATGCTAAGTAGCTTGTTGAACAGTGTTTCATTAAATGATTTGGCAAAGAATTCCCCCACTCCTAAAATAATAAGCCTAAAATGGTGCAGAATGGAATTTCAGGGGTGAAAGTGTCCCAGAGCAAATGGAAAAGGATGAGATTCTTAATCAAATTGGAGCTTTCTCATAGCAGTCAAACAACAACTGAGCTTCTTGCCTCCTTTTTCTCTAAAACCACCTTGGGTGTTCCAAAATCAATGTGGGATATCAGTGAAATCGGAAGTTATAAATCTATCCTGTAATTATGTATAGTAACAAGGAGCCTCAATATTGCTTTTATAATATGTAGTATTTTTTATTAACCAATGGTAAACAATGAACAATGTTTAAAAATACCTGGTGATGCTGTTGTATGGTACCTCTCTTCTTTGAGTTTTCTATTCTAATGATCCCATGTAACAGACTTGATCACTTTTCTTTGTTTTAAGAAAAAAAACCAGTTGTTTAGAAGAACACAGAATTTCTTTCCCAGGTCCACAATACATAGTCTATGGGCCTCCATTTTCATTGGCAATGCAATTCCTAGAATTCCAAGTGAACAAGTAGGCAGGACCTCCTGGTGTTGGTACAGTCCAGTAGAATGAGTCAGGTGGCAGGTGACATGGGTTGGCCATATCTGGGTCAATACATTTAGTATACTATTTAGTATACCTGTAATTAGTTATAATGAGATTTTGTTCTATTGTTCCTATAAATTTCATGGAATTAATGGAAAAACATTATAAACGGAAAAATATGTATATATATACCTTCATAAGTATGTGTACATAATTACTAAGAAACTTGTAGTCTGTTAGAAACATAGTCTGGTAGAAGCTAAGTTGTTTAAAGCAACATGGGAAGTTGAGTTTTGGTCACCTATAGCCAAATCTAACACTGGGTGCACAGTGCTAAACTATAATTAAGCATTCTGTAATGAACCTCTATGACTCAGATTCATATATTGAATATCTTCTCCTGCCTTTTGCACAGGTCAAAACAAACTTTGGTCAGTTTCAAAGCAAACCAGCTTTAAACCATGAATTAGTTGACTTATTCAACATCTGAGATTTTCTTCTAAACCATGATTCCATTTCTTATGACAAGCCAACTTGGTGGTGGTATTATTATTATTATTATTATTATTATTATTATTATTATTATTTTAGAACAGGAAAAAAAAGATTTTATAAAGACAATTCAGGAAAGGTTTTCACGAAAGAGAGAATGATCATTCTCTCTGCTAGTGTAACATGAAGATTGCAGCCTGAAGCAAATTGAATACAGTGTAAGCCTGACTAAATATAACACGACTTCCTTCTGAACAAACATGCATAGGATTGCAGTGTAAGATTCTATAAACAGCAAAACAATCAGATACATTTTAAAGATTAAAAGAAAAGCATTCCAAGCAGTAAGACCTGAAATTTCAGTTGGAAAAACAATGGTGATATATCTCATTTTAGACTTCACACAAAAAGCTGTCGCTATTGGAAAAGCAGTTTTGTTGCTGGAAGGGAACACAGAGTGGAAAAGTATAATAAGAGTCACAGAACTAAGCTGGCAGCTTAGTGATGTTCATTTTATTTTTTCAGAAACAACATCAGCATGTATGATTAAGATGTCATCCCATCACTAATTTTTAGAAAGGCATTACAGTTAGAAGTTCAGGGTTTTTTACTGACTTCCTAAATTTCCCCTGAATGAAATCTGTTTTTTTCAAAGCAGTTGCCCTAGCAGTTTATACCATAATTCCAAATCTTATTTCCCTATTAGCTCAGATTCCTTCAGTTTATATATGAAATTAGAATTCCTTGTTTCCAATGAGACTCACATTATCTCTGATTACAGTGAAATTCAGGTGGTATTTTCTCAGAACATTTTGGTGCTTTTCACTTCTTTTTTTGAGCTCCCCAAAAGGATTTGATATGGTGTTCAAATCTGTCCAGCTCCTGATCACTTTTAATTCCAGATGGATATAATCCATCTATAGAGGATTTCTCTTTTTCCATGGCTGTTAAGTTTATGGTTCAAATTCAGAATTTTGGGGGATTCCTTCTTTCTTTTATATAATAACTTTATTACATTTTAAAAGAAACACAGTAAAAACTTACAAGAACTGATATTAGAAGAGGAAATAAGAGAAAGAAAAAAGAAAAAATAGAAAAAAGAATAAAGATCTGAAGCGCAAAAAGCAAGAACAGAAAAAGAAAAAGAAAAAAAAATTGACTTCCAGCCCTTCTTGCAACAGACATAAGTAACAATGTACACAAACTCTTGTTCTAAATTCACAAATCACTTCCATTATTTCTATTAACCCATATTATTTCTAATCATCAAATGCATAAAACAGTTTCATTTTTCTCTGTTTCCCACAAAAAGTCCCAAAAAGGAGTTTATACATATAAAAACCCCACAGTTATATATGAGAATAAAAATCCATAATTTTAAAACAGATGTATTGTAACCTTAATCAAAAATAGATCCATTTTATAATCCAACTTATTTTCTCTTAAAAAAAAACAACAGTATCTCATTAGAAATCCACCTCTGTATATATGAAAGCTTTACATTTGTTATCATTTATAAGAGCAAAGATCCATAACTTTTATAACTAATATACTTTAACCTTAATCAAAAATAGATCCATTTTATAATCCAATTTATCATTTTTTCTAAAAAAATAACAGAAAAATCTCTCCTCATTTATACATATATCTTTAAAACATTGTCATTCAATCCTGGTGACAAGAAAATCCCATTAATAACTTTCAGAACCCTCAACATATATATTAACCATAATCAAATAAGTTCACTTTATAAACCTTCTGTTTACTTTTTAAAAGCTTGATCTTTAGTCCTTTCAAATACTATTCCCCAAACTGATTTCCTATCATTTTCTGTTTGTCTCCTTTCAAATGCAACTTTCCTGATGTAACACCTTCTCTTCGCAAATCCAGGATAGGCAGACTGTCAAAATCAGACTTCTGTTTTATTATTTGTATGTCCCCTTGTATTATTATTATTATATCATCACTTGGTTTTAGTTGTAAATCCATTTTGGCTTCTTTTTCCATATCACACTTCTTTTCTCTCAGCTCCAGCAAAGCCACATTTTCTGATCCTTTCTCCAATTCAACATCACTGGTCTCTACTTTCTTCTCCAGCACTTCCACTTTTTCAGTAACCAGCTTCATTTCTCCAGACATCTGTTTCATCTCTCCAGCTATTTGTTTCATATAACTGTCCATCCTGTCTGCTCCATTTTGTTTTCCAAAGTTACAGACTTGGCCCCTAATTCATCAAACATATGTTTAAGCAAATTTAAAGCGACCACTTCTTTCAGTACTTTCCCCTTAGCCATACTTTTTATTTTTTTTCTTCCCCTTTACATCAAATATACTGCAAGTGAAAGTAAGCAGACAGTTTGTGCTCTCTAGAGACTTTCAAGCTAGAATTGTAGGCAAACTTCAAGGGAAACACATCAAGGGATCATGTTACAATCTTCTAGTTTAAAAATCCAACCAATCCACAAGTATGATCTAACAAAGCAAAAGATTTTCTCGTGGAGAAATCAGACTACTTTATTACAAATGGAGTTTTGTATAGAAAAGAAAAGAAAAAACAACCTTGAGTAAATAAATCTCTTTGTACTGTAAATCTTTTAAAATCCAACTTTCATCCAGCTTTTTGCAAGAGATTTACTTATCTGTTGCAAAGGAAGATCTCTCTTAAATTGCAAAATAATCAGAATCCAAAGTGTTTAGAAATGGAGATAGTCGGCTCTAGTGTCCATAGAAAGGCTGCACCACGGCTGCGAATGAAGATGGGTCCCCTGCCTCCCTGCTGCTCAACCCGGAAGCCATTCACAGAAGCTTCCTCTGCAATTAGCTTCTGAGGAATGGCCATCAGGAGATTAAATGGGGTGATTTCATGTTTCCTCCTTATCAGGAGCAAGTTGGGTGGCCAGTGCTTGCTGCTAGCTGCCGATCAGCTGAGATGCCATCTCCTGCTACTTTTGGAGACATGTAAGCCACCATTAATTCTCCACCGGAAGTCCTAACATGGTCTCATTAGTGATGGGACACACTTGCGTAGTGCTGGACTGTTATTTTTTCCCAAAGTCATGATGATGAGATAGGCAGCCATATAAATTGAAATCAGTAAATGTTGTTATGCCTGAACACAGTGTCGTCTGGAATATGGAACACTAAGAGATGCTTTATTAAATGAATTTGGAAAATTCAGTGTTGTTTACTGTCTTTGGAATATACAAATATATTTCTGTTTCATAACTTTTTCTTTTGATCCTGTCTCTTTTTTCCTGAAATTTGCAAGAGTTTATTGTGCTAGAAAAGATTAAGGGCTTTTGTTGTTGTTTGACATGAAGAATAATTTTGAATATGCATTAACATTACTTGAGACCAACAGGTAATGAGTCACAATAAATGGGCTATTGCAAGTACTAATAGTGTGGTTTGCAGGCAGTCAACAGAAAATAAAACAGGAATTTTTTTTGCTGTAAAAAAACTGAATTGCAGCTTTACTTTTCATCATGAAACAGAACAATTATACATATAAGAATGGTTTTAAATAAACAAGCTAATTTCTCTCTCTCTCTGTCTCTCCCTCCCTCCCATATATACATATACATACACACAGACACATACATACATATAGTACATACACACAAACACACACATACTGGTATAGTACTATCACATACAAACTCTAAGTAGACATGCTTGCAGTCTCTTTCTTTTCTGAAAATTAGGTTGAGGTTAAAGCCTAATATGATCATATACACTTAAAACATTATGCTTTTGGGTACATTTTTGCTATTGCCCCTTTCCATGTTCTAAACTGTATTTCTCATTACTACCTGTTAACTTCCAAAGAAAGTTTTGGCAGTTAAGATTGATTGAAACAGTCTTCTTCACACATGCTACAATAGTCACTTCTCCCTTTGAAAGCTGAAGTCAGTCATTGCTTCAGATGCTATTTGCAGGTTAAGGTTACAATCTTAAATTGAGAGGCACTTCAGAGAAATACTATTATGGTGAGAAAGAAAAAATAATAATTTTTGCTTTATACTGGTAATTATCTTTGGAATGGCATCTGTTGAGTCAGTTTTCACTAGTTTTGCCTTGATGTTTGTCCCTTTCAGTTTTTAGTGCTATTTTCAATCCATGTGGGAGCAAATGAGTTTTTCCTGCAGGAAGAAAAAAAAAATTGACTATCCCCTGGAGAACCAGATTGTAACAAAAATCAGCCATAGCTGCTGCCAGTGAGTAGCTCAAAATAGGCTAGGTAGCCATAGGAAGCTTGGCTGAAAGAAAAATTAAGGAGGAGAGGACAGTTGCTTGGATTAATTGTACCCACCCTGTATTAATGTGGATCACAATAAGCTAGTTGCTATTCTGAATGTAGTTCAAAGCAAAAGAGCAACAAATAAATAAATTTAGGACTTCGCTTGTGACTTGTGCACTAATTGGTTTACTAGTAATAACCTGCAAGTGTGATTTCAAATAATGAATTGGAGGACACTAACCATATTTTATTAATTCAGACATCATTATAATCTAAGCTTCTCTAACTCTGGGGATGTATAGCTCCAACACATTTGAAAATTTGAACAAGTATCCTGAATCCTACTAATAATTATTGTGGAAGGCAGAGCATATCACCTGCCTTATCTCTTTTTACATTAGTGATAACACAGGTTCTTATTTCCCCCCTTCCCCCAATGCTTTCTAATTTTCCTCCCCCCAGCTGCTTTTATCTTTTTATATGCTTTTGTACTTGATTTTCCCCCCTCCTCTTTGACTGTTACTTTCAGATTTGTTTTCTTCTTCTGCATCTGATCCCCCTACAATGCTGTTTCTTCTGCTCCCTGTGCTGCCTACCTAGATTCTCCTGTGAGAAACAAAGTTTTATTTGCAAACATCATGTTTTAATCAAAAGAATATTTATCAGAGGTTCAGAGGAAAGCTAATAGATTGGTGGTATGGCAAGCTAGAGCAATAGTACTCACCTATCTAAAGTTGATTAAAAAAAAATTCAGTTAGAAGGAGAGATGGCAGAAGAAGGAGCAATGATTTCTGTATTATGATGCTAAACTTATGGATAGCAAAACCTAGGAAGAAGAGTTAGGAATGCCCCAATGGAGCAATAGAGAGGATGCTGATATGCGCAGATGTTGATACATTTGATGTTTAAGTCATTTATTAATTGTTGAAGAGTGAGTAGATGAGTTTCTTTCTGCAAGTTAATATGAATGAAGTGACTTTCATTTCCATTTAATTTAAATTTAATCTAAATTTACACAGTTAATACTTTCCTATTTATGAACCAGAATACAGTTGTGTGCCAGATTCCTTGTATTCTTGAATTTTGCAGACAATTCAAAAATAAATGCAAAAATGGATTAGAGAAAAGCATGTATAAAATGTATATAAGGAGAAATGTGTAGGAAAATATGTAAAAAGGGTCATGTAAATGTTTCTCTGAAAATCACCAATTAATTTCTTAGGTGCAATTTAAATGCCACTTGTTGAATCTATTTAGCCACATTGGATTATCTTTGTATTTTCTTTCCTCAGTCCCCATATTCTGTTATTCCTTGATGACAAGTATAATTAAACTATTTTTGTGTAGTCATGATATGGTAGGCAAGGCTGAAGAAAACTAGAAATTGGAAGTTATTGAACTTATAAGTATCTTACACAGCTTGAAATGTTTTTCTGATTTTGTTCTTTAAAACCACATTTTGTATGCTTTTTTGGTATTGTAAAAACGCTCATCATTTTTTTGCAAAAAATAACATTGTTTTAATTAAAAGACAATTTTTAAACAATAGTGCAGTCAACAATTAAATGTGTTTAAATTAATTTATTTTAAAGATATCAAATATATACAGAACTGTGTTGAATTGTGTAAATTTAATTCTAATGGTATGAATGTGGCAGAACCACATCTAATTTCATAATGCTAGATATAATTCTTCCTGGATCTTCAGGTCTAGAGAAGAAATGAAACAAAATTGCTTCTGTGCTTACTCTGATGGATATTTTTGCTTACTTCTGAACTCTTTACACTTTGAGACAGTAGCCAAAGGCCATATATCCAAGTGAATTGTATTACGTTGCAGAGTTTAACACTATCTGTCTGGAGATATTGCCACTTCAAGACCTTATAGAAAGGAATTACTTGCATTAAATTACCTTTCTACTTGCCTCTTAGTTATGTATCAGATGACCATGATAGAAAAGTTCTTGTCCCTAAATGTAGTTACCTTTAACTCCTCAAGTTCAGTGGCTGTTCTGTACAGAATGCTTTAAAGATTCTGTGAGTTGATATGGCAAAGCTATTTCACCTTTATCTACAAACAAAAAGATCCTTTATTTTGCTAAAGGGGGCACATGAACTTTGGATTTCCTCACTTTTGGATCTTTCCTGGGTTATTCAGTTGAAAATGTACCCCTTCCAATCCAAATATAATCCAAAAATATTGGTGGATGTCAAAACAACACTCTTCAAGGGTGGGTGTCAGTATTGGCCTGGAGGTATTGTATACTCTTTGCAAGAATTCTTAGGAAAGGTGGCACTTGCCAATATGGGAAGGGGACTTGGCAGTGGCATTTCTGTGCCTTAAATTCTATATATGTTCCCAAAGTAGGTCCATAACAAGTTTGTGTCATATCTAATCGCATTACTAAGTGGAATGGAAGGGAATTATCCTGGCAACCAATTCAGAGCAGAAATAGTATAAAATGGATATATAAGATTAACAACTAAAGGAATATATTGGCCATATACTATTAAAATATGGATCTCTTTTGTGAGTAGAGTGAAATGTCACTATGCAACAGTAACATATTTTGCAATGGCACCCTCAAACAATTGCATATTTTCAGAAGACTGATTATATATATATCATGAATATTGGTTGAATCAAATCAAATCTTTATTAAAGTCATAGACCAGCATAAATATTGTTATAATCTATTAAAATAATTTCTTATTAAAGTAGCTCAACTATGCAAAAGACTAGTAGAACATTATTGTTATACTACATTTTAAAATTGAACTATCACTGCCATAAGGTATTTAACATTGTTATTCATACTGTTTTATAATGATGTACTGGGGTCAGAACTTTGTTTACTACAACAACATTTATGTATGGGAGAATAAAATAGATATGCCTATCTTGTCATATATTTTATGGGGTGGCAAGTAACTAGTATATCCTCTTCATAATCTGTTAGTTAATCCATTATATTATTTAGTTAATCCATTATATTATAAAGGTGTCAAGAGGGGTAGGATATGTCAATTACATATAACTAGTAAACTGTGTATCAGTATATTAATGCATTGCTATATATTTTTATTATTATTAGAGTACAATATTAAGTGATAAATACCTTTTGTTATGTATTTATGTAATAGTGATGCATATTAAACCCACTCAAAGTTACAAAAGCCAAAAGGTTTGTCTGGGAAAATTTCAGTTGTGGAGAGTAATCAGCCAGAAGACATAGATAATATTCTTACACAAAAAATGGTTCCGAAAATGAAGGATGGTTCCCACATAAATTGGAGAAGGTGACAGCACTCCAGTGGAAAGGTAGCAGGAGGTATGAGAAGAGTGCCCAAGTGAAGCCTTGTTGGCCATTATAACAGTGTATTGGAACTGTAGTCATTTGGAGCCATGACATAAAATCACGTTCATGCATATTGTACATCTCACTTCAATTCCTCTGGAACTCACACCTAACCTGGCCAGCTAGACTGTTACCAGCTGTGTATGGGCATGTGAGTGGCTGGACCTTTTCGTTTAGAAAGTGAATAATAAAACTTATAAACTGCATCTGTTTCTTCATGTATGAGTCCCTGATTAAAAAAAAAAAAATCTTAGGAAGTGTCATAAACACTCTCTTTACTGCAGGACAGTCCAGTGTTCCTGAATTCAGACACTTTTATATGTATGTAATAAATTGTGCAAAATGTTTTAAAATAATACAATAATAGTATAGACTAAGACTTCTAAAAATAGTTTTATAAACCTTGGTGATCCAAATAACTTGGTGATAAGGTTTAGATTATACTAAAATGGGAGTGACGTAGTTCAGAGTTTACCATACTTGTCTGAGACTTTTTTTAAGTGAATTCAGCCAGCACTAAGTTAGATAAGGTTGAGGGCAGCCATTGGGTTAGTCAATCAGTTTAGGTTTTGTTTGTTAATGTAAAATTTATTTTGCATTCTACTTCATAATCATTGGATAACATATAGAACCCTCTTGTCAGCTACTTAAAATCAGAACATTTACTTCATCTTTTGATTGCCTTCTAACTTTCCCTTTTGATAGAAAGTCTTTTTTTTTATGGATAAGCAATTTCTGAGCAGAATAACATTACGTGAAACATAGATATTTGCAAAATGCAACCCTTATATACTGTAAAATTTTGTACAACCTCATTTTCAGACCACTTCTGATATTGTATTACAATATGCTGTCAGGAACTATGCAATAAAAACTGTGGAGGAACTGTGTTATAACAGTTGACTGACTATTGACATTGAAATATGCAATATTTATATATATTGCAATGTTTATATGTGTAGAATAATTTTACATAATCATATTTAAAGCTGAGTTCTTTCCTGTTGAAAAGTGAAGTATATGTTGAGTTCTCTCACCCAATGTATTTCAGTTTGTCCTGTTACAAGTAAAGAAAATTATATGAATTTGCAATTTATTTATATCTAGAATAAATTTGAATAAAAAGATAAACAAAATAAAAATAATAAGTGTAATCCCCAATGACTGTCAGGAACAACTCCGTCTTTAACAGTTTCCAAAAGGCCAACAATGAGGGGGCCAATCTAAACTCAAGGGGGGGGGGGTAATGTTATATAATCTTGGGGCTACAATAGAGAAACAATGTGAACTCCAGACCCCTTCCCCTTCCTATGTGGGGATTATTAAAACACGTTGGCAGGAAATCTGTGCTAGACAAATTGCATACTTTCTATGCAGAGAAGGTGATCCTGTAAGTAAGTACCTCAGTGTCAAGTAATATAGGGCTTTATAGCTTAAAATTAACACTTTGAATTGCACCCAGAAAGTTATTGATAACCAAATGCACAAAACAGATACTATATGACTGTTGCAACTTTAGTATGCTATTATAATAATTCAGTGTGTTACCTGTTCGGTAGCTTTACTGATTGTCTAGCCAAATACCTTTGCCCAAGCTAAATGACTTTAAATAAAATTGAAAAGCAAAGAAGAGGCAGAGCTTGTGAGCGTAGGGACCATTTAGTGAATAGACCAGTAGAAAATCCCAGGGTTGTCAGCTAGATTGGGAAGTGGGGGGGGGGGGGACCAGAATCCAACAGTGGCTGTATTGATATTGATAGGAATGCTATATTAATGTGTCCACAAAGTCATCAAGAGTTGAGCAAATTTTATTAGATTTCCTCCCACTTTTGGGGGAAAGGGGGGTTGGTGGTATCTGGTAAGGGTTAAATTAACTTCAGATTTTATATGGATGAATGGGTATTTCTTGTTCAAAGACCTTTTTCCTGTCCTGTCCTGTCCAAAAGTACTTCAGTACTTTTTTTTTTTTTTTTGGTACTTCAGTAGGAGATTCCCTTTGTGCAGTAAATGTCAGTTTGAAATTCTGTGATATAGCTTCTGTTATTGTGTAATAAAAAGACATGAGTGCAGTAATGAGGAGAGAGTAGTACTGTTTTGCAAGCTACATTTTAATCTTCATTGCCTTTTCCAATACTATGTTGCTTTGTTTATCACATGCATCATTACATTATTTTTTATCATGTCAGCATTTCATTGTACTCTTAGTTTGTGTTCCATTTCCCCCCTAAATTAGAATTGCAAAAGTTGAATTTACTGCTTCTGAATGTTACTAATAAATAGTTAAGACCAAGTTGTGGAATTTATGTCCCTCTAGTTGTCATAGAAGAATAACTTCCAACATTCCATGTTGGTTGGGACTCTTGGGATTGTAATTCAGCAACATGCAGAGTGCTTCAGGTTCCCCCAACTGTGTTTCAGATTATAGATTAGGGAAGCCATTTACTATAGCTGCATCTAAATAATGAAAAAATTTGCCAAGATACGTTCACAGTAAAAATAAAAGAGAGTTAATATTATTTTGAATTCAAGTTGTGTATCAATATATTGCATTTGTAGCATCTTCCTTACAATGAATAGAGTTGCGTTGCATTTTTCTATCTTCAAATCTGGATCAAAAAGCACCACTTCTAGCAATATGTTCTCCAAGTTCTCTGTAACTTTTCACAATGTTTATTTGTGTAAACATGTACATTCCACGCTCTACGTGTAGGTACCACTTTTGTTGTAGATACTAATTTATTTGGTTAAGTGCTATTATTTATCCCATCCCCCACTCCTGGTTCTTTACTCCTGGATTAGTTTGCCCCACTTTGTTGTATTATCGTATTGTTTTTATTCATGCTACTCTGTGTCCTATGGAGAGATGGATGGATGGATATAGATAGATAGATAGACAGATAGAGGATGTTTTATATACGATATAAAAATTCATTTAATAAATATCTTTTAAGCTGTTATGTTTGAATACAACAATGTTCTTTCTTGAATAATTATATTATCAATCTGGGTAACGGATAGAATAACATCACACTGTTATATAACAGATTGGATTTAGCTGCCTGATGGTATTAGATTTCATCAAGAATGTTTTAAAAATAGTTAATATATACTTAAATAAAGAATAAAAAACTTTGAATTATATTAGTTCTGCTTGTATTAATAAACATTAGATATCCATAGTTCCCCTTCATGGATCACTGCCTTGTCATGGCGAAGGGGCTTGTGTAACTCAGTGAAGCCATGAGCTATGCCGTGCAGGGCCACCCAAGACAGACAGGTCATGACAGAGAGTTCTGACAAAATGTGGTCCACTGGAGAAGGAAATGGCAACCCACTCCAGTATCCTTGCCAAGAAAACCCCATGGACAATGTTAAAAAGCTAAAAGATATGACGCCGGAAGATGAGCCCCTCAGGTCGGAAGGTGTCCAATATGCTACTGGGGAAGAGCGGAGGGCAATTCCAAGTAGCTCCAGAAAGAGTGAAGCGGCTGGGCCAAAGCCGAAAGGACGTTCAGCTGTGGATGTATCTGGAAGCGAAAAGAAGGTCCGATGCTGTAAAGAACAATATTGTATAGGTACGTGGAATGTAAGATCCATGAACCAAGGCAAGCTGGATGTGGTCAAACATGAGATGACAAGATTGAACGTCGACATCTTGGGAATCAGCGAATTGAAATGGACGGGAATGGGTGAATTTAATTCAGGTGACCGTTATATCTACTACTGTGGGCAAGAAACCCTTAGAAGAAATGGAGTTGCACTCATAGTCAGTAAGAGAGTGGGAAAGGCAGTAATGGGGTACAACCTCAAAAACGACAGAATAATCTCAGTGCGTATCCAAGGAAAACCATTCAACATCATGGTAATCCAAGTCTATGCCCCAACCACTGATGCCAAAGAAGCTGAAGTTGACCAGTTCTATGAAGACCTACAACACCTTCTAGAACTAGCACCAAAAAAAGATGTCCTTTTCATCATACGGGATTGAAATGCTAAAGTAGGAAGTCAAGGAGTAATTGGAATAACAGGCAAGTTTGGCCTTGGAGTACAAAATGAAGCAGGGCAAAGGCTAATGGAGTTCTGTCAAGAGAACAAGCTAGTCATAGCAAACACTCTTTTCCAACAACACAAGAGACGACTCTACACATGGACATCACCAGATGGTCAATACCGAAACCAGATTGATTACATACTTTGCAGCCAAAGATGGAGAAGCTCTATACAGACAGCAAAAACAAGACCAGGAGCTGACTGTGGCTCAGATCATGAGCTGCTTACTGCAAAATTTAGGCTTCAATTGAAGAATGTAGGGAAAACCACTAGACCACTCAGGTATGACTTAGATCATATTCCATGTGAGTACACAGTGAAGGTGATGAATAGATTTAGAGGATTAGATTTGGTAGACAGAGTGCCTGAAGAACTATGGACGGAGGTCTGTAACATTGTACAAGAGGCAGCAATTAAAACCATCCCAAAGAAAAAGAAATGCAAGAAAGCAAAATGGCTGTCTGATGAAGCTTTACAAATAGCTGTGGAAAGAAGAAATGCGAAAAGCAAGGGTGAAAGGGAAAGATATAAGCAACTGAATGCAGATTTCCAGAGAATAGCAAGGAGAGATAAGGCCTTCTTAAATGAACAATGCAAAGAAATTGAAGAAAACAATAGAATGGGGAAGACTAGACATCTCTTCAAGAAAATTGGAGATATCAAAGGAACGTTTAGTGCAAAGATGGGCATGATAAAGGACAAAAAAGGCAGGGACCTAACAGAAGCAGAAGAGATTAAGAAGAGGTGGCAAGAATACACAGAAGAACTATACAAGAAAGATCTTAATGTCCCTGATGTCCATGCTGGTATGGTCACTGACCCTGAGCCAGACATCCTAGAGAGTGAAGTCAAGTGGGCCTTAGGAAGCATTGCTAACAACAAAGCTAGTGGAGATGACAGTATTGCAGGTAAGTTATTTAAAATACTAAAAGACGATGCTATTAAAGTGCTGCACTCAATATGCCAGCAAGTTTGGAAAACGCAACAGTGGCCACGGGATTGGAAAAGGTCAGTTTACGTTCCAATTCCAAAGAAGGGCAATGCCAAAGAATGCTCAAACTATCGCACAATTGCACTCATTTCACATGCTAGCAAGTTTATCCTCAAAATCCTACAAGCTAGGCTTCAGCAGTACGTGAACCGAGAACTACCGGATGTACAAGCTGGGTTTCGAAGAGGCAGAGGAACTAGAGATCAAATTGCCAACATTCGCTGGATCATGGAGAAAGCACGAGAGTTCCAGAAAAGCATCTACTTCTGCTTCACTGACTATGCAAAAGCCTTTGATTGTGTGGATCACAACAAGCTGTGGCAAATTCTTGGAGAGATGGGGATACCAGACCACCTTACCTGTCTCCTGAGAAATCTGTATGCGGGCCAAGAAGCAACAGTTAGAACCGGTCACGGAACAACCGATTGGTTCAAAATAAGGAAAGAAGTACGACAAGACTGTATACTGTCACCCTGCTTATTTAACCTATATGCAGAGTACATCATGAGAAATGCCAGGCTGGAAGAATCACAAGCCGGAATTAAGATTTCAGGGAGAAACATCAATAACCTCAGATATGCAGACGATACCACCCTAATGGCAGAAAGTGAAGAAGAACTAAAGAGCCTCTTGATGAGGGTGAAAGAGGAGAGTGCGAAAGCTGGCTTGAAACTCAACATTAAAAAAACTAAGATCATGGCATCTGGACCCATCAATTCCTGGCAAATCGAAGGGTAGAAATGGAAGCAGTAACAGACTTCATTTATTTGGGCTCCAAGATCACTGCAGACGGAGACTGCAGCCATGAAATTAAAAGACGCTCCTTGGGAGGAAAGCTATGGCAAACCTAGATAGCATATTAAAAAGCAGAGATGTCACCTTGCCGACAAAGATCCGCATAGTCAAAGTTATGGTTTTTCCAGTAGTAATGTATGGCTGTGATAGCTGGACCATAAAGAAGGCTGAACGCCGAAGAATTGATGCCTTTAAACTGTGCTGGAGAAGACTTTTAAGAGTCCCCTGGACTGCTAGGAGGTCAAACCAGTCAATCTTAAAGGAAATCAACTCTGATTGCTCATTGGAAGGATTGATAATGAAGCTCAAGCTCAGATACTTTGGTCACCTAATGCGAAGAGAGGACTCTTTGGAAAAGACCCTAATGCTGGGAAAGATGGAAGGCAAAAGGAGAAGAGGATGGCAGAGGATGAGATGGCTAGATAGCATCACTGAAGCAATGAGCATGAAATTGAGCAAACTCAGGGAGGTAGTGAAAGATAGGAAGGCCTGGCGCAATATGGTTCATGGGGTCACAAAGAGTCGGACACGACTTAACGACTGAACAACAATATCCATAGTTCACTGTTTCATACCTAGTACTTGTAAATACCTAAACTCTTACAATATAAAAAGAAAATAATTAGTTGTACTCTTTGGAAATATGTTTTCCGGAATAAATTTGGATTATGCAACTGTCCATATGTTCTCAAATATACATAACGTGCATGATGACTACAGGCTGAACTAACAGCTCTCACTTTGCTAAAGGACTTTAATTAATCCATCTAAATTCAATATAAGTATATAGAGTATTCTTTAAAATCAGAAGAAAAAAGATGGACAGATGTCAGAAAATGAATCTTATGTAAGTTATGATGAACTTAAATACCAAATATGTGAAACTATGAGCACAACAGCCAATTAAAACTAGAATTCCAGTCTTAATAAAAAAACAGTTTTTTTCTTAATCATGAAATCTGTACTTTCATGTATACAATCTGTAGTTTTGAAATGAGAAAAAAAAATGTTATGGGGCTTTTTAGATAAATTAGGGTCTTGAGTTTTATAGAATTTGTCAGCCATAATAAAATGACAAATAATACTATGTTTTAAACAAAAGATGTAGCAGCTCTCATAAAGTAATCAGTAATGTCTTGATGGATGTGCTTTGATTGGTGTTGTAGCACTCCTTACAGGCTCTTGAAAAGCTTAGCATAGCATAGCATAGAACAGCTGTTTCATTTGAACTCAAAACAGATTCAGGATTTGTCCTAAAGATAAACAATACCTATGGGCATCAGTAAGCATTACATTCCTCATGATTGAGAAAGAAAATAAATGGAATAATACATGGCCCTTTAGACATTAAGCATTTGTACTGTTTTATTATTGTGTGTTTGTATCCCTTTACAATGGCATAGTATGAATGGGTAATATTGGGCAAACTAATCTTGTTAGTGTAGTCTATAGGAGAGAGTGACCAGAAATGTAATACAGCATTCCAAGAACCCAGTTGCATCGAACATGGGAATACTTTGAAAATAATAACTCCACAATGTCTGTGGAATGAGATTTCAACTACAGATCTATTCTTCTATTCTTTGTGCCATCTTCTCTTTCATTTTTGTTTGCTTTTGCCTTTTTCTGTCCTTGTGATTTATTGGGTTATGATTTTATGATGTACGAATAAAATCTTTTATATTCAATATACTATGGACGTTTTGATTAATTTTGTGTATCACGGAAGAGGCTTTGGGTTGGATACAAATATCTATTTGTGGGTGGCAAATAGAGTAAGTAAATAAATAAACTAAAGTAAAAGTCAAGAAAAGATGACAGTCCTCAAATACATTGTTATTTGGGGATGACTGGCAGCATGGTACTTTAATTGTTTCTCATTGGTAAGGTTGCTAAAGCCTGGTTTAGATGTTAGTTATTGGACAAAGAAGCTGTTTCCTCTGCCCTCTAGAGAACCACTTCTCAGGCACATGAAGATGTCTTATAAACCCAGTTGTAGTATACTGCTGCAGCAACATTTGGCACTGGGGTATCATGAGTTATTTCCCAGGGCAAAGAAGCAGTATACATTCTTCCCACTGAAATAGAAATTCACCACATGAAAGCAGCTATCACAGAAATCAGTATCTATAATAATCCGTCCCCACCCCTACCCCGTTTGGATGTCTTTCTTGCATCTCCATTTTCTTTTTATTCTGCATGATACCTAACTAATTTGGAAGCTAGTTATTTTCTCTAGTGTCTGGGACTTCTGTTATAAATTATCAATCTGCAGAAAATTGCTTAGTAAATGAACTAAGTAAAGATAATGCTTCACAAGATGTACACTCTTCATTTACTCTGGCAATTGGACTTTAACATCTTTTAATGCTTTGTAATACAAGAGTAAATGAACTGTATCATATTTTTGTAAAAGCAATGAAATTCAAGTTATAGATGTGCATTTATTGCAGCTGATCTATTCCAAAATCTTCGAAGGGGCAGCATGTGTCAACATGGGTTATAAAAGCTGTGTTAATGAGGGCACCCCAGTGTTGTTATTGAAATGAAATATAGTTTCATTATATCATTATGTGAGGAGTGTTTTAAGACATAAGTAGGTACAGTAGAGTCTCGTTTAACTGACCTTCGCTTATCCGACATTCCGTCTTATCCGACGCCCCTAAAAAAAAGCACAACAACACGCATAAATCGGCAACGAGAAAAGTGTGCCGCTTGTTGGCGAGCGTGAGTGTACTCTTTCTTGTTGCTCCTGACGGTGCGGCACCGCAATGCAAAAATTGATTGCAACAAGTGCAGCAGGCGCGTGTCAGATTCAGCTGGCACGGCGAAGGCACTGCTCAGCTTTGCCTAGTCCAGTGTTGTCCAAACTTGGCCACTTTAAGATGAGTGGACTTCAACTGGCTGGCTGGGGAATTCTGGGAGTTGAAGTCCACTCATCTTAAAGTGGCCAAGTTTGGACAACACTGGCCTAGTCAATTTCACAGCCCAGGCGCTAGCAGAGAAAAAGGGGAAGTGAAACCACAAGTGGACACTTTGCTGATTGGCAACAGGTGGCGGCGCTTAACTCAAAACCGCAAGCGGATACTTTGTATCAGCTGCAAACAAAGGAAAGCGGAGCGGCTCAGAAGCAAAGCAATCAGCACGTGATTGAGAACTCCCGGTTTTGCGCACAACAGGAAAACCCAACAAAGACAACAACAGCACAACCCATAGACGGCAATCAGAAAGACAAAAGCACTGGACTGAATCTGCCATTTGGGCGAGGGGGGATTACTGCGGGTAATCTGACATTTTCGCTTATCCGACGTTCGGCCGGCCCGTTTATGTCAGATAAGCGAGACTCTACTGTGTATTTATATCCTTAGCAACGTAATAGAGTCTGAGTTGAGCTTGTCTTGTAGTGATTCCATGGATATCTATATTGTTTTCTTTGCAGTCGTACAGAAATGGTTTGTCACTGCTGCATTCTGGGTTCTCAGTTTCTCAGTTTAGTTTACAGTTCTGGAATTAGCAGGTTGTTTCCCATGCTAGTGCTACTGAGGTCTGGCCCTCTTCCAAAGGTGCTTCCAAAATCCACCGGGTGCTGCCACGTACTAAAGTTGGCCATTTGGTACTGGGATGGTAGTTCTCTATTTATCTTGAAGTCATTTCAGTTCAACCAAATGAAGCATAATTCTTAGGTGAGGTACATAAGATTGTTAGAATTTCAGTTATTTGGAAATTAAAGCCCTTTTATGAATATGCATGCTATGTTCCCTTATTCTTCATGAGATTTTTCCCCATGTATTAACAAAATGAATCCGTCCAGTGAATTGTTTCCCCATTTTATATGTATGTATGTATGTGGTGTGTGTGTGTGTATTGAAAAATATTTGGAAGAATTCAGGTATGCAATTTCTATGAAATTACCAAAATTTCATGAATACTGTCTACAGATTGCCTGGGTCAAAAGCAACAAAAAACAACCACCAAAATAATACAGTCTCCAATTTTGCCTGATAACATTAGATATTAAGCTTGAATCATTAAAAAAAATCCCTTATTTTGAAATGTGTGTGTTTGTGGTAGGGGGTGGGGTGGTGGACATTGGTTAAAAAGGCCAAGGGAAGATCATGCTTAAAGCATTTTTACTAGCCCTAGGTATGGAGGAATTATGATGTCAGAACATTTAGAGATATGTGTTAGATTAATCGGTACTCTAGAAAATGTTGAGAGTCTGAATCTGCCCTCTCCTCTCATTTATTTAAGTGGCCATTTGGCAACAGTAGAACATTTTAACCATCAGCTTCATGGGCCAGGTGGAAAGAAAGATCTACCTGAAATTGGCTGCGGCCAGTAACTTCAGGAATAATCTTGTCTAGTGGGACTAGAAGCAATGCCAGCAGCTCTTATCTGTGTTAATGTGTCACAGGGGTGCTGTGCCTGTCCCCCCGCCCCCCCTTTCTTTCAAGCCTTGTGGACTGTGTTGTAAATAGTTATAGGAAAGAAATAGTCTCAGAAGAAAAGTCACATGGGCTAAATACATTGGTAGATTTTTCAGTGGAGATATCAAAAGAACAAGTTACTAATAGCAGATAATTATTGGATGCCATGAATTAATATCTTTGAGAAGTCATATTTATGAGAAAAGAAGGCAAACAAAGCATCTAGAAATTCTAAAAAGCAACGAGCAACTCCCAGTATATACCAGGTTGCTCTCATGAAGCAAACAGACATTTCTCATGTTAGGAAAATTAATTCCAGGAATGGTAGGTCTCCCTCAGTGGTGATTCTGATTCATTTAAGAATGCCTATTGTAGCAAGCAGAGCAGAGCCAATAGGGTGAAAAGACGTGAGTCCCAAAGGTCGTGTTCCAGAAAGCCCTCTAGGTTTCACAACCTAGTGCCACCTTCTGGCTCTTGCAATAGAAGCCTCACCTCTTTACTAAGGAGCACCTTGCATAACATTGTCCCCCTTACTCCAGTGTGAGAGAGATAGGGCTTCCACTTACTATCTGGAAATTACTAGGTAAAAATGAAAGATAAGAATTCTGGCAAATCACAAGACAGTGGTAATTTGCTACCAGTGAAGGAAAACTGGCTTAAGAGATCAGTAGCACAGATTTCCTGGAGATTTGTTTCAAATTGGCAGAAAATACAATATACTTAAATAAAGCAGAGAAAATAAAATTGGTAGCACCACGCATAAAGCAAAGCACTGTTCTAGCTACCGTATTTTTCCGTCAATAAGACGCCCCCATGTACAAGACGACCCCCATTTTTCCAACCCAAAATTAAGAAATCAATATTTTAAAGATAGTGCAGAACACATTTTTATTTAGTAATTAGTTAACATTTACCTGCTACACTCGGTGGGAGGAGGTCCAAACCGCCTCTCTGCAGCTCTATTTCCAGGCTCTTTTGCATAACTGATTACATTCAAGCACAAGTGAAACTGTATTGTCGAAGGCTTTCACGGCCGGCATACGAAGGCTGGTGTGGATCTTCCGGGTTGTGTGGCCGTGGTCTGGAAGTTCTGTTTCCTAACGTTTCGCCAGCATCTGTGACCGGCATCTTCAGAGTACAGGAGCACAGACAGGAGCAGTTCTGGGCACAGAGAGAACTGCTCCTGTCTGTGCTCCTGTACTCTGTACTCTGAAGATGCCGGTCACAGATGCTGGCGAAACGTTAGGAAACAGAACTTCCAGACCACGGCCACACAACCCGGAAGATCCACACCAGCCTTCACAAGTGAAACTGCCGATAGCTTGTCTCTGCAAACAGCCTTCCTCTAATTGGTTTGTTCAGCATCAGCTGACATCAGTTACATCAGGCTCGTGATTGGAGGAAGTCTGTTTGGGAGACAAGCTATTTCACTCGTGATTGGAGGCTAGCAATAGGAGGAAGCCTGCCTGCAGAAACAAAGTATGGGCAGTTTTGCCACCGCGCAGTTCTCTCCTCGCTGACTTCCTTGAATAAGACGCCCTTCAATTTTTAGGGTAAGGATTTTAGAAAAAAGTATCGTCTTATAGTTGGAAAAATACGGTAGTTTATGGAACAGATATATGCCTAGCTAAATCTGGCCCTTGCATTGGATTTCTCCTTCTGATTCAGTTGTTCCTGGACTTCTTTTTTTGGGGTGAGGGGAGAGGTCTCCATTTTATTCTAGGGCTTTCTTCTTCACTGCACCCTGGCACACCTCTCCTTGTTCATCTTCCTTCCTTGGAGATCTGGGTTCTTGTCTGTTTTCCTCCCCAGAGGAACTGTCCCAAAAGAAGAAAGTTGCTTCCTCTTGGAGAGGAAAGATTTGGGGTCGGAGATTTTTCTTTGCTTGTGTGTTTTCTTTGCTGTCAAGCTCATGTCTGAAACATGTATTCAGTAATCACTATCTCAGAGCCGATCTGCCATGAAGGGATGGGAGGAAGCTGCCCTCACCTGGAATTTTTTTATTTTTTATTTTGCATAAGATTACTTCCACCCTTATTTTAAAATGAAACAATACTTCCAAAATTGTTAATTGGATGGGAAGATGTACAGAGCAACATCCAAGGTGTAATGCTGTACAGTGCAGCAAAATCATACATGGATTTCACAGAAACAAATTTAAATCTAGTTCCAGTCCTGAGTTTTATTGTTTGGAAAGAAGACTGTGTCTAAGGTATGATGTATTTCCTTTTAGTTAATTGTTAATTCTTATGCAATAATAACAATTAGAAGCTTGATTTTTTTCCCCTCTTATAACGTATGTTTCAGCTCATTGCCATTCAAGAAGCAAATTACTTGCCTTGTCAGCTCCGTAGATCAGTGAGGAGCTGCTCAAATGTAAAGAAGGCTCAGAGGAACAGCCAGTAATTTGTTTACCATAAATCAGAAGGATTCCAATCTGACTCACAGCATTGCACTTTAAAACCAGTCCCTTTCTTTTTCTGTTACCTATATTTTACTTTTAGTGAAATGATAGGGTTTGTCTCTAAGCAACTAAGAACCTGGTGATGATTCTAATTGAACAGTATTATGTCATCTGTGTATTTTGCCATTGCTCTTGAAAGCAGATATAACCCCAAAAAGTCTATTTTCATTCAAAAATCTCACCCAGTTGCCTCTATCACATCATGCACTTAACAATCATAGAGATGTATTTATGAAATTCTACTGCAATCAGATTTAATAGGATCAATCTACCTTGCACTCTTTTCATTAAAGGATTTGCTTATAAAACTCTTTATTTATTGTATGCTTCATATTTTATCTCTGGGAAAAAAATATAACTCCCTTGGATATTTTCAGTAGGGTTTTGTACACACAACAGGTAATATAACACCTGTTGAATACAATCCTCTTAATGAAGGAACATCTTGTAAAACTATAGGCAATTGTTTCAGTGCATTGATAATACAGTGTTTATGATAATTTCATTTTTTAGGTTTATACCCTACCTTTCCTCCAGAAGTACAGTGAACTGTATAGTGCCCTTGTTTCCATTTTTCCCCACAACAATAACCCTAGAAAACACTTTGGGACTGGATCCTAGTTCAGCACATCAATTACTACACCATGCACAGTATTTTAATTATTTGATAGCTTTACCCTATTGGCTGTGATTGCCTGACAATTTTGCTGAAATGCTTCTTGCAAATATTATGGTCTTTAGCATTTGGATAGCTAGTTTACATTTATACATCCAACAGATTCACTAAACAAAAACTGCTAAGTTTTCTTAGCTGTCAAAGTTGTGTTAATTGGTCCAACTTCTTGGGAGAGCCATTTGAGAGAGCTAGAGATGGCTTGAAACTCAAAACTGGTTTCTCAGTGGTCATGACTGAAAACTATAACTTAGGTATAGTATAAGAACTCAGAAAGCTGTCTCCCAAGTGAATTTGAATGCCTCATAAATCAGTACAATGTTCAAAGCTCTGCCTTCTTATGTATAGGTTGGTTAAAGTCCTCATACAACCTAAGTTTTATTTTGTCCCTGGAGATTTTCACAAATGTTCAGGCTCCTCTTGAAGAAAGGCTGGAGGCAGTACAGGTAGTCCTCACTTAACAACTACAGTAGGGACCAGAAAATTGGTCATTAAGTGGGGTAATCGTTCAGCAAGTCACCACATGAGTGGACCTGATTTTATGGCCATTTTTATGATGGTTGCTAAGTGAATCATGGTAAGTGAATCACATGGTCGTTAAGTGAATCACTTAAGTGATTCCAGCTTCCCCAATGAACTTTTGCCAGAAGTTTCTTAATGATCATGTGATTCATTTAATGACCATGGTGATTTGCTTAATGACCATCATAAAAAAGGTCACAAATCAAGATTATGTGACCATGTGGGGATGCAACAATTTGTGACATTGTAACTTTGAACCATTGTTAAATGAATGGTCATTAAGCGAGAACTAACTGTACCACATTTCACCCACATGAAGGACGTATCTGCCCAGATACACATTTGTGTGCATATAGATGTACATTTGTAGCTACTTCCTGCCACTTAGAATTATTGCATTCTTATTTGAGAATACACTGGTATGTTTTCTGCTCTTAACAGAAAACAACAATGGCCTGTTTCTTTTTTGAAAAGAAAATGAAGATATTGTATAAGAAATGTAGAAATCTGACCACTGAAAATGTCCATTTAGCAAAATGGCAGAGAGGGAGTTGCATATTCAGGCATAATATATACTTTTCAATGCTTTTGAAAGTGTTCCATCTGCTTAAAAGGAAACACATGTTTTCAGCATGGTTATGATTCTCTGCATTTATGAATGGTGTAGCGGTTAAGGTATAAGGACTAGCATGACTGCATGTGTGATGTTGTGGTTAACATGTTGGATTAGAAATTGATTTTCATGTCACTCATGAAAACTCACTGTGTGACTTAGGACCAGGCATACTCTGCCAGCTACCTTATCTTACAGGTGTGTTGTGGGGATAAATAGTAATGGAGCTATTTTGTTAGCCAGGTTTTATGTTGTAGAAGACAGTTGCCAAAAAGCTGTTACCAAAGGTGTTACCAGATGAGATTTTTATTGTGCAGTCAGATTCACTGATGTAATTTTGTGGCAGTGCAGACGTTTTCACTTAGAATGGTCCTGTGTTTTCCCATAATTTCATCTTTAATCTCTACCATGGGAAATTATTTGCAGAAAAACAGTGAATTTGATGTAATAATAGGATCCGTGCCAGGATCCATCTACCTTGAATTGTCCCTTTTATGGAATTCTTTCATTGTAAGGCCTACCTACCTGTCTATTGGAATAAGTGCAGATTGCTTTTGGTCTTGACCCCTTTTAAGCAATCTGTTTTCAGACTTCTTGAAAACATGGTTTCACTCCTTCAGAAAATTTGATTATTTTGTCATAAGGATTATATAATTGTATCCTAACAGTGATGGAATCAGAAAACAGATATATTTTCCAATAATCAAAATTCACCTAGTGAATTATTTGATAAAATCAAATTCCCTCCATTTATAGGATGAGTCTGATTCATCTTCAAAGTATCCACAACTAGTGATTTAGGGACAGATGTAGATCAGACTGATCATTTGTAAACCCTCCCCCTTTTCTTTTTTTAAGGGACTTTGTGGCATTTCCATTTCCTCTGTTTTAGTTTGAGGCAATTTTGGCTGGCAAGCTTTCATTAATATTAATAAAGTTTAGTAATAATTGGAGTTGACTTTTCTTAGTTTCCAGTATATTATAGCTGATAGTTGGATTATTAGATTAAGTTCTGGCTTTTGTAAGCCTTCTTAAAAGGGGTTATAGGTTTCCTATTCAAACTAGTACAGGACATGAAACTGATGAAATGTGCATTGTGATGTCATGATGCAAACCCTGACTCTTCATATTTGTATTCTGATGTAATATTATGTGACTGGAACTGTGATATTGTAATGGGCACTTTGTCATTTGCCCTGCTTGCCCTCTACCTGTCGGTGTCCTTGGTGATGGTATTGTAAAAGTATCATAACAGTTCATTAAGCAACAAACTGCAAAGCCAGTTTGGCGGAGTAGCTAAGGTACGGGATTAGAAACCAGGAGATTGTGAGTTCTAGTCGCGTCTTAGGTATGAAAGCCATCTGAGTTATTTTGGGGTAGTTACATTCTCTTAGCCCAATCAACCTACCAAGGTGGTTGTTCTGGGGGAAATAGAAAATGGGAGCATTAGGTATATACTCTGCCTTAGGTTGACTAAAAATAAAGGTGGGATAACAATCTAATAATAAATAATTATATTACACAGTGATTTCAGAATTACTCACCAGTTTTGTTTTACATACTCTCTCTTCCCTCACCAGAGATTAAATTCATTGAAAACATAATTACACTATATATAAATAAGTGATTAAAGTTAGTGGTCCTTTAAAATATCTTGTATTTGGCATCAACATAACCCCAAAATGTTCTCTCCAAAACATTTTTAGAATTAGGGTGCATAACAGTCTTCTGTTCCCATTTAAAAAAAAAAAAACTATACTTTTGTCAGTGTGGCAGCATTTTTATCATGAAATTAACTAAAATTTGGCTATTATTAATTGAAAACCAGGCTGTACTTAATACACACACACACACACACAACCAACTGAAGGTAGCATAATTTCAACGAGACATATTTAAAGGTACTTAATAAAAGCAGTGAAAAAAAATGAAGGTGACTTTGTTTCAATAATTGTATTTTTAGAGAATGAATTGGCATGACTACAATAAGAAAGAGTAGATATGTAGTTACATTTCTAGAAATGAACTGTCTCAAAGTAGGTGTGTGATTTTTCTGCTGCTGCTGCTGCTTCTCCCTCTTTGAAACAGTTTAATTCTCAGCAATGACATAATGGTGCTAAAATTGTCTTAGTTCAAGATAAGTGATTTTTTAAATATATAAGAAATGTTGGATTCTGCTGAAAAAGTAAGAGTAGGATGGGAAGAGAATGAGAAACAGTGTCTTTCTGCCATCATAGCAGTTTAGCATGCTATGAAATTAGAGATTTCTACTTTCTTCCATTTTTAATTTTTCCCTGGCCCCACTGATACATTTTTAAAATTTCTTTTAAGCTGTTACATAGTGCCTTCCACCCTTGATGCAATTTTCTAATTTCTCTAGAGATTTTTAATTCTCACCTTTTACTTCCTAGTTTAATATTCAGCTTGAGGCTCTTACATCTTGACAAAGGCCACATCAATTTGATAATTGGTTGATAATAGCAGAAAATGAAATAAAACAAGCTTCACGCCTCTAGGTGACCAAAATGCTATCATTCTCCAACTCTGAAGAAAACAGGGCACTTCATTTTAGCAACCTTTCTGTTTTCCTTATTCTCTTATAGAGTTTCCATACAGCAGTAATATTGCAGTTCAGAAGCAGACCAAATTGATTTCTGGGCTGGTAATGTGAACAAGCTGGCAAGAGTTCTGAAGAAAATACAAGCAATTGTGATGCAAAATTCACTTACGATGTTTATGCTAAAAAGGCAAGCTAACTTTACCTCCTGCTGACTACATGGACACAGCCATGCAATTTTCTTAACAAAAGTATTAGAAATTGTTTGCCATGGCCGCCTTCTGGGATTTCTCCCCGCCCCCCCCCCCCCGCAACTTCTTCTTCCGCTTCTTCTTTCCCAGTGAAACATACATCCCTACATTCCCATCCAAATATGAACTAGAATCTACTTGTATAGCTTTTGGGCCTGGACATGGTCAGCCTGATTCTGCCACTTGTTGAGAAGTATTGGAGTCTGTTGCACCAAATATGTTTCCCTATATTTCAAGCATCTTATGGCTTCCACCAAAAAAAATTTTTTTTCTTTATCAGCCATCTTGTTGCAGAGCCTGACATGGATGAGGGCTGGGAGAGAGTGCCTGACCCATGGTCACTTCGCTGATTTCCTAAGGAAGAACAAAAACCTGGGTCTTCCCACTTCTGGCCCAGCATCTTAAACACTATACCACTCTTGATCTTTCATAAGTCTGCCAGATAAAGAAATAAATACGTATATATGTTTTGAGATCAATCCATACATTGTTTCATCTGATCAAAGAAATTAGGAGTCATTGGGTAATATGCCATTACAGTGATGGAAAGGATAAAAGCAGTACAGAAAGAGACTGCAGTACTCTTCATTGATAATGTGTTAGTCATCTGCATTCTTGAATCTAAGGTAGGTGATGATAGTGAGAAACATTGGTAATAATGATTTTCCATACAGTTGTGAGAAAAACTACTTTTCCATCCTACACCTCTTACAAGATATACCATACATTTTATGTCACTGATGTTCAATTTCCAGGATTGTAATTTGACAACATTATACCCTATCCTTATGAAAGTATATTTTTTACCAAGTTTCCAACCCTCCTCTGCAAAAAGTTAATAACCTTGATCTTTGTTAAATAAAAAGTCATCATTCCTTTTCACCTAGAACAGGAAAAAACAACAACCCATTATACTTTGCAAAGAAGGTATGACTAGAAATTTCTTCTTGATTGATTGATTATGTGCCATCAAGTTGGTGTCAACTCTTCTTCTCTTTCCTTTCACCTTTCCCAGCATTAGAGCCTTTTCCAGAGAGCTAGGCCTTCGCATAATGCAACCAAAGTAGGATAATTGGATCCTGGTCATTTGTACCTCAAGAGAGAACTCTGGGTTGATTCATTTGTTGATCCATCTTTAAGTTTAGAAATTTTAAATCTCTTCAAAAACCACTAATAACAATCGAAATGTTTAAGCAACAGAGACAGATTCTGGAGTAATTTAATGTACACGTTTAATAAAATGAGAGCTTTCAAGAAGAATTTATCTAAATGATGTTGCAGAAACTTTTCTCCATTCTGTTTTATTTAAGCAGTTTATCAAGTGCCTCAATCCACGTGGACTCTAAGTGGTTTACAAATATTATAATAGTAATAATTAAAACACATTTTAAAACTTCAGTAACAGAAATATAAGCAATATCAACTAAAATGCACATCCATGTACATATCCATGTGTAACTGTGGCTCAGTCCTCCAAGGATGTTCAGAAGGATTCAGTTTTCATTTACTTCTGGAAAGCCATGCAAATGGGTGCCATAATTGTTTCATGGGCAAGCTGTTCCATAGGAGCCAAGCTCCTGTTGTAAACGTTGAGTTTACCAGCATAGATAGAAAGCAGGTAGTGGGTAGGTGAAAAGGAAAATATTGTTGTCTTTATCATAGCATATTTTTCAAGGAGAATTAGGTTCACGTGTGGTACATTTTTATCTATTCACACTAGCAGAAAACTAAGTTTCTAACAAAGATGTAACGTTAATTTGTATGGAAATGTATCACTTCCGAAAGGTGTTGAAAGAAGTAAAAAGTTTAACTTTTCCCTTCTCTTGAAAAGCTATGGGTGTTGAAAACCCTCTTCCTGATATGCTGTCTTTCCATGTTACAGAACATTTTTAATGTTAATGGAGATAGTTGTTTCAACAGGATAAGGTTGGGTGTAAGCACACCTATTCACACATTTTCTTAATGTATGACTTGGCTTAAAAATGAGAAAGCTTAGTTTGCAGATTTTGGAATTATAATACAAGGAATAGTTTTGTTTTTATTACTTTTAATATGCTGAACTACTTAACAAAAGAAAGAATGAAAGAAGATATTTAGAAGAGTTCAGTAATGTGATCAAATAAATTATAATAATTTAAACAATAATAATTTAAAAAGGAAGTAAAAGGAGGGCTATCAAATTATTGGTTTTATAGCTTCGAAATTGTCATCCTTGCTGTTTTGTTGGGGGGGGGGGGAGAATCTGACAGGCAATACTATCAAAAGCTATTACTATTGCTGCAAATCAGGTGTAGGTTTTCTTTCCATTTTAGCTGTGATAATTCAACAACTAATAATTTAGCCATCCCCATGCCCCCAAAATCCACAGTTCTTTATATTTTGATAGATTCAAAATATTGCTGATATAGCCAAAAAGAACATAAAAGTCACTCAGTGGGGTTCAGTACAATACCATGACACAGAACAATTATACCTACTAATCCATGTTTATCTGTGGCTGCTCCAAGGTTTATTTGTTTTAAACTGAATGAATTTTAAAAACACATAGCTCTTCTTGTAAACAACAATGTAGTTTTTGTTTCATACTTGGGTTATTTGGCTAAGATACTGCAGTTAAAACTATATTATGGATAGGATCACCTTTATTCAAATTCTGAAATACCTTCTTCGCTGATGCTATTTAATCAGTGTTCTAATCCTGGTATGAAATGTCTATCTTACTTTTTATTCCCATGTTATTCCTTATATATAACATAAATGTATGTATAATAGTGTTTTAAATGGGTTGACATTAGGATTATACAATCTTTCTTTTAGAGCAACAGAGATCTCATACTCCAGTCACCACATCACATGCCATTTTCACTTTTTTCTTTTTTTCTCAGAAGTTCTTCATTTAATCCTTTTATTTTAAATTTCGCTTTCTCTTTCAGCAAAATTGCTTGTGTGTGTGTGTCTGTCTGTCTGTCTTCGAGTCAGTGTTGACTCCTGGTGACTGCCTGGACTAGTCCCTGCAGTTTTCTTGGCAAGGTTTTTCAGAAATGGTTTGCCATTGCTTCTTCCTAGAGCTAAGAGGCAGAGACTGGCCCAAGGTCACCCAGCTGGCTTCATGTCTAAGGTGGGACAAGAACTCATGGTCTTCTGGTTTCTAGCCTGATACCTTAACCACTAGACCAAACTGTAGTACTGTGTAGTATTCTTGGTCCATGTAAAATCGCAAATAGCTATGAGAAGTTAATACCTTATTTAGAAGTATGTTCCAAAATGTGCTGTCCAAAAGTTTCTATTGTGTGAAAAATTCTTCTGCTATTCTCCATCATTCTTATAAAGGTTTAAAATGAATTTCAATGTTGTTGTGGTTGCTGGTTATATTTTTTAAATTTACTTTATTATTTTACAAGCAAAAGGTGGTAATATTGTTGGAATTCTTTTCTGTTACATATCACTCCATCACCGTATAGCTGGTTACAGTATATTTCTATATAAATCACTTGGGATTTAATTGAAATGTCAGAAGCCAGGAAGGCTGTGCACTGCTGGAGAGATGGCCATTCAGTTAATAACAAGACACCTTTGGTCACCTCATAACTGAGGCAAGTACAAAAACAATGTGTACCCTTCTCTACTCATGAGGATTATACTGGAAGTTTCTTCCTGTTCAGAGGAAAAAAAGTTCAAGAGTAATTTATTTTTCAACACAGTAAAATAATGCACACTTTTTGGGCACAGCAAAAAAGAAAATATATTTTATTTTTACTAATGATGCATTCCTCCTGCCCCCTGCCTTGCAGAAAACTGCCAAGAAGTAACATATACATCTCATTTAATTTCCTTGTTTCCTTTTAACAAATAGCTAATCAATGGAAAATTCCCTAATCTTTTGCTGAGACAACAGGGCTTAATAAATGCAGTGTGTTAACTTTATATTGAAAATTCATAGTAATAAAATTATTATAGCACTATCATCAGAATATGAGAGTATACTCTTAGCACTCAGGCTGTGTTGGAAATTTTAATTGATAAATTAAAATTTATTGCTTTCCTGCTTGTAAATGATAGAAGCCATACCAAATGTACTGCTCTATATTGTCCATATCATGGTGCATCTTGAATGGAGATAATCATAAATATTAAGAACATACAATTAAAAACCCCATCTCTACCCTCCCATCTGCATTTTTTTTTTTTTAACATTCACCATTCCTAACCCCAAGGAAGACCCTATGAATTTTTGTTGAAAAATTTGTTTTGCGTTGTTCTGCATGAATATGAAGCTCTAATATTGACCACAGGAAGTAGTAGATGACTGGTTTCATCTTATGTAGGGGCTCATGATCTGTATGTAGCCAGATGTATCTGTGGGGTTCAAATCCTCTACCTGGAATTGAATTTACGGACCACTGCACTTTTTCAGATGACTGTATACAGTGCATTAGTTCTAGGAGATATCCATGTCCTGGTGTTCAGGTATATTGTAGGAAGGGACTCATAAAATCTATCATAACATTATATGCAGTCCACCTTTCCTTAAGCTCAGAGGAAAGAGATGCAGATGTTGTATTATATTATGTCTCTATGTACAATGTTTTATTTGACTTCATCCTCTCCCATGGAGTGAGGGGAAGAATTTCTTTATTTTTACACAATGCATATCTGTGTGGAGTTTTTACTTATATTGAAAACCAAGAGGCAGCACATGACTGGTTTTGTCCTGTATTGGGATTCCTCAGATGTACACAGCCATGTATTTCCTGAAATCTTGTAAAACCTTGTTATATAGTGACGTGCTGCAATATAATATCTGTACCTCTCTGCTCCGAGAGCTTAAGGGAAGGTGGACTGAATATACCATTCTGATAAGTACGTCTAATAATGATGCAATGTTGTTATTCTCTTTGTATTTGTGGAGAAAATGTGTTCAGGACAGGAAGGTTTTGAAGGACAGAAAAACATGTTTTGAAGATGGGCAAGGTTGTCTCAGAAATAAAAAGCAGTAAAGAGAAGCAGAACAGTGCAGTAATAAGAATAAGAATAGCCTTGCTGGAGGAAGCAATACCCATCTTAGTCCAGCGTTTTGTTTCTCTCAGCAGCCAACCTGACACCTCTGGAGTCTTCACAAGCAAGAAAAGTAAACACACTCCTTTCCTGACACTGTTCACCTGTAACTGGTATTTGGAGCATGGTACAGCCAACTCAGAGATAACATTGCTAGTCCTTCATAGACCTGTCCTCCATGAATTTATCCAATCCTCTTTTAAAGTCCTCCATGTTAGTGAGCATGACTGCCTTTTAAGTTAATGTACACGGGTTAATTATTTTGCTTGTTTTATGTTAGGATTCTAGAGATTATATTCTACTTTATACAACATTCTTGTATTTCCTAACACCTCTGGGTAAATATGTACCTGCAATTCAGTGAAAATAAAGGAACAAGAGATTTGGGAGATTTCCATTTGAAGGATGTGGAGATTCCAATTAAAGAAAGGCTAGCTACTCTTTTCCAGTAGTAATGTATGGCTGTGAGAGCTGGACCATAAAGAAGGCTGAACACTGAAGAATTGATGCCTTTGAACTGTGGTGCTGGAGAAGACTCTTAAGAGTCCCCTGGACTGCTAGGAGGTCAAACGAGTCAGTCTTAAAGGAAATCAACTCTGATTGCTCATTGGAAGGATTGATAATGAAGCTCAAGCTCAGATACTTTGGTCACCTAATGCGAAGAGAGGACTCTTTGGAAAAGACCCTGATGCTGGGAAAGATGGAAGGCAAAAGGAGAAGAGGACGGCAGAGGATGAGATGGCTAGATAGCATCACTGAAGCAATGAGCATGAAATTGAGCAAACTCAGGGAGGCAGTGAAAGATAGGAAGGCCTGGCGCAATATGGTTCATGGGGTCACGAAGAGTCGGACACGACTTAATGACTGAACAACAATAACAACAACAACAATAACAACAAGCTACTCTTTAGTTTTCTACCAAGCATAGGTAGTTCCATGCAGAATCTCATGTGCTTTTCAAAAAAGTAATAACTCTCAATGGCAATAATGATAAAGGTTCTCAATCTTTATAGTTCCTAAACTTAATTGTCCTTTTTCCTTTCAAACGTTTAAATAACTGTACTCCAAGTTATTGATAAAAAGCTTCATGTTAGTTTTTATGTATAGGGCTTGTTTCTGTAGTTTGACTTTTTAATTAATTAATTAATTTTAATTAAAGAATGGGGGTATTTATTTTTAACTGTTTGTGGCTTTTACTTTTTTTGTGAGCTACGCAAAGTCACCTACTGGGGGAGATGGGCAGCATACAAATTTAATAACTAAATAAATAAATGTCTATTTTATTTATTACAACAGGATGTGCAAATTTCCCGTCACAAATTTCATTTTTCAGAAAAGACATTTTCACACACTCACATGGCCTCTGATCCATTCCAAAGCAGGATGTCATTATTATTCTTTCATCTTTTTTTCTGAATAGATAACCAGATATAAACACCAAGTGTATATATGCAGATACACATCCATCTACAGAGTCCCTGTGGTTTCAGATGGAAAAATGAGGGAAAGATTTCCTGCTTCTGTTCACAGCAGTATCTGCACTGAGTAATAAAATATTTACATCCAGTAAGCAAGACAGCCTTTCCCTCAGCTTAATTAGTTCTGAAGAATGTATATATGCGGACATTCTGCTTTAAACAATAGAAGTATTGCATTTTTATTAAGTAGACATTGTAGATAAGTGAAAAAGTGAAAAAAGGTTAATTTTAATATGACTGTTCATGTACAAGGTACTAATAATTCAGTAGGAAGAAGAGACTTCTGCTAAAAAAAAAGCAAATTATTTATGCCTCTTAAGAAGAAATAGTTTCCTGATTGGTTAATATCCACAAATGAAACAGTACTGATATTTTTAAAGCATTTTTTTAATAATCCCTCAGATGTAAATACTTTTGATTTTTTTTTTCATTGAAAGACATTTTCAAAGCATTTATAAGGCAAGTCATACTTTTACAACTCTTCATTTTATCAAATGCCACTTCTGTAAGTATTCCTCACTTTCTCACTTATACGTATGTAAACATACATGCACACACAACTTGAGTGATACATGATACATGTCTCTTTTACAATACATTTTTCCCAAAATAGTCACTGTTCTGCCATATCAGGTCCAAACAACTATATTAAATAATTTGTTTACCCTAATTAAGCACCTAGAGAAGATGTTGCTGCCATAAAACTATTTAAATAATACTTAATATTAAACATTTAAATATTTGAGCACAAATATAAGAACTGATCTAGATAGCTGCTGTCTATACTGAACTATTGTTCTCTAGAATTTGAAATGAGCCTTCGTTTGAAATGTAATATAATCATGCTAAAAGCTACTGTAAAGTTGAGGAAAAGTTTCTTGTGCTGAAATTTGCATTTTTAAGAAAGGTTATTTGATCAAGTAGGTATACAATGCGCTCTACATGGGGCTACCCTTGAAGAGTATCCGGAGGCTACAGCTGGTCCAGAATGCAGCCGCACGGGCTATTTTTGGAGCCTCAAGGAGGGCCCATGTAATGCCACTGCTCCGTGAGCTGCATTGGGTACCAGTTTGCTTCCAGGTCCAATTCAAGGTGTTGGTTATCACCTTTAAAGCCCTACATGGCATGGGACCAGGTTACCCAAGGGACCGCATCTCCCCTATGATTTCAGCCCATCCCACCCGATCAGATAGAAAGGGCATGCTTCGGATCCCCTCAGTAAAAGAACTTTGATTAGCGGGGTCCAGAAGGCGGGCTTTCTCTGCAATAGTCCCCGCTCTTTGGAACACTCTGCCCCCGGAGGTGCGATTGACTCCTCACTCCTGGCCTTCCATAGGCCTTCCTTTGAAGACCTGGTTCTGCCACTTGGCCTGGGGTGGGGAGGAAATACCTCAAGCATGACTTGCCTCATAGAGGCCTCCTGTCTTCAGCCTCAGATTTTTCATTTTCCTGGACTTTCCTTTCCCTTTTTTAGAAATGTTTTGAAATTGATGTTTTATGTATTTATATATATTTATGTTTTTAACGTTCTGTGTGAGTCGCCCAGAGTTCCCCCGTTGGGGGGAGATGGGCAGGGGAGAAATAATAAATAAAATAATAAATAAAAAAAATACAAACTAACTGAAAATGTTCTATTTCCTATCATCAGCACAAAGCATTGCATAGAAGGACTGATGAAAAAAATTCCATGCAGGGAGGCAGATAGGCAGGCAAGAAGGAAAGAAGGAAGGTTGTCCTTG
Source organism: Liasis olivaceus (assembly GCA_030867105.1). Taxonomy (NCBI): domain Eukaryota; kingdom Metazoa; phylum Chordata; class Lepidosauria; order Squamata; family Pythonidae; genus Liasis; species Liasis olivaceus. The sequence goes on along the minus strand of CM061352.1, from coordinate 79,708,518 downwards.
AGCTTATTGTCATTTTTTATTTTAGAAAATATCAAAATTTAAAATATAGGTGGGAAGGACAGCATCACAGAGGTCAATGCAAGTCCCTCCTCCTCTTTCTCTCTCTCTCCATCCCCCCTACCCTGAATTTTAAGGCAGTGTGAGACATCTGTGCTCCATCTGTAAGGGGATGGCACCTTCAGGGCTTGTGTGAGAAGATATGTTGAGAGCGGAGATTGCAGTCATGTGGAAGAGCAGGAAAAAGAGGTTGCAGGTGAGAGAACAGGAAACACCAAGGCAAAAACAGCTTGGTGAAGCAGGTGATTGGTGGCAGGGGAAAAGTGGGTACAGAAATCAGGTGCACAGCAGCCAAAAGCTGAATATGACAAACCCAGTGTCCATGACAACTTCTCCAGAAATTGGAGAAATTGATTATTTGAAGGACCACCTTTCCCCAGTTATATCTACCCAGCCCACCAAACCAGGGAGGCAGGGTATGTTGTGCATCCCTTCAGTGAGGGAGATACATCTGGTGGGACCAAGAAAAAGGGCCTTGTCCATGGTGGCTCCCTCCCTATGGAATATCATTCCCCCAGAGATAAGACTGGCCCCTACCTTGATACTTTTCTGGAAGTCTCCGAAGACATGGTTTTGTCAGCAGGCCTGGGGAGGCCAGGCTGATACAGAGTCAATCAAATAGTTAGTCTGAATGTGTTTGTTGCCACCGGGGGGGGGGGGTGGTGGTGGTGGAGTTTATTGGTTTTTTTGTATTATGGGTTTTAATTCTGTAAGCCACACAAGGTCACTGTGTGAATTGGACAGCCAGATAAATTTGTTTAATAAATAAATAAATAGCAACAGCCAGCTGGCAGCTAGTAACAGACCTTTCCTTTCCCAGACAAAGGTTGAAAAACTATGAGTCCTTGGAACAACTCAGGATATAGCAACCAGTTCTTGGCTGAAAATACTAAAATGCCAGCCAGCAACAAAGCCAGCTAAATCTAAGGTGGCTAAATGATGGCTCTAAGAGGTGACCACCTTGGAGGTTTTCCCCACAATCCATGGCTGGGAGAGCAGCCAACCAAGACCTCTAACTAAGCCCATTTCTTACACAGGATTAGGAAGTTCAAGCCTGCCTGTAAAGGGGAAGGGGGAAAAGAAAGAGTTGATGAAAACTCATAGTATCCTTAGATAAGAATTCTTAGAAGTAGACACAATGCATCTAGAAACAGGCACATAGATAAATAGCCATAGGTAGAAGTCAGAAGGTATCAAATTTTTGTTTCAGTAAGAGTTACTATTTTTGTGTAATAAAATTTGTCTTGTAACAGAGAAGAAAAAAACTATCCTCTTTATCTGGTTCGTACCATTCCCCAAAAAGAACCTGTTGCCAAATAACTTCTATCATATGTATGAAAGTAACAGTGCAGAAGGGATTCTTCCATTTTTATATTAAAATAGGTCAGTATATTTTAAAATCAGAACAATGGGGAGTGTTCTTATCTAATGCAGTTGTCTGTTTGGAAATCAGGTATTCTGATTTCTGTGCAAATTAAAAATGTCTTATTTCTGGAATGTGAATTGTTAATTGACTTAACACCTGAAAGGCAGTATCTTTTATTTGGTTGCATTTATTGCTGGACAAAGATAACCACAAAATCACCAGTCTGCTCTTTATGCTACTCACCCTTTGCTTCATCTATCAATCTAAAGCAGGTTTTCTCAACCAGGGTTCCGTGGAACCCTACGGTTTCATGAGCGGTCGCTAGGGGTTCCCTGGGAGAACATGATTTATTTAAAAAATTATTTCAAATTCAGGCAATGCGTTGTCACAGTGATGAGCAGAGAGTGAACAAAAGTCTAGTTACAACTCTTTCTGAGCTCTAGTGTGCTGTAGGACCATGTTTATTTCATTGACTCCATTCTTAATTTTTGAAGCAAGATAGGGAAGACTGTTGATAACAGGTGAATGCTATTTTGCAGGAAGGGAGGAATATATTGCAGGAATGGAGGCATATATTGAAGGAAGGAGAAGGAGAAGTGCATTTTTCAAGAAATTAATGGACTCGTCCAACTTAGTCTGTGATGTCAGTCTCTTCCTCCCACATCTTTTTCCTGCGGTTTTCCTGTAATTATTTTATCCCATTATTTTAAATAAATTTCATACATGTTTATTCAGTCATGTCTGAGGGTCCAGTGTGGTGAGTTTGAAGAGGAGGTATGAGAGAGAAGAGGAGGATTCTAGAATGGACAATACTGATAAGTTTAATGATAATAATGATAATGAAGAATTTAAATCTCTTCAGGCATTTCCCTGTACTGGTACATCAGTGGACTCAAAAAAACAAGTCCGTCTTTACAATGAAAGCTATTGGGTTTTACATGGACTGGTGATCTAAGTTGTCCTATTCTGTTGTGCCTCATCTGTGGCAAACAACTTACAAATTCAGCAATGACTCCAGCAAAATTAAAAAGACACTTAGCTATAAATCACAGCCATATGACAAGTAAAAGTTATGATTATTCTAAACAGATATTGAAATCACAGAACAAACAGAGTAAAGCATCAGAAAAAATTCTGATGTTGTCACAATAAACTACTTTTTTCACAGAGAGATGTTAATGTCAAAATGTCTTGGAGATGAAATGAAAAAAGTTCTGGATGATGCTACAAAAATGGTTAACTTTATTAAACAAAGACCAGTTCAGTCAAGAATATTTAAAAAAACTGTGTGAAAACACAGAACAAAGAGCACATAAGTCTCCTGTTACACACAGAAATATGGTTGCTCAGCAGAGGATGAGTTTTCAACAGGGTGTTTGAGCTGAAGGTAGAATTGCAAGAGTATTTTTGAGAAAATGGTATTCCACATTTTGCTGAGTGTTTTGAAGATGGAGAATGGTTGCAGAAACTAGCATACTTAGCAGACATCTTTCATCACATGAACCAGCTGAACAAGTCTCTGCAAGGAACTGGAGAAAATGTTTTGACTTCTAGTGCTAAGATTCCTGGATTTAAAAGAAAACTGAATGCTTGGAAAAAATCATGTTGCAAAAAGAAATATTTAAATGTTTCCACTGGTGCTTGGGCTTGAGAATGAGGAAGGATACCAAAAAGTCTCAAATCTAACTGAAAATCACCTGGAAGTACTGTAGAACAAAATTGATCAGTACTTTCTCTCCTTTTCGACATAAATGTATGACCGAGTGAGGGATCCTTTCTCTGCATCTTCTGCTTAGCCTGAGAACTTTACTTTGAAGGAAGAGGAAGAACTTTGTGAGCTGCTGTCTGATTGTACACTCACACTGAGATTCACTGATCTGCCCATGGGCAACTTCTGGATTTCTATGAAAGAAGTGTATCCTGCCATTCATAGGAAGGCATTGAACATTTAGCTGCAGTTTTCGACTTCTTACGTGCATGAGCAAGCTTCTTCTTATTTAACAAGCATCAAAGCAAAGACAGAAAATGCTTTATTTCAGTTGAAAATGAAATTTGTGTGTGCTTATCTCAAGTTTGGCTCAGAACTGAGTATTTGTGTAGAAAAAGACAAGCACAAGTTTCACATTGAAGAGACAAGTTTCATTCTTTATTTTTACTATAAGAACACTGTTAATGCAGATATACAGACCTGCACATGAAATGAATATAATAAATTTTTAACTTCTGGCCTATATTTGAGCCTGAATGTGCAGGGGTTCCCCAAGGCCTGAAAAATATTTCAAAAAAAATTTCCTCCAGGGTCAAAATGTTGAGAAAGGCTGGTCTAAAGAGTTTTTACAATAGAAAGTACTAGAGAGCTATACTGTATATAAGAGTCATAAATGATCTGTGCAACAAAAAGTATCTTGTAAAATACCATCACATTTGATCAAAGTTGTTCTAGCCTCCAAATATGAAGTGACCCTTTATCATTGCACAATCTTTAGTTTACAACAGTTCTGTTGAATCAATGCTAATGATGATGAAAAGTGTTCTGGAACATGACATCTGAAGCCCTCTACCCATTTATCTGAAAATGACCCTGATTGAATTTAATATGACCTGCTTCTGAGTAGATATATTGGATTGCACTATGAAGAATTTGGCATTGTATCTTTTAATATCATCCCATTTACAGATATCATTGTAGATCTTTATTACATATAGGGAGGAAGGAGTGCAATAGAAACTCCTATTGCGTGAATGGGAATCAATTTGTATAGTGCTATATGCTATACAAAGATAAGTGTTATGCTTTAATTTATTTGAAGTTCATTGAGGATATCCATGTTCATTGCTCCTGAATGCACATACCAAAATTGATTGTAATATGTTCACACACACAGATTCTTTATTAGCTTGTTATTTCACATATTAGTATCTTATCTTCCCCTGGAAAATTATAATAAGAACAACTAAACAGAGTTCATTATATTGTTTGCAAGACTTCCCTCTATTCATCTTCTGAATTAATGTTTTTATTTAAAATGTATTTATATTAATAACCTATTCCTGCCGATGAATGTACATCTATCCTTTTATTTTTATATAATGTGTATAATGTGCTTCATGTCTGAAGCATCCACAGTTCTTGATATCTTGATAGATTCCAAATACTGAGGATGTAGTCAGAAGGAATATATGTACTTTTAATATGTAGCACTTGATTTAAAGTCATATTAAAAATCCTGTTTCAGTCAGCCAAAATCACAATAAATAAGACAAGAACAGACCATAGGATCTAAAGCTCTAAGTCCTGAGTTACATCTCTAACAGCAGGTTGAAAAAATTACTAAATGACTAAATGACTGAATGCTTGAATTTTTCTTGTTTTGTTGTTTTACCCTCATTTTAATTTCATACAAACCTCATTTCATAGTGTTTAATACAATCCTCCATTGGTTTACCACAACAGGGCATGTATGCTTGTTATTCTACAATTCAAATAAATAATGTCAGTTTCATTAAATTATTTTTATTTTATGTACATCTAGGTTCCTGGCTTAGAAGTCACAATTATTCCCTCAAAATGTCTAATCACTGTAGAACTACTGATGCAATAATAGTGGACCAAATAGATAAAATATGCATTTGAATTGACTTAATTTCTGAGTAGTTTTCTAAGTATAATAGTAATTTTAAAATGGATCAGCTTTTTGAATACTAGCTTATGCAGAAATGAAATTTGCTTACTTAGTTGAATCATAGTAATGTAACTATAATGCATAAAAATAAATAAGTTGTTTTAGTAGAACAAATATATTGTCCTGAATGTAATCATCATTATCATCATCATCTACCTTGATGTGGTTGTAGGGCTTGCATGCTCCAAGGAGGATGAGAGCTATGCCAGTGTTTCAACCATACTGGACAGGTCTCATCAGAGGAGCCAGACGAAGAGTGCCTCTCCCATAAACAATATAGTGAGATGTAATTTGTAGAAACCTACACCAGATCAGTTATCACCTGAGTAAATAAGGACCGCGTTAGGTGTTCGAGTTCCTGGACATCTGATGACAAGTGGGCTACAGGACTCAGCACTGTTGGCTGAGCAACCAGGGCCACCAGCTGTAGGACTACTGGAAGAAAAGTTGTTTACCCGCAGCAAATATACAAAGACTGAAAACAAGGAAAGAATTATCTGTTGTTACAAATCAAGTTCAACAAGAAGAGGATATCTGAAAAGAATGCACCAGTTCTGGAAAGAACAACATCTAGAATCAGAAATAATAGAACAGAGGCTAACAGATTCAGGCTGATTTTTAATATGAAGTAAAGTATTCATAGAGGTAGAATTGGAAGAACTACAAAGGTTTATCCAGGGCAAAGAAACCAAAGCCTTGCTGGAAGTAGCTCAGACTTCAGAGGCAAAATAGGGGGAGTCAGCAGTAGAGGTTGCCAGCGTGACTATTTAATTGTTTTCATTCCCAAACCAGGTACTCTCTCCTCTTCCCTCTCCTCAGAAAGAACAAAGCCCTGTAACTAAAAAACGAGAGGAATTGAAACAAAGAATAACGGGTCCAATTCAAGGTGTTGGTTATCACCTTTAAAGCCCTACATGGCATGGGACCAGGTTATCCAAGGGACCACCTCTCCCCCATGACTGCAACCCGTCCCACCCGATCACACAGAAAGGGCATGCTTCGGACCCCCTCAGTGAAAGAACTTCAACTGGCAGGGTCCAGAAGGCGGGCCTTCTCTGCAGTAGCCCTTGCTCTTTGGAACATTCTGCCCCCGGAGGTGCGATTGGCCCCCACACTCCTGGCCTTCCGTAAGGCTTTGAAGACCTGGTTCTGCCACCTGGCTTGGGGTGGAGTGGGAATACCTCAAGCATGGGGATGGCTAGCCCCATAGAGGCCTTCTGCCTTCAGCCTCAGATTTTTCGTCCTCTTGGACTCTCCTTCTCCTTTTTAGTATGTTTTTAATTAAGGTTTTATATATTTATATATTTTATGTTTTTAATGTTTGTTGTGAATCGCCCAGAGTTCCCCCACTGGGGGGAGATGGGCGGTTGAAAAAATAAATAAGTAAATAAATAAATAAATAAAATCTGAAATGGAATCAGTGCTCAACACTGTCCAAATATACAGCTAAGATATTGCAATGTGCCACCCTTCCCATCAACAGAGGAAAAATAATGAAAACTGAAGGAATCAAGAGTCTGGATGAAGAAGATCCCTACAAATACCTGGGCATCCTTCAAGCGACAACATCAAGCAAATTAAAGTCAAGAAGGTTAGTAGTGAATACAGAATGACAGTGAAGGAGATCTTAAAGTCCAAGCTTAGTGTCGGAAATACCATCAAGGCAATTAACACCTGGGGAATTCCAGTCATTAGAATGCAGAAAAATAATGACAGTGAATCATGTCCTTCATCCACGGAGTGACATTGACAGACTCTATTTACTAAGGAGCATGGGTGGGCATGGAATGTTGCAAGTACACCAGACAGTTGAAGAAGAAAAAAGGGCATGGAAAGAATATCTGAAGGACAGTGAAGAAGATGCACTGAAGGTAGTATACTATGAAGGCTTACTGAATACTGAAGAGACCAAACTGGCCTACAAGAAAGAGCAAATGAAGAATAGAACAGAGATATGGTAAGGCAAAGAATTACATGGCCAATACACAAAAAAACTAGCAGAAAAAGTAGATGAGAAGACGTGGCAATGGCTAAAAGCATGAAAGTTGAAGAAAGACACAGAAGAGGTAATTCTGGCTGCACAAGACGAAGCCTTAAGAACAGATGCATACAAAGCCAGAATTGAGAAGACAGCAACAGACAGCAAATGCCGCCTATGCAAAGAAGGTGAAGGAACAGTGAATCACCTAGTTAGCTGCTGCAAGCAGATCACATAGACTGACTACAAACAACAGAATGACAAAATAGCAATGTTGGTGTATTGGAATATCTGCAAGAAATACCATTTGCCTGCAAGCAATAATGGGTGAGACCACGAAACATATGAAGTAATAGAAAATGAAGAAGCTAAAGTGCTCTGGGACTTTAGCATTCAGACAGACAAGCACCTGCCAACACAACACTCCAGACTTAGCAATTGTTGATAAGAAAGACAAAAAAGTCTGGATAGTGGACATTGCAATACCTGAAGACAGCAGAATAGAAGAGAAAGAACTGGAGAAAATCACAAAATACAAAGACCTGACTGTGGCAAAAGAAAGCAACCATAGCACCTTGTGCCCCATCCCACAACATCTGGAGCACCACTTGAACACCATCAACATTGATAAAATCACCATCAGTCAATTGCCAAAGGCAGCTTTACTTGGAACAGCTTACATCCTGCAACAATACCTTTAACACCATCAAACAACATCTACCTTTCCCCGGTCCTTGGGAAGGACTCAATAGGTTGATAAAAATGCCAAATCCAGTTTAAACATCTGGTTGACTGTGCAACCAACAATAATAAAAAATTAAATCTATGTCACCTGATTCCCAGCATCTCTGGGTAGTTGTAAGAAAATTGATTCACTGAGTCCAGGAAACAGTGAAAAGTAAATCTGAATTTATCATAATCCACAGTTAGATATTTGTAACACATTTTTACCTTGTTTTACTTATTTTATGTTCTGCTCCCTAATATTTTCTATACGTGAATTATATTAAGATTGATTGTGGTTGTTTTATTCTGATGCTGAATTAGAAATAAAGGACTAGAGTTCATCATGACATATGGCAACCTTTGAGACTTGTATACTGCACTACTGGACAAATTATAATCAGTGTCTCAACCAAGAAAGGATAAGATTTTATTTTACAGTATTGTTATAAGAATGAGTCAAAAACAGTATAAAAAAGTACTTCGGGAAATTTATTGTGCTATCTGAACAAATACTGTTAGTTAGTCAATTAGTCAGGCTTAACTGCATTTGATCAGTAAAGTTGCAAAGAATCTTATTTAAAGCAGGATCAAGCTGTTTTCTTGGCACTAGGGCAATTGTTGTTGTTGTTGTTGGTCGCACAGTCAGCCAGATGTTTAGACTGGATTTGGCATTTTTATCTACCTATCAAGTTGTTTTATGTTGTTGTTGTTATTATTATTATTACTATTTTATCCTACATATTCTTCCTACCTACCTACCTAGCTATCTACCTAGGTGGCAAATGTACCTAATATTCCTGCCTCCTATTTTCCTCACAACAACCACCTTGTGAGGTGGGTTGGATGAGAGGGAGTTACTGGCCCAAAGTCACCCAGCCAGCTTTCATGCTGAAGGGAGGTCTAGAATTCACAATCTCCTGATTTCTAGGCAAGCACCTTAACCACTACACCAAACTGGTTCTCCAGTTGCAACAATAGTAGACCTGTCACATAGATGAGCAACATAGTGCATTTTGTCATTGCCAAAAGCTTATATTTTAAGTAGTAAGAGATGTTTTTATCCTCTTTTTTTGGCTGCTGTTCAAGGTACCATGGATAGCATGACTGCGTTAACATAGCAATACATACCTGGGAATTCTTGGAGTTGAACTCCTAGCAGAGGTCAATCATTGTCCTGTAATATTGTCACTAGGCCCATAATTTACTTAAACATGTTAAGCCATTATGCAACTGTAGTATAAACAGGAGTGCTAGACTGGTCCCCTCCCCTCAGGTTATCTCTTCATGATAATATTGCAACATTTTTCTCACTTATTAATGAATCAAAGTAGCAACTGTTTGTGAAGAGGTAGGAGTGGGGGCACAACTGTGATGGATTATTTACTTCAAATTTCTGTAAATTGTGGGCTTTTAATAGCATCATGTGATAATCTGGTTTTTGCATAGTAAATTCAAGTTAACTGTGTCAAGAATAACAAAGGGTCCCAATGTAGTATTTTAAACTTTTATCACTTAACATTTTGTAGCACACATTTTCAAAGATTAGCACCTACAATGGCTCTTCCAGCACAATGTTTCCCAGAAGACATTTTTAGCTAGGGATGATTATAATGTCTTAATTTGTGTGCATCTGAAATGATCTGGAGACTTACTCAATAAACTATTTACAGTTACAATTACATTTGTGTATGATATTTAATGGGACGCGGTGGTGCAGTGGCTTAATGACGCTGAAAGTTGCCGGCCAGAAATGGTCGACACTTCAGCGGTTCAAGCCCAGCTTTCGTGCAGCAGAGCAAGCTCCTGCTTCCTCCCCAGCTCCTGTCAACCCAACAGTTCAAAAACTTACGTGAGTAGATAAATGGGTACTCTCACTCCGGTGAGAGGAAAAATGCTGGCGGCGCCTTGCAAAAGGAGTCGGGAGCAGTTGCCGGTAGCGCGGAAGCCGCGCATGCCCGAAAAAAGTGCGAAGCAATGGAAACCCCACCTCCTGCGCTCGCCAGCTGGGCTCTGCTCTAGGAAGGAGGCACTGGCAAACCACTTCCGAAACACCTTACCTTGAAAACTGCAAAGGACTTGTCCAAAAGCAGTCACTGCAGAGTCGGCAACGACTGAGTGCAGATTAAATATATATATACATATACATATATATATACATATACATATACATATATACATATACATATATATTTATATTTGAGATATTATTGATGTCAAAATGCCATTGGGGATTATTCCTGTACTTAAGTTTTTATTGTTTCAGATTATTGCTTGTTATAGGGAATTTTGAATTGCAGTATCATTGATATGTTACTGTTTTACTTAATGTTGGCTTAGAAGTGGTGGGGAGGGGATTTTATATATATGTGTGTGTGTGTGTACATACACACACACACATAAGCAGATGTGAAAAAATGCTGTAAAGTAAAAATGCTTTCCAAAACATATAGAAAAATCTAAATCAAATCAATATTTGGTATGACTACCCTTTGGCTTCAAACCAGCATTGATTCTTACACTTGCACACTTTGTACACTTGCACAAAGTCAGGGATCTTGTAGGATTAGAGTCAGGTGTATGATTAACCAATTATACCAAGCCGGTGCTAATGATCATCAATTTCATATGTAGGTTAAAACACAGTCACTAAACTGAAACAGAAACAGCTGTGTAGGAGGCTTAAAACTGGGTGAGGAACAGCCAGACTCTGCTACTAAGGTGAGGTTGTGGAAGAGAGTTTCAGATCACAGGTCATAACCCATGGCAAGACTGAGCACAGCAACAAGACACAAAGTGGTTATACTGCATCAGCAAGGACTCTCTCAGGCAAAAATTTCAAAGCAGACTGGGGTTTCAAGATGTGCTGTTCAAGCTCTTTTGAAGAAACACAAAGAAATGGGCAATGTTGAGGACCGTAGACACAGTGGTAGGCCAAGGAAACTTAATGCAGCAGATGAAAGACACATCGTGCTTGCTTCCCTTCAACATCAGAAGATGTCCAGCAGTACCATCAGCACAGAACTGGTGGAAACCAGTGGGGCCCTGGTACACCCTTCTACTGTCCAGAGAAGTCTGGCCAGAAGTGGTCTTCATGGAAGAATTGTGGCCAAAAAGCCATACCTCTGACGTGGAAACAAGGCTAAGTGACTCAACCATGCATGAAAACATAGGAACTGGGGTGCAGAAAAATGGCAGCAGGTGCTCTGGACTGATGAGTCAAAATTTGAAATATTGGGCTGTAGCAGGACACAGTTTATTTGCCAAAGGGCTGGAGAGCGGTACAAGAATGAGTGTCTGCAGGCAACAGTGAAGCATGGTGGAGGTTCCTTGTAAGTTTGGGGCTGCATTTCTGCCAGTGGAATTGGAGATTTGGTCAGGATCAATGGTGTCCTCAATGCTGAGAAATACAGGCAGATACTTATCCATCATGCCATACCATCAGGGAGGCCTGTGTTTGGCCCCAAATTTATTCTGCAGCAAGTATTGATTTGATTTGGGTTTTTCTTCTGTTCTTGCATTTTGTAAATTGATAAACAACAACCCCAAACATACAGGCAATGTCATTAACAACTATCTTCAGCATAAAGAATAAGGAGTCCTGGAAGTGATGGTTTAGCCCCCACAGAGCCCTGATCTCAACATCATCGAGTCAGTCTAGTATTACATGAAGAGGCAGAAGGATTTGAGGCAGCCTACGTCCACAGGAGATCTGTGGTTAGTTCTCCAATATGTTTGGAACGACCTGCCTGCCAAGTTCCTTCAAAAACTGTGTGCAAGTGTACCTAGAAGAATTGATGCTGTTTTGAAGGCAAAGGGTGGTCACACCAAATATTGATTTGATTTGGGTTTTTCTTCTGTTCTTGCATTTTGTAAATTGATAAACATAAATGATTACAATATATATTTTTGTGTATGTATGTGTGTGTGTGTATGTGTGTGTATATATATATATATACATACATACACACACACACACACACACACACATATACACCAGCCACGAATTGGGTGGGCAGAGTCTGATGAGTGTCAAAGCCACTGTCCTGGACGAAACCCGGAGTATCCAGGAGTACATCAGTAAGATGGCACCCAAAGATGAGCTGCTGAGAGAATGCCTCAGGCGGCAGCAGACAAGGCAGGAGGTTCAAGCAGAGGAAGTGCCATGGCAAGACAAGCCCCTGCGTGGGATGTACCATCGACAGATAGCTGAGATGGCTGACATTGGGAAATCCTATCAGTGGCTGGAAAGGGCCGGACTAGCACTGAGCCACTGATCATAGCAGCACAAGAACAGGCACTAAGCACCAGATCCATAGAAGCAGGGGTCTACCACACTAGACAGGACCCAAGGTGCAGATTGTGCAAAGAGTCCTCAGAGACAGTCCAACACATAGTGGCAGGGTGTAAGATGCAGGCAGGAACAGCATACACTGAACGGCACAACCAAGTAGCTGGCATTGTGTACAGGAACATCTGCACAGTGTATGGGCTAGACCCGCCCAAGTCCAGATGGGAGATTCCACAGAAGGTCGTGGAGAATAACAGGGCTAAGATCCTGTGGGACTTCCAGATCCAGACGTACAGGCAGATACTGGCCAATCAACCAGACATCGTGGTAGTAGACAAAGACCAGAAGACAGCGGTAGTGATAGATGTAGCAGTGCCAAGTGACAGCAACATCAGGAAGAAGGAGCATGAGAAGCTGGAGAAGTACCTGGGCCTGAAGGAGGAAATCGAGAGGATGTGTAAAGTAAAGGCCAAAGTGGTCCCAGTGGTGGTAGGAGCACTCAGGGCCATGACTCCTAAGCTGGGAGAATAGCTCAAACAGATCCCAGGAACAACATCAGAGCTCTCTGTGCAGAAGAGTGCAGTGCTAGGAACAGCTAAGATACTGCGCAGAACCCTCAAACTCCCAGGCCTCTGGTAGAGGACCGAGATTGAGGAAGACACGTACCACCCATAGGGGTGAGAGGGGAATTTTTTTTTTTATACACATACACACACACACATACACATATATACATACACACACATACAAAAGCATTCGTACTTTATAGCATTTTTTCACACCTGCCTAAAACTTTTGCACAGTACTCTGTGTGTGTGTGTGTGTGTGTGTGTATTCACATATGAGAGATTGTGATGCTGAACTATTACTGGACCTTTTGAAAAGTTGCATTAATGATGAAATATTTGGGGTCTTTGTTCTAAAGAAGCATTAAGTTGCATTTTTTCTTTTAATCCTAAAATGTTTATTTCATATTCTCTTCGTTTTTAAAAACTTTTTACATGGACATCCCTTAAACTATCGTGGATAGTTTATGCTATAATAAATGTACTAGTTTTGAAAGAGCTACAGGACTCTATTTTTTGGTTTATTTAGATATATTTCTGTTTGGTATCTTAGCAAAATGGCTATACTGAATGTAAGGGGACTATCAAAGAATTACAAACTATTTGGATTTGCTTTTGTTCTGCCATACTTTGTCACATTTAGATACATATGAAAAATCCAAAGGAATTTTTTATTTTTGTGAATGATGCTGTAGACTGTGTGTTGTCCGCCCTGGACTCCCCACCCCCCAGAGTTCCATTTACATTACGAAAGTTATGTGTTGACCCGTACTGTGCAATTGTTACTATGGCAACTTGGAGGGTTAACATGCATTGTTTTAAAGTAAAAGGAAAAGATCAACAGTGAAACTCACACAGGAACATTCTTTTATAATGACATTTGGTTTACATTAGCAGGAAAGCAAATACTTACCCTTCTTTTTATCAGGTGCAAAATTATGTCTGGCCTCAATTCGTCCTACTGAAAAATGTCAAATTTCTTCTGTCTCCTCATACAACAAGGAGTTCTTAACATTTTAGTTTATAGGTGTTTGGGATAGGGGTGTGTTCCTTTGTGAATTTCTGTGTTTTTACTTTCTCATTAATCTATAAATGTTAACAGGTATATTAAGCAACAAAAAAAGTTTGTATTTCCTTAGCACCATCTAGTGGACAGAGTGTTTATTCATTAAATGATAAAACAGCTGTTTTCAGTTTGAGCTCTAGATGGGATTGACCAAATTTAATTTAGAACATGAAAAAAAATAATATAGTTGAGTGCATTAGTGTTCACCTGCTAGATAAAACTACTGATCAATTGCTTTAGGGTCTGCTAGTGTGGGTAAAATGTAAGTTTACGTTTACAGTTATAGTGTAACATAGTTTTTAGTTTTCTGTACTATTTTTTGTCAGACGTTTGTTCACAGATAAAGTAGAGATGAGCTGTATACTTTGAACAAAGACTGCTGCTCATTGCTGTTAAATACATCAACAAGCTTTCATTTCTTCTCTATTGCTGTAATTTCTTCTGCAGTAGACTTTTTTGTTTGTTTTTGCCATCCAAGGCACCCATGTTTACAAATGTTATAATTGCCTGATTATATCATTACCTTTATGTGTTCGTTGTTGCTTCTTGTAGAAAGAGGGATGGGTATTCAGTGAATCTGATTGTGATGGATGAACTATAAGCCAACTTATTCAACAGCTGTACACTCTAGAGCAGTGTTGTCCAAACTTGGCCACTTTAAGATGAGTGGACTTCAACTCCCAGAATTCCCCAGCCAGCATGGCTGGCTGGGGAATTCTGGGAGTTGAAGTCCACTCATCTTAAGTGGCCACGTTTGGACAACACTGCTCTAGACAGATAATTGTGAGATAGGAAAAAAAATAAACCTTTCTCTCTCTCTCTTTCTCTAAATCAAATATATTCCTTGTTTGGGTTTTGGAGTAATGTATCCAAAACACAAAATATGGGAAGTGATAGAGATGGGGAAAGTGATTAGAAAAAGAGAATGTCCTTTGCTCATATTTATTTAAAATATAATAGCAAGCCTTAATTTTGTTGTATACTATAGATTTTTGTTCTGCTGGGTGTGATCTTTGGATAATATGTTTTATAACTTACTTTTGCTACATAAAAGTTTTAAAAGCTTACATAGGAGAAATTATTTACAAAGAAATATTAGCCAGGCACAGGTCTAATGATCTAAGATGTTTATGAATATGTGCTATCAAATCATGTCAATTCTTAGCAACAACATAAATAGATTGTCTTCAGAATGATCTGTCCCCAACCTAGTCCTTCAGGTTTTCCAATGGTGTACCCATTGCCACTGTAATTCAGTTTACGCACCTTACTATTGTTCATCCTCTTTTTCTCTTCTACCTTTCTCTGTGTGAGCACTCTGGAATGATTTGTTCCATAATCCTTTTGTTTGTTTTCTTTCATGATATTCCCAAGAATCTTCTCCAATTCCAAAGACAAAATTATCAATACTCTTTCTCTCCTGCTTTGGAATTCAACTTTTACTTGCATGGAGTGTCATAGGGAAAACCATCGTTTCCATAAGTCTGATCTTAGTAGGTACAAATGTATCCCTGTATTTGAATATCTTTTCCAAGGCCTTTATGGCTACTCTTCCTAGTGCTAGTATGTGGTTTATTTCTTGATTACTGATTCCGTTACCATTGATAGTTGATCCTAAAAGACAGAAACTGTCCACCACTTCAATATCTTCATTGTCAATTCTAAGGCTGGTTGCTATACTTGTTGTCATTAGTTTGGTCTTTATATTTAATCTTAGTTTCACTTTTTCACTGTGTTCCTTGACTTTCATCTCATTGCAGATCAGTTGCATTTTCAGTTATCTAAGTAATGTTATCAGAATAGATCAGGTTACTGATGTTTCTTCCTCCAGTTTTAAAATCATACTCATCTTCTTCAAACTCTTCAATATATATTCAGCATATAGGTTGAATATATAATAAATAATGAAAAAGTATATAGCCATGTATGATTCCTTTTCTAACCTGGAGCCAGACTGTTTTGCCATGTTCTGTCTGCATTGTGGGCTTTTGTCTAACTAAATTCTTCCACTTCCTTTACCAGTAATATAATCAGTTTGATTTCGGTGTACTCTATCTGATGATGCCCATGAATATAGGCATTGTTTTGGTTGTTGGAAGATTGTGTTATCAGTGAAGAAATCATTGGATTGACAGAGATTGATAGTCTTTCTCCTGCTTCATTTCAGTTTCTAGACCGTACAGTCCAACTACACCTCTTAATATTCCAACTTTGGCATTCCAGTCTCCACCATAAGCAGCACATCTTTATTGCAGTTAAAACTGATCTAAGATATACATGATATTTCAGGAAAGTAAGGGACAGAAAAGAGTCTTTGCAATAGGAGATAAAATGCAGCAAAGAAAAAGAAAGATCAAATAAGACAGAAGAAAAGTATACAAGAAAACAGAAATGCACAAAATAGGTTTGCACAATTGGAAAATATGCTATTGCTAAATGATTTACTAAGGTCTTCATATACTTCCAACCAGCCTTCTCAACCCACTGCTTCCAGGTGCATTGTACAACCATTTGCATAATTCCATAATTCTATTATGAAAGATATCTATAGGGCACCTGTTATGGAAGGATATTTCCAGAGCAGTGCAATTATTGTAGCACTACTACCAATTATTATAAAGTCTAACACTTACTGTACTTTATAATTTGCAGCCTGTCTATGCAATCATTGTTCTTTATCAACTACAAGGTTTGGTCTTATTCACAAATGTTTTTGTATGAGCTAAATAATCATGTTTCACAAAATCTTACGTTAAACTGTAGCCATCATGCTGAGATAAAAGACCTTTACAAATATTTTATCTTGTATTCTACTTGAGATATAAGAATAAAAAAAATCAAATTATTTTAAGAAGTTGTTAAATACTGAAAAACAACTGTTGAAGCTGCAGCAGTTTATGACAATTTGTTTTGAGTATAAATTGATCAAGCTGTTGTGTAGTATCTATTTTAACTGAACAGATTGCAGGTCATATGCTGTTCCAGGAAATAAGTACAGTGGTACCTCAAGATACGAATTTAATCCGTTCTGTGACTCTGATCGCAAGTCGAATTGGTCGCATCCTGAAGCAAATTTTCCCATAGGGTTCAATGTAAATACAGTTAATCCGTTCCACCCTCCAAATTTGGTCGCACCACGAGGCAAATTTCCCCATAAGGTTCAATGTAAATACGGCTAATCCGCCCTCCGAATTTGGTCGCATCCTGAAGCAAATTTCCCCATAAGGTTCAATGTGTTGCACGGCTAGGAAATTCCCCAGGCGTGCTTTAGTCAGTTTCACCGCTCGAGCGCTAGCGCAGAAAGAGGAAGTGCTAATGAAAGGGCCACCTGGCGCCTCTTCACTAATCTGAGCACGTGGGGGAAAGGCTTTCGTCGCGCGCACCACGCCAAGGGCTATGGACAAAGGAAAGAGTGCGGAGTTGAGGAAGAGGAATCAGTGCGGGGGGGGGGAAGCTCCCGCTCCCGGCTGTGCACACCACAAAAGCCTTTCCCCCACACGCTGATTGCTTTCACTGGGCTTTTGTCGGTGCACCACGCCAAGGGCTATGGACAAAGGAAAGAGCGCGGAGTTGAGGAAGAAGAATCAGTGCGGGGGGGGAACTCCTGCTCCTGGCTGTGCACGCTACAAAAGCCTTTCCCCCTTGGTGCACTGACAAAAGCCCAGTGAAAGCAATCAGCGCGTGGGGGAAAGGCTTTTGTGGCGCGCACAGAGAGCTTCCCCCCCCCGCACTGATTCCTCTTCCTCAACTCCGCACTCTTTCCTTTGTCCATAGCCCTTGGCGTGGTGCGCACAAGGGAAGCCTTTCCCCCGCGCGCTCAGATTAGTGAAGAGGCGCCAGGTGGCCCTTTCATTAGCACTTCCTCTTTCTGCGCTAGCGCTCGAGCAGTGAAACTGACTAAAGCGCGCCTGGGGAATTTCCTAGCCATGCAATGCCGGCTGACACATTAAACCTTATGGGGAAATTTGCCTCGTGGAGCAAGCCTCCTCGCTACTGCGATCTCGCCCACAGGAAGCCGCGACCACGTGGCAGCAGGGCAAATGGCTGCAGATCCGGTTCGTAGCTTGAGGCAGAGTTCGCATGTCGAGGTAAATTTTTGCGGCCGGAGCTGGTCGTATCTCGAAATTTTCGTAAGGTGGGGCGTTCGTATCTTGAGGTACCACTGTATTAGCATAAAAAATTGCAAAGTTTGGAGTTACTCCTGAGGTTGAGGAAGGATATTGTTGCTGTTATTATTAGAAGTCACAATTTAGCTCTCAGGGATAAAAGATTGGATTCAGATTTACTTGTAATTAAAGAAAATAATTGATATGATTAAACTGGGATCCAAAAATCTAGTTTTCAAGTTTTAAAAGGCTACCAAAAATATTTTATAACCTTGTGAGAGTTCTTTGTTTTCCAAGGACTGGACACACCACAGCGTAGAAGATACTGCATTCAATGCTTTATTGTAGCACACATCTTCCCCAGCAATAGGTTGGTGCCCTTTGTTAACTCCACCCTCTACCCTTCTAGGCTTTCAAGTTGATGTAGCCACATAAATAAGTATTTGATGCTCAATCCTTACAACAGGTAAATGTAAAAAATGTTATGGTTTTGAACAAAGTAAGACTGCATTTGAAATAGAATTATGTACTAATGTTGAACATGTTATTGCTAAAATGTATAAACTTTTGCTGAAATGACAAAAGAAGAACAAGTGAGAGAATGTATGATAAAATGGGCTAAAATGTTTGGCTATAATATACAAATGGATCAGTGGGAAAATCCGTGGTTGAAAGGACTGAAATTTACATTAAGTTCTAGTCTTAAAGAGAATTTTTATAAAATGATGCATTGTTAGTATTTGTTATCAGAAAAATTGTCTAGAATGCATAAAGCCACTTTGAATCTTTGCTGGAAATATGAACAATATGAAGGGACATTTTATCATGTATGGTGGACATGTAAAAAAGCCAAAAAATGTTAGGTACTAATACATACATTAACTATCAGGTTTTAAACATTAAAGTACAACTGAAACCAGAGACTTTTCTTTTGGGACTAATGGAAGGCAACTAGAAAAAAAGCCATGGAACTTTTTTTATATATATGACAACTGCAGCAAGGCTATTATATGCTCAAAAGTGGAAAGGTTCAACCCACAATGGAGGAATGGTTGGTGAAGATGATGGAACTTGCAGGGATGCCTAAATTAACTTCTTTGAACAGAGAAAAGACAATATCTACATTTATGGTTGACTGGAAACCCCTGATAGACTTTTTGCATAAAGCAGAAAAAATGCAGTTATGACTTACAGTTTTGATGATTAGAAAAATTGGGTAATAGAAAAAAGTGAGCTTTTTTGTAATCATAGAGTAAGAGATAACTTTGTAATCATACATATTTGCTGGAAAGGAAATCAGAAGCTTTTTTCTATTTTTATTCTCTCTTTTTGTACTTTTGCTTTTTCTCTCTTTTTTGTTTTCTTTATTCTGTATTAATTTGTGTTTTTATATTTTCTTTAAAACTTGTAATAAAATTTATATTAAAATTTGTATTAAAAGAAACAAGAACAGGTAAATGTTTAAAGATTGAAAAGTGGCATACGGCCTTTGCCTCCCTCCAAAAGTTCTTATACTTTTGACATTAGGTGGTTTCTTGGTGTGATTGCTCTTATTTGGTTGCTACCGAGCTCCAGGCCAAGTTCCAAGCTTTGCTTTTAAGCAGTGTTGCTTTTGAGCACTCCAACTGAGCTTCCAAACCAAGCTCCAGGCAGGAATCACACCAAGATGTGCTGCTTACTATAACTTGTGGTCCTGGCAGTTGACTTACAGCCCTCTTGCTGACCCGTAATAGTTGTAATTACCAGAGGTCGATTCTGCTTTCTCCTCCACTTGCTGTCTTCTCCTTATCACCTTTTCTCCTACACACCCACACCCACGTTGTGTTACCTTTCCCTTTTGTAGGCTAAGGGCATGGTGAGGTAAGGCTGCCTATGGAGATGGGACATTCCTGAGAGCACCAGAGCATCTCTTCTCAAGTTCCCAAGGCTGTAAACTTTTATGGACTTTTGGGGAAAGAGATGAACTGAATCTAGCCTTGAAGAAGTGGGGGTATAGCCTGTCTATGCTAAGATCTTAGCTTCACTTTCTCATATACCTCACGTTCCCCTTTGAGAATCCAACCTATATTATTTTCCGAATTACTTAAAACTTTCAAGGATCCTACCATGCTACTGGGATTAAGTTAGGTCTCTGTTAGGGCTGTAGCTCCCAGGAACCCAGAATTCACCTGGGAATGCTGTATGCTAGAATTGAAACTTTTTCTTTTCTTTGGTCATTCTCTGATTAACAAATAATATATCACAATACTTTAATCAATTATTCCACTGACTAATAAGAAAGAATTGTACTCTACTACAGCATGTAATTCAGCTAGTTGTACTGTGCTCTGCATGTTCACTGGGATGGAAAAAGGGAGGGGGCAAATCATAGCATGTGTGTGAAGATATAATTATGCAAATGTTGCAAATTACACACTTGTGTTGGATGTTCCACAAACCGTGGAACTCAGTGTTCTAAAATTGCTATCACAGGGATTTTGCCAACTTCATCCCACAGATTAATTTCGAATTGTGGTGAATTAAGGACAACAAATATTTAATGTGACATGAGGTGGTTTTTAACCAATTAATTAATTAATTACTGAATTTTGAAAATCTGTTTCAGCTGTATATGCATTTTAGCTAAGACATAGAACATTCCAATAATATGTGATTAATCATTGTTTCTTTTCATTTTTAATAGGACTTGGATTGTATACAGTAAACACAGTATATGGAGATACCATTATTTTGCCTTGCCATTTAGACGTTCCTAATGGTCTTATGTTTGCAAAATGGAAATATGTAAGTATAAATTATCTTACATTATTTCTGTTATTGCAATTGTGGGAGCAAGTTTGTGGGACTAATGAAAATATTATTCAAAGGTGTGTCTTTGAAATTATGTGTTAAATGTGTGATGTAAATAAGTCCTTTGGTATTTTTATGCAGAAGCTTATTAAGAATATGGCACTTCTCTTAGTGTTCATTAGGATAAAAGAACCATAATAATTTGTTCAGTCATTTTGAAACAGATTGTATACTTGTTAAACAAAATGTTTCATTGTGGTAAAAAGCTTATTGCTATGTTTTTCGTACACTCAGACTGTTTCATACACTGCTGTTTCTCATGCTCACTGTAGCAACATGAAACAAGTTCATAGAATCAATAGTTGTGTGTCATACTGTGTCTGAAAATGCACAGCCTGCATAAAGGAGACCAAGTGCAGGTCCAGCAGAATGTTGATAAAAATTGTTGAGGTTGTTACCTCATCTCATAGTATATTGAAAGCAGAACAAATAGCCTGTTCTACTTACTATTAACAATAACAACCACCACCAAAAATCCAGTTGTAGCTTTCTGTAGCAACAAAGAAAGAAAGGTTTTCTAGATTTTGTGATTGTTGTGATTTTTTTCCCCTTTGGCAAGGAAATGTTCTGAGGTGAATTACTGTGTCTGTGTTAGTGTGGGTGTGTTTATATGAGCTGATATAAGCAAAACTATGTGCACTACACAGAAGATTGGAAAAATGGTCAACCTTTACTTATTAGTACCAGAAAGTGCCAGAATGCCAAGAGATAAGACTTCAGTAAATAGTTACTGACAAGTGTGATCTGAAGCAAACTCATTTTAAATATTCCAACCGATTCTTCATCCTTCTTCAGGACTCTTCTCTGTGGGTGTTCATATAACATCTTACACATGCGCAGAGAGTTTTCTATTGCCATCACCACCACCAGTCAAATTCTAAGTCACTGAATATAACAGTTCTGATTGGATTATTTCAGGGAGGGAGAATGATGGTAACTTCCTTTTTTCACTTTAAATATTATTTGTTCTTCTGCAAAACTCAGGGTTTTCCAAGGTTTGAATACTTCTCCTTGGTACTTTTTTCCAGCTATTTTAGCACTTATTACCAACTAGGCAAGAAAACAAGAGAAGAGATTGGATAGCACAAATTCAGTAGTAACTCATTGCACAAGGCAGGAACTTCTGTAGGCTTTACCAGGAATAACCAAGGTGTTTATTTCAGATCAGTCTTTCTCAGCCTGTGGTTTTCAAAATACATGGCATTTTTAGTTCAATACCTCTCAAACTCATCAAGTTAAAGGTATCTTCAGATTTTTAGTGATTTTTATTTCTTAAGAACTGGGCATTTCCTGACTAATTCCTTCTGCTTAAGGACAAATCTATTTAATTTGGTATTTTGTTGCAATAGTACTGAACTAAATGTTTGTGGGAGCCACAAGGAAAATATGAGAGCAGCAACTTGCCTCTGATGCTGCAGGTAATATCATATTTAGTATGTAATTAATCTCTAGGAACGTACCTGGTTCTGATGACCCAACTTGGCATATAAGCCTATTTTGTGGAGATAATACTGCAGAGTTGGTCTATGATTTGATTCTCATACAGTATGTCCCTGTTTTTCCCCAAAATCTTCTGCTGAAATATAGTCCCCAGCCTGGCCTACCTAGACAGTGTAAACTTATACACAGAGAAGGTGAATCCTCTTTTATTCCACTTGTGATTTGTTATTATACTTCTACATAGGAATGCTGAAAGAAAAAAAAAGGATGAAAACTAGGAATTATTTTCTTTCTGAGCAGGAAAAATAAATCACAGAACTTTTAATTAGGGGCTGAAAAAACTTCTCTTATTTCCAGAACTCTATTCTGTAATGAGAAATGATCAGGCACAACAATTGGGTAGATCCAGAATAATTAGTAAACAGGATGTAGGTGGTGGTGGTGGAATGCCAATTTTCTTCAAGCCCTCTTTTCTCTCCATGATGTATTTTGCTGTTCTGTTCTTTAAAGATCCCACTTGTGCAGGGGGAATGCTTTCCCCCTCCCTAAAAATGTGTCAGGGTAGCAATCTATCGGAAGGGTCAAACCCATATCAACTGCCATCATTATGTGCATATCATTGGTTCATCTATGTAGATGCATAAATATATCACTGTATTTGTAATGTACAAATGTGTGTGCATTTGCACATGTACACCCACACACTATCTTTAGGCTTATGAAGAAAAAGGTGCATTTGCATGAAATTGATTTTTCCTCATGTGTCTAATTGCCACATGAGAAGATAAAGCGATGCGGTAGGTCAGATCCAAAAGATCTACAAGTCATATTCAGCTTCTGGACAGTTGTTCACCATCTGCATTCAAATTTGATTTCTAATTTGAGAATCTTTAAAAGTTCCAGGGTGTATTTCTGAACTTGGTACAGGAGAACTGTTTCAGCAGCATTTACAAGTACTTTGTGTTGCTGCATAGCAAAAAGTTCGTTGCTATTTATGTTAAATTATGCTACTTACAATGCAACATAAATATATTTTGTAATGTAACTGACAGCTTTTGGGATCCATATATAAGAATAGATCATTACAGTGATTCTTAAATTGGGGGTAATTACTCCAAGGGGGCAATTTGGGCATATCCTGGTGATAATGTTTGTGAGTCAAGGATCCAGTGTGGGACTGCTGCCACCAAATTGTTTGTGGGGGGTTTTTTGGGGGGGGGGACGGTAATGACACTATTCAAGACTGAGAAAAAGATTGAGTCAAACAGTTATTGTGCTCCACAGGTGTTTTTTTTTCATATTTTGAATGACATACTATATTGTCAATGTTTTGCAAACTCATAAGCTTTGTAGTTTGAATTTTCTTATGAAGTTCTTCTGCAATCTGAGCCAGTGTGGACCATTGTTGAGAATTCTGGAAATTGGTCCACATGTTTCTGGGAACCTAGGTTTGGAAAAGCTGGGTTCCACAATGGTCAAATCTTTACAGGTGAAACTCAAAAAATTAGAATATCATGCAAATGTTCATTTATGTCAGTATGGCAACTCAAAAGGTGAAACCAATATATGAGATAGACGCATTACATGCAAAGCAAGATATGTCAAGCCTTACTTTGGTATAATTGTGATGATTATGGCATACAGCTTATGAAAACCCCAAATTCACAATCTCAGAAAATTAGAATATTACATGACATCAATAACACAAGGATTGGAAATAGAACAATATCGGACCTCTGCAAAGTATAAGCATGCATATGTACTCAGTACTTGGTTTGGGCCCCTTTTGCAGCAATGACTGCCACAATGCGGTGTGGCATGGATGCTATCAGCCTGTGGCACTGCTGAGGTGTTATGGAAGACCAGGATGCTTCAATAGCGGCCTTCAGCTCCGCTGCATTGTTCGGTCTCATGTCCCTCATCTTTCTCTTGGCAATGCCCCATAGATTCTCTATGGGGTTCAGGTCAGGCAAGTTTGCTGGCCAACCAAGCACAGTAATCCCATGGTCATTGAACCAGGTTTTGGTACTTTTGGCAGTGTGGGCAGGTGCCAAGTCCTGCTGGAAAATGAAGTCAGCATCCCCATAAAGCTCGTCTGCGGAAGGAAGCATGAAGTGCTCCAAAATCTCCTGGTAGACGGCTGCGTTGACCCTGGACTTAATGAAGCACAGTGGACCAACACCAGCAGATGATATGGCTCCCCAAATCAACACAGACTGCGGAAACTTCACACTGGACTTCAAGCATCGTGCATTGTGTGCCTCTCCATTCTTCCTCCAGACTCTGGGTCCAAATGAGATGCAAAAGTTGCTCTCATCAGAAAAGAGGACTTTGGACCACTGGGCAACAGACCAGTTCTTTTTTTCTGTAGCCCAGGTAAGACGCTTCTGATGTTGTTTGTTGTTCAGGAGCGGCTTGACAAGAGGAATACGACATTTGAAGCCCATGTCCACGATCCGTCTGTGTGTGGTGGCTCTTGATGCACTAACTCCAGCCTCAGTCCACTCCTTGTGAAAGTCCCCAACACTTTTGAATGGCCTTTTCCTGACAATCCTCTCCAGGCTGCGGTCATCCCTGCTGCTTGTGCACCTTTTTCTACCACACTTTTCCCTTCCACATAACCTTCTATTGATGTGCTTTGATACAGCACTTTGGGAACATCCAACTTCTTTTGCAATTACCTTTTGGGGCTTTCCCTCCTTATGGAGGGTGTCAGTGATGGTTTTCTGCACAACTGTCAGGTCAACAGTCTTTCCCATGCTTGTGATTCCTCCTGAACCAGCCTGAGAGACCATTGAAAGGCTCAGGAACCCTTTGCAGGTGTTATGGATTCATTAGCTGATTAGAGTGGGACACTTTGAGCCTAGAATATTGAACCTTTTCACACTATTCTAATTTTCTGAGATTGTGAATTTGGGGTTTTCATAAGCTGTACGCCATAATCATCACAATTATACCAAAGTAAGGCTTGACATATCTCGTTTTGCATGTAATGCGTCTATCTCATATATTGGTTTCACCTTTTGAGTTGTCATACTGACATAAATGAACATTTGCACGATATTCTAATTTTTCAAGTTTCACCTGTATATTCTACTTTCAATAATTCCCCAGAGCTGTAAGGTATTTAAATAAAAGGTTGATTCAATAGCCTTGAAAAATTTAATGTATTGTATTTGTTCATAATTTGTATTGTGTAAATATAAAGTATTACATATGAAGGACATAAATAATAGCTGTTTAGGCTCGGAATTGTTGAAGCGATATAAAAATATTTGAGAGAGAGAGAAGAGAGCTTGATTTAATGCCACCAGCATCACTTTGTGTGAGATGGGCAGCCATATACATTTGATAAATAAATAAATATTTTCCCTTCTCTAGGAAATTGCAAACAAGGCTTCAGAGTTTATTGCATTTCGATCTGCAAAAAAAACAAATGTACACTATGACAATGTACCAGAATACAAGGACCGAATAAATCTTTCTGAAAATTATACGCTGTCCATTAATAACGCAAGAATTGGAGATGAAAAGAAATTTGTATGCATGCTTGTAACTGAAGACAATGTCTTTGAACAGGCTATACTCGTCAAAGTTTTCAGTAAGTACCACTTAATTCCTCTAACAAAAGGATGACGTCAAGGCCACTGAAAGCCTTCGAGAGCTCTCTTCAAAAATTGCCGCTGAATTGTAGTTTGTCTTGTGATCTAAATTAAAAATTACATGACAAGAAATCATAGTGCTTGTATCATATTGAACTTTTGTCCTAGCTACTTTATTGTAGCCTGTGATTCTCCAGATATTGTTGAACTGCAATTCTCAGAATCTCACTTCATGGAACATTTTTCCTCTGGTTGCCATGCTTGTCCAAAATGGTGCCTTCCAAAATGAGAGGATGAACACTCCCTGAAGCAATGGTGGATTAGAATTCTGAGATTTTCAGTACCTCCCATCTGGAGAACATCAACCTGAGAGAGGATGGTATAATTAAACGTTTCTCAACCTTGGCAACTTTAAGATGTGTGGACTTCAACTCAACCCCAGTATGCTGGCTGGGGAATTCTAGGAGTTGAAGCCCATGCATCTTAAATTGCCAAGGTTGAGAAACAGTGGTCTAAAGTCTCAGTAGTTAAAACTTAAAGTAGGGGTTGAGGGGAAGAGCACACAATCTTTCATACTATAATAAATAACTTCATTGGAACTTGTATCGAGGAGGTATACCTGCATAAAAAAGCAATATAGAGATTGTTTTTATACTTACTCTTCATGAAAGTTTCCTCTAAAAACTAATGTGGAACAATAATAGCTTGATATATTGTTTGCTCTATTTCCATGCTGGGTGGTAAGAAGGAGTGCACTTTTCTTATCATACAGTGCTGAAAAACTAAAATCTCGGACCTATGAAGCAAGATGAGGGGGATCATGGGGAAAAATCTTTTCAAGGAATAAATCTTATTTAGCACAAGAGAGAATAGATGTAATGTTGTTCCATTAATCTCCAACCTATTTTTAGTTTTCATGGGGTTAATCTACCATGAGAATATAAGAATAGCCCTGCAAATCAGGATAACATCCATTTTAATTGAGCATTTTTCTTCTCAAAATTTGCCAAACAGATGTCTCTAGGCTTTTCACAAGCAGGAAATGGAGATATCTCTCTCCTAATGTTATTCACTTGCATCTGGTATTTGGGGCATGCTGCCTCCAACCAGAGATAACATTGACTGTTCAAGACAGTTGATAAAACTGTCCACCATTAATTTATTCAATGGCCCTCTAATGTCATCCAAGTCAGTGCACATCATCACATCCTGTGGTAATGAATTTCGCAGGTTAATTATGTACTACATGAAGAAGTATTTCCTTTGTCTGTTTAAAATCCCCTTCCAGTCAGCTTCTTTGGATGGCCCATGGGCCTAGTGTTTTGTGAAAAGGAGAATTACCTTTGTTCCAAGCTCAAGAGGACCAAACATTCTAACCTTTTCTTATAAGGAAGGTATTTGAGTTCTCAGATGATTTTTGTTGCCTCTTCTATACTTTCTTTAGTTCTGTTATATCCTTTTTGAAATGTGAGGATTGTACACAGTATCCCAGATGCAGTCTTACTAGATTTGTATAAGTGCATTATAATATTGACTGTTTTATTTTCAAGCCCTTTCCTTTAATTCCTAGTGTTGAATTTCCTTTTTTCTCAGCTGCTGCATATTGAGCTGACATATTTATTGATATATACAACTTATAGATCTTTTTTTCTAGTTAGTTACAGATGTCTTAGATCCCATCATTGTATCTTTTGAACCCCAATATGTATTATTTTATTCTTCTTTTGGAGTATACTTCTTTTGCAATTTGGTTGATCATTCATCCAGTTTAGGAATATTATTTTGGAGAGCTTCACAATCTTGTTTGGTTATCATTACCCCAGAAAGTTGGTATCATCCACAAACTTGCCAGCTGACTCCTTACCCCTAAATCAAGATAATTTATCAACAAGTTGAAAAGTACTAGTCCCAACACATATTCTCTTCATTGAAAAAATTGATCCATTCATGCTTACTCTTTGTTTTCTGTTTTTAAATCAATTAGCAATTCATAAAAGAACATATCCTCTTATCCCATGTTCAGTAAGTTTATGTAAGGACCTTTGATGGACATTTTGTCAAAGGCATTTTGAAAATCCAAGTATACAATATCAAGAGGACAATTTCCTTTAATGTGTCTTTCCCTCTGAAGAAACCATAGAAGGTTGGTGAGGTAGAATTAGTGTTGATTACTGGATGTACTGAGAAATCTATTTTATTCTTCTACCCATGAAAAATCTGAGGTACACACTTAAAAGAGAAAGAAAAAAAACTATCATCTTATTCTACTCAGTGTCATGCTACATAGAATGTTTATTGTAGCCTATGGACTGCAGCATTGTACTTGAGACAAACACAGCAAGCTTGTCCTTATGTTCAGGCTGTCAATTACAATCCTACATAGCAAGTAATTACATTATATCAGTGCCAACACAACTGACATTTGGAAACTAAAAGCCCTTTGGATTTTTTATCAGGATGTTGGTCTTTGAGCCTATTGTAATTGTGTCTTAAAAGGGGAAGAATTTTTCTAGTAAGTCCAGGATCCTTCTAACAAAAAAATATTAACAATTGATTTATGGTTTCCCACAAATATGTGCTTTCTGCAGTTCTACTTCGATCATGCAATTGCCCTCAGTTTCTATATTGGATAGCACTTTGCCATCATTTCAACCTGGTAACATCAAAACAATGTTTTTCTTCTCCACAATTCCCAAACTAATCATTCTGCTTCTTTGTATAAATAATAGCAAAATATACATATATTGCAATGAAGTTTTCAGTTTCTCACATGATCTGATTACCTCCATGTTGAAAAAAATCTCTGTACAGGTAGTCCTCACTTAATGACCACCATTGGGATTGGCAACTCTGTCACTAAGCGACACGGTTCATAAGCAAGACATCACATGACTGCAACTGACTTATGACCTTACTTCTGCCATGGTCATTAAGTCTCCAGTCGTTAAGCGAGACATCATATGAATGCAGCTTGCAATTTTACCGCTGGCTTCTCCATTGACTACTGATTGGAAGCCAGCTGTGAAGCATGCAGATGGCAATCACATGACTGTGGGAACACTGCAATGTTGTAAATGCCCACTGATTGCAAAGTGCCCAATCTCAATCATGTGACCACAGGGATGCTGCAACAGTCGTAAGTGCAAGGACCAGTCGTAAAGTTACTTCTTCAGTGATGTTGTAACTTTGAACTGTCACTAAACAGTCCAGTCATTGAGTGAGGACTACCTGTATGTGACTCAATCCCAAATATCTGAAAGTTGAAATATAACCAAAGTCTTTATCATTTTGTTCTTTCACTTAAAAAAAAACAAACAGAGCAGCCATCACAGCCTCAAATTGTAAGTCAAGCAGAATTTCTAGAAACAGAACAGCTAAAAATGGTAAGTGAACATTTTTTCCTGTTAAATACCTTTAAATTGATCTGTTGTTATAGAATGTCTAGGAAAGTAGAACAGAAAAAGGACTGTTGCAAAAGAGACGCTTCATTCCACAAAGGGGGGAAGACTCAGAGGAAGTCCACTTTAATTATATTAGGTATTAGTTGAGCAAGAAAATTGCTTCCACAGTCTTTCAAGATTCTGTTACACTACTAGCTATAAAGCTCTTTCCAGAAATCCATGTTGTTCTTATTTCTGAGTTCACCAGCCTCACAGGACCTGACATCTGTGTTATTTTGCTGTTTTTCACCTCAATTTAGTATGTCAAAGGCAAGTATCATGTTTGGATTTACACAGAAAAAAATTTAGCTATAAAATAGCTAAAAGGCTTAAAATTGTGCTACTTATTGGATCATATGCTTCTAAAAAAATCCATCCTACTTAAATTGGCCAGATTTTACAGGTTGTAGAGAAATATAGTTTTCTCCATGGTGAAGTTAATTTATGGAACAAATTGCTACTAAACCTGAAGTAGCTCTTGTTTGTTAGGTGAGACTTCAAAATATATTTTATTAAAAAATAAAAATTTTCACACTGATTAGCAATAACTTTTCAAGCAAAATTATTTTCTACATTTGCTATCTAAAAATTTATAAAGATTTCATGGTTTATCTGCGGGATTTATATGTGGAAAACAGTATTCTATTCATGACTTTGCTTTCATAGGTATAGTTATTATGATTTAATGAATATCTTATGTATGTGATTTATTTTTTAATTTCATGCAGGATTTATTTTCTTTATAGCCCAGTGATATCTCTATTTATTTTACTGAGAATGTTCAGATAATCAATCCATATATCTAATATCCTTTCATTTCTTTCATAATATATCCATGTTCTAGTAGCTATACTAAGACTAAATAATGAATAGAGAGTATGTGAGGAATGAGGAAAATGTGACCCTCCAGATGTTGAGATTTTCATAATTTCAAATGGTTAATCATGCTACCGAGAGAGAATTGGAATCCAAATCTCTGCCATTGATTTATTTGAATGTGTGAGCTATCCCATTGTACAAGATCTGGGGTACACAGCTCCATGAAATGAAGACTTGCAAGACAAAATGTTTGGCATTTTCCCTCCATGTAACAGGAAGGCCTTCCGACATCCTATATTTTTCATAGGAATTTGAAGAGAGAGAGAGAGAGAAAAAAAAAAGAAAATAACATTTTCTTCCCATCAGAGAGATGTTTATTATAAACCATTGGTATCTCAGTATACTAATGTTTCTGAGATCAAACATTTCAAGGTCAAGTTATTTTGTGCATTTGATATTTGGGGAGGGATCCTGGGAGTTAGTAGCCACTAGAGAATCAGAGGAATTTTATTTCCTCTTTTTTTAAAACCCATATCCCTTTTAATACTAAATTCAAATGGGAAATAAACAAAATGTGATTTCTCAATCCAGACAGTTCAGATAAGGCAGAGCAGAGAAGTTTAGTGTGAATCCTATACTAGTATATAGGAATTGTAAATGCATAAAAAGCATGTCATCTGCAGTTACTACTGTCCCTAGTTATGAGGAAAACTTCCTTTATAATGGTATAGAGGAGTAGATGTGTTTGAAATAATACCTTTAAATATACAGGTAGTCCTCGCTTGACAACCCTAATTGGGACTGGAATTTCCATCTCTAAGCAGTGTAGTAATTAGGTGAAACATCATGTGGCCACACCACTTAGCAATGAAAATTTTGGTAGTCCTGGTTGCAGTCATTAGACCAGGACCACGCTGTTGTTAGGCCACGACCTCACGCTTCTCCTCCCTTTCCGTGTTTGCCTCCACTTCAATTCCCCCCACGTGCCTATATCCCCCCATCTCTGCCCTTTTGGTCACCCTGCACTCTGCCCCCTGTTGCCCCACCACCCTGCGCTCTGCCACCCTGCACTCCACCACCCTGTTGCCCTGTGCCCCGCCACTCCTGCCACCACTAGCTGACCTTTGCGGTCTTCTTCCTCCCGCTGCTGATGAGGCATATCTGGCCTGGCCCTTGGCCTTGGACAGCAGGGATGGCAGAGTGCAGAGCAGAGATGGGGGGAAGATGGATGGGGAGAAGATGAAGACACCCTGCGGCCGTAAATGCGGGTAGGATGCCAAGTGCCCTAATTTTGATCACATGACTGCAGGGGCACTGCAATGGTCATAACTTCAAGAACCTGGCATAAGTACCATTATTTCAGCACTGTCATAATTTTGAATAGTCACTGAACAAATGGTCTTTAAATGAGGACTACCTGTATGAACAAATAAATATGCAATCTCCAGTAAGCTGAAATTGATAACAATTCGTGTATTTGGATTCGTAGCTTGGGGAATGTATTACAAAAGATGGTTATCCAGAAGGAAACATAACATGGTTCAAGAATGGTGCTATTTTGCAACATACTGAAGAAGGTAGGTTTTTGAAAAGTATCTGCATATTATTCCATGCATGCTTGGTATCTTCACAAATCAGTTTGAACTAAGATTATTCTAAGCATGGATATCATTAGCCTTGTTAACAGTGCTGTAATTAACATGGTAAAAATATCGGTTGGATTTTGTTGTACTCTTTTGAGACATTTTTCTCCAATAATTGTTGACACAACCTGAAGTAGTTATTTAAAAGTGTTATTATTAATGTCTAATCTAAGAGCCAGTATGGTGTAATGGTTAAGTGCTAGATGAGGAGTCTTGAATTCTAGTCCTCCTCAGGCCCAAAAGCCAGCTGGCTGACCTGGGGCCAGTCACTTCCTCTCAGTCCAAACGAGCTTCAAGCCAGCTGATAGGGCAATCCTCTTTGTTGCATCATGCATTGATAAACAAGTGCAGTGTAAAACACAAATGAACCCTGAAACAATTATGTGGGACAAATGCTAAGAAGAACAATAACATGATGTTTAAAATATAATCTACCACTAATATACAACAGCTAAACCCTGTCAATAAATTACCACCAAAACCAGCAGGTTTGCATGTTTCAAGTCCATTCCATTAGGAAATTTCATCTTGTGAGGCCTAGAAGTGATGCCTTCTCTATTGTAGTACATGCCCTATGAATGAGATCTGCATGGGCCTGACCCTTCTAGTCTGTCATAAGGCATTTAAGAGCTTCAAGCACTTGGTCTGGGAAGTTAAACCAGCCTATTTATTGACTGTATGATTAAAATTGGATTGTTTGGGATCTGAGCATACAGATGCATATTATTATTTTAGGGTTTTATCTGGTATATTATGTTTAGTTTTACATTTTAATTTTTTGTGGACTGCCCCAATTTACAACTGTCATTATCTAAATATTTTAAATGAATAAATTTAGGATTAAACATACGCAAAGTCAGTGTTACTTCCATTTGGAAATCCTGAAGTGAATCTCTATTGGATAAAGCCTTTTCTACATGTTTATGAAGAATTTACACTGTACGTTTGCAAATATCCTTAATCTTGTGAAAATCATGCTTTTTCTTTTAAAAGCTGTTGTCATAAATGAACAAACAGATATAGATAAAGCCAGTGGACTCTACACCATCAAATCTTCCCTAAAATATAAACCAACAAAGGATGACACTGGTGCACAGTTCACCTGCACAGTGACATATTTTGGGCCAACTGGACAAGAGATAATACGATCAGAATCAGCGGTCTTTGACATTTACTGTAAGTTCATGAATGGTTTACAAAATTAAAAAGCTAACACTTTACTGTCAGATAAATGACTTCTTAATTTGATGCAGTTTCCAAAAATTAGAGAAGCATAATATATATGTATTCATGCACACACATGTGTTTGCACTGTCTTGTCCTTCCCCTTTTCAGAAAGGATGTTTATTCCTTTAAGTTAAGAAGCAAGAGTTAAATCTGCTGTACGCTTGTGTTTCCTAATATTTGACTTAGAGCCAAAACAACCAGATGCTGGGTGATGGAGTTTTGTCCCATGTATATATGTGTCTGAGTAGCTTTTCCCAAAGTGGGTATTCTCTGGATATGTAACTTAAGCTCCCCAAATTCTCAGCAATGTTCATGATGTCTGGTAAAAACCTGAGATAAAGACTATGTGTAACTTGCCCTATTCTAGGCTTGTTCATTTACATAACACATTCTCAATTGACTAAAGGAAGATTACATTGTAATAAGTACCTACTGAATCTATAAACTTTTTAAAGAGTAGATTAACTTGTAATGTGATTTATTTGATTTTCTTTGTTGAAGCTGTAACTTCAGACAAAATATGCTGCAGGGTGTTTTATATGTATGTATGTGTGTGTGTGTATTTGAAGTTTTCATTTTTATTTTTGCATCCTGAAAATCTTTGTCTTAGCCCATATGCAAAGTACTTAATTTATTTATAGCACTGATTGTTCAGATACTTTTAAAATAAAACCTGAAATATGAAAGCAATTTAACTATTATTTGTGTAGAACAGCTGCTGTTTTTACTATTGCAGAGGTCATTTATTTATAGGGGTGGGAGATATGTTTATTTTATTCATGTTTAAAGGAAACCCTGTATTTTATTTCCTGAACATACACTGAAATTGTTTCGGTTTTCTCAGGTTTCCAATATTGGAATGCAGCTTTCGTGCAAAACTGTTTATGTTTAAAAATGTGCACAAAAACACCCGTATCCATAAAAATAATTTCCAGGTCCATTATGTAAACCACAACAATGTGTGAAAGATATGTTTTAGGATAATTGTAAAAAATATATGCATGCAGTTTTTATACAGATTTTTAAAAGATCTGCAAGTTGATGTGGAAAATGGATAATTTAAATTTAGAAAAATTGGTACAGCCGCATTCTACAAAATTAAAATGTATTAAATCATAAGTAGCTATATGTCAGAGAGCCACGCTGGTCTGTTGGCAAAGGCACCAGGTTAGAAACCAGGAGACAATGAGTTCTAGTCCCGCCCAAGGCACGAAGCCAACTGGATGACCTTGGGCCAGTCCCTCTTTCTCAACCCTAGGAAGAAGGCAATGCCAAACCACTTAGAAATCTTTTCAAGAAAACTGCAGGAACTTGTTGAACACTGACTCAAAGGCACCAAAAAAAAAAAAAAAAAAAAGCTATATATCTGGGTCTTTCATTCTGAGATTCTGAAATGCAGGAAGGTTCTTGAATGATGTTTCACATTTATGCTGTATATGCAGCCGCTAAACAGTTGGTGGTGATGTAAGACTTGATAGCACCATTTGGAGAGGAAGACTAGAAGGGCTGAATCAAGACTGTCAAACAAACAGGTGATTTGCCAGTTATGACCACCATATATTTTGCCAAGGTGACTTAAGGCTAGCCCCAGCACTTTTATGTGATACAAACTTCTTGATGCATAATGCTTCATACATGAGCCCTTGCTTCATACAGATTTATTTTACCCTCTCTTACGTATTTGGGAAAGAGTCGGGTTATTAGCTGGTTTATGTTCCTTTACAGATCCCACAGAAAAGGTTCAGATTGAGATTCTTTCACAAAGAAATACAATTAAGGAAGGCGATAACATTACCCTAAAATGTTCAGGAAATGGTAATCCTCCACCTCAGGAGTTCTTATTTTTCATCCCTGTAAGTATTGCC
This sequence comes from Liasis olivaceus, assembly GCA_030867105.1. NCBI lineage: Eukaryota > Metazoa > Chordata > Lepidosauria > Squamata > Pythonidae > Liasis > Liasis olivaceus. Next base: position 79,673,796 of record CM061352.1, on the reverse strand, counting down.
TATCTGTAAAACTTAGGTTTTCTGGGAGGCACAATTTGATTTAGATAGGAGAGTGTCTTTTTCACACTATTCTGTTTATGTATCACTTATTTAACTAATCAGTCTCACATCTTTCCATTCCTACCCCCCCCCATTATTTTTAGTTTTCCTCTAAATTTCATTCAGTTTTACCTTTTAAATTTGTACTAACGCAGTGTATCTTTGTCATCATAAATTTTACATAAAAGTTAGCAAGATAAATAGAGTAAGAGACTCACAATAACACAAAATAATCTGAAAGCATAAGTCAACTTCTACAAAAGTTCTACAGAAAATATAAGCAGACATCTTGTTTTCCTATATTGCAAACTTTTCCATTCAACCTTTTTTTAAAGGGAGAGCCTGAACCAATTCGAAGTTCCAGTCTTTATGTATTGACTGATGTAAGAAGAAATGCAACAGGAGAATACAGATGTTCTCTGACTGATGAAAGTTTGATGGATTCCACTACAGTTACAGTACATTGTAGGTCATTTTCTTTCATTCCTTTTTACAGTTGTATATCATTTTGTAATATGTGCCAAGGTTTTTGCCACACTCTGTATCTCTTGATCAAATCACACATGGATGTTTCTATCAGAGCTAAGCCAAGACTTTTTAAAAATTCATATCTCAGACTTATTTTAAAAGTTCAGAGGTGTGATTTGTTCCATTCATCTCTTTGTTTTTTCTCTGTCACCTCTAATGTTCTGATTTTGTTTTTAACTGATTAATTGATGTTGTTCAAATTTCATGTAGAATATAAATATTCATTTATTTTATGATCTTTAACATTTGGATTGCTTAAAGGATAAATAAAGAGAACAAACATCATATTATTCCACAGTTATAATGTGGCGGTCTTGTTATTTGGGAGGAACAGAGAGAGAGAGATCCCAGAGTTAAGGCATAAGGACTGTACTTGTCAGTCACGCAAGATGTATGCCTAGGGATAGTCCATTGCAAGCAGCTGCCCTCAGTTATTCTTCTTCTGCATTTTAATGTTTCTAGATGTCAGGAAATGTTGATATAGGTGCACTTGCTTATGAGAGTAATCCTACTTTTCCTATTAGCATTCCTTTATTATATAGGGGAATTAATAGATGAGTGCAAGGAATGTCTGGCTCTTAAAATAATGCCTCATGTGCCAATCCCCATTTGTCACATGACCTGAAAGGATACAGAGAAAATCCAGGGGCCAAGTTAATAAAATACACTATCAAAAACAAAATTGTCATGAGTGCTTTGGGTTCACAGGAAATAATTCAACCCAAAGCACACAAACTCTCACTTTTTAACCTCACCTAGAGTGGAATAAGAATGTGGCAGAGATTTATTTCTGCTTGTGCTGCTATACCTGTAGGTTTTCTCTCAGATAGTTGCTTAACCAAGAGGATTTAGTTGATGTAGCAATAAATCTGTCAGTATGCTTATCAATAAAAGTGTATTTCTGAAGGGGAAAAAAAATCCTGTTTTTAGTTTGTGCATGCTTGTATCAAAGTAGGCACATTCTTAAAAGAGATTTTAAAATGCAAAAAATGAATATCTTTGTAAAGAGGATTTGCTTCTTAATGCTCACCATTTGTATTTTGTATGTTTTCCTGGCCAGGATTTACAAATGGCTTTTCATCACACTCCAAAAATAATGGGTGGAGCAGGACAACCTTAACTGAACTATAAATTTAAAATGTTTAGCATTATTATTGTTTGGTCATAAATTTAATAATTTCCCCCTCCTGTCACATCAAAAATTATTATTTGGTAACAACTATTGAAAGTTTCTGGGAGTTGGACCAAGGCTTTCAGGGGCTGCGTGCAGTCTTTGGGCCCCACACTGTATGTTTCTGACACAGACACAAACACACATTTCTCCTATTGATGCATCAGGAACACCATTTAATCAGTTCAATACTGCAGCTCTATTTTATATGAAGCTAATATTAATTTGGAAGTATATTTATCATAGGAAAATAAATGAGAACCTCAAGCTACTTAAGTATGATTCAAGGAGATGAAGATAAATGTGAATAAAACTGGGTAATGCATTAAAGAGAAACTGAAAAGACAACCATTTAGGGGAAAAAAAGTGTATTTCATTTTTACTCTAGATGTAGTTTAGCATTTTATTTTTTCTTAGAAAAAGTTTCAGATTCAACATTATAGTCAGTCAACATGTGAATATATTATATTTCAGTCATCTCTGGGAATTCAGATGTTTGAATTAAATAATTTAAAAATTCTACATGTTCAGAACTTGAGATTCTGTAGATTATTTGTAGTGAAAGATACAACTGTATATTTTAAATTTCTTGTGTTTGTCCTAAAGATGTATAGATGATCATAAAGGAACTCTTTTCTTCACATTCATTAATTATAAAAAATGCTTGTGACATATTAAATAGAGTAAAGCATCTACTAACAATAAGAATGCTGTTATATTAGAACAAGGCTGTATGTAGTCCAATGTACTACTTCTAATAAAAATTATCCTTCTGCATCTGGAAAGTCTCCAAAAGTGACAGTTCTCCCCTTTGCTTTCTCTCTCTAAAGCAAATTATATTTCACATTCAGGTATTATATAGATGCTATTATTAGTAATGTTCTCCATTGTTCATGAAACCATTGAATTGTCATTTAATACAATTATGAATTGAACAATGGATTTTATTTATTTATTTATTTGTTTGTTTATTTTTCCTGTTCTGAATCTCCTGAAAATCCACCAGGAATGTGGGTTGTGGGATAGAAATTTAAGAGAATGGAGTCCACAATGCAAACTCTCAGATAAGGTGTTCTTAGTAAGTATCAGCTAGAGACCTGTTCAAGCATGACTTGAGTGATTTGTTTCCTATTATCTTCTTACTCAAGGTTTCCCCCCTCCCCCCATAATCTTTACCTTGGGGGGTAGGTAGCACAAGGCTCTTGTACTGACAGAAGAGACTCCTAAGAAACTTCTGCTCAGTTGTTCACATTTTCACAGTGCAATACTAGGCATATCAAATAAAATTAAATTCCATGGAGCTTTAAGGTAAAGTATGCATTGACATACATCAATCTCACTCTTCTTTCTAATTTTAAACACAGTGGTGTAAATATTTTTAAGCACTTCAATAGTGTTTTACTTATGCTTCCATGCCTGTAGATCAGATATCAATGCAGTAGCACCCTGAATTTATGGAAAATTTAATCTAAGTGGTATATAATAAATTAAAATTTGGTAATTATTAAATATAGCAACTTTGATCTCTCAATGATCTAGCAGTAATTTTAAAAAATTAAGAATCTGTAGTGTATAATTTTTAAATCACCCAGAAAGAAATCATGGAAAGTAAGAAATCAACTTTGCACTACAGAATGTGTCAAAGCATCTGTCTTTATTTCCACCATATGAAAATGGGGAAAAATCCTGTCATGTAATAGTGTCAATGAGCATTTGGTACACCAGGCAGAAGAGTATACCATTGTAGGGTTTCAGTGTTTATAATATCAGATGGATGGATGGACGGGTGCAAATAATATAATAAGGATTCAAGGAAACATTAAAAAAAAAAAACTGTTCTGGGAACATACCATTCTTCAACCTACTTTCATTGCCACAGTGTGCTTAAAGAACTACAGGAATTTTAAAGTGTGCCAGATCAGTCTCTGCTCAAAGTTAGTGGGGTTCCCCCCCCCCAGGTGTTCCTCTGCTGATTAATACTACTTTTAACTAATATTAACTCCACTAAGTTATGGAGATAAGTTATTTTGTCCTGTGCTTTATAACTGTGGAAGATATTTGTTGTGGGGAAGGAAAAAAGAAATCCCATAGATTTTAATAAGCACTTACTGTATTGTTTGTTTACATTTATGATCTGCTAGGTAAGCAAGTGCCAAAGTAGATAAGGGAAGTAGAAAAATTAGTCCCGTATCAGTCATACACAGGTATAACTAGTTATAAGCAATGTCAGTTACTTCGGCAACATAAAGTTCTGTGCTTTTCATCTTTCTAAAATGCTTACTCTGGTTTCTTCATTACAACTGTGCAGTAAAAATGTAGATGAAGTGACTCATCTACATTCTCAAGGGAATTGAGGTTTCCTACTTTCAATGAGATAAGCAAAGAACAATTCTGAGGTTTAAGTGTTAAACATTTTGGTACAAATGATTTTACAAAGCCAAAGAATGTCTATATGTTTACCCACATGCATCTAACATTGTTTAAAACAATAATAACTGGGAGAGGGGGGATACATGAAGAAGGACAGATACTAAAAGACTAAAAATCACTAGTAGTAAGCTAAAATAGGAAAAATAAATACAGTGGTACCTCGGGTTACGAATGCCCCTCCTTACGAATTTTTCGAGATACGACCAGCTCCGGCCCCAGAAATTTACCTCGACATGCGAACTCCGCCTTGAGCTACGAACTGGATCCGCGGCCATTTGCCCTGCTGCCACGTGGTTGTGGCTTCCTGTGGGCGAGATCGCGGTAGCAAGGAGACGTTCGGTGAGGCCTGTGGTGTGTTTTGTGGCGTTTGGAAGGTTTTTGGTGTGCTTGTCAGCATGGCTCCAAAGAAAATGCAGATTTTATAAATGCATAAAATGCATATGTTTCAGAACTGTTTAACCGTATGTATTTACATTGAACCTTATGGAGAAATTTGCCTCGTGGTGCGACCAAATTCGGAGGGCGGATTAGCCGTATTTACATTGAACCTTATGGGGAAATTTGCCTCGTGGTGCGACCAAATTCGGAGGGCGGAACGGATTAACCGTATTTACATTGAACCTTATGGGAAAATTTACCTCGAGTTGCGACCAACTCGAGTTGTGATCAGAGTCACAGAACAGATTAAGTTTGTAACTCGAGGTACCACTGTATGTGCCATAAGAATTAAAATTCACTCTAATTCTGACAGTGTGGCAATGCTGAATTAAAAAGTTTTAACAACAAACCCAGTAAATTTGATGGTGCTGGTGGTGCTTAGTGAATGGATTAATAACTGAATTAATTAATTCTAATTAATTCTGAAGCTGTTGTAGTGCTAGAATATATCATGAATGCAAGCCTGAAGGAGGAGGAAGTTGTGTGAAAATGCCTCTTAACTCTTCTAAACATTGTTTCTGTAAAGAAAAATTACACAGATGGAGTACTTCTTACATTTTCTCATTTCACATATTATTTTTGTTTACCCCCAAAATCTCCTTGAAGTAAAAAATGAAGTGTTTCATTTTACACTACCCAATAATTACACACACACACACATTCATTCTCACATACGTACACACACATGCAGTATATATATATATACACAAATATAGCACATGCAAATATTTCTGCTATATTCTTCTGAACATTATTTTCAGTCCTTTTGTGAAAAGTAGTTGACTGAGACTTTGAGAAATTGCAGCTTTAACTGAAATTATCAAATGGTTCTTTTTGCTTTTTTAAAACTCCCTAAGTAAGCAACATTTATGAACATGAATGACAATCCTGAATTTCTTCACCATAGATTTGGATTTGTCACTTACTCCCAGTGGAGAAGTTATTAAACAGATTGGAGAAGCATTGCCTGTATCCTGTACAATTTCTTCCAGTAGAAATGCTACTGTGTTCTGGCTGAAGGTAAGTAATTTTAATTTGGCTGTTCTTAACAAATTCCTGTATCTGGAATGGTGATTCTTTAAAGTTCATAAGGGCCTAAATGGTATGGAGTGTATAGCCTAAGGCCAGACCAAAAGTAGCCCTCTGAAATAATTGTGTACAGACTTCAGAACCCTTCTAAAATTGTTTCCTAAATTGTATGTTTAATATGCAGAAGGAGGAAGTTATTAAACATGTGCAAAATAATATTATCTGCATTTAACGTAATGTTAAATTTATTCAATCTTGGGAAAAGCTTCCTAACTGTTAGAGCAGCCTGACCCAGAACCAGTTAAAGCTGTCAAATCCTCAAGCAGGTATTTACTTTCCTGAAGGTTTGAATGAGAATCTCCCATAAAATGGCTTCATGAACCAATATGGCCCTTTAACTTTAAACAATGAAAAAAAACAACTACGTTGCTTCTGTTTGCTTAGCTACCCAGCTGCTCCTCAGCATAACACTTGCACAGAAGTCTCTTCTGGCTTCGGTAAGCTCTGAAGAATGCTGAGAGTAGCTGCAAGGCAGTGCTGTCCTCTCAACTATTTCTGCCACCACCTGCCAGATCCAATGCACCTCCACATAGGAGACATTTGAAAGGTTTGAAGATGCAAAGTTGAAGCATATTTGCAATTGTCTCTTCGCTTTGATGATGAAAATCAGGTTGACTCTGAACTGTGTGCTTCTTCATTAAAGTAAATCTAAAACACTTTGTTTAGGCCTAAAACTAATTACCCCAAAAACAGGTGGGCTTCTGTTTACTGGATGTGTTTAAACAGAGACTAGGCAGCCATCTGTTGACTTCAAATTTATTGAAGGACGTTACAAGCCCACCTACATGATGTCTCTTATCCTAAGCATCCTATTCCTGCTGGATAATACTGTTTCAGAAGTCATATCTGTAATGCTCTTTTTAGATCACACTGAAACCTGTCTTTCTTAAAGTGTAATTACATATTCTTCTGTAGACTGTGTTGTAGTTTAGTCTCCATTAAAAATTGACATTTGGTTATTGATTGTGATATTATGCTTATCAAACCACATCAATGAGAGAAAGTTTCTAAGATTTCAGTGATGATGAAAATAAAACTGGACCATTCCAGCTAGAAAGCAAAAGGACAACAGTGTACTTACACCCTTTTCATTTCAGAAATACAGAACAAGAACTCTGAAAACTCAGTTTGAATTTTAATTTTCTAGGAGTGGAAATTTAAAAAGAAAGTATTAACTGGCCTTATTAATTGGTTGGGGAATAAAGAGTTACTGAATGTGTACATATGTGAAATGTTTTAGGAGAGGGTACTACATTGCTATGACCTGTGGAAAGTTCTGATGACAAATATATGATTGAAAAGTAGATACAAATATTCTTATTGATAAATACAATAATAAGAGTCAAGATGTAGTGTATTCATTTTTCTAAAACATAAAAATCAGCAATAGTTTATTTTATTTTATTTTATTTCTGACGACAGATAACTTAATGTAAATATGTGTTGTTTTTATGTAGTATTAAATACAGTTCAGTTGGAGAAACAATAAAAATTGTCTGCTACTACTGTCTAAGTGGTTAACTGGAACTAGTTGTGTTGAAGGACTTTGTTGTTGTCTCCTTGAAGAAAATAGGTTACTATATATAATGATATGGGCAATTTTTTTTACAGGATAATAACAGAATGCGGTCAAGTCCTTCTTTTTCGAGTTTGCAGTACCAAGATGCAGGAAATTACATCTGTGAAACAACTTTACAGGAAGTTGAAGGCTTAAAGAAAAGTCAAATTCTGACACTGATAGTACAAGGTAATGTAGACTTTTACCATCTCGTACTGTTGTGTCTACTTTGTATGTTGGTACATAATTATGAAATGCCCACTAGGTATAAAATAACCATCAAAGTCTAACACTGCAAATAGAAATATAATAAAACAGAGTTTGGCTAGCTTTTAAGAAATAACAGTATTTTATCCAGTTAAGCTTGTGTGTGTGTGTGTGTGTGTGTGTGTGTGTACATACAGTTGCAAGAAAAAGTATGTGAACCTTTTGGAATTTCATGGTGTTCTGCATTAATTTGTCATAAAATGTGATCTGACTGTCATCTAGGTCAAGAGTATTGACAAATATAATGTGCCTAAAATAATAACACAAAAACAATTCTGATCCTTCATGTCTTTATTGAACACACTCATTCAGCATTCAAAATGCTAGTGGAAAAAGTATATGAACCCTTGGAACCAATAACTGGTTGACACCCCCTTGGCAGCAATAACCTCAACCAGGCACTTCCTGTAGCTGTGGATCAGACCTGCACATCATTCAGGAGGGATTTTAGCCCATTCTTCCTGGCAGAACTGCTTTAGCTCTGTCATATTCTTTGGACGTCTCATGTGTATGGCTCTCTTCAAGTCATTCCATAGCATCTTTATTGGGTTGAGGTCTGGGCTCTGACTTGGCCACTCCAAAAGGCGGATTTTGTTTTCTGAAGCCATTCTGTTGTGGACTTGCTCCGGTGTTTTGGGTCATTGTCTTGTTGCATCACCCAACTTCTACAGAGTTTCAGCTGACGTACAAACATTCTCACATTATCCTGAAGAATTTTTTGATACATTTGGGAATTCGTCTTCCCCTCAATGACTGCAAGTTGGCCAGGCCCTAATGCAACAAAGCAGGCCCAAATCATGATGTTTCCTCCCCCATACTTGATGGTTGGGATGATGTTTTCATGATGATATGCAGTGCCCTTTTTACGCCAAATGTAGTGCTGCGTGTTCTTTCCAGATAGTTCAATCTTTGTTTCATCAGCCCACAAAACATTTTGCCAATACCGCTGTGGAGTGTCAATGTGCTCTTTCGTAAACTTCAGGCATGCAGCAATGTTCTTTGTAGTAAGCAGCGGCTTCCTTCGTGGAGTCCTGCCATAGACACCCTGCTTGTTCAATGTTTTACGTACTGTAGACTCATGAACACAGATGTTAGCCAAGTCCAATGATGCCTTCAAATCTTTGGCTGTCACTCGGGGTTGTTTCTTTACCTCATTGATGAGTCTTCGTTGTGCTCTTGGGGTCATTTTGACTGGGAGCCCACTTCTTGGTAGAGTAGCCACAGTCCCAAAGTGTCTCCATTTGTAGATCGTTTGCCTAACGGTAGACTGGTGAATTTCTAAGGTCTTTGAAATCACTTTGTAACCCTTTCCAGCTTTATGTAAATCAACAATTCTTGATCATAGATGCTCTGAAAGCTTTTTTTGGCGAGGCATGGCTCACATAAGCGTATTCTTCTTGTGCGGAGCAAACTCAAAAAGTTTGAGTGGTTTTTATCAGTCAACGTAGCTCTAGTCCACACCTCCAAGGCTTAACAAGACTCCAGGTATGCTAACACCTGACTCCAATTAGCTTTTTTGAGGTCAACTCAAGGGTTCACATACTTTTTCCACTAGCACTATGAGGTTTTTATGGTTGTTCTCAAAAAAGACATGAAGGATCAGAATTGTTTTTGTGTTATTATATTAGGCACATTATATTTGTCAATACTCATGACTTAGATGACGGTCAGATCACATTTTATGACAAATTAATGCAGAACACCATGAAATTCCAAAAGGTTCACATACTTTTTCTTGCAACTGTACATACACACACATACTTTTTTAAAAAATGGGCTTGAATATCTAAATTAATTGCTTTCAAATTTGTACTGTTTAATAATTGTATTTTGATTGGCCTTGAATCTCTTAGTGATTCAGTACTAAGAATGTAGCAATAAATCAATAAATGATTTTAAAAATTCTTTTGCATTTTAAGGAAAGCCTCAGATCAAAATGTCAAAGAGAACCAGCACAGATGGATCTTATAAAACTATAGCCTGTCATGTAGAAGGATTTCCCAAACCTGCAGTACAGTGGACTAGCAGTGGAGGAGTCATAAATAAAGCAAGTAATTTTCTCATTATTGTTTGCATGTTCATTTCAATTTCAGTAGATACAGTATTATTTAAAAACAAATGTTAAAGGAAAAAATAATGTAATATGTTTATCTATTCTTTTAATAAATTTATATCATTGCCCGAGCCATATATATAACTCTGGGCAGATAAAAACAGAATAATTGTAAACACAAATAGCATAAAATAGTAGCTGAGAACACTCACAGCATCCCACAACCAATATAACCAAGACGTGGGGTCGCCCATGCTATTAGGCCCCAGGCTTAATAGCAAAACCAGGTTCTTAATGCTTTGTGAAAAGTCAGCAGGGTCAAGGCAAGTCTGATCTCAGGGGGGGATGATGTTCCAGAGGGTGGGTACTATGGCAGAAGAAGCTTTCTTCCTGGGTCCCACCAGATGGCGTTCGCTCTCTAGTTACTTGTACATTACAGGTAGTCCTCACCTTTGACCATTTGTTTAATGACCATTTGAAGTTATAACAGCGCTGAAAAAAGTGACTTACGACCGGTCCTTACAATTATGACCTTTGCAGCATCCCCACGATCATGTGATCAATATTCGGGTGCTTGGCAACCAGCACGTATTTACAATGGTTGCAGCATCCCAGGGTCACATGATCAGCATTTGGGACCTACCCAGGGGGCTTCTGACAAGCAAAGTCAATGGGGGAAGCCGGATTTGCTTAACAACTGTGTGATTCACTTAATGACCACAGTGATTCACTTAACAACCATGGCAAAAAAGTAAAATTGGGTGCAACTCAATGACTGCATCGCTTAGTGATGGAAGTTCCAGTCCCAGGTGCGATCATAAGTTGAGGACTACCTATATCAATATATAATTAACTTAAGCCACAAAAAGCTAGAAAAGAAAATGAAGGTGTAGTACCCTCGTACAAATACTTGCTTAGAAATTAATTACAAAAAGTTTATTTATGTGTTTAGTTAAATAATTTACAAGGCCACCCAGCTCATAATTTATGACTCTGGGTAGTGTACATCAACAAATTAAAAAGCAGACAAAAACAAATCAAACAACCAATAATATAAAAACAATGTAACAAAGCACAGTCATACTCACAGCCAAGGGTAGGCACAAGGTTTTCAACAGTTCCCAGCATGTATAATATTGTCACCAAAACTGCACTGACTTTTCAATAGGGTAAATTACCTTTAATTTATATATATTATGGAATTAACTGGATCATAAACTGTGCAAATTAAGACTTTTATTAATATATATGAATAACCAATAATGAGAAAGCCAGTGGTTAAAGCACCAGGCTAGAAAGCGGAGAACTGTGAGTTCTAGTCACACCTTAGGCATGAAGCCAACTGGGTGATGTTGGGCCAGTCACTCCCTCTCAGCCTAGGAAGCAGACAACGGCAAACCACTTCTGAAAATATTGCCAAGAAAAATGCATGGACCAGTCCATATAATTGCTGGGGTCAAGACTGTTTCAAAGGCACAAAAAACAAAGCAAAACCATCCCAATAATAAAATTCTCAGGGAGAATTTTGTAATAGAAAATCGATCTGGAGACTACAGCTGCAGATATACAGTAAGTAATGGATGGAAATGAACCTACAGGATAAGTCTTAAAACAGGTTACTGTGTACACAGGCACATACATCAAGATAAATATTTAGTCAAAGAGAGTAATTAAAAGTGATTAGGCATCCACACTCACAAACCTGTCCCTGCAGGTTCTTTCTACTTAAATAACTTTTCAAAAAATTTGTTTCCAGACAGAAGAGACTAAATATGTCAATGGAAAATTTATTAGTAAAATCAAAATTGCTCCTGAAGAGAACGTTACATTAACCTGTATTGCTGAAAATCTACTAGAAAGAACTGTGACCTCTTTGAATGTATCTGCTAGTAAGTACATCTATTTATTGTTAATATATTAAAAAGAGAGAGAGATGAGAAAAAGACTAAGGGTGATCATTTTTCATTATTCATGTACCTTTACATAAACAGCTATTACTATTCTTGCTCTTTTGTGAGTGGCTCCATGTTAGAAATTTGTTTATGAGTTGCTTCATTGTCCTCCCATTGACAAAAAAAAGTGTATATTAGCATCTTATTTCTTAGAACTGTTTCACCGTGGCAATTTCTGATATTTGTTATTTTTTTCCAGAAGATCCACAGAAACGCAAATGAATGTGGTTGTACTTACACACTGCTAGCTGATAAGTCTCCATACTATCAAATTCCACAATAAATCAGAGTTCATGGTGTCTTGGTTTTTCATATTTCATTTTTTGTCATTTTTTTTAATTCTTGTAATCTGAGAACTACCTGTTTTCTTCTTAAAAGAGCAATCCTATAGGTGGGTGGACATCTAAAGGCAGAGGAACCACCTAATCCAAGCCTTGCTTGCATCACAGTAACAGGGTAGAAGAGATGGAAATGCAAAGTTTTCCTTCCATCTGTTCCATATGGACATATTCTTCCCCTTGATTGTTCAATAAATAGGTTAGTGTAATTAACCAAGAAATACATTCGACTGAATTCATTGAGACTTGCTGCTGTGGTAGAGTATTGTTAAGATGACAACCAGTTACCAGTTTTAAATCAAAACAATGCTACTTCAGACCTGGAGTAAATTATCTCTCCATAATGTATGGTTATAACAGAATACATTGAGAAGCTTCTGTTTTCATTTTTTAAATGTAATTTAGGGTGCTCTCAGAACTGAGAGCCATTAATGATAGTCGCTCTTCTTCAGTGCATGTAGTCTTTGAGCTTTTCATTTTTCTTCTATTAAGCATAGGACTAATGAAAAATCAGCTATTATTGAATATGCAATTTAGCAGTGGTTCTAAAATAGGTTCTGTAGTGGCACTCCAATGAACATTTTATATTATCAATTCACTTTGAATCATTCTATTAAACCAGTCCTTTTTCCTTAAGAGATCACCAACTGTGCACAATTTCTTGCTACAGGAATGGGAAGGAAACTTTGTGATCCAAGTTTCCCGTGCTTTTATTTAAGAAAAGAAACTAATGGATGAATATGCACTATGAACCCAATACACAATTTGAGTGTGACAAGAAGAACTATAGTCATTGTCACTAATTAAATCATAAACATATTCATTAGGTCCCTTTAACACACAACTACATACGATATGAAGAAATCATAACAGTAATTAATGCTGCTGTTGAATTATCTGTTTCTCTTGTGCCAACGTTGAACTTTGATTATTTTTAGCATGCTGTCTCTAAGAAATATAAAAGAACATGTGAGGACTTAATATAACAAATAAATAAGTGTACAGTTTCTGCACAGTAAACAATTACCTAGGTATACAAATTATTAACTATTCAAAGAATAAGCTTATCCTATTATAAAGATTTACTTCTATATCTAGAACATTTTTGTACTATCCACCATGTCCAAATTCCCCAGATATATAAATTATATCATTTTCTGTTATGCAGTCAATACTATGGGATTTGCAATGAGGCTATCTAGGGCAATTCCCATGAATTATTTGATGCCCTTCTCAGTCTGTGAATGGACTCCAGAAGAGTTGATCAAAAAACGTTTTTCTAAATTCATCCAGTGGTGCTAAAGTTTAATCAACTCTCTCTCTACACTAATAAAGTGACAAAAAATCAGAATGCATGACAGAATAACACATAAATACTTCTTCTGACTAGGCATTTATAAGATTAAACTTGTCATTTTTAGAATAAAGCACTTTCACAGGATGCATTATAGATACAAAATAAAGATTGCTGCCTTAAAAATAAGATTAATCATTTTGTTGTGTGGCTGATGCTGCATTAAGAACATTTGGGGCTCAGCTGAAATATAGATTGTTAAACATCATAATAGATGGAAATTTTGAAGGTGACTTTTAGATATCAGCAGCTTTATTTTGTTGTTGTTGTTGTTCCTTTGTTTCAGTAAGTATTCCAGAATCTGATGAACCAGAAGAAAAAAATGGTAAGAACATAAAGATATACCACATTTAACACTATTAATTCAAAAATGTTATATTCATTTTTCTGGATTAAGGGTAAAGTTCTAAAAAGGAAAATAAATAGAACTTATTCTAAATATAGGTTATACTGCTGCACAATTAAAGTAGTACTAATGTTAATACATCAATATGTAAAATAAATACAGAGTTCAACTCAAACATCATCATCATTCATTGGAATCAGTGGAACTTTAATAATATCTAAAGTCTTACTGATTTCAAAAAGTCAACTTTTGCCTAAGTCTAGCTCTAACCTATACAGCATAGAGCTGTATTTATGGGGGGAAAAAACTTTCATTTCCAAAAAAAATTTCCAAAAAACGTACTTTTCCACAAATTTATATTGCTGTTCATATGGAACTAATATGAGTATTTAATACTTAGTGTTTAATACTTAACAGTATTTAATATTTACTATTTAATAAAGAAGGCTGTAATCCTCAAATCATTTATTCCAAAATCAGCAATATTTACCTCCTAGTTTTGCAGCACCATATCACTATGTATACAAATTATACTTTATTATACAGACTTAACTAAGAACTATTTTTTATTTTGTAGTAAAAAGTGCAGATAAAGATTTTATTGTAGGGGAGCAAGAAGTTGAAACCCTTCATAATCTATTTGAAGGTCCCAGGTAGGTGCAGTACTGTAATGGCAACTGATCAAATTGACTAGATCAGGGTTCCTCAACCTTGGCAGCTTTAAGACAGGTGGACTTCAATTCCCAGAATTCCCCAGCCAGCAAGGCTGGGTGGGGAATTCTGGGAGTTGAAGTCCACCCATCTTAAAGGAACCCTGGACTAGATAACCAAGAACCCAGCTTTTAAACAAGATTCTAAAAAGGATCCAATAGCATATGATATACAATAAAAGAGATCTATGAACACCTCTATGAGCAGCAATATTGCCAAATCTGGGTTGAGATTTAAGACGAAGTAGAAAGTACTTGGCAGTTTCGGTGGCTGTTCTGTTTTTCCTTTTCTTTTCCTTCCAGAACTGGAAAATCCCAAAGTCAATAAGCCTTGAAAGCATACTCAATGGAGGTCTGCTGGGAGTGAGGCAGGAACAGCTTTGGATTAAAGTAAAAAACAACCTTCCTAAGGCTTCAGATGATAGGAAAATAGCTAAGCTAAATATATTCCTTCTTCCCACTGCTCACAGTGGGAGATGAAATCTAAAAATCCCTCATTTCACAGAACTCTGATTTGGGCATAGGATTGCTCTGCCTACTTCTAAAGCACCAAAGGTAGATTTTCAGACAGTTCTCAGACTGCAAAAATCTCATTTGTAAAATCTCAGAAGAAATCTTTGTGCCATCCTTGTGAAGTAAGGAGAACTCCAAAATGTTTGTAAGGCAAATGATTTAAGGATTGCAGCCAAGATATCATTGTACTGTAAAATATGTATGCTCTCATAATGATAGTTTTTGTTGCTGTTGTTCATTTCAAATAAGCTTTTGAATTTAAAAATGCCTTTGGATATTATAATCTATAGTGAGCGTTCCATATTTTATTTCTTCAAAACACTCCATCATCACTTTCTTCTTTTGTTTTAGACGATAATAGGGAAAATATTAATGATCAGGCAAAATTAATTGTGGGAATCGTGGTTGGTCTTCTTCTAGCAGCCATGGTTGCAGGTGTTGCTTACTGGCTATGCATGAAGAAATCAAAGTAAGTCTTCACTAATAACATTCTTAACATTTCATAGTGATAAAAATATGTTATCTCACCAAATCTGCTTGTATACTATTCCATAAAAAATAGGCAGAAATACGTTTTTATGTGTTTATTTGTCTAAAAAAAATTTCTTGCCCTTTATCTAGAGTAATTCCATGGCAGTTTTTAAAAATCTACAAATATATCAAGTACAAAAAAACAATGAGACAGCACCAAAAAATATGCTGGTGTAGGTTTTCGCAGCTGGTATGTATGTGTATATAAAGATAAATCATCCCCAGTGGGAAAAGTGTTTCTCCCTTATATTGAGGGTACAGATCAAATTGGAAAATTATTGGAGAAAAACAGCCTAAAAACCATCTACAAACCAATTAAGAAAGTCCAAGTAATGATTCAACCACCTAAGGATGGCAGAAATCCACTTTCATCATCAGGAATTTACCACCTCCCCTGCACTTTGGGCAGGTATATATTGGGGGGCCCTGAACAGAGTATTTCTATTAAAAGAACACAAGAGGCATTGCTGGCTATGACAGCCTGAAAAATCAGCTATAGTAGAACACACATTGCTACATAATGGATACAAATTCCAGTTTAAAGACACACAAGTACTGGCAACTGCATCAAGCCGTCATTTGCAACTGCATAGAGAAACTCTCAAGATTCACAAACATTTCAGCACTCTAACGAGGGAAGAGAGTCTAAAGGTCAACAAAGCCTGGATTCCAGCTTTACACTATACCAAGATCATGCAACCTCTAATTATCCAATTTCAAGAATCGACAGCAGTTTCAACTGAAAACACACACACACTAATCAGGAATTAATTGTCTTGGAATGTATTCAATTAGATTGAAAATTCACCTGTATGAATCAGGAACCAGCTTTCTCAAATTCCCATGGCACAGTCCAATTAGAGATTAGTTTGAATGGAAAGATCAGGCAGAAGCTAGATTACCTAGTCACAAGAGCCCAGTCAGTGCCTGTTAGTTGCCTGTGAGCTGCTGATTAGTATGCTCCGGGGCAGATCAGTTTACATCTGAAGATGCCGGCCACAGTTGCCAGAAGAATGTCAGGCTACCAGAAATTAGACTGTGGCTATTTAGCCTCGAAGCCCATCACCATTTGACAATACATAAAAAATGTGTATAAATAGTTCAGAAACTGGAACAAGCAGAACCGCTTTTTTCCAAAGCAGCATTACTATCTGCATTTCTTTTAATCCATAAACAAAATGCTACATTACAAAAAGTATCTTCTCTGTAATCTTTATCCTCTTTGGTTACTATAATGAAAGTCCATAAGAAAAAGCATTAGTAGACACAATTTAGTGTATTGGGAATGGGGCTGTTGCAAAGACACTTGTTATCCAGTGCTGATCTAAAAATAGAAGGCTATCATTATGGGAGTAGTCCCTTCTCTAACCATTTGGTCCAAGCTGTTAGGACTAATAGGCTTGAATGTTGTAACTAACCAACAAAATTGTTTAAAAATGAGCAGATACCATGGTATCTTGAAGAGCACTTGTTTGGTAGAAACAATTAATCATCATAGGTATTACTTTTCACTCACGTGTTAATTACAGTATCTCTAGGTAACTGCAGTGGTCATGCCGTAATTGTAATTAATTCATTTGGATCTTTAATAAGACAAAATAGGGCATCATATTGTCAGAGTAATAGTTATCAGTATGTACTGTATTCCCCATGGCCTGGAGTTGACTGTTATGTGTATGGGTTGTTGGGTTGCCTTAATGCATGTTAACTGAGCCTCAGTGTACATGAAGTTCTATGGTATAGCTCACAAAGTCATTCTTTTATGAAAAACTAAAAAAAAAAATTAAGATATGAAAAGACCTTGGGGCTAGTCTATGCATTTTTTTTTCCTTTGTAGGAAAATGCTATTTTATATATAAAATAAGGTTTTATTCAGCTAATGTTTGGCATGACGTATTAGCATTATTTCTCAGCCATTTAATATATCATGACACACTAAAAAATTCAGTAAATTGTGTTCCATCTATTTGCTTATTTGTAAAGTAAGTCATCCTCTGTTAGTTCAGTGTTGATATTTAAAAAGTACTGTAATTTACTGCAAATTAGCAAACAATTAATGTTTAAAATGTCAAATGTTTACTATTCAGGGACTTGAGCGTATGTTTGAAACAAGCCAGGCTCAATTTCTAATTTGTTCATTAGTAAGAAAAGAAGAGGAAATAAAAATCATTTTTTCCTATACTTTATTATGACCTTTGCTTCAGATATCTCCCATCAGTTTTGCCTGGAAAAGTTGGGTGGAGAAGGGTTTTTGTTGTTTTGGTTTTTTTTAAGAACCCCTTAGCCTGCAAGCTGCTTTCCACAGTTACTCACTGTGAGTTGAAGTAAGCAGGGACTCCATTCAAGGTGGGGGTTTTGGTTTAGCAGTAATCTATTTAGCTTTTGGGGAAGCTAACTGCTGAGGAAAAACATTGACACTGCTGAGTCTAAACTCTTCTTTCTCTTTCTGTCAGTCAATTATTCATCTTCAGTTTACTTTGTCTTGCATCTCCTCACAGTTAATAATAAAATACCAAAGTGTCAATTGAATGTTAAACCATAATAAACAAACTCTGATGGAGGTTGCTAAGTTCCTAAGAACACTGTTATATAAATGTAAAACTTCTCTTGTCTTTGTTTAATCCTTTTACTTCCCATCCAGCAGCCTGAATTCTTTCTTCATTGGCTGGGTATCAGTGATACTAACCCTTTTCCAGCCTTGACATTTTACTTACTTATGTCATGTCAGAAGTGGGAAGATCACATGCTTGTTAGCCTTTGGCTTTATTTCCATCCACTTATACAATTCTTAGAACAAGAATGGGGAACCTACAGCCCTAACGAGGTTGCTGGTCTAAATCCAATAATGCAAGACTCCAGGTCATTTGGAAGCCTTCATGCATACACGAAAGTCATCTGCTGTGTAGGAAGTCCTCTCCTATGTAAAATCATGCTGTACCCGTGGAATACTGGCTGTCCATTGAAATCACAGCACAGCTTTATAGGGAAGAACAGCTGTTGGTTTCTGTGGTCAGTTCCACTTGTGAGCCTTCTGCTTGAACAAGGCTTGAGTTAGTTTAATTACAGTGAAGGAAGTTGCTTTCCAGAACTAAACTAAACAAGTAACCTTGCATTGTGACCATCTCTATTTTTTTTTTATCCTGATTTTTTCTGCCTATTTTATCAGTAGCAGTAGGATAGACCAGTCAAAAGAAGTTACATAACAGCTAAGTTCTAGAGATGTTGCTATTCTTTAAAGTACATATTTAGGCAAAAGTAATTATATGTCTTTGTCTTGATTTTGAAATACGTTTGAAATACTACCCTACCATTTAATTAACTATACTACAATTTAAAACACATATGATTATGTTGCAAGGGCATACTACACACACGCACGCACACACACGTGTCATGTTATATCACATTCTCATTTCTATGACTTTCATTGGCTGATATCTAAGAAGAATGAGGAAACTGATATTAAGACACCTCTAACATATTTTAATGACATAATTGTGTAGAAGTTATTACTGCTCATTTATCTCACCATAAATTAGAGCTTAGGCTTTAAATGCTTTCTGTCTTGCTTCAAAATTTAGTCCAGCACTCTTACTACATACAGCAGTCTAGGATTAATTTTATATCTTTATGTCATGGTAACCTGCCCTTACACTGCTCTTACTTAGGTATTATTTGTATTGTTATCCACACAGTCTATTCACTTTTTATTTTTTAAATTTTATTTCTTTAAAATGTTTGAAAATGATCAGTCAGCAAATTGTCCCTCTAGATTTGCAGTCCTATTGCTGAACGTGATCTCTTTGCTTTAAAATATTAACAGTGATGTTTTATTGCCTGCAATAATAAATATAAATGTGTTGTCAGTAGTTCAAATTCATTTCTGAAGAGGGCCAATTCATTTATTGTCAGTTTATTTAAAACTGACAATGAAAGTAACAGAGATTATGTTTGGAACTGAGTGTTGCTAAATTATAGATAATTACCAGGTCTATCATTTTAGAATAAACCTAATCACTGAAAGATTATTGCAGGTAATCTATTTTCATCATGAATGTATGCCATAGTATAAATAATTGTTGCTGCTTTTATGAAAACAGTGACAACATATTTAACAAAATAAGATTCAATAGAAACAGCTGTCCAGGAAGATGGAAGTGCTTTCTATTTTTAAATGTTTCTCTAATGCACAACCCACTCCTTAATGTTGGTTTCCCTATCAATCACCTCTCTCAAGCACTTCTGAACAGTTATTCACATCATGTCTGTGATGCAGGAGGCAAGAAAGATACTTTTCTATGTTGTTTTTGGTCTCTATTGTTTTAATAACCCCCACACGCACACACACACCTTTGGCAAGACATTAATATATGACATTGAAAAGGGTGATTTTAGATTTATAGCTATTCATCAAAATGTGCTGTACTTTCCATTAAGAACAAAATTATTCCAAAATAATTGGGCCTTAATGAGAAGCTCAGATATACCTCAGTGTTGTTATAGTATCCAAGCCATACTAAGTTGTACCTATAGCTATAGCATAATTTATTTGTTATATGTCTACATATTATTTATAGCTATAACATGGTTTCTCTGTGATATGCCTTTATATTATTTATGACTGCAATGAGTTGGATAAGCTTATTTTAAAAGTTTGGCCATTTATTTCATACTGGAAATGTTAGCTAGAATCTAAATTGTGCTTTACCTGGAAAGAAAGTCCAGTAAAAACATACATCCAAGTAGAAGTATTCATGGTGGACAGCAAAATTACATTTGAAGTGTTTGGAATTAGAAAAGTGAAGCTGCTTGTTGCAATTAAAGAGTTCACAATCATTTAGGGCCAGTGGGGACATTTGGAATGTTGACACATCTTTTGGGTGAGTTCATAGAATGTCTGCCGTGAAGTGTTAGTAAAGATTACAACATTAAAATGAAGGCAATACAGCTTGAGTGAGCTTCCTCCCATGAGCCATTACTAATAAATTTGACTCCTCTGAAATTGGCAAGTTGAGCTTCATATGGCTTTTGATTGAAGCCTACAGCATTTCTCTATGCTTTTTCTATAGCCAAACCAATGAGAAATGCCAATAATTTTTTTTTTTTGAAAGATACTCTTCTAACAATATACAAAATGATAGATAGAGGTATATTGAGCTTCTAACTTTCCTGGTACATGCAATTAATATACAGTCAGGTATAAAGCACCTATGTTAGAAACTATCTTAGAAAGTAGAAATTGCTGCAAAGATCAAAGAGATTGCAAATGAGGAAGGGAGGGAAGGAAGGAAGGAATTCTCCAGTGTTCTGTCTAAAAGCTTGTGGCATATTTCATTAATTCCCTTGGATTTGCTTATCTGATATTATGGCCCACTTTTCCATCTAGCAAATAAAGACTGGGATCTTTCACTAGGAAATATACCAGCAGATTTTCTGTAGACAAGAAAAATACAATCTTTCTCCCTTTGTAATTCAGTTCCCATTTGTTGCCTTTCTTGTTCATTTCCCTAAATCCTGTTCTTTCTGTATTTACTCTTTAAGAAAGCTTGGTATCATCATCTTGTAGATAGATGAATGGAAGGTTTGTAAGTTAGAATAACTTCTTTAGTATGTGCAGTACTTCTGATAGTAAACTTAAATTTCCTAGCACTAGCCACTGCTTTCCATTTCAGTTTCCCTTCTTTTTGTATTATGAAGTATTACATATTGATGGGGTTATGCAAAACCTGTAGAGTTAGAGTTGAATTGTAAAAACATTCTTCTCTGTCTATATGTGTATTAGATACAGATTAGAAAAGTATCTCCTGTGCATTTTTCTGTATATTTCTTTTCCTCCATTTCATATGTTCGATTCTAGTTTTCTGTTTTTGTTTTTGTTTTAAATTATAGGGATACATTTGTCCATCTTATGTCTGTTGGCATAAGATTTATACCAAAATAATATAATGAAAATGGGTTGCATGCTTATTACTGGGGACAGCCTTTAGTATTATTTTTTTTTAGAAACAAACACTATATAACAACATCAGTATGAGCTGGAATGAATTAGCAGGAGAAGAAAGAAGCAGCACCAAGAAATCTAAAAGCCAAGAAAGAAAAAAGTCTTACAGGGATATCAACATACTGTGTATAGATAATAATCGTAAACACTGTAAAAATATACTAGTCCTCGACTTATGACCCCAATAGGGACCGGAAAATTCATTGTTAAGCAGTACAGTCTTTAAGTGACCACATCCGATTTTATGACTTTTTGTGGTGGTCATTAAGTGAATCACATGGTTGTTAAGTGAATCTTGTGGTTCCCCATTGATTTTGCTTGTCGGAAGCTGGCTGGGAAGGTCGCAAATGGTGATCATCTGATCCCAGGATGCTGCAACCATCATAAATACATGCCGGTTGCCAAGCACCTGAATTTTGATCACATGACCATGGGGATGCTGCAATGGTCATAAGTGGGAGGATGGGTCATAAGTAACTTTTTTCAGCACTGTCCTAACTTTGAGCAGTCGCTAAACAAATGGTTGTAAGTTGAGGACTATCTGCACTGTATTTCCCTTTGATAAAGGTGATCTGCCTTCATGGACTGAGCATATTCTAACTATTAATAAATGTTTATATGCCATTTACATTACATCATTCTAGGGCTTTGCCTTTTCTTTTGACTGAACATTCTTCACGTCACTGACAATGATAAATGATAAACAGTATAAAAATGGAATATTGTTGGAAACTGTGTTGAGAATTTAAATTAGAATAGGCAGAAATACTTTTTAGTAGAAATAAGTGAAAAGAAGAAGAGTGAAAGGAGTCATGGTTCAGAGTAAGAATTAGCAGAGGGACATTTAGGTTTTGATTTTATTAAATTTATATGCTGTGACTTTCTAAATGGACTCTAGCAGAGATAAGGAAAGTACTGTCAGAATAAATATACGTTTTGAGGGAAGTGAGATTAAATAAGGGATAGGCAATCTAGAACTCTTTGTGTTCTATACTGCAACTCCCATAATCCCTTAGCCATGCCTCTGCTGTTTTTGTTGTTGTTGTTTTGTTTTGGGGTTTTTTGGCCTTCAAGTCAGTGTTGATTCCTGGTGACTGCTTGGAATAGTTTCTGCATTTTCTTGGCAGGGTTTTTCAGACGCCGTTTGCCATTGTCTGCTTCCTGGGGCTCAGAGAGAGTGGCTGGCCCAAAGTCACCAAGTGTGCCTAAGGTGGGACTAGAGCTCACAATCTCCTGGTTTCTATCCTAATGCCTTAACCACTATACAAAACTCATGGGAATTGAAATAAAACATTTGGAGGTTATCATATAGTTTACCTCCAGATTAGATTGTTAGAAAAATCCATTAGTTATTACTTTTTTTATCATATTACTTATTTTGGATGCTCTCTTGATCTTTTAGCTTTTGTATATTTTTGTAAAGATTTTTATTGTTTTTTATTACTTTTTTATTAGAGTCACTTATACAGTGAGATGTATAAGGCATATAAATTTGATTAATAAAATAAACTAAATAAACAAACAAATATATTTTTTAATTACCTGGTTCTGGTTTGAACAGATTCTGAGGTAAGCAAAGAGTGTGACATATAAAGTTTGAAGAGACATATTATAAAGAGATTATAAAGAGCCACTTCAGTCTAGTGGCTAAGGCACCAGCCTAGAAAGCAGGAGACTCTGAGTTCTAGTCCTGCCTTAGGCATTGAAAGCTGTCTGGGTGACTTTGGGCCAGTCATTCTCTCTCAGCCCAACTCACCTCACAGGGTTGTTTTGTGGGGAAAATAGGAGGAGGAAGGAGTATTAGGTATATTCATCACTTTGAGTTATTTATTAAAAAAAATAAGGCGGGATAAAAAAAAATCTAAAAAAAAATTTATATATAAAAGGGAAAGTTGTACTGATCTCTGGAAATCAGTAGGCAATTGCAGCAAGTTTATACTGGGAAATATTAGGAATAATGTTACTTGGAACCCTCCAGAGGCCAGGACTGTATAGAATGATCCCTGATACATTGTGAATAAATGGCACCTCAAGAAAAATATTATATTGTATTTTCCATAAGTTTACTTTGCACATCATTTAAATAAGACTAATTTCCTAGGATTTTTATTATACTTATTTGTTTGTTTGTTTATTTCTGTTTGTGTCAAACCCAGCTATCAAACTCAAATACACACACACACAGAGCCAAGTTTCAAAAGGCCAATCTTAAATTGGTTTTAATAAATAATAT
Organism: Liasis olivaceus; assembly: GCA_030867105.1. Taxonomy (NCBI): domain Eukaryota; kingdom Metazoa; phylum Chordata; class Lepidosauria; order Squamata; family Pythonidae; genus Liasis; species Liasis olivaceus. The sequence continues at coordinate 79,650,245 of CM061352.1, read as the reverse complement.
ATCTTAATAGTAAGCAGACAGCAGTAGATGACCATGATACAATAGCAATCAGTAGTCCTATATTCAATAGTTTCTCTAGTTTTCTCTAAAATAGTTCCTGTGCCTGAAACTTCTACAATTAATCAGATCAAATAATGTATCCATATTTTGCTACTGCCTCTTGTGATTTAGACTATATGGAAAACATAATAGAAAACAAGGAAAGAAAAAATTAGCACTAATATTACACTGTCGTACGATTTTACAGTTCCCATAACTGACAGAAACTGAATCATCAGATCATGATAATGAGCATAGTTACCATATATTTGCTCCTCCCCCCCCCCTTTTTTTACATTGGTAAAGCAGTGCCTAACACAAAAGTGAAGATGCAAAGCCATCCTTGTGTGGCAATAAAATATTCACTAAGGAAGAAAACCCACTACCCTCACTTAGTCCTCACAGAGTTCATTACTTTTTACAAAAGTTCCTTTCTAAAACATTTGCAGAAATTTTCTAAGCCAAGAAACCAACAATTTTTGAAAATGCAACAGAATGTCTTTGTGGGATTTCTACATCGTTCCTTTTCTGCACAATGCATTTGAAAATTTAGTCACATTAGAATTTCCTTGATGTCTTTTGCTCAAAACCCATATTGAGCATAGACATCAGCTCATCACAAATCTCTTTTTGCAGTGGGAGAGGTGGGTATCTATAGGATCCTCGCAACACAATGGATTTCATTTATAGCACTTATGTGGGTTTGGCCATTTACATTCTAAAGCCAAACTCTAAAATGTTATCACACTAATACAGATTACAGCCTCTCACCTTAATAGATTGTAAAAGTTCCTCTCTCTAATTAAAAGCTTTAAAGTGGTATTAAACTACTCAGACCCTTTAGTCAATTAAAACATGAATCTATGAGTAAAAGTGAATATCTTGATTTAAATGAGTCATGCCTCCTTTTTTCTTTACTTCTCTTGAACATCTAGGGCATTTCTGTATATAAGCATTTATAGGCGTTGGGTTTAAGAGACACCTGGAAGCCAGCAGGAATTGAGCTAGTCCTTCTCATGGCTACCTGCAAAAAAACAATGTCCTAATAGTAGCTCCGGTCATTAGCACGGGGATGGGATTCATTTACTTTGGAAGTATCAGCTTGCTCCTTCATGAAAGCAAATGCTACAAAAGCAAATGAGTTGTTAGGGATGTGGAGATAGGGGGAGAGCAAGCGAGGCAGAAAGATCCAAAGGCTGCTAAAAGCTAAGAACTACTTACCAGTGGCTGAGAATGTTTTTTTGTGTGCGTGTAAGTGTAGCATAAGTAGATTGTACCTAGTAAATAAATTTGCATTTTCAGTCTAAATGTTGGTTTGGAAAAGAAATTAGGAATCTAGAAGGAGGCAAAACTTCTATATTTGAAGAAAAACCAGTATCAGAGTTATGGGATACTATGGGTGAAATAAGCCATAGTTTTGCTTATTTTTTATTTTTATAGAACTTTTATGGAACTATATTTTTATTTTTCCAGAACTTGCTCGTAATTAATTGAAATCACCCCAAATCAGTTTCTCACACAGGAAAACCCAGCTAGAAAGATATCTTTTTAACGTTCTAATTTTCAACAGTTCAGTTTAGACTTCAGAAAGGCAATTATTATCTCAATGCATATAAATGGAGTACTTTAATGATAAAAATGTGTTAATAGCATTTCAGTGTTAAAATGCATATTATTTCAAGGAACCTTAAATTAAATCTTGCTAATAACTTTTCTTAAAAATGCAAACTCTTACAGCCAAACAAGTTAATGTATATATTTATAAATGAGAGCAAAATAGAAATTCAAAGTTGTCACTGTGGATACATTATTGCAGGATTAACTACATTATAGTCTTTCAATTGCCAGTAAAATCAGATTCCCATGTTGGTAGTGGAACAATCTTCTGTTGCAGTGGTCATAATGTTGAGCATCAATCCAATATTTGGATATAATAACAAAAGCAAGATGAGACATCAGTATTCTTGTTTCTGTTTCAGATCAGCTTCAAAACATGTAGATAAAGATCTTGGAAATATAGAGGAAAATAAAAAGTTAGAAGAAAACAATCACAAATTGGAAGCTTGAAACACCAAACTAGTTGGTTACCATTCCAGGTATGTTTTAACAACTTTATAATGTATTATCTCCTCTGAATATAATTTAATCTCTGCACTAGTTAAATTAAGGGATAAGGAATTTCTGATATGTATTCACTGTCAGAAGAAAACCAAGTTTACCTGTTTAAAATTTGAAGTACCTTTCACAGCAATAGCTTGTTGTCATTTTCAATTATTAGTAAAAAAATGTTTGGTCATGAGAAATGGGAAAAAGAGTTTCTTTTTCTGTAATATCAGATAAGGTGTTAAGTTACTGTAAATGCTTATACTTGTGTGGAGGGAGGGGGAGTCATTTTTTATATGTCTTTTTCCTTTTTCCTTTTTTCTTTCTTTTTCTTTTTCTCTTTCTTTTTTTTTGTTTGGTATATTTTTTATAATTATGTATTAGCTTTCAATTATGTAGAACTCTAATAAAAATATTACGGAAAATTATTAGGAAAAAAATGCAATAAAATGTGATGTAAGTTACACATTATAGCCAACTGAACCAGTGCTGCTTGTGTCTTAGACATCCTGTAGAGGAAATAGGGAATGGCCTTGAAGAACAGGAGGAAGAGCCATTTCCAAGGCAACGGTCAGTTAAGTGGGGCTTGAGCCCAGGCGAAGAAACTAATTTGAGAAAATGTCTCAGACAAGCCCCTCTCCAGTTCACACAAAGATAAAGTGGGAGAGGGAAAGGACACTCAGGCTTACAAGATTTTGTTACTATAACTGTTACAATAAAAGTACTCCTGATCAGTGCCTGCTGAATGAACCAGGAACTCTTTGCAAGCAGTTGATTCAACTCATTCCAAAAGCCGGAAATGTGCCTTCAGGAGGAAATAGTAAGCATATATGTAGGCAGTGAGTAGGACTAGATCAACAATGTGGTTCATTCTGATTTGTCAGTCTTGTGTCATTTCAAACAAAATATTATTTTTTGAAGTCATACATTTGATCAAAGAACCTTCAAGGTTCACTGTGAAAGTTTTATTGAATTTTATGGATAAAATCTCTTACATAACAGTCTGGATGCGACCACTGATGCACAGTCAGTCACGTTGTCTACCATTTTACATTGTGACTGTCGCATAACATGATTTCTAATTTTTAGGCAGGAGTTATTAGCTATTAAAATATTAGTTATTTTCCAGGACTCCTTGTTCTTCTTTATGCTGAAGATAGTTCTTAATGACATTGCCTGTATGTCTGGGGTCATTGTGCTGCTGCAGAATAAATTTGGGGCCAATCACATGCCTCCCTGATGGTATGGCATGATGGATAAGTATCTGCCTGCATTTCTCAGCATTGAGGACACCATTGGTCCTGACCAAAACTCCAACTCCATTTGCAGAAATGCAGCCCCAAACTTGCAAGGAACCTCCACCATGCTTCACTGTTGCCTGCAGACACTCATTCTTGTACCGCTCTCCACCCCTTCGGCGAACAAACTGCCTCCTGTTACAGCCAAATATTTCAAATTTTGACTCATCAGTCCAGAGCACCTGCTGCCATTTTTCTGCACCCCAGTTCCTATGTTTTTGTGCATAGTTGAGTCGCTTAGCCTTGTTTCCACATCGGAAGTATGGCTTTTTGGCTGCAATTCTTCCATGAAGACCATTTCTGGCCAGACTTCTCCAGACAGTAGATGGGTGTACCTGGGTCCCACTGGTTTCCACCAGTTCTGTGCTGATGGCACTGATGGACATCTTCCAACGTTGAAGGGAAGTAAGCATGATGTGTCTTCCATCTGCTCCATTAAGCTTCCTTGGCCCACCACTGTGTCTATGGTCCTCAACATTGCCCTTTTCTTTGTGCTTCTTCAAAAGAGCTTGAACAGCACATCTTGAACCCCCAGTCTCCTTTGAAATTTTTGCCTGGGAGAGGCCTTACTGATGTAGTATAACTATCTTGTGTCTTTTTGCTGTGCTCAGTCTTGCCATGGGGTATGACCTGTGACATGAAACTGTCTTCCACAACCTCACCTTAGTAGCAGAGTTTGGCTGTTAATATATATATTAATATCATCTCAATATGGATTCTATAGACAATATAACAATATTTAGAGAAATTTAATGAAATTACATAATCCTCATTTGATAGTACATACAAAATGAGTCCAAATGTCCTGGAAACTTACCTGTTAATCAGGATTTATATCATGCTTTCTTTTGGAATACCTGAAGAACCAGGTTGGGAACAGACCCTCCTGGAGAAGATCTATCTGTGTGATTGTGAAAAGTTGACACCAGCTTGATGGTATATAATCAGTCGTACTCAGATGTCCTTATAAAAAATCCAGTGTAAGAAGAAATGAGCTACAGTTTCCACAGGGCTGATCCTACGCAGATAAAGCAGATTATCATATGGGGTTTTCCTACATCCCCATTCAAGTACAGCTGTTGATAACTCATTAAAGTGTGCTAATGACATAACTTTTCTGTTGTTTTGGAATTTCAGTTTGACTTACCCAGCCCCACTTGAACTAACAGGCTGACTATCAAGATAAATCTCTCTTGGCAGACATCTTTGTACTTCTTGCCTCTCTATATCTAAGGCTCTCTAGCTTAGAGAGCTCTTGGGTAACTGGAGTGGAATGATATTCAATATCCTGATAATACTAAACATGTTTCTCTGTAACAGATTCAGATAATGGCTTGTCTTCTTTCAAAGGCCAAATGCAGATGGTAATGGATTGGATTAAAGATCTGACTTTAGCAAGACAGAAGTGCTCATTGTAGGAGGAGGGATGCAGTAAACCAGAAGGAGTATTTTATGGTTTGGGGCTGCTTCTAAGAGCTTAGGTAACCCTCTGCTTTCAACGGTGGAGGGAACAGCCGGAAGCTTTTTTTTTTTTTTTTTTTAAATCAACTTTAGCTGATATACCAGTTTTGTTCTTTGTTGGAAGAAAATTGTGCTGCCAACTTTTGTGTGGATAATACCTTTCATTTGGTACAAAATTCAGCAGAAAGGTTAATCTCTGAAGAACTCAAAGACAACATATACAGGTGAAACTCAAAAAATTAGAATATCATGCAAATGTTCATTTATGTCAGTATGGCAACTCAAAAGGTGAAACCAATATATGAGATAGACACATTACATGCAAAGCGAGATATGTCAAGCCTTACTTTGCTATAATTGTTATGATTATGGCGTACAGCTTATGAAAACCCCAAATTCACAATCTCAGAAAATTAGAATATTACATGACATCAATAACACAAGGATTGGAAATAGAACAATATCGGACCTGTGCAAAGTATAAGCATGCATATGTACTCAGTACTTGGTTTGGGCCCCTTTTGCAGCAATGACTGCCGCAATGCGGCGTGGCATGGATGCTATCAGCCTGTGGCACTGCTGAGGTGTTATGGAAGACCAGGATGCTTCAATAGCGGCCTTCAGCTCCGCTGCATTGTTCGGTCTCACGTCCCTCATCTTTCTCTTGGCAATGCCCCATAGATTCTCTATGGGGTTCAGGTCAGGCGAGTTTGCTGGCCAATCAAGCACAGTAATCCCATGGTCACTGAACCAGGTTTTGGTACTTTTGGCAGTGTGGGCAGGTGCCAAGTCCTGCTGGAAAATGAAGTCAGCATCCCCATAAAGCTCGTCTGCGGAAGAAAGCATGAAGTGCTCCAAAATCTCCTGGTAGACGGCTGCGTTGACCCTGGACTTAATGAAGCACAGTGGACCAACACCAGCAGATGACATGGCTCCCCAAATCAACACAGACTGTGGAAACTTCACACTGGACTTCAAGCATCGTGCATCGTGTGCCTCTCCATTCTTCCTCCAGACTCTGGGTCCTTGGTTCCCAAATGAGATGCAAAAGTTGCTCTCATCAGAAAAGAGGACTTTGGACCACTGGGCAACAGACCAGTTCTTTTTTTCTGTAGCCCAGGTAAGACGCTTCTGACGTTGTTTGTTGTTCAGGAGCGGCTTGACAAGAGGAATACGACATTTGAAGCCCATGTCCAGGATCCATCTGTGTGTGGTGGCTCTTGATGCACTAACTCCAGCCTCAGTCCACTCCTTGTGAAAGTCCCCAACACTTTTGAATGGCCTTTTCCTGACAATCCTCTCCAGGCTGCGGTCATCCCTGCTGCTTGTGCACCTTTTTCTACCACACTTTTCCCTTCCACATAACCTTCTATTGATGTGCTTTGATACAGCACTTTGGGAACATCCAACTTCTTTTGCAATTACCTTTTGAGGCTTTCCCTCCTTATGGAGGGTGTCAATGATGGTTTTCTGCACAACTGTCAGGTCAGCAGTCTTTCCCATGCTTGTGATTCCTCCTGAACCAGCCTGAGAGACCATTGAAAGGCTCAGGAACCCTTTGCAGGTGTTATGGATTCGTTAGCTGATTAGAGTGGGACACTTTGAGCCTAGAATATTGAACCTTTTCACACTATTCTAATTTTCTGAGATTGTGAATTTGGGGTTTTCATAAGCTGTACGCCATAATCATCACAATTATAGCAAAGTAAGGCTTGACATATCTCGCTTTGCATGTAATGCGTCTATCTCATATATTGGTTTCACCTTTTGAGTTGCCATACTGACATAAATGAACATTTGCACGATATTCTAATTTTTCGAGTTTCACCTGTAATATCTGGTGTTAAAAATTCTGCAGTGCTACATAATACTTTTAAAATTCTAGAAGGCTTTGGTCTGGGTTACCAAAAAGAAATGTCTTCTTGATACGATTTCCCTTCTAGATACTGTGGGTTTATTTGGGATCAAATTTCCAGTGGAGCTACTCCAGATATTTGGAATGCACATCCTACATGATTAGTTGAAGGAATAGACTTCTTTAGTGACTTTGAAAGGGGGCTTTAAAACATTTTAGATAAGCTTTTCATTGTTAATTATTTTAATGGCCAATATTTTGCATTCAGTGTTTTTATTACAAATCACTAAAATATTTCACTAATATAGAAAGAGTCATCGGTACTCTACATATACCTCTTAGTTGATGGGATGAAGGCATAGTATGTTGGCATTCAAGTCTCTAAATTAGAAGTCTTAGCTTGCAGTGGAGGTTCATGAACATGGGGTAAAAATGGGTTTGGGTGGTATATGTGACATACTGACCAAAATGTGCCAAAGCTGACTGATGCCCTTATTATCAGTAGGGGATGCTGCTATATGTGGCACAGGTTTGATTAAGGATTAGAACAAATCTATACCTTCTGTATCTTACCAAAAAGCATTATGTGAAAGCCTTAATTGACCAAAGATATATGAGCTGCATTTAATATATACATCTTAAAATGTAAACTGTTTGCCTCCTCATAGCAACAGCAGCTGCACAAAGCATGGCTGTCTTCTTGGATATTTCAGATGGTCTTAGTCCAGATGAGGCAGTTTGGGATAAAACCATTTTACTGGCAGTAGTTTGAGGATGGAGACCCTCATTTTAAGGAAATCCTAAATACGCAAAATAGTCATTTCCCTGTTTAGGGTACATTAGATATAGAATCAACTCCCTGCTCAGTACACTACTAGTGCATTCCCATCAAATAGCCATCCAGCTTCTGTTTAAAAGGGAGTCCTTTACTCCACAAGACAGTCTGTTCTACTCTTGAACAATTCTTACCAATGGGAAATTCTTCCTGATGTCCCATCACAAGCTACAGGTAGTCCTTGCTTAACAACCACAATAGGGACCGGAAAATTTTTCATTAAGTGGGGCAGTCGTTAAGTAAGGCATCATATGACCACACCCAATTTTACAACATTGTGGCAGTCGTTAAGCGAATCACCATGGTGGTTAAGTGAATCATGCAGTTCCCATTGATTTTACTTGCCAGAAGCTGGCTGGGAACGTCACAAATGGTGATCACATGACCCTGGGACACTGCAACTGTTGTAAGTGTGAGCTAGTTGCCTAGTGCCTGAATCACGATCATGTGACTACAGGGGTGCTGTGACAGTTATAAGTGCAAGGACCAGTCATAAGTAGCTTTTTAGCGCTGTCGTAACTTTGAATGGTTGCTAAACAAATGGTCATAAGTCAAAGACTACCTTACTTCCTTATCATATAAACCTCTGGTTTCTTGTCCTGTCTACTGGAACAGTTCTTAACAATTCTGCTTCATCTTCTACATGGCAGCCCTTCAGATACTTGAAAACAGCTATTATTTCTCCTTACAATCTTCTCTTTTCCTGACTAAACATCATAGCAATTTTCATTAGCTATCTTCTATATAAGCACAAAGAATTTACAAATTGTGAAGAGTTCAGTATGGACGTTTTCAACTAGTTTCTCAAAAACTCTTAAAAACAATGTAATTGGAGAACAGTACTGAATTCTGAGTAGTCAACTATTTCTGGATATTATTGTTATCCTAACGAGATACTATATGCAATATATTGTTTTTGCTTTTTTCCATGCTGTGCTGTCATTATTCATTTAGTCATGTTTACTACCCTACTGCCCCCTACAGCTTTCAGTTTAAACAATATATCATCAAGAACTTTCTAGTACTACAAAGTGAGCAGTTACGGCACAGTTTTCTTTACCTAATTACTGGTTACATGCAGAAAATATCCTAAAATTTCAACCATATCCCTTTATGCCCTTTATGCCATCTTTATAGTGGATCATCTTCACTTATTGTCCTTTGTTCTGTTTTTAGAAAATAAACATAGAACAACTGAAGCATGAACATGGATTATATTTAAGATATATATGAAGATGTGACGGCTTTTCATGGTTCAAGTATTACACAGACCATTATTTCAAGTTTTCAAAAGAATATATCCAATTTTCTCAAGCTTACAGAATATCAGCAAAACTAATTTTGGCAACAGCCGTAATAAAAGGTCAAAAAATTGTGTTCAGTTTGAATATATATATTATTTTTTTGTAAATGTCTGCACTGAAGATTTCTTTTGGTTTGCCTTTATGTAAATTTTTTACGTAGCTATTTTTATACACTGTAAGGCTTTGTTCTGGGAGTTGCTGGTAATCTGATGTATAGTGTAATGTTTTTATTTTCATTGGTTTTTGCACCCTTTAAAGAGGTACATTTCTAATTCTGATTGCTATCAGTAAATCTCCTACTTTGCACAGTGAGTATTTAATTTATAAAATTGCCTTATAGAAAAATGAAACATTTCTTTCTCTGTTTTTCAAACATCACTGTAGGAAAAAAATATTTTAAAAAAATACATCTGTAAGGGAAAAAAAGAAAAAAAATCAAACTAATCACTTTATAACATAATGAAAATCTGCTAAACTATTAAAAACATGTACATAATTGTCAAAGGGTAATCAGGTATTATTCAAGATTCATGTTATTGTGTATAGCGATGTCTATTATGAAGTCTTTTTTAGACAGGGAAATCTTTTTATTGATAGCATTCTGGAAAACAATTGTTTTCATAATTACATGATACATAGTATGAATGACTGGAATTAAGAATTAGTTCAGAAATTTTTGTTATCCACTGCCTTAAAATTACCTTTGTTTTTAAAATTCAAAAAGAAAGAAAACTAGACAGAATTGGAGGTTTGTTTCTTTTTTAAAGTGGTCATACCTAAGCTGCATTTTTCCACAAAATAGAATATATATATTTTTGTGTGTGTGTGTGTTTTTGTTAACAACACTACAGATATTGCACCTTGAGATAATGTTAGTGTTTTTAACTGGTACATAATTTATCAAAAAGTACAGGAAATTGTAACAATAAAATGAAATCTATGTATCTTTAGTTACACTCAAGACTGTATCTTTATAGACCTGTTTTATGCTTGAGAATTTTTTTAGAAAGTTAGCATAAAAAAGAAACATTTGGATAGATCAGGACAAATAGTGTTTAGCAATGTTTCCTCTTTTAGTGGAAGACTAGTGTTGGGAGGACACAATAACAATTTTTGATATTGGCAGAAAGATAGTATTAGAATAAGCATCAGGTTTGGTTTATAGGTTTATCAGCGTGGGAAACAGGATGAGGCTGTAGCTTGTTGGGAAGTTACTTAGAAGAGAAATGGAGGTGGAAATTAGGAAATGTATTTTGCCACATAGGAGGAAAAAAAACTGTTGTGAATTTGTAAAATGTCAAATGTCTGGGCAGTAATGATTAATGTCTTAAATAAAAGCTTCCTATAATGTATTGGCATGGATTAAATACATGAAATGTTCTAGAAATTCAATACTGTATAAAAATATTACAGAAGAATCCTGTTAAAAGTCCTCTCTGCACTGGTTAAGGCTTTATTTGGCAATGGAACAACAACAAATCTTGATAAATGTTAAACCAAAGTTAAAAGGGGGATAAAACCAAAGTCTTATGTTCTATATGGCTAAGCCATTTATGAAATCTTTGTAAATACTGTGATTTTTTTTCTTTTTTTTCCTTTTCCTTTTTTAGAATTTGTTTACAATAATTCTAAAATTTTTAAACACCTGTTTTCCAAAATAAAATGTGAACACACACAAAAAAAAAAAATTATATATAATTTGTTTTGATGTGAAGCCATCACTACTTAGAAGAGAAAATTCAACTGATATGAGTATAGGAAAGAAAAAAAAAAGATTTAAAGTGCTACATCATGGTCTTGGATAATATGAAATACAAAAATAAATACAAAAGTATTCCCATTTAGGAAAAGAGATTTCTTTGGTCTATTAATGACAAGATAAAATTAATCACACAACTGACCGTGCTTGAAATGAAGCTGAAAGAGAAAAAAATGGAAGCGCTTAAATTCTGCTTAAATTGCTTAAATTCAGTGTCACCATGAGAAAGGATTAAAACTCTTACATTTGGAAAATCTACTTACCAATGTTATTTTGGGGGGTGTCCGCTTAACTGTTCAGAATTCATACTAAACATGTTACAGAAATTTACAGTACAAATTAATTGTTGCCGTTAATGCCTGAAAGACAATAAAAGTGAAGTATGTTTTCACATTCCCGTGTGACATTTCAGTTCAAAGATACTATTTGTATATAAAATAAATTTTCAGATATTATGGTGGCATGAATCTTCAGGGTTTTTCAGGAATTTTGACTTATGCCAAGTGAAGCATCTTCATGCATTTTATTTATCCTTAATTTAACTGTTCCTTACATGGTGTATAAAAGTATAAAATATTTAAAGGCAGAATTTAAATTAATAGTTTAATATGTGGTGCTCATTTTATTTATTTCATTTTTATTCTGCTCTTTTATTATTCAGCCTGCAACCATTTACAGTTAGAACTTGAGTACCAAGGTTGAGATTTTTTTTATCCAGCATTTTCATTCAATATTGTATTCTCTGATATATTAAGATAAATTATCTTTCATGACTATGAACATGCTTCAACCATTTTTTCATGCTTATTATGTCAGTTTCACGAGGAAAACAGATTACATTTTATCTAAAAATGCATGTTAATGTAATTGATCTTTCAGTGACGGATAAAGTGATTCATTTTAGACCATCCTTTAAATTCAAAATCCAGTAAGATTAGTTGCACATGAGTTGCATCTTTGGCCAATAGTCATTAAAAAATGGAAATAATTGGATAGGATTCCAAATTTAAGCCTGAAGATTTGGTTTACTGTGAAGTGTAGGCACTCTACTATTCTAATTCTCCTCTAGTCTTGTCATTCTCCTTTCTTTTTCCCATTGAGATAGCAAGAAATATACAGGTAACATTAAAAAAAGTTTTGTATAAGTAATTTCATTTTTTTCAGAATTATGAATAAGTATAAGGTTTGGCAAAACATAATTCTGGAAAAGGTTGAATATTTTCCATCCAGAAAGGTTTAAATATATTTAAGTATTCCTCTCTCTCTCCCCCTCCCCCCTTCTCTCTCTCTATATATATCATAGCATTCAATTTTTAAATTTTAACAACAGTCATCATATTTTCTCATAGCTTTGAAAAATTTCCTGTGGCATTGTCTACAAAACAGGCAAGAATGGAGGAACTTTACTATTGCAAGCAGTGGAAAATAAATAATTTTTACTAACCAAGCTGCTGATTAAATTTCAGTGACTCTGATGTGATTTTAGACTCTGATTATTTAGTTCTTGATACCACTTTTCTCTATCTTGGGGACTTTAAGATATTGGCTCTCCCGGTTGGAAAGTGCAAATAAGGGAAGGGATATCGAAGTGATGTCTTCTCTCCATTTTTCTAGAGAAAAATTGAATAAATCCCCTGCCACTGGAGTGCTGACCCAATAGTCATAAGCCTTGTCCTTAAATCTGATTTCACCAGTATTTTGTGGGAGATAAGGTTTTACTTGATTGGCTCTGGACCAATTAAGAAAAAACTAATTAGACAAGAAAGATTGTTTTGAAAAGCTGATGGAGGGATAGCTGCCATAGCTGCTAAGAGGTCTGTAATAAGTTAAATATGTACAGCTAAATATGTAGAAACTACTAGGATATTTGAAGAACTGAATTAATTTATGTGTCAGCCTGCCCATTGTATTCTCTTGCTATCAGAAATCCAAGCAGCTCTTGAACAAGTGTTGATGTGCTTAGATTATGTAATTACTGATTGGAAGACCCTGTTCAGTCTCCTGTTTCTTTTCTGAAAAGTTAGTATCCTTGGTTACTATGCAGTATGTTTTTCTTAGCTTTGGACTTTTAGCACTATTTGGTTTTCTTATTGTATCATACCATGCTATGTATTATACCACGTTATGTGCCACAACTTCAGTGTGTTAGACAGACTTTCTGGTTTTATTTTTTTATATTAATTACATTTTTATACTGCAGTATAAACTCTGAGCAGTTGACAGAGCAAAATAATAATAATAAAATTGTGTTCTCCAAAAGTCAAAATTCTAGCCCTTCAAATAACATACAGTCCAATCCTAAACCCTCAATGCTCAGCCAGTCCCAAATGGCCACTGAAAAAGAAGCATCTTCAGGGCCTTTCGGACGTCCAGGAGTGAGGGAGAGCCAGGTGTGCCAATGAAAACAATGTCTTTCAAAATATTGGAATTCACTACTAAGAAGATCTGCCTTCTGGCCCATTCTCATCTCCTGAGAGGACAAGAGCTTATGCAGGCCCCTCTCTAGAGAATCTCAGAGGACATTCATAGTGAAAAAGGCAGTCCCTAATGTATACTTGTGCCACAGGGTGGTGTGCATTATAGATGATAACCATAAGTTTGAATTAGACCTTGAAACCTGCCAATCAGTGCAGTGCCATTGAATACCTGTTGTACTACAATAAGAAGTTCTACTCATCAGCAGTCTGGCCACTGTATTAGTCCAGAATAAGGGAATATTCTGAGTCATATCCAAATGTGCCCTTTGAATAGGGCACATTGCAGTAGTCAAGATGCTGTTGATAAGGGCATGGTCATTATTGTCAAGACTTCTTGGTCCTAGTAGGGTCCTAACTGTCACACCAGTTAAAGCTTAGCTGGGGCTTCTTGAACTTCAGACACAAATTTCCTGCCACAAATCCAGAAGAATCTGTATCATGGATCTCTTTTAAGAGGAGCAGAATTCCATTTACAGTTAACAATCAAAACCAATGCTTCTAGAACAGCAGACCCTTCATGTCAACTTAAAGTGGCTTTAAAATGAATCCTTTGGGGATTTGAGACAGAAAGTGCAATGGACCTCAGATAAAATAATTGTAGAAAGATGCAGGGGTGATATTGTAATAGTAACTATTAAGCTTCAGGCATAAGGACCATTAGCTCATAAATTTATTGTCATTGGCTGTATATATAGTAATGTTTAGTTTTGTAAATAACATTAACTTGAACCTCTAGTATAGAAAGACAGAGTTTAATGGGGTAAGAGGAAACTGGTGAAATGACTTCCATTATTGGAATATAACCACTGAAGAACACTGTTTCTTTAAAAGGAACAAAAGCAATATTAAGGGAGAAGTTGAACAAATCTGACAGTGCTGTAGAGGGCATGTGGATTAAAATACGTATAGTAATGAATAAAAGCAATTCAGTTGGTGGTGTTGCTATCATTCACTCAACCAAGGAAAAGATGTGGATGATATGTTCCAAAAGGAAGCTGCAAATCACTCAGAGATGCATGAGGTAGCAGTGATGAGTGACTTTAATTACCCTGACATCTGCTGGAAGACAAATCCTTACTTCTCAAGATGGTAATTTCTCCTTCAGAGTAGAGAAAGGCACAAGAGGATCAGCTATCCTTAACTTGATATTGAGCAATAAGGAGGCTTAATCAATAAAATGTAAGTATAAGGAACTTGCAGTTGAATGCATGGCATTGACTTCAGAAAAGAGGTTTTTACTAAACTCAGAGCAATGATACAGTATGTAAGTTTCTGTGCCAAAAGAAATTAACAGGAAAAGTTGCTCAAAATGCATGAAAATTCTTTAAAATGCAAGTACAGTTGCAAACTCTGAGGAATAAAATTCACAGCTTATTGTGAATGAGGAAAAAATGAACAAAAGAAAATAAAAGCAGATCAAAAAATGTCTGAAGGAGTAGAACTAAAGAAGGTAGGAATAGGGACAGTTTAGCAAATGAAAGTACATAAAAGTTATCCAAATAATTGCAGGAAAACTAAATTCCAAATGACCTCTCACTTGTGAAGAGTTTAAGTGCAATAAAATGGCTTCTTCAGATACTGTCTCTATTGAAAAAACAGTAGAAACAGAAAGACAAAACTAGCCAACTGCTACTTCATACTCTTCTGCAAGAGGCTGTATGTTCAGCTACCAGTTCTGAATGCATTGCATAAAGATGGGGGGGGGGGGGGCGCGTATAATTATGACTGCATACAAAGCTGCCTTTCCACAAAGTTAGACTCTGATCCTATATGCTGTTACTGGAATGCTACTGACAGCCACCTTCCATGGTTTTAAGCAGGAGTTTTTTGTTGTATTCCTGGAGATGCTGTAGAATAAATCTGGGATTTTTTGCACACAAAGCATTTAGTGTGCTTCTGAACTTCCTCAAACAAAAGTGGTGATTTTAATATGTTTCATTCATATCCCTCTTCACTAGCATCTACTCTTTCTTTTTGCCACTTGGGTAGATAATTGGTTATGCACAATCTCAAATACAACTCATTAGATTGGATATTGTTTTAATGAGCACAGAACACAAACTCCTGTTCCCACAATTTTCTTTTCTCCAAAAGACAGAAAAGTGGTTAGTTAATTTTGAAAATGGTTTTGAAGTTTTTCTGTAAACTAACCCTTCCAATACTGTCAAAAAAAGAGTCAAACAAGAACTCTTATCTGCTGCCAGTTTATAATAAAAATAAAGTGTTATGTGGGTGAGGACTGAATTTATGCTAAGACGGTTTTCTGTATTTCTCATATGAATTTGCTGTCATATTGTATGGCCCAATCCCATTGCTTTAGATGATCTTAAAAATATTATACAATTCATAGAGTTCTCTGCCAACATTTATTAACTACAATTGCTAAATGAAATCTCTGTGGTGCTGATTGACAGCTCCCGGAGATAAACTCCGCAGAATGACTGTTGTTTTCCTTGCTGGTGGGTATTGAAATAGATGGACTTTATTTACAGAATTTATGTATCCAGTAGATTGCAAATATTTTACAGAATTGAAGAATGGCACCCTTCACAGTCCAGAAGCACTTAAGTGTCATTACAACACTGGTGAAAGAATGGCAGGCAACATAATAGTTTTAGAAATGCAAGAAAGCCATGTGGAACATGCTATTCTGCTGCCTGCACCATACCATTCTTCACTCCACTCCACTCCTGTCACACCACCTACCTCTAAACCCTAAAATCTGCAAACTTGCCTCTTTATTCATAAGATACCTTTTGGAATAAGCTGTCAGAAGGCAGCATTCAATGGTTAAGAATTTGATCAATTTAGTTTCATAGGCATCTGATGTACACTATGACAACTTATGCTAACTATGGCATTAAGCTATAAATAGCTATTACAATGTGTGGGTGAAGGAATGAGGAAGATTGAGAACTTCACAGGAAGACCTGAACAACAGCTACGAATAACAAAACAAAATCCAGACTACACAAAAACCAAATGCACACAAAGGCTAGGAAAGAGATGAAAGTGAAATTTAATGGCTTGTCAACAACCAAATGTTGTTCCAGATTATGAAGACGTTAGCAAGGTCCCAGATAGCATAAGTATTAAGCCCCCAAGAGTAGTGCATGACTGAGGAACAAGTTTCATGTTCAGGCTCATTAAACAGTTTTCATTCTAGGAAAAATAAGTTAGGTAACAGAATGTTGTAAAAAAGATAAGTATATTCCAATCTTCATTTATTAGTATCTTAAAGTATAACTGAGAGCCAGTTTGGTGTGGTGGTTAAGGCATAAGACTAGAAACTGGGAGACTGTGAGGTCTAGTCCCTCCTTAGGCATGAAGCCAGCTGGGTGACTTTGAGCCAGTCATTCTCCCTCAGCCTAGGAAGAAGCAATGGCAAACCATTTCTGAAATCTTTCCAAGAAAATTGCATGGACTAATCCAGGCAGTCACCAGGAGTCAAGACTGACTCAAAGGCACACACACACACACACAAAAGTTAAAGTGTGGTATCTGTGAGTTTTCTGATCTTCTCTCACGGAGTTTCCCAAACAGATGGATAGATGCTTCACTTGAGTTAAATGGCTGAATGTCCATTTGCTCAACATCTGTGTTTTGAAAACTTCCTTTTTCTTTACCAGACTTTGAGACATCCCTTACATCAGGCTCCTCATACCTACAAGGTAATGTTTTCAAAAGAAAGATCTCTCTGCATCAACAGTAGATTTTTGGAAATATGTTGACCTACTTCCTACTAGCAAAGAAAGCAGCTTGAATTCTGAAGGAAGGCATAGATTGTTTTCTTATTTTCTTATCAACAAGCTAGAATGCAATTATATCTTCCCAAACTGGAAGGCATAAAGGCAGGTGAAAATCCCCATATTGGAAGCTGACCAACTAATTCAGGAGAGTCCATTTCTACATCCATTGGAGAACTTGTGTAACAATCCATCTTCTCTAACCTACTGCATCACTTTCAGTTTGGGCTAGAGCCTAAAGCTGATGATGTAAATATAAATGACTGAATGAATATGAAGTGAACAGTGAGAAAATACTCCCATGGATTCAGATATGAAAAGAGTTCATCACTCACTCAGTCACTCAAAGCTTGAGAAACTCAAATGCTAAGCAACCAATGAGGTACAGGATATTTCTCCCTTTCTCTTTGGTGAGTTTTTAAAAGTGGGGGGGGCTCCATTTTGCCTTTGTTCTTTATCTTCCATCATTAGGATTATTTTATTAATTTATAGTATGGATTAATCTGAGCTCTTCTTTGTGTGTCTTTGCTACTATTTTATTCTCTCTGTGTCTGTGTAGACTCCTTGCAGCTAGCAAGAATCCTTTTAATGCTAAACGGGTTCCTAACTGTTGATTTACATAATAACTGCATTTTTTCATTATTTTGATGTGTTAGCTCTGGCAGGGAAGTAGCCTAAAATATTTGGAGCTTAGGTGCTATAACCAATAGAAGAGAATATGAGTTTTGCCTGGAAGCTTGGTATTCAGACAAGGCAGCCATCAACAGGCACATAGAGATAAACAACATCTACACATTATTCAAAAGAGACAATAGAAAGGAAAACAAAAGACCAGAACATCTCACCAGCAATCATCACCCAGATAAGCAGAGATTAACACCAAGATTATCACCAGACATACAATCAAGCAGTAAACAATACCCTAATCAAGGAACTACCAGAGGGGGGAAAATAAAACAGAACTCCCTCCCCCACCAACACTGGCAGGGCATACCACTGTATATAAACAGAGACCAATCCCCATCCCATTCTAGCACTGAAGATGTTACCTATCTGGATACCGAAACATTTGCAAGAAAACAGCCAAGCTCAGAGAACCTCAAGGACTCCACATTAGGTGCTATAAAGCGGAAGAGTGTTCATTTTGTCCCTCTAAAGCAGTGTTGTCCAAACTTGGCCACTTTAAGATGAGTGGACTTCAACTCATTCTCCATGGCTGGCTGGAGAATTCTGGGAGTTGAAGTCCACTCATCTTAAAGTGGCCAAGTTTGGACAACACTGCTCTAAAGTAACTCACAGGGGAGAAATTTGTCCCTAGATAAGGAGTGCTGGCAGCTTACTAACAAATGCCCTCCCAGATTGTGGGAAATTGCAACACTAGACTGTGAGAGAAGAGCTTACAGACTCTCCTGAGGGAGACTCTCCTGAGGGAGGCTGAGAAGCCAACCCACCACATTGCTGTGCAGGTGTGGACACACATGAGCTCCACTGGATAGCCTGTGTACCAACTCCTCTTCTCTGTCCCTTTGAATCACCTTCACTTTGGGCTAAAACTTAGAGTTGGTGAAGTAAATATAAATAATTGAGTGAATGAAAAACACTGATTGATGTTGTACCATCTGGCTCATTGATGCTAATGCATGAGTGTGCATGTGCCTAGTAATATACACACATCCACACACGTGCACAACCATGTATTCCTGAAACCTAATTACAAGACTTCATCAGTAGCATTCGGTTTGTTCTGCCATTCATTTTAGTATTCATCCATTTATAAGACAAATAACCTTCTTTCTATTCTGTTCAGATGCATGCCATTTCAAGGCACCTGCCTATTTTGTTGTTTTTTTACAATGCTCAATTCTTTTTGCTTTGTTTTGTTTTTAATTATAAATTGTAAAGCTGGGCTGAACTGAAACTCTCATTTATCCACCTTTGTTTTGACCCACTTATTTGAAACTTATTTGCAAACACCTATATAAGTTAGAATCTGGCAAAATTCAGTTTACAACTTCAATTCAATTCAGAGAAATCAACCCAATTCAATAATTTGAACCATTTCAGAAATTTTGTCCAGTTTGGATTTCTGAGCTGATTTGCAATCAATGCCTGTGCAATAACATCCAAATCAAATCTGTTGCATCCAATTCAATACTATAATTTGATTTGAGTTAGGATTTGATTGGCATTTGAACTGAATCTCCAGATTTTCTTTTTTTAAATTATAGCTTCCTTTCCCAGGATGAAAAGAAAATTCAAGAAATTTGCTTCTCAGCATGAACAGCACTACTTATACATCACTGCATTGCATATATCAGATTTTGAGAAACCTGTAAATATTTCCCTGTTGGACTTAATATATTTAGAATTTTTAAAATCATTATTGAGTAAGACTCTTTTTCCATTCCTACCTCACCACACCAAATCATTAATCTTGTTTTAAATTGACCACTAACTTGTTTTGCTTTTTTCAATTTAATGGTCAAGGCTGTTAATTAGAGAGTCTGGGCCTTTCTGTTAAAAATACAAAGTGATTGGCACAGACAATTAGGCTCAGTTGGAGGATACACTAAACGCAAAATGCACATGGATAAAAGCTCCCAATTACTGAAGACAGAGTGAGGAAAAGCAGGTGGAAAAAACACACGCTTTCTGGCAGGACTGATGGCATTAAAGCAGCATGGAGACAGAGAATGAGAGAGAGAGAACTGTGCAACCAAAATTAATCATGTCACTGGAGAATATTGAAAGGAAATTGAGCTGCCAGAGTTTCATTCCTCCAGTGGATCAATACCACAAAAACAATAGCAAGCTAAAAAGCATGAGGTTACATTTCAAATAGGTAGAACAGAAAACATATCCTAAGCATGCAATCTATAGGAAGCCTTCTACCCTTACTGGTCATGAGGGAAGAGGGTTCAATCATGATGTGAAACAATAGCTGACATAAAGATTTCAGTTTCCGATTTATCAATGAAACTTACAGAAGTATACAGTGGAACCTCGGTTCACGAACGCATCTGTTCACGAACAATTCGGGTCACGACCAGCTCAGGCCGCAAAAATTTACCTCTGGTTGCAAACGCCGGATCGGGTAACGAACAGGATCCGCGGCCATTTTTCCTCCCATGTCACATGGTCGTGACTTCCTGTAGGGAGGGGACTCTCCCTCCAAGCAGGAAGCATGGCCATTTTCCCTCCCGTGTCACGTGGTCGCGACTTCCTGTAGGGAGGGGACTCTCCCTCCAAGCAGGAAGCGCGGCCATTTTCCCTCCCGTGTCACATGGTCGCGACTTCCTGTAGGGATGGGACTCTCCCTCCAAGCAGGAAGCACGGCCATTTTCTCTCCCGAGCAAGGTTAGCTTTCTCTCTCTTCATACTGTACTTTGTGTCATATTTTTGCGGTTTTTTAAAAAAAAAACATGGTTCAGAACGGATTAACCATATTTACATTGAACCTTATAGGGAAATTTGACTTGGGTCGTGACCAGAAATCGGTTGGCGACCAAATTTGGGGTCGGAACGGATTAACTGTATTTACATTGAACCTTATGGGAAAATTTGATTCCGGTCGCAACCATTTCGGGTCGCGACCAGAGTCGCGGAACGAATTAAATTCGTGAACCGAGGTTCCACTGTAGTTTGGAAAGGCATGTGTCTGTTTCCCAGTTTGTGAAGAAATCAAATACCACTGTTCCTTGGGGATTCCTTAAATATGGGGCTACCATCTGCCTTATTTTGATTAATATGATCCATCAGCTTAAAGCAGTTTTCTTGTTCTGTAACCCAAAAGAAATCCCACTCAATTCTGATGCACAGTAGCAGAGCATGTCAACAACAATTTATATCACAGGTCAACTCAGATCACTATGGGGGTCTGGATAGCTCATTTTAGAACCTTATATGAATCTTTCTCAGAGGAAGCTTTGACTCCACACTCAAATAATGAGATCCTTCCAGATCGGCCACTAGTTCCAGTGTCTGAAGTCACAAAGCTTATTAACAATCTTAAAATAATTAAGGCCCCAGGCTGTGATAACATCTTGCCTCCAGCCTGGGGACTGGACATAATCATTCCAATCTTTAAGGAAGGTGATATGGCTAACCCTGCCAACTACTGACCTATTAGCTTGCCGAGCATCACCAGCAAGCTTTATGCATGCCATTTAGATTGGAAATTGCAAGAATGGTTGGCAGAGGAAGCTATTCTGGGTTGCAAACAGGTGGGGTTTAGGCTCAGCCATTCTAATCTGGACTACATTCTTGTTTTATGTGGCCCAGATTTATGTAGTTTATTGAAAAATATAGTGGAAGATCCAGAGCTCCCTTTAGGTGGCTGGACTTTACATCAGCATTTAATTTTATCTGAAGGCCTCTCCTATGGATGAAACTTGAGTCTTGGCATTGACTGGAAATGACTGATTCTAATCTGGAGTCTGTATAATAACACTAGGATTAGAATATGTTGTGATCCACAGGGCCTACTATCAAACCTAATTTCTATTCGTAGGGGAGTTAGGCAGGGATGTATCCTTTCCTATTTAATCTATACATAAACTCACTGGCTAAGGAACTTTCAGACCCAAATTTTCGTCCTCCCAGAATTGCAAATGTGAATGTTCTGCTATTACTTTATGCAGAAAATACAGCTATTATTTCTCTTAACAATTTAACACAGCATGCTAGGGAACACCAGTTTGTCATAAGCTACAGGAGGATCAAAATAATGGTCTTTGTTAAAACATTCAGGAAGTTCTGAATAGAGATAGAAGATCAAGAGATTGAGCAGGTGAGGACTTTTAAATACTTAGCTGCAATCTTTCAAGACATGGGGTCATGAAGTACACATATTGAACTGGTTTTGCAGGTTCAAAAAAAAAACACCTTCAGAAACACCCTTTTAAAGTTTTTTTCACACTAAAAATGGAGAATCTATCCCTGCAACTTTAAAGCTATTCACAGCTAAATCTCTGGCTTAACTGCTTTATGATTCCCAGCTAGCTCCATATCCAAGTTACAGGTAGATAGAAGTGGCCTCAAATATACATCCAATGTGATCTTGAGGCTTGAGAGTGGCCAAAAGTGAGCCAGGCTAAAAGCTTGGCTATTAGTTATTGTCTTAAGTGCAGGGTTCCTCAACTTCAGCAACTTTAAGATGGGTGGACTTCAATGCCCAGAATTCCCCAGCTAGCA
The DNA here is from genome assembly GCA_030867105.1 of Liasis olivaceus. Lineage (NCBI taxonomy): Eukaryota > Metazoa > Chordata > Lepidosauria > Squamata > Pythonidae > Liasis > Liasis olivaceus. Next base: position 79,628,175 of record CM061352.1, on the reverse strand, counting down.
TTCTGGGCATTGAAGTCCACCCATCTTAAAGTTGCTGAGGTTGAGGAACCCTGCTTAAGTGCCTTTATTTCCCAGCTGGTCTGATTCCAGCCAGCCATCCACCTGTCATCCTAATGGCTCACATTTCATGCTAAGCCACAACATGGTTTATTTGTTACTGGTGAGACATAGCCATTGCAAATTGTAAACCATGGTTTATTTTAGCCTGCTGAGCAAATCTAGCCACTTATCATTGTTAAGTATGATGTACAAATTATTGGCTACACAACAAATGTACATTACAGTCCAGCTCCCATACTACACTAGTTCTCCACATTTACCATACTCCCAGTGAGATGGAGTTGTTTGAGAATATCATTATATTGTGCCCATTATGTTATTGCAAGGACATTACCATTTATATTTTAACCAGTGTGGGATAAAATATTCTTTCTTCAGATAATTGTTTATAATAGGGCAAGAATAAAGCTTATACCCATGTGATAAAAGCTGACTAATTAATATTCTAGTTCACTTCCCATTAAGTTACTAATCTATATCCAGGAATATACAGCTTTTATTTGAGAAAATAAATCTAACCCTGGTTTAGTATGCACCTTAGCTAAAAATTGCCATTTTTAGGTAAGTCATTGACATATATCATAAGACTTTATCTACTGAACATTGACTGGAATAAGCATTAGTCTCTCATTGCAATATTACAGTCCAGAGTCTATTGGAGTGGGCGACTGTGGAAGGAAAGCCTTGCAGTGGCCAGCATGAGCTCTTCCTTCCCTTTGTATTCTCCCCTGGGACTTTAAGGCAGCCTGAAGAACATTGCACCACACTTAGATTCCAATTATGTAAGGAAAATACTGAGAGCACCAGAGTGTGGGTGTGTAGGTGTGTTTGGAGGAAGATTACTGTTGTGGGGGAAAGCAGAAAGAAAGAATTTGCAACTGTCAGCTCAACAGGCAACTGATGGTAGAGGACCAGGCTTGGACTTCACCAAACCAGCAGCAGAAAGGAGCAGCAGAGCCCAGCAGCTTCACCACTCCAGCAGCAACAGATGAATTACAGCCAGCCAGCAGCTGGTAAAGCACCTTTCCTTTCTCACCCCAGCACAGACTGAGAAACTGCCAAGCCAAAGCTTCAGCAGCAGTTTAGAATAGCAGCCGACAACCACAGAAGTCAACTTGAAGGTGGCTAAATGGTGGCTAAAGACTTTGGTGTAAACTCAAGCAACAAAGAAGAGTAGACTGTTTAGGAAGAAGATATAGACATAGGTGCAGACGTGATAGTATAGGTGTAGTATAAGATAGCGTAGGCTTAGTAATAAGTGGTAAGGTAGAAAATAAGTTTGTTAATTTTTTTTTTAAATAAAAGCCTCCCTGGGGAAACACAGAGAAGATAAAAACAGTCTGATGCTGGTCAGTACCATTTCCTAAAAGAACCCCCTCACAGTGGCCATAATAAATGTAATTTAAAAAAAAAATGTATATAGGCAAATCAAGGGGAAAAAACCCAGAAATCATTGCTACTTAATTATTATTATTAAAATTTTAGTGATAATTCCTTAGCAATAGAACTATTATACTGTTTGCCATCTAAATTTGGGTAACCATTGTGGTGTAGTTCCAGAAGCCTGGCTCTAGGTAGAGATTGCCTTTTAATACATCACAGAGAGAATTATTCCCACCAGTTGCAGAAACATTAATTGATGCCTGGGTCCCTTATAATATGATAAACATCAAATGCTACAATAAATGAACTGCAATCTACTGTATGTCTAGGCTATAAATGAGTTACATAAAATGTGATGACATCTAAAATTCCAAAAATGTGATAGCATCTAAAATTTACATAGAGTGATAACATCTGAAGTTACATAAAATTTGATATCTGAAGTTATATACATCTGTGTAGCAGGAGCTATCAAGGTCCAGCGGATCTTACTTGCTGCTGCACAAAACCTAGCTGTGTGTGCTATAACAAATGGCAGTTTATCTGTAGGCAGAATTTGGACTTAAGCCCAGTCTGAGCAATTAGGATATCTGCTGATCAGAGGGAAGATAAATAAACTGACTGACTGAAACTGAAACATTACTCTTTTGCTGAAAATGCAAAGGAGCTGCAAGCTCTAGTAATGAAAGTAATGGAACACAGTGAAAATATGGGACTGAAATTAAATATAAAGAAGACCAAACTAATGACTGCAGGTACAACAGTTTTAGAATTTACAATGAAGATATTCAATGGTAGAGAGCTTCTGCCTTTTAGGATTAACCATCAACAGTAAAGGAACAAGCAATCAAAAAATACCCTGCAACTAGCGTGTGGTAAAGTAGCCACGAAGGCCTTGGAAAAGATATTCAGATGCCATGATGTGTCTATGCCTACAAAGATCAGAATAGTGCAAGCCATGGTATTCCCTGTGACACTCTATGGAAGTGAAAGTTGGACTTTGAAGAAAAATTGAAAATTATTGATGCTTTTGAACTTTGGTGTTGGAGAAGACTCCTGAGAAGACTGCAGACAGCCAAGAAAATAAATGGATCATTGAACAAATTAATCCAGAGTTCTGACTCAAGGCAGGATTAAAAACAATTTTCAAGTGATATATTTCAAGTAAATGCCTTTTTGTACTTAATTATTCTTAGTGGGCTTAATGTGATGACCTGACCATGACAAGCGAGACACCAAAAGCTCCCCCAAGTTTAGATCACATAGCCACTGCTCTGACAGAAACACCAAATCTGGAGCGTGACCACTGTCCCATGTCGGGCTCTGGATGACCTGGGAAAGGCCCATGGCTATCATGGTGGCCATGAACTCTCGATCCACCTCAGATCCCATTCCTAGGGAAGGCAGATTGAAGCCTCCCAGAACCATAAGTCTGGGGAACTCCACTGCCAACCCAGAAATGGAGCCAAGGAGCTCAGGCAGGGAGGCTGCTATGCAGCAAGGAGGTTGGTACAACAGCAACAATCCCAACTGATCCCTAGAGCCCAAATGAACGAACAGGGTCTCACATCCAGAAACCTTTGGTGCAGTGCCCCTGAAAGCCATAAGGGATTCCTGGATGACAGTTGCCATAATCCCACCCCCAATCTCAGCTGATGCCACACTCAAAGCTCATCTGGGCACATTTCTGAAAGAGCAACCCCCCCCCCCCTTTCAGACCCAGCCAGATCTCGATAACACATGCCAGGTCAGCCCTCTCATCAATGATTAAATCATGAATGAGGGAGGCCTTATTACATACTGATCTGGCATTCAGTAGCAGCAGCCAGAGGCCAGGGCTGCTGAAGGCATCGGGGCTGAAATCGAGCTGGAATGCAGAACCATTATGTGGTGTTCCATGTTCCCCAAGGGTAGCCCACTCCCTTTCTCCCACTATATCTCCAAATGCCTGACACCATGATACTATGGCCCACCTCCACCCCCCCAAAGGTAGCCCCATCCCCAAAACCAAGCCCAAGACCCAGGACTAGGAACCTCCCAGTTTCCTCCTCAGCCATCCCTGGGAAGGGAAGCTGGGAACCCCAAGGCATTTTAGCTTCACCAGCTCTTAGCGCTAACAGGATACCCAGCTGCCACCTCCCTACACATTACAAAACACACACACACAACCATTATAACACACTCAGGCACACAGAGGTGTTCTCCCCTGCTGTTCCCACCCAGTGGAAGAGAGCTCCCCACATTCACCCAGCACCAATTCCTCCCCTGGCTCTCACCCAGAGGAGGAAACAGTCCATTCACAAGGCACTTAAAACAGATGTAGCCACATTGTTTCTACTTTCCTTCTTCCTTCCTGTCTTCTCAGGCTACCCAGAGGACAGGCAAAGGTGGCCTCCATGGGGAAAGGGGGTCCATAGTAGCCTGCCACTCTGTCACAAACACACCCAGCCCAGCCACTGCCTACACCTCCAAAGCCCTGGCATCCCACAAAAGAAGAAAGTCACTAGTCAGAAGGAACCAGGCAGTGGCAAAGGTGTCCAGCAGCAGAGTCCCCAGCAAAAATACCAACAGAAGCCTCAGCAGCAACATTTAACAGCGGCACCTGGCAGCAGTGTCCCACCACGTATCACCTGTCAGATCATCCTTAACATCCAGCAGTTTATATGCAACAATAAGCGATTCCTCAAATAAGAACTAAAAGTTGCAGAAACTAAAAAGACCATGAATAGTCACAAATGTTTCATGAGAAAAATATGAGCCGGTAAAGGTGATCCTGTTCTTGTAAGACTAATTTTTTTCCTATATTGAGTGACTGAAATTCAAGTTATGGCATTTCTAAAATTTGTTTACATTTATAGAAGTATAACTATGTCAGCTCTTGTGTACTAATAAATTTCAAAAACCATCAAGATAGTGCCTAAAATGATAAGCATTGCAGAGAGGGTGACTAGAAACTATGTAGAAAGATCTAGGTTTGGCAAGTGATTCTATGTACCTAAATGAGCAGCTTCTAAGGATTTGGACATTGATAGTGAATGAAAAATGTTAATTTGTTAAAGAATTGTATCAGTCATAAGTGAGCTCTCCCTTATGCATCAACTCTTGAGATGAGCAGTTGGCGTCATCAGAACACGCTCACCAGCTGTTTCTTCTAAGTTAAGATATGGCTTCGTGCATCATGAAAACTAGCCCTATAGGGTAACATGCTATTATTATTCATGCCAAGGCTTTGATGTGAGTCTCCCTGTAAAACTAACAGAAACAAATACGGTTGCTAAACATATATTCTTCTGTTGTTTTATGAGGAGGCAAATTTTGCAGGGCAGGGACAAGTCTTGAGTGAACTTAAAATACCTCTTAACTTTCCAGCAATGAAGGATAAACAACTCAATTGGTATTTAGAATATTTAGGAAGACACACATTAGAGAAGGGTAGTAGCTAAGAACTATGGAAAACTATTTTGCAAATACACATCTGTACATTCTGATGCCTGCATAAACACATGTGGGAATGATATACCACAGCATACCAAATTTGGGTGATACATGATAGAAAACAAAGAAAAGTCATTTTGTTAACATTAATTTTTATAAAATACCTTACAAGAACAATATAGTAACTTGAGGTTACATAATATTCAGAATTGAAAAAAAAGAATGCTGAATAAAATATAAACTGATCACATCACTATGTTTGCCACATTAAACAAGTTTATAAAAGGTTTTTTTTCTTTCAGATAAAATAGCTATTTAGAAGAAAAACTTTCAAAATGAAAACTATTGAAGTCCTTTCAAGAAATCAGTCTGAGAAGCATTATGTTCCAGGTCAACAGACTGTGCCTGATTTAGAACTCACTTGTCTGCTTCCAAATGTATCAAGCTTTAAGACACAAATTAAAACATTTACCAGGTCAGTGCAAAGTAAAGCTTCAAGCTGGAAACAGGAGAAACAGGAGAATATTTCTGGTCCAAAATAAATTCACATTATGAAAAATATTAGGCATATGCTTGGGATAGAAGCAAACCGGCATTAGACTACTGGGAAGAATACAGATTGAGCCACTAAAAGGGCACCTTGTTACTTTAGATGCCCAGTGTCTGTCTGTGCTCTATAATGTTGGAAGTTATCAATGCAACTGGTATGCATCACTATGTTTAAACTATTTAGAATTGTTTAGCTGTAAGGCAAGTATGCATAAACTGCCCTCCCTGTCCCCCAAGATTGCATATGTGCTCCCAAAGCCATTCCTAAAACTGCCATCTAATTGTAGTTTTTTTTTTAAAGAAAACAGAAAAAGGAAATATTAAATATGTGAGAAGTAATTGTATTAACTTTATTTCACTTATATCAATTTAGTTCTTGTACAGAACCACAGGACCCCATTCAAAGCCAGGTGCACCCTCAACCTGATCAACACTGTGCATTCATCTGAAGAATGTAAAACAGGAGTTAAAATATGATAAAATTATTTAAGCTTTTGAATGACTCTCCATTGCAGGAATATGGTCATACTTCCAACCGAGCAAGTAGCTTATGGATAGATTGATTCATTTGGTAAATGTGCCATCTAGCACAATATTATGTGCTTAAATATGTCTGTATACTTGAAAGAATGTGCCCTTTATCTCTAGAAACACAAAAATCTTGTAAAGAATCTTTACTACTTACGCTTGTGGCTGCTAATTTGGGCATGCCAAGCAATTTATCAAGGAATGATTTAATTTATATTTTATTAAATTTATATCCTGCTTTTCCTCCAGGAACCAAATACATCATACACAACACTCTCAAAAAATTTACTCTGCAGTAACAACTTGGCAGACTGAGCTAAGTGACCAATTCCAAGCTACTCAGTAAGTGGACTTGAATCTGGCCCAAGTCCTAGTTCATCACAACCACATTACACTGGCTTTCTATTTCAGCTGGCTTTCTTCAAAAGCTGCACTTGAAGACCAACAGATGACTTCTGGAATGGTGAAGAGATTTGTAGGAATATTGTTCATTGGGACATGATATCCTTGTAATCAGGATTTATCTTTCTATCTTCACTTTGCTACTATGTTGGCACAATCGATGTAATAATTTTGAACATTCCCATTCATAGGAATTAGTTTGTTTTTTTTTAAATACACTGGGCTTGGTTCTCTGATTACCCTAAACTATTACAGTTAAAAACCATTCACAGGCATACGTGCCTAAACACACATATATACAATCCATTTTTCTCCACTACAATTGAAAAATTCTATTCTATGAGAAAGTATATCGTAGGTGAATTACAGGCTTTAACTTAGCAGCATATTAACTTTTTAATATATACTTAAATTGGGAGTATTAAAAATCCTCTTTAGATTTCGACTTCAAGGGAACAAGAGAAAGGCAGTAATTACAACCTTTTGATTCATTTGGGTTTAAATGTGGCCATATTACATGTTTATTTTTCACAGGAAATGATAGGGCTGATGTACAATCTTTTGAGTGTCAGTGAAAATTCTATTTTTCAACAATCATTGTAAATGAAGTTAGAACTCCTATAGTTTTATTATTAGACATTTCTATACACTTTTTTCAAATGACCAAGGATAAAAGATGTAACACTGACATTACAGGAGAATACAGGCATACCTGGCTTCTTACATTACTTGCAATTTCCACTAAACTGAATCCAATCTTTTGCAATGTTTACCATTGCTTTGGTCTGCCAAAAGCTTCACTGGATGCTGAAATACCACCAAACAATATAAATTCTATATGTTGTATCTCTCTCCCTCAATTATATGGGATCTGAAAAGACTGGAGGGTCCACACACTCATTTGGATGTCTCCATTCTTGTATTACGTAACACATTATGTTAAGCAGGTCGGTGAAAGATAAATGGTGAACCATGCCCAAAATATAATATAAATGCCAATTTCCTTCAGCAAAAATGTATTTCATATGTTACACTGTAAAAGAAGATAGGAAAAACAACCATCTCAAGCTTAGGTTTGCATTCAGATTACCCTGTTTCAAGTCAACAATTTCAAATAGTTTCTGAAATGGAAATTGGAAGATATAGGGCAGTGTTTCTCAACTTGACAACTTTAAGATGTGTGGACTTCAACTCCCAGAATCCTCCAGCTAGCATGTTGAGGTCCACACATCTTAAAGTTGCCAAGGTTGAGAAACACTGATCTAGGAGACAAAACTGAAATCACTTTTGGAACTATTCTAGGTTTAATTATAGCAATTCATTGAAAAACTTGATTTGGCTTGTGCTTCAAAAGATCACTTGCAACTTAAGGTAGAAAGTTATGTCCAAGAATACAGACATAACATAATAAGTTGATCTGGGGAATGAATAAACATTTAAGGTAATATTGTATATTAATTAAAAGCCTTGTAAAATTGGTTGCTATAGAAGCAATAGGATTCAATAACAGCATGGAAGCTTTAAAGTTGAGTTAAAATGATCCTGTCCCAAAGCTGTGATGCATCAGAGAATAATTATCCACACAGGAAATTAACCAAATACTACTTTCCAAAAGCCAGGATAATAATTTACCTGACCACTGATAATATAATTCACTATGATGGATCTATTCCACATATCTAGCAGTATTAAGGCATACACAACCTTTCATTAAGCTTACCATGGAACAAAAGTCTAATTTTAATCCCATACCTTTTGGATTTTGAATAATTATACCAAAAAGGATTTATATTTCCAGGTCATTATCATGCAATATTGTATATTTTAATTTTGTAAGTTAACCATATTGATCTTGAAGCTTAATAACCACATGTCAAAGAAAAGCTACCCAGTGTTGCTGGTCAAAATCCCTTTAAAATAGACCAGAAACAAGGCAACATGTTACACATTCATTTTTTCTCTTTTTGCTTTCCGTAAATAGCAAAGGTTTACCAGAAAAATAAAATCAGTAGTGAAGGCCTCATTTTTCTTGCATTTTATTTGAGCAGAAATGCAAAAAGCTTTTAAAGCTCCTTGAAAAATAAAAATGGAGAGTGCATTTATATATGTATAAAAAGTAACTGACTTAGTAAATGGGGCACATCAGTATAAAGACAACTCGAAATGCCTCGCAATAGAAAATATGAACAAGACCACAGGAGGACTATCAGCTTGAAAATTGTCATTTACCATCTTGTAAACATGAAAAAAACATTTCACAGATTAAAAGTTCATGGGAAGTAAACTTCTTTAAATTATTTGTCAGTTCAACCCTGATTCAAAAAATATGGCTAGCAAAAATACAGATTTAATTCACTTATATCTTGAACGGAGCAGTTCATCTTATTCTGAAAAACTGCTCCAATTCATTCTTTGAAGATTTATCCAGGAAAAAAAAAACATCTCTCTTGAATCCCATCTCACAATTGTACAATATTTCTCATGTTTACACATACACATATATGGAGAAATAGGCTTGCTGCAAGGTTTTCCATACTACTATAGATTGAGTCGTGGGGAAACTGATGGAGGAAAGCAAGCAAATTCTCTTAGAATGCTCCGTGCTACATCAAGATTATTCAGGGCTATTTCAAGGGCCCGCTTCACTTCTTCAAAAGAATAGCCTTCTCCCATAAGTTTTGCAATCTTTGCATCGACATTTTCTATAGATGTATTATGTGCCTTCCTATGGTGTATTTCTGGAGCAGTCCTACGAGGAAGTGGTTTTGGAGGTCTGGCTGGTGCTTGCGAACCATCTACATAAAAAGAAAAAACAAAAAGAATGGCCAATTGATATTGAAAAAGAAAAAATATTCCTGGTTAATTCAAAGTCATTGGTTCTATCCAATTTTATCACTATTAAAGCTAATTGCAGAATTTGAACTGGATTGTGGATTCAGATATATTTAAACTCTGGATAGACAGAAGCAAAATAGTTATTTGTTTTGTTTGGTACAAGAACAAGCCCTACTATAAGCCACTGAACAATATACAAGAGAAATATAATTAAAACTAATTCATCTTAAACTTAACTGATTTCATCAAGCAAATAGTTTCTATGAATAGAACTCTGTTTAGTTGAAGACCTTCATGTTTATGATTCCTGTTATAGCAATGTTTATCTTTTTGATATGCAGTTGCAAAAAATACTGTAAAGTATTATTGGAATGTATGAAAATAAGGGATGGCATTTTAAAACATAATTTAATAAATACAAATGAAAATGAATATCTCAAAAATAATTACATATCAGTTGACCTTCCATTCTTAAGGTTTTTTGATTGAATTCATTCCAATATATTAACTAGAATGAAAGACAGTAAGGATCCTTATTAGCTTCCTTTCTCCTTCCAGGAATGATTCTTAATTTTATTTTTATTATTTTTTCTAATACTAATGCCAGACTCTCAGCTATGGGGTCCCTTGCTTATTGGCCGTACAATTTTCAACATACAGGTGAAACTCGAAAAATTAGAATATCGTGCAAATATTAATTTATGTCAGTATGGCAACTCAAAAGGTGAAACCAATATATGAGATAGACGCATTACATGCAAAGCGAGATATGTCAAGCCTTACTTTGGTATAATTGTGATGATTATGGCGTACAGCTTATGAAAACCCCAAATTCACAATCTCAGAAAATTAGAATATTACATGACGTCAATAACACAAGGATTGGAAATAGAACAATATCGGACCTCTGCAAAGTATAAGCATGCATATGTACTCAGTACTTGGTTTGGGCCCCTTTTGCAGCAATGACTGCCGCAATGCGGTGTGGCATGGATGCTATCAGCCTGTGGCACTGCTGAGGTGTTATGGAAGACCAGGATGCTTCAATAGCGGCCTTCAGCTCTGCTGCATTGTTCGGTCTCATGTCCCTCATCTTTCTCTTGGCAATGCCCCATAGATTCTCTATGGGGTTCAGGTCAGGCGAGTTTCCTGGCCAATCAAGCACAGTAATCCCATGGTCACTGATCCAGGTTTTGGTACTTTTGGCAGTGTGGGCAGGTGCCAAGTCCTGCTGGAAAATGAAGTCAGCATCCCCATAAAGCTCGTCTGCGGAAGGAAGCATGAAGTGCTCCAAAATCTCCTGGTAGACGGCTGCGTTGACCCTGGACTTAATGAAGCACAGTGGACCAACACCAGCAGATGACATGGCTCCCCAAATCAACACAGACTCTGGAAACTTCACACTGGACTTCAAGCATCGTGCATCGTGTGCCTCTCCATTCTTCCTCCAGACTCTGGGTCCTTGGTTCCCAAATGAGATGCAAAAGTTGCTCTCATCAGAAAAGAGGACTTTGGACCACTGGGCAACAGACCAGTTCTTTTTTTCTGTAGCCCAGGTAAGATGCTTCTGACATTGTTTGTTGTTCAGGAGCGGCTTGACAAGAGGAATACGACATTTGAAGCCCATGTCCAGGATCCATCTGTGTGTGGTGGCTCTTGATGCACTAACTCCAGCCTCAGTCCACTCCTTGTGAAAGTCCCCAACACTTTTGAATGGCCTTTTCCTGACAATCCTCTCCAGGCTGCGGTCATCCCTGCTGCTTGTGCACCTTTTTCTACCACACTTTTCCCTTCCACATAACCTTCTATTGATGTGCTTTGATACAGCACTTTGGGAACATCCAACTTCTTTTGCAATTACCTTTTGGGGCTTTCCCTCCTTATGGAGGGTGTCAGTGATGGTTTTCTGCACAACTGTCAGGTCAACAGTCTTTCCCATGCTTGTGATTCCTCCTGAACCAGCCTGAGAGACCATTGAAAGGCTCAGGAACCCTTTGCAGGTGTTATGGATTCATTAGCTGATTAGAGTGGGACACTTTGAGCCTAGAATATTGAACCTTTTCACACTATTCTAATTTTCTGAGATTGTGAATTTGGGGTTTTCATAAGCTGTACGCCATAATCATCACAATTATAGCAAAGTAAGGCTTGACATATCTCGCTTTGCATGTAATGCGTCTATCTCATATATTGGTTTCACCTTTTGAGTTGCCATACTGACATAAATGAACATTTGCACGATATTCTAATTTTTCGAGTTTCACCTGTAGATTAGTGTTGTTATTTATGCTATTACATGATATCTTAATCATACATATGTGTTGGATTATTTTAGTTATCAGCTGTGGTTGCAACGATAAAAATAATTCATTCCTATTGAAATTAATTTTAAAAAGTCCTTATTCCATCCAATGGCTACACCAATTCTGATCATAAAATAGGCTTAAATACATGCTTTATTTTTATTCAAGAATACAAATATTGTCCATAATATTTTATTCCATTTGGGTGAAAAAATGAATAAATTCCCCATGAACATCATCTACTGAATCTAAATCTATTTTAGAAAAAAAAATATTTTCAGTTATCCTATGATTTAGTACACAAATTTTCATTTAATTTGGCTTCAGTGGAAATCATTGATACAAAGACCCATAATTAATAGATAGGAATTCTGTATATAATGCATACCAAATTATGGTTATAACTAGTAAATAATACAGAGTCCTTGGTACTCTCTGAGCTTAGCTATTTGCTTGGAAGCAAACAACGAAGCTCAGAGAGCATCAAGGACTTCACAGTTCAACCCTGAGCTATATATATTCTCTTCTATTGGAGTAAATAATGCATATAGTTTATGCATAGCCATTATACCAAGGTTACCAACATCTGTATTAAAAGATACTTGAATGTTTTGACTTGTAGAAAACAAACGTGTGAACATATTACATAAAGCTGATGAAACTGAATTTTGGATAAATAACACTACTACTACTACTACTACTACTAGCATTAGAATATCTTTGAATTTGCTCCCCAAATTGTAAACTATTAGTAATAACTCACTATGCAAACTAAAGCAATATATTGTAACAGCAGCTTCAAGATAACTTCTTCACGCCCACTATTAGACTAGAGCCTCAAAACCCTGGGGCAGGTCTTATTACAAAGCAAAACATGTTGAAGTCAAATTTAAACTCATAGACTTAATAAGTTTAGGTACATAAGGAGTTTCTACTGTTCCTACAAGTGCACTGAGAATTATCTGTTGCCTCTTTTTAAAACAGTTACCACAGCTTAAAGGCTTTCCGCCTACAGCTATCCAATAGTGTCGCATCCTAATAAAATTCAGTTTATTGCCACACAAACAACAAAAAACTTGAAGGATAGGACCTGGTCTAAGTTATGCCTCTCTCACAGACTCTAGCTGGATCAGAGAAGTTAAAATTGCTTCTCCTGAACTTGAGATAGTTTTGGTTCAGCAGACATTCATACAGAGAATATCCACAGAATCTGAACATAGGAATGTTCTGCTCATATTTTTTCTTGGAATTTTTAGAAATCTGTAATTTTTTCCAGTATAAGTTCAGCTTTACTTACTTTTTACAGTTTTTCTCGGGAGCTCTGGGCAATGAAATAGGTCAGGACAGCTAAATGTAAGACACGACATGAGGCCAACTGGGTATTCCTTAATTTACTCAATTCTATATTCCAAAGTAGCTATCCAGCAGAGTTTAGAATGGTCAAGACTTATCATCATCTCCCCCAGAAAACTACCATATTTTTCCGTCAATAAGACGCCCCCATGTACAAGACGACTCCCGCTTTTCCAACCCAAAATTAAGAAATCAATATTTTAAAGATAGTGTAGAACACATTTTTATTTAGTAATTAGTTAACATTTACCTGATACACTCGGTGGGAGGAGGTCCAAACCGTCTCTCTGCAGCTCTATTTCCATGCTCTTTTGCATAACTGATTACATTCAAGCACGAGTGAAACTGCCAATAACTTGCTCTGCAAACAGCCTTCCTCTAATTGGTTTGTTCCGCATCAGCTGACGTCAGTTACATAAGGCTCGTGATTGGAGGAAGTCTGTTTGGGAGACAAGCTATTTCACTCGTGATTGGAGGCTAGCAATAGGAGGAAGCCTGTCTGCAGAAACAAAGTATGGGCAGTTTTGCAACCGGGCGGTTCTCTCTTCGGCTGACTTCCTTGAATAAGACGCCCTTCAATTTTTAGGGTAAGGATTTTAGAAAAAAGTATCGTCTTATAGTCGGAAAAATATGGTATACTGGGGCCTCAAAGACCACTGTAATAGATTTCCAAGTCATTTCAAGGATAAAATTGCTGGAATGCTACTTTTGACATACCACACCTCAGATGTCCAGTCTAATGGCTTAAATGTACAGGAATGCTTTCAGGTTTTGAGGCTTCAGATCATAGACAAGACACTTTACTTGCATAGCCTTATACTCCCATAACACCTCCATATTTTAGTTTATTAGTTAGGGGACTGACTAGAAGACTCCAAGGCAATTATAACTGCACCTTTCCACCACAAACATTTAAGGAGGCAGTAGTCTATTCCTGAAAAGTTCTCCCTGGACCCCCAAGGTTATGCCCACTACCACCCAATTACAAGTACCCCTTTCTTCCTAGAAATATAGATCACAGAATCAAAGTTGTAAGGTGTCTTTTGGGCCATCAAGTCCAACTATCTTGTCAAGAATACAATTTAAAGCTTCTCATAAAGATGGCTGTCTAGCCTCTGTGTGGGCAACAAGCTTGGTAAGGGAGTAATTGGATAGCTGCAGATGTTTTCAAGTGACATGATTTTAACCCTTTTCTGGGCTTAGGTCTGGATTTGAGAATTAGTGTATCAGATGCCCTTCTGCAGGACAGATATAAATGGAATATGATTCTACTGATGTTTTGATGTCTACGTAGCTTAATACTGTCAACCACAGTATTCCGTTGGCTTGTCTCTGTGAATTGAAGGCACTGTGCTAAAATGATTCTGCTCCTACTTGCCCAGAGTTGAGTGACTACCTCTCCATCCTGGCAACTATGTTGTGAGGTACCTCAAGGCATTATTTTGTCCTCAGTGATATTTAATATCTATATGAAATTGCTGGGGGAGGTTATCTGGAGTTTGGGGACTAGTAATGATCAGTATGTTGATGACACTCAGCTCAAGTTCTCTGTAACCTCTGAATCAGGAGAGGTATATTCTGAACCAGGACACAGCAATGGGGTGGGTAACAGCCAATAAACTGAGTCTGCATCTTCATAAAATTTTAGGGTGGGTGTTTCCACATGAGAATTTCAGAAATCTGTTTGCTCTAAAAAGGATACTCCTACAGACATTATTACCAGTGAAGCCTAGTGACATATTTCCAGTTTTGGTAAGTGTATTAATTATATCTTTTCATGGATAGGAACAGCTCAGCTATATTTGTTTAGGCAGGGGTAACTTCATGTTTAGATTACTGTAATATGTTCTATGAGGGCATCCTTGTGCTTGATCTGAAAGGAGAAGCTGACACAAAATGTGGCACAGCCAGGTTGCTAAGTATGTCACTTTATGCTTCTGCTGAAGCAATTGCCCTGGTTTCCAATTAAGTATTAGGTCAGGTTGAAGATTCTGCTTTTTACATATAAGGTCCTAAATAACGTGGGATACCTAACAGATCATTTTTACTGTTACAGACCTGATTGATTGGTAAGATCATCAGAGGAGGTTCTGCTGCGTGTGCCGAGACTGACTGAGTGTCATCTTGGGGTTACTCGCAGACAAGCCTTTTCTGTGATGGTGCCTGTACCCTGGAATGCTCGCCCACCTGAAATTCATGAGGCACCTACTGTTACATCTTCTAGGTACCTTGTGCCAGGATTTCCTTCTATGAATATTGGATATATTGTTTTGCTTTGTTTAACAGGCTTTTACTTTGTTTTTATTGTTGTATTTTAATCCTTTTCATTGTAAACAAGTTCAGTATCCGACTGTATGAGAAGCACTACAGAAACATTACAAATACATCACGAGTTTGCAAATTTCAACACACTGAATTATGGATTTTTCTTGGTAGTAACTATGATGGTTTCTTCTTTTTTTAAGCTAGTAGTGAACATCTAGATTCTAATACCACAAAGTCACTATGTTTCTCAAAGTTACAAACCACTATAACCAAGACTGACTCCCAGCAGTTTACAACACAATTAAAAAGAAGCACAGAATAAAATCCAGAAATGAAAATAATGAACAATAACATACAACAGCACACAACCCTGATGCCAACTCCAACCCAGGAACAATAGTTAAGCCCTGCCTTGCAAAAATATTAAAGGGTTAATAGAAACTGAAACGCTAGAGGGGAGGCTGTTTCATAAGATGGGGCCCACCACAGAAAAACACTGCTTCTGAGCCTTTATCTTTCCTACTTCTAGTATTTGGGAAACTGAGCATTTCCAGTACAAGTATATAGCACTGGCTAGCTCTATGTAAGGAAGTAGTCCTGAAGGTACCAGGGAACTAAGCCATATGGGACTTTGTACCTGGAATCCTATTGTAAGCCTAAGAGTTAAGTGACATCCTATTCAGAATTAAGAATTTAAAATGATGTAACTGCAAAATAAGAGGGCAAGCAGAAATAATTTTTTTTCACGTAACTGAAAACAAGCTCATCTCTATCTCCCTTATACTCCAGCTTAGGCTTACCATCAATAAAGCTTCATCAAGAAGAAAACATAGTAACATTATGGGAAATCAAAAATGATATTTCCCCAATGTACATACATCCTTGAGAGATCCACATTGCTCCCACCTCAATGACTTTCTGAAAACTGTTAAAAACCTGGTTGTTCTCCCAGGCCTTGGGATAGGATGGTTGTGGAATCCCTATGGTTGGGGGGAGGAGGGGTTGTGATATCATGTTTTGTGATATTGAGTTTTCAGCCAGTTATGTTTTTTGATATATGTTCTTTTTAATTGTAAGCTGTCCAGAGTCATTGAGGAGTCAGGCGGCCTAGAAATTGAATTAAATAAATAATGTTGTCTAACATTTCTTAGCATATAACCAGTATATGCACTGGTTATTTTGTGAAATGGAGAAGTCACACAATTGGCTGATTTAATTTATTTATTTACAGAATTTTTATTGCCACCCTACCTCATACAATGACCCTAGGAGGCTCACACAATCCATTAAAACATAGTTAAAACATACCCTTCTCCCCAGGTGCCAGACCAAACATCCTTACAGCTCAACCCCCAGCCTAGCCCAATGCTTGCAGGAAGAGCCAGGTCTTCACAGCCCTCTGGAAGGCTAAAGGGGTAGGGATCCCTTGGATCTCAGGTGGGAAGCTGTTCCAAAGGACTGGGGCAGCCACTGAGAAGGCACACCTCCGAGGTCCCATCAGATGGCAACATTTAAGGGAGGAGATCTGGAGTGTGCCCACCCTATCTAACCTAGTAGAACAGGCAGGACAGAGGCAGTCCCACAAGTAACTGGCCCTGTGCCATGTAGGCCTTTAAAGGTGAAAGCCAATACCTTGAATTGCACCCAGAAAGCAACTGGAAGCCAGCGTAGCTCATGCAGCAGTGGTGTTACTCAGGTGAACCACAGGACACGACACCCAAAACTGCATGTAACACTGCATTCTGGACCAGTTGCAGCTTTTGGATTGTTTTCAAGGGCAGCCTCATGTAGAGAGCACTGCAGTAATCCAAGCGGGAGGTAACTAAGGCACGGGACATTAATGGCGTTGCTAGAACACAGCGTGTCTTATAATTATTTTGATGCCCTAAATCACACATTCTTCACTTTTAATTGTATTATATGTTCTGAAAGATTTAATCTGAAAGATTAAGGCAACAAATTCATCTTTCTGGAATAATGCAGGAAGATGCCAGAGAAACAGTCCTGCAATTTTATTCCTGCATATTGGGTTTTAATTACCTGAAGAAGATGGCAGTTGGTCATAATCCTGGGATGTTCTGTGGGTCTTCATATTTTCACCAGTTGATCTTCTAACGGGTGGTAAAGGAATTGAGCCATTTGCAGGATCAAAGAAAAGATCTATGAAATGAAAAATACAGATCTTTCTGTATAAGTTCTGTTCAAACTGATATTAAAAGAATTTGAAAATAAAACACACACACACACACACAAGAGATTAATGGTGTAATACATTACATTTTAAATTCATCAAGACGAATTATAAGGTCCCCCTCATACAAAGGACTCCCTTCTCATGCAGATTTCATTACTTTCCTTACTTACTTACTGTGTTAATCAGAGACATTATGGTTAATACTAAGCAGCGTTTCTTTCAACTGTGATTTCAGATGAAGGTTACAATGTAGTGTGCTACACGATTATATTGTTGAGATATGCTGTCAAGAAGTTGCAGAAAACTTGAGGTATACTACGGAGAAGATGTGCTCCAGAAATCTTACAGATTTAGTTTTCATGAAATCTTTCTATCCACTGGTTTATGGCTACTGCTCCCCATTTGTCTGCTATTGTTTTGCTCCAACTATATTTTGTAACCTTTAAGTTAGATTCACAGTAAAAAGCCACCCATGGAACACAGCTTCTCAGGGCTTTCTTGTGGCCTCTTGAAAGACTTCTAGAATGAGTGGGATATTTCTTCTTCAGTGGGAGTAAAAAAGATTACTCTAAGTGAAGATACCTTGCATGAAGGGAGTTTCAAACCAAAGGTTACTGGCAAAAAGTTAGTAAACACAGGTATGCTATACCTGCTCTCCTTCACCAAAGGAGAAGAGTTATATTTAACTGATAAAAATTGTCATATATAAATGCAATTACCTTTCTGTAACAATGAGTGGAACTTTTCAATCACTCAAGCAGTAGCTATTTCAAAATGAAATACTTTGAGAATGAATTATTGTGCAAGCTAGGGGTACACATTTCCAGGCCCATTAATATTAAATGCCGTTACTATGATTACTCTCTAATCATGTTTTTAATTTTCCTATCATGTCCCTTTGTAATTTGAGAACCTTTGGAAGTCTCTGACCTAAGTACCCCTAAAGACTTTCAAGGTCTCATGTAAACAGCTCTAACAGTTGTAGATCCTTCAGTCAGCTACATTAATAGTCTGCAGCAGAGGAAAAGCAGAGAGTAGTAGCTACGGATCTTCCCGTTTTTGAATTGCCAACTATGCTTCCTGCCTCTCCCTCTATGTGTTTAAGTAGTTCCTATGCTAATTTTTATGAACCGTACTAATTTTTACAAAAATACTAATTTTATAAAGGTACTAATTTTTATAAACTATTCTGGATGCTGCTTTGGCTAAAGCAAAATTGCTTCAAACCAAATAAACAATTGGCCTACACCATGAAAGTCACTGAGTAGTGGTTGTCTCCACTGAGTGTTATCTCACTGTTTCACCATATAATTAAAGCTTGATTCTGAAATAAGTTTACACTCTTTATTAAACATATGTTTCATAACTTTGAATAAAACATTCTGGCACAGGATTCAACTGTAACTATTCAATATACTTTTAAATAATACTCATTACATTTCTTGAATTCAATATAAAAGATGGTCATACCAGACTATTTGACAAACAAAAATGACTTTTTCCTTAATTTTTTATAGTAATTTTATTAAAGACTACAATTACAACAGTAAAAACCAATACAAACTTAAAAAATAAAAGAAATGAAAAAAAGAAAAGGTGCAGAAAAGAAAAAGAGAAAAAGAGAAAGAGAAATAGAAAAGAAAAAAGAAGAGTGTAGTAAGAAAAAAGAAAAGAAATATATAAAGAAGTTAATTTGCCCTTCAAGTATAAACAATTTTAGTAACTTATCACCTTCTCTTAAAATACAACAAATGGTCTCTTCTTCCCATATCCCATCTCTTATCTATAAATAAATCCATAAAACCTTGTCATTTCAGTCCTGATGTCAGGAAAAGTCCATTAAGGGTTACTAGAGATAACAACATATCTATTTTAACCTTGATCAAATAAGCCAACTTTACATTCCTATCTTTTACTTCTAACAATCTTGATCTGTAGTCCCATCAAATAATGTCCTAGGACTTGATTTCTTTTCATTTTTATTTGTCCCTTCTCACAAAATTCTTCAAAACTTTAACAAGCCACTTTTGTAAGTCCAATATAGGAAAATTATCCAGGTCACTCTCTTGGTATGTTCTTTTGTATATCCTTTTTAATTATTAAGACATCAGCCGGTTTCTTTTGTATGTCTAGCATAGCATCTTTTTCCATGTAATTCTTTTCACCTGTCATTTTTAAATCCACTTTCAAATCAGTCTCAATCTTGTCACGTAAAACTTGTTCCTCTTCCATAGCATCTTTTAAACAGTCTATCTACAGATAGTCCTCGCTTAACTACCACAATTGAGACTGGAATTTAGGTTGCTAAGCAATGCAGTCCTTAAGCAAATAATCATGTGACTGGACCCAATTTCACCTTTTTTGCAGCTGTCATTAACTGAATTACTGTTGTTAAGTGAATCACATGGCCATTACGTAAATCACATGGGCATTAAGTGAATCACGTGGTTCCCCATTGATTTTGCTTGCCGGGAGCTGGCTGGGAAGGTCGCAAATGGCAATCACATGACCCTGGGATGCTGCAAGTGTGAGTTGGTTGCCAAGCACCCAGATCACAATCACGTGACTGCAGGGGAGTTGCAACGGTCATAACTTCAGGCACCAGTCTTAAGTTACTTTTTTTACTATCATCGTAACTTTGAGCAATCGCTAAATGAATGGTCATTAAGTGAAGACTACCTGTATAGAGGAAGACACTCTTAAATTAACTTCTAGGTCCACTGTTCAATAATGTCCTTCAATACGTCCAATGTTAAAATATTTTGCTTCATTCTGCATTGTAAGCTGAATTTAAGTGTTCTTCTTTAATTGTAATCTTTAGTTACCTCTAGTTCCCTCTAGTGTCCAATTTTTAAAGTCTTATCTTATTTTTTTAAAAAACAATTCAAAACAAAAGCATTTTCCCCCAGGAAGGATTTTTTATAATTAATTTCAAAATCTTACTTCAAATTTATCTGGACCCTTAGTCCATTTGTAACTTTCTAAAATCAAAGTTTTAATCATCTTTTTGCTATTTATTCCAAAAAAAAATTTTTTTAAGTCCTTAAACTTGTATTTAAAACTTCTTTCACTAAGGATCGAAGGAAACTCACCCAGTGCTATAAAACCTATCAATCCAAAAGTTCCTAATAGCTGAAAAGCAGTTAACAAGCAATTTCGAAAGTGGTTAGAAAAGGAAGAATGTGAACTTAGTGTCCTTTCAAAGGCGCCGACTGCAGTTTGAGCAAGATGACTATTCCTTGTGTCCCAGAGCTCTAAACCTGCTGGAGACTGCTGTCTTGTGTCTCTTCACAAGGAGCAGCTATCTGGAGCACTTGTGGGCGATCTCAAGTCCTCTCCTTGTTCAGAGATTAATTATCGAAGAGATGGTTTACTCGCCGGCTCTTCATACCACTGTGGTTGTTGGCTCTGCTTTTTGCAGAGCCATCTTCAGTCCGTCATTTCTGTCCCGGAAGCCAGAACTCCAAACAAAAACTATTTTTTAATTTGCAGATCATTATATCATGAATAATATATATTTAGGCAATATAGGAAATTAATTTTCTTATTTTTCTATATAATTTCATGACATTTTTCCATTTTACAGTGCATAGTTACAAGTATGCTGAGAAGTAGCTGAAAATTTGAGGACATTTTTTCTCCCTAGCTAAACCTCTATTGTACATTAAAATCATTTTCACCGTCACTATCATCATCTCTTACCAGCAGGAGGGAGGTACAGTTCATGTCCAGACAGAGGTCTATTTCCTGCAACAAGTGGTCTTGATTGTTCAATGAAGCTATGGCGTGCAGGGGGTGGTGGAGGTGGAGGAAGGGAAGGTGGCGGATTGTCAGACAACTCTTCACCTGCATTGACAGAGAATTTATTATATAAACCCATTTTCATTAATAAGTCCTTCTCCAAAAGTTTATCTAGCAGTACAGCGGCTTCAGTAAGGACACTGTAAACTTTACTTCTAACTAATTTAAACTTCTTTTGATCTCCCTAAATCCCTTGCTATTCCTTTTCTATGGCTTTAGCAAGTTGGGAAAGCAAAATGGCTAATTCAGCAAAGATTAATCTACATACATATTGATCAACGAACTCTTAGCTCCTTTCCAAGTTATAACATTATTAAAGTCTGTTTGGGAGATGCACCGGTTGCTTCCTTGACCTCTTTAACAATCTTCTTGACTGAGGCTATAGTCAATAAAAAGTTGCAAGCACAGAGATTTTCAGCTGTTGGCAGCAGCAGTATTTTGGGCTTCAAGCAGCCAACTTGGTTTTTATCAGGATATCTGTGGATACAGAATCATCATAGACTCAGCACTGAGTACGAATTCAGACTGAGGAAAATTGTTCCGCTGGCAATTTTTCTCTCAGGCTCCTCTCTGGGTACAATACTTTTTGGAGGAAAGACAATTGGTGCTATCTTGGTTCAGTTACTTGAGATCCATATTTCAGGATTTCAGTCTAGACTTGTCCCTTTGCAGGATTCAAATTGTTTAGTAGCTAAATGAATTTGGGGGGAACAAATTTTCATTGGATCAGTTCTTAATTAAATTCCATGGGTATTCTGATTGATATCATGGAAGTAAAATATCTTTAGCTAAGAAAGGCACAATAAAGGACTTTTACTTCCCCATCTCTGTGTCAAATGTGGGGTTTTTTTGGGGGGGGCGGGGCGCTGGGGTGGAATTTTCAAATACTTCCAGTTCAGTATTTTCTTCACCCTATGATGAGTATACACTTTGAATCTGTGTCCAGACTCAACATTTTTGCTAATAGAAAGGCCATGTGTTTTCATCTGCAAGGTATTTATCCTTCCTTTGTCCAAATAAATAATATACAACACTGTGGGAACCTACAATCACTACCACATTTTGTTTCTTTTCCCTGAATCAGGTTTGTAAAGCTATTCAGGCTCTCCCATAGCTGACCTAAGACACAGCCCCAATATCAGCTATAGTTTTTGGAGGCCATTCCACAAAATAAAAGTAAAGTTTATGGCTAGAGAAAAGTTGCTCATCCCTGTTTTAGGTTAAGATACAAATAAATAATTTATACAACAAAATATCCTAGTCTTTTTTTTTTTTTTTTGGTCCAAAGTGAAAATACTAAAAAAATTAAAAAGGTTTGTGAATTGCTTTAGGAATAACAGCCAGGCCAATCCAGCCAACTCCAGAAAAATATGTCCAGGTATATTGTTGATCTAGTTTTTTGGGACAGTTAGATCTCTCCCACCCCCAAACTTTTGGAATATAAATTAAAACAGACCACAGAATTTTTCTGCAGTATTATAAGTCATGCTGATATATTTCTAACAATCTGAGATGGAATTTAATTCATTTTGATTTTGAATAAAATGTCCACATCTAGCTAAATTTATATGCAGAAGACAAATGCATAAAATTGGACAAAAATATTAGCACTGCTTAATGTAATACCACTAGATATTAATACATCAAATAGATTATATTATCATCATTTGCAGTAAAATGTATTAGTAACTTGAACTAGATATATGTAGAATACACCCATAAAAATCAATGAGGCTTCAGTCATTCAATACTGACTTAGTGTAGGATTTTAGATTTAGCCTACATATAGCTTTGTTTGAAGGACAGTATAAAGAACTTGCTGCACTGGAGAGAAAAAGAGAATATATAACCTGGAGGGTGCACCAGCAAGTCATAATCAGAAGAAGTTCTATTGAGTACAGATGCATGTTTCAAATTTTCCCTCAAAGGAGGTCGCACAGGTGGCAAAGGTACTGGGATGGTAGACTCAAAGGCTTCTCCTAAATAACAAACATTTAAAATACCTTAATTCTTTTAAAAAGTAAAGTTTTAAAAATAGCATGTTAATTTTTCCCCTTTAAACATGTACTACTCATACCTATATCAGGATATTTCAATTTTTTCATCTCAGAGGAAGTATTGTGCATTTCATTAGTTATTCCAGAGCACTGACCATTCTCAAATACACTGAAAGCAAACATAAAAACTGGAGTTTTAATCACAAGGAAGACACATGAAATTAGATGCAAAAAGGAAATGCAAAATGAAGACACTTAAGATGGTACTAAGAAATAATTTAACTTCAGACAAGTTCTTCCCCCCTGCCCCCATCTTTAATGACTATCAAATACCTTAATTTTTAATAAAAGACAGCAACATTATCTTCTAGCACCAACTGCACATCAACTGAATAGAGGCAGATCAGAATTAACTCAAACTAAATAAATTTTAATGAAATAATTGACAATTATAATTTACTTCATATTGCTTCTATAAAGAGAAATAAATTTATAAATTCTTAGTTAAAGAATGAATTATTCTTCCTAAATTAAAAAGGTATTAATACAACACTGGTAAGAAAATAATCTCATCCAAGGATAAAAATCTGTCAGCCAGAACTAACTAACTGTCTGTCTGTGTACATTGCTGAAATAATATATTAAAAAGGTGATGTTCCATTAAGATATTTAAACTATATTAAAAGCTGAGACACTAGGAATTATATTATGAGGAAGTACAAGCCAGCAAAAAAGTGTATTCTTTATACCGTAAAAAAACAAACAAAAACTAAGAACACTGTAAATAATGCCAAACAGTCTAAAAATTAAGCAGATAGGTACTGGTACCTGATACCAAGTATTTTAAATTCTGTGCAAAGATATAATTTTAAAATTATAATCATGATTAACATCAATGAAATATAAAACTAAACTGAATGTCATACCAAATGGTTGCTCTAGCGTCATCTTCAAATAACCTTACCGAATATGAGGCTTTATATTATGGCAATGAAGTGATTGTGAAGGCAAAGAAACAGGATGGGATGAAGGAATCTTGTACTCATCATCTTCTACATGCTCCCTTGATTTTTCAGGAAAGGAATTTATAACAGCAACAGAAGACCTCAAGAGAAAAGTACACCAAATCCAGATGAGTTTTTGTTGGTACAGAAAATAAATATATCAATCACTGCATTTACAAATGGATTGAATTATATTTTTCTGTTTTATTGCCACAACAAAGCCAAATATAGAGTAGGTATTTGCAGTTTAATGAGACACAAATGTGTTCCACTTCCTTGTGAAGGTTGTGCACTTTGCTCTCTTCTGTCTTTTTCCACACACCAAGGAGACGTTCAGAAACTTCCAGTTTTGATTAACTGCAGCTTGTTCTACAAAACAAGCTCAGATGTCCCAATAGAGACACAAAGCAAAACTTAAAAAGTTTAAGTCATATTATGTTATTTCAAAGAAACCAGAAGAACTGAATATAAAATTAAGGCATCGTTTTATTTTAAAATTTTAGACTCTATACTGCATTTCAGAAAACAGTTATTCCACTAAAATAATTCACTGAATTAACAATTCATTGATAATTTATAATGAAAATTATCATTAAAATATACAAGATACTACTTTCCATAAGCTCCAAAGGGAATTACTTTTTCCCAACTCTGAGAGCCCAACCTCTGAAGATAATTTTAGGAACTTTCATTAATTATGTATGGATTCAGAGAGATATTTTAAAAGCAGGCATTTAAGAAGTTTGGATCATATTACAGTCCTCAAAAGATTCTGATTATACTTGCAAACGTCTTAATGTATATGGCTTGTTTAGCGAAACCTGTCTATGTCCATTTTGTTAGCTTTAGGACAATTAAAAGTGGACACAATGGGGGAAAAATGGCCCAATGTGATGCGACGGAATAGAAGAGAAACTAGCTTCAAGCAACTGTAATTTGGGGGGAAAATCATAAGAGAGGGAACATTC
Organism: Liasis olivaceus; assembly: GCA_030867105.1. Lineage (NCBI taxonomy): Eukaryota > Metazoa > Chordata > Lepidosauria > Squamata > Pythonidae > Liasis > Liasis olivaceus. The sequence continues at coordinate 79,603,098 of CM061352.1, read as the reverse complement.
TCCCTTCCAAAGCAGGCTTTTAAGTGGCCATTTTCACTGTTATGCAATTTGTACTACACAAATAGTAGAAGGTGTTTCAAAGCAGATATTACTTAAAAAACCAACCTATATAAAGTCTCACCATGAGGAAGGTGGCTTTTTAAGTTAATTTCTTGAATAAGAAGTACATAACATTCAGTGGAATATAAGGTTTATAATGCTGAAATGTAAGAGTTCACTACTTTTGTAAAAAGTATCAAATGATATTGTACACTGAAACAACAAAACACAGCTGTTGGTTTTTTTAATCAGTATCCCAACTGAATATTTCACTTGCCAGCAGGAGCACTATATATAATTACAGAAACTGAATTCAACTGCATTAATAAAGATATAAGTGATTCATTATTCAATATTATACTATAAAACTATAAAAACTGAAACTATGAATTTACATGCTTAATCTAGCACCGATCATTTTAGGTGTAACATTTATGGGCTCCTCTTCATCTATAAGAATCATACCAAATGACACCATTGATCTGGAATTCAGCTGTCAATAATGACCAGCAGTGTTTCTATGTCATGCTTTATTGTGAGTTTCTGACATCTACTCTTATAATCTATCTAATGAAGAGATAATGAGCACTGGCAAGTTAGATTTACTCATAAAAGCTTGTATGTTGGCAAGATCAAAACTGGATGTTGGAGTGCCCGCTCCACAATAACTTTGTGAGCAAATGATAGTGCAGATAGACATATGAGATAGTGTTTCTGTTTATGTAACTTAGTTGATCCATTGACATGAACATCTACAGATCAGGTAAGCATACATAACATACAAAGTAATAAAATAACAGAATAATAATAATAAACAATGCATTTTGACCTGTATATTGAAACACTAAAAATTTGTCAATTGCGTATCATTTACTTTGTATCACTGAACTTTGTTACATACACATTATATACATAGCCACTGAACATAGCCACATTTATAATCAATCCACAAAATGACTTAATCTATCAGGGATTTTTATTTGCTTGAGTAAAGTACCTGCTTTATGTATTTTTTGACAATGTTTCTTTAACAGTATTTATATGTTCTTAGTTTACAACAAATGTTATTCTTAATTATATTTTTTGTAGAGTTTTAGTTTGGCTTGATTTGATTCCTATATTATAAAACTTGTCATTCTAAATCACCTGAAATTGTATGAGATGCATAGTATATAATAAATGAACAAGTAAATAAACAAATAAATAAATAAAACACATGTCTGATGTTTTGCCACATAATTTTTTAAAAAAACCTCAATGGTCTTATGTTTTATCAACTGCAATGCATATCATGTGGCTTATGTAAGACACCAGCATTAATAAAATAACCAATTTCCTCAAGATCCCCTCAGATGTACTTGCATCTGCCACTTCCTGTTTACAGATTTTCTTGACTACAAAGAACACACTCTTGCTTTTATACTTTTAGTCTAGAATAAACAGGGTTGATGACAAACTGTCAAAGAGGTGGTATGAGAGATATTTATTATATCACCATATTTACAAGAATTGAAGTTGGGGATTCATTTAGTGATGAAAAAGAGTATTTATGAAACCGAGTCCCTATAGGAAAAAAGATCTTATTACAAGTCCTTTTATTACCACAATAGCTAATTCTGGATTTTGTTCCCCCAGATATTTGTATGCATGTGTGAGGAGGGAGGGAGGGAGGGAGGGAGGGAGGGAGGGAAGGGGGCTGAAAATCCACCATCCTGTCTCCATTAGGTAAATTTCCAGTTCTGAATTTCCAATTTGAATTTTTAGGAAAAGTAAGTTCTTTCTTACTACCTTCTATATTTTTATGATGATGGCAGACTGGGGCTCATTCTAACATCTTTTCCTAAAACCTGGCCAGTGCAACTGCCAAATCTCTTTTTAAAACTGCTTTTGAAACAGTTTCAACAAAATCCTTCCATGCAGTATCAATGACTTCTATAATTAATTAAACATTCTTTGTGTGTGTATGTGCCAGTGTTAATTCCTGGTGACTGCCTGGACAGTCCCTGCAGTTTACTTGGCAAGATTTCAGAATTGGTTTGCCATGGCCTCCTCCCTAGGGCTGAGAGAGAGTGAGCAGCCCAAAGTCACCTGGCTTTGTGCCTAAGGCAGGACTAGAACTCACAGTCTCTAGCCTGATGCTTTAACCACTACACCAAACTGGTTTTTTACATCTGAACTTATGATACTATAGTTGTTCATTTGTAAGAAATGCCAGGACTTTAATTAATGGTTTGGACTCAGACTTAGCCATACTTAGCCCAGAATACATCCTACTGGAATTTTGCCAACAATTAACTTAGGATTCATTCATTTTAACAGGTCTACTCAAAATATACTTTAAATATTTCTTTTATGTACTAAGCATTTTATGCATCAAATTATTTCATTAATATTTAGTAACTCTGTATGTCAGTTCTGTACATTTTCATGCATCCAGTTTTAAAATGGTGAAGATGTAGTCATTATTATGCAATTAAAATTGTTATTCTGCACAGAAGTTTGACTATTACATTATCACTTCATATTTTCCATTTTAATTTGAGTTATTAGTGAATGCAAAGAAACATACTATTGTGTTACTTCTTTACTAAAATCTCATTTTCTTAGTGTGGACTTACTTTTTATTAGATTGCATTATTATACCATTTACATAATAGTATTTGAATGAGGTGAATACATTCATAAAATGCTCTAGAACATATTTCAGTATATATCATAGCTTGTCAGAAAACACAGCATTTACATTCTGTTTTAATTTTGTTTCAATATACATGTTATTAGCTACTAAAAATATTGAAATGTCTGACATTTAACTGGCAATCTTTAATTTGATATGAAAGTATTTGAATTTTCTTCCCAAATTCTATTTCAACTCTCAAAATATTAACAAGCTCCCAAAAAATCAAGATGGCAGTCATGTCAGTGCTATCCGAGCCCCACCCATTTTGTACATATGCTTACAGTGAATACCCATATAAGGGTAAGGGGCTTTGATCATGCTGCTGCAATACCTGTATTGACTTTTTTGAACTCTACCCTGCTCAGGTGACTGAATCAGAACCAGTGAAGAAAACTGTCTTGGAGGGGTTTGTATCCAGTTAATCTCAATAATGTTATTGTTTTTGAATAACCTTTTTGCAACTATATGAACTGTAGTTCATAAAACAATTTCTGAAATATTTCCTCCATTCTGAAAACTTTCATCATTACTATACATGTCAAAACATTTTGAATTCAAAATGCCCCAATTCATGCTCAAAATTCAAAAGGAAATATATTATTGCTACTATTAAATCTATATACTACTAAAACTCTCGCTTCTGTTTGTTTGTAACCTTCAATTGGGCAAAATGGCACATCATAGGGCAACAATTTTTGAGCCAAGGTACCTCAAATGGGCTACCTTACAGAATGCACCCAAAATCTGGGGCCCATTACTACAGTGGGATTGAAATTTGGCAAAGTTGTGGCCACTTCAGTGCTGCTCCGTTGCCACCACTTCAGCACTGCTGTGGATTGGGGAGAGTGTATGGGGGTGTGTGACGCGCAGCATAAGTGAGGGACTGTGAGGGTGCAGCGTAGGTCGGGGAGGGTGTGGCATAGGTCAGGAAGCATGTGTGGGGGGGTGTGAGGGAGGGAAGGAAGGGGGAGGGAGGGAAGGAAGGAAGGAAAAAAGCACGTCTGAGGGAAGGAAGGAAGGAAGAGGGAGGGAGGGAGGGAGAAAAAGAGGGAGGGAAGGAGGGAGGAAGGAACAGGGAGGGAGGGAGGGAGATTTCCAACATTCCCTGCCAGCTTCTCAAAAGGAAAGTTAATGGGGAAGCCGGCAGGAGGTCATAAATCACTCCTGTTCCCACTGCTTCTTTGCTCACCCATGGTCATCTCTGCTTAGGTAAGGAAATATCTCTGAAATGATGACCCAACAGGTCACGGGTTGTCCAGTGGGTATTTAAAAATAATCTTTCAGAATAGATTATCCTCCCAAGAAGTTTTACAACACTAAAAAAATCTAAAAACATATAAAAAGATTACATTAAATCACTGTAAAGAAAAACAGTATAAAATTTAATAAACCAATCAGATATAAACAATAACAAAATACACATTAAAGTACTGACAACATCCTTCTACATTAATGCCTCTTACACAATATTTTTCAAGAGAATTTAAAAGCATTAAAGCTAGAGAAATTGAACCAGGCAAATCTCTTAGATAAAGGGACTGTTTTATAAATGAAAAATAATTTAAACAGGAGTTTTAATGTTTTGGGACCAATCTGGCTACAGTATGCACAAGATTAATCATTTCTTCAACTTAAAAATGTAAAGGAAGCAGCAAAATGTCCCCCTGCTGATTTTGAAAGGATAATTCTTGCATCAGAGGAAAATACTAAATGGGCAGTGTCAAAATTTTACAGTATCTTACTAAAGGCCTCTGGAATGCCTTTAACAACCCACAAAACAGCTATGGGAATGTGATCTTAATATAAATGTGAAAGATTAGAAAATTGATTAATTTGTGGAAATAAAAACAATTTCTGGTAGAATTATAGAAAATCATTGAAATTAGTACACTGTGAGTATTATACCATGATAATTCTAGCAATTTCTTTTAAAAATGTGTATCAGGATTCATAGAAAGGATGTGTTAACGTTAGAACTTATCAGCGTGTTCGGTGGATTTGTCCAATGACCCAACAGTTCTGGAGGGCAGTCTTTAGGGATATAAATGTATGTTTCCCCAGTTTTAGCGAGTGGCTTTTATCATTGCTTAAAGAGGAAACTACAGGCCAACCTAATGATGCCTAAAACAGAATTTTATTTCTCCTGGCAAAGAGCCTGCTCAGGAGCTGTTGTTTGAACAAATTATACAAGGCTAACTGTAATCTGATCATTCCCTTTTACAGTGATTAAACAGAAGTGAAAGAGAAGAAGACTGGTTAATTCTAGCCACTTTTTTTTTTTTTTTTTTACTGTAGTGAATTCCCATATTGATACAAAACTATTATTTCCTTATTAAGTCTGATTTTTCAGAGCTTTGTGAGTAACACAAATTCTACGTTTTTCAAGAACTTGAGTACAGAATGGTATTCTTGTGATGTATAATTATGAAATGCCTGTCAACAGGATCTGGAGGAATGAGGATATGGTAACTTTCAACATTTATTCACAGCCTTCATCTAATGCTCTTGTAAAATATTTTTTAAAATATTTTCTAATTCACCCTTGCACAATGTTGGTGACTTCTAGACAAGTGGACAAAGATCTGAAAGGTCCCAAATTTGTGTACATATTCTATTCAATATATACTTCTAATCTGTAAAAATAAAAAGGAATTAAATGTTTAACCAGCTGGAGTTTCCTCATAGTTTATATAATTAATGTTCTTAATTTTAAAATTGAACTTACTTCATATTTGGCATGACTGAAACAACTGGTGGAGGGGGTGAAAGGCGAGGTGGAACATCATATTCGTCATTACCTAGATGGCCATTTGAAAATATCTGCAAGAGACAGATTTCTCAGGATGGTAATTTGCAAACTATATGCAAGTAAAATGCTCAGTTACAGCATTTTCTGAATCCATTCTCACCTTTAATTTCATGTTTCATTCTGCAAGTCTGCAAATTGCCTGTCATCAATACAAATTCCACGTGTTCAGCACCATAAATAATTCAGCTAAGGTCCCCTCACACACTTTAATAAATGTATTCCTTAAAAAATGTCTGATACAGAATTATTTGGTTTTAGCCATTATATAATCTTCAAATAAATTATAATTAAATGGGTCACTAAATAATAAGACAATTATTACTCTATAGTTTACAGCATTCATGTTAATTAAACTTCATGTATCACATTTTACATTAGTACTTTCTAATGGTAATTCATGACATAAGAATTTTTGTAGAAATCCTGGATCATAATCCATCAAACAATATTTTCTGTTGATATCTGAGTTTGCAGTAAGTTCAGGTTTGGGACAATTATTATTTCCCACTAAATGACATCCTATTATTTAATTATTCCCACATACTTCTCTGGGGCACCAGGCTTCAAGTGCAACACTCTTGAACTAAAACTAAACTTCATGCATCATAACATCTATCTCTTACCTTGGTACCTTCTAAAGGTAATTCATGGCATCTGTGTTTCCGCAGAAATACTGGATCAGAACCCATGCGACAATGTCTTCCATTCATATTTGAGCTTCCAGTAAGTCCAGGTTTGGGACAATTATCATTTCCTACTATACGACATCCCACAATTTGATTATTCCCACACACTTCTCTGGGGCACCAGGCTTCAAGTGGCATTGGTTGATCTCTGGTAGATATACTTTCAGGATGATGCAAATGTCTACTTAACCTATTATCTGGAGGAATGGGTGGGGGCCTTTCTGGTGGAGGTGGAGGTGGATCTCGTATAGGTGGTGGTGGTGCTGGAAGAGGCTTGTCTTGTTTCCTCATCATACATGGAGAAGACTAAGATATAACATAAATTAAAATGCTTCATAAGTATAAGATGTAAACTTAGTGACAAATACAATATTTTGTATATAGATAGTCCTCGAGTTACAACCATTCACTCAGCAATCATTCGAAGTTATAACAGTGCTGAAAAAATGGACTTACGATTGGTCTCCGAAGTTATGGCCATTGCAGCACCCCGCGGTCATGTGATCATGACCTGGCTGCTTGGTAACCCACTCGCACTTACGTTTGCAACCTTCCCTGCCAGCTTCCCACAAGCAAAGTCAATTTTGCTCAGGTAAGTCTCCCCCACCCACTCAGCCTTGTTTTGCTCCCATGCACTGCATCCTCCTTCCCCCTTTGCTTGCGCACACACACTTCACCCTCCTTCCTTCTTCACTCGTTTACAAGCACCAGCACCCTCCTTCACCTTTTGCTCACTCACACTGCAGCCCCTTCACATTGCGCTGTGGCTTTGTAGGAGGAAGGAGAAAACCTCACGAACGGCCAGCAGCTTCCAACATGAGCTGCAGAGCATGCACCAGAAGCACCTTTGGAGAATCCTTCAGCACCAGGAGTGCCCCTGAATAGTCCTCGAGTGAGTGAAGGAGGGATAAAGGGGGCAGTGCGTGAGAGTGAAGGGGGAAGGAGGGCATGGTGTGTGCATGCAAGTGACCAAAGGGAGAAGGAGCACGCTGGTGCATACAAGCAAGCAAAGGAGGGAAGGAGAGCTAAGAAGCTCCTGAGCTGCTGTGTGGCAAACAGCCCCAGAGCCATGTGGTTCTGGGGCTGCTTGATGCCCTGCAAGGCAGGGTGCAGGACAGCCAAAAGGGCAGAGAATGGGGGGAAGATATGCAGGTGGGGGGAGTTGGAGGCAGTTCCTTACTTTATTGAGGCTCAAGGCTAGGAGACACCAAACCTGGAATGGCTTGAATTGGGGTGGGTCCTTGGCTAATGACCGGTGGAATTCGCTTAATGACAACAATGGGGAGTGCCATCGCCAAGCGATGCGGTCATGTGATATCTCTCTTTACGACCACATCATTTAGTGACAGAAATTCTGGTCCTAATTGTGGTTGTAAGTTGAGGACTACCTGTATCACCTTAATTCATACATCACTTGTTAAAATGATTATCATCAAATAAAAACAATAAACATTGAAAACTATTTGAATGAATCAATACATATACACCCAAATATAAAAACAAATCTATTTCAAAGTACCATGTTTGTTGTTTCAAATCAATATATGTACTTTCTATTAAGACCAAAACCCTAATCCTTGTGTCAGTTAGAATGACAAAATTAATTAAAATGATATCAATGAACAAACTTTATGTAAACTTCAATAAATCAATATCCAACATAATTAACATGTAAAAAAAACTTGTCAAGTTAAAAAATAAAAACACTAATACAGTACATTATTAGATGTTTGCACACATATGGGAAGTACACACTCTCAATGACTGTTTTTTTTTTCCACGTATCCAACATTTAGTTAACAAGTCTGTGTTCAGTTATAATCCAAAGATGTATTTTCTTTAGTATGCTTATGAAATAATTTCCCCTTCTTATATGTTTATTGGAAGCAGAAATAGTCTCTATAATTTTCTTTTTACTAATTGTAGACAATAGGTTCAAGTCTCCCACAGAATTTTATTTGTTCTAGTATCCAAGAAGTGAAAATAAATTGTAGAATATGCAACTAAAAGAGTGTGTGTGTGTGTGTGTGTGTGTGTGTGTGTGTGTAGGATATAGTAGACAAGGACCAGAAGATAGCAGTGGTGATGGATGTAGCGGTGGCAAGTGACAGCAACATCAGGAAGGAGTATGAGAAGCTTGAGATGTACCAAGGCCTGAAGAAGGAACTAGAGAGGATGTGGAAAGTTAAGGCCAAAATGGTCCCAGTGGTGATAGGAGCACTCAGGGCTGTGAATCCATAGCTGGGAGAGTGGCTCTAACAGATCCCAGGAAGAACATTAGAGCTCTCTGCCCAAAAGAGTGAAGTGCTAGGAACAGCTAAGATACTACACAGAACCCTCAAACTGCCACACCTCTGGTAGAAGACCTGAAATTGAGGAAGACACATGTTACCCATAAGGGTGAGAGGGGATGAATGGAGGGAGGGAGGAAGGTAGATATAGATATAGATATATTGCATGCTTGCTCTAATTATTGTTGGAAATCTTTAGTACAGTTGGATAGCAAACTCTAGGATGGTTGTAAAACTGTCTTTTACTTCAGGCCTGTGTGCAGGTAAATAATAATATTTATTTAAAAGAAAAAAAAAAAAGAACAGAGAATGCAGAACAATATTCATTAGAAGTATATGTACAAAATGACCAAATGCAAAAGGAGTTTATAATTGTTGGTTTACAAAATACATGCACAATTTCCTCACTGAGCACAAAAGCTCACATGGAACTTGCTTTTCCAAAGACACAGAATATTGGCTTGGTGAAAGGAGAAGCATGGAATTAGGTGCAGGAATGACCACAATTTAATTAGGTGAGTTCAGTAGATTTGAATAAAAGCAGAAAAATCCAAAGAACAGCAGCTGAAGAGAAGGAGAAAAGAAAGTATAAGAGTAAAGAATCAAGAAAAAGGAAGAGAAAACAACCTTCAGCCAATGAGCAATGATATTCAACTGCAGTGATCTGCATGTGGTTGGACTTTTGTGTGTGTATAAGTGCATGAAACACTAATTCTTAAAACCATGAAATTGGGAAGAGAAGCTTAAGAAGTCCTCAGTATGCTTCTAAGAAAAAGAACGTTAAACTCCTATATTGTATCGCTAAATTGTACTTTTACCTTTGGTGAGCTTGTTGGGCTGGCACAAGGGGATCGGGAAACTCCTTTCTGTATTAGATCCAATCGAGGAGGCACTGGTGGAAGGGTAAGATGGGATCCTTGTATGGGATCAGGAAGTGGTTTCCTTCTTTGAGCAAGAGGAGATGATCCTGGAGATGTCACAGGGGAATTCTGTCTTTCATTACACTGCAACAGAAGATGTTTTGAAGTATTTAATATTTATTGCTCAGGGAAAGCACAAACTTGCAAGTTCTTACTAAGTACCTGTCAGTTATAATAATTGCTATTATTTACATTATTGCAAGTTATATCCCAGTTTTTCCAGGAGCACTTAGCAAAGCTCAGTTCTACTTTCTCCTCACCACTTTATTCATAAAATATACCTTGTTTGTTTAGCAACTGCAATGTGTTCCTTAAATCAGAAGCGAAATGGTTGCTAGGCGAACATGAGAGAGAGAGAGACCAACCTGCTGCAAGGATCACTGGTTGCTGCCATTTCATTCAAATAAAGTTCTCTCATACAGTGCCCTGTGCAGACCCATTTTTTCTCTTTTTCTGCCCCTTCACAGGGCACAGAGATTGATTAAATAAGCTATCTATTCCTGAACTGCTTTTCTTCAGAGCAGCACTTCCCTAAAAAGTGCTAAGGGCAAGTTAACAAGCTCAGCTCTGCGACCTTAATTAGTTGATGCAGCATTGCTGTCTGAAACTGACCAGACCTTAGTCAGTTTCACACTGAAGGCTTTTGTTGTCAGGTGCATGGAATTTGGTTATAAATGTGTGCATTGGTGCAAAAATGATTTTTTAAATTATGATTACCATCATATTTGTGAACAGTTGCTAAACACAGTAGCCACTAAACAAGGAGCGGCTATAGTTCTGTCAGGTTAGGCTGTTTCTATTTATATCAACCCAAAGGTTTTTCTGTAAAACAGCTGGAAGTCCTGCTCCCTCAACAGAGGTAACTGTGATGGAATGGTGTTATGAAGGCCACACTCATGGAGATAAGCATTTCGTTACCCCTCAACAGGAGTGTGGGAAGTTTAAGAAGATGAGACTGACACCACCCTAAGGAATTCATGGTATTGTGGCTTGCTGGCTTGGGAACTTAGGTTCAGTCTGGAGAGATTTCTGTCTTGAGGTGGAAGCTAATAAATGCAACAGAACTGTATTTGCACTATCTCGTGGAGTTCTTTGGGCTGAACCTGACAGTAACCCAGCCACAGTCAAAGTAATCTAGTCTGCTATCAAAGTTAGACAATTAGCTTGATAATATAGTTTGATGTTTGATGCTGCTAGGCTACTTCATTCTTCCAAATCTTGTAATATCTTAAATTTACTCCTCAATCTTTTGTTGGACCATATAAAGCTACTTATTTTTCTCTGCCAGTAATTTAGTAACCTATCTTTAATTTTTATTGGAGTCTTTTAAAACAGAAAGCTAAGCCTTGGGAGAATGTTCATTTTTACAGTTGCAATTCTTCTTAAACAAGACTATTTTAACTTTCTACATCTTACCATATCTGCCATTATATTTTTTCCAAATCAGTCAATAATTGTTTTTTAAAAGATCTTTATTATTCCTTAGTAATAATAGTAAAATATTACTCAAGTAAGTTCCCAGGTATTTAATCTTTATAGCAGTAATATTGAAGCCCACTGCTTTTCTTCTTCAGATAAGTTCCATTTCAGTTATTTTTAATCCGATATCTTCATATTGGACCTTACTGCTGTATGGCTCTATTATCAATTCTAAAGAGTCCTTCAGCTGAGTAAACATAAGTAGAATATCATCAGCATATAATTTCAATTTCTGTTCTCAGTTTGCTGATTTGTTTCCTGAAAATATATTTGTGCATGTATGCATGTGTCCACATATGTACATATACACGTGTGTATACACATGTGCGTGTGTATGTATGTGTGTATGTATGTATGTATATGTATATGTATATAAAATCATCCCAGTGGCCAACTTTATGCAGGCTGGATAGCAGCCAGCAGGATTGTCAATGTAGTCAGGAAATTCAAGCAACACAAATTGTATCATTATTTTTGTTGCTGTTGATTTTGTTTACATTTGTTTCTTTCTTTTACCTTCATTTATTGGCTTTCTTTTGCAAGTTAGGTGGCAGCGATCCTAGCACCCTACCCCCAAATTACTCTAGCCAGGCTAAGGCAACAGCATCACAGACATAAATACAGCTTAAATACAGCCATTCAAAAGTTTGTTCTAAGTATGAATAAAGCCTGCTTTCAACTGAACTTCATAGAGATCTCTTAGAATGTATTGTTCTATGCCCAGAACACTCAAAACAGCTTGAAATATATTAGTAGTACATTCATAATCAGTTATGGAAATAATATCTTCAGCATAGCATGCATATATGAATTCATGACAAAAACATAGCATGCATATATGAATTCATGACAAAACAGGGTTGCAGAGAACCCCGGGCCCTGCAGATGCCAGCAAACTACAATATCAGGGATACTAGGAATTGTAGTTCAGCAACATCTGGATGGACACAGCTCACTGTTCTATTTTAGAAATTTACCTTCAGCTGTGACTAGCTATGATAATTAATGGAATATCAGAGTGAATCTGTCTCTGACAGCTGGTTTTAGATAGAAAACAACATAGAAAATAATGATGTGTCCACATCTTTCTTATGGAAGGACTTGGATGGTTCGGTTAGAAATAGTTCCCTGTAATAATGCAGAAAGGAACTTATTTCCCAAAACAGTCTCCAAGAAATGAAATAAAATGAGAGAAAAATCAGTTTATAGCCAATGAATATACAATTATATGATCTAGCTTACTACTCCATATCTTTATTACACTGCATAATAAATGTGTTAATGTTTACCAAAAGTAATTTAGCATATATTAAACAAATGGAAATTATTTAATGAATGTGGAAACTATATTTGCAAACTACAAAAACATTACATATTTCAGGAAAAAAGAAATACCTTTCGCACAGAAGCTAATCGATTCATCATCAAAGACTCTTCTCTGTCATCATCATCATCTAAGTCAAGCATAGGAATACCAAAGCTATCCAAAATGCTGCAGCACCTTGTGTTTTCATCTCTGGGATCGAAGGGGTCTACAATTATGGGTTCAGTTCCTTTGATTTCACAACGACAAAAAGGACATCCCTGTCCATCAGATTCCTGAATTATGAAAAACAAAAATGCTTAATTGTTGAGAACTATTTAGCATTATTTTGCTACATAGGGGGATCTTAAGGTAATGAAAACCAGATTAATAGTACTTTGCAAAACACGCACATGCGCAGACACAAACACATGCACGTATTTATATGTACCAAGGAAACTAAGAAAATCCAAATGAATATCAGTGCTAGCAATTTTCTGTTACGTACCATGTTGGGGAAGACTAAGGGCAGTTGGACAGACTACCACTTTTTCTTATCTTCAGCATATTTTACATGAATAAGATAAAGTCATACCTTTTCGTCAATTTTAGTACATCTCATGTATATTGAGAAACTGGTAATCCTATGAAACAGGTAGATTGTAGCAACTCATCAAAAGTTACCAAGTGAATTTCATAGCTGAATGAGGATGCAAACCTAGATCTCCTTTGTCAAATGATCACATCACAGTGGCTTTATAACCAATATTTTTTTTATAAAGGATTAAACTCATTTGATTTTCAGAACAGCAGAACTACAGCTAATATAGTGAAAAGTTTGGGGGTTAGAAGTATAATCTTTTATATTATTAAGGACTAATCTGAGGTCAAATTCTAAAATCTCAAATCAGAATAGTCATTGTCCATCCTCCTTATGTATTATAACTATTCATACCATCACTCTAAATACATAAATTATATACTTTTATATTTTAAATATATAAATTATGTATTTTTACCTAAGCCTTATTAAATATTATAATGCGAATGAAGGTTTTCAAAATTCTTTCTACTGAAAGTTAAACATTAATTGGACCCGGTGAGCTGAAAAATTGGTGGACATCACTAACCCTGCTATAACTAATATAAGCTTATACAAATGGGTTACTTTTGTCTGTTCTGTTGAACTGAACTGCAGAAGCATAAACAATGCTTCTAAAATCAAAAGGAAAAGTACGTACAAGCTCCAACCTATGTAACTCAGTTTGGGCTTCAGGCAGGTAGCTGTCAGAATTAAAAATGTTTGCTATAGAAAAGGAGTCAATTTATTCAAAGACCTCTGCTTTAGGCTTTAAGGTAAGCTATGAATCTTTGCAAAATCGTATTAAAAAAAATACATAAAATGTTGCTATATTAATCTATAAGTGGAAAGCAGTAAGAAACCTTTGCTTTGGAGAAAAAACTCATTTCATTTTACCTTATTTAGTTTTACTTTTATTTCAGTGCCTTTAAAATAAAGGATACCCGATATGCACAAGAACTGATTGACCTTCAGCATAAAATATCCCACAAATGTGATTTTGTATTCACAGAGGAGTTGGAGTACCTTATTTTATTAAGTAAAACAGATGCTTTATTATTAGAAAAAAGTACTAGCACTCTCTCCTAAGGCATCTCTAATGAGCCATTATGACAGCAATTAAACACTAACTACTGGTAAGTAGTAACTGAACTGCTACAGTATGTTCCCTTCATCAGCTTGTTAATTATACAGAAGTTAAATATGCAATGAAATTTGTTTTAAGGGAAATGACTGTTAGTGAAAGGAAAACCTAATACTCCATTTACTTAGAGGTCACTTGCTAAAGTTTACAGCTTAACTGGAAATTAAACATTTTTGTTTCATTAAAATTTGAGTCTTCATTCCCACTGCTGTGTCCCAGAAATGATGCTGTGCTTCTAATTCTATATTGTTTTCACAACTGCTCCCAGGAAAGAGAATCCCCATCAATGAATAAATGGAAAGGAACTTTTTTTTAAGGAATTCCTATCATTCATGTAGCCTCTCTCACTATTATAAATAGTTAATTCTTCTGATTAACTGATTTCAGAAGTTACAAGTCAATGTTGCAGACAAAATATTCTTAGTGACTGAATATTCATCTTAGGTGGGAGATTATGCTGCTGGCTGAATTTTGTCTCACTTGTTTGGGAAGACTTTTTTTTCCCAAAGACACTTTTTTTTTTAACCTATTCCCAGTTTACACAAGGCCAGTTATATCCCTTTGCTCTTACAAGAGTCAAACACTTGACAGCCACTTACAAACAAAAAGCAATTCAGAGCCTTCTTTAAGCAGATTTACTGAAAAGGAAAAGGGAATTAAATTACATAAAACTTGACAACTGGATATGTTAAATTTAGCACCCAGGTTTGTTAGTACAGAGCTTTCTTGATCTTCTTGCTAACTATCTACTGATACACTGCATTTTCCAGATAAGGAATATAAAAGTGTTTTAGGCTTACAATATTTTGCAAGATGCCATGTTATCTCCCTGCATATGAACAAAGTATCATTTCAAGATTTATTCCTACAATTGGTATCTTTAAAACATTAGTAAAAGTATCAGTACAAAAAAGAGTGAAAAGTAGAAAAAGAACATGTATATGAATGTGGTTACAGAAAGACAGTTACCTGCCATGCTGTCAAGCAAGATGTACACATCAGATGTCCACAAGGTTCAATCTTCACATCTTTGTCATTTTCAGCACAAATTTTACAAAGCTGGAATGTGGAACCCATTTCACAATATAATTCATATTGTTCCTGAAAAGGAATAACTGCAATGAAGAGCCTCTGGAAATTATAATATAAGAGCTACTTGGCTTGCCATTCAGATTATAACTTCTAAGCTATAACATATACTAGTGAGACAAACTATTATTGAGGACATTCATATGATAAAATATACGTGTTATAGTTTTTCAAACTAATAAATGTAAACATATTTAAATGAAAATTCCATAATTCATAAACAACCATAAAAAATCACCCACACAACCTTGTGGTACCTTAACTAAAATGGTTGTTCTGACACAAAACTGTTGCACAAGAATATACTTAATCAGAAGAATGAAGCATTTTTAGTTGTATTCAAACATTACTAGTAGGGGCAGAATTTTAAGCAGAGAGTCAGAGGAAAAAAAATGCCAACAATTCAACTATTCTCTTTACAATCCCACCCTGAGCCTATGAACAACTATATCTGTTAATGATAAAAAGACACTAGTTCATTAAAATCTGTACCCTAATAGATTAATTCAGGTTTCAAAAAGCCCAAATACTTTTTGCAGTTTATACTAAACTAATACATCAGCCCTTTTAGAAATGCATTATATTTTTCTGATACATATTGCCTTTGGTATCACTTAAATAAGTAGGGTTTTTTTTGTAATACAATTGTCATATTGGTGGTGATACAAAGTCTTAACCAGCAGCATAAACTGCTACTGCTTGAAATACGATTTGTTAGACTTTTTCTCTTAGAATTTTAAACAAAGATTTGTTGCTATCTCCTTGCCATTTTTGAAATAAATTTACTTATTTAAATTTAAGGGAAAAAATACAAAATGTAGGTAAAAATACCAAAATATTCTAAAACAAAGTTAAATAGAACAATCCTTAAACTTTAAAAAAGGGGTAAAAACCCGAAAAAGAAAAGAGAAGAGGAAAAACACTCAAACAAATTAAACAATAAAAAATAAAAATCTACCTGTCTCTTTGTCATGGTTAATTTCCTTTTGAAATGAAAACTAGCAGTGGCTAATCTCCACAGGAATAGCTAATTAATTAAAGTGATCTACTTATGGTGATACATAAAGATATCCGCAATGCTCTTGGCAAGTCTCTTTTTGGCATGGTTAGTCCTGTCAAACCTATGTTTTAAATCATACAAGCTTTTCACGTTCCTGCCAGGAACTGCTGCCCCCAAAACCCTTCATCACCACAGCCATATTGATTGCTATCAGCCATGCAGACCTTTTGTCATCCGGGGACACAATACATATTAAGCTATGTTTAAATATATTTAATTGTATACATATTAATATATTTAAGGCTCTTAGGTTCTATTCAGAATGCCTTCTACAAACCTCTCCTTTCTCATCCTTTTCAACTAACTTGCCTTCTTGTTTCTCATGTTGGTTTGCATATCCTTTAACACCAAGTTTTAATAAATATTTTTTTCTAAAAAATTAGAATTGAATTTTTTATACATATACATATTCACTCCAATTGAATAACATACAGCATACCTGTGTAACTTTTATGTGGTCATGTGGAATAGGTTCACATAGTCCTGTCAGATCAGGATTATAACTTCGTCCATCTGGGTAAAGATAGCTGAAATGCATGTAAATAATGTTTTGTTCTTCATTTATATACTTATTGAATACTTAGATAATGAGTTTGAAAGTTTTTGTCTTTTCCATTACAAGTAGTCCTCAGTTAACAACAGTATTTGGGATCAGTATTTTCCTCGCTAAGCAATGTGGACGTAAAGTGCAACATCACATGATCATGCCGCCTAGCAACAGCAGTCCCAGCAGTCCCCAGTTGCAGTCATTAAGTGAGGACCACACGGATTGTTAAGCAAGGACCTCATGTGATCACGACTTACTGCTGGCTTCTCCATTGACTTTGCTTGTGGGAAGCTTGCAGGGAAGGTCACAAATCATGATTACATGACTGCGGGTTACTGCAATGGTTGGAAATCTGAACTGGTTGCCGAGTGCCCGGATCAGGATCACATGACCGTGGGATGCTGCACCAGTGAAACTTCAAGGACCAGTTGTAACTACCATTCATTCAGTGCTGTTACAAGTTTGACAGTCGCTGAAAGAGTGGTCATTAAAAGAGAACCTGTATAAGTATCTCTTGCTGAAAACTGCCTTCCAGAACTGCCTGTTCTTCATTGAAAGATCTGCACTCTTAATGTCTTGCCATATATACTCTCTGCTAACTGCACCTCACTTTCCACCATGGATTTCACTTCACAGCTGCCCTCATTCTAGTTCTATTTGCCCTACTCTGGGACACAAGAAAAGTTCTCGCAGTTTAATGCTTTAAGGGAAAACTAAAGTTACATTTATTTGAGGAGGTATGAAAAAGGAAACTACACTTCACAATTATGATAATCAGATTAGATCAAGCATACTTTTACTTGCACCTTATGTGTTAGCAAACCAAGTCTTCAGTATATAAAATAATAATAATTTATACTCACAATCCTTCCCGGCTACCATCAATTAGAGCTTGAAATAAAGGCTTATTGTGAGGTATGGTCTGTAAAATATTTCCATCTCCAGTGACATAACCGATAGCCCATTGCCCAAGTCGAGTGCAACTTAATCTGAAAATGTAGCTGTAAAACAAAGGACAATGCTATAGTTAATGAAGGAAAAGGAGGAAGTGGTATAAATAATTCGTGTAGTTTACATGTACAGTTATGTTTCCAATTTGATTAAAAAGTGGATAAAATTTCATGTAGTGCTTTGTGCAAACCTAAGTATTTCTTAATATAGTTGTGGTCAGACCCAGTGCCAAGCTATAACTTAACTGTGGCTTATTGACTAAGAGTGTGTTATAAAGATTAAAAAGATGGCTTGTTCTCTATTCTCAATTAGTTCTACCACACTGTCATTTCCCCCAACACCCATCTACCATGGCTGTTATTTTAAGTTCTTTTGTTTTGACATGGCTCACCATGTCGCTAGTTTTGCTATCATGGTTCAGAAATGAAGACAATACAAATCATTTTCTTGTTGTAGATCTTTAGCTGCTCTCAGCAGACTCTAAGCTAAATACAATCAAGTTTCCCTTCCTGTCTAGGTATGCTTCATGAGGATAGTCACTATTATTTTGAATAATTTCCTCCCAATCCCCTTGAATGAAATCATCTCTTACTGCAAGGTTTCTGTTTGCGGTCCCATGTCATTAAATTATGAAATTTGCTAGCCATCCAGAAATATGACTAGTGGCAAACTTCCATAATCTAATGGGACAAATTGACAAGAAGTATTGAGTTCATTACCTTCCTGGTTTGGTGCTGTATTTCTGTAACCGTGCTTTAACTTCATCGTAAGTTAGAAATGCCATGTATCCAGGATGAGTCACAGCTAAGAAGTTCCAGTTTCTTAATATTGAACCCCAAGGCTAAACACAAATGAAATATATAAAAATATATATTTATATGTATATACTTAATATATTACTGTATTTTCACTTCACTATCCTCTAAAGATAAAGAAAATATTTTCTGTAATACTTGCTATCATGCTAACAGTCATGTAAGCTACAATGAAAGATAAGGCTCATTTTAATGTAATGTTCAGCTTAAAAAACTAGTTTAGAAGCATGCAAAGCATTAAGAATCTGAATAGCTATCCCAAGTTACTGGAAACAGTTCAAGCTTGAAACAAACCCATTTTAAAGCAAAAACTAATGGAATCTATAAGATCTTTCTCTTTTATTAGAATGATAAAACATGTGTGATATCATAACACACTTAGAAAAGGAGCAGGGCTTCTGTCATCTGCTGCTTTCATCAGTCTGCCCTTCACCCCTTAACACTCATATCATGCCTAACTTAAACCAATTTCACGTTTTGACATAAAAATTTAGAGTAATTAAAAATAAGAAATGAAAACAGCGCATGAAGAGATGGGATATGTGATTAATGTGTAACTTAATAAATCATGGTTTATTAAGCCAAGATAATTATGTCTGAACCAAGACAGAGTTAAAATTCAAACCCAAGTTTTCTTAATATGAATTCATTATTCTAACCAGTCATTTTAAAATTTGTATATCTGCCTTTTCAAGTTTTATGCTATCTACAGAATTAGTAATGCAGTGTTAATTGTCTCACCTCTACTATGACAAACTTAAAACATATCATATTTACTAAAAAGAAATAGGATCCTGGATTTACAACACCACCTACCAGGAAAAATGGACAGGAAAAAAATAAATACAAAATCCTTCAACACCTTTGCCTAGAAATGCAAAATCCAGCTATATTCAAATAAAATCTATGTTCAATATTACTTCAGCTTAACTAAATTACCTGAAATAATCTTGTGAAGATATCAAATTCAAAAACTGAAATGTAGTCATTGCAAGTTAGATCAATAGTAGACTTCAAAGCCATCGCTTCCAGGCCAGAGCTAATCTGATGCACCTCATGAAGACATTGTCGAAATACTTTCCAAGGCACTATGGTCCTAGCATAAGGAAACAAAATATATATGCTAGATAAGACACCATTTTTAAGTACAGAGAGTCCTCGTGGAACAACCACTCACTCAGTGATTGCCCAAAGTTATGATAGCACTGAACGAGGGGGACTTATGACAGGTCCTTGTAGTTGCAGCCATCGCAGCAGCCCCAAGATCATATGATCGTGATTCAGGTGCTTGGCAATTGGCTCAGAATTATGACATTGCAGTGTCCCGTTGTCATGTGATCATCATTTGAGACCTTCACTGCCAGCTTCCAACAAGTAAAGTCAACGAGGAAGCCAGCAGGAGGTCGCAAATGGTGATCATATGATTGCAGGATGCTGCAACTGCATGGAATTTGCCTAATGATGGCAACTGGGACTGCTGCAACTGCCACCATAAGTCGTCATGGTCACGTGACATCACACTATACAACTGCGTTGCTTAGCAATGGAGTTCCCAGTCCCAATTACCATTGTTAGGCGAGGACTACCTGTAGCTTTAAGAAAGATAGTTGGTGAATTAAGCTCATTTTATTTGACTCCAAAAATAAGAAGTAATCTCATTTGTTATAACCCAACTTATTGTGGACTTCACCAAATCAGAACAATTCTTCCTGTTTACCAAGTCTCTTTTGACACTCCACCACATTCCTTTAATATCAAAATAAGATAAATTTCCCTGTAAAGTTCAAATGAAAACCAACATTTTGGACATGATGTTGAACATCATAAAATGATCCAGAAGTGGTCTGTCAGAGGGCTCTGCAAATCCTCAGAAAGAGATGCTTCACAATGTATGGAAGTAAATAAATAAATAAAATGAAGCATCTCTCTTCAAATCATTAAAGCAGCCATGTTTTCTCAGATTTCTGTTGCTGTTTCATAAGCTACTCCCAGCTGTCTGCATCCATATAAATGCACAGCAAAATCTTTTCCCAAAACTACATACTTCACAAACTGTTCTTCCTGCTGTCTTTATATGGAAAAAAAAGCCCAACCACAGATGCTTTAACAATTCAAAGAGAGGTGCTCTGTACATGTTTCCATATACTGTGAAGTACCTCTTCCAAAAGATTTGTACATGCCTATTTCATCAAAGCCCTACATCCTGGGCCTGCATCACTCTATCCCTCAGTCCCACACCATAAAAGCTCTGTTCTCCTTGTTTTTAAAGATGCACTGCCACTGAGAATTCTTTTCCTCTCTTCATCTCTGCCAGTCAGTAGATCTAAATTTTTGCCTTCTCCCTGTTTTCCATCTGCTTACTGGCTCCCTTGATTTGTTCTCTTCCTTTCCTGCCTGGATATACAGGTTCTGACACTTACAATTCCCCATTTTTCTTTCCCCATGTTTGGGGCAACCTTTATTACTCCAGTATTTAATAATAATAATAACAATGATGATAACTTATTAAATGCCACCTAATTCCCAGTGATTGTCATGATCTTGTAGTTGGAAAACAAACTCTTCTCCCATCTGTTACTCATCCTGTGAAACCTAGAAAGCATCTTAGTATCTCAGACAAAGTTTCTAATAGTATCCAGTATGCCTAGTGCTTTGTAAATCATGCTAATTTCTAAGCCAATCCTTACAAACTATCTTACAAAGGTTTTTAGGTCCAGATCATAATTCCTCAATCGTTTAAAGAACTTACTACAGAAAACAGATTTGGACAGCTACGGCTATATATCACAAGCAAATACAGTAACACGTCCTTAAAAATACTTTATGAAAGCACACTGACAGAGCAATAAGTCTAGAGTGTATTTTTAGAAGATTCAAATATATTCAGAAAATACATATTTTTCTCTGTTTCTATATAGCCATTTCTCCAGAAGCTCAAGGATGCATCCAATGTTATCCTCACAACAAATCCATGAGGTAGACTGAGCTGAGTCACTTAGTGAGCTTTCTGACTAAGAGGGAGCCTGAGTGCACCCAGTTTATTTATTAGGTTTCTATCCCACCACTCATTCAAGGGCCTCCTCCTCACATTTTCTTAACAATAACGCTATAAGGTAGGTTGGGCTGAGAGTGTGTGACTGGTCCAAAGATACCTAAAGAATTCTAGTCCAAAACTTTAACAATTTTGTTAACAGTTAACAGTACTACCATAGTTGTGAATAATTATGAAAACTGGATTGAATTACATCATCTAAAACATATAGTTAAATTAGCTAAAGTCTTTGAGCATAACTGATAACTAAATATACACAATCTGCTCTTTGTACTAACAAGCTTTACTGATTTGTCAGTGTCCTTGATTTCTCTTATAGTAAATATTAGACAATCTCAAAGTGCAACCAAACTTTCCAGTATTAGACACTGATACAAAAACAAAACTCTGAAAGTCCAAAGTAGTGAAAATTTTAGACATAACACAATATACAATATTCAGCCTATAGCGTGACTCCCCCAATAATTAAGTCAAAATTAATCAGATTTATTTTTATATAAGTATATAACATGATTTGGTTAGTAAGGGTTTGCCTTGATTCAGAAACAAAAACTAGGGTTTTAAGGTAGTTTGAAACTATATGCCTATACGTTTTATGCAATCTACAGAACTTCTAATGCAGTGATATGGAATGTAAGAACTCTGGTTCACAATAATCCCATTATACCTTGATCTAGTACGAAGAATTCACAATGCAGAAGAGAAGGGAAATGTTATACATCAGCTCACATTATATAATAGACTATATTTCTCACCTTAAAAAACTATTCTACTTATCATAATACCCTACAATACTACTACTAATAGTAATCTATACATTTGATTACTATTAGTAGCCATCAAAATCATTTGGAAATGCTGCAAGTTTCTCAGAGAACTGCAAAGTAGGTTTTTGTCTTCTTTCCCATATAAAATTGTCCTTCAAAGTTTTATAAGTGTTTAGAAAGGAGTGAATAATCACTATCACAGCTCATCCTAATGTTGAATGAATGCTAGTCCTCACTAAATCTGGAAGTTAAAAAGTCTATTTACTAGTGTAACATTCATTTAATAAATTTATATTGCTAATAAATTTCTGCTGCAATAAACAAATTATCCAGCAGAAGAGTTTATTAAATGTGTTACGAAAAATAGTTTGGTCTTAAAATGTTCAACATTTGAGATTCCCATACTAAAACATAAATGAAACCCTTCTATGGAAATGCTTATGGGAATTTATGCTGGTCCCCTGAAATTGTGTTACAGGTTGGAGGGAGTTTAAAAAACGTACAGTGGTGCTTAAAATTTTGCAAGCCCTTTTTAATTTTCAGTATTTCTTCATAAATATGACCTACAATGTGGTCTGTTCTCCACCCAAGCCCTAAAATTAGATAAAGAGAACCTTCCTTGCCACTGCTGCCACCTGGAAATCTGGACATTGCTGAGGGCCAACAAATGCTTCTAGGCTTCAGACCAATTCTTTCAGAAGAACTGCAATTCCATTTAGGATAATCTGATTCCTATTTCTATAGCCTGTTTGCTTACCTACTAACAGCACCTCTGTCTTACCTGGATTAATTTCAGCTTGTTCATCTTTATCAAGCCCATTAATGAACTTATTCAAGAATCAAAGAATCAACTTGAAAGTTAGATGGCAAGGAGCCATAGATTTGGAGACTACTAGGATATTGGTAGTTCCTTGTTCCAGAAAGCAGAAATACCTCTACAGCATAGTAGAAAAGATGGAAACCTGTACTGTAGGACATCATGGGCAAATAGCCAAGGTGTCAAAGAGTAGTGTATAGCATCACTTTCTGGAAACAACTGATAGAAAGAAATGGAATTATTGCAAAACAGTGTCTCTAAGACTCAACCCTACATTTATTTCAGAATAGCACAGCCAATGTTACTAAAAGCCATTGAGAAGTTCAAGCAAAGCTAGCAAAAACATATACTTCACATCCAATTCTTGGCAGAGGTTATCCACTAACAAACCAAAGCAATTCTATTCCCATTTCCTGGTTGGGACCCCTGTTAAAATAGTTACATATTTATCTTTCAGATGTGCCTGGATTTGCAAGGCCATTGTCTTCTCATTTATCTTAGGCAGATGTGGTAAATTTAAGACCAGATCTTCCTTATCAGAGAAAGTTGTTGCTCTTTTTTCTAAACGGTCTTTTAACTAACTTATTTAAGCTAGAGGAGAAATGATCCCCCCTCAAGGAAGGTATTAAGTATCTCCCTGAATGGGGCCACACCCACCCTGACAAGTTACATCAGCCAAGATGCTGTGCATACTCCAACATTTAATATTTGTGTTAGCATGACATTTAACTATATATGTATGTGTGTATGTATATATTTTATTTTAACTATATTAGTAAATTAATGACATATGAGGCTTGGCGTTATACTAACTCATTGACTAAACATTCAGAATGCCCTAAGGAGGCACACTTGCTCCATTCTCTGGTGAAAACATGGTTGTAATTTGGTATTAACTGCTCCTTTTAATTTTTGATTTTATGATTCTGCTTCTGTTACTATTGACTTTTATTTTGTGTTGCTTTGAGCCAAAGTCTTTTGTTGTTTCTCCCTGTTATTTTTTTGCTGCTTTAGCATGTTTTGATTCCCACCAATTGATAATTATTCATACTTCCTTCTCATTGTAACTAACCTTTCCTCCTTAAAATTTTCCCAATAAATGACTGCTTTTAGATATACTATTTTAAAATTTATAAATATAACACTGCTGTCACATTACAGTTGTTACACAAGATTCTGTTGTTAATGGCAATATCTTCTTAGTGAGTTTTTCACTTAATTCATACACTCATTGTGATTTTACTACCTATTGCCCAGTTGTTATATCAACATTTGCATCATAGCCAGGTAAATCCTTTGGTAAACTACACATGATGTATAAACACTTGTAATTAAATACAATAAACAATTCATTTATGTGTTCTTCATTTTCATTTAGTAACAATAAAAACACTTATTTTCCTGTCTATTACATATGACACAAAGTTGCTCTAATCCCTGAATATGGTTCTGCAGCTGTCAATTACATATATTTCTCATACAGACTCAAGGAGTCATATTCAGTTTTCAATGCTGTTTTTTTATAAAGAAGTATCACTTGACAAAGCAACCTAATAAGATAAAAGAATTGAAATAAGATTGAATATCAGAGCTCTTTTTGATATATACTGAAATACAGGTGAAACTCAAAAAATTAGAATATCATGCAAATGTTCATTTATGTCAGTATGGCAACTCAAAAGGTGAAACCAATATATGAGATAGACGCATGACATGCAAAGCGAGATATGTCAAGCCTTACTTTGGTATAATTGTGATGATTATGGCATTTATGAAAACTCCAAATTCACAATCTCAGAAAATTAGAATAGTGTGAAAAGGTTCAATATTCTAGGCTCAAAGTGTCCCACTCTAATCAGCTAATGAATCCATAACACCTGCAAAGGGTTCCTGAGACTTTAAATGGTCTCTCAGGCTGATTCAGGAGGAATCACAAGCATGGGAAAGACTGCTGACCTGACAGTTGTGCAGAAAACCATCACTGACACCCTCCATAAGGAGGGAAAGCCCCAAAAGGTAATTGCAAAAGAAATTGGATGTTCCCAAAGTGCTGTATCAAAGCACATCAATAGAAGGTTATGTGGAAGGGAAAAGTGTGGTAGAAAAAGGTGCACAAGCAGCAGGGATGACCGCAGCCTGGAGAGGATTGTCAGGAAAAGGCCATTCAAAAGTGTTGGGGACTTTCACAAGGAGAGGACTGAAGCTGGAGTTAGTGCATCAAGAGCCACCACACACAGATGGATCCTGGACATGGGCTTCAAATGTCGTATTCCTCTTGTCAAGCAGCTCCTGAACAACAAACAACATCAGAAGCGTCTTACCTGGGCTACAGAAAAAAAGAACTGGTCTGTTGCCCAGTGGTCCACAGTCCTCTTTTCTGATGAGAGCAACTTTTGCATCTCATTTGGGAACCAAGGACCCAGAGTCTGGAGGAAGAATGGAGAGGCACACAATGCACGATGCTTGAAGTCCAGTGTGAAGTTTCCACAGTCTGTGTTGATTTGGGGAGCCATGTCATCTGCTGGTGTTGGTCTACTGTGCTTCATTAAGTCCAGGGTCAACGCAGCCGTCTACCAGGAGATTTTGGAGCACTTCATGCTTCCTTCCGCAGACGAGCTTTATGGGGATGCTGACTTCATTTTCCAGCAGGACTTGGCACCTGCCCACACTGCCAAAAGTACCAAAATCTGGTTCAATGACCATGGGATTACTGTGCTTGATTGGCCAGGAAACTCGCCTGACCTGAACCCCATAGAGAATCTATGGGGCATTGCCAAGAGAAAGATGAGGGACATGAGACCGAACAATGCAGCGGAGCTGAAGGCCGCTATTGAAGCATCCTGGTCTTCCATAACACCTCAGCAGTGCCACAGGCTGATAGCATCCATGCCACGCCGCATTGCGGCAGTCATTGCTGCAAAAGGGGCCCAAACCAAGTACTGAGTACATATGCATGCTTATACTTTGCAGAGGTTCGATATTGTTCTATTTCCAATCCTTGTGTTATTGATGTCATGTAATATTCTAATTTTCTGAGATTGTGAATTTGGGGTTTTCATAAGCTGTACGCCATAATCATCACAATTATAGCAAAGTAAGGCTTGACATATCTCCCTTCGCATGTAATGCGTCTATCTCATATATTGGTTTCACCTTTTGAGCTGCCATACTGACATAAATGAACATTTGCACGATATTCTAATTTTTCGAGTTTCACCTGTATACACTGCTGATTGGATTAGAGGTATTTAATATTTTGTATAGTCTGATTACTGTAAAGTCTTGAGAGTTTGTTTGATTGGAGTGGCCCAAGTAATGCATTAAAAAAAAAAGCATTTTCAAACTAACTTTTTATAACAAATACAGCTTCAAAGATATGATCTAAGGAAATCAGGTTTGTTGATTAAAGGCAATAGGTTTCAGGTGTTTCTTTGGACAGACAGTTACATTGTGTTGTAAAACAACTTCAACCCATAGGCTTTTACAGTACTAAGTCTACTTCATATTAGCAATTCTTGAGAAGCTATCAAGTATGGCTTGCATCAACCAATCTTTGTAAAATATTACCAAAAAAGTCCATTTTAACTGGGAAGGGGAGATGTCTATTTTTCAGCAATCTCCATTGAATATGAAAGTGTACCACTGCAGGGATTTATTTGCTGTATTTCTTTATTTCTTGTATTTATTCCATTTGTAATTCACTGCAAATAATTTATCTCATTTGTGTGATGACATTATACCATTTACATGAATGGATGTAAATAAAAATAAAAAATAATAAAGGCGTTCAAGAGAAATAACCACTAGCAACCATACTACCTTCTATACTGATATAGCTGATACTTACTTTTCTCCAAAGAACTTCTTCCAGAATTCTGCAGCATCTGCTTTTGTGATACGAAAGTTATCACCCTGGAAATGGGCATTAGGGAAGATTGCCTTTATTTCTGCAAGCATATGACTGAAGATGAGGGACAATTTTGTAAGATTTCGCCTGCCAATACAAAAAAGAAGAAAAAAAAACTGAACAAAGAAATTCCACTGAACATAAAAAGAAGGGCTACATCATACAACAGGAATTCCCCTTCCTAATATTGGGAAGTAGCAGTGACTTATAAGAGGAGAAAGTACACCTAAAGACAAACAGGAAATGCAAAGGCAGAAGAGCAACCTGAGAATAAAAGAGCTTAAATCACTGTTGAGAAGCAAAGGTCCATATGGGGCTAGGGTTCTAAGGAGAAAGCACAGAAAACACTCCAATAAATTGTTTTGAATAGGTAAGGCAGTCTCTGTGTGTCAGGATTACTGTTTCTAAGAGAATTTTTGCTGTATCAAAAGTATTTCATTCATTCATTCATTCATTCATTCATTCATTCGTTCATTCAATTTATAGGCCGCCCAACACCCAAGACTCTAGAAAGCTTATAATTAAAAGTTTAAAAATGTACAAAACATAAACAAGTATACGCAACCCTATATAATCTGGGTATAGTGGGGGAGCATAATAGGCTGGAAGAGAACAATTCAACTTTTGAGATAAAATCCACAAAAAGGGATGAAAATGGTAAGCAGAGGCATCCGCACTATAGTCAGTGAAATCAATTGACATAACTTCATTTTCATTAAAAAAATCCAAACAGAGGGCAGCCAAAAAAAAAAAGAAAGAAAAAAAAAGACACCTTAATTCTTATTTGCTACCAAAAATCAGGCTAGCAACAGGCTACAGCTACCTTGCTCTCAGCTGATAACTGACAATTCCATCAAAAAGCAAGCTGGTTGGGTTGGCTGGACTTTTTTTTGCCAGCAATTATGGAACAAGATTGCTTTGTGACACCTGAGCACGTGCCACACCCTACAGGTACATAAAAGAGGGACTTCTGAGGTAACGTTTGTTAGAACTTGAGATCCCTGACTGGTAAAGATTGGCACATTTCCGACTAGTTCAATTCTTTCAGCTGCACTTAATACTAACTAAGCAAGGGTGCAAACACATCTGAACTTACTTGATACACATAAAATTACCTTCTACTGAATTATTTGAGTATATTAATCTACCATTCATTAATACAGTATCTCAGATTAGTATATTTTCTTCTCTTTTCCTTAGGAAAAGGAGGGCAGGAAGTGATATTGAGTTTTAAATCAGAAAGTGGCTGGAAGTAACAATTTAGGCTTAGATAAATATTTCCTTAAAAGTTTCTCATGTCTTCATAAAATCTGACAGTACTGACTAACTGTATATCAGGAAAATTCTTGCACCTAGTAGTCTTTGCATACTTTTAAAGTTCTGGTAAGGCTATTTTCCTGGTCTATTTAAATTTGTAATTTACTTTCCCCTACTTCCATTTATTTTGGTCCAGCTAAGCCTAATGAGAAATTCAAGTCCTATTGATATTGTTTCTAAATATTTCCCTAACTAAATGAAAACTCTGAGCATCACTATGACAGTAGCAGACCATAAAGTGATACAAAGACTAATTTACTGTGACAAATGTTTATGGACCAGAGTTTAACCATGCCAAAAAACAACTGTATTTTCTATAACAGACTAATTTAGCTAATTTCCACAGAAGTCATTGGGTTCTGAAATGAACTTTTAAGTATGGGAATTTGTAGTATGGTTGTGATGAAAGATTCATTAGAAAGTATCGAAAATTAATTAAAGCACAATGTCCCATTAAAACAAAATGTTTTTATCTTTTGTCTTCTGAAGACTTCAGCTTAATTTGCTAAGCTTAGATACCTATAATAATCTACATATTGTTTTTCATATTTGTTCAGCCTTCTAATTCCCCACTCTTTCATTAAATTCACAAACTTCCTTCATTCTGTCCTAAAGAATTAAACTATATGAGCTGTCTTCTAATCACTTGGAAACAAACCTTTATCACTTGCCCACAACTGATTGACTTTAGTAACTATATATTATTTCTAATACTAAATAAGAGTACAGCAACAAGTTCCTCCAAAGGTTTTCCCTTTCTACCTAGGGAAATGGCAGTTTGCTCTTCCAACAGAACTGAAAAGGGCTAGTAAGAATACATATGACATCACAACGTTTTCAGATGGTAGACATCATTGCACAATCTCACATGATGGCATGTGAGGCACCAAATAATAATATTGTGATACTATTATTATTATTACTACCACTAGTAGTACTACATTAATAGTAATACAACAGCAATAGTGTTAAAATCCTACGTGTCATCTCAAGTACGTATAAAACTTTTTATATGGCAACACAAACATATTTCATAAAAATGCCACTATTTTGCAAGAGTTCAGCATTTTTTTAGAAAAAAGAATTTTAAGGCATCATCTGTGGGTGTAGTAGGAACCTTAAGGTCATGGTTTGTTATATGGCATTATTTCCTACTAGCTTGCAGGTCTGTTTTTGCTGAATTTAACATTGTTAAATGCTAAACTTTGGTATGTCAAAGCATTTTTTTTTAAACTACGGTTAGAAAGGTTAGGTTATTTTACTTTTCTTATGAAGGAACAAAACCCAGATTTGTATTCCTTATATGCAATAGTTCTTCTTTGCAAATCACATATTCTTCTTTTAATTAACCCCCTATTTAATTTAGTAGTGGAAAGGGGAATAGAATTGAGGGGGGGAAAAACAGCTGTAAATTGGGTTGGGGAATAAAAAAAAGGCTATACAAGAACATACAGGACCACACTAATTAATCAATTAGATGCAAATTTATCTGCTCTTTAAAATAATCTACCTGCAGTTGGAATGAAATAGAAAGAACTTCTTAGGAAACAATACAATCTAAGAATAAGGCGAAATCTAGAGTGGTAGGTGGGGGCAGAGTCACAACTGGCCAAGATAAATCTATTCTTCCTTCCTTCCTTCCTTCCTTCCTTCCTTCCTTCCTTCCTTCCTTCCTTCCTTCCTTCCTTCCTTCCTTCTCTTTCTTTCTTTCTTTCTTTCTTTCTTTTTCTTTCTTTCTGACATTCATTCTCATTTGTTGTTCTTCAGTCGTTAAGTCGTGTCCGACTCTTCGTGACCCCATGAACCATATTGTGCCAGGCCTTCCTATCTTTCACTGCCTCCCTGAGTTTGCTCAATTTCATGCTCATTGCTTCAGTGATGCTATCTAGCCATCTCATCCTCTGCCGTCCTCTTCTCCTTTTGCCATTCATTCTCATACTGTTCTCCTTTTCCTCTTTGACTACTGGGTTAAGTTTAGGGAATTTAAAGACTATTTGCCAGAGTTCTGAACTTATTTGCAAAGGCCTTTTGCAACTAGGCCAAGGACTAGATACAACTTTAGGACAAGTCATTCATACATGAATTGGATATTCCAATTTCCTTCACATGATTTGTTTCAATCTCAAAAGATTATAACCTGGATACAAATAAGTATCTTAGAATCGCCTAAAGATATACATGGTAAGGTTTCTCTCCCTAAAAGCACATTTTCCATGGCTCTCATTACTGCTTTTCAAATCCTATTCAGCTTCAAAATGCATATGCCACTCTGAGCCACTGGAAGTTAGAGAGGTACAGAGATGTTAGTAATGAAAATGAACGAACTAAAAAATGTTTGCCAGATAGAATAGGGAGGTGCTCTCCAAACAAGCATAAATAAAGTCTGATTTTCCATTGCATTTTATTTAATCTGTGTGATTAATTTAGGAAGAGATGTTTAGTCTTTTTATTATAGAAACTATTTTTTAAAAAGTTAAAAATGCCATATTACAAAATTCCCCATGGTTATTGTCTATATTTCTTTTGTTCTTAAATTCTAGTCTAAAGAGTGAAGCCTATTAAATTCTAGTCTAAAGAGTGAAGAGGATCTATTCAAAGAATGACTAGACAATAGACTAGACTCTGGCAATGCAGTTCTAGATGACCAAAAAGAGCAAAGTTGGTATTTTACTGTTAGAATCCACCCATGCCATCAACAATGATTTCTATATAAAGTAGGACTATTGTTTTACAAAAAGAAAGAAAAATTATGCAAATATCTAGTTTTAGTTTTTGTTTGGCTATTTGGAAACCTAACACAAACTAGAAATACTTTTAATTAACCATGAAATGTTACATTAAGTATTTCATATAGCTATTACTGTATGGTCTATTGTTTGTGTGCATTGTTTCCAGTACTGTTTTGAACTGTTGATTTGCATTGTGATATTTTAGCAACATTACTACTTTACCCCAACTGGTATACAATAAAAAAAGTTAAAAATAATGAAGTAAATCAAAAGGGAAGGCAGAGAACCATTAGTTAAAAAACGTTAGTTTCATAGCTGTAGAATGATAATACAAGAGACTGTTATAAGCAACTGGGCAATCAAACTTCTGATGTGAAGAACATTTGGTGGGGGGGGGGGAATCCTTTTTTATTTTCAGAAATATAAAATAGTTTTCTATAAGCAAAATTCATTTCAAACCATACCTGAGTGCTAAATTATGACTTAGGATCTATGAACATATTAAGTTTATATAAATAACAATATAAATATGATAAATAAATAAATATAGAGAAAATTGTTTTGAATCTGTAACATTTCAGATTCATTCCCACAGAGCCAATGTTCTTTTCTGTTTCTACCAATTTAGTTTTAAGTGGAAGTGATAAATAGTTTTCACAACAAAACAAAAAGGCTTCACAAGGCCCAATATTTATTTATGTACTTTATTTGTATGCCACCCAATCCTGAAAGGCTTCAGGCAGCTAACAATCCTATTATAATATACAAGAGAAGAGAGAAAAGAACACATTATACATAAAAGAACCAGTGAGAAACAATGATGATAGTAACAACAACAGGCTAACATCAGGCACTAGCAACCAAAATACCAAACAAGGAATCCCCTCCTCCTATGCTAGATGGAACATATAGGTCTTAATAGCTTTCTTAAACTTCAGGAGGGACAAGGCTGATGAAATGTATCCAGGAAAGTGGTTTCAAAGAATGGGGGCAGCTACTGAGAAAGCCCACTTCTGAGGGCTTGTCAGATGGCAATGACAAAGGGACAGGACGTGGAGGAAGTTCACCCTATTCAAACTTGTAGTACAGGCATATGTATACAGGAGAAGGCCGTCCCTCAGATAACTAGGTTTGGAGCCATATAGAGCTTTGAAAGGGATAACGAGCACCTTAAATGATTATCCCGTTCAATCAGCCCCAGTAACCAACGCAGGTCCCTAAGTAGTGGGCTAAATGCCCAGGCAGTCATACTGTATTCCAGCTATACATTCTAAATGTTCTTCAGGAGCATCCCCTTGTACAGTCTATTACAGCAGTTCAAACTGGAAGTGACTAGGGCCTTTTTTTAATACAAAAAAATTATTAAAGTATTATCTATCTTAAAGTATAATATAGATTAAAAAACTAACGCAAAACTAATAAAAATATTAAAAAGTAAAAAAAAAAAGTGCAGAGAAAAAAATAAAAAAGAATTTGAAAGAAAAAGGAGAGATATAGAAAAAAATGACTTCCCCCCTCATCACAAGTACAAACAATTTCAGTAACTTAACACCTTCTCAGATACTACCACAAAAGATCTTTTCTTCTCATATCTCATCTCTTATCTATAAACAAATTCTTAAAGCCTGGTCATTCAGTCCTTTAAGTCTGTTAAGAGTTACCAGAAAGAACAACATACATATTTCAACCTCAAATAAACCTACTCTATATTCGTTTCCTTTACTTTTAACAGTAAAAAGTACTTATCAGTTTCTTTACAACTGCAACAAAATCCTTCTTTCCATATCTATCTCTCATAAAATAAACAAATCTTTAAAGCCTCATCATTTGGTCGTGGTCAACAAAAATCCAGTAAGAGTTACCAGAACCAACATATATATTTTAATCTTGATCAAATGAACCAACTTTACATTCCTTTCCTTTGCTTTTAACAATCTTGATCTTTGATCTCTTAAAACAGTATCCCAGAATTTGATTTCTTTTCATTTTCTCTTTGTCTCATCTCAGAAGCTGCTTCAAAACGTTAACACATTTCTTTTGTAAATCCAAAATAAGAAAGTCATCCAAGTCATTCTTCTGGTTTGTTATTTGTATAACTCTTTTAATTATTAAGACATCATCTGGTTTCATTTGTAAATCCAGCGTAACATCTTTTTCCATATCATTCTTGTAGCCTGTCATTTTTAAATCCACTTCCAGTCTCTGTTTTGTCCAGTAAAATCTGTTCCTCTTCTTTAACCTATTTTAAATCCTTTGTTATAATAGCAGACAATCTTAAGAGTAATTTCTGAGTGCGTTGTTGCCAGGCATCCTTGAATTCTTCCAAAGTCAGATTATTTTGTTCCATTCTGTATTAGTGGGTCTCTTCTCCTTTAATTATAATCTTTAGTTATTTCTGGTTTTCTCTAGTGTCCAATCTTCAAAGTCCCATCTTATCATGTTTTTTTCTAATCAACAGCATTTTCCCATGGGAAGGTTTCTTATATTTAATTTCCCTCCCTCCCTCCATCTATACACACATATGCACACACACATATTTCTAAACAACCCTCAGAAAGGATTCTTGTAACTAATTTCAAAATCTTACTTCAAATCTATCTGGCCCCTTAGTCCATTTATAACTTTCCAAAATCAATGTTCTAATCACTCTTTTGCTGTTTATTCCAAAATAAGAATTTTTTTAAATATTTAAACTTGCATAAAACTTCTTTCGCCAAGGATTGAAGGAAACTCACTCAGTATAATGAAACTTGTCTTTCTAAAGGTTCTTAATATCCAAACAAACGTTAACAAGCAATTTCCAGAAGTGATTCAGGAAGCATGCAAACCCATGTCCTTTTGAAAGGCGCCAACCACAGCTTGGGAGAATCCCTTGGCTCCCAGAGCTCTAAACCCACTGGAGACCACTGTCTTATAGTCTCCTCATGAGGAGCTGCTGTATGGAGTGTGTGTGGGCTATCCCGAGTCCTCTCCTTGTCCAAGACAAATTCTGAGAAGCCGGTCTGTTTACCAGCTCCTCATTCTGCTGCAGTCATTGTCTTCAGTTCAGCATTGCTTCCCCAGAAGTCAAGAAATGACTAGAGCTTGAATGACTATGAGAAGGGTCTCATGATTCAGGAATCACTGTAATGTGGCACACAAGATGTATCTGTGCAAAAGCCCTTGTAGCTGTTACCTGCTTCTAAAGCAAAAGCTGTGAGTCTTGGAGGACATCCAAATTCCTTACAAACTCTGAAGGGGGAAATATAACTCCATTCAGAGTCAAAGATGGCACTTCTCATTAGGCCTACAAATCCAAAGCCACTCCATCTTAGAGGCATTCAATCTGAGTCTGTTTCTCCCTGTCCAGATTCAGCACTTCTGCATCACTTGTTTGGCCTGAAGCTGAGATGTGTAACTAGATATCAGTGGTATATCAATAATAGACCCCCATGCCAATAGATGATTTTCTCCAGTGGTCTCACATAGGTGTTGAAAAGAAGTGAGAAGAGTAGTAGTAACAGATTTCAATAGAACATAAATTAGGGCTGTGTAACACTATAACTTAGATCTCCAGCAGGTGCTCCTCAGCATGAAAGAGTACAAATACAGTACTTATCTAAAATAGCTTAAAGCAGAGACATCCTTTTCAAGATGTGTGACACAATCACATGATCTGGGGAGAAGATGCAGCTGCTTTAAGATATGGCAGACAGGTGCTAAGTTTGAACTCCTGTGTACTCCAAACTACGTTTTGGACATTAAGCCTGTAGTATTGCATAGCACTAGTACTAAGCACATATTTAAAATCTATTTGAAATCTTAGCTTCTAAAAATTTAACTTTTGCAAATTAAGGCAGCAGAAATTCACTAATTTAGAAACATTAATACTTTGAATACATAAGAACATAAAATATTCTGTAAAGCAGAGTTACATTAATGAAAACAAAAAATGTTAACATATATATTGATAAAGGCTCTTAACTGAACTTTATTCAGGAAAAAAAAAACAGTAACAAAAATGATACAAGGCTGGAAACAATACATGAATAATGACTTTTAAACTGCGTACCACTTTTTAACTTGTTAATGCTAAATTCTTCTGTGCTTTCACTTTAACATTTTGATAGCAATATGATTTATACTGAAATATGCCACTGTTACAGTTTAAATGCCTCAAATTTCATAATTATTTTTAACTACATTGGCAGGAAAGAGAGGAGAGTAAACTCCTATTTTTAGTTGCAAGAGAGACTGAGAGGTTTTGGGAATGTAAACTCTATTGGCCACTAACAGGGCAACTTCTGAAGCAGATGGTCTCAGCTGGTACTCCTTCAAAAAGCTTTACCAGTGCAGGTGGGTGATCTGCATTGGAGGACAAAGTGGCATATGTATTTAGCATTGCACCTAGTCAGTTTTTATTAATCTAAAGCATTATGCAACCTATGGATACAGAAGGTAGATCACCTGATAGGTGGCTTCTTTTTGAAGGTGTTTTGATCTGGATACCCACTGACTGTTTATACAGGCTTTAGCTGTAATACATACACCTGTGCAAATTAGTGCCACCTGATCACCTGGTTTGACAACACCTTCAAGCTAGATGAACCATCCTCAGCTCCAGTTGGTTGAAAGGCAGTATTGGGACCATAATCCTTGCACTGATCTGTTTGTGAGGTAGGCTTCTACTCCATCAGGCAAGTGGTCACCTGAGTGATCTCTGAGACATTTCCCATGCCAGATTGGCTAAGATTAACAACCAATGCAATGATTCAGCTACCCTGCTTGGCAACACTATGCTTAGATAGGATCAGATGATCCTGGAGTGGGAGAAAGTACAACCACTGGAGCAGGAAGAAGCAGCCACTAGAATGGACTGGAGCAGAAGTAGAATGCTTTAGATTAATAAAACTTTGATAATGAACCCAGAGCTTCAAGCAGCATTTCAATCATTAGTCCCATCTAATCTTTCCAAGTCTCATGGGGCTCAGAGCAAGAATTTATTTTTATTCTTGGTTTCCACTAGGGCAGGGTCAACTTTTACTCCCCAAATAGCTGCTTCTTCAAGGACTTTGCTGTAAGGTTGGCTTTTGTTTAGTGGATCCATGAACCACTGACCCCAATGTATCATACTATAAAGGCCTTGGAGGTGACTGCAAATTATAAGAAATCCACTAAAATGTATTCAGTGAATTCTGCTGTTCTAGTTAATTTGTTAATGCCTTCTCTTAAGCAATGGGCTTCTACTGGAACTTCTGATTGGAGATCAGGTGTGCATATCATTGACGTTTGAGCAATGATAGAAGAGACAGCTGCAGCTGATTTCCAGTATTGTTGGTTCATGTGCTTGCTTCACCATTCCATAAGTTCTATTTTGTTGAGTTTATGAGTACTTCTCCTCCCTCTTTTGGCACTATTAATACAGAAATTAGGCCTGCTACCAGCTTCAGTGCTGCTGCTTCTCTTTTTCAAGCCTCTGAGAAAACCTCAGCATAGGAGCACTATCTCAGATGATATCACTTGGTCTCTTTTCAGGCCACTGGGGAAAATTATCACAATTGGCTGTACCTGGTACCTAGTCCAACAGTATTACAGAGGTATTTATGTTGATGATGCTACTTGATTGTTTCACTTTACTATGTAACTCTAAAGGTTGTTTCCTTGCTACTTGGTTTGCTCTGGTCCTTGTGGTTAGCAAGGTAGCAACACTAGTGTCTAATTCTTGGCCATGATGTGGCCTCCTGGTTTGACCTTTCTCTGATATTGATAATATTGGCTCATAATTATTATTTCCAAGATGTTGGTGGGGAGGGAACGCCATTCAAAGCACTAGATTAAGGCAA
Organism: Liasis olivaceus; assembly: GCA_030867105.1. Lineage (NCBI taxonomy): Eukaryota > Metazoa > Chordata > Lepidosauria > Squamata > Pythonidae > Liasis > Liasis olivaceus. The sequence continues at coordinate 79,566,294 of CM061352.1, read as the reverse complement.
GGAGTGCTTGCCCTGAGAGCTTACCTAAGTGCCCCAGAAGCTCTTAAGGCTGGGCTGTGGACTTTGGGGGTGCCCTGGTGCCATATAGCTAGCGAAGCTCAGTGGGGGCCAGTGTGACTGGATGGAGCTTCATGGCTGTGTTGGGCGGCACAGCAAGCGGCGAGGAGCGAATGGCATGACAGGTGGCGCGCAAGTGGCAAGCAGCAGCTGTGTTGGTGGTGCGGCACAGCAGACAGCAAATGTGAGCAGTGAATTTCCAGGGAGAGGAAGAACTTTGTGGTCCAGACTCCGCACACACATGCCTGGAGGTTGGTGGAGCTTGGTGGTGGCTGGTTGGAGCTCAACGAGGGCTGGTGGGGCCAGACAGAGCTCCACAGTTGTGCCAGGCAGCATGGTGAGTGAGGGACAGGAGTGACCGGAGAAGAGACCCGGGCTGCAACGGCCTGGAATACAGCCTAGAATACGCCCAAGCTTGATGCCAGGCCAGTCTGTGGGCCTGAAAATTGGCCAGATTGACAGCGTAGGCCTGAGACCAGGGCACCTATTGGACAACCAGCTTGGAAGCTGGTGCCCAAACAGTGACTACAGCCTGAGGGGCCCAAAGGACTTGGAGACTGGCTAGTTTGACCCCAGGCAGGGTACTGGGGGCCGTCCAGTGGATGATAGTTGGGCCTCCTTCCCTAGTGTGAGAGACATGGGGGAGGGTTCTTAGGATGTATGTTTGAGTGTGTGGGTGGGTGAGGTTACTCATCCCCGAGTGAGAGTCGGGGTAAGAGGGGGGATGGACTGGGTCCCCCTACTGGCCAGTGAGAGATGCTGGTGAAGGGGGCACGGTTAGTGAAGGGGGTGAGGGACAGGACTCCTTTGGCACTGAGATCAGGAGCTGGAGTGCTAGAGAGCCCACAACCAACCCCTGATTGATTGTGTATTAGTGGATGATAGGATGGGGGGGTCCCCTAACTGTGGAGACCAGTGGTCTGAGACCGGGAGGAACTGGAGGCCTTGGGGTTTTTTGGGAGGGTTATACAATTCAGGTGGCGATGGGGAGGGGAAGTAATGACAGGAGTCAGAGAGCGGGCTGCTTTTGGGGAAGACACCTCCAGTATTTGTTACCAATGGCGTGTTCCAGACCTCTGGACTCAAACCCAGGCCCTGGACAGCAGACCCATGGAGGCCCTGGCTTTCAGCTGCTGCTTCTTAATGCCAGGTCAATTAACAAGCCCCCCCCCATGTGATTTGATCACTGAGGAGCAGGCCGACCTGGCGTGTATCACTGAGACCTGGCTGGGCGCTGAAAGGGTGTGTGTGCCCCTTTCAGAAATGTGCCCAGTTGGGTTCACGGTTTGGCACCAGCTGAGATCCCAGGGCAGGGGAGCAGTGGTAGCAGCTGTCACCCTGGACTCTCTGTTGGCCTTCAGGGGTGCTGCTCCACAAGTGGCTGGTTGTGAGACTCTGTTCCTGAAGTTGGGCTTGTGAGAACAGTTGGGATTGTTGTTACTGTACCAGCCTCCCTGCTGCGTAGCAGCCTCCCTGCTGGAGCTGCTGGAGGCCATAGTGGGGCTGGTGGTGGAGTTCCCCAGAGTTATGGTCCTGGGGGACTTCAACATGCCATCCCTAGGGCATACCTCAGAGGCAGCTCCGGAGTTCATGGCCAACATGGCAGCCATGGGCCTGTCCCAGATTATCAGTGACCTGACTCGGGACAGTGGCCTCTAACTGGACTTGGTTTTCTTGTCTGAGCAGTGGCAATATGATCTGAAGGAGGAATTACATCTGACCCCCTTGTCATGGTCAGATCATGTCCCGGTGGCCCTGAGGTTCTTCTACACTACCCCCCTCCATAGGGAGGCAAGACCTATTTGACTGGTCTGCCCACAGCAACTGATGGACCCAACTGGGTTCCAAAGGGAGCTGGAGGTTATACCTGAGGGCCTGCTGCATGGTCCAGTTGAGGCCTTGGCTGCTGCCTGGAATAGGAAAGCAGCTAAGGCCTTGGACCAGATCACGCCCATGCAACCTCTCCTAATCCAATGAGCCCGACATTCCCTGTAGTTCATGGAGGAGTTGAGGGTCTTGAAAAGGGTTAAGAGATGTACAGAGCACTGCTGGAGGAAAACGAGTACTAAACATGACCGAACACAAGCTAGAGCCGTGATTAAGGCCTACCTTGTGACAATAAGAGCAGTGAACATCAACATTTCTCCACTCTTATTTCATCTGCAGAATGCCGCCCAGCAGCCCTGTTTAAGATCACCTGATCCCTTTTGGGAAAGGGGGGCCCAGTGGTCCATTTACAGGGCCATGCTGAGGAGTTTTCTGGGCATCTGGAGGATAAAATAGCTTGCATCAAGTCCCAGTTGGATACCAAGCATGCAGCATGGTCTATAGAGATGCCCAGGGTATGGACTTGCCCTATTATCTGGGAATAGTTTGATCCTGTAGAACCCAAGGAAGTGGACAGGATCCTCCGTATGGTCAATGCCACCACTTATCAACTAGATTGATATCCCCCCTGGCTGGTTAAGGCTGCTTGGAAGGTGACATGTGGGTGGGTCTAGGCAATGGTGAATTCATCATTGAGGGAGGGAATGTTTCCAACTGCCTTTAAAGAAGCACTGGTGCATCCCCTCCTCAAGAAGCCATCACTTTTTGTCCAGTCTCCCACCTCCCCTTTTTAGAGAAGATGGTTGAGAAGGTGGTGGCATTGCAGCTCGAGGATCCTGGAGGAAACAGATGATCTGGACTCCTTCCAGTCAGGTTTCAGGCCTGGATTTGGGATGGAAACAGCATTGGTCGCACTCATGGATTATCTCCAGCAGGAGTGGGATGGAGGTAGTGCATCCATCCTTGCTCTTCTTGACCTCTCAGTGGCTGTCAACCATGGTATCCTTTTGGGTTGACTTAGGGAGTTGGAAGTGGGTGGCGCAGTTTTGGGCTGGTTCTCTTCCTTCCTCCAGGGTTGATTCCAATCGGTATTGATTGGGAGCAAGAGATCCAGCCCATGGCCCCTCCATTGTGGGGTGCCACAGGGTTCAGTACTCTCTCCGCTCCTTTTTAACAACTAAATGAAACCACTGGGTGAGATCATCTGCCACCATGGGATGAGGTATCATCAATATGCCGATGATACCCAGTTATACATCTCCATCCTGTGTGACTTAAGTGATGCCGTGACCACTCTTTCGCCATGCCTGGAGGCTGTGAGAGTGTGGATGAGGAACAATAAGCTTCAGCTGAACCCTGGTAAGACAGAGTGCTATGGATTAGAGGCCCCTCTGTATCTGAGAATTTGCCATCTCTGGTTTTGGATGGGGTGGCACTGCCTGACAGACCTGGTGCGTAATCTGGGGGTCTTCCTGGACTCACAACTCCTGCTTGAGGAGTAGGTAGCAGTCATGGTCAGGAGGGCCTCTGCCCACCTTCATGTGGTCTGCCAATTACACCCCTTCTTGCATCAGGAGGCTCTCCGGTCAGTCACACACGCTGTGGTCATCTCTTGGCTAGACTATTGCAATGTGCTCTACATGGGGCTACCCTTGAAGAGTATTTGGAAGCTACAGCTGGTTCAAAATGCAGCCGCATGGATATTAGGTTCCCCTAGGATGGCACATGTAACACCTTTGCTGTGGGAGTTGCATTGGTTGCCAGTTTGCTTCCAGGTCAAATTATCACCTTTAAAGCTCTACATGGCATGAGTCCAGATTAGCTGAGGGACCGTCTCATCCCGACTACATCAACCCATCCCACCCAGTCAGGCAAAGAGGGCATGTTGCAGACCCTGTCAGTGAGAGAATGTCGGCTGCCGGGGCCTAGGAGGAGAGCTTTCTCTGTCGTTGCTCTTGCCCTTTGGAATATTCTCCCCCCAGAGGTGTGGAGGGCCCCTACCCTCCCGGCTTTCCGAAAAGGTTTAAAACCCTGACTCTGCCAGTGGGCATGTGGCAATATGGGCTCTAACCGTCCTTGGGGGTATTTAGCACCCTGAAAACTCTCCCTTGAATTATTCGCCAACTCTCCATCTGTCTTAGAAGCTATTTATTTATTGTTAGGACTATTTTATATTGTATTTTAATTAATTTTATCTTTGCTATAAACCACCCAAAGTCATTTCATCGAGATGGGCAGTGACAAATTTGATAAAAATAAATAAATAAATAAATAAAAATAAGTAAGACATAAAAGATTTATCCCCATAGTTATAAAGAGTATCAATAATAGTAACTAATATATTTTAAACTAGATCCAATAGGTCCCTTTTACATTCTAACCCATAACTTTTTCTAACAAGTGGGAGGTAAAAGGTTTATCCCCATATGAAAAAATTTTTTACACTGACTTGCAATCCTGGTTAAAAAAGAAAAAAAAAAAAGGAATCCAATAATAACCCAAAATCAAAATTTATACAATTTAACCCTCTTCAAATAAGTCTACTTTGAACTCCTTTTCCTTCTTCTTAAGAGGCTTAATCTTTAGTTGCTTCATCACATAAAGTCCCACATATTGATTTCTTATCATTTTCTCTGTCTGTTTTCAGTAGCAAGTTCAGAGATTTACTTCCCTTCTGTGGATCCAAAATAAGATAACTCTCCAAGTCACTCTTCTGATTTATAATCAGGATATCCCTTTTAATTGTTAAAACATTAGCCAGCATAATTTGTATATCCATTACAACTTCTTTCTCAACATCACTCTTGTAGTCAAATATTTTTAAGTCCATTTTCAAAGCCACAACACATTTTTCCGTATCTTCCATATCTCTTTTATAATCTGGCAATTCTTTACAGTCCATTTTAAAATCCCTATTCAAATCAGCTTCTGTTTTATTCAGTAGAACCTGTTCTTCTTCTATAACCTCTGTTAGATCCAATTTTAAAAATAAATCCTGAACACATTGTTCCAAACAGATTTAAATTCTTCTATAGTAAAACAATGTACCTCCATTAGGTTAGGAAGCATATTTTCCTTTAATTGCTCTCTGGTTTCCTTTGGTTAGCCTTTAAAACCCAGTCTTATCTTCTGTTTATTTTCAAAGCCAAAACTTTCCCACAATAAGTTGTCTTACAGTTAATTCCAATATCATCTGTATTTTTATAAAATTTAAAACAGTCCATAAAAAAGTATTCTTTCAAATCCATCTGGCCCCTTAACTGTCCACAGCAAACATTCTTAACTCCCTTTTGCTGTTTTCCATATTTTTTAAACAAAAAAATCTTTAAATTTATTTAAATCTCCTATCTCCCAGGATAGAAGGAAATTCTCCCAGTGTACAGCAACTTGCCTTTCCAAAAGTTTTTAATTTCCAAGTAAATCACTAATACGTAATTTCTGATGATAATTAAAAGAGGAAGTGAAAGTAAATCTAGTGTCTCTCTGAATGTTTGTCACATTCAGCTGGCACAGCACGGCGAAAGCAACGCTCAACTTCGCCTAGTCAATTTCACCACCCAGGCACTAGCAGAGAAAAAGGGGAAGTGAAACTGTGAACTGATTACTGGCAGGTGGCGGCGCTTAACTCAAACCGCAAGCGGAAACTTTGTATCCGCGCCGGCTTCCCTCGAGCGCTGGAGACAAAGGAACACACAGAGACGCTGAAGTGAAGCAATCAACGAGTGACTGAGAACTCCCGGCTTTGCGCGCAACCAGGGAACGCAACAAAGACAACAACAGCACAACCCATAGACGGCAATCAGAAAGACAAAGCACCAGGCTGAATCTGCCATTTGGGTGAGGGGGGATTACTGCGGGTAATCTGTAACTAAGCAACGGGGAAAAGCGTGGGAACAGGGAAGCTATAAAATACATTGTAAGATGTGCCAAGCCAATCCTGGCTTTGTCTATACTTACTTACGTTATGCTTGAGTAAACTTCTTTGCTGAACACACGTGTCACGAGAGTTTCTCTGAGACGAGCGGGGTAAACCTTACAGTTTCCTGCGATTCCCAGAGTGTTCAACCTGCTGGAGATCACTAAATTGTGATCTCTTCATAGGGAGCTTCTGTAAGGAGTATTTGTGGGTGATCCAGTCATCTCCTTTGTCTGGAGATAGTTCCGAAGAGCCGGACTTAGTTAAAAGTCTCCCTCTTAACCGCCATGGTTGTCAGCTCCATGAAAACAGAGCCAACTTCAAACCGCCATTACTCCCCTAGAAGTCAAAGAAAGGGGGTTCTTCTAGACACAGAAAGAAGTCCTTATCTTCTATCTAGATGAGATGGGCATAACCTTTTCCTGTTGATTTAATCTCTGCTGACTGAAAAGCCAAAAATACATCACAAAAAAATAAAATATCCTTCTTTATGTGCCATGGAGAATGGAATCATTTTTCAGTGAGATGAGGGAGAAAATATTTTTATTGTCCCAACTTAGATACTGGAACACCTAGTTCAGGTTTTTGTTTTGTTTTGTTTTGTTATCAAAGAGATTTTTTTTCCAGAAGGCTTTTGTTGATAAGTTATACTTTTATGCTTTGATTTTGATTTCTGATCCTAACTTCTTAATTGTTCTATATTGTATTTGTGAAATTGTAATTTTAAATATTACAAGCTAAATTGAACAGTACCTTTACACCAGATGGACAGGATATAAAAGTTAATAAAAATGGGGGGGGGGGAGGAGTTTAAATAAACTGAGCAACACTACCACTTCAGGAAATCAATAAAATATAACCAATTCTTATCACTTGAGCAAATTTATTTTGTTCCATTTTGTTTTGGAAATATGATGTTTGCCAAAACCCTAATTGTTATGAATTGCCGGAGTTTTATGTAGGACTGCATACAATGCCAAAGTAGATTTTCTGTATTTCCCCTTACTCTCCAAATCAGTTTTGCACTTAAGAGACCTTCAGGAAAAGCAGGGTAGTCAAATCACATAAAATTGGGTACAGGTATAATTTACATTTATTCCATGTTTTAATTAACAACTACACTTAATTAAATATGATTAACATGTTGATCCAAGTTTAAAGCTGTATGGCTTAAATATGATATAAATAGCTTTTAGCTATTTATATTTGTTCTATTTTTATTTTTTTAATTTGTTTTCTGTTGTAGGATATTGTTACTGTTGTACTGTATTTGCTGTGTTTTATTATTTGCATTAATGCTTTTAGCTACTTTGGAGCAGTTTGTGAAAAAACAAGATATAAATTTAAGAAACAATGTAATAAAATTACCAGATGTACATTTACATTTGAAGCAATCCTTCAGATTAGATTTTTCTCTCTTGAAAAGGTACATTAATGAGTAATTAAGCCCTCCAGAATGGACTTGTCTGCTGCTATTTCATGATATATTATTTATCATTTATAAATCCATGATTTATTATTCCTTATTCTATTTCTCCTGATCTTTCTTCTTTTATCTGTTGGTACATTCCAACCTCTTTCTGCAGCTTATGAAATCTCATTTACTGGGAAAATGAAACAGTTTCCATTAAAAGTGCTTCATCTGTACTTTAGTACATCCTCTCAAATCTTTATGATGTGACAATTTTCAGAATCTTTTCTTGAAGTCGCAGTGGGAGGGATAAAAGAGGAAGTTTTTATGTTTGAAAGCACATATCTTACAATTTATAACTCCTAAACGTGTGACTGGATAGTGTCTTATATCTTAAAATTGGAGGGTGTAGACCTGTTCTCTTCTTAATTCTTCTGTCTGGGCCAGTGCTGCAAAGGAAGCAGCAAGCACTCCTCAATACTAGACCGATGCTTTCTGCTGGTGACTGGTAGCAAAGAATCTGACTACCTGGCTTAAGCAATCGCCATGGCCCCAGTACTGTTTTATTTTTAAAGTTTCAGTTTCAATTCAGTATAATGGAAGGAATGATGGTTTTTACTTAGATAAAAAAGAGGGATTATCCCATTCACTTCCATTCCCTTGCTTTTCAAAATAGCTCTTTTGATATGGGGGGGGGGGGGGAACCACCACTCCCCTCCAAAAACTTCCCCATCCCAAACAATAGCACTGCTGTTTGCTAGATGCATGTGCACATGTAAATAGGACCCTTTTTTTCTGTTTCAATCAGAGGTATGCTGTTTCTGCTTAGGAGTATATCTCCTCTGTAAAATCCCACTGAACAAACCTTATCTAGTCAAGACCTGCTGGTCAAGGGAGGAGGAAACTTTAGTATTGTTCCCTCTCCATCCTGATGCAGAGCTCCACTCCTCAGACAAGTGGAGGATATTGTTGCTTCAGGCAACCAGCCTGCTCACCTCCATTAGCAATCTAGGAGCTACGGGGAAGGGTCAGGAGGAACAGCTGCTCCTTTTTGAATCTGAGTTCAGTGTACATGGTGGAAGTGGTGACCTATGAAGTATTAACAGATTAGCCACTTCTGAGGAAATTGGTATGCTGTAGGCCTGAGGGCACCATGGCATAGGCACCTTTTGATCCTAGATAACCTTAAACACCTGTTAAAGGAATTATCCAAGTATCCTTTCCACTTCTGGCAAAGCTAGGCAGTTGTGTGACAGGCAACTAGGCAACTAGCAACAAGGAATCTGTTCTCAAGCAAAGCAAAATACCTGCACAGTACATGAAGCAACCAGCAGGGCAAGCAGCAAAGCAGTCCAAAGGCATCAGACACCACCTATGCTATTGAGCAATCATGAGCTTGGATAACCAGCCATTCAGCCTGATGGACAATATCTGATACATGCACCTCCTGCATTTGGTTTCCCCTACCAGTTCCCCTCATATTCAGCAGGTGGGCAGTATTCTCTCTATATTACCAGTGGAGGAAAGAAGTAACCTTATTTCCAATTTACCTTGATCCAGATGAAGTGGAATGTGAACTTCTTATTTCCCTTCATCACACACTAGTCTGCTGCCCTAGGCACCAGCACTTCCCATGGTGCTGGATTTGAGTGCAGGTGGTTGCTCCTTCATAACAAGTTGCTAAGTGTAGTTCACGCAGCAACTGAAGTTAGTATGGCCATGAACTGCCTGATTGAGTCTGTTGGGCACCATTTATTGGCACTGTCAACAGACTGAATCAGTTTGTGAAAGAATATATTGGGCTAGAACTGGCATCCTCTCAACTGGTAGCACTCTTATGAATACATGCCATAAGATTGATTGATTTATTTCCACCATTTGTTTTATTTTTAAAAAAAATTAATTACAAAAAGGAAAAAAAAACACACATAAAAAGTGCTTTAACAAAAAAGTGAAAAAATACAACAAAGAGAAAAAAATGTTAATGTGTCATTATAACAAGAAACTACAATTCTATATATGCTTATCTAATACAAATATTATTCAAGTACATATATATTTCTAATAGATTCATGTGTTTTTTTAAAAATCCTACTGTATTTTGTATAAATGTGTCCCATATTTCATTATACTTCTCCATACAAAGCCTAGGTCTATAAGCAACCTGCTCATAAGTGGCAAATTCAATCAGGTCTTCAATCCATTGAATAAATGGGACCATACATTTATCTTCCCAATGCTGCAATATTAGTCTTTTGGCCATAGTAAGGGCATGGAGAATACATTTATGTTGTCCAGATGTCAAATTCCATTAATTAGGTATATAGTTCAAAGAATATTATTCTCTGAAAATTTTAGCTTTTGTCACACAATCATATTTATATAGTCCACTACTTTCTCCCAAAACTTATTTAGTATAGGACATTGTAAAAACTTATGCTTTAAAGACGCATTGTCTTTATTACATCTTCAACAAAATGCTGTTTTTGACAATCCTCTTCTGTACAGAAGTAGTGGAGTCCAATAAATTCTAAATATTATTTTTTGTTGTATAAGTTGTAGTTGAAGGTCCATTGACACTCTTGCTATAGAAGTTAAGATACTCTCCTATTGTCTAAGCAATATAGATACCTCTAATTCTTTATTCCACTCATCCCTTAACATCTGCATATCAAATTGATTTATTGATAACAAATATCTATCCAAACTAATAGTAGGTTTTTTAGTTTTAAAGGATTTAACAAGTTATTCTAATATCTCAGGCATCTCAGAAGTTGAAAATGCTGCTGGTCCAAACAACGTTGTTAACAAATGTAGCTGTAAATATTGCCATTGGGTTACATCTGATAGGTGATATTTATCTCTTAAGACAGAATACGTTAAAAATTCATCTTCATCATCTATCAGTTAGTCCAAAGTCAATATCCCCACTTCCATCCAGTTTTTCCATATCACCATCTTTGTCCCAAGTTTTAAAGTTGGATTTCCCCATAAAGTCAATTTGACATGGAGAAAAGGGTCAAATGTTCCATAGCTTTCTAACTGACAAAATTGTTTCCGGAGAGTTTTAGTATATTTAGATCCTAATACTGTCCATCCAACCAAAGCTGTTATATAAATATATTCCAAAGTTGCCCAAATTGGAAAATTAACACGAATTGTTGGCTTCCAGTATTTAATATTTCATAATAGGTAAGCATGATGATATAGCTCCAGATTCAGAAGACTGAATCCTCCTTCATTAATTGTTGATTGCATTTTCAGTAAAGATATTGTCAGAATTGAAGAACACCATAGCAATTTTCTAAACAAGAATTTATTTTCTGAAAATATTTTCCAGATCTAAAAACTAGAATTCCTCTCAGAATATAAATTAATCTGGGAATAATGTTTATTTTGAGAGTGTTCATCTTTCCCCAAAGGGTGAAGTTTAACGGCTCCCAACCATCAATATCTGAAGAAACCTCTCCATGTATTTTATTTATATTACATGTTACTAACTGAGTTATATCCTTTGGTATACACATACTAAATATGGGGAAAGGTGAACACTCTCAAAATAAACATTATTCCCAGATTAATTTATATTCTGAGAGGAATTCCAGTTGTATCCCTTTACTCCCATCTAGTAGTTGTCTGTATTTTTGCAAAAGGCTTGTTTAGAATCCTACTGTTTCCTAGGTCTGAAGCATCTGCAACTGTTCTGGGTTCTATACTGCCTAAACAGGAAAGGCATTTCAATCCAGATTTTGTTTTGTCTGGAATATGGCAACACCAGAAGGGGGGGGGGGGGGCAAGAGAACATGTAACATTCTCTTCTATGTTCAAAATGAAATACATTTTTCACTTCTAATACACCACTATAAATCTTACATAACAGCTGAACATCATGATTCTTTAACCATGAAAGACCAGGCAAGACAGAATGATATATAGTGATATACAGGCATATAGGCTATTTTTCTTAGAAATGCATAGTTAAATTGGTTAGCATTTCTTTTGCGGTTTAATTTAAGAGATTATTTCCCTTGCCTCTAATGTTTCGCACAGTTGTGTTAAATTTATTTTAAATAGTTTCAGGAGACTGAATATTTGTAGCAATATTACCTAAGGAACAATATTAATTTAAGATTTTTTTTAATGTAATTAACACAGGATAGAATAACCACTATGCATATAACTTCCAGGAAGCAGTAAGATGTACACTATTTGTTTTCAGTAACATTTTTAATCAAAAACTATTTTGGATGGTATATCAAGCAAAACTTTGACTTATTTTTATTTATATTCTATCTTTATTTTGTACAAGACTGCATATATAATGTTCCTTCCTCCTATTCTCCCAACAACAACAATCCTGTGAGCTGAATTGGGCTGAGAGGGACTGGTCTGAAGTCACCCAGCCAACTTCCACATCTAAGGGAGGACTAGAACTCATGATCTCCCAGTTTCTGCTCCAGAATCTTAGAGGCACGCTGATTCTTCCTCATATAAACAAGCCACAATTTGTTTGACATGCTGCCGAATTAGAGCAAACCACTCGTTTTAGATTACATGCAATGCAACACACACAAACTGACAAGAAATCAATTTCTTATTCATTTAGCGTATTCCTCAAAGAAGCACTGAGTACAAATCAGAGGAGTATGTCCATCGTATTCCTCATAGGGTATGATAAAATATAATACAGTTGTGGGCATCTGTAAGCTCAAGCTGTTTTGTCAAAATGATGAAAGCAGCATTGTGTTGCCATGCCACAAGCTCCACTCTTCTTTGGTGAGTGTGTGTGTAATGTTATGATGCACACACAAATGGCTGAGGTTTGTGTTATGATGCAATGTTCTGTTGTCAGACTGACCAGTTTGAACCCCCATGGACACCACTGGCCACAAAGAGAAGGGAAGTGCGCAAACTGATTAATTTATTGAAATTATATTATATGAATAAAAAGAAACGTGACAAGAAACAAAACCTGATCTTAATTTTAGATAACATACTAGGCAATACAAGCTCACTGAAACTAAACTTTATACTACTACCTTGTTTATTTGATTTGATTGATTTGATTTGATTTATATTCTTACTTTACTTTGTACAAAAAAAGGTCAGGGTAGACTCTGTTATATAGTATCCACTCTGAGAGGATAAATGTAGTCTTTTATTTTAAGACTACATTTTAAACAGTAACAGCATTGCCAACTATGGATTACTTTTTTCTTCTTAGGTGAATATGACTGTCTATAGGCAACTATTACAAGACAAAATGATCAACCAAATGATGTGACTTGTATAATTTATGTCAATCACGTTGTTGTTGTTGTTGTTGTTGTTGTTCAGTCGTTAAGTTGTGTCCGACTCTTCGTGACCCCATGAACCATATTGTACCAGGCCTTCCTATCTTTCACTGCCTCCCTGAGTTTGCTCAATTTCGTGCTCAAATCACATGATTAGAATGTTGTAAATTAAATAATAATAATAATTTATTGATGAGGCATCTGACCATATCAAAAGCTATAAAACAATAAGAAGAAAACAGTAGGACATTTGCACAATAAATCATCGCCCCTGCAGTCAACCCCAATCTGTTCTAGGTAGTCTAGCCTCTTCAGCATGGTCTTTGATATGAAAATTATCTCTGTAAGAAGTACAGTATGACACTTATCCTGTGTATCCCAATATTTCTTAGTTTTTAAGTTAGGAACTTAGTGAACAGCATTTTTTGCAGAATATAATTTGCAATCAAACAGGATACATATCTGCGATACCTTCAACAGCTGGTGCACCACATATACACAGTATCTTCAAACGGAACTCCACTGAACCTCCTATATCTTATCATAGAAATAAGTTCTTCAAAAATACTCTAGAGCTCTTCTAAGATGTTCGGGCAAATAGTTATTAAATACTTTTCTATGTGGAAGTTAAGCCAGACACTTCAAGGACTTAGAACATGTAAGAAATGTAATATCATCTTAGGCAGCAACAACCAAGACCCTTTGTTTGAAACTTTCCTTGGACTTTACATCTGATTGGACAGGCAATCCATATTGTGAGATGGTATTTGTAAGGTGGGCAGCCCAAGTGCAAGGAGACATGTTAACAATCTATCTGGGTCCATGAATAAGATCTTCAGCCAAAATTAGAATACTTAAATTGCTAGGTGACTTTGTATATAAGGTATACCCAACTCTGCCCTTACTGCTGGAGTTGACATAGATTTGCCCACTCCCACAATGCATTTCAGGAAAGTAGACTGTATCTATTCCAAAAAGGAAGCATTTATGTATCCCCCTAGTTTTGGACCATATGTAGTCACTGGTAATATTTTGATGTTTCTGATGATTGGAATCAGGGACCCAGGGTAGCTATGGCCAGTGAGCTGCCTTTTTGGCTAAGTCCTTAAAGAACTCCTCTTGAAATGCAGGAGCCAGGAACTTGTTTGTGTGAAAATGATTCCTAAGTATAAATAGGACTTATGTGGTCAATATGTTCCCTGTCCAAATTCCAGTTACAGTGGTACCTCAGTTCACAAACTTAATTCATTCCACGACTCTGGTCGTGAACCAAATTGGTCGTGAACCGAATCAAATTTTCCCATAAGGTTCAATGTAAATACGGTTAATCCGTTCTGACCCCTACAAATGTGGTCGCCAACTGATTTTGGCCACCAACCGAATCAAATTTTCCCATATGGTTCAATGTAAATATGGTTAATCCATTCTGAACCATATCTCAGGTTCTCTCTATGCATACTAGTGGGACAGATCAGAATATCACAAATATTCTCCATTCCCTACTCCTATCACTCTCCTTTAACACTTAAGTTGTCAGAAATTGACCAAAAACAAAACAAAACCAGTAGAACTTGTATATTAAGCAAGGAAAAAAGTAGGGATAGCAGTAGGAGAAAGGAAGGGACCTTAGATTGGAAGAGTCAGCAGCACTCCAAGCCTTTGCCCTTTCCATAGGAAAGTACTGGGAGAATTTTTGTGGACTTTTCTTCTGTACAGCTCCTAGCCAGATAAAACCCATTTTCCAGTTCAGTCTTTGCTGGATTCTTCCTCTATACCAAATCTGTTCTGTTCTGTTTTTGGAGGATTATCTTGCTGGCAGAGTTTGGATAAAAAATATATAACTTAAGATAGATTACAAGTAACTTGAATAATTTCACTGATATTGTGGTTTATTAATACAGTTAAGCATTTTTTAAAATGTTGTTATACTATAAAAGGCACATGTACCTAACTAAGCTACATCCTAAGATTAAAATTCAAATTTTTTGCATAACATTTTCTGTCTGCTTTTTTCCCATTTTCACATACTCTGAGGACTTCAAGAGGTAACACAAATTTACAACTATTTTTTCTTACTTCATAAACATCTTGTGGGGAACACACTGTTCTTTAGCAATACATTTCTGGCAGGGATTCAAGTGGAAAAAGTAGTGATTGTTTCTCTTCATAAAATTAGAAGGAAAATACTTTCATTCTTCCTCTTACATTTTAATCCCATTTTGGTTACTTAAAGCCTCTTAGCCATCAAAACAGAACCATGCTACAACCCACATTTTCTATGAATCTAACTATCCCATGAGGGGTTGAATCAAATGTAATGTTAAGGCAAAAATTCTGTAAGAATTCAAAAACATTTTCATATGCATGTGTTTAGGGATACTGCTGGTTATCTAGTCTGTTAACATATCAAGTGCTAATTTGCCAAAAGAAACTGAAACATCTTCTGCTATTCTCACCTGTCTTTTAACTAACCACAACAATATATAAACAGGAAATCTGTTCTCAAAATGTTACACTGCAGAAGTTTTTACACAAATGTTTGCTATTTTCACAATGGCAACAAATTTTAATTACTCGAGATTTCAATTTCTTACAAAGCATTATTAAAACTACATGTGATAAATCTGTTTTATTTCTAGTACATTAATCATACCATATAAATACCAGCATTAGCATATAAAATATACTTCCACCATTACATTTGCTTAAAATGAATGCAACATCCATCAAAAGAACTAACGTATTCATCAGCAGGATTAGAAGTCTCCACATTCTTCCCCAGACACACAATTTGGGTTTGGACAAAACAAGGTTGAAGTTCAATCCAAGAAAGGTGGAATGGTTATTTGTACAGCAACTACATGGTGGCTGGGTGACTCTCCTACTGGATTTGGTAATGGTCTCACTCTCCTTGAAAGAGTAAGTCTACAAATAGGGAATGCTTCTGGATTTATGGCTTTACTTAAAACAGCAGATGGAAGCTGTAGACAGGAATGCCTTTGCCAGCTTTGGCTGGTACACCAACTGTGATCCTTTCTGGAATAAAA
This sequence comes from Liasis olivaceus, assembly GCA_030867105.1. Classification (NCBI taxonomy): domain Eukaryota; kingdom Metazoa; phylum Chordata; class Lepidosauria; order Squamata; family Pythonidae; genus Liasis; species Liasis olivaceus. The sequence goes on along the minus strand of CM061352.1, from coordinate 79,550,742 downwards.
GGCTCTGGCAATTGTCATTCATGTCCTCATTATTGAATTACTGCAATGGACTCTACCTGGAGATGCCATTGAAGACTATCCAGAAACTGCAACTGGTGTAAAATACAGCAGTCCAAACACACACTGATAGATGCCAGTCAATTCAGCAATACAGCACCTACTTTGTGAGTGAGGTACTGGATTCCAGCGGAGTTCCTACTCTGTGAAATACTTATAGCAACATTAAAAAACTGAGGCAATGTTAATGAGTCTTCCTAATTATATATAAGCCTTTAGACATACAAAGCAAAATAAATCTTGTTGAAAAGGGTGGAGAGAGTAACAACATTTTCATGAATGATAGAAAGCTCCTACAGGGCATTGATAACTAGCTCTATATGACCCTTCCCATCTGTAAGTTGAAATGCAGTATAACACAAAAATACCCCCAAAAGTAAAACTGTATAGTTAATCAAATTCCAAAAATGGGTTTGGCTATCTTTCTTCTCTGTTACCTCACTTTTGACAATTAAATCAGGCCTAGACATTGAAAGAAGAATACTGTGTTCGGACAATTTATAGCCACTTCATTCACAAAACCCCTATATATAAATTGCTTATAACTTATACTACAAAACAAAATACTGTGTTTCTTGCATAATAAGCAGGACAAGAGTGAACTTTAAAATTTTACAGACATAAAATGTAAAATTTCTTAAAAGAAACCCATTTTAAAACTATACAAATAGAAACTGGGTGAACTATAAGTGAAACTTAAAACTATTTGAGGTTTAATATCTACTTTGTAAGGTCTCAAGGCAACTTATATAATAAAAACTGTTTTATATATATCTTTTAAACATACAAGCAAGAATATATATAGCAGCCATGATTTAGTTAAATTAAAATTTTAATTAACTTGTTTACAATCTGATGGAATAGTCTGGGCTGATTCATCTTTTTGTGATGGAAATAATACAACAAGGGTTTCTTGCTTCATCTAAACTAAGGTTAAAGACTTTGGAACAACTAGGGCAGGAAATCAAGTTTAAATTCTGCCTTTATAAGCTGCCTTGTTCTAAACCATTAACCACTGTTGTTCAGTTCAAATGAAACAGGAAACTAATTCATACAAAACTTCCTGGTTTGGCTACTGATGAGAAGGGGGTGCACACATGTCCAAAAGCCAAGATATGATCATCTAAATTGAACCATTAAAAGCATTAATGTTTTGAACAATTAAGCTTTATTTGTGGAGAAACCTGAAGCATTTACTGTTCTACCTCTGACAAAGCAAACTAAAATGGCTAACATGGCATACTTCCCCACAGCTAATAATTTTCTCCAGTGGCATCCATTCTTGTTTTTTAAAAGTGTAAAAATCTATATTTTACTGATTATCTTGTTTTCATAATTATAGCAAAGATAATAATAATACAGGTGCATAAGAGATACTTAATCTTCAGTTATTACTCTACCTGATGGAATTCACTACTATAGTAGGGTGTACAAATTGTGGACTTTTGGGGAAGAAATGGTGAACTGAAGACAGCTCTGCTAAAAGCAAAGCTGACAACCGCAGTGGAATGAAGAGCTGGCGAGTACACCAGCCCTTTGTAATTCCTCTCCAGACAAGAAGAGGACTTGAGATTGCCCACAAGTGCTCCAGACAGTTGCTCCTTGCAAGGAGACCACAAGACAGAAGTCTCTGGTAGGTTTAGAGCTCTGGAAAATGAGGGCATACCCATCTTCACCCAAACTGTGGTCAGCATGTATATAGGCACTGGGTTTCCATACTTCCTTTTCTAATCACCTTTGGAAATTGCTTGTTAACTGCTTTTCAGCTATTGGGAACCTTTGGATTCACATGTTTTATATCAGGTGAGTTTCCTTCAATCCTTAGCGAAAGAAGTTTTAAATACAAGTTTAAGGACTTTTTTAAAAAAAGTAATAAACAGCAAAAGGGTGATTAGAACATTGATTTTGGAAAGTTACAAATGGACTAAGGGTCCAGATGGATTTGAAATAAGATTTTGAAATGAATTATAAGAATCCTTCCTGTGGGAAAATGCTTTGAATTTTGCTTTGAATTCTTTAAAAAAACATGATAAGATGGGACTTCGAAGATTGGACACTAGCGGGAACCAGAAGGAAGTAAAGATTACAATTAAAGGAGAAGAACAATTACAATTGACTTACTAATACAGAATGAAGCAAAATACTTTAACATTGGACAATATTTTTGAAAAATGGACCCAGAAGTTTATTTTAAGAGCGTCTGCCTGTATAGATAGACTGTGTTTAAAAGATGGAAGAGGAACAAGTTTTACCAGACAAGACTGATCTGAAAGCAGATTTAAAAATGATAGGCTACAAGAATAATATGGAAAAAGATGCTACACTGGATGTACAAATGAAACCGGCTGATATCTCAATAATTAAAATGGATATACAAATAACACACCAAAAGAGTGACCTGGATAACTTTCCTATATTGACTTCCAAAAGAGACTTGTTAAAGTTTTGAATAATTTGAGAACGGACAAAGAAAAAATGAAAAGAAATCAAGTTCTAGGACATTATTTGAAGGGATTAAAGATCAAGATTGTTAAAAGTAAATGGAAGGAATATAAAGTTGATTTATTTGATCAAGGTTAGAATAGATATGTTGTTATCTCTGGTAATCTTACTGGGCTTTTGCAGATCAGGACTGAACGATGAGGTTTTAATTATTTGTTTATAGATAAGAGATGAGATATGGGAAGAAGAGATAACTTGTTGTATTTTGAGAACATGATAAGTTACTAAAATTGTTTATGCTTGTTGTGATAAGGGGGGAAGTCATTTCTTTATGTACTTCTTTCCTTTTCTTTATTATATTATTATTTTCTTTCTTTTCTATTTTTCTATTTTTTCTTTTCTGCATTTTTTTATTCTTTTATTTCTTTAGTTTGTATTAGCTTTCATCTTTTTAATTGTAATGTTTAATAAAATTGCAATTAAAAAAAGGGTGAACAAATCTGAAGCATAATCAGATAATGAAATATATGGTATCAGGACTTACAAACTGATTTTTTTAAATAAAAAAGTTTGCTAGACATATGAAAGAAAGGAATATTTGCATATATACTAGATATCATCTGGCTATAAACTTGGAATGATTAACCATATTGCTAAATGCCTTTGGCGTCAGCTCTTTTTTCCTTACTGCTGTTAAGCTCTTGAAGCTGTTATAATTAATTCCACACAGAATGTTAATAGATTAGAAGTAAAAAAAAAAAAAGCAGCAAATTATCAGGAAGTTATTTTTATTAATATTCAAATAAAATTGTTCTTGCTATATCCTATAATTCTCAGTATATTAACACACAATCTAAAGTAAATCTTTCATAATAATGATCTCTTTCTTTCATGATATTATATTTATATCCCACCTTTCTTCTATGATAAAACTAATTATTACAATTAATTTTCTTTTCTATTCCCTTATATTTGTCAGTGTTATGAAGAATTATAATACAACCTGAATTTTATGCAATATTCTACAAGTTAGCTTTTGTATTCTGCTTTACTGGCCAACTTCAACTCAACAGTATTAATTATGCGTGAATATAACATTCCAATATGAACCCCAAGAAACTTAGTGAATATTACTAAATCACTGACATTATAGAGAAAGCCTAGATGAAGCAATAATTACCACTAAATTACAAACAAGGTTGTAACTGGAAAAAAAGGATTTAGAAGTTCAATTTTGAAATCTGAGGGGTACTATAGTCACAATACTGTTCAAGCGACACCACCTAGCTGATTTTGGTGGACGTCAAAAAAGCTAAGCAGGTCATGATTGTTTAATACTTAAATGGGAGACCAAATTGAAAAAATAGAAAAAAAGGTAGGAAAACAAAACATTTTTCTACTTCATAAGAACAGCTCCATTCTGGGTGATGTGACTGGGATGTGGAGCTTAGAATGGAGGAATGTGCAATATTCCAAGCTGCACATTATATTCCAAGCTGCACACAATATTCCAAGCTGCACCAAGTCCCTGGTGGCTCACAAGCTGCTGTCCAACTACCTCTCCTATAGAGATGCACTGAGAGAATTTTTTCTTTGGAAACCCAGCCAAATCTGACTCATTTTCAAAGTCAATCTTTCTTTTGCCTTCTCCCCACCTCTCAACCAGCGTGTTCAATTTTTGTTGAGTCATCCTGTTGACAGAGCTCCAACTTCCCTTACATAGCTTATTTGTAACATACAGGTAATCCTTGACTTATACTGGCAGTTGGGACCAGAATTTCCATCAGTAAGTGATATGGCTGTAAAGTACGACCACACTGCTTAGAGATGGCAATCCCTGTAGTTCTGGTTGTTAACCAAATCCCATGGCTGTTAGGTGAGGCAACTTCCTGCTGGCTTCCCACAACCAAGTCAGTGGAGAAGCCAGAAAGAAGTTGCAAGTCCCTGGTGGCTCACAAGTGGCTGGCATGGTGCAAGTGCAAAGGACCTGGAGTAGGGTATGTGAGCAGGGGAGACTTACCCCTGTGACTTGCGACATTCCCTGCCAGCTTCCCTACTGACTTTCTGGGGAAGCCCACAGAGAAGGTTGCAAATGGCAATCACTTGATCGTGGAGTGCTCCAACCGGTCATAAGTGTGAGCTACTTGCCAAGCGCCCAGATCGTGATCACATGACCAAAGGATTGCTGGGATAGCTAGAACTCCAAGGAGCAGTTGTAACCTCAGAGAGCTCTTTTAATCTAGGCATGATGGCCATACACATCAACAACCAAGAGCAAATCAAACTAAATGTCTCAGATTTAAATAAAATGGGTCTTTCCCAGATCTTCTCTAATGATGCTCTAATCATTTTCATCTGATCTGGTGCATCTGATTGTAATTTTAGGAATTTGAGGTAGTGATAAATATAGTGGTGTATTTACACAATGGACTACAAAATGTAAATGGTGCATGACATTTGTTATATTATATTCCCTTTATCTATCAATATTGTTGCAATGATCAAATATCTGTATGTTGAAATATGTTGAAAAAGTAAAAAATGTCAATGAGTGTTCTTTTTCACATAACACTTGTTGATTGTATATTATTCCCATATCCTAATGATAGATAATGTCTACGCTGTATATATAAACATACAGATATCATGAAACCTTTTTCTTTTTTTAGTTCACAGCCATTGGATTCCCCAAAACTGAGACTTTTCATTAGAGCCATGGATCATCACATGAAAACAGACTTTTTCAATGGCGTCGTTGTAGGAGATTTTTCTAAAAACACATTCCATACAGTACTTTTCATCTTAACTACAGACATAGATTAATAGATCATCCAATATACCATTGTTTCCAACCAAGGCTTTCATGGTTTTCAGTCAAAGGATGATCAAATCTAATTCTTCCCATTACATTATACAGTTGAACTAACATGTATTTCCATGTTTCCAGATGAAAGAAAAACTGTAAAAACATTATTGTACAAATCCTATTGTGCAAAACTTGAAAATTTAATTAGATTTTTTTTAAATAACAAAATCCACATAAAGAACTCTTAAGCAATTGGCATTAATTCTCCTATGCTCATACACACAAACATACAGACACACTGAAAAAAAAATCCCAACCCTGCTATATAAAATATTTCAGAACTAGACAAGCAATGTGCTACTTCAAAGTGATTGCTGAACATATTTGTTTATTCCATCTACTTCTTACATAAATAGCCACACTTCCATATTTCAAATTAAAACAATATGCTGTTAGAAAATTATTCAAATGAAGTTAGCAACATTTGCTCAAAGCTTGACAATGCTTAAGCACCAAGTAGTTTGGTCTTAAGTGATCGAATATATACTTTCTGACAAACAATAAGACAATTCTACTGCAAAATATTTATCACTGTTATTAGTCTTAACAGGGAAATGACCTGTGAGACAAAAGGAAAACTGAAACTCACAGACAGAGTTCAAAGATAATTAGCCAACCATAGTTTATTGGTATATAAAGTAGAATTGCCTTAGTCTTAATAAAGATTTCTCTTTGTTTATGTTTCTAATTACAGTGTCCCACTACCACCTCAACAAATCATATATTCATCAGTCTTAGGGAAACTGTTGGCACAAATGATTACAATACTGAGTTATAATGAGACTGCTTCTTGATTTTATTAACATTTCTATATTAAAGTGTAATAAACAGAATCTGGAATACTCTATTTAGCGACTCTCCATTTTTTTTTAATAAGTTTTACTTTTGATTAATTAAAATATGTAAGCTACTAAAAACATATACAGAATGCACATGGGTTGATGTTGGAAATGCTTGGATTAATAACACATCAGATTTGTCATCCAATAAATTAGTGGTTCAATTTTATTGTGATAAAATGCCTTCAAGTGATATTTGAAAGAAAAATTATGTTTGTAAAGAAAAAGTCACCCTCCTTCCATTGATGGCAATAATGTTATCATCAGGTATCTGTTAATACATCCCAAACTATTCCATCCCCCGCATCTGTTCTTGTCCTGTGCAGTTAAAAAAAGAAAATCTAAGCTTCTTTCTAATATACTAATACTTCCCTCTTGCTTTGCAGTGCCCTTGCTACTCCACCAGACTATTTCTGTACCCAGGAGCCTATATCTTAAGACATTTGATTTAGGAGTCAACTGTCAATATCAGTCTACTTATACCAAAAATTAGAACTGCTAATGAAGATACCAAAGTGGTAAATACCTTCTGCCTTTTAGGATCAATCATCAACAATAAAGTGACAAGCAGTCAAGAAATAAGTCACAAACTAGCACTTGGCAGAGAGGCCATGAAGGTGTGAAAAAGATATTCAGATGTCATGATGTCCCTATAGCTACAAAAATCAAAATAGTGTAAGTAATGGTATTCCTGTGAAAGTTGAAGAAGCAGAATAGGAAGAGTATTGACACTCTGAACTTTGGTGTTAGAGAAGACTCCTGAGAATACCATGGACAGCCAAGAAAACAAACACATGGATCACTGAACAAATCAGTCCAGAACTCTCACTTGAGTTACAAATGAGCAGGCTCAAATTATCCTACTTTGGACATATTATGCAAAGACATAGCTCTCTAAAGAAGGCTGTAATGCAGAGAAAGGTGGCAGAAAAGAGAAGAAGAGGATGACCAGTAGCAAAGTGGAAGGACTGAGTTACAGTAGCAATTAGTGCACCATTGGAAGACCTGAAGGACTAGGTTAGGGACAGGCCATCAAGAACAAAATCTATTTATGTGGTCACTAAGAGTCGTCACTGACCTGATGGCATATAATCAATTAATATCAAAAATATTTATAGAAATATATTTAAGGCAACTAAAGAAAAAAAAAGGGGGGGGGGACCTCAAATTTAACCAAAAACTTACAAAAGCGTAATTTTGGGATTAAGCCCATATCATAAAACAGAAAAGCACATTCTCTCTTTTCTGTACCCTCTTTTATCAATTTACAAGGGTCTACTGCACACCCTTCAAGGTATAATATGCAATGATTGTGTCCATCTAAGGGTGTAAATGTACTACTGCAATGTTGAACTTACAGATAGGGGATTTCAAATCCATATGGCTAAGAACAGATGAACAAGTTGTAAGACTGCAGCTACAATCTGCATGCACAAATGAACAAAAATAATTTAAATAAATTAAAATCAAGAGAACAAAGTGAATACATCTAGAAAAATGGATGAGTTCCAAAAATGAACATGCTAGTACTGTGACAGCTGAAAGTAAACTGAAGAGATTCAGCAGAAATCATGTCTTGTCATGCACATTATACCTGAAGCAAGCCTTCTGCCAAGACAATATGTACATCTAGAAGATTCCAGAGACTCTGAACAATCACATCATGTGTGTATCATAGGAGTTCACAAAGAATAACTAGTTACCATTCAAGAAATATATATAAAAGGAATATCAACATAGTCCAAATTGCTTACACACACACACAGACACACACTAGATACCGCTCATGGTTTCTTTTTGCCCTTGAAGACCTGTTCTCCTCTGCTCCCATTCCTCTACTCCTAATTCTTGGTGTGTCTTGATTTCTTTACATTATGAGATGGTTTTGTCCCTCCCCTTAGAATGAAGATTTTTTCTTAGATCATAATTGTCTGAAAAACAGACTAAAAGTTAAGGAAACAAATATGCTCTGTTGGCTGACCATGAAGGGGTCTTTGATTTGAATATGTATATATTCCATGGACGATAAGAATATGATCTGTTCAGTGCGGGTCCTTCCCTTCCACCCCAAAGTAATATTTGATCTTAAGGACCCCAACACACCCACACTTCTCCCTGTCCTTAAAGGCATATGCAGAAAATTCAAGGCTTATTACATGTCCCTTAAGCAATACAGAAGTGGTGATACAACCTTTATTGAAGAAGTCCTCCCTGGACCCTGAGGCTTAGAATAACTACTGTCCAGTTACTATTTTGGTGGGGGGTGGGGTGCAAGAAGGTTGCCGTTCATGTACAAGTATGTTTAAAGGAAGCCAATTATCTAGCTTTATCTCGCTCTGGTTCAGGCCTGGATATAGCACAAACTCCTTCCTAAGGTTACGGCATATGTTTGTGCAGGGAACAGAACTAGAACTAGAACTAGAACTGTCAATGAAATGAGGTGGTTGTGCATGCATGTGAGTGCACAGATTCTCTTTGGAAGCCTTCAAAGAAGTCATGTCAAACCTTCCTAAAGATGCAGCTGCTTCAATGTCTTCACAAGGAACAATTGCTCACATTAACAAATTTTGAGAAACACTCCTTTGAAAGCATTATACAGCCTTAATGTATACAACTACATTAGAGAAGAGACTCTGTAGAATATAAATAGCTTAAATTCAAAATTGAAAAAAAAATTGGGGAATAAAAGTTGGTTCACATCACAGGAAATTCTATGTATGCTCAACACAAAATAAGGACTAGTGAGTTCAGTAGTTTATATATATATAAAAGTATATTTCATATTATGGATTATATCATTATATTTCTACATTATTCAATAATATTCATGCGTTCTATATGGAACTCAACATATGTCTCTGGCAGTTACCACACTTTCACTTGTGCTTTGAACTGCTATTTTCTTTCCTCATGGCAAAAAACTTACCACATACACAAAATATAAACAGTTTTATTAATGGTACAAAACAATAGAACATCTTACAACAAATGCAAAGCAGAATAGCTTCAATTTACTTAGCTTGTTACCTGAAGTGTGGCAAATTAGTAACAAGTGACCTAACCTTTGAATATAAAAACTCTGTTTCTGTGTGCATCCATTTGCTGTTTTACTCTGCTTATTAATGGGGGGAAAAAACCCTTCTAAGCTCTTTCAAATATGAAATGATGGATTAGGCCATTTTAATTTAAAGTAAGAAATCAAGAATTTTTTCACACAACACAAGAAGCTTAGAAGTACTAAGTTCTTCCACTCATGCTTGCCACCCACTTTCCTGTCTCAAAGTCAAAAGGTTCTCCTCATTTTTGAGTATTTCTTTCTCAAAACAACACCTCTAATTATCTACTTTTAGTTATTAACTTTATCCAATGTAGGAATCTTTGGTATGAAAAATTGTTTCCTATAAATGAAGTCAATACACCAAGTAGTTGGGTACCTTTATTCTTGTATCACAGAAATTGTTAATTTTAAATGAAAACATGCTTGGTACTCTTCATTTTAAATTAGGAAATGGCTCTAGCCAATGGAAAGAGATTGCATTTAAAATTGCCCCAAGCTGTTAAAGATATCAAGATATTAAAGATATTAAAATGTGGCCTGCATTCTAGCCACTAATGGTTAACATTAAAAACTGAAATAATAACTAAAGGGCATATATTTTAAAGTACGATCATTATTTCACATAAATAAAAATATAATTCCATATATTTTTCAAAAATATCATCTAGAACCATTAACTCACAGGGATACAGGCATCAGCATTGACATTTAGAAGCCTTCACAAACACAGCACTAAACTTCAATTGGCCTAACAGAATCTCCAAAACTACTTTACAAACAAGCGGAACCAACTCTATTCCAAATTGGTATTTCCAAACAAATTAATCTTTATTTGTCGTAAACATTCTAAAGATCCATAATCAAACCTCAATTGTGGCTCTCTAAGAACACATATCTAAAGGCTATCAGTTTGTGCAATACAAACTTGCACATACATTAAAATGTTATGTATTTTCACACTGAACAACAACAGAAAAGTCTGATAAATTACTACACAGTCCCTATGTTCAGAAAGTACGTACAATGTTCCCAAAAAGAAAAAGTATCTAAATATACACTGAAAGAATTAACAATTTAGATGGATATGTAAAATTTCTCTTACCTGTCCTGTGACTGCTCCTCGTACATTCTCTCCTTTCCCTCCTTAAAAAGCCTTATAGCTCGTTTTGACTTTTTCATGAGACTATCAATATAGATTTTAAAATATTCATTTTCACTGAGCTGTGCAAGTTTCTGGTTGTCATCATACTTGCTCAAAATAAGTCGCAAGTGTTGGTAGGTATCCGGTAATATGTCAAGTATGTAAGGTGGGCTATTTTTCAATTGAAGTTTGGGATTCTGACACAGTCTGACCTACAATTAAAGAATAATTTACACAAATTTAACAATAAATTCACCCAAAGTCAAAACTTTATTGCATATGAATAAGATAATGGTGGGAAACTTACGCCTAAGCTATAACATTATCCAGAACTCAACTGTCCAAATACAGAGACCTGTTGTGAATGCAAGTCAAGAACACTGTTGGTTCCTAATTAATTTCTACAAAGGCTGTAGAAAGAATTTTAGGATTATTGGTCAACAAGAAGAAAAAACAATAAAAATTAGCAACACTTAAAGACAAAATTGTACTGAAATCAGACTATATGATTTCTTCATATTATAGCTTAATCAGGATATTTGAATAAATACAGCACCTGGCTGGTGTCACCTCAAAAGTGAGGAAAGAGTGATATTCATCTTTTCTATTTATTTGTTTTTAAATTTTCCTTCTATTACAAGCCATAGGAAGGAATTAATTGAATACCACAGCAGATTTAAATTTCTACCCCAGGCATGGTACAGAATAGTTAATCTATCTAAACACTAAATCTATCTGAACAGTCTGTCACAACCAATTATGTTACTATTGTTATTATTTATTAGATTTATTTATATCCCACCTTTTGTAGAGGATCTCAAAGCAGCATACATAATGATCCCTCCTTCTATTTTTCTCCAAAACAACCTTGAAAGGTAGTTTGGGCTGAGAAAGTATGACTGGCCCAAAATCACCCAGTGAGATTCCATGGCTGAAGGTGAACTAGAACCTCCCCATTCCTAGTGCAACACTTTAAACACTACACCACACTGCCTCTCATAATATAAATTATGAAATATATTACTGCTATTGTTATTATATATTATTTGTAAAATTATTTCTCATTTTTCATGATGAAAATAATATCCGAACAAGATTATTTTATATTGTCTTTTATCTTATTATTAAGCCACTCAGAGTCCTCTGGAGTTGGATGGCCTCCGAATTCAGTAAAACAAATACATGTTAAAGATTTTTTTTTTTTTTTAAAGTATGGAAATGAAAATAGGCATCTTTGTCATCACACAGATAAGTCAAAACCTTACATACGCTGCTTATGGGTAGCACGTGTTCCATCTGACTAAAGAGACAGCACACTTTATGAAATAAAACAGTTCCTCTTTCAGAGGCTCTTCCATTACATTGTAGGGCAAAATACTTAAATAGAAGCAACAGAAGGATTCTTCAGTTACCTTAGTATATGAACTAAGGTTCTTACAAAGGGCAGAACCAATTAAAAGAAAAAAAAAGTATACTGTCAATATTTTGTCTTTGCCATATGACTAGCAAAACATATGCTATGTGCAAAAGAATATACTAAGTTTCCCTTCTCAGCTTGTGTTACATTTCAGCTATTGTGTAACCATTTATTCTGTTTCTTTAAATGTTTTAATAAACTATTAAAAATATTTCAGCTGAAATGAATCAGTCCAAGGATCTTATCTGGGGTTTCTGAACATATTTTATAATGCAACTTTTAGATACTTGTATGATTCCATAGTTCCTATGACTTGAAAGCACATTCATTTTGTATTAACAAGATGCCGGTAAGTCAGTAACATGAAATTTTTACAATCCGTCCTTATTTATTTCTATATGTATTTCTGTAAAAGTAGTGCATAATTAAGCAATAGGTCACATTTAGCTAATAATAAACTGAAGGGAAAATATCTTTGGCCTGTTTTAAAAAGGCCAAGATTCTTGTTTTGTGAAAACACAACTTTTAAGGTTTTCCAAGGAACGGAAGGGGAAATCACAAGGTTTGATTCTGCATACCAAATGACTTCTTGTATACTTCTATACAAATGTAGACATCTAACTGCAATTCCACCATGGGAAAGCGGTCCTGTGTAAGTCTGTCCTTAAACAGTTTCTTCATAAGGACAAACTTCATTCTACACTAAGAATGTACTGCTGCAGGAATCTGAACAGATAGAAACACTTCATCCACAAATAATGAGCAATCTAGTTCCTTTAAGAATATTTCACTGACTGCATATTTTATAGGGAAGGCAGTCAAAAAGTTCCAAAACCGTTTTTTAAGGTATGAAAACTATGCATTATTTAGTTATTTATATGGATCTGGACAGGTAAAAAGCAAACTGGCCAAGACTTAGTTGCAAAGACACTACATTCAAATTAAGTAAACAACTTACATAGTTTATCACAGTTAAGAATTTTTTCTTAGGAGATTATCATTCTATTTAATAATAAAGGATGGTAATAAAAATATGCATATAAACGAAAGCAAGCTTCCTTAGCAGAAGAAATCAGAATGGCTTCACACTCATTACACCACTTCCTCATGTGCAGAGTTAATGACTTTCAGGTGCTAAAAATTTGACCAGAATGACATTAGCCCATTTCAATTGCTTGCCTAATAAAAAATAAAAAATCAACTAGTTAAACTGGTTTACCTGACAACAAGCAGATCCCAAAATATTTTAAGAGTGTTTTTTTTTAATCCAAAGAACCACAACCATTTATCTGCAAGAAAAAAACCCTAACTATGACAGAGTACAGAATAAATTTCCATAAACTAGTTTTAGATTATATGAAAACCACGTGCCTAGATAGGCAAAGATACAATTGAAAATGAAATGTCAATTAAAAAAAAAAACAGTGGAAAGATTTATTGATGGCATTTTAAGTGGGACAAGTTAAATTCCTGAGCTGACAGCTGCAATTTGTCAAATAAAAATCTTGATAAATTACTAGTTTTCTTTATCCAATATTTTCACAGTCTAATTCTCCATTAAAGAGGTAGAAAATTAAGAGATCCTCCAATGAAACTGTAAAAAATACTTCTTTACTTGGCACTGTGATAACATATGACGATTGCTTAGAATTCTGTAAGCATTCTGTCCATACATCAGGAAAGCACCCAAGTTGAGAGGATGCTGGACTAGCCTATAGTTCATTTTAATCATGAGCCATTTAACAAGACTGTGTCCTGTTTTACATTAGCTAGTTTACAGACCATAGTATATGACTACCTATCACACTAAGGCCCATTCCCCAATCCACATTACTGCTTAATATGATATACAAACTCAGTCATAGTCAAGCTACAGGTAGTCCTCAACTTATGGCCATTCTTTTAATGACCATTGGAAGTTATGATGGCACTGAAAAAAGTGATTTACGACTGGTCCTTGCACTTATGACCATCACAGCATCCCCATGTGACCAAAATTCGTGTGCTTGGCAACCAGCATGTATTTATGATGGTTGCAGCATCCTGAGGTCACGTGATCACCATTTGTGACCTTCCCAGGAAGCTTCTGACAAACAAAGTCAATGGGAGAAGCCGAATTTGCTTAACAACTGCAACTTAATGACCGTGGCAAAAAAGGTTGTAAAATCGGGTGCAACTCACTTAACCACCACATTGCTTAGCGATTGAAGTTCCATTCCCAACTGTGGTCATAAGTCAAGGACTACTTGTACAGAATTTGCTATTGCAAGATGTAGCAACAACTGCCAATATTGGTAGTTTTGGTGCAAGGAGGTGGGATGCTGATTGTCACAGAAAATAACTATTTTAGTTCTTTGTATGGGCTAATTAACTGGCAAAAGTAATTCACTCTTTGTAAGGGTTAATAGTGAGACATTTGGCTTAGGGTAAAATGTACCAACTAAGGTATTTTTACAGCATATTAAATGCAAATTAAGGACTGGAAATCTGAAATGTTTAGCCAATGGGAAGGTGTCCCCAGAAACAAAGACAGAGACAATGAAACAGCACGCTAAAAGATGAATTTAAAATTGTGCCACATATCAGACTGATTTGGAGAGAAAAATAATACATAGATATATAGAGAAATAACAATTCAGGGCACAAATGGAGGCACGAAAATCAGAACTATTGTCAGGAGGCCAATGGGAAGCAGTGAAATTTGGGAACAAGCAAGGTTCCTCCTAGTCAACCCTGGCTGATCTTGAAAAATTAAACAAGGTTACACCTACTAAACTGTATTTGGACAGGGGACAATCAGGGAAACACCAGCAATGTAAGCTAGACTGGTATCATAGAAGTAACTGCTAGGCAACAGAGTGGCTATATTTTGTTGTGAACTACTTATGTATTAAGAAGAGCAATATACACAATTATACCATGACTATTTATAAAAGACATTTTAAAAGCTTGTACTTATGCTTATTTATCAGAGGTTTCTGCCTAAATATTAACATGCACAGAAATATAGGTTCAATATGGAAATGTTATGTCATAAGAATGTATCTCTTCTCTCCAATCAACTTCCAAAAAATCTTTCTGACAATCAGGATATACACCAGAATAATGAGGGATTGCTACAAGGGCTATCCTAAGATGGAAACATTATTCTAAATTAGATGGAGATGAACACAGTTTTGAGAAACAAATTCAAACATCAGAACAATACATTTTTCAGGAGAGCACACTGAACTGTGGTGGGCAGGGGGCATGCAGGAGAGAGAAAGCTATTTTTGAACTTCCATATTTTAGAACATTGCCCACTATATAAAGGTTCTTTAAAAAAATCATGTGATGGTGAGGCATAGTCCAATCTAAACAGGAAGATTAAATGTTTTCACATAGTTTCAATATCAGTTATAATATGAAAATATCATTGAAAAGCTTCTGAAAGCTTGATCCCAAAAGTCATAGTGTGATTTTCATCAGTATGCTACTAAATATGGATCATCTGAACAAATAAACAAATTTTAATGCACAATTTTCTAAATCCAGACTTAATCAATATACACTCTGCCATTTTGTGGGGTGGGAGGGAATTGCTACCATGTCCACAAAGCAATTTCCTGTACTTTCAGTTTTATGTGCAGCACAGAACCTTAGTAGCTTATTATCCTAGATCATCATAGTATCCAAGGAGAAACTTAAAACTGCACATGCTACAAAACTTAAGATGTGCTAAAATATCTCAGCAGATGGAATGCCACAGAGGTTTAAATCCAAAGACACTTTATCAGTGGAAATCTCTCTCAAATCAGATAAATATTGTGATTAGTATGTAAGTTTAATTCAGAGGATGAAGAAAATTAATTATGAATTTATAACATGAAATTAAAAAAAAAATCTTTCCCAAAGGATACCAAAATTAAAGAATAAAATTGATATATTAAATACATATTTCACTGAGCCTTTTTTTAAAAACAAAAGCAAATTGTAAAAACAAAAAACCCAATTCAGTTTGAATATGATAAAAACAAGGATTTTTAACTTTAAACTAAATAAGATTGTTTTTTCACATATACGGACCATGGGAAGGAAAGATAACTTTTTGGAGGTCAAACAAATCAAAATCCCACTTGATTTTGTAGACCAAATACTAACAAACATCACAGTCATTGGGATCAAGCCCATGATTTCATATACCACACTAACTCACCAAAATAGTGTCAATCATGGTTTTTAATATTCCTATTGCTGGTTTGCATTTTAAGGTTTTAAACTGTTACTATGTAATAGCACTGTGCAAATTCTTCAAAAGAACCTTCCTGACTGAAAGAAGTGTGGCAGAAAAAAGTGTGGCAGGGAGATAGAGAATTTATGTCATGGTACACATGTGAAGTGTGAAGCCTTTTCTCCAGCCTCAGAGAAAGATATCCAACTGATTCCATTAACTTGGGATTGCAAGCTACCTGTTTTTTAAAAAATTAAAATAACCAAGATGAGCTGGTTCAAATTCTTTTCAAATCCCAAATCCATTTAAAAAGATGGTTCCAATTGCTAAAGCAACCTCTTTCCAGACTCATGCAACTGTTTTGGGAACTGATCTTGACTGTTTCCACAGATATGTATATGCACAGCTTCCTGTGCATGCACTTGCAGATAGATACAGCCAAGAGAACCAATGAATCAGCCATACAAGCCTAAAAAAGGACATGGCTGCTTTAACAATTTGAAACTGTGGCTAGACTGTGAGTTCTAGTCCCGCTTTAGGCATGAAAGCCGGCTCAGTGACTTTGGGCCAGTCACTCTCTCTCAGCCCAACTTACCTCACAGGATTGTTGTTGTGGGGAACATAGGAGGAGGAAGGAGTATTAGGTATGTTCGCCACCTTGAGTTATTTATACAAATAAGAAATGTGGGATAAAAACATCTTTTTTAAAAAATGGCTTCATTTATAGCCCATGCTGTTCTGAACCAGCTCTTTTGAAGAATTTTTGCAGCTCTAATATTTAATTGTTGTAAGATGTCTTGAAATCTGAGGTAAACAGGAAAGATATAAATGTTTTAAATAAATAAAATAAAACCAAAACCAAGGAGTCAATACATGTATCTTTTATTGTGCGTTTAAAGCACAGCCAACCTTTTCAAAAAAAAAATTTTACTTTGGGAAGACCATAATTATCAGTGAAGCATTTATGCAAAATGCCCCACATTCAATTTCTGGTATTTCTGGTCAAAAACATCAGAACAGAAAATGATGTGAAAGATTCAGGCTATAATAGGCAATGCCAGACTGTATAAATATTTTGAGCTGGCATAGTCAACTTATTATATTACATTCAATGTAGCATAACTAGAATTGCACACCTATGTTCTGTAATTTGCTCAAATTTCAAGTTACAGTATAACATAAAATACTATAGTTGGAAGAATACCCCAGCTCATCATGTCCAACTCCCAGGTTAATGCTGGAATCTAACAAAAGTCTATATAGCCAATAAGGGGACAGCCCATAACCTTCACAGGTTTCACTCTTAACTGCTTTAATCCTAACTAAAAGTTTAAGATTATACTAAACAACTATGATCAAAACTTAAAAATGTAATCCCCTCCCCCCCAAAAAATACAGATTTGGAATTGACAATGACCTGGGCAATCAAATAAAAAACTTACAGGTCTTCCACACTGAGTCAACAATAAATTTATACTCTTATTTTAAATTATGAACTGATTCTAAGGATTCTAAGAAGCAGGGTGTTGCAGACATATGTTTTAATCTGAGTTACTGCCATATTCTTGATAGTACTAACTGTCTTTAAGCAACTTTCATGAGACATCCAAAGTAGGTAGCACACCAGGATTCAATTCCTGGAAAAAGCTGTAACTACCTTGCCATACAACAGCAGTGGGAATAATATTATGTATAAATCCCCATAAAGAACTTGTTTACTTTGATTGTCAATGAAAATGCTTCAAAATGTTTATATCAGGCCTATTTCATATAGAGAATCCATAAACAGGGATTATTAAACTTTTGCATGCAAACATGTACTATTAGACAGATTGGTGACCTCTTGAACAATTTTTTATACACTACGTGTAAGAGTATCACATAGTTCTATTCATTTAGCATTCTCTACTTATAATTATGTTTTATACATACTACAGTAAAAGCACCAACACATATCTATGTCTAAAATATAATTTTGAAGGATTAAAAATTGGTCATTATATCAAGTTTATCACAAATGAATGTCCTACCTCCATAAGAATAAAATATATTTTAGTTCAGGAAAAAAAAAGATACTCTCCGCTCCTATCTGTATTTCATAATATATGCTCCTACCACAAAATCTACAAAATAAGTAATTCTAGTTTATTTTAATATAGATATCTTCGTATATTACATGTTTTATCCTCCAAGGATGAATAATTTTTCAAGATCTGGTTATCATAATACAATACGTTTTAGTGGGCCATTACAACTGAAGGCAATACTTAAATTGTTTGCTCATCTGATCACAATAATAAACCTATTTCTTTCACAGCAGATTTGATTACATGCATATGATTATCATAACAGTGGTTCTCAGCCTGATTGCCTTAACTGAAGTTTCAGTATCAAGGAAACAGTATAACAACATGAGCCAAAGTGGTACATATGAAACAAACTGCATATTCACAATCTTACAGCCAGTTGAAGAGCTCTAATCATCAATAAGTACAACATTTAATATTCTTTTATACTGAGAATAAACATAGCTAAAGGCTGAATAAACATGGAAGATCTATCATAAACCTGAAAACACATACTGTTTCATTTGTCTAAGCCAACAATAACAATTCCACTGTACATATTTATATTTTTGTTACAAATATAATTTACAGACTCACCACTTTATCCATTAATTTCCAAGTTTTTTCCACAGTCCTGCGATCAGCAGCTGCCTGCTTGGGGGGGCCAACTGCATCCTGAATAGCATCAATGAATCCCAGAATACGCCCTTTGCGGGGGTTTCCTCCTCGGCCACCTGGGTTCCGGCCATTGAGGGAATTGGCCATCTGCGATCTTAAATTTATAAAAGAAAATAAAAGAAAAAAAATGTAATGCTGTGATATTGTTGCTCCCCCTTGCCCAAGCATAAAATAAATCAACACTGACTTCACATAGTCACCGAAGAAAAAAATGTATGTAACCCTATAGCGGGAGTCTTAACTTTTGATGGTGAAGCAGAAGTACAAAAATGTGGTAATCTTTATCGAGAAAAAAATTCGATCAAATGTCACTGTTAACAGAGCACATCTTATGGAAATATACAGTCTTGTCAAGCACCTTATGCTATTTTTCCTTATAGCTCTTTTTATACCCTTAAACACGTTATCAGCCCACTCTCAGATTTCATGCTCACTCTCCCATGTTAAACTTACACTTTCACACAAATAATTCTTTTCACGTATGGTTCACAAGGGACAAATACATCTAACGAGTAACAAAGGTTTTAACAGCCACATTATCAACCTCGCCCCCCCCCCCACAGCATCTGGTGGCAGAGGGGAGGTGAAAAATTACATGTATATAATTGGGCAGATACATTCAAAATACGTACAAGTCTGCAACTATACGCGATACTTCTATGTAGCTATTGTTGTGGCTTTAAAAAGTAACGAGAAAAGAAAATAAATTCCAGAGAGGAAGGGAAAGTTGCTTTTGTAAATCCACAGTATCCAAGGTTAGTTTCAAACAACCATCAGGCTCCTTTCCCTTGCTGGCCAGCGTTGGAGAGGTCGAAGGTTAGGCAACAGCGTCCCCAAGAAGTGCCGCCTGGTGAGCTTTTCTGCCTCCTCACTTTGGTCTCTTGTTTTCTCTCTTCCCTGCCTTCCCTCCGGGCACACAACAGCCCGCAGCACAGCCCGTGTTATTAAATCCCAACAGTTTTCCTGGTTCCGGTTTCTCGTTAAGCGCTCTCCGTCCCTCGGAGCAGCAGGAGCAGCCAGCAGCACCACACGACACGCCTTAAGCCTCCGCAGCGAGGCCGGCAGAGCCAAGAGCGATGGGACGCCTCTCCCCCAAGTCGTCGCGGTTGCTGGGGTTCCAGAAGGAAACATGGGGAGTTACTTCGCCACCGCGGGCCCGTTGCAGCGGCGGCGGCGGCGGCAGCAACGCTGTTCTCGCCCGCTCTCGCTCCTGGCTCAGCGGCGCGAGGGTAGGGGGCGTGTGGGGGCGGGCTGCGGGGGCGGGGCTAAGGAAAGGCAGGGCAGGCGTTGTTGAGACCCGCCGCAGCCCAGCCTTCTCGAAACGGCGGGCGACTTGCCTCGGGCTCTGTCCTCGCCGTTCGGAATACCCTGGTAAGAAATCCGCACGCCGCCTGCGTACTGGACACGGCTCGCGCCGGCCCTTCTTCCCTCCCCGCCCCCCGCATTCTAACGGTATTAGGGTTCAGTTCCCAGATGTTGCCCAATCAAACATGAGCGCGCGATGGGAGGCACGCGGCGGGGGAGGGAAAGATAATTGAAATAAAGACGCCGAAAGGACACACATTGACTAACCAAAAGAAGCGAGACCTCGCGTAGGGAAAGGGCAATAAGGCCACAGAACTCCCTTTCCTCCCCCTCCCAACTTTAAAAAAAAATGTGTAGGGCAGCTTTGGGAATATGTTGGTTCTCCAGTTCCTGATTGATAAAGGAAAGGCCCAATGAGAGCGCGGAGAAGGACTTCCGGCTCTGCGCTTTCTTCCTCCTCTGACGGTGATTCATGAATTAGTTGGAAAGGTGAAACGGTGGGCGACTTCGGGACTTCTTCGGAACATCTGTAAAAGGGCCAGGTGTAACCCATATAGAAAAGAGAGTAGAATGCTTTTTTGGAAAAGACGACTCCCATAAGTAAATAGCCATCGATTACGGCGGTGGGGAAATGCTTAGACAGTCATTAAGGGAAATGGTATTCGTAGCCCGAGTCTTACTGTATTCAGTAGTACTATATTTCCTCACTCCCCCGCCCCGCGTATGCATAACCAATATTCAGAATAGTGTGTCATATTGCCTATCAGATGAGTAAGCTAATAAAACACTGGAGAGCAGATCTTTTTGAACTCCATAGCATTTAAATTCGGACTAGATGTAAAGAGGATGGCATTGTGTGAACGTTGAGAATTGCGTCTAGACAGTTCACACCAAAGGAGTGGGAGATGGTTTTTTTCCCTCATACAGAATTTACCCAAGGAAGCTGAACAGCACCACAGAAAGATAAGTATTTTAACTCACAGCATATAATTAGACTTCCACATTGCCACAAGATGTGAAGTAACCAACTTGGACTATATGATGATGCTAACTTATGTAAGACCATCATTTATGTAAGATTTTATTTGATTTTACATCAAATGTATGTAAGAGCATCAATGGCAGTAAAACACAAATTGCTAGCAGATAAGAATAATGGAGTTGCACTTATATCCAGCTGGTAAGCTGTTGATACATTTCCTCTGTGCACATAAATGTTCTTGAATATATGCTTCATGACAGAGGCAGGATCAGATGGATTTTTTTTTTTCATATATAAGAGTTCACACAACATATTTATGCACTGCCCTTCAACCAAATGAGTAAAAAGCAATTCAGTTCAGAAAGAAGACATTTATTTTTAACACACAAATATTTATTACTGAAGGAAAATCATGTGATTAGTGTACAAATTCCCCACTATATAGTACAATATACTACTTCAATTAAGTATAATGAAGGCATGGCCAAAAATGGAAATGGGATTGTTAATATTTACCAGATAGGGAAAGTGCTATGAAAACAATAAGACTGTGGGTTGGGAAACTAATATGCCCAAAAAATTCAAACCCTGATTAAAAATCATGGCATGCAAGGACAGAAATAAATGGGGGGGGGGGGGGCGGTTGAGTGAATGAGAAAAAAATGATGCAACAGTTATAGTTATTCCAAAGCAAAATCTTATCAAGATAATTTAGAATATTATTTCTGCCTTCTGTGGCAGCTCATCCAATTTTGTGTAATTTGTAAATTCCCTTTATTTTCTTAATAAAAACATTGAAAAGTACAGTATCCAGGAGTGAATTTTGTAGCATTCAGCACAATACTTACTGCGAACTTGATGAGTAGCATTGATAATTACTTTGAGTATGATTTTTAAGCAGCAAAGTGTCACACCATTCCACCCACACTTAATTTGCTTTCATAACAATGTCATTGGATACTTTATCAAACACTTTCCTGAAATCAAGACATACTGCATCTACAGCGTTTCTGTACTCTATTGAGAAAGTTATCCAATGAAAAAATGGAGGCAAGGTTTGTCTGGGGAGACTTGCTTTTGACAAATTTGTGTTGATTTCTGGTCAATACAACATTGCTTTCAAGGGGTACATAGATCAGTTTCTTTATGATCTGCCCTAAGAATATTCTCAATATTAAAGTCAAACACTTTGATCTGAAATTAGTAGGATCCTTCTTTTTCCACTGTTTGAAGACAAGGACAAAATTTGCCTTTTTCCAGCCTCCTGGATATTTGTCCTTTTCTAAGATTTTTCACAGTCTTTAATATATAAAGATTCAGCCAGACCATAAGCTAACCAGTTCAGTATCTTAGGATGCAATTCATCTAGATCTGGAATTTTATACTAATTCAAGTTAAATAGGATTCTTGATGGTATTTTTCTAATGTTTAAGCTTTAACTCAGTCCTTTCTGCTCCTGTGAAGCTCCTGCTCTTTCACAATTTACTCATAGAATACTGTATGTATTTTCTTATTCAAATAGGCAAAATATGAATTGAGTAGATTTTTCCTTTCTTACCTGTTAGCATTTTACTGTCTTGAAGAGTATAAAATTCCAGATCTGGATGGAGCATTTTCACATGTTACAATAAGACTTTGAAGTATCAAATTTATTTCATGATAAACCTCTTCTATGAGATATGTTTCATGAGTATATAAAACATTTTGTGTTCTTCCCCATTTGCTGTCTTCCAGTCAAAAGGTATTTGCCATTATGAATAAAAGGCAGGCAAAATGGGCTTAAATTCATCCCTTAATAGAAAGCAAATTATATGAATTATTTACAAGATTTGTGCAGCCTGAGAACAGGAAAAATTATTTAGGTCTATCATTTTGATCAGATGAACAAACATGTAAAGGAAAAACTATCCTTTCAACAGTCATTTCAAAATGTATTATTTCCTGAAAGAAAAGCTTTCAACACTTCAATAAAGCCCTTATTTCATGTCTATAAGAAATTATTTCCAACCTTCTGTTTGCTGATTCTGGAAGAAATTTTTGATCTAACTTTGATGCCTCAAAATGTTTGGGATCACATACAAAGTTCTGTATAAAAATATTTGCATAGTTTTTATGATAATGGCATATAATAATATAGTACTGATATTTTAATGTCTGTATCACATTAAGATCTTAGCTGTTCCATTAGTTGCCTTCTGGTTAAATTCCCACTATTGTGGGAACACAGTATTGAACTAGGCAGGACTGTGTTCTAATATAGCAGGAGTTCTTATTTCTGAATAAATATTTTTATAATTATGAATCTGGGTTTCCAGGGTCCTATGTACATGAAAGCTGCATGTCTATTTTCAGTATCTGATTTAATATATCTAAGCAACTACAACTGCCCGACATCACAATCTCTTGTTGCTAGATGTCCACTCATGTTACCCATCCATACTTGCTATTGTCCACCTTTTCTCTGGTTACCTGACTTTGGGTTGAATATTAAGATAACATTGAGAATGCCAAAGAATAGTATGCCCACAGTCCCCTGAACCTTAACTGGCCTTCCCTCCCTCCCTCCCTCCCACTGATAAGATCAAGAGGAAAGCTTACTTTCACAGTTTTCACCATTTACAGGTAGTCTTCAGGTTATGACAGCAATTGGGACTGGAAATTCTGTCAGTAAGCAGTGCAGTCATAAAACGTGACATCACATGACCATGTCACTTAGTGACAGCAATTCCAGCATTCTCAGTTGCCATCATTAAATTGTGTGGGTCATTAAGTGAGGACCTCACATGATCATGACTTCAGGCTTCTTGCCAGGTCCCCTGTTGACTTTGCTTGTGGGAAGCCAGCAGGGAATGTTGGAAATCGCAGTAATGTGACCACAGCTCACTGCAACATAATCGCAAGCTGTGCACCAAGCTCCTGGATCACAGTCATGTGACTGCAGGGACACTGCAGCTAACAGAACTCCAAGGACCCATCTTAAGTCCCCCTCATTCAGCACCGTTGTAACTTTGAACAGTCGCTGAATGAATGGTTGTAATCCAAAGACTACCTGTATAAGTCTGTATAATAAATACTGAAGACAGGACCAGTAACTTGCTTCAGGCAGCACCACAGAATAAATAAAGACAGTAGTTGTTTCTAGCGCTAAAATATCTTGGATGGCACTACTAAAAGTTGATAGTTTTCACTGTAACTTTAGGTGGGCATAAGGACTTTCTGTCCAATTTTCACGTGTATATAATTTGTTCCAAAAACAATGCCCCTTGGCTCTGTACAGGGTATTCTTTCTTGCATTAAAGTAATCAGACTGATTGAGTTAGTTTATTTTTTATCTTAGATTTCATCTGTATTGCAGGCAAAAGTTTTTTTCCCATACCAGGAACACACCATAAAGAACTGTTAGTTGAACAATGGTATTTCCAGACTTTAAAGTGCAGGGTTTAATTTTAATTTATCACATTATAAAAATGCATAAGCTTAGGTTCAAAACAACTTCCCCTGAGGAAATTAATTTGTTTTCATTGCCATGTTACTTCTTAAATAATTTCATTCCAGCCGCTGAAACAGGTGCAGGGGGCTCTAAGTAAAATATAACAGTATTCTAATGCTTTAAAATCACCTCTTTCATTTCTCTAATCTCCTTTATAACATTACAGAATATTATTCAATTCTGATTGTATTCAAGTCTCATTGAGGTACATCTTTTTCAGTTTTTCCATCAATTTTTTTTCCCCACATTAGGAAATTGGACTTCCAATCAAACTGAATTTTTATAAATAGTAAATTTGTGTAGCTTTGCAGTGTATATTTTTCAGTTTTAGGAACGAAAGACTACCTCAGATAATCTCTAGCTTTCATTTGGAAGAATTTTTAGTATAGGGTGCTGCCCTCGCTACATTCTTTTGTCTGTTTATTGCCCACTTAAACTGAAGGATATTTAATTTTCTTGCAGTTGGAGAGGGTTTTTCTGTTTTTTAAATTTAAGCTAGGCAAATTAGACATGGGCTAGCCCTGTTAGGCACAGGACACAAGTCAGGAAGAGCTGAAGGTCCATTTGAAGGAGCTAATTTCAAAAGCTTCTGCAAGCATTCTGACTCTTAGTAAAAGTGTTGTTTCCTTAATGACAGTATCCTGCAAAGAAGAAAATGAATAGCTGGCTAGAGAAAAAGTGTCAGAGAGAATAGATGGCTCTGCATCTATTGCTTGCTTCATCCTTACCCTCTACTGGCATGCTGCTTCAAGGACAGAAGAAGGCCTTGGCAGAAGAAAAAAAAGATTGTTTTCTGTTATTTCAGATCTACAGGTGCTACCACTGTAGTCCTGTTCACCCCTGCCAGACCACATTCAGCCTTCTTGACTGAAAGAAGTGTGGGAAAAAAGAGTGTGTCAGGGAGTCAGGGGAAGAATTGATGTCAGGGTACGCATCTGAGGTTGAAGCTGTTTCTCCAGTCTCAGAGAAAGATATCCAACTGATTCCATGATCTTGGGATTGCAGACTACCCATTCTTTGAAAACTAAAATAAAATATTGCTAAGTGGAATAAAATCTTGGAAGAAGACTTTCTAATATTAGTACTTCCAATGGTATGATTTGAAATTAAGATTATTCTAACCAATGTAAATGTATTTGACAGTATTAATATGTGGTAGTTGTATTTAGAAGAGAAACATTTATAATAAATGTGCAAGCTACTTTCTCATCTCTGAGACCCTGTATGCAAACTGCACATGTATTTATTCTTTTAGTAGTCTTCCGATCTTCAAAATAGTGATTTGTATTGCATCAGAGGGCAGTAATATAGAATAGAGAAGAAGACATAAAGTATTTGAAATTATTATTATGAGGAATATAAAATAGATAAATGGATCTGGCTGTCAAAAATTAAGCTGAAGGAAAATGTATTTTAACCAATTAAATTACATAATAGACATAATGCTTTTGGCACAATACAGTAGATAGTAGACAATCTTGCTGCATTCATAATTAATTTTTATAAAGGTGCTTTAGAAGGTAAGATCACTTCTGGATATTTATTTATTTATGGAGGCCTTACATTTTTAAGCATTACCTAGTGAAAATATTAGTAAGAATAATTTTTTTCCTGTCACCTTGTAACCTGCAAGCATTGGTGTACTTCAGGACAGATTTTTAATGAATGAATGCCAGTGAAGTAGTTCAAGCTGTCCAGTACCCCACAGAAACACATGCACCCTAGAACATTACATTAATCTGTAAAATGTTAAATTTCAGAAACTGTTTTTTAAGAGCTTCCATAAAGGTAATCCAGTGTAGAAAGCATTCCCTGAAACTAGGATGAATGAAAACCATAAATACAAGTATTGAAAATCTCTGAGATTTAAATATACTTTCTTTTTACACTTGCCCTGTTGCATTTATGTAGATTGAAATAGGACACAGTCAGAAAAATTAAGAAGGCTTCCATAATTTAGAATAATTTGGAGGCCGAAATATTGATGCAGAAGTCTTGGGTCTCTTCTTATTCTTGGAGGAGGAGGAATCTGCTGGATAGACATGAACCAACTGTTTGCACTTTGGGACATTCATCTGAATCTCTCACAGAATATTTTCTGACTAATAGGAAGGTGCAGATCACAAAGCACTTTTCAAACTCATGAGTCATTCTACAAATTGCAAAGAGAATAACTACAGTATATGAATAACTGTGTGATAGATACGAACATATGTGAGAATTTAATGAATTGATTTGGGAATTATGAATTCAGTGGATTGTTTGCCATTGATTTCAGTAGGATATGTAGCTCTGGGGTAATTGACTTCAGTATGATGCGGACTTCTCTGAGTTCCTGTGTCAATGTGGGTTGGAAAGTTTAAAGAAGGATCTCAAATCATATGCTAAAGGCCTATAGCAAAGAAATTAATTTTTCATCTTTTTTTCCAATTAGTTTAAAGCTATTCATAATATTTATGCAGAATATCTCATTTCATTCAGTCATGCCATCTTGCTACAACAACCTGCTATATGGGATGTGCTTAAAAAACATTGGCAGAAAGAGATAGTGTTGGGGAACACTCTGGCTACTTCCTAAACATAATTCAGAAGCAGTTTCCATCAACAGATAGTGAAGCTTCATATATTTATTATTTTATTCAATATTTTATTGAAAGTTTTAAAAATGAGTAAAAATTAATACAAACTAAAATAGAGTGAAAAGGGAAAGGGAAAGGGGAGAAATAAAAAGTGCAAAAAGAAGAAAAGAAAAAAAAGTAGAAGAAAAATAGAAAAGAAGGAAAGAAGACATAAAGAACTGGCTTCCGATCTTCTTTACAGCAGTTATAAGTACAATTGTAGATTTACCTCTTTCTCTAAAGTTATATTATGATTTTCTTTTTTCTATAATCTATCCTAATTATCAAAACCATAGATCATAAGTTCATTTTTTTTCTGCTTTACGCAAAAAGTCCATAAGGAGTTTCCAGTCAGCAATAAACTTAGATAGTGTCTTTTCTGTAATCAAACAGGTCAATTTGGCCATCTCAGCAAGTTCTATCATCTTCACCAGCCATTCCTACATTATAGGTATAGAAGCTTCTTCACTATATAGTGAAGCTTCTTCACTATCATTCCCCCCTGCAGTAAAGCAAGGGCAGATCAATTGACTATCTCTCAAAATAGGCTCCCTCTCCCTTATTATATGGAATATAGCTGGATGGACAGCTATCACCAAAGATAAGGAATTTTACAGCTATCTTGCAAGATAGGACAACTTATACTGAAATTACAATTTGACTGCAAGACCAGAAGACTGAGGAGAAGATTCCCTTTGCACAAATGACACTGTCAGAGTCAAATGGAGTGCAAAGTATGTGAATATAATAGCTGGATGACTTCATTTAGCACCTACCTCAAAAAAGTGCTGCTCCATCATGGAGGCCCATGACAACTGCTTGGTAGTGTATGAACAGCTTATTAGAGACCTAGAGACATTTCAAATGTGGGTTCAAAGAAAACCCTACACTGCTACTAACTTTAATAGCAAACATCAACAATGGTTTGATTGGGAATGTAAACAACTCATAAGGGACTTCAGAGAGACCTATAAATCATAGATAATCACCTACACTGGAGTGGACTCAATCTTCAAGTGACTTTTAAAAAGTGGCATAAAGCCCTCCTGTACAGTAAAAAGGATAAAGCCAACAGAGATAGTTGGTAGACCTTAATCAGGTCAGTTAAAGAAAATAACTTTGCACTCTTCTGGCAGCTTACCGCTGAAGACCTTGGGAAAACTGTTAAGAACCCTCCTAATCAGGTCCCTGCACAAATATAGGAAGAGCACTTTAGAGCTATATATAGAGCCCAACTAGGAAAATAATACTGACGCCCCAGAGTTTGCCACATTAAAAGCCTGGCCTTCCTCTCTGAAGCTGCCTAACTAACTGAATCCCTCAGAGTGGGAAAAGCCCATGATAATGACTGTGTCCTTCCTGAACTGCTTAAACTGAATTGTGCATGGTGAGCATCTCTTCTTGCCTCATTATGCATAATGCACACAGAACACATCTCCAAAGACTGGGAACTAGTGACAATAATTCTAATTTATAAGAAAGGCAATGAAGGAGACCCAGTGAACTATAGGCCTGTTAGCTTTCTGACTGTGGTAAGTAAATTATACACAAAACACCTAAATCAAAAACTGAATGGATCAAATCTGAAGGCTTGATCAGGGATGAAGACTCCTCTTTATGTGGCCTTCCTCAACTTCAAAACAGCATTTGACTCAATCTCTCAGACACTGTTATGGGGGAAAGTCCTGCATAGCAATATTGACCAGTGATTACTTTTCTAAGAACTATATTCAAACTTTTATCTCAAAGTGAGATGTAACAGTCAAGGAATGCTCTACAGTATAGTGTACATTGAGAGAAGGTTGTGACAGGGTGCATTTTGATCCCCACTTTATTCAACGTTTATGTAAGCTATATGGTAGAACTCCTGGACTTCCCAGATTTTCATGCACCTAAGATTGTGGGTCCCAAATTCCCTGTATTACTGTATGCAGATGATGCAGAAATGATTTTCTGTCTGTTTGTTGGACTTAAACATGCAGTGAAAACCATTGTCCATTACTGCACCCAAAATAGGCTGAACATAAATTACCAAAAATCCAAAATTATGATTTTTGCCAAGAAATTAAACAACGAACCAGGATAATTGAACAGAACAGGATTGAACAGATATATTCCTTTAAATATCTAGGAACAGTCTTCCACGATGGGATCCTGGAAAACCCATCATGATTATATTAAGCAAGAGGCATCAAGATCTACACAGACTATTAAAAGGTTTTTTATTTTTTATTTTTTTTACTCCAAAGGAGGTGAACTGATACCTCCAATGTTAAAGCCTTTTGAAACTAAAACACTAACCAAATACTTTATGCAGCTCAGGTTGGCTTATATATGAAGAACAACATCCTAGAGACAATGCAAACCAAGTTTTTAAGGTATTTATTTGTTGCACCCTACAGCACCCCCAACACATACTCAAGGCTTGAGTCTGGGATATGCAAAATTGAACACAGGGCATGGAGACTATCAAAAGCATATTGATTAAAGATCAGTTTTTGTCCTGTAGAGTTGCTACTCTATAGCTAACTTGTCTTAGCTAACAATTATCTCTCACTGGAGAAAAGCAGTAGAGCAGAAAATTAAGACTATTGGGAGTGCATGTACATTCCTTATTAACTTCAGGCTTCGTTCAGGCCAAAAAGCTGGTGTTGAAAAGAATGGAAGACATTGAATATCAGTCTGAAGTCAGCTCATGCTCTCAGAGCCCCAGAACTATGCTAGACACAGACTCTTAAAACGTGCAAGATATTCCTCTAGCTTCAGAAAAAGATTTTTTCAGGGCCAGGCATAATATCCCTCTATCTGTGCTATTATCTGGCAAGTATGCCAATATTCCCCTAGCTGAGTTCACTTGCCCTTGTGATTCCAAGGAAAGTGAGACAATTCAACATGTCTTTTTTTACTAGAACCTTTATAAGGATCTTAGAAAAGATATCATGACCTGTCTTTTAATTCTGTTAAAATAGCATTGCAAATTAAAAAGAAACAGATGTAGAAACCAATTCCTAACATTCCTTTTTTGAATCCTTTTAGCTTGATGTTTGATGACTATAAAAAGCTGAACATTCTGAAGGCTACCTACAGCATTATGTTTTCTTGTCTTCAGCTTGTTTCCAAAGAATGGCAAAGATATAAGCACTAAGTTGTCCCTTTGTGGGGAGTAAGTTGAGCTTGACTGTGTATTAATTCATCAACATAGTGCTCTTGCCAGTAATACAGAAATAGTTTGGCATTGTCATCATCATGAATCAGTTTTTGTCTTCTAGTCTTGTCTACAACCATGTACTCCCTGAATCCATGTACCAGCTAAGCATAATCATGCATTATTTCTGAGCCAAACAAAGTCAGCCAGATGCTGCTACCTGCTAAGTAACTATGCAAAACAATTATACAGAAAACTAATACTTTTTTTGTATTTTGATATTCATCTTTTTATGACATTATTCCACAGGTATTTTGCTGTGGGAAAAAAAATCCTGCTGCATTAGATTTGATCCAGCAAAAATAGTTACAAGGTCAAACTATTACAAGGTCAAGATCATGATTCTGAATATGCATTGGTATCTGTCTAGTACATAGATTTGGCTCAAGTGAGACATTTTAGATTTTGAGATTAAAAATCCAGATGGCTTCCTCACTTACAGTAAAATAATTGCCAGAAATAATTCTGTCCACTCTTTCTCCGTGGAATGAAAACTCATCTGAAGCCTTGAGCTTCATGATCTTCTTTGATAGCAACTTCTGAAAAAAAAGAAGCAAGAAGTATCTTGAAGCATTTTACTGCTTATTCTTGAGTTTCCTTCCTTGATCCAGCCTGCCTTTCCCATGAATCATGCGTGGTCTGCTCATCTTTATTAATACCATTTATGTTGCGTAGATCCTAAAACATATGCTGATAAAAGTTGATAATTTGCCATACTTTCATAGCAGCCAAAATTTGGGTCTTATCATGTCTCTCAATAGGCTTGGTCTAATTCCTGTGATACTATGTGTTAAATCTAGATTATCTATTATCTCCGTTATTATACAATTTTCTGATGCTTAGTTCTAGAGAGCAGTTTTCGAGGGATAATCTCTAGTTGTGTTTCTTCAATAACGATTTTTAATTGACAAGCATGCTGTATGAGTTCTACTTCCTCTATTAAAAACTGTTTCTGCTTTTCCATTGTCACACCTGTGGTGGCTCAGGAATCGATAGAGGAAAAAATGAAGTTCTCTACTCATTTACCAGAATACCAAGTATCTTTCCCATTTTCTTCCCCAATAGTACAAATATTTGCTATTTATTTTTCTAGTGGTACAGATTTGCCCCAGTAAGGGAGGTCTTGCAAAGCTGTAAGGTACATGAAAATGTAAGTGCTATTAGATTATTTGTATTAATGCTTGTTTGGCAATTTAGTTTTCAGGATTTGTTGCATATCCATGCTGTAAGATATGTACTGAACAGTTAAGTATGTTTAACTTTAGATGGTTTATAACAAATACCGTATATATGAAAACATAGTTTTTGGAAAGTAAGGCAAAAACCTGGCATTAAAACAGCAAGTGGGCAATCATAGTTCTCACCCTTGCAAGTATATCATTTACATCATTTACATTTCATGAAACATGAAACAGTTGAGAAGTTTGGGGAGAGTTTCTAGTGTACTGAGCTATTATTTGTAAATATTCTAGCAAAAATGATAGACATGCCGGGAATAAATAACCAATGTATACATTTTAAATTAAAGGTTTTAA
Organism: Liasis olivaceus; assembly: GCA_030867105.1. NCBI lineage: Eukaryota > Metazoa > Chordata > Lepidosauria > Squamata > Pythonidae > Liasis > Liasis olivaceus. The sequence goes on along the minus strand of CM061352.1, from coordinate 79,518,833 downwards.
ATTCTGATAATCTTTGTATGGCCACTGATGGCATTTTACATTTTGGAAGATGGCTAAAAGATACAAAGTGGGTGGGACCATATCATACAAGTGGGTGTGGTGGCTTTTGGGACTTCCGTTAGAAATGTAAAATGTCTCTTTCAAAACTGATACTATAGTTTTAATTGATTTCCCATTTTAAACTGGATGGAAACTGCCAACAATTTTCAGCAGTCAGAATCAAAGGGTATTCCAAGGATCATTGTGAATTGCATGTGCCCCCGGGCCTGCAGGGTGTTCACACTGGACCAATTATCTACCTGTCCATCCATCCATCTATCTATCCATCTTACTGCCATACTTCAAAAGACATCCGTGGTTTTCAATATTCAGTTATATATAAAAATACATAGCAATTGACCTATATGGAAAAGCAGCAGAACCATATGCTTTGGTAATATGATCTGAGTCCTTGAATCTTGACTGTAATGATGCGAATGACAGGAAGCAGACAGAATTCAGAAAGCCATGATCTTAGCTTATAAGACCAGCAACATTATGTTACATTATGACAACATAAGTGAAAGTTACTTGTCATCTGTCACTTGTTGGTGAGATGGGCAGCCATGTAAATATGATGAATGAATTAATAAATATTTTTTTCTGTCTGAGGCAAAAGACAAGATGGACCTGTATTTCACATTTGGAAGGCCACCTGGCTTGAAGTTGATTATTATTTAAATACTAGCAATGGAGCAGAAATTTCTGCCAAATCTGAAGGCAAACGGTTAATTTTTATGTTGGAAGACAGATGAATAGTTGCTTTGGGCTCAATAGTAACATAAAGGTGATGTGATTAATATATTTTATATTTCAGCATATTATAGATCTAGAACTGGTAGCAAGTAGATGCTCTAATGAAGAATTTAGTAGGCAATATGATCTCTATTTACAGTATATAAGGTAAAGCATATACAAAATATGTGGAAAGCAAGGGGGAGTAAAAGATGAAGCAATGTTCTAAAAAATTAATGTGCATTTGATATTTAGGTACCATTCCTTTAAGATTTTTTTGGTAGGATGAAAATACCACTGTTCATTTAAGAAAATCTGTGATCTTGTTATAACTATTTTCTTTGTGATCATATTGTGAGCATGGGGTTTCATAAGCTATACTAAGCTTATCTGAAATTCAAAATTGGGGGAAAAACAGATTAGACTAAAGTACTTCTGCAAGGATATTTTGGACTGATATTCTGAGACCTCATAGTTTCAAATAGTGCATAACAATTATAAGATTGGACTATGAACGGGTAAATTTAAATACTTAACAGTAAATGTCCATGATCTTGGGCTAAGGGGCTTTCCCCTTTTCTGTTGAATTAGCCTCGCTAATGTCAACGGAAGTGAGAACTTTAACCACAGGCAATGTGTCTTTGCAGTTGTCAAATCTCCCATTTCTTAATTCTGCAAATATGAAACTTACAACCTTTTAAGAAGCTTTCCTTATTCCAATATTTCTATCATGCATAATTATATTTATGCACCATGCATTTTTGAGCAGTATCAGAGCCTTATTTAACCAGTTTGATCAACATATAATTATCAAATGCTCAGAATTAACCAATTAACTTGCATTAGTACAAGCAATTCAAGAAATCTTACTCTGTTGGTGGGAGAATCACGAGGGGGAAAAAAAAATAACAGTTGCTGCAGCAGCCTTCCTTATTCTGTTTGGATTCCTCAGAGTCCTTAAGACAGTCATCATTTTATTTATTGTCTTTTGGCAACTCAAGCACTGTTAACATCTGTTCATTTCAGTGAGGCTTCAGATGAGTTTTCAGAGAAACTGAAATGAACCAGTACTAGACAGCAATAATATTTGACAGGCTACATTTGTAATTCCTATCTACAACCTTCTCAGTACAATGAACTCATAAGATTTGGTAATGTTGATTAACTACCCCAGAAGAATGTATTGCTTCTCATTGCTCTTTGATCACATGTTACATCATATGAATGAGGTGAATTGTGAATACATCCAGATTTCACCATATCTAAGGGCTTCCAGTACAAGCAAGTCCTGAGTCATTTCTATTGCTCTCCATAGCAATACATCTTAATATCTCAAATTGGATAAATAATTCAGTGAGACCTTGTGAGAGATAAACTTCTCATTGTGCTTTAGAAGTATTTATTGTTGTTGTTGTTGTTGTTGTTATTATTATTATATTAACTATGCTGTTTTTGAAGGTTTATCATCAAAGGAGCTAAATGCTTTAGTTTTATTACATTATAACATGCTTTAGTTTTACTACATTATAACATTATTGCAATTGATCCACCAAAATATGTCTCTTAATTTTTGAAGGTATAAAGGGCTACTGTATTTACTTATTTAGTTTTCTGTAATACTAAACCTATTTTTTCCATTTTTTTCTAAAGCAGCTTGCAAACAAAGATTAAAAGCTTAATATGAAAAATACCTACAGTAATAACCATCAACTTTTAACATGTTAAAGATACATATTCAAGCCAGAATAAGAATATTAATAAGAATGTTTAAAAACCCACCCATTGTAAAAGGTGAACTAAATAAAAATATAGAGGGTTCTCCTTTTCTGCCATTTATGATCATGTCCTTTGTACAGTCCCCTTCATGGATCACTGCCTTGTCATGGCGAAGGGGCTTGTGTAACTCAGTGAAGCCATGAGCTATACCGTGCAGGGCCACCCAAGACGGACAGGTCATGACAGAGAGTTCTGACAAAATGTGGTCCACTGGAGAAGGAAATGGCAACCCACTCCAGTATCCTTGCCAAGAAAACCCCATGGACAATGTTAAAAGGCTAAAAGATATGACGCCGGAAGATGAGCCCCTCAGGTCGGAAGGTGTCCAATATGCTACTGGGGAAGAGCGGAGGGCAATTCCAAGTAGCTCCAGAAAGAGTGAAGCGGCTGGGCCAAAGCCGAAAGGACGTTCAGCTGTGGATGTATCTGGAAGCGAAAAGAAGGTCCAATGCTGTAAAGAACAATATTGTATAGGTACGTGGAATGTAAGATCCGTGAACCAAGGCAAGCTGGATGTGGTCAAACATGAGATGACAAGATTGAACGTCGACATCTTGGGAATCAGCGAATTGAAATGGATGGGAATGGGTGAATTTAATTCAGGTGATCATTATATCTACTACTGTGGGCAAGAAACCCTTAGAAGAAATGGAGTTGCACTCATAGTCAATAAGAGAGTGGGAAAGGCAGTAATGGGGTACAACCTCAAAAACGACAGAATGATCTCAGTGCGTATCCAAGGAAAACCATTCAACATCACGGTAATCCAAGTCTATGCCCCAACCACTGATGCTGAAGAAGCTGAAGTTGACCGGTTCTATGAAGACCTACAACACCTTCTAGAACTAGCACCAAAAAAAGATGTCCTTTTCATCATAGGGGATTGGAATGCTAAAGTAGGAAGTCAAGGAGTAATCGGAATAACAGGCAAGTTTGGCCTTGGAGTACAAAATGAAGCAGGGCAAAGGCTAATAGAGTTCTGTCAAGAGAACAAGCTAGTCATAGCAAACACTATTTTCCAACAACACAAGAGACGACTCTACACATGGACATCACCAGATGGTCAATACCGAAACCAGATTGATTACATACTTTGCAGCCAAAGATGGAGAAGCTCTATACAGACGGCAAAAACAAGACCAGGAGCTGACTGTGGCTCAGATCATGAGCTTCTTACTGCAAAATTTAGGGTGAAATTGAAGAATGTAGGGAAAACCACTAGACCACTCAGGTATGACTTAGATCATATTCCATGTGAGTACACAGTGAAGGTGATGAATAGATTTAGAGGATTAGATTTGGTAGACAGAGTGCCTGAAAAACTATGGACGGAGGTCTGTAACATTGTACAAGAGGCAGCAACTAAAACCATCCCAAAGAAAAAGAAATGCAAGAAAGCAAAATGGCTGTCTGATGAGGCTTTACAAATAGCTGTGGAAAGAAGGAATGTGAAAAGCAAGGGTGAAAGGGAAAGATATAAGCAACTGAATGCAGATTTCCAGAGAATAGCAAGGAGAGATAAGAAGGCCTTCTTAAATGAACAATGCAAAGAAATTGAAGAAAACAATAGAATGGGGAAGACTAGAGATCTCTTCAAGAAAATTGGAGATATCAAAGGAACGTTTAGTGCAAAGATAGGCATGATAAAGGACAAAAAAGGCAGGGACTTAACAGAAGCAGAAGAGATTAAGAAGAGGTGGCAAGAATACACAGAAGAACTATACAAGAAAGATCTTAATGTCCCTGATGTCCATGCTGGTGTGGTCACTGACCCTGAGCCAGACATCCTAGAGAGTGAAGTCAAGTGGGCCTTAGGAAGCATTGCTAGCAACAAAGCTAGTGGAGATGACAGTATTCCAGCTGAGTTATTTAAAATACTAAAAGACGATGCTATTAAAGTGCTGTACTCAATATGCCAGCAAGTTTGGAAAACGCAACAGTGGCCACGGGATTGGAAAAGGTCAGTTTACGTTCCAATTCCAAAGAAGGGCAATGCCAAAGAATGCTCAAACTATCGCACAATTGCACTCATTTCACATGCTAGCAAGGTTATGCTCAAAATCCTACAAGCTAGGCTTCAGCAGTACGTGAACCGAGAATTACCGGATGTACAAGCTGGGTTTCGAAGAGGCAGAGGAACTAGAGATCAAATTGCCAACATTCGCTGGATCATGGAGAAAGCACGAGAGTTCCAGAAAAGCATCTACTTCTGCTTCATTGACTATGCAAAAGCCTTTGATTGTGTGGATCACAACAAACTGTGGCAAATTCTTGGAGAGATGGGGATACCAGACCACCTTACCTGTCTCCTGAGAAATCTGTATGCGGGCCAAGAAGCAACAGTTAGAACCTGTCACGGAACAACCGATTGGTTCAAAATAGGGAAAGGAGTATGATAAGGCTATATACTGTCACCCTGCTTATTTAACCTTTATGCAGAGTACATCATGAGAAATGCCAGGCTGGAAGAATCACAAGCCGGAATTAAGATTGCAGGGAGAAACATCAATAACCTCAGATATGCAGACGATACCACCCTAATGGCAGAAAGTGAAGAAGAAGTAAAGAGCCTCTTGATGAGGGTGAAAGAGGAGAGTGCGAAAGCTGGCTTGAAACTCAACATTAAAAAAACTAAGATCATGGCATCTGGACCCATCAATCCCTGGCAAATAGAAGGGGTAGAAATGGAAGCAGTAACAGACTTCATTTATTTGGGCTCCAAGATCACTGCAGACGGAGACTGCAGCCATGAAATTAAAAGACGCTTGCTCCTTGGGAGGAAAGCTATGGCAAACCTAGATAGCATATTAAAAAGCAGAGACGTCACCTTGCCGACAGAGATCCGCATAGTCAAAGCTATGGTTTTTCCAGTAGTAATGTATGGCTGTGAGAGCTGGACCATAAAGAAGGCTGAACGCCGAAGAATTGATGCCTTTGAACTGTGGTGCTGGAGAAGACTCTTAAGAGTCCCCTGGACTGCTAGGAGGTCAAACCAATCAATCTTAAAGGAAATCAACTCTGATTGCTCATTGGAAGGATTGATAATGAAGCTCAAGCTCAGATACTTTGGTCACCTAATGCGAAGAGAGGACTCTTTGGAAAAGACCCTGATGCTGGGAAAGATGGAAGGCAAAAGGAGAAGAGGACGGCAGAGGATGAGATGGCTAGATAGCATCACTGAAGCAATGAGCATGAAATTGAGCAAACTCAGGGAGGCAGTGAAAGATAGGAAGGCCTGGCGCAATATGGTTCATGGGGTCACGAAGAGTCGGACACGACTTAACGACTGAACAACAACAACAGCCTTTGTACAGTATCTGGTCAGAGTTCCTGCATATATTCACACATCTGACAGAGTGTTCCATGTAATATTGTTTACATGCCAGAAACAAAGTTCCTAACTAAACCACCCACCATAGTATTATTATTTTTCTCATCCAAAATAATATTTAAATGAAACATTTTAATAATGCTTTTTGTTCATTATGAAGCAATAGAATTTCATGGCATATTGCATCACATGCCCACTTTGTCATTTTAGTTGCATTTGCTGATATCTCATGCATTTTCTTATATGATACTCTGTTTACAAAGAACAACACAAAGTACCTAAATTATTTACAGTTTAAAATTATTAAAACAAAAGGACCTTCATTGTACTAGTTTGTGCAAATACTGTTTAAAATTTCATGCCAAGTTAACGTTCAGTGATGGAAGCTCTTTTTCAACTATTTCTGTTTTCTCGCTTTATTCCTTACCCTTTCTATCCTGCAATGAACTTTTTCTTTAAAGCAAGAACTACAGCTGACATTCTGCCTATTGTTTGTTCCTTTAATAAAATATAGTCAGATTTATATTTCATAATGTTGCTATATGGATAGGCATAATACCTGTATGCAATTAATTTAAATCAATGTACATTAAATCAAATTTAGTTCTTCCCTGGTTCTACCCAAACCCTTTGCCCTGGCCCTAACCACTTATTAGAGCAGAGTTTTTATAATGCCACTAAAAGGCCAAGCTTTATAAAATTCTAAAATAAATAAATCTTACCTTCAGGCTGAGTGAGAGCTTATATGAGTGAAAGTGGGGGAGGAGAAGTTCAATTTATATGAGAAGAAACAACACAGCCCAGATGTGGGTGCCATGGGAAGGAAGCATTTCAGAAAGTCTCTGCCTTAATTGACTCACTATAAGTCTGCCTGGGAATTTACTCTTACAATTTCCAAGATTGTTTTCTTTCCCTGACTAACAATAAAGATGCTTTTCTGAAATACATGCAGTTCTTGCTTCTTTGTCAGCTACGTGAGGTTTGATAAGCTGAAAAACATTGTGTACAATGGATATCTATGAAGGGGATGGGGGAGCAAATGACAGTACTTTGCCCCTTTTGCCTTTTGTTGTGACCTCATATACAAGTACCTGAGGGCAGAGCTTACTCGGTGATGTCACAAAGCACGTTTCAGCATTTTGATGAAACCTTGATTTGCCATGGACATCCCTGTTTCTCCCCTCCCCCCAAATGTAGGTAGAGCTATTACATGCACATTCAGGAAATAGACTATATCAAGCTGACATTATTTCTGTTATGTTATTGACAGAAATTTGCTTACTAAAACATGCCTGAAAATATTACTTGCTGCTGACTCAGTTGGGGCAGCTTCAGGGAACATAATAAGGGAGCCAGGTCTCCAGATAGCAAGGTCACTAAGCAAGTTAACATGGAAGCAAAAAGAAGTCAAAGAGGAAGCATTTATTATTTGTTGCTCATCAGAGGAATATGGATGTGACTGTGGCATCCTCTGGAGTCATAGGATTTGATTAATGACAGTGCAAAGGGAGTTCTTTTGGATTTTAGTAAAAATCCTTTTATTAGAAAGCATATTAAAGTAAGGTTTGTGTGTTGGTGTTTCTTTAGCCTCACTTGACATGTAAACCAAATGTACTATATTCCATTGCAAAATACTCCTTCCTCCCAAGCCTTAGTTTAAATTTAATGCAGTTTAAACTGCAAAGAAACAGCATTTTCCCTATATTCAAGACTGCCTAAAACAATTCTAAGCCATGTACATGCTACAAGGGACTATGAAGAGTTAGGTAGGAGGATGGAGGGGCTGGGAGCATAGAAACTGTTTTCTTCTGTTCTTTCTGTTTGATATTCAGGAAAGGAGAGAAGAATATGGAAGATGAGCAACTGTCTAAGCAGGTTGTGGGAATCTTTGATAATGGGACATATTTCTAAGATAAGGGGGTCCTGACAAGAGGTGGGTTGTACCTCATGAGAACTAGGTAGAACATGATTGGGAAATACCTTGTAAACCTACCTAATCAGGAGGGCTTTAAACTAAATCCTGAGGAATATTCAACTTGTGATCTACAAAGACACCCAGAAGATTCTAGTATGGAAGATGGCAAATAATTGCTGAAAAACCCAGCCCTTTTTTATGTACAGCTTATAATCATGCATTTGTTTTTTACTAACAAAATGCAAGACTTTGCATTTGACTCTATTAACATTCATCTTCTAGTTTCTGTCCAATGTTTCAACATGTTGGGATCCTCATGACTCTTGATACTGTCTGCTGTTAAAGTTTTTGCTATCTTGTTCATCTTCTAGAAATTTGATAATATTTCCTAACCTCTCATCTAAATCTCTTATAAATATATTAATGGGGTCTAGAAAAAAGCCCTGCTGTGTGGTGCTTGACTTATTTTTCCAGCATGACATGGAACCACTGACATAAACTCACTGGGTATGATTGTTCAGCCAGCTCTGTATTCATCCCTAATTTTCATATATCCCTAATTTTGCCATCTTCTCTGCCACACTCATAGCAAGAATTCTGATATGTATTAAGGAAATATCATTTTGGACTTTTGGAACCTTCTTTGTACACTGTGTTATATGAGTTTTTCCACAATCTACTGTATATATTACTAGGAAAATGCCACTTAGTACAATTATCCCTAGATTTTGGCAACATAGCACACTGTCACTAGGTATTAAGTGACCCAAAATCTTCAGTACAAGACCATGATGCAGAACTAGGGTAGACAACCTTTTGGTCAAGACACATTACATTTTGAGAGTATGTAGTGGATTCATTCACAAAATGGCTGCCATGGAAGATATGAGAGATTCATAAGAGGCAATGGCCAAAAAAAAGTAGGTCTGTGTAAATTTTTCTGCTTTCCAAAAGTACATGGTAACATGCTTTTAAAAATTAAATGGCCAAGTTGTGTCAGTCACCGGAAACATAGCAAATGGCTTCTGTGAATGCACAATGCAAGCTCAGAAGCCTATTCTGCATAATGGAATTGACAATTGAGGCTTTGAGGTAATGTGATGGCAATAAATGGTGTTGCCTCGGTGCCTCAATAAGGCAAACTCTATTGCTTCTGTGGTACAAAGCACCATTTGAGACAAATCATGGCTGCTCTAACACCCTACCAAACACCCGTTGATCAGAAAGCCAGATAGCTCTCTTATATGCTCCATTTGTTAGAATCCAGAATTTCTACAAATAAATATATTAAGGGTAAGTACTTTGCTTTGCACCAAGCCAGCTTCCTAGTTGTTGTTGTTTCCAACAGAGAATATTTAAAAAAAAAAAAAAAAGTCAGTGGAACAGGGAATCTAATGGGCACCAAGGGAGGTCTCTCATTACTGATAACTATCACTGACGTAAAATATTTGGGTTATCAGTTGAGAAACCTCCCAATGCCATTTTGTGTCTAAAAAATGTTAGCTTATTGATAGAAGTATAAAGATTTTTCATTCTCTTAAAAGGAATCTACAAAATATTTTAACACTTGGATCTACCAACTACCCTGCTTTTCCTTCCAAAAATAGGTCATTTGCTTATAAAAGGATCTGGCTTTGGTGGAGAAATATTATTTCTCTGCAATATTTTCCTTTTCCAGTTTTAATGATTCATTGGATTTTTAAAAGAAAAAATGAATGAATGAAAACTTCATTGACGTAAGGTATTGCATAAGGGCAGAGCTTTCCAACTATTTGTGAATCTCCAGTAATGCTTCGTTCCCATGTGGTACATATTTCTATTGCGTTTCTGTGAATAACTGCACATATTCCCTGTTGAATGTTTGCAGGAACAGGAAACATTACTGATGTTACTAATCTAGGCTTTAACTCCCTCCCACCCCAGACAGGATTCCCAACCACAAATGTAGCTACGTCATTTGGAAACTTGATCATTTTTCCACTAGTTGGGAATCTAAAACTTCAGAAAAAGCTTTACCTTCATTCAACACTTCCAGTAGCCCTTATAAGGACATGACGGCTTTCTGTTGAGCAACAGTTTTTGTATGGAATGTTATTTCTGCCTGATGTAAAAATACTGGCACATTCTACCCAAACAACCAGAAGCTTTTAACAATAATTTAGAGGCTTACAGTATCTAGATTCCCTCTACTGTGACAACAGTTTTAAATATAGCTAGGATTGGTAAACATCTGAATTTAATAAACAATGCATGCCACATGCAGTACTTTGAGGATATATATAATTGTACAAATGTAAATATAATTTTTTAAAAAGGTATTGGGTTGGTGGCTCCATTTTGTTCAAGAAATTAATTGGGTAATCCCATACACATATTTAAACTTTGGACTGAAGTGTTGAAGTAAAAGAAGTGACACAGTTTAACATTTCCAAGATGTAGTTATCTAAAATGAATAGTTACATCCCAGAGTATGTAACTATTACATTTCGGAAATGTACAGAGCATTTCCGAATGAAATTGAATCCCTTGCTGTACACTAGCATTGAATGTCCCAAGAAAATATTCCTTGACAATGTCTACTAAATATATTTCTGCCACATAATCTCTGTGAATTCCCAAGGATTCAAGGACATGTTTTTGAGTGCAGATTTAGTTCATATGATACATTCCTAGACCTTTCAGTCATGTTGTTGTCAATCCAGAATGTATTCTGGAATGCACCTAATAATTGTTTGTGAGTGTGCAGTGAAAATTGATAGTGTTAGGCAAGCTGTTTTTCACTTCTCTGGAAGCTGTGATAAATTTCTAAAGACTGAAATATCTTTGGAAGAGATCTTGAGAACATCTGATTTAACATTTTTGACAATATTTGATGTTTGACAAATCAGTATTTAAAATTAAGTGGTACTTAGTGGATAAATGAAAAGGACAACATGCAGTAAGTTATTGATAGCTTATGGTGTATTTTAAAGAAAAAAATATTAAAAAGACACTCTAATTCTGTTAAAAAATAAAATACAGCACATCAGAGCCCTTATAAGCCAATTTTATACACTGTCTGGAGTCCTTCAAGATTGAGGCAGTTAACAGATCTTATAAATAAATGAAACATAAAATAGCACTCAGTGCTTTCCGAAATGCTCTATAAAAAAGAGTGCAAAAATAATATGTGGTACCTCAGAAGGCCAGTAATAACCATCAATTAAGTCTTAGGAAATATTCCATAGCCTACAAGGTGCACATCCTCTGTGCCTTAGACAGTGGAGGGGAAATTACATATGTGTTGGAACAGATATGTATGGATAAAGGCAATCCTTAAATGACCTGGGACCATGTAGAGATTTAAAGATCAATGAGTTCAACTAAACCAATCTAGTAATCAATGGCAGTATTTCTTTTATTTATTAAGTTTGTAAGCTGCTGAATCATTGTGACTTCCAGCAGCTTACAACAAAATCAAATACACTAAACAGCCACAGTAAGAAAAACAAATGAAAACATAAAACATCTATAATAAGGAAAGGGGAAAATAGTTTAACATTTGCACCGTAATCCCCATAATACCAGAGCCTTGAATAATTCAAAAACTCTCAAACCAACAGTAACGATATTTTTTTAAAAAGAAACATATACATACACAATAAAGAACAAATTATAATGGAAAGGATCACATCTCAAATTCCCTCAGAAAGAGCTTGGCCTTTGCTAGCTTCTAGAAGAACATTACCAAGGGAGCTAGTCTAAGGAGGCCATTGCAAAGATTAGGCTCATTAGGTTTTTTTTAAAAAAATGTTTTCTACTACAGCACCTCTCACCTCACAAAAAAGGGACCACTATTTTTAGGACTTCCTGAGGGAACCTTCTTGGATGGGTCAACTTTGGTTGGAGTAGGCAGTCCCACAAATACTTTGATGCCAAGACATGTGGGGCTTTATAAACTAGTGCATATGATCAGTCCCATATTTTCTGTCCCTTTTCCATCCATCATTTGCCCATTGTGGCTGAAAAGTAAAATATGGTGTAAAAAGGAGACAGATTAAAGTCTTACTCAAAGTCCTGTTTTCATAGGATCTTTCTAAAACTTTGAATCTCAGAACTGGGAAGAGACAGTTGACTATGTGTATGTTTAACTGACTGACTGACTGATTGATTGATTGATTGATTGATTGATTGATTATGTGTCATCAAGTCAGTGTCAACTCCGTTAGCAACCACATAGATAGATTTTCTCCATGTTAATTTAGCCCTAACTGGTCCTTCAGGTCTTCCAACAGTATACTCATTGCCACTGTAAATGAGTCCATTCATCTTGCTGTTGGTCATCCTTTTCTTCTTTTTCCTTCCCCCTTTCCAAGCATCAGAGCCTTGTCCAGAGAGCTAGGTCTTTGAATAATGTGTCCAAAAGAGGATAATTTAAGCCTGTTTATTTGTGCCTCAAGTGAGAACTCTGGATTGATTTGTTCAATGATTTATTTGTCTGTTTTCTCAGCTGTCTATGGTATTCTCAGGAGTCTTCTCCACCACCAAAATTCAAATTCATCAGTACTCTACTGCAGAATCCAATTTTTGCTTCCATAGAGTGTCACAGGAAATACCATTGCTTACACTGTTCTGATCTTTGTAGGTAGTATAGACACACCATGTCTATACTGAATATCTTTTCCAAGGCCTTCATGTCTACTCTACTAAGTGCTAGTCTGCAGCATGTTTTGTGATTGCTTGTTCTTTTACTGTTGATGTGAGTAAGTAGTCTATGCAAATATAATTGTTAGGCAAGAAATTTTTTAGCCTCAAATACAGGTGAAACTCGAAAAATTAGTATATCGTGCAAATGTTCATTTATGTCAGTATGGCAACTCAAAAGGTGAAACCAATATATGAGATAGACGCATGACATGCAAAGCGAGATATGTCAAGCCTTACTTTGCTATAATTGTGATGATTATGGCGTACAGCTTATGAAAACCCCAAATTCACAATCTCAGAAAATTAGAATAGTGTGAAAAGGTTCAATATTCTAGGCTCAAAGTGTCCCACTCTAATCAGCTAACAAATCCATAACACCTGCAAAGGGTTCATGAGCCTTTAAACGGTCTCTCAGGCTGGTTCAGTAGGAATCACAAGCATGGGAAAGACTGCTGACCTGACAGTTGTGCAGAAAACCATCATTGACACCCTCCATAAGGAGGGAAAGCCCCAAAAGGTAATTGCAAAAGAAGTTGGATGTTCCCAAAGTGCTGTATCAAAGCACATCAATAGAAGGTTATGTGGAAGGGAAAAGTGTGGTAGAAAAAGGTGCACAAGCAGCAGGGATGACCGCAGCCTGGAGAGGATTGTCAGGAAAAGGCCATTCAAAAGTGTTGGGGACTTTCACAAGGAGTGGACTGAGGCTGGAGTTAGTGCATCAAGAGCCACCACACACAGACAGATCCTGGACATGGGCTTCAAATGTCGTATTCCTCTTGTCAAGCCGCTCCTAACAACAAACAACATCAGAAGCGTCTTACCTGGGCTACAGAAAAAAAGAACTGGTCTGTTGCCCAGTGGTCCAAAGTCCTCTTTTCTGATGAGAGCAACTTTTGCATCTCATTTGGGAACCAAGGACCCAGAGTCTGGAGGAAGAATGGAGAGGCACATAATGCACGATGCTTGAAGTCCAGTGTGAAGTTTCCACAGTCTGTGTTGATTTGGGGAGCCAAGTCATCTGCTGGTGTTGGTCCACTGTGCTTCATTAAGTCCAGGGTCAACGAAGCTGTCTACCAGGAGATTTTGGAGCACTTCATGCTTCCTTCCGCAGACGAGCTTTATGGGGATGCTGACTTCATTTTCCAGCAGGACGTGGCACCTGCCCACACTGCCAAAAGTACCAAAACCTGGTTCAATGACCATGGGATTACTGTGCTTGATTGGCCAGCAAACTCGCCTGACCTGAACCCCATAGAAAATCTATGGGGCATTGCCAAGAGAAAGATGAGGGATGTGAGACCGAACAATGCAGCGGAGCTGAAGGCCGCTATTGAAGCATCCTGGTCTTCCATAACACCTCAGCAGTGCCACAGGCTGATAGCATCCATGCCACGCCGCATTGCGGCAGTCATTGCTGCAAAAGGGGCCCAAACCAAGTACTGAGTACTTTACTTTACATGCTTATACTTTACTTTACATGCTTATACTTTGCAGAGGTTCGATATTGTTCTATTTCCAATCCTTGTGTTATTGATGTCATGTAATATTCTAATTTTCTGAGGTTGTGAATTTGGGGTTTTCATAAGCCATACGCCATAATCATCACAATTATACCAAAGTAAGGCTTGACATATCTCGCTTTGCATGTAATGCGTCTATCTCATATATTGGTTTCACCTTTTGAGTTGCCATACTGACATAAATGAACATTTGCACGATATTCTAATTTTTCGAGTTTCACCTGTAGCTCTGGGATTATTTGGGGCTAAAAAATCTATCTGGGTTAGTTCTGGAAGATAATTAACTTGTTAGGTTCATATGACATATTAATCCCATTCCCTGACTCAGTTATGGATTTCATGTGAGCAGGGCCAGTGGATCTGATATATCTTATCTCTCTTCTAAAGGTGGTCATCAAGAATAGCAAAATAAATCTGAAGCCGGAATGAAATAGATTTTAAAAAATAAGGTTATTCCTAGATCTTAGCTAACTTTAAAAAGGCAAGAGAGAATGTGCCAAGAGAACACATGTAGGCCACATACCTACAAGATGCTTGTCTGTATTCTCAGACTTCTATAACTGATGGATCACAAAACTGGAAGGCTCCAGCACATATTTCATTCACTGAGGCAAATATCAGTAAACTTTTCACCTTTTGAAAGAAGCCCGTCAGTTGCAGCAGTGAGACAGGTAGAAAAAAACAATTTTGCTGGTTCACAAGGGGTGCAAGTATTTGCTCAAGTGTTCATTTAGCTCCGCAACAACTCTTTTGCCATTTTACTGTCTAGGTGTAAATCAGTCTCTTATTAGAAAAAGCAAAGGAAATCCCAGGCTCTGCAGCACTGGAAAGGCTTAAAGACTGTAGCAAAACCATTGTCTTGACAAGTCTATTGGCCATAGTCATTGGAAGCCTCCTAGAATATTCAATAATCTTTTGGATTCTGGAGTCTCCTGGGTTGGACTCTCTTAATAGGTATAATTCTTGTAGATCACTTCTTTCTCTTTCAGGTTATCTTGTTTCTCTAGAACAAAGGTGGCCTGTCAATGGATCTGAGGAAGCCTTACATACTGGGGGGGGGGAGGGGGGGAGGGAGAGAGGGGAGAGGGAGAGAGAGACAGAATTCTTGTTGTCCTGAACATGTTTTATTAGGAAAATGAGGATGGGGATGAAATTGACTTTGCATTTGTTCTCTTACTTAAGCAGACCTTCAGAGACATTAACATCAGAACATGCGTCTTACATTTTTGGGTGGTTCTCCTTTTCTCAATTCATTTCTCTTCCTCTTTTAATTATTTATGTGCTGCAAGTTCAGAGCTGAATATTTCACTTAATCATACACTGCAGAGCAGTGACTCTATGGTTCTGGTTCACTGACCTTGGTTGAAATCTGACTAATGGCTGTGCCTTATGATTGTACATATGAATGGTAAACTACACAGTTCAGGTAATTAAATATAAAGAAAAAGGATCTGCAATTGCTGTGAATTACTGACTATTAAAAGG
Organism: Liasis olivaceus; assembly: GCA_030867105.1. Taxonomy (NCBI): domain Eukaryota; kingdom Metazoa; phylum Chordata; class Lepidosauria; order Squamata; family Pythonidae; genus Liasis; species Liasis olivaceus. The sequence goes on along the minus strand of CM061352.1, from coordinate 79,503,346 downwards.
AATAGTTCTCAGTCTGGGAAACTTGGTTTTTAGGTGCAGGCTACATTCTTCCTAACACACTTAGCTACAAGAAATTACTGCTGAGATGAAAGGCAGATGCTGATCGTCAGTATCTTGTGCTAATTTATAAGTCTTGAATAACTTGGCCTATATTACTTGAAATACTGTCTCCCTGTATATAGGCCTGTTAGATTGCTACAGTCAATAAGAAAGTTTTTGTTAGTGACACTACATTCTACAGATATGGCACTCACTTAGAAAAGACCAATTTTGGCCACTAACCCTGTCCTTCCTCTAAATTAAGTTTTCATCATTGTTTTTTAGAGGTACATTTTCCCCCCCAGGCCGTTATATGAAAATTAATGTAGTGCTTTTATTAATATAAGTTGTATGAATGTTTTATTGATAGTTGTTTTCATAATGGACTTGTTCTGTTTTATTCTCTGCATCATTTAGAAATTATTCAATGAAGGGTGGCTTCAAATTACTATTTGAAATATATAGTACATATGACTCCAGTGACATTGTTAGGTATAACTCTTCTAACAACAAACTTCTGTGATTACAGTTAAGGGGATTGAAATGAATTCTCCAAGAAACAAAAGGTTTGCAGAAATGATGGAAAAGTCTAAACAAATAAAGCTTTCCAAAACATCCTAATGGCCCTGTTCACCTGACATCCTACTTGTGGTCAGAGTTAATGTATCACATGAACTCTATAACCCCAGTCAGCAGTAAAGGGAATAGCTTTAACCTTAAACAACCACAGACCTGTTTAGAGCTATATTAACTACCTCCAGTCCACTGTCTTGGGCAAACAGAAAAGGGGCTTAGTGGGAAGATAATCCTCTCTTCCTGCTGCTCTCAGAAAAACGAAGTTCTACTACAGCCCCACCAAAATTGTCTGCTAAGAGTCCTGTCCTGATAGGGCCACTGCATTTATTTAATTTTTAAAACTGAGGGAGGGAGAAACAGGAAATGTTAGCCTCCCAGCTACCTTTGCAATAGATGGAAAGCCATCAAGAGTGACTGCTTAATCAGGGCATCTGTGCTGTGCACTGCTAGTACATGTGCGCTTACCTTAGGAAAGCAACTGGATACAGGCAATGTGTTATATGCTAGGGCTATGTGAAAAGAAGACTCCGATTCAGATTTTTTTCCTTCTTTTTTAGGTTCCACTTTTTTTACATAAATCTAACAGAAAAAAGGTATGCTTGTGAAGATTTACATATTTAAATAAGAACTTTTTCAAGAACAAGTATTCATATTACTATAGAAATAGAAAGACATACAATGCACCAATATATCTGAAAATCATAGAGACAAGAAATATATCAATCTGCCATAGTGACTATGACTGTTGGCATGGACTGTGCAGTTTCCATAAGCAAATTGCCTGTTAGAATTCTACCTGTAGATTTTGTGTTTAATCTCCCAAAATGTATTCTAGATTAACAAATCTGTTAAATCCCTGCTCTTCTTTAATGTAGGTCAGATCTGGCATACTGATATACATTTTATTGAATGTTAATGCTTATGCATTAACCAATGTACTCCAATCTATAGGTCTATATGGATCAGCCCTGACTGAACTGGAGATTCATGGTTGAAAGAAGTTGGTTCAGTTTAGGTTTGTGAATCGGTATCTGAAGGAAACCCAATTTGGTTCAATCTGTTTCAAAGTTCAAAAGATAATTTGAAAAGATTTGTCCATAGGCTATAATAGTGAAACTTTAAAATGTCTAAAATGCTTTTCTCTTTAACAGGATGAGATGAAAAAATCAATCATGGTAAACCATATAAGAAGACACTGTCTGTACCAAGTTTCAGCAGGATGCTTTCAACTGTTTCATCGCAATAAATGTTTGAAACATTCCTCTTGTCTCTTGTGGGTGGTTTAGCTTTACTGACTGATCACTGGAATTTCTGGAGCTCATAGCTTGGTACCTCTGGAGAAGACCCATAATCACTAGCAGGACTCAGATATATAGGGTAGTGCTTGATGGCAATCTGCTGTGTTAGTTAAGAGAGGCAGCAGAAGCAGAATGATATAATGAGAATGCCATAGAGAGAGAGACAAACCACTGAGAAAGAAACTGAGAAAATGGTATTTGTAGCTTTACCAACACAGACCTACTTTTAGATCAATACACATTTGGTGTGACACCATTTCACTTCTTGTCAAGACAATTAAATCTGTCCAAATATGCAAAATTTAAAAGTAAGCATATCTCTGAGCCTGTACTTAGAGCAATGTTAGCCTTGTCACCCTCAAAGAACTCTTAACACCCAGGAGTTTAATGAGATGGTAGACTTTCTGACTTCGACGTGAGCAATGTCAATTAATCTTTTGTTGCTGTTTCGTTTCATATTACATTTGTTTTGTTACATTTTACAATATTATATCCTGTCTAGTCAAAGTGGTTTATTGATTGTTTGATTTAACTTACTAGATGACATGGAAGTAGCAATTACATCGTGAAAATTAATTCCTATATGTTAATTTCAATCAGCCTCTAATTGGCTTTAATATTTAAAAAGGTATTTCAATTCTGTTAAGCTAAATGTTAAACTTAATACTATATTATTTCTAGCAGAACAACAAATCAAATTCATATTGGCCATTATTTTCATAATACATACATAACAATATCATAAAATATTGATTATGAAAAATGATCTATTTTAAGCTATATTACAGTTCTCCCATATATACATCTAGTCAAAGTAAAAGTAATTTTAATATGCTTCAAGGTCATCTTCCTGCCTCTTTCTCACTGAATACAGTGTTTATTTAATGGTTTTTAAAAATTTTATATTATGAATTTATTGGTTGCCCAATATGGATAACGTGACTGTGTGGTTTACAACAGAAAACAACCCAGATAAAAACAATCAGCTGTAAACAATATTAATTAGTAAGAGGTGACCTGGCTCACATTCATATTCTCTTCCAATGGGAATTTATTCATCTCGGCCCCTGAGGAATAGCTGAGTTTTTAAGGACTTTCTAAAGACCAGCAGGGTCAGGGCCAACCAAAAGGCAGGTATAACTATAGGAAAAAAGATGCCTCCAGGTCTCATCAGGTAGCACTGTTTGAAGGAAGGGATCCTAAGTGGGCTCACTATATTACAGTGAGTAGGATGGGCAGATGTTTTTGGGGAGAGGTGATCCTGCAAATAACCCAGTCCTGTGCCATGTAGGGCTTTATAGGTGATAAACAATACCTTGAAATGCAGGTGTTGAAAGCTGATAGGGAACCACTGCAGCTCTGATGTAGCAGTGTTACATGGGCACACTGAGATGCACCCATAATTACCCACACCACTGCATTCTGGACCAATTATAACTTCTGGATGATCTTCAAGGGCAGCACCATGAAGAGCCCATTACAGCAGTCTAATTAAGAGGTTAATTAGGTGTGAATGACAGCAAGCAGGGCCTCCAAATCCAGGAATGGGTGCACCTGGTGCACAAAATGAAGTTGTGCAAGGGCTCCCTGACCATAGCTGCCACTTGTTTATCAGGCAGGAACTGTGAATCCAGGTGGATCCCTAGATTAGGTAATAAGTCTGAGTGCAATGGTTCTGTAATAGCTATCACTGCCCCTGTAAGATAATAATGTATAGGATAATACTGTATACAGTAAACAATCAGACAATCTCAATTCCGGTCAATATTCACAGTAGAAACCAAGAAATTAGAGAGATAAGCCATGCATCCCCATTAACTAACTGATCCTTTGAAGCACTGATTGATTGATTATGTGCCATCAAGTCAGTGTCAACTTTTAACAACCACATTGATAGACCTTCTCCAAGATCATCTGGCCCTTCAGGTTTTCCATTGCCACTGTAATCAAGATCAACCACCTTGCTCTTCTTATCTTTCCTTACACCTTTCCCAGCATTATAGACTTCCCTATTCCACAGCATAATGTGTCCAAAATATGATAATTTGAGCCTGGCTGTTTGTAACTCAAGTGAGAACTCTGGATTAATTTGTTCTATGATCCATTTGTTGGTTTTCTTGACTATCCCATGGTATTTTCAGGAGTTTCTCCAACACCAAAGTTCAGCATTTACAAACTACAGCAGAGCTCAGATCTGAATGAAATGAAAATACCATTTAATTCATCATTGTATAGTCCACGGTGGCCAGCCAGATGCCCACAAGCACAATACGAAAATAATATTATTCCCATGTTCTTTAGTAAGTGATAAGTGATGCTGGAGTAAGAATGTGCTTATATAACAGCTTCTAATACCTTCCACTGAAATAGATTCAAATAAATCATGCCCTTAATCACCAAGATGTTACCTTTATTAGAATACTCAGATTCTAGTACTATTAGACATGGAGGAAAACTACTTTCTAACTATATTTGCTACATGATGTATCACACAGCTAGATTTATCACAGAGATAATCAGTAGTGATTCTCAAGGATTTTCTAATGAAATTTTTTTTAAAAAAGCTTTTTCCAGTGTCTTTGCATAAAGGAAAAATGGAAACTGCTGATGATGCAGTAAAACCTCAAAATCCTTTCTTAGTTAAGCAATCACAGCCTAATTATACAGATGCTCCTGGGTTACTTTTTTTTAAGTGTGTTTAAAGATATATTTTACATCCTAGTCTATTGGGGTTTGCTCATTCAGACTGTTCCAATGAAACAGCCTTGTGATACCCTGGAACATTTGCCACATATCCTGCCACATCACGAATTGCTTGCTCTGCTAAATGCTACATCCCACATAAGAATGAAGTAGGACTGTCAGTGGGAGACTAGGAAGTGGGAGTGAGATGTCATTTGTTTATTCATTTGGCTTCAGTAAAAGAGCAGAAAGCAATCACATAAAGCAAATGCTTTCATAAACAAAGCAACAGGAAGCCAAAACTTTAGAAATTCACTAGAATATGAAAACATAGTGACCGGTTTGGGAATATGTTCACTGTACTTTTTTTTTCTTTTGAAATGAATGGATCTTTGTTCAATTCAGCATTTTACAAGAAAGCACATTTAAAGCATATTCTACCTCCTCCCATTGACTGTTTGCACAACACAAATAACCCAGCCATCCTCTTCTTAGTCAATAAATTCATTTTTATGTGCAGGCAGCACATGATGCAGGATATCTGGTCAATAATTCACTAGCCATTTTTAGTCTTTCCAGTCACTCCTAAATTCACAGATGATATTTATTATTTCAAGAGATTAATACATAGTTCCAACAAAATATTTTTGCTGTTCTTCAAATGGCTCCATTCTGAGATTCATTGGGTGTGAGGGGGAGAAATTCTACAGTTTTATGTGCGATAAAACATTTGCACATCTGAGTCAGTGTGCATAGGATTGCACTGCATGTAATTTTGGGGGCTAACTCCTAGTACTGTCTGAGTTTTCTATGTGCCATTTGTAACTGTTGACAAAACCTTTCTATAAAAAGGCAATGCTTAATTAATTATTTCCAGAATCTGTGAACTAATCAGATGATTTTTTTTTTTTAAAAGTCATCTAATGATTTTCTTTCCCTTGCCAATTCCCAAGGAAGTGTTAAAACTGCCTCTTTTCAGAAGTTATCAGTATTCAGAAAAGATATTTTAAAGCATTATCATGGTATTTGTCTTTCCTCTCCACCTCCCCAAATGGGCTTTAAAGCAGGAAAATGTAGCTACAGTAGTATTTTATACGGATGGTTGAGCTTTGTATAAAAATCAAGGGTAAACTTAAACACCCACCCAAATGTGAAAAGAGAGACTTTTAACTCATATTTTAGGATTGTTTTAGAAGGTCAGCACATAATTTTTTTGTTGCTATTTTATCTTGACAGCTTGAAGAAACTGATGATTAGGAGTATGGATGAATATTAAAGGTTACTATTCTTCTTCATTTCATGGATCGTAAGAAGAGATTCCTTAGAAAATGAAGTGCAATTAAATACCTCTTATGCCACCAATTTATCTTATTCAAATTGTACACAGTGTGTGGCCTTACATACCCCTTACATATTCAATATATACGTGTGGATGTCAGGATTTGTTTGCAATTCAGACTTTTAGTTAAAATGTGCATATCTTGGAGAAAACTATTTTCCAGCATCTGCCTATAAGCATAGTGGCTTACCTTAAATGTTTGGGGCAGTTGGTCATACTTAATATATTATATAATAAAATGAAGAATCTACAGTATAATAATACATGACCCAGAACAAGGGCTTCATCGATTTCAGGCAGTTTTAGGGTCTAAACTTACCTCCTAAGATTACTGGGGATAAACTAAATGGAGACACTGATATAAGCTACCTTAAGTGCCTGGTGAAAAGGTGAAATGTTATCATCATCATCATCATCATCATCATCATCATCATCATCATCATCATCTAGAATGGGAAGGACAAAAGCCAGAGGCTAGGAGGGACTATATCAAATATGTACATTCTTTCTTCTCCCTTTCTGGCATTCCCTTGTCCAATTGAGTAATTATGGAGAGCTTTTGAAATTAGGGAAGAGGTACGTGTGACTGTAGATGAATGAAATGAGATCCAATAGTCACTTAATTGTAGGATTCTTTATAGTTGTGCCAGTGTTTTTTCAATGACTCCAAATATCTATAGAATTTATGTCTTTAGTGAAATGCAGCAGACTCAGGGAGGTGATTATCATGTCTTATCTTTCCTCCTTCCACAGCTAAGGACAGAGTCAGCTTGTTAGAATAACAATTAGAGAATTGACACCTCTCATATATCAAAGCTGCTATGTTGGATTTCAAAGAATGTTACTGTAGTGTCTTCACGTTTTGAATGGTATTCTTGTCTCCCTTCTAGTTTTCTTGCATCCTTTATCAGTCACAATGTAATTCTTTGTCACATAGAATGTATGTATGCTCAGTCTTTGATCAATATATATATAAGATCTACGTAACTTTATGGCTCTTGCTTATGACTTATCTGGGTGCAAGACTGTAACCTGCAGCTTTAGAAATAATAAAATGATCATTGAATCCTTTTCAATTATTTGCACTTCTTGGATGAGTTTTCCATCACAGGACCCTATATTTGTAACATGCTGACTCTTATTTCAAGCCTCTGGGACTCTCTGCAGTCAATTCAAGGATGGAAATTATGTATTGCTACTTGGTCACTGGTAAGCAAGTAATTGTGCTGCTGAACCACCTAGAGGCAAAGTGGAGGAGCAGGTTATTATAATGCACTCAGGTGTGAATTTTTCCTTCATATGCTTTATCTTACATTTTTATAAACAGTAATATATAGGAAATCAGAATCTTAAGGCAATTCCTACACTGCTCCCTGATTTTGTGGATCAAGATTAAGTTACAAAATTTTGCCTTTAGATATATTAAGAAAATTCTTTTGAAACTATATTGATAATCAAAATTTGTTAACTTGTTCATTCAGTGATTACTTGGCCACAATGGGACATTTCAGCTATGCTGAAGCTCCAACACTAAAAGCATTTCAACATGTGATTACATTATATGTATCAATTTGTGTGTACAGTATGTACACACACACATACAGTACAGTATGTACATGTACAGTATGTACACACACATGCATATCCAGCTTCCCAACAAGTATTGAAGTGCACATGGCAAAATAAATATGTCTTCCATTAAGGCAGTCTCATAAAGATTCTACACCAGTTTATTTCCAAAGCAGGTACATGAAACCTGTTTTGAACATTGGACAGCAAATATGTGAAGTGGTAACGAGAATCTTTTCTGCATCAAGGGCCACATTTCTCTATTAACTGTCAGTAATCTCATGGGCGGGGGGGGGGGCAGAACCAAAAGAAGTTGGGTTTATCCCTTTTATTGGAATCAAACTACATAATTGGCTCTCTGCATCCAAAAACCCTACTAATCACTAGAGATAATAGATGTTCAGATAGTTAGCAGAGGGATTTTCCACTTTAATCACTTTCCTTATCAAATGACTTACTTTGCTTGTTTCTATGTATCATGCCTCCTAGTAGTTAGACTGGCATTTGCAGGTCCTTCATCACTTCCCTCCCCTCTCAGTTCAGCTCTGACTGTCACCTGTGTACTTCATGATCCGTTTTCTTTTCATAATGGAAGAGAGCATTTTAAATAAGCATGTTTGTAAATTTTTAGTTTTTATAACTTTTATAACTTTTAAACCTTTTATAATTTAATTATGTATTTTGATTTTAGTGGTTGTAAGCCGCCCAGAGTCCCCCGTTGTAGGGGGGATGGGCGGGGACAAATCAAATAAATAAATAAATAAATAAATAAAGATTATCTTTAGTGTTCTTTCATAAAAGCACCTGCCTAGAGAGGCACCGAAGTTAGAACTATATCTTTTATAAGCCTTTATATCTCCACACAATCTTTTCCTTAGGTAAAACCATTATCTGCTATCTAATGCTTTTTTCTTTCTTTCTTTCTGTCTCTCTCCATCAAATGTGAATGCCAGGGGAGGGACAGGTCCCTTATACTATGAAAAGTGCTCAGAGGCGATTGGAGTTGGGTGTTCCCTTAAATCTATGTAAAAATAAGTGAAATATATACCAGGGGACTTTGAAATTCCATCAAGATGCCAGGATGCCCACTTTTCTTGTAATAGAATTTATTTAATTAAAAATTGATGTAGGGATTTGAGAAAAAGAGAAAAATTTGCAAAAAAACAAAAACAAAAATCCACAAATCACCACCAAGATCATAAAACCAAGAAAGAAAATTGCTTGTTTTTTTCCCTTTAAAATATCACAAGGAGCTTTCTAACAAAGACAGCTGTTAGGCATTTCTGATGAAAACATATGTCTGGTTAAAATGAGGCCAAAAAAAAAAAAAGTAGAAAGAATGACAGGCTGTATAAGAGGGCTATGTCATTGCATCTTCAGGGAAGTACCTAAAATACATCCAGTTAGCCTCCAAGAAGCCTAATACTCAACATTTCCCTTTCAGTTTGCCCAGAAAGATACATATGGCTATCTATCTATCTATCTATCTATCTATCTATCTATCCATCCCTCCCTCCCTCCCTCCCTCCCTCCCTCCCTCCCTCTCTCTCTCTCTCTCTATCTTTGTAGCTACACTGATTTTCACTGATTTTAGTAACCACTGCTTTTACTTTAAGACACTAATGTTGTTGTTGCCAAAAAATATAAAGTTGTTAGAAATTTACTGCAGACAGGATCAAGGCTAACCATTTTCTTAGCAAGTCCCACCTGGCTTTAGAATTCATACAGTAAAGGGATGCTTTGTGTCCATGTGCAGGAGACTTTTTAATTGTATGTATTTTACAGAGAAAGGGACTTGCTGCTGAGGATTGTATGTTTACTTTTGAGAGTGAGAGGAGAGCTAAGCTTTTGATTCCAGCTTTGGGTTCCAGTGAACTGCCTCAGGCAATACATATATAAGATGGCAAAGAGTGCCTCTTCAAAAACATTCAGGTATTACTTTGATATATCTTCCTGAGTTGACAGTTTGATTTCGTCTTCATGCCACTGGTAGTCTTGGCTTTTGATTCTGACTCTGAATTCTGATTCACTGAGCCTGAAATGTAATAATAACTACAACAGCAACAATGATCTAACTAAGATGAACTGTATAAATCGGGGATAGGTCAGCCTCATGCCTTACAAATTTCTGGATTAAAACTTTCATTCTACAATGACTCAATGAACATCTCTTCATATGCCCCACTGAAATGATTCAAAACAAGCCAGTTGTATGGATTTGCAGACATTGGTTCTTCAGTGATGTTAGTGAAGGTTTATAGACAAGAAGGGTGGTGAGCATCTACAGGTAAATGTTTCATCTGTACAAGGCTTTCAACAGCTTTTTGAAATGTTTTAAAATAGAAGGAAGGAATTACAAAGCCGTCCTGTTGCTCTGTCCTCTCCCCTTTCTTGAAATAATTTAGGAATTGGAACCAGAACACTCAGCCAGCCACTTATGAATGGAATGGAATGAACAAATAGTAAATTAGGCATGACTATTATTTGTGCATGCATGTGGATAGTGAAGGAGGGGTATGGCTCAGCTTGGCACTAAAAAAAAAAAGTCAGAGAATCCATTTACATTGTCCAGTTGCCAAATTCCATGTACTAGGTATGTAATTTAAAAGAATATTATCCTCTGAGAATTTTAGTTTTTGTCGCACAGTCACATTTATATGCTCCACTACTTTCGCCCAAAACGTAGTAAGTATAGGACATTGTAAAAACATATGTTTTAAAGAAGCATCATCCTTATTACATCGCCAACAAGGTGCTGTCTTAGACAATCCTTTTTTATACAAATATAATGGAGTCCAATCAATTCTAAATATTATTTTTTGTTGTATAAGTCATAGTTTAAGGTCCATTGACACTCTTGTTATAGAAGTTAAGACACTCTCCCATTGTCTAGACAATACAGGAACCTCTAATTCTTTATTTCACTAATCTTGTAGCATCTGCATATCAAATTGATTTATTGATAGCAAATATCTATAGAAAGTAATAGTGTTTTTCTTTTTTTAATTTTAAAGGATTTAACAAGTTGTTCTAGTATCTCATGTGTCTCAGAAGCTGAAAATGCTGCTGGTCCAAACAATGCTGTTAACAAATGTTGTAGCTGTAAATATTGCCATTGGGTTACATCCAATAGATGATATTTATCTCTTAACACAGAGTATATTAAAAATTCATCTTCATCATCTATCAATTGGTCCAAAGTCAATATCCCTGCTTCCATCCAACTTTTCCATATCACCATCTTTTTCCCAATTTTTAACATTCAATTCAGCATGGGAAAAAGAACCAAATCTTTTTTTATTAGACATTACATTCCATAGCTTTCTAACTGACATAATTGTTTCCAGAGATACTAGATTCTCACTAATAAGTATAATGAACAGGGTAGGAATAGAAAAACAATAATTAAATAAAGAATTTCCTAATAGTATAATCTACAAGACAGATTCTATCCATTTCTGCATATGATTTCTTAATTCAGTATTATCGATACTATGCCAACGCATATCTAAAGTGTAAAACATCCAAATGCATGTCTCATATTAATTTATCCATAAATATATGAATTTGAATTACAACCAATGGATGTAATTGTTTTAATGACTAAGATGCTCCTCTTTATTTTCAAGAAAGCCAGCCTTTTCATATATACTTCTGCCAATGTTGTCATCCCTGCACTATACAGTGCTAATGGGCTGATTATTTCATTCAGCATAAAGGGGTGAAGGCAGTCAGGGGAACATTCTGTTCTTAAGCTGTTCCCAGAACTATCACTTCTAAGAGCTTTAAATATCTTTGCAAAGGAAGTTAAAGCAGTCATAGGTCTTTTCATGCCAAATACACTGGAGGAAAACATCTGTTATTAAATGAAAAAGGGAAGCTAAAGAAATACTACTTTCTGGAAAGGAACAGACAAGCAAAGTCTTTTTAAATATGGATGTATTTCCATTTCTGGAACAGCATCGCCCCAGAGGTAAGGATGGCACCCCTTCTCCTAGGGTTCGAGAAAGCTTTGAAAACCTGGCTTTGGTCCCAGGCCTGGGATTGATGTTTTTTATTTGTTTAATGGCCCTTGTTTTGTTTTGTGGATTTTGTTACTAGAGCATGTTAGTCCGGGCTGTCTGTTGATTTAATATTTTTAGTTGTTTCTATGTCTCTTTTCATTTTGTGCACTGCCCAGAGTCCACTGGAGATGGGCAGCCAATAAATATAAATAAATAAATAGATAAATGCCATGCAAAGCAGGGGTTGGTCATCCTATTTTAAAAACAAAAGAGATACATGAAGTAAGAGTTTTCCCAGGTCTTTTTCTTCACCCTGACTCGTTTCTGTATTACTTCACTCTACAGATAATGGGTATATGTAGAAAGAAATATGCTAAGGAAAAATTTAAATATTTTGTGGTCATCAGTGCTCATATCAGTCACTACCATGCCTACTGTGTTATTGCAGATTTATGTTTTACCTTGATTTTAGGTTTTTAATACATTTTATGGGGTTTCTTTAATGATGTAAACTGCTGAGAGTCATTTTTTTAATAAATAAAATAAAATGTAGAGATATTATATTATAAAGAATTATGTAGATCTGTGAACATTCACTTGTAAGTTAAAGTAGGAAATTACAATTTATGAAAAAGGAACACAGGGAAAACAATATGTAAAACAAATTAAGAGAGAAACAATAATATTTAACAAATCAGTTAGTTATGAAACTGTAATTCCAAATACAATAAAATAAAAATAAAATAAAATGAATAAACAATCCCCTCTAAGGAATTAACATACTAAATTGACATATTAAATTCTAAATGTTATGAAATCTGTGCCAAAGGGAGAGATGATATCATTTTTACATTAATAGTTCTTTTCAAAAATTGATCAATTATATAGTTCTTGAAACCAGTCTTTGCTATCCAGGGCAATAGTACTTTTCCAATCTCTCAGTATAATTATCTTGGCTAATTCCTGTACTTGATATAACCAATATTCCTCAAATATTCTGCAATTTGTGAATAGAATTCAAAATAACGTTAACATCTTTAACTTGAAAGACAGTTATAACATTGATTTATTATTTTATCTGCCACATAAGGAATAGACTGATGCATATTTAGAAAATTTTCTATGACTGGTATGACTCTGAAGTTCATCTGCATGCTCAGCCCTCTTCAACATTGTAACTGGTACCTTTTCCTCAGGAGAGGCAAGTATCTATATAATGTCCACTGCAACTGTGAACAGATAATTGAGAATCCTCCATTATTTTTATAGACAGAGAAATTGTAAAAAGCATTTCAAAGAATTTCTTTTTTGGGGGGGTTGAGCATGAGAAATTATGCAAAAATGTTTTGGGCAATTGTCAGTACAGTAATACAATTTATCTTTCCTCCCCCATCTTTTTTTTTTTCTTCAGCTTCAAATGAATGGATTTACATATTGTCTAAACCATTCAGTACAAAGCTGAAGAATCTCTACTATGTTTTATCTGCACTGAGTACTAAAAAGTCTCCCTCAGTCTTCACCATCTGAATGTTCATTTTCTAGTTCTTAATATGTATGTATGTACTGCATGTATGTGCATATGTGTGTGGAGAGAGACGGAGGAGGAGAGGGAGAGGGAGAGAGAGGAACTGTTAGCCTCCCAGCTACCTTTACAATAGATGGAAAGCCATCAAGAGAGAGAGAGAGAGAAAGAGTTGTGTATGTATGTATGTATGTATGTATACACACACACACACACACACACATTGGAAAATCTGGAAGCTAATGATGAAAAGCACATCGTTGCTTAATGCAGGACTAAAGGTAAACAGTCACGGTTTCTGTATTGGTATTAATGGTTTTGATTTTACTGAAAGTTCATAACAGTGGTATTAAAATGTCTGTTCCCTCTGTCCAAAAAGAACATCTAAACTTTAACTAAGCAGCTTAAATCCTGTACTTTCTTTACTCCACTCCAGTTTTGGTAATATTGAATTGAATTGTAATCCAATATGTCAGGAGGGCACTAAGTTGAAGAAAATTGTCCTAACTTTCACCTTAAATCCAATATATTTTAAAACCAAATAAGGAAGACCTTCAGTTCACTGTGATAGGTTAAAACAAAATTCCCCTCCCTCTTCTCTTCCACTGTATCCAGATATCTTCTTAGCTGGATGTATGTATCTGGACATCTACAAAGTACAAATAAACGTTTGAAAATGTTTTATTATTTTTCATTATTTAGTCCACCCCATTTTAGCTTTGTCTCTAAGTTTAGGTCAGTATACCAACTAAACAATTTTTTTTTCTCTTAAGTTTAAGATACCATATTTTATTTATTATATTTTATTCTACCTTTCCCATAAGGAATTCAGATTAGTGTCATGTATATTATTCTCATAACAAACTTGGATAACAGAATGGACAAATAGATAGTGGTTAGTTTATATTGTGATATGCCATAATATTGTTAGTTTTGTTTTGGCTTGTCATATTGTCTGAACCCAGCAATTGTGGTTACCAAACCATGATTTATTGCTTAGTGTAGTGCATGAATCAGGTCAGCTATTTACTCAGTCCCATGCAGTGAATGCTCTGTTTGTCCTGTTCACTGTGTTGCCAAACAGGATAGCTAATAGGATTTTGCCAGGGAAGTCAATAGGAGGAAGAAAGGAATGACCAGAAAACTGGTCTAGAACTGTCTGCTAAGTTGTGAAGGAAGAAAAAAGTCCATTCCCTGAATAGCTGCTGGTTGTGTATTGTGCGTCCTGATTGGTGGTGATTGTCCACTGTGGGGGATTACATCCTGCTAAATAAACTGGAACTATTAAGAGAATATAAGACAGCCTGACCCAGCATATAGGGAGAAGTAACAAGAGATTTGGGGAATTTTGCAGGGGGAGTCCTTAATTATTTCCTCACTAATACTTCACTAAGATGAAAGCCCAAGAAAAGAGCAACCCAAAGAATTAACTGGTGTTTAACCACCTTTGCGGGTGGTTAGCTCCCTGACGATGCTCCCTGGAATTACTCGCCAACTCTCCATCTTTCTTGGAAACTATTTATTTTTAGGACTGTTTTTATATTGCATTTTAATTAATTTTATCTCTGTTGTAAGCCGCCCAGAGTCGTTTCAAAGAGATGGGTGGTGACAAATTTGATTGATTGATTGATTGATAGATAAATAAATAAATAAAAATAGTACATACAGCCATCTAGATTTAGGTGTCTTCCACTCTCCTCTTTTGACAAACATTCTAAGGACATTTAAGCATTGTGCTACAATATACTATCTAAATAAACTAACAACATCACCAATTTTTACCAATTATGGCACAGATTTCTTTGTTTTAATTGTAATATGTATCTCAGGAAGACTCTGGCATTGTCACCTTGTAAAGAACACTCAATAAGATGAGATCTAAGGTGAGGGGATTCAAAACTAGTGTGCTGTTTTGGATCCTGATCCTATGATTAGTAGCCATTTATAGCTCACGTTCATTTATCGAACCAAATTAACAACCACTCCCTCCCCCCATTATAATAAAGATGTACCAAGGTCTATACAAAGAGACAGTTTGCTGTAGTGGTTAAAGGCATCAGGCCAGAAACCAGGAGATTGAGTTTGAGTCCTGCCTTAGTCATGAAGCCAGTTGGGTGATTTGGGGCCAGTCATTCTCTCTCAGCCTTAGGAAGAAAACAATTACAAACTGCTGCTGAAAATGTCATGAAGAAAAGCTGTAGGGACTTGTCCAGGCAGTCACCAGAAGTCAAGACAAACCTGAAGGCAGCAAGCAAGCAAATAAATAAATAGGACTATACCAGATTTGTTATAGTGTTATAATAAACTAACATTGCTTATCTCTTCATATAAACCTCAAGATGATTCAGACAGATAGGCAAAATATGTAAATAAAATATTTTTTTAAATTGTCATTTAAGTATCTTAATTGTCTTGGAAATTAGACAGGCAAGCTTTCTCAAAGAGGCCTTAAGCACTTTTATTCTACTAAGGCTCAGAAAAACAGGGGGAACTTTTCCAAGCAATTTAGCATTAGAATTTGAAGTGGCTTTAGACACTGTGTTCCAACTATGTCTTGAAGAATGGCATTCAACACATCTTTTCATCCTGGGTATGCTGTGCCACTTTGTAGTGGCACTTAGGATTCCTCTCTGACTTTTTTGATAACACACAAAGTTTTCATTTGGGCCCAACAAATTTCAGAAAATACCCTCATTTTTCAGTGTTTTTATCAAGTTATGTTTACCATTGCCTGAAAGTAGTCATTGCAACATGTGAATGCTGAAGGAAATGTTATTTTAAAACTATGTAGAATAAATATTGCACAAGAACTGTTAGTCACTCTCTTTAAAAAGATAAACAGTTCAGACAAGGGAGGTTAAGTACTTTCCTGGTAAGTTATTTCTATTCAGCTTACATCATCAGTTTGAAGATGTCAGCAAGTTTCCAAGAAGGATATTCAGTTACGTGCATATGTTTTGGTTGTCCTGGTCAGTGAACAGAAGCTGACACAACCTCCACATGGTATGAACTTAAGCCTGACATCTTGTTACTATTGATGTCTAGTATATATAAGCCACATTCAATGGCCATGAATGGCAGTGCTAAGTGACTGGAGAGGAAGAACATGGCTACAATAGCCTCAGCTAACCAATAGGATTTTGGCAGATGTGACCCCTGATTGCATAATCACCAAGATGGCGAAGGAGGTGTCAGATATTGTTTATACAGCAAGAAATGTGTTGGGAGAAGAGAGAAAATACTACTGAAAATTGGAACAGCTACAAACAAATTTAGGCTGCCTCCAGAATAGAGTGAGGATGAGTGAAAAGCTGTGTCCTAAGGACATCTCTGCTAAAAACTGTTAGCAGGGCATCTCTGAACTAGGATTACCAAGAAAGAGCGCAGAAAGGTTCCAGTGTCTGTTACAAGTGTCTAAATGCACAAAAGAATGCCAGTTAAGGGTTTTTATATGTAAGCTAAGCTAATGTATCAGCTTTGCAGCTAGCTATGTATTTTCCCCTTCCCACCCTTGGAGAAAAATGCCAGCTAAGTTTTGTTTATCTCTTATCAGTCACAAAATGCTACAAATCATTTGATGTCTATTGGGCTGCTAAACTATAGCTCTTTGCATGGTTACTGCATCCAATAACATTATGGCGTGAAAACAATATTATAGTTTTCAGATCTATATTATTACACTGATAAATATATGGTTTGTGTAACTTTTAAAATGCATGTTTTCTAAATAGTAGAGGAAAATACATTTAAACACTTTTAACATACTGAGCAGAATGTACAAGCAAACATCACCTATATATGACATATACATGTTGTTTTCTAATTCTAATGTGACATAGATTCAAAATTATGTCATGAAAAGTTTTTTTAAAATGTATACGCTAAGTAAAATAAAGGCTTTATAAAGAAACAGAAGTTTATACCCTATTCCAACACTCCAGTTAAATGATCAAGTACTGCATCCGCTTTTGTTGGTTTAATATAGTTAATAAGGGAAAACTGATATGGAATAGTTTCTATGGAGCAATTCCCATACAAATGTTAATGGAAATTAATAGGGATTGTATCTCTACCACATCAGAATATGAATATGAATGAAAATGGTGATGATTTTTTTCAGGGGCCAATGGTTCTGAACATGCAACATATGGAGAATAGACTGGTTTAAAATGATAGCAAGGAGAAAAAAAAGATGAAGGTAGCCAGAATATTTTCAGAGGATTCAAAGCCATTTAACATATAATAGAAAGTTATCACTGTGATTATTTAAAAATAACCCTAAAAAAAAGTCCATAGGACTTTGTCCCATGGGCCTTTGATTCTGAAATCTGAGATTAAGGGGAAAAAGACAGAGGAAAGAAGGGGAGGAAAGATCCTACTTAATCTTATCTCTTCTTTCATTCCCTTCCTCTGTTATTTCTCCTATATCAATATATAGTTGTTTGAGATGCAAATAGTTACTGGCTGCAATATTATACAAGTGGTGAGTGAAGATCATCTTCTCTGATTAGGGGGTTTGATCCAAAGTTCCAGAAACATGCTGATCAAATCTGGGTTGCTTTGGTGCTAGTCCAATCTAATCTGAATCCTGGATATAGAGTGAGATTCAGAAGAATGAAGTCTTGTTTTCCCATATTCCCATATCTTTTGTGTTTTTTTCAGGACAGTGGAATAAAATCTGCAGACAAACTAGACTCTTAGGAAGGGATGAAGTCTGCCCGATTTCATAGATGATGTTATAAGGATTTTATTTAAAAGCTATTGTTGTTGTTTTAAAATACTCACAACTTTGTAAGCCCCTACAGGAACATTCTGTCCATATTTTAGACAGATATGCTACAGGAGTTTTGTACAAAGGGAAGGGGTGTTTGTAAGGAACAATAATGCTATTTTCTAAATGCATAGGGTTGATGCTCAGCATTAAAGTGGAAGTACAAGATTTAATTCACTATTTATTTACATAAATAAGTCAGGTCTGCTAGCTAATGTAGAACATTCCAAAATATTATCACACATTCACTCAGAACAAGAGACTGGATAGAGTAAGTGTTCTTTTAATCTGTAAGATCTCTCCATACCTACAAGATGCTGTGATTTGGGCAATGGATATGAGCTGATCACAAGGATATTTCTTAGCTGCTAATCACTGATTTCTATAGTCTTCCTCACTCCTCCCCCAACCAGGGAATTTTACATAAATTATTAATACTTTTTTCCCCTTTTCGTTTAGGTGGTACAGCACCTTCCCTTGTAGCCCATTAGAATGCCAGAAAAGCAGAAGAATGAATGAAGCTTTCCAGAAGTGGATCCAGGGAGTGGATTGTAAGAGGATACAAAATTGATAAGGTTGTCATGGATGTCAGTGTGGTATAACTATTTTGCTTTGAAGATTTATTTGTGTCTAAAAGTATAATGTCTGTTTTAAGGCACGTACTTCAATTTCACTTGTGTCCCCACACTCCATCATAATGGCAGCAAATTCTGACAACTATTTGTAGCAACTGTAGCTGGGCCTGACACTTGCAAATACAAAATAAAGGGTTTGAAGCCTACAGATTCTAAGTGATGATTTAATTATATATTTTTCTATTATATTTTGAACATTCACAAAATGGGCAATTCATCTGTGTCTACCATGCATCAATGAAATATCTCAGTATGTGGTGTCATGTATCATAGGTAATGTAAGTTATGTTTGCCCACAGTATCTGAAATGTATTTAAATCACATTAAATGATGAAAAAAAATTCCATACATTAATTAAGCTACTCATTTTGGAAATTATTCTGGATTGACAGATGTCAACAATCAAATAATTAGCCAGGTGGCATGGAATATCTCCTACATTGTTTGCTCAAACCTGTTGTTTACTCAGACTTTAAAAAGAATATCAGTGTGACACAGAGAGATTCTTAAAAGTGGCACTCTGTTTTATAATCATCTATATAAATATTAGGAGAAACATATTCAGGCAAACCAACAGGAAATACATTTATTGGGTATTGGGCACTACCCAATAAATTTAACAGGGTTGCAGCCATCCAATGTCAACTAATCTCCCATTCTTCAAAAACTATCCCTGCCTAATGCAATTTTTGAAACAGTATTTAATCATGCATCCTGGATAAAATACTTAATGATTTAAATGTCCTAATATTAAAAAAAGTTTTTTTAAAAAAATAATATTAAAATATAATTTTTTTTATTAGTATAATGATGGAAAAGTCATTTTAATTCATGGTTATCCCTGACAAAAACCTACCATTTTTATCAGGAATAAGAGCAAGAACATTGGCATAAGGACCCTGACATTTAACAAGAGGAAAAACAAACAATAGCTATACTTCCACTGGCAAAGAATCCAGTTTTGTTCTTTCAAGGGAAACTGTGGTAGAGGAGCAATTTTTCTGAAGTCAGTGAATCTGGCAGATAGCAGTGGTTTGAGGAACTGACTGACTGACTGACTGACTGACTGACTGACTGACTGACTACATACATACATACATACATATATATATATATATATATATATATATATATAAAACTAATCTACAGCATCTTTTTTATCCAGCATCTTCCACTTTATCAGTTTGGTAGATGCTAATAATACAATTTCTTATATGCATATATATCAATTTTATGATTTATTAAATATATGTTGGGTGGTCAGGAGATTTATATTAATTATCATTTATGTATCTAGCACTGGTTTAGTTATTCAATAATGGGATGATTTCCTTGTCTGGCAGCTGTCTTGTGAACTGTGTTATTTATAAGACATAAGACACAGTAGTTGGGTAGTTCAGGATTCTGAACTTAGAACTTGCATTTCTTCTGAGTTATGTAACTGATCTGAAAACAGTATTTTAATTATTTATTGATTACACATATTTATTTATTACTGATAATACTAGGCCACTTTTCAATATTGTTTTTTTTTCAAAGTGGCTTACTAATTGGATCAAATGTTAAAACAAAACAAAATTAAAAAGCAGCAATTTTTAACCATCAAAATTAAAAACTCTAAAAATATAAAGTGAAATTTATTTATCTATTTACTTACTAGATTTATGAGGTCACCCAAGTCAAATAATGTGAGTCTGGGCAGCATACAACAGAAAAACAAACAATAAACCAGAAAAAAAAACAAGTAACTTAAAACAAGCACATTATATAAAATGGTGACCAAACACAATACAAACAAATCATACTTTCAAATTAGCCAGATAAAAATAATAAAGTAAAATCTCAGCATGAATACCGAAAAACCCATCTTTGTTAAAGTCAGTCCAAAATTTAGTAAGTCTAGAAGACTTGCCTGAAAATTAGCAAAAAATTCCCAATCCTAGAAGATGAAATTCCACAAATAAGGGTAATATTGAGAAGATATTATTCACTATGCCCATCAATAACAGGATATTGAGGAGGGTTTTTTTGTCAGTTTGGAAATCTTAAATTGATGCAAGCAGGGTGTTTTAGGTGACCTGGTCTCAGCTCTTTGAACTGAGCTCAGAAACGAACAGGAAGCAAATGCAGTTGGAAAATACTGGGTGCAACACACTCTAAATGTCTTCCATCTGCCAGAGGTACTCTGTCTAGTGCATGTCTGTAGAAGAAGCCAGAATAAGGTACCTTTTAACGGAGATATCATATGCAGTACTTGTTAAAATGAATAGCTCTTTCTTATTAACTTGTTTGGGGCAATGAACAATAAGGTACAGATTGGGAGTAGTTAGCTCAACAAGTCCTGACAGTCACAAGCAAGTGGAGAGAATTAACTCTGACAATGTTAAAAAGTCAGTGATTCAGTTTAAAAGATTAGCATGTTTATTTAACCCCTAAATGATGCATTTGATTTGTAAACTCAGATTTGAGAGATTTGAGATGAAAGTCCTAGCTGCTGCCTTTTCATTTCAAGTTGCTTATAAAAAATTATGATTTTTCCCCAAATATTCTGACATCAGCATTATGTCTCTAACTATGTTCTATTAAATAGATTCCTTTGTCTTATTATAGCACGTCTTTGCCAAATATTGAGGTTGCATTGCATCATTAATAAATTGGTTTATGCTTAATTTTCGTATCTGCAAACTTTTTGTCTTAGCTGATAGCTCGATGCCTAATTCAAGGCACAACAGCTCCATATTAGTGCAAACCATTACAAAGTCACTAATAAAACTGAATAAAATGAGGACATCCAATCCAGTGGAATACTATCAGCAAACTTCATGGCTGAGCAAGGACCTGAACCCTGGTTTCTTTGCTCCAAATCTAGAATTGATTCACTTTGTACAGCAAGCAGTGGTATTTACTTATTCTACCCATCTTGTGCATCCTAATACAATCCAAATGCTAATCTGAATATTAAGGATATGTTCTTAATATTGTTAGCATATAATCTGTTTTTTTTTAATATTTATTATTTTAATGACAGTCTTGGATATATTTTGGTAAGCAATGCCACCATTTTTGTTTTTTTGTTTTTGTTTTTAATTGGATTAATCATCAAATGAAGATGATGGTGATGGTGATTTTGTTCTGTTTTACACATTGCAAGTGTTAAAGAAATCATATTATTTCTTGGGCTCAGAACAGCTGTGAGGATCTCTTCAACAAGCCTGCAAGTTAAATTCTGTGTCCTTTATGTAATGTTCGCTAGGTGACTTGTTAAATACCAAACATGTCATGTGGTTCTCCTGCAGGCATTCTTGTATAGAAATGGAATGTCACACAGTCAGCTGGGTTTCAGGCATGCGAAATGCTGACACTAGTCTTTATTGACAGCCAGCTTGGAAGCATACTTTTGCCAATAACATAGGCATCTCAGTCCTTCTGAAACTTGCAGTTTCAAATTTCAGTCTTTACCATAGTGGAAATGAAGCCTAGTGAAATCCTTCTTTCATCTTCTTTCACTGGGTTTTTTTAGTTCTTGGTTTTAGTTTTAGTTTTTATGGTTTATGGTAGTTTATTATTGTTGTGAGCTGCCCAGAGTTATGCCCTAAGATGGATGGCCGTACAAATCTTTTAAATAAATAAATAAATAAATAAATAAATAAATAAATAAATAAATTCCTTTGTATTTTGTTTCTCCCACAACCTCTAGATATCATTTGTATGCAATTTGAAGAGGAATTTGTTTTAATTATATTAATATCATAAATTACATCATATGCTAATGAGATATGAATAGATGATCATGCCATTCCTTTACTCACCTCTCCATTACCAGTTTCAAGGAGCATGGAGAACAAGAGACAGGCAAGATTTTGTGCTTTTGACAGAGGGAATACAATCAATGATAACAAAGGTTAAATATATAAATTGAATAGAACTTTGAGCAGGAATACAAGTTTTGTATCAGCACTACCTGCCTCACCTTGTCAGGGCTCAGAAATAAGCAGCATTGGACCTCATTAGTACAGAACCTGGACAGGAGACTGCCAGGGAATTCCAGATCTGTAGGACACACTGAAAAGGTGAAAAACACCCCAGAAGGATGCAGTGACCAACCACTTCTAATATTGTCAAGCAAAGTGTTTGGAAGTAGTCACCTAGAGGTAAGCTTGGTTTGAACACACTTTGATCATTTGAAAAGCCCTGTAGGATTTATAGAGAATGGGGATAAAATAGTAGAGACAAAGACTAGGAAAACTAAGTTGAGTAGTGGGGGGGGGGAGGGAGGGAGGGGGGAGGGGCAAGAAGGACAAGTGACAAAACATGTGACATGATGAAGTTATCAGCATCATGCATCAGGATACAAATATGTAAGGGTGGATTTTGCATTATATCACTATGCACATGTTGCTTTGACTCAATCTTGGTTTATTTGCGAGACCGATGAAGCAAAGCATATACAGTATACCAAGACTGTAAAACAAAGAATGGCAAGATTTGGTGGTTGTGAGCTGTACTTAATGTATTTTGAAAGAGTGATACTACAGGACTTATAATAATGAGAAATGGGTGGGCAGAGCCAGGGTTTTCAGTTTTTCTTCTTAGCTTGTAGGAGGACATTTGTTTGTGTGTTTGCTAATTACCTAAATGATTTTAAACTGATTAAACTAATGATGTGGGGCATTTGACCTCATAGGACTACAGAAAAGACAGGTTGAGGGTTTCAGGCAGCTTCAAATTGCTCTCTCTTACTGAACCATATCCTTTGGCTTCAGGAATACATCTCATATAATCAGTTTGAAATGTATTTTTTGAAGAATCTTTCAGATTTTTTTTTTTTTAACTTCATACCTCTAAATTTTTGGAGTTGACAATTCCCATCATTCCTGGTAATTGAATGTACAGGATTATGCTGATGGAAATTGTAGCTGAAACCAGGAGGTGAGTGGAAGGTTGCTTCCTCTATAATTTGTGTTCTCATTTTGGCATAAATCTCTGGAGGAAAAGAAACTTGGTTCCAAAATTTATTTTTCTCTATTGGTATAGTAGGGGACAATCTTAACCGAAGCCAGCAAATCTGTTAGCCACAGTACACTGAAGAACTACCCAAATAAGCAGCCCTAAAGGCTGAGGATACAGCATCCCATTAAACAGCCTGTGATCTCATAACTTAATCCACATTTCTTAAAAGGTTATTACAAATTTTTAATAATAATTCAAAATGTAGATAGGCTTTTGCAGAGCCACTACTGTTGGTTAAATGTTTATAATATGCTTCCTAAAATGCTTCATTCCCATAAACAAACAAAAGCAATTTAAAAATTCCTGTATCTATGATGACCTCCAAGTGGTGACTTCCCCAACAAACAGAGTTGCTTTGTTTTTCGAATGACCCATTTTAAAAAATGCATTTAATGAGAAGCATGACTAGGCATGGGTTGCTCAACCTTTTATGCCTAATGCTCTCTAGAGAGCTTTTAAAAACCACTGTTCTTGGCAAGGCAGAACCTCAAACACTAAGAGCCTCAGTTAGAGACATGACTCACAAATGAGTGTGTGTGTGTGCATGCGTGCATATGTGTGTGTGTGTAGTGGTAAATCAAGGAATATACTCTCCTTGTGAGAAATTATGCTGCTTAAAGTGCAAATCATGTTCACCATGTTGTTGCCTCTATTTTTTCTCAATCTGTGTCATGTTATAATGTATGTAGAAAATATACATTTACACTGGTTTCCTGTTATAGAAAGCAATTCCTGTCCTGTTGTGTATACTGTATATACACATACACATACATACATATCACATTAGAAATACACACACACACATATACACACATGCACACACATACATACACTACATGTGGCTATTCAGTGGGGGAAAGTCAACTGATATTCTGAAGTGTCTGGGCCAAAAGATCATTTTCCAGCCCAGGGTTTCTAAAATCAATGACTTACCCTGCTGTGCTGACTTGGCAAAGATTCAGAACCAACCCAGATGCTTCACACTTTCAGCCGATTACAGAATCTGCTGTTTCACATCCTTATTCCTGAAGTGGACTCTGAGACTCAAGTATATTGTATATTGATAATATTAGCTCACTAAGTTAGACCACAGTCCTAGTACTACCCATTAAAAATAATTATGGAGGGATCTTTCCTTCCTTAATAGAGGTAGAAGACAGAGAAGAAATGGGGGGAGGGGGTTTACCAATGGAAAAGCACAATGTCTGTATCTGCTATAAAATCCATGGAATTAAAGAATTGGAAATGACCTTAGAGATCATTTCATCCAACTCCCTCTTTAGTGCAAATTCTACTATGATTACCATTCAGCCTCCGTTTGAAGACACTTGGTGAAGTAGTACTTAACCACTTCATGTGGCAGCATTTTCCAATGGCTGATAATTCATAGAGTCAGGGAGTTCCTCCAGATGTTTAGCCTGAACCTCCTTGAACTTTTAACCCATTGGTTCTGCTACTGTTCTCTGGGGCAACAGAAAATAATTTCAATTCTCCTCCTCTGTGACAATCCTTCATATATTTTAAGACAGCTATCATATCTTTCCTCAGTATTCTTTTTTGTAGGCTAAACCTACCCAAATGTTTTAATCATTCCTTATAAGGCTTGGTTTCTAGATGCTTCATCATCTTAGTAGCCCAACCATGAACTTGTTCCCATTTGTCACTGTCCTTTTTGAACTGTCATGTCCCAAACTAGGTACAGTTTTCCAAGCAGATTCTGACCAGGCCGGAACAGAGTAGTACAATTATTTCCCTTTTATTCCATGAATAAAATAGAGCAGTAGCATAATAAAAGCCCTAGAGACCCTGACCTAACATACATATTTACATATCCATCACGCTAGTGTTTCTTGGCATAAGTACATGCAGAGTACAGAAAAAGAAAAAGAAATAAATGAGCAAAAGAAATTAAAGGCAAAATATAAAAGAAATGAAAAGGACAATTAAACATATCCAGTTTATAACTACACTATTCCCTGTACCTCCCCATACCTTTCTGGCCTTACTAACCATACTTGCTTCCATTCCATATGCTGTTTAAACTTCTCACCTCTTTCTTTCTGAGGATTTCATCTATTCCAGCCAGCCATGACTTTATCTGTCTTCTGTCTCCTCTGAACTCATTCACTCTTCCTTCATGTATTTGTTTTGCAATTCAGTCTTCATATATTCTCATTATTTGGTCAAACCACCTCAATGGACTTTTAATTCGTCATTCACTTTTGAATTCAATGCACATTCATTCAGTCTCCATTTATTCTTGACCCTCTCTCTCCTTGAACCACACTCAGTACTTAAATATCCCATTTTCAGTACATGCAACTTATGTTTACATTTTCCTGATGTACTCAAGTCTCACTTTCACAACAAAGTGGGTCGACACACATGCTTACACACGACCATTTTCTTCTGACAAATATTCCTTGCAACAGACCACATGGTATCCTTTCTATCAATATTTGTATGTCTTAACATTTCTCCATCCATTTCCCCACCCTTAGTAAACATTCTATCAATACACAGAAATGCACCTACTTTTTCTAATTTTCCAGTAGGACAAAAGGAGTCTTATGGCCCCATCTATGCTTCGCATATGGTTCCTCTATTTTCAGGAGCAGTTTGACTGTGCCATAATTGTAGAAGACAAAGTGATAGTGATATACAGTTGTACCTCAAAGGACTGGTCTGGGGTTTGATTTGAAGCACAAGCTAAAGTTCAGGCCAAGAGGTTTTTGTTTGTCTGTCTGTTGTTTATTTTTGTTTGTTTGTTTGTTTTCTATTTTGCATCTAGCCTATCTATCATTCATGGCTTCGCTTGGCTTTTTCTTTATTTTAGCCACAGATATAACATTAGTGTGCAAAGCTTTAATAAGGCATATCTGTTGTTGAATACATGCTGCACTGCTTACCTTGAAAGTGTATTCTGCTGAACGTTTTAATGGCCCACTGAGTTCAACCGATTGTCAGAAAATGCACTGGATACTTTTTCACTTTAGTTGGGAACCAAAACAAATCTTAAAATTATTCTAGAAGATGCAGGAATTTTGTGTCTGGAAACTGAAGTGATTCTTGGCAGCTGTTTTTTGGTTGAGAATACTGCATCAAAAGTGACAAAACATTTTGAGAAACAGTTCCTTTTATCCATCCAGAACTGTCTGGCACCAGGGTATGAAGAGACTGACATAGCTGGCACTGGAAAGAGATAATCTTTTTCATGGGACATATTGTTCTTGTTTGGCAGACATGGCCAAGGCAGAGTGTTATTCAGCAACATGGAGGCAATAGCTGCACACTGCTAAAGTAAAATAAAAAATAGTTGATCTTGGTTGAATGTGCCAAAATATCTTTACATTAAAATCATCTTAGATGTTCAGACTCATATATTGTCTAGATGTAGGATTGTTAAGAAACTTAGCATTCAGGGATCATATTGGAAGTGAAACATATTATTTTGGCATATAGAGTCATTTAAATGCTTTTTCAGAGATGTCATAATCCAGTGACCCTGTTAGTGAATTGCTTAAGATGCAACATTGGTTCAGCCAGATCTTGTCCAGACATATCCTGGAAGGTCAGCAATTAGGTGACTCAGCTAGGTTCCTTTCTCCCATTTTCCTAAGAATTGTGTTAACTGAGTCAGAGAAGAACAAACAATAGATCTGTGGCAAAGCCTAAAAAAGATGTAGACACTGCGGAAATCTGAAGCTATGAGACTTGATGTTCCCTTGAAACCTGATGAGGAATAATATCTATTAAAGATAATGCTAAAATTCAAGGTCCATTCTTTTGCTCAGTCTAGATGTAAATATAAATAAATATTATATAATAGAAATATCATTTACGTTCAGCAGCATCCATTTATGGAAACCAGCCTGGTGGAAGAAATCCCATCTAGAAAACAGAATACGTAACAGTCTTTTTAACTAGTTAGGTTTACAATGCAGTCTACTCATGTGTTCAGATGAACACATGGAAGGCTTCATACTTGGTAATGAATAGGGCTAACTTATTCTCTCCCTGCTGTTCTCATATTTACTTGGAGGTCTGAATGTGCTGAGGCATATTCATGTTTCCTTGAATGCATGTACACCCCTCCACATAATTCAGGACTCTAACCTGTAAGACAAATTGTTGTTCAACATTAGGATGAAGGGCATGAAGTAGTTGCTCTCCTCTCTATTTGTGACATTGTTTTATTATTCCATTCCTTTGAACTTGCTACCTTTCCCAAGAAGAAAAATACCAACAGCATCATTCTGAGTCATGTTTTCATGTTCCTTGTTTCTTTCTTTGTTTTTGTAAGAGAAAATTGTGCATTGCTCCTTACATGTAGTTTAGTTTTATCTGATAGTAATTTTCAGTTTTCTTAAGTATAACACAAGGAATAAAATAAAAACATATTTTGAAGAATGTCTTCCTTTAACATTCTCTTCCCGTATCATTTGAGAACTGATGGCTCAAAACAATGGTTCTACCATGACATAAATCCAGAATTACGGGTGAAATCCTATACTTGTATAGTATTGCCTTCAGATAAAGGCCAGGATTATGGTGGTTGATGAACAGCAAGCAACTTGTTTTTTTAAATCCTAGGCTTATTAACGATGCTGGTCTATGACTGTAATAAAGATCTGTTCTGATCTGATTTGATTTGATAGGTTTATTGGGTTTATAAGACACATTCCCATGATAAGATTCCTCTTACAATGTAAATCCCTCCAGAAAGATATGTGTGTGTGTGGATGCATGTGTGCATGCATGCACACGCACATGCGTGTGTACCTTTTCTAATTACAGGATTGTGGGTAAAGATTTGGTTTGGAAGTCTATCTCTATTTTCAGATATATGGTTCTGGGCCTGTTAAAAGATCATAGTACTGGAGTTGTACTGAATGCATGCAAGAATTTTAGATTAATAGAGCACGTTATCTAACCTATGTTGAAAGCAACCCACAAGTCTGGGAAGCTGGACTGAATAATAGTTCTGCCTTAGGTACCTCAACAATATTGGCCAATACTTGTTACTTGTTTCTAAATATTTTAATAATTTGTAAAACTGCCCAGAGTTTGCTGGGATTCCGGTGACATAAATGTAATAAATTAATAAATTAAATTAAATATTGATCTGATGTGCAAGATAATTTTATTTAGTTTTTGAGTTGTTTTCATAGGAACCAGGGCTTAGGAAATAAAACTATAAACGGAATTGTTATAGAAGACAATTCTATAATAATAATAAGCATGATGGGCCATTATATAATTTGGATCTCTACCACAACATGACCAAAGAGATTTTATCCTGAAACTGAAGATATTATGGTATTGTGAGCCCATAAGCCTAGCTAGCCCTACATACTTCATACACAATGTTCTACCCCCAATGCCTTCTGTTATTCTACATGTCATTCTAGCTTTTCTAATCTACAATCCTATGCCATCAGTTGACCTATTCATGATAAAGGCTGTAACTACTTGTTTCAGGGCTACTTAAATCCTAAAATCCTCTGTGCTTAGGCAAGCCTAGGTATAACCTCATCTTAGGGATCCTTCAATTTCCTACTAGGATCAGATGTCAAGGGAGTTCTTGATTAGAAAATATGATCTCCAGGCATTAGTAGGTTCTACAGCCTTTTAAACTTCATTATTCCTACATATATCATCTAGTTAGCATTTCTTTGTCTTACCATTCTCAGCAACTAGTACTTGTTTTGAAACAAAAAGGTTTCATTTGCTTTTACTGTACCATGAGTCAATCCCTTTATTTTGTCATTGCTGTAAAACAATACATAGTTTGGCCTATAAGTAAATGCTGGAATGCTATGAATTATACTACCTGTTGAATGGATTCATATGTATCTGTCTGTCTGTCTATCTGCCTGTCCATCTACCCATCCATCCATCCATCCATCCATCCATCCATCTATCTATCCATATATATACATATACATACATACATACATACATACATACAGGCAGTCCTCACTTAACAACCACAATTGGGACCAGAACTTAGGTCGCTAAACGATGCAGCATTAAGCGAATCATCACATGACCAGACCCAATTTTACTACCTTTTTTGTAGTGGTTCTTAAGTGAATCATGCAGTTCCCCATTGATTTTGCTTGCTGGAAGCTGGCAGGGAAGGTCGCAAATGGTGATCATGTGACCCTGGGACACTGCAACTGTCGTAAGTGCGAGCTGGTTGCCAAGTGCCTGGATTGCAATCACTTGACTGGGGGAGCACTGCAACAGTCGTAACTTCAGGCACCAGTCGCAAGTCACTTTTTAGCGTGTTCTAATTTTGAACGGTCACTAAATGAATGGTCGTTAAGTGAGAGCTACCTGTATTCATGTTCATCTGAGAGCCAATTGACAACTACTCAATATACACACCACACAAACACATACACATAGAGAGAGCATTTCCCACCATATGTAAATACTCCCATTTTCTCAGTGAGGTTGTAAAAAAAAAAAGTTTGATTTACTTGTTTTAAAAGTTCTAGAAACTGTTTTGACAGATGGTGCTATCAAAACAAACAAAAAGGATTAATACAGACATCAGATTAAGGCAGTGAGTCATCACTGTACAAAATGTGTACTCCTTGAATTAGGTTACATGACTCCGTTCTTAATTCTTCTCACTGTGTAGGTGTTTTAGATGGGAACCAGATGTGAAGTCTCATGGATACTGCAATACCTAGGGCAAGCCATAAGGAGAATGCCTCATATGGAATGTGACTGCTATGTGTTTGTCTGTTGGGCATGCATGTTAAGATTAAAGGAAATCTACTGTTACTTATCTCTATAAACGGACTGCCTCCACATGTTTCTTCTGCCATGCCTGCAATGGCTCAACATTAGGTCATGAACTCTGTTCTCAGAACTTACAGAGGTATATATTCAAAATATATGCTGTACTTGTGATACAAATAACCCCTTACAAAACTCATAAAAAAGGCATAAAATGAACACATGGCTCCTCTAATAAAAACTGTATTGGAAATGATTAGTCCTAAGATTGCAACACAACACAACAAGGAATGTATATATGGGACGGTGGATCTGTGCATTACCACCTAAATGTTTGCCAAGACTTTATCTGGATTTATTTGCATATGTGTAAGATTCTTACATGATCAGCAGCACAGAACAGCAGCAGTAAAGAAGCAATTAATTAAGGGGAAAAGTATTTTTGTGGCTGGGGGGGGGGGGGATTGCAGGTACTGTTCACAATAATGGGATTTTTTATGATGATATTTATTTATTTATTTATTCGACTTGTCCCCACCCATCTCCCCCTACAATGGGGGACTCTGGGCGGCTTACAATCACTAAACAAATCACTATTGTTAGTTTTACCTTACAAAAATTAAGAAAGTTAAATTGAGAAACCAAATTCTCCAGGGCACCATAGAAATAGCACCATTAATATACTTATTTTTAGCACACATACAGATAAACTTTTCTGTGGAAGAAACTGGCTACGTCCAGCTTTTGCACAGAACTTCCTTTACCCTTGAACTGAACAAAGGAGTGTGGATGCAAAGGGTCTCAATGGTATCCCCCATCCTATCACTGTTTTCACTCTCTGAGGGTTAGTTTAAAGCCAACCTACAGTTGTCCTCACTACCACTGGCTTCAAAGCACAGAGATCACCACACAGGGGCAATGGGGGCATCCTTCTGCTGAATAGTAGATCCACAAAAAGAGCATCCAACCAGTTCCCACCCTCCATTCATGGACTATTTGGTTTGGAGTTTACTGCTTTTTAAACAATCAGAATGCTTGCCTTGGGTGAGGTGGGGAATGCAAAGCTATCAAAAAGGCACTCCTTCACTCAATTTAAAATAGTAGAAAAATGCAACTGTGGAGCTATCTGTGCAAAAGCCCAGGAGCTAGGAAGCAGGATGAGGTGATAAGTGATAGTTCCTACCATGGGAAAACTATCCCCCCCCCCCAACTTATACTTTCTGGTGGTTTCTGACCCTACACAGTCAACTTCCTAACAGGTGTTTACATACCAGTATTGGTATTATTCTGTTCAGGTTTTCAGCTAAACGCATGGAGGGCTGGATAGAAAACAGGGCTCTGTGTGCACAGATCTGCCCTCTCCTCTATCTAAGCTATCATATTCCTCTATCCAAGCTATCTTATTGCTGCAAATATGAGTACAGTTATTCTTTGGTCTCTGGCTGAAAAAGTGAAGATTGGGACAAACATATGCAGTCCATTCTTTGCCAAGTGATCCTCCATTAGTTGAGATTAATTTCTTATCAGGAATTAACTAGTAACATAATCAGAGACCTGTGATAAATGCAGCAGAAGCACATACAGGAGTATGTAGAACTAATGAATTTTTGTAGAGCAACAGAACTAGTAAATCCGCAGAAGTGGAATAACAACAGCTATGGAACAGGACAAAACTAACAGCAGCCGTCTGGATAGAACTTTATCAACCATCTGTCAGAGATTCTTTAATTCTTCTTTGGATTCCAGTTCAGAGAGAAGGGTTGGATTTGATGATCCGAATTGCCTTTTCAACTCTGTGATTCTATACAAAATATACTTTCATACTTTCTGCTTTGTTTTCCATCTTAAGATGGACTTCTGTACTCCCATATGTTGCACTGTTAAAGAGTTTGTAGTACTATACTTTCCTCCTAATTTAAGTCAAAAAGGAAGAATGAGAATTCTTGTTAATAATGCTGTGATGACTGAACACATTTGTAATAAAGTGGCAACTGATTGTTGAAGTTCCCCAAATAATAAACTTTGTTTGCATACAGATGAATGGGAGAGTACTTTATTAATAACTATGGTTAGTAGATTATATTAGTACTATAAATATTTACGACACCTCATAAATAATATACCCAATTTATGCATGAAAAGGTAGAGTTTTTCAAATCAAAATGGAGCTAAGAAGAAAATGATGAGGATCTCCTTTGTTCCCATGATGCCATATAATTGTGCAAAGATTTACAGTCCTGGTTTTGCTGAGGCTGTTTTAAGAAGTTGCAGACATATTCTGTATCTGCAGCTTCACATGCTCCAAAGCCACCTTTCTGACTTGGAATCCAAAGCACTGCACAACCTCGCTCTTGATCAATCTAGTTTATCTTTGTCTTTGTTGTCCTTGTCTTCTTTTCAGGCAAGTGGGTCTTGAGACACTCTAATTTTTTTTCAATGTCTTTTCTCAGGTACTCACATCATGTTTACTTGGATATTTTGGGGAAATTCCCCAAATCTGTGAGACCTTTTGCTCTAAGTAGAAGCTACGTGTGCCAGCAGAGAGCTCCTACAATGAGTCCCAACATCTTACAAGTAGCAGAGGGAGGGGCAGACAAGAATTCTCTGCAAGAACTATTCTTATTCTATGGAATAAGACACCAAAATAAGGTCTATGTCCTCAATATCGACATTCAGAAAGCTTGTTAATGCTTACCAAGCTGCTTTGAAGGGCTTTTAGGCATTGAGGAGTTGAAGCCCTGACCATTGTTATTACTGAATATTTATAATTGATCATATATTTTGATGTTATTTATTATTATTTTATTTTTTATATTATTGTTATATGTTGGCTTTGAAAGCTCTTTAGATTCTATTGATTGAAGCAGCATAAAAGCACCAATAATCAATCACATCTATTACAAAGAATAGAGTTGTTACTTTTTTAGATTTTCTGTCCCCTTTACCCCTAATTTTCAGGGATGATGTATAGATCTGACTTTCCCCCCTGCTTTTGCTTCTTTTATTTAATCTGTTTTCTAACTGATTCTGAATTCCAGAGTTTGCTTTTTTAAATGTATATTGTATATATCTGGAAACTTGGTTTTAACAGAGCTTAACTATATTTTAGTCTTTTAAATTATTTTTGTTTGTAGGAAAGTGGGATAAAATGTTTTAAATAAACAAATAATAGTGCCCTCTTATTTTGATTTATTCTTTCTGCTATGGATAAAACTGTGCCAGTCATTGTTTAAAATCAGGCTCTTCTGAAGTAAAAATTTTAATTTCTTGTAAAAACCAAGTAGCAAAACAAAAAATCAAGCCTCTTTTAAATCACTAGATGTGTGTCCCTTTCCAAGCCCTCAAATGCTGCTCTAAATTTTTGAAACAGCTAATCTCAAAATAATCTCAGACAATTAGGCACTCATCAGAATCTGAATTGTTGTCCTTCAGTGTTTCAACGAGCCATCCCTGTACTCCTAAATATAGCAATATAGCAAGACAGATTAAAAAAAAAAAAATTAGTGGGTTTGTCAATGACACTGGCGTCATTCCCAAAGGCATATATAAAAATAATAACTATCACACACACACACACACACACACACACACACACACTGTTCTTGTGGGCTCTAGCATTGTGATGGAATGTATCTACGAGGAGGAGAGTGATGTGGGAGATCAAGGCCATCAGGAAGGAGGGGGTGCATTCCAGGAGGGGAAAGGAGAGAAGAAGCAACACAGTCTGCAGGGGGAGCATGAGAAGAGCAAGAGATTCAGGATAGCCACTCCCTAGAATCTCACAGGGTATACTTCTCTGCCCTTATCGCATCTGCTGAATGCTGCCTGGCAGGGACGGAGGAGTTGAGGGTGCTGAAGAAGGTCAAGAGAAGTCTAGAGCATCGCTGAAGGAAGACACAGACTGAATCCGACCAAACACATGTTAGAGCCGCCATTAAGGCCTACATTGATATTGCATCTGCAGAGCCCTGTTTGGGATCACCAGGTCCCTCCTCAGTAAAGGGGACCTGGAGATTCATTTGCAGGGCCGCATGGAGGAATTTGCAGAGCACCTGCAGGATAAAATCGCTCGGATTCGTTCCAAGTTGGACTCCGAGCATGGCACAGGGTCTGGGGAGATACCAGGGGATTGTTCTTGCCCAGTTATCTGGGAACAGTTTGATCCTGTTGTTCCTGAGGAAGTGGACAGGATCCTCCAGACTGTGAGGGCCACCACTTGTCATCTGGATCCATGCCCCTCCTGGCTGGTGAAAGCAGCTCGGGAGGTGTCATGTGGTTGGATCCAGGCAATGGTTAATACATCCTTGCAGGAGGGAGTGTTTCCAATGCCATTTAAAGAGGCGTTGGTGCACCCCCTCCTCAAGAAGCCCTCCCTGGATCCTACCATACTGGACAATTTTCGTCCAGTCTCCCACCTCCCCTTCTTGGGGAAGGTGGTTGAGAAAATGGTGGCTTCACAGCTCCAAAGGGTCCTGGAGGAAACAGATTATCTGGACCCTTATCAGTTAGGTTTCAGGCCTGGCTATGGAACGGAAACGGCATTGGTCGCACTTATGGATGATCTCTGGCGGGAGCGGGATGGTGGAAGTGCAACCATCCTTGCTCTCCTTCATCTCTCAGCAGCTTTCAATACCGTCGACCACGGTATCCTATTGGGATGGCTCAGGGATCTGGGGGTGGGTGGCACAGTTTTGTGCTGGTTCACCTCCTTTCTTCGGGGCTGGTCCCAGTCGGTGGTGATAGGGAGCGAGAGGTCCCATTCTCGGCCCCTCCTTTGTGGGGTGCTGCAGGGTTCTGTTCTCTCTCTGCTCCTTTTCAACATCTACATGAAACCACTGGGCGAGATAATCTGCCATCATGGGATGAAGTATCATCAATATGCTGATGATACTCAATTATACATCTCCATTCCAGGTGAGGTAAGTGATGCTGTGACCACCCTTTTGTGGTGCCTGGAGGCTGTAAGGGTCTGGATGGGGAGCAACAGGCTTTAGCTGAACCCTGGTAAGACAGAATGGCTGTGGGTTAATGGCTCCTCTGTATCCGAGACTTTGTCCTCTTTGGTGCTGGATGGGGTAGCACTGCCCCAAACAGACCCAGTGTGTAATCTGGGGGTCCTCCTGGGCTCATGGCTCCTGCTCAAAGAGCAGGTGGCAGCCATGGCCAGGAGGGCCTTTGCACAACTTCGAGTTATGCATCAGTTATGCTTTTTCCTGGATCGGGATGCCCTTCGAACTGTCACTCATGCCCTTGTTATCTCCCATATAGACTACTGCAATGCGCTCTACATGGGGCTACCCATGAAGAATATCCGGAAGCTACAGCTGGTCCAGAATGCAGCTTCGCAGGCTATTTTTGGAGCCCCAAGAAGGGCCCATGTAACACCGGTGTTCCACGAGCTGCATTGGGTACCAGTTTGCTTCTGGGTCCAATTCAAGGTGTTGGTTATCACCTTTAAAGCCCAACATGGCATGGGACCAGGTTACCTAAGAGACCACCTCTTCCCCATGACTTCAACTTGTCCCACCTGATCACAGAGAGATGGCATGCTTCGGACCCCTTCGGTAAAAAAGCTCCGATTAGCAGGGTCCAGAAGATGGGCCTTCTCAGCTGTGGCACCCGCCCTTTGGAATATCCTGCCCCTGGAGCTGAGATTGGCCCCTTCACTCCTGGCCTTCTGGAGGGATTTGAAGACCTGGCTCTGCCACTGGAAGCTGGTTATCTAACAACTTTTCAAAGGATTGTTAACAGCACATCTGCTGACCTGCACACTGTTCTGGGCAACTTGTATAGGAAAGCATGATCAAATGAGATTGAGAGACAGTTCAAAGGAAGGCCAATAAAATGATACAATGTGTTGAGGACTGTGATTGGTGAAGAAGAAAAGTCTCTTTGTTACATTTCAGAAATGTAACTGATTAGAGCTTAAAATGAGAAGTGTGGGGTGAAAAGCAACTTTCAGCTATTGGAAATAGCTGGCCACAGGCCTGGTGTATATGTAAGTATTTTATTTATATATTTACTTATTTACTGGAGCTTCTATGTTGCTCAGTTCCTGAAGGATTTGAGCATTTTACATGTATCAGTAAACAGGGTTAAAAGAAACAACAATCAGTATAAACAATAACATTAACTATATTTATCAATTCTTGCATATGCCTGAAGAGTGAGTCCAAATGGTAATAATTCCATTTTTTAGGAAAGGAGACAAGCTTAACCTGGCTACTTACTACCAAGTCAGTCCACTAAGCATATGCTAGACACCTTTATATGAATATATTGACTGGCTCACACAAGAGAAGGTGTTGCCTGAGGAACAGTATGGCTTTCAAGTGAGACAGTCAACATTTGATCAATGGATTATATTGCGCTCCTTGGCAGAAAAATTTAAACTCAAATCAAAACTCAATTTGATTTAAAATTAATTTAAAAATTTTAAACTCAAATCAAACTCAAAATTTAAATCAAACTTGATTTAAACTCAATCTCTAGAGTGATACTGTAGAGAAAGCTGGCAGCCTCATGTACAGATCAATATTTATTAAGGTTGATCATGATGCTTCATGAGAACATCTATTTGCAGGTAGGATGTGTTGCTGCTGGAAGGCTCTCTGGTTCAATTTTCATCCTGAAGGTGTGTAACCACAGGTGTATTCTTTCCCCATTTATTTTTTTTTCCACTGAGTCTATTATAAAAACCTTATTCAAAAGCTTTGCCCTTCTCCATGCTAGGCAACATTCCCATTTCCATCTTACTATAAACTGATGATACTGTAATCCTTTCATTGACTCAGATTGGCCTTTGGTGATGTCTGAAACCCCCTGGAAACATGATATAAAACTTGAAAACTAGTCCAAAACAAAAGTGGTTCTATTAATTAACATTGTGTAAACTGCCATTGTAAGTGGAATATCAGTAGCATGGAGAAAGAACAGACCAGTATTTAAATACTTGGGAATTTACTTTCAGTTCTCCACTGTGTTGGAATATCAGTTGTGACCTCTCAGTTTGTGCCGGAAGACTTCAAATGCTATGATTAGTTTTGCTAGAAGTAATGTCAAAAATTTTGTTCAGCTGTATCCAAGCTGTTTAGAGTGAAGATGCTGAGCCTCCTTTTTAAACAGGGAACAACTCTGTCTTTATAAAGACTTGATTGCAGTTGAAGCAATTTAGTCACAATTTTTAAGAAACTTGAGAATTTTGCTCAGTGTCCCTCACTGTATGCCTAATGCATTTCTTCATTTGGAACTTGGTTTCACCTCTGTTGAGGGTTGTATGAGGATTTGCAATTTAAAATGTTGGATAAAACTAATCTTTTGGGGTGGAACCCTTGTTCACTTCATCTTTACTGATAGATTTGTCTATTGAGAGAAAAAAAGATATAGTTAAGGATTTAGCCTATTGTGGCCTTTCAGCTGAATCTCTGATAATGCTTTGCTCTGAAGAAAACCGTATAGAAGCCAAAGTCCTTGATTTATATTGGCAGACTGACAGATTTAAAGACTTGAACAATTGCAATAGAGGCCTATAACAGGCCTTTCTCTAAACTTTTTTAAAAATATATTCTATTTGTTCCTCATAGGAGGGTCTTTACACTAGTGAAGGTTGATATCTTATCTTCTAGGTCCTAGAGAAAAGAATCCCTCACTCTCCAATATTTATGTCCAGGTCCAAATGGTGCTACTTAAGCAGTTGGCATGTATCATTACACTGTATTTTTATCATAACTAGCACTCCAAGCAAATAACTCCCTTCCTTATTGAGTATCTAAGTTATTCTGAAGGGGAGATATTTTCTATTAAAGGATTAGTCTGCCAATATGTTCACAACAATAGCTATATTATGTTCTGTTGCAGTTGCCATCAGAAAACACTGGGTTTGAATTTGACCATGGGATCGCTATTATATTATTTCATTAGTTTTTTTAAAAATGAACTTCTGTTAACTGTATCACTTGTGTATGTATTTATGTATTGTGTATATATATGTATGTATGTATTCTCTATTTTAATTCTGATTGTAAATAAATAAATATTGACTTGAAACATCATTATGTATGTGTGTACGTATGTATGCAAAACATGTTTAGGTACATATGTATGCACTTGATTTATACTCTACTTTCTAACCAGTCACGTTCATCAAAATTCCTAAGAACACAGCAATACTGTAAAGTGGTTAAAAACAATGTGGCAATGACACTACAGTGAATGTATAAATATTCACATCCTTAATTCTAAAGCAGTGAAAAAAAATGTGGACATATTGCCTAAATTGCTCCCAATTTAATAGAGATACTAGCCCAAATTTTCTGTCTGTATCTTTTACTGTACACAGAAACTGTAGCATCATGATATCCACCTCCACTTGAAGAAAAAATCCAGGTGGATGGATTACTTTTATCTAAACTATTTGTCACTAAAGACTCCAACATCTTGTGGAAAGTAGCAAAATTTAGTTTCAAGCTTGCCAGTTATATGCTGCACAAGGAAGAGAACAGAGCATAGGAAAATAGAAATTAGTGATCTTCCATTTTACAACTGTATATTATTGTATTTTACATTGATTTTATAAAAGGCTATGTAGCTCATATATATTTTACTATTCTTTGCAGTGTTTCAATGCTTAGGTTTGGAGACAATATAATCTTTTTTATGCTCTTTTATGCTTTTATACTTTTATACTATTCTTAAGTATAAATTGTAGAGAATTAAATTATTATGTCTCTGGACTTTTCGCTCTTGTTATCTGTTTTAAGGCTCTGTGTGCATGCTTGATTTTATCTGAGTAAGTTAGGTGTTGAGGAAAAGATTTGCAAGGCAGTTTGGATGAGTGTTGTGTTTTAAAAACACTCTTCTTCTATTCAGAAGGAATAGAAAAGAAACATTTTTAATCCCTACCTATTACAGGTTCATAGGGGGCCTGGCCTCCGGCTGCTGCTGCTTAATGCCAGGTCAGTTAAAAACAAGGCCCCCATCATAGGTGACTTGATCATGAGGAGGGGGCAGACCTGGCATGTATCACCGAGACCTGGCTGGGGCCCGGGGGGGGGTGCCCCTCTCGGAAATGTGCCCAGCTGGGTTTATGGTGTGGCATTAGCTGAGATGCCAGGGCAGGGGAGGAGGGGTGGCTGTTGTCATCCGAGAGTCTCTAGTGGCCTTCAGGGGCATTGCTCCACACGTTTCTGGCTGTGAGACACTGTTTCTTAGGTTGGGTGCCCGCGAACAGTTGGGAGTGCTGCTATTGTACCAGCCTCCCTGCTGCGTGGCAGCCTCCCTGCCTATGCTGCTGGAGGCCATCTCGGGGCTGGCAGTGGAGTTCCCCAGGCTTATGGTTCTGGAGGACTTCAACCTGCCATCCCTGGGACGGTCCTCGGAGGCAGCTCGGGAGTTCACGGCTACCATGGCAGCCATGGGCCTCTCTCAAATTGTGCGGGACCCAACCCGAGACAGTGGCCACATGCCGGATTTAGTTTTCTTGTCTGAGCAATGGCAAAGTGATCTGAAAGGAGATGTACAGCTTTCCCTGCTGTCATGGTCAGATCATGTCCTGGTGAACCTGAGTTTCTCGTATGCCACCCCCCCCCCCCACAGGGAGGCAGGACCCATGCGATTGGTCTGCCTCCAGTGCCTGATGGACCCGTCAGGGTTTCAGAGGGAGCTGGGGGATATTCCCATGGACCTGCTGCATGGTCCAGCGGAGGCCCTGGCTGTGGCTTGGAATAGGGAGGCAGCTGGGGCCTTGGACAAGATTGCACCTATGCGGCCTCTCTTGCCACATTGGCCCCGACACTCCCCATGGTTTACAGAGGGGTTGAGGGTGCTGAAGAAGGTCAAGAGAAGTCTAGAGCATCGCTGGAGGAAGACACAGACTGAAACCGACCAAACACATGTTAGAGCTGCCATTAAGGCCTACATTGTGGCGATAAGAGCGGCAAAGTGTCAATACTTCTCCGCCCTTATTGCATCTGTAGAGTGCCACCTGGCAGCCCTGTTTGGGATCACCAGGTCCCTTCTCAGTAAAGGGGACCTGGAGATTCATTTGCAGGGCCGCATGGAGGAATTTGCAGAGCACCTGCAGGATAAAATCACTTGGATTCATTCCAAGTTGGACTCCGAGCATGGCACAGGGTCTGGGGAGATACCAGGGGATTGTTCTTGCCCAGTTATCTGGGAACAGTTTGATCCTGTTGTTCCTGAGGAAGTGGACAGGATCCTCCAGACTGTGAGGGCCACCACTTGTCATCTGGATCCATGCCTCTCCTGGCTGGTGAAAGCAGCTCGGGAGGTGTCATGTGGTTGGATCCAGGCAATGGTTAATACATCCTTGCAGGAAGAAGTGTTTCCAGTGCCCTTTAAAGAGGCATTGGTGCACCCCCTCCTCAAGAAGCCCTCCCTGGATCCTACCATACTGGACAATTTTCGTCCAGTCTCCCACCTCCCCTTCTTGGGGAAGGTGGTTGAGAAAATGGTGGCTTCACAGCTCCAAAGGGTCCTGGAGGAAACGGATTATCTGGACCCTTATCAGTTAGGTTTCAGACCTGGCTATGGAACGGAAACGGCATTGGTCACACTTATGGATGATCTCTGGCAGGAGCGGGATGGTGGAAGTGCAACCATCCTTGCTCTCCTTCATCTCTCAGCAGCTTTCGATTCCATTGACCACGGTATCCTATTGGGATGGCTCAGGGATCTGGGGGTGGGTGGCACAGTTTTGTGCTGGTTCACCTCCTTTCTTCGGGGCTGGTCCCAGTCGGTGGTGATAAGGAGCGAGAGGTTCCATCCTTGGCCCCTCCTTTATGGGGTGCTGCAGGGTTCAGCTCTCTCTCCGCTCCTTTTCAACATCTACATGAAACCGCTGGGTGAGATCATCCATCATCATGGGATGAGGTATCATCAGTATGCTGATGATACTCAACTATATATCTCCATCCCTGGTGAGGTAAGTGATGCCGTGACCGCTGTCTCACAGTGCCTGGAGGCTGTGAGGGTCTGCATGGGGAACAACAGCCTCCAGCTGAACCCTGGCAAGATGGAGTGGCTGTGGGTTAACGGCTCCTCTGTATCCGGGATGTTGTCATCGTTGGTGCTGGATGGAGTAGCACTGCCCCAGACAGACCCAGTGCATAATTTGGGGGTCCTCCTGGACTCACAGCTCCTGCTCAAAGAGCAGGTGGCAGCTGCAGCCAGGAGGGCTTTTGCACAGCTTCGGATTGTGCACCAGTTACGCCCTTTCCTGAATCAGGATGCCCTTCGAACTGTCACTCATGCCCTTGTTATCTCCCATATAGACTACTGCAATACGCTCTACATGGGGCTACCCTTGAAGAGTATCCAGAAGCTTCAGCTGGTCCAGAATGCAACCGCACGAGCAGTTTTTGGGGTCCCAAGAAGGACCCATATAACACCTTTGCTCTGTGAGCTGCATTGGGTACCACTTTGCTTCCAGGTCCAATTCAAGGTTATCACCTTTAAGCCCTATATGGCATGGGGCCAGGCTACCTGAGGGACCGCCTCAACCCCATGATTTCAACCCGTCCCACCTGATCTCACAGAGACGGCATGCTCCGGACCCCCTCGTCAAAAGAACTCCGATTAGCGGGGTTCAGAAGGTGGGCCTTCTTTGCTATAGCCCCCACCCTTTGGAACATCTTGCCCCCAGAGGTGAGACAGGCCCCCTCACTCCCAGCCTTTCAGAGGGATTTGAAGACTTGGCTGTGCCATCTGGCCTGGGGCAGGGAGGGAGGTTGTCAGAAATGGGGTTGGCTAGCCCCTTAGTGGCCTGGTGTGGCCTCCATCGGCCTCTTGGATTTTTTATCTTTTTTCTATCTGTGTAAGTGTGGTTCTCTTTTTATAACTTTTAATTATGTA
Organism: Liasis olivaceus; assembly: GCA_030867105.1. Taxonomy (NCBI): domain Eukaryota; kingdom Metazoa; phylum Chordata; class Lepidosauria; order Squamata; family Pythonidae; genus Liasis; species Liasis olivaceus. The sequence continues at coordinate 79,461,277 of CM061352.1, read as the reverse complement.
TTTATGGTTTTAATTTGATGTAAACCGCCCAGAGTCCCCCATTGTGGGGAGATGGGCGGGGACAAGTCTACTAAATAAATAAAATAAAAATAAAATTACCTCCCAATCCAATTTCTGAATCATGCTATCAACTGCCCATTGTCAAGCCTTAAGAGACTTTGCCTCAGGGCACCTATTCTGGAAGCTCAAGTTACAAAAATCTTGTCAAGAAAACAAACAATTTGGGCGGGAAGGGCAGGGAATTACCATTATTGAGAATAATTCAACACAGTAACAACCCATTCGGCAGCAAATAGAGAGTAGTATTAAGGGAAGAAGTTTATCAACATAAATGATTAAGGGAAAAAAAAAGAGAATCCCTCTATAAAAAGGGCTTTTAACCACAAGTACCTTAGGAAATCCCAATTAAGATAATCAACCATAAATAACATTGCAGAACACTGATTAAAATGAAAAAAGGTGATAAAAAATGTACCATGAACACTTAAAAAGGAAGTTATAAAACTGACAAAGACTCAGTGATAATGTGACTCCCTTTACTAAACATCAAGATAATTGTACAAACCTTACCTACAATATCGTCATACTTATTTATTTTACTGTTTGCTAATCACTTTAATCAAACAATTCATGAGACAACAGCATCAACAACAATTCTTTAAAAATTGTACTATTAATCTGCAGGGGAACCACCAGAAAAGCATGGGATAACAAACAGTTTAAGACTGAGTTACTTGGCTAAAAGTAAACTTTTTTTTTTTGTTGTTTTGTGTCTAAAAGTTAGTGTTGACTTCTGGTGACTACCGGGACTAGTCCAGTTTTCTTGGCAAGATCCCCCAAGGTGGGACTAGAACTTACGGACTCCTGGTTTCGATCCTGGTGCCTTAACCCGTACACCAAACTGGCTGTCCAAAAGTAAACTAGTCTCTCTTTAATCAGTTTCATAGCTGCTTCTTAGAGGTAAATTGTTCTTAGAAAGAAAATGTGTGTGCTACTATACTTTTAAAAAAGCAGTCCTACCAACATTTTCCTTCAGAGCTGGTTAGGGCTGAGGTTAGGCTTGGCCTAATACTTACTTTCTCCTGCAATCTAAAGAAGGAAGAAGTTATTACAACTCAGTTTAAAATTTTGATTGTTTAGATTCAACCAGGAAAAAAAAAATTCAGTTATTGTTCATGGAGAACAGATACAATGTATACATGATTACAACTCACAATCACACATTGTAATATGAAGGAGTTTTTTTGTTTGTTTTTTAATTACTGTGTCTCACCCTAGTGATACTCAAATTCTAATCTACTTTTCCTATAATAGATTTAGAAAGCATCTTCCAAAGAAGGTTTGGCATGTGGTAGGCTATAGGAGAAATTAAGGAGTTTACTGTATTTATGAGAAAAGGCTGCAGCTTATTTCCTATTAAGTATATGGATAAAGACAAAAGCTCCAATATCCATGTACCTTTGAGGAAAAGCTAGGAAATGGAAGACTGACTTTTTTTTTTTTAAAAAAAGGTCATTCTTGCTGGAATATAATAAGCTTTTCACTGTGAAAAGATCTAGTATTAAACAAAACAGAATACATATATTACAGAAGAGCACTATTTGTAATGTACCTGGGAACTTTAAGAAACTCTACATGAAACGTGTGTGTGTGTATGCCTTCAAGTCAGTTTTTGACTCCTGGTGACTGCCTGGAAAAGTCCCTGCAGTTTTCTTGGCAAGGTTTTTCAGAAATAGTTTGCCATTGCCTCCTTCCTAGGGCTGAGAGAGAGTGACTAGCCCAAGACACCCAGCTGGCTTTGTGCCCAAGGCAAGACTAGAACTCATGGTCTCCTGGGTTCTAGCCCAGTGCCTTAACTACTATAGGTGGGCAACTCCAGGATGGTTGCATTCCTTTGTTATAATTCTTTATTTTGGTTGGACGCCTTTCAAATAAAAAACACATATTCAAAAGTATCATTTCAACTATAATGATGATGATGATCATGTTTCACAACATTGCTTAGATTAGCCAATTGTATATTTTAGTGTATACTGCATTTTTAATTTAGAAAAATAAAAAAAGAACCAGATGACATTTTTATTTCTAAATATACTATATCTGGAGACAGTAGACTGGCTCTCTTTTACATGAAGCTTACCTGAGGACTACTTAGCTCTTTAGAGGCTGCCTTAATAAATTTAAGTTCCACAAAGACATTGCAGTAATCACTTAGCATTAAAAACCAGAAGAGTGGCCAGAGCGAACTGCCCACCTTCAAAGTAGAAAAGCAAAGCAAGGCTGACAGACTCTCTTCAGCTTTCTAGGGTACAAAGCTACAGTGGGGTAATGGAAATAGAAAAAGGGAAATGGGAAATGGTAATGGGTGGTGAAACAATACTCCCGGACAGATGGTTTTAACCTGTCCTCTAGATGGTTATAGACAGTCCATCTACAAGTGGTGTTTTTTTTTCCCTCAAAAACCATGATCTTGGACTTTCCTAAATTTATCTGAAGTTTCCTTATGTAACCTGTTAAAGCAGATAGAAAATGCCTCAGCCCTAATCTGATTTGTGATGGCAGGAGTGTGTTTTCTGCAGCCTGGAGTGAAAATTTTAATGAAGAAAAGTTACAGTAACAGCAAGAAGCAAAATAGAGACCTTCTCTGTTGCAGTGCCTTCCCTCTGAAACAGCATCACCCTGGAGATCTAGAGGGCCCCAATTCTGTTAGCCTTTTGCAAGGTACAAAACACTAGCATGTCCTCTCAGGCATTTGGGCTAGGAGGTTAAACAAGCTCTGCTGGTTGATTGGTTTTATTGCTGCTTTTCTTATAAATTGGAAACAATTATTTTTGACCTCAGACATTTATTATGTGGACCGTTAATTTAATTTTATTAGCTTTTTAAAAATTCTCTATGTCACCCAGAGTCATTGCTATGAGGTGGGTAGTCATACTAAATAAAAAATAAATAAACAAACAGGAATCCTTACTCCTTTGTTATCCTGTTGAAAAGAATTGATTGCTTCTCTAGGGGAACTCTCTCTAGTTTTAACCATAAATTAACTCTAGAGATAGATTTAAATATAGACCTTAAATTCAGAAATGCTGCAAATATTTTTCCCTTAAAAGACCAGAGTGCTTCTCCACCAAATGAGTAGTACCAGATATTGATCCATTCTTGAACAGCCTTATCAAAAAGCCAGGAAATGGATGTGGTCTCTTACTGAAAATCTGACATATAGCCTTCCTACTATAGAGAGTAAATGAATAGAGCAATAGTTGAAGGATCATCAGCCTCACCTTTTTTATATATAGGGATCATGACGGCTTTGTTTCAGTTGTAGGGGATCTGCCAGTTCTATTTATTGTAATAAATATTGTTCCTAATAGTGAAGTCCATTACTCAACATTCTGTTTATTAAGTTCAGTTGGGATATTATCTCATTTGGTACTTTCCTTCAGTTACACTGCTGAGTTAACTTACAAGTGACTTTGTAGACATGAGATTGAAGTTTCTTCATGTAAGAATAGGTACCTATTCTATAGGACAGCAGGCTGAACTCAGTATCCTTTTTCAACAGCAGACGTTTTGAGTTAGAGGATTAACCAGGTAGTCTGCCTGAAATATTTTCTGTTGATGTTTGTGTATATACTGAATATCTACAAATATTAATTCAGGTTTGTCCAGGAGAAACATCCTTTCTCCCCCCAAAATTCTAATTCTTCCTTACACCGATTCACCATCCATACACCAATGTTCATTACATTTTGCCAAAAATAATGAAATAAAGAAGCAGATTAAAAGGGACATCGTTTTCAATAACAATTCATATTAAATATATGTGTTCAAATACAAATTTAAAATATTTACCACAGTTTAAATATAAATAGAATACAGCATGCTACAGTAGTGAAGACCGCACTTTCTTTGGAGCACAATCAGTGTCACACAAGCAGACTTCTGCATGTAGAAATGTAGTTTCTATTTCCTCTCCCTCTATGACCATGTGCTCATCAGATCTTCTCCACAGGGTAACCTATTCTGAAGCAGATTTGGGGAATGCTGAATACAGGTCTCAGCCAGTTATTCAGGTACAAAACATAGGTGGGCAACTTCAGGATGGTTACACTCCTTTGTTATAATTCTTTATTTTAGCTGGAAACCTTTCAAATAAAAAACACATATTCAAAAGTATCATTTCAGCTATAATGATAATGATGATCATGTCTCACAACATTGCTTAGATTAGCCAATTATGTATTTTAGTATATACTACATTTTTAATTTAGAAAAATAAAAAAAAGAAATGACATTTTTATTTCTAAATATACTATATCTGAAGACAGTCTGTCACAAATAGTAGTTATGGCAAATTTTAAAGGCAAGTGCAGGTCTGTTGAAGATACATCAAGCTATCAGCTTATTTACTTTTAATAAAAGTGATGTGTTTTAAAGGCTTCTTTGCATAGGAAATCAGGGCTGATTTAGCTGATGATAATAAAACTTTTTCTGCATTGTGATAAAAATCTAATTGTGGAAAAATGACATTGGCTTTGCACATAAGTAGAAGTTCAATAATTTTGCACTGAATTAAAAAGAAATATATGGTACAGGGATCGTGTGAATTTCTTTACAACATAGTTATGGAGACTATTTTGTCTTCCCTGTAGTGTTTGCTTGTTCTATTATTTCTTTCTTCTGTTATATTTTTTTGTTTTGCTTCTTTTTTGCAATCAGCCTACTCAAAACTTTCTGCTACCTGAGACAAAGTAAAGGCCAGGACTGTGGGGTATAATGCAGGTTACAAGGCATAAAATTCTTTTAAAAGAAACATGCATATCTATCAAATCAGTTTCATTTTTCTTAATTATGCAGATTAAAAAAGGGCGAGAAAATCTGCATGAAAATTCAAATGAAAATCAACACATTTCTATCCATTTCATTATGTCTACATTGCATTTTGCTAGCAATTTCCACTCTTTTTTCCCTAAATACATTCATTTTTGTATACTATATTTTGAGATTCAAACGACATCATCCATATATACGTATGTACCTGTACATTCTATACATTCACATACATGCACACACTCCCTAAATTAAGGCAAAAAGTAGAAGACAGAATTATATCACACACACACACACATTCTAGTTTTGCCTTAATTAAAGAGTATGAATATGAAACTTCATATAAATAAACTAGATGGGATTAATTTCTTATAAATCCTTAGTTACAGTGTATTTTGCCAAGAAAAGGCAATTTAACTGTCATCTACTTCTTCATCTGGTACAATGGATGTATTTATCAAGACCTCCTCTAGAGAAAGAGGCAGCATTGGGTGCACAATTCAAGGACAGCTATAGTCCAATGTTCTTCCAGCAGAAGACTACATAGACCCTGGAATGTCACTATCCTATTCTTTACTCTTGGTTCCCCCCTCCCCCCGCCCTTGTTTGTTTTTACATCTAGCTTCCTGGACAAGATAAGTTGTGTCTGAGGAAGGGCCATTTAAGGCTCCTTCCCTAGTGAACATTTCAAGCAATGCAACTGCTGTTGCCTTTACCTCTGTATGCCTTGACTCTGTGCTAGACACTAATTTATACCATATATATATTATTCTATAACCACTTGAAGATAGGCTTTAGTTCACTAAATTATATTTTAAAATGGTCCCACAAACAACGCAACAGGTATGTACATACCTGCTTGCAGAGCTGTATTCATAGCTAAGCCTTCCTGTTCAGTAGCAAACAACTGTGGAAAATTATTGCAGCAACCAAGGGAAACATAACTGCAAAATGATTTAAATGTATTCAGTTATGTAATATTTATGAATTATGTTGGGAAGAGGCTGTCTGAAACAGAGGAGCAGAAGGAGCGATCTCACAGGAGGAAAGAAAACAGTGCTCAGAATGCACATGCTGGTAAAAGCACTACACTTACAGTACAGGATGGGAAGTGGCAAGCAGGACTATATATGCCTAGCAGAACTCAGTGAGGTTTGGGGGAAAAGAGTGAAGAAATATATTCAAAAACACACACAAACGATGACAAGTTTCAGAGAAAATTGCCACAAGTTTATGGTTACACCAAGCGTATGGTTTGGTGCTATTAGGCCCTGATCCAGATTCTGTACATTTCCAGCCACTTTGTGGGCTGCAAAATCCAAGGCGCCACTGGAAATGGCAAGTTGTATGGATATGTGCACTGAACACATCATGTACTTACTTCCATCATCAGATGAAGGAAAGCCAACTTTCAACTCAAGTTGGGCCTGGCCATGAGATTGCTCTGAGTCTAAGCCCTGCCTCAAATCCAGTTGCTTATCTTTGCTATGGATCTAGCCCAATGTCTCAAACATCACAGAGGTGAGTATCACTAGTGGTCAACTGCCAAACCTACCACTGTTGCAATCAACAACAGAAGCTCTCGTGAATATTATCCAGCAATAGATTTGTCCAAAAGACCCTGCCATTAAACCAAATTTGAGTGCGTTGAATGATATGGTCCATAGATTAGGATAGTTTATGCCACAACCTTGTTGAATTTTCTAAGTGCATTGCCCACCTTTTAATTTTCTTCCATGCTCTCTGGGTAAGCAAGTCCTATTACATGATGTATAGATTTGGGAAAGCATCTTGCAACTCTCAAGTATCACATGTACCCACAGCATTAAATCTGTGACCCTTGAGCTTGCCCAGGTCATTATCTGCCAACTGGACCAAAATATTTGGGGACAGGCATTAAGAAGTCAAATCCACATTTGCATTCCTTCCCCGATATGCAATGCATGCATAGCCATGTGACTTGGAGCTTGCCCTGAAATCCAAGTTGTGGTCTTCATAGTGGTCGAGATTTTTTGTTCTGTTTGTTTTTAAATGAACCAATTAGACAATAATATGAACGCATTTCTAATCTCCAAGTGGGGGTAGCCTGAAGCTGTTGGTGGAAAAACATAGCAATAAATGATCAGAGTAATTTTAAAAAGAATTTGTAACACTCTTCCTACACTTTCATGCCACTGTTGGCAATCCCCATGAAAATATAGAAGTAGGTATCCCACTTCCTAAAAAAAAAGTGCTAAAACACTGGATGTTTTTAATATACATTGCTTTATGTTAATTACTTCTACATACCACCAGAAAATTGCTACAAATTGGAATCTAATGAGTTGGGAAAACCATCTTCAAGGAAGCCATCTTCAAGAATCCAAGAGGGAGTGGATGAATTGCAAATGTGAAATGCACTCTCTGTCCTAGTTAATAAGTGTTTGTTCATCTTATATGAATCATTATTCCTTCCCACTTCTATTGTATGTCTTGAATTTAAAAGGGCTTTTTTATACCCAAATTTTGGATGCTGTTACTAACCTCATACTTAAAAGTTCCTGAAGTAGACTAAAGAAAGGCTTCTGACCAGGATACACATACGTCTTTGGTAATCCTAAGAAAACTCCCAAACTGTCCAAAGGTTAAAGGCTTCCATGGGTTCAGACACATTAGCTCTGCCTTCTGTCAGTTTTTAGGACTCTTTTAGATTGGAATGAGTTGTGTGGGTTCCAGTCCAATATTCCCTGGTCTTGCAGGCTAGACTTTCCTCTTAAGTTCAATCACAAAGTACAGAACCACCATTTTAATAGCAGGCTATCCTCAGAGGGTAAAGAAACATGCTGCCAGCTGGTGGAAACCGGTGGTACATTCTGCAAAACACAGGCACAACCTTCATTATTGTGTTCTCTAATGTTCTCAGAGCACTTTTCAAAATGGATCTGGATCAACATTACATTTATAACAAAAATACTACACTTAGAGGAACAGGAATAAGCATCATAAGAGAAGAGTTTTTGGAAAGCTATGAACAGCTACCATTTCTTGCAATGTAAAAATTGTTTTGTTATCATTGGTAGTACCTGATGTTCACTGTTTCAGCTGATAGCACCAAACAGATGAAGTGGCAGCTATGCCTTGCAGGGATATGAGGTCAACTGTGAATGTCTTGCTGAAACATTGAAATCTTTGCAAAGCTTTATAAAGCTCTTTAAAAACACAGGAATAGACAACAGACCAATTAAACATAGCATGTAAAGGGAAACATGTTATTAATAGAAAGGTGTAACCCCTCTTTAGCAGAAAGGAATGTCTTTCTTTTCTTGGAGAAGAATGGCATAATAAGAAGCATAACTAATGCTTATAACTAATGTTGATGGAAAATGTCTTGAAATAAGTCCAGGCTCTGTACAACATATCAGGGAAGAAGACCAAGGGCATACATGCTAACTGTGTTCCCTTATCCTTGCTCCTACTATCTTCCTTATGTTGAAAGTGAATATCTGTGGGGTGGGGGGCTTTTGTGTCCATGTAGGGCTCAGTACGGCACTCTAAAAGTTTGGTCAACATGGAAAATGTTGAGAACATGGAAAGAGGACTATTGTTACACTTATAAAGATCTTAATAAGGCAATAATGCTCAATGTTATAAATAAAAGACTGTTTTTGAAGATCAATCCATACAGTAAAGATGCCATATTTCAGACTGCGAATAATCATATTGTCACATTAACACCTGTGTTTTCTCAGTAATACTAGAAAATTATAACTCCATATGACATCCATTTAGATAGACTGACTTCCAAAAACTGTTGTTTACCCTGTAAAGTCATTACAGCAAAGCTGTTCATTACATAAGGAAAAGAAAGTATTCATAAATGGGGTGTAGCATATGCAAAACTGGGGCCATGTACACTATTAAGTATAATGTTTATTTGTTGAAGCTCTTTAGATGGGTGAGTAGGTAGAGGGGTGGTTGTTAATAATGGCATTTCTTGAAATAAGATCAGTGGTCTTTTTTTCATTTAGGTGGAAAGTGCAATGTCCACAACTCTTTGATAAATCTTTTGCTATGGGCAGCCTATTAAATGCATGTACCCTCATGAAAGCTGTAACACTTCACATCTGTTGATGAATTGTTCATATTATAGGCAAGTACAAGAGATCAAGAATAAAACCGCACTTGTATTATGTTGCTTTTCTGAACTTGTCAGTATTGATTTGCTATATAAGGTCATTTCCAAGTTCCTTTTATTGTCCATTCATTTATCTTCAACATAGTCCTGCAGTCTCGTAAGCTGTGAAAGCTGTTATCTAACCTGACCAGCAAGTGTCAGCCATGTACCTCTGAGAGGGATTCTTCTCAAGGATTGGATAGTGCCTCAGCTTTCTTCATTTTGGTATGGGCTTTTATCAGGTCTAGACTCTGATCTATTATCTACTACCAGTTCCATTCCCTTGCCTGAAGAAGAGACTCTGCTACATCAGCTTCCCCGCTTGCCCCACCTTTTCATATAGAGCCACCACAGTAAACATCCTACTTATTCTAAAATCCTATTAGATACATGAACTTTGTGAGAAGGAGGCCTAGTTACTTCATCAGTCTTCTTCTTAACTTCCCTTTCTGAAGGGAAAGCTGTGTATGTAACCCCATCCTCTCCCCCTCACACACATTTCAGTGGCCAGAATTGTTGAGAAAACATCCTTAATGTCTTTATCTTGTGTAGGCGTTTAAAGTATATTGTACATACATATTGTGTGTCATTTAGTACCAATTCACCTTTTCACATATGGTGTTGCTTCATAAGAGATTGCATAGTACAGTGTTTCTCAACCTCAGCATCTTTAAGATGTGTGGAATTCTGGAAGCTGAAGTCCACACATCTTAAAGTTGCTGAGGCTGAGAAACACTGGCATAGTATATAGGGACATGTTGTGACTGCAGCAAATCTCAGGCAAAAAGCTTAGGCAGCTAAGGCAAATGGTGCCAGGATAGTAGGGTAACTTGTCAGCAGCTGTTAGAATTTCTTTCACAACCATTTGACGTGCAGCTCTTTCATCACTAACTAAAATGAAAGAATGTACTCATCCCACTAAACTGACAAGAGCAGATTTATATCAAAATTGTATCACATTTGTTCCAATGTGTCCATCTGTAACTTGCTTGTCCCTTGCTCCATCCTGGTTTCAGAAGTTTCCAATTATAGGAGAATAATGGCAATTGCTGTTTTTCTACTCTTGATCTGCCTTCTTAAATTTATTTGCAAGCTTTCAGGAGAGTGGCTTTATTTATTTTAATGTATCACAATATGAATTATATCCAGTAGAATACACATCTACCTTAATTGTGGCAGTTAGGTGGTAACATAGTGAAATTATGGCCCTGGATTCTGGGCATTTGTAGTCATTGACAATACAGCCCTATTTGTAAAAACCATAATGAATGGGTGCATCACAAATGGGGTCATGACCAATGGAGGCCATCTCTCCTTTTCCCTCCTCCCCATTTAGGTAAAATATTCACTGGGCTGAAGATATTGGTTGCATTTCCATTTCTCCTAACAAGTCTTTAGTTCATAGGTTAAACAGTCTCCTCAACTGATAAAAACAAGAGGCGAGTTCTGAGGGTACTATTTGATATGGCTGTGTAATGTCTGCAGATAAAGGCACCTTGTAAAGTTAGATAGTGCTTTTAATAGCCTTTGAAAAGACAGTCTTTAAAATCTTTATTAACTTGCAGGAGCACTTAACTCTGATTTGAACAAAGTCAAGGCTTTCCTAAAATGCATAATTTAAATCAACAATTTGTTCCTTCCGGTTATTTGTTTTATATAACAAAAGAAGCTGCCCACTTTTATGAGGACGGAAAATATGTCCATTTTGTCTCTGTTTTTCCCTAATACAGTAATATATATGGAATGTCTGGACTGGAATGATTAGCTTTTCTGTGTCCTTTGGTTAAGCAGACTGCATGTTTTATTTGCAGTTTTTGACAGCAATACTGTTATGTTTGTGGGTGGCCCTGAGATTTTTATGCTGTGCAAAAAACAACCCCAAAAAGAAGGCCATGTGTCAGCAGCTCTACTGAATTGCTGATAGATCAGATTACAGCAATGTGCAGCAGTTCTGCAGAATATGCTAGCTTAGCTGCTAGTATTTACTGTATAAGCAAAGCAGGTACATCGGGAGGGTTATTTATAACTATTTCTTTTAGGTAAATGGAAATGGACATTTTTGTCCTATAGATGATTTTGAAAGGAGTTGTTAAGGTTCCTCTTTTGCCACCATTGAATAGAATGTTATATATGATTGATGGAGTGAATTTAGAGTTTCAGATATCTATTTCTTTACCCAACTTTTCTTTCCATTCTCTGACATGTCTATTTGAATAGGTCAGACCATTGAAGACTCAGGATAATTGCCCCGCTCATCAACAATAATGGTCTAAGAGAATTTGCTATTTAAGAAAAAGAGGGTTCCTCTTCTACTGTGTGTACAAGAGCTGGTAGGATTTGTTGTAATGGAAGTGGGCCAGGTTAAGAGGAGGAAAACAGGCTACATGGCACCCAGCTCTCTCTTCAACTTGTGTAACTTCCCAGCAACCTGTGATCTCTTGCCTACATATATCTCATAGTGCAGGTTTTTCTCATAAGAAAGAATGTCAACCATTCACTTATACTGGAATGAAACAATAAACATATCTATTTGAGGACATCATCAGGAAATGAAAAATCTGTTTTCTGCCTACCATGATTCCTACGAATGAAAATCTAGTTCCCTCCTATCTGCATAAACCAAGCTCTTGTTCCATTTCTTTTCAGAACTAAAAATTATGCATTGCAACTCGAATTATTAAAAAACAATAATAACCTTTTCCTGTATTTTAATTCAATGAATTGAACTGCTACCATCATTATTGCAAGGCTGTTTGGCCTTCTGGGAAGTTGCAGCCAATGTATCCATTAAGAATTTGAAGTAACTGATTCTCTACTGTCCTGTGTTAACTCAACAGTGCTTCTTAATTTCTGGCTACTGATTGGGAACATGTGATGGACAAAAATAAAAATTAAAAGCTATTTCCCTTCCTACTCAACCTTCTCTTCTGAATGAAGGCCACCAGCAACGAAGAATGAGCTATACAAGTGCAATAGCTAAACACAGCTTTGTCAAAGAGATGCCAATTATCAAACAGTGTGTATCCAAATTGTCCTGTGGCTTTGGATTACCAGCATAATATATCAAGGTTGTGGTGTTCTTGCAGAACAGTTGGATACTGACACAAGCTGTTCCTCCCCCCCCCCCCCCCCCCACATCTTTTCCAAATGTATCAGGACTAAATGTTTTGAAGATTAGAGAATCAGCACAGACTGGTTTCTGAAAAAGAATGTACATTGTCTTCTGCTTTGCCTTCAAGGATGAATTGCAAAACAACTATCAAACTGAAAAAAGTATAAGGATATATGTTTCTGTTTTAAAATCCTTATAATAAATATGTGAAACATTCTTAATGACTAGCTTTGTTTGTTGCTGCTTAGAAGAAGTGAGCTTGTTACTTTATTGTCAACTATATATAAAACCTAGAACAAAAAGATTGAGTTTACTACTATCCATATAAAGGATTCAGTCCTAGACTGAAATTATGCCAGCGTAGTGAGAGGTGCAAGATTCAATATATGCCCCATAATATGTGACAAATACCAGATATACTAGTGGAGCACTTCAGATATGCTACTGAAACACTTTGTTCTACTGTCAAAAATATTGATGCAAGAGTTGAATCATGAATAGATGGGAAGTGGGTGCACAGGGAATGAATGAATTTGCTGCATATAATCTACACTTTCAATTCAAGGACATGCTCCCATCAACAATACTGTACCATTTTTATACCACTGCATCCTAGTAAATGTCTTTTGTCTCCCATTTATTTTAATGGATGAAAAACAATTCCATAATTGCTCTGGATGAGTCAGATGTAAACTGTTCATCCTAATCCAGGAACTATGTAATCTAGCTGCTGAATATTTATTGTTATTATCTCTGAGTGTCTCTATTTACTATCCATAAGTCACTTTCTTATAGCTTAGAATCCTTTATGGGGAGTCTAGCTTTTTGACCAGGACTGATGGCTAGGCTGTTCCCAACTGTTCCTACTTGATGTTGCTAACCTACTTGCTCCACACAGGCTATTACACCTTTATTAGCTTTACAGCAGGTAGTTCTGAAGGTGCTACTAGCATGGAAGTGGCACAATATGAACACTATCTCTGGTATTATGCTAATAATCAATATCTAAGGCACTCAGCTGTTCCCCGAATATATATATTTTTCAGAATAGAAATGTCAATTTTTATCTTGCAAATGGCAGAAGGTATCATGCATACTCCCTGCTGCTTTTCTTCAGTTCTTCTGAAGACAATAGAAGGAACACCAAAGGAGGGGGCAATGCTATGTCCCATCACATTCTCTGACATTCCCACAATAGGGACAGCAATTAAAAGCAAAAAGAGAAAGTATGGGGAAGAATAGCTTCATGTTGATTTTTTATAATAAAGATTGTGTTCCTTACTTTGTAACCCATAAAAAGACACTGAAATGATTGCATCAAACCTACCTTGAAATGTGGTAATCCTTCACTTCCAATGTGAACTGTTATATTTTTGCTTTGTTCTGACACATTTTTGTTACCCTTCTCCAGATTCTAACATATGTATATTGCCAACATTTTTCTGCTTTTAGATGTATGTGCATTTGTGAGAGATATTTTTGATACAATAGTGTGAATGTGTTATATAGTGATAAAGCTTAGGCACTTTTGAAAAATTAATTTGATATTTCCCCAATAACAAATGCTCTTAGTGCCATATTTCTGATAAAACAAAATTAAAATAAAAAACCATATACTAATATCCATTATAAATAAACATTGATATACATGATAATGAGAACAAGCTCAGAATTTTATCTATTCTTATTTGTAGTGTTCTACAGGTGGAAACCATGATTCTAAAGAGTAGATGAACTCTGAAGCATTTTAATTAAATTGGGAACCATAATTCTGAGGATACCATTTTGATAATTCATACATAAATAAAGCCATCCTTCTCTCATACATTCAGAAGACTAGCCTTCTCCAGTTTGATGCCTTTGTTAAGATCCTACTTCTCATACAAGCTAGAACTTCTAGAATTTCTGTTCCCCAACATCTGGAAGGAACACAAGGTTAAGGAAGGCTACAGTAACCTCTATATTGCCTGGCAACACTCCTCCAAGGTTCAGGTAGAAGTTTTGTTGTTTTATTTTCCAGATTGCAGGAGCTGAATCTTCTTCATGTAAAGCATTTGTACTACTGCTGAATTCAGACAGTGCCTTTGTTTTGTGTTATTCTTCTTGGACAAATAAGTATACAGCTTCTGTGCCAGACCAAAACAAATTAACAAATCCTCTAGCGATCATAATGTGCTGCTTCTTTATATTTTTTTTAAAATTCCATGTGAGATCTTTGCTATATTTCTTGACTATTTCCCTAAAATACTACAGAAGCCATAAGAAATAGTTGTGTTTACCTTCAGCTCTTCTATGCCAGTCTGTTTCTGCTAGATCCCCAGATGCAATAGTCATAATTGATACAGTAAAATGAGAAGGAGGTAGGAGAAAGAGAAAGAGAGAGCAAGAATCAAGTGTAAATGAAATCTAATTAGAGCAGTTACTAAAAATGCTTATTAAAACAAATCCAGTAAGAAGTATGAACTAAGAAGAACAATGAATATATAATTAGCAGCTTTCATATCAACATATGCAAATCTACACACGTTTTCAATGTAAACAGATCTAGCAATTAAAGAGTGCTAAGAAGCTCAGCATAAATACACAGATGCTGATTAAATGTATTTCACAGGTCCATATCATTGTGTATAGAAATGAACATATTGTTATGAGATGTAATGTTGTGTTATACGAAGTACTGAAATAGGACTCTGTTAATCATTCACCTTCCTCTGAAAACCTCATGGAACTGCATACAGACTCCTTATCTGTACCACAATCTTGTTACAAAGGCTATGCTGAGTGTGTGTGACTTGCTAGCAGATTAAAGTATGAACAATGGTTTGAACCCAAATGTCTTTTATGTTAATCCAACATACTCTTATCTGTCCTCACTGTTCAGCTTTGAGATAGCTGTGGAGAGCCAGTGAATGAAAATAATGGATGGCTGTCATGTAACAGGGGAGGTAGGTGGACTACAAGCAAGAATACTTAGAATGCCACCAACTGGAATTTAGGACAGGCTCCATTCAAGGAGTTGTTGCTGTTTACTTGAATTTGTAAACCATGTCATATGCAGAAGCCAGTGTGTTTTGCGATACAGCAGTTGGCTTAGGATTGTTCAAATTCACTGTCACCCATGGAAAATTACTGGGTGACTTCGTACCAGTCACTCTCTCTCTCAGACCAAATTTCCTTGTGGTGAGAAGGTAAGTGGTACCTGGCTTATCAATATGGGAAGGATATGTGTTAGACTACAAATTTAAGCATGAGTATACAGTGTGCAGCTGCCGAAAGAGCTCATGCAATCTTGGACAGCATCAACAGAGTTATAGTGCTGAGATCGCAGCAAGTGATAGTTCCAGTTTTAAGCTGCATTAGTTTGACCACACCTGGACTACCGTGTCTACTTCTGGTTGCACAATACAAGAAGGATACTGAGAAACTGGAAAGAGTACAGAAAAAACTGGCAAATATGGTAAGAGATTTGAAGTCTAATCCTATGAAGAACAGTTAAGGAACTGGGTACATTTAGCCTAAAGAAGGGAAGGCTGAGTGGAGACATGATAATAGTCCTCAAATACTTGAAGGGCTATCACCGGGAAGATGGTATGGATTTATTCTTAATACTTTCTGAGAGTAGGTCAAGAACCAATGGGTAGCTTTACTGAGAAAGATTCAGACTCAAAATAAGGAGACCCATAAAATGCATTAAATAGTGAAACAACCCACCTCTTGGAGTCATAGATGCTTTTAAGCAAAATTTGTCAGTCATTTGTCTGGGATGGTCTGAGGATTCCTGCCCTGGGTGGGGTGGGGAATAAAATACCTCTAAGGTTCCTTCCAACCCTATGATACTATGATTCACAGTGTTGTTTTAATAGGAAAAAACGGAGAAGATAATGCTACATATACTGTCTTTTGATCCTAGAGAGAAAAGGCTAGATATTCCAAACTTAACCCCTCCACCCCCCAATTAAATTAAGAACAAATTGTGCACACATAGCCTTCTTGCATTCCAGGAAACCTAGGAGAGAGTATTGCAAAGTATGAACTCAAAAGAAAAGGTGCATAGGTATAAATATAAGGAACAAAATGACCTCAAAAGATCCACAGCTTTAGTATGTAATTGTCATCCACTCTACAGTTCTGAAAGGAAATGGTAGGCAGCATTTTTAGATCAAGGGCTGTATTTGACTTTTGAGTGGAACGCTGAGGATGCACTCCAGAAATTAGGCAGGACTAATAATTTAATTTATTCCACAGGAGTATGAAGGATTTGGCATCATGTGCACGAGTGTCATTTTTTCTTCCTCTTTGGCTTTTACTTGTTAATGTGAGCTTGTTATCTGAATGCTATATATTTTACCTAGAGTGTATAATGGTGTTACTACAGGTTACATAAGTAAGAATCAATGCAAAATTTTCTCCCACATTTTCAGGGAAATTTATTTTTATTTCTGGATTGAGCTCCTAGAATCAACTTTTCCCTTGTTGATTAGGGGAAATTAGGACAATAATCAAATGGTTCAGTTCCAAAGAATGTGGCAACATTGATGGCCAAAGTTTCCAGATCTTCATATCTAGCCAGCTGTGCACATCAACATCACTCTGGTACGAAATGTACAGCAGAACTATTCAAAAACAGCTTTCAGTGGCTCCATGCAATTAGAAAAGTGATTTGACTGAAATAACCTTAATAGTTCTGGTAATACTACAGGAGCCACTTATCCTTTATGACATTTTTCTACTGTAGTAATTGCACTCAAAATTTAAATACTGGCACAAGACTAAAATATAGCTCATTTCATATACTTGCAAATGTGAGTTTTAACATATTCTGTGTGTCCATCTAATCTAGGCAAATGCTTTTATGACATATTCTGGATTAACAGAGTATAACTCAGACTGCAAATACACGATTATTATGTACAGTATATAGCACAAAGATAAAATTGGGCAAGCCTGTTATTGGTGAAAAAAACATAGTTTGGCTCCCCTTTCATAATGACCAAAACATCTGACCGAAAAGAGAAAGTTGGCAAAATTGGCCTAGAAAGAGAATTCCAAGTAGCACAAAAATATGGAAAAGTCATCTGTAAGTCAGGTGGTCTGGACCATATATTGTAGTTATTACAGTTCATCTAGTGCATCTAATCTGGGGAATAGAGGTGGCAATACTTACTATGCTCTCCTGGGATGGCTTTTGAAGTTAAATGTTTAACTGGTACAAGGGAACTGGCATTAAGAGGAGAAACGCTGGTTCTAATTCAAGCATTTTATTGCCTTCCTGAGATCATATGGAAATAAGAAAGAGACCGTGGTCCAAATCTCCAAGTGACAACTGGTGATGGCTATTCAACAAAGTGAGGCAAAATGGTATCTTTCATTCAACCAAAAATCACAGGTCAAGAGATAAAGTTCTAGATCTACCTCCTGAACCCATCAGATAAATAGGAAAGAGATCAAAACTAAGTTAATGGAGTGCTTTTCATGTAGAATTTATCCTAGGATAAATTCTTCACAATAAGAAAAATGATGTAGCATATGGCAGACCCACAGACAATTAAAAAAATAGTGAGCTACAGTATATCACAAATATGGGATATGGATAGATTTTTTAAAAAATCTCTCACTGGGAATTTTTTTTTCTAAATAAGGATAGTCCCAGAATATCATTAGGTATTTCATTCCTCCAGCATCACCTATTTTTACTATATAAAAATTAACTCCCAAGATACTGCTGTAATAAACACATTAAATACATTTGTCTTATTCTCAGGAGCTGCTGAAGATGGTTCTTGAATTAACTTATTATTGATCATTGTTTCCCATATAGTTTGTCCACAGATCATCATCATCATCATCATCATCATCATCATCATCATCATCATCATCATCATCATCCCAGGTCCTTGGGAAGTACTCAATACGTAGACAAATATGCCAAAACAAGTCTAAACATCTGGCTGTGTGACCAACCATAATAATAATAATTTATTAAGCCTATGTGCCACCTGACTCTCAATGACTTTGGGTGGCTCACAATACTGAAACAAATGATAATAAAATCAATAAAACATAAAAAATAAAGGTAAAAGGTGGCAAGGGCATTGAAGTCTCACTCTTTCTCACCAAAGGCCTGGATGAATAGCCAAGTCTTCATGGCTCTTCTAAACAACAGCAGAGCGGTGGCCATCCGGATCTCAAGTGGAACCACATTCCAGAGAGCAGGCACTGCTAGAATGCAAATATATTAAAGGTAGGGAGCTGTAGCTCCATCAAAGCCACTAGATTTCAACCATTCAAAGTTTTCCATACTTTGTGTATTAAGAAAAGATTCCAGCAGTAAGCACAGTTCAGTGATAGAAGAAGCTGATCATGGTAGCTAGGAAATTTCCATTAAAAAGAGCAGAGTTGTCTTTGTTGACTTTATAGAAATGGGAAAAAAGGATCCCATACACTGATCTCCTAACTTCTATTGCCAATAACAGCTAGGATTCATGAAATGACATTGGCACTAGACATGGCACAGAAGTTCCAGATATACCTAAATGTGAGAAGCAAATTTTATAGTGATAGGCATATGAAATTAATTATAGAATTATTTTACATGTAATAAACAAATATGTACAATAAAATAATAAGAGTAACTATCCCAAACCATCTTACATAATTTAGACAGCCCAAGGCCTGTAATTAGTACAGAATCTCACCACTAAATAGAAGCAAGCTGCAAAGAACACAGTTCTCTGGTCCTGATCTAACTATATAGTAAAATGCTGCTTAACTCCCCCCCCCCCCCCCCCACTAACCATGCTGATAATGCTATCGTTCTTTCAGAGTTCTTAAAAGTGAGAGTGCTCTGAACTCTGAACCAGAAGAATCCTCTGAATACTCCAGCAACGCCTCAAGCCCTGACAGCTGTGCAGAAATAAGGTCAGGGGAGCCTCTGCATCTTTTCTTTTCCATTGACTGTTTAAAATACAGCATTATGCAATTTGGGTCAGATAAAACATTGGAAAGTCCAACACTGAAGAGAAGGTTTGGTGATGATGGGAACTCAGGTTCTCCCCAGCGTATCCTCTGACCACTCTTTAAGCCCTTTTCTTTCTCCCCAACGCTGGAGTTTCTAACATGAGCAACAGTCAGCCTGGGAAGCCAACAGTTGTGACCATAAGAGGAATTTGAAGTCAGATTTCCCTCTTTGACTGGAGTCCTTTCTACTACTTTGGAGGGAAAAACTGAACACTCTTATGCCCCCTTGGATACTGTGCATGAGCATCTCTCGGGATGTAGCTGTTGCTTGTCCACTGGTCAGTCTAGTATTAGCTTTCTGCCATTCAAACAAATTATGCTCAGATAAATAGTGATATCATATGAACAGAAGGGGACTAGGGCTGAGAGTAAGAGCCAGTTTTATTCCCTCTTCCACTGAAGCTCCAGTATGTATTCCAGCACATTTAAGTTCATGAAATAGCAAACAGATAAATGTAATACACAATTTGATATGCAATATTTAATTTATGGTAAATTCACTGATAATTATGACTGCCAATTCACTAAACATTCAAACACAGTTTAATGGAATGCAACAGGAAATACTTATGAGTTCAGGAAATTATACAACATTATCGTAACTAAAGATATTATGCATGATTACTTTAAAGAGCACCAATGATCAAACATTCACATAATTCAAACCCAACTTCTTTATTACACTAATTAATGAATTTAAAATGTAAACAGAAGTCTATCTCAATGACTTTTTCTTTGCTCTCATTTTGGTGAACTTATCAATTAAATTGTCAAAAGAGACTTGCCTAGCAAATTTACTTTCTGAGGACATTATGAGATACTTAAACCTTTCTAATCCTGCAGTAGATTGTTAGTAATCTTTTACCAACTTTATTTTCTTCAAGATAGACTTACCTGATGAAAATGATATGGGAATGAAACCAAACATTCTTAGGGTAATGCATATTTAGCGTAATGACCTTACCTAGGCCTTTAGCATATATTTAGTTCCAGGCAATCAAAGTGCAGTTGTTGATATAGTTGGCACAGTTCTGAATCTTTTTAATTAACATTTGTAGGAAACCAGTAATAGACTGATAAAAGTTATTGCTGTCCTTACCTCAGCTGCTTGTTGCCTTCATAGATTATCATTGTCATTACTTACCACTCCAGCTCATCTGCAGGAAATAGGCTAGAGTAGTATAATGTTGTGAAAGTGCCGGGATTTAATGCTCTCCTTTTCCAGTTCTAACTTACAGTCTTCAGATTAAGAAGCAGTATAATTCTAACTCTTTCAGAGGCTCAAATATGAAAAATTAGAAGGGCATAATCTTCACTGTCAATTAAGCATAGCTGATATGAACCAAAATGTTTGAGACCTCAGTGTTGAAGGAAGTCTGCCCTAATTTTTAGCCTTCCAAGAGGCTGTGAACACCTGGTTCTTCCCCCAAGTATTGGGCTAGAATGAAGGTTGAGCCAGGAGGGTGATAGTTGGTCTGGTGCCTGATGAGAAGGGTTGTTCTGCTTTTTATTCTCTTTTTTATTGGCTGTTGTGAGCCACCTAGGATCAGTATGTAAGATAGGCAGCTATATAAGTTCTTTAAATAAATAATATAAATAAATAAATGTTTGTCTGCCTGCTCTCTGTACCTGCTCAAGAAACTTACAATAACGGTTTTGATACAGTGGGATAAAGTGTCTAGGTGTTAGACAACCACCCCAGATGCAACCAAATTAGCAGCATGGTCATTAAAGTGCTAACTCAGAGGTGAGAAGGTTTTTTTTTTCATAAATTTTTATTGAGTTTCAGAAAAAATTAAAATACAGAAAGATCAGAAAAGAAAAGAAATAACAAAAGAAAGAAATGTACAGAAAAAGAAAAGTAACTCCTGACTTTCTTTGGTACAGGCATAGGTATAAAATACATTCACCTCTTACTCCAATATCTAAAAATTCACATAATAAAAGCTATCTTTTGCTCTAACATTTAAAAAGATTACAAAATAAGTCTACATCAACAAGCAATATAAAAAGAATACCACAAGATATTTCTGTAGTTATAGAATAAATCAGTCATCAAATCCCAAAATTAAAATTTCATTTTTTTGTGTGTTGAATAAAAAGTCCAAGGGTGGTTTCCAAATAGAAACAAAACTGTACAATGTCCTTTCTTTAATTAAAGTAAGAGGTGACAGATGAGAAGGCTTAACGCCTTCTCTCCTGCATTCACTTCTGTTGCCTGTGGCAGGTGTCTCACTGTGCCTCATGGTAAAAAGAAGTTAAAGTCAATTCATTTTTTTTTAATGTGTTTCAGAATTAAAAAAATAAAAAGTAATAATTATAAAGCATCCTGACACATAGTAAGAAAGCAAGGCATCCTTCAAATTAGTGATGAACATGCTCAGGAGTAGCTTTGCATGTCCTAAGTTAGCCTTTTCTGGCACTCTTCCGATGTGCTGGGACAGTAATTCCAGAAATCTGGGAAGAGTAGCAATCAGTGGATGCACAAAAGCACATTATCACTGGTGTTAAGTTGTAGAACAGGCACTTGGTCTTGGGCTAGGCAGCGTAATTTCATTTTAAAACTAATGATGTCAATGGGGATATATTGTATTACTTACTTCAATTAATGCTATTAGTAGGTATGGGCCTTTGCAGATCCTACTTTTCTTCTCTTAAGTTGCTTTGTAAAGACTCCTCCTCAATTTCTGCTAGTATTTAATTTAATGGTATTTCCTATGGTAGAAGAGAATATACATAGTTTAGGGTTGAACTGTGGAGTCTTTGGTGCTCTCTGAGCTTTGTTGTTTGCTTGCAGACATTTCATTACCTGACTGGTTACTCAGTTGGGTAATGAAACATCTGCAAGCAAACAACCAAGCTCAGAGAGCACTAAGGACTCCACAGTATTTCCTACTATTAGTTTACTCAGAAAGCAAGGCATTCCAGGCTTCAATTTTAGCACATAAACACTCACTGGTGTACTGTAACTAACACGTTCTGCCAGTCAATATGGATTTCCTTCTGCTTACTAGTATTTGACATTTAACAGTTTAATTAAATTCACCCCAAGGAAGAAAATGCAGCTAGAAGAGATTTATTTCCCACTAAATAGAAATGTCAATAACTGGAATAAGAAGCCCTTGCCAAGAAGCATCAACCACTACAGCTTCATGGTGCTAATGAAGTCTGAGCAACAGAGATTACAGTAGAAAGACAAACCTTTACCAGAAAGCTACCAAATGGAACTGAAATATTAGAAACAGTGACATCCACACTATGACTGAGATGCCATTCAGAACCCAGGGTCTGATTGTTTTTCTCAAGGGTATGGCTGAACACAAAGCATTTCTTCTCCTGTATCAAAAATGTCAGTTATTCCATGAACATAGAGAACTGCCAAGTCAGTTGTTAGAGCTTTTGCTGCCTGAAATCAGAAGAGAAAAAGAGAAAGATGCAGGCAGTATGTTTTAATTGTAAACTACCAAGAGACCTCTGTAGACATCTGAACAACACGTTTAGTAAATGAAATAATTAAAATAAGCAATATTGGATTAAAGGGTTTTACTATATGGGACAGAATTTTTTTATGGCAATATATGCTTTCTCACATTTTCAAAATACAGTAACTCAGCCCTGCTGCATGGTGAGTGGGTGGTTTCCCATTTACATTCACTGAGAAATGACTTTTGCCCTCAAATCTTGTCCTGATAGCTCAGTTACAGACAATGCCTTCACACATTCATTTAATGTTCAAGCGGGTCCCCAAGAGTGCTGCCTATGCCTCTAGGCCATTAGCAGTGCTGGAGGATATAGTATACTAACTGTAATCTTCGAGTTCTTCTAGACTATAGGGAACAGCCAGAAGTTTGGAGAAGAGCTAACATTGTTCCAATTTTTAAAATAAAGAGGAAAAAACAGACCCAGAAAACTAAAGATCAATCAGCTTGACGTCAACACCTGGGAAAATCCTAGAAAAGATAATCAAACAGTGGGTTTGCAAGCCTTTGGAAAAGATCAAGAACTAGAAACCAGCATGGCTTTGTTAGAAATAGATTGTGCTACACTAATCTTTTTTTTTTTAAATAATAAAGTGATTAGATTAGTAGGCTAAGGGAATTCTCAGGATGCAATACATGTAGCTTTCAGTAAGGCTTTTGGTTTTTTAAATATATATACATATACATACATATATATATATACATACATACATATATATATATATATATATATATATATATATATATATATAAATAAAAAAGAAGCGGCTGGATAGCGTAGTGGTTAGAACAAGGCCTTTGATGCAGGAGACTGGGGTTCAAATCCCGGCTGGTACCTATCTTATCAGTAGGGGTCCTTGGGCAAAGACCCCCTAACGCTTCACCTGCCTACCTCAAAATATGAGAGTGACACGAACTAAGAGAGTCATGCCGGCTCGGACGTTGCCCGGATTAACAAGGTCCGCGTCAGATGTTGGGGAACCAGGACAATCTGATGTTAAGTGGGCTACTGGAACAAACCATACATGGACGAGACAAGAGAACTTGGAATTGATGGAATGCTACTACAACAGCAGACCTAATGAGAAGGGATATATGAAACGTATGAGGGAACTATGGACAGACAAAAGGCCTACATCCACACTAACTGAGAAACAACTAGTTACCCAGCGCTTCAAAATAGTGAAGAGGATCTGCTCTCACAACTTGAGATAGACCAACTCCACATTACAACCTGGACTCAAGCAGACTTGGAAGAACAAGCAGATGTGCAGCCAACACCTGAAGCTGGAATGTCACTGCCACCCCTTCCATTACAGAGCACAGCAGCTGATATGAGGCATAAGATCATGGATAAACTAGCTACAGTCAACCCTCGAGTCCAATTACCAAGGCTCAGTGGAGAAGTACCATCAGATAGTATGCTAGAAGATGCCAACAGAGCCCTCCAGACAATCCCTACTACCACCATAACTGAAACCAATGAATTGGTATATGCTACAGCTGCTGTAATCCTGGAAATGCTTGGCTACATGATCAAGAAGAACAGCAGTACATACCCACCCTGGAAAATGAGATTGGAGGCTAAGATCAAGGCAACTCGGAGAGAAGTCAGTCAGCTGGTGGAACTACAGAAGCGTGTGGAGATTAAGGATGAGACTCGGCTACTGAAAAAATACATGGGCCTGACTCCATCTGAAGCCCTAGAGACTGCTAAACAAAGGGTCACAGCACTGGCTACCAGGCTAAGGAGATACACTAGAGAAGCAGAGGCCAAGAAGATAAATACCCTGTTCTCCAAAGAACCATCCAAAGTGTACTCCCAACTGCAGTGCAACCACAGAGTAGCAGCTGAGCCACCAGCAGCGGAAACTGAACAGTACTGGAAGAACATATGGGAGAAAGAGAAGACACATAACACCAGTGCAAAGTGGCTGCAGGACCTGAAAGCAGACCACAGCAATCTCCCACAACAGGAACCAGTCACCATCACAGTAGCAGACATCCAACAGTGGGTCAAGAACATGAAAAGCTGGACAGCACCTGGCCCGGACATGATCCACACCTACTGGCTAAAGAAACTAACAGCAGTGCATGAACGCCTAACAGCACAGATGAACCAACTGCTAGCAGCAGGCTCCCACCCAGACTGGCTAACACAAGGAAGGACAGTGCTGATCATGAAAGACCCTCACAAAGGAACAGCACCATCCAACTACCGGCCAATAACCTGCCTCCCCACAACATGGAAAGTTCTATCAGGCATCCTAGCTGCCAAGCTACATGACCATATGGGCCAGTACATGAGCACAGCTCAGAAGGGCATTGGGAACAACACCAGAGGCTCAAAACACCAGTTACTCATAGATAGGGCAGTCACCTGAGACTCAAGGTCTAGGCAGACCAATCTGAGCACAGCCTGGATTGACTACAGGAAAGCCTATGACTCAATGCCACACACATGGATCTGTGAATGCCTGGCACTATACAAAGTCAACAGGACACTAAGGACCTTCCTCAAGCACTCAATGGGACTGTGGAAGGCAACACTGGAAGTGAACTCAAGACAGCTCGCACAAGTGGCCATCAAGTGCGGCATATACCAAGGTGATGCAGTGTCCCCACTGCTGTTCTGCATAGGTTTAAACCCCCTCAGCCAGATAATCACAAGGTCTGGATATGGGTACAAGTTCAAGAGTGGAATCACCATCAGCCACCTCCTCTATATGGATGACATCAAGCTGTATGCTAAGAGTGAATGAGACATCGACTCACTGATCCACCTGACACGGATCTACAGTGAGGACATTGGGATGTCATTCGGACTGGAGAAGTGTGGCAGGATGATAGTAAAGAGAGGCAAGGTAGTTAAGACCGATGGAGTGGAACTACCAGTGGGCCACATAGCACACATAGAGACCAGCTATAAATACCTTGGTGTCCCACAGTCACATGGGAACCATGAGGAGGAGGCAAGAAAGACAGCAACATCCAAGTACCACCAAAGGATAAGACAGGTCCTGAAGAGCCAGCTCAATGGGAAGAACAAGATCCATGCCATCAACATGTATGCCCTGCCAGTCATCAGATACCCTGCCAGTATAGTGAGCTGGCCAAAGGAAGACATGGAGGCTGCTGATGTGAAGACCTGGAAGCTCCTCACAATGTATGGAGGTTTCCACCCCAAGTCCAACACCCAGAGACTGTACACCAGGCGCAAAGAGGGCGGGCAGGGCCTGATGAGTGTCAAGGCCACTGTCCTGGATGAAACCTGAAGTATCCAGGAGTACATCAGTAAGATGGCACCCAAAGATGAGCTGCTGAGAGAATGCCTCAGGCAGCAGCAGACAAGGCAGGAGGTTCAAGCAGAGGAAGTGCCATGGCAAGACAAGCCCCTGCATGGGATGTACCATCGACAGATAGCTGAGGTGGCTGACATTGGGAAATCCTATCAGTGGCTGGAAAGGGCCGGACTAAAAGACAGCACTGAGCCACTGATCAGGCACTAAGCACCAGATCCATAGAAGCAGGGGTCTACCACGCTAGACAGGATCCAAGGTACAGATTGTGCAAAGAGGCCTCAGAGACAGTCCAACACATAGTGGCAGGGTGTAAGATGCAGGCAGGAACAGCATACACTGAACAGCACAACCAAGTAGCTGGCATTGTGTACAGGAACATCTGCACAGCGTATGGGCTAGACCCCCCCAAGCCCAGATGGGAGATTCCACAGAAGGTCGTGGAGAATAACAGGGCTAAGATCCTGTGGGACTTCCAGATCCAGACGGACAGGCAGGTACTGGCTAATCAACCAGACATCGTGGCAGTAGACAAAGACCAGAAGACAGCGGTAGTGATAGATGTAGCAGTGCCAAGTGACAGCAACATCAGGAAGAAGGAGCATGAGAAGCTGGAGAAGTACCAGGGCCTGAAGGAGGCAATTGAGAGGATGTGGAAAGTCAAGGCCAAAGTGGTCCCAGTGGTGGTAGGAGCACTCGGGGCCATGACTCCTAAGCTGGGAGAATGGCTCAAACAGATCCCAGGAACAACTTCAGAGCTGTCTGTGCAGAAGAGTGCAGTGCTAGGAACAGCTAAGATACTGCACAGAACCCTCAAACTCCCAGGCCTCTGGTAGAGGGCCCGAGATTGAGGAAGACATGTACCACCCATAGGGGTGAGAGGGGAATTTTTTTTTTTATATATATATATAATTTTTATTAAGAATTTTGATTATAATAGTAAAATCTAATACAAACTAGACTTAGAAAATAGGAAGAAGTAAATGGTGCTAGAAAAAGGAAAAAGAAGAAAGAGAAAAGTAAGAATATAATAAAGAAAGAGAAAAGAAATATACAAAAGTAACTTCCAACCTTCATCACAACAAGTATTAACAAATTTAATGACTTTTCACCCCCTCTAAGGTTACAAACATTTACCTCCATCCCATATCCCATCTCTTTTCTATAAACAAATCCATAAAACGTCATCTTTTCAGTCCTGGTATAAGCATAAAGTCCATGAAGGATTGCCAGAAGTAACAACATATCTTGTTTTAACCTTGATCAAATAAATAAACCAACTTTATATTACTTTCTTTTACTTCTAACAGTCATAATCTTTAGTTCATTTGAATATTGTCATAGGATTTGATTTCTCTTCATTTCTTCTTTGTCCCATTGCACAGAGTTCTTCAAGGCTTTAACAAGCCTCTTTTGTAAATCGAACAGGAAAATGTTATCCAGGTCACTCTCTTGGTTTGTCATTTGTATTTCCCTTTTAAATTTTAAAATCTCAGCCAGTTTTTTTTTTGTTTTGTTTTTTGGTAGATCCAGTGAAACATCCTTTTCTAAGTCATTCTCTTGGCCTATCAGTTGTAAATCCTCTTTCAATACCATCTCTATCTTGTCAGCTAAAATTTGTTCTACATCTGACATTTCTGCAATAACATCTTTTGACATAGTCTATCCATAGAAGCAGACATCACTACTGACATTGTTGATATTGTGGCTACTATTTTCTGATTCCATTCTTCAAAAGTCTCCTTCAATATTTTCATTGTTATAACATTTTGCAACACTTTACAGGCTTGTAAATCTTTCTTCTACCTAACAACTTTAGTCCCCTCTAGTGTCCAGTTTTTGAAATCATAAAATTGCTTATCTTTGTTATGTCCTGTAAAAACCAAAACAGAATCTATTTCTGACAAGAAGCTGTTTGTTCTTTATAATTAATTCCAAAATCTTATTTTAAAAGTTTCAATATTCCAATTTTATATGGAGCCTTAGTCTGTTTATAACATTCTAAGGTCAAAACCTTATTTAGCTTTTTGCTGTTTATTTTAGATTCTTTAAATTTTTAAGCTTATGGTTAAAATTTTCTTTCATTCAGGGTTGAAGGCAGACTCACCTGGTATTTTCAAACTTGTCATTCCAAAGTTCTCTAATAGCTTAGAAGTAGTTAATGAGCAATTTCTGAAGCAAACATAGTGTCCTTTTAATGTCTCCCCCATGGTTGGAACAGGATGGCTAATCCCATGATCTGCCAGCACTCAAACCCATGGAAAACTGCTGTCCTGGGGTCTCCTCTTGAGAAGCAGCCATCTGGAGCACATGTGGGTAATCTCCTGTCCTCTCCTTATCCAGAGAGGTTCCAGGGTCTACTCACTGGTTCCTTGGTCTTTGCTGTGGTTGTTGGCTCTACTTTTGCAGAGCCACCTACAGTTTGCAATACCTCCCCTGGAAATCTCAGTAAGGCATTTGGTAAAGTTGACCATAGCCTTCTTCTTGATAAAATGGAACAAAGTGAGATGGATGGTACTACAGTCAGATGGATTTGAAATAACTGTACCGAACACACAGTCCTTAATGGACTTACGTCTACATGACCCAGCACTCAACATTTTCATAAATGACTTAGAAGAGGGAATAGAAGGAATGTTCAGCAAATTTGCAGATGACACAAATCTGGGAGAGAGGGATTGCTTATGCCTCAGAAAACAGGCCAGAGATTCAAAAGGATCTTGATTTATTTGAATATTGGGCCTTTTCCAAAAAAAAAAAATCATTAGCAAAAAATGCAGTGATCTGTATTTACACAGCCAAAATCAGATGTGCAGGTACAAGACAGGTGGTACCTGACTTGGCAGTAGTATCTGTGAGAAGAATCTGGGTGTTCTGGTAGACCACAGATTAAGTATGAGTCAACAGTGTACTGCAGCTACTAAAAGAGCTATTGCAATCTTGGGCTGCATCAATAAAGGTATAATGTTGAGATCATGGGAAGTTATACTTCCACTATATGCTGAACTGGTCAGACTACATCTGGAATAGTCTGTCCAATTTTGGTTGCCACAAAACAAGAAGGATGCTGAGTAACTGGAAACTGCAAAGAAGAGTAACAAAAATAGTGAATGGCTTGGAAGCTAAATCCTTGAAGAACAGTTAAAATAACTTGGTATGTTTACCCTAAAGGAGAAAAAGCTAAGGAGAGACATGATAGCAGTCTACTAATACTTGAAGGGCTGTCACAGAAAAGAGTGTGGATTAGAATCTTGAAGGCCTCTTAGAATTTTTCCCAACTCCATTTTATATTAAACAAAATCAAGATGGGGTTATTCAGAGTTTCTTTCGCACACTTTTCTGTTTCTTAGGACTGAATACTATTTTCTGAAACTCCATTTGATCATTCCTTCTCCTTTTTCAAGATCAGCTCTACATTATTTCACACATGCAGATCAAGATTCATGTTTAGAATTCCTTAAAAAAAAAAAAGGTCAGTCAAGTGATCTTATTTCTCTTTTCAGTCCGTGAGCACTCCTAAGCTGCTAAATATGCACAAGATAAATACACCACCAGTACTTTTCTTGAGAAGATACATTTATACTAAAGTTCAGGCCTTGACTGGTCAACATAATGGTGCACTGAGTGTAACAGTGACCTCTTATTTGCATTACCCACTAGAAACTAACTGACATGCAGGCAACTTTTTAGTAGGGCATCTATTCCATTGCTGGTGGCAAAGAAAAAAACATCTTCCCCTAACATTCCTAGTTATTCACACCTCTCTGCTGATTCACTGGGTTCTAGCAAAAGAAACCTCATGAATTAAAAAAAAAATGTCTCTGGAGCTTTGCCATCTTACTGGAGAACAAACCATTAGCTTGAGAATTGCTTTCTTTTCAGGCTCATTAGGGAGCAAGTTAGCAGAATATAAAACAGAAATATTTCCATTCTCACAGCATAGGCTTTTATGGCATCAGTCTATCCAATATCTCTCTTTGGGTGGGGAGAAGCAGTAACTTGTGTACTCTTTGCAGTGCATGCTAATTGCTAAAGTGTTCTGGGATTTGCTGGAGAGGAAAAAAATCTCCAGGCTCCATGGAAACAGCATATTGTCTCCTGTAGGAATTTTACTTTATGGTCTGCGCTGGCTGTGATTTGCAAAAAGCCTAACAAAATTAAGAACAGGATGTGTGTTCCTGTCCATGTTGCCCAAGGTAAAACAGAGGGGGGGGGGGAGGTGGTTTCATCTACTTTTGGATCTGACCCCACCCATTTTTCATTCTAGCTGCCCATTACTCTCAGCGGCCCCTCCCAGATTACTTTTATGGAATGTCCAATTCCCCTCCCCCTTCATTTCAGTTCTAAATTTAGTGATCTACACTTGGTTGAGAGAGGATTTTGGTTCAAATATTAGAAGACAAAACATAATTATCCAAATCATATGATGGAAAGACTTTGTAGAATAAAAATTACCTCTATGAAAACAGAAGAATAGTATGTCAGTTGATCCAAAGCCAGACTTAAGGGCCCTCAAGAATATTCATGCTTTCATTTATCTATAAATCACTTCTACCTTAATAGTTTTCAGCCTCCAAGGATATTTTAGCCACATAATGTCAGTTTTAATCAATTTATAGTCTCTCTCGCTTTTCCCCCTCTGATACAACTTGCTGCTTCTGGAGTTTATTTTTAAGTTGGTGTGTTTAAAGACAGTATTTTTAAGCAAAGCAATGTAAATATGTAATTATGTGAAAGAAGCTGCAACAATTCCAAACTTTTAAATGACGCTGAAATAATATCTACTAGCATTTTTGCAGTCAGATAATAAAGGCTATTCCTCCACTAAAAGATTCATTATAGAAAATAATGTATATGTAATTCAGAATATTCACCTCAAATAGGCAGGTAAACAGAATGCTAGTGACTAATACAATAGGAATTTACACACCAAAGTCACCATGATATTTTGGTAAAAAGGATCTTAAACTATGAAAGTTGATCTAAGCAAATTTTAATATACTTTACTGAAGAGATTGAGAATCAGCAATTATTTTATAGAAACAGGATTTTTAAAAATACTATAGTTTAGCAATATTAAATATAAAATACAAATTATCTATAAACAACACATTTTTACATTGCAGTCCTGAAACATTTAAGAAAGCATCTCAGAAGGATAGATTTCCTACTCTGAATTTTGAGACCTAATACTGATTGTTCTTCTCATCTTCTGCATAAATATGTATAATCTATTTTGCCCTATACTGGGATTTAGACGGTGAAAGAAATAAAAAAGGAAATAATAGGTTTCTGAAATAGGTGAGATGGGAGAAGCTTTATGAATCCAAAGTCCTTCCAGCCTTTCAGTGTTCATGACTCAAAGTCAGATGAAAATTTAAACCAAGTCTTGAGTTACTCTAAATCTGGTAAGGAGTGATTGGAGACACCAAAATATCTCCCTGCACTTCTGTCCTGCTGGCATCTGTGGAATTGGATTTCCTGATAGTAGAGCATTGTAAAGAGAATTTTTTATTAAAAAAAATATAATACATAGTTACAAATAACCATATATAATTTCACAAATAATCCATACCTTACATCATAATATTGTTTCCTTACCTTAACTTAATGTTTCTTAGAAATTATGACTTTCTAAGGCACAATTCTGCCATGGAAACGTCTATACTGCAAAGAAATCTGGGACATATTTTAGTTCCTATGGGATATTGGCAGTCTGTTATGCATTATTGTTATATTGCATCAGTTGAAAGTAAATCCTGTTTTTCAACCTAGAACGTATTGAATTCCAAAACATAATTGCTCTTCAGAAATAGTTGATGAATGTTACTGATCTATTATTTGATATTCTCAATTAATTCCATGGAATACTAGATTTTCCTAAAGCAGAGTTTAAAAATCACATTTCTAATAGGCTTGAAATGTCAGGGTTAATATAGTTTCCTGACTATTTTTGAGAACTGAAAAAAATGCAGGATTTTTTAGTTTGCAACTGTGAACTTTGGTTTTACATGTTCAACCCATTGATATTTTAAGCACTCTGTAAATAAATTTGGCCTGGTTGCAGATAAAAAAGTTTACTGCTGCCCATCTTGTTAGTTCAGTTGAAAGTATGTTGATTCTTCTGGGATAGGTCAGGATAATTAGTACATACTTTATTTTGGGGATACTAAATATATTGCCAACTTTTTATAGTACTATGCACTATGATTAGTGGGCTTTTTACTTTTATTTGTAGACATGAGAAGTGTGAACACTAAATTAAATAGCACATAGATATAAATCTAGTTAATTTCCTTCCTTTCACCAGACTGTTTTGAAAAGTGTGGTTGTACAGAAACTTCTTTTTAAATTTAATATAAAAATGTTTCCAGTGTGAATATTTCAATACAACCAGTAAAATGCATTCATCTGGTAATGGGTTTATTTTCTGAATTTATTAGACTTACAGGCCATTACAGATGGGATTCATTCATAGTAAAAATATGGGAATTTCAAAATTTGTAAATTTTATAATTAAATAAAGCAGAAAGCCACACTGACTGATTTGTCCCTCAGGATAAAAATTTATGATAGATTATGTGAAATGATGACAGAAGAGTTATGGCGGCGGGGGTGGGGGGGGACTGTTATGTACTTGAACATTTGAAGGAATAATTCACAAAACAGAAATCTTAGTTGAAGGAAACAGTTGTGGGTATGGGTATGAACATCAAATTTACAATTCAAGTCACTTTTTTAGGTCCTTCAGTTCCCCCCCCCCCCCCCCCCATAGATAACCACAGGCCAAATGTGGTCATGTGAATGAATTCTTTGAAACTGAATAATAGCTCAGTTCTACTCAGAAGACATCCTGGGCCACTCATAGCCACTAATTTGACTATAGAGAAACAGTAGAAGTGCATTCTTAATACTTGCCAGTTCTGTTCTTAAAATATGGCATCTACTTCTCCTCCACATGCCATAAAATGAAATAGACTGTGCCTGATAAGATTATCCACTTCTACTGATCTATATGAACTACCTTGACTGTAAAAAGTAATGGCAAACAAAAGCCCACATTCCCCTCTCCCTCTCCCTCTCCCTCTCCCTCTCTCTTTAATATAATGTTTATTGTATTGTTATAAAACACAAGTGTACACTATATTATTTGGGTATAGTGGCATTTATACAATATTGACTAGAGATTATTAATACTCTGATGATTTAGTTAAACCTTTAAAGATTAAAAAAAAAAGTTATGTCAATGTTTTCTAAAATGTTAATGTTGACAAGCATAGGGTTGCTTAAATTTTACATCTAAAACTGAGTATAACATTGATAAAAATTGCAAAATGCATTAAATTATTGGTTATATAATAAAGGTTTCTACCTTAAGCATAATACTTAATACTAAAATCTCCACTGTATTGTTACTGTTACTTATGAATATTAAAAAGAAAAAAGTTTTAGAAGTTTTAAAAGTTTTAAAAGTTAAAAAAAACTATTTGGTTTCTAACTTCCCCCTTCTTTATAATTCATCCACTTTGCTGTGTCTGTAAACATTTATGTCCCCTTAGAAACCATAGTGTGTTTATATTTACCTTGCTGCTTAATATATTGTATATATGGGAAGCAATCATGCTTGAATTAAGTTCAACTTCTGTTGTGAATATATGCTGTTAATTTTGCCATTGCTGTATATTCTCCAAATTTAAGTTCCCAGTCAGATATCATCAGAGTTGTGTCTTTCTCCCAATGTTGGGCAAAATTTATTCTTGCTGTTGAATATAACTCAGTAAATTATAATATTTCTTGTTGATATATTCTGGGATTATGCCTACTAAAAAAAAGTTGTGATTTCATTTCAATTTTAATTTCCAAAATTTTCTGCATAGTACTATGTATATCTTTCCAGTACTTATGAGTTTTTTTTGCACGTCTACCAGATAAAAAAGCCCACATCTCATTTCCTCAAGAAATGAAGCATTTTATGCTGAACACTAATGGCTATATGCTTGAAATTCTGCAACAAGCTTTGTCATTTGGCTTGACCGCTGACAAACATTGTTTTGTGGGGTACCTGCTTTCAATTCTTTTTGAGGGCCCTTTCATGTCTCTAATTCACAGGTAGACTGAAAGTAGCTTAAGTCACAACATGATGACAGGAGCTTTGGGATACATTAGACTTCAGTAGCGCTTTGAATTCCCTGAGAATCCAGATAATGATGCATACAAATGATTCATTTTCTTTAAAAATAATGCAAATAAATCAGTATAATTTTACTGGGCTAAACTGTTATCCCAATTCACTGAATTCTAAGGTTTCACCTACCCACAACATAAAAAGAAGTGGGGACTGCTGATTTTATTTATGTATTTACTTAGTGACTTATTGTAGCTATGCCATGGAAATGGCTTGTGGTGATCTATGAAATAAATATCTAATGCCTCACACTGAAAAGTCTTTCCATAGATTGAGACACCAGGCTTAGTTAATATGAGTAACTCTGTGAATGGCAGATTGTGACAGATGACTCTGGTTTAAAAAATATATATTTGGTGGTGGCCCTCTTGGCAATAATGTTGATGAGGACGTGATCTATCATTTTGTTGATACACTAAGACAAGAGTCTTACCCTGTGTAATGAAGGGATTAACATTAATGTGGTTGTCTGGGGTGTAACCTTTACTAGCAGCTGAAATATGAATTTAACTTTTCTTCTGTGAGGCATCTGTTAATATTTTAAGAATATAAGTGTCATGCTGAATTAAACCAAAGATCCATTTATTTCACCATCCCAGGGATGGGGATATCCATGCAACATTTTAAGACAACCTAGTCTTCCCAGGCTGTAACTTCCCAGTAAATAAAATTCATACTAAGTATGTTTGTTTAAGAGAATAATTTCTTGATCACATTCTGGAATGTAAAATGAAAATGGAGATTGTGTCTTATTAAGCAACGTCATACTTAACATCTTTAAGCATGATATAGTTCGGTTCCAAAGATATGGATGAAATTAGTGCTTACTCCACATTGACCAATAGCAATTATATTAATTATTAGCTGGCATTATCAAAATTAAATCAACAACCTATTATCTACCACTCATTTCTCATGCCATAGATTTCAAAAATTTCAAAAGTAAAAAAAATTGTATCTTAATTTTATTGTTCTTTTTCATTACATCTGAATTTGACTTTCCTTGAACTCACTTTATTTACAGTTTCAGACAAATTTCATTAAATATTCTGAGTACCCAGAATTTTTTTAGATGATGATGATGATGGTGACCATTATGATAATGATGCTACCACTTCATTTATATTCTGCCTTCTCTGTAGATCAAGATGACTTACATGGGGGTGTTCCCACATTTTATCCATTTTATTTTACCTTGATTTAGAGTGAAATATTCAACTGGACAGGTTTGTAGACAAAACTAATTGTTCAGGTATAAAATACTGTGGGGAGCTCAAGAAGGAACTCTTAAACTGGGTGAATTGTCAATGAAATGGCTAATTTGGTTCAGTTTAAGTAAGTAAGGAACACTAAGGGGTGGAACTAACTTCATCACTTATACTGATGGGCCTAAGCCATCTGTAACTAATCAGGAAAAAGATGTTGGAGTCATAGTAGATAGCTTAATTAAGATGTTAATTCAGTGTGTGACAGGCATGAAAAATGTAAATTCTATGCTAGGGTTGATAAGAAAGCGATTGAAAATGAAACTATTTAATTGTAATGCCTTTATATGTGTCATGGTACATCCACATCTGGAATACTACATTCACTTCTGATACCTGATTTGAAAAAGGATTTAATAGAGCTATAAAAAGTGCAAATGGGGGGAAACCAAAATGATTAAAGAGCTTGAACACCTTCCATATAAAAAATAGCTAGAATGTTAGGGAGTCTTTAGGTGCATACATACATGTATATCACTCAATTCTCTTTTGGGATAAGTGACATTATGCAAAGTGAAAAACAGAAGTAAGAAATAGTAAGCCAAAGAAATTAAAAGCATGATATAAGATAAAGAAATAAAGCTAAATCTAGTTTATAATAACACCATTCACCATACCTCTCCATAACTCCATAATCTTTGTCTCCATCAAATCCATACACCAGTTCATATATTCCATTTTGTTCTTTAAACTTTTTACATCTCTCTTTTTCAGAATTTTATTAACTCCATCCAAGCATGACTTTATCAGCTTTAGCCTTCCTCTTGACCATTAACTCTCCTTCATATATTGGTTTTGCAATTTGATCCATATTCATTCCCTCTATATGACCAAGCCACTTTGATGAACTTTCAGTTTCGTTACTCACTTTTGTTTTCAATTTATAGCCATTCAACCCCTATTCATTCTTGATCCTATCTGTTTTGCTTTATCACACATACTCTGTAAATAGATGTATTGGAATCCACAGGTGTATGCACAGGATGTAGTTCTTTGGGCCCCTGCTAGTTCCTTGAGGAGTCTCCAAACCTCAGCCCATAACCTATGGCATTATCCCCACAACTCTTGGGGAAAGCTGAACAGATATAATGCTATAGCTGCTTTTCTCCAGACAAATCCTTTTTGCCACTGACTTACCAGGGAATGTAGAGATGGCCTTGGAATGGAGAAGTTGTTAAGGAAGGTAAAACAGCAACTCAGTCCTGGGAAGGTGGAAAGCATGAAAAAGAAACTCAAAATGACCTTGCCTTGATTTTGTTTGGTATAGGATGTGGCAGAGAGAAACCCTGACACACTTTCAAGATTCTGTTATTGTGCCCTACAACAATGAAGTAGCATTCCTGGAATCTGTGGTGTCTGTTTCCTGACCTGGGCAACCATGAAGGGCTGATAGCTACCTTGGACTTTGATGCATTCATTTTTTTTTAAAAAGCACACATATTTTCATGTGTCCACACACCTCTACCATCCCCTCAAGCATCCCCTACATATTAAACATAAATATTGCCATGCCTGGGGGTCTGGCAATGGTGAGGAGCATTTACAATGGCTGCATTGAGCTGATTTAAGGATGGATTCTGCCACTGATCATGATTTTTATTTGTTTTAAGTTGATTATAGAGGGTTTTTATATGTTTATATATTGGTTTTTAACTTGTTTTTATTGGATTGTTTTTTACCTGCTGTGAGCTGCTGAGAGTCACTTAGATGAGATAGGCAGCCATACAAATTGAAAATAATAATAATAATAATAATAATAATAATAATAATACCTGGAGATAGCAGAATAGAA
This sequence comes from Liasis olivaceus, assembly GCA_030867105.1. Classification (NCBI taxonomy): domain Eukaryota; kingdom Metazoa; phylum Chordata; class Lepidosauria; order Squamata; family Pythonidae; genus Liasis; species Liasis olivaceus. Next base: position 79,424,145 of record CM061352.1, on the reverse strand, counting down.
GAGAAAGAACTAGAGAAAACTGAACAAAATACAAAGAACTGCAAATAGAAATAGGACGACTGTGGCAAAAGAAAGCAAAGGTAGTACCAATAGTAATAGGCATCTTGGGTACAATCCCAAAGCATCTGGAGCACCACTTGAAGACCATTGGCATTGACAAAATCACCATCAGTCAATTGCAAAAGGCTTACATCCTGTGGCTTAAACACCATCCAACAACAACATCTACCTATCCTAGGTCCTTGGGAAGGACTCAATAGGTAGATAAAAATGCCAAATCCAGTCTAAACATCTGGCTGGCTGTGTGACCAACCATAATAATAATGATACATTAAACAAACAGGGGAACATTATCTGTACATATCTTTACCAAGTTCTGGTTCAGTTTTATTTTCTGAGCTGAATATTCCATTTATTCCCATACATGCTATGTATTACTTGCATCATACTAGATAACTCTTAACTCATTCAGCAACCCAACCTTCAGCTCCATTCCCATGCAAAAGATTCCACATTTCAAAATTATTTCTATTATCACATGGTTTCTCTCATTCAAAAAAACATTCATTTTCCTTCTCACTTTCATGAATTTCTTAATAAGCTGCTAAATAGCAAAAATCTGGTCTGTACATACTCTGCATGACATAAAACTACACTGCCCTTCCCATTTGTTCTCTTTGTCATCTCCCATACTTCAGTCAGAATTCTGTTAAACATCTTCCAGGGTATACTTAATTAACTAACCCCATTATGTTCTTCATTCATTCTTGCTGTCTTTCCTTTCTATAGCCAAACAATAACAGCATTCTTTCAGTCATCAAGCACAGATACAGTTTTCATACACACATATTAACAGTTTTCATACACACATATTAACCAAATCGCATGGCCATTTTATAAGAAAACTTCATCTATATTTTAACATTAATTCGGTTATACCAGCTACATTAGCAGCATATTTTTCAATTCTCTCAGAGTATGTACTCATTTATGTATAAATACACACCACAAAATCCCTGTGAGAAAAGCAGGGTAGAGATCCAATGATGGACCCAAACTACCCCTGTGAGCTTCACGGTCAACTTGGGCTCAGATTAACCAGTATACTGGACTTATTACTGTTACATAACAGTTCTTGATAAATTAAATTGCCTTAATTAATTTCCAATATTTACTGTCACACATTGAGGATTAAAATTTGATGCATGTTGATGTTGATGTAAGGCCCTTTGAACTTGAAGAGAGTTCTTTATTTAAAACATTTTAATATACTTTCCCATGTGTTCACATGTGATAAAATACTATTTCAAACTACTATCTAAACCCTACAAACTACCTAAACTTCAAGACCTACATGAAACAATAAAATATAGCTTCTAGCCTAAGCCACAAGAAAATCCTGCTAGATCAAGTAAAAATTCTCTTTCACCCAGCATTCAAATATCCTACAATGGATAATTGGATGTCTTTGGATACCCTACCAGCATACAGGTGTAATAACAGCTTCTCAGTAATGTTGCTCAAGGTCTATTATTGGGAAGCGACATCTGATATGATGAGTAAATTTCTAACCATTATGGCTAATAGTTTTTGATAGCCTTATTCCCCATAAATAGTCTAATCCCATATTGAATTTGCTCAAGTTCATGGCCATCACTAGGACCATGTTCATATGACACACTAACTAGCCAATCATATTTTAGCCTGTCATATTGTGAGAATCCAGTCTATATAACTTGTTTATGCTTCAGTACATTGTGAGAACCCAGAGAATTGGACTGGGTATATCTTGGTATATTTCAGTGTGGTAAGCATATTGTGCCAGCATAGCCTACAATTTATGGAATGGATGTTGTGGTTAGATATGATCTGTGGGAGAAAGTTCTTATTTTTCCCTGTCCTAAATCACCTACCATTAGGCTTTACTGGATGTCTTTGGATTATAATATTATTGAAGAGGGCAAAACATTTTTTACTTTTACTTTTTCTACACATTCACTTTGATCATTTCTTCATTGCCTTTTTTCTAAGCCAAAATATTCAAGAGCTGCAGACATGTACCTGAGCAGGGCAGTTTGACAGCCCCAGGCCTACTCTGTTCATAGCCCTGTTCCTTACGATAAAGATCTTCATCTCTATTACGGGGTCATTTACAATACAGATTGATTTGATGAATACAGTTATCAGGACTAACGTTCAGAAAGATTTCAGGCCAGGAGGATTTTACAAATTAACACTAGTGCAGCATTGAAACTTTTGCATTTTTGGAATGTTTGTAACTGGGCAACAATCCCAGTTTGGAAACAATCCAATCCAGGTTTTTCAAGCAGTATTGATATGGCAGAGAAGAAAGCAGGAGAGCAGACTAAGCTACAGGAGGAGGAGAAGGAGAAGGAGAAGGAGAAGGAGAAGGAGAAGGAGAAGGAGAAGGAGAAGGAGAAGGAGAAGGAGAAGAAACTTGTCTATTGTTCTAGTTCGATCTTTTTTGTGGGCTTAAACCAATAAATCTCACAAATAGTAATTTAAACTGGGTCCAGAACAAACTGGAAATGAGTGAAGGTAATATAGTACGGGCCTCATATGTTCATGTATCTTTGTTTTAGATTAGAAGCAAAGAAACAAAAGCCATGTATTTTGTTTTTTCAGTTATAAGAAGCAACTCCAGATAAATATCATTACAGTAACTCATTTCTTGATATTACCAAACAGATCTGAACTATATATAGTACATATAGCCTTTCTTTCTTTTTTCAAAGACAATTTATGAAGATTTTTTAGTCAACATTTCAAGCTGTTTTGTAAAAACCTTGTAGATCAATGAAGATAGCTACTTGCAGCTGTTTTGTAGCAATTTGAAGAGTTCAAATTTTTTCTCTGAATAAAAAGTAAGTTGCCAGCTGTTGAAAGCCATCCTGTGTAAAAGAAAAAGAAGAAAAAATGCTGACAGCCCCCCTCCCACCAAATGAAAGTATGAGCTTCTTAATATGACAAACAGCTCAGTCCTTGGTAGATCTAATCTTCTGTAAATTCTATGGGGCTCACTGAGGCTTAACCCAGGTCACAGCACTGCAGCCCTATGTGATTATATGCTGAGACACAAGCCACATTTCTTTATGCTGCAGAGCAAAGTTTTCATGCCCTGCCTCCAAAGCAGTCTATTTACTGCTTGCAGGTGCTTCCTGTTGAGACAAGAGGCAATATCATTTGGGAAGAAGAATAGCTTAGTTTTTACTTACCTGCCAACATTTGGAAACCATTTAAAGAGTCATAAATTACCTGCATACAAATAGACTTCAGATATATGTTTTTAATAGTGATAGCTTGAGAATATGTTGCAAACTCTTGGATGTTTTTTTTTTTTTTCCTTTCTAGGAGGAAACAGTGCTTCATGTATCACTTCTTCTATATTATGAGATAAAAGCTGGATAAATTATGAGGATTTGGAACAGTAGAATGAAGAAAAGTACCGTTAGGTTTTGAGATGCTGGAGACAAAGCACTAATAATGGAAACTGCATTCTGAACCAGAAGTCATTTCCTAAGATTTGAGGGGTGAAGGGGCTGTCTAAAGCTATATCTTGGAGAGGGGCCAATTAGTAATTCCTTTTACTTCTGGTGGTATGTGATACTGCTGTTGCTCACATGTCTGTTCAGAAAACTTGCTATTGATATAAGAGTGACATAGAGGATGCATTATCACTCATAAACAAGCAGTATGCTTTCAAAAAAGTAAATTAAGAGAATAAAACATTGTGATTATTACACAGATGGCACTAACAGAGCTGCCACATCTGTGTAAAACCATTAAACCAGCTGCCTGCATTGTTATATATCAATGATTTTGATGCCTGTTCAGGTGCAAAATTGGGAACCGAGCTCTTCTTTTTATTAATCATCCCCTAACTTCTCAATAAAAGAAATATCAACCTCTGCTCCAGGACTGAAGATAGCACTAATAGACAATGAGGAAGCCTGTAGGCATAATGTCTTAACTCTTCTTTAAGATCTCTTATCCTGTTAGAGCAAGACCCATCTTCATGGGAGGTGTGGTTTTGCATATAGTCCAATGAAAGCAATAATTCCAGAGTTCTCAATGCTCCACCTGTGCCCATAATGAACATTTCCCTTGGCATAATTCAGACATTGAACTTCATATATATTTTTAAAGGTTCTTTAATTTTGTTTTGTTTGTTTGTTTTAGATGAGAAGCTGACATGCTGCAAAGCATCAGGTCCCAGGATAATGTTTACTTCAGAAATATGTATCTGGACTTCAGATGGCTCTTTTAAGCTTTCTTAGAAAATAAAAGTGGCTCATTGTTTTGCCTGGCATCATGCAGAAAAAAAGGGGATAGCAGATAGTGTCTCATAAACTAATATTTGTGACTGGCTATTTCCTATAAGTTGCCATTTTGTGAATGGGAGTTTCCCAGCAGTCAATTTGCAATAACATGTTCTTAAAAGTCTTAATGTGTCCATAGCCCCCAAAGTATAGGGACCTCAATCTGGCTGTATAACAACTAAAAATGGCAATGTTGCATTCCTGCTGTGTGTTGATCCTAAAGAAAAAATCTGAAACAGCATCCCCCCAGAGATGAGGACTGTGCCCTCTCTCCTAGGATTCCGGAAAGCTCTTAAAAACTGGCTTTGGTCCCAGGCCTGGGGTTGATGTATGAATGTACTATTGTATTTCTGGGGCCCATGTTTTGTTTGATTTCTGTTGTTTATAAGATTGCTTTAGTCCCAGCTCTCTGTGTGGTTTTATGTTTTATCTGTTTTTATAGATGTTTCGATCTTGTACACCACCCAGAGTCCATTGGATTTGGGGGACTATAATAAATTAAAATAAAATAAATAAAAAAGCATAAAAGATAATCTTCTACCTTCTCACACAGGAAGAGAAGTTTTATGGTCCAGATATCATTGCATTCATCTGGTTATAACCCTCCATTGGCTCAGAAGGCCTGATTGTATTACTGCATGTCCATCTCAGTGAAGGTTTTCCTCATCAGCATGTGGAGGATGGGGTTGGAACAAATGTCCCCATCACTTTTCATACATTAGTTTTCAGTCCTTGTGATGATTCAGTATCAGACCCCAAAATTCAGCAAGGAAATGCTATAAAGCCAATGGCAAGCAATGGAATAAAGAAGGAAGATAGGGCGAAAGAGTTTAAAATAATTATTTTCAAACCATGAATCATCCTGCTCAGGGGGCTCTTGAGCAATGTACAAGGGGGTTGTAACTTTTTTTTTTTTTTTTAATATTTATCAGGTTTGTGCAGGCAAAGAAGGAGTGCTATGAGGCTTGCCCAGACAGAGCAAAAGACAAAGCCAGAGGGACTTTTGAGAAATAGCTAAATCCATGGGTCTAGTCATTGTTAAAGCCATCTGCCAATCACAGCTGTTTTCTTTATTTATTTTCCTATTTATGTTATATTATTTAGTCTTATTCATGATGAGGATCACATAAATGTTTTAGGTCATCATAGTTTTGCAAAATTTGAGAACCCTAAGCTACAAGAAAATCTTAGTGTTATGAATCCTCATTCAAGGAACTCTGGATGCACTGTATAAAATGTTAGTGCAAGTTCACTCTCAAATCATGGACAAGATCCATTATTTCTACAGCAATCTGGATGATTGGAAATAATTTACATCACCTGCATCAATTTATATTATTTGTGTCAATTATATACAAATGATATAAAATAAAGAAAATGTTGTTAATTACATAATCATGCAAATAATGTAATTGATTGATGGAAATTGGTTCACTTATACAAAGTCCAGCTTTAACAGACTCCCTTTCCGCCCAATTTGGGGTTTTATTGTACTTGAATCTAACACTAAGCAGACTGACTGTACAAGAAATCCAGGATGACTTTTTTAAAGATCAGACAAATCCAAAGCCCACTGCCATATGTCTGAATCAACAATAATTGCTGATTATTGCTGTAATAGTGCTATTGCTGTAATAGGGTTCAGAATTAATCATGTCATTTTCATTCAGTATATATTGATATAATTACCCAAGATAATATAACTACCCAGGATTTTAAAGCATATTGGACTGTGTAATAGTGTATAAGGAAATGGTTAAAGCCTAGTGAACCACGCTGGTATACATGCTACTTTGGACTACCAGATCTTAGCAGCTGGATGAGCACAACATGGTAAGAATCAGAGTTTCTTATATCTCTTTTCTGTCATCTGGAGGTCATCAGAATTTGGTAGCTCTAATGTTACTTTTATCCCCTTTCTTTTAATGTTACAAATTAGCTAAGTCCTTATCGGCTCATTCCCTGCATCCAGGCTTACTTATTTTAGAACACAAGAAGTGGGCCTTGAATCAAGGCAATCAACTATTTGATCTGCATCACTTATTGCAGACAACGTACCACCAACCATAAATATGTCAATAAAGTCAGAAGCATAAAACAAAACTTCCCTAAGGACATTATTATCTGGTAAGTTTATTCTCTCCTCTCAACATTTTAACTGTAGCCAATAAAAGTAAACAAAGTTTCTATTTTTATCATTTATTCATTTTATCACTAGTTCTCCAGTACCAAATAATAAAATTTTGCTGTGGCATATACCCTGAGTTCACTCACAAAGGTAGATTAAAAACATTTTCAGTTGGAGTTCCTGGTTTGTGTCCTTCCTGTAGCTAAAATGTTGCAGTTCCTGTTTTCACACAGCTGTAATTTGAAAGATGACTTGGGGAAAGAACAAATACATGCAGGTTGATTCAGAATCTAGAACCAATATATTATCCCACCCAAGTTCCTTTTCAAATGTTAAAACAGCTGCAAAAAACAGGAAGTATAATTTGGACTCTTCAACTATTAAATGCCTGAAAGAGGTCTCAGAGCTATCACATTTCTATTTATATATATATATGAGACAAGAATATACTGTACACAAGATTCAACCTCCTTCATTTTTCAAAAGGATTGACTTGAATTGTTTTCAAGGCATGTGATCCCTTTAGACAACACAACTAAACTCAACGGTCTTTGTTTACACAGCATACTTGCTGGCAATTTTTGCAATGTTGGATGATCCCTTTTAACAAGCTAGCATATGTGATTAAGTTGATCAGTACTTTCAAAATGAGACTGAACATTTTAACCAAGGTTAGAAGTGTTTGTATAGAAGTTCTTTTGTGTTCTGGAGCGCATATGGACGCTAGTCTCTCAATGCTCACTGAGAATAACATGTTCAGACTGCATTCCCGAATGTGATGTACTGCAGCTTCTAGAATATCCAGCCAGCAACTCCGTTCCCAACATACCTGGATTATACCAAAATGGGAAAAGTTGCTCTAAGGCATTATAGACCTGAAACAACAGACCTGTGCATCTTCATTTCTTTCTTTAGCCATGGAATAAGGCCTATTTGGCAAAAGAGGTATGCATATGCCATGTGTGGGCAAGCAGTCCTCAGCCTCCAAGCTGCAAGTAGGCTGTGAGATCTCTGTGGCCCTTGTGGATTTTCAAGATAATATGCCAATGATGGCATGACTTTTTCAATATAAATTAAACGCATACACATAACACCTAAAACCCCAAAGGGAATTATCAAGCCAAATGCTATCTTCACTCTTTCTGGGGAAATCATTATATCAGTGCCCTATTCCCAATAGTCCTTTGATTTTAAAATGTGACCTCTGGCTACATAAAGGTCACTTGCCACACTATTCATCCATATTCACATGTGAGCTCTACATATGAACAATGAGAGTATGACTAGTGGTGTTAGCTCTTCCCCTTTCTTTGTTATTTTCCCCACCTTCTGCAGCCCCTTCTATCCTGAATTTTCAGAATGATTGATGGACATGAGAGATCTAATACACCTGTCCATCTTTCCCTGATCAGATGGAGAGCACAGCTGTTTATAAGTCCTTAGGGTCAAAATATATGTACATTTGTTGCACTGCTTCAGTTGAAGTATAAGCAAGCAATAGGAGAGAATATAATAGTATTAACCACTGTTCTTTTCTCATCTCCCTTAAACAGCACACATTTTCTTTGGTATTTAAACACTACTTGCAGTGCTTGCTTGCTTGCTTGCTTGCTTGCTTGCAGTGATGATTGTGGGCCTTATTTTAACTCCCACATGAAAGCACATCTGGGCTCTTTGACAGTAGAATGATTCTGAACAGAGAAGACAATGGACCAATCTACCACCAACTTATGAGCTAAATCTTAAACCACATTATTATTTTCTCACAATAGTCTTGGTTAAGAAACTGAAATGTACTACTACAATCAAAATATTTTCTTGAAATATCTATATTTGCAACTTAATTCAATAATATAACCTGCATTTGATTGTAAGTCTTCCTAGAAGCTTTTGTGTGGGAACAGTTACAGGAAAGATGTTATAACTGAACTGGAAAGCAGTGTACATCTTGAATCAATAACCTAGAAACTAGCATGGAAATTCATCGTATAACTTGCCTTTTCATTGCACATGCCTATGGAAATCTTAACATGAATAGGATTTACTGAGTTCCAGCTGCTAGAGCCACTGACTTCCCTACTCAAGTTAGTACTGCCTACAGAGCTTGCTTACTATTATTTATTAGTATTTAGTCTTACCGTGAATGTTCCTGGTTTAATCCCATTCAGGAAGGATGATGAGCTTGAAGTACAAGCGAGAATTTGGAATGAACGTAATGTAAGGATCTCACCCACATTAATCTGACTTGAGTCTAAAGAGGGAGGGTGTGCTTTGTTATGAAAAAAAAAAAAAAGTCCCCTTGAAATTTATCCCATGTGGCCTTTGTCAATAACTGGGAAGTTTCCAAATAGCGTGAACTGGAATGAGAAAAGGAAGCCATCCTAAGATGACTTTATGCTGTCCATTAACCAAATCTGATTGGCTACACAGAGCCATGATGTTGTCATATTAGCTACCTGGTGTCTATTTGTCTGGTTATTGAAAAAGCAGCAAGAGAAAGAGAGAAAGATTAAATCATATCTTATAGATATTTTAAAAATAATTTTTATGTTGGATTTCTGGAGAACATTTTTTATCAAATACAGATACAAATACAAATCCATTATTACTGTTGATGACCAGATATAGATACAATTCAGTAAGAATATTAGAGGGGGAAAAGGGAAATAGGTTAAAGGTAGCTGGGCAATTTACACAAAAGAGAGAAGAAAAGAGAGGAAAAATAAAAACAGCAGGTAAGAACTGGAGTACCAGACCTTATTTAAAGCATGTGAGACAATGAAAATTGTGAGAAATGCTTGACTGTTAAGTATGTACAAAGCTATATTGCTATATAACAGTCTTGTAGAATATTAAAATACTAATATATTAAAACATTTAGCTAATTTAAAATGTGATTATTAAATATAGAGGTGTACACTGAAATAAACTTCTACCTGGAATAACTTGAGCATAATTAATTATACTTACTCAATACATGCCTAGTGTTTATTATAAACATAATTCAGGGATATATAAAAGGAGGAGAGAGAGAAAGAGGAGGGAAAGAAAAATAAAATAATCCAAGGACATTGAGCTGTTAGGTTGAAGTTAAATGTTGTTTTAACTGATGCAGGGATAAATTTAGCTACCATGTGGGTGATCTCACGATTTGAGTCTGAAAGGAGGTAATGGATATAAAAATAATCCATTCTGCCCAGGACTCGCAGTATAAGGGAAGTTATACCATCGTTTTGAAGATCCTTGTAAAAGTTACAGTAAAAGAGGACATGTAGGATTGTTTCAATTTCCCTGGAGTCACAAGGACATGCACACTGGGGTATGGGGATGTAGAGAAGCACCAATGGGAGCACTCTGTGCCTAGCCCTAAAAAAAATTATTTCCTCAACTTAAAAGAAGTGAGAGTGTAAAAGAAGCTTGCTGGATCCTAGGAATTTGTATCTACTAGGATTCTAGAGAATGAACTGACTTCAGATTGATATTCCACATCGCTCAATTTTTGCAGCACTAGTTTTTTGGCCTTTTTTGTTTTTTCTTTCATGTACAGTTCAACCAGTATAAAATATTTGGGGTAAGGTTTTAGCATTAAAAAAACTTCAGTGCTGCTGGTATCGGTTATGTCCTTGGGAACAGAAAAATCTTTTGTAGATTTTGATGCCACTTGTATAATATGCTCACAGTGCACTTTCCAGAATCCCTTGTCATGGAAGATTACCCCCTAATATTTAAAGGAGTGTATATGTTCATTTTTATCCTGTTCAATTATCCAGGCTTGCTGTTTTGGTTTCTTGGCGAAAACCATGATTTTAGATTTTTGGTAGGCTATAGCCACTCTGTTTTGAGTGCAGTTGTGAACAGTGGTTCTCCCCACTCATTTGATCACTATAGGTGTGGAAGAAGTAATTGCAGCATCATTTGCATAAGATAATATGGGCATCTTGTGACCCACAAACTTTGATGCATGAAAGTCTGGGAAATCCAAGAAATCAACCATACAATATATGTAAAAGTTAAACTAGGTGGGGGACAAAATAAAGCCCTTTCACATCCTTCTGTCTATATATATGATGTTAGAAAGTGTTCCTTAAGCATTACATCCCATAGTAATGTCTGGGATTTGGAATTAGATGTTTGAATACAGCTCTTGAATTAGGAGGAATAATCCCCTGTCAATATTAGTGTTTTGCAGCTTCTCCCATAGTAATGTCTGGGATATGGAATTAGATGCAGCTTTAAAGTTAAGAAAAGCTATGTAGCTTTTGGAAGCTTGTGGATGTGCTTCTCAATCACATGATGTAACACAAGGATGTGGTCCACCAATGAGCATCTGCTTCAAAACCCCACCTGTTCTCCGAGCAGGCCTTCGGATTCAATTCATTTGGATAGTTTCTGGTGTAGGTGTTTTGCATATTAGTTGCTTATCATGCTCAAAAGGCTGATGGGTCTATAATTAGCTGGATCCCCTTCATTGCCTTATTATATTGGGACTATTAGCACCAATTCCCAATCTTTAAAGATATATTCCACACAATCAATATGCATAAAGAGTGAGGCAAGAAGAGGTTCCCACCATGGATAGTTCCATATGAGCAATTCAGAGAGAATGCAATCACTGCGAGAGGCTTTTCCAGCTCTAAGGGATTCAAATAGCTTGACAGCTTCAGAGTGAGAGACTGGTGGCCAAGCTTGTAGTGTAGCAAACCTTGAGGGTTCAATGATGTTTGCTTGCTTAGTCTCTGAGTCCAAAGCTCTAAAATGTCCTGCCATATTTGTATAGGAGATTTTTTTTTATCCACAAACTCATTTTCTCCTCGCTAAAACAATTGCTTATAGAAATTCAGCTCAAACTTTTAATGTTTCCCAAAGCTGAATGGAAATGTTACTCTCCTATCATACTGAACAATAATTCTGCTAAACACTCCTAGTTCACAGAGAAATGCTAGAAAGATATTTCATTTATTTGGATTTGTTATTTTGTTCATTTGTAGTTTATTGTTTTATTTCCCATCTACCCAACTATCCAACCAACCATTCAAATTCAATTTATTTTTAATAATAATTCATGATCATATAACCTCATTTTTCTTCTTTTTTCATTTTCTTTTGCTTATCCTTTTCTGTGCTGCCAGTTGCTATGGTGCCAGTAGAACAAATTTTAAGGCATTAGACAGATAAAGTCATTTTGTCCACATATTGTTTAAGATGGTTAAATTTCTACTGTTGCTGTAAACCTTAGTTGCTAATCAAGGGACTTTGACATTCTGATTTTACTACATTTATTTATAAAAAGAAATAATTAATTAAAATGCATTTATTTAGAAATAAGGACAAAAGGAAAAAGTGCAAGTCCAGCTCAGGATTCAAATAATCTGTTTCATTTGCTCTTTTACTATGATTTTCTACCACCTCAGTCATCAGGCTTTACTCACTGAATATCCCCTCACTGGAATTTTTATTTTTATTTTGTGGAGAGCTAGATTGCTATAATGTGTTCCCCCAGCCTCTTTTGGGGTATAGTGGAGGATAGATTTTTGCACTATAAAGATTGGTATTTGGTATTACAATTAGGAATATATGGGCTGCTCCTTAGGCAACCAAAGTCCATTATTCATATAAAGGTTGATTTCAAGGAAACTTAATTTTTATGAATGATAGTTTTTTTTCTTTAATTATTACTACTGCTACTATATTATACTTACATAATCATCAATAATTTATATCTAAACAAACTGAAAAAGCAATTAGAATAGCAAAAACTGCTAAAAACACAATGTAAAAAGCCTGGCCACATAAATGCATTTTAAGGCCTTCTTGAAGTCTATCAATCATAGTAGACCCTTCCCTGTATGAAGTATATTCTAAATGTCTTCACTAGAACAAAGGTAATCTAACTCTGAGTTGTTCCGAGATTAGTGTTAGTTGCAGGACAAATTTCCAAACAACTTCAATAAGCAATGAGAATCATGTGGATAATGAACTTTGTAAGAGAAGTGCAAGATTGGCACTGCCCCAGACAGATCTGGTGCAGAATGTGGGGGGTCCTCCTGGACTCACAACTCCTTCTTGAGGAGCAGGTGGCAGTCATGGCCAGGAGGGCCTTTGCTCAACTTCATGTTGTGCACCAGTTACACCCTTTCCTGGATCAGAGGCCCTCTGGTCAGTTACTCGTGCCCTAGTCATCCCCTGTATAGACTATTGCAATGCACTCCACATGGGGCTACCCTTGAAGAGTATCCAGAAGCTACAGCTGATGCAAAATGCAGCTGCGTGGGCAATTTTGGATACCCCAAGGATGGCACATGTAAAACATTTGTTGCAGGAGCTGCATTGGATGCCAGTTTGCTTTCGGGTCCAATTCAAGGTGTTGGTTATCACCTTTAAGGCCTTACATGGCATGGGACCAAGTTACCTGAGGGACTGTCTCATCCCCATGACATCAGCCCCTCCCACCCAGTCAGGCAGAGGAGGTATGTTATGGACCCCATCTATGAAAGATTGTCAACTGGCAGGGCCCAGGAGGAGAGCCTTCTCTCCTGTTGCCTCTGCCCCATGGAACACTCTTTCCTCAGATGTGAGGTGGGCCCCCACTCTCCCAGCCTTCTGGAAAGGGGTGAAGACCTGGCTCTGCCAACTCACATGGGACAAGAGGGGATATAAACAACCCTGGGGGTGGCTGGTGCTTGAAGATGCTCCCCGAGTCTAATAACTCTTAGTTAACATTTTTTTGAAAGATATTTATTATTTATATAGGAAGTCTTCATGTAATGTATTTTAATTCATATTTATTCTATTTTAATTAATATTTATTGTTTTTACTCTAAACTGCCCAGAGTCACTCTGCAGTGAGATGGGCAGTGACAAATTTGAAATATAAATATAAATAAGATTACTTCCTGAATATATTTAGAATTGCAGGTGTCATAGACTTAATAGTCTGTAGGTACAACCTCAGTACCAATCATCTTGCACATCACTGAGCAGCTAAATTTAGCTGCCATTTTGTGTTAAATTTCCTGAAATTAGGAATATGTAGAAAATTAAAAAGGCAGCTAGATTCAGCCCAAGGTAAGCATTAGCAGATCTTGCTGGAGAACATGCTGCTACTAGACTTAGAGCTATATGGAAAGTGTGTGGACTTTCCTCTGTAAGCAGTCATTTTTAAATTAAGCTATGCTGGTTTGAGGGTTAAGCTCTTATATGTATTCTTATATGGGTTAAATGCATAAAATACAGTTACCACTCATAATCAACTGATCAGAGCAGTAAAAGCATCTTGTAAATAGAAATGATAAAAAATAACTATAGACCAAACAAATTCCCAAGAATGAGGGATCTTAATGCCAGCTTCACTGTTATGCAAGCATAGTTATAACCTATACTAAGCTTAATGGAATTTTTCCAGTATACAGGAATATACATAGGATTACAATGGTGGGCAATCACCATGGGCCTACTTAATTATTATGCATCAACCAAAGGAGGTCACACAGTTATGTATATTCAAGTAGAAACTTGAAATCTGAAAGGCATATAGGAAGGGTTATGCAGTCAACATCCTGCTGGCAACTCCTGAACTGGAAACTAAACATATAATGGCTAAAAGCTGAACACAGGCACCTCCTTGTAAAAGAAGCCAGAATGGCCAATATAGCGCATGTTCCATGAAGCAAATCCAAATGAACTGCAGAGTAAATATATTAGGATTTGACAGTTCTTCTTTATAATAGAAAACATTACTGTTTAGGACCAACTGTTGCTAAGTAAAGTATCTCTTCCCCACTGAGCCAGGAGCCTCTGACACTAGCAAGCTGCTCTGCAGATGGAATGAGAAAATGCCTTCTTACGTCCATCTGTCAGTAGCTAATATTTATTTTTTTGCTGTATATAAGATCCATGAATAAACTGCCTGCAAAGTTCTAAGGAAGACAGAATTTATTAGCAGTAATACATACCATTTTATTTGCAATTTTTAACATTTAAATTGTTAACCATACATAAATGAGATGAGCTTTGCCAAGCCAAAAGCTCATTTATATCCAGCATTTTATTTTATGTAATGGCCAACCAAATATCTCCAAAAATAACCTGAATATGAAGACAAAAAAGTCCTTAATATTTATCCTCAGTGCCTAATGTTCAGGGATTTATTGCCTTTGAATGCTGAGGTTCCATACTGCCATCACAATTCACTGAAGGCGGTTTCATACTACGGTCAATAGATAATAGCTAGACCTATCCTTTGTGAAAATGTCTATTTATCTTTTAAAATCTAAGCATTGTGTCAATCAGCCTTATAATAACCATATGAGGTAGATCAGTATTTGCTCCATTTTTTAAACACTGGGATAGAGAGAAGAGCAGCTCACATAAGGCTTTGTAATTTTATGTATGCCACAAGCTCTTATGGCACGAACAACAATTTTGGTTATTGATGTTCACATTTAGATATGTTTCCAACCATTTGAAATAGTTACAGTAACTTTACATACCTCATGCCTGTAACTGAACATGTTATAAGATATATAATGCAAACACAATATATCATATGCAAAATAAAATATAATATACAAACTATTCCTCAAGCCTAGGTCTCTAGGTTAAAGTTTAATTGGCACAAGAGACTCAGAAAACAAAATGGAAGTGCTAATACAAAAACCCCAACGTAATATATATAAACATTTCAAAATTTTCCAGTCTTTACCAGATTGTATAAACTAATAAAGCAAAATCCAATTATATTATTAGATTCCCTAATAATAAATTACAATATCCTTTCACTATACCAGAACATTATTTTAAATATTGCTGTTGAATAAGTTCCAATTACTAGATTCACACAATGTGCATAATCCATAATTTTCAATCCATAATGGCTGGATTCATACACTGATGTAAGCAAAGACTAAAGAAACCACACATTGGCTTAGTACAGCTCATGTCTGTTTCCTTTCTCCTCGCCCCCACATTCCTCAATTCTTTTATTCATTTTTTTTTTTCATTGGAAAGGCTTCAAAGTGGAAGTGCTGACTCACATTATCATGGATTATCCTGTGAATCATTTCTGGTAGCAGAAATATATTCTCCAGAAGTTGCATCAGAACTTTCCCAGGAATAGTAATTCTCTGAAACGAAACCTTTTCTTCCAGGGAAATGGCAGCACAGTTCTTGCTGCTATATAAACTATTTCCATCATGCAAAAGATACTATGGGAATAAGATAATAAAATTACACTATGCGAAGACAGTTTATTAAGGCCACATCTAAACCCTATTCAGACATTATTAAAACTCACCATGAATGGGGCCCTAGGTTGAGCAATATTGATTTATGCTTTGGGTATAGACACACAGAATAGGATGATAAAAAATAGGACTTGACATACTGCCTATTTGTCAATGTATTAGAGTCAGAAATAGTGATATGGTTTATTCAATGTGCTACAGTTGGTACAGTATGCAAAAATGAATTTATTATTGCTTTTCTTCCTCCTTCTCTTCAAAGGAAAGAAGTAATAAAACTGAGGCTTGTTATCCTTCTCAGAACTGTGTGTCAGTGAAGAGAACTTCATGATAATTGTTTTTGAATGACACCTATGTTCTTTGTTTACCAATGATTGATAAAAATAGATAAGGTGGCTGACTTTTGTGCCTCTGCATGCATATTTGCTAGGTGTTTCAATGACTGGGAATCTTCTGTTTGTCAGTTTACTGGGAAAAAAAGAGAGAGAGACATAGCTGCTAAGATTATTTTATTCATTTTCTTATATCAATTTAAGTTAAATAGCTAGGTGAATAAGAAATATTTGCCTAGCCTTTCCCAACTAAGTGCTCTAGATTTGTTAACCAGCATGGCCAAAAGTAAGTAGAAATCCAATACATCTGGAAGTCATCTGGTTAGATAAACATACTGTAGCTAGAACCCAAAAGAGTTATATTACCACTGCAGTAATGTTCTTGGGAGGACATTCCATAACTGTATCACAGCAAAACAAACAAACAAAAAATCTTGTGGTTTGTATCTACCTCCGTTCTGATAGAAAAGGCACTTGAATGTAAGCATCAGCAATTAAGTTAAAAGCTAGTCTAGTACAGAACCACCATCTTTCTCTGATTTTTTTCATTCATGAGATCAGTATATTATTTTTTTCTATGTCATTTTCCTCCCCAAGGGAAAGAAATGAAGCCTCATGGTAGGAATTTCTTAGAAGTGTTTTATCCAGAATTCCTTAAGTATGAGAGGGAAAGAACTGTATACAAGACACAAGACACATTACCAGAGCTTTGATGCACACTGCCTAATAACACCAAAGCCTTGAAGCCTAAAATAGAAGAACCCTTTATCAGCAAAGTAGAGGAGAATTTTGGAATATGCTTGCATGGTTCAATGAAATACAGGTCCCTGGTGGGGAAAACTTAGGCAACATTCTTCCTTTTGCAAATAAGCTTAAATCTGGGGAGGATGAAAGAAGGAACAACCTATAAAATGTACCTAATCCTGTTTCCCTTTGTTCCAGGTTTATACAACTCAGGAGACTATAGTTTATATCTTTCTCCTGCTCTTGGATAAGCAACTGTTATGTTTGGATTAGAAATGCCAGGTGGCTTCCCTTAAATTATTTCAGGTTACAGTCTCACTCTTGTGACATTAATCATTACTATACAGTGATACATTGTCTGAGTCAGATTTCAGGAGCCTTTGGCAAAAGATCAGAATTGTGCAAACCATGGTATTCCTTGTGTCATTCTGTGGAAAACTATTAACTGCTTTATAGTCTTGTTGTATGCTGCCCAGAGCCACTTTTTCATGAGATGGGTGCCATATAAATTTGATGAATGAATAAATAAATAAATGGAAGTGAAAGTTGGACTTTGAAGAAGCAGGATAGGAAGAGTATTGATGCCTTTGAATTTTGGTGTTGGAGAAGACTTCTGAGAATATCATGGACAGCAAGAAAACAAACCAATGGATCACTGAATAAATCAACCCAAAGTTCTCACTTGAGGCACAAATGACCAGGCACAAATTATTCTACTTTGGACACATTATGCAAAGACCCAACTCTCTGGAAAAGGCTCTAATTCTGGGAAAGGTGGAAGGAAAGAGAAGAAGAGGACAACCAGCAGCAAGGTGGATGGACTCAGTTACAGTGGTGATAAGTACATTGTTGGAAGACCTGAAAGACCAGGTTATGGATAGATCATCATGGAGAAATATATCTACTGTATGTGGTCAGTAGGAGTCAAAAACAACTTAATGGCACATAATCAATCAGATGGCTTACCACCTTTATATATATAGTATGGATGAGTCAGGGTGGGGCATAAGTTCTGATAATGAAGGTTCAAAGAACTTGCAGGAAGAGAAATTCTTGAATGTAAAATTAAGCTTTATCCTTACCTCTGCCACTTATATTTCTGCTTCCTCTTTGCCTGTGGTTATTCCTGCTTCCCCATCTACTCTGTATGTATCGAAAAGACCACAAACTGCCTAAATTTAAACTCTAAGGTTTGGGGGTAAGGAATTGCTTCTTGTATGTTTTGCCTAGTAAAGTTCTATGAGCTATTTTAAAACATTCTAAAAATATATATAAAGATGTCTCCTGCTATAGCCGCATTTTCAATCTAAAGACTGAAAGAGAGCCACACAATTTGTTTCAACATGAATCAATTGTTCAGGTAAAAATTGCACACAAATCAGAGCATGGATGATTTGGCCATTGTGAGATAGGCAAGGATGTATCTGTATAAATCTGGTCTGTTTCTACACTGCTTCTACTCACATGTTATTCCATTCTATTATTTTTTTAAGTGTATCAATTTTAAAAATGTGGTCATTCAGATGAAAAGAATTGGGATGCATAACTGCAATGTGTTTTGTATGTGCCTATGTAGTAAAATTATGTATCTACTTATATTTTTTCCTTTTTGTGAATACCCTTCCTATTTGTATTTTTCTGCATATTTTCCCTAAAATAACTTCAGTCAGTTAAATAGATAAACTTAGGTTAACCTTAGTATATGTTGTTTGGTATTGACCTTTTCAGGTATATCCTAATTTTGTATGGAACTTTCACAGATGCTTGTTGTTTATAACAGAGCTTTCTCCAATGAAACATTTTTTTAATCTTTTTTTTTTGTGGGGGGGAGGGGTTAAAGAACAACCAACATGGCAAAGATTCTGTGTATGGTGGTGTGTGCTGTGATTATGTGCATTCGTGCAGTCCAGGATATTTCTTGAAAAATTTCTTTTACATCCTTATGCCTAGTAAATCGCTTTAATATTCTGCCCATTCAATATCTGGGACACACTCCAGAAGAGATTGAAAGGTTTGCAAAACACCCCAAAGTAGACAGTATCCTGCTCACTGGTTCACAACCTAATTACAAATTGCATTAATTGTGTGGCTTGTGATCATAAATTTTTATTGGGTCTGCAGCATGTGGAGCTGTTTAAGTTTTCTTTTCTCCCTATGATCCTAATAGAAACAACTCCATGTTGCAAACTATGATAGAAATCATCTCATTGGTTCTAACTGAAGCTTTTTTATTGCAAATTATAGCATACGGGGAGGCATTTTTCATCAGAAACACAGTACATGGGGAAAAAAAACACACACTAATCTTCCCAATGCTTCATGCTGTAGCCCTGATTAAAATTGTTCCCTATGGTTAGTATCTTTTTCTTTTTCATGGCCCCATTGAGAACACATTTAATGGAATGTTTAGTTGGGTGCTAGTTTTCTGTGCAAGTCAAAGGTCTATTGGAACTGATTTAAAGGTAGATTATTCTCCCTCTCCTTAGTAGTAAGTGCTACTATCAGATATTCAATAGAATGAAATAACCCTTGCATGAAGATGCCAGCACAATTATGCCTTGCGTGGAGTTCCCAGTTCAATTAAATCATATAAAGAAACTTTTTTTTTGTTTTGTTAGGAAGCCAACTACAAAGTGAAGCCATGATTTATTCCTGTACTTGAACTTTTTCTGCTCTCTTTTTAATGGTGTGTCCGAATTGCAGTGGCACTGAGTATTTCCTGAGGACATCATGCAAATACTCATGACTTCAGGACTCATTTCCTCCACTGTTAATATTTAGCAGCCAACATGACTTTTCTAATTCAAGATAATTATTGCCAAAACATTTCTGTGGCAGATTTTATTTTACCCTATGCTGTTCCTTTCTTTTTCAGCATCTGTACTTAGACACAGTGGTAATATAGTAAAATTATTTTGAACAAAGTTAATTGACATGGATATAATTTGAAAAGGCGGAATGTTTCAATGATTCCAACATTTTTTTTTTTTTTTTTTTTTTTTTACTGTTTTAGTTAAAGTCCTTATGAGTGAGCCAGGTCAGGCAAGTGAATATCATAAACAGCACCTTCTGGAAAACATGATGCCTTGTTTCTTTTTTTCTGCCCCTTTTACTTTTAACATGTTGCATAAAGCGGGCATGGCAGTTCCTGACCTATTAGATCTAAACTTAATTCAAAGAGCCAGATGGAATTACAAAATTTTAGGCAAATTGTGTCTAAAAGTGTGTGTTAATTAGGTTTTAATTATTTTTTATATTTTACATATTTAATTAGGCTTTTAAACATGTTCAGTTTTTGCCCTTCCATTCTGCCCACCTCTTTTGTAAACATATGCAAAGTCACAATGCACTTACAAAAGAGGAAAGATTTGGGACACAATGCTGTGACACTACTTGCATCCATATGCCCCCTCTCCAACCTCCCCAGAGTTGCTTTTTCATCTTCACACATTTTTTGAAACCAGAATAGAGAGCTATACAATTGCATGGGACATGTGTGCCTCCCATAGTTTGCAAATGATGCAGGAGAAGGGCCTCTCTTGCATACTTTCCAAACAGGCTTCCAATAGCAGGAAGGAAACACATTTATGTACTGCGGATCATAATGGACAAACAGAATCATAAAAAAAAGACAGTCCTTGAAATAGCCAGACTGAACTGAAGCTTGAAAACAATAGGCAACGACTGCAGGTCTTTCTCTGTAGATGAGATACGATCATGGTGCCATTTGATGTGACACTCTTTGGAATTGCCTCTGAATTAATCTCTGATGGTTTTGTAACACTTGGTTTTGTAACACTTATGCTACATCTGTTTCTTCTGTTGAATCTTTCAGGATATAGACTTGCTCTTTGAATCAGTTTGTTTAGTTATACCAAACTGAAATTCTATATTAGAGGATTATTTTTGTTGTTGTCAGATAATTATTTCCATGGTTTGGTTGTCCTGATGATTTTCTCATTTTATTTCTTATGCCATTAGCAGCTTTGAATTTCTTCTCGGAAGGTAAAGCAGAAAATAGATAAATGTTGAAATTAAATCAAACCAAAGAACAGCTTAATCCCCAAACTATTTACTTGTAAGACCCACTAACTTGAGTGAAATATTCTCCCTTAACATTTTCAGTCTTAGTCTGTTGCTTCCTTCATCCAGTGACGTGAGCTAACCATGTATGCTACGTTCAGCTTCACATAAGCTGATATTTCTCTGAAGAATATTTTCTGGTTGGGTTTTGTTTTTTTCTGTTTTGCCAAAACTGTGGTAAAATTCCACAACCAACCTTAGAATATACAGCACAATGTCTCCCAATTTCACTGCACACAGCACTGCTTAGAGGGGCCATTTTGGCTCAGCTCTAAATTAATCATTCTGCCGTCTTTAAAAAATGTAGCAATTAAAAATAAAGAACAGATTCTGCCAATAGAACTTCAATCTAATACATGCAGGACTAAAGGAAAATGAATTGGAGAGGGCAGAAGAAAACTAATAATGGAGTTAATTTCTCTTTCTGGAAGAGAGAAAGAGAGGTAGCAGTTTCTTTGTCTGATAAATGGGGTTTCTACTTTCCTTGTTCATCCTGGGAGTCAACAATTACCATCTCTCCCAGTGGCCTTTTATCCATTGCCTGGGTGCACAGCAATGGTGTCTGCAGGATCTAAAATACTGTACCATTGTGCCACAAGCTCCATCTCTTTTGAATGTGTATGCGATGATATAATACCCAAATAAAAGGGACAGCGCTTGTATCAGGTTAGTGCACCATTTCATCATTTGCTCTGCCTCACTGCCTATACAGATACCTCTGTAGCGCAGTAAATTATGCTCTGCTTTTCCAAAAAACATTTCTGCATTACATGCATGCATTATCCTAACACTATAGAAGAAAACCTATGTATACCTTCTAATACCTCCAAAGATATATTTATTATAACAGTTTGTGTTCTCATTTTCTTTTAAACTAATAGGTTTTACAGCCTGAAAAGGTTTTAAAACTTCTGTTCTAATAGACAGAAGACTGCTTGCTTCAGAAACCCTTATTCACCAATATTTCAGAACAGGATTATTCCAATGTAACTTACCTAGCACCATGTGCATGGACACATATATACTCTTTCACTTCTCTTAGCACTGTCTCTGAAGCTGTGAAGGGACAGGTCAAGCAAAACAAAGCTTCCACGTTTATGGTTACTTCATCACATTTTTATATGAGTACAGAAACCTTTACAGTCCAATTCCAGGAAAGGTTTCAATACACATGTTCCAATTTTTACTGTCTAAAATTAAAGTTTATAGTGGAAAAAGGCATACAAAGGCATCAATTACACATGAAATATGCAGGATTCTGATTTTAAAATTTCAATTAAAATTACTGAAACTATTTATTGAACATGAAATTAAATATCTATTGCCTAAGACAAACCATAGTCCTTTGAATCCAAATATTTTGCTTTCACCTTTATGGCCAAATTTTGCTTTAACTTCTTGGGAAAACATAACAGGATGGTGACAACCGGCAAATTTAGTAACAGTGCTATTTAAAAAAAACACTGGAAGGTATGTATGGTTATATATAGACACACACTCACAAATGCAGAATATATATGTAACTTTTGTTGAATTTCAAACTAGCAACCTTCTATTTACAAGGCAAGTGTTACAACCATGGTGCTGTTATAGCATTCCTAATTTAAAAAAAAAAAACTCTAGAAGTCATTAGGAACCATGGCAAGCATTGATTTAGTTGAGGAGGCATTCCCTCCTCTGTAAAATAGCTAGTGAACTGTTCAGAGTTGTTTGTGGGGGCAGGCAAAAGAATCAAAATGGCAGACGCAACAGTGTGATTGAAGCCGTGCCCCTTTTTTACCTGCGTTGCGCATGCTGCATGTAAAAAAGTGATGAGGCTTTTATTGCATAGTCCCAGCTACCATCTTGACCTTTCTGACCCTCCTGCAAATGTCTGGGGAGCTGTTGATTTAGTTTACAATGAAATAAAGCACATCAACCTGACATTAGTATGTAAGGGGGCATAAGGGACAAAAGAGTACTTTAAAAAATAGAGCAGGGATATTTACCCAGAGATCTAATTTGTGATGGGAGGTGGGTGACTAGAGAGCAACCTCATCTACTTGTTCAATCCCAAAATAGTTGCTGGCCTTTCAGGCAATGGGGCAACTGGATAGTCAAAATTTCCTGCAGAAATTTCTAACTTCTTGTTGCCATCTTGTGACCATCCAGATTTTTCTAGCCCAAATTTGTAAGCCCTAGCCTGCCAAGAAATTCAATGTAGCACTTTCCAAGTAAGCATGACAAGTCTGGGTATTCCTTATAAAGATTAAACAAAAAAATAATACATTCTTCACATAATTAGCACAGCCCCATTTTCATCATTTCCTTTTCTCTGGTGAATGCAGGACAACCATCTAAGGAAGCACTTTTTTCCCACACAATATTTAGATAAATTGTCATTTGCACAGTATAATCCCATATGAGCCTTTTTATATATGAAACTCCAGTTGACTTGTCTGAGGCTTATTTCCAGGATGAAAATAGTAAAATTGTAATTTTCTGTAAATAGAATTAAACAATAATTAAGCAATGAGCACAATTCAGTAGCACTAATTGCACTTTGAACTTTTCATCAGCTTCTGAAAAAAGAAAAAAAATCATCTCTCCACTTCCTTTTGGCCACTGGCTTAGAATATCAACAAAAATAACACATGTACAAGTTATATACTTTTTGCAAGAATCAGAACTTTATCAGAGAGAGCTAGGCTTGCTCATAAATCTCTCTGCTGTGTTCCTAACCACTGCTTGAGGTCTGAGCTTTAAACTGCAGGAGAGAAGCAATTGGCTAAGATGGTTCATTTACCACTTTTACCATGATCAGATTGCCTTTCCCCATAATTGTTGCAAAAAGACGATTTTTCCAGCAAGAATAAAAGAAATATTCCTTTGATAAAGTGGTCATCAAATGAGCATGTGCAGAGGAACTCCTTAGAGGGCAAAGGAAAAACAAAAATAAATGGACTCTCGGGGAACAAAGTGAAGCTCTTCAAAGTAAGTGTATTGATTTCAGCTCTTTGCAGCCCGGATTTTGTCTGGTAATATTTTGCTGCAAGTTGACTTTGAAAAAGACCAAGAAAAATGTGACCATTGGTAAGTATGGAAACATATTCCAAACTGAATTGTCAAATTTCATCAGGACAGCCACACACATCTTTTTCTTTCCTATTGCAGTTTCTTCACAAAACCGGGGGCAGGTGCTTTATTTAGCACATTGCTGGAATCACCTCTGAATGTTTAGCTCAGTGTTTTTCAAACTTGGCAACTTTAAGATGGCTAGGGGATTCTGGGAGTTGAAGTCCACACATCTTAAAGTTGCCAAGTTTGAAACACACTGGTTTAGCATGTCATCGTTAAAAGTATCTAAAACATCTGAGACACTTATGTAA
Organism: Liasis olivaceus; assembly: GCA_030867105.1. Classification (NCBI taxonomy): domain Eukaryota; kingdom Metazoa; phylum Chordata; class Lepidosauria; order Squamata; family Pythonidae; genus Liasis; species Liasis olivaceus. The sequence goes on along the minus strand of CM061352.1, from coordinate 79,399,911 downwards.
AATATCCAGCTAGCATATCCCACCTGCAAAAATCCAAATGACTACTAGATGGCAGGGCTAAGGGTTTTTGTCTCCTTGCTGCCACCTAGTGGTCACCCCGAGGTTTGCAGTGCATATTGACAGCCCTATTGAAATCAAAACGTTTCAAGTTAAGTATATTAAGGCTTCACTGTGATGGGGGGGGGGGGGGAAACCTTGCCTATGTTTTATTCCTTACAAAAATGCAAGGCATAAGGATTTTCTTTGATTAGAAGCTTAGTAATTTTTTTTTTAATTCACTGCTACACTGAAGTGAGAACAGCAGCTACATGGGGAAAATCTCTCTTTAAGATTCACAGGAATAGCCAAAGATTGATAAGAGAAATCTAGTGGAAAAATTAGTTAATTAGATATTTTAAAACTTGATTTAGCCAGACTCAGATCAGATAGTAAATGTCACACTCTTTGTTCAAAATATTCCTTTGGGCACATGTCTTTCATTTGGATTCACAAGGGTGATTTAGTACTAAAAATTAAATACTCTCACAAATGCAGGTATTCTTGAGGATGATTTGGCAAGAAAAGGAAAGTATAAGAAAAGATATAATGATAATTATATACCATTAAGTGTCAACTCTTAATAACCATATAGATTTTCTCCAGATGATTTGTCCCCAGGCCAGTCTTCAGATCTTCCAAAGTTGTATCCATCAGCAATGTAACTGAATCTATTGACCTTGCTGCTGGTCATCCCATTTTTTATAGCTTTTCAAGAGAGCTAGGTCTTCACATAATATGTACAAAAATATGATTATTTTTAAACTTGGTCATTTGTGAATTGAGTGAGAACTCTGGATTGATTTCTTCAATGATGCATTTGTTTTCTCACCTAACCATGCTATTTTCAACAGTTTTATCCAATACCAAATGAAAAAGTACCAATATCTTTTCTGACCAGCTTCTTCAAAGTCCAACTTTCACTTCCATAGAGTGCCACGGGAAAAAGAATTGCCTACATATAACACATTTGTTTCAGGAATTGCATAAGTTCCTTGCAATATGACTTGGATATCTCAGAAACTGCCTATCATGAACAGATTCTACCCACCCAACCAGAATGAACAGTGAATGACATTTGCCAGGAAGGCATCTGAGACCTGAGCAGGGAGTGGAGCCAAGCTATCCATACCAGAAGTATAAAGTTAGTAATTTTAGATTATTTAATGTGCATTACAGTTTGCATTGGGTTGTTGTTGTTGCCTCTTGAGTGTTGTCTGAGGTCTTTTAAAGACTGAAGTAGGTTTATAAATTTCTTAAATAAATATGCAAAAAACCTTAAACATACATTTGTTTGTTTGTTTGTTTGTTTAATCAATCTGTATGGCTGCCCATCCTGCGAATGCAATTCTGAGCAGCTAATAATATGCTTAAATAATTTTTAAAAAGATTAGCAAAGAATAAAAATTATACTGCTATTCTGTTTTGTTTTGTTTTTCAAAATCAGCAATTAGAGAAAAGCAGGATTTATGCAGAAGAGTTTCTAGAGAAGCAGAAGTATCTATCTATTCTTTCTCACAGTATACATTTATTGTGTGCACGATTTCAGATTAAAGATGATAACATGAAAAGGAATATAAGCATGTGATAATTTGATTCTCCCCACCTTAATATGCTGAAACTTGTCTGAAAAAGAAGGTAAGATATCTGATTAAAATACAGCTGCTGCACAATGCTGAAACTCTGTAATAATAATAAAGCAAGAAAAGAAAGGGGTGAAAACAAGAGAGGGAGATTTATTAAAGGAGCAAAAAAATAGCAAAAAAGAGGGGAGGGAATCAGTTGAAACAATTTTTAAAAGGAAAACTATCTCCCTAGGCAGGACTCAACTGGCAGTATTAAATCCCTAAATAAATGTCTTAGGAAATAGGTATTGATCCTTATGTATGAGATGAGCCTGGGCCATTCATCAAAGAGCAAATGAAAGAACTCTTTTTGCAGTTGTCTAAACAGGAGAAGCCTCCATTGTTTTGTACTTGCTTTTCTGTCCAATTTACACCAGTCAAGAAGGCAAAACTGTTTGCCTTCTATCTTGCACTCACCACTCTCTTCTCTACAGTTCTTCAGAGAATAGATGAAAGACTTTGAAATAATCACGATTAAGACTATAGCTACCTCTGTCGAACAGATACAATCTTTTCCTTGAGCAAAGCTGTTTGATTCCTCTTCCCTTTCCTTTAATGCTATTAGACATACACCCTGTGCCCCAAGCATGATAAAACAAGAAATGAACAAGAAATCCAAATCCCTCTACCTCCTCCTTCACAGTCCTTCCTGTTTTCACTTATCTCCATATTTCTAAGCTTTACCAGCTGTGTGGCACATTTCTTCCAGCTGAAAACCACTAGATTGTCTGACACTCATTGAATTTGGCAATCTAGTAGACACAGATGTTCCTGGACATGTTGGAAATTCTGATTCCTTTTGTTTTATTTCTTTAAATGTTACAGAACATGGACAGATGACCAAGGACAAAGTTATCCATGTATTTTTAAGGGGATGCCTGCCCACACCAATAATTTTCAAAGTGTGAAATCTGTCACTTGGGAATTTGCGGGTTGTTTAAAAAGGATAAAGATTGCCAGATTTCATATGGAGAGACAATTTTTGAGGAAGATAACTTCTATTTTTTTTTTTTTTTTTGGAACTGAATGAGACATGCAGGCATAATTGCCCATCCTGAGCAATTATGGCTGCCAAAGTTTCAAATGGCTAGACTTAGGCAATTATTTGCAAAAGTAGACTTTATAATTTGAAGGTCTCCAAAAAGGATTGCATTTCTCCCTGTGCTTTTGCAGATAGTTGTTACAAAAGTAGCATAAGGTAAATGTGCAAATTTAAGAATTTTTTAAAACATGTTTTGGAATGGCAGTTGAATTGATGTCACTCTCAGAACTTCTGAGTAGATTAAAATGTCATAGCTACTTGCTCGGAGATGAGCTCCAGTAACAGCAATGAAGTGCCCAAAGACTTTGTTCACTGTCTCCAAAATCTGTACACAATTTCCAACTGCCCCTTACCATAGTCCAAAGTGAACTAAAAGTTCTTTTTTGAGAAGTTTCAGTTCAGCATTATGTGTAAAAGATTATTTTAAATCAGTAAGACTCATGGGACATGAAATACACAAGGTCAGAGCTTCATCCCTTTTTTTATTGTCTTAAGTTTACTCTATCTTATTGAAAATATACATTTATTTATACTTACAGTACATACATTCACACATACATGCATACAATTTATAAGCCATCCAAATTCTGGTGAATCTAGGCAGCTTACAATTAAAAGCAAACAACGTGACCCCTCAAAAGAATAATGATCAGCCCTACAAACAACATATAACCAAGAAAACCCATCCAGCAGGAGCTCAGCCTTCACTCTGCTCCAGAACCTGGCAGAATAGCCAGATCTTCAGTAGCTTCTTGAATGCCATGAGGGTGGGAGCTGTATGGATCACTAGGGGAAATATCATTTCTTTATTCTTTTATTACTGTATCATAAGGCAACTCATAGCTACTGAGCATAATGTAGACAGTATCCAGAAGAGTATCCTGAAACTGACCAAACTAAACATTTTAAACATTTTAAATTTAAACATTTTAAATTTTAAATTTAGCAAGTTAGTGTATTTCTGTATTGTGATTTTCACAACTTATTTTTCTTAAGGAGTAATGTTTTGAAATGTTTTCACCTGTGATCGTGAACAAGCAATATTTTGATATTGCCCTTTGTTTCCAAGGTAGGTTCCTTTGGATTTGGGTCTATTTTTATCAAGATGGTGTTTTAAAAGTCTAATTTGTGGTGGGGATCTAATAGCTTGCACTAGTGGCTTTTACTTCAAAAGCAAATATTCACTGGATACCAAATTGTTCATTGTTCAGAACTTTCAGCTTAGCATTTTGTGTTAATAATGATTCCCAATAAATTAATTTCTCAAAGTACACTGGCATTTTTCTCAAGTCATGCCAGTACATTAATTAATATGCCTTAAATAAAGTATTGGAGAGAATTTTAATTTAAAAATAATCCAGTAAAAATCCCCCTGCTCTTTTCTTCATAACACAGTCACCAACTGGCAATATAATTCCTGGAAGCACAGCCCTAGAGTTCTTAAATACAGTGGAGATTACTTGCTTCTAACATAATGCAGTTGTCTTTAACTGTGCACAGAAGAAGGAAGGTTGTGTGGGAGGAAATGTTGACAGGTTAGTCAAGGTGAAGTTGCCGCAATAGATATTAACTTGACTAAGTAATCCTAGCAGCCAAACATCTCTAGGTTCTGAAAAAGAAATATGAAACTATGCAGACATGCACTATATGAAGTGCCCTATATTGTACAAAGAGAAGATGAAGAATAGTGCCTTTCATCTCAGAAGTTGAAACATCTACTGAAATAACAACTGTTCCAAGGCTGTAGTCCTGTGTGGATTGAGTGGTATATGTAGGTCAAGGGGGCTTATTGGGAATTGACAGTTTCTAAGGATAAGCCATTTGATCAGAAAGAATTATGTGGGCAATTATCCAAAATGGCTCTTCTTTCATCCACTTTTTCCCCCCATTTGATATTCTTTAGATCATACTGAGTAGAATAGCAATACTGTTTTCCAAAGCTAGAAACCAATATATGCACAGGACACACCTAGGAACATTTTGGAGGAAAGGTGTAGATTAGATGAAAATCTCACGTGAAATCATAAAATACTAAAGCACTAAGGCATTGATGAACGTATGCAAGAGAAAGCAAGTTAAAGGGAGGGGAAAGAAAATTAAAAATAGGAAGAAACTGGTTTGAAAGGGAGCATACATAGAGGCTGCATGTTAAAACAGCAGCTGCAATTTTAAAAAAAGGAAAGCATTTAGAGTGAGAGGATGAAAATAGACAAGTTAGTAGAAGGACCTTTTGTAATCTTTACAATTAATCTTTTGTTTCCATAGGATTTATTTACAATTTTTTAAATTAGATAAATAAATAATGAAGTAAAGTTTGATTCTTTAACATTTTATTGGTGGTATTTCCAGGATGAAGTGCAATGTTCCTATCTTGTCATATCTACAGGGATGTGAAATAAGAAAATACTATTGGAACTCCATATTTGGTACATTATCATGACCAAAGCTACTAAATCTGAAATTTGTTTTTTATGGGAGAAGTCTGAAACTTGAAACTATGTAATTATGAGTGCAAACTAGGACTAGGAAGTCCTCTTGCACAAATCTTACTTTGGAGCCAAACCACATAATATATTAAATATGTGCAGGCATTTAATATGCCTGGTTTTGCTAATGCAGTTATCACTTACTAAGCAAGATTAATAATACACTGCGTGGAGAAGGGGTTAACCTTTGCACCCCTTATTGCAGGTCTAAGAAAAATGCCACCACTCTGAAGTTGTTTTAAGTCCCCAGACAGAAGCTTCTTCAAAGAATGTTTGGAAAGTAGAATTCTCATTAGGAGTAAGGAGTAGGGAAAAAAGAGCTAAATTTGTCCCCACACCAAATGGTCCTAATCCAGATTAAGTTTGCTATGGTTGTTCTTGATGTTTTTTAAAAAATAAAATACATTAAAGAAATGTATCAAAACAAAGAATCTTTAGCTTCACCTATGTCCCTGCAAGTTTGGACAGATAGAATCCACTGAGCACGTTGTCCTCTATTGTCACTTTTATAGGAAGCCCCACAGAGGTTCCTTTGTTTCTGAACATCATTACAGGAATTATCACCGAACAATATGAACAGTTGTTGCTGTCTAACAAGAGCCCTGAGACAAAGTGTAACGTATACAGATTGTGTGTGACTGCAGGTAAAATAAGGTACATGGTTACTAAAAGCAGATGAACCTGCTTGATTATGTTCTCCCAGATATGGCTTACCCCCCTAAGTTTAGGACTTTTTCATTTTTTTTTTTAAATTTATTGTTGTTATCCAAAACCACTCCTATTTTGGGTGAACGTTTTCCTTTTAGTCAAAATGTCTATTTTATCCTGTCATTTATTTTAACCTTTTCAGTTTTACCCTTAGGTCTACAGTTAAATGGATGGTTTTTTATTATTTTTATTTTTACATTTCTTTTAATTAAAATTACTGTTTTATCCTCTGTCACTTATTTTAATATTTTAAGTCTCATCTTTAGGCTTAATGTTATATTAGCTTGTACCACAATAAAGATTGATTTAACTTTTCCTTGTGCACATGAAATCATATGTGGTTTTTGTTTTGTAGCCTTGCTTTCCATATTTGGTGTGAGGACGATAATAATGATAATATTATGGCATTACCATGCAGTATATTAATGAAATTGAGCTTGCATAAAGCACTTTGAAATATAAAATAAAAGCCTTCTATTATTAATATGAAAAGGCACACAATCCTTTCACAATAAAAAAATGCTAAGAAAACTTGGAATTGGGAATATCATTTCATTTCAGTAAAATTCTATATTACATACTACATTATTATCCTAATAATGAAAATCTCCTGTATACAACCTGTCAGTGGAAAATCTCTTTAAAAACCTTGTTGTTCCACACACGCACCAATTTAAAGCATTATATTAAGTTTAATATCATTTCTCAAAGCTATGCACTTTTTTATCCTTCTTAGAATAAGGCTTCCTAAAGCTCCAATTTATTCTGAACATCATACCTGGATAAACTGCTGCTTCCTGTCATTTGATGTCTTCCATTCTGAAGACAATTTTCCAAGAACCTTTCCTATTACCTTATCTTCTTCAACTGTATTTCTACTGTTCACTTCTCTTGCTTATATGCTTGGTGGGACAGTATACATGTGGTCAGACTGTACATGGGTGATAAGTCTTAAGTTCATGTGAATTAATTAGGGTGCATACAGATAAGCATGAACAAGGTATGCTTTACTTCTTTGATTATTCAATTTCCTTTTACATTCATTGAATCATCTATGCATTGGGCTGGAATATCACTTTTAGGTCTCAATGATTCTTTAGATATTTCATAAAAACTTGGACAGAGTCAGAATTGGTACCCAAAGTCATTTATGATGCCTGCTGTATCTTCTTCCACTCATCAAATATACTGACTCAAATCTTCAAACAGTATGTGTATCTAGATCCAACCATATTTTTCATATCTCACCATCCCCTGACATAAGACCTCTTTGAAGCACTAAGATAAATTAAAAGGACCTAGCTTTAGCTGTCAGTAGTATGCAGGATCATCAGTTCAATGCTTCACAGTTCATCTAGGGTTTACAAGGAAGGGATTAAACTAGGTTTTCTGGAGAGGATAATCTATTGTGGTCATGGGCTAGGTTCACAGAAGACACTAAATTAACCTAAAGTGGGACTGGATAAGGTTCTATATTTATGGGAACCCAGCCATTGTCTCAGTAAATTCTGTGAAACATGCCGACTATTAACTGTAGAATGTAAAGATGATCTTGATGGAAATAAGCAAGAAACTTTATCTAGGCAAAGGAGGATAATACATTTTAAGCCCTAAAAATGAGATAATATTCTGAAGTGACTCAGGCAGACACCTCCCTGATTCACTGGAATAGAAGGGGGCAGGGAAGTACAGCACAATCAGACTCATGTCAGCCCCATAGGTAAAAGACATTAAATCATCATATGATACTATATAAAGCTTGGGCTTAGCATTTTATATGAACACAGAAATTGATTTTTTAAAATTAATTTGGTCTTAGTTTAGCATTTTGCATGAACTCAAACAATGTCTGATATGTTGAAAAATATCTCTTTAATGCAGTGCCCAGAGAGGTGCAAACACCGAACCAACCATGGCTGATCTCAAAAAGCTAAGCAAGTGAAACTTCATTGGTATTTGAATGGGGGGGGGGGGGAGGCTGTAATTGAACTAGAAATTTGACTAAGCAATCCAAAGAAGACAATGACAAACCATTTCCATTTTGTTATCAAAATCCCATTTTTTCTTTTTTCTTTTTTTTTACCATGCATCTTCAGTTTGACAGAAAAGAAATTCTTTTCAAATTTAGTTCATTGACATTTTCTTCTTTTTCAAACCCTCACAGATGAATTGTGGGGTTCTTGAATTTACCTTGGTTACAATGTGGCCAAAGTTTTTAATTATACTGTCATCAAAGTTTTTTCATTATACTGTTTTTCATTATATTGTCATCCCTCTAGTGAACTGCAGCTTCTCTGCTAGCTTCTCATCTTCAAAGAGAAAATACAAAAGAGAATTCTCTATATGTTTCAAATGTACCTACAAGTCAGAAAGGTTGCCAACCCCTGCTCTATATTGGCCAACATTGGTTTTTCACTTAAATTATGTTTAAGGGAGACTTAAACTTGGGATTTATTTGATCCCAATCCAATATTTAATTGCTATTTTATGCTGAGTATATCACAGTGTAAAAATACTTCCTCAGACATGATATTTATGCATGGAGGCATAATGCATAAAGGAACAACAAGACTGTACTCTCAGACCCACTTGAAATACCAATTACTCAGGTTGTTTTTCCCTTCAAATATTTGCATGTTGGAGAATATTTGAAGGGGGAGTCAATTTATTTACATAAAGTTCCTCAATATGCAGAGATCAATGTACAGAGTTAGTTGGCACATATGAAATTATTGATGGGGCCAATAGCTAATTGTGACCAGAGCTATCATTATTATTAGATAAATTGCCAGAAATTCATGTTTAAATTATAGCTCTACTCCACTTTGTAATAAAAGAGACTAAAGTTCCTTTCATACTCTTATTAAAGCTACATAATTTACATTCAAGATTGCTGAATGAGATTTTTAAAAAATAGAATGATATCAGCCAGAAACATTTGTTCACCCACAGATTTAATTATTTTTCAAAAGTAATCACAAGTCTGACATGAATATTGAAAAAAATAGCTTGAAAAAATTGTAATATTATCCGTTTGATATCCATTGTGTTACACTCCTGGTGTTCTTATAATTTTTGAAGTACATTTATATGGCAAGGTTAAAAATAGTGAAAGAAAGGAAATGTGTATTTGAATAATGAAGTAGTAAGCTGAGCTAGAAACAGTCTTTCGTTGCAGCACCTAATGAGAAAGGTATTCTCCAAAATGATTCCTCAGTTGAGAACAGAGAAATGGACCTAAGTATCAGGAATGAACTTTCTGAAACTCAACTCTTCTGCAAAAGATGTGGAGGACTGTGACATCAACTTCATTAATATACAATTGCTTGGTTGTGTGGCCCCATCTGCAGTATATTCTCCCTGAGGACAGCCATCATCAATCCTCTTTCCCAGCTGTTTTCAGAACAAAAGGAAGTCATCCTTTGTGGTTCTTTTGATTATCGACCATGGACCATTTATTTTCTCCTTCAGCACAGATGGAAAAGTGGAAAGAGAGGGGAGCCACAGCTCTGATGGGTGGATGGGTCATTAGGTCTACCCTTAAATTATAAAATTCTGCTAAGGCCCGGATGCCTTTTTGGTAGCAGACAATATGTAAATTATTTATATTAAAAAGTTATCCCTATACATTTGTAAGCCTAGAGTAAGATAAAGAATAGGCTTTTCATCCCGATTATAAAAATATGTTCTCAGATGAGAGAAGAAAGCAAATGGGCTGAAGAAGCAAGCATAAGGTTTCCACATGTGGCAGTATTAAAAAGCTGTGTTGTAATTGCAAACATAAAAAGGAAATATTTACTTTGCCTTCTTTTTAAAAAAAGAAAATCACAATATAATATATACACTCTTATCCTGCGAACTCTTTTTGTCAATGAGATATGTTTCTGGTTTTTTTAAATGTATGTTTCCATGTCACAGATTTTGCCACAGCTAGAATCTCAGCTATGTACCAGCAATGGGTGTGAGAAGAAAATCAGTTTTAGAGAATTATCCTGTTTCGTTTTAAAGACAAGGGGGAAAGAATGACCCTGTTTCCTTATTTTATATTTTTAAGGTGATAATTTTGCTTTGCCATGCCCTGTTCTTCCCTGTAAGTCATTGCAAGACTTCAGAATTCAAATTCAGACTTAAATCTCCATCTTGAGACTGAGTTCAAATTACAGATTTTTGGCCTGCCTTGCTTTTCTAATGCCCTCCTTTTTGCAGTGTCTTGCCTGATGAAGAGTTCTGGAGAACCTCCAACTCATTTGTGTTATTTTGGTTGGTTTGACACTTCCCTACTATGGATCTTGGATGTTTTCCTCAGAAAGTAGTATGGGTAGAACTCACTGTCTTTTCTTTTATCTTATTTTAATCTTCTCTTAAATAAACCTTTTCTTATCATTAAACTGGTGGGATGATGGTGAATTTCTTTAAATAAACTTTATCTAAAACTATGCCAGCATCCATTTGATGCTGTAAAGGAATGAAATAGTTATTACCAGGACTAACTTCTTAAAAAAGCCTCCATTTTCAAAGCACTGTCGGTTCATAACAACAAAAAGTTCCTTGTGAATCTCTTACTCTTACTAAGACCAAACCTATCAGAACTACTTAAGGCTGCAATAAACCTGGAAAACCTCCCCCCCGCCCCCCGCCCCCCCCGCCCCCGTATCTGTATCTGTATCTAAACGGACATCCATCCATCCCTTTTTGTTTATATGGTTGGTAATATTCCTTTGTTGCCTCTAAATGTGTGCAATGGATTGGTGAGAGCTCTAATTCTGCATCTTTTTAATATCAATCAAAATACAATATTGCTCAAGATTGTGTGTATTGTCATGGCAGACATTTCATTTGCTAGATAACAACCCATTAGCACAACCCATTAGCAATTTGTCATACTTTTTGTGTGTTTTATCTCTCTGAGTTCCCATCTTTCACAGCCCATTTCTAGCTGAAGTTTGCAAACAGCATGATAATGATGGAAATCACAAAAGAAGAAGCTAAATGGCTGCAGATGCTGTTATTACACCCTGATTTCCACTGGCTCAGCAGGACTCTCAGACATTAAAAGTAAGCCTAGTTAAAGGGCTTTGCTGCTGCGGCTGTGACTAAGAATCTGGGCAGCTTATCTCTGTCATCAGTGGAGTCTTGAGGCTCTGATCATGAGATCCATAGAGTACCTATTGCAAGAAATGTAAATGCTGTTTAATTCTCAGTAGAAATTGAAAGACTGTAATGAAAGTTTCCTGTAAAAATCCCTTAATAAACACAGATTGTCAGAGCAATTTCTGTTCAGTGATGTCCCATTAGCAGTGTAAACAGCCTTGGTCTTCTCTGTGGCAATAGATAGAAAGAAAAACATAAAATTGGTTACAGTGTCTGGATTTTAAAGACAGAGGACAGTTCATACATGAGTCTTCTAAAAATGCATTCTAGGTATACACTTTCAAAACCTGCTATAATTCAGCACTGTGAAGGGCTGTACCTTAAGAACACAGCCTATTTTGCATGCAACAGCTCCAGATTCAATGAATGGCCTCAGCAGGTAAGCAAAAGCTCCACTGTTAAATTCCAAGAACCACTGCCTAGAACTATAGTCTGATGTGCTCCATGTTGGCTGGGAATTCTCAAACACTAACTCATCCAAAATGCCCAAGGTGGGGTATGATCATGATAGGTGAGGTCAGTTTGAAGGATGAAATATATGATTCCACATTAGTAGCTTCCTTAATGAGGATCTCAGTGGAGATCTATTACATATTATTTTGAAGATTTCTATGCTATTTTTGAAAAATAAATCCTTTCAAAGTAGGGTGTAAATTTTTTAAAAATACCCACCGTATAACAATGATATACTGTATATTATCCAGTATTGAGATAAGAAACCAGTATAAAGGACTCACTAATCAGCTAAAGAAGCAGCATAACAAAAAAATTCAGCCCAAAAAGCACTGGTAAACTCAAAATTGGCCAAAATAATAAAACCTCAATCCTCTATATGTCCATACAGTGTCCAATATTTCTGAAGTAGTCTGGATGAGTATTGTAATTTACGACATTTGTGTAATAGCATAATTAATGTCTTTACATCATTTGTGTCAATTTACGGTTTTTGTATGATTTTATTGAAGTTTTTACATTGTGAAATTATGCAAGTAATGTAAAAACATTAATTACATAATTACACAAAATACATTTATTATAGAATTACATAAATTCAGAAGTAATGGAGATGTGGTTTTAACAGGTTCCTCATAAATGGTTCATTAAGTCAAGGTTTTATTTCAATAATGAATTTTCTTGGTGATGGGCTGCTTTTCACAAAGACTGGTAAAAATCTGTGGCTGAAAGACTATAAGTTTGAATAGGAGGGTTTTAAGACCAATCCTTCTGAAATAAAGCTGACTTGAAATGAAAGATTTTGCATTGTAAAATGATGTAGGAATATTACAGGAGTATTAAATCATTCAGTGGAATATCATCAATGGAATATAATGGAAAAATATATTGACTTATAAACTTCATGGTCTTTGTTTATATACTGATGTTCTGAATATGAGAAACAAACAAGATGAGCTTGAACATATTATACAGGAAGCTTTACCTAGTGTCTAACTCAGCTGTATATGAGAGAGAGAGAGAATCCCCACAGCCTTTATATCTTCCTGCAAATAGAAGAAGAGAAAGACAATACACAGAGAATTAATTCTGTAATGCCGTATCTTGGGCATTATACTGAGGTATGTGATTAAAAAAAGAAATATAAAAGAGAAAGAGAGAGAAAGAGAAAGAAAGAAAGAAAGAAAGAAAGAAAGAAAGAAAGAAAGAAAGAAAGAAAGAAAGAAAGGAAAGCAAGCAAGCAAGCAAGAAGAAAGAAAGGAGGGAGGGAGGGAGGGAGGGAGGGAGGGAGGCAGGCAGGCAGGCAGGCAGGCAGGCAGGAAGGAAGGAAGGAAGGAAGGAAGGAAGGAAGGAAGGAAGGAAGGAAGGAAGGAAGGAAGGAAAAGCAAGCAAGCAAGCAGGCAGATAGGCAGGCAAGCCCTTTGGCTAAGACCAAGTGAGAATAGTTATCTAATATTTATGAACAGAGTTAAAACATTGGGTGGGGGTTGGTGGGGGGACAACAGCCTTATGCTGACAAAATGAAAATGACCCAGAACAGGTGGCATGAACATAAGCTTACAAGAACTTGAAGTAGCAATTACTGACAGAAAATTGTGCCAAAATTATGAGTATCTGGCCATGAAGAGTTGGAAATGACTGATCAAACAACAACAAACCTTGAGATAATAGGCTGAGGAGGATATGATAGCAGTTTTCATATATCTGACAGGATGTCACAAACAGAAGCTCAAAACTATTCTCCACTGTTGCATAATGCAGGACAGAGGATAACAGATTTAACTTATAGATCAGATGGAATGTTAGAAAAAAACTTCCTAAATATAAGAGTACCTGACAGTAAAATCAAATGCCCAGGGAGATAATTGGTTTCCCTTACTTGATGTGTTCAAATGGGGGCCCACCTCACATCTGCCAGGGATGTTTAATTTGGATTCCTGCACTAAACAGTGCCTGGACTTGATGGCCTAAATGACTTTATTATTCTGTGTTTCTGTGAAGGCTGGCCTTACACTCTGACCTTTTCCTATTAAGGACAAAAAGCAGAAACATTCATCTAAATATCACAGTAGCCACTAGTATCATTTTGCTTTCAGTTTTGTTGTTTCTAACTTGTTTCCAGAATATCATCTAGGAAGTTCAGATGAAATTAAATTGAAAAAGCTCTTCTAAGATGTTGAGACATTTAAGTTGTTAAATACTTTTCTAACTGGGAGTCTGATTTGGGTTGAGCCAGACACTTCAAGGACTTAACATGCTTAAGGAATGCAATATGATCTTGGGCAGCCACATCTATGTCCCTTTGTTTGAAACTTTTCTTGGCCTTCATTGGATTGGGTATTGGATGGAGAATCCATATTGAGAGATTTTGCATCTGAAAATTGGGCAGCCCAAGCACAAGGAGACATATTATGCAACTGCTCTTCAAAACAAAGCTTGGGTAGTCTATCTGGGTCTATAGATATGATTTTCATCCAGTACTTGAATATTGTAATTACTAGATGGCTTTGTATAGATGATATACCCAACTCTGCCCTTACTGCTGGAGTTGAAGTAGACTTCTCCACTCCCAAGATGCATTTCAAGAAAGTGGACTGTATCTGTTCCAATAAGGGGGCATTTATACTGTATATCCCCACAGTTCTGCACCATTTGTAATGATTTTTCTGTTATGTACTTTTATGATTAGAATTAGAGAACCTGGGTAGCTGATCTACATGTTTCATATCCAGGATCCAGTTATAACTTGTCTGCCTCTTCCCAGAAACAACTACCTTGGTCTTGGATTTATTGATATTCAGGTAGTTGAGTGCACAGTATGAATTAAACCTGCACAGGAGTCTTCTCATTCCTACCATGCCATCTGTGTAAAGCAGAATATTTACATGTTTATTTTTAACTTTAAGCATATGCATATCGGTTTAATGAAGGGACTGTGAGATATCATTAATGTACAGATTAAACAAAATGGGAGCCAGTATACATTCTTGTCTGATCCCTTTATTGGTACTAATTATTCCTGTTAGGAACTATGCATTCCTGTGTGTACCCTTAGGCATGAGTCTGAATATGATGCCTTGATTAAAGAGAGGATTCTAAGATCCATGTTCAGGTCCATAAGTTCCTTCCAAAGAAGGTCCCGATTTATCAAATCAAATGCCGCACTGAGTTCTATAAAAGTCGTAAACAGATTGCTCCTTTTAGCTGCATATTTTCTATTAGATGACATAAAATTAAACAGTTATCAATAGTGGAGTGACCAGACCTAAATCCAGTGTGCTCTTCAGGTAGCAAAGCCTTTTCAATTACCCAGTCCTCAATCTTGTATAAAATATATTTGACATACTATTTTGCTACAATGTCAATTAGACTAATCAGTCTATAATTTGAGGTGAGGGATCACCTTTATCACCCTTTTTATAAATGGGGACCACAGTAGAGAGCTCCCAACCAGCTGGAATTTGGCAGAAATTATTTATATGAATCAATAAACTGCAAGTAAGGGAGCCTACTATTAATATGACATTGAATAATTCAGGGGGTAGAGGATCCTACCCAGGAGTCTTATTGGACTTCAGAGTCTGAATGAGTCCTCCAGTCTCCTGTTCAGTCACTGGAGACCAGGGTGGGGAGAGACTACGGCCCTTCCGTAGATCATTTTGTGAGTCCTCTAATCCACTGCAACTTGAGGCAGTGAATAATTGGCTGTAATATTCCTCCCACATGGAGGGAGGTATAGGAATGTCCAGGGAGAACCTATGTTCCTGAAATATTCCTGCAACCGAATGCCAAAAAAAAAAGAGAGAGAGAGAGAGACTGGGTTTGGGCTTTTGGCTACTAACTCTAAATTTAATTATAGAGAGGACAAATGGTGAGACTTCTTGCACTTGATAGTTTTCTTGTACTCTTGTCTAAGCACTAGCATGGTAGCATGGTTATTATTTGATGGATAGTTCCATGCTAAATGCATAGCTAGCCTTAATCTTTTTCTCAGGGAATGACACTCTGAGTCAAACCAATGAGGACTTTTTATGGGGAGAGCCTTTTCAGTTAAAAGTTTTCTTAGTCCTGCAGTTAGGTTTTCATAGGCTATAAGTACACAGCTGACATCTGTGCAAGGTGAAGTAACTGTGTCTACCAGTCAGGGCTTGATCAGAATTCATATATTCAGTCAGAGCCATCACATCCACTATGGCCCACTTTATCCTTCTGTCCTGGTGAACTTCTAGATGAAATGAAACCCATCTATCATTTGTGGTATGGGGTCTGAGGTCTGAATGCCCAAAGAAATTTACATCAAATTTACATGGTTGGTGGTTGCTATCCTCTCTTACATAAACCTGGATGTCTGAGAAAAGGGACACATTGTTTGGGAAACATATATAATATAAAGTGCTACTTGATTTCTCTTGATGGTGGTAAAGGGGTAAGCAAAATAACCCCTTGCCCCCTAAAATGTGCAGGTTACACTTGCATACCAGGTTTAACAACAACCAGCAGCATTTATTTTCTGGTCCCTGAAAGACCATAAAGTTAATAGGGAGTGGAATTCTTTGGGGATGTTCATATTGCTAATATGTATAGAAGGCTCTAGCCTCACATTAAAATCTCCCCAAACAATGATAACTGTTTCAGGAATTTTTGAAGTTAACTGTATCAAGATTTGCTCTGAGTTCACCCATATATCAAGGTAATAATATGTAGACTTTTGCAGGGGTACATAAACATTTAACATCACAATCACAGAGGCCTTATATTGGAATTTAACAGCTAAGCAAAAAGGTAAAGAGGCACCTATAACCATTTCTGTGCCCTTCCATCTTAGCTCTTCCTTGATCAATATGGCCAAACCCCCTATCACCCAGCCTTTCTCTTTTACTTTCCATTCTGGGGTGACCCAGGACTTAAAGCCAGGTAATGAAATCTGTTCATCTCCAGCTGTTAACCGGGTCTCTTGTACTGCAATCAGACCAAAATTGGACAGAAATTCAGGTAAATCACATAGCTTGTTCTTCCATATTGCTAGATTCCAAGTTAATATATGAATAGTTGTATTTAATCATATTAATCATACCTATAGGAGAACAAGAAAAGAAACTAATTGGGGGTGGGTTATAATGTATCCCATTCAGTCATTAATCTGCAGATATGAGATCAAGGGAACCTGATGTATTCAGGTATGCACACTGATTAGTGACTTGAATTTCCTTGAAACCTCTACACAATGAAGCAGCTTACCAGGACTATAAAATTCTTCACCATGTTGACTCCCTTTTGTTGTAATATTTTGTCTGGTGTCCATGTGAGTCTTCACCTGGCACTCCAATGCACTGGTGTTAGAGTTATCCATTTTAGGTTCAATCTACCTGGGGGTCTGGCGGTCTCCAATATTTGATTGAGTTTGCCAGGATAGAGATATTGTTAAACTGTTCATAGCAGTGGGTTCATCCAAAGTATTGAGAGTTTTCTTCTGAGGTGTCCCTATAGCCTGCAGTCCATTTGGTAGAACTGTGGCCTGAGAGAGAAGCAAAGCATTGATATGCCATGGACCAGGATTTACATCAGAGGAGATACAGTTGTTGATTGGGTGTTGCAGGCTTAATCTCTCTTTATCTGTTAGAATTGCCAGATCATCTTCCTTCTGGTTGCTGCTTTGATGAAAGTCCTCAGTTAGGTCAAAATGTATCAGAGGTGTCTGCAGATTGTTATTATTGTTATTGCAACCCTTTTTGGGAGATATTGCCACTAATTCAATCAGAGGTTCTGCAGCTATACATGTTGTTAAGAGTGTCTGTTGCAAATTCCTTACTTTTCTCAATATTTCATCTTGCTCACTGTTTGGCAGTGCTCCAAAAAAAATGAATCAGCTGTGCTTCTAGAGCTTCATCAGAAACCTTTGTTACCACATGAATTTAGGTGATTATTTGAGTGGCTTTTTGTCAAGGTCATACTTTGAAGGCTATCTGCAATGGGCAGCTTATCATTCTTAGAGCCTAGAAGGACAGCTTCAGCTTGCATAGCCGGATGAAAAAGTGAACATATTTTATCATCCTGAAACAGATGCAGTGGGAATATTTGAAATGTACCAAGAAAAGGTTTCAATTTAAGCAGCATACCAGGTATTGTAGAGCATTTAAATATCAGCAAAATTCTTTTACTTTCTCTTTTCATGAGTAGCCGTTCTGCTGCCTGTAAGTCTATCAGATGAATTGACAGTGGAGGAGTTGACTTAAGGATAGAACAATAGATCTTTTTGTATCCCAAAGACCCCTGTTAACTCTATTAAAATAAATATGTAGGGCAACCTGGTTTGTTTGAAGAATTCGAGTATTCCCAATTCCCTTCTCCCTCTTCTCATCACACAGTGATGGGGAGTCCTCTCTCCTATTAGTGTTATAGTTGGAGTCTTGAGTGTTTTTTGCAATTAAATGCTGGCTGCTCTCTTGTAGTGTTAGTTTATTCCTCCATAAGTGCAGTCAGTTTGTCTAAATGTTTCTGCATAAAAGCCTCAAAAGACTTTTTTGAGGAATCCACATTGTTGCTTGTTGTTGTTAAATAGACAAAAAGAAAGAGTACAGTCTGTGCTGTTAAAAGGCCTTGCCTTGATATAAAGTCTGTGGCACTCTCATCTGTGAGATTCTTGACCTGCCCCTCCCTAGTGGAAGCTAAAGTCGCTGGAAGGACGTCAGCAGCCTCAGGAGAGAAGCGTGTTGTAAAAACATTTTGGCAGTCTTCTTGAAGAGAGGTAGAGAGATCTAACAGTTGTTCAATTTCTGTTTGCAAATCCCACTCCAGGACATCATATCAATTCATATATGTAAAGTTTCTACCATCACTATTATTATTAGATTTACTTACTGTTAAGTCCTTCTTCATAGCTAAATAGTCAGCAATTTTTGGTTGCTTTGGAGGCTTTGAAGTGATGGTTGTTCCTGAATTCATTCTCCGATACTTCTTTCTTTTCCCCATCCTCTTACTTGTTCCACAAAGTGTTAAAAGTGTTCATTATTAAAATGAACTGGTGCAGCCTGTCCTACTGTCTTTAGTAAAATAATGATGATGATGATGATGATGATGATGATGATGATGATGATGATGATGGCGGCAAGGTGAAATAAGGTAAAATAAAAAAGAGCACATAGATAACATGTATGCACTCCTTGCTATCTTGGCTCTTCCTCCTGCCAATGAGATATCATAAATGTCATCCTTTCTCAGCAAATAATACAAATAAAGGTGGAATTTGGTTGTATACTGTGTAGTCATTGTGATTTACTATAAATGTCAGTAATGACTGCCATTTCCAGTGGCTTCTTAATATCATTCATAAGCAAACATCGATGCTCACTGAGTTTTTGACATTTGTTATAGCATATATGTAACAGTTTGAAAGTACAAGACACAAACCCAACAATGCTGCTAAAGGATCTGGACAATGAATAGCTTGAAGGGTATCTGGGGAAAGATATGCAAGCCACTTTGTGAGTTCCACAGAGAAATGATGTAATATATTTATATAAGCATTTATCCTGTCTTTCTGTTATGGAAGGCCTTAAGGCAGTTTATAGATCAAGAAATAGCAAGTGGGGAAAAATCGCAGGCTTCTAGGCTTTGACCATTCCCAAGTCTGAATCTGTTCTTCTTGAGCTGAGCTGCAGTTGGTAGGCTACTGAAACCCTTTTTGGAATTAATAAATAATCCATTATTTTGGTGTTTTTTTTTTTAAATTAAACTCAGTTTATGTTTTGTGTTTAGCCTAGTATGTGAGGATATAAAAGAAATCAAAACAATTGATAAGCCTAAATAGTCTCTGCAAAGTTTGGGAAAGTGAAACTACTGAAGTCAAATTGCATTTTAGTTACTAATAATGTGTTTAGGTATGTTTGTATTAAAATAATGCTATTAAAAATGAACCAAATGACTTTGTCCCCTCTGTTGGCAGCTGTTATAACATCTTGTCACAGTTTTCCTTTTTTTTTTAAAGTCTGTATAATATTAGAACTCCTTGGACATTCAGAGATGGGGACCTATCAGAACAGTTTACAAGCTATAATGACGTGTCAAGTGTAGCATGACCTTTATTCTGTCAACACAATACATGGGCTCTTCCAAAGAAAATAACTGAAAAGTGTCCTGTGGATAGATGCATCTGAGGACCAATACAGCAATAAAAATGGATCTGTGAGGAAAACTCCAAAGGACTTATAAATAGGCAATTAAAATCATCCAGCCCTTCAATATTCATTAAAATAGCTATTGTTACTATCTCCACATGTATGCTATGCTATACAGGTCAAATGACATTAAGATGCATTGTTTTGATTCAGTGCTAGAATTCAGCACTCCCTTACCTCTTTCTCCCTCTCATGTCTTTTAATCTATTGATATGACAGAAGTTTAGTTCTTTCAAGCAAATGTAGTTCTTTAAAAA
Organism: Liasis olivaceus; assembly: GCA_030867105.1. NCBI lineage: Eukaryota > Metazoa > Chordata > Lepidosauria > Squamata > Pythonidae > Liasis > Liasis olivaceus. Next base: position 79,379,979 of record CM061352.1, on the reverse strand, counting down.
AAATGTAGCAAAAACCAATAACGTTCATGCAGGTTGACTACTAGAAATATACAATGCCTTCTTTTCTTCTTTCATTGGAAAATATCCTTTCCACAACTATAAAACCTGCATCAACACAAGATTCAGATGCTGACTTTGTGCCTCTTCATTTCTTAGATAAGATAAGCTATCTTGGTTACTTATGGCAACATGATTCCCAAGGTTAAGGAGAAGGTATTCAGTGACTTGGGCCAGCTTTCTCTCCTCATTACTGAATGACAGCAGAGTGTTAGCGTAACACTGAGTCGTGCTGAATTCCATACACCTTTCATATACCTCATTTGAAAATCTAACTACCAATTTATAATTTTCAGAAAAGTGTGTGTTTACGTACACACACACACACACACTCACACACATAAAGTCAATTCTCATTATTCACATTACTGATGTTCTATAAAGTCACCATGAACACTGAATTAGTGAATACTGAACCTCAGCTGGGAACATGCTCATTGGGGGACTCAATTTTTTTGCCACTCTGTGCAAGTCTGCAAGTGACCACAAAAGCACAGAGAGTATTGATTTTGGGTTACAAATATGTTTTAGCATAGGTTTTAGGTGTGTATTTAAAATATTTACAATGTTTTATTTTCAAGTTTGGGGAAAAACCTGCAACTGTACCGTTGTCTAATTGTAGTTTTGTTGCATAAATGTAGCCATATTTTAAGCAACTTATTACAATTATCTTCATTCCTGTCCTTTATACCCATCCACTCAGTAATAAGTCCCATGGAATTCAATGAAATTTGTTCCAAGCGTATTTATTGTGGCACAGCTTCTTGTAGACAGAGAGGTGGGGAGCTGATTGGAGAGTAACATATAGCAAACACTGGACTCTCCAAGATGTAGAGAACCTGATGAAATTTACTCCCCAGTCACTTGAGCATTCAGGGTTAGGGCTGACAACAAAACCAGACATTTTAGAGCCTCAGCAGTCCAAACCAAGAATTCAAATTAATTCTCAAAATAAAATAATAAAGCAAGGAAGTAAATGGATTTGGCAAAAGTAGTTTGAGCCCAATCACTCTCTCAGCCCAATCTACCACACAGGATTGTTGCTGTGGGGAAAAATAAGAGGATTAGGTACTATGCATGCCACCTTGAGCTCCTGTACAAAATGTACATAAAACCCATTTAACAAGAGAGAGAGAGAACTGCAAGGAGTACACGACATTCTTCAATTTTTTCCAAATTGTGATTTATTATGATAAGTAATTTTTCTACTTAGCTTTTATCTAATATCATAGTTAACTTTTTAAAAAGAAGTGTAATGTTTTTGAAGTTTAAATAAATACATTTTTAAAAGTATAAAAATAAAAATAAGAGCTACAACAAAAGCAGCAACAAGCAACAAAAATACTATAACAATTGATGCCATTCATCAGGGGAAGGCTTAAAATAAGATACCCCAAAGCTTTATCACATACCAATTTTTCTACAGCCCTAGAAAAAGCAGCATGGATGAAGTAGTCTAGATATGCAGGGACAAGCTGCTCTGCAAAATTGGGGAGCCCACTTTAAGGACCTGATTACTGAAGATGAAACTCCTTTGGCAATGGGGCTCTTCTCTCCCTGATCTCACTAGATGGGCAGATTCATTTTGGAGCAGGCATTCTTGAAGATATCCAGGCCTTAGGCCATGAAGAGCTTTAAAGGCGATAACCAACACACTGACAGCCAATGCAATTCCTGAAATAGTGTTACAAGGATGAATTTAGGTACACCCATAACTAAGATTAAACCCTGAGGGACCACTGCAGAGCAACTAGGGACTCAAGCTCTCTTCTTCCATCCTAATCAACTAGCACTGACCTCTTAGGAGGGAACAGAAGCACTACACAGTGTGCCAACCTCTTCCAGCCCATAGTCCAGAAGGATATTATGGTTAATGGTATCAAAAGCTACTGGCAAATCTAACAAAACCAAGAAGGTCACACTGCTTCATCACAATCTCACCAGAGGTCCACTAACAAGGACAACAAATGCAGTTTTAGTTCTATATCCAGACCTGAATCCTAACTGATGAAAGCTTGAAAACTATCTGGCCTATGATGAATCCTAAGAAAATCCCTGCTGAATTAAAGGAAAGGAAGGGCCATAAGCAGAACATAAATGCAGAACACCCTCTAGTTCTGTTAGCAAGAGACTTACTTTTTCCAATACTGGAAATAATTTATAGCTATCAGACTTAGGAGCTATTGACAGTCTTTTCTTCCACGGATTTGTCCAATCTCCTTTTAAAATTTTCTACATTGGTGGCCAACATTATCTTCTGTGCTGGTGAATTCCTGAAGTTACCTATGTGCTATAGTATAAAATATTCCTTTAATCTCTTACTATTCCAGCTTTAACTGATTTTTCAGGTGCTAATAATTTGAATTTTGAAGAATTTACCATATTTCCTCACACCATACATAACTGCAGTTAGCTTTATCATGTACTGCTTATTTGTCTTATTTTCTAAACGAAACAGTCTCAAATGTTGCAGCTTTTTCTCACTGAAGAATTGTTCCAATCATTTCATCAGTTTGCCATTTTCTGTACTTTTCCAGTTACAGTTTCATCTTTGAGATCCAGAACTGTGTGTGGTATTCTAAATCTCATTTTAGATCTCTCTTAAAGCATTATAATATTGGTGGATTTATTTTTGCTCTCTTTCTAATGAATCCCAACATGCCACATTCCATTGTCACAGTTGCTGTCTATTACACTTGCCATCAATGAAACACCTAAAAGAAGCATAGAGCTAAAGTCTTGCTCAGTATCAGAATATTTAATTTGGCTAAATAAATATTTGGATATTGAATTTTACGCAAAAAAACAAAAACAAAAAAACCCCACTGGAATAGAATAGAAAAGAATAGAATAGAATCTTTATTGATTTAGTCATCTGACCATGTCAAAAGTATAAAATCAATACAAATATACAAGTAAATACAAAGAAAACAGAATCAGCAGATGAATGTTCTCAAGAAGTCTATTGTTCATTATTAAGAAATGATAATTTTTCCATCGATATTTGCAGAAGACAAATCTATTTTGAGTTTTCAGTCTGTTATGATGTGACACAGTATATCTCTAATTGGTTCAAATAATTTAATGCAGGCACTTCAGCATAATTATAATTAAGTACAGTATAACTAAAATGTGACTAAGGCTGCATGTTTTTGTTTTTAATGGTAGATTCTCATTGCCAGTTATAATATTCCCCAACAGTTAATTCTCCTAAATTATTCTTAGCCATTATTCTTAAATTACATAAATTCTGAATACAGCCTGGATTTCCTACAAGACATGATTTCACATTGAATATAATCTTTGATCTTTGATTCAGCAAAATTGGTAGGATGCATTCCTTTTTTTGTTCTGAAACAATGTCTTTTTGGGGAGGCTACTCCAGGGATAGTCTGCTGCAGTTCTTTTGCAATCTGTATGCTATTAAAACTCTTCTGTCTGTAACCTTCAACTGGGCAAAACAGTACGTCATAGGGAACTATTTTTGAACCAAGGTTCCTCAAATGAGCTAATTTACAGAATGTGTCCAAAATGCAAGACCCCATTACTCCCATGCAACTGAAATTTGGAACATCTGTGGCAGCTTCAGCACTGCTGTGCTGCCACACACAGCCCAGGTCATGTGATCATCATGGGTGTATCCCTGACCTCTTTGCCACCTCCCTCTGTCCCCTGTTCCCAATCGGCTAGTGGCAAGGCCCAATGGGTGAAGAGTGATTGGCTGCTTTGGAAATGAGGCAAACATTTGAAATATCTTAATGGCAGTGGGCTTTGAGGGAAGGATGAGACAGCAACAAGGATGCCTGCTGGCAGGGTAGGACTGGTGGGGGAGAACCAGTGGTCAATGGGTGAGTCCTCTTCCTCCCTCAAGGAAGATTTCTGACACTCCCTGCCAGCTTTCCACAAGAAAACTCAATGGGGAAGCCGGCAGCAAGTTGGAAGTCACTCCTGCTCCCACTGCTTTTTTGTCCTTGGTCATTCTGTTTCTCTGTTTAGGTAAGAAAATATCTCTGAAACTATGACCCAAAGGGTGATGGGTTGTCTAGTTCCATTCATTTTTAAAGGACTCTCTTATCCTGAAATATCCCACATATCTGAAATATTTGAGTACAAGTGAAGCTTATCATCTTTCTGCCAATATGTGGATAATGGAATTCTGTGAAGATTATATGGATAGAAAACCAGAAAAAAATAAATTACCCTTGAATATTCAGGTTAATTTTAGAGCTTCTAAGAGCCAATCTACACATTACATTATTGGTTTCCCATTTTCTTGAGCTGTTTCAAGGAACTTGCCTGGTTCATCATGACACATAGGGTTCTTCAGAGTAAGTTCAAGCCTGAGCTTTTGATTTTGGAAACCCGGTATTAATTCTCTGATGGGCTCAACATATTCTCAATTTCAGCAATTAGCTCCCAATTAATTCCCATATTTCTAATCACTGGCCTTTTCCTATTCTTCTTTAGGCACAGATCTCATTTCACCCATCTACACATGTACCAGTATGTTTTACCAATTAAAGGACATTGCTAAGAAAGATAAAAACTACACCATTGTTCAGACAATTTACAAGATTCCTTCCTAGCTTTAAAATGGCAATCACTGGGGCACACCTAAAAGCTAAAAGAGGCTGAGTGGATCTTCTGGGGTCTAGCACCCATATCCCATCTCTGCAACTTGTCAACCCTTTGTTTGTAAAAGAACTGTACATTCAAAACTGCTATATATACATATACATATACATATTCTCAAACAACCCAGATCCTTGTTTCCTTTTGCAAATACCATTTCTTGCTTCCACTATGGGCGAATGTCCATTTTTCTAGTATCTGAAGGATCCATTTTCTGTCTGGACTGCATGCCATGTCTCTACTCTCAACTCATGTTTCTCCAAGCCAACCCCAGAAAAAAGTTGAATGCTATCACAACAATAGGAGAGTCAGCAAGCATGAAACACTCACAAGCTTTATAGGGATAGTGGAGCTCACCAGCAATGCTGATATGACACCATGAAGCAAGAGAGCCATAATTCTCAAAAGCCTTCTTGTTGTAAGTGCCAGACAAATACACATTAATACAGGGGACAAATTCAAGGACTCTGTGTGGGAAGAGGGAGGGGATGCTTTTTTGCCTTTCTTTAAGCATTTGTTTCTCTTTTTCCTGCTTATAAATTCATGGAGTGCTGGAAGCAGGAGAGAAAACAGTAAATTCAGCTGGGAGAGAGCACTGATCAGCTGTCATTCTCAGGGGTGCACTATTGGTTAACTCAAGCTTAGCAACAAACAGATGAAGATGCTATCTGTGAGCTGCAGACACATAGGTCTAATGATAAAAGGGTAAAAGCATCCATAATCTGCAGGAGGGGAGGGAAACCAGGACGAAAAATGGATTTGGTACATAAATCTTTTGAAGTCTGTTGTAGATCAAACATGAGGTGGTACAGAGATCTGGTAGGACTGGGGATGGGGCCATGTAGGCGAAGCCTTCTGAAGGCCTTTCTCCAACTGTCTCCCACTTCACCCATCTTCAAGATTTCATTAGGCTTATTTGCTTTCTTTACCAGCTGACAAGGAAGTGTCTCTGCAGCCTGCTAATGCAGTTGGCCTATGTGGATCCACTGGGACTCTGGCATTTGGCTCCCTTTCTTCTTTAAATGGATCAGTAAGGAGAATCTTTTTCTACAATCTCCCTATAAGAATTTTTCTTCCATCCCTCCTTTTTTTTTGCTTGCTTGTTTTGCCAGTGAGCATTTGTCTTTCCTTTTTTTCCTTTTTTTTTTTTTTTTGCCTAAACTAAAGAAAATAAAAATCACTTTTTCTTCACTTCACACTTTAAAATCCCCAGTTGCTTAAAAACAGATATCTCATCAATTATATTGTATAATAATTTGGTTTACTGGGTTTTACATCCTTATTTCTTACAACAACAAAAACAACAACAACACAGTAATGACATGTCAGGTAAGTACCATAAAATAGTACAACAATGATTTCAAGATGCAAGTGAAACATCATTATTCTTATCTCATGAATATGCAGATTTTGTATTGTCCAACTGTTTAAAGATCAACAGCAGTTCTGTCTTGGCACAACTGAATCTTTGCTTTGCCCCACCCATTCCCTAACAGCCCACAGGCATTAGTCAGGATTCCTATAGCATCTGAGTCAGCCCAGGTTGGCAGTACCATATACTGATGACTCACTATGAACCAATGGATGACATCTCCCAGAAATTTCATATAGATGTTAAATAACATGTCTACTTTATGATCACCAAACTGGAACCACCCATTCAGGTAAAAGCAGAACCACTGTAAAATGATGCCCTTATTTCCAATCTCTGCAGGGGCTCCAGGATTTCACCGTTGATGTAACTGAATGTCACCAATAGGTCTAATAAGATCAATAGGCTACATGCCCCTAACAAGTTTGCAATGGTCATCTACTATCCAGTGTTGGGAACCGAATCCTCCATTTCTTCTAGGATTTTTAAAGCTTAAAATGTAGAAGGGAATTGCACACTGATAGTTTCAGTCTCATAGGCTCTGTACGCTACCTTAATGACACTCCACCAAGGAATGTTTGTATCTCTCTTCTCTGTCTTCAAAGCAACACCAGTGGATTAAAAAAAAAAATCTAAAGTATTTTATAGATTCTTACAAAGGTGTAAATTTCATTGAGCCCAATGGCTGGGTTTGTGTAACATACTAGGCTATGCTAGGTTGATTACTGTATGATTCAGTGTATTGTGCAAACCTAGGCAATTGGGCTAATTCAATAAACCATAGGCTAGCCATGGGTTAGCAAGTTGTATGAACAAACTAGAAAGATTTACAGTAGACATGAATTTCTAGCCCCCAAAGAGGAACTGCAGTTACACTAATATGTCACATGTATCATTGCAGAATATTTATTCTAGCAAATGCCATTTTGAGAATCAAAGGATTCAGGTGGCTGACAAACCTAATAAATATTCCTGAATTTTTATTAATTAGTGTCTTCTGTTGTTGTTTGATTTATGTATGTCTGTTTGCTTATTTGTTTTTAGTAGCAAACTGTAATATTTTTATTAGAGGTCATCAGAAGATTTTATTGAAAAAAGGATATAACTGCAATGAATAATTTCAAATAACAGTGCTACAACACTAAAGGATAGAGAAAGCTCTAAAAAGCACAAGGTCCCCAAATAATAAGGCTTGGCAGGAAAGCACTTCTGCAATAGGCACTCATTCAATTTTCAGGCTAATTAATGTTATTCACATCTCTATTTGTTATTATTTATTCATGCTTTTCACCATGCATTCCTTATTTTAAAAGACATATTCCCTCTCTTTTCTTTCTCCCATTTTCTTCTTGAGAAAATTCATGTTGCTTTCAAAATGGAATGCCTCCAAATATTTGTTAGGTTGAAAATAAGTGTGGATCTACTTATCCTTGCTCTGTGCTTCTCTATGTCTTAGTGAATTGAAGTGAACTAAAAAATTTTGCTAGCAGCAGCAGCTATGGCTATTCTTAGTGGGGCAGTTTCAGTTTCATTCATTCTACGTGTGAAGAGTAGACATTAGTAGCCTAGCTTCCCAATGTTTGACTGTGGAAGGAACCTGAGAACAGTAGCAATGAACTGGACGAGAAGATGCTTGTCAGCCTTATGAGATAGTCCAGACAAGAACCACACCCTGATGAACTAATTCTACTTTATTGTAAGGTTACATTAATAGAATCTTGCAAGTCTGAAAGTACATTTCTCCCGTCACCTTTACAGTCCAAGAAACTAGGGAGGGTCCCTTCTGAGATGTTTGCCATTCTCATAATCCTGCTGCAGGCTAAGCTGCCTCTTATCCAGTTGTTTCCCTGGATGCAACTCTTACCCCTGTCTCCCAAGGTCATTTCCACATACCATTATAATGCTGTACAGAGGTAAATATAAGTACCCCTTGATAAATGGAGGCTCATGCTAAGTACAACTGATATATACAGTACAGTATGTGTATATATATGTGTGTGTGTGTGTATCAGCTGGATAGTGTAGTGGTTAGAGCACTGCCTTTGATGCAGGAGACTAGGGTTTAAATCCTGGCTGGTACCTACCTTACCAGTAGGGGTCCTTGGGCAAAGACCCCTTAATGCTTTACCTACTTACCTCAAATATGAGAATGACACAAACTAAGAGAGTCATGCCAGCTCGGACGTCACCCGGATTAACAAGGTCCGTGTCAGATGTTGGGGAACCAGGACAATCTGATGATAAGTGGGCTACTGGAACAAACCATACATGAATGAGACAAGAGAACTTGGAATTGATGGAATGCTACTACAACAGAAGACCTAATGAGTGGGGTATATGAAACATATGAGGGGACTATGGATAGACAGAAGACCTACATCCACACTAACTGAGAAATAACTAGTTACCCAGCACTTCAACATAGTGAAAAGGAAGCTGCTCTCACAACTTGAGATAGACCAACTCCACATTACAACCCAGACTCAAGCAGACCTGGAAGAACAACTGGATGTGCAGCCAACACCTGAAGCTGGAATGTCACTGCCACTCCCTCCATTACAGAGCACAGCAGCTGATGTGAGGCATAAGATCATGGACAAACTAGCTATGGTCAGCCCTTGAGACTGATTACCAAGGCTCAGTGGAGAAGTACCATCGGATAGTATGCTAGAAGATGCCAACAGAGCCCTCCAGACAATCCCTACAACCACCATAACTCAAACCAATGAACTGATATATGTTACAGCCACTGTAATCCTGGAAATGCTTGGCTACACAATCAAGAAGAACAGCATTACATACCCCCCCCCCCCCCCCCAGAAAATGAGATTGGAGGCTAAGATTGAGGCAACTTGGAGAGAAGCCAGTCAGCTGGTGGAACTACAGAGGCATGTGGAGATTAAGGATAAGACTCAGTTACTGAAAAAAATATATGGGCCTGACTCCATCTGAAGCCCTAGAGACTGCTAAACAAAGGCTCACAGCACTGGCTACCAGTCTAAGGAGATACACTAGAGAAGCAGAGGGCAAGAAGATAAATGCCCTGCTCTCCAAAGTGTACTCCCAACTGCAGTGCAACCACACAGTAACAACAGAGCCACCAGCAGCAGAAACCAAACTGTGCTGGAAGAACATATGGCAGAAAGAGAAGACACATAACACCAGTGCAAAGTGACTGCAGGACTTGAAAGCAGACCACAGGAATCTCCCAGAACAGGAACCAGTCACCATCACAGTAGCAGACATCCAACAGCAGGTCAAGAACATGAAGCCCTGGACACCACCTGGCCCGAAAATGAACCACACCTACTGGCTAAAGAAACTAACAGCAGTGCATGAACGCCTAACAGCACAGATGAACCAACTGCTAGCAGCAGGCTCCCTCCCAGACTGGCTAACACAAGGAAGGACAGTGCTGATCATGAAAGGCCCTCACAAAGGAACAGCACCATCCAACTACCGGCCAATAACCTGCCTCCCCACAACATGGAAAGTTCTATCAGACATCATAGCTGCCAAGCTGTGAGACCATATGGGCCAGTACATGAGCACAGCTCAGAAGGGCATTGAGAACAACACCAGAGTCTCAAAACACCAGTTACTCACAGATAGAGCAGTTGCCTGAGACTCAAGGTCTAGGCAGACCAATCTGAGCACGGCCTGGATTGAATACAGGAAAGCCTATGACTCAATGCCACACACATGGATCTGTGAATGCCTGGCACTATACAAGGTCAACAGGACACTAAGGACCTTTCTCAAGAACTCTGTGGAACTGTGGAAGACAACACTGGAAGTCAACTGAAGAAAGCTCTCACAAGTGGCCATCATGTGTGACATATACCAAAGTGATGCACTGTCTCCGCTGCTGTTCTGCATAGGCTTAAACCCCCTCAGCCAGATAATCACAAGAACGGGGTACAGGTACAAGTTCAAGAGTGGAATCACCATCAGCCACCTCCTCTACATGGATGACATCAAGCTGTATGCTAAGAGTGAACAAGACATTGACTTACTGATCCACCTGACATGGATCTACAGTGAGGACATTTGGATGTCATTCGGACTGGAGAAGTGTGGCAGGATGATAGTAAAGAGAGGGAAGGTAGTTAAGACTGATGAGGTGGAACTACCAGTGGCCCACATAGCTACAAGTAACTTGGTATCCTGCAGTCACACGGGAACCACAATGAGGAGGAAGACAGCAACATCCAAGTAACACCAAAGGATAAGACAGGTCCTGAAGAGCCAGCTCAATGGTAAGAACAAGATCCACACCATCAACATGTACGCCCTGCCAGTCATCAGATACCCTGCTGGTATAGTGAGATGGCCAAAAGAGGATATACTGTAGAGGCTGCTGATGTGAAGACTGAGAAGCTTCTCACAATGTACGGAGGTTTCCACTCCAACAGCCAGAGATTGTACACCAGCTGCAAAGAGGGCGGGAGGGGTCTGATGAGTGTAACAGTGCAGTGCTAGGAACAGCTAAGGTACTATGCAGAACCCTCAAACTCCCAGGCCTCTGGTAGAGGACCCGAGACTGAGGAAGACACATACCACCCATAAGGGTGGGAGGGGAGTTTTTTTTTTTACACACACTAAATCATTGCTAAAGGTAGGCTGGGTCTTTGGGCACCCTAGTTCCTGGCATTTACATCTATTCTAGTTGTTTAAATAGTCTTGCCAATTTCAGGGAGTCAAGCTGCAAAGCTGTTTTGTGCCTGAAGTAGTTTGTTGAAACTGAGCACAGAAAAACTAAAAAAAGGTTCAGTAGGTAATCTTCCAAATATATAACAAGACGTTTGCTGTGCTGGACTAAAGTTTCATTCATCGGTGTTCTAATAGTGTACAACTAATATACGAGTAGAATATGAAAATAATACAAACAAATCTGAATTCCATAGGATCTGGTATTGAGGGATATATTGCCTCTGATATTTAAGGTAATCTACAGTTGAGATGGGTGCAAATAGCCCTTTGAAATTCTCCACCAGATTTCTCATGATATCTTTCATTCAGGTTTAACTGAGGTGTGGGAAGCCAGAGAAACTACAGACTGCTGGATAGAAGACAACAGAATGAAAGACAGACCATTCTCTCTCACACATTCACAGTCACCTTGTAATTAAATAAGTGCAAGAACACTCCATGTATTAGAATATCTTCAAAATTCTCTTCTCCTTTGAAATAATTTATATACCATACTCCTCTAATTGCATGAGAACTGGTAAAAAAAAAAATATGCAGGATTACTCACTTGGTATTAAAATATAGCCTCATAGCAAGTAGATATTGGTAGCTTTTCATGAATTTGTGTAATTTCCTTTTAAAATAATCCAAGTGAGAGATCATCACTACTTCTTGTGGTAGCCTAAGCTTGCTTAGCCCTATGTTCTATACTGATATCTCCCTCTGTAAGCTAGACAGTTGATGTCACTAAAAAGCCATTTCTACAAGAAAAGTGAAGCTGCAATAGGGAAAGTCTGCATAGTCACAAAGGTTTCCATGTAAGCTGAATCCATGGCAGTAAAGACAATTATAGTGTATCCACGGATGATTGGGTATTTAGTGATGTCACAATATGACTTCATAGAGGAAGGGACTGCTAACCACAGCTCATGTGTTGTGTTATATACAAGAACTTATCCCCTGAATGTAGCCGTCTGTCAATTCCACAGGCTAACAGTTTTCTCTATGAAATAGATTTATGATTTACAGTTCTAGGATCTGAAGAAATATATGAAAGACTGTTCGAGAAATAAGTGGTGTATATTAGAGTTTTTTATTTGGGAGTTTTGCAGTAAAAATGTTAGAAAGGATGATTTTGTGGATCTAGTGTTGCATTGGGTATTTGCTATGAAAAATGCTGGGCTTTCAAAACTTGTGGTCTGTTTCAGAATATGCTTATCACCATCCATCAGCCACATTTGATACATTGCATATTTTGTTACCTTGGTCTATATTGAGTAGAAAAAAAAAATCAAAACCTCAACCTGTAATTCATAATACCTTTAGCTCTTGAACTTACTCCTCTTTGCCAGTTTCATGATTAGAAGCAGATCTGTGGACATTTTCACAAAGGTTTTGAAATAAAACTATACTGTGTTATTATATAGCATCCCTAAGAAGAACTTCCTTGGAAGCCTTTATTTAGGAGATCCCCATGTGTTTATTAAAATGCATAGCATTCCTACTCTGAATCCACCATAATTCATGTTGTTATCTTTGACTTCATTCTTTAGGTATTAAAACCCATAATTTCAACCAGCAAATAAGAGTTGGAAGCCTGGAGAATTAATAGGAACTTTTTACATATCAACATGTCTTTCTGATCTCATTTTAGACAGCAGGAAATATGACAATATTAGCCACTGATTATAATTACACATTGGAAATTATTTGTAGCACTCCCCCAAGCTTATTGCAACAAAAATACATAAAGAATATTGCCAACATAAACATGTCAGAAATGATTTGAGGAGAGAAACATGAATACTATGAAACACAGACTTGGCAATGTTTGAAACATATTGGTCTTTATGCTGAGTTACTTTATCAAAGTCAGTCTTTTCCCAGCAACACAAAAGTACTAGTTGATGTTGTGGTTTGTCAGGTCTCTGTGAGTGCTTTGTATAAGCTGCTAAAAGTTTCTCAAGAATTCTTTGAAGTAAAGCTGATAATTAAGTTTCATTTCTCATTTGTTTTTTTGGAGCTAGTTCAATAAGCTCTTGTGGTGCTACACTCTGCTGAATTCTGATTATATTCAGATGGGATTAAGGACTAATTCATGTTAAAAGATTGTGTTTGTTCTCTAAGAAACAAGATAATATTTCATGAATATGTGTCCCAAGCTGTTTGTTCATACAGGTTTGGATTGCCCTGGAAATGCCCCTTCTCATGGCGAAATGTGAGGAGCACCCTACTTAACCAAAATGTGCCCTGCATTACCAGAGAAATATCAGAGATGCAATATTGATGGTAATAGAATAGCTTTTATCAAGATCAGAGCCTGCATGTTCCTCTTGCTGCATCAACACAGCTATGTGACCAGATGCAAATGTCTGGATGACGTGCTGTCATTCCAGCACAGCTTTGGGATCTGAAAGGCAGCAGTTAAGCTCAACAGCATGTGGAGAATGATCAGCTTAAAGCCTCATTTAATACCACCTTCACTGAAATCAGCTTGATTCCCAGTGCAGCACCTAGGCTATGTTGCTGCATTTTCTGAGTACCAGATAGGGTTAGGGAGCTAAGTGAATGCACAATCCCTCCTCCATTAAGATCATTATCAAGGTCACAAGTCAGACAGATGAGGAACAGAGTATTTGCCAGCTGTACATTTTGGGACTGGTGATGCTGGACCTAAAAAAGTGCTGCTACTGAGGGAGTTTGAGTCAGAAAAGGTAAATATTTCATATCCTTAAGAAAGCACTTGAATCACTTCACAGTGGTGGTGCCTGCCTAAATAAGCTAGCCACAAGATTTTGGGATCACCTGCAGGCATGTACACACATATATGCAAAATGGGAGATAGGCAAATGTATGTTCTCTATGAGGGGGACGCAGTGGCGCAGTGGCTTAATGACGCTGAAAGTTGCCGGCCAGAAATGGTTGACGCTTCAGCGGTTCAAGTCCAGTCTTCGCGTTAACAGGGTGAGCTCCTGTTTCCTCCCCAGTTCCTGTCAACCCAACAGTTCGAAAACTCACGTGAGTAGATAAATGGGTACTCTCACTCCAGTGGGAGGAAAAATGCTGGCGGCGCCTTGCAAAAGGAGTCCAGAGCAGTTGCCAGTAAGCGCAAAACTGCGCTTGCCCAAAAAGGGCGCAAAGCAATGGAAACCCCGCCTCCTGCGCTCGCCAGCTGGGCTCTGCTCTAGGAAGGAGGCTCTGGCAAACCACTTCCGAAACACCTTGCCTTGAAAATTGCAAGGACTCGTCCAAGCAGTCACTGCAGAGTCGGTAACGACTGAGCGCAGATTAAAAAAAAAAAAATGTTCTCTATAGGTCTCTTGTGCTAACTTAAAGGAATTTAAGGTACATAAAGTTTAGGTATCTGGCCAAACAGAGACGTCCTTTCCTGACAGCTTCCCATATGATAAAGACAGAAAGAAAAGGAAGTGCCAGACAAGGGGGAGCCTCTCCCATCTTTGCTTCTGGCCTTGCCCATCAGTTGTTTCAAGCTTGACTGCCATGCAGTGCAGCTGCACAGAGATTAAAATGTGGCCCTGACAGGACGAACAGTTGCCCGCTTCTGTTTTAGAGCAGGAGTGTATATTAGGAGGGCTATTAAATTCTCCTCAACCCACTGCTTATTTTGGCACGGTCAGTCCCTGAGCACTTTTCTCCTTAGTCAAATACAGATTTTGGCAGGGAAAAAAGTATTTAAGGCAGGTGCTCTTTTTCCACACTAGCTTAAATTTGTTTGCTTTGCTTTTCAGAATTTCTAGATGAGGATTGTCACTGGAGAACAAAAGATGCTGTTATAATCCCTTTTTGATTTACTCAATTTCTAATTCTCTTCTAAACAGTTAAAGCATAAGCACAAGACAGTTTTCTTTTTTGCAATGGGACCGATGTAAAGCTGCTGGTTGGCACAAGAGGTTGAAATAGGATATTGTGATAAGAGATGAGCCAAAGTAAGTTGAGAATGAGACACAGCCTTATGCCATATATACCTAAAATATACAAGAACATTGTAGCAATTGTCACAACAACCTGAAGCGTTTTTTTTTTTTTTCTTTTTTCTTTTCCTATTACAGGTGAAACTCGAAAAATTAGAATATCGTGCAAATGTTCATTTATGTCAGTATGGCAACTCAAAAGGTGAAACCAATATATGAGATAGACGCATGACATGCAAAGCGAGATATGTCAAGCCTTACTTTGGTATAATTGTGATGATTATGGCGTACAGCTTATGAAAACCCCAAATTCACAATCTCAGAAAATTAGAATATTACATGACATCAATAACACAGGGATTGGAAATAGAACAATATTGGACCTCTGCAAAGTATAAGCATGCATATGTACTCACACCTCTTCTTTCTGGTCACTAGTCTCCCTCCTTTGGTCACTGGTTCATGGCCATTTTTTTAAACAAGTTCACTGATGGAACAGTGAAAGAGTGGTCTTTTTAAAAAAAACCAGCTGAAACTGAGAAGAAGTCTGCTACTAGCCCCCTTTAGCCCAAGAAAAAAGAAGAACTATAAAGCTGTCGTGTTTTTTCTTTTCCTTCTCTTAAACAAATCACCAGTGAGTGCACCAGATGGGAAGATGTCAAGTATGAAAGGGAGTGAATGGAGGGGGTTCATAAAAGATTTTTCAGTGGAAACCACATGTCCTCAAACACTTGCCAAAAAAGTGTGGCTTTTGTGGCACAGCTGGCAGGGGCATGTTTAAAAAGCAAGGCTACCAACAGACAGGGGCTGTGGTAAACATCAGGTAATCATCATGACCAAAGTGGAGGAAAGAGTTGACTTTTGAAACAGGGTTACTTAAATTGTCTTCATTTCCAGCTGTTTTATGCACTAGAGTAATCAGTTTAAGGCTGAAGTACAAAAAAGTCCTTAATCTCTGCCAGTGCCACTGAATACCATAACGTCTGTAATTCAAATGTATTCAGTTAGGGACACTGGAATTCAATATGCTTAAAAAAAAATCCATCTAGCACCTTTTTCATGATATTGCTTGAAATAAAGCTGCCTGCTTTTTTATCAGAGCTATGTTTCTCAGTGGCAAACATTTATGAAAGTAACAAGCAACAGTGGTGAGGGGCATATTTATTTTCCATGCTAAGGGCCCAGTCAGTTTTTTGGTATGGGGAAGTAACTACAGATCTTGGTTATTCTGAAGCAAAAAGAAGCATTACTTGTATAAAATTGTATTTTTGTTTCTGGCCCTGCCCATCAGTTTCTTCAGGCATGGCTGTCATTGGCATGCTAGGCCACTTAAGAACAGATTACTCCTATAAAAATGTGACCTAGATAGAAAAATGCCTATTTCTGTTTTAGAGCAAAATAATGCACAGGTAGGATCATTCAGTTCTCTCAACCCATTGCTTTCATAAGCACCCTTAGTCCTCAAGCATTTTTCTCTTTAATCAAACTCTATTTTTCACTGGAAGAAAAAACTTCTATTTATTTATTTGCTTATTTATTTGCTTATTTATTTATTTGCTTTGTTTAAACTCAGTACTTCCAAATGTAGATTGGTTGTGATGAACCAACAATGAGTGCACTTCATTGATTTGTGTTCTGTAATGGTTTATGCTGATTAGCCGTGAAAAATAGTGAGGTTGTGTATAAGAGCAAAGTTTCCAGAGCTTTTCTTAACCAACGCTTTATTTTTAGTCTTCTCACAAATGTTCTTTGTCTCCATATAGTGCTTGTGTCTAACAAAGTTAGAGATAAATATTTAAAATGTCCAGAAAATAAAATAAAATGAAAGTAAGTGCCAGTAAAAGATATCAAAGCAAAAGAACAGAATCATGGATAACTAAGTCAGGTTAGAATAGAACTACTGTAACATCTCAGAGACATAGAGCCTTGATAGTTAAATTCTTTATGCTTCAAACAATATGCATGAGTACAGGGGATCATATTATTATTTTTTCCTTCTGTGAGCTCTTGTGATTCATAGGGAATAAAAGAACTAAAGAACTTTGTTATGCATGCTTAGCACCAGATTAGCAGATCTGAAAATTGTACATAATTTAATGAACACTGACTAAAAATTGTCCACTTCTATTAACGGGGGAAAAATTATTTTAATAAAAATAAAGCAATCTCTTAGAAACTGCTATTTTTATTTGCTCTTCTCTGCTTAGATAAAAAGGGCCAAATTGAAAAGAAAGTGTTTACTGAAATGAGAGAGCAATGCTTTCATAGACTTCCAAAACGTTCAGAAAAAAGATGTCTAAATGCAGAAGTAATTAACATTAGATAAGAAACAATAGAAGTGCTTTTATCAGCAACTATTACAGGGACTGAAATAATTCAGCTCAGGGGAAGACTTCTGTATTTATAAAGGCTTAGAAACAAAATCACAATTGCTTGCAATATGTGAGATTTGCATTGCCGTCTAAAAGGAATCTGGACAATAGAAATGAGTCAGTGTATTTTTTTTTTTCCAGGAATGTAAAGTACATGTATGGGCAATTTTCTTTTAGAAGCAGAGTAGCAATGGATATTTTTCACACTCAGAAATTAACTGATAGTCATATTTGGTATTGGAGGAAAAATCTATTCATTATTTGACTTAAGCACTGGTATTTCAAGAGATCTGCTTGTAATGATGTTTTACAGCTTTAGAAGTTAAAGAATGACTGTTCAAGAGTACTGTACACAAGAGAGTTCTCAGATAAGGGTTTAAGATATGGATCTGAGGAGGGAAGAAAGAGGTTGCTTAACCACCGTGTTTAGGTTCTTGATTCTCAATCTGGTGAGCTCTGGGGAAGTGTATTCTGAAGAGATCATTCTCTAACGCAGCATTCTTTTCATGTGGCACTCTAGTTTCCATAGTGTAAATTGGAAAGTGTGAAGGACATATTCCAGCATTTATTCGTACAAAAATTATTTCCTACCCTCCTAGTGTGTATGCCTGATTCAGGGCAGCTAAAAACATTGCCCCCCCCCTTTTTTTTTAATGATGCTCATCTGGAGGTTCTCAATGTGATAATCTTTCAAAACAGAAAGTGGTTCGTGATGGTCAAGATGTGGTCCAACCAAAATGGGCCTTGAGTATTGGCTAGGACCATCAGCAGTCTCTAATCTCCTTTCTAATAGCATTGACGCTTTTAGCTGGTTTATGCTCAGTAGTTTTATGATATCCCTATTATGAGGAAAAGACACTGTTGAAGAAGAGAAAAAATGGTGCTGCAGATGCATGACACAAACTTCTAAAGAAAGTTACAACAGAAAAAGGCTTTGCCAACCTACATATCAGATGAATGCTGCTCTTTTTCTGCAGTGCAGGAAAAACTCATTGAAAAGAACTCCCCTTTAAAATATCATTATAGACAGTGCACATTTGACAGGAAAGAAAATGTTCACTATGCTTTTGGCTCAGTCTTAGTTATTTAATTTGACAAAGGCTTTTGGCCCCTTTGCAATTCCTGGAAACATTTGTTAAATGATTTCTTTTAAAAAAATTCCTTTTCTGGAAAAAAAATACCTGCAAGGCAATGTATACATTTATTTTTAGTAATATACGGTAATAAGATTTCTTTTTCCCGTTACACACATGCACACAGAGAGAGAGAGAGAGAGAGAGAGAGAACTAAATTAGTGAGCTTAGAAAATGTCTTATTATTTCACATTAATTCTAATGACAGATCCATCCCTGAAATTTCTAACAGCATTTTATTAACCTTTCGAATATGCCAGTTTTTCTTTCTTCTGTAATTCCACAAATTATATCCTTTCAGACTTAAAATGGTGCTAGGCTTTTCATTTCTATGTATTACATAATTTTAAACTTGTACCTTTATAAGCTTCCAACTAGTTTGGATCATCTTCTCTCTTTCCCAACCTCATTTTCTCCTTCAGTTGTATACTGTCATCAGATTAGAATAAGTATTGAACAAGAATCATTGGAGAACACTTGGAATATCTGAGTTTAGATTGTCTTAGTTTACTTGTAACTGCTGTTCCAGAAACATGTAATCAAGAACACTTGTAGCCCTGAGAGCATTTGTTTGAAGAAGAAGCCTCTGCCAAGCAACAACACACCTGATTGCCATTCCTAAGTAAGTTACCTGAGGCATTCTGTTGAATATCCTGTATGTTCTTCCTCCTCACTATTTTTGAACCATGAAAGGTTGGTGAATCTGCCAGAAAAGGAGTATGAAACACTATTCCAGACAATAGTTCATATAATTGCTACAGTAGAGCAATGTGACAGGATAAAAGGTAATGGTAACAGTCATACTTACTAGCAATGGGGTTTGAGGGGATTGGAGAATATGTTCTCTCCTAGACCACTGCTATGTGCCTACCTTAGTAGAAGCAATTGTAGGAAAGAGAGAGAAATGTTATTGTTTTATGTAAGCTAATGTGGGGATCCTTTGAGACTAAAAAGTGAACTAGAAAATAATGAATTATATACATTTATTTAGTTTAGGTTACTTTAACTGTCATTTCTTATTGGAAAAATACATTTATTTATTTAATCACATTTATATATAATCACTGAAACTGTTTTAACCCTCACATATCACTTGTACAATGATATAAATTAAGTTTCTTAAAAGTTATTTGGAGCTGCATTTTGTGATCAGTTATTTAGTGATCATCTTTGCAGAAAGATGTAATGGGTAATGGCATTGAGCAGCTTTCCTGGTATTTCAGTGGTTATGATGAAAGCAGATCCAGAGAATTGGTGGTACAGAAAGAGCGAGAAAGTAGTATAAAGTTTGTATACTGATCTCATGTCCAGGAATGAGGTTTTGAAAGAGGTACAGTCCTACAAGTCTTAGTCCATATTGAACACGCTATAAAATGTAAGAAATTAAACAAGACAGCAAGCACTTGCCAGCAAGTTGTCAGGCTAGATCAGCAAAAACTTTTTGCTAACAAAACTAAGAGATATATTTTCAGTGCTGTTGCCTATTACAGAGAATCTTGGACGGACTTGGAAAAGTAGCAGGGTTGCATGCACGATTCTACTTTGAATCCCTCAGCTCAGGTATGAGCTTTAAAGTAAAGCAATATTCCAAATATATATTTCACACAAAACTCCCTTTGATTCTGTAATTACTTTTCTTGTAGCCTTTGAATCCTCTCCAAATTGTTAATAACTTTTGGATGATTATGATGCTAGAAGCTGAACTTAGATGATTTTCTAGAAGGATATTCTGTTAGCCTTTATCCTTTATCATGCAGGAATGCTATTTATTGTTCTGTCCCATTATTCAAGGACTCAGGACATAGTAAGAAACCTTTCCAATCCAGGTGTTCGAGTTTTCAAAACTTGAATGTAGAAGCAACGTGGCATTGAACTGTACCCACTCTTTCATTTAGCAAACTTGGCTTGCTTTGCTGATAAAAAGCTTTCCAATTCCAGATAGGTAGTTCCTAATATAGTAATTTTATTAAACATTACAATTACAACAATAAAAATGAATAGAAACTAAAAAATAAAAGAATAAAAGTAAAAAAATAGAAGGTGCAGAAAAGAAAAAAATAGAAAGGAAAATAGGAAAAATGAAACTATAGTAAAGAAAAAGAAAAGAAATATATAAAGAAATTACTTCCCCCTTCATCACAACAAGTATAAACAATTTTAGTAATTTATCACCTTCTCTTAAAATGCAACAAATGATCTCTCCTTCCCATATCCCATCTCTTATCTATAAACAAATAATTAAAGCCTTGTCATTTCAGTTCTGATGTCAGCAGAAGTCCATTAAGGGTTACCAGAGATAACAACATATCTATTTTAACCTTGCCCAAATAAACCAAATTTATATTCCTTCCTTTTACTTCTAATAATCTTGAACTTTAGTCACTTCAAATTATGTCCTAGAACTTGATTTTTTTTGGGGGGGGGGTCTCTTCTCACAAAATTCTTCAAAGCTTTAACAAGCCTCTTTTGTATATCCAGTATAGGAAAATTATCCAGATCACTCTCTTGGTTTGTTATTTATATATCCTTTTTAATTTTTAAGACATCAGCCAGTTTCTTTTTTTTGTCCAGTGTAACACCTTTTCCCATGTCATTCTTGTACCTGTCATTTTTAAATCCACGTTCAAATCAATCTCAATCTGTACAAACTTGTTCCTCTTACATTAAATCTTTTAAACACAGTCTATCTATAGAGGCAGACACTCTTAAAAGTAACTTCTGGGTCCATTGCTCAAAAATATCCTTCAATATATCCAATGTTAAAACATTTTGCTTCATTCTGTATTTGTAAGTCAAATTTAAGTATTCTTCTTTATTTGTAATCTTTAGTTCTTCTAGTTCCCTCTGTGTCCAGTTTTTAAGTCTTACTATTTTTTTAAAAAAATTCAAAACAAAAGCATTTTCCCACAGGAAGGATGCTTATAATTAGTTCTGAAATATTATTTCAAATTTATGTGGACTCTTAGTCCGTCTGTAACTTTCCAAAATCAAAATTCTAATCACCCTTTTGCTGTTTATTCCAAAATAAAAAAGAAGTCCTTAAACTTGTATTTAAATTTCACTAAGGATTGAAGGATACTCATCCAGTGCTGTAAAACCAGTAGATCCAAAGGTTCCTAATGGCTGAAAAGCAGTTAACAAGCAATTTCTGAAAGTGATTAGAAAAGGTAGTAGGTGAACCTAGTGTCCTTTGAAAAGGCACCGACTGCAATGTGAGTGAAGGTGACTTTCCCTTGTCTCCCAGAGCTCTAAACTTACCGGAGAGTGCTGTCTTGTGGTCTCCTTGTGAGGAGCAACTGTGTGGAGCATTTGTGGGTGATATCAAGTCCTTTCGTTGTCCAGAGAGGAATTATGAAGAGCCAGTCTACTTGCCAGGTCTTCATTCTGCTGTAGTCATTGGCTCTGCTTTTTGTGGAGCCATCTTCAGTCTGCCATTTCTTCCCTGGAAGTCAGTTATGTACTTCTTATAATATGAAAACCTAGTTAGAGTATGGAGGATCTCAGTTCTGCTTAAAAATGGTATTATCATTTTCTCTGTGGTTTCAATAGGGATACTATGAAATCTATTGGCATACCATTGAAACTGCACCAGAAATATTCACTTCATTCTTTTACAATGTAATAAAAACTTCAGCAAAAATGCATTTTTGAGATTAAAAGATGCATCATACTTCTTTTTGACTAATTTGTAATAAGGTATTTCCTCTATTACCAAAAACATCTGTGCTTTCTCTCTCATGCCTTTTTTTTTCCTTTGAAACCCATCAACAAAATTAATAGATTTTTCAGTTGATGGACATCAAATGAGAACTACATCAGAGGAGTCTTGAAAAAAATAGCCTTGAAATCTGCTTCACAAACAATTAATATTTGCGATGCTAAACTATGGATGGGAACCCTATGACTCCCAAATTATACTGAGTTACAACTCCCAACAACTCCTAACAGGCAACAACAAAGTATGTTGGAATTTGCATTTTAGCAATGCCTGGAGAGTCACATGTTCCCCCCTCCTGCACTAACCCACTGCTTAGACTTTTTAGAATGGATTACCAACAGAAGACATTTGAAAATATAGAAGGCTAATTGTTCATGATTTCCACCTGGATCAATCTCTCTTCAGCATGAAATACAGCAGGCTCATCACTTTTACAAAAGTTGGCACCTACCTTATATTATGAGATCTTTTGAATAATTTATTATTAACATGGTTTACTCAACTTTCCCAGGCTTAAACATTCAGACACCACCATACAAATTGAAACTTTGAAATAAAAACTAAAAAAGGGAACCAGATTTATTTAAAGCATAGATTAAAGCTGAATAGCAGACAAAATCACATTTGAATGGTCACAGGTTTATTTAAATAATAAGCTAAGTGTGACCACAGTGACTAAGAATGTTAGGGATCAGTCTAATTCCTCATTTCAGCAGCTGAAGAGCTTGACCATAGCAAGTCTCAGCCTGTACTAGGAGTTAACAAAAGAAAATAAATGAATAGAAGAGACATTTGAACAGATGTAGGTGCAGCCTAGAAACAGCTGATCCAGTTCTTGAGTTAGGGCAAGGTCCCAAGTTCTGCAACACATAGCAGACTATGAAAGATAGAGCAATGAAAGTCAAGCTGTCTATTTGAAAGAAAGAAAGAAAAACATTACTCAGTAAATTAGCTAAGGTAATACTCAGGGCTATAAAAAAAAAAACACATCTGCTTGACATGCTTTTTTGGCAAACGTTCCACCTTCCTTTTTGAAACTCTGTCCATGGATTACCTGTCTGAACTGTGGATTGGACACTGACTACTTTTGGACCCTCTCTGAACCCGTTAGCCCTTCGAGGTAGCCCTGACAAGAAGCACAACAATGAATACAAACTCTATCTTTCTTGTAAGGTTACATTAACAGAATCTAGCAAGATTGAAAGTATTTCTTCCCTCTTTTGCTTTTACTTTCCAGTAAACTAGGCAGGGTCCCTTCTGAAATGCTTCACATGGCCCTTCTCCTTCTGTGGACTGAGATACCATTCACATGCCAGTTTCCCAGTCTGCGGCTCTCCCTCCTGTCTCCCAAGGCCATTCCTACATACCATTGCAGAACCTCTGATTGGTATCTTTGGATTCTTGGGCCCAAATAATAACCAAATAATGGATTAGTATCCAGAGCAGTATTGTTCCCTGTAATTGTTCATGGTCAAATTGCCTTGCTACAGCATTCTGAACAGAACACACTGAGACACAGCAGCATGTGTAAGAGATGGGGGTGTCTAAATCTGCAAGATGATGAGCGTGGCATTGCAATTGAAGCCCCATTCCTTTTGCACATGTGGTAATACTGCACACACCTAAGGGGTAGAACATCTAGCATGACATTGTACCTACTATCTTGCAGATTTTGACACAACCTCTCATCCCCCACCTGTAGATACCCATGCTTAATATTGGATAGGAAATTAAAACTTTCCTAAATAAATGTCCTCTGGCTTTGCAGAGAGCATTAATTATGCAAATCCTATAGATAAAATAAAATTAACTTCAGTCCAAATCTAATATGTAAATTGAATCCAAATACATAATTTCTAAGATATTTAGTGAAATCCAAAACAGTTAATGGATATTGCACATGAATAGAGGTATTTGAAGAAATTATCTGGATTGTACAAATGTAACATTTCTTTGAAAGATACAAATGCCTTTTGCTCCATTGGAGTTCCCAAATCTTTTTTAACCATATGGCCTTTAAAGCACTTATCTCCAACGTTATGGTTTGACTGCAGAGAATAATGGCTTCTTTGGAGAAATTCTGACCTTTTGGCTAATAGAACGTTATTGCCATTTTCTTCAAGCTTTCACATTCACAGATGCCCTAAAGACACACAGCCAAAATTTGGATAGATGACACAAACTGAGTAAAATTTCAGCCCTGCTGTCTTAGTAGGTTTTCTTTCTTACCAATTCTCTTGCTGACAATAGTATACAGATCTTCCTGTTCCCAGTATGAGAAGTGGTTCCATTGCTATTGTTGCTACTCTTTTTTGCTTAGCCTTGATTCTTTTCACATTAACTTGTACCACAACTTCATTTCTTAATGTTCCCACTTTGCCTGTTATTACTGTATCTAACCTATCCTGTTACATTCATTTTAGACACCTATGGGACCTCTCTTTCTGCTACCCAGATACTTCAACTCTGTTCCATTCAACTACTCAATCATCAGTCTTTTTACTTGTCTCATCTCCCTTGTTTCCTTTTGACCATTAATTAATAAATTGACCTTTCACTTTCTTTAAGATGAGGTATTTGTGAATATTCCATGTTTCATCTTTCATGATTCAGTCAACAACAAGGTAATTCAGAGGTAACATCCTGGTTTTAATCTGTTGTATCTCTCTTTTTCTGAGACTATTTCTAACACTGAATGCCAGAATAATTAATACTCTGTTTTGTTGAACAAATAATTATGGATAGAAAGAAACCTGTATTACATTAAGGTTTACATTAATTTAGATTTGGTTGCATAGCTTCCCAAAGATTAACCTACTGTTTTTTCATACATATCTTAAGAGCCTGCTTACAAGACCAAACAGATATGTTGCAGATATGCTTATATTCCAGTCCCATTGAAACCATTAATTGGGATTATAAACACTGTTATATCAATGAAGATAAAGCATACCTGCTTTTTGAGATCTTGTTTCAATCTCAGATAGGAGTATAAACTTTCAGGAGTCTGTTTTGACCTGAACCGTTTAAAAATACTTGTAATAAATAAATAACTTAATACGTTTTCCCATTTATTTCTTTACAATCCAAATTGCAATCTTCTATATATTGTGGTTGCCCCCAGATGGGCCCATAGATATTGACTTCTGTCGCCCATCATTGCTTTGGTCAATTGAGGCTTTCACAAAATATTTTTGATAA
The DNA here is from genome assembly GCA_030867105.1 of Liasis olivaceus. Classification (NCBI taxonomy): domain Eukaryota; kingdom Metazoa; phylum Chordata; class Lepidosauria; order Squamata; family Pythonidae; genus Liasis; species Liasis olivaceus. The sequence continues at coordinate 79,354,870 of CM061352.1, read as the reverse complement.
CATAGATAAAGTGTAGAATAATTTAATTTCTATAATTGTACTTATGCTACATCCAGCAATTTTTTTCTCATGGCAAGGAAAATACCAGCCAATTCTGGCATATTTGACCAGCTGCTGCAAGTGCAACCAAAATTTCAAAACATGGTCACATATTCTAGGCAAACTAGGATCTCTCCCTAAAGATTATTTTGCAAACTGACATACTGTTGCCCACATCCTATCAAGTTGGGAGTCATGCAGTATATGGACACTCATTAAGGATGCTGCTTTGCAGAATAAGGGAACTGAGGAATGATGGGAAGAAAAGGCAGTGTTTACAAGGGATACGAATAAGTGAATGCAATAAGGACTTAAGATATAATTATAGTTAAATAGAAAGATTTAGGATTCAAATATGTACTTGTTTAAAGAGTCAGTTTTGCAGATGCTTAGCCTCTTCTAATGCTTCGAACTGAAGATCTTTTTCAAATATACTATGTAGCTTGCTTTTTAAAATCAAGGATGTGTTTTGAATGTTTGGCTGTATTCTGAAAGCAAATTGTAGATCTGATTTCTCCAGACATTTAGTTCATGTTTTCCCATGGGCATGTGTTTCTCATCTGAAATGTACCAGATAGCCTTAATACCCTAAAGAAAAACTTGTGAAATGGCATAGGGAATTGCACTGGAAGTGGAAAATCTGCTAAAATTAAGTAGAGGCAATGAAATAGAGGCAATAGAATGCCCACTGCAACCCTCACATCTCAGTCCAAGTCCCTCTTAATGTTTCTCCAACCCTAAGAAAATTTATTTTTAGGGTACCTGGGGCCTGAAGTGAGGAAGAAGGAGGAGAAAGTCTATTGTGCAAAAGATGGTAATCATTAGCCTAGATGGCTTAATAGTAGATTAAGCAGTCATGGGAGAAAATGTATAGCAATTCTGACTTATTACCAGGTTCTCAGTCAGTATATATATATATGTTTAATATGGGTTATTGGGAATCAAGAGTGGGAGAGGGCTATTGTCCTTATGCTTTACTTTTGGTCTTCCTAAAACAAAAACTGGAAGCTGGTCTAGAGAGGTCTTTGACCTAATCCAGCAAGTCTGTTTTTATGTTCTGTATTTAAGCAATGCTTTACATGATGCTTGATGAACTACACCCTCTTTCCCCAATCAAGCAGACTAAGATCTCGACTAGTGCTGACATTCAGAAGAGGTACTGTTTCTGAAGCAAGAAAACCCAAACTATTATGATGGAATTTATAATTCAATAATGTCATTAATTAGGAATACTGTGCTGTGCTTTATCTAATACCATACTCTGTTTATCAGAGCTCCCTCCCCCCCACAACAAAAAACCAATAAGGGTGAGAACCTCCACCAACAGTTGCTTATGCTGTTATATTATGCTAAGAAAAGGCATCGTTGCCTTAGAGTAACACTATTCACGATCAGTTTGGAATAATAGTAACAATTCAAGTGAGAAAACTCTCTGTGTCTGTTTTTCTTGGAATGACGTACCCTTTATAATAGAAATTTATAGGGATCAGATTGCCAGTAGCATTTGTTTTCAATTGTTCACCCTAGTGATGTCAGGAAGCAGAAAATAGCCTAAGAGAATAGTAGCGTTAAGCAAACAATGAATGTAAACAGCATCTTGGTGTGGCCAGAGTTATAAAACTACTGTACAAAATAAAAGGAAGAAAAGAAGAAAATGTAACCCAGCTAGACACCTAGAAAATGTAGGCATATTTAAATATCCAAACACTTAGTAAGTCATTATTTAGGTTTGAAAACACATGCAAGAAAAGATAACATATTTTGTAGGTGATCATGATATGCACACAGGGCCTTTTCTCACTGCTAAGTTGAAATGTGATCCACCCACTCTTGAGTCAGCAGAAAAGTATACCAGCATGACATTTGCTATTCTCATTGCTGATCTCTGTCCTGCCTCCATTGCATTTATTCCCAATCACTGTCAGTCCCCTGACCTACCTTCACATTAACAAGTGACAAACTTTGTCCTATGATTAGGTACATGTATGTATGTATGTATGTATTTGAATTTATTAGGAAAGTAGGAAAAGACTCAGACAGATGAAATATTAAAAGATAAAATATTATATGACATCAAATCAGATGGTACCAAAAGACCTACATAAATGCTAATTTTGCCTTTATTACTTTTTGGATAGTATTTAATATAGGCCATAATATTATCCCTTTTAATAGTCTGTTTCATATTTGTAAATGAGAACAGCTTATAATGATGTTAGATTTTCTATGACCAACCAAATGAAATAAAGCTCAACAACTGAGGTGACTCACCAAAGTGAAATGTAGTCCAGCAACCACATTTGGGACCCCATAAAGTGATGGCCATTGTTGGCTCTTCGTTGGCTATAATGCATATCCAGTGAGCTGAATTTGCTGTAGCATGTAAACTGGAATATTGTCATTCTTGTGGTTAAATTCTCAGATAAGAATTCTTCAAACAGTATAAAGCTAGCCACTTCCTTAACATACCAAATTCTTTAATGGATCACAGTAATTCACATTGTATGATGCATTAGAGCTGACTACCCTGTGTATGGTCTATGTATGTGTGTATAATTATATTCCATTTTATGTTTCATTTATACATGCCTTTCACTTTCAGTTAATGGCAGCTGACCATGTTCTTCAGTTTAGCTTTTGTCTTCTGGTTCAATTGTTGCCTAAAATAACATTAATGGATAAAAACATGATTTCTCAATAGTCTTTTATTATAAGATTCTCATTTAGTGTGGATTCTCTTTAATAGCCAGCTTTGCTAAAACAGGTTTTTCAAGTTGTTGTTTTAAGTTCCTGAAAAATTGTAATTCACATGATTGTGCTAAAAATGTATAATATATTAACAATGAAGGACAATGTTGATAGAATAGGATATCCCAACAGCAGTACAAATGCTGAATCCAAATGCAGTGTATATTTACCTAAATTTTATCATGCAGTCTTATTTCAACAAAGGCATACATCAGATAAGGTTTTCTATAAATGCAAGGAGTCCTCTCAGAGTATTATAATGGTATGTGGGAATGACTTTGGCAGGGAGGTGAAGAGCTGCAGACAGGGAATGGTCAGATAAGAGGCAGCTTAGCCTGCAGCAGGAATATGGGCATGGCAAACGTCTCAGAAGGGACCCTCCCTAGTTTCTTAGGCTGTAAAGGTGACAGAGGAGAAATGTACTTTCAGACTTGCAAGGATCTGTTAATGTAACCTTACAATAAAGTAGAATTAGTTCATCTGAGCGTGTTTCCTGTCTGACATTAATCTCAAAGCTCCTCCCCTTTTTTGCATCCATTGATGCATGTAAAAAGGGGTGGGGCTTCAATCATATGGTTGCAGCCTCTATCTTGACTTTTATCCCCACTAAAGTGCCCCAAGCACTTCCTTGTCATTTCCCCAAAATAAAGAAAAGCTTCTTGTTCTGGTGGCAAATTGTAAAGAGACATTTGACAAGATTTGATGTGTTGGTTTGAGTTGGTATCATCCGAGTTAGCATTATAGGCCTGTGGCTATGCCTAAAACTAATTTCCTTCCACTGAATTTCTTTTCACTGAAGGAAATTAACTCATAAATATCTTGGCATTTCAGGCTGCTCACACTATTGCTACATTTCCACAGAAGTGTTAATCATAGGAGTGCAAGGGCAAAAATAGGGCTGGCTTTCATCACTGACAGGCACATATCCAATATCACAAACAAATGTTCAGGAAATCTATCTGGTCTATTCACATTTATTCTGAATCACAGTGGTTGAGGTTTGACTATTTTTATATGGGACATTGTTCCAATTCTTGGATCAACCAAAATGACCTATTCACTCTATTAGTAATACAAATACCAGTCATGTGTTTATTATTCATGGTTTTTTTAAAAAAAATTGATACTATAATGCCAAAGTGATGAGAACATTTTAATATGCTTTTTCTCCATTCATTTATCAATAAATAACAAGTAAAAGTATGATTATATTGAAAACACATTTCCAGACTTACGTGGTGTTAAGATAATTATTTATTCCTGTGTGTGTCTCCCATCTCTAAAAAAGTTGCTGTTGATTAGATCTTTGGGCAAATTTGAATCTGTGTTATTACTCAAGTGTATATGAATGCCATTCAGTCTATGGCTTATGAGCTTTAATTCAATCACGTCCCTTAGCCAACATTTTGTATCAGACTAATGTATCAGATGCTAAAAAAAGAAGAACAATCCTATGAGCCTGAAGTCTGTCTGCCTCTGATGTAGAAGATGGAGCCCTAAGCAGAATTATAAACATGTTGGTTGCAAGACTGGCAACTAGATATAGGTGGGGGAGGGGACTTTTCATAATACAAGAGTATTAGTGGAGTTTGGTGATAGTTAGGGCAGAACTGGGCTGAGTCTGAATTGGCCAACACAGTACAAATGTTACAAGAACATTGGCCTATGAACCCAGTTGACATGGTCAATTATTCACTAGGTATTATGCCTGAATGCTACAACTTTATCCTTGCTATCACCAATTGACAGTCTTCAAACCGGTCCTTTTTCTGTTTTGCTTGGTTCCTCCTCACCCTCTCAGGTTCCTCATACCACATAAGTTATTCTCCTTCCTCTATATTATGCCCAACGTCATGTTTTGTTGGTTCACAGAGTTAGATTCTGTAGCTTTTAACCAGTTTTGAGTAGTTTTAGGTTAACATCAAAATTGGCAACTGCCGTATTATGGGAATGTCCTGTTAACAACAACAACCCCTTTGAAATGGGAACACATTCCTTTGCACATTAATTTCAATAAAACAATTTCTATTTAATGCATATAATACCATAACTTTTGGCCTATATCATGTTATTTCATGTTTAATTATGGATAAATATTTAGGCATAGAACTGTTTTTAAAAAAGTCAAGGTTGTTAATAGCGCTGTTCAAAAGTTCTATAATGTCTTCTAATTAATTAAAAGTCTAACGCTCATAACTGAAAGCACTACTTTTCATTTCTAAAGAATAAAGGGGTAGGAAAATAAGAGAATTTCATATAGACTCAGATATAATAATTCTGAATTCATAATTTTTAAAAAATAGATATTATATTAAAAAGTTAAAAAAGAAATGGCAGTCTGATTTTTAAAGAACATATTATATTTGTATACAGAGTGTATGATAAACATGTAAAATGACACAAAACACAGTGTATGCATTTATTTGTCTTTTTACACCATGTTTAATCGATGTATTTAAATTCATTTGGAGAAGGTCTATCTATGTGGTCACTAAAAGTCAGCACTGAATTGATGGCACACAATCAGCCAATACATGTATTTAAATGGAAGTTATGGTCACCTAGCTACCTATTACCTCATTTCTGTACAGTATACATTTTTCAGGTTTTCCTCTTTCAGTTAAACCAGAGTGAACTAGCAGTACTTTTGCTTTAGGGGAATTGTATATGCTCAGGATTGTATATGTTATCATTTGATGTTTTATGAAGAGCTGATTATTTTTAAGTAAGCATAACAGTTTGTAAGGAGATTTCGTGCTGCTTTGGTTGGTCTCATGAAGACTCTGTGTGAATATTATTGTGCCATGATGCACAGCCTGGTTGCCCTGCTCTTTTAAGTTTTAGGTTCTGATTGTCTGTGGGCTCAAACATAGCCCTTTTTAGACATTTACCTATGAAAGAAGGTTGAAAATCAGTGGCTAACTACAACCCCACTTCCTGCTCTTCCTAGCTACCATGTATTCAGCTTGGAACTTGGAACAGGAATTATATTCATATTCCATTATACTACTTTTGGACCAATCTGGGATTTTCAAAGATTCTATATGGTTACATGGTTCAATTTTGTCCTACCAACAATGTCACATTTCTAATTGTCTTTATGCCTATAATCAGATTGCTGCCAAATTATATTACTCTTCTGTTCATATGCTGCAAAATAAAACAAAACAAAAAGACTTTTGTTTCTGCTTCTGAATCATGATTTATTGATTCACCTTGGCTAAATAGCACTCTCTTCTCTGTTCTCTGTTTTATACTTAATATTTTATACTGCCCTTCATCTTCTTATCTCAAGGCAGGTTATAAAAACAGTCTGAATAAAATATATTAAAATATAAAATTAAAAATTAGAAGTTATATAGAATAGGTAGATACACCCATTGTAAATTCATCAGCAAATGAAACTCTTTTGAAGTTGTGCTGAAAAGAGTATAATATCTGTGCCAATTGTAACTTACACTATGTCACAATCAGGGCACCACCAATCTGTTGATTTGAATTAATATTACTAGGATACATTCGAGATATCTTTGTTGAAATATAAAGATGGATCCATTTCTTACCTGATGGATCATTCCATTCCATCAACATCTGGTGAGATGCCCTCTGGAGAACACCATGATTTTCAGGCATCTGTGATGTGGCAGCAGGGATGTCCCTGGGAGAATTAAAATCCACAAGCTGGCAGGCGTGGCATCACAAATCTCATCTTGCAGATTTTGAATCCCCACTACAGCTCATGAATGTTCCTGCGTGGCAGCCTGAGAGAAGGTATGAAAATCCTTGTTTAGTTACTGTTGTGATGAAGTCTGATAGAATTTGGTGCCAGCTGAACACTTGTTAACTCAATCTTTTAACTGAAGCTGTGCTTCTACTTGGAATGCTTTTGGAATAGTCTTTGTTTTAACGTGTCATTTTAAAATATTCTGTTGTTTTGTTGTGATACAAGGGGATTAAGATGATATACTTTATTTGGTTCTTAATCTTATTGAGTTTCCCATTGCAGATCTTTATTTGTAATAACAAAAAGCTGGTAACAAACTTTATAAAGAAGTACATAAATAATCATCAAATAAATAACTAAATATTGTAAAATGATATATTGAAGATACTTGGAGAAAAATCAGATATTGGGAGAGGCACTCTTTCAGATAAGAACATAAAAATGTAAGGGGTTGGGGAAGACTCCTGCTGGATCAGGCCAAAGACCCATCAAGTTCAATATTCTGTATCACATAGTAGCCAACCACATGTATTGAGAAAGTTCAGAAGCAGGACATTAGCCCTGTCCCATTTTTGTACGTAAAATATATTCACCTGTGATACTAGAGGAAACCTACAGCTACCATTAATAGTCCATTCCCTGAATTTGTGGCTCTCACAGCATCCAGGGTAGGGAATTCTATGGCACATATGCCATGTATTCAGAAAAACATTTTGCGAAGTGGGGCAGTGCTCCTCTGAACTTCCTGTATGGCTATTTCTCTTCAAAGGCAATCCCAGTTAAAGTCCTTTCCTTACATGCCCATTACGCTTAGAAGACCAAGAAAAGTCTTCAGTGCAGCCATGCTGAGCACTCCAAAATATATGGCCATCTCAAAACAGTCAGTTCATAAGATTGCTTTTCAAAACACCCTTCCAAATGCTAGTGAATTCCATAATATAGCTAGCTAGATACTATGCAAGTAAATAATTTATTTCATAAATCTTCCTTCATTTAGCTTGAGATCTTTGTACATTTAGCTTTGCTTCTCTGAATTACAGAATTAAGCCATTTAAGATAAAATATTTGGGTCTAAAGCAGGAAATAAAATGAATTCCAGCACCAACCTTGCTGGAGTGAATTTGGAGCAGATCCCATTGAAAGAGATGGGGAACAGATCCAGACTGTAGTATAAGTCCTAAAATAAACATTTAATATCAAAAAAGCAAAGTGACACCTCCTTCCCAATTTTACCCACAAATGTATGATATGGCAATACTGATTTTGAGACCCCTAAGATGTCAAAATGACTATGAATCGACATCTTAGGCATGAGCAAATTGAGATGGATGGGACACTTTCAGCCAGAAGATCATACAACTTATTACTCAGAACATGAAAAATCAAGAAGAAGCATTGTTGCTTTTATAGTTAGGAAGGAAGGACTTGGCTACAATGCGATCAATGACTCTCATTTATTCAACCTATATGCTGAATATATATTAAGGAAAGCTGGATTGGAAGAAAATGAGCAAAGTTTTAAAATTAAAGGAAGAAACATCAATAACCTGCACTATGTTGATGACACAACCCAAATAGCTGAAAATGCAAAGGATCCGCAACCCCTAGTTCTAAAAGTCAAAGTGCACAGTGGAAAAATGGGACTAAAATTAGGTTTTTTTTTAAAAAAGACCAAACTAATGACAACAGGTAGAATAACCAGCCTTAGAACTGACAGTGAAGATATCCAAGTGGTGGATAGCTTCTGCCTTTTAGGATCAATCATTAACATTAAAGGGACAAGCAGTCAAGAAAGTGCAGAGTAGCACTTGGTAGAGCAGCCATGAAGGTCTTGGAAAAGATATTCAAGTACCAACAAAGATCAGAATTGTGGAAGCCATAGTATTCCCTATGACACTTTATGGAAGTGAAAGTTGGACTTTAAAAAAGCAGGATAGGAAGAGTATTGGCATCTTTGAACTTTGGTGTTGGAGAAGACTCCTGAGAATACTATGGACAGCCAAAAGAACAAACCAATGGATCATTGAACAAATCAACCCAGAATTTTCACTCAAGGCACAAATGACCTGGCTTAAATTATCCTATTTTAGACACATTATATGAAGACCCAGCTCTCTGGAAAAGGCTGTAATGCTTGGAAAAGTGGAAGGAAAGAGAAGAAGAGGTTGACCAGCAGCAAGGCGGATGGACTAAGTTACGGTGGCAATGAGTGCACCATTGGGAGACCTGAAAGGACAGGTTAGGAATAGATCGTCATGGACAAAATCTATCTTTGTGGTCGCTAGGAGTCCAAAATGACTCGATGGTACATAATCAACCCCCGGCCATTGTTCATAGTCACCAAATGATTAGCCCTTTGCTTCAGTCTGATTTTCTAATGGGAAATCCCTAATCCCAAACCACTGAAAGTATCTACTAGCAACTTCAATTCTATTTCAGAAGCAGTGTATGTAAGACTCTGACTGGGTATACTGGTTACAATCCTAAGAGACAATTTATGCACCAATTAAGCCTGATGAGCCTTCTTCAAGGGGTATAGCATATAGTGCATATGATTAACAGGATTACAATGGAGAGATTATCAGAAAAGTAATATCGCCAACTAAATATGGACATAGTAGGAGGAGAGCCATGTTAATCTATGGTAGCCAAAAAGCAGAAGGAGTGGTAGGAGTCTCTTAAAAGGCATAAAGTTTTGTGATGTTTCTGATGAAGTGAGTTGTAACTCACGAAACCTCATTCTTTTAAATAAAATTTGTTAGTCTGAAACGGTGCTAGCAGACTCCTGATTCTCATCTAACTATAGGAATTGCTTTAAGTGATGATCTAAGGAAAGCTGGCGAGAGGAATTCTTAGGCTGGGATTAAATTAAGAAACAACTCCAGGCTATGTAGCCACATCCACTCATCTAAACTGTCTGCCCATCTAAATATTTTTCAGGGGATGCAAGGTACTTTATTAATATTTCTCATGTATAATTATTTTGTGAAATTAAGAAGAATTACAAATGAAGTGGGTCCTTATTCTTGTCTTAATTACTTGTCATCAGAAAAGATTTTGAAGTTAAAATTATATTTTTGTTAGGAAAATTACTGTATGTAACTTCCAGTTTAGTTTGCACTTAACACACTCCCAATCTTATATCCAAATCAGAGCAAGTAAACATGCCACTCAGTTCTGCTAGATATAAAGATGTCACAGATAGATAGATAGATAGATAGATAGATAGATAGATAGATAGATAGAGATATATGTATATCTTGTTGTTTATTAAACATCCACAAGTATCAAATCAATTAACTGGCAAAATGGGACAAAACAATGACAACAACAACAGCAGGCAAAAGTGGGGACAAAGAGTCATGTACAACAAGGAAAAGTTAAAAGTGATGAGCGAGAGTTTGGCCATTTTTGTACTTTTCAGACATTTTAATATTTTGAACGACCTTCTCCATCCCTTTTGAGAAAACCATGCCCAGTATCAGACATGGGAAGGCATGTAACAAACCACTACTAAACTAAAGTGGTGAATTGGAGTCATAATGGTGTCATGTTGCTCTGGCATCTAAGGGACCAGCTCTGGGCACTACAGGAAAAGCTGGTACAGGGGGGTGAAAGATTAAGACCTGACTGATTTAAGTTTGCTTTTTCCTGCTTAAGTGATATGTTCCAGATCTGAGCAATGCTTGTTTTACTGATAAGAAATGTTTGTTAGGGAGGCATTTGCTTGTCTTGATAACCTCTCAGACCACATGATGCTTGCTTAGGACCATGTGTATAAAAACTGCTGGAACCTTTTGTTCAAATGATCTCCAGGTGACCTATTCTGTGCAGAATAAAGTTATTCTTATCTCCATCCTTGGTGTGTCTCATTGGGCTACCATGGCAGCCACAAACCCAGAGCTCCTGGGACAATAAAAGGGCAGGGGACTTAAGAATAACAGTCTTATTCTTATCTATACAGTATATCAAAACTTTCCAGAGACACTGAAAATAAAACTATGGGTAATTAGTATGAACAATCCCAAAAGGATTATATAATCAATATTAGGAACATAAATATACTCTTGTATGAATTAATTTTAAAAGAAATCCTGAGAACATAATTTGAGCTTTGCTTTATTGGACATGGATTAGGGTAGTAAATGCAGAAAGTGCAACACCTATAGCATCTGGCCAACTCTACACTTAGAGTAAATACTAGGAAGAGAAGCGTAACATGTTCTTACAGGATGCCAAAAAACCTCTACCATTTAAAGAAAATATGTTATTACCACAGACCAGGAATGTGTTTCTGGATGACTTAATGGGGAGCTCTAATAGTACATAACTACCTGGCAACTTCACATAGCTGTTTAAGCCCCAGGATTGTGGGCAGAACTCAGCTGCCTGAATATCTACCTGGGATTGTTCTCCTAGGCAGCTGCAAGACACCACCTAACATTTCTCATAATGCCACTGACTATAGTAAAGCTTGGATTATTGTGGGAAATTTAAAATGATGGGTCATTGCCTCTTTGGGAAGCCAGTGATTACAGAAAGGCTTTGTTTCTACACTATCTGATAAAAAATACACTATTTGTCAAAGAGTAAAGTGTGTATTACTATATCATAAGTTAGTCTGTAATGGATTTCCAGTCCTAAACACTCCAGAATACACTAAATCATCTAACAGATTTCCGATTAGGTACACATGAAGCACTAGGTTAAAATGCTTAGGTAACTGAGCTCATAGGCTGCCTTCTTGTCCCCTACCACACCCTCACACTTTATCTAAATTATATGGTTTACTATGTCACCCCAAACAGATCAACCTTAATATTTTTCAGGTGTACACTGGAATCCATGGAGGGCTTGACTACTTTTTCCAACCTCCAAATGTTCAGCCCAGAAGCCTGAAAGGATGTTCTACTTGTGTTTAGTTGAATGAAAGCATCATTATCTGCAAGACTGGGAATTATCCTGCTGGCTCATATTTAACCCAGATCCTTTTTACATATACTACTGTCAGGATAAGTATCCTATATTTGTGCTTTTCATTTTTCATACATTTTACATTTTTACATTTTCCCTATTAAATTCCATCATACTCATTTCTGCCCTCTGCCCAACTCTGTCTAGATTTTTTAAAAACGCTTTTCTTTTTTCTCAAATATTAGCCACTTGTCCCAGCCTTATGTCTGAGAACCTGAGAAGCATCCCTTCAATCCCCTTCAACTCCCTCATCCATGTCACTAATAAAAATGTTTAAAACCACAGATCAAGCCCTGTGGCCCTCCCCTTGATACTTTTCTCCAAGATGAAGTTGAGCCATTAATGAGCATCTTGTGGTCATTCATCCAACTGTGAGTATCATCTAGACCATGCTAGCTGGGAACTCTGGGAGTTGAAGTCCACACATCTTAAAATTTCCAAAGTTGAGAAACATTCACTGAAGACCATATTTTACCATGTTATTAAATACAATATTGAAGGCTTTGCTGAGGCCCAGGTACACTATGTCTATAGCATTCTTTGGTTTCTCTTACCACTTGAAAAAATGGTTGACAGGTGTAGGAGTATCAATTTGGAAGCTAGTTTGGTAGAGGTTAGGCATCCAGTCTCTCCTGAACCCCAAATTAACTTGGCCCTGGAGGCCAGTACATAATTACTAGAAGACAAGGGTGTGCCTGCAGCAGTCTGAAATGGCCAATGGGATACCAGTCCCTGATCATGTCATCACCAGCACTGTGGAGGAAAGTTCTTAATTTGTTTGTACAGCAAGAATCCTCCTACTGTTGAAAGAAGGGATAAAACACTGTTTTAACATCAGAATATCTGGCTGTAAATGTGATTTTAGGCTTGGCCTCACTTGCCTATGTTAGTATTTCTACATATCATTCCTGTATTTAAAATGTTTACTTTTTTTTAATGCAGAAGAATGTGTGTTTCATCCTTAATTTCAGCTTTGCAGAATATGCATCGTTTTGTACAAAATGTTCTCTAGTAATCATAACACTGTACATAACTTTATCTAATATAAAACAGTCCCAGTAAATATTCTTTTTAGTCTAAGTATTCCAACTTACTTTTTTCCTTTTGTAAACAAGATTTCCAAATATACAGTATATTCGTTTTAAAATGCATCTTACCCAAAACAACTTTGAATGGACTTTTGAGCAGAGCATATTGGTAGACCTCATCCACTGCTGTTTGTCTGTGCTATGGTTTAGTCACATGTTATGGATTCCCCCATCTCGCTCTCACTGAAATACATGGTAGATTTCTTCTACTCCCTTAGATAAAAATGGCTGATTTTTCCTTGTAGATATTTGGGTTGCAGTGATACATGAAAAGAGCCTTTTTTCTGTGATTCTGGGAGGAAAACAAAAAACAAAAATAAAAACCTTTATCATCCATTTCATATCCATGTCCCAATAGTTACAAAATTATGTTATGGAAAAAGCAGATGAAAATAACTGTGAACCTGCCCAAAGGTAAAACTGCTAGAGATTTTGTTTGATTAATTGATGCTTTTTTTTTTTTTTGGTATTATTTAATGCCTACAATTAGAATAGTTTGCTCAGTTTTACAACCTAAATTATTGTTTGTTTGTTCCCTCCATGGATAGTGCAACTTGAATGTTCAATACTTATCTTGAAGCAGTGAATCAAGTGGGTTGCTACTTGCTGTTCACAGTAGGCTCTCTTTCATCTTCTTAATTGCTTGATCATTGTCTTCTAACTAAACTCTGAGCATCTCAAGTGTGTGTTAGCAAGATGAGCAATGTTGAGACAAGCTCTAAAATGACTTTGAAAAGCAAATCATGTTGCACTGTTTAAAATGCAGCTTTAAACACCATTTTTTAGCAAATATATTTAAATATTGTTAAAATGAAGTGGGTGGGTGGGTGTGCGCGTGCGCACATTCATTCAATGTTTGCTGTCATTAGTTATTTGCATGTGATCTTTCCCTAGTTTTTTGCAAAGTTTTACTCATTGCTTGCCTGCCTTCCTGCCTTCCTGCCTTCCCTCCCTCCCCAAGGAGATCCTACTATAAGATGAACTAGCTCAGTGAAATGCTTAAATGGCATTCACTACCTCATTTTATAACTATTAAAAAAAAATCTATATACTGAAGTATGTAGTCACATTCACATTTGCTTTACTGAATAGGTGGTAATTTAGAAATGCTGCCTGCAGAGCTAAATCCATCCACATGATGTTACTATGGCAATGTAGCGGCTGAAAATAGGTTAAAATTGTACCTTTACTGAGCTGGATTCAGAGTGCTAGAGGTGGCAACTAAAAAGGGATAGAAAATTATGTATTTATTCAATGACAAATGATAATAAGGTAGAGACTCAGCAATAAGATATTAGAACAATATATAAGGAAAACGTATGTAATAACTGGAATGGGGAAAAAGGTAACATAAATCATAGTGTATTAATCTAAAGGACAAATACAGTTGGGATGTATAGATTGTAGCCATTTATAAATTCAAAAATATTTAAATTAAATAAATTAAATTAAATGTTACTAATAAAGTGTATATACTTTAAAATGTTAGGATATTCTCATGGGAAGAAGAACAAATTGCTTATCTTCAAACAATGTTTTGGCTACAGCAATCACGCCACCTGTATTGGCCTTCGAGTTTGCACTATACTGCTATTTGCTGCCACCTATTGGCGTCTTCATGCTAGTTACCTAAGGGGAGGTGCATAGTTCCAATAAATTGTGGGTGATTGTATGCCTCACTGCCAGTAGGGTTTTAGTCATCATGTAATCAGTTTTATAGGTTATGTAGTTGTAACTAATAACTAAGTAGTGTACCTCTTCTCTGAGAATTTTTGGCTAGAGATTTTGTTGAACTTGTGTATTAGATAAGTCTTGGATGCCATATAAATGAGAAGAAGTGATTTTTCTATGTTTTGCATGAAACTTGTATTTTATGTAGTTTTATTTTTCTCAATAAACAACCAGATATGTTTTATAACTTCTGGCTGGATTTCTCTGGAGAACAAGATAAGGACATTGCATTCTTTAAATCTCTCTAACGCTGATGTGTATGTTTAGTGTGGAATGTACTCCGCTCTGCCTAACATAAAACTCTAAAATGCATCCTCCCAAAACTTCCTCCAGCACAAAGTAATTAAAATTTATATATTTATATATTTAAGAAGAAGAAGGAAGATGGGGGGAAGGGTTATAAGGTTCTATAAGATACAGCAGGGGTCCTCAAACTTTTTAAATGGGGGGCCAGTTCACGGTCCCTCAGAATGTTGGGGGGCCGGACAACAGTTTGAGGAGAGGAGGAGAGCTGCCAGACCCAGCATACCTGTCATGTAGAATAGTCTGGCTCTGCGATCTCCCTCCTTGTGCATCGCCTGCAGCTCCTGACACGGCCCCGACACTTCCGCTTCTGACAGACAGCAGCGGCGGCCAATCAGGCAGGTGGGCCAGATAAATGACCCTGGCAGGCCGTATCTGGCCTGCAGGCCATACTTTGAGAACCCCTGAGATACAGTATGGCCTATAAAATAGTACCAATTGTCTAATTGATAAGAAAGCAGTACATTTCAGACTCATTATTTTTTTTCATCCTAGTGTTTTTCCCACATGTGCAATGTCCTATTGTTTGTTTTGTTTTGTTTTGTTTTTTTGGATCAACCAATTGTTGATCCGTTGGTTACAACAGGAATTGACTAACTGGCTTGTCACCCAAGCCTGGCATCAGGGGCTGAGAGAGAGTGGCTGGCCCAAAATCACCCAGCTGGTTTTCATGTCTAAGGCAGGACTAGAACTCATAGTCTCCTGGTTTCTAGCCTGGAGCCTTAACCAATACACCAAATTGGCCCTCAGACCAAACTGGCTCTTTCAGAGACATGAATGATAAAATAAAATAAAATAAAATAAGCATTAATGTACAAAAATCAAATGTTAAAAATGTTTTACAGACTAAAGTGCCAGTCCTCCAAGTGGCCTAGGCAAAGTTCAAAAATTGAGAAGGAAATTATTCAGAGCAAGGAATCATTTATCTTTAGAACAAGTAGGAAGGCAAAAGACAATTGTGAAATGAGGAATGAGCCAGGGTAAATTGAATATCGTCAGATGCGAGATGGCCAGGTTGAAAATTGATCTCCTTGGCGTCAGTGAGCTACACTGGATAGACAACGGCTATTTCCAGTCTGAGGAATTCACTATCTATTACCCGGGACATGACACCAGGAAAATGAATGAAGTGGCAGTTATCACAAGCAAGAAACTTGCCCAAGCAGTAGAAAGCTTCTCAACAATAAATGATCACATTATGGCCATCCAAATCTGTACCAAGCCCCTCAAAATCACAGTTGTCCAAGTCTATAACCCAACGACTGGTGCAACAGAGCTTGAAACTGAGGGTTTCAAGGCCAGCATCCAAAAAACTTAGAAGCCAGTGCCCAAAAAAGACATTGTTTACATACTGGGTGATTTTAATGCAAAAGTTGGCAGCCAAGCAGAAACAGGCATCACGGGTAGCTTTGGACTCGGGGAGAGGTATGATGCAGGTGATCATTTAGTACAATTTTGCCATGAAAATCAATTTCAAATCATGAATACCTGGTTCAAACAGCACAAGCATCGCTTATACACTTGGACCTCACCAAATAAATTGTGCCATAATCAGATCGCCTATGTCTTATACAGCCATTGATGGACCAGTTCAGCCCTCAATATCAAGTCACATCCAGGTGCCGATTGAGGTTCAGATAATGAATTGCTGGTGGCTAAGATCAGAGTCAAATTATGCAACATCAAAAAGGCAGCACCACCAAAGAAGTTTGACATCACCAAAATTCCTTCCATGTATGAAATTGAGGTGAAAAATAGGTTTGAGCTGCTGGACACTGCTGAGAAGATGCCTGACAAACTGTGGCAGCAAATTAAAGTAACCATCACTGAAACAGCAGTTGAACACCTACCATACAAGAAGCCAGAGAAAAGGCCCAAGCGGCTCTCAGATGAAGCTATCAGAATAGCTTAGCAAAGCAATGCAGCCAAAGCAGCAGGAAAATGGATAACACATGGAGGTTGAATGCGGATTTCCAAAGAGCAGCAAGGAAAGACAACAAAGTTTACTGGGACCAGCGTTGGAAGCAGATAGAAGAGGACTGCATGAAGGGCCACATCAGGAATACACTTGCACAAGTCAAAAGGATTCAAACACCATTTTCTGCTCATAAAAGCATAATAAAAAACAAGTGAGGGAAAGAACTGTCTGACCAACAAGGTGTAAAGAACAGATGGTGAGAATATACAGAAGAGCTTTTTGCCAGCAGCAAAAAGGCCCAGCTTTCTCAGGATAATGAGGAAAGGGAAGCAGAAATAGAACCAGCCATCCTTCAGGAAGAAGTCATGTGGACAATGAGCCAGCTGCCAAACAACAAGGCCCCAGGTGTTGGTACCATCCTTGCAGAATTGCTGTACCACCCATAACCATCACAGCCTTGTGCCAGAAAGCTTGGAAAACGAACACAGGATTGAAAATGATTAGTGTTCAATCCATTGCCAAAAAGGGCAACTCCAAAGACTGCTCCAATTACCACACAATTGTCCTAATCCCTCATGTTAGCAAGATTCTCCTTAAGACTATACAACACCTGGCACCAATCATCAAAAGGGAATTACCAGCTGTCCAAGCTGGCTTCAGAAGGGGTCATGGCACCCATGACCATATTGCAGATCTATGCTCAATCGTGAAAAAAGTCTCAAGAATATCAAAAGAACATCTACATCTGCTTTATTGACTACAAGAAAGCCTTCCATTGTGTCAGTCATGACAAGCTGTGGAGAGCTCTAGAAGACCTGGGGTGCCAACACATCTGGTCGAGTTGGTGCAGTTGCTGTACACAAATCAGGAAGCCACTATACAAACACTACATGGAGACACTGATTGGTTCAAGATAGAGAAAGGAGTACGGCAAGATTGCATACTTTCATCTTTCTTATTCAACCTATATGCCAAAGTTGATCATGAGGAAGCTGAAACGTGAAGAAGCAACAATTGGAGTAAAGATTGGAGGAAGGAACATCAACAATCTTGGATATACTGATGACACAACTCTCCTCTCATAAACCAAAGAAGGTCTGAAATATCTGATCAAAAGGATTAAAGAAGAAAGTGAGAAATTTGGCCTCTTCTTGAACATCAAAAAGACCAAGCTCATAACCACTGCAGGGAATGGAAATGTCACAATGGCAATTGATGAAGATATTGAATGCGTGCAAGAATTCACTTTCTTAGGATCACAGATTGATCAAAGTGGTGAATGCAGTCCAGAAATAAAGCGCTGAATCACACTAGGCCACACAGCAATGATGAGCATGAATTGAAAATGGAAAAACAAAGACATCAGCCTGGCAATTAAATGAAAATTAGTCTGCACTATTGTGTGTCCCATAGCTACCTACAGTTGCAAAAGTTGGACTATGAAAAACTAGTCAGGAGGAAAATCTACTCATTCGAGCTGTAGTATTGGAGAAGGCTCCTGTGCATTCCTTGGAGAGCAAACAAACAAGCAAGTCCTGGAGCGTATAAAACCAGACATATTGCTATAAGGCAAAATCACAAAATTCTGCCTTACTTATTTCAGCCACGTAATGCAATCAAACTCACTGGAAAAGGCAGTTATGCTTGGAATGGTCAGTGGTAAAAGGAAACGAGGCCACCAGAAAACATGGTGGCTAGACACCATCAAAGCCAACACCAACCAGAGCATAAAACAACAGAAAGAAGCCATACAAGATTGGAAAATGTGGAGAGAACCGGTTCATAGAATTGCCAAGAATTGGACATGATTGAATGGAGAGCATCAGAAAGGAAACTGAGATCCCAAAAGCTCCTAAACAGTCAAACCAAATGGAAATACATTATGAAGAGAGAAGTGATAAAGTCAGCTGTAATACTGACTCACTGTCTCCCACAAATTTTCTTCCATCTGACTGATCTTCCTATTTCTTATTTTTCTCCATGAAAATTGACTTTTGGTTTGTCCAGTGATAGGTTGGAGACAGAAACCTGCAAAAATAGTTTTCAACTGTTTATGAAATCTAAGATGTTTCCATCTTATCAAGTAATATAAGCCCATGCAGTTTGGCAGGTGGAGATAGAGAACACTTTTTCATAGTGGCCCATTGTCTTAGCCCAGTTTACAGATTTATTAGCATTTATCTCACTTTTTCTTATCCCAGAATCTAGGCAGATGTTTGCTATCTTGCAAAGATAAGCAAGCTTTGTAAAACAAGCCATAAACTGGCCTTTTCTTTGGGTCAAAATTCTCCTTAATTCCACTCTAGTACTCTGCCTCTGGTATATTTGGACACCCTTGTATAAATAAGTCCTCTGCCACAGTGATCATCCAAATAGTTTTCATGTCTGCATGACTGAGGATCTGCACTGCAACTATAACACATTAAAATAGGTTTGTTTGTTTTTTTACAAATAACTGTATGCTTTTTTTTTATTTACAAACAATGTGTACATCTTTAAACATGATCACATTGTGTGGAGAATATGACAGTTTAGAATGGAATGGAAAGTACGCATGTAGAAATATAATGTGCTGGATTATAAATGCATCCTCTTCATAAAAAAAAAAGTTTAAAAATTAAAATAACATAGAAGTCACAGATAACATGGCTGGCTCTGAATCAAACCTATTGCACTCTAACTTATCCCCTTCCAAAATACCACTGAAAGTTTGAGGCATCAGTGAAATTGTCTCGGAGACTTTTTCAGATCTAGAAAGAGGGGCAGTCCAGAAGCTACAATGAATCACATCACTCTGTGCCTGACCTTTAAAAGCCTCCTAGAATTAGGGTTTCTTTTGCTGTTGTTTTGTTTTAAAAAAGTGGAGTCTTGAATTGCAAAATGTTTTTCTTATCCTGTTTAGAAGATTAGTATCTGCTTAAAGACAGAAAGCAGAGTTACAGTTTTTATAACACAGATGTAAATAATTAATGGATCTTTTTAGAGTTTTATATTAAACTCCAGACTGCTAGATGCCTGTCAAAGTCTTGGGTTCTTACGTTATTTCAAGAAACTAAGTAAAAGTATCCTCTATACTGTTATACGTTTATTTTCCCTTTTTCTTTTTTCAATTATATTTTTTTCGAGCCATTATTTCTCCTCTAATGGCTATTTTGCCAGTTTTGCTCAGCAAGTATTCTATAAGCTACTTCCTACTTTGCAGTGCCTGGCAACATAATTTGGGTCCTATAGATACAATGTCAGATATTTATAGCTCTTATCACATGGAAACACAGCAAAATTCTGCCAAATGTTGTCACATTAACAAATAAGAGCTTGAAGTATACCTGACATGCTGGCAGGATAAAATGGGAATATATGTTTGTTTTGTACTTACTGGAATAACAGGATAGCTGAGAGTTTTGTGTGAGTGTCCAGTATTCATTTCTGTATCAGCATTGCTGAGTTGTCTGTAGCCTCCTCGGCTTCCTACACTCAAATTCCAAGACAAGACAGCATGAGGGAAATTTTCTTGGAGACTTTTTTTAGATCTAGAAAGAGAGGCAGCCCATAAGCTAAGTAGAGATGCTTAACAAAAAAATTAAGAAAGAGGAACAGCACCCTCCATCACCTTGCAAAAATGAAGTTCAAAAATACTACCCCCCAAAAAAAGACTTTTTTTTTTTTTACTTCTTCTTGGTATTATACTGTTGTAAATCTTAATACATTATATTATTTTACAGTTTTTTATGTGTAATTGTTTTTATGTATTTATTTTTTGTTGTACGCTGCCCAGAGTCACCTTGTGTGAGGTGGGTGGCTATATAAATACGACAAATAAATAAATACATAAATAAATAAATACATAAATAAATAAATAAATATTGTTTTGATACAGTGATATTTTGTACAGTATTGAGCGAAGATCATTAACTCTAATGTTTAGATAACTTAGAGGATAAAAGACAGGTAGTATATCAATATTAATTACAATTTAGTATTAATGACCATAAAATTATTTGGCTTTTTCATCTAGAATTGAATATAACATTTAAAAAAACTGCTGCAGATTGTGTACAATACAGGTTTCGATCTTAAGCTGATTACTTAGTGTTAAGGTCTTCATGTATTGTTATGTAATATTTTTGCACATGTTAATAAAGAAAAAAAGTAGATAAACAATGCAAATTTCACAACAATTAAAATACCAAACGATAAAGAAAGAGACAAAGAAAAAAGAGAAAGACTACTGGGTTTCTAACTTCCCCCATTTTGTGCATCTGCTAAATTGAAATACATTCTAAGCATGCTGAAAATAGCTGGGGAAACACGATACATTTTCTTAGTTTTGCTCAAAAAATTGGAAGACAATTTTCAGCACTATGAATGCCTAGTTAGTTTGATCTGCAAACAATGTATAAAATTTTTAAAAAGGAGGAGGAAGAGTGGGAAAGAGAGATTAAACAGTGCAATCCTGTACAGTGGGGCAGTTTTATGTCACAGAGGTAATGATACTTTAGGTTTAATTCTATAGATGCTTATTTGGAAGTAAGCCCTCCTGAAGTCAGTGGAATTAACATTCGAGTATATTCAGAAAGGATTGTGTTAATACTTGCTGGGGCTTCTGGGAATTGTAGTTTAGTAATACCAGGAGAGCATTTGTTCTCCACCTATAGCATATAGCCTATTGTATGTACAAACCCCCAACTATGTGTAGGCTGTTATGTATACATGACTCAGTTCCATGAAAAATGATGGTTCCTGATTTTTTGTAGTTTACATGTATAGATTTACACATATATTTATTTTATTCATTCCTACAGAGATTTACTGTATATCTCACTTTTCCATTGCCTGTTCACCTATTGCTCAAAACAGTTTAAAATCAGAATATATTCTAAAACTATATTAATAAAAACAAAATGCAGTACATTTGGGAAGTGGTAAAAATGCAGAGACACAACAAATCTGGAAATAAAACAACATTTGTCTTGTGTAATGGTGCTCTTGAAGGTGTAGAGCAAATAGAAATGGGACTGATCACTTTCCTCCATGGGTTAATTTGTACCTAGGCTGAAGTTGTGATAGAATGGAGGAACCCAGGAAGGCTGAGCAGTGGAATGATCTAAGAATTCTGGGTAGTTCAAGGGAATGAAGAAATCAAGTCACAACAGGGATTTTCTTGTTCTTTATATAAGGGAGTGTTATTTGAGTGGGTGTGTGAATGCTACTCTCTGTGTGCAAATGAAGAGGGAAGGAAGTTTTTTTTTTTGCTTCATTTCTGTTTTTTTGTATGGCTTTTGTTGTGGTAAGCTGCCCAAAGTCATCATGGAGTTGAGTTACCAAATCAATCAATCAATTTCTTAAAGTATCTAAGATGGGATCAGTGCCCAGGTTAACAGTAAGATTTTTTTTTTCCCATATCTTATACTCTACATTTTTAATTAAATATCAGTCTATATTTAACACATAATAAAACATGTCTGGGACTATAACTTAAGAGGAAAATTTTAAGTTATTTAAATGTTCTTAAGAGAAGAGAAAAGCTCCTAAGAGGAGTGCCAGATTGCTCTAATGGTTAAGGCACCAGGCTAGAAAGCAGGAGACGAGTTCTAGCCCCTCCTTAGGCATGACAGCTGGCTGAGTCACTCTGGGCCACTCCCTCTCTCTCAGCCCAACTCACTTCACAGGGTTGATGTTGTGGGGAAAATACAAGGAGGAAGCAGTATTAGGTATGTTCTCTGCCTTGAGTTATTTATTTAAAAAAATAATAAAATAAAGGTAGGATAAAAAATGTTAAAAAAAAAGCATGCATATTTAGAAATGCTATATGCTGTTTTATTGCTTTAATGGTTCTGTGCAGTTTAAAATAAAAACATATGTAAAAACAGCATAAAAAGCATAACAAATAGAAGCACAAATGAAAACAGGAACATTAAAAACACTGTGTAAATAGGCATGTTTTAAACTTCTCCTAAACTATATAAAGGAAGAACCAGTTTTAGCTCCAACAGCAGTTGTTTCCAAAATAAAGTATGTATAACTTTACACAACTCTGCTTATGCAAAATGAATAATTGCTACAGTTTTGAAATGATTGGTGAATAATAGCCATGATATCTTCAGAAACACTTGCTTCCAGTGCTCATTTTCTCAATGAAGTTTCAGAGCTTACCCACAGCTCCTGTTTGTGCTATAGTAGCATTTCTCAAGGACCATTTCTCAAGGATGGGGACTCACAACCTGCCCCCAACACACTTCTAGAGCAACCTCCATCCATCTTTTCTTGCTACACATCAAAAGTATTGGGGTTTTGTTTGTTTACTTCTGCTGAACTTTATCATTAGAATCCTTTCCTTTCCTTTCCTCATAGAGTGAATTGACAAGAGACCTATCAAATTCTCCTTCCAGCCCATGACAGGAAGAATGATAAAACTGTGATGTTTTCTGTGGGTCCCCCCCCCCCCCCGCACTGGTCCACCAATGGATAGATAAGAAAGTGCCAGGTATGAGGGGGGAATCAGTATAGTGATACTCAAACAAAAGGCTTATCAACAGAAATCACATATTTTCCAAGACCCACCCACAGAAAGAAAAATGCTCAGTGCTTGCTTCCCCAGCACAGGTGGAAGAGGCATTGAAGTTGGGTACTCCATCAATGAGGAACCATGGTAACCACTAGGCAAAGCATCTGGCCAGCATTGTTACCAAAGCTGAGGAACTGATTGAAATTCAGACTGCAATTTCTTGAACTGGCTTCATTTCCAGCTGGTTTCAGCACAGGAGACAAGGAGCTTAAAGGTGCTCTGTGGAAAAGCCCTTAAAATTGCTCTTTGTGAATCCCTAGTTTGGAAACTACAACTAGTGCCATTTTTTTTCTGGAAAAAAATCTGTCCTAGAAAATGCTACCACTGATTCAGTACTGATTACATTGGCTGCTTTCTGGGATCAGTTTAATGTGCTGTGATTTTTAGATTGTTTCAGGCTTTAAGGATGATAGCTAAGTGAGTCTGCCTGGGTTTTAATTAAAGTCTTTTTTAAAGGCCCTACTCTTATAATCGGTCACATTGCTATGTAACATGGTCTTTTCAGTAGCAGTCAGTTTTAGCCTTTAAGATCATCTCTAAGAATTCCTTCCTTCCAATAATTGATGGATTTACTGCTTGTGGAATGCATTCTCCCCAATTATATGATCACATAGTATGTTGATTGTACATAATTTTAGAAATTCTTTTAAATGTGTTCTTTGGGCTGTATACTGTAAGATGGGATATTAATCTTTTAAATAATAAGGTTTTTGATTCTGAAAATCCTTTGGACATCTGTTTTGCCTGAAGGAAGAAATTATTGTAATTCTTAAAGATATATTTACACAACAAACCATCTTCATTACCTTCTTGTATAATGTAAGGCATTGTACACATTGGTTACCTTACATTATACAAATAATATAGTCTAAATTTCTTTGAAAATTAATCTGTAACTATGAGCATCGAGCATGCAAGCAGCAACCTGTAATAGTAACTGGTGTAGATGTATATTGTTTGGAAAAATGAATTAATGATTTTCCCTTTCACAGAATGTCATAATAAAAATATTAATAAAGATATATTGACTTGTTGGGTCTCTCTACATTAGCTTCAGGTTTCTTCCAGTTCTTACTTTTCATCTGTCACTGGATTGAAGAATCACCTGCCAATAACATTTTTACTGTCTTATAAATATAGATTTAATTGCTTATTACAATATCAATGATTCAGAGGTTGAAAACATGTTACACACACACACACACACACACACACACACACACAGAGTATATATACACTATCCAATTACTTTACAAAACCAGCTAAGATACATAGATTCTATCAACTGTATTTATAAAAGAAATCTATGTCAGTATCATACAATGAATAAAGTACTGGATTGTGATTCATATTTGAAAAGACAGATAATAAGTAATCTATGAAAATAGAAATATATAAATTAATTATGTATCTAATTATTATTAAGGCACTTTATCTTTCCCTTACATACTTTACTCAAGCACACATAGTTAAGTTTTCATGTGATAAATATTAGATACTGATCTTAAAGTGCAAATATCAATAAACATAATTTTAAAAACTATGGGTTTGATCAAGACTCATATTAAATCTGTGGAACTTAGGTTAGTTATGAATAATTTATTGCACTGATTTTAGTGGATTTGCACTAATTATGACTGTGTCTGTATGTTGCCCCAAGTTCCTTTATTTTAGAACAGTAAAGCTGTAATCTTGCACTATTTGAAAATAAACTCTAGTAAGAGTAATTAAGCTTATGTCTAAATAGACACATATAGCATTGGACTGTAAAGTAGAATAATACTGCCAGTTTCTTCTGTGACAGAAGAAATATATTATCTCTGTAGTTTGATAATGACATGATATAATTATCAAATTATATCAAGATCAGGATTTTGAATATAATATAATAAGTATGTGCAAAGATCATCTATTTTGAGAATATGAATCAAAGCTATTTAAAAATCTGATTCACTCTAGGTTCCTTCTGGAGTAGCCTAGTATGACTTGGTGTCCACATTTGGAATATAATTCAGAAAAACAGAGCTCTAGGAATGCATAGAAAAAAACCCCAAAGTCTGCAATTATTTGCTTTTCAGTTGAATAGGATGGGAAATGTCATCACTATGTAGCTTCATGAGCAAACGAACTATGTCAAATTTCATTAAAATTATTGCACCAGTTTATTTCTTTAATTTTTAAAAAATCCCTGTGACTGTTATTTTGAGACTGAATATGCTGACATTTTCAGCAATAGAAACTTTTAAGTGGGGAATACCCTTCTCAGATTTGAGGAGGGCTGAGAATTCATTTTTCATTAAATATCAGTTGTTAGGCAGGTCACCTAGCTAATGCAGTTTAGAAATACTCAAGCCAAGAGACTGGAAAATATTGAAATCACATTGTAGAGTCAAAAGTTTAACTAAGAATCCCTCCTTGCCTTATAATTTTTCCTTCCATCCAAGATCTAATAGCTGGGATGGACAGTGGTGGGCTAATCACCTGTGATAAGATTCAATTATAGAATCCGAGAATCCTTTTTTTTCCTGCTTTTCTCTTGGAAATTTTTCCTGTTTTTGATGCTGCCATTTGAATTCCAAACCAACAAATTAGAACTTGAGCCTCATGAAAGCCATGTTTAGACCAATTTGCTCTGCCTCAAATTAAAGTCCAAATTATTCCAATTCCCTATGGAATGTGGACTTCAGTGCAATTAGTTGCACATGTCTGAATTATATGGTATTCACCAGAAAGAGTACAAAATACAGCCAATCAAAAATTATCAATGGCATAGGTTTTAGCAACTCTAAACAACAACTATGTTCTACTCATAGCATATATATTAGGCAGATTTATCTGTTGAGAAATACTCAACACATCCCAATGAATCTTAGAATCTACTGTTGCCCACTAGCAAAAGTTGCATATTGAATACCTGTTCCTGTAATAGAGTTGGTTGTCTCCCAACACAGTGAGGCATTGTTTAATGTATTATTGGAAGAATGTTTTAGAATAGCAATTCAAATTGCTTGTGATAATCATATAGTATAAAATTTGCTTTGGAAACGCTTTTGTTTTGCTGGATTATTTGCTGATGTAAAAGCACATCCAAAATGTGTTCACTTCAATGCATTACAAAGCAGAAATGCGTATTCAATATGCATCCCATTTTTGGCATCTGCAAAAATATTAGTCAGGAATCTTAGCAATTCAGTAACTATGATCTTGGGCCAGAAGACTGTAAATTTATCTTCATCAACCATTTCTAATCCAGTGTACAATTCCTTCACATTAAACCCAGGAGGAGGTTTTAGGCAGTTTTAGGCAGATACAGCCTATTTGGTCACTTGTTTCTGCTCTTATCCTTTTATTTCTTTCCAGTCATTGGATATAAAAGACATGCATGCTTAGGTGAGATATAAATACCTTGTTTGCTGCTTTTTTATCTTTTTTCCTTGCTTAGCTGCACGCCTGTGCACATTTTAATAAGTTTTACAATAATATGACAGTTGCCACAAAGGCAACATTCCAGAATTGTTTTTAAAAATGCAGTTACCACCCTCTCATCAGTGAGTCCTCAGTCCCAAAAGACCACTCCGTGTTTAGTCACTGCTAACACAATTTATAAAAAGAGCAAGGGATTCAGAATGACAGGAAGCAAGTGATGACAAACAATGTATATGCCTTTGTGGAACTATATAGTCAAACACATAGTCTTGTAACACAGGCATCTGCTTAGTAATTCAGTGGGCAGCTTCTAGCAACCAACTCATCCCCTGGCTTTAATTTTAGGACAGAATGAATCAAAGAAATATGCCTAAATTCAAACTTTTTCTACTAGGCTGAGATAAAATGCTTGGAACAGAAGAGTGGCTTGAAAAATATGCATCCCAACTCAGAGATAATGGGGAGAGGGACTATGTGCTACCACTAAGGACAGGGTTGTTTTTTTTTTTTTCGGACTCAGATTAATACTCCAACACTCTTGCTTCCAGCAGGATTTTTTAAAATTAATTTTTGATTTTGTTATATGCATTTGAATGCCCTATATAATTTTAAAACTAAGATAATTATTAAAATCAAGTGAATGTACAAGTATCAATGACAGTAATCACCACAGTATGAAATATAAAGTGAAGAATTACAATCTTTTGAATAGGAAATCTATCCTTCTTTAACAAATCATCCATGACTTAAGCGTTAAAACAGAAAAATACAATGTAGTCATTCTGCTGCTAAAACTATTTCCAGTACCCGAATCCAGGAGATGCAGTGCTTTCTTCTCTGCCTGTCTCTGCCTGTCCTTAAAATAAGCATGAAGGATTCCTCCAGTCTATCAGAAGAGAGTGTGAATGTTTAGGCTCTTACAACAGGAAATGCATTGAACTGGATTTCATTCTTATTTAGTAGTAGCAAAACAGTATCTGATCACTTGGTTTCCAAATGTGAATCAGACCCAAGAATATTCTAGCTGACTTTATTTTGAGAAGAGATAGGCTTCTGTTGAAAGGGAAGATAGTAAGAAACTTACACTACAGGAACAAATCTAATCCCTTGGCACTAATGTATTATTTCCCAATTACAAAGAAGTTACAAATGATACCATAGAAGGTTTAAGTATGACTCATTTTACCTACCTCAGGGTATAAAAACAATCCTGGATTTTAATGCAGGATCAGCCAGTCCCAGATTCCACCCTGAAAGGTATTCTGGGCCTAGAAAAAAGAAAAAGAAAAGAAAAGAAACTTATAATACATGCATGGGTCTGCATGCTGACTGAAACAAGTCAAATGGAATAGAATGGGAATTACTCCTAGATAACTGTCCATGAATTGCAGCTAAAACCCTATTAACCCCCAAAACTATACAAATCTAGGGACAGTTACAAAACTGTAAGGCCTAAGCAACCGTCTTCTTTCTTCCCTGGCCAATACCATGCTTCCAAAGCTTATCTTCTGCATGCTGACTTTTAGGCTCACTCATTCTCCAACATTCAACAAAACTGCTACAAGCACACTAACCTCTCTATCTTTTTCATTAGTGGACTGAGTCGCAGTAGCTAAAGGTCACACTTTCATTAAGAAAAGATTAGACTTTAATGGAGGGGGGAAATTGACTGTGCGCTGATTATGTCATCAGAGTGGGTGGAGTGGATGTCTCTTGTCCTTTTGGGACAGATTGAATTGGAGGGATTAAAGGGCAAAATAAACATATTCATTTTATTTTAGGAAATAAAAATAGCTAATAAAACAAATATCAGAAATAGTGGCAACGTCTGGTCTCTAGATATAGTCACTATGGGATGCTAGACTTGTATATCAAGTCAAAAGAAGCCCCATTGACTTACATGAGGTTTACTCATATGTAATACTCCATTATTCCTGGGTTGACATTAGTATGGACATACTCTGAAGCTCTGGGTTGAATAATTTGCAAATTGCTTCCTGGTGTATAATTGCTAGTGTGCCATTAGCACCCACAAAATGCATCTAGGTTCCTTCACCTCTCAGTAAGTAATTTATATCCTTGAGTGCAAGAATCCTTGTACTCAAACAGACTAACTGGAATATTTAAGAAGGATTTGTCTGAAATGTATTCTATTAGATTTTCTGAGGTATTTTTATCCTTCTACAAACACCTTCTCTTGCCGAGATTCAGAAAGTCTTATTCTTTATGCATGTATTGGCAGCAAGAAAACTAAGCATTTTTTTCAAGCAGATGTGTTCACTGAACAGTTATCCACCATTTGCTGTGAATTAGGGAGTGATGTTGAGACATTTGTAGGGGATCATCAGCAAGTATAAGCAGGTGCTGAAACCATCTATCTTTATCAATTCACTCCTGCAAATGTCTTCCAAGACTGTTATTTTCTCAGCTGCTGTTCTTTCTCTCTGCTCATTTCTTTTCAGTTTGGAGTTAGGAGGAGAAATACACACCCACATGCACGTACGTGTGTATGATGAGAATTGTTGGTTGGTTAGGCATCCTCATATCTCAGTTCTGTCATGTATAACTTCTGCACTCTAGAATTAATACCGCAAGGCAAACATGAGTTGGGAATCCAATCCAGTGCTTGCTTTGTGAAGTATGATTTTAAATAAATAAAGTGTGAGAATAGATGAAACACAATTAAACTCTATATAATTCATTTTGAGCTAAAGTAAAAATTGTTAGTATTTTATTGAAAATGCAAAGCACATGCTGAAGTTATTGCTAATAAAAATAATAATAGAAAACAATATATATTTTCAAGGAAGGACAAGCTTAATTAGAAGGCAAAGCCTTTTTGAAAGAGATCATGTTAAGAAGTGAGTGGCAGAATTTAGTACTTGGGGCAGGATGCTGCAGTTTGTTAATATGAAAAGAAATATTAGCCTCCGGGGTAATTCATTGCTTTTGAAAATAGTGTGAAACTAAAGGTCACTATTATTAGTTACTAGCACATATGTTTAAGTCATCTCATGACCAGCCTTTTCTTAATTCTGTGCATGGGTTTCATGATTAATGATGGGTAGAGATTAGGAGTGATGGAGCCCCTTTCGATTCTTGACAAATAAGCCATTCATTCAATGAAAAGGGCAGTTTCATAATGTTGCATTCCCTTTCCCCAAATTGATTAGAAAACAAGTAGAACATATGATCTACAAATCAGAAGAATTGCCCTGTGAAATAGCAGAAACAGAGCATCAATGCAGTGGGAGTTGCAAAGCTAACACATTCCTAAAAGTCAGTGTTATTCTGGGTTGCCCTCTATTGCATTTCCTTATCATAATGTTAAATATTGCTGTAAGAGAGGACAATGGATCATGAACATAGCCATACACTTGCTTAGTATTCTTGTTTTTTTGTTTTGCAACCATATAAATGTCAAAAGAGCCAGGCTAGAAACCAGGAGTTCTAATCCCACCTTAGGCATGAAAGTTGGCTGGGTGACTTGGGCCAGTCCCTCTCCCAACCCGACCCACCTCACAGGGTTGTTGTTGTGGGGAACATAGGAGGAGGAAGGAGTATTAAGTATGTTCGCCTCCTTGAGTTATTTATAAAAATAATGAAGGCGTGATAAAAAAAAAAATCTAAAAAAAAAGTACAGGATAAAAAGGGCAACATACTGTATAACAAGAATATCCTGTAAGCATCTAATTAGGTAATTCTGGGACATTCAAATCTTGCTCCTGGCAAAGTTTGTTTTTAGATAATTCAAAAAATTCACATTATTAGGGCAAAGACCTGTATATAAAAATTGTGGAACAATGAGTCATTACATATGAGATCATTTTTACTGCCAGTATATGTGGCCAAACTAACTAACAAGATCTTCATTAATGGGTAACTCAGTTCATTGTAATTAATCTATGCAGATTTTACTTTTTGTTCTATAACTCTGGGTAAAATAATGTTGTACTGTTTATTCCATGTTTCAAGTTAGCACAAGTTACAGTGAATAGTTGGTTGCATTTGAACAACACTCTTAACTGAGGAAAGTAGGGCTAATGTGTTATTCAAACACCATAATTCAGTCATAAGGGGGCTAGAAGGTCTAGTTGTAGTCCCCTGAAGCTACTCCTCTGCTCAGCCATGCCATGTGAATAAGGTTGAGATAGTTAAAAGATTAATTTTTGCTTCCTACTACTGGCACAGAGATTAAATCTCTGTGGCCCCACAAAAATCAGGGCTGTTGTTGTTTGTTTTATTTTTCATCCACGATGGCCAAATGAGGGAGTGAAGGAAGAACAGAAAGTGGAAGGAAGCCTGTTCCAACACTGTTGCCAACCCCAATTTATGCCACCAACAAGATTTTTCTTACAAAAAATATGTCCATCCTTGTATGCTGCTAGTCCATGGGAAGAATATTTCCCCCGGAACAGCATCTGACTGTGTCAATGTCCTCATCTAAACATAGCCATTCCTGTGGCACATTTAACACCAACACATTTGTAATTGTATAAATGTTATTGCATATATTATTAATCTAAGCTAGACCTGATTTCGCTGATCCATAAAATGTTTATGCCATAATGGATATGTTGGCCTTTAAGGTAGCACAGCAGACTGTTGGTTTTGCTCCATAGGCTAACCTAGCTAACCTTTATGGAACATGAGAATTTTCCTTGTGTGTCTTGCTTCCCTGATTAACTTAGCATGCAGGCACTTGCCAATGGCCTTTAAAGCCATTTTCCCATAAGAAGGAAAATGAAAGAAGTTGGTTTTCAGATGCCTTACAATAACATGTACCATCTGGATAATGTTATAGGAAAAGAGGATTAATGACCTCCTGGAACGTCATCCCCAATCTTGAGAACAGATGCTTACAAAACATATGTATCTCCTTTTCTTTTTTCTTTTCTTTTCTTTTCTTTCCTCTCAGACAGCGCAAAGTGGTTGAAAACAATGATTATTAGAATTAAAATGAATCTGCTTGGTAAAATGGTATATGATTCCTTCCATATATCACTGTCACACATTTAAGGAGGCATCTCAGCTAATACGACAGCTAACATTATCTTTCAGGGGCAGGCTAAATTACATGTAGCAAAAGAGATCTAGGACTGAACATTGTGTACACACACACACACACAAGATAGCAGAAGAAATAGTTCTAGAGGAAAAGTGAACTTTCTTTCTTAAGGCTGTGGCTTGAAAAAAGGTGTCAATAAACATTATGGAGCCTAAAATGGAGCCCAGGTGGCATCGCTCCCTCCACTAGGTCCAATGGGTAAACTATTTTGCTACATCACTGAAACATTTTTCCCATACATCTATCCCTTCATCATAGGGCCTCTTCAGGTAGGCCAGTGCTGCATTGCCCAGCCTGACCTACCAAAAAGTAATTCTCTTTTCCCAAGACTGTTTAAAAATCAATGAAATAAACTTTTGAAATTTCAAATATAACTAGTGTGCCCCTTAGAATGTGATTTATTAAAAAAAACCTCAGTATTGGACTGTAATTTCATACACAGAGTTGAAATAAACACCAATATGTAGTTGAAAAGCCACAGAAAGTGATGGAACTCCTTACTCTTTCCCTCCTTCTCCTACATCCCCAGAATGTGCCTAAGAGGCTTTTTCAGCAGATAAGTTTACAGTTTTTAAAACATATTTTCCTATGGGAGTAGAAGTGAACAAAGAAAGATTTAAATATGCTTTCCCTCAGCAGTTTTTCTTCTTCACATTACTTCCTCCTGAAGCTGCTTTTGCCTTGGAAAAGCAGATGTTTGGCTTATTTTACTGCCCTTATATGTGTACTAAGTCATTCTAACCTATGAATTCATCCCAAAGTCTAACATATTAACATTTAAAAGAAACAAGAATGAGAGTCTTTGGCACGCTGGGTATACTTGAGTTTTACTTCCCATTCTAGAATTTAACTCATAGATTTGACCTTTGGCAAGTCTCTACTACTCAGTTTAATGTACCTCACAGTGTTGTAAGTTCCAAATCCCAAATGGGAGCTTGGTGGAGGAAAGGTGATACATTAAGGTGACAAATAGAAAACCATTTTATCACCATGATTGCACATTTTATTTTATAATGCTATGCCTAATTGCCTTTATCTTTAAATTATTTTGGCATATGGAATCTTGCCTTAAAAATATGTATATAAAATAATTTATCCAATGTGTAATATAATTAAAATGTGATGAAAGAAGATCTAAAAATATGATAATATAATTCCTCATCATGGCGAGAAATCTATTTCATTCAAGGCTGCAAAGAAACAGCATTTCAAGATGTTAGCTTATAGAAAGGACTATATTAATGTGCTAGACACTATGTATCCAAGCTATTGAAGAGCATATAAAAAGGTTTCAAACTCTAGCCCTAGAAAATAAAACTGTAGTTCATGGAACTGTGAGTAAGCTTTCAGTCTTTTTTGACATATATAACTGAAAAATTTGCAAGAATCTATAGTAAAACTGGATTGTTTTGCAAAACCATGGATATTGCTTTTGTGTGACTCACATTTTAGGACTTATTTTTTTCATTTTTTTCTGATATTTAAATACATTGAAACTGTAAAATTAAATCAGAAGTCAAGGTCTCATTCATTGGAGGTGACATTCTAAATGTGTCTATAAGTCATGGTAGAAATTTTATCACTGCACACATTAAATAATGTGATATAGTAAAGAATGTACTGTATAGAGTGTGAAGTTTATAAAATCATAGCTTTGCAATGACTTGAAACTCCAGTTGAATGGATAATTCAGGCACAAATGGAAAGTTGCTTGCACAGTTTAGTGCCAGAATTTTCTTTGATAAATAACCTGGGATAATTGTCTAGGAGATAGGAGCCTTATTCCTTCTCCTTATTGTAGTTCCAGTCAGAACTTTTGTACCTGCTATTTTCATGATGAAAAGTTCCCAGTGAAACTAGTAGTAATTGTTTCCATCCAAATAACTGATACAGTTGTAATTGATCTAGAATGACTTTTTGTGCAAAATAATCCTGCATGCAAGGCAAACCGTGTGATAAATATCAAGTTCTATTTGGCTCTCACTTCAATTGCAATCTTGCATAAAGTTAGGTTATTTTCACTAATTCAGCAATTGGAAGTACTTTATTTTAAAAATATCTTATAGGTCAATATTTTCAATATTTTGGGATACACATACATACACATACAGTGCTTATTCTGATGCTTTGGACATTCAATCAAATTCAGTCCTATTTCTGAATGCCAAAGCAGTTTTCTACTGTTTCAAGAGATGCAAATTTATATCCTGATTTTCAAATGAAGCTTACAAGTTGTTGCATATCAGTATGAAAGATGACAAATATATTGAAACCAAGTTGTACAAAAATACTTGGTAGCAGAAGTGAAATTAAATGAGATCTTAGAAAAATGCTGTTTTGGATTCTCCCTTATTTTGTAAGACAGCAATCTTATACATAGATATTCAGAATGTTTGGAGATATAGCTATGAGATCATGTAATACAAATTTAGATTGCTCAGTAGGTAGCTGAAAATGTGGACTTCCAAAGTAGCATTTCTTGAAATGCTATCTATTCCACAGAAAAGGCCAGTTAGGCAAAGCTGAGATTTCTCAGTATGTGAGTGAGAAATATAAGAAAGGTTGTTTAGATAGTGTATGGACTGCAGAATAATTTGAAAGGAACTAAGCTTGTGCAAAAGGGATGAGATCTACTTGAACCAGAATAAAATACCACCACTAAAAAAGGTATCAGGTGACTGTTTAAGCTGAACTCTAGTGGAAAGCTGAGAGATACTTGTGAAATATCACCTGAAGGTGAAATAATTCTTAAGAGCTGAAGGTGAAATTTCACTTACACATAAATAGAAAATTGCCCAAGGACATCCAATATGGTCATATATAACTTTAAAAGAGGAGATTTTAAAACAATGAGGGCTGGGTAAAAAAAGAAATGGAAATAGAAAATCAAGAAGGTCAAATTTTCAAGAATGCTTGGAGGTTAAGTAAAAGCCCAAGATAATAAAATCTCAGCTATAATGCATACTGCAGGTCAGGAAAAGTGCCACCATGATTATCACTGAAGCTGTGGATTAAAAGGCATACTTCAAAATATAGATCTCTTGCCTAAGTGAGAACAAAACACAATCATACAACACAAAAGAAGAAGATGGTGAGAGTTGTAAAAGAGATTTTTGAGAACTATATTGTATTGAAATACAATAAAATATCTCCCCACACACACCTTGTGATTAAAACCAATGATTTAACTGGGGTTAGGATCAGGCAGCAATAATTACCTATTAGTCATTAAAAGATATGTAACTTTTATCATACTTTTTTTTTACTCAGGCCTACTTTATCAGCACTACCATTTTGGTCACTTTTAGCTTTTCTCTTACCACTTAATAAAAATCTCTTCCATTCTCAGAAGCTAGAAATTTAAAATTATAGATAAAAATATTGAATTTCACTAACACATATATTTCTACATACAGTCCAAATACTGTGGATATAATATTACATGCCAGGCTGGAAGTTACCAGATCACACATTTAGCCATCTTTCAAGAAACAACTTTGTAAATTACCTCTCTCATGATCCCCAGCAGATCATAGCACATGGTTTGACAACCCCTGGGTTAAATAAGTGGTTGGCCAAGGGGCTTTCAAAAGGAATGCTACCTAGAAAATAGACAGTATAGGTCAAACACAAGTGCTTGGTGGGATGATGGTGGTGGTGGTAGATGAAGATGACAATGACGATGATGATGATGATGATATGGTATCTGAATAACTAAAGTAAACCATTGTGATGTGAGATAAATGTATGTATCTTACTGATAAATTTAAAAAAAGACAAATCATCAGGTCTTTTTTTTCAAATTCTTTTCAAATTCTGAAACAATTCAGTTATGAGAATCACTCAACTACTATTTAAAATATTTAGTATACATAGGGTTACTATTTATAATATCTTTCTATAATCACATTTTAAGAAAATTGAAAAGTGGCAGTATAATACAATTTTCAAAAAGGGATCTGGGAATATCTTCTATATTACAGATTAATTAGCTTGCCATCTATTCTTAGTAACTTGGTAGAAACATGTATTAATTATAAAATCATCAGTCATGTGGAAGGATGAGTCCTACCCCCCAAAAAATTATATGTCTTCTGTAATGTCCATTCTCACTTGCCTTTTGAAAGTATCAACATGAAGGATATAAATTGTATAAGTATATAAACACATTTTGATATGGTGAGTAGTACACATTGGTAACTTGAATGTTTAAAACACTTTCACAAAATCCCTCAATAAAGACCCTTAGGAGAAGTTTTCGTATTGTTAAACATCAGAAAGCAAAATAAATAAATAAATAAATCTACGGTAGACTCTTGTTTAACCGACCTTCGCTTATCTGACATTCTGTCTTATCTGACGCCCTTAAAAAAAACACAACAACACGCATAAATTGGCAACGAGAAAAGTGTGCCGCTTGTTTGCGAGCATGAGTGTACTCTTTCTTGTTGCTCCTGATGGTGCGGTGCCGCAACGCAAAAATCGATTGCAACAGGCGCAGCGGATCGGGTTTTTATTATTTTTTTTTACCGCACTCAATCGTTACTGTGTGTTATCCAACATTTTCACTTATCCGACGTTCTGCCGGCCCGTTTACGTTGGATAAGTGAGACTCTACTGTAATAAAATAAAAATAAATAGTTCTCATAATGGAGCAATGTAAGAATATTTATAGGAACTGATGCTTTTAATGATTCATAGATGAACAGGAACGGCATGAGCAGTAAGATTCCTAGGTTTGTTAATAACACCAAATTATTGATAATGAAGTACAATGAAGAACTCCAGAAATCATTATCTGACAAAATGGACATCACTGTTTTTTCAGTATAAGCCCAGGCAAACCAAATTTCCAATTTTCATATGCAGTGATGCAGTCTGAATTATTGATGGCTGATCAGGAAAATGTTATGTCGTAGTGTTGATAAAAACATAGATACAGTATGGGGTTTTGGTGAACAAGGCAAATTCCATGGATCATTAGAAAAGAGAAAAATAAATTTCTATTATAATAATCAAATTACTAAAATATTATAATCTTTACACTTATCTGTAGTGTCTGCTTTAGTTATTGCTGGTCAAAGAATATACCATCCAGTTGAAAAAAGTGAAGAAAAGTATAAAGACTAAATTATTAAAATAAATTATTAAGAGAGCTGAGAGGATTCTTCTACATGGAAATTGTTGGGGCTATATTGCTTAGGAAAATTATGGTAATGAGAAGGCATGATAGAGAAGGAGTATGTTATGTATGAAATAGAAAATATAGGCAGAGAAAAGTAATAGTGTGCCAAAATATTACTCCACTTTTGTTTTGGCTTTGCTCATGAAAGAAAGGAGCAAAATCAAAGTGTAGTGATCCTAAATGGGTTTGGATCTGAAGTTTGATCAGGCTGAGAAAAGGAAATCCCATTTTTGTCCAACTCTTCTTTCCTTCTTAAAGGCAGTCCTCATATATCTTCATAAGTGATAGGAAGACTCTCCTACCCATCTTTCTTCTCAGTAAACAATGATAACATGACCATTTTAGCAACAATGTATCTGACAGCAAAGGCAGTATGTGTCTGAATGCCAGTTGCTAGGGAATTTGACTGACAGAATGTTGTTGGCTGATTTTGCATCTGAAGGCTTGGCTGATCTTGCATCCAAAGGCTTTAAGCATCTAGTTGGCTCCTAGGAAAACATTGGACTGAATATGCCTTTGGTCTGATCCTGCAGGATTCTTATGCTCTGTATGTCTCACAGAATATTTAATATTTCATACAAAAATATTCTAGGTACATTCTGAGTAATGTTCAGCAGATTCTGTTCCTCAACCCAAACTCTGAAATGATGAACTTCCAGGTTGATTGATCTCTTTGGCTTTTTATGCTTTCTCAAAGATGGAAACAACTATCCTTTTGGCACTTGTCCCAAGCCAATCTGAGTAGGATAGAGGTCTCAGTAAATGAACACATGGCGAACACCAGCTGCAGCTGTTCCTCTGTGGCTGTTCCCTTTCTACATGAGGACAAAGGCTGATTCTCAGACACATTCCTTTCTGCTCCGTTGGTGTAGTGAGGGCTCCCCCTCCTGGTTTGCAAGTGAGGAAGCCTGATAATTGATTTCCACTTCAAACAATTTTTAAATCCTGTCTGCACTACTGTGTGCCTCAATGAATCACCTAGACTTTTAAAGCTGTTGTGCCACATTTAGTTCTCTTGCTTCTAAATTCTCATTTTTTCTGGAACTAGGACTGATTAAGAAATTGAATCTCAGTAAAATGATTATGTATTATTATTTTCACTTTACAAAATGTTTCATTGAATTTTATTTCCATTCAATGTTAAATAAAGCAATATGCAGTACCTGTTAATTTCTACATAGTATTAGGAAAAGCATTCAACTGTCTTAAAACCTTAAATCACAGCTGACTTTGCTTTGTTTGTTTATTACTCAGGTTTAGATACTACTTCAATCTCAACTAGCTTTAAGTGCCATAGATTCCAATTCAGTAAACAGATTAAAATAATAATATAACCAGTGATACATGAGGGGGGGGGGGCTCAAAAAATTGAAGATGGCAGCCTCAATCATGCAGTCAGAGCTGCCAACTTGACTTTTTTGATTCCCCCTGCCAACGCTCCTGATAACAAGTTACATCAGGGACATAATTCAACTATACCAAGAAATAACATTCTAAAATTGTGTAAACAACAAGTCACAGCAAGGGATCCCACAATCTCTAAAGGCTTCCTAGAATAGCCAAGTCTTGATCACTTTCTAAAATTCCAACAGATATTCTATGAGTTAATAATCTATAATCCTGGGGAGAATCTGTTCCAAAGAAGAGAGGAATGGAAAGGAAAAGACCTGTTTTTATGGTCTCTGATGGTAACATACCTTTAGACTGGGGACCCAAAGGAAACCCTTCCTTCCAGTTCTTATTGGATAGGCAGGCACTGCTGGGAGTGAGCAGTCCTGAAGTTGGTCCAGTACCTTGAGTTGTACCTGGAAGCTGACTGGTAACCAGTGCAGGTCCCAATGTAGTGCTAGCTGTAGCCTCCAGGTATTTTTTTAATATCTGGTTAGACAAAAGACAAATAACTTTAAGTGCTTCCCTATCTCCTTGCCCTTGTTTATTTCTCTCTTTCTCTTTTCCCCTCTATTTTTGATGGATAAGCAGAATGTAAAAAAATATTGAAAGGCATGATAAAAAAGAAAATCTATTGGATTTCAGATGTCTCAAACAAGCCTTACTTACTTGCTGACTGCTAACTTTGAGAATACTTATAAAATAGAAGCTAGCCAGTCTTAGAAATCAAATAAATGTAATTTTAAAACCACTATGAAATTTATGAATGCTGCTTTTTGTCCTTGTTATGCAATTCTGCATATAGTATGTGTTAATTTAAGTAGAGCTCACACAAGTGGACATTAAGTGCAGCATATACCAAGGTGATGCGCTGTCCCTGCTGCTGTTCTGCATAGGCTTGAACCCCCTCAGCCAGACAATCACAAGGACTGGATGTGGATCAAGTTCAAGAGTGGGACTATCATCAGCCACCTCGTCTACATGGATGATGTCAAGCTATATGCTAAGAGTTCAGATACCCTGCTGGTATACTGAGCTGGCCAAAGGAGGACATGGAGGCTGCCAATGTGAAGACCTGGAAGCTCTTCACAATGTATGGAGGTTTCCACCAAGTCTAACACCCAGAGACTGTATACCAGCCAGAAAGAGCCATTGTCCTGGACGATGTACTGACACTGTCCTGGACGATGTACTGCCATCTACATCAGTAAGATGGCACCAAAGATGAGCTGCTGAGAGAATGCCTGAGGCAGCAGCAGGCATGGGAGGATGTTCAAGCAGAGGAAGTGCCATGGCAAGACAAGACCCTGCATGGGATGTACCATTGGCAAATAGCTGAGATGGCTGACATTGGGAAATCCTGCCAGTGGTTGGAAAGGGCTTGACTAAAAGACAGCACTGAGGCACTGATCATAGCAGCACAAGAACAGCCACTAAGCATCAGATCCATAGAAGCAGGGGTCTACCACACTAGACAGGACCCAAGGTGCTGACTGTGCAGAGAAGCTCAGAGACAGTCCAACACATTTTAACATGGTGTTATATGCAGGTAGGAACAGCATACACTGAACAGCACAACCAAGTAGCTGGCTTTGTGTACTGGAACATCTGCAGAGTGTTTGGTCTAAACCCTCCCAAGTCCAGATGGGAGATTCCCCAGAAGGTCATGGAGAATAACAGGGCTAATATCCTGTGGGATTTCCAGATCCAGACGGACTGGCAGGTACTGGCCAATCAACCAGACATTGTGGTAAGTAGACAAGGACCAGAAGACAGCGGTGGTGATAGATGTAGCAGTGCCAAGTGACAGCAACATCAGGAAGAAGCAGTATGAGAAGCTGGAGAAGTACCAGGGCCTGAAGGCAGAACTAGAGAGGATGTGGAAAGTAAGCTCCAAAGTCGTCCCAGTGGTTGTAGGAGCACTCAAGGCTATGACTCATAAACTGGAAAAGTGGTTCCAACAGATCCCAAGAACAACATCAGAGCTCTCTATCCAGAAGAGTGCAATGCTAGGAACAGCTAAGATACTGCACAGAACCCTTAAACTCCCAGGCCTCAGGTAGAGGACCCGAGATTGAGGAAGACACATACCACATAGGTAGGGGTGTGTGTGTGTGTGTGTGTGTGTGTGTGTATTTGTTCATTTAATATGAATTAGGTTGGGAGTACATAAACTCCAATAAATAGTGTAATAATATTATTGCATATCCAGTAATATAACAACATACATATACAACAGATACACACAAAGAATGGAATACAATTGTGCTTATCCAAGATATATGATCATAGGAAACAAATATAATGCAGTATGTCACAACAGAGTATTTCAGTTCTGTTCATATAGCTGCTTTCCCAAAAATTCAATATTACTTATGTACTCTTAGTCATCCAGAACTGCTGCAGAGCCACAAAAATCAACATAAGTGCCTGTATTCAGTTGTATCAAGTATTTGAAAAAGTTTCATAGAATAAGAAGAGCAGTGACTGTGAATATAATAGCCCAGAATCAGGGAAGGAATAATAAATAGATTTCTTGCTGCCATAGAAGATTT
This sequence comes from Liasis olivaceus, assembly GCA_030867105.1. NCBI lineage: Eukaryota > Metazoa > Chordata > Lepidosauria > Squamata > Pythonidae > Liasis > Liasis olivaceus. The sequence goes on along the minus strand of CM061352.1, from coordinate 79,314,157 downwards.
CCAAGTATAATCACATGAAGCTGGTTAAAGAAGAGCAGTCTTCATTCCCAGGCAATTTTCCAGTGGATCCACTGTACAGCTTTGTGACAACATCCACAGCTAGTATGTGATAGCTGATTTAAATTCTATCAGATCACGGCTGCCTCTCTGTGATATAAATTAGAAGTTTTGTTTTAGTGGGTTTATGATGACACTGAGCTCCGTTTCATAAAACATTCCTGAAAAGTGGTTGGCTGAACAGAGACAGCAATTACCTAATATGAATATAAGGATCACTCACTTATAATGGGTCCAAGGATAGTTGGAGAAAAGTCTCTCTCCATTGCTCAATGCAGGAGCACATGTTTTGCATATAAATTGTCCCTGATTCATTATGTGAAGTTTCCAGGTGGCAGAGCCTCAAAAGACTCTTTTCTGAGATCTAGGGTCTCGGTGTGTCATTCTTTACAGAATACAGTATTTGGACAGCTTTCACTTCCAGGTTTGGTTCAACATTTAAAAAGATAATGTAAGAAGAGAGAGCAGATGTAGCCCATTGACAGTTTTTGAAGAGCAGATTGAATAGATACACAGGTAATATTTTATTGCCTTCTCCATAATGATTTGTTGTATTTCACACAACAATGACACAAAATTAGAAATACATACCATAGTTTAAATAGAAACAATTTAACTTTAACTAACTAAATCCATGTCCTTTTTTGTTCTCATTTTTGATCTGGAAATAGTTTGGTCACTTCTGATAATCTGTATGTTTTAATGAATCCCTAAGTAAACAGAAACTGATCCAATCTTTATTTACTGAAAGTAGATAAAAGCCACTGTCTATCACTATAAACAATACTGAATATAGATGGGCCAATGGCATGACTTACTGACTCAGTTTACATGTCATTCATGCCAGGTTTTGCTGAAATATTTATTGAGTAAATTATAATTGGCTGCATTTATAGACTGGCAATCCAAACTATGGGTGGATTCACACAACACCTGAAGTCAAAGCTAAGCATATTTTGTCAGGTGTGATGTGTGAGCCAGCTTCCAATGTAAATTTTCTTGGAGAGTTTGGGAGAATATCCAAGGCCTTCCAATGTTACTGAACTATGACTCCCAGTAATTCAGCCTACATGGCTAATTGTTTAGGAAGCTAGGGGATGTAATATAGGAACATCTAGAAGGCCACAGGTTTCTCATCCTTCCTGTAATATGACAAGGGTGGTTTTTAGTCTCCCTCTTGTTACCTGCTATGTATTGTTGTTGTTATTCACATCTTCTGGCTGACTTTTTCCTAATCTATTTGTAAGCATTTTCTGTCACAGAAGCCAGCATTCTTTTTCATGTGTAGCTGTAAATAGAATATTTTTTCCCCCAACACCTGGTCTCCTGTCTTTTTCACTATTTACTACCACAGTTTCTGTTCCTTTGATTGCCCTGTTGCCTGTCTCATTTTTTTTCATTACTTTAAATATAGATTCTCTGCAAATTTCCTGAACTGAGATCTGCAGCAGCAGCAAAGAGAACCAAGGGTTTGAAGATATCCCTTGTCAGAGAAGTTCTTGCCTGAGCTTTTATGCACATGGCTTTTATGCACTGCAGCCTCCTCTGTGTCTCCTGAGCACAAATTGGCTGGAAATAAAGCTGGTTTAAGGAATCACTTTCAAAACTTTCCTCTCCTTTGACCATGGTGATGATCTGATGTGATGGTCATTTTTAATATGGCCCTGATTGCTGGATTCCCAGTTTTCTTTATCGTCTCTCTCTCTCTCTCTCTCTCTCTCTCTCTCTCTCTCTCTCTCTCTCTCTCTCTCTCTCTATATATATATATATATATATATATATGGAAACAGAAATGTTATTCTTTCCTGTTACTTGGGCTTTAAGGAGAAAGTGACAAACTTATGTCATTTTCACCTGGTTTAAAATACTCTTTGTAACACTGTTTCAAAGTGTTTCACTGTTGCATCACTGAATTTATTAAAAAAAAGAAAAGAAAAAAAGTCTTCACATTTTCACTGTTTCATTAGTGGATACTATTAATAAGATAATTTTTGCTGAACATACGTTTTGCATTTCATTTTCCTGTTTACTATCTTTTCTCCATCCATATGTGTTCATACATTCGATGAACAGGTACTCTGGCCACTGAAAGCTTATAATGTGGAAAATTAGCAGCTATCATTGTTACTTTTTAGTGATATTTTATTTTCTAACATAAAGAATAAAGCAGCAGGCAATCACTTCTCTTGGGCTGCAAAAAAATAAAAAAAATAAAAATAAAGTGTATATGTTCACATTGGGCTTATGGTCTTGTTCTCTCTTGACTTAGGCCAATGAACTGACTCCATATAAGACACTGCACATAATCTAAAATATGATTGGGTTTTATTATTTTAAGTCATCTAGCTAATAGAAATGCATTAAAGAAAAAAGATTGAACTAGCAGATATGTTCAGCCCATGTAAATCATACTAATACCTAGGGCATACTGAATTACTGAAACCTGGATAGATGAAGGGACAAGGGGCTTATAGAGATATGTCCCTCTGGATTTCAAGTGCTCCATCAGCCACAATTCCAGCGTGGAAGGTACAGACAGGTGATTGTCATCACCTGCTAGTAGCCAGAGGTACTATTCTGCAGATGATCATGTGTGAGGTCTTATTTATGAGATAGGACTATAGAACAAACTGTAACGACCTGACACCTCCAGCTCTCAATTCTAGTAACTCTCCCAGCAACCATTCATCATTCAAGAGAAAGTTCATTTATTGAGAATAAGTTTACAGATCCAAAGCATTGCTAAGACTAAGCCCGCGCACACCAAAAGTTGCTTTTCCCTTTTCCCTTTCTTTCCCCCTCACCCCCTGACGTCTACTCTTCTCACATTCTCCTGTTGTTATGACCTTGAGCATTCCAGTGCCTGTGATAAGAACCCATCTGCCTCTAATGGTCTGTTCCTGCTTCCATCTCCACACAACTTTCCATCCCCCCCATGTCCCTTAATGGCAGAACCGAAGCAAGTGAAAAAGCAAATGAAGAAACAGCTAGCATGATTAATATTTTGCAGGAATGGTTTGCAAGGATTCTGACACAAACTGGGATTGTTGTTCTGTATCAGCTTACCTGCTGCACAGCTACATCCCTAACATATTTGCTAGAATTCATTGCAAGATTGGTGCTGGAGTCTCCTAGGCAATTAGTGCTGAGGGATCAATTTTCCTTCTCTGGATGAGGAGGCAGCTCAGGAATTCATGACCACCATGGCAGGTCCAATATATATAGAAGGCCATGCATTAGACATGGCTTTAATGTCAGAGGAGTCAAGATGTCATCTGAAAAGGGGGAACATTTCTGTCAGTCCCTTGTCATAGTTAGGTCACTGTTTCCTTGGATTTCTCTTAGACCTTGATGCCCCACAGGTAGAAGAGATGACCCTAGGCACTGATAGACCCAAAGGAATTTCAAAAGGCCCTTGGGGAAGCTATGACATTCAGTGCTGTAGAGCACCTAGTTAACCAATGGAATCTGAAGGTAATTGCAGCTCTCAGTATAATTGATTCTGAATGATGTCTCTGTATTCACTGATCCAAAGAGCCTTAGTTTACTGAGGAGCTCTGGGAGATGAAGTTCCAGAGGAGACTGTGGAATGGCACTAATGAAAAACAAATGACAAATTAGACCAAAGTAAGAGCATATAATTGAGTCTATACCATGCAATAAGAACAGTGAAGTAGGGTTACTTCTATGTTCTTTATGTACCCAGCTGCACACAGCCTTATTTAAAGTGACCACTCCCTTTTAGGGAAATCAGGCCTGCAAGAACTGCTGATGGATTGTTGTGAGGAATTTGTTCCACATTGGAAAAATAAAATTGCTTGCGTTTACATAGAGCTGAACATTAGCTGGCAGATCCTATTGAGGTGATGGAGGCATGACCGTGTCAACTATCTGGAATCAGTTTGAGCCAGAAAATGCTGAGGAAGTGGACAGAATACTTGTGCTGTGAGTCCAGCATCCTGTGGACTGGATCTCTGCCCCTTCTGGCTAATAAAAGGGTCTAAAGATGTGATGGTAGGCAGGGTACACAAGTGGCTAATATGTCATTGGGAAAGGAGCACTGCCTGTGGTCTTGAAAGAGGGGCTGGTGCCCCCTTTTCAAGAAGCTAACCCAGCAATTCTGAACAACTACAACCCATTTTCCAACCTTTTTATTTTAATAAAGGGGATAATTTCAACATGAAGCTGCTGAGTGAAATAATGTATCATCATGGAGTATGATATCATTAATATGTGAATGATATGTAATTATACATCTCCATCCCTGGCCAAACAGGTGATGCAATGGAGATAATAATTTGGTGTTTGGAGGGTGTTAGGATTTGGATGGGGAAACAGGCTTAGACTGAATTATAGCAAAGTAGAATTGGTGTGGATCTGGAAACCCTCTGACTCCAGAGATTTACCACCTTTAGTTCTGGAAAAAGTCATATTTCCTCAGATGGAACTGGTTCCTGCTTGAACAACAGGTAAAGATTGTGATCATGACAGCCTTTGCCCAATTACATATTGTGTACTAATTTTGATCTTTCCTGGTCTAGGAGACAATACAGTTACACAGGCTCTTGTCACCTCATTGGACTACTGTAACTCTCTCTACATGAGACTGTCATTGAAGACCACCCAGAAGTTAAACTGGGTCGGCATGCAGCAGCCAGGGTAATGCTGGCACCTTAAGATCTGCATATATAACATGTCTACTGCAGGAGTGGAACTGGCTGCCAGTTGGCTTCCAGGTACAATTCCAGATGCTGGGTATGACTTTTAAAGTCCTACATGGCTCAGAAGTGAATATACCCAACTTACAAGGTTGTAACAGAGATCCTACTGGCAGGTCTATCTCTAAAAAATTTCCATCTACAAGGTTTCCAGAGCAGGGCCTCCTTAATGGTGACGTCCCTTCTATGAAACAGTTTGCCCCAACATACTATATAAACTGCTCCTCTCTACAGAGTTTCCAAAATGAGTTGAAAACTTGGTTCTGGAGGTGAGCATTTGGAGGATGTTAAGTTTAGTTTGATCCATCTCTACTGGTTACTGCTTCTGTAATAAATAGTAATGGTCACTGTTCTAAAGTTTTTAACCTTTTATTTCTGTTATAAGCTGCACAGAGCTGTTTTGGAGTAGAACAGCATAGAAAAATCAGTAACCAGTCAATCAATTTGCAGAAAATTAGAAAAGATTTTCAGAAGAAATATCCCCTTATTTTACACAAGTCTAATGCTTAACCATACTTTCTAGGTGTGAAAGAACAAAAGCAGCCACAGTAGGTAACAACGTGAATTTTAAAAGAGATTTATTTCAATTTTTAGTTTTTTAAACTGAATTGACTGCACAAGTGGGTTAAAGGTGAAACGTAAGTGACATTTATTAACACATATAGTGCACACGGTGTTAAGGACCTCTTTTATAACACACTTTTATCTTCAAGAAAGAAGTTAAATGTGTCCCTGAAGCTTACGGGGGCAATTTTTTTCTGACCCTTTGCAAGTATTTTCTGCTGAGAATGTGACATTAGCTGGTCCCTTAAGAAATGATAGAGGAAGCATTCAAAAGATGGAGTAAAAAGGAGGGTGGAAAGATGATATTCTTCCACAGCATAAAGTGGGTGCTACTAAGCACAATTACACTCAAAAGGCCATTAATCTAATATACTGGATAAGGGAGGGTTATCTGTAGTTTCCTCAATATAGCTTCCTCTTCAATACCAGGAACATATATTTATGATCACACACACACACACAAAGAAGAGGAATTCTGATTCTTCCTTTCCTTAATCCATAGCGAGGGCTATGGATTAAGGAATGCATAGCCCCTGGGTTGGGGGTGGCCCCTTTTCATTGTTTACAAATGGAGCATCATTCATTTTTGTTAAGGTGCTTTGAGGAAACAGTCTGAAACTTTGAATCTTTGCACAATTCTGCTATCTGGTAGTTTTAGGTAGTTTGCTGGTTTCTTGTAATATATAATCTATTATTTATGTAACACATAATGTTTTATAGAGTAATCGACAAGTGTTTGCCTTGAGGTACTCACAATAGTTTGACAGACTTAGATGAAAGGAACATCTTTATATCTGCTGCTTTGGCTCTGTTTAAGTTTCTGGTTATGTTAAGACCATGAAAATCATTTCTGAGCTCAGCCTTGTGGACTCAAGAAAACTGCAATGGTCTTCACTGCAACATTCTTTCTCAGTCAAAACTCCTACCAACTATTGTCCCTTCAGTTCCATTAAAATATACAGCACTAAGTAATACTAGTATTTTCATACACTGAAATATGTAATAAGATGCTTCCTCCATAATTTCTTAAGGGACTCAGCAGAAAATACTTGCAAAGGGTCATTGTGATTTTGTGCAGGCTATAAAAGGAGGATAGAATCACAGGACTTGCTGGAAGACCTTTGAATTGGGTAAACCATCCACTTTATGTAACATCTCCAAAAGTCCTAATTAGCAGATGATCAACCTGTTAGAGGGACAGTATGTAAGAGTGACTGAAAGAGAGAATGTATGGAAACTGATTATTTAAATAAAGCAGTTAAACTACTTCAACAAGGGTAGCACTCAGTGCTTGACCAACTTCCTTCCTTCCTTCCTTCCTTCCTTCCTTCCTTCCTTCCTTCCTTCCTTCCTTCCTTCCTTCCTTCCTTCCTTCCTTCCTTCCTTCCTTCCTTCCCCAAAAGAGTAAACTTATGTATAGAACATGATGATGGCCTTTAAAAACTTGATGCTTTCTATGCAATATACAAGTGTCTATATGAGCATATCTACTTCATATAGTTTTAACTGAAAGCACTCTATAATTTCTTTTTCTGGTAGATAAGTGAAGCTGCTGTGTACAGAATCAGAGCATTTGGTCTGTGTAGTCCAATACTTCCTGCACTGACAGTCAGTGGCATGCAGTGGCATTGCAGAAGACTATTGTATTTTGAGGAGTGTAGTGACATCTTTTGATTTCTCCTGCATTTTAAGAAGATTCTATCAAGTTTAGATTTCATTCTGAGTCGTAATAATGTTTAACTTGCTTGTTTTTCATTCTTGCTTGGTAAATAAAGAGAAGGGAGGAAACTTCCCATGGTTGTAGGAGGACCTCAAGATTTTAAAGTTGGCACTGACTTATCTGTACCGTTCCCAAACTCTTGGTTTACATTCCAAGGTTCTGGCAGTTTACATGATGAAGAGGTGTACCATCTAGCCAAGGTCAGGTCCTGAAATCTCAGTACCATACAAACAAGGTCATGAGGTTGTGGTACCAGGTTTGATAAGACCCTGGTATTACCCTTTGAGCTGGGAGCTTCAACACAGACCTAGCAGTGAGTGCTGTGTGGCTTGGCCATTTTGGAGTCTCTCCACTGTTGTTCCACTGGGGTTCCCAACAGCAAAATGGAGATTTGTGTCATTTTGCTTGGTATGTTATGCTTTTGTGTTTCTGTTTAAATCTGTCTGCTAGAATTAACACTAAAGCTTAAAATCTGGTATGTTTATTGTCTCTGGATCCCCAAAGAACCAATCATCTAGCACTTTGCCATTGCCTGACACTTGGCAATACATGGCATTTCGTGAATTTTGTCTCACTCCATCTCTCTACACAGGAAACTACTCCATCCAGCATCTAGGATATGTGCCTAGTGCTTTTTGCCAGATTATATATCCACATGCATTTCCTCCAATGGATTGGAGTCCTGCACATAAATCACTAATTCAGAGAGATGAAGAACCAATCTAGATCTCTCTTCACTTTTTCAAACAAGAGATCCTATCAATCTCTTGTTTAATTGGTGTAATCAGGACTTCTATAATTCTTACACTGAGATATATGTGCAAATGTCATAAAATTATAGAGTTGGAAGCGTCATTTATGAAACTGAATCCAACCGCTTGCTCAGTACAAGAATCCAAATTAAAGCATCTCTGGCAGATGGCTGTTCAACCTCTGATTGAACACCTCAGTGAAAGGGAATCAATTATCTATCTATATGTTTAGTTCTACTATTGAAATGCTCTGTTAGGAAATTCCTACCATCTTTTCTTGTAGAATATACATAATGATCCTCATTGTCTTTCCTTTCATCTCCTGTTCCAGTTTTTCATAATTCTTCTTAAAGTTTGATGCATAGAACTGACATAGGATTTGAGGTGTGTCATGATCAACTCAGAAAGACTTGATGTCTTGCTTCATGTGACTTGGAAACTATATTTCTATTGATGAAATTACCGTGGTTCCCTTTTTTGCAACCATGTCACACTGCTAGCTCATGTTCAAATTGTGATCAACTTCTACACAATCAAATATAGCATCTACACATGTGCATGAAATATCACTTTCAACTACACAAATTCATAAGAATTTTTTGTTCTTTCTAGGAGTTTTGATTGAACCAGAGGTGAACAATGTGATATGCACGGGCACTCTCTGTGTGGAAGAAATTCTAGTGTTTAAAGCAAAGATCCCTTTTTGATCTAGGAAGAAATAACAGGTTACCAAGGAGACCCAGAGCCTCAAGGACAAGTGAGACCCAAAAGGCACATTCTTATTACAGCAGCTCCTAACATAACAAAGAAGTTAAACAAGCAAAATTTGTAGTAGTGTCTGGTTGTTTAAAAATGCAGAGGTTTTATCAAGTGTCTTATCTATACCTTCACTGATTAAAAAAAAAAAAAAAACTGCCTACATAATTTAGGCAGTGATTTAGAACTGCTTTCTAAACTGTACTGCTCATGTTTTAAAATTTAAAATAACTTGTTTATACTCTTGGTCCCTGAGGCTTATGGTGCATCAGTAAATAAATTAAAAAAAAAAGTTTGCATCCTGTCTGATTGATTTGGTAAGTTTGTTTTCTATCACATCTGCCCTTTTTATTTTTAAGATTATTGTATTGGAAAACAAAAATAAATGGGAAACTGCCATGATGCAAAGAGAAGCACTAGCTTTTATCTGAAAAACATTTATAAGTGTGCCTCTGGCTTTACATAAGTCTCATTTCATTCTTAAAAGATAGACTGTATGTGACTGCAGTCCACTGTTTTGTTAGGAAGTATGGCCACTTTTCTATAAAGAAAAAAAATAAATCATAAAGAACATACAAAAATGGTGGAAAGAAAAAGGTGCAGCCACTGCCAGATATTTACTATTCAACAGCCTGAAAGATGTTGCCCCACTTCTGTATTACACCCTTATTCAGTAATATGTCTTGTTAGCCTTCAGCATCCATTAAACATTTACTTATTCACCTAAGCTTTTGGTTGAAATTATACTGAGGTATAATTTAGTGTGCTGCTTTTATTGTTACGGTGCTGTTTAGTTGCTTCTTTTTACTGTGCTAGTGGGGATTAGGTTAATGAAAAGGGGCTATTTTTAAAATAATTAAATATGCAAATATAAAGCCATGCTTTTTTTAATGTATTCCTACTCACCAATCTATGACGTATGTGTTTAAATCTCCCTTCTCGTACACTAAATATTGTTGCATTATATAATCCTATATAATCCTATATAATTCTGCAGCTAAATTGCAGAAACATTCCTTATAGAAATGCATGTTTATTTATCCAATTCTGGATTTCAAGGATCCTTGAATGCTGGACAAGTTATGCCAAGACAGAATTTTTCTTATTTGCTACAGAAATATGCAGAATAAACAGAAAACTGAGTCATAGCTGATGTAGCTGGTTTTGTATCTTGTTATTCTGACCGTGGCCAAACAGTGTATCACTGAAGTCAACAGCATCATATATTGTATTAACAGTTTTTAAAGTATCCTATTTCCACTGTTTACTTAGCCAGAATGATGCTATTGATTCAGGAAATGGTAATATCAGGAAGCTGGTGATAGGTGGAGGGACCCAAGGTTTGCAGAACTACCCCACCCCAAAAAAGAACTCTGTATGGACTCCCTACCTCCATAGAGAGGCAATGTCACCCAGCTGCAGTTAAGCATAGTTAGCAGGCTCCCTCTCTTCCTGATTAATGAATCAAATAAATCCCAGTACCACCACCACCCCCGCATGACACAAGAAAATTAATGGTTTCCTTTTAGGCTGTCACATAATTGCATTTAACTAGGCTGGTTTTATATTGAAGGGGACACTGGCAAAGTCTTGTCTCTCCTAATAAACAAAGCACCTATTCTTAGCCAAACCCTTGATCTATCAAAACCAATATTGTCTACTGATTGGCAGTGGCTCTCCTAGGATTCAAGCAGCAGGTCTCCAGTGATTCCAGCTCACGATGCTAGGTATTAAGGCTAGGACCGTTTGCTTCCCACCAAGTAAAAATAAAGCTAGGACAACATGTAGACATGTGGATCCAGTATAATCTAGTCAGCCAACTGCATTCAGGTTCTTAGCAGCTGCCCAAGATGCCAGGTGCTATATCCACACCAAGTTAAGTAGTTTATGGCTGACACTTTTGGTGTTCTTTGTTACCGTATGAAGTTCCAATCCAGATTGGCATCACCAAGTGTAGAAAGAAGAATGTAAATATCCCTTTGCCCACCATTCGTTTGTTCCTGCAAAGGTTAAAATGAGAGAGGGAAAGCTTTAGTTGGCACCAATATATTCAGGGGGGAAAAAACCCTGGAATTTCATTTATTTATTTTTATTTATTTACTTACTTATTAAATTGATATGCTGCCAATCTCTCCAGAGGGTGATTCTGGCCGGCTCACAATTAAAATTGAACATGAAAGACAGTTATGACTTTTCCTCCTTCTGAACATGCAGAGTGTGAGCACAGCACCTCTTTAAAAGAGCCCTGAGTCAACTCACTGAAGCAGGTGCATTTTTAACAGAACTCAGGGAGGGAGGGAGGGAGGGAGGGAGGGAGGGAGATAGATAGATAGATAGATAGATAGATAGATAGATAGATAGATAGATAGGTGGCCTAGAGGTAACAGAAAGGCTGATCGGCTAAATCAGATATTTCAAGTTAGGGAACAAAGAGGAGTACTGCAATAACATGCTATAAACTAATCCAGATTCTCCCTAAAGGAAGACAGAGGTATATAAATCAGCAGAGCGGAGATGCCTAGCACAATTACAAGGATAAATATAATGAATACAGAAAGAATACTGGCCTCTAACTTGCTATGGTAAGAAATGATAATTAAAAGAATTTGGACATCCAAGAATGAATTAGAATTATGATTATTTGGTAAGTGCCTGCTTAGAAAAAAGGTTTGGCTGGTTTTTTGAATATGTAGTTTAAGCATACATCTATTCATAGATACACATGGCAAAAGAATGAATATAAATCTAAAAACATATTTGATTGTGTTGAAAGATTGAGAGAAGTAGTAAAAGATTTAAGAGTGCTCTTTGGTTCTAAATGTGGGACAGACTACTTATTCAAAGATCAGAAAGGATAGTGGAAAAATAGGTATGAAAAAAAGGAAAGAAGTAAACAAAATGAAAATAACTTCAAGAAGATAGAAATACAATTCCTGAATAAAAAAGCAATAACAATATATTACTACGCAACAGAATAAATGGAAAGTAGACAAAGAAAAAGTATGCGGATGCTGCTTGGAACGAAGTGAAAAAGATTACATTACTTACAGAGTGCCACAGAAGTATGTGGACTCATACCTGATGGAATGATAAGGTGACAAAAAGAGGATGAGGATGAGAAAAAGATGTTTATAATGTGTGTAGATAGGGAAACATAGTTGCAGAGAATATAGTCAAGAGAGCATGGAACAGTAGCAATTAGAGAGAGACAAAATGCAGTTATTTTAATGGAAATAAAAAATTGTTTGGGAAATGGATAAAATGGATAAACAAGGAGCCTACATCAGAGTGAATGAAATTAAAAATGTAAGTGATAAAATGGTTTAGAATGATACTCAAAGGAGCAGATGCAGGAAGAAATAGGTGGTGTTTTATTTTTGTTTTTGTTTTGAGATTTGTATTCAGAATCTGAAAGACACCTAAGAAGAATAATTCTAAAAGTAAAACGGGGGAGCCAAAAGGCAGGTTTTCTGTGAACATCAAGAGAACTAAGACTATGACAATGGAAAAACTAGAAAAATTTCAGATAAACCATGAGATGATGTAGCAGATGACAAATGTCTAGGTTCCAGAATTGATGAAGATGTTGGGTGTATGTAGAGGGACGGCCTTGCAGTGGTCAGTGAAAGCCTTTCTTTCCCTTTGGTGTCTCCCACACCAGGACCTGAGGAGCACTGGATCACACCTGATCTCCAGTTACAAAAGGAAAATGCTGGTTGTATCTAGTGTGGGTGTGTGCTGAAAGGATGTTCTTGTGGGAGACCAGAGAAGAAGAAATTGTAGATGAGAGAGTAGAGCAGCCACCACCAGGCTGTAAAGCAGCAACTGATGATGAAAGTGAAGTAGGTGTGCATTCCAACAAGCCAACAGCAGAAGAGCTGAAAGGGAGAGCAGAGCCTGGCTACTCACTCCACTCCCTCAGAGATGCTGACAGCCTACAGCCAACCAGCAGCTGGTAAAGTACCTTTCTTCCCCCTTGCCCCAACTGCCTCATCATAGACTGGAAGGTTGTACAAAGCCAAAGCTCCAGCAGCAGTTTAGAATAGCAGCTGGCAGCAACAGGAGCTAACTGACTTCAAGGTGGTTAAAGACTTTCCTATAGCCCAAGCAAACAAGATAAAATAATTGTTTATCAGATTCTTTAGGATCTAGATACACACATAAGCATAGATATACTGTATAGAGTAGGTTTAGTGGTGTGAAATTACAGATTAAGAAATAAGTAAATTTATTAAGCATTGTTCATAATAAAAGTCTCCCTGGAAGCCCAGGGAAGGTAGCAATAATCTTCTTTCTGGTGGTCTGTCCCATTTCATCACATTCCTTGGGCAACAAAAGACTATAGGAAATTAAGCAAGAATGTTCATTGGAAGCAATGCAACTGAAACAAAAACTATTATCCTTTGGACACATCATAAAGGCTGAGGCATCTTTGAAAAAGATGATAATGCTGGATGAGATAAAGAGAAGAAGAGGCTTACAGTGCACATGTGGTTGGAATACTGGAAGCCACAGCAATGCACCCACAAGAATTGTGTAATGCAATGAAAGAGGACAGCTTAATGAGCTTTTATTCACAGAGTCACCAGGAGTTGGCAGTGATGTGACAGTATAACAATAACAACATAAGAATGATAGTGATATCTCAAAACATGAAATAAAGTAAAAGTGGTATGTGATGGAAGTAAAGCACGGTGAGAATAAATGGAATGCTTAGTGAATGATTCAACCATGACCTTGAAATAAGACAAGGATGATCCCTTACTTGTTTATTGTATGTATAGATAAAAGTATAAAATATATTAATGATAATCTTAGATATATATTAGTTGGTAGCATGAATATATGTGAACTTTTCTGTGCAGATAATGCCCTGTTGTTGGCTGAGAACCCAGGTGATTTGCAACATAGATAGATGTACAGTATAACAACAAGAACTGTGGATCTGAAAATTAATGCATCAAAAATTTCAAAGGAAATAACATGAAGGCTATGTGGATGCAAAGAGTGTGTATCCCCTGAAACAAGTTCATTGATAGATTATTACTAATTTAATTAATATAATTAATCAAGCCATTGTTTTCTCATAGAGTAAGTTAGTGTCTACCTCCTTCATTAAGCCTTTGGTTTAGTATGTGCTTATATTCACAGTAATTTGTTATTCTTTTAACGTGTCTTTTACTCTTTTCATTAGAGCTACTGGATCTAGGTTGTATAATTCCAGACATATGCTGCAGGGCAGCAAAAAGTTAGAATTATATGTATCTCTTTGCTGTCACCTAGTGGTTGTTTGGGATTTTTGCAGGCCAGATTTGGTAGCCTACGTTTCCAAGCATCGTCGTTCTGCCTAAGAATTCTAAATCTTCGGCATGGGTTAAGTTTATCACTTCATCTCTCAATTATTAGATCACCTTAAACTGAAAACATCTTTCTTAGTCTCAAGCTAAGCTTGTGTTATGTGAACCTCTCTGTCTTCATCTCTGTATATGACTCTCTACTTCTCCAGGGAGTGTAAATGTACTCATGGTTTGGATTTTCCGTTTCAGCTGCATGCAGGTAAATTATCTTGTTCTGTGGAGAGCCATTTTTGTCAGCTGTCAGCTCAAATTACTTTGATTAGACAGATAATAAAACTGTATGGAAAGGAGAGATTTTTTTCCTTTTTCCTGAGCTATGGAAAACCACATGTTATAATAGCAACATGTTACAACAAATACTATAAGCAGCTTTTCCTTCTTTCAGAAATTAAATTCATGACAGTGACACTTTAATTTTATTAATACTGAGTTTGGAAAAAAAAATAGCTTCCCACTCATACATGCTGTTTTACGATGAAGAGCTAGATTATATAAACACCTGCAGTTTCCCTGTCCCATTCAATGTTATTTTATTATTTTTTTAAAACCGCTTCCTCATTAAAAAAGAAAGTAACAGCCTGCCAATCTGTAATGACAGGTTCATATATCAAAGGTCACATCTTTAAAAAAACAAAAACAAAAACAGTGGGTGACTGCAATCCAGCGTTTTGTTTGGAAGTGTGACCATCGGACTAGGCAAAGATCAGCTTGGTGAGACACAGCATCCTAAGTTGCTAGGCAAGATGCGGGGGAATAATTTCACTGCTTGAACTTCTAGTAAATGGGCATGCCTATCCTGACAGCCATTTTGTCATGTGATGGGTAGGCTTAAGAGTACTCCCAAAGAACTTTCAACATTTCTAATGTTCCTCATTTAAGTCAAGCTGTATGGGGTTAAATCTTTAAAACAACAGGAGTGATGGCATGCCTATGAGTATGATTATATTTCTTTATATGATTATTTATTTCCAGGAAAACTACATTTTAAAACTGGAACAAGCATTAGGCAAAGGTTTCTTTTTTAGTTTAAACCACTTTTTTAAAATTTAAAAAAGTGTATATCCAGTGCAGCACTACTAAAGATAAATATCTTCAGTTGCAGAGATCTGTCTGTACATTTGGACCAAACAATGTATTGAGATATTCGGTTCCAGAAGCCACGTTTGCTAAGACTTTTTCTGGTTCTTCCACTAATGGATAGTAATCACAGACAGGTTTTGTCTCTTTACTGCTTGAAACAGAACATGAAGTATACACTTGAAAGCACTTCTAATTTTTATTGTGGCCTCCAATATGAGCAAAGACTCGTAGAGTATTTGAATTCACTCAAATCAAGTTAACCTTCCATAGAATACATAAGAGACTTGATAAAGGAAGTAGTATGTGCATAGAAATATTGTTCTAGGAGGAGTTCATAGAACAATCCATGCTTGAAAAACAGCCGTTTAGTACTCGCTAAGAGAATGCAGCACATAAATTGCATATATGCCAAAGTACCTGAAAATAATTTGGATAGCCAGTGAAGCAGAGTATTGTATCCAATGGTTCACTGCTAGGGCAACTTCATCTGCTTTTCATTTCACTTTGTAAGAAAATCAATGACTCCACTTTTGTGCATCCATCTACTGTCCAAGAAATCAGAGTTATCAGAGAATTGCAGAAAAGAATCATAATGTAAGAATTACAATTTTGTTAATTTTATTAATATGCATTTGGCTCTTGACGTCCTCAAAAGAACTGAATTTTCAGACAATATTTGATGACAGCTATAGCAACAGAGGTGTATACAGTATTATATATAAAATGAAGGGTTTAAAAAAACAAATCGAGAGTATACATTCTCTGTGCCAAAGCACAAATTGTTCTTAAAGTTTGCTTATGTTTACAGAATGGTCTTACTTTGGTAAAAACAAAAATAACAACAAGATAAAAAATATTGGAAATGTTCAACTATTTGGTTTGTGCAATCTCCTTGCATGTACCAATCATTATGATGGTCTCAAAAAGAGGAAGAAGGAGACAAAAATACACAGATGACACGTTTTCTTACTATGCAAGGAATTATACTTTGAACATAGAGCAGGGGTTTGCAATAGCCTCCTCTGACTTTGTGGACTTCAGAGCCCACCAGAACTAATGCAGGTCCTTTCCATTTAATATGGGAAATAACAGGACAAGTGGTTACCAGGCTTACATCCCTAAAACCTGCTCCCATGCTGAAGTCTGATCTATATTATCTGCAAAAACCAGGCAAATCATTCACAGTGTTCCAGTTCTTTTTCTCCAAAAACTTGATGGAGAACATGCCACATAGTAGGGAAGAATAATGTCAGCCTGTTTTGTGCAGATGCAATGAAGGAACAAAGGTAAGCATTCTTGACTGTTCTATTGTTGCAGAGTAGGAGTTCAGATGAACCATCATGTGGGTTTCATTCCAGACATGATCTGATGCATTCCCAAGAATCCTTCCATTTTCTCTCTAGCTGAAGTCTTATCTGCTTCATCACTCTCAGCACATGAGTCCACAAAGGGGTGCTTAGGAGCAAGAGTGTCAGTTGCCCATATTTCACAGATCAGTCAGAGCATCAATAGTATCACCAACAAATAATGTGGAAAATTGCAAAAGTACATTAGGATATTATCTGGAACTATTAGGAATCAGCACTGAAGCCATTTTGTCCAATCCATCATCCCTGTGAAGATTTGTATTGTCTAGCAGTCTTCAGCTGACCAGAAAGTGATTTGTCCATGACCACATAGTTACTCAGGGCTCTTCCACCCTCAGATAACTAGTTGCTCCTGAACAGAAAACTAAATCCCACATAAGCCTAGATATATGCATGGGGGCAGATAATATCTGGGGCAGGTCTATGGTCCTAATGAAGGCTAATCTTGACTGTAACTGACAAACTCAGGGTGGACATTAGGTCCTACGGTACAAGAAGTCTAAAGTAATCCACTGCCACACTGGTTGACATGTCATCTTAGTTCTTTTTCATGAGTTGACTAATGACTTTTGAATGTGTTAATGTGGAGATAGCTAATCAGTAATTAACATCCTGAGAAATGAAGGGTTAGTTAACTTGCAGTGCTTTAGATTTCAAGTCTCATCATGGTCAACATGAAGATATCATGAATGGCTTGCTTATATTTGCTCTTTTTCCCATGCTGCTTTCAATTCTGTACCAGAGGCTGCATCTCAAATGATTAATTTAGAGATTAATGCATTTCCCATTCTCTCCCTCTCATATTTTCTGCCTGTGTTTGTGTGTGTAGAGCATTCTTCTTGCTTATCAAAAACAACGGGGAAGTCCCTGCTTGCATGGAGCTCTACATGAACTGTGGCAGTTCTAGGATTACAGCCAAGGTAACAAACAACCTCTTCTTATAATATAATACAGAAAAGTGGAAGAATGATTACTCATATGCCTTTGGGGGGTCAGGCTATCATGTTTCTTACTGTTGGAGATGCATACATAGGCTTCTTTTACTTGGCATTTACTCAACTGACTGAATATTGGGGAAATGTGCTACTACACATAGAACAGAATTTTAGCAAATAGCAAAAGGGTTTATAAGCCAACCTTCTAAGTCAGTGGCATTTCAAAGTTATGGCATTTGGGCTGGCAGACAGAATGGCACTGTCTTTTTTTCCCACTAAGGCAAGAAAATGGCATTCATCTTCTAGCCCTGATCCTCATGTTTAATTTAGAGGATGTAAAGAGATGGTGTAGACTTTTTGGGCAAGAGAATAGGAAAGTCATTGTCAATATTTTATGAATCCCTTGAGAGGAAGATACTGGTTATGCTGAAATCAGTTGCCTCCAAAAAGGAGTAGCATCTGCTATGCTAGATGTTAGGGAAAGACTTAAAAATTAGTGTCACACTGCCTCCAAATATCTCATGGTTAATACAAAATGTGGCAGGCATATTTCCTTATAATAATCATTGTGCATTATCCTTTTCATCATCTAGATGGAAATGCCCTCCCCTATGATTATGCAAATACATTTTTGAGTGCTTTTTTTTTTTAGCCCAAGAATTACTCTTTCTCTCTGCTCACATATTTTCTACATTACCTTTAATTAAACTTATCCTAAGAGGCTTTGAGAAGAAGATAACCTTATTAGTTTAAAGAAATGCATACAAACCAGGGATTGTTTTCTGTAGCTTGCTAGTCATATACAAAGCTTGGATTTTGTATCTTTTTTAAGCTTGTATATTTTATGATTCATTTTGTGTAAACAGTATTTATATAAACTTCTTGGTAGATTAGAGGGATAGCTCAGTAGTCTTAATTTTGGTGTCCTTTTCCAGCTTTTTTTGGTCAAGTGTCATGGCTGGATTTAGTGTACTTACACAGCAAAATGAAAGTCTATCTTATTGTTAAATCTGCTTCAGACCAGAGAACAGTTGTGGTAAATACCAGGCTGCTGGAAATGAGATGTAAATGAAAGCCCTGCCCTCACATTACCTAACTGCCAAAATAGCAGAGAGAGTGCAAAACCAAAATGTTGTTCACGGCATTCAGGTTCTGCTCAATTAATTTATTAGTTAACTTTTTGAAAAGTCATTTTCTAACAAACTGATAGCTTATACACCATTGTAATAGCAATAGAGTATGTTTTGCTTTGTTCTTGACCAGTGATTTACCAGATACAATGATCAAGGATGTCATATCAGTTAAAATGAATTTGGGAAGGCAGATCATGGCCAGCTGATATTATTGGAAAAACTGCAAGGGAGAGTATGTCGTGTCTGCCCAGGCCACACGGTTCTTTCCCCTCTCCATTGTACAGTTTTCTCCATAATGTAATGTCATAAAGTCATTTCCTATGTGGGTTTTTTCCCCCCACTGCATCATTGACTGAGAGAAAGAGAGCAAAGTGGAATAGGTGTGTATGTATTCAAGTGCAGGGACAGCTAGGAGCAGCTTACAAAATAGATGAGCCTTGCTTCAAGATGCATTTGCTTTAATGATTGGAAAAAATATATTTCATTCATGCTCTCAGACATTTTGAAACATGTCTTTTGAATGCTTTGCACAGCTCTAATTTTTTCATAATGTTTAGGTATTTTTAAATGTGCAAAAGAACAAATGTGAAAATTAAGAAGAGCTAATGATGCTGAAAGTTGCCGGCCAGAAATGGCTGACGCTTCGGCGGTTCAAGTCCAGCCTTTTGTGTTAACAGGATGAGCTCCTGTTTCTCCCCCCCCCCCCCCACAGCTCCTGTCAACCCAACAGGTCGAAAACTTACGTGAGTAGATAAATGGGTACTCTCACTCCGGTGGGAGGAAAAATGCTGGCAGCGCCTTGCACAGAGAGACGGGACCAGTTGCCTGCCGGTAAGCGCGAACCGTGCTTGCCCGAAAAGGGCGCGAAGCAACGGAAACCCCGCCTCCTGCGCTCGCCAGCTGGGCTCTGCTCTAGGAAGGAGGCTCTGGCAAACCACTTCCGAAATACATTGCCTTGAAAACTGCAAGGATTCGTCCAGGCAGTCACTGCAGGGTCAGTAATGACTGAGCTCAGACAAAAAAAAAAAAAAGAAAAAAATGTAAAAACAAAAGCAATACAAATTCTTAATGTTAAATAATACATATTAAAATGTCCATTTGTAATGAAACAGCTCAGAGTCATGAAGAACTAGATGGAGTTGATAGATTAGACCTTCTTCCCCTTTATTCCTCTGATTCAGTGTGATTGAATGGCTATTGACAACTGATAGAAAGAAGTTCCAATAGAGATTACTTTTAACAGACTCAGTATAGAATGGCCTGCATCCCATTTTTCTCTTTGCTGCAGCATCCTTATCTAAGCCAAGTGAACATGAGTAAGAAGTGTTATGAGGCGGCTAAAACAAATCAGTACAATCTTGATCTGTATTAACAGGAGCATGGTATAACAACCATGGAATATAGCAGTTGGAGTACTCTTCATTCATGAGTACTGCAATTTAAAAGAGACATAGAAAAGCTGGAGCAGATCAGAAGAGAACAAACAACAGGAGAAACTGGGCCTTATGAAGAATAGTTTAAAGAAGTTTAGCATATTTAGCTTCCAAAATAAAAGACTAATGGGGAAGATGAGAGTGGTCTACAAATATCTAAAAAGCTGAGATGAGCGAGGTGAAGGAGGTGGATATGTTCTTTGTTGAAAATGAGAGCAGGACAAGGACTGGCAGGTTGAAATGAAATGAGAGTCAGGGTGAATATCAAGAGGAATTTCTTAATAGTAACAGCTGTTAAGCAGTGAATCAGTTTGTTTAGAACAGTTGTAAGCACATCCTCTCTAGAGATTTTCAAAAGAGCTATCTGAAAGGGATGGTTTAGAGCAGTGGTTCTCAAACATTTTGGTCTCAGGAAAAATTCTTAAAAATGATTATGGACCCCAAAGAGCTTTGGTTGATGTGGGTTATATGTATTGATATTTACTGTATTAGAAATTTAAACTGAGAAATTTTAAAATATTTATTTGACTTTGCAGACCCCTGAAAGGATGTCAGGGACCCCCAGAGGTCCCCAGACCACACTTTGAGAACTGCTGGTTTAGAGGATTCCTTCCCTGAGTAGAGATTGGATGAGATGAAAATCCCTTTCAATTTAATACATTCTATGATTCTAAATAGAAGACAGTTGCATATAAGTGTACCATAATGCTTCAAGTCAATTGTAATGAAGGCATTATGCAGTGAAAGCCTGTTCACAGCTACTCAGAAGCAAATCCTACTGAATGCAATAGCATTTACATTCAGATAAATGTACATACAATTTCAGCCTTGTTTCTGATGATATCACATATATGAGAAAATGTTTCATTACTCTTGATTTAGTGTACATTAGAGTTAAAAAGTGGGAAATTACTTTCCCACAAATAAATAGCTAGGATGAAATGTGTAGAATATTACAAAACATGTTCTAATATTAATTTCTCTTACATTCTCTGAAAAAAGCTGTCTCTGTTCCATAGCATATAAAATGATGTTCCATAACTGCCGCAGATAAACATGAAGTGTTCTGACATTCTCCAACATAATAAATGCAATCAGCTAAGCTATTTCTAAAATAGGTATAGAAATTAACCTGTTTTTAACCTACCAGGTTTAACTCACTCTGCTTTTCATTGCATTGGTTGCATATTGCAACCTAAGTCATATTGAAAATGATCTATTACTTCAAATTTAAAGCTAAACCACTAAATGGCAGCATAAAATTTTTACAAAACTGTTTATCTCTGCTGTCATCTGGTGGTCATCCTGATTTTTGTAGTCTAGATATGGTATAGCTACAGACAATGACTGCTGTAACCTATAGAAATTCTTCATTCAAAATGCCACCAACAATGGTACATAAATGTAAGCCCTATCGTTTTATTAATAATGATGAAATCAAGCTCTCTGGTGATTATTTATGCATTCTGAATCTTGCAGAAATAAAGTGATTCTGATATTACTGACTATATAGCTAAAACCCTGGTAATATCAGTTTACCATTTTTCCCACAATATATTCTAAAACTGACTGGTATGTGTTAGTTTTCCATATACATCTGTAATATATCCTTCATTTCAGTATACCATAGCTTAGCTTCCAGACCTGGAGGCATATCATCTGGAAAACTAAATATATTTAAAATTGGTTACAATTTTCCTTTTTTTAAAAATCCTAATATTTAGCACTGCTTTCCATAGCAGAGTATCTGCACAGTGTGTTGCATGATGACACCCATCATCTTTAGCCCACATACCATACTAGCTGGGTTTAACAAGCATTACAATTGTAGTGTCCTGCTGGTTGTGGGAAAGCAAGGAAACATGCGCCGCAACATGTACTTGCATACAATGACAACACAAATATGAAAGGGAAGACATTGTGCATTTGACCTTCTCGCATTGTTGTGCTTAACTGTGGACACCTATTATTATAATCAACATATCTGAAAGCTTCCAGGTTAGAGAAGACTGAAATAGCCATTTTATAAGAGGTCTAAATATAGATGGATGATGAAAAGTAATGCAAGGAAATATAATAGAAATGTTGTACGTCAACAGTCTCCTTGGTGTTGGTGCTGGATTGGCCAAGCAGTTCCAGTAAAGCTACTCAATCCCATTTATTTATTTATGTATGCATACATGCATGCATGCATGCTTTCTGCAGAGGTTAACAGGATAATGTTATTTATTTTCTTCCAAAATCCCATGATATTCTTATTTACATCCCCAACCTTTCCATTTTTAGTAAGTTAGTTTGAAACCATAATGGTGGCCATAGTAGTGTGCATGTTTAAAATGAGACTGTTGATAGATGTAGTGCTATTTTTAAAAAAATGGAAAAGGGAATATATTTGGGAGCTCAATCTTCTTTCTTTCTCTGTCCACATCCCCCAGAACCTTTTTTTCCTGAAGGTGGGGAAAATTAAAAATAGGACTATGGATGGGATTTTTGTTTTGTTTTGTTTCCTTGTTTGTTCCGGTGGAGAGATGAATAAAACGTTTAAGTAGTCATCCACTGAAACTCTTTATTTTCCCTGAGTGATTGCTAAAAAGTAGGCAATATGAAAAACACTCTATCTTGGAGCAGTACAATACTTTTGCTAGCACAAATAATACTTATTGAGCAAAATGCATTTTTGCCTCCAAGGAGTGCAGCCACTGTGAAAAGAAAAAAATGAAGTACTTTTGTTTGTTTGTTTGTTTGTTTGTTTGCTTCCTTGCTTGTGGGCTCACTCATTCATTTTTGCAGAAATTGGAATTTCTGTTCCTGTCATCCAGCTGCTAAGGTTGTTATACCTGGGCTGCAAAAATCCAGATGATGAAGTGAATGGTGGCAAGTTTTCAGTATCTCTTTGTTGCCATCTAGTGGTCTTCCAGGTTTTAACTACCCAGATCTGGTAGCTACCTAACCAGGCCTGACAAGATTGGAGGTGCAGTGAAGTGTGCTAACTTAGCAGAGGGCGTCTAATAATTTTGTAGTTGGAAGAAACTTCTCCTTACTCTATAGAAATCTGCAGCTGAGAACCACAAAGGACAGAGAAGCACCTGAAATACAAAACCATGGTGTAGTAGACTTATTGAAGAAAAGAGTTCTAAATTCAAAATATGAAACTTTTAAAATTACATTGAAAATTTTTCATATTCTAGGTAATATAATTGAATTTTTTATGGTAATTGGGTAGTTTGTGGGTAAGTAACCAGCCCAAACACACATTTAAATTTATGAATCAATTTTTAATTCAGATGTCATGTGGCAAGCATTGTGATTTTATTTGCAAGCCAAGCTATGCATAAAGTTGTTTTTAAGGATTCCACTTGAACAGAGTGAAAATCATGCAGCATGAAGTGAGATATTCAATAACAAATCACTTAATTCAAGCACAAATCTACATTTACAAAATGCCATACAGAACCTACAAAGCAAATTGTAACACACACACACACACACACACACATTCCTTTTCAGTAATTTTTAAGATGTCATAAAATGGGGACTTCCATTTGAACTGAAGAAGGAAACAGCCTCACTCTGATCTAGTTCTATAACATTACCATGTACCTGATATACAGGTAATCCTTGCTTAACAACCATTCATTTGGTTGTTTGAAGTTATGACAGTGCTAAAAAAAGTGACTTATGACCCATGCCTGAAGTTATGACCATCACAATGCTCCTGCTATCACATGATCATGATCCAGGCGCTTGGCAACCAGCTTGTACTTACGACAGTTGCAGCATCCCAGGGTCATGTGATTGCCATTTGCAACCTTCGCAGCTGGCTTCCAGCAAGCAAAATCAATGGGGAACCACATTATTCACTTAACAACCATGTGATTTGTTTAATGACCATGTGATTCACTTAACGACTGCAGTGATTTGCTTAATGACCACCACAAAAAAGGACATAAAATTGGTCGCATGATGATATGCTTAACGACCTCATCACTTAGCGACCTAAATTCTGGTCCCAATTGTGGTCATTAAGCGAGGACTACCTGTACTTGTTTGCACATAGAGACATTAGAAACAAAAGCAGTGTTTTCTCTACCCATTCATTTGTCTTCATGATGTCATCATACACTCAAATATTATCAGCTATATGATTGATCAGTTATTGTTTTGTTGCCATATGATCCCTAGTTGCTGGATCATTTTTTAGAGAGGGAACAAAGGGAGGAAAGAAAATAAAAGACTATCATAGTAAACAGGGCATTGGAAAAAACTTCCATGCCCCCAAATCATTTTGTAAAGCCTGCTGAGGATTGGTCCATGTGACTCTAGACCAGGATTTTTCAAACTGGATTCTGTGGGGACTTGAATGGGTTCTGTGAGGGACTAAAAGAGAGAAAAATAAAACCACATTTCCATGAAGGATTAATGGGGGGGGGGGGGGGTTGGACAGCAGCCTTTGAAAGCAGTCATCCACTTTAGCCTTGATGCTGGTCTTTCCCTCTTACAAGCCAGTACTAGTATATCACCAGTGTTTGCAATCACTCCACCCAGAAGACAATTGATCTGTGCATGAACATGCACAAAAACTGACTTCATTGTCTGCCCCCAAATTCTTACAAATATTTCTGACTCTGCAAGAGTGATTGTGATGAGTATCTCCTCCCTCTTCACTTTTCACATTACATTGTATTTGTATGTGCGTGTTCCCAAGAGGTCACTTAATAATAAAGTTTAACTCCATTGACCCACAGTAAATGGGAATTAATAAAGAAATTTGGGATTTCACTCTTTGGTTGCAGGGATCTTGTGCCTCAGCACCTTTTGGAGTGTGACTTCCTCCAGAGTAAACATACATGAGAATCACATTTGCAGTTCTAGAAAATTTGCATTTAACTCATACATGCAAAAAGCTGATCTGTGTTACTAGTTAAAAACAGAATGCATGATCTCTTTTATCAAGAAATGCTTTTATATTTGGAGAACTTGATATACAAATAGCATACAGAATATAATACTCTGCATTTTCCTTGAGACATATTCTAGAGTCTAGAATCACTTGTATAGTGAGATGGGTGAAATATATAAATTTGATAGATAACTAAATAAATAAATAAATAAATAAATATTCTACCCCAATTGCTTAGAATGAGTTTTTGCAATGTTTCAAAGAATTTGGAGGCTGAAGATATTTTCTAATACCAGTTAAGACCCAGGAGACTGACTGTCTCTTGGCAAGTTATCCTTTCAGATTAAAACTGGGCAGGTTTCTAAAGTATTGTTGAAAGAAGATGATTAATACTGATCTTGAGGGAACAAATTCACATAAACATAAAATGGAGGCAAATTCAAAGATTTTAGAAGCTAAACCACATTTCTACTTCCCATTTCAATGAATATCAGTTAAATATTGTATTTATTTCACAAAAAAGTTGTTTGCAGGGCAAGTTCAGGATTCACAATTGCAGGAAAAGGACTTTCAATTCTGCCATTTTCCCTCCTCTCTTAAAAAACCTTTGGACCATCGTGTACCATTTTATTTGAGTCAAGAGCTAGGAGCTTAGATGCAGAACTAAACTGAAACAAGGATAACCAGAGCAAAATCAGGACCACATGCCACACGTATAAAAAGTGGGCAGAGCTTCAGTTGCACCATCATGGCCACCACCTTGACTTTGTTGACCATTTCTTGTAGAAGCCCCTTCACAAAGATACTGGAATCTTGTGGGTCAAAGTTCCACTGAAATAGGAAACTCTTACTTGGTTCTCTGCCCTGAAGGAACCAAGGGCCAGGCTGCAATGAATCAGTCTGAAAGACTTTTTCCTGGGAAGCCCAAATGCCACACAGGGCCACAAGGGAGCAGTTGCTTCTCATTGCCTAATAATTTTTAGCTACCATCAATTATCTTGGAAGATACTTACTATTTACTTAGGACTAATTGTTACATTGGATTTTTAATTAATATTTATCTTTCCTGTAAACTGCCCAGAGTTGTTTTCTAATTAGATGGGTGGTGACAAACTTAATATATAAATAAATATATAAATAAAATTTGCTCACACAGCTTTAATAGTGGTTGAAGAAGCATGGAGCTGTAGTTGCTACCACTGTTGTTTTCCAGGATGCCTTGGGAGGTATACTTATACAGTTAACCTTTTTTCCTGCAATCATTTTGTCCCTCCCCTTTTCTTTCAACACTTCACCTGAAATGCCTTACTCCAATTGAGGGGACCAGTCCCTAATGTTACAGATTGTAGCAATTGGCAGGTGCTCAGTCTTGTGGCTAAGATATTTCTGCTACACACCATTCATTAAACAATACATTTTTCCTGCTGCTTCCCTCTTGCTTGCTTACTTGCTTCAGTTGTGCCCCAATGATATTTTTAGCAATATAAAATCTTTAAATTATATCTTGTAATTCTTTTCAAATTAATAATTTTACCATACAGGTTCGTAAATCAGTTCCTCTGCAGTCTCATATTCTCTGGACCTTTTTCAAAAGAGGGCAATGAGGGGCCTGCATGTGGAGGGGCTCATTTCAGAGTATAATTTCGTATTTAAAGGGATTGAGTGGATCAATATTTTTCATTCAAGGCAGCAAAACAATTCCAATAAGATAAATGGCAAGAGTTCAATATTTCAGTTTTCTTCACACACTCCCAATTACTGGGCTATTGACTTCAACGAAAGAAGAAAACATTATAGTGATGTAAGATGAAGTAAGAAGAAACTGGGAGAGGTGTTCACATGGACATTTTGACCCTGGGCCCAAAAGGGTTCTGTATCACCTGCTCACAGGGAAAAACTTTTAGAAAAATTATCTCTATAGATCTATTCAATGAAATTATCCATCATGACTTCAGTGCCTGCAAACAGGAGGGAGTATGTTGAAGTAATCTTTGCTATAGTTTTGGAATAACCCACTGTACTGGATTGGAACCAAAAGAAGACTCTTGCATTCATGCATTTAAACTAATGAATGCCCAATTTTATCTTTGGTTATGGCAAAATGCACCTCTTTTTGTTTTCATTAACTAGGATGAAGCTGGAAATAACAACACTACCTTTTCTCATATGTACAGTAGCTTTATACATATGTATACAAGTTCTACAAACCTTACATATGGGAAATGCAAAAGTCATTGTCCTGATTACATGCAGTGGCCTTTCCCATGTGTTTTGATTAACTTATAAGTGTCGAAGCAATTCATCCTCTGTACACTTAATTTATGACTTAATTTGCATTGGGAACAGTCTTTGGAACAACGCCTTTCCCTTCTTTCCCTTTTTATTTGTTTGATTGTTATTAGGAGATTTGTTTTTTCTGAATTTTTGAGCAAATGATTGCATGCACAGGCATAAACACCTTGACAGATTTTGTTTTTTAAACATCTATTTAGTGAGAGATAATTCCACCCATGTATGTGCTAACAATTTCAAAAGTGCCTAATTATCCTTACGATAAGGAAAATAATACCATCAATCAATGCAGGTAGTTTCCTATCACAGAAACTTAGCCCTCTGGTAACTCTTGCATGTAAAGTAATTGCATAAATTAATGTCTGTAAAGAAGCACTACACATCACTCACAACTCTTGCTGTTGGCATGTAAGCATAAACTCTATGAACGTGAGTCTAACAAGTTTAAATGTCTAATGGAAAAGGGAAAGAATAAAGTTGGTTAAATTTGCCTTACTTCATCTCCAATCTGTGAAGCATATTAAATTTCTGGCTCATGAAAACTATCTGCTATTATACTTGGATGTTGTTTTCTCTCCCATTCTCCCTCCTAAAATTGCTGATTGTTCAATAGGTGTATTCTAAAAATGGAAAAAAACAGTTTATGAGTGTAAAGCAATAGCACCACCTAGGGTTTCCTTAGAATATGAGAAAATTAAATTACAAAAACTACTTGGAAGAAGTGTTCTAAATCCTAATTCTGAACATAGCCATTTTAGTACAGATGAACACTGCATTGTCAATGCAGATTTCTTCATTTCATTATTCCCTTTATATATAATTATATAGTTGTCTGTTGCTAACTACAATGAGGAACAATGACATGCCTGCAGAGATGTCATTACACAACCTTGTCATTCTGTACTTGAATCCCAATGTTGCATGCAACTACATAAGTTATGGGTCTGCATTGTTTCATCTCTTGTGCAATATATTATTTCAGATAAATTGGTACAGTCTCTATTGATGGTCAATGGATAGATCTTACAACTGGCACACCAATATTGATTATGATTACTGTGGAAGAAATGTGTAAAGAATCTCTGATGTATGAACAGAAATGTAGGTAATTTTTGACAAAGAAGTGGTAAGAACCTAATCACAGACAAGGTGGCGTATGTGATTGACATGTTGACACAAAACATCTAACCGGGAATCCTGATAGTGCAGGCTTCTACATATTCTGTGTGCAAATTTGTGCACATAAAGAGTTCTCCACTGCATGAAGTCATGCGCTATTCATAGAGGTCCACGCTTCAAAAAGCAGATGGGAATAAGACAAAACCATTGGAAGCCAAGGACAAAAACTAAATTTGATTTAATTCAATTTACATGAAGATGAATTTTAATAAAATAAATACAGTTATTTGATAGTGTCTATTTTTCTTTCAGTCACATTAAGATTATTATTTTCTTAGATTTTTGGGGGGAACTCATGATGCCTCATGATCTTGATGATCTTGACCAACAATTCTGCTGTTGCTTTGTCAGTAACTACAGGACCTGTTTGGTAAACATCTCTGTGTTTGGTGCAAATACTGCAAGTGGTGGAATTCAATGCAATTATTTTTCGCAGTGTGGTTTGACTCATCTGCTTGTAATATTTCGCCATTCTGTTTTAAAGGATGACAACAGAGAATATGTTGTACCTGTGGTCTGGGGCTGACAATGAGTTTGTTCTTCAAAGGCTGTAGTTTGGCAGAAACAGTTCTTCTGAAAATAGATGTAAGAGGAAAATCAACTCAAGGGGATTATTTGATATTTATAGTCTGAAACCTGATTGGGTAAAAGCTGTCTACAGTTCATTAGGAAAGGGGGGGGGGGGGAGAAGTAGTATGAACAAAACATACTTTAAAAAAAAATCCCCAGATAAATCTTGTAAATAAAAAAGCAAGTCTATGCATCATTTGAAGACTTTAAAGGGTTTATACATAATTTAACTAAAGTTAAGCCTTCTTAAATCCCATTGTTTTTAATGAAAGAGAAGTAAATACTTGTGGAAATCAATAGGATTTAACTTTGACAGGGTCCACCCAGTGAGTACTGTACCCACTAAGCTGTTTACTAAATAAGAGATGATCTTTAAAGCTAGAGCTTAGGCTAGTGTTTTGTTTTGTTTTAAGTTGATATTCAGAATCAGCCAAAGGTATTAGGAAATAGTGTCAAAAATCAAAATTTTAACTGTTCTCTGAAATAAATACTTTCAGGCAAAGATGATGATAAGGACGATGATGATGATGATGATGATGATATCAGCCCTGTTAGAGCATTGCTGTTGTCTATGAAAGGTGTAATTTATACTGAAGAGACCCAGGCTAAACCAGGGTTTCTCAATCTCAGCAACTTTAAGAAGTTTGGACTCCAACTGCCAGAATCCCATTGCTGGCTGGGAAATTGGCTCATCTTAAAGTTGCTGAGGCTGAGAGAAACTGGGCAAACAATTGCTGCACTAGCAACTTCCTCAAGACCCTCTTTACAGAATATGAGTAAAAGCAAAGCAAAGGGAATGGGTGGGCAGGGCATGGGATCCGATATTTTCACATAAATCAACATTCCATTTTTAGGACAGAAGGTAATGCCAAATTATTACCATTATGCAACCCACACTATTCCTCCAATAGAAGCCTATTCTAAAAATTATTTTCCTCTCTCTTTCCCTCTCATTTAAAATAATGTCATGAGAATAAGGAATGTTTGTAATATTTTCCAGGATTGTTTCTCTGGTATGAGCAGGTTAATTCACATATGGAAAATAGATACACTGTTCTACAAAATATGCAAGTAGAAAATCATCACTTTCTTTACATAAACATGAGCAAGGAATGAGCTGTATCTCTAAAGTTTTCTCTGGGTCGATTCTGAAAGCAAATGAATCTAACCTAACTAACTATGATTAGTTAGTTCAATGTGAACAAAGAATGTGCTTAGAATAATATAATCCCTCCCCATTAAGAGCTGTTTTATCTGTTTACATAGTTCAGAGTGGCATGACAACCCTTAGTTGTCCAATATGAGAGAGAATACTCTTCTCCAAGCATAACTCTGAAGATTTAATCATTCTCTTTCTCTTTCACTTCTTTCTTTTTCATTGCTTTTTTTATTTGGAATGAGTTGGTGGAAATTCTCAAAGACATTCAGTCTCTGAAAGCCGGGTCTCATGCTTGATAAGCTAACATTTCTTGACACCTGCAGAAATCCAAATTGAAAGACAGAAGACAGACATATACACACGAGCCTTTTCATAATTTGTTGCCTATAGTAAGGTTCCAGAATCAATCCCTGAGCTGATCATTGTGTCAATAGGGTCTTGTGACTACATCAAGAATGTTGTCTTAGTCCAAAAGAGAGAGGAAAAGATCAGCACTGCCGAGACTGTACTATTATGTTGTAGTCAATGGAAATCCTCTATGGTCTTTCTATTAGCCATGCAGGCAAGTGGTTTTATGACTTCCCTTACTTCCACAGATACTAAGAGCAAGCTTGGGGAAAGGGAATTTTTGAGGGAAGGGCTTGAGGAGGGAATGTTAGTGTGCTGATCTGGGTCATCCAAAAGCTGCTTTAAGCGAAAACCATAACTCTGAGAGATTCAGGCTTCCAAAATATATGTATTTTTGGATTTCTGCCAGAGTCCCCTATTGTGGTGGAGAAGGGTTGGGGAGGAATCCAATAAATAAATAAATAAATGTACTTCAGGCTCCTGATTTCAAGTATGTTCATATTATAGCACTCAGTTACAGAATTTAGTAATTAGCCCTGTAATCAACAGCCCATGCAAGTATTCATAGCTGATATGAAATCATGTGAAAGTTTACTGACTTTTTCATTCTTGGGATTTTTCGTCCTCCTCAAGGCAGGCACCAGTCTTGAAAATATTAACAATTGTTGAACTGCTGAGAAATACTGCAATTGTTCCAATACTGCTTATTCCACCATATAATATTATTCAGCTATGAATAGCTTTATTCCCTTCTTCTGACAATGCACCATAAATGTTAAAAATACTAATTGGATCAATATTACACTTTGTCAGTCACAATTAGTTCCCTGTATTCAAAAAGGGTTGGGTTGTATTGCTGCCATTTCCCTGCACAGTAGTTTTTCCCACAATCTTTCAGCAATATGTATAATAGCTATTGGATGAACAGTTCAACTCAATCTATGTAGAAGCTGCAATCAGCACTCAGTTACATGTGTGTGATGCACACCATACAGAACTACTGATTCTTTTCATTAGTCCACCACAAACCACACGGGCATACTAATGTAAGCATAACATTTGTATGTAGACCTAAAGCCGCATGGATTTCTTTCTCATGGTGAAATCCCATACAACTCTGTGTTTGTGTGTGTAAGAGTGAGTGAGTAAGTAAAACAATAGAAAATTGTTGTTGTTGTTTTCAGGTAATCAACACTCTCCCTTCCATCAGTGTTCTGTTTCTATCACTGCAGTTTCTCTCATCCACGTGGCTGCTTCTTAATATTAACACACATCAAAAGCATGGAATCATTGCACACAAGGAAACAATTCTGATATATCCTGTAAAACTGTGAAGGCTGCCATGCTATGATAAAAATGAGCAGATCTAAAAGCAGTTTAATCTCAAACAGTGGAATTTTCATCGATTTTAGAATTAGACAGCACAAATTCAGCCTCTTTTATTTATACTACCCACTGGGTGATGGGGATGGGCAGGAAGAGTGTGATAAGTTAAATCTATAAATAATCAGATAACCAGTGAAAATAAGCCAAACCAGGAAGCATATATGAACTATGAAAATGAATGAAATTGTTCTTATTTCCAGTCCCTCCTTATTAGGATATGATAAATATTCCTCTTTCCAGATCCAGAAGTCCAGTGGTACAAAAGTAGATAGATAATAAGGAGGTTTGCATACCTATCCACATACAAATAACATTGAAAAAAATAAATGCCATGGCAGTTACAGCCCTGTCACAAATGCATGCTATATCCACAGCTTCACTCTCATTTTAAGAATACATAAAGTCCATTGATATAAACTTGGCAATTATCAAAACATCCTAGTACAGATGCATATCTTTTTTTATTTCTTCCAGAATATCATGTTTATTTATCACTTTGTTAGCAAAATAATATTGAAACATGAAGTTTGAGAGAACCTTGGGCAAGGTGACATATGGAAACCCTTGGACCCTTCCCCTCACTTCTGCCTCACAGAAGCTACCTGAATGCCTGGCCATAAAGGAGGACCTGACCTGGGGTGCTTATACTGCAGCCTTGGTTAAGAGGGCCCAGCAGAGATTATACTACCTGAGACTTCTCAGGAAACAACAACTGAATGAAAAACTGCTGGTGACCTTCTACCGCTGTACTATAGAGAGCATTTTAACCTACTACACCTGTGTATGGTTTGCTAACTGCACAGTGGCAGATAGGAAAGCGCTCCAGTGGGTTACCACCACTGCCCAGAGGATCATTGGTTGCCCTCTCCCCTCTCTGGAAGAACTTTATAGTTCCCGCTGCCTTAAGAAAGCTCAAAACATTTTTAAGGATCCATCCCACCCGGGGCATTCTTTTTTTTAACTATTACCATCTGGCAGACGGTACAGGATAATGAAAACAAGGACAAATAGGCTGAAGAATAGCTTTTATCTTAGAGCTGTAATTATACTGAACTCTACCGTATAGCGCAGTATTAATGCAGCATCAGGGGTTGTGCAATGGTGAATGGAATGTGAAGGTTGTGCTTTATGTGTTTCATGTGTTTTATATTTTTAAAGCTGCACTGGGGTGGCATTTAATTTCATTGTACGAGAAGTACAATGACAAAAAAGATTACTTTGACTCTTCATTGTCCTTCTCTTCCTCTTCCCTGCCACCACCTCTTCTTCCTATTTGCTGCCACCAGCAACCTAGCAAAAATGTTACTGGGTAGTATCCAAATACTATTTTAAAATATGTTGTTTCCATAGCCTAGCAATAAGTTGATCCACCACTATCTGATGTAAAGCCAAGGAAGCCACTGATGGACCCTGGGGCTTGTCTGAAAGTTGTTTAAGAGCCCTTCTAGACTGTGGGACCCTCAGACGTGCATTCCTTTGCTTGACCTTGTATATTGACACAGACAATGGATCAGATCCAGTGTAAGTACTTACAGTCTAATAGAAGTCATATCATATACCTGGAAAAGATATCACTAGGATTACCTCTAGAAGTAATTAATAGAGAAAAAAAAACAGAAAAAAGAAGATTTTGGTATCCATTCCATTCTTCAATAGTAAAATATTTTGAAAAGAAGCCAACTGGTATGAGATAATGGTGTGGGTCTCTGAGATAGGTGATGTTGGGAAAAAGGAAACCTAGGGACACTTAAAGGTTGGGAAGAAGTGGTGGCAGCTTTGGAGAAGAAAGAAGATGAAGAAGTAAGCTAAATAATCTATTTATTATTTCTGGTATTGTCATAAATAGTGCATATGGTACATTGCTTAATAGTGCCACTCCTACCCACCAACTTACAAAGCATTAATTTTAGTGACCATGAAGAATGTCTTTGTGGTCATTTAAAATACAATTAATTTCCAAATCTGAATGAAAATTATTGTCCACATTAAACTTCACGGGCATGTTTTTACAATTAAAAATTATAGTCATTCACATATAAAAACAACACACTTCTAGAAAGCATTATTATGTTAATAGAAGGCTCAGGGCATCCAAATGTTAATTTAATACATTCATTGTTGTTGAATTTTTACTATCAGGAAGCAATATTGTGACTTTATTCAGTGCACTTCGATTTGGGAAGAGGCACTATTTGCTCTTCACTTCAGGCAATGAAATGTCTTGGGACTAGCAGTCCTGGATGGAGTAGAAAACCTTAACAGATTACGATGGACTGAATTTTCTTCCCTTTGATCTATTAGAAGCATAATGGCCAGTACAATAGTTTCCAAGCTACAAAACTGTAGTAAAATAGAAAACCTTCTCTAGGGTGATTTTTAATACAAATGATTACTGTTTCTCAAACACTGAGTCCTGTTGAACCCCTATGATCCCATTCGTCAATATGAGCAATGAAATAAAACATACTTGGCTTCTATTTACACATGCCTATATTCACCATAGGTAAGTAACAATCTAACACAATGTTTCAGTTGCTGATCAGGTTGATATTTTTCCCCTGAAGGCGTTCAATGAAAAAAAACTACAATTTCAAACATATTTGTAAATAATAGGTTCCTATTTCCTTCAGAAATGGCTTTCATTTAGTGTATTCACAACCTTGCCTATGTTTGAATAGATAGTCTATAAACAATCGTTATGAAGAATTTTTAATCATTTTAAGAATAATCAGATAAAAATAAGCTTTGTAACTCATAGTTATTTCATAATAAAAGTGATCTGAATTTCAAAATTGTCAACTGGTCACATATAGCTGTAATGGTCAAAGGTGATGAACTGGGTCATACAATCAGCAACAATCACACTTTGGCATGAACATATTGGCTGTGATATTGTGTCATACTGAGATCCTACCTAATGAAATTATACTAGCATTTATCTCATGGGATGTGGCTTGCAGAGTAATATCTAATGACATCTAATGTCTAATATCTCTGTGATATCTAATGTCTGCATACTGAAAAGAGATCATTGGAACATAGCAGTGTCACTGCCTGTCACTGATAGGGTTCCTATTTCTCTGAATTAATGTTTTTACATTTATTGGTTTATAGGATTTATATATTGTTCTACACCAGAAGAAATACCAAAACAGCTTACATCAAAATAATTACATCTGACCAAAAGCTATCTACAAATATACAAATAATTAATTATATTTCCAACTAACATTTAAAAATAAATGTAAGATTTTTATTCCAACCAACATCCATAAATGTTAGGAGAAATTTAGGCTGATCCATTTAGCTAGAAATGTGGTTATTGACTATCCTTAAGTTATGTTTTAATTGAGATAAATAATACAGTCAAAATTTCATGAGGCATTAATTTGCTCAGTGGCATTAACTTGAAAGTCAGCAAGCAAAATTCAAGATTAGAGCCTGATTTTTAACATTATAAGCTCTCACACAGGGATTGATCAGCAGAGACCAGTATGCAAACAAGTTATTTTGACTAAACAGTGTTTACAAACTATATATCCCAGAGTAAATATGGACATCAAAAATGGCTACCACACACTACCCAGAATAAGGGCTTGGATTTTACTGTGGAACCACATAAAATGATAACAAATAGATGGGAAATGACAATGAAGTATAACATCGCTGTCATTGGGAAAATACCATTCAATGGGGAAATAACCTTTACAACAATAAGCCTTGTCGAGATAATAGCTATGAAAACATGAACATCATTTATAAAGCACTCAGTGGAGGAAGTAAGGTCACTGGAAATGGCAATAAAGAGGAAAGTAGCAATTATTGGTGAAATAACATTCAATGGGAAAGTTAAGGAATATTGAAGGAACAACAATGAACAGTCCTGGTAGTTAGTGATATGGTAGCCGGTGCACTGGAGATTTCAAAGAGAAATCCAATATATGCTCTGCACAAGCTCCCTCCCCACCCCCCACCCCCACCCACCCTTTTTTTGGGGGTGTCCTTAGTTTCACATAAACTCAGTAGCTTTGAATTCAGTAGGAGAAGGAAGGGAAAGGAAAAGGGATGCTGAAAAGCCAACAGATATGTAACAGATCAGGATGAGGATAAGGTCAAAGGCAAGGAAGGAAAAAGAAAGAAAGGGGCTGTGACATAATAAATAGTTCATAAAGAGATAAGAGGAGAAGATGATTTAGTGTACCTTTTCATCACACAATCCTGGTTTTCAAAGATTGCATAGATAGAGTCTTCAAAGATTCAAAGAAGAAAGGGAAGGAAAGTAGGCAGTTCCTCTCAATACATGCATGTCAATGTCATCTGACTGGTTCATCTCAGCATGCTTCTTGGCTTGCTGGGGCCACACTGTTCCTGGAGCTGTGGAAACAGACTACTTCACAGTATCAGCATAGGCATTGCTGTCCTTTGTCTGATCTGGATTTAGAGGATCAGGTGAATCCAATTGGTTCTTCCAGCCTGTGAAATGCAACTCAGAGTCTCCTTTAGTTATAAATTATAAGGAAGCAGCATCTGGAGGAGATAAACTCAGCTCCTGAAAGGCTCAATGGGCTCCTTGGGACTATAATTCCATGGAAGCCCTAACAGGTTCATGTCCAGTCTGTTAAGAAGAGTCAGAGGTCTTTCTCTGGGATAATCAAAGGCCTGCATAGGGGTGGGAGCTCAAGCTGATAGCCCAGTCCTGCAGTTTCTTTTTTAATACTCTGTCTGCTTAATGTGGATTATTCAGAAGGGTCCCTGAGTCACCCATGTGACCTGTGGCAAGTTTACAAGTGTTCCCAGCTGATTGCTTTAAACATGATTGTCTTAAAATTGTCTTTAAAATTGTCTTTATATCCCTCTCTTGTATTCAAGTGATCTGCACTGATAAGATTTATCCTCCAATCAATTTTTCAACAGAATGTCTACATTTCTTAATAATGCAAGTTTTATACCTATAGACAGCAGTGGCATTAAAAGAAAGCAACACATGTGTGCAGTGGGGAGAAGAGTCTCTGAAGAGTTTCTTGGCTTCATGAAGCCAAACTTTTCATTGAGCTGGGGACTCAGACTACGTCACAGTATAGACATTGATATAGCTCTCATTTGTCTGATCTGGACCCAGATGATGAGGTGAAGCCAGCTGACTCTTGAATTGATACTAATATAAGATTATGGGATATAAATTCTCATATAATGGTGGCATATTGATACAGCATTGTATTCTTCATGAATAATAATCTTCCATCCAAACACATCCAACTGATGCCACTATGATATGCTTTCCTTTAGGAAAGATGTTTTAAAACTGAAAAATATGATAGATTTAGGAATGCTGAAGACTGCAGTATTAGATTATCTGGCTAGCTGCTCAGAATTAATTGCTGTAATTGATTACAACAATATCCAGGGTAGAGGCTTAAATCATTCTCCTCACATATCACTCCTGATTAAAAGGATTAACGCCATTGACCTCTGGCATGCAAAATAGATATGTTGTTGTTGTTTAGTCGTTAAGTCGTGTCCGACTCTTCGTGACCCCATGAACCATATTGCGCCAGGCCTTCCTATCTTTCACTGCCTCCCTGAGTTTGCTCAATTTCATGCTCATTGCTTCAGTGATGCTATCTAGCCATCTCATCCTCTGCCGTCCTCTTCTCCTTTTGCCTTCCATCTTTCCCAGCATCAGGGTCTTTTCCAACGAGTCCTCTCTTCGCATTAGGTGACCAAAGTATCTGAGCTTGAGCTTCATTATCAATCCTTCCAATGAGCAATCAGAGTTGATTTCCTTTAAGATTGACTGGTTTGACCTCCTAGCAGTCCAGGGGACTCTTAAGAGTCTTCTCCAGCACCACACTTCAAAGGCATCAATTCTTCGGCGTTCAGCCTTCTTTATGGTCCAGCTCTCACAGCCATACATTACTACTGGAAAAACCATAGCTTTGACTATGCGGATCTTTGTCGGCAAGGTGACGTCTCTGCTTTTTAATATGCTATCTAGGTTTGCCATAGCTTTCCTCCCAAGGAGCAAGCGTCTTTTAATTTCGTGGCTGCAGTCTCCGTCTGCGGTGATCTTGGAGCCCAAATAAATGAAGTCTGTTACTGCTTCCATTTCTACCCCTTCTATTTGCCAGGGATTGATGGGTCCAGATGCCATGATCTTAGTTTTTTTAATGTTGAGTTTCAAGCCAGCTTTCGCACTCTCCTCTTTCACCCTCATCAAGAGGCTCTTTAGTTCTTCTTCACTTTCTGCCATTAGGGTGGTATCGTCTGCATATCTGAGGTTATTGATGTTTCTCCCTGCAATCTTAATTCCGGCTTGTGATTCTTCCAGCCTGGCATTTCTCATGATGTACTCTGCATATAGGTTAAATAAGCAGGGTGACAGTATACAGCCTTGTCGTACTCCTTTCCCTATTTTGAACCAATTGGTTGTTCCATGACCGGTTCTACATAACTTGTTATCTCAAATTCAAACCTGACTTCTAAACAAGAACCATGACCAAGAGGAAAGAATCTGCAGCCCTTCAAATGTTAGATTACAACCACCACCATCATCAGCTGCATTGTCTGTGGCTAATGGGGAAATGGAGTCCTAGAACAGAAAGATAGATATTTTTGATACACAAGCACTATAAAAAGGGAAGTGTCTTGCCCATTGATATAAATAATACAGTTTTCAATGTAATTTGACCAATGCAATTCAAAAAGTCTCTTGTCATTAGGAAACAGCATCATATCTTTTCAACTTATAATCAGTTAGCTACAGATGTTTGGTCAATAAACCTTATAGCTTGAGGGCAATGGACATGGATCAAATGAACTTTGCTTGTTCTTAAAATGTAAATGAGTTGCTGATATAACCTGTCAGCATTCTTATTTACTTCATTTTTTAAAACATTTCTTTAACATTACCCAGGCTCATGTCTTAGTACATCCTTTATAATCTTAGTAAGATTCTCATTTTTTTAGCTGCAGAACATCACTGCTATAGTGAATAGCAGCTTCTAAATAATCAATGCATTTCTTATCCTTTTATTCTTTGGGCTCCAAAAATGGATATTTAATTCCTTGCACCTGTAGTCAATTATCCATTCAATACACCATG
Source organism: Liasis olivaceus (assembly GCA_030867105.1). Lineage (NCBI taxonomy): Eukaryota > Metazoa > Chordata > Lepidosauria > Squamata > Pythonidae > Liasis > Liasis olivaceus. The sequence continues at coordinate 79,275,349 of CM061352.1, read as the reverse complement.
TGCTTTATAGGGATAAATTGTTCTGCCAATCTGAAAAGCAGAAAAGTTTTTGATAACAATTTGCCCAACACATATCTCTGTACACAACTTCCTAAAATAGATTATTTTCCACTTTAAAATAGGTCACTTTTACATCAGAATTAAGACATTTCTTTTCCTTCTAAACCAAGTATTTATTTTCCTTTTACAAGGAAGTTTTCAGCAGATATTCTCAATGAAAACAAGTCCTTAAATTAGAGAAAATTGATGCTTTTGTGGAATAGTTTCAATGCTTTTGTGAAATAGGCAACATAATAACAGACCTCTGTTGATCAGTGAGACTATATATTTCAAATGTGATCACTTGGAATTCATTGACATCACTCTAAGGAAGTTACTATCTTATCAATTATCTATATCTATATCTATCTATATTGACCAAATGGTTAAATAAATAATTACTGCACACACCTTGGCATTCTAAGAACCACAAACATATCATACAAGGATTTCTGCAGCCCAGGTAAGATGTTACTACATTTTTGCAAAGTCTAAGAAGTAAGCAGTTCTAGCTTTCATTTTCCTACTGTGCATTATTTGGTTTTCATGAGTTAGCCTGAACATATTTGTACTTCAGACATTTCTATTTACAAAAGATTGTGCTTGTATTTGCAACCACATATGGGCCTGAGCCACAGTAAGGGGTAAATCATAAAACTAAAGAAACATTTATTTCTGATATTTTTGTTTCTGAAAATCACAGTTAATATCTAAATGTTTATTATTTAACTTTAATAAAATACAGAATCCACAGTACACCTTCACTAAGGTTCCTGGTGAACTTAATTGAGGCAATTTTGAGATTACACAAGAACAGGTATCAAGAAGCCATGGACCAGGAGAAAGTAAACCTTCAGTATAACTCAGAAATTTACAGATGTCATTTTGTTGGCAATTAAATGAGCTTGTTCTTCACTCCTTTTATAATCTGACTGAAGATGGTTTTGGAAAACATGGCTTCAGCTAGTTAGGTCTAAACCTCAAATAATACCTCACAGTCCCAAGCATTCAACAGCAATAAGAATAAAGTCAAGTACACGGACTTAGATGGGGATACTTTCAAGGTATTTCTTCTATAACTTCACCTATTTACTACATTTGGAATCAAATTTGAATATAAACCATGGTAAACTCAAGTTAAATGCTAGTTAGCAAAATTAAGAGAATAATTTAAGCTGAAAGTTTAGGGAAGACTCCTTATAAAAAGTATTTCAGTCAATTCAAAATTTTATGTTTGTGGTAAACCTGTTTGTCAACTGAAGCGGACATGGAAATCTGCAATATTCTGAATGTTGTGATATAGTTTGAAAATCTGAAAAGTATGCAGGAAAATGTATATCACAAAGAAAAGGCATACATAAAGGTATGTATACTAGGGACAGTTCTCATGAAAATATATCAGGGGAAATTGCTTGCAAAAAGCATAAATGGGTGAAATGCATGCAAAATATGTATAAACATCTATATAGATTTTTATTTTTTTTTGCCAAATTCACAATTAATTCAGAAGCAGAATAAAATCCATTTATCATGAACATGAGAATCTGGATGAAACTGAAATTGAAGGATTCACTACACTCTAGAGAAGTACTTCTGATTTAATTTTCAACATTTTTACAGCATCATATCTGCATCTAATGGTTTGGAAGTATTTTATGTAAGAAAATGTACCCACCTCCCTTCTTGACACATCACTATGTCTCTTGGGTGTTTCCTTCAATCAAGTCTTTTCAGAAACTTAAATTATTTATTTATTTATTTAATAAATAAATGAATAAATAAATAAAGCATGCTGATATTAGTGCCAGAGCTGTTCAAAACAGAACACACAGTAAAGCAGAGCAGAAGTTCAGTGAACATGAGTGTGCATATAATGAACAAAATATACTTTGGGCATTGATTTTATGGTTTCATAAAATGTGTAATGTCTCACTAGAAAGAAAAAAGAAAAGTCTCCAAGGAACTCCAGTTTAAAGAATGATTAATATGTTTTCTAAGCAAGTACATTTTTCCCTCCGATATCCTAGATCGTATGGGAACCAATTATTGCAAAAATGTACCAATAATGGACATACAAAACAATACTGATCAAGAAAATGCTCTTTCTTCTGTCATGTCTGTATAACAAGGTGTTTAATCTGACATAAAGAAAATAATGTAGCATAATATTTGTTACTATTTTACATAGGGAAAGATCTTTATTATGATAAATAATCTCCCATCCAATGGAGAAGGCTATAATCGAGATCTGTCTAAGCTTAAGCATACAAGAGATTAGATACATAGTTCAGAGAAAGATTTTCTGCCCTTTAAATATCATTTGCATAATGATCAATAAAGCAGACTAATTATCAGAATAATGTTCTGTTCCTTGAAAACAAGCTTATGCTGCTTCTGGTCGTATTATATAACTAGGTTTCTGTGTGTGTGTGTGTGTGTGTGTGTGCGCGCGCGCACACACGCGCTCACTTTAATCCCACCATAAGATCAATTTCCAACCCATCACCTGTCTGTCTTGACTGTCTCTGGGATTTTGAGCAGTAAAGAACAGCCCCAAACTCTATTCTTCTTGCCATTTTCCTTTTCCTCTTTTCTTTTTCTGTCTTGGATACAACAGCAAACTCTAGGTTTCACAGAGCTCAACTATCATTCAGCATTTATTTTGCTTTCATGAGGGAAGGGGTAAAGCAGTTTAATCTGAAGGTTGAATAGCCTGCTCTAAGAGAACCAACTTATACAAGATTCAACTTAATTAATTTCTCAATTGATTTTTTAAAAGATGTGTCGTGGGAAGGAATCAATTAACTTCTAAGGTGAGAAATCAATATCTTTTAAGGTGGAAGATCAATTTATTTTAAAAGTGGGAAATCAGTTGAATTAATGTAACACAATTGAGTGGATTAGGAGAAATTAATTATATTTAATATATTTTATTTAATGCTTGTCTCTTCCTACTTTTTCACCTAGCCCTGATTGCTTAATGGAATACATGCTTCAGGCTACCATTCTTAGGCTACAGTGTACCTCCACCCAAAACACCAATTAAGTACTCCTTGCATATTTCATCCTCACAACAACTATATGAGATAGGGTAGATTAATCAAAGATCAAACAGTGATTTTCCAGAGCGGAAAATTGAATACAAGTGTCCCAAGCCCCATGACAACACTCTAGCTGATACACCATACTGTCTTCTAAGTATTTAATATATCCATATGATTTCTCTCATTTAACTCAGTATTAAATTCTCAAAGTCAGATGCTACATGAATTTGTGGACTATAGAGGAGCTACATTAAGTATTCTAGACCTATTTTATTGGGAAAAATTACTGCATGAAAGGAACACTAGAGGAACAGGGGAGAAATGTAAAAGTAAACCGAACTCAGCAGAAGAGATTATTCAGAGGTGATTGCAATAAAACAAGAAGAAATAGAGCAAAGAATGAATGGGTTATAAATGAATGTGGACTGAATACAAAAATGTGCTACCAGTACAAAAGTATGTTGAAGTGGTTTGATCATTTTGAGAAAATGAATGAGGATAGAATTATAAAAGGAAGAGTGAATGGGTTGAGAGGAAGGGGAAACCTGAGCAAATTATGGTTGGATGGAGTTAATATTGCACTTTGCATACCAGTTTTCCTTAACTTCTCTACTTATAACCTAAATTTACAAAGTGTTATTTTGTTTCCTATAACATAGCCACCATGAGGGATAATATTTATTGGAAAGGTTAATTTATATGAATAAAATAAAAATAAATAATATAGGCAGTGGGAATCCCAGCACATCTCATTGTCCTTATGAGAAACCTATATACGGGTCAAGAACCACAGTATGGACAGAACATGATGAAACAGACTGGCTCCAAGTTGGTAAAGGAGTGAGACAAGGGTGTATACTCTCTTCTAATTTATTCAACCTATATGCTGAATATATATTAATGGAAGCTGGATTGGAAGAAGATAAGCATGGTTTTAAAACTGGAGGAAGAAACATCAATAACATGTGGAATGCTGATGACACTATCGTCATAGCTAAAAATGCAAAAGATCAGCAAAAAAAATGGGACTAAAATTAAACATAAAGAAGGCCAAACTAATAACAACAAGTAGAACAGTAAGTTTTAGAACTGACAAGGATGGTATCAAAGTAGTGGATAGCTTTTGCTTTTTAGGATCAACCATCAACAGTAAAGGAACAAGCAGTCAAGAAATACACTGCATACTAGTGCTTGGGAGAACATCCATGAAGGCCTTGGAAAAGATATTCAAATACTGTGATGTGTCTGTGCCAGCCTTTCTCAACCTTTTGACCCTGGAGGAACCCTTGAAATATTTTTCAGGCCTCAGGAAACCTCTGTACATTCAGGCTCAAATATAGGTCAGAAGTTACATATTTACTATATTCATTTTGTGTGTAGGCCTGTATATGTCCATTAACAGTGTTCTTAAAATAAAAATGAAATTTATGTCTTTAATGTGAAACCTGTGCTTGTTTTTTGCTGCACAAATAAGAGATAAGCACACATGGATTTCATCTTCAACTGAAATAAGACAATTTCTCTCTTTGCTTTTGATGCTTGTCAAATAAGAAAAAGCTTGCTCACATATGTAAGAAGTTGAAAACTTCAGCAAGATGTTCAATGCCTTCCTACGAATGGCAGGATACTCTTCTTTCATAGAAAACCAGAACTACTCCATGGGCAGATCAGTGAATCTCATCTTGAGTGTACAAGCAGACAGCAGCTCACAAAGTTCTTCCTCTTCCTTCAAAGTGAAGTACTCAGGCTGAGCAGAAGATGCAGAGAAAGGATCATTCACTCAGTCATACATTTGTGTTGGAAGGGAGGGAAAGTACTGTTCAATTTTGTTCTGCAGTACTTCCAGGTGGTTTTCAGTTAGATTTGAGACTTTTTGGTATCATTCCTTACTCTCAAGCCCAAGGAACAGTGGAAACATTTCAATATTTCCTTTTGCAACATTCTGTTTTCTTTTAAATCCAAGAATTTTGTCACTTGAAGTCAAAACATTTTCTCCAGTGCCTTGCAAAGACTTGTTCAGCTGGTTCATGTGATGAAAGATGTCTGTTAAGTATGCTAGTTTCTGCAACCATTCTCCATCTTCAAAGCACTCAGCAAAATGTGGAATACCATTTTCTCGAAAATATTCTTGCAATTCTGCCTTCAGTTCAAACACCTTGTTGAGAACTCTTCCTCTGCTGAGCAACCATATTTCTGTGTGTAACAGGAGACTGTGCTCTTTGTCCAGATTTTCACAGAGTTTTTTAAACATTCTTGAGTGAACTGGTCTTTGTTTAATAAAGTTAACATTTTTGTAGCATCATCCAGAACTTCTTCCATTTCATCTCCAAGAGTTTTTGACACTAACATCTCTCTGTGAAAAAAGAAGTGTGTTCTGACAACATCAGAATTTTCTTTTCTTACAAGAGAAATAAAACCTCTCATGGAGCCAACCATTGATGGAGCACCATCAGTACAGATGCAAACACAGTTCCTCCAAGACAGACTTTTTGTTTCCAAATATAAAGACAAACCATTAAATACATCTTGGCCTTTGCATGTTTTATGTTCTTTGCAGCAGAAAAAGTTTTCTTGAATTTCACCATAATTTACAAATCTTACAAATGCTATAACATGACATTTATTGGTGAAATCTGTTGACTCATCAGCTTGGACAGAAAAGCTGCTGTTCCTCAGTTTATCACACAAAACCTCTTCAACATCGTGTGACATGTCATCAGTATGCCAACTTATTGTGCTGTTTGACAGTGGAACCTTTTCAATTTCTTGTACTGCATCTGGTCCTAGCATTTTTCCCACTATTATTTTACATGCTGGCATGATTACTTTGTCACACAAAGCATGACTTTTCCTTTGTTGTTCTGCAACTAAATAACTTGCTTCTTGGGCTTTTTTTACTGACTGTCATTTTATTAACAAAAGCTTTACTCTGTTTGTACTGTGATTCCAATAGCTGTTTAAAATAATCAGAACATTTACTTGTCATATGGCTGTGATTTGTAGTTAAGTGTCTTTTCAATTTTGCTGGAGCCACTGCTGCATTTGTAAACTGTTTGCCACAGATGAGGCTCAATGGAATAGGCCAATTTGGATTACAAGCCTATGTAAAACCCATTGATAAATAGCTTTAATTGTAAAGATGGACTTTTTTTTAGACCATTGATGTACCAGTGCAGGGAAATGCTTGAAAAGATTTAAATACTTCATTAACATGATCATAATTAAACTTATCAGTATTGTCCATTCTGTCCATTCCTCCTCTTCTCTCTCACACCTCCTCTTCAAAAATCACCACATTGAACCCTCAGACATGACTGAATAAACATGTATGAAATTTATTTAAAATAACGGGATAAAATAACTACAGGAAAACAACAGGAAAAAGATGCAGGAGGGAGAGACTGACATCACAGACTAAGTTGGACCAGTCCATTAATTTCTTGAAACATGGACTTCTCCCTCCCCTTCCTTCAATAGATTCCTCCCTTCCTGCAATACAGCATTTACCTGTTATCAATAGTCTCCCCTATCTCATGTCAAAAATTAAGAATGGATTCAACCATTCAAATAAACACAGTCCTACAGTGCACTATCAGAGAGCTCAGAAAGAATTTAATTTTTATTCAGTCTCTGCTCATCACGGTGAGAGTGTGTTGCCTGAATTTGAAATAATTTTTTAAATAAATCATGATCTCCTAGGGATCTCTCACGGAACCCTAGGGTTCCACAGAAACCTGATTGAGAAACCCTGGTCTATACCTACAAAGATCAGAATCATGCAAGCCATGGTATTCCCTGTGACACTCTATAGAAGTGAAAGTTGGACTTTGAAGAAGCAGGATAGGAAGACTATTGACACCTTTGAACTTTGGTGTTGGAGAAGACTCCTGAGAATACTGTAGACACCAAGAAACAAACAAACAAACAAACAAAAAATGGATCATTGAACAAATCAACCCAGAGTTTTCACTTGAGGCACAAATGACCAGGCTCAAATTATCCTATTTCAGCACATTATGTGAAGATCCAGCTCTCTGGAAAAGGCTCTAATGCTGGGAAAGGTAGAAGGAAAGAGATGAAGAGGATGACCAGCAGCAAGGTAGATAAACTCACAGTAGCCATGACTGCACTGTTGGAAGAGTTGAAGGACCAGGTTAGTGACAGATCATCATGGAGAAAATCTATGTGCTTGCTAAGAGTCAACAACAATTTGATGGCATGTAATCAGTCAATCAATGTCTTCCTTTCAATTACAGTCTGGGAGATAACAACATCACTAGGAAGTTTCAAATTTGAAATGCTTACTAGCAAAATACTTTGTATATTGAACTCCCCAAACCTTTGTCTTGCTGAAAATTACATTCAACAGCTCCTGAAAATTGACTCAGTTAATATGACTACAAAGGCTGCTATTTTTGTAAGCTTAATTTGTATGTAAAATACCAAATTTACACTTGTGACTAAATTAGTAATATCAAGTAATTCAAGTTCTAGCTGAGCGATGAAGGCACAGCAGTGGGGTTAAAGAGAATTATAATTCTCATCTATAAAATAGTGTAAATGCAGTATCTAAGAAAGGTTAATTGCTTTTTTCTTAGTTAATATAAGAGGCATTTTATTTTTAGAGTGTTTAAGAGATGTGTAAGATATAATACAGCAGCTGTATTAAGCATGATACCAATCCAAATACAGTACAAGTTCTGGTTTTGGATTAGATAAATACATGAAAAAATCATGTAAAATAAATTTGCATTTAAATAGCACACTCAGGGCAAATGGTCTCAAGGTGAATCATTACTAGCCATTAGATATTTCTAATTAAGATTTTTAATTTGTTTTAACTTAATGACATTGTATTACAAAATCTTTGCAGTTTTGTGCACAAATTATACTGCATTCAAGGGCCTTTATTTATTCAAAGCAAACTAAAACTTCTGCTTTCTGGAATTAGAATACTTTGGTTAAAATTAGAGTCTTGCCACAAGCAAAACAAGCTATGCAACCTGCTAATATTTTAGAAATAATATTATTTCTTAAATACCAATCATTGGAATACGATTTACTTTCAGATTTCTGTTCAAAAGTAGAAGCTAAATTCTATTTCTTTACGTTTCTGCTACTCATGCAATATGTTTTCCCAAAGAACTAATGACCAATCATACATAAAAATGGTTAACTTAACAAAATATCGCTTCCTTAAACACAGAACAAGCTCTTTGTTAGCAAATCCACTATATTAAAAACTTCATTTCAGAAATAAAACCACCTCAGCAGGTCCAAAACATTAGGAACAATTAGACAATAGGGCAGGGCAGATCAGGACAACCTTAAAAGAAAATTGCAGTATATGCACATGTATCAAATACATAAAACATATTATACTTTTTATATACAAACAAGAATCCAGGCATAAACTTCCTTAGATATATTTGTTGGAACAAGTGGCTTCAGAACTCCTGACTTTGAAGGTTTAAAAATGCATTAACCATTATTAACTTCTGCACTATTATCTTTATTCCAACACTATTGTGATCTGCTAGATTCAAGTAAAGAAATGCGTAAGAAGCACAATAACACTTTTAAATATGATCTTAATATAATTATAATGTATTTTTATGAGAATTTATAGACATATTTTAATCCGTAAATTCCTTTTGGATTTTATTATGGTTACAAAAGTTAGATAACATTCTATATATTGTATGTTCAGGTTACTGTATACTGTAATAATATATTCTTGCTGTTTGCCTGTGGAATAATGTTACTATGAAAGAGAAATTTTCACCTTCTGCTATATTACAAGGCCATCCATTTAAAATGAACTATAGAAAATCTGGGACAGAAAAAAGGAAAGTTTTCACCCCACAGACAGATGAATTATATAATTTGTTCCCATAAATGGTAGTGATGACTACTAACTTGGATAGCTTTAAAAGAAATTCAGATATATTAGTGGTGGTTAAAGATAACAGTGCTTATTAATTATGATGGATATATATATATATTCTAGTAACATAGACCAAATATGCTTCTGGAAAACATAAGTGGGAGACATTGTAGGAAGAGAGCCATGTTAGTTTATGGAAGTCAGAAATCAGGAGTCTGGTAACACCTTTTCAGACAAACAAATTTTATTGAAAGATGAGCTGTACCTTGCTAAAGCCTTATAAGAAAATGTTTTAGTGTGAAAAGCTGCTACCAGAATTCTCCTGATTTATGGGTGGGACAGAATGTTCTTGTGGGTTTTCCCCAGATGCATCTTGATGGTCTCTTTGACTCAGCATTCCTTTTTTTTTTTATCTGCGCTCAGTCATTACTGACTCTGCAGTGACTGCTTGGACGAGTCCTTGCAGTTTTCAAAGCAAGTGATTCAGAAGTGGTTTGCCAGAGCCTCCTTCCTAGAGCAGAGCCCAGCTGGCGAGCGCAGGAGGCGGGGTTTCCGTTGCTTCGCGCCCTTTTCGGGCGAGCGCAGTTTCGCGTTTACCAGCAACTGCTCCCAACTCCTTTTTCCAAGGCACCGCTAGCATTTTTCCTCCCACCGGAGTGAGAGTACCTATTTATCTACTCACGTGAGTTTTTGACCTGTTGGGTTGACAGGAACTGGGGAGGAAACAGGAGCTCACCCTGTTCAACACGAAGGCTGGACTCAAACCGCTGAAGCGTCAGCCATTTCTGGCCGGCAAATTTCAGCATCATTTAGCCGCTGCGCCACCGCGTCCCCCCAGCATTCCTTACTGTGCTCTTAAAATATAGGTCTATGTGTTTTTCATAACTTTTTAAAATCTCTCCTTACCTCCACATTTGCTTCTGCTAATCATCAGTATCTGTGTATCACTGATATAACCATTTAAATTAAGTAGCGAAGCATATGTTTATCTCTTCAATCTTTCACCTGGGAAGTATTTGATTCTAGATATGCTCTGAAATTTTCCACAACAGTTAATATCATATTTGCTAAATGTATACTTCAGTCCCCATCCTTTCATGTTGTATAACACTAGTCTGAACTTACCAAAAAAGGCAAATTTCTTTGGCTTTTCAGTGGTGACAACTGGCATGAGCTTTCCAGCTACAGTATATGGTACAGCTATATCATATAATCAAACCATGACCTGACAGAAGACTTATTACATCCAGTACTTGCTGCCTAACTCCTTTAACCTTACATGCCCACCAAATGCCTTCTTTTCCACTGTGATAGATCCATAACCAGCCTAGCTGGGAATACAGATCTTATTGCCAGTAACTTGCTAAAACTGGGTGTCTTGACTATAAATCCTTTCAAACTCAAAAAATATGAAGTTGCTCTTATAGTTATTATCATATGTACAGCATAAGCTTTTCACACAGAAAGTTCTATTTTCAATCCTGATTACTATTTTAGCAGTTACAGAAAAAAAATTCCTGAAAACTCTAAATAAGCACTGCCAGTAAAAGTAAGCATGATCTTTTTCTGGAATTCCAAGAGGGTCTTGAGGATGTCTGACTAGATATGGCCAACTGCAGAACACCCTTGGTCAAAACTAGTCCAACTAGTGATGATTCTCTCTATCACTACCTGTAACTCTCCTCTAGTTTGTTATTTTAAATGGGGGAAAGACAGAGGTCATCCTTGTAATGAGGCACTTCCATTGCAGTCAACAACTTTTTCTCTCTAAGCAGGCCTATGGAGTTTATATGGAGGCAAACCTCATCTATAAAAATTAAGCTTCAGGTGAAACTTTGTTTTGCAGTATAAGAGCTCCCCATCTTAAAATTTAAAAGCTTTTTAGTCATAAATGGCAGGTAGACAGGAAAGTGACTGTGGGCCTATTGAGGTCCTGCTTCATATTCTGGTTGCTACCTTAATACAAGGCAGCTTCCAATTTTAAATATTATTTGCTATCCTGTCTTTTTCAAGTTCCTATATACTTGAAGAGTGATGTTCCAAATACACTTTTAGATAATGACTAATCTTTTGTTTTAGCTACAGAAATGTTAAGTTGATATTACTGTATATGGGCATTTGGACTTAGATTTTGCTTACTGCAAGTAAAGTGGCCATTCCCAAAAAGAAATAGTGTGATGGATTTCTATGTATGAATTCAAGTAGAGACTAACAGCCATTTCCAATTAACAGGCTGGACCCAAATTCAGAAGTGCCTTTCTATGTCCTTAAAACAAAACAAAACAAAACAAAACAAAACAAAACAAAACAAAACAAAAATGCTGCCTGATGCTGAATTCTGTACACATTACCATGGCCCACTAGCCTAGAAAACTTTTTCCATCCCATAATGATATTCTTGTAAAATGAGTTGCTATTAGCTGTGCAACAGAAACAGCCTTGTATAATGAAATTTGATATCAAGGGAATTGTTATTCATTTTTGGAATAAATAAGACAAATACATTGTTATGCTAAAATACGCAAATGAGAGGAGCTGAATGAAACTGACAAGCATGCTCCAAAGGAGAGACTACAAGAATACTGCAAAGTATAGAGAAAAGAAGAAGAGAGTTTGGATACTACCATTTCTTTGCTAATATAGCTCTTCTTTAATGAGAAGTATCCATAAATTATACATCCCTGATGTTGATCCAAATCACATATATATTTAAGAATGGATTCACTCTTAATATATGACTTTGAATGCATATTTTGGTTTCATACTGTTGTCTATATCCCAAAATTTGGAAAAGTGTATATTTTCTGCAATAGTTAATTTTCAGTTTACATGTTAGCTTGCAAAGTATGCATCATGCTACATGTGTAGTAATTTGCAAAAACCAGTTTCTTCAATTATCCTTACGGACATTCAGATGCCCTCATAATATTTGTCAAAAGGGTCCAAAGGAGTGCCTGAGACTGAACATTTTAAGATTTAATATTCCTACGATAAATAATGATGCCTCCAAGACTTCTAGATCAGTGGGAAATCTCATTCTGGCACACTCATTGAAGCTTTAGTTTTATTCCATGTTTATTTATTAATTGTACTTCTCCAAGCACTGAATACAGAAAACAAAGACATTATGGATCATTTTCAAAGTTGGTGTCTAATCAACATAGGATGACAAATCACTGTTTTTAAAACTGTCTTGTAAAATTCCATGTAACATTTGATGCTTAGATAATTTACCCATAACTTCAGATTTAAGGCTTATTAAGCAACTCAGTGTTAATATGTTTGCTTAGTACATAAATATATATTATCTTGTTGACCAAAGTTGTATTTCTATGGTCAGTAATTCATGAGGTTTACTGCATTATCCAGCAAGAGAAGACCATGCATTACAAGGATGTTTGTAATATTTCATACAATCAATTAAATGCTAGTGGATTGAGCACAGATGCACCTAGGTGGCCTTGTACTTAGTATTTTGCCAGAATACAGTATTAATGATGGTAAGTTCCCAAAAATATGGAACTATTGCAGCATTTAAACCTTCTGTTATCATTAGGCTTTGACTTGATAAAATGAAGTACAATTCACTCAGAAGCAAATATTAAAATAGATGAGGAACATTCATAAAATCAATTTCTATCTGTTTCAATATAACTTGCATAAAAATGTAAATTAATGCCTTAAGTTTTGGCTTTCACATTAGATACATGAGTGTAAGACATCTAATCAAGACATTCTGAACATCACATAATGATAATAGGAAGAACTGAATTGATAGGACTTGTAACCCTTACATGCACTTTTGTAAATAATCAAATTATTACCAGAGTGATTATTGATTATGAAAAGAAACAATAAATGAACTACTTGGAGCCACTTCATACATTGCAATTTGCACATTAATAGTTTACACAAGAGATTGCCTTGCTAGGTATTTATAAACTATTTCAGAAAATCTTATAAGCCGTGAACATTAAAACATGTAAAATACTGTGATATTTTGCTACTATAAGTCCCCCCTAGGAAATTTGGGTACAGAAGGCATCAGGTTGAACTTGAAATATTCAGATAAAATTTCCTTCCCCCCCCCCCCAAAAAATTCCTTCTTGGAAATTACAGAGTATCTCCAGGAAATACTTCCTATGCTTCATTAATGATAGATATATTAAATTTGTATAAATTGTACTCAGTCTATATCAGTATTTTAAGTTCATCCAGTAGATCCAGCAATATATTTTATGCAGTAAATATAAGATTCACTGGATTTATTTTGCTTACATTGTGTTTTCCCTGCCAAAAAGGATACTCAAGTCAGCTAAAAATTATAGCAAAATAAAGTATCGAGACAACTTTTAAACAGTGTATTGCAAAACATAATTAAAATAGACACATCAGATGAGTTGAATTCCTAATCCATCCCTCCTCATAGATTGTTTAAATTCAAGAAGCAACCCATCCAACTGTCTAAGAAGCGAACTGTACCATTCTTGTCTTTTGAGTAGACAAGTATCTGAATTTTTTAAAAAAATATCATTTTTTGACTTTAGTATGGAATTTGATGCAAGGACATCACATTTTTGATCAAAAACACGGATTCACTCATTATTAGATTATCCTATATATTGCAATTGTGACATCATGGTGATATTCAAAAAGGCTATTCATAAAGTAACCATTAACTATTTTAAAGAACTATGCAAATCTTTTAAAAGAGGAACTTTGAAATGTGCAGGAATGCAAACAAAGCACTTTTTAAAAATAATTAAAGCATCCATATCTTTTTTCAGGCTCACATGGCTGCTTAGGAAGCTGCTCCCAGCTGTCACATCCTTGTAAAAGCAGCCGCATTACTGTGTGTACTTGGAAAAAGATGCACACAGGTTGCTTTAATTTTTCAAATGCACTCCCATGTATTCCAAACACCTTCTTCAAAGGATTTGCACAATACTACTCTTTCATTATTATTATTATTATTTTTACATTCAAGATTGATTGAAATGTCTTATTAATTTTATAAAAGGCAGGAGTTATTGCATTTCTCTGAGAAACTGAATTTTTGTTGGCTTTGCATGTGCATGTATTTCATTTGCATTCACCCAACTAAATTTGCATGCTGCATCAGGTACCCTGATATTAAATATTTCTCTGTACAGTGACACCTTTCCCCTTGTTCTCAAAAACTGGTGTTATAACAACCCTACCATTCAAAATGTAATTTACAAGCCTAAATCAGACAAATCCATAGAATATCTTGATACATTACATAATTGATTAATTGCAACTGAACCTGTACACCGAAAAAATCAGGCAAAAGGATTATTGCATCAGAATTTTTTTTTTGAATGCGGTACATTTGTATCTATGTGTGCCTTGCCTGATTATGGACAGTTTATCAGAGTATTCACTTAATAGCTGAATGCTTCTTTCTACTTTCAATACACACACTTTCTACGGCAATACACACACACACACAATATTACAAACACCTTGCAACAGATACCTTGACTTGCTAGCATAATTATATAATGTGCCAGGCACTCTCAGTACATCACAATAGGTTATTCCCACAACTCTGAAGATGTGAGACTTCTGCCATATCTTCAGAAATCAGAAGTCCATGTCCTTTTTATAAATTAATTTCTTAGAAAGAATGTGTTTGTTCCTTCCTCTATTAATTTTATTATCTCCTTTTTAACCTTAAATTTCATTGTTCTTTTATTTCTTATTTCAACATTTAATTTTTACATTCCTTTCCGGGGAAGAGGGTGATAATTAGCCCATCATCCTACAATTTGATATAATAAAATTACTATTAATTATATTCCTAATGCAGACACAAACTTTTTAGGCCATACATTTCCCATACTAAGAACTTGTGCTCTGCTAAGTAGCCAGTATGTATAATCTTCTCCATTTGTGACAGAATTAATGGCAACAGTCAATTTGTTACAGTTGAATGTAATGTGTTATCTCTGGTATAATTAATGTCTGACAAGATATTATGCAAATATCCAATGCTAACTGAAAATTAATCACTATAAACATTCTGTAAGGACACATAATTCATTTTAATTAATTTATATACTGTACACCATGATGGGCTGCTACTTGGAAGGGAACATGCAGTAACTGAATGAGTTGAAATAACTGTAGCTGCCAATTGAAGCACAATAATTTTTATTTGCAAATTTCTTCATTTTACAACACTAATTACTGGAGATGTAGACCAGAATTTCCTAAATTCCAAATCCTGGCCAAATTATATTGTTTTCTAAGGTTAGTAGGATTACCTGTAATAACCCAAATTAAACTTGGATTTATGAGTAAACAGAACTTTGAAGATTGGTTAAAGTTTATATCTGCGATTCAGAGCAAAAAGCAGATTATATTCCTTTAAAAACAATGGCAATTCTAGGTTTAATGTCATTGTAAAATTCCAGAGAAATCGACTGAGAAAGGACTTCAGTTACTGATAGATTTATCTTCGAACTGCAAGCAATTATTCACAAGTTCTCCAGTCACAGTACTTTGTACTTTGCTTGCAGATGACACCCAATTATGCCTGCAAGCACAAAGAAGTACTTTACTTTAAAAAAAAGAAAAATCCAAATTTGAAGGAGTGCAGTGCAAAATGTTTACACCTATTCTTTTGCATACATACATATACATCTCACTATTCCCTTTTCACATAAGCAAAATAATGCAAAGCAGAGGAAATAGTAAGCAAAAAAGTCTAAAAGGTAAGTGCCAAGAGAAAATAATACAGAAATAGCTACTTTACAATCCACACTACTTCTGCTACTCTCCATATTTTCTCTGCTTGCTACCCATCCTTGCTTTCACAAATGTCTATACACTTAATGCATTTTCCTTTGTTCTTAAAACTAGTCATCTTTTTCTTTTTTTCTTTCTGAGAACCTCATCAACTCCATTGAACCAGTTTTCTTGATATCCCCTTCCCTCTTGGCCCATTCACTTTTCCCCTACATATGTATTTTGTAATTCAATTCTCATTCAGTCTGTCTGTACCATCTTATCATCTTAACATGCTTCTTTCACGCCAGTTTTTTGTATTCCATGCACATTCATTCAGATGCCATCATTCTTAACCTCATTTCTTCTTGCTTTAGTGCACACATTTCTAAAGTAATCTATTTCCACTCTATTCAACTTTTAAGTTTCTCTCTCGATATACCCAACTATCACTCTCATATTCAAAGATGTTTTTTATTTCTTTTGATACACACTGATTCCTCACAGTGGAAAGGACAACTATGTCTATGAGTAACATTTAATTTTTCCGAGTTACAGAGCATTCTTTTAAACAAACAAACTGCTGTTTCAAAGAATCCCACTGGCTCAATTTATTTTTCAGATGCTGGAAGATAGGATTGTACAAGTCCTTTGAAAGAGGGGCAGATGATCCTAAATAAGGTGCCCCTTTTTTGGAAAAATTAAAATATGGAGCTCACATAGCTGTTTCAAAATCAGCTCCTGATTCCTAGGTGCCTTTGGTTCATGAAGTGGTTATGCAGGTATGTGTATGCAGAGACACCTGGGAAAAATTTCTAAAGCAGATAGATAAGCCTGGAAAAGAACTATTTTTAACAATCTCCTGAAGGTGATCTACTTTATCTGATTCTGTTCAAAAGAAAACAGTTCTAGTCAGTGGGAAGCATAAAGCTTGGGGTTTCTTAATCCCAATTCTGACTTCTGAACGTAACTGGGCAGCCTCAGTTTCAATCAGTTTGGGGTGTTTCTCAAAGTTCTGCCTCAGGCTTCAGTTGAATTATGATCAGTGTAGACCCTTATGAATAACTAGCAAAATAGTTATTGACTATAACAGATCTGTGTACAGATTTCAGAGCTCCTAAACCTAACTTGAATTTCAGTAATGCTTCAGAAGTCCCTAGATGTTGCTTCACATTTCACTACTGCTGCATCAAGAAACTAGCCAGTGGGGTATTTAATTAAGAGAAATGCCTTAAGAGACAGATATATATTTTTAGAAGAAGTAGCCATCCTGTGGAATGTTTGTATATAAATCAGCTTCAGTCTAATAGAAAAAGGTTGGCACATAGGCCTAAAGAAAGGTTGTATATTTCTTGACATTCTCCAGAGATATGGACTTCAATTCAGATTTATTCTTCTTCTAGCCATCTTTAAGTTGCAAACTGCTTTATAACTTTTGAACAACTTTTCAATTTTGATGTGTAATTGTGATGCAATTCAATACTGGTTTAGGAACTGCAAACTGAACATTAAAATGCAAGTCAAACAAACTTGTCACTCAACTCCAGTCCTTTCTAGACTTTTTTCATTCAACCCAACAGGTCGAAAACTCACGTGAGTAGATAAATGGGTACTCTCACTCCAGTGGGAGGAAAAATGCTGGCAGCGCCTTGCACAGAGAGACGGGACCAGTTGCCAGTAAGTGCGAAACCGCGCTCGCCCGAAAAGGGCACGAAGCAACGGAAACCCCGCCTCCTGCGCTCGCCAGCTGGGCTCTGCTCTAGGAAGGAGGCTCTGGCAAACCACTTCCGAAAAACAATTGCCTTGAAAACTGCAAGGATTTGTCCAGGCAGTCACTGCAGAGTCAGTAATGACTGAGCGCAAACAACAACAAAAAAAAAGCTCCAAGCACGTCTGTTTTGGCAACAACAAGCTTAAGAGTAAAATGATAAAAATATATTTATTTCAGCTCAACTTCTGTCACATTACATATTCCTTAGGGGCTGCTGAAAATCATAAACATATTGATTTTGTTCTAAACAAATTAGTAGAACAAATTAGAAAAAATTGAAAAGCTAATCTGACAAGTATGAATGCTGTTATTTTGCTTCAGGGAAAAACCCATCATAGTTCATTCCTCACTGTGAATATCAGACTTAAAGGCCTTTTATTATTCTATAAGGAAGTAATAGTCATGTTTCATGGGTGAAATATCCCATATGTTTGTGTGACATATTCTTTAATGTATACTTTCTGGGAATGCTCATTTTAAAAAAGATAATTATATTCTAATACAAATTCCAAGGTACCCAACCCCCTTTATTGGAAATCAGAACAAATATTATTCGGTTATCTGTTCCAATTCCATATACCATGTAGCAGATGTCATTCATGGTTTATATGATTAATTAAATAAAAACATGGATCATATATTTCTTCACATTCTTACCTTTGTATTCTCAAAATGTATCTTTCTCCTTTAATACCTGTAAGTTGCATAATTGACTTCTCCAGGGTCAAAATATTACCTAAATGCAATGAGATATTCGCTTTTCCCTAAACCTATAATATTTATATAACTTCTAAAATTATGTTCTCAAATTTAACTCTACAAAAAGCATAGATCTAGGAAGAGATGGGTTTTAAAGAATGGCAAAAAATAATTTTATTCCCACATCCATACATAATGAATTTGTACTTTATTGGATAATTATTTAATTAAGATTTTTTTGCAATAATTTTGTTAAATGTTGTAAATAAGAAGATAAAGGCTAAATAAAATAAGAGTTAAAAAGAAAAAATAGAAAGCACAGAAAATAAAAAAAAAGAAAGAATAGAAAGAAAAATAGAAAAGGAAGAAAAAATAAGAATATAATAAAGAAAAAGAAAAATATATAAAGAAGTAACTTCCCCCTTCATCACAAGTACAAACAATTTTAGTAACTTATCACCTTCTCCTAAAATACAACAAATGATCTCTTCTTCCCATATCTCATCTCTTATCCATAAACAAAACTTTAAAGCCTCATCATTCAGTCTTAGTCAGCAAAATTTCCAATAAGAGCTACTGGAGATAGCAACATATCTAATTTAATTTTGATCAAATAAATCAATTTTATATTCCTTCTCTTTACTTTTAACAATTTTGGTTTTAATCCCTTCAAATAATGTCCTAGAACTTGATTTCTTTTCCTTTTTTCCTTGATCTCTTCTCACAAAATCCTTCAAAAGTCTCTTTTGTAAATCCAATATCAGAAAGTTATCCAAGTTGTTATTAATTGTACGCCGCCCAGAGTCACTTTTCATGGGATGGCCAGCCATATAAATTTGATAAATAAATAAATAAATAAGTCACTCTTCTGATTTGCTATTTGTATGTCCCTTTTAATTATTAAGACATTAGCCAGTATCACTTGTATATCCAGTATAGCATGTCTTTCCAGATCACTCTTGCAGCCTGTCATTTTTAAATCCACATTCAAATCAGTTTCAGTCTTGTCCTGTAGAACTTGTTCATCTTCCATAATATCATTTACACACTGTCTATCTATAATGGCAGACATTCTTAAAATTAACTACTGAGTCCATTGTTCACATATATCCTTCAATACATCCAATGTTAAAGCAGTTTGCTCCATTCTGTCTTAGCCCATTGAGTTTAAGTGTACTTCTCCTTTAATTGTAATCCTTAGTTCCTTCTGGTTCCCTCTAGTGTCTAATCTTCAAAGTCCCAACCTATCTCTCTTTCTTTTTTTTTTCAGAATTCCAAAAACAGCCATTTCCCACAGGAAGGATTCTTATAATTAATTTCAAAATCTTATTTCAAATCCATCTGGACCCTCAGTCTGTTTATAACTTTCTAAAAACAATACCCTTTTGCCATTTATTCCCCCCACCATCAAAAAAAGATTTTTTCTAAGTCCTTAAACTCTTACTCAAAACTTCTTTCACTAAGGATTGAAGGAAACTCACCCAGTAAATGCCATAAAACTTGCCATTCCAAAGGTTCTTAATATTTCAAAAGCAGTTAAAAAGTAATTCCAAAAGTGATTAAGAAATGAGACTCAGCCAAGATTTATGTCCATATAGGCTACATTATGACTATGAGTTTAGTTGGAATCCCTCAACTCCCAGCTGCTTGACTTTCCATCTGACTGCAAAAACCTCAGTTCCTACAATCTACTCATGAAGAGCAGCTGTCCAGAGTATATGTGGGCAATCTTACAATCTCTCCTTTCTCCAGGAGAGATTTTGCTGACCAGGAGCCACCCTCTGGCCACCAATCTCTGCGGTAATGCTGTCCCTGCTCCTTCAGGGCTCTCAGCATCCTCACTGGAAGAGAGACATTTAATTAAGATTTAATTCCTTGTTGTAGTTTTCATTCCATTTTGTAGTCATGTGATATATTAATGGCATTGAATCTCACCTTTTAAAGAGTGGATGTGAAGAATGGAATGGATGTCCATTAAGCAGTTGTGACTGTAAGCATATGTGATGGGGAAGTAATCATATAAAGGACAGCTAAAACATTGGTCTAGTTTCATAATAATTACATAGCCAGCTAACTTGTAATTTTAATACAAAATTTTTGCTATGTTTAATGGTATATTAAAATGTTAATTATGCTACATATAAGTCACAGTCATCAACTATAATGCAGTCCTGTTTTCAAGAGCAAATCTTAAAAAGATCTGATTTTAACTGCACATATTTTTAGATTTTAAACCTGATAACTTTAATGAAAAAATACATTGCTTCTTTGACACATTAAATAGTGGAAACAACATATGATATAAGCCCATCCATGGATAAGCTAACCCTCAAAATGTTCATAGGTGTTGGTCATCACCTTTAAAGCCCTTCATGGCACGGGACCAGGTTATCTGAGGAACCGCCTTGCCCCGGTCATTTCAGCCCGCCCCACTCAGTCCAGCAGAAGGGGCAGGTTGCAGACCCCACCAGTCAAGGAATTTCGATTGGTGGGGTCTAAGCAGAGAGCCTTTTCTGCTGCAGTGCCTGCCCTATGGAACATCCTGCCTCCTGAGGTGCGGTGTGCCCCCTCCCTCATGGCCTTCAGGAAAGGGCTCAAATCCTGGCTCTTCCAGAAGGCCTGGGGGCCAGAGGGGGGCCGCCCCAGTGGAGATGGCTGGTGGGTTGATGGGTTGTCCCCCCCCCCCACAGCATCTTACAGGTTTTTTAGTGCTAAAATCATAGGAGGTTTTTAGGGCATTTTTAATATATGTTTTTTAATTATTTATAGATTTTATTCATGTTTGGAGAGACCTGTGTTTTTTTCTTCTTTTTTATTATTGTGAGCCGCCCAGAGTCACCTGTTGGGGAAGATGGGTGGCATACAAGCCTGAAAATAAATAAATAAATAAATAAATAAATAAATAAATAAATATGCTTTAATTTTCACAGTTGGCTTAGCCATGATTAAACCATGGATTATCCATTTTTCATGATATTTTGGTTAAAAATTTGAGGGTCAGCTTATCTGCGGATGGGCTTATATGCAAAAATATATAGGATATATGAGTACTTTAAAAAAAGTATTACCATACTCACAAACAAGCCCATCCATGGATAAGCCGAACCCAATTTGGGGATGTATTTTGGTACCTAAAATTCTTGGCTTATCCATGAGTATATATGGTAGCTACTGTGACCATGTTAGAGTATGAGAACCAGAGCAATCCTTTTTGCAATTGGTGGACTTTTCCTTTATGCAAAAGGGAGTAATATGTAGCAAAATATCCTGTTGGAATAAAGATTATTTTCACCTGAAGTCCATAATGTCACTATCCCATTTTGTTCCATCCTAGATCCATGCAATTTTAAGCAGTTGCAGAGTGTCTAGAGACCATTTTATCAGATTCACAAAAGCTGAATTCCCAAAAGAGCACATAGTTGTGTGTGGTATATTGCAAATATTAGGTTAGGAAAATGAAATTTCAAACTGTGATCATTATTTTAAAGTTTGAATTTATATAAAATGGTACCTTTGCAGCTTCAGAAACAATGTTGATGATAATGCAAGCATCCATACAGTCTTAAGCTTATTAATATCTGTAGTTATCTTTGCAATACATGCATTAAATAAAGTGGGTTCTAGTTTACAAAATCTTTCTTAGTAACTTTGTAATTTTCTTATTAATTTGTCCCCAGACTGTTTACTGATTCTGCTGCAAAGAAACTACCTTTCTGTCTGGAAATTATTAGAGACCTTCCCCTTAAGCTCTCCCCCAAACTGCTGCTAGCTTTTCCTATTTGTTTTTTTAAATTGTATTTTTAAAAAAACTTTCTAGAGAAATTATATAAACAAACTGAGTTATAAAATACATTAAAAATAAAACAGTAAATCACAAATGACCAACAAAGGATCTAAAAATGTCAAGGAAGTTACAGTTTTGTGTTATATCATTAATAAAGTATGAATGATTGAAGATAATATATTGCATTAAAATGCTAAAAATCACTATTAAGCTTTAAGTAAGGATAAATGTCAAGAACTATGGTCAACACAGTATAAATCACCAAATAAAATTATAAATTTGAGTCAAAACTGAGCTGTTTTAAATACCCCATATAAATATATAAAAAATCCCCTCTCACCCCTATGGGTGGTACGTGTCTTCCTCAATCTTGGGTCCTCTGCCAGAGGCCTGGGAGTTTGAGGGTTCTGCGCAGTATCTTAGCTGTTCCTAGCATTGCACTCTTCTGGACAGAGAGCTCGGATGTTATTCCTGGGATCTGTTGGAGCCACTCTCCCAGCTTAGGAGTCATGGCCCCGAGTGCTCCTACCACCACTGGGACCACTTTGGCCTTTACTTTCCACATCCTCTCTATTTCCTCCTTCAGGCCCTGGTACTTCTCCAGCTTCTCGTGCTCCTTCTTCCTGATGTTGCTGTCACTTGGCACTGCTACATCTATCACTACTGCTGTCTTCTGGTCTTTGTCTACTACCATGATGTCTGGTTGATTGGCCAGTACCTGCCTGTCCATCTGGATCTGGACGTCCCACAGGATCTTAGCCCTATTATTCTCCACAACCTTCTGTGGAATCTCCCATCTGGACTTGGGGGGGTCTAGCTCATACGCTGTGCAGATGTTCCTGTACACAATGCCAGCTACTTGGTTGTGCCGTTCAGTGTATGTTGTTCCTGCCTGCATCTTACACCCTGCCACTATGTGTTGGACTGTCTCTGAGGCCTCTTTGTACAATCTGTACCTTGGGTCCTGTCTAGTGTGGTAGACCTCTGCTTCTATGGATCTGGTGCTTAGTGCCTGTTCTTGTGCTGCTATGATCAGTGCCTCAGTGCTGTCTTTTAGTCCGGCTCTTTCCAGCCACTGATACGAATTCCCAATGTCAGCCACCTCAGCCATCTGTCGATGGTACATCCCGTGCAAGGGCTTGTCTTGCCATGGTATTTCCTCCACTTGAACTTCCTCCCATGTCTGCTGCTGCCTGAGGCATTCTCTCAGCAGCTCATCTTTGGGTGCCATCTTACTGATGTACTCCTGGATACTCCAGGTTTCATCCAGGACAGTGGCTTTGACACTCATCAGACCCCACCCGCCCTCTTTGTGGCTGGTGTACAGTCTCTGGGTGTTGGACGTGGGGTGGAAACCTCCGTACATTGTGAGGAGCTTCCGGGTCTTCACATCGGCAGCCTCCATGTCTTCCTTTGGCCAGCTCACTATACTGGCAGGGTATCTGATGACTGGCAGGGCATACATGTTGATGGCATGGATCTTGTTCTTCCCATTGAGCTGGCTCTTCAGGACTTGTCTTATCCTTCAGTGGTACTTGGATGTTGCTGTTTTCCTTGCTTCCTCCTCATGGTTCCCGTGTGACTGTGGGACACCAAGGTATTTATAGCTGGTCTCTATGTCTGCTATGTGGCCCACTGGTAGTTCCACTCCATCAGTCTTAACTATCTTCCCTCTCTTTACTATCATCCTGCCACACTTCTCCAGTCCGAATGACATCCCAATGTCCTCACTGTAGATCCGCGTCAGGTAGATCAGTGAGTCGATGTCTCATTCACTCTTAGCATACAGCTTGATGTCATCCATGTAGAGGAGGTGGCTGATGGTGATTCCACTCTTGAACTTGTACCCATATCCAGATCTTGTGATTATCTGGCTGAGGGGGTTTAAGCCTATGCAGAACAGTAGTGGGGACAGTGCATCACCTTGGTATATGCCGCACTTGATGGCCACTTGTGCAAGCTGTCTTGAGTTGACTTCCAATGTTGTCTTCCACAGTCCCATTGAGTTCTTGAGGAAGGTCCTTAGTATCCTGTTGACTTTGTATAGTGCCAGGCATTCACAGATCCATGTGTGTGGCATTGAGTCATAGGCTTTCCTGTAGTCAATCCAGGCTGTGCTCAGATTGGTCTGCCTAGACCTTGAGTCTTGGGCGACTGCTCTATCTATGAGTAACTGGTGTTTTGAGCCTCTGGTGTTGTTCCCAATGCCCTTCTGAGCTGTGCTCATGTACTGGCCCATATGGTCTTGTAGCTTGGCAGCTAGGATGCCTGATAGAACTTTCCATGTTGTGGGGAGGCAGGTTATTGGCCGGTAGTTGGATGGTGCTGTTCCTTTGTCAGGGTCTTTCATGATCAGCACTGTCCTTCCTTGTGTTAGCCAGTCTGGGTGGAAGCCTGCTGCTAGCAGTTGATTCATCTGTGCTGCTAGGCATTCATGTACTGCTGTTGGATGTCTGCTACTGTGATGGTGACTGGTTCTTGTTCTGGGAGATTGCTATGGTCTGCTTTCAGGTCCTGCAGCCACTTTGCACTGGTGTTATGTGTCTTCTCTTTCTCCCATATGTTCTTCCAGTACTGTTCAGTTTCCGCTGCTGGTGGCTCAGCTGCTACTCTGTGGTTGCACTGCAGTTGGGAGTACACTTTGGATGGTTCTTTGGAGAACAGGGCATTTATCTTCTTGGCCTCTGCTTCTCTAGTGTATCTCCTTAGCCTGGCAGCCAGTGCTGTGAGCCTTTGTTTAGCAGTCTCTAGGGCTTCAGATGGAGTCAGGCCCATGTATTTTTTCAGTAGCTGAGTCTTATCCTTAATCTCCACACACTTCTGTAGTTCCACCAGATGACTGACTTCTCTCCGAGTTGCCTTGATCTTAGCCTCCAATCTCATTTTCCAGAGTGGGTATGTACTGCCATTCTTCTTGATCATGTAGCATTTCCAGGATTACAGCAGCTGTAGCATATACCAATTCATTGGTTTCAGTTATGGTGGTAGTAGGGATTGTCTGGAGGGCTCTGTTGGCATCTTCTAGCATACTATCTGATGGTACTTCTCCACTGAGCCTTGGTAATCGGACTCGAGGGTTGACTGTAGCTAGTTTATCCATGATCTTATGCCTCATATCAGCTGCTGTGCTCTGTAATGGAAGGGGTGGCAGTGACATTCCAGCTTCAGGTGTTGACTGCACATCTGCTTGTTCTTCTAGGTCTCCTTGATTCCGGGTTGTAATGTGGAGTTGGTCTATCTCGAGTTGTGAGAGCAGCTTCCTCTTCACTATGTTGAAGCACTGGGTAACTAGTTGTTTCTCAGTTAGTGTGGATGTAGGCCTTCTGTCAATCCATAGCTCCCTCATACGTTTCATATATCCCACTATGGTCAACTGTGGTCAACACAGTATAAATCACCAAATAAAATTATAAATTTGAGTCAAAACTGAGCTGTTTTAAATATCCCACAGAAATATATATATATATAAAACCAAATTTTGGATTAAATATAAATTCTGTATTAAATTAAAGTTAATAACTCTGTCCTGGTTTGGTAACTGAAATCTGCTTCTTAAATAGGAAGTGAAATGGTTGCTAAGTGAAGCAGTCACTAAATGAACACATGACTGAGAGAGAGAGAGAGAGAGAGATGCTGTAAAGATCATTGGTTGCTGCCATCTCATTTAGATACATTTCTCTTGTATAGCTATGCCAATGTTATTCTTACTCTAGCGTTCATTGTTATCAGGCTCAGAAAATTTGATCATAAGTGTGCACATTGGTCATAAAATCATTTTTTAAAATAACTGTCATATTTGCAAACAGTCGGTAAGTGAGGTAGCCACTAAATGAGAAGTGGATGTACATAGCAATCATTTCCAGTTTGAATTAAATTCCATATCAGATTTATTTTTAAGGTATGAAGTTATTTTGAACATTGTTGCATACTCCCACAACTTGGTTAACCATTTTTCCAAAGAGGGAATCAGATGTCCTTTCCAATAAGAGTCATATAATATCCTTGTAGCAGATAACATATAAAAAGCTAATTCAAAACATTTAGAGGAAATACATGGATTAGTAAACTTTAATAAATATATCACAGGTTGATATGGGAATTCAACTTTTAAAATTTATTTCATTCTATATGAATCATTTTTCAGAATTGTTGAGTTTTACATCATTGCCACCAAATATAATACACACACACACACATATACATACACACATACACACACATACACACACAATTTGCTCATTACATTTCCAGCAGTTTTTAGAGGATGAATTGTGTATTTTAGCAATTTAAGGCTGGAATGAACTTCTTGTGCATTTTTTTCTAAATAGTGAGTAAATATTTTTCATCCACTGAAATTCCCATTGTTGTATCTCTATTGCTGCACTCAAATTCTGCATCCATTCAATCATGCATCTTTTGTTTGGATACTGAATCATACTTTACCAACAGTATATAAATCAAGTCTAACAAATGTTTTGAATGTGTACTATATGATTTTTAAATTCAGTCAAGTCTTTTAATATTTGCCCTTGTTTCTGCAATTCTTTTAGTGCTATGCTACTTATTTGAAGCTACTGAAATGAGTTAGACTAGATCATTATGAAGTACCATTTTGTTCTTAGGGTAATCAAGTATCATAATCATACTGTTTATATATTGGGCTTTAATAAATATTCACATTGTTCCAGAATATATACAGTCATACTATTTTCATGCTTTCCAGTAGATGTTTCATATGTACTCCTATTTTTTGATCCATTGGAAATGTTGGGAAGTTTGACATCATGTTATAGGCATTCTCAGAAAATGCTACCCTGGCAGGCATGACCAGTCACAAACCACCTATTTACTGGAAACCACTTTGTTGACAGTGCTGTCCATCAATGTCCGTAGCTTCCCAAGATGCTTTCTAATGTTCTACCTAGTTTTAATTAAATGATGAGAGGAAAATCATCCTTAATATAACTTCAAGGACGTTTCTTTAGACACACGTGAAGTGGTAAGAACATCCCTAGATTTATGCATATATTCTGATTACCTGAGGCAATAACTCCATTTATCAAAATAAAGCCAGCATTTCTCACCAATTTAAGCAAATTGTGGATACCTATCTGCTTTGGAACTAATTTTCTTTCAAGGTTGTTTCTAATGAACTTTGATGAATGTCTTATAAAGAAATGAGTGAGATTAACAAATGGACTATTTCTTCACATGTTACTTTTTCTTCCTGTGCATAAATACTTTAATACATTTAGCAAAGCATGGCATGCTTTAAAGGATTTCAGTTCTGTGACATTATATTTGTTAGGGAACACTAAAGTGCCTAACCATCATGTTTATGCTGAAGAACAAGGGCTCAATGGACAATATAGCCAGAACCTACATGCAGGCTGTAGTCCACTATACTCACATTTATTTAAGTATGTAAAACTAATACTAAACTATATTTTCATTTAGCTTTTTAAAGAAAACATAAGTCATTCCTAAGGAGGTATTAGTATGCCATTTTCACATCCTTTCTCTTCAGCTGTGATGTTAAAATTTCTAGACCTGTCTTCAATAAAGATTGCAAGGTTCCAAAAAAAAAAAAAAACACTCGATGACCACTATATCAAGAGAGTTTTCTGTATCACTTCAATTTAATAATCCATAATTTTGCAGCCCTGATATAGTAGCACTAAACAATAGGCTGTAAAAAAGCCCACAGACCAGCAAGGGCCTCCATCAAAACCGTTTGCCATGACACCTCCCTATTATTTCCACCATTTCTCTGCTCTTTTTCTTTTTGTCCATCCTAAAGGAACATTTAGCAAACTGGAATGTCAAACAAAAATCCAAATCTTAAACTGACTGTAGGCAGGGATCTGGTTGGTTGGTTGTTTTGGCTAAAGTTCCTCTCTAAACTAATCAGTCAGGTTCCACAGCTCAGCTGCTATTTCTGAAAACTTGGAGAAAGTCTTCCAGCATGTTTATCCCAGCTCAAGGGCAATAAGAAATGCTTTAAAATTAGAACTTAAAATCATATTTCATTAGACTCTTCCTCTTGGTTTCTCTTCTAGAATCAAGTTTCTTGAGGCTGCCAATTGCTACACAGCACAATTCCTTCTTCTGCACCCAAAAGACACGGTACATTAAATAAAAATGGTATGCACTGGTGCTTAAAATTAAATGTCATTTTTACTTACAGGCACTAATGGGTGCTGGGCAGAAAAATCACACACCCAGTAAGTATGAAATAGGCAGAGAAGAGAAGAGCAGGTACAGACAAACATCCCCTCAATGCTCCAAGTGCCTTTCCTTAATTCATATACTTCCTATGATTCAGGTAGAAATATTTTGCTTCAATTGTCATTACATCCATCTACTGTAACATCCTAGAATCAAGATTTTTAAGTAAGCACCACATTTTCACTTTGCAAAGACCATCCAGATTTAGCACCATTTTATCTCTATTCCAGTAGGCTCTTAGGATCCAGGTATCTGAAAAAACATGCAGCTTGTGCCACAGTACTAGTTCAAGAAATAAGCCATGGGGAGACCAGCCAGCCACAAAGTCACTTAATTTGCTAGAACACGTCATGAAATAGTTCTTGGCTCCAAGTCAAATCTGCTGATTTCCCCTAAAAATCTATGGTGATACAAATTGCTTTTTGCTCTATGCACAATACAGTAAGACTTTAAAAAATAGTATCATGGGGCTGAATGTCAAATGTCCCTCAACTTTCAGATTTTATTATCCACAAATATGTAAAAAGCAATCCAGTATTTTCCCCTAGGAAAAACCTATCACACAATTTATATAGCCAGAATAATCTACTTAATGAGCAAGTATGCTGAAATTAAGTAAAATAGTATGTAGGCATGAATTTCATGGAAATTTTATTTCTGCCTTATTTTTGATTCAATATCCTCAGCTTCATGCTCTTTCTAGATTATGCTGTGATGAAGTGACAGGAAGGAACAGAAGAAGAGAAGAGAAGAGAAGAGAAGAGAAGAGAAGAGAAGAGAAGAGAAGAGAAGAGAAGAGAAGAGAAGAGAAGAGAAGAGAAGAGAAGAGAAAGCCTCTAAAGAGCCCTAGGTGATTCTTTTATATATTTGCTTTTCCTGCCAGTAAGAAAAACCTTCTTGCTATTTGTATTCATTTAGTCATTTCATGCAGGTGTTTCTTAATCCATAACATACCTACTGAGAGATTTCCAGAAAGACTAAGCAACCTGCCACTCTCTGGATCTTTGGAGCATAATTTACAATACCTTATTCTTAATATCCTGCCTAGGACTAATGGAAGTTGAAACTCAAAAAACCTGGAAGGGATCAGATTGCCTATCTATTTTCTAATGGTATGCATGCATGTATCTCTATACAGGTAGTCCTCGACTTACAACAGCAATTAGGACCAGAATTTCTGTTGCTAAGTGATGCAGCTGTAAAATGCAACTGCATTGCTTAGCAACAGCAGTCCCTGCAGTCCTGTTTGCTGTTGTTAACTGAATCCCACAGTCGTTAGGTGAGGCAACTTCTTGCTGGCTTCCCACAACCAAAATCAGCCAGCTGGAAGTTGCAAGTCCCAGGCCAGCAGACAGGTAAGTGGCTGCTGCTGGGTGGGGGAGTGAGTGAGGGAGTGAGTGAGGGAGTGCAGGGGGTGTGGGGAAGGCACAGTGAGGGTCGTGATGGTGTGCAAGGGTGTGAGGGGGTGTGCAAGAGATGTAACATGGGTCAGGGATGGTGTGTGAGGGTGCAAGAGGCACAGAATGGGGAGGGTGCACAAGGGTTGGGGAGCATGTGTGAGAGTGCAAGGAGGTGTGCAAGAGGTATGGTGCAGGTCAGGGAGGGTGCATGAGGGTATGGGGGGTACACAAGAGGTGTGGTACAGTTTGGGGAGGGTGTGTGCACGTGTGAGGGTGTGATGCAGATTGGGGACAGTGCACAAGAGTGTGGCATGGGTCAGAGAGGGTGCACAGGAATACACAAGTGGCTGGCACAGCACAAGCACAGAGAGACTGGGGAGGGTGTGCAGGTGTGGGAGACTTACCCCAGCGATGTGCAACCTTCTCTGCTGGCTTCTCCATTAACCTTCTGGGGAAGCCAGCAGGGAAGGCTGCCAATGGCAATTATGTGATTGCAGGTTGCTGCAACCAGTTGTAAGTGAGAACAGATTGCCAAGCACTCAGATTGCAATCATGTGACCATGGGGGTGCTGGGATGGCCAGAACTCTGAGGACCAGTCGTAACCACCATTCATTCAGCACCATCGTAACTTTGAACAGTCACTAAACGAATGGGTGTAGGTAAAGGACTACCTGTATTTCAATTTTAAGACCACCACACTATTCAATGACTCTGGGCAGCTTAGAATTAAAAGAAAACTATATATATCAGAATAGAATACAGCCAATTGGAAGCCCCACTCAGCAACACAAATAAAACCAAAAACTAGAGGTACTCAACCAGTATCTATCCAAAGGCTTGGGTTAAAAACAAGCAAGTTTTTAACAGTTGGCAAAAAGTCAATAAGGTGGGAGCAGTAAGGATCTCTGGGGGGATGTCATTCCAGTGCAGCTGCCACTGAAGAAGCATGTTTCCTAGTGACATTGATTGATGGGACCCAGAGGATTCCCACTGTAGCTGACCTCACCAGATGTGTGAAAACATGCAGTGATAGGAGGTCCCTCAAATAATCAGGTCCTACAACCATAAAGGTCTTTATAAGTGGTAACCAACACCTTGAATTTCATGTGAAAGGTGACTGGTAGCCAGGGCAGCTCACAAAGTAGTGGGGACTCATGTATATACAGCGACATGCCCATCATTGCTCATGCGGCTGCATTCTGCACCAACTGGAGCTTTGACATAGTCTTCAAGAGCAGCTTTGCAGATAAAACCAAGTACACTACAATGAATTCCTATAGAAAAGGCAAGATATTAAATAGCATAGCATAAAACATAACATAAAACATAACACAACAGAAACAGGGAATGCCAGTAACCAGTAGCACTTATTCTAAACATGAGCTGCACAAAATACGTATTTGCATTTAATGTTAAAACATGGTTATATAAGCAAACAAGCATGACATAAACAGTACAGCTGTGCTTTTTTAAATGTGCGTGTATTGAGGGAAAAAACAAACAGGAAACCACTTACTTGTACCTTGCCATTAATGAACAAATATGTTATTGAAATTACTAAATTATAGAATACTAGTCAGTGTTGGTGCCCAGCGACTGCCTGGACTAGTTCCTGCAGTTATCTTGGCAACACTTTTCGTTTGTCACTGCCTTCTTCCTAGGCTGAGATGGAGTGACTGACCCAAAGTCACCCAGCTGGCTTTTGCCCAAGGCAGGACTAGAACTCATGGTCTCCTAGGTTCTACCCTGGTGCCTCAACCACTACACCAAATTGTCTCTCATTTGAAGAGCTGGGGTTGGGCCAAATTTGTCTTTTATACATATCATACAAGAAAAGGAGATGAAATGGGCAAAGGCAAATACTCCATCTGCTAATACTTTACAAGTCAGGTCTGAAAAAACAAATGTGAATTCAATATGCTAATACACCTCACAACAAGAAAAGATGACAAGAATTCTGGAATACACAGAGGGACAGACATACAGATGCATACATTCTCTGGAACAGATATGTAAATCCCTATTGGGTACACTAGTCCTCCTTGCCAACATTTCAGTATTTCAAGAAATCCAAACCTGTGCCCTTATTTACCAGAGCAGAGAAATCACCATCAGTGGGGTTGCCAAGCATTCTATTTATTCAAGACATCTTGTTTCAAAAGGAGATTGGCATACTGTATTCTGTAAAGGCACATAAGCATCGCTAAACTAAAAGACAGTAATCCCTTAGAGAAACAGGTTCCAGCAGTGGGAACAATAGAAGTCCCCACTTAGTTCTATAGCTGTTTGACACTAAGAAGCAAGACTTTATGAGTTTGGTTTTATCTCCTTCATGACACAAGACCGAACTGCAGATATAATTTGCTATATTAGTGATTTTCAAATGGACTTCAACTCCTAGAATTCCCCAGCCTGCATGCTGGCTGGGGAATTCTGGGTTTTGAAGTCTACATGTCTTAAAGTTGCCAAATTTTAAAAAAAACTGTTCTACAGCTTAAGAACTGCAGAATATCAGCAGCTCCACTTCTTGTCTACCAGAGTGTTTTGTGTAATCATTTTTATAAACAAATAAAAATATGAACATAGAAATGAGCAAATAATGAGCTATTCATACCCTAACACAGTTTTGTTTTCAAATTAGCCTTTTATTGCAGCATGGATTATGTTCATAGTAACTTCTGAAATGCTACAACATTATTTTTCAGATGTTACTTTATATATTATGTTCTTTGAAAGTAATTGTCTAGGTCTTAATTTCTTGCTTTAGGTAGCTTGTTTTACGCTTGTGGCATCTATTAAACAAAACCTTATAAAACAGATTGGTTTAGAGTGGTCTGAACCTTACAGATGGAAGGCATCTGTTGGAAAACTTGCTCCATGTCATTGAAGCAAAATACTAAACTGTGAATCAAATTGATCTTTTCCCCACCAGCCATTATTATCTTCATGAATGCTGCCAAAATCAAACTGACTAGATTTTCATTTCCAAAGACACCGGTTAACCGCAAAACTGGGCAATGGGTAAATCATATAAATCATATTATCTCCTTACATATATTTGCTAAACAGAGTGAAAAATTGCCTTATTTGATGCTCTGTCTCCTTTGATTAGTTAATACTTTTGATATTTTGCAAAACAAAAGGCACTGTACCATCAATATGATCATCATCAAATATATCAGCACTGATTAAATCTGGCTACCAATAGTTTACATTTTCACAGAGGAAGTTTATGAGATTTAAGCTCTCTTCAGGCATTCAGAAGTATCATTATAGAGGAGAGACAGGAATGGATGCTTTATTTTTTCTCTTCCACCTCTAACTTTTCAAATGGATGGAAAAATCTGAAGAGAAAACTATAACCATATAAGATTGAATACAAATGATACTCCCCTTGAAGACTATGCACTCTTCAGACTTCCCTGTAAGCATACTGTAAAAGTAAGTTTTATAACTACCTTCTTTAAGCAGGTAGAAACATACCCCACATTTAAGAGATATTAATCACTTCCATTAACCATGGCACCACCCCTCAACTTTCAGATTTAAGCAGTCTAGAGGGGAAAAAGTCAAGCAAATAGGTGATAGCCTTCAACTCTCCATACATCTTGATCAACCATATGCTGATCCAATGATCAACCAGTCTTGACCCAATGCCTGAAGCTTGTAAGGGACTGGATGAGAAGAAGCAAGATGAGATTTAATCCCTGCAAGAGAGAGGTTCTGCCTGTCCAAAACCAGCTGGCACTTTCCCTATACCAGTGATAGGCCTAGAAAATGAATCATTTCCTCTGAAAGAGCGGGGCTGCTTGAGGGTCCTAACGGACTCACAGCTACTGTCTTGATAAGCAGGTGGAAGCCACAGTTAGGTGGGGCTTTGCCCAGATGTAACTGTAGATTCGCTTTTAAATTGCTTGGCAAACAGGCTTTCCTGAAGCCTGAGATACTGGTGACACCTTATTACAGTACAAACAATGGTGCTGGAGAACTCTCAGAACTGAACTGGAGTTGGGAATCAGTAACCACAGAACATGGGATAAATCAGGATTGAAAAATAAACCAGGTTCTGGGAGCAAACAATTTAGCTAGCATCACTTACTACCAACCCCACCCAAATCAGGAAACTCTTAAGGAATTTCTGGAGGCAATGGACCTTTTATAAACTTCTTGTTGGCTGAAACAATTATAGTTCAATAAAGTCCATAATTTCAGGCATGGTGCTTTAGCAACAAAGAGAAAAGCCTGTACCATCTTAAAACATCTGACCAGGGCTCTAAAATGGCATTCCAAAATATGATATTGTAGTACATGTGATAGGTGTTAGTCTGCTAACGAAAAGTCTGTGCTTAAAGTGATAAAAGCAATTCCAAAAGTAGGACTAACTCCTTTTTGCAATAGCATGTCCCACTAATTACATTTTTGTTCAGTGTACTTCCTCTTTTGCCTTTATAGAAAGCATGCAACAACATCAAGTCATTAGCAAAAATTACAAAAGACCACTAAATTGGATCAATCATTCTCTTTTTAGCACCTCTACATTTTAATTTTGTTTCCCTTTTGATGGTTACGCTAACTGAATTAGAATGTATCTTGTGGAACTAGTTGCAAGTGTTTGACTATTTCTTTGTATGATAGCAACACCTTGGGATTCTATGCCAGTGCTTCTTATAAACAAAATACAAGAGTATATAGAAAGATTCCAGGGTTCAAGAAAATCATGGTGCTCAAGCAAGGGTCAGCTGAAACAAGAAGTTTCTTACAATCTTCTTATTTAGTAAGAACCAGTGGCCAGTCTGGTAGAATCCATCCAGAACCACAGAAGTGGCCAATTACAATAAAGTGATTTACTAGTGGGGAAATAACACATAGATGCAGTAGCCCTTGTTAAATTGGACCCAGTCCCACATCATAAGTTTGCTTTACTCAAAGCAAAAGCACACAAGA
This sequence comes from Liasis olivaceus, assembly GCA_030867105.1. NCBI lineage: Eukaryota > Metazoa > Chordata > Lepidosauria > Squamata > Pythonidae > Liasis > Liasis olivaceus. Next base: position 79,240,799 of record CM061352.1, on the reverse strand, counting down.
TCAGGGACCATTGGATCAAGTGCGGTCCTTAGAATGGATCCACCTTACAAAGCAATTAGTATCATTTCAGGAAACAGTCATGACTAGGCTCCAAACATAAGCCCATGTTTTTATGGCCTTTTATTCCTTAAGGGAGAAATTGAGCCTAGATAGGATGATCTGGCCAGAAAGCATTTTTTTTTTTTGCTCCCCATTCTAAACATTGTTGTTTACTTCATATTATTTTACATGCAACTTTATCCTATTCAGACCCATAAACCTTTCATCAAGAGAAACCTGGACATCCATCTTTCCTCTTTCCATGTCCTGATAATACTGTAAGTATAATCATTAGCCAATGCATTTAAAGATAAAAATTGAAGCATTGATAGAAGACGAGGGTTTGTAGGGCTGGTGATTTGAGTTCTCATTCAGGCATCTTTTTAGAAAACGGCATTATGAATCTTATGATGGAAAGTTCTAAAAAAATGAGCACACAGAAAGTCTCCTATTATGTATGTGTATGTGTACGGGGGTGTGTGTTGTCCTAAAATTTCAGTTAAAGCTAAATTGATAATAAACATAATGTTGGGTCTAATTTAATCCTTGATTCACTTTTAGATGGCTTGACAAACAGATTTGTGCATATTAATTATGCTTCTGCTGAAAAATATTTGCAAGATGCATCTGTTATACAGCAGAGCTTGTTGCAAAATGGATATATAACATTAGTTTAACCAGCTTACTAGTATATATGGAATAGCATATACTTCTGAAACCCTTCTATGGATCCCAAAACTACAGCTAATGGCTTTTCCAAAGTTTAGTGTCCTGATTGCTGAGGGGTTTTTGTTTTTAACAACTTTGGGCTGATAAGATGCTTAAAATACACTTAAAGCAACTTAGAAGTCAATGCAAACGCCAAATGATTAAAAAATGGAAATGCCATGTGTGTAATACAGACCAGCACACTTTATATCATTCTTTGCATCTTGCTCACTGTGGCTCTATTGTATCAAAAAGTAATGTGCTACATGTAGCCACCAAAAAGTAGCCCACTTTTGCTATAATTAGACATAACTAACTAATGTCATTCAAAGGAACTTAAGCATTACTTTCAGTTAGCTTTCTAGCCTTCTTCAGATGGTTTGATGGAAAAGCCAGCTAGGAAACCCAGCTGCTATGGGATGAAGTAAATGTGAAGCTCCAAAACCCAATTCTAGTCTTGAATAGTTCATGATTATGTCATGCCTATATCTGCCTTTGACTGCATAATTTGCTCCTGACATGCACATGGTAACATCCGAATAGGGACCTTCCTCATAAGATCACTTGAAAGGTACAAAGAACAAATCCAGAAATGCATGTCATTAATTATAAAAACAAGCATCATCCTCTAGAAACAAATAGTAACAAAATGAAATGAAAAAGTAGTTCAATATAACATACAAAATCCATAAAATAAAAATATGCAATCTAATATCATTCAGATTAAACTTTAGATATCATTACAGAATTCTCACAAATGCATGGCCCATCTCATTTTCCCCCTCTTTTTTTGGTATGAGAATATGGGAATGGATGCAATAATACCCAGCTGTGAGTACTTTACATTCAAGTATAAGGTAGGAAGAAGACAATAGCAACTACTTTTTGATGCCAAGAAAACCAAATGGATGTATCCATGTAGTCATTGGGAATCAAGCTCAACTTGAGAGTGAGTTTACCTTTAAAAGACTAAATCATATTTACATGACCAACTCATGAGGGTTTAGCAGGATTCCATCTGCTCCTCTAAATCTCATGCCTAAATTTCATGTCTTAAAATGACTTACCTATGCTGTTCTTAAAGGATGAAGGCTTTGAATAAGAGAACAGCATGATGGCTCATAACAATATGTAAAACAAACTGTGATGTGCTTTGAAGAGATTGCAATATCAAATCCTATTATATATTCAAAGAATACAGAAAAGAAAGGTAGTATTTTGTTTGTCTCTGATTTCTCCCTGATACATTTTCTAAATGAACACAACATTGTCAAAGAACAAAATCACTACAGCATAACTATAATAACACTCCCATGATTGACTGAGCCCTTTGAGAGTATTACTGAATCGGAAGGGCTGTTAACTACCTAACATTCCCTAAACTGCACTGCCGATTAGAAAACCTACCCGTATTAAGGCATCTTATTAAGGAAATCCATATTTAAAATCAGTTTTCAATTTCTATTTTATGACTTGAATCCATTTCACATGAAAAACACAATGGACAATTCTTTTATTGAGATTTTTTTTTTTTTTTCATATGTGTAGGCATTGAACTTGGAGGAAAAAGTTTTAAGTATGCTAAATAATGCTTGGACTCAGTGACTTTTTTCCCACTGTAATTACCTAATTGTAATGACAATTCTAGGAAACATTGTGAGTCAGTGGCAAAAGCTTTTTTCTCCTCTGATGTTTGATCCTGGAACATATTCCTTTGTATTTGAGATTGTTATTGTTATGGGTTAATAGCTCAAGAGTATATCAGCTCCTACTGTATGCCTGTAGATTTATGCCATGTGACTATTTCTTAGCAGTATTTTATAAAGTGAATCTATAGAAGCCCATGAGGCATAAGCTGTTGAAAATTATACCTGTTTAAAATATATTTAAGGGAGGGAAGGGGGAGGGGGGCCCGCACCTGTGGAGATGGCTGGTGGGGTGATGGATTTGTTCCCCCTGCCCCCAGCATCTTACAGGTTTTTTAGGGCTAAAAATCATAGGAGGTTTTTAGGGCATTTTTAATATATGTTTTTTAATTATTTATAGATTTTAGCCATGTTTGGAGGGACTTGTGTTTTTTCTTCCTTTTTATTATTGTGAGCCGCCCAGAGTCACCCATTGGGGGAGATGGGTGGCATACAAGTCTGAAAATAAATAAATAAATAAATAAATAAATAAATAAATATTTAATAACATATAGGAATAAGATACATTTAGAACCTTGGTCCGAGAGAAAATGAATCCTAGTTTATAGAAAGCAGAGTTGAGAGATTTCAGCTGTGTTCCAAAATGCTATTTTAATTATCATGACATTTTTGGAATATGAAAAGACTCCAATCCTTCCATTTGGATGTTTGACAGGTGCATCCTGTTCTTCTTTTGGATGTCATTTCTGGATATTTTCCATCATCACAGAAATATGAATGAGGTGTCAAAAGCACTGAACATGGAAAATAGTAGTTATGCCAATTTGCCCCTCAAAATGATAAAATCAGAGATAAACATAGCTTGGCTATTATCTGTGAGGCTGTGAGTGCTTCCAAGCCATTAATTCAGTGGCTGCCTTAACACAGAGGTCTAAATGGCAGAATTGTCTACATTTGGGACCTTTGTTGAAATGAAGTAAGTATGAGTTCAACATGAAATAAAGCTAGAGAGTCCAAGGAGAGGCAGCATTTGAGGTTCACAGATACACAAGTTGACTAGATCGGTGGTGGGTGGGTGGGTGAGGCTGTCTCTGAGCCAGAATCTATCAAAATCCACTCACAGGGATCCTTGAAATAAAAGCACACAGCTCAGGCAAGACAAAGGGGAGCTTTTCTTTTCTTTTCTTTTCTTTTCTTTTCTTTTCTTTTCTTTTCTTTTCTTTTCTTTTCTTTTCTTTTATTTCTTGTATAAATTGCCCTTCTGCAATCACCTGATAATTGGGTTATTCCCATTTCTTTAAAGTAACTGTCCCATAATGACAATTGAATATCTGAAGTGTTTTCAGAAAGAAGAATGTTTCACTCTTCACTATCTGAGGACCAGTGTGTAGAATGAACCACGTTTCATCCAGAATTGATATATTTCTGAATACCAAATGCTAAGGAAGAAACATATTGGAGAACTGTTTTTATTCCATGGTGTATAAACTTCTCCGGGACTTCTGGATGATCCCTGTCAGAAATAGAATACCAGTCTAAATGGATTGTTGGTTTGTTCCTTCCTGTATTCTTCTTGTGTTGTTTATGTTTTTATGTACAACCAACAGGAGTTGTTCAAGTTTGTTTATTTTTCATATCTACTTCCCTACCTCTAGTCATACTAAAACAAAAAGGAACTGACAGCCAATTGGCCATGTCAGTGTGGTCATGCCATTAATGTACTGCTCTTGTATATAGTATCAGTATCATACCATACAATAATGATACTATGTCTTGTAAATAATGTCTTGCAAAAAATCTCCTTTTCCACCTCTTAGTACTATTTAACTCCATATCCTAATAAGTCATGTACTTTATTTTGACTTGAAATGTGAAGTCTTCAAAGATACTTTGCATGTAAAAGATTTCTGCTACTGAAAAAGAAAGACTTTGATAATTTGTACATTTGCACCCAATTAAATTAGATCTAATGATGTTCCCTTCACTTTCACATATTTTTTACAATTAACATGCAAAGGCTCATCATGCCCAGGTTTGTCCTGAGATGTGGTATGATAATATAGTTCATAATTCAAATGTGACAAAATACACTATCCATGAAAGAAGGTAAAGTAATAATTACATAGATGTGCTGGGCAAATGGTAATGTGTGATTAAAAGCTTGTTTCATTGGAAGATCTACTACTATGGTAACAGACAAAGGCCTAATTTGTTCTGACTAACCAGGATTGATGCTAATTAAAGAAGATTTTAGGATAATGATTTCTCATTACTAGGTGTTAGATAGAAATAGATTGCTCTACCTCTAGGTAAAATAAGCAATTAGATAACTTCTGTTAAGGACGGTCTTTTTTTTCTTTTTTTCAGAATCCTGATCTCATTATGTCATCTTCTTTCTTCATTAAGATAGTAATATCTACATGTCCCTTCTGATAAGTACTCAACAGAATGATTTTTTTTTTTTAGATGACACTTTTCTAGGCTAATACTTTTTGAAAACAACTTCTGTCTATAAGAATATATTAAAAAGTAAGTCAAGGAAACATTTGATAAATTAGATTACAGCATATTATTCAGGACACAAAGGACTTATAAATTATGATAGATAGATAGATAGATAGATAGATAGATAGACAGACAGACAGACAGACAGACAGACAGACATCAGACAGATGAGAGAGAGATTACTCAAGAAATATGTTGCTCCATGTTCTAGTTCTGTGTAACCCCTCTTCCTTTCTTTCTTTCCATTCTCCCCTTACCATTAGCATCATGGCTACAGCAGTATCAAAGACATCAGAGACACAGACATAGCATTTTCAGAACTCCAAGAAACCTGTTGCCATGTAAAACAGGAGGCTCTATAACAGAAGCAAACAATGGAAGCAACCTTCCATAAGGAAGACAGACGAACAGAGGAGCAGGCACAGTGGATGAGAGTAACGCAGAAATAAGAGACATAGAAGATACTATGAGTGACTAGAATTCAGAAACTGTTTTCACGTCCTTCATGATGAAACAGGTTCTGAGCATTCAGGGGGAGAAAAAGAGATACTGCAGAATAGGAGATAGGACAGAAAATCTGAATTTGAATCTGAATAGCTGTAATTGCAATCACAAACCAATACAACATACAGTTTTACAACTAAAATTTTAAATCCCAAGTAAGAATACATAATTTCTATAATTTCTATAAAATAAGCATGAAGGAAAGGATATTCTATTAGTGAGACAACAGGAAGAAAACAAAGCAGAAGCTGAAATACTTATGTGTTAAGAACCTTCAAAACTAGTTGACTAATTTGATAAAGTACTATACCTTCATTTTGTTCAATTTTTCTTTCTTTATGCTCAGCACTGCACATTTATCAAATCCAAATTCAGTTGCTATCCATTCTTCAATTTTTTTCCAATTTTTAATATTTCACTAAGTTGATAGCAATCTTTCAAGAGTCATCAGATGTTTATGCCAAAATTCATATACATCTTTTACAGGTGCACTCCAATTCTCAGCCTCCTTTACTTGTTTTTTAATCATTTGTGATATTATGACCATATCAACCATTTTGACTGAGCCAATATTCTTCTCAATCTCTTTTATAATTTGCATATTTATTATGTTCTTTTTGGTTATCCCAGATATCACTCCAAAATTTTAATGTTTCATCTTTATTAGATCAAGCATCTATATTTGTAGTGTTTCCCAGCAATGCTTCATAAAAGAAATGCTGCTTTATTCAAAACTGCTGATTTTATTGAAACTGATTATTCTACATATTGTTCAATTTTCTTTGAAATATCTGTGACTTATTGTTTTAATTGTTTGAGATTCCTTTTGCCAAGACTATATCTTTTCTGTAAACTTTGCTTTCAAATTTCTTTCCTTCGAATTCTTCAGATTGCTGATATCAGATCATAATTTATACATCCCCTCTGTAATCGATGTTAAGCGCTCGTCCGAAAAAGGGGCGCGAAGCAACGGAAATCCCGCCTCCTGTGCTGCCAGCTGGGCTGACGCTCTAGGAATTAGGCTCTGGCAAAGTCTAATTCCGAAACTAGAAAGATGCAATTGCCTTGAAAACCGCTAGGGGGCGGTCACTGCAGGGTCAGTAATGACTGTTAAGCAGATAAAAAAAAAAAAAAAAAAAAAATAGTTTAAAATTGGAAGTAAAATTGGAAGTAGACTTTAAAAGTCTACTTTGCTCTTTTGAATCCTGTGAAATTTTGAATCTGATCTCCAGTTTTTTATTGGACCCATTACTTGTTTATGCCAAACACTTATATCATGTTTTCAGTATGTATTCGAACATTTGGAAAAGAAAGTTAAGTCTTGGTAAATTAGCCATTTTAATATCTGAAATTCCTCCTAACCAAGCCAATTGGGGTCTCCACCAAAACCTGTCTGGTATGACTGAAACTGCCAGTAGCTAAGTTATCACCAGTATAGCTCCTGGTATCCCTAAGGTAACAGTGGCCCATGAGGGGGCTGTTGTTGCTGTTGTTAGTGTTGTTGTTAGTGTTTTACATAAACCATATACAGTACTGTAGTTTAAATAGAAAAGTCCTGTTACAGTTTCTTTAATTTTATTTTACAATGGAATAAGAATAACATTAAACTCTATTGGAATCAATGTGGTGGACCTTTCTTACTTCTTTTGCAACCTAGGCTTTTGCTGAATACATTCATAACTATCCCCATTCCCTGTGCATTCATGAACAAATACACACACACTCAGAGTCATGTCCCAAGATGGTTTTGAAATGATTTCTCCCTGGAAGCCTGCATGCTAAAAACCACATGTTAAAGTGCTGAACACCTCCCTTGGTGGATCAACTCAAATTCCTTTTTCTGGTCTGCCAGCTCTGTATTTCTTCCTTGATTTTTACCATCACTGACCATGTGCTTTGCTACCACAAGTCTTCTTCACCATTTGAACTCTGTTCTTCCTCATTGCTCCTCCTGCTTATCATGGCTCCTCTGGCCACAATCCCTAGCCTAAGGCCACAACTGGGACCTTTTCTCACTGGATCCTGTGCCAACTGTCTTCCCTCCTTTGCCCACTCTCTCAGCCAAACTCTTGTCCCTAGCATGCTTCTCCTATCTCTTGTTGCAGAGGGGCAAGTTCTTGCTGCTCCTGATACTTTACAGTTGCTGTAAAGAAGAATTCCTATTTCCCCTTATTTTTAGACTACTTTTGTTTAAACTTATTTTCGCTCCTTACTATTTTTTCTAAACTCTTTTTTTCTCAAGCTGTTGTTTTCATTTCTTTGCTATTCCTCCCATTGACCTTTTTGGCCAAACCTATGCTTTAGGTGCATGGTTTTCTTGCTTCACCTCCTTCTCCCTCTCCTTTATCCTACTCCCTCATTTTTCAGTTTTGATTTTCCATGTAAGTTTCACTTTTACTCCTTAGAAAAAGCCTCCCCTGTCCTAAAGTCTTCTTAATTTTGGTTTATTTCTTTTTTCCTCCTAATTTCTTGCCATGAGCTTCCACATTCTAATCACCAGGGATTCCAGCATTCTTCAAATAAGCTGTCACACAGAAGAAGATCGGGACTTGTTTTCTCTTGTTCCAGAATGCAGGATACAGAACAAATGATTTAAATTTCAGGAAGGCAGATTTCAACTGGATGTTAAAGAAAAAAAAGTCTTTCTAATACTAAGATCAGTTCAAAAATAGAATCAATCATCTAGAGGGGTGGTGGGTTCTCCACCCCGGATGCCCTCATGGCATTAACATTCCTTACATTGCCCAAATACAGCATTTTGTGGTGTGATATTAGGGAAAACACCACACCAGAAAATAGCACTGTAAGCTATCCTTGGGGTACCTCGGCTGCAAGACGACACTGAGATAAATGTGGGAGCATGTGGAAATGTGTTTAGAAATTGTTTGTGAACTGTCCTCCCTCTGGGCAAGGAGACTGCATGGATATCCTCATAGAAAGAAGAATGGCACAGCTCTGCCCAGCAGGGATTCCCATTGCCACAGGACAAAGAAGAGGAGGATAATACACTGAACTCAGAAAATTGACCAAATGGAAGAAGGGGAGAGGAGACTGGACACAATATCAACCCCAAGAGTGAGCCAGAAGCATGACCAGACCAGGTAAGCCAGAGGAAGCCAAAGTGAAAAAAAGGTTCAGAAGCAAAGGAGCAGGAGCATCAGAAACCAACAGGAGAGTTAAGAGCAGTGAGTGGAGACCGGGAGAAAATTAAGAGTGGTAAGGAAAAACAGCAAGTAAATGCCATCATTAAAACTACTTGTATTCACCAGTAAGTTATTCAGAATGGGGCTAGAAGGGAAGCACACAGTTGATCTTGCTGAAAGGGAATCAGATGGAAACAGGGAAGAATCCAGCTAAATTCTTGCAAATCTTAATTCTCAAACTCAGGGCAGCATCTGCTTTAAGACAGGAGTTGCATGTTCCAGCACAGGCTAAATAGCCATCTGTCTGGAATGCTTTAACTTCAATTCCTACACTTAGCAGAAGATTGGACTTAGTAGCCTAAAATAGCTGCTTCCAATTCTATGACTTTATGATTCAAAGAAAGAGAAATCAAGAAACCTTTCCAGCTTATATTGCAATCTCAGAGGGAAACTAATGGAGACTGGAAGATTACTTCACATCGACTCTGAACAAGATCCTAATGAACTTTTATGATATTGCTAAGTGTTCCTACAGGCTGGATCACTTACTACATGTCTCCCTGCTCTGAAAGGGCAGCATCAAGTTTTATGAGCCTCTTAACAATCACTCTTCTGGTATTCCTCATGGGTAGACAATGGGGAGGGCAGAATTCAGGCTAAGTAACAGCAGGCAGCCTTACATTCAGAAAAAAAGTGCTTAAGGGACATGGCTACAGCAGCAGCCATCATCCTCTTGCTTTCCTTATAGCATCTCTGCTCCCTGTACCGGAATGCCTTTTGGGTCCATGCAGCCCCACTCCACAAAGGACATTAGGCAGTAATGAAAAACAATGGCAGTGGAGAACCTGGCAGTCTGAAGAAAAATCCCAGGTGAAATGGCTGCAATTACAGCAGCAGCAGCAATAGCAACAATTGCTGCTTTAGTTTCCCCAAATAGTTAATGGTCCTATATCTGGAACTTTGCTAGAATGTCTTTAGTCTGTCTGTCTGTCTGTCTGTCTGTCTGTCTATCAAAACTTTGAGTCAGTTTTGACTCCTGGTGACTGCCTGGACTAGTTTTCTGGGCAAGGTTTTTCAGAGGTGGTTTGCCATTGCCTCCTTCTTAGGGAAGAGAGAGAATGACTGCCCCAAGATCATCCAGCTAGCTTTGGGCCTAAGGGCAAATTTATAACTCACAGTCTAGCCTGGTGCCTTAACCACTGCACCAGATTTGCTCTTCAGTGAAATATAGTTTAGCCAGCATTCATTTATTTTAAAGTTAGTCCTTTAAAATATGTTTAAATTTGAGGCCTGCAAAGGAAAGCAAAGGAAGTCTATCATTACCAGAAGTGGGCTTGGCATTTACTGCAGAGACATTTGGGAGGGGGGTCTAAAAGTTCAACATGGGGGGCACAGCTACATGATTGAAAACCTACACCTGAGACAGCTTTGATTGCAAAGTTGCAGCAGCCATCTTGAGTTTTTGAACCCCCTGCAGACACATTTGACTTACCCTACACACTGACATATGACACAAATCCTACCTGTGACTGTAAAGCTCAAGAATTACTTTGTGCAGTAGAAACAAACATACTTCCACTCCTGCAGTTTGATGGTAGATAGATACACAAAAATTAAGTAGTTTGCCATCTTCACTTTCTCCTGTTTTTTTTTAATTATTATTGATATGCAGCTATAACCAAACACATTTAATTTACCAATTGAATATATATCTTTCAAAGCATGTCTTTCTCAATTTAATGGCTAAGACTCTGTGGGTGTGTGTATGTGTTTATGTGTGCTGCCAAAATATAAATTGCCAATTGAAATATATCTTTCAAAGCATGTCTTTCTCACTTGTGAATAAAAAATATAAGGCATGGGTAGCAGAACTGTTAAAAATTAATAAAAAATGTAAAGGCGTTGTCATGATTGTAAATTGACAAAAAATCTTTATGCCTGCAGCCCTTGTGAAACCAAATTTAATATGTCTGCCCATTATTTTGTTAGTTTCTTTGATGAAACACATGGAGGAAAAATTGATTACAGCCTATAAGAAACAAATTACTAGTGAAGGCTTTTTTATCTTTTAATGAGAAGACCAACATTGTGAAAAAAGTTGGGCTTTAATGAAGAGGCTGACACAGTAGAAAAACATTAAACAGACAAAAAAAGGTGAATTAGGGTGCCATTGGAAATCTCATTAAAGAATATTATAGTGGAACAATAAAGTGGAAATGCAGGTCAATAATAGTTTATGTTTTGATGCCTGAGTGTAAAGGAACATTACTGTAATCCTTCAGTCATCTGTCTTTTTATGGAAGCTGAAAATAAGTCAATATAATCCATTCTTAGTTGAGTGAAATTCACTGATAATATCCTTGTATTGTTCAAGTTGAGGACTGTGAAACAGCAATAAAACCTACTCTGCTTGTGTTACTAATTTGGACAAATTACTGCATTTCGATAAATTTGCACTTTGGAAAACTTGTTTTACTCTTTCAGATGAATCAAATAATGAGAAAGAAATCTATCTGGGTCTACCATCTAACGTCTAAATCTGTAACTCTTTTCTTTATTTATTTTTTTTTAATTTTTTGACAAGATGCTTCAGACTTTGGAGGTAAAGGATAGTGGTGTGGATCAACAGAAGGGGCTACAAGTGCTAGGATAAATAGACTCTGCATTCATGCCATGCTTCTTCTTCCCTCTCACTGTTTGTTTCCTAATTTGATCAAGTAATAATTGATCATGCTGTCTGAGGTAAATAAAATATGGTTTATGAACAAGATTCAGATCCCAGAGAAACTCTGAGTTTAATGTAAAAAGGATAAGAGAAAAGAAATTGGAATGTGACAGCCTACTGAAAACCAACTAACCAAAATTTGGCCATTATGTCAGAACTGGATATGATATAAGTTAACATCATCACAAGCCCCAAAATGATTTGTGGTGAGCCTCCAATCTTTAGGACAGAGTCTTCTTCACTGGTAGTGGAAACACCAGACATTTCATCTTGAACTAACACATACAAATAGATAATTTTATATTGTCAAGTTAATTTTAATCACATTTCTCTGTATTATGAAATCTCCATTTTGGCTCTTGTTTAACTCAATTTAACATATTTCTAAAAACAGAATAGGTTTGTTAATAGAAGTTTAATCTCTTTGAACAATATATGTGGGATCATTTCAGGAATGCTGCCATGGGAAAACCTGAGATAATATCTTTTTCACTAGACTAATCACCAGACCACCTAAAACATTCACCTCCAGTATATTTTTACTGAGACCTAATTGTTAATAGTTCTGTTAAAATGAGGCCAGTGCAGAATGGCGGGCCCCTGTTTTGGCATCATCGTTCTCTTATTCAGACAATTCAGCTCATTCCCAAGATGATCAAGGCATGGCTATTATTCCTTTTTTCAAACAGGTGTGCAGAAATGATCCTACCAACTGTAGATCTGTGTCTATGGAATATAATTAAGAAGCTACATGCCAGTACCTGAGATGGAAAATTGGTGAATGGCTTAAGCAGGAGAATGTATTTTAAAATGAACAGTCAGGTTTTAGAGCAGAAAGATCCATTATAGATCACTGCCTAGTTCAACAGCACTTGGCTGAAAAATAAACAGCAGCAAAAATTCCCAATATTTGCTGCTATTGTTGATGCTAGTGGGGCGTTTTATTTGCTCTCAAGAGTGCTTTTATGCAAAAAAAAGTTACAATTCTATAACTGACAAATGGTTGTTGTTGCTGATATGTAAACTCAAGATTAAAATGTTGTCATATTGGGTGACTCTTTGATCCAATTTCAGTGGTCAAGGGAATTAAACAAAGTTGTATTTTGGTTCTTTTCTGCTTAATATCTATACAAAGTATCTTATAGCAGTCCTGTGAGGGATAGACTTACATGTCCCCCAATCTTTATAGGAAGATAAAAGTCTTCCTACATTAGTTTATGGGAATGGCATGGTCATCTTCTCATTCACCCAGATTGTCCTAAAGAAAGCCCTTGTTCCACATTGCCAAGAAGAGAAGCTAGTCCTAAATTATCATAAGACAAAAGTCCTTTTTTTGTTTGTTTGGTTTGCTTTGCTTCCAAATATTCACCAGGTTATTTGTGCATGTACATTGACTTCTGCTATACTCCATTTTTTCCCATTAGATATCTTATAGAGGTATTCTTTCTGTTAATCTCACACTGGTTCAATATCTATTTTAATGCACATAAAATTCAACCAAATTTTTACCAGACAAGAGATTCCATTTGGAATAGGCTGTCTCATAGGTAATCAGGTCCTAAACCATATAGGTTTATAGGTGATAACCACCACTTTAAATAGCAGCTGGAAGCCAACCAGCAGCCAATGTAGTCTTGCAATAATACTGTTTCATGGCTAAATTACCATGTAGGCAGCTTAATACTGTGGTTCCCCAAAAATGATCTTCAAGGGCAGGCCCATAAGCAAATTACCACAGTCTAGTTGTGAGTTAACAATGGCATGTGAGAGGAGGAAGAGGAGGAGGAGGAGGAGGAAGAGGAGGAGGAGGAGGAGAAGGAGGAGGGGGAGATTTATCATCATCAATTGGAATACCAGCTGAACTTGGACAAAACATTTCCTTGCCATAGCTTCCACCTTTTCTTCCAGCAGGAGTTATGAACTTGCAAGGCTGCTCTCTACTTGAGAATGCAATCCTGCCTGGAGTCAAAGCTGGAATTTCTCTTGAATGAGAATCAACATCATTCTGTACTTCTGGGATTAAACCTAAGCTTCTTGTTCACCATCCAGACCCTAACAGTCTCCAGGCAGCAGAATGATACCTTATATAGTGATGATACTTCATTCCTTGCTGGCAGATGACTTTCCCTAGTGGCTTCATATGGATGTTACAAGCAATAAGATAGTGAGGGCTGAACTCTGCAGCTGTCAGGCCTAGCCCAAGGAACTCCAGGAGACCATGCAGATTCAGTTCAGCAATGTTTATTAGCTACAACCTCTATCAAGAATCTTCCCAAACTGAAACTCTGTTCCCACAGTAGCAAGTGAAAACAGAGTGAATTCCTCAGGGAGGTGCCAGCCTCATCCTCTTATCTCTTCCCCTCCCTTCTGGAGATGAAAGAGGATGCTTCTCTCCCTGAGTCTGGCCTTCATAATTCCATTCCATCACAGCAGCACCCCATATCAGAAGTCCTGAGGGCTCAATCTTCCTTCCATCTATATCTGACATTGATCTCTCTCTCTCTCTCTCCGCAGAATGGTAGAGGGGAATGCATCCAGCCTGGCCAGAATAAAGGCCTGAAAAAATTTCAGAACTGTGTTGGTTGAGAGTAAGAAGCTGACACACACCCATTTGGAAAAATCTCATGTGCTGTGTGGCTAAGGCCCAGACTTAGACTGATTTGATGATCATTGTCAGCTATGTTGCTTAATGGCATTTTTAAGCCTAAATCTAATAAATAAATAGAGTGTGAGGAAATGAAACTTTCCAATATTTTTTTGCTCACTTAAAGAACTCACTTAAGAACCAAGGCAATCATATCTATTGGGAAGAAAATTAACTTTAGTCAAAGATTAAAAAGTACCAAATTCTAGAGTCCACAGAGACCAAGCCCAAACACAGAACAGCATTCTTAATCCATTTTGGAACTGCAAGGACAGCTCTAAGAACATTAGTCTGAACAGCTTCAAGGATGTCAGACTTTCTAAAAGGACAGACATGGCCACCATGGAGAAGCTGAAAAATTATCCTGGCTACAAAGACCCTGCAAGCTGTGGAAATAAAGTGAGCTCTTTTCAAATAGAAAAATCTGACCAACACTTACCAGATATAAAAAGTGTTCTCTTCAGCACCATCAGGCCTAGAACAGCACTCCAGTGTATGTGTATGTGTGCACCTACTCAATACAATTGCCATTACCAATTATGCCAATTATGAATTTTGTGACAATTTTGTGCAAATACTAGTTTTCTGATAGTTTACTCCTAGTTCTTTCTCTGAGCAGGAAAAGCCAATTCCCTCAGTGCTCTTCAAATTCCCACCTGAGAGACAGACATGATTGCTATGTCATCTGCATATAAAACAGCTGGAACCACTTGATCTGCTAATACAGGAGGGTGATGAGTGGACAGAGATAGACTGGATTATTCTTCCCAGTCCAGAGGCTGCTTCTTTGCAGCCTTATTAATTTTAAATCAGCCTTTGGCTTAATTTGAAGGGAGAGGCTGTGAGAAAAAAATTAAAGTTTTCGTCAATAGATAAAAGGTCACTTCTTCTAATTCAATCACTCCATTCCAATACCAGTTTGAGAATCATATGTATATTTATTTGTGTGTTCCTTTTATTTTTACTTAGATGCCGCCCAACTCCAATTGGATGACTCACAGCATAAAAAAGAACAATAATATACAATCCAGATGAAAAACATAGCAATAAACAGATGGCAGATCGGGTCAACACAATATATCTCATATCCAACAAGGGGCTCCAACTACCCTAGCCTAAAGCCTGGGAAAAAAGCCAGGTTTTAAGGTCTTCTGGAACATGGTGGATCTATTCCTGGGTCATGATAGATGGTATTGCTTGACTGAAGGAACCTAGAGCATGCCAACCCTGTCAGAATGAACTGGACTTTAGACCCATCTCTCTGGAGCTGTCACTACTCAAAGAGGGGCAAGGGAAGGAGAGGTATGCCAGGTGTCTCTAATTTTAAAATTATATATAAATTAATATATTTGGAAAAGGATAGCTTATATTGCAAATTGTGTACATTTGCTCATTATGAAGATGAAAAATTATTTTTTATCAACTGGGTAGCATACAAGTAGATAGCACTTGAGACCATCTCACATCCACTGTACGGAAATGTAAATATATCATGAATTTAAATTATAAAATTCTAAAGCACTCTTACAATGAAGCAATAAAATGGGAAAAAATAAGAAATTGGTTCACAGAATCTGGAACAGAACTAATTTGGTAGGAGGGGCATTACAGATACACTTCAGGCCTAGGAAAACATAATGGAAGTGAACAGAAGTCAGAATTCTTTGCTTTGTTTCTACTCAGGAGAATTATGTATCAAAGACTGCAGCTTGTAAGATTTTTCAGTTTGTTTTGATCTAATGCAATAATAGCAACATTTTTTAAAAAAGTACCAACAAACAGAAGAACCACAAGTAATAGTAATGGAAACATATTATATAGATTTGTTCCCCAAGATAAAATGGATTTATGGCAACTCACAGGCCACTTTTAAATTCAAATCTACAAAAGACTAATGGAAAGTTATTACAGTAAGTGGCATTTGAAATGCAAAGCATAATTTTTTATTTCCTATAGTTGGCTGCAAATTATTAACTAGATAGCTGTTAGGACATTCTTCTGCATTGTTAATGTAATATGACAGTTCAAAGCACATTCGCTAAACTGCAGAGAATTGATGCCATGAAGATAAAAATTATATTTGCTAAGCTTACCAAAATGTGTTTATTCCAAGGGCTACAGATGGGATTTTCTTATATTCTAAATGCTGTTAACTCTACTTGCTGAAGAACTCAATACATATGCACATCTGGCTGTATCAGCAGAACTGGTGCACTGGCTCTACAAAAAAAGTTACTGTACTATTACTCATCTTATTTAATTCATGTTTCATCGACATAATCCCTTCCGAATATCTACTAAGGGAATTCTTAATCTGCGGATCACAGCAGTAATCCATGAAAACAGCAGCTAGGGAATAATATTATTACTGTGGATCATTGCCATGATCCATGAAAATAGAAGCCAGGAAATAGATTCTTAGGGAGATGAAAAAGCAAGTAACTTTGGAAAACATTCAAAGGTGGGGAAGAACTGGAAGAATACATGATTATTATTTTTGACACATTGTGCCTACTGATTCCTTCCTTCTGATGTTGTTCCCATTGCATCTGGCACCTTGGCCCTATCCAATATCAGGTGTCATCCTCCCAGAGGTAGCATTCTGCATATATTTTCATGCCAGAGTTCTAGCAAAACTCCACCTGAGAAGCCGATTCTAGTAGTCAGGTGTAAAAATCTGGAATAGAGGAAACAATAGAACAAACATTCTGAGTTTTTCATATTCAGCTTTGCAACTTGTTTAGTTGATCCCATTAAGTTAAAAACTCTCCTACTACTGAGGCTCAGCTGAGCAAGTGATATGAATTTGGTCTGATCACCCACCTGGTTAGAACCTAAAAGGAATTAATTTAGGGAAAATTTTGAGATAACTCTCATTAGAACCAAACCCATTAAGATAATAATAATAGTAACAATAACAATAATGATAGTGCCCTTCATTCACACAGTGATGTTGAATGACTCTACTTACCAAGGAGCATGGGTGAGCATGCAATGTTACAAGTACACCAGACAGCTGAAGAAGAAAAAAGGGCATTGGAAGAATAACTGAAGAACAATGAAGAAGATGCACTGAAGCTAGTATACCATGAAGGCTTACTGAATACCAAAGAGACCAAACTGGCCTATAAGAAAGACCAAATGAAGAATAAAAAAGAGACATGGCAAGGCAAAGTATTACATGGCCAGTATATAAAAAAACTAGCAGGCAAAGCAAATAACAAGACCTGGCAATAGCTAAGAGCAGGAAAGTTGAAGAAAGAGACAGAGGGGCTAATTCTGGCTGCACAAGACCAAGCCTTAAGAACAAATGCATATAAACCAGAATTGAGAAGACAGCAACAGACAGTAAATGCCACCTCTGCAAAGAAGCTGAAGAAGCAGTGGACCACCTAATTAGCTGCTGCAAGAAGATCACACAGACTGACTGCAAACAATGACATGACAAAGTAGCAAAACTGGTGCATTGGAATATCTGCAAGAAATACCATTTGCCTGCAAGCAAGAACTGGTGGGACCACAAAACAGACAAAGTAATAGAAAATGAAGAAGCTCAAGAACTCTGGGACTTTAGAATTTAAACAGACAAGCACCTACCACACAACAGCCCAAACTGGATAGTGGACATTGCAATACTTGAAGACAGCAGAATAGAAGAGAAAGAACTGGAGAAAATCACAAAATATAAAGACCTGCAAATAGAATGACTATGGCAAAAGAAAGCAAAGATAGTACCAATACTTATAGGCGCTTTGGGTGCAATCCAAAAACATCTGGAGCAACACTTGAAGATCATTGGCATTGACAAAATCAACATCAGTCAATTGCAAGAGTTTTACTTGTAACAGCTTAATACTGTCACACAACAACATCTGCCTATCCCAGGTCCTTGGGAAAGACTCAATAGGTGGATAAAAATGCCAAATCCAGTCTAAACATCTGGCTGACTGTGTGATCAGCCATGATAATAACCCCCAGTGAGGAACTACCTTGACACGGTTATGGGGCTTGCATGCTCTGAGGAAGATAAGAGCTATGCCAGAGGTTCAACCATACTGGACAGGTCTCATCAGAGGAGCCAAACAAAGAGTGTCTCTCCCATAAACCATATGCTGAGATGTAACTTACAGAAACATATTCTGGATCAATCTTCACCCACATCAACAAGGACCATGCTAGGTGTTGGAGTTCCTGGATATTTGGTGACAAGTGGGTTACAGGAGTCAGGACTGTTGGCTGAGCAACCAGGGCCAGCAGCTGTAAGACTTCTGGAGGAAAAGTTGCTTACTTGTTGCAAATATACAAAGATTGAAAACAAAGAAATAAACATTCGCTATTATAAATCAAGTCCAACAAAAAGAAGATATCTGAAGAGAATGCACCAGTTGTGGAAAGAACAACATCCAGGATCAGAAATAACAGAACAGAGGCTAGCAGATCAACACTGATCTATAAGATGAAATAAAGTATTCACAGGAGTAGAACTGCAAAGGTCTACCCAGGACAAAGAAATTAAAGCCTTGCCAGAAGTAGCTCAGACAGTAGAAACAAACCAGGGGGAGTCAGTAGTAGAAGAAGCCATCAATGCTATTGAACTGTTTTCATTCCCAAACCAGGCACCCTCTCCTCTACCTTCTCCTCAGAAAAAACAAAGTCCTCTAACTGAAAAATCAAGAGGAACTGAAATGAAGAATAACCAAGCATCTAGAACAGCACAGAAACAGCTAACACAAGTATTGAAAGATGCCAATACTGTAATATCAAATATAAGCATCAGCTCACTGCAAGAAACAAATGAACTGAGGTATAAAAATCAACAAGAAAAAAAGCCAAACAGTGTATCACCAAAATGGAAGATCAGGTTGGAAAATAAGATCAGCATGTTAAGATCAGATGCAAGCAAGTTAGAACAGATGACAGAAAAGAAGCTGAAGAACAAGAACACCTGATCAAAAAATATTGCCTAGAGACTGTTGAGGTTGTGAAATGCTAGTACAAAAACCATGAGGAGGGGAGAGGATTCATTCCTACCTCATGGAGAGCCATGAGGAGAAGAGGAAAGAAAATGAGGGAAACAGGAAAAAAGGTGGGATCCAAGCCCCTCCCACACAAAGCAGCAAAGCTAGGCTGCAGTGAAGCCTCCCCTCCCTTTGTGCTCGTGTGAAACAGGCTTGGTTGAAACCCCATATTTTCCAACAGAGACAAGGAAGATCAAGGAAACACTGGTAATAATAAAGCAGCAAATAATAGCCACAGTCAAGAAAATCAGCAGATATGAAGCTCAAATTGCACATTTCAGGCAGAATCTCCAATTTGAGTTGAATCTACCAATCCATCAATGGAGAGACTGCAATGAACCAGACACCTGACAAAGAAAAAATAGTGCAGTTCTGGGCACAGCTATGGGACAACCCAAAGCAATACAACAAGAATGCAGCTTGGATTAAGAAAGTAGATAAGAATAAAAAAGAATTTGTAATAACAGCAGAAATGGTGGAGAAAATGGCAAGGAAAATCAAGAATTGGTCAGCATCAGGTAAAGATGAACTGCATGGTTTTTGGTTGAAACATCTGACTGGTCTGCACCCATTCATTGCCAAGCATACTGCAAGGACATGAAATTTAAGATTAGTTAACATCTGACTTAACCTACCTGATAATGAAAGATCCAACAAAAGGGGCAGCTCTGGGCAATTGCAGACCAATTACCTGCTTACCAACAACTTTCAACTTGCTAACTAGTGTTGTAGCTGAAGCAGCCCAATAGCATCTAGTTCAAAACAAGCTCTTTCCATCTGAGCAGAAAGGAAACTGCCAAAACAGCAGAGGAACAAAAGATCAGCTCCTAATTGACAAGATGATTTTGGAAAACTATAAGAGAAGGAAGACCACCTTGAATGTAGCTTGGATTGATTACAAGAAGACATTCTACTCCCTGCCACATGATTGGATAATCATGTGCCTAGAGATAACAGGAAAAAAAATGACTGTGGCAAAAGAAACAAAGTTAGTGTCAATAGACCAAGTAATAGAAAAATGAAAAAGGTGCTTTGGGTGCAACCCCAAAATATCTGGAGCACCATTTGAACACCATCAACATTGACAAAATCACCATCAGTCAATTGCAAAAGGCAGCTTTACTTGGAACAGTTTACATCCTGTGACGATACCTTTAATATTATTAAACAAGAACATCTGCCTATCCCTGGTCCTTCGGAAGGACTTGATAGGTGGACAAAAATGCCAAATCCAGTCTAAACATCTGGCTGACTGTGTGGCCAACCATAATAATAATCATAATTTTTATGCCACTTGACTCCCAGTGACTCTAGAGAGAGAGATTTAATAGGTCAGTGTAGCACTTTGGATTAGATTCCAAAACAGTGCTTCAGAATGTATGTGTGGAAACATGAATGTAACTCAGCTCTTTAGAGCACCTGTGTCTTTTTCCAGGTTCGTGTGATGTGATCTTAGGAAATAATGAAGCTGCTTTAAAGAACTGAAGAAGAATACTATATTCACAGACCTGTGCAGTCTGATGCACATTTTGGAATAAATTCCAAAGTTCAGGAATAATATATTAGGTCCAAGAATAAATGAAGTTTATTAAGATGTATAAATATAAACCCAACACCTTTGAGCTTTTAGTCCTTGGGGTAGTGATGGGGGGATAAGATGTAGGAAGGACCCTCTATTCTTCCTTTAGAGAGCAAGCTGAAGGGAATACAGTATCAATCCTTCAAATAGAGGAAACCAAAACAGAGACAAGGAGAGGAATGTAGTTCTTACTTTTCTATCTCTATTCCTAATGCCCCTGGTGATCAATAGAAAAAAAAGATGGAAATAGTAGAAAACTTCCAAAGCTGCCTCTCCAAGAGTTAGCACATTCCTATGAACAATTCAATTAAAGTGTGTGTGTGTGTGTGTGTGTGTGTGTGTGTAATTGGATCAAGCTCTCTTGCTTTATACAGCATCTGTGGACTTTTCAGAAAAGGTTTTGCTGACCTATTTTGTCTTGTACTTAGGTGGCACCACTGCTGCAGATAAGGTTTGCATGTGAATTACTAACCCAGAGTTGATAGGTCTTTGAGGAATTAGTAAGAATCCTTAGGTCTTTTAGGCTGGATATCAGTACCCTAAGAATCCCAACATCCAGGCAGGGAAGCCTAGCACTGGGATTCCCATATTGAGCAGCAAATAATGTGAATTTTTCCACAATGTCTTGTGTTCCATACAAGATGGTACCTGATACCTCAGAGACAAGAGCAAGAAAATTAGAGTTCCGTTTTCAAACTATCAAGGCTATCCGTGAACTGGACCTTCACACATGGGTCTAAAATCTCAGTTGGGAAAATGTATATAAAATCAGATCAAATCAAACTTGCCTTTAGACTGTGTTTCCTGGTCCATGCAGGGGTATCCCTCCATCCCTGATGACTGCCATCCTGAGAAGGAGCTTTCTTTCTTTCTTTAGATAGAGGTCTGTCTAGACAATATCACATGTAGGGAACACCTGCTCAGTTAATTCTCCAGCCAGCATACATAAGCGTACCAAAGTTCTTCAAGAGGGAGTTGCTGAGAAATGTACAAATGCAGACAGATTGACATGGTTTAATGTGAGTTTTCCTGAAACATTGCTTAAAATATAAAACAGTTGAAAATTTAGTAAATATCATGCCTGGTTGAACAGATAACCTGCAAAATTCTGGTTTATTTATTTATTTATACAAAATCGCATGTGAGGTATATGGTACTGAAAGGGAAAACATTTTGTATTGTTCTACTGGCATTGCCATTTTGGTATTAGCTTCTTGTGAAAACGGATAATTTTATAGCTGAAGTGAATAAAGGTGAGCAAGCAAATATTTTGATATTTACCATTGCTGTAATCTTCAGTGAGGATATACTGTAATTGGGGGCTATTCTCCCCCATCTAGCTGGAGTATAATATGCTACTGTATTTAAAGGAAGACTTAGCAACAGCAGATGTGGGGGTTCAAAAAGTTGCAAGATGTGCCTCTGCATTGGAAAGTGCAATCCTATACATATCTACTCAGAAATACATTTCATAGTTCCCAGAGGACTGGCATTTGTATAAGTGACTGTAGGATTGTTGCAGTCTGAGCTAATGCATTTAGATTTGTTCATACCTTTGTGGAGAGCAGAGATCCAGATTGATTTCTAGGCAATAACTATCACATGGCAAATATCAATATATCTTCAACAGGGAGACAGAGCAATTATAAAAGGCACAAAGGGGAATGCTTTGTGTTGAAGAGAAGACAGATCTTTCCTCTCAAAGAAAAATCTGAAAAGAAAATTGCAACATAGCACCTGCTCCTCTCAAATCCTGGTTAAGTGATAGGGACATGTTAAACAGAATTTATTATTTTTATATCAACCTCTGCAGTCCATAGTGCAAGGAGAAAGGACTAATGCAAGAAGTGGAGACAACACATACCCAATCGATCCCCAGATGGCAGCGATATTTCCTCACAAGCTCCCTGTCTCTCCTTTCAACTATATCAGGGTAACAAAGAAGGCTGCAGTCTTGGAGAAAATTGAATTGCTGGAAACACAAATGAACAAGCTTTGAACATCTAAGAAAGATAAATTTAGCTCACAACAAGTGAGTGACTTTGGACTGTGTGTTTAAAAGGAAAGATTTAGTGTTGTTCCATGAAAAGAATCTTAAGATGCTACTCATAATGCAGAACTATTTTTTTCAACAAGAAAAAGGATTTAAATTACTTTGTATGTGTCCCAAATTTTCATGGTAGAACTGAACATTATCATTCTCCTAACTGAAATGTGAACTGGATACGCCCACATCTCATGATGTATAATGTTCAACAGACTGCAATGTGAACAATGCAGGCTCAGTTTAACAAAAAGAAAAGGAAAACAAGAAAAATGTCACAGCAATGGCATTTATGTGATCTTCTAAAAATGGACTTAAAATGCACCCTTAAAGTTTTATCTTTCTTTACATTGGATCTTAATCTTATCTTTGATTTTTCAATATACTACTTAGATTACATTATCTGCAAGGTAATGTGGATTTATTGAAACCAAGAAATTAAAAATGAACTGTTGATTGCAATAAAGGCCACAGATACGATTTTCTACAATAAAATAAAATAGAAATTAAGGCTTAATCATAGAACCTAGAAATAACATTGTGTGGTAAACATATTGCTTATATGACAATATGGTCAAATGGGCTTATAAGGTTTTGTAGATTTTGACATCTAATAACTTAAACATATTACTTTCACTTCCATTACAAATTGTTCATCTTCACCTTAAAACTTTAAAAAAAATTATTGCAATTTTTGAGACAAATACAGAAAAATGTACAAAAACCAATTAAAAGGAGTAATATCTGACAAATTAATTACTTATGTAATACCAAAAATTATATACTAATAATATATAAAATTGTACACAGAAACTTGCCTAGTCCTGTAAAACATTTTGAATTCTATGTAAAGTAAAACATATTGTTTCATTCTTTGATTAGTGGAAAAACAGCCTTTTTAAAAATGGGTAAGGTACATATTTCTTGAATTAAGTTTTTGATACCCAGGGTAATAATACTTTTCCAATGTAATACTTCTGGCTATTCCCCACACCAATATAACCAGTGCTGCTCAAAAAAAGTCAGATTCCCCAATTCTGGAATATAAATCAAAATAATTCTGACATTTCTAACTTGAAAATTTTTACCCAGATATCTACTTATTCATGTTACAACTTTCTTCCAAAAAGAAACAAAAATCAGATATCACCAATTCATAAGTAATTCCCTCAAATTTCTTACATCACCAGCAGAGAAAATCTATAGACCATTCTTTCTGACACACATATACTTTGAGGAGTCCAGTAGACTCAGAATAAAATATTTTAATGGATTAATTTCAACTTCAAGTAAACATTTTTTTTAAAACTAGGATCCATTGATCCCCCAACCTAATCTGAAAAAAATGGGGCAATCTGACTGAAATATGATGAATGTTATCTCATAACCAATTGAAGACCTGCATGGGAAACACACAAGAGAAATAAATCCACTGAGGCTATAGCAAATCCTTATATGAGGTGTGGAGAAGGGGAAGTAGGGTATCTTTGACAGGCCCCTCTCTCTTAGTTACAATGACCCTAATAAAAATTAAGCAGAGTATGAGAATACACGAGAGAAGAATTATAAAGTGTCTTTTACATTAGACTGTGTATAAAAAATAATGGAGAATAAAATGACTATTTGATTGAAGCTGATATGGTGTAAACATTGGCAACTGTTGCAGAGCAAATTCAGATTTTGTCCTTGCTGTACTTATAACAATGATGTTTTCTTCATCCATGCAGCTATTGTTATGTTATAACAATAATGATAACTAGGATCATGGTGAGGAATTATTATGCCTACAGTGCACAAAGATAAAAGGGCTACTGTACAATGGGAACAAGCAGAAATTTGACCAGTGCCATTCCTGAACTGCCAATGAAATATAAGGCTCAGTGTGAGCATTCTTTATAAAGTGCAGAGGAGCTGAATTGCTTGTCACTTGCCTTGTCGCACACAGTAATTATCAGGGGCTTGTAACACAGTGGGCGATTTGACTGAATAAACAAAAGCTGCAACTTGAATTCTGCAGAAATGTGATATTTTCCCAGTAGAAGTCTAATGTCAGTGGAACACCTTTATGTGGTGCACAATGCATGAGGGGGAAAAAAAGACTGGATTTTTTGTACAACTATGATTTCTCATTTTGTGGACAATTTCACTACTACAGGTTGTATGGAGCATCCTTAACTGACATCTGAAACTTTTCCCACTGAGAAACCAACAGCATGGTGAAACATCCAGTTCCTTCCAATGGTTTGGTTTCATTTTTTCATCCCACACTTTGGCTTTCCTTTTTGTCTTTACTAGCTTCAGAGTCCTTGATTTAAATATGGCATTCAGAATCAGCCAATTTAAAATAGTGTTCTGAGATGCAGGCCCAGTTTAGGACTATGCAAGCCTGGGGTCAGCCAATGTGAGATCCTGATGCCAAGGAAGAGACAAAGAATTCAAAGGGAAGGAATGGGTTCCTGCTTCTGAGCGTGTGGCCATGTTACCATTGCTCAGCCAATCTATTTATAATGCAGCTGATAGCAGAGCAGATGGATACTCAGCAGAGAATTTCTCATCTACCTAGATGGAAATGAGATCATTTAGCCAAAATGTTTTGTGGTCTATGTCGCATCCTGTTTTAACATAAATGAGATTATGGCTGTCCTAAGGCCATAGTCAAGGTAAAATACAGACAAACTGTCTTGATTTCCATAGCCTATACCCAAATAATATATCTGATACAAAGACCATATATTTGCCTTTATATCTTTGCTCAGATTTCCTATCCTTGTGACAAAGAGGAATTATAAAGTATTTACCATGATGAAACAGCTGCATAGTTCAGCTATTTACTAAGGTCTGTGGGTAATGCTTCTAGAAACAGAAACAGAAAGTAGCATTTACCTTTTATACAACAATGGTAAAATCTTGAGTCATCATCCATGGATTACCTAGTTTAATCCCTAAATTCTTTTCTGTAATGCTACCACATAGATATAAAATCTTTCCTCTACCCAATTTACAATTTCTCTTGTTAGATTCTGAATTTTTATGCTAATAGTCCTGCAAAAATAAGTTCTTTCTGTATTTTTTTTTATTTCTCATTAAAGGAAGTGGCAATTGCCCATATTATTGGATATTTATAAGCCCTGTGCCAAATGTGATTATAAGAATGAGCTAAAAGGCAAAATGTAATCTCCTCTGGCCAGTTTTTATGTTTTTTTTCCCTTGCCCTTTCAAAATAGATCTTATTTACCTAGTGAAAAATGCTGCAGTTGATTTAAAGCATGTTTTATTCCTTAATAATGAACTGTGCCAACTCTGTTTTGTCTAAGATGCAAGGGAATCTGTCTAGTATATTATGTCATTCCCCACATTCTTCTTCCCACCCAAAATGCTTCTAGGCTATTCATTCCATATCCAGCCAAAGCCCTACTTTTTATTCATGGGCCTTGACTCTAGCATTATTTTATCCAATTACATGTCTATGGAATAGGCCTTTCTGCCATTGCAATATATTTCCATTTCTGTTTCTGAAGCTATGAGATTTAAAAAATAGTTCCAATTTTTAGAAGCCATTAAGCTAAGTAAATTCAGCCTTCCAGTCATCTCTGCCAGTCATAAGCCCTAGTGCTGGTAATAAAGAACATTCCATAAGGATGTCTTTCTCTTTCGGATAACACATGATTCTTTTTCTTGTCTTTTCTGGCATGCAGGCATTTTTGATGTATTTAAATAAACACATGTGCACACACACACACACATCTAATTAATACTTGCATTTGGTGCTTTCCTTTTCCATTTTTTGCTTGTGGGTTTCCTAACTGATCTCTGTGTGAAACATGAGTGGGGAGCTACAGAGATCTGTGGAACATTGGAGACTTCTGTCAAAATGACAAAAGTAGTATCATGCCCTCAGGACATAAGCTCTGCTCCTTTTGTATATGCATGCAATTTCTCAATGCACATATGCATCATGACACTGCTTTAATTTCCCTCCCTCCCCACCCTCCTCCCCTCCAGTGTGGACACGTCTGCTCAACTAGGTAGACTTTTGGTATGATTCAGTGGGATTCTTCATGAGTCTTGAACTCCTGAATGAAAGATAGGGTATAAATCTAACATACAAACCAATATGTAATTACAGAAATTCCTACTTGTTATCTCATCAATTCCTCAACAATGCTATAAGAATGGCACAGGGAAAAGCTTCACTCAGATTATTCTTTAATATAGAAGTTTTTAGTTTTCTATCTCTGGTATCTTTGAATAGAGCTGAAAATACTCTGCCCTAAAACCAAATCCAAAGTAGAAGAACTTAAGGTTTGGCACATTATAAGTTATCTTCTTCTGTTCCTGTGTTGGTGTTTTCTAGTATTACAGATGAGTGGCTGAAGGCTAATAGATAATGGCTTCCCTTAAAAACCAGCTATCTATTATTAAAAAAGACTATTTCCTTTAGGAAAAGCCATTTCAGGAAGAAGCAACATTAAAAGTAGAACTTCTTTCATGGAATCTTTAACCCCAGAACATTCTGTTTCAAGTGTTTTAGAAATGGCCAGCCAAGGTTAGAAAGTCAAGCAAGTCAGAAAGGGTGGACAGTACATCTTTCCCTGCTGTTTTTCTCTTCCAATGTACTATCAGCAAAAGATTGGGGGGGGGGGGGGGAGTACAAATTTTGAAATATGAAAACCCAGCAAAATGAAGAGAACAAGAACTCCCTATTGTTTGATCATCTGTTTCAATCAACTAAAATTAAAGCTCAGGGCTTTAAAAAAAACTCACCAGGGCTTTCCCTTGGAACATGTTTAGAGTTTCAGGGTCTTTGAAAAAACTGCTCAGAAACTAGAATTTATATGGCTCTCTATTTCTTTAGGCCAGCTGGAAAAATTAAAATCTTATTTAACAACAAGCAGAGTCAATGCCAATCAGCTTCAGGACATAATTCAATACATTAGTTTGTATCAATTTGTTTCCTAGCACAGCTTTACTTTCTCTGGGATCTTTTACATCTCTGCCTGTTTCTTTGTTTGTTTTTGACTTTGAGAGTAAAGATCCATTTACTTGCAAACAATGCCTTTGTCTATGGTGGCAGCTGTTTCTTATACATTTTATTGATTTGGCTTTAGTGGTTCATACATTTCGTTTATGAACAACTTTGAATATCTGTTATTTTTCACCCACTTGCTTTCCTATTTTTTTCTTTTATTTTGGTTTATTTATTCCTTTATGAAGTTCATATAGTACTTTAATTAATATGTATTAATTAATTATTATGGTCCTACTATGGATTTTCTAGTTATAGTATGTAGTATATGTTTGGAACATCTTTTGGCTATGGGTCAGTTAATTGTTAATGGCAGAAAGTGAACAAGAACTAAAGAGCCTTTTGATGAGGGTGAAAGAGGAGAGTGCAAAAGTTGGCTTGAAACTCAACATTAAAAAAACTAAGATCATGGCATCTGGACCCATCAATTCCTGGCAAATAGAAGGGGTAGAAATGGAAGCAGTAACAGACTTCATTTATTTGGGCTCCAAGATCACTGCAGACGGAGACTGCAAGAAATTAAAAGACGCTTGCTCCTTGGGAGGAAAGCTATGGCAAACCTAGATAGCATATTAAAAAGCAGAGACATCACCTTGCTGACAAAGATCCGCATAGTCAAAGCTATGGTTTTTCCAGTAGTAATGTATGGCTGTGAGAGCTGGACCATAAAGAAGGCTGAGCGCCGAAGAATTGATGCCTTTGAACTGTGGTGCTGGAGAAGACTCTTAAGAGTCCCCTGGACTGCTAGGAGGTCAAACCAGTCAATCTTAAAGGAAATCAACTCTGATTGCTCATTGGAAGGATTGATAATGAAGCTCAAGCTCAGATACTTTGGTCACCTAATGCGAAGAGAGGACTCTTTGGAAAAGACCCTGATGCTGGGAAAGATGGAAGACAAAAGGAGAAGAGGACGGCAGAGGATGAGATGGTTAGATAGCATCACTGAAGCAATGAGCATGAAACTGAGCAAACTCAGGGAGACAGTGAAGGACAGGAAGGCCTGGCGCGATACGGTTCATGGGGTCACAAAGAGTCGGACACGACTTAACGACTGAACAACAACAACAAACAGTTAATTGTAGTTGGTGATTTGATCAAGTTATATATCCCTTATGAGACCAGAATACTATCCCTCCAAAACCTAATTCTCATACATGCAAGCTTACAGAATATTCACTGAATCATATAAAGCAAAGTTGGGGGGGGGGGGGGGGAAGGGAGATGAAAGAACTGATAAGTTATTACCTTTTTGGCTGTAACAGGTAGAACAATGTAGTACATATACAGCAGGCACTGCAATGGCTTCCAATAGGTTTCTGGGGACAGTTAAAATTGTTGATTTTAATCTTTAAAACCTACATGGCTTGGTATTAAAATATAACTTAGAGGACTGCTTTCTCCAAGTAGAACTAACCCATCGGGTATGTTCTTCTTGACTGAACATTCTAGGTGCTTCTGGCATAAAAGAGAAAAAATTGAGGGAGACCTAAAAGCAGTATTTCTTGGTAGTGATCCCCATCTCCTGGAATAGTTGAGATTAGTGCCAATCTTTGTACTTTTTCATAAATTGGTAAAGACTGAACTATTCTGCAGGACATTAGAAGGTTAATGTCACCCAGGACAGAGAGAGTACCTGTGTGATTGCATTGCTTTACCATTTTAGTCGCAATCATTTCTATATAATTTTTATGGTTTTGTTGTATTTTAATTGTTGCTTTATCATTGTAAACCACTGTGAGCTGTAAGATTTAACAGTACAGAAATATGATTGATCAGTCAGTAACATTTTAATAAAGTTTTTCAAATCTCCTTTAGTAAGGCTTATATAACTCTGATTTTGAAAGCCAGTAAGGATCCTGCTGATTGTGCAACCTGTATTCCAATTTCCTTGTTGATGGAAAAATATTGACAGCAACCCTTGCATGTGGATTACAACTGATATTACCATTCTGCACAATCTATTTTATAAAAGGGTCCAAAAGCCTCAAATTATTAGATTACTAACTGTCATTTTGGATATACATTCAAAGTAAATGAAATCTGCAGGGGTAATTTTGCTGCATGAAAAAAATGCCTTTGATATGGCAAGCAAAAAATTCTGAAACAACTTTTCTTCTTACTCATTAGGGATAATAAGTGGTATTCCAAAATCTTGCCAAGAAAGCCGAAGGAATTACTCCAGGCAGTTACCAGGAGTCAACACTGACTAGAAGGTACACACACATACACAAAGTCTTATTGATAATGATGTATTCTATAATTGATATTATAGAACATTTTAGTAATTTATGAAGTACTCTATTAATTGGTCTCTCAAGTTTTTATGTGTTGTCTCCTTATGGCAGTATGTGTGTTTGGTTGGTCCATTGTTGTTTACATCTGCTGTCCTCTCTCAGACTTTGTGGTTTTTTAATTTTTCTAATACTAATTTTTTTATAGGTTAACTATTTTATAATCTTATTATATGTCACCCAGAATCACTTTTTTGTGAGATGGGCAGCCAGATACATTTGATGAATGAATGAATGAATGAATGAATGAATGAATGAATGAATGAATGAATGAAGTGTATGTGTGTGTGTGTGTGTGTGTTCCTGGGACAGTTGAGTGAAGAATGCTAGGAGTGTATGCCAAGATTATCTAATCCCAGCAAAGTCAACTGTAAGAATAACCTTGAGGAATAGAAGAAAAAGTGTAACCCAGTAACTGTCAGGTAAAAGAAATGTGAGTCCAAAGCAGAAATGTAATTTGAGAAAATGTCTCAGATTTGATCCTTCCTAGTTTTCTTAAATATAAAGGCAAGAGGGGAAAGGCACATTCAGACTTGCAAGATTCTGTTACTGTAACCCTACAGTAAAGTAGTATTAACATTCATAACTTTGGTTTCCCAGGCTGATCTACCTCAAAGGGCTGACATAGCCATGGCATGAAGGATATCCCAACTACCCAGCAAAAGCAAGCAGACACCTATAACAAGTGAGCAGATGATCATTTCATGACAGTGGCAAAGGCATTGTATCATACTCATGGAAGAAGGCAATGGTAAACCACTCCTGGTCAAGCAATATAAAGTTATTGAGGATACAGAGCCAGATGATGGTCCTCACAGATCAGATGACACTCAACATGCTACTGAGGAAATGCTGAGGATCTTTCAAGTACTAATGTATTTTTGACATGGCTAGATTAAAACCTTTGAAACATGCTGCCATGCAGAAAAAGAAAATTCAAAGGTGCAAAGACAGAATTACATTGTCTATACCTACAAAGATCAGAATCATGCAGACAGTGGTTTTCCTAGTCTTTTCCCTCTATGGAAGCAAAAGATGGACTTTGAATTAACAGGAAAGAAAGAGAATTGAATTGTTGAAGACTACTGAGAATATCATGGACAGTCAAAAAAACACACACATTGATAAGAAATAAGAAAACAGTCCATGATAACAAGAAATCAGTCCATAGTTCTCATTCAAGGCACTAATGACTGGGTCCAAATTATCACATTTTGGACTCATTATGCATACATCTAGCTCTCTTGAGAATTCTATAATGCTGGGAAAGGAAGATAGAAAGAGAAAAAGAAGACAACTAGCAGCAAGGTGGATAGACTCAATTATAGGAGCGATGGTGCACCATTGGAAGACCTGAAAGACCAGACTGGGGAAATAACGTATTAGAGAAAAGCTGTTTATACAGTCACTAGTTGACCATGACTTGATGGCACATAATTAATCAATTAACTTGAATAAATCTCATATACTTTCTATAGCTGTAATATTTCTAAAGAAATGTATAAAAAATGAGGTTTCAGGTATTGCTTCATTTTTTTAAAAGGGGGGGATTATTCCAAGGAAACTTTCTTTATTTGTGGATCTACATATATTAAATTATTTTATCACAGATAATACTCTTATAAATTAATAGTTGAAAATCCTATTGAGTGTATAGGGAATGATAAATGTTATAAAATGAACTTTTATTTCAATATTGGTATATTTATAACAAGTATTGCTATGATATTCCTTGATATAAATTATTTTAAATGTATTAACATATTTAGAATTCTTTTATGTAAAACTTGTATCTTTCCTTTCTCTGTATTACGGCTATTGTATAATGATGGATTTTTACCTTTCCTGACTTTCAGCTTTATAATTTTGGCTTTCATTTCTCTATGGAGTGTGACTGACCAAGTTTTTTTTTTTAAAAATGGGCAGTTATAAAATTATTAAATTACCCTTTTGGCACCATGGCAAGACCTTGGCTTGATTTCACAATAGTTGTACAGTGTTTCCTGCATCATAGGCTGCAGAGTACATTTCAGAAACATTGGGACAAAGATAAAAAAAAATTTACCTTCCTGCTCTTATACACATGATAACATGAATTCTCTGGAAAATTTCAGTATGAAAATTGCAGGTAAAATTGCTGTGGTAAAAATATAATATGAAGAAGGGATATTAATTCTTTAGATCAGCTTCTTATCAATATTTCCTTTAATCATTTGAAAAAGGAATATAGATTATGAAAATTGCAAAATGGCAGTATACTCAATGAAATCCAAATTTCAGTATTTTATTTTATAAAGTCACTCTTCATATAAATGAGGTTTTTTTCTAGATTTCTCATCCTAAACACTTGATTGATTTCAATTTACCATCATTTAAGCCCATATGAGCCTTGGGCTATATGTTCAAAACAGTATGAGCATCTTAAAAAACAAAAAAAAAGTTTTCCAAAACAAAATTAATAGGTTAGATAACTTCTACACAGATAGTAGCCACTACTGCAAAAGATCACATCCTGTGAACTGACTTGCTCAGTTATTAATGTTTATGGGAGAGGTTGTTCTGAGAACATTGTCACCCAAACAGTCTTATGTTACATTTCTTCCAAACTACAGAATGAAATCTCTTCAGAATTTAAAATTGACCCACCCCAATGGTTTTCAGTAGGCTCATTGCTAATATTTATATCTTTTTGTTGTACTTATTTTATTTATTTTGTTGCACATGGACTTGCTGTGTTTGTGTTCAAATGTGTGTATGTTTTCATGATTTCAAGCTCATTGTGCTTTTATTATACAAGTCTGATTCACTGTTTATCTATTGATTAGACAAGTTTATCTACTGTGTTTTCAATAAGCCTTTTAAATTAAGTGTGTTAATATGGTCTGATTCATAGTCTCCTCTAATAGAAGCCCATTTTTAGGAGTAAAAATGTTTATGTGTTCAGAGTGAGAGCAATGCAATAGCCTACCAAACATTCTGGTGACACTAGTGTTGAACTTCGGAGGCAGATGCTCATCTTAGAAATACTGTCCACGCTCTCTGCAGGACAATGAGAATTCGTCATACTGGAAAATCTGATTTTGTAGATCCACTACAAGTGACCATCCCCTTCAAACCTCTCAATGACTAAAAAAAATAAATAAATCACGGACCAAATTAGGAAACAGGCAGAAAATGCAATTTATACCAATAGGATTTGGGGGAAAAAACAGATCTCCCAATCATCCTGATAAAAATTATATAAAAATTCATAAAGTTTGAATTAAAGGATTGTTTATGAATAAGTAGTACATTATCTGCACATCTGACAAATCATACATTCCAAATAGATAACAAGCCGTTTCTGTTCCCAAGGATATACCCCAAATCTTTGGCTACAAATAGAGTTAGATTATACTTCTACCTAGAGTTTAAATATAGACAGTAAAACTAAGTACAGATAATAAATTATCCTTCAATTACTTTGAAATACTATACCACAGAATATTTTGTTTTGTTTTGTTTGTACAGTTATTAGCACAGATGAAATTGGATAGATTAAATCAATAGCTAATGCTTACAGTTCTAATACCAATTTACACAGTCAATTTGACACAATGTCTGCTGGGAGAATGCTCTTGTTGATAATTATGTTTTAGATTAGAATGAAGTCTAAACCTGAAGTGGTATAATATAAATTTTGTGTAAACAGAAAACCAAATTATCCATTAGGAAGTCAAGTATTTTCTAGCTGTTATTAAGCTTAATTTTTTTCAGTTGCTTTATATTTTATATGAAAAGCTTATTCTACGCTTCCTACTTTTGATCCAGTTACCTTCTCTATATCAATGTCATACTTTCTCTGGTTTATTAGAGGAAAGAAGGAAAGCAAAAAGAAACAGAATAAAAGAATGTGGAATCAGGAATTCCATTAATTGCATTTGTGACTAAAGAAATTAGATTAAATCTTCCAAATCTTAAAATGTCACATTAAAAAAAACATGTCTGATATAAAGACTTGGTATATTTTAAAAATGGCTTAGTAATACTATTTTTACAGAAAAGCTAAATAGTGGATTCTCCCTTTGAGAAACCTTCCATCAATAAAAAATCTCTAGACTCTTGATTCTATAGTTCTTTGCAAGCCACTCCATGTTGCTCTAAGTAAATGGAAAAAATTGCCAAGGGTTTTCATTGTTGTTCATTCATGTATTATAATATAAAATATAACTTTAAAGTTTTAAAATATTTATTTTGGGCTGGCTGATTATGTTAAAAATGGGTATTTAGCAACAATATTCATATAACTCCATCAGATATGGAAACCATCAGATACTGAGTGATGAAACTTCTTTGCTACTTCTGATGGGACTGTATCCTTCACTCAGAAATATGGTGCTGAAACAGGTATGTAGCCACTGATCGTTTTGCATGTTTTTACTTCATCATGGTTTTTTTAATGGCTTTTAGCATAAATTGATACTCAGAAAAGTATTGATCAATTTGGAAAGATCAAGTATTATGTACCTTATCTGAGATGTGGACATGGAGTTAATATAATATTATTCCAGACCATACCACCATAGATTACTCCTCCCCCAAAGAAAAAAAGAAGCAAAGATTTATTGCCATTCAATGATAGTGGAAAATTTGAAACAATATTAAGCTATTTTACAAGCTGGAAAATATGATATGAAGTCCCACTTCTTTTTCTTTCTAGTTCTCTTGCAATTTTGATCCATTCCCAGGGGAAATGTAGCATTGCGAATAGTGATAACTTCCTCACCATAAATATTTTTGTATGTGGCATTGTGATAAGATAGCTCAGTGGATGGAAGTTGAATTCAGATATCATAACCCGGAAGAATCTATCTGGCTATGAGTGATTATATTCAAAAATAGTTTTGACACTGACTTCCGGGGAAGTAATGGCAGACTGAAGATGGCTGTGCAAGAGCAGAGCTTAGTATGACAGCAATGGAAAGGGGTACCAGGGAAAGGATTGGTTCC
Organism: Liasis olivaceus; assembly: GCA_030867105.1. NCBI lineage: Eukaryota > Metazoa > Chordata > Lepidosauria > Squamata > Pythonidae > Liasis > Liasis olivaceus. Next base: position 79,205,938 of record CM061352.1, on the reverse strand, counting down.
TCAGAATTCTCTAAAACAAGGAGAGGACCAGGATCACTCACAAGCACTCCATACAGTGGTTTCCTGCAAGGAGATCATAAGACAGCTGTCTTTAGTGGGTTTTATAGCTCTGGGAGCCAGGGGAAAGTTGTCTCACCTAAGCTGCAGTTCAGTGCCTTCAAAAGGACATTGGGTTTGCATACTTCCTTTCTGAATCATTTCTGGAAATTGCTCATTAATGGCTTTTTGGATATTAAGAACCTTCAGAAGGGCATGTTTCATTATACCAGGTGAGTTTCCTTCTATCCTTGATGAAAGAAGTGTCATGCAAATTTAAGGAATATATATATTCCTTAAATGTTTGCTGTTTCGAATAAACAGCAAAAGGGTGACTAGAATGTTGATTTTGGAAAGTTATAAACAGATTAAAGGGCCAGATGGACTTGAAATAAGATTTTGAATTCAGTTGCAAGAATACTTCCTGTGGATTGTTTAAAATTTTATAAAAATATATATATGAAGATTTTAAAACTAACTGCAACAAACCTTCCCATGGGAAAGTGTTGCTGATTAGAAAAAAAATGATAAGAGGGGACTTTGAAGGTTGACTAGAGGGAACCAGAAAGTGTTAAAGATTATAATTAAAGAAGAGATCCATTAATGTAGAATGGAGTAATATTATTTGACTACAGAAGAATTCAAGGACATTTGGGAAGAATGCACTCAGCAATTAGTCTTAAGATTGTCTGCTATTATAAAAATGGATTCAAAATAAGTTATGAAAGAGAAACAGATTTTACTGGATAAAACAAAGACTGAGGCTAATTAGAATGTTGATCTGAAAGTGGATTTTAAAATGTCAGTCTACAAGAATGATATGGAAAATGATGTTACACTGGATTTACAAATGAAACTGGCTGATGTCTTAATAATTAAGTGGAATGTACAAATAATAAATCAGAAGAGTGACTTGGATAACTTTCCTGTGTTTACAAAAGACATGTTAGACTTATGAGGAAGTCAAGAGAGAGAGAGAAAGAGGAGGCAAAGAGAAAATGATAAGAAATCAACTTGTGAGACACTATTTGAAGAGAATAAGGATCAATATTCTTAAAAGTAAATAGAAGGAATCCAAAGTGGGTTTATTAGATCAAGGTTAGTGTGTGTGTGTGTGTGTTTGTGTATGTGTTGTTATTTCTGGTGGCTCCAAATGGATTTTTTCCAACTAGGACTGAATGACAATGCTTTGAAGATTTGTTTATAGATAAGAGATAAGATATGGGAAGAAGAAATCTTTTGCTGTATTTTTAGAGAAAGTGATAAGTTATGTGTTAAAATAATATATATGTTGTTATTTCTGGTAACTCTTAATGGACTTTTGCTGATTAGGACTGAAAGATGAGGCTTTATAATCGGTTTATAGATAACAGATGAGATATGGGAAGAAAACATCTTTTGTTGAAATGTCAGAGAAGGTGATAAGTTACTGAAATTGTTTGTACTTGTCTTGATGAAGGGGGAAGTCATTTCCTTATATTTCTTTTTTCTTCATTTCTTCTTTTTCTCTGCACTTTTTCTCTTTTCTCTTTTACTTTTTATATTTTCTTAGTTTGTATTCGTTTTTTTTTATTTTTGTGTCTGTAAACTTTAATAAAAATTATTATAAAAAATAGGTTTGACACCCAAACCAACAATATATTTTTAATTAAATACTGTTAAGCAGTGAATATCACTGTTTTCTATATTAGAAGTCAAGGAAACTACCCATCAGGATCTTGTCTGATATTTGAATGGTTTTATATTTTGGTTAGATATCATCCTACCTTCAGAATATATCCTTTTTTTTTTTTTCCACTAACATTTTAAATAAATTTTGTGACAAGCTCAGCCTTTCCCCCTTCACTGCTGTAAAAGGTTTTTGATTAAACTTGTTTAAAGCTTGCATGGACACATCCAGAAAAAATTTGCATTGCTGTATATACACTATGAAACTGATCTCCCCCATGCCATAGTCTTATGGTCAACGGTTACTGTAGGAATAACCTGGAGGTCACATTATTTGGTCATTCTAAGCACAAATTGCTCAGCTTGAATTTTTACCTTCAAACATTGCAACAATACATTTGTATAAATACGTTGATGAAGAATAGCTTCATGTTGTGCTTATGGGAGTTGACAGAATTATCTAAAGAGAGATTATATGCTAAGTAAAATGGCAACAAATACTGCCCCTGGATTTCATCAAGTATAAAAAAGGCATAGAAAATAAAATTAGATTTGTGGGTTTCTTCAATTGATTATGTGCAGTATTGCTAAAATATTGTCAGGTTTCTTCTATCCTTCTGCGTTAACCCAATTAACTTCTGATTCAGCTGAAGCACAGGAGGAAATATTGAGAAAATAGTTATGCAACATTAAAGCAGGAATTTAGAGATGGGTAGTTTCCCACAGTGAAAACTCTAGCCTCAACCCACCATTTGGCTATTTGGCTGTCCTTCTCCATGCCACTCTTCAGGTACCATGGCATCTTGCCATCATTTTACCATCATTTCTCTTCCTTCCTCCCTCCCTCCCTCCCTCCCTCTCTCTCTCTCTCTCTCTCTTTCTTCCTGTTATCTTTCCCAATGCTGTATACTCCTGGCCTAGTTTCCTTTCTTTCAACAAATTGGCATGGTTTTATTTTATGTGCATTTCTTATAGACAAACAATATTAGCTGTGAAAGTTTGGAGTTTATTAAAAAGTCACTTTCATTTATGAGGTAAGTTTAGTCCATTTGCATTTAGTGAGCTCAACATTGTCTTGTCCATATGGGTTTAGTTTTCACATTTTTGTGATAAAACATCTGGCAGCTAAAAACAGGAATTAAGTTAATTTCTTATGTTACTCCAATTTGTCTGACCTAGGAAAAATGGACATTAAACTAAGGAATAATTACTAGAAAATGTTGAGTGATTTTCAAGGAGATGCAAATTTTGTTCATTCTTAATGCATGGAATGGGAATTGGGTCAGGCCTCAGTGATATACTGTATGCATGAAGGTTCTACACAAAAAGGAATTCTTAACATAGAGGTGTTGTAGATTGTTTCAGTCCCTCCCTCCATGAATTGACTATACTAATATTAAGAAAATATAGAAAAGTGCTATAGTAATAAAAAGTATGCATAATAATTGTTACTTTGGCTGCATCCAAGAAAACTAGCATTTTCTGTAGAAGATTCTATTGTCCCATAAAGCACTCAATTTTATGCTCTAGGAAAATAAGTAGGAGATTAATACATCCAGCACAGCATGTACTGCTGATTGAATCAATTAACAAATTTCAAGTCAATAAACACTAAACCATATTTAGTTTAATCTGGTTTACATAGTTACGATTATTAATTTCCAAAAGAACTACCATATTAAAAACTGTGAGGGTTTCTATTGGGGCAATTAAATTATACTGTGATTAAATTTTCAAGATCACAGTGAGCAGCAAACAGGATGCATCTAGCTGATTATTTAATTCATGAGAGAAAGTGAACAAGTGACAGAACAGACAATATTTAGTGAGGTTCTCAAGACACAAGAAGATTAAGTACATTAGGAATACAGGATGTTTGAGTAGTTTAAACTTGGATGCTATATTGACATTGCTACTGTTAATAATTATGTTTAGTTTTTATATTCAGTATTGTTTCCATTGTGTGAAATCTGATGAATGGAGATGTTTTCCCCAGTTGGGGGAAGGCTACAGTTGCAATTCTAATTATATTTAATTTAATTGAAACAATAAATTTGCATCAACTACACAAAATATGTCCAAAAGCAACATTCAGCTAATCTCCATTGTCCCCTATTTACAATATTTCAAACACTTTTGAAATTGCTTTCTTAAGAAAAGTTTTGAATTTATTCTAAACAGCTGAAGACAAAAAATAAACAGTGTTCTAAAGCCACTGCCAGATATTTTTACAGCCCATCCCTAAAACCCATTTAAAATATAAGGTGCTGGGGGTTATACCCAAGGGTCTGCTGCTTGGCCACGACTGGAATAGGAAAGCAGCCAAAGCCTTGGACAAGATCACATTCATGCAACCTCTCCTGACCCATCGAGCCCAACACTCCCTGTGGTTTACAAAGGAGTTGAGGAAAAGGATTAAGAGATGTCTAGAGTGCTGCTGGAGGAAAACAAGGACCAAACCCAACCAAACACAGGCTACAGCCACTATTAAGGCACATCTTGTGGCAATAACAGTGAAACATCAATATTTCTCCATTCTTACTAAATCTGCAGAATGCCTCCCAGTGGCCCTGTTTAAGATCACCCAATCCTTCTTGGGAAAGTGGCCATTAACAGGGCAGTGCAGAGGAGTTTTTTGGTCTTCTGGAGCATAAAATCACTTGGATCCAGCCCCACTTGGATGCCAAGCATGAGGCATGGTCTATAGAGATGCCCAGGGTACAGACTTACCCTGTTATCTGCCAAAGTTTGATCCTGTTGAACCTGAGGAAGTGGACAGGGTCCTCCGAATAGTCAGTGTCACCACTTGTCAACTAGATCCATGTCCCTCCTGGCTGGTTAAGGCTACTCAGGAGGTGACATATGGGTGGGTCCAGGCGATGGTGAATTCATCCCTGGGGGAGGGAGCGTTCCCAGCAGCCTTCAAAGAGGTGCTGGTAAATCCCCTCCTCAAGAAGCCATCACTGGATCCCGCTGTATTGGACAATTTTTGTCCAGTCTCCCACCTCCCCTTTTTAGGGAAGGTAGATGCTATTGCAGCTGTAGAGGATCCTGGAGGAAATAGATTATCTGGACCCTTTTCAGTCAGGTTTCAGGCTTGGATATGGGACAGAAATGGCACTGGTCACACTCATGGATGATCTCTGGTGGGAGTGGGATGGGGGTAGTGCATCCATCCTTGTCTTCTTGACCTCCCAGTGGCTTTCAATACTATCAGCCATGGTATCCTTTTGGGTTGACTTAGGGAGTTGGAAGTGGATGGAACAGTTTCACAATAGTTCTCTTCCTTCTTTCAAGGTTGATCCCAATTGGTGTTGACTGGGAGTGAGAGGTCCAGCCCATGGCTCCTCCACTGTGGGGTGCCACAGGATTCAGTACTCTCTCCACTCCTTTTTAACATCTACATGAAACCACTGGGTGAGATCATCCACCACCATGGGATGAGGTATCATCAATATGCAGGTGATACCCAGTTATACATCTCTATCCCAGGTGACTTGAGTGATGCCATGACCACCTTTTTGCAGTGCCTGGAGGTTGTGGGGGACTGGGTGGAGTACAACAAGCTTCTTACCAGTTGAACCCTGGTAAGACAGAGTGGCTGTGGATTGGAGGCCCTTCTACATTCGAGGATTTACCATCTTTGGTTTTGGATGGGGTTGCACTGCCCCAGACAGATGGTGCATAATCTGGGGGTCCTCCTGGACTCACAGCTCCTGCTCAAGGAGCAGGTGGTAGTCATAGCCATGAGGCCCTTTGCTCAACTTTGCATGGTACACCAGTTACGCCCTTTCCTAGATAAGAAGGCCCTCTGGTCAGTCACTCATACCCTGGTCATCTCTCGTTTAGACTATTGCAATGCGCTGTACATGGGGCTACCCTTGAAGAGTATCCGGAAGCTACAGCTGGTTCAAAATGTGGTCACACAGACAATCTTGGGTGCCCCAAGGATGGCACATATAACACCTTTGCTGTGGGACCTGCATTGAGTCCCAGTTTGCTTCCAGGTCCAATTCAAGGTGTTGAGACGGTCCCTCAGGAAGCCTGAGCCCATGCCATGTAGGGCTTTAAAGGTAATAAAGCCCTACATGGCATGGGCTCAGGCTACCTGAGGGACATCTCACCCCCATCACATCAACCTGTCCCACCCCCATCACATCAACCTGTCCCAGCCGGTCAGGCAGAGAAGGTATATTACGGACTCCATCAGTGAGAGAATGTTAGCTGGCAGGGCCCAGGAGGAGAGCCTTCTCTGCCATTGCCTCTGTCCTCTGGAATATTCTCCCCCCAAAGGTGCAATGGCCCCTACCCTCTTGGCTTTCTGGAAAGAACTAAAGACCTGGCTCTGCCGGCTTGCATGGGGCAAGAAGAGTTTTAACCAACCCTGGAGATGGCTGGCACCCTGATGACATTCCCCAAGCCTAATACTCTCTAGTTACCATCAATCCTTGGAATATACTTATTATTTATTTAGGACTACTGTTATATTGCATTTTTAATTAATATTTATCTTTTCTGTAAATCACCCAGAGTCACTTTTTAATGAGAGGGGTAGTGACAATTTTGATAAATAAATAAATGAATATAAAAAATGAAGAACTATGTTTTCAAAACTTCTCACAAACAGGAAGCTATCTATAAGAAGAGAATAATCAGTGTTGCTGGTTGATGGCTGAATTTGAGCAACAAATAAAAGCTACCATTACATTAATTTTACAGCTCCATCCTTATTAAAGTACAGTATTGTTGTTTCATAGACACGATTACACTCTGCAGTTGTAGTAAGATTCTCAATATCAGATTTATTTTTCCTTACCTTTGGTGAGAAGGTGGTAGAATTGGAGACTGAAATGTACAGATAACAAACGTCATATTAAATCAGTGATAATATTATAATAATAGAAATGATATAATGATTGGTAATGAAAATAATATTGAGATTATGCATTATTAACTTTTGTGGACCCCCTACCCATAACCCACCCACCCCGGTCATAGCCATTTTTATTCTTGTTTTAATTGTGGTTTTTAACCCTTGTAAGCCACTCAGGTCATATATCAGTCAATAGCCATAGAAATCAAAATAAATAAATGCTAAAATTGTACATGTAAAAGTTTCTGCCATAATTGTTATAAAACAAAAACACCTGAAAGAAATTATAATACTATAAATACTATTTCCACCAGCATGGGAATTTTACTTTTGGGAGGAAAAGTACAAACATTATTTCTTTTTGGCTTGCTTTCATAGTATCTACTGTGATGCCTGACTGCTGCAAAGAAAAATCAATCAATATACAGCTTTATCTGACAATGTCCATATTAGAATTGTTGTTTCATACCATGCTCAAAAAATAAGAATATTCTTGAAAACAAATGATGAACAAGCATTCTATTGTGACATCTATTTTCAGGTGACAAAAATAGTTATAAAATGAAAATGATGGAATCCTATCATGGATACATGTACTTAATAGATCTATTAAGCACCTTTTAGGATACAAAGTTCATGTAGCAAAGGAAATATTCTAACCATCTATGACGATACTATAAATACAACCCATGGTTGGGAACCAGGAGCAAGAAATAAATATTATTATAATTCTTATTATTACTACCACACAAAAACTAAATATAACCAGTGGAAGCATTTTAAAAGTCAGAAGAGTCAAAGATTCTGTCTTATGAATAGTCACTATTACAGTTATTGGAAATAGCTGAAGTCCCACAGATTTCCCTCATCATAGTTTTCTCAGACGGATCCTCTACCATCTGGAAAAGCAGGAGCTGGATAAAGAAGGCCAAGATTGATCAATAAGTACCTAGCTCAGAGCTATCTACTAACTTCTTCTGAGTTTACAGCCAGCCTTTTTGGTGCAGCTTCCAAATTCAGGCCCACTACTATGTTCAGAACCAAACAGTAAAAGGGCATATGAATGCCAGATTGTTTGAAAGAGTGTCTTGGACGCTTTGGCCTATTTGGGAAAATGGCTTATTCAGCAATTGGTCATCACTCCCTTCTGCAACCAGTCTTATCAGTACCAGCATATGTGGAGGCCAAGCATCTCCATTTTATAAGGCTCAAATGCTGAAACAAATTCAAATATTCTGTACCTATACTTGCAATGATACCCAAGTCTTTTAATAATGCCTTGCTGCTCACTCCTTTGAACTTGCTACTGATGGTGAAGCTTGAGAAATGCAACTCTGGACTAGTTCATACTCATGCTTTTGTGTACCACTTTTATTATGAATGCTTGAGTTGATTTTTACAAACCATTTTGTGTTGATTTTTACCAACCATAGGACCTATCACTAATTCAAACATACTAATAGGCTTCACACAGGGGAAATAATGCATTGGAAAGACTTTCTCACTGACAACTATTCTAAATCTTCATTTTAACTTATGGTAAGTTTATTAAATCATTTTAGTTGTTCCTAAGAATGCTTCCCTGGTGGTTAGTGGCATGTGAAATGGGCAGAAACAGAATGTGCAGATAGACATCTCAATATGGCATTACAAAGTTAAGTGTTGTTCAAGGATCTAAACAATGTTGGAGGTTGAAATACTCTGTGTGTTGAGTATTCCTGACAGTGGAAAGCAGCTTTTATAACAGTAACAAATTATTTACAAGAAATATACTATGTTTATTGCTTGATTGTGTGCCTGGTGGTAACCTTTGCTTCCCAGATAAGCAAAGGTTACCACCAGGCACACAATCAAGCAGTAAATATATGCCAATCAAGGAACTACCAGAGAAGCAAAACAAACCTCCCCACCCCCACCAGCACTGGCAAGGCATGCCACAGTATATAAATAGACAGCAAACCCCATCTCATTTTAGCACTGAAGATGTTACCTAGCCGGGTAATGAAATGTTTGCAAGAAAAGAACCAAGCTCAGAGAACCCCAAGGACTCCACAGTTCAACCCTGAGCTACACATATTCGCCTCTATTGAGACTGACATTCATTGGCCTGAACTAGCCTAAAAGTGAGGATTATATGCCTCTCATCCACACGGTGAGATGGGTTATTCCCATCCTCCCTATATAAATGATATATGCATGAATAATCAAATTCTGGTTTAGAGTGAATCATGCTCTTACCTCCTATGCTTTGAGCAGACTGTCCGCATTCTATTACTGGTGCTTAGCTGTGTAATCGAATATGAGAATTACATGGAAGACGGGGGAGGGGGAAGAAATGCTGCCTAGGAAATTATTAGATAAAAGGGGAAGGAGCCCACAACTGAGTAATGGGCAGAGAAAGGAACTTAGAAAGGACCCGCCCTAACTAATCAGGTGGTAAATAGGGATAGGGGAGATTTGTACTTTCAGACTTGCAAGGTTCTGTTAATGTACCCTAACAATAAAGTAGAAATAGCTCATCTGGTCCAATTTCCTGTCTGGTGTACCTGGTAGGGCTGACAATCTGTTCTAGTGCAAATTTGCTGTAGTGACAGAGTATGAAGCTTTAGTGATAATATCATAGGTGCCAATCAATTTTGCTGCCAACCTCAGCTATAAAACCACAGGGTTTGTTCCCCCTGCTCCAGCTTGACTTGAAAAGGAAAAGTACATATGGATAAGCACAATGAAATCCATTCCAAATCATACACATAGTGCTTAAAATATTGCTTTGTGCCTTAGATCTAATCCAGGCAATCATAAAAATAAGTCTGAGTCAGCAGACTATACAGTATATGAAGTTCTGTTCCATGTAGAATTTTTGAAATATTATTTTAATCAATGCAGCTGCAGTGCTTGAAATCTGAACAGGAAGACCCAACAAGAAGATTTTAGTCTCCCTACCCCCAGATAGTTTTTCTGCTATTAGTTTTTACTATGGTTTATCTTTTCAGTGCCCAAAACTCCTTAATGAGGTAACTTTGTAAGCAATTTTCATAACAATAAGTTTAATTGTAGTAAAATGCAATAAATAGAAAAAGAGCAACAGCACGAAGAAAAAGAGAGACAGAAAAATCAATGAAAGCTTAACACAAATTAATATTTAGATAAATACAAAAGTCTTATTTCATGTAGTATCAAAAATAAATTGGTTGCCTCTAGGTGAGCTACCACCAAAAGAAAGCACAAAGATAAGGTGCCAAGGTAATAGAAGGTTTGGTCTTTTCCCACTGCTTCGTCGAATGGATGATGAATAGATTACAAACCACTTCCAATATTAAAACTTGGCAGATTGACATAGATAGGGACATAGAGCTAGTCCCTATGGCGTCTTCACTGTGTGCTGCTCAGGATTCTAAAGGCCTGAAACAGTATCTTGAACTGGGCTTACTAACCAATGGTTTGAAGACTGATGGGAAGAGTTCAATAAACATGATGCTAATTATTAGTCTAGCTGCCCTATTTTGTACTCTGTATACTTTTTCTGCTATCTTTGAGGACAGTCTAAATACAAAACACTCTAATAATCTAACAGGAGGTTACCGCAGCATGAAGTTAACCTGTTATCATAACAAAGCCACCTTTGTCTAGAAAAAGCTGTAATTGGCACAACTGTTTTAGAGTGAAGAGTGTTAGCTTCTTCCAAGGTCACCGGGCTTTAAGGAAACAAAGGATCTATCTCACTACAGCAGACTTGTTTCTTATGGAGAGAGGCAGCACAGTTCAGAAATGGCAACATATCATTTCCTGAATCAGATTCACTATCTAACAGCACTTTCACATTGTCAGATTAATTGCCACCCACTCAGCTGCTTTCCTCTAGAAATGTTAATGAGTGTTGAATTAGTATAGGGCTCAGAGAAGAGATTAAAATTAAGGTCTTTATTATTATTATTATTGCTACATTCTGCCAGTGCTCAGATCACACAAAGGAACAGAATGAATTGTCCCCAAATTTAATTCCTAGGCTGAATAAAATCAGAAAGGGTTAATTCATTCTGCCTGGCTGCCTCATTGTCAGAACAGACAGGAAACCTATCCTGGATGGCAAAAACAGATGATGTCACCCTCTATTAATCCTCTACACACCATCGAAGCAACCTCAGAGTATGCTTTTTCTGCTCCATTTCTAAAGTACACTTTTGCATGTTATGTCACCTTGAGCACTTCTGTCCCATTTGGATAATGTGCTTCAGTTCACTGCAGACTAATTCCAATATTTCATTGGTTTCTTTTCACACTTTCAATGGAGGCAGTGCATTCTCTAATACCTTTCAAAGCTGCCTTTCACAATGGCTATAATTCTTGCCTTGTAAACAGAAGGTCTCTAGTTTGAAACCCAGCAGAGTTCTTAAGTTACATTTTCCCCTTAGCTTCTTAATTTTTCTTGTGTTTTTGTTCCTTAAAGTCCAATAGTGTACCCTTTTATAATTTTTCCATTCATCTGAGATAGACAGAAATTCCCAAATAACCCAAATAACAAATTGGAGGGATTGTGTTGTTGGTTTTGGTTTTGTTTGCATTTTGATACTTTGTATATATAAATTCAATTTCACTATGTATATATGCATGTACATAGGTACACCCACATATTCATAAAAATATATGTGTTCAGGAAGATCCACCCACAGAAAGGAAAGCAATTGACGGAGCACAGTAGTATGGGAATTGTCCAGTGAGAGAACACGACAGCATACAGTCTAGACTGAATACTTTGCAACTAGCTGCCAAAGTGTCTCAGTCTGGACAAGATCTTCTTAAGCTGGCTGAGAATCAAACCAACACAAAAGCAGTTTAAGTATGGTTATGTGCTAAAACTGGACTACTAGTACCCTGCATTTTTTTTAAAGAAGAACATATTGGATGTTCTAAAGAAGAACATACAGGATATTCTTACCCCTTCCACATCCTCTCTCCCCTAGATAAGGCAGCTAAACTCTAAAAAGAAAAAAAAAAAAGCTATATAGTGTGTAGAAGGAGTTGTTTAGAGACTATGGGAGGAAAAATGCCAAGTGGAGAAACTGATGGAGAGAAAAACTGGCACTAGTGTGGCCAAGAGCAAGGTGAGATACCACAACTTTCTTGCATGGAGTCCCATCAACCTTGCAGTACCAAAAGGTCAATCTTTCCAGCCAAAGGACATTATGGAGCAAATACAACTTCCTTTTTTTAACATATTATTTTGTGAAGAGACTACACACACAAGGAAGAAGTAATGGGAAAACACAAGGAGATAAAACAAGAGGATTACAAAAGGAAGAAAAATGATGTTGGGATCCCTTGTAAAATTCCACATTCAACGCAGTGCAATTGCACAATAAAAAATCCATCTGGTTGTACCCTTTGTGTGTCCTGATTATGCTGGCTGGGGAATTCTGGGAGTTGAAGTCCACATATCTTAAAGTTCCTGAGGTTGAGAAACACTGATCTAGATTATCAAAAAGTTTGATTCTGTCAATTCTATCCCCTTCCTCAAATGTATTTGCCCCAATTCTGATCAGATTTAAAAGGTTTAAAAAAGTATTCCTTTCATTTATAAAGAAGTGTGGAAATTAAATGCTGTTTCACTGAAATAATTTGCATAAGTAAACATGGCATTTTAATCAGATTAAAAAAGAAAAATAGAATGCACATTTTGTCTGAGTTAACCACTGAAAATGGCATTAACAGCTAAAGTCAATTTGAAAAGGTCCTCTCTCATGTTACCATGTGGGAAACATTCAAGTGGGTCTCCATAAAGCTAATGAAAAATATACTGATGAGAGAGATCTCTTTTCAATATAGATTTAAATATTAATAGGAGTATTAATGATATGTTCTTAACTTTGCCCAGTGACACATTTAAAAAGACAATACTATATGATTCCAGTATTAATTTAATATTAATGAAAATGGAATTATTGGTATCGACAGAAGGTTGAGATTGCATAGATGACTAATGTTACTTAGCTTAGGAGTACAATATTCTGAGTTTCTCAAAATGTAAAGGGAACACTTCCCTTAACTTTGCATGAACAATGTGGTATCCAGCAATATATTTTATAAAGATTTACACCATGACCTAACAAACTGTGATAACAGAAGTTATCTGCTTTTTTGTAGCTCAGTTCAACATTTCACTACAGTGACCTATTCTAAAATACATAATGTGTTGTCAACAGCAGCATGGGGGAATCTATTGCCCAAAGACCAAATCTGCATTCAGGAAGGCACCAATCAATTCCACAAAGATTTGAAACACAAACAGCTCTGTATCTTTAATCCTGGTATCTTCAAGCCTTGAAAGGATTTGTAATGATTTTTGACATTATTTTTCTATTTACATAGAGATTTTTTGGGGGAGGGGAGGTGGATATGTCTGGGTGCCCTGAAACACTTCAGAGGCGTTCAGAAGCTTTAGTGTCTATGATAACCTAGGGAGTTGATCTTTTTCTGTCTTCACTGGAAACAGACCTTTGATCTATGAAAGAAACCAGGTTGTGCTATCTTACCCACATGCTGACTTTGTTTGCTCTAGCTCCTTTTGCCTCCTTTCCTCTAAAACTACAAACTTACACAAGCTAAGATTAGGATGACTATACTTTCTGGTTTGACTTGGGACAGTCATGATTTATGTTTGTTGTCCTGATGTTCATCTGGTTTACCATTTGTCCCAGATTTTCAAGCCTCAGGAATACTTACTCTGTTATTGTAAGGCCCCAGGCAGCTGCTGCCTTCTTTCCCACAGCAATCTGCGTGCAAGCCAGTGCTGCAGAGGAGAAAGTGGTGGCATGCACAGCATCACTGAGAAGAATAAGGTGTTGCTGCACAAGCTGGCCCTGTGGGAAAGAAAGCATAGCTGCACAAACCAGGACTGAGGGGAAGAAAGTAGCAGCTGCTGGGGTGGGTGGGGCCTTGAAAAGGAGGCAATAGCAGGGAAAGGGTATCTGGTGCCACCTTCCTCTCTCAGCATCAGCTGGCACACTTTCTACTTCTGCTTCCCCTGAGCCTGCTAGTTAGTGCTCTGATGACACAAGAACCAAAGCTGAAACTGCCAGAGGTTCTGTAGGATAGAAAGCGAGGTCAGTGGGAAATCAAACAGAGGCTGAGAAGTCCCATCATGGAGAAAGTAGTCCATCTGAATGCTTTTGCTACAATGTTTTTATATCACTTGTCTTGAATTATCTATTTTATTGTTTGCTGGTGCTTTTTATTTTGCAATAAACCCTTGTGGCAGAAATGAGCATAAAAAAGCAGAAGCATTAATTCTTTATTTTGTCCTGGACTGACTAGCTCATTCTTCTAGCAGTGGGAGTAGCTACAGTACTCTTAATGACTTTCTGCAAATCCATAATTTAAAGATATTTATCGTTTTTCTGTCACTTTTTTTCAGTGCCCGGCTTTCATAGATGTACATTACCTCTAGAAAACTCATTGCTTTAATTATTCTGACATTTGCTGTCATAGAAATATTTTTAATATTTCATGATATTTTCAAAGTTTATCATTGTCTTCTTCTCTAGAATTAATCCTCCTTTTTCTTTTCAACACACTATTGACTTTTATTTTTGATCCCAAAAAGCACAAAACTATCGACCACTTTCAGTTCTTCACCATCAGCTGTGAATTCTTGTTGGCTGTCGTTACTTTTGTCTTCTTGATATTTATCATTAACTCAATTTTTTCACTCTCCATTTTTACTTTCATAATGAGCTCTTCTAAAATTTCTTTACTTGCAACTAACAAAGTGCTGTTATATGTGTATCTCAAATTGTTAGTGCTTCAACCTCCAATGTTTATTTCAGTTATCATATCTTCTAATCCTGCCACTCTTATATTTGCTGCACATGTTAAACAGATGTGGAGGTAATATGCATCCTTTCCCTGTTCTCAACCTCCACGTTTCTTAAAAATCAGTTCTTATTGTAGCTTCATGTTTATTTTGCATGTTCCTCAGAACAATAATCAGATACTCTATCATACCCTTTAACATATTTCTTAAAATAACTGGTCTTCCCAAAATCAAAGGTCTTGGTGTACATCATAAAGCAAAGGAAACTTTTCCTTCTTAAATACTCTTACTCTTTCCATTATCCATCTTATAATAGCTATCTGATCTCATCTCTCTGCCTTTCTGAAATCTGCTTGATCATTTTGAATTTCTCCATCCATATATGCATAGCATGATTATTCTTTGAAAGTTATTAGGCAAAACTTTTCCTGTGTGAGGAAGAGACAGAAGAGAGAAATTACTAAATACTTGCCTCAAGCAAAAGCATATTGAGTGTATTTAATACAGCAGGTGGTAGCAGCTAGGCAACCTAAGCTGATCTTGGATAGCTAAAGAAAATGTATGTTAAACCAAATGAAGTTTTTTCTGGGCTTCGTTCACTTTTTGGAAAGTGGTTTTCAGAATTCTTGGAAGGCCAGAAATATCCCATGGATTGCAAAAAACTGTAAATGCTTATTTGAAGGGAAATGTATGATTAGGTTGGGAAAATTTCTCTGCTGAATTCCTGGAGAAGTGAGCATTTCATGCTCAAATAAGATCTTCACATGTTAGTTCAGATAATCATTTGCTAGCCTGCTTGATCACAGCATGAATAAAACAGTTACAAGAATCTAACTAAAGATACAGCTAATAGTGAAAGAGTTATCTTTGTGCTGATTCAAATCACCTACTTCAAAGCTATTTTCTCATTTAGTTCTTGAGCATTAGAAATAATTTTATTGTTGACTTCTATGTCATTAAGCAGATACCTACAAAACAATAGCACTTAATAACTTATCAGTTGATAAACTTCAATTCCAGTGCTACTGAACTGTGCTATCATTTGAAATGACCATTAAAATCACTCAATTTATGTGAATATTATTGACAATACTAAAATTTAAAAGTGTATGTGTGTGTGTGTGTGATTTTGACACTTCAAAAAATACTGGTCTATTTATTTATAATACTACTCTAAGCTGAATTTATCTGTCCTCCATGACATTATATAGCCAAATTTCTGCTGGTAATGTCAAAATAATTAAAGCAATTCACTAGGGCTTCTAGAATGGTTTATCTAGAAAGTTAGGCTCTCCCTTTCAATAGCCTTTATTTACAGCTTTGACTTATTAAGCAGGCATGGTAAAACTTAATAGAACTCAACAATATTAAGCTGGGACATGCATTCCCACTGGGAGCAAGTAGGAAAAATATTGAATCTTACAAGTATATTGATATAATACATTCACCAGATTGCACAATGCAAAGAAAGAACATTTGTATGGAGAATGTATGGAGATAACAGGGAAGCAGTTTATATGAAACTTTTCTAGCACCTCTTGATTTGCTTTCAATTCAGTCTGCTATGAAATGTGTTAGACAGCAAAGAACAGAGATTCATCAAATAAAGAGAGGTATTCTACAGTATATGAGAGTATATTGGGTGGATTCATCAAAACTAGAGCTTAGCATATTAAAATCCACAGTAAATTCTGTTGGGAAGGTAATTGATTAATGAAGAGGAGGAAACATATGAAGTGTCACTCACAGAATACAATACTCGCAAAGAAACTACATTATATCCCAAATAGCCATAGCTTGCTCAAGACAATAGCCTGACTCCCCTAGAGAATGGAACTGCTTTGTGCCACTCTGACAACCTAATATGAGCATATAATGGGGAAAAGAATTACCTTTGTTACAATGGCAAAAGTTGGATTTTTCAAAGAGCTAATGCAGCAGTTCTTCAGCTACTGCTCTTTTCAGAGAAGAATGCAGGCAATAGAAAAAGGGATTATTAGGTTTTTCTGATCTCTCTCTCTCTCAATATCTGTAATAGCATCAGAAGATGTGGCTTCCAGCACAGGAAAACCAGAAAGAGCAAATATGAGCTTTATGACTCTTCAGTAAACAATTATCTCTGGGCCACTTCACATCTTACAAAGGTGATTTCAGAATAGATTTGAGAACTGCATCAGTTATAGTAAGTGGGATTCCATGTGATGAAAACTGTGTAATGCAGGTCAGTGTTTTTCAAACTTGCTAACTTTAAGATATGTGGACTTCAACACCCAGAATTCCCCAGCCAGCAGAATTCCCCAGTCACCATTATACATACATACATACATGCATGCACATATATGTGTGTGTATACATACATATGCACACACACAGACACACACATAATCAGAGAGAAGCACATAGGGAGTATTAGATGAAGATGTGGATTTATTCTCTGTTGCCTCAGAGAGCAGAACCAGAAGCACTGCGTTAAATTTAAAAGGAAGCGGGTTGAGGCTCAGTTCCCAGAAGGAACTATTCCAAGATCCCTTTAGAGCAGTGTTGTCCAAACTTGGCCACTTTAAGATGAGTGGACTTCAACTCCCAGAATTCCCCAGCCAGCCATGCTGGCTGGGGAATTCTGGGAGTTGAAGTCCACTCATCTTAAAGTGGCCAAGTTTGGACAACACTGCTTTAGAGGGACCATTACCAAGGCATTTCCTATCCTAGATCTGTTAATGTGATTTTTATTTTCTAAGTAAAACACTTAATCTCTATAAAAGTGTATTCTCTAGCCAATGAAGATTTTTTAAATGTTATTTTTGTCTGCTAAGGTATGACCTCTCAAACTTAATTTTGTGTTATCTTCATGTTAGATGTGTATTCACTTCCTTCTTCATTCAACTCTGTAATATAAATATTAAGGAGCACAGGACCTAGGACAGAGGCTCATAATACCCCTCCCCCCAAAACCTGTCTCTATTTTGATGAAGAACCATTGATAAGCACTTTTTGAATATGATTTTTGAGCCAACTATTATCTCCTTAATTTTCAATGACATCAACTGACATTTAGGTTGCTTTTTCTCCTCCTCCCAATCTTTTTATTCTCAAGTACTGTAATTCTGAGAAGTACTTTTGTTTGAAGAACAAAAAAATAAAAATTGCTTTTCATAAACCACATCACTAAAACACATGATATTAGCAAGATGGAATAATGTCAAGTTTTGTAAAATTACAAAAATATTTAAGGAAACACAAATAACTATGTATTTTAATAGGCATGGAATGTCGACTGACCGTTAAAGGAGAAAAGTGGAGAATAATGATGGTGGGCATGGTTGGAATTCTTTAAAAAGCATTCTGTGCTATAACATTTTATTTCAGATATGACAGAAAGTTTTGAGGATGGATACTCTACTTTCTATGTAGGTTCAGCTATAGCTTGCCAATTGTGTGGCTGATATATATTGATTCAATATATTTATTGAATATATTTATTTATATTTATATATAATATAAATATTTATACATTCATTGATCTCCTCTTCCCCAGGAGCTCAAAGCACTGTTCCAGTTTTTCCACTAATAACAATCCTGTTAAGTTGGTTAAGTTGCTGAGAGATAGTGGCTGGCCAAAAGTCCCCCAGTGAACTCCTACAGCTTCCCAGTCTTTCCTTACTGCTACAGTGCACTGTACATGTTTTGCTGTGCTTTAAAATCAGTGCTGTTCCATTCCCAAGTACCATATGAACAAGAAGCAGTTAACAGAATCCACTCCAGAAATGCTTGAGTACAAGATTTGTTTTACTAGCATTGGGCACTCTAATATGAGATTCAAAAGGGATATTTGCAAGTTAATGATAATATAGTCTATGTACAACATCTTGTACGCACCTATATGCAGCACATTAACCAATGCAAAAGGACAAAAGACAGATTTTTCCTCCCAATGCAAGATATATTATAGCTTTTTTGCCATCATCATTTTTCCCATGCTGATGCCTTGATGGAGGTTTGCTTACTAGGCTTGTCAATTGATATAAAAACTGATGAACCCTGGAAAATTGTACAACAGATTCATTAGTGATCACTGCAGTTGATGGCTCTTTGCAGCAAACTGCACAGATGAAATAACATACATCGGCTGTCATCTTGCTACCTAATGCAAGATCCATGAATTTACAGCAAAAAATCTACCAGGTCGGTCTGCTCAATTTACCCAACCTTTCATATCATGACTAGCTATAAAATGCACTTTAGTCTCACTTTATGTAGATTCCCCATAAAGCACAGCTGCTAAAATAATATTCATAGAGCCAGTTAATATACAATTGCTTTTCAGAGCTGTGAAAAATCTATGCATGTCTAAACAGCTTCAGGTGCTCATACACGTGGCAATTCTTCTACTCATTTTTGAAGGAGAAATCAATGTGTATCATTGTATAGAGACTCACATACACACTTTGCATCACATTTCTGGATGGGCAGTATGTGAATTTCCCATTGTTCATCATTTTCCTGCCATTGCTATTCCACTATTTTCAGGTGCCCATTTGTTATATAAACTGATTAAATATTAACTTTTCTATCTTCATTATGCAAGTTGCAATATTATGTATGTATGAGCTAAAAAATAAAAGGAGGGTAGGCAGCCTGATGCTTGGACTACCATTCTCACAATTCTGTGCTACTAACCTTGCATGTTGGGGCTTATGGGAGCTGAAATACAGACTGCCTTTTCGTGGACCTAAGATAGTTGCCTTTAGAGAGAATAGGCACTGTTAAGAAGGGAAGTAGCAGATGAGCAAAAGGCTACAGGCAAACTTTCTCATTTACAGCCAGCTTGTACATGGGGAAGATTCAATTATGAATCAAGTTGGCATTTAGCAGTAGTATAAATAGACCAGAAAAAAAGCTGCTTATGCAATTTCAGACACTCTAGTTGAGGAAAAAACAAGAAAAGGGCATTGTGGCTGCCAGTTTCATTTGCAGCCTTGTATTTAGGGCAGTGGTAAGTAATTTGCCCTAGGGTGTTTTTTTTTTTTTTTTTAATTAGGACCCCTGAAACCCTTTCTGGTCACTGAAAATTTATTTCACCCTGAGATGGGAAATACATCTCTGATGTACTATTATGTTCATTTCATCCATCAGTGAGCAAGAACTGATGATCCTGAAATTAGTTATACATATAAAATATGTTATTTTATTTTCCTTAGAGAACCTTACATTTGAACCTGAAACAAATTATTTCTTACAGCTGTTAAAGGGGCTGGGAGAAGAGGATATGGGCAGGATGCTGTATAAAGGTGAAATAGGCTGGCATAGGAGGGGGTGACATTGATAAGGAAAGCAACTTTGAGAAGATAAAGAAAAATGAGCAGGAAAGGAAAGGAAAGGGATTTGGAGAAATGGAGCAAGAAGAGAATTATTTTGTGCAAATTAAATTTAAATTAGAAAGGATGACACTCACTCTGATCTTGTCAGCTGAAGTATTATTTTCTCTGAGCGGGTGGTAATAAGAAAGATATACATATACCAATGTCTGTAAACATGCTTCTTCCTTTTGGCTAGTAATAATAGAGCTGCTACTAGTGGCCATTTATCAGGAGGACAAATAAACATGAAAGTTATAGACAGAAAACACACCAGCTCTATTAAAGTGGCAACTGTACTAAGAGGAGGGTAGTGGTAAGAAAAACTATAAAAAGCTGGACCTCTGAGGGGTGTCTCTTAACCCAATCCTTCAGTTCTTAGTCAATCCTTCTTTGAAGCAAGGCACAGAACAGAATATTCTTTGCTTTGTATGCTGTTCCTCTGGTCCTGTACATGTTCCCTTCTGAATGCACAAGCACAGAGCAGATGTCTTCAAAGGCAACAATCACTCTAGCTTAAGGAAAGTAAATAATCTGAGACAGGACTTACACAAAAGGTTCTCTGAAAGGTAGGACCTTCGTCCCTTTTTTATCTCAGACAGTGGAAATCACTGTAATGCTTCATTTAGAGTAACAGCCATCATGTACACCAGGTTGGCCAAACCTGTCAAGCTGGAACCAAAGGCCTTTTGGTGTTAACTTGTTTTAGGGATACGGAGATTAACCCAGAAACTTCAGAAACAGTCTCCTGTAGATGGTCTAGAGTACCGAATCCAGTTTGATGCTTGGATTTGGAGTGAAATTTTTAAAAGAAAATAAAATAGAGCTCTATTCTTCCATAAAAACTATCTAACATATTTATGATTTTTTCAGAAGAATGGAATGAAAATTTCAGTCAAATCTGGAATAATGAAGTATGAAATATGCTAATTTTCATTAAAAAAAATCAGGGGAAGTTTGGCTAAATTATTTTAAAAGCTGACTTTTTAAAAAGAAAGTGACTTTAAAAAAGGGGGGGAATAACATTTCATTAAATTTATAAAAATAGTATCCCTTTTATGAAAAATTCATGCCAAATTTCAGGCTGATAAATTAAATGATATTTGTTGGGGAGAGGGAAGAGGTCTCTCAAGGAAAGATGATGTAGTTTGCCGATTATTAGGGTTGAGGAGATATGCAACGGATTAATCTACTATCTTTTCCATTTATATGGAGCTACTAAACAGCAGAACTAAAAAATCTCCCCATCTTCCAAGAAGCTTAGCAGTTATGGCTTTAGGAGAATGCTTCTGCTTTGAAAGGAAGCCTGTTCATTCCTGAAATCCAATACTGTATTTTTCTTCTCCAGACCATGAGGTTTTTTTAATAAAATACACATGCACTGTTATTTTATTTATTTATCTATCTGCAAAGAAGCATATAGATCAGGACTGGAGCTTCAGTGAGGTTCCAGGCTTTACAGTTCCATCCAGAAGATATGAAAATCTTTACACCCAACACACAACTTGACATTTAAGATTTGAATTTGTAAAAGTGGAGATACTAGTACATAACTGCATTCTGGTGTATATATAATTTTGAAAATTGTTCTCAGTATTGAAGTCCAGCCAAATGTTTAACTAGCAATGATCTAAGGAATCCTTAGTCATGTCCAATACATAGAGCATTTCAACACAAGGCCTTTGCACCACCCTTGAAATCAGCCCACACCTTTGGCTCTCCCAGCATTTGTGTGTTGGGCAGCTGAGCTAATTTATTTTCAGCTCAGCTGCAGTGTAACCAAAACTGAAGAAAAGAAAAGAAAAGAAAAGAAAAGAAAAGAAAAGAAAAGAAAAGAAAAGAAAAGAAAAGAAAAGAAAAAAGACATTCTTTCTATTAGCAAATTTGAAGCCCTGGGCAGTCTGATTTCCCACTGAGAAACTCTTTCTTCAGCCTACTTCCTAAGCTTCAATTGACATTGAATTCAGCTCTCAGGTCCATAAAGTGGAAAAAAATGCATGAGGGCTTGATAGTTCATGTAAATGCACACTTCCCTGCAGAATCGTCTTAGTACAGAGTCAGAGCTGCTTTGACTGTTTGTATTACCTTGTAATGTGTTCGCAGTAACTCAGGTGAAGGGACCTGGGATGACAACAATTGTATTTGCCTCTTCTGCAAGTGGCCAGCCAGCATACAAACTACCGTATTTTTCCATCTATAAGACGATACTTTTTTCTAAAATCGTTACACTAAAAATTGAAGGGCGTCTTATGCAAGGAAGTAAGCCGAGGAGAGAACCGTGCGGTTGTGAAACTGCCCATACTTTGTCTCTGCAAACAGGCTTCCTCCAATCATGAGCCTCTAATCAGAAGTAAAACTGCCAATAGCTTGTCTCTGCAAACAGACTTCCTCCAATCATGAGCCTTATGTAACTGACGTCAGCTGATGCTGAACAAACCTATTGGAACACATCCCGTTGGAGGTGGAGAGCATGTAGGCAGTGCGCAGATGCGACAGGGACCGGTAATGTCAGAGCATTCTGAGCCCATAAAGATGTTGGAAAATAAAAAAAATAAATAAGCGAATGTCTTACTCTGCAAAATGTAATCAGTTATGCAAAACAGCATGGAAATAGAGCTGCAGAGAGACAGTTTGGACCTCCTCCCACTGAGTGTATCATGTAAATGTTACCTAATTACTAAATAAAAATGTGTTCTGCTTTATCTTTAAAATATTGATTTCTTAATTTTGGGTTGGGAAAGTGGGGGTCGTCTTATACTTGGGGGCATCTTATTAATGGAAAAATATGGTAACTGGTTATTTTAAACAACTGCTCAAAAAGCATGGGGGACTAGCAAATTATTTTTTCTTCCTCTATGTGTAGAGCTGAGGGGAAGGGAAGGAAATTTGTTGCCCTCTCCACAGGCAACCTTCAGAGTTCTACATTCCTGGTGGCTTTCTAGAACAGTTTAGACACCTGCTCTTCCTCTCTCTTATCATTGCTGCACTACACGGCTATAGTTATTGCTAGTAGGAAAAGTATCCAGTTGAAAAATTACCATCATACTATCCTGTCATCTAGGAAGAAGGTTTTAATGCAACAAAATGAGCTGGCATTTTTGTAATTCAGTTATCCTTGCTCAGGTTTAATTATTATTTTTTACTTGTGAATGGCAAAACAACTGCATACAGTGTGTACTGACAGATGATTGGGTACATGTGCTACCAATTTATTTTTCTTCCTTTTTCCATGGATTTAGGGGTTGTAGCCTTAGAACCTGCAATAGCCTGGGGTGGTGCACTGAAGGAATTATTATTTTGCATTGGCCTTCTGCTCAGAGGTATAGTATTGATGGGTTTGTGGGGTACCTGCCTATTCTGTGTTTCACAGCTGGCAGAAGTAAGAACAATCTCAGGTGACTTTCAGTGTAGCTTGTAAAAGGTAGTGAAAACAGTGCTGCATAGCAATGGCCACAATATTAAGTTCGAAGGAGGGAGTAGCTAGAAGACCAGGTGTACAAGCTAAGGAAGGCTTCTTATAGCAAGGAGGTCATGGCAAGCTTGGGAAAGAACTATGGTACATTCCACCTACTTTGCCTACTGCTAATTTGCAGAAGTCTACTAGAAGAAGCAGTTTCTGGAAAAAGATATTTGTGCTGTCATAAAACAGATGGTGAAGGAGATGTGTCATTGTGTTCTGGGAAGGGAAGGTTAATTGGTTAATATTGTACTGCTTGCTTAGAAGAACATACTTCATTAGAAACCTCCACATTAAACCAGCAGCCCAGACGTGCAACATAAATCTGGTCTTTAGTGCTTCAATGACAAAAACAAAGAGGAAAAAGCATAGAATGTTAGGCCTGAAAACATGAGGCAACATCACCTACTGTTTGGAGAAGTTGCTGATATAATAATTACAATAGTTTGAAGGTGCCCCCTGTGGAAAGAGTAAGCATGGTGTACAATGTTACTCAGATCATAGATGGAGGAGATAACATAGCTATGAAAAATATTGCTTTGAGCTACTCACATACTAACTTAATAACTGATGGTACTTTGCACCATTAGAAGTTTAGTGACTGTGGTTTTTTAAACAATGCGTTTTAAGACTGTAACAAAGCTTCTTGAAATGTTATTAGGTTATTTCTGAAAGGCTGATTTATTGTACATTGCTGCCAAAACATTATTTATCTCATCTGTTGTGAAATGCCTTGAGCACAGTTTCCTTTGTAGAAAGACAGCATATAAACATTAATTTAATATACTTTATGCCTGCCATCTTGAAGTCATTGGAGGAGAGCTGGGATAAAAA
Source organism: Liasis olivaceus (assembly GCA_030867105.1). Classification (NCBI taxonomy): domain Eukaryota; kingdom Metazoa; phylum Chordata; class Lepidosauria; order Squamata; family Pythonidae; genus Liasis; species Liasis olivaceus. The sequence continues at coordinate 79,181,906 of CM061352.1, read as the reverse complement.
TGCAACACATAAAATAATTTATAATAATGTGCTCAAGTATTTTCAGTTCTTTGACTGGTCCCATTGCTACCATGCCAAACTCTGAAAATTTGATACCTAGATAGGCCCACCTCATGCTTTTCCTCTTTCATTATGTTTGTTGTCCCACTCCCCATTAGTATGCTTCCCCCAAAAGGTGCTTTTTAGAAGTGTTTGGACGACATCTTCCACAATTCCCAGCTGACAGAGTCAATGGCTATTGGATTCATTTGCTGTTGAACTCATTGATATATCTGAAGAACACTTGATTGAATAGACTGAGTTCAACTGTGTCTGTATACATTTTAAACAGTTTAAAATAGGTATAGCAATCTGGTGCCCCCCCCCCCCACCCATTAGCAAGAAATTGTCAGAGTTGCAATCCAAAGCATCTTGAAAATGACGAATAATCTATCTTGATCTAATAAATTAGTACTTTAAACAAAAATCTGAAAATTAGCAGACAAACCTGCAATTGGTTAGACTTGCAGTAGGCTTCCTGTCAAGTTTAACTTGTCTGTAATTTCTTACAGAAGACAGTCCTGAATAAATAAACATTACACAGTACATTTCCTAATGATTTATTATCACATGTGTTAATATTAATGATATAATTTGCAGTCATAGCTGTATTATTAGTTATGTGGGTTATTGTGGTGTATGATTTATTTTCTTACTTAACAATATGTTTATACATATCAATGACATTGCCATCAGCAAATAAACTTTAAAATGACACAAACATTTAGATAAGTTATGGAGAAATGGTTTAGAAATGTCTGTAATACAAGCAATATATCGTGGGGTTTTTTTTCACCCAGCCTTCAATATCTTTGTATATAGAAGAACCTGTCAGTCTCTGGAATTGAAGGTACAATCTTAGATTCTCATAACTTCATTTGTACAGGTCTCTTACTTTGTGTTATATTCTTATACTGAGACCTCTTTCCCCAGATAGAATGGAACTGGCCAGCAGAACTGATCTCTCTTCCAGCTCCCACATGCCCAAATATCCCTAGATGGGGAGAATCTTTCATGGCAGACTTGGGAGATGCATTGGAAGGTTACAGACTGAAAAGCTACATCGTCTGGACATCATGTTTAATAGTAGATGTAGCATTTTGCTTTCTTGTGGTGGGTCAGGGAAGAACCTACAAAAGAATGGAACATATCATTGGCTTTCCCATATATACTTGCATATATATATATATATATATATATATATATATATATATATATATAACCAACTGCTAGCAGCAGGCTCCCACCCAGACTGGTTAACACAAGGAAGGACAGTGCTGATCATGAAAGACCCTCACAAAGGAACAGCACCATCCAACTACCGGCCAATAACCTGCCTCCCCACAACATGGAAAGTTCTATCAGACATCCTAGCTGCCAAGCTACAAGACCATATGGGCCAGTACATGAGCACAGCTCAGAAGGGCATTGGGAACACCAGAGGCTCAAAACACCAGTTACTCATAGATAGAGCAGTTGCCCAAAACTCAAGGTCTAGGCAGACCAATCTGAGCACAGCCTGGATTGACTACAGGAAAGCCTATGACTCAATGCCACACACATGGATCTGTGAATGCCTGGCACTATACAAAGTCAACAGGACACTAAGGACCTTCCTCAAGAACTCAATAGGACTGTGGAAGACAACATTGGAAGTGAACTCCAGACAGCTCGCACAAGTGGCCATCAAGTGCGGCATATACCAAGGTGATGCACTGTCCCCACTGCTGTTCTGCATAGGCTTAAACCCCCTCAGCCAGATAATCACAAGGTCTGGATATGGGTACAAGTTCAAGAGTGGAATCACCATCAGCCACCTCCTCTACATGGATGACATCAAGCTGTATGCTAAGAGTGAACGAGACATCGACTCATTGATCCACCTGACACGGATCTACAGTGAGGACATTGGGATGTCATTCGGACTGGAGAAGTGTGGCAGGATGATAGTAAAGAGAGGCAAGGTAGTTAAGACCGATGGAGTGGAACTACCAGTGGGCCACATAGCACACATAGAGACCAGCTATAAATACCTTGGTGTCCCACAGTCACATGGGAACCATGAGGAGGAGGCAAGAAAGACAGCAACATCCAAGTACCACCAAAGGATAAGACAGGTCCTGAAGAGCCAGCTCAATGGGAAGAACAAGATCCATGCCGTCAACATGTATGCCCTGCCAGTCATCAGATACCCTGCAGGTATATTGAGCTGGCCAAAGGAAGACATGGAGGCTGCCGATGTGAAGACCCGGAAGCTCCTCACAATGTATGGAGGTTTCCACCCCAAGTCCAACACCCAGAGACTGTACACCAGCCGCAAAGAGGGCGGGCAGGGTCTGATGAATGTCAAAGCCACTGTCCTGGACGAAACCCGAAGTATCCAGGAATACATTAGTAAGATGGCACCCAAACATGAGCTGCTGAGAGAATGCCTCAGGCAGCAGCAGACAAGGCAGGAGGTTCAAGCAGAGGAAGTGCCATGGCAAGACAAGCCCCTGCGTGGGATGTACCATCGACAGATGGCTGAGGTGGCTGACATTGGGAAATCGTATCAGTGGCTGGAAAGGGCTGGACTAAAAGACAGCACTGAGGCACTAATCATAGCAGCACAAGAACAGGCACTAAGCACCAGATCTATAGAAGCAGGGGTCTACCACGCTAGACAGGATCCAAGGTGCAGATTGTTCAAAGAGGCCTCAGAGACAGCCCAACACATAGTGGCAGGGTGTAAGATGCAGGCAGGAACAGCATACATTAAACGGCACAACCAAGTAGCTGGCATTGTGTACAGGAACATCTGCACAGTGCATGGGCTAGACCCCCCCAAGTCCAGATGGGAGATTCCACAGAAGGTCATGGAGAATAACAGGGCTAAGATCCTGTGGGACTTCCAGATCCAGACGGATAGGCAGGTATTGACTAATCAACCAGACATCGTGGTAGTAGACAAAGACGAGAAGACGGCGGTAGTGATAGATGTAGCAGTGCCAAGTGACAGCAACATCAGGAAGAAGGAGCACGAGAAGCTGGAGAAGTACCAGGGCCTGAAGGAGGAAATTGAGAGGATGTGGAAAGTAAAGGCCAAAGTGGTCCCAGTGGTGGTAGGAGCACTCGGGGCCATGACTCCTAAGCTGGGAGAATAGCTCAAACAGATCCCAGGAACAACATCAGAGCTCTCTGTGCAGAAGAGTGCAGTGCTAGGAACAGCTAAGATACTGCGCAGAAACTTCAAACTCCCAGGCCTCTGGTAGAGGACCCGAGATTGAGGAAGACACATACCACCCATAGGGGTGAGAGGGGAATTTTTTTTTTATTTTTTTTTAAAGAGAGGATAATCCAGAAAAAAAATAACATTTTGCCTGTATTGATTTTGTAGAATAAGGTATTATAGAAGATAAAGAGAGAGAAACAAATGCCAATGATTTATTTTTCTCTTGTACTTTGGCAAGACTTGTTTCCCTAAATCTGCTTATGATAACCAAGTGTCTATGAAGGGTGCTATTTTGACTTCATAAGGATTCATATTTGAAAAAAAGGAAATGGATATTAGTATTTATCATTCTATTTGTTATTTTAAAAAATCAAACTTACAGCAGCAGTCCTTCCTTATTTACTGTTTGGCATGCCTGAAACCAATGACATTATTCAGGATTTACCTAGCATGTTCTGAATTAGATTATTGCTGTAAAATAGTAATAAAGGTTAAAATGTCTGAACATATGCAATATTGCTTTCTGGTCACCAGTCTTTCTCAATAACATCTTGAAGATTAAATGTTAAGGCTCTGAAATCTGAATATGTTGGTCCCAGGATCAATTTTAATGACTGAATGATTGAAATTAATATCATTGTAATTTAGCACACACAAAATCTGGGGGAAAATCCCTTATTTCCTTCAATGCACTTGAAAATAATGTATTTTGAGAATTCAATCCAGTGATATCCTCCATAATATAGTGATAATTAACTGAGTTTCATAAATTAATAGAGTTGGAAAAGGCCATCCAAGCCTTCCAATGAAATGCAGGAATCTGCTTTGGTACAAGACTCTAAATGAAAGTATCCCTAACAGATGGCTGCCTGACCTCCATTTGAACATATCCACCCAAGACAAGCCCACCACCTCTCTGAGGTACCAATTCCAACATTTGTAGAGGAGACTTTTTGTGGTGGGACTGTTTGATGGTGGACTTTTAAACTAAAACTATGTCTTTAATTGTCTACTATACTCTCAGAGACTGCCTGGACAAGTCCCTGCAGTTTTCTTGGCAAGGTTTTTCAGAAGTGGTTTGCCATTGCCTCCTTCCTAGTGCTGAGAGAAAGTGACTGGCCCAAGGTCATCCAGCTGGCTTTGTGCCTAAAGTGGGACTAGAACTCACAGTCTTCTGGTTTCTAGCCTGATGCCTTAACCACTACGTCAAACTGGCTCTCAATAAAAAAGTTACATTGTATGTATGTATGTATGTATTTATTTATTTATCTATCAAATTTATATGGCTGCCCATCTCACAAAACTGACTTTAGGTGACATACAATACTTAATTAAAAAACAACAAATATGTAAAAACATTTATTATTAAAAAATATGAAAAGCACAAGGAACAAGAGAGTATAAATGTTAATCACAGTAAGGAAGTCATCTCAAGATTTCACAGGTCCCCTGTGTATAGTTTTCTTCAAATTCAAACTCAATTCCTGATTACTACAGGTAGTCCTCACGTAACGAACATTTGTTTAACAACAGTCTGAAGTTATGACGGTGTCGTAAAAAGTGCTTTATGATGTATACTCACACTGATGACCATTGCAAAACATTGCACCCCCACCCCCATGGTCACTTGATTGCAATTTGGGTGCTTGGCAACCAGCTTGCATTTATGACTGGTTGCAGTGTCCTGTGGTCACCTGATTGCAATTTGCAACCTTTTTTGGTGGTTTCCATTGGGGAAGCTGGATTCACTTAACAACTACATGATTCACTTAACAATCGCTGTGATTAGCTTTACGACCAATGTAAAATGGTTGTAAAATCTGGTCTGATCACGACCAGTTTTTCAGTCCCTATTGTGGTCGCTAAGTGAAGACTACCTGCACATAATTATATCAGGCTCAGCTCCTGATGACATGCAGTTATACTGGCAACATTAGGGAAATAGTTTGCTATTGCTTTCTTCTAAGGCATTGTTTTAATTTCACAGTCTAGCTTACACACCTGGGTTTTTATGATGGTCTCTTGAAAAGTACAACACAGGTCTGATCCAGCTTAGTTTTGTTTTGTTTTCTGCCTGGTAGGGATCAAAAGAATCTTATCTAACCTGCTTTTTTATTTTATATTCCAAAAATTGAGGACCAATTATTATTTACAGGTTTCTTCTTCTTACCAAGTTTTAAGAAGACTGTAAACAGATGACAATCTGGTGTTAACATCAGTCCCATTCTCCCCTTTTTTATTGGAGAATTAACCATACTGCCTGATAAAGAGTTCTTGAAAACTCCAAAGTTTGCACACTATCAGTTACCCTAATAAAAATATTGTCAGGTTTAGCCCAGGAAACTCCAGGAGACAATACAGATTCAATCCAGCAAAGTTTAATTGGCTTCAATCCATTCACAGAATCTTCTCAGACTGAGAGCAGTTCCCAGGGTCACACTACAAACATCCTTAGCATTCCTCAGGGAGGGGCCAGTCTCATTCTCTTATCTCTTGTCCGCTCCTCTGGAGATGAGAGTCCATGTTTCACACCTCTGCTCCACACTCCCACAGATATTGACTTAATGTTGATTTTGGGTTGAGAGTTACACTCAAGGCTTTTTTTGTTGTTGTTAAAATTCCAAAAGAAGAGTCTCCCAAACTTTCCAAACCTTTGCATAACACTAAAATATTAGGGAGCAATTTAAAAGGAGAGACTTTCAAAAGTCAAATGTTGATAAATAAGGAAATATCACTTTGCTTGATTGTATAAAATAAGCATTGCTCACATTACTCAAAATAGGAGTTCCTAATCACAACAAAGCTGTTCAAGCAAAAATGATGCAATTTCGAGAGTAGCATCCTCACCCTTTTAATACTGTTTTCAGTTTGCATAAGAATTATGTAAATATCTTGGGCACATTGCTAAATTTTGATCAAAGGATAGGATGTGCAACAGTGACATCTAGTGATTTTTTTAAAGAAAGGAAAAATATATGCTTGTTTTTGAGGCGAGGAAACTATTACCCACAAACATGGAAGTAGCCTCCAGCCATCACGATCAGCAGCCATTGATGGTTTTAACCTCTACAAATTTATCTTGATCTTTTATCTCCCACTTCTTGTGGCAGCTCATTTCATTGCTCTGTGTGAAATACTTCCTGAGTCTATCCTGAACCTCCTGCTGAGGTTTCTTCTATTGATTAAAGAGCTATTTGAAAAATGTGGTCACCCTGCAATACATTATCAGACATTTAAAGTATACCAAATACTATCTAAGATGCCTAGTGCCCTGTATGAATATGGATACAGATACATGAAATGCAAAATGTGTCCATGCCAAGCTCTAAGATTTAACTGCCAGAAATAACATTACAGTTTTAACAAAGCCTCTCCCCACCCCCCAAAAATCCCTAAGAGAATCAATAATACAGAAAGGTTTTGAACTTGAAAAATTGAGGCAGTTGAGCTCATGCAAAGTTTCTAGCGATTTAATGCTTAATTTAAAAAAAACGTGCATTCTCTGAGAGAAAGCTAATTTGCTTGTTTGTTTGCTTTCATGCAGACAGCCATGTCAACATATGCTTTCCTCCTCTTGCACAGTTGCCTGGCCTGATAAATTTTGAGTTTTTGAATTTACTATGAAAACAAGAAAGAAGATGTGCAGCATTTATATCCTCTACTTGCCAAATACCAAATGAAAACAAATGTAGTACTGGAATTTCCTAAAAATTAGATTATATGCACCTTGAAATTCTTCAGATATTCTGCATTATAACTCTTGTAGTCCCTTGCTATGATCCTGCTAGCTATCAGGAATAGAACTAAAAACAATCTGAAAATTACCACATTGCCTACCCCTATCATAAAAAAAGGAAACTACTGATTCACGTCTTTTTGGACTATAAGCAGAAAAACAAGATTTAATATGCAAGATCAGTTTAGTAAAAAAAAGAACAGAATATGCCCATTATACTGGAATCTTATGTGGCATTGATTTTTTAAGAAATTAGAATTCTAGGGAAATATTTCAAAGGAGCACTTAAATTTCACAGATTATGCCATATTTAACAATCTGTAAAAATACAAACATTTTAAACAAGAAAACAAGAATAAAGTTATTCAACCAAATGTATAACTTTGTTTTAACTAATAACACCTAGATTTCCAAAACTACTATGCATCTAATATATCCATTTTTATATCACCCAACACTTAGCACCTACTAACAGGACAACAGAGGACACTGATTTGCATAAAAGTGATATGTATATATCTATTTACATGTTTAAAAGTAATTACTATAATTTAAAATGCCCCATCACGTCAGAGAAAATTGTTATCAGGTGACATGTGTTTGTCCCCAGCCTTCTGTCTAGATGAAAAATGTTGATGGATGATTTCAAAACATCTGTTTTTCATGACAGAAGGCCCTCTCCATGTCTGAACATCATTGGGGTTCCATGGAATAGTTCTTTATTAAGATCACTGACCAGAATGCTGCAGGTTAACAAAGTAATAAAAAAATGCTGTTTCTAATAAAATAATAAATACAATACATACAAAATAAAATACAAACATAAACATTTAACTACATCATAAGGTGATCAAGGCATGTTGAGTATAAAAAAAATTACCACATTTAAGAAAACTGAATTGCACTGGTCTGACAGAAGTAGCTGTACATAAAATAAGTCAGAATGCCAGTGTGAGTATCCTCCTATGTGAGGGCCCAAATATATGGTAAGAACTCCTTGTAGCAGAGGAGTTAAGTATTAAGTCTATCCCTCCATAATCAAGATCAAAAATGTTGTGCTTCACCTTGCTCCAGGCTTTGTTGAGGCCCAGCATAGATATATATTGGAGGGAAGCCCATAATAGACCAGATCAGATGTAATTTGCTTCTTCAGCAGGGGATTATATTGGCCTATCAATATTAGTTGGCCTAGGGATGGTATAAATCAGGAAATTCAAAGATATCTCCTATTCAGATCACTTATGTACACGTTCATACTCTAACATTGAGACAATAATACATGTATTTTTGAAATGTCCTATCTATTACCCTTGGAGGAGAGAGTTGATATCTCCTCTAATCATCGATTACTTGGAGGAGTCCCAATAGGCAATTGTTTGCTTCCTATTAAATAATCAAAACCACAAATTCTCTAAGAAGGTGGCTAAATTCTATGCCATAGCAACAGCAGTCAGAAACTGTTGGGTCTGAATGTACTGTATGCTTAGCTTCTGCTATGAATCAACTTTTATCCAGTCTATTTTGTTCTTCAGTATAGTTTCCTTCTTTTTTTGATCTTTGACCGTAAATTCTTTAATTTTTTTTTTAATCCTTTGGAATGGGCCCTGAAATGGAGTGGCAACCAGTGCAGATGAGAAAACATTAGCATTCTATGATTAAGAAGTATATAAATATTGCAATTACTTCATGCTGGCACTAATAACCTGAGTGGACTATGGAAGACTTCATAAAATCAATCTTTCTGAAATTATAGACCTTTTCATATTCTCCCATGTTATATTTTGTCTGGTCATGTAATTTACTTGTTTGTTTATTATGAGAAAGATTACCGAGATCATTATATGATCAAGATTCTATTAAATGTGTATTTATCCAGAATGCATGAAAATGCTTCTACTTTGAGGTCAAGATCCCAGGGCTTTAAAGGAGGAGGATTCTATTATTTAATTATAATATATTATTTAATAATCCCCTTTTGATCTCTTACTGAGTTTAGTGGTTGTTGATTGCAGTTTTTGTCATCTGATATTTTTGTTTTATTTTAGACAATACTGATGCACAATAAATTAAGAGTGATAAAACAAAATAATAAAAGATTAATAAGAGATTCTGTGGAGGTAGATGTTTCTGAGATTTCCCAAACACTGAAAGCCTTTTGATTCTGGCATAAGATTCTGGGACTCTTCTTCATAACTCTTAAGATTAGAGGAACTGGGATATGTTGATTTCTCAGTTTAGTATAAAATTGAGAACCAATAGTCACTGATCTAGATTTGTTTATTTATTAAACTTGTTATTCCATTGATTACTGAAGTGTCTTGGGAGTTTAGTCTTACTTCATAGTACATAAATGCTTCTACCTACATTAAAATATTTTAAAATTATTTATATATGTTAGATGAAGAGAGATATATCCCTTCCCCCTTCTTATCCTTAAATCTGCTGCATTTATGAAAGCTTTTATCCCTCTCAGCTTTTTTTTCTTCCCATATATCTGTATGTGAATGGTTGGTGATTGGGTATAATTGCCATTGATTGGGCGAAAGTGTTACAAATTAGCAAATTGAAGCTCCTCTTTGAAGAGTATATTTATTTGCTATAGTGGTGGTAATAAGAATCAGGAAGACTGAGAGATGCCCTTGTTCCTTTTTGTCAGATTTTGCTTCATTTTCAGCCAAATGAGATAGCTACAGTTCTGTTTGGAAAAGTGGACAACGCTACGGCATGATGATGATGGAAAACAAAAAATCATCTATGAATGTGACTCATAACAAAATATTACCAAAGAGAATGGTTTCATTGTTAAATTCAGTACCAACTCCCTAAGCAATGACTTGTTTTACCATTTTTGTCAAAGCAAAGCACAAAAGGCAGGAACTAGGATGACAGATCCAAGATGATCCTTATTGACTGATTACTAAAATGAGAGGAACCACAGACCATATCTATCTCTGCAAGCCATAAAACAGAAGGCCTGCCTTCTGAATCCCAGATACAGTATCTGGAGGTTAGATCAGTGGTCAGAAGAAGTACCCCCTTCTACATATTATTAAATGTTTATGTGCTGAGACAAAATAATAAATTCACTGCTCTTTTAAATGAAGCCTTCCATCCAGACTTCTTTTCCACTGGCATGCAGTCAAACAAATTGCAGTCTGTTTCCATAAACTGGCAACTGTTATGTGAGATCATCCTTCTCTAATGTCATGAAAATGGCCATATTGGTCAAGGATGATAGAAGTTGTTAGGGAAGGTTCCTTGTTAGGAAGACTTCACTAAAAATCACTCACAAAGCATACTCTAGACACACCACGGTTGCTTGCCAGAAAGAATAGTCTCTCTGCTGCTTGTTCTACTTCAGCGGGGGAGGGGGGAGGCAGGGATAGCATAAACTTCAGACTTGACAATGTAGCAGATTCAGTGTTATTGTTTTCACTGTGGTCTACTCATCCTGGATAGATGTGGTGAATTTTTGGTACCAGATTCTACCTGCTGCTGAGATTTCTGGTCTTGTTTTAGTTACTATAGACATGTTGATACTAGTGGCTGTTTACCAGTGTGTTCTGGTCCTTGTTGGCCTCCTTCAATAGCTTCTTCCATTTGGATGTGACTCAGCATATCAGTGATCTTGCTTTTCTGGTTGACAAAGAAACTTCCATGTTCTTATCTCTCTCTCTGGATACTAAGATAGTGCATGATCCATCCTAGGGCTTTGATTTCAAAATTTTCACTGAATTTCTGGGTGATATCATCTCCATTGCTTTGCTCATACCTTATCAGCACATCATCTACAACTATCAAAACATAGACTGTTGTTCCATAAATTGTTCTGGTGTACAAGCCTTATGTCTTGAGAAGTTGACTTCACTGAAGACTTGGTTAGCTTTCCCATTCAATCTCTGGCTGCCTGATTTAGTCCTGAAGTAAATGAGTAAATGAGTAAAATGTTTTATTGTAGTCCCCATATGGGTTTTCATACTAAACATCCACTAATCATTTTATACATCAAGAACTTTTAAAGAGCCTCACATACGAGACATGGCACACAAGCTTTCTCTAAACAATGTGATAAGTCAGTACATAGTCCTTGGTCAGAACAATGCATATATTAGTAGTCCCTCTGCATGTGATTGTATGTGCATTTTTTAAAATAAAAATTAATTATTCACCATATTTTCATTCAAGTAAAAAAAAGAAACCCATTGATTTTCTACTAGAATGTTTGAAATTTACCCATGAAAGGAATTCTACTCTTATGGTTGTAGAATTTAATTTCTTCAAGAACCACTTATACATTCCAGTCACTAATGCTAGTTCAGTATTATCTGATTATCTTCTGCTGATCTGCAGTTAATTACAAGTGATCAAAGCTTCTTGAAATGAAACATTATTGGCTGACTCTAAGTGTCAAGGAGGTTTAATATTTTCTTCCCTTACTAGATGGGCTTCTCAGCCATGCAACACTATTAAAGGTATTAGAATTGCCTGAAATAGGCCCCTTTTCATACAGATTTAGTTACTTTGCCAGATTTTGATTTTTCTCCCCAACAGAACATTTACTAAGTTAGGTATAATATCTCACATCATATTCATGATCAGACTTGATTGAAACAGATACCAACATACTGATGTGCATTTAATGAAATTTGCATTTGAATTGATATTTCAAAGGTGAGAAAGTTATTTAAAAAAAATCTACAGCAAGTCACACAGCATAGCCTCTTCTAGCACCCTATTTTTATAGCTTATAACAGCATTGTGTTTTATTTTTCATCTTATTCTTCATTATTGACTATATGAATGAACCCACTGTTATAGCAATGCAAATGATTGATTTTTGTGTCGTCCTATTTGTATATGTATATGGTTTCAAACTGACATTGTCATCACTATATGAAAATGATTGCACTAGGTACAAGAGAATAACAAAAACTAGCACAATGAAAAAAATGACATGCACAGGTCTGATTTCCTTGTGTAATACCAGTTGTCCTACTTTTCCAAAACAACAAGGCAAGTTCATGTGCAAGCCAAAAGTACTACTTCCAAAATTCAGAATATTTTTAACCCTCCAGAGAAAACTACAAGAGAACAACAAATTGCTTTAAAATTTTACTTTCTTGTAAATGAAACTGATATGGAGCTATTGGTGGTATATTTTTAAAAATTTTAAAGAGAGACAGGGAAAATGTGCTAAAAGGTTTTAAAAGAAATTACAGAGAATGTATTGAATTATCATTAAATTGTTATTAATTCAGTTATACTTGTTAAGTACATTTAAAATGCCATGTTTTTAAAGGCTAAGAATAAACCCTATCCACAGGCTTGCAATTATACATATAAACATGACAAAGGGATGAGAAGAAAATTGAGGAATGGCATGAAAGTTAACTAAAAGCCCTTAGAGTATCTGCACTGAAATGGTTCTGTTGTAGGATTATATCTTCACAACTATCCCAAGATCCTATGGATCCACTGGATCCCTCTTTTGATGATAGCACACATCTGTTCTGTGGATCTTTCTATATTAATGAGATTCTTCACATAATTTTCCAGGGTTTCATATCATTCCATTTATTCATTCATTCATTCATTCATTCATTCATTCATTCATTCATTCATTTATTATTAAATCTGTATGTTGCCCATCTCCCCCAGCAGGTGACTTATATAACTGTACACTATTTCCTTATATTGTTATACAGAGTATTTTAATGATTTTAGAAAGAGGGAGGCAGGGAGGGAAGGAAGGAGGGAGGGAAAAGTACAATTAAATTACTAATGAGGTAATAATGTTCCTTATACAAAGAAAACAAAAGTAGCAGATACAATCCTAAGGTTTTTTAGGCTAATGTAGGCCTTGATCATTTTGATCTGCTAAATGTAATGATCATATGGTTTAAAAGAATTCTGCAATCATAAGAAAGAACATTAATATTTAGTAAATAAAGTGTTAGGAATCTGGAATCATTGGATGCCCTTCCATCCAATGTGTGTTTAGATTGCAGCTGTAGCATTTCTAGCCACCATATCGGTCACCCCATTAAGAAAGACTGCTCTTATGCTGAAGTCTTTGTTAGCCTACACCAGACCAGCCAGAGATGGAACCTCGGATACTGTGCATTCAGAGCAGATGAAATTGCAATGAAGTACCATTCTTACCCGATCCTCATCTCAATATTGCATATCTCTTGTTTTTATGTATAAAGTATGGACACCCCCCCCCCCCACCGAATTATATTAATATGACCATTCTTATTCTATTCTAAGTAGTCTAAAGATTATATACCAAAGGGGAATTCAATAGGAATCTGCATGAATTTCTTCCTTTATGCTGAAAATATAATGTAATTTTTTAAGAATGGGTCTAAACTATCAATAGGATTATCCTGGGCAGTGTAAATAGCCAACCAGAGTAATGAAAATAGCAAATGGCTTTGAAAAATCAGTTTTCTTTCCCCCCAGCCCCCACCCCTAACATTCCTTTAAAGGAAAAAAAACATAAATAGTTGAAGATTACTGAAATAATAATTATTTATTTATTTATTTTTATTTATTTATTTATTTATTTAACTTGTCCCTGCCCATCTCCCCACAACGGGGGACTCTGGGCGGCTTACAACAACTAAAATCAATACATAATTAAAATTATAAAAAGTTTAAAAGTTGTAAAAATTATATTTACAGAAATAAGGATAAAAAAAAAGAGGCTAAAAGATCCAAGAGTCCAATAGAGGCCACACCGGGCCACTAAGGGGCCAGCCAACCCCATTTCTGGTATCCTTCCTCCCTGCCCCAGGCCAGATGGCAGAGTCAGGTCTTCAAATCCCCCTGAAAGGCCTGGAGTGAGGGGGCCTGTCTCACCCCTGGGGGCAAGATGTTCTAAAGGGCAGGGGCTACAGCAGAGAAGGCCCACCTTCTGGACCCCGCTAATCGAAGTTCTTTTACCGCAGGGATCCGGAGCATGCCCTCTCTATGAGATCGGGTGGGACGGGTTGAAATCGTGGGGGCGAGGCGGTCCTTCAGGTAACCTGGCCCCATGCCATGTAGGGCTTTAAAGGTGATAACCAACACCTTGAATTGGACCCGGAAGCAAACCGGTACCCAATGCAGCTCACGGAGCAAAGGTGTTATATGGGTCCTTCTTCGGGCCCCAAAAATTGCTCGCGTGGCTGCATTTTGGACCAGCTAAAGCTTCCGGATACTCTTCAAGGGTAGCCCCATGTAGAATGCATTGCAGTAGTCTATCTGGGAGATAACAAGGGCATGAGTGACTATTCGCAGGGCATCCCGATCCAGGAAAGGGCGTAACTGGTGCACAACATGAAGCTGTGCAAAAGCCCTCCTGGCCACGACTGCCACCTGCTCTTCGAGCAGGAGCCATGAGTCCAGGAGGACCCCCAAATTACACACTGGGTCTGTCTGGGGCAGTGCTACCCCATCCAGAACCAATGATGACAACGTCCCAGATACAGAGGAGCCATTAACCCACAGCCACTCCGTCTTGCCAGGGTTCAGCCGGAGCCCGTTGTTCCCCATCCAGACCCTCACAGCCTCCAGGCACCGCGAGAGGGTGGTCACGGCATCACTTACCTCACCAGGGATGGAGATATATAGTTGAGTATCATCAGCATACTGATGATACCTCATCCTATGATGGTAAATGGATTATACAGCCATTTACACATGGAATATACATATATATATACATATACGTATATTCCAGGTGTAAATGGCTCTGTATGTGTGTGTATATATACACACACATATAAATACAGCCATTTACACATGGAATACATATACACGCACACACACACACACACACATAGGTATATAGCAATTGCATGAACCATGAGGCATCATCTGTCTCTTTCCCAGTGCCAGTCAGAAGAATGGCTTATTAATAAATGTCAGTCAGCTTTTATATAATGGGTTGATCTATGTTTGAACTGTGTTATTCACAAAAGTAAAGCTAATGAGTCTTTTCCCCCCAAGAGGTCTTTGACAATGATAAGTCAAAGATAGCAGTAATACAGCGAAGGGTCCCTTCCATTAACTTGTTTCTTTTTTCAATACACACCATTTTAGTCATACAATATGAACTATATTTTTTTTAATTTAAGAGACTGTGTTACACCTAATTAATTATTGCCTGTATTCTCGCCTAGTCTATATGGTAAGAACCACAATCAATCAGTGATCATGATTAGTTAGAAAGCAGAAAAGGAAAACATAGAGACTAATATGAGGAGGAGAGCAACAAACATCAAATTTCTGGACACTTTAGGAAAGCCACCCATCTCTTCCAGTTTGTGATGGAGACCATCCATCAAGATGGCTAAGACAGTTTCAGTAGTATGCTGAGCCAAAAGCCCAGAAAAAAACATGATCTAGCGGATCTCTAGCTGACCCACTTGACAAGCTCTTCAATTCAATTTAATAGTTCTACCTTACAATAAAAGATTATCTGGCTCTAAATGAGCACTACTATTCAGCTGGCTATTGATTCTGATTGCTCAGTTTCTTTTCCTGGCTTATGTCTACATGACCTATATCTCAGTCATTATATCTCCTGATGTTCTATCCCAAAGAGAAAACACTATGCCAAAGGCAGAAGTAATCAACAATTGGAACATTGGAGATTTTTTTTTCACAAATGTGACAGAGGCACTTCTAATAGTGTAACAAAGAAACAAAAGTCAGAACCCAAAGCATTGAGACTAGGGTATGAGCAACTATAGTTTATAGTATATGCCAACACTAGGAATACAGCGAACATTCACAGCAGAGAAAAAGTAGCAAGGATGCCCAGATTCCATTCCATGTGCCAGAAATAAGAGTACTGTACAATAAGAAGAGAAGGCAATCATAATCAAGCAGCAGGCCAAGTTCCAAAAATCTAGATAAGAAAACTTAGTTTGAGTCTGGGCAGAAAGGTACAAGAGAATACTATGGCTGACATTGTCTCCTGACGTTGGATTGCTTTTTCTCCCCCAGACTTTTGTTCAGCCAGCTCTACCTAATCTCATCTGGCTTCATTAGCTCTCAGAGAACACAGAGAGTTCATTCTTGACTCTTACATAAGGTTTTGCTCTCAAGGAGCCTCACTTTGAAGTCTTGCACTTCTGCATGACTCTAATTGTTATTTTTTTCATTGACTTAGTATTGACTTGCTAATCCTCTAACTGGAGGCATTAATAAGTTCATTTATCCATTCATAGAACTTTAGTGCTGGCCAAATAGGAAATGGATAACTAGAGAAAGATATCCTTTCTCTTACCTAGGAGAAACTGAAAGCCTTGTATTATGGATGTTCTCATGTTCTATATTAGTTCTTTTCTTTCAGTTTTAACCTGCCCAGCTATGATTCTTATGAAAAGGTGCATCATGATGTAATTAGCCAACAGCAAAAACTAGCATATTCTGCAGGAGAAGCCTATTTAGGCCCAATTTCAGTTCACAGATCTTGTTTCACAGTGCCTTAATGGCAACAGAGAATAGAGTCGAGACCCACGGCAATGAGAATGTCTGGTGATTCCACTTTCTCTTTTCCCCCTAGCATCACAGCTTGACCTGTCTTTCATCACATGTCTGGAAAAACTGGATTACGGATGCCTCCTGTTCCATTTTTCAAGGAATTGCTCCTTATTTAGCATTAAAATTAGCATTCCATTCCAAGTTAATAAGGAATTAATTTGTTTCCTTTTGGCCTTAGAAGATAAGGATCATAAGTAAAAAAGACAAATGTAATTTAATCTGCCATATGTATATATTGTTAAAGATTTTATTTATTATTCAGTTCTGCTGCTTTGTTTTAAGGCTACATTTCAAAATGGTTCTTACTGTTTTTATAGCATAGCATTCAGACTAAAATTACTCATGAGAAACACCACTTAATTTAATTAGACAATTAGTCATCATAACTAACTTAATCTCACTAATATCAAAGGGACTGAGTTATAATTTAATCTGCATGTTATTAATAAACCTGGAAGAAACTTGCTTAGAATAGCAGTATTACAGTATCTTAAAAAAATGTAAGCTAAGTAATATATTTAGTATCTTTAAATAAAACATTGATCATGTTTTGATATATGCAATACATTATTTTATTTATTTTATTCTGACATATGTAATACACCATTTGAGTACAACTGAAAACCTTTATTTAGTGTTCTTTATATTGGTGCTCTGTTGGTCTTTGGATAGCTATACACAGATCAAGACGTAGGTAAGAGGCTTGAATTGGAACTTGAGGAACCTAAAAACTGAACTGAAACAAATAAATGGCATTATTCTGCTCAAGGATACCTTTAGGGGGGATCAACAATGTCTAAGTGGCAGACGCAACTGAGAGATTGAAACCCTGCCCTTTTTAACATGTATTGCACATATCACACACATGTAAAAAGAGGTGGGCCTTCAATTGCACTGGCAATTTTGATTCTGTTGATGAGGTACAGAGATGTCTAGGTGTGACTAATCAATCCAGAAGCTTCGTACTTCCTTTTGATAGCTAACCTTTCTTCTACTCCTGAATAGAATTCTGATCCTTGTCTACTGCATACTGTGTAAGATTCTGTTTAATTATATCTGCCAGTAGCACTCTACTTTCTACATGAAGAGCATATCTAAAGAGAGACATGAAACAAACAGTCCTTATTTCATGTCTAATTCACACTGATCTCCTTCTAGAGACCAAAGCTTACTTCTGCCAGCCACTGGGTACAGGTACTGTAAATGCAAAGCACATTCTGCAGATATTCTCAATCCTGCTAACTGAACCTAGAATATGGACACAAACTGCTAGGCCATTTAATATACTTGTATTTGATGTGAATATCAAGGAATGAATGGTTCTTCCCTTATGCATTTGCTTGTATCGTTTGGTCACTTTTGGAGAACCTTATACAGATGTCCCTGCTAAGCCAGAGCTCTGATTATATTATATACTTTCTACACCAGGCAGATCCTCTTCTCTGAAGCATTTTCATTCTTCTGTACCTGACCTTTTCTACCCTTGTAGTAGGTTGTTATGTTTTATATTTTCTTTGTGCTATTATTAATTGTATCTCAATGTTTTTTCTGTTAAATATTTTTAGAATTGTTAATATTGGAAGTACCTTTTAATCTACACAGAAAATTTCATTTATTAGGTGGATTAAAATTGGATTCTGCTGTAATTGAATAGGAAGTACTTTTTCTGAAAGCAGGTGAAAGTAAAATGCTTGATTTTCTCATTCCTGTCCTTGTTCTGCAAACCACTGCACTGAATCTGATTTACTAAAAACATATCTAGAGATTTTGAACAGCTTCATCTATTAGATAAGTACATTCTCCTAAGGGCTGACCTCCAATATAGATATTCTTAAGAAGTTTCAGTGGGAGATAATATTTGGTGCTCACAATTCTTTGAGTAGATATTGTGAATTGCTGGAAAGACTTGACCTGAAGCTCAGATATGTGCAGTGAATCATCAAAACTAACCTACTGAGTAATAATAGGAAAAGAAAACTGTCAATGTTGTAGGTGGAAAAATGTAGTGACACAGTGTACAGTAAGTGCTACAAAATAAGATAGACAATTGCCTCTAAAACACAGGAAGGCAACTTTGAAAAGGTGAAGAACCATGACAGCCTCCAAACCAGCAAAGGAGCTTAGAAAACCATCTCATGATGTAGTTGCATCACTGGAAGTGTGGGGTTGAAACGCATGGCCTAATTTGTCTTTGCTTAGGTGTTATAGAGGTTAAGGGTGGGAATGAGAATGACTTGCTTCCCAAAGGCCTGTTGCTCTTATTCCTACTGTTATTTTCATAAAAATAAAACAATAAAAATGCTATTGAAATTTAACCATTTTGCACCTAAATTTTGACAGTGTGATCTCATGGGGCTAGGACCTACAAATTAGGTGCCAGGTACTATCTGAAAGTAGTATGTTGCCTATTTCTATTTTATTGGAATCTGTGTTGATCAATCTATTAAGATACAAGTATATTAAAATGAATAATTAATGAATTTGCATATTACCATAACTGCACTGGGGTACCTTTTGATATGAATATGTACTATGGAAACTTATTGATAGAAATGTAACATAGTTTATTTATAAAAAAAATAGTGCTTTTTAAAATCTCTATTATACTTCAAAACAAAAATAGCCCCTCCCACTTCATCAAAAATGTAAGTATTTAGAGAAGAAGCTACAATGCTTCTGGTGTCTGTAAAAAAATTAAAATAAAATAAAGCTATAAACCACACTCTTGCTAAAGCATTATTAGGATGTTTATAGTCTGAAACTCCTTCCAGTAGAACAAAAGTGGTTATCTATGGTCCAGCAAAAAATTGTCCATTAAATTATAGATTATTTTACTGCCAATTGTTTTATTGTTCTTTTTCTGTGCACTGCTCTGTGCTCCTTAAGAAATATAAAAATAAAGAGAATGAGGTTTTATACATAATAAAATATATAGTGATGCCTGCTTTTTCTTCTCTAGGAAAAAAATATCAGGCAATTGTGATCAGAATTTTCAATAAAGAAAGTATAGTAATGTGAAATAATAGTAATGTGGACGTTCAGTTTGACATCTGTTTCTAATTTAATATAACTGAACTATAACCCAATACGTCAGCTATTAACAAATATGCATTACAGCAGTTTTAAAATATAATCAGCCTATAATATTGGGAGGCAGATCTCTTTGTGGCTGCAAATTCATTCATTTATTTGTTTGTTTATGGGTAGCCATGACTTGAGGGGATGGGAGTGTGGCAGTGAGGTAACAGTCTTACCTAAAAGAAGGTAAGACTGGACTTTTTAATCCTTTTTTTTTTCCATTAAGTTTTAAAAGCTTTTATAGATGTGTTAAACCTGTTGGAGGATTAGCACAGTTCTTTTAATTTTACTTTCAAAGTTTGGCTAGCTACCAAATTTCAGCAGCAGAATCTTGGAGAGTTCCAAAGACTCATTCAAAAGAGTATCAGTGTCATTTGCTTTATACGAGAGTGAAAATCTTGATGTATGTTTATGCCTCTAACTTCATGAAAATGCGTAATGCCTGCATGATGTTCTACTCATTTTTATTTCAAACTGAATTGCTTGATGATTTAAGACATTCTTTAGTGCTGTCCTATTTGAAATATTCTTTTATTAGAAGTTTTAAACAGAGAAATAAAATGCCCTTCTGCTAAATGGAGTCTTTATTTTCTTTGACTCTGTTATATAATATGCAGCAGGGCTGTTGATGCTTCCTGTCATCTTCAGTATAACATATTAAATAATGTATAATATTTAGGTGCAAGTCTTACCAAGCTGAGAATCTTGCATTTTTTATATATCTGCAGAGACAGTGAATCTCCTCTAGAAGGTCTATGCCATCACTCATGTATTTACTTGTCACTTTCAGCAATAAAGTTTGCACACATCATTTCAACCTTTATCACGTGAAGTCACTCAAATAATATAAGGTTGTGGCACAGCCCTTTGATTTGTAGCTTATAATGTCGTAGAAACGGCTTTTGCTAAAAATATCTAAGAACAAGTAACCATAATGAAATAGCCCTTTTGAGACTAGGAACAGCACAAACATTTGAATTCCTTTTATAGGAAGAGAAGTCTGCAGGAACAGAAGAAACAAAATCCTTCTTGCTGTGAAACGTGAGGAGGAAATTATAGATCATATGTTATATTAACTGCATTGATTGTTTTCCTTTTTTAAAAACTGTCAAGACTAGCAGCAATAATAATTTTTCAATTATGTAACAAATAAACTATCTCCCTTCTCAAGTCTTCTTTTAATTTCGGTAATACAGTCTAATTCCGAAACTAGAAAGATGCAATTGCCTTGAAAACCGCTAGGGGGCGGTCACTGCAGGGTCAGTAATGACTGTTAAGCAGTTAAAAAAAAAAAAAAAAATACAGGTCATATGCATAGCCCACCTGAACATTAAATTCACTTTCCTCTTGTCTGCAGCTATCTTCCAGAATAACAAACACAGATTGTTTCATATGCTGCACAGAGAAAGAGAAGACAAGAATAGACAAGGAATTATTGTGGAATATATTTATGGAACTAGAAGGGTTGAATATCATTTTTTTTCTTTTTTTCAAGTTAATGAGTTCTGCAATTGCCATGTTGGCATGATGACTGCAGTGATTTTAAATATACAGGAAAGAAATATCTTTTTTCCTACATTGACAATATATAGCTTTACTGATCCTTGTGTTTATTACTTCCATGTGTCTTCATGACCATTATAGTAATATATGAGACACTCACCTAACCACATAGATTTTGCAGCTGTCCATTATCACATTCAGCTCATTAACTCACTTTAAAAACACTTGAACAATGTCTGAGGATAGGTGTTTTTGATGTTTCCATGTTATCTAACTTTCTTATACAATTTTTAATAAAATGCTTGTACTCCAGTTTCAACATGTGGTTAAATTATGAGCAACTGTCTAATACCAAAATGTATTCTCATGTACTTTGCATCTTGCCTTATGCCAATCCCAGAGAAAAGGTGAATCACCAAGATTATGCTTAGGTTAGGGCAAAAAAATATTTGGCCTTCAACTGAAGTAGGCAACATTCATAAATTGTACAAAGTTATTTTGTTAAACTATAGTTTGTTGGGTAAGTTACTGGTTTCACACTGCCAGGCCCAGTCCAAGAACAACAATGAAGCAGTCTAGTCCAGTCCAGTTCCTTTATTAGCTTACACCTTATAGACAGAATCTTGCCAAACTAAATCTATACCACAGCAACTAGTGGATATACCCTATGAGATTCTAGGGAGTGGCTATCCTGAACCTCTTACTCTTCCCACACTCCCCCTGTGGACTGTGTTGTCTTTTGCCTCCTCTCCCCTGCTGGAATGCCGCCCCTCCTTCCTGATAGCCTTGATCTCCCACATCATTCTCCTCCTCGTAGATACATTCCATCACACACACATAGCATACAAATCACAATGAAATGGCAGGATTCACAAAATGTGATGAGCTAAAGCCAAGTAAACCACATTATGATTTAGCACAATGTAATGACTGTACCACTTGTTAAACTAAATCGGATAAATCACATACATTATTTTTAGTGTAAGCCAACTGAAAATAATGAGGAGGTTGGTTAAGATAAAATTAGGTCTTATTAATGTCAGCCAGTTTACTATAAGCATTACTAAATCAGGATCCAATTCCCCCAAGCATTCCCCACCCCCCACCCCACTGTGGTTAGGAGCACAAAGAAATGGAATAAAATATTTTCTCTTTATAGGATGTTGGAAAAACTGCCTCCCTCCACAGTGGCTCTGCAATATCCTTCAGCTTCTTAAGGAAACTTATTGACATGAGGATAATGTATTCTACCAAAATTCTGATTTTGTTTTGTCTTTTTAATATAACTAAGTATGAATAGCTGGGAAGTTACATGTCATCATACTGCCAACATGTTCTGGAACTGTCTGGAGCTAACTCAGGAAGAAACAATTTTAAAAATATAGCCACATCTAAAGAAAAAGAATTAATTGTAAGCAGATAACAAAACTAATGATATATAATAACAAAATTTCCATTGTACATTGAGATTTTGTACATTATTAGTTTTTACCAAACAATATCAGGTAGCTATGTTTACATAAAACCAAGATACATATAGAGAAGAAAAAAATCAGAAAGAAAAAAATATAGAAAATACAATGGAGATCTATTGCAATGTGAATAAAGAGACAGGTACTATACATATACGGTGGCGCAGCGGCTTAATGACGCTGAAAGTTGCTGGCCAGAAATGGCTGACGCTTCGGCGGTTCGAGTCCAGCCTTCGCGTTAACAGGGTGAGCTCCTGTTTCCTCCCCAGCTCCTGTCAACCCAACAGGTCGAAAACTCACGTGAGTAGATAAATGGGGACTCTCACTCCGGTGGGAGGAAAAATGCTGGCAGCGCCTTGCACAGAGAGACGGGACCAGTTGCCAGTAAGCGCGAAACCGCGCTCGCCCGAAAAGGGCGCGAAGCAACGGAAATCCCGCCTCCTGCGCTCGCCAGCTGGGCTCTGCTCTAGGAAGGAGGCTCTGGCAAACCACTTCCGAAAAACAATTGCCTTGAAAACTGCAAGGATTCGTCCAGGAAGTCACTGTAGGGTCAGTAATGACTGAGCGCAGACAAAAAAAACTATACATATGAAAACTTGCCATATACAGTATATAAAATATATCAGATTATGGTCTATTGCTAGTGAGCTAAACCATAAAATCCATCCAAATTTGATAAAATTATGGTTCCTGCCTTTGGTGTCTCATTAATTTAACTTTGTCTGTATTCTTTTTTCTAATGTAGCAATTGAAGATGCCTTATTAATTCACAACTCAGTTGTTATGCTACCTAGAGTTTTCCAATATTGCACAATTATAATTTTGGCTGCTAAGATTAAATAAATAATAAGTTCTTTTTTAAAAGCTTATGGTGTGGCCCTGTAAATAAATGCAGTAAGCCTAGCTCTGGGAAGCATTCAATTCTTTGATTAGTGATAGTACTTATCTCCCCAAAGATTTTTCGCCAAAAGAGTAGAACTTTATCGCCTGACTACCACAAATGAAGGGGAAAAAAATATCCTTTTATTGACAACCTTTCCAACATTTGGCAGAATAATTTTCATATAGATGTGCCAGCCTAACAGGAGTCAAATACCAACAATGTATAATCTTCCACTGCAGTTCTTGCATTGAGGCTGAAGTAAATCTGCCCAGTTTCCATAACTTCTGCCAATTTGTCTCCTGTATGGGATTACAAAGAACAGTATCCCAAGCTTCCTTTAAACCATATGGTGTGTCCCCTATTTCTGATTGCAATAATAACCTATACATTTTTGAAATTGTTCCTTTTGGTTGTTCTAAATAATGAAGTATTAAATTCTTGAAATTGGTATAGGCTATGTTGCTGAACCTCTAATATTTCTGTTGCCCAAAAGAGATTTAAGTTGATACCAGAAGAGCCATGGTAACTTATCACCTATTTGTTGCTCAATCTGATTTTTATTGAAAGGTTCCCTATTACTATAAAAACCCTTTAATCTATAAAAATTATATTCTATCAAAGATTTCATTTTAGCCAAACCATAAAAATCATCCTGATCAATATATGTTATTAGAGGAGTTAAAGGGCAAGTATTCTTTATCAAAACTGTGTATCTACTCTTCCAGATTTGAAGCATTGTTTTAGTAAAACATTTTCAATCTGTTTTATTCTAGAAAAATATTTTGGGTGAAAAACCATTGATTTATAAACTTATCTGGCTCTAGCACAATTTCCATATGAATCCATTGTTTAGAAGAGTCTCCCATAATAAATGGGAGACTCTATGCCCTAACTATGCTACTTGATAATATATTAACAAATTGGGCATGTAGAAATTTCATGAAATTTTTCCCTTTACCTCTTCTCCAGAAATCTTCAACCAGATAATTCATCCATCATTTAGCAAGGATATCCTATATCACTAAAAATTCACTAAATTTACACAGAATTAGGCTATATGCTGCTAATGTATTAACAGCAAGTATTATAATGAATTTTTTAAAATTGAAACTCTACCAATTACACAGTGGGAAGATAAAGGATGCAAGTTGTTTTTCAGAGTAATGCTATGAAATCCAATAGAATCAGGGATAACAACCCTGGAAATTTTATTTGCAAATGAATTCTACAACCTTCTACTCAGGGTTATAGAGTGTATCTTGATAATGGGATAGTCCCTATCTTATGTAAAATAATACAGTATTTCAAGAAATCTGTTTGCTAGCTGGAAACAAAAATGAAATAAATCATCAGAGTTGATCAAAGCTCTTGTACTGTTTCTTATATATCCATCACATTTTTCCAGCATCTAGCAACTGTTAGCCATGTTTGGAGGGACTTGTGTTTTTTCTTCCTTTTTATTATTGTGAGCTGCCCAGAGTCACCTGTTGGGGGAGATGGGTGGCATACAAGTCTGAAAATAAATAAAAATAAATAAATAAACTCAATATCCATGGAAGAAATGCTGCAGGACAACTAATGCCACTTCCAGCTGGATGGATCATAGTCACCAATCAAAGCAGAAGAAGCTTTCATTCTTTTTCTTTTAAATATTTTGTATGTATGTGAAAAGAAAAAAAAAATAGCAGAAGGAAAACATGGATTAAGGGCCATGATGCCTAGAATTCATGTAAAATGCTATGAATGAAACAATATGTTTTTTATAATGAAAGCCTTGTTTGTCTATCCTAAGTAAAATGCTAAAATGGATTTTCAAGACAAAGTTATGGCTAATATATGACAATCACAGCGGAACATTTGCTCACTGTTATGACTATTTTTCTGACCACAATAAAATTTTAGGACAACAGAGAGAAGCAAAGATGTATATGTTACACTGTAGAATTGCAGTTCTCAACAACTCCGGCCAGAATGGCCAAAGCTGCTTAAATTGTCATAAGCTCTAAAAAAGACAGCTCTAACGTTTATGCATTGCTATCTTCTTCCTCCCTATATTCAAGTATGAATAATATGCTGAGCAGATGGTGAAGTCCAAGAGATGAGATAGATTGCATTAAGCAATGCTGGTTAAACATGGCTCATCAATTTCAGAATATCCATTCTATAAAAATTAGTATAATATAGAAAAAAATGTTTGGTCTCTATTGCTAGTAGATCATGTTTTGGGCATTTTATAAATCCTCCATTGTGTATGGGATTTGCACAGAGCCTGCTGTACAACTAGGAACAGTGAAGTAATCCCTTCAGGTGGCAAAAATATGGAGGCAACAAGATATTGCCCCAGTGTTATATCTTGTCCTCAGATACACTATAGAATATTGACCCAATGTTGACAGCCCAGCCAGGTCCTATGCAATGTTCATAGAATGGTAAAAAGTGATGTTTTCTTTATCAGAGAGTAAAATGATAAATCAAAGCCTTTTATGCCTGATGGGTCTCCAATTTCACAGAGTTGATCCATGATATTGGACATCTGGCAAGGGAAGAGCATTCCATGAGATCAGAAATGTAATGGGGAGTTGGTCCCCCCCCCCCCATTCCTCTTGTCCCTCTTAATCTCAGCAGTTGATAAACATGTTCTTGCTGCAAAGGGTTCCTTATGCATTTGGAGAAAAATGGAAATCAGTCCAGTATCATCTTCAGTACTTTAATGATTTGGATAATGAAGTGAAGGAAATGTCTATCAAATTTGCAGATGACACAAAACTTATATCTTAAAAGATGAAATAAAATCTGGATAATGAGGTAGAGGAAATGTCTATCAAATCTGCAGATGACACAAAACTAATAACCTAAAACATGAAGTGAAATCAAAACAATCTTGATAGATTGGTGAAATGGATTGAAAGTAACATGATAATATTTAACAGAGTCAGAATGAACAAGAATCAAATGCAGAGGTTTAAGCTGAAGGATACTTGACTTCATAATTGCATTTGTGAAATGGATATTTGAATAGAAATTGATTGCAAACTGAATATGAACCTACAGTTGTATATGATTACAAAGAAGGAAAATATAATTTAAGATTTATCAATAGAAGTATAATTGTGGAGTCCTTAGTGCTCTCTTAGCTAGGTTGTTTGCTTGCAGACATTTCATTACCTGACTAGGTAACATCATCAGTGCTACTGAGTGTGGGGTTTGCTCCCTGTTTATATACAACCAAGTTTAGCAAGCAAACAACCAAGCTTAGAGAGCACCAATGACTCTACAGTTCAACCCTGAGATACATATATTCTCTTCTATTACAAGTATAATTTCCAAATTACTGGAAGCAATGGTTCTACTATATTCTGCTCTGGCCAGACTGCATCTCCAATTCTGGGCACCAAACTTTAAGAAGGATTCGGACAAATTAGAACAGATTCAGAGAAGGACAACCACAATGGGTCAGAAAGTATACGTTATGAAGAAAGATTGAAGTAGCTGAGCATGTATAGCCTTGAGAAAAGATGATAGAAGATAGATGATAGCCTCGAGAGAAGATAATAACGTTCTTCAAATACCTGAAGATACGCCACTTAGAAGAGTGTCAGGACCTGTTATTTCTCATTCTAGATTTCAGGACATGGAATAATGGATTTAAGTTATGGGAAGCAGATTCAGACTGAATGTTGGCAAAAACTTCCTAACAGTCAGAACAGTTCAATAGTGAAACCAATAGCCCAAAAAGCTGGTGGACTCTTTTTCATTAGATGCATTCAAGCAGAAACTAGACAGCAGCCTGCCAGGGATGCTTGAATTTCTGAACTGAGCAGAGAGGTTGAATCTGATGGTCTGAATGGGCTGTTCCAACTCTATAAGTCTATATCATACAGGATATAACATAATAAAAAACATTAAAGGGTTGGATTCCTTAAGAGAGTTACAATGGATGACAATATCTGGCCACAAACCTTAATAGGTCTAGAACTATGCTATACACCACTTGATCAATTTACTGAGGGTGATTGTTGAAAGAAATAAAAGAAGGCATCTAAAAAAAAAAAATACTTGTAATAATAGGAGCCTTCAATTATACTGGGTAAATTCAAGCTCAGGCTTAAAACATTGGTTTTAGAATTGATTCAATGGGAATCAACTCTAAGAAGTGGAGTCCCTCAAATATTGGTATTATAAATAAAAAATGTTTTATAGAAATAAAAAACCCAATAAGTAATGTTAACTTACAGACTTGGCATAAAAATAAAAAAAAAAATCGTCCAGGAATATCACCACCGATCCGAACTGTAGATTTAGAAAAATTTTCAGAGAATCTTAAGGCGGGATTAATAAAAGATATGGAGCGAGCAGGAGTATTAAGACACTACTCTCCAATACCTGGTTTACAATGACTACAAATTGTTTGCTTTGTAATTTTTCCATTATGTTATTGCTAAATAATTTCTAAGTTCATTGGTTGCTTCAGAAACCAACGAACGGGATGATCATGGGCTAGGTGTAATGTTCTCTATCTCTGTTGGTACTCTTGAATTAGTAATAGCAATAATGAAACTGTCACACTTTGTTTCAAGATAGTATTGATTACTATTGACATTTTCCAGCTGGACACAGTTGCATCCAAGGTCACAACTGCAGTGATGTCAGCTGGTTTATTAGGAAGAGCATTAATTTATCTTTCTTTCCCATTTATATGTGGATTGCATTCTTCTTAACTTGGGGTGAAAGAACAGAGTGTATGTTAAACCATGAAATATGACCTCTTTGTATACTGTAATTTGAAAATAAATTATAGACTATATTTTACCATGGTTTGTGATGGTACAAACAGATGCATACAAATGACACAACATTTTGAATAATGCCAATAAAATATTTATAAATGACATAAGTGATATCAGTAAAATATTTATAAATATGTGAAGGAAAATATGCTTTAAAGACTAGACAGAGTTTAATTGTCTTCCTTCCTTCCTCTCTCTTTTCAGGGAGTTACAGCAACTTCATTAACTAAGAGGAGCTAAAAATCTACCAAACATGTTTCTGCACCCCTATCAAGTCCTACTGTGCTTTATGGTCAGTCCCAACAGTTATATAAGTTAATTATTTGTATAGTATACCTGTGTACACAGGTATCCATTAGAAATCAATATGCATATTATTCTAAATCTAATACTTCCTAACTCTACCACTTCCAAAAACTGGTTCTACATCTTTACACAGCCAGCTCCTTTAATACTAATGGTTAACAAAGCCTCTACTTTTATTGGAAAATAATTGGAGAAAGTACAGCCAGGATTAAGTATTCTTATTCTTTTATATGTCAGGATATTTAGTGAAAGTGGCTTACAGAAACAATGAAAACAATCCATCAGACAAATGAAGCTAAAAATTAAATGTAAAAGTAATATAAAATGTAGAAAGAAATCAGTTGTATATGATTACACTGGCTAAATTGAGATATGTCAAATAATAAAGCAAAATTATAACACAGCGGATGCCAGTTGACTATTTTAGAAAAAAATCCCCAAACAGAGTACTGCCTTCCAAACAAACTAACAAAATATTTTCTGCATTTCCTTTGGATGAGGCTTAGCTAAATATAAAATGTAGAAGAGGACTTCTCAGATGTCTCAGATATTGATTAGAACATACAGAAGAAGTAATATCTACATCCAAGCCATGTAAGGCTTTAAAGCATTTGCATTATGCCTGTAAATGTAATATAAGCCTGTATTATTGAAGAAATTGAGGCTTCATATGGTCCAATATGAAAGTGCCACATGATGAACAGTTTTCATAAAGCCCTCTTCAGAAACTCAATCTTTGGAATGGATATGCGTAGTGGCTTAAGAGTTTTCAGTGTTGGACCTAGAATATTACACCCACTTTTTGACTTTGAGATCCTTTGGCATCAGGTAAAAAGCTGGGTTGGTATTTTTCTCAGATGTTTTAAGTTGTGTGTTTTACTTGTATTTTAATACTTTGCATACAACTGCTTTTTCTTTTACTTTGTATTAATATCACTTTGATTGCTGTTCTGTGTAAAACTATATTCCTTCATTTAAGTCTTTATTTACTTAGTTACTTGCTATTATATGTTTTCTTCAGTTAAATAGTGGGTTGCAGATATTTGATACAAATACATACCCAAATACACTTAATGTACATTTTTGAATATTAATTGCAGTTAGTAAGTCATACAAATCAACAAGTTACCAAATTTTGATTATAGGTAAGTAATACATAGGGACATTACTACACAAATGAGACAAGAAGTGAAATAAATTAAACATGGCAAGAACTGCTTCCTTAGTCTTATGGCCACAGATACATATTTAAAAATCTTAGATGTATACTAGATAAATGTCTTTATTTGTTTGTTTGTTTATTTATTTATTTCACAAATTTATATAGTGACCCAGCTACCAAAAAGGACCTCTACAGAGTCCTGAAATATGCAGGAACCTAAGATGCAATAAAATTGCAATCTCTGGCCTGGTTTGGAGCAAAATCTGCTTTTTAAATGAATTTCCTCCCCAGGGATATTTATTTTTTAACTGAGTGAGGCTGGAATACAGTAAGAGTTTTAATATATTGGTCTGGAAATAGATTTGGTGAGTTTGGAGCTACAGAATAGAGGTCACAAAATCCAGCAAATAATGATTGCCCTGTTTATGTGTTTCTCATCAATTACAGTACAGCTTTCAGCTGTAAAGTCTTATAAGAAAATAACAGGTTTATATTGCAATAGCAGCTCAATAAAGCAAAACTCAAATCAGCAGTAGTTTCTCATTCTAACTATCATGTAACTCATTCTATATAGTTAATACTGAATTGAATACCGAGACAGCATATTCAGAACTCAGTGTAAAGAATGTTGAGCACAGTGCAGCAAAAAGGTCCCAAAAAATCCTGCTCTCAAGTAACTTACACATCAGCATGAGAGCTTGCAAAATGCAATATCCATAGTTAGCTTTCCAAAGAAAATCCAGTCAGAAAATATAAACTAACTGGTCTTTATTGATAAAAATGCAAAACTTTATAAAATACAAGTTGCATACAAAATATAGGATATAACAAAGACTTCTTCTCACCTTAGCTTCCAAGACTTAACCACAACAAAGTCTCTAGCTAAAAAACACTCTCAGAGAAGAGGTACACTACTTGGTTACTAGTTAAGACTACATAACCCATAAACTACATGATTAACTTTTGACAAGACAAACACACTGAACAGGCTGGGCATTTAGCCCTCCCGTTATATTGCCAGCATGTACACCCCCACTGAATAACTAACATACACATTACAATAGGTAGCAGTAAAAATCATAACAGAATCACAAGATATTTTGTTTCCATTAACTTTAGATGAAACATTTGTTGTACAGGGAACGGGATGGCTCTCTTCCCATGAGAAAATCCTTACACCCCTCTCAGCCCGTTCACGACACAACAACACGTGTTACAAGATAGTATAAACAACTGATTACAGCAATACATAAACAATTTACATTTGTTCTACTCCAAGGTTTGCTAACATTGCTTCATGTTGTACAATAGGCAATGGTTTAGTAAATATATCTGCAAGATTTGCTTCAGATGCACAATGCACAAGATCAATGAAATTTTCTAACATAGCTTGTCTCACATTTTTATATTTTACATCAACATATTTTGTACGAGCTCTAATGTTTTCTGTTTTAGCTAACCCTATACAGGCTTGGGAATCTTCATACACTGTATAAGGCAATGACACTTGAATGTTTAAATCAGTGAATAATTGATGAAACCATCTTAATTCACAGATTGCTTCTGATAAAGCTGCGAATTCAGCTTCTGCAGTAGACAAGGCAATGGAGGTTTGCTTTCTTGCTTTCCATGCAATTGTAGATTCACCAAATTTACAAACAAACCCAGTTATGGACTTTCTGTCACTTTCTTCTGCAAATGAACTATCAACAAAAATTACAGGCTTTTCTGACCCATTAGTTGACATTTTAAGACAAAAATCTATTGTACCTTTTAAATATCTCATTAATCTTTTCAATCCTAGCCAGTCATGTTCTGTAGGATTAGCTACCTTACGGCTCAAAATCCCAACAACATAAGACACATCTGGATGTGTCCATTGTGCTAGGTGTAGTACAGAACCAATCACAGAATGATACATTGCAGGTGTTTCACACAACTTTTCACATGTTTCATTTTTCAAAAAATCACAAGTCATTGGAGTTTTTACAGGTTTTGCATCTAACATTCCCATGTTTGTTAACAACTGTTCTATCTTTTTCTTTTGACTCAGATAGATTTCTCCATTTTCAGCTCTATGCACTTCAATCCCAAGGTAGTACCTTAACATACCTAGATCTTTCAATTTAAAATATTGCTCTATTTGCTTGGCAAACTCTTTTACCGTGTTTAAAGAACTAGTAGCAAGACAGAAATCATCAACATAAGTGAGAAGTACTGTATAATCTTTTCCAGTTCTTTTGGTATATACACATTGATCAGCTATTGATTTCTTGAAACCAATTTCCAACAAAGCTTTATCTAAGCATTGATGCCAACATCTCCCAACTTGTTTCAATCCATACAGTGCTTTACGCAATCTGTATACTTTCTGGGAATCCTCACATGTGTAACCTGGAGGTTGCTTCATATACAGTTTCATGAAGCTCAGCATTTAAATAAGCTGTATCTACATCAAAATGATGTACAACCATATTTCTTTGTGCAGCTAGGGCCAACATTACACGCAATGATTCAGGCCTAACTGTAGGTGCAAATGTAAGATTATAATTCACAAACTGTTCTTGTGAATAACCTTGTGCAACCAGTCTAGCTTTATACTGAACAGTATTATCAGGTAAATGCTTTTTTCTAAACACCCATCTGGAACCTATGGCTTTTCTGATTCAGGTAAATCAACAATTTCAAAAACATTCTTATTTACTAATGCATTGAACTCAGTATCCATAGCTTCATTCCATTTATCTTGTTCATCAATTGGCAATGATAACATTTCCTGAAAACTTTGTGGCTCACATGTTATTTGACACACCCTGACTTGCTGAATAACAAATCTTTCTAGTGGAACACCTTTTGTTATTCGTGTTGATCTACGAGGAATCTCAAAACTCTCTTGTATTTCCTCTACTTTCTCCTCTTTCTTTTCTACTTCAGCTAAAACCTCTGCTTCTTGCTTTATTTGTGGAGAGGAGGGTGCAACGAGTGGTGTTTGCTCTCTAGCTAAATCTGTCTGTGACTCCAAAAAAACCTCTGAATTTGCATGCAGCCTTTGCCAATCAGAAGGCTCTTCAAAATTCGCATTTCTAGAGATAACTACCTGGTTTCTGCCCAGATAAAATCGATAACCCTTCGACTCCTGAGAATAACCAATAAATCTCAAATGCTGTGTTTTTGGTTGGTTCCTCCTTCTTTGAGACTCAGGAATTTGTACATAAGCAAAAGTTCCAAATGTACGCAGATGCTTTAAGCATGGATGTTTACCATACAGCAAAAAATAAGGAACTTCATTCACAGCTGAATTCCAGTGTCTGTTAGTAAGAAATACCGCTGTTAAAATTGCTTCACCCCAAAATCTGGCTGGCAATTGATATGTGTCAAGGAATAAACTATCCTTAATTACTTTCAAAACACTGATCTTGCGCTCAGCAATCCCATTCTCAGCGGACATGCCCACATTTGTTAATCTGTGGAAAATGCCTTTCTTACGTAGCCAATTTTTAAACTCAAGACCCATAAATTCACCCCCTATGTCAGCCTGCAAACTCCCTACTTTATATCCGTGTCTTTTTTCAACCATAGACACAAATTCTTTGAAACGAGAAAATGCTTCAGACTTCTGTTTCAAGAAATAACAAAATGTGAAACGTGTTTTATCATCCACTAAAACAAGCATGAATCTTGCTCCCCCCTCACTCGGAGGAAATGGACCAGCTAAGTCAGCATGCACAAGAGCAAATGGTCTTGTAGAAATCCTGCTGCTTTTTCTGGCGACAGGGGCAGATTTTATCTTAGATTGTTTACACACAGTACAATCAAGGAACTTAGAACACTTCTTGAATCTCAGTTCTGGATACACTTTGGCCATTTGTGATAAACACTTCCATCCAGGATGACCTAATACTCTATAATAATAATGAATGCATTTATCATGTAAAGGAACATTACCTGTACAACGTCCAATTAACACATCTTGTTTAGGAAGCATTTCATACAATTGATTAACCATTCTCCCTCTTACACATTCAGCCCCCTCTTTTGTAACATAGCATTCAGAACCTTGGAACATAACAGAATAACCAATGCTAGTTAATACAGGGACACTGAGAAGAGAAAAATCAAGTGTAGGAACACAGAGTACATCAGAAACCACTTCTCCCAAACAAGGTATGAACACTTCACCTTGCATGGTTACTTTAGCTACAGAACCATCAGCTTAATTAACCCATTGAATTTTAGGTGTACATTTAGTCAACAATAACCGCTCATTGTTTACAATGATTTCACTACAACCAGAGTCCAGTAACCACTTATCAGCATAACGTTTGTCTCTGTTAGAAATCAAAGCCGACACCAGTCTAGTACTCCCTTGTTTCTTAACTGTTGCTTTTCCATGACGGACAAACCTTCTGGAACTCTCAGCAGGCTGATTTTTCATAAGACAGTCTTTTATAAGATGCTTGGTAGAATTACAACGAAAACATTTTCTCACCAAATATGCACATTCTGTTCCAGCTGGAGAAGGTTGCTGCTTTATGTTATCAAGTCTTTTCTTAGGATTAGTCTGCATGTCACGTGTGCATTGAATTTCTTGCAACCTCCTGAAACCAAGTTTCACCTCAGCATTTGCAATGTCTTGGGTTAGACTAAATTACAGTGCCCTAAACTGTATGGGGTCAGTATTTTCCTACAAATGTCTTTTCAGCTTTGTGTTTCGTGGCAGACTTTGAGACTGAGATTTGAAGATGCTTGAAAGAAAGAATTAAAACTGTTCTGGAACTGTTATTCTCTTGATACAGGAGGGTTAATCTGGAAGCAGTATGGAAAAGCTGTCTGTCTGTCTGTCTGTCCGTCCATCCGTCTATCCATCCATCCATCCATCCATCCATCCATCCATCTATTTTCTCTAAGTTTATACTGAGAAGCATAAATATATTTGATCTAATCTGCCTTTGACTAAATTTGTTTTCAAATTTCTATAGCTCTATTTGTTTAGATTTATATAGGCGCCACTTTCACTAAAGTGACTCAGTGACCGTGAGGCCTCCCATATTTGACTTTCTTTTTTCAATGTACATCTTTTGATGGCTTCACACATGTGTCTTCACAAGCATGGATACATTAGAGTAACTATTTTATTTTTTAATCAAATTGCTTACACCTAACACTCCAAGGTGAAGTTACATCATGATAACTTTTCATGGTTACTATTTATTTTTAAATCAAATTTAAGTATTTTTAAAGGATACAATACAGTGGTACCTCAAGTTATGAACGCCCCCCCCCCTTATGAAATTTTCACGATACGACCAGCTCTGGTCCCAAAAATTTGCCTTGCTGTGCGACCTCCGTCTCATGCTACAAACTGGATCCGCGGCCATTTGCCCTGCTACCACACGGTCGCGGCTTCCTGTGGGCGAGATCGCGGTAGCAAGGAGACGTTTGGTGTATCAGGATTTTCTCATGGGAAGAAGGTCATCCCGTTAGCTATACAAAAACAGGTGTCGAGATTATTCTATGAAGCTAATGTAAACAAAGTATCTCGTGATTCTGTTATGATTTTTACTGCCACCTACTGTAATGTGTATGTTAGTTATTCAGTGGGGGTGTACATGCTGGCAATATAACGGGAGGGCTAAATGCCCAGCCTGTTCAGTGTGCTTGTCTTGTAAAAAGTTAATCATGTAGTTTATGGGTTATGTAGTCTTAACTAATAACCAAGTAGTGTACCTCTTCTCTGAGAGTGTTTTTTTTTTAACTAGAGACTTTGTTGTGATTAAGTCTTGGAAGCTAAGGTGAGAAGAAGTCTTTGTTATATCCTATATTTTGTATGCAACTTGTATTTTATAAAATTTTGCATTTTTATCAATAAAGACCAGTTAGTTTATATTTTCTGACTGGATTTTCTTTGGAAAGCTAACTATGGATATTGCATTTTTGCAAGCTCTCATGCTGATGTGTAGTTTTCCTGAGAGCAGGATTTTTGGGACCTTTTTTGCTGCACTCTACGCAACATGGTGAGGTTTGTGGTGTGTTTTGTGGTGTTTGGAAGGTTTTTGGTGTGCTTGTCAGCATGGCTCCAAAGAAAATGCAGAGCGGGCTTGGCAAGAATAAGGGTTTGAAGAAGAAAGTGACGATTGAACTGAAGAAGGAGATTATAGAAAAGCACGATCATGGTGTTTGTGTGACTGATCTGGCCGCAGAGTACAAGATGGCGAAGTCGACCATCTCGACTATTTTGAAGAATAAAGATGCCATCAGAGAAGCTGATGTGGCAAAAGGAGTAACGATGTTAACGAGGAAGAGGACACAAGTGCTGGAAGAGGTGGAAAAGCTGTTGTTAGTGTGGCTGAATGAGAAACAGCTAGCAGGTGATAGCGTGAGTGAAGCTATCATCCGTGAAAAAGCCAGGAAACTGCACAGTGATTTACTGCAGAAAAAACCCTCTACCAGCGCAGCAAGTGAGGAATTTAAAGCCAGCAGAGGCTGGTTTGAGAAATTCCACAGGAGAAGTGGCATCCACAATGTGGCAAGACATGGAGAGGCTTCCAGTTCTGACAAGGCTGCTGCAGAAGCCTACAAGGAAGAATTTGAGGACTTCATGAAGGCAGAAGGATACGTTCCTCAGCAAGTGTTCAACTGCGACGAGACAGGGCTCTTCTGGAAGAAGATGCCAAACAGAACCTACATCACACAGGAGGAAAAGGCACTGCCAGGGCACAAGCCCATGAAGGACAGACTGACCCTTTTGCTGTGTGCGAACGCAAGCGGCGACCTGAAGATTAAGCCACTACTGGTGTACCATTCCCAGACCCCTTGTGCGTTCAGGGAACACAATGTGAACAAGGCCAGACTGCCTGTCATGTGGAGGGCCAATGCGAGAGTGTGGGTCACAAGGCAGTTGTTCATAGAATGGCTGCATGAGGTGTTCGCACCCAGCGTTAAAAAATATCTTTCTGAGAACCAGCTGCCTGAAAGGTGCCTTCTTCTGATGGACAATGCCCCAGCACACCCTCCATCCTTGGTGGATGATATGGACTCTGAGTATGACTTTATAAAGGTCAAGTTCCTCCCCCCCAACACAACACCTCTTCTGCAGCCCACGGACCAGCAAGTGATCTGCAATTTTAAGAAGCTCTACACAAAGGTGCTCTTCACCAGGTGTTTCAATGTCACTGAGGAAACATCCTTGACTCTGGCAGAGTTTTGGAAGAAACATTTCAATGTCCTCCACTGCATCAGCCTCATTGACAAAGCCTGGGAAGATGTCACCTGCCGGACCTTAAACTCAGCTTGGAGGAAACTGTGGCCAGAATGTGTCACTGAACGTGACCGTGAAGGGTGTGATGCAGAGGTAGTGGAGGAGATTGTGTCCATGGGCAAGAGCATGGGTCTGGTTGTCGATGGTGCAGACATAGAGGAGCTTGTTGAGGACCATAAGGAGGATCTGACCACGGAAGAACTTGCTGAGCTCCAGAGTGAGCAACAGAAAGCTCTTGGTGAGGAGCATTCCACTGAAGAAGAGGAAGACAGGGAGGAGGTTAGCAGTGCTGAGATTAAATCCATTATGGAACAATGGAATGCATGCCAGGACTTCTTTGAGAAGCACCACCCCAACATAACTGTAACGAACAGAGCGTTGAACATGATGAACGATAACGTGGTCTCTCATTTCCAGGGGGTTATGCAGCGCAGGAAAAAACAACTGACTTTAGACAGGTTTTTCCCCAGAACTAAGCCTGCAGCTAAGAGGCAAAGAAGAGAGGACTCTCCCTCCAAACAATAACTGCCTCCCCACCCCATTCTCCCTCTTCATACTGTGCTGTACATACTTTTTTCCATGTTTTTGTGGTTTAAAAATAAAATGCATATGTTTCAGAACTGTTTGTATTTACATTGAACCTTATGGGGAAATTTGCCTTGCGGCGCGACCAAATTCGGAGGGCGGAACAGATTAACCGTATTTACATTGAACCTTATGGGAAAATTTGCCTCGCGGTGCAACCAAATTGAGTTGCGATCAGAGTCACAGAATGGATTAAATTCGTAACCCGAGGTACCACTGTATTTTGCTTCTCATCATGGAGGATAGTGCCTCTCAGTGGGTTGTCTGTCTTCAATGATTACTTCATTCAAGTCCTTTTAAAACTTTGCTTAAATGATGCTTCTATATATAATCTGAACATGACAGGAGTCATAACAACTCAAAAATGAACATGCAGAGTCATTTTATATTTGAAAACTACATAAGCTTCAATAGGCCAAAACATATGACTAACACATAGCACAGCAGCACACACAACAGCAACTTAGGTTGTAGTCTTCCAAAGCATGTTATTCAAATATAATTTCATGGAAAGGAAGCCAGTTTCTATGTATGTTTCTCAGAGGCATCTGTGGCATCTGATTATGAAAGCAATGCTGCTCTGTCTCAGTGCAAACTCTGCCGCTTTCATACGTGCTCGTGTAATCAAGGGACAAAGCCAATATCACAACGGTATGATGATGCCTTTGTCATGACTCCCTTTGACTCCTGCCTGTGAATGCCTCTGATATTTACTTAACAATGGAAGTATATATTCAGTATGGATATATTCTTGAAGCTACAGACCATATGTAATTTTGTTTGTTTCTACTGCAAGAAATGATTGACTTTTAATGTGAAGCATCTGATAAAGATCTGTGGAAGCAAAGGATAAAAGACAGTTGCAATTTTATCCATACCTCTTGGTAATACTTACTCTTGAATAAATGTGTATAAGATTGTACTGCAAATAACCTCCTTTTTGCTTCCTCATATGTTAAGATATTCACCCTGAAATTATTTGATTTTACATAACGCTAAGAATAATGTCATAGTCGTAAGCCTGTATAGCTACACCCACTTAGCTGGGAATAGCTCCACTTAATTCTTAAATTAATCTTTAAGTACATTGGCATAGAACTATTCCAAATGTTTGTCTTTCTGAAGAGATCCTCATATTAAGGCCACAGTAACTGGTTTGTTTAGTAGCAATGTATACAAGGATAATTGGTTTGTTGTTAAACTATGCTGTGAATTTCATTTCTGACAATCTGTTAGCTAGCAGTGCCATCTTCTGGACTAAAATAAAGTTTCATTTTGGTAATTAAGGAAGATCCTAGCATCTGATCACTTGGGTATTCAGTGACAAGCTTTTCTGTTACTGAAATACAGTTTCTTTTATAAGTATAAAAACAACTAATTTGACCCAGAATCTTATGTATTCACCTCATCCTCCAGGCAGGAACTGTTGCCTCAAGACAAATAATAAACTTATAAACAAGAAGAATCATACTGTTAGCCAAAGAATTGTTGCGCAGAGTGCAGCAAAAAATCCCATAAATCCTGCTCTCAGGAAAAATTACACATCAGCATGAGAGCTTGCAAAATGCAATGTCCATATTTTGTTCCTCAAAGAAAATCCAGTCAGAAAAAATAAACTAACTGGTCTTTATTGATAAAAATGCAAAACTTCACAAAATACAAGTTGCATACAAAATATAGAATATAACAAAGACTTCTTCTCATATTAGCTTCCAAGACTTAACCACAACAAAGTCTCTAGCTAAAAAAACACTTCCAGAGAAGAGGTTCACTACTTGGTTACTAGTTAGGACTACATAACCTATAAAAACCTACATGGTTAACTGTTCAAAGCAAAACACACACTGAACAATGCTGGGCATTTGAGCCCTCCCCTTATATTACTAGTATAACACCCCCACTGAATAACTAACACACATTTCAGTAGGTGGCAGTGAAAATCATAACAGAATCACAAGATACTTTGTAGTCTCAACATCTGGTTTTGTATAGCGAACGGGATGACCTTTTTCCCATGAGAAAATCCTGATAAGAATGTTGTATCTACCCTATCGGTCATAGTGAAATGTTACCCTGGAATGCTCAAGAATGTTTATGAAAACAACAGAACAGAGGTATTGGGAATGGGAACATTAAACTGTATTTAAACATCCTATTATCAATAAACATGACAAACATTCCCACCATTAGTAGCTGTGAATCCCTTTTGAAAAGTAAATTGCAGACTCAGGAATACCATCACTGGGAAAGGGAGGCTGCAATCATTTTTGCCTCAAAGTGATTCTAACTTGATTTTGGCTTACTGCATTTCTTATTTGCACTAGTGGGGGGGGGGGGGGCTCCCAGATCCAGAATGGGATCCAGAATAGGACTGTTCCTAAAGTTCCCCTCCTCATATCAGACTCCCAATCATTAGTAAAATGGGTGCTTAGAGCATGAATGATGTGTCAATTATTGGGGTTTTGGAGGGACATTTTATTGCTTTATATGCCTTCTACATACAATATCTAAGTCACTGATGTCCCTAAATATCTCTGCCTTTTCTTGTTTGTTTAAAGTAATCTATGTATCTAACCAAAATAACCTTATTTGATAACTATCTTCATCACAATTACTCTCTCATAACATATTTCCCCTTCATGGATCACTGCTGTGTCATGGCAAAGGGGTTTGCATAACTCAATGAAGCCATGAGCTATGCCGTGCAGGGCCACCCAAGATGGACAGGTCATGGTGGAGAGTTCTGACAAAACATGGTCCACTGGAGAAGGAAATGGCAACCCATCCAGTATCCTTGCCAAGAAAACCCCATGGACAATGTCAAAAGGCTAAAAGATATGATGCCAGAAGAGGAGCCCCTCAGGTCAGAAGGTGTCCAATATGCTACTGGGGAAGAGCGGAGGGCAATTCCAAGTAGCTCCAGAAAAAGCGAAGTGGCTGGCCCAAAGCCAAAAGGATGCTTAGTTGTGGATGTATCTGGAAGTGAAAAGAAAATCCGATGCTGTAAAGAACAATACTGCATAGGAACCTGGAATGTAAGATCTATGAATCAAGGCAAGCTGGATGTGGTCAAACATGAGATGACAAGATTGAACATCAACATCTTGGGAATCAGCAAATTAAAATGGATGGGAATGGGTGAATTTAATTCAGGTGACCATTGTATCTACTACTGTGGGCAATAAACCCCTAGAAGAAATGGAGTAGCCCTCATAGTCAATAAGAGAGTGGAAAAAGCAGTAATGGAGTACAACCTCAAAAACAACAGAATGATCTCAGTGTGAATCCAAGGCAAACCATTCAACATCACAGTAATCCAAGTCTATGCCCCAACCACTGATAGTGAAGAAGCTGAAGTTGACCGGTTCTATGAAGACCTACAACACCTTCTAGAACTAGCACCAAAAAAAAAAGTCCTTTTCATCATAGGAATGCTAAAGTAGGAAGTCAGTAAATAATTGGAATAACAGGCAAGTTTGACCTTGGAGAACAAAATAAAGCAGGGCAAAGGCTAATAGAGTTTTGTCAAGAGAACAAGCTGGTCATAGAAAACACTCTTTTCCAGCAACACAAGAGACAACTCTACACATGGACATCACCAGATGGTCAATACCAAACCCAGATTGATTATGTATTTTACAGCCAAAGATGGAGAAGCTCTATACAGTTAGTAAAAACAAGACTAGGAGCTGATCAGATCATGAGCTTCTTATTGCGAAATTTAGGCTTAAATTGAAGAATGTAGGGAAAACCACTAGACCACTCAGGGATGACCTAAATCATATTCCTTGTGAGTACACAGTAAAGGTGATGAATAGATTTAGAGAACTAGATTTAGTAGACAGAGTGCCTGAAGAACTATGGATGGAGGTTTGGGAAGTTTGGGACAGAGTGCCTGAATAACTATGGATGGACAATGCAGGAAGAAGGACCTAAACCATCCCAAAGAAAAAGAAATGCAAGAAAGCAAAATGGCTGTCTGATAAGGCTTTATAAATAGCTGTGGAAAGAAGGAATGTGAAAAGCAAGGGTGAAAGGGAAAGATATAACCAACTGAATGCAGATCTCCAGAGAATAGCAAGGAGAGATAAGAAAGGCTTCTTAAATGAACAACACAAAGAAATCAAGGAAAACAATAGAAAGGGGAAGACTAGAGATCTCTTCAAGAATATTGGAGATATCAAGGGAACATTTAGTGCAAAAATGGGCATGATAAAGGACAAAAAGGCAGGGACCTAACAGAAGCAGAAGAGATTAAGAAGAGGTGTCAAGAATACATAGAAGAACTATACAAGAAAGATCTTAATGTCCCTGATGTCCATGCTGGTGTGGTCACTGACCTTGAGCCAGACATCCTAGACAGCAAAATCAAGTGAGTCTTAGGAAGTATTACTAACAACAAAGCTAGCAGAGATGACAGTATTCCAGCTGAGCTATTTAAAATACTAAAAGATGATGCTGTTAAAGGCTGCACTCAATATGCCAACAAGTTTGGAAAACTCAACAGTGGCCATTAGATTGGAAAAGGTCAGTTTACATCCCAATTCCAAAGAAGGGCAATGCCAAAGAATGCTCAAAATACCGCACAATTGCGCTCATTTCACATGCTAGCAAGGATATGCTCAAAATTCTACAAGCTAGGCTTCAGCAGTACGTGAACTGAGAACTACCAGATGTACAAGCTGGGTTTCAAAGAGGCAGAGAAACTAGAGATCAAATTGCCAATGTTCGCTAGATCATGCAAAAAGCATGAGAGTTCCAGAAAAACATCTACTTCTGCTTCATTGACTATGCAAAAGCCTTCAATTGTGTGGATCACAACAAACTGTGGCAAATTCTTAAAGAGATGGGGGCGCCAGACCACCTTACCTGTCTCCTGAGAAATCTGTATGCAGGCCAAGAAGCAACAGTTAGAACCGGTCATGGAACAACCGATTGGTTCAAAATAGGGAAAGGAGTACGACAAGGCTGTATAGTGTCACCCTGCTTATTTAACTTATATGCGGAGTACATCATGAGAAATGCCAAGCTGGAAGAATCGCAAGCCGGAATTAAGATTTCAGGGAGAAATATCAACAACCTCAGATATGCAGATGATACCACCCTAATGGCAGAAAGTGAAAATGAACTAAAGAGCCTCTTGATGAGGGTGAAAGAGGAGAGTGCAAAAGCTGGCTTGAAACTCAACATTAAAAAAACTAAGATCACAGCATCTGGACTCATCAGTTCCTGACAAATAGAAGGGGTAGAAATGGAAGCAGTAACAGACTTTATTTATTTGGGCTCCAAGATCACTGCAGACGGAGACTGCAGCCATGAACTTAAAAGATGCTTGCTTCTTGGGAGGAAAGCTATGGCAAACCTAGACAGCAAGTTAAAAAGCAGAGACATCACCTTGCTGACAAGGATCCGCATAATCAAAGCTATGGTTTTTCCAGTAGCAATGTATGGCTGTGAGAGCTGGACCATAAGGAAGGCTGAGCGTGGAATAATTGATGCCTTTGAATTGTGGTGCTGGAGAAGACTCCTAGGAGTCCCTTGGACTGCCAGAAGATCAAACCAGTCAGTCCTAAAGGAAATCAACCCTGACTGCTCATTGGAAGGATTGATACTGAAGCTCAAGCTCAGATATTTTGGCCACCTAATGCAAAGAGAGGACTCTTTGGAAAAGACCGTGGTGCTGGGAAAGATTGAAGACAAAAGGAGAAGGGGATGGCAGAGGATGAGATGGTTAGATAACATCCCTGAAGCAATGGACATGAAACTGAGCAAACTCCAGGAGGCAGTGAAGGACAGGAAGGCCTGGCGCAATATGGTTCGTGGGGTCACAAGGAGTCAGACACAACTTAACGACTGAACAACAACAAAAACAACATATTTCAGCCTAGAATCTTAACCTTGATTACATCAATTTTGATTCAAAATCCCTGTTTCCATGAACTGGAACATCCTCCAGGATGTTGATGATGTGTGTGTTTGCAATTATCCCTGATGTTTACACTTTTTCATAGGCTAGTAACCTGCATTACGCAATGCTCTTTCTCCAGACACAGGGACACCCTGATTCCTATCTATACCATCTATACTCCTTATCCTTGTAAAGAAATTGTTTGTCAAAAATGAACTGTAGGTGCACACTCATCTTTAATCTTTAGTCTCTGGAATTCTTCATTCTTAACAGGAAGAGACAAGTGACCCACTGTAACTTGCTAGCTTTAATAAAATTATTATTAGATCCTCTCTCATTGTTGGCATGTTCTTAGGTGAGTTTTTCCATTGCATAGTGAAGAATAGCATTCATTTTAACTTCCTTTCACTGTGTTTCTAAATAGTCTGTAGGGTTTTGGGTGTTTTGTGCATGTGTGTTTAAATATTAAAGTAAGGTAATATGGAAGGGGAAAACCTATAAAGTTCATTTTTTTGCAGTACATAACTAATCTTTAGAATAGTGCATATTAAAAACTCTTTTTACAAGAACGATTTAATGTAATTTTCCTCATATACAGGCAGTACTGCCTTCTTCTGTAACTAGTAAATGTAAATTGTAGAAGGCAAAAATCATGTAATTTCTTACTTATTGAAAAATTAGAAAGTTCCTTAACAAAGTTCATACCCTTCTTGGGTCTAATGCTTCCACTTTATATTGTCCCTATAAGAACAACACTGTGAGGTGTTGGCCTGAGAGAGAGTG
Organism: Liasis olivaceus; assembly: GCA_030867105.1. Lineage (NCBI taxonomy): Eukaryota > Metazoa > Chordata > Lepidosauria > Squamata > Pythonidae > Liasis > Liasis olivaceus. The sequence goes on along the minus strand of CM061352.1, from coordinate 79,137,658 downwards.
ACTGGCCCAAAGTCACCCAGATGGCTTCCATGCCTACAGGAGGATTAGAATTCACAGTCTCCTGGTTTCAAGTCCAGTACCTCTCCCCTCCCCACACCAAGTCCTGCTATGCTGCCTCATCATTGCAGGGAGGTGTTCCTGGGACGGATGAGTGACGAACATCAGGAATGTATGCCAAGAGTATATATTCCCATTGGGGTCACCCAAAACGTGAAGGTCATCCCAGCTGCCCAGCTAAAGCAAGGAGACACCTATATTAGGCAGCAGCAAATGCCAAAGGCATTTGATCACTTTAGTGACAATGGCAAAGGCATGAATTCCTACTGCACAAGAGAAGGAAATGGTAAACCTCTCCCGTACTTTTACCAAGCAAACCACATGGATAGAAAATATAAAATGGTTGATGATATAATGCCAGATGATGGGTACCAAAGGCAGATGATCACTTTAGTGACAATGGCAGATGATCACTTTAGTGACAATGGCAGATGATCACTTTAGTGCCAAAGGCAGATGATCACTTTAGTGACAATGGCAAAGGCATGAATTCCTACTGCACAAGAGAAGGAAATGGTAAACCTCTCCCGTACTTTTACCAAGCAAACCACATGGATAGAAAATATAAAATGGTTGATGATATAATGCCAGATGATGGGTACCTCAGGTTGGATGGCACTCAGCATGCTTCTGAGAAAGAGCTGAGTATCTTTCAGAGTACTAATGGTGTTTATGATGTGGATACATTAAACCCTTCAGGTTGTCTACTTGTTGATGTTGTCATACAGGAAAATAAAATTGGAAGTTGTAAAGAGAATTGAGTAGGAACATGGAACATAGGAAGCATCAACACACAGTGAAAGATGAAAGAGGAAAGCAAACTGTTATTAGAACAAACCGTGAAAATTGCCAAGAAGAGAAGAGAAGCCAAAGCCAAGAAAGACAGAAATCTCAGAAAGGAACTTAAGAAAGAGTTTCAGAGAGCTGTTAGAACACACAAGAAGCAATATTACAACACCATCTGTAAAGACGTTGAAATATGTTAGAACAAAGAACATCTTTCAAAAGACCTCTGAACTCAGAAAGAGGTTCCAACCATGAACTGGCACACTAAAGGATGCCAATGGACAAATAGTAACAGATTCAAAGGAAGATGGAAGGAATATACTGAAACATTATACAATACAGATGTCAACATCCACAATACCTTAGAAAATATTCCTTACTTACAAAAACTTCTAATGCTAGAAGATGAAGTTAAATCAGCACTCTGGTCATTACAAGTTGGAAGGCTACAAGAACTGATGGAATACCACTGAAATATGGAAAGCAACAGAAGAAGAATCAGTCAGGGTTGTAACCAAGCTATGCCAGCAAATCTGGAGAACAACACAGTGGCCAACTGATTGGAAGAGGTCAATCTACATTCCAATACCGATACAAGGAGACTAACAGATTGTGCAAACTATTGTACAATATCCTTAATTTCACATGCTAGCAAAATAATGGTTAGGATTATTCAACACAGATTAGGACCCTACATGTAAAAAGAAATACCAGATGTTCAGGCTGGCTTTAGAAAAGGCCAAGGAACACAAGACATTATTGCTGATGCACCTTGATAATTGAGAAAGCCAAAGAATACCAAAAAGAAGTCAGTATGTGCTTCATTGATTATAGAAAGGCCTTTGATTGTGTTGATCATATCAAGCTGTGGAAAATGCTCAGAAAAATGGGAATACCAGAACATCTCATTGTTCTCATGAAAAACTTATATTCAGGTCAGGAAGCCACAGTACAGACAGAATGTGGCAAAATAGACTGGTTTCAGATTGGCAAAGGAGTGCAACAAAAGGATGCATACTTTCCTCTTATTTATTCAAGCTACAGTATATGCTGAATATATATTAAGGGAAGCTGGATTGGAAGAAGATGAGCAAGGTTTTGAAATTAAAGGAAGAAACATCAGTAACCTGAGCTATGCTAATGACACTACCCAAATAGCCAAAAATGCAAAGGATCTGCAAGCCCTAATACAAAGTCAAAGATCACAGTGAAAAAATGGGGCTAAAATTAAATATAAAAAAACCCAAACTAATAACAACAGGTAGAACAACCAGACTTAAAATTGACAGTGAAGATATCAAACTGGTGAATAGCTTCTGCCTTTTAGGATTAACCATCAACAGTAAAGGAACAAGCAGTCAAGAAATATGCCACAGACTAGCAATTTGCAGAGCAGCCATGAAGTCCTTGGAAAAAATATTCAAATGCTGTGTTGTGTCTATACCTACAAAGATCAGAATTGTACAAGCCATATTATTCCCTGTGACACTCTATGGAAGTAAAAGTTGGACTTTAAAGAAGCAGGACGGAAGAGTTTTGATGCCTTTGAACTTTGGTGTTGGAGAAGACTCCTGAAAATACTGTGGATAGCCAAGAAAAGAAACTGATGGATCATTGAACAAATCAAGCCAAAGTTCTCAGTAAAGGCACAAATGATCAGACTCAAATTATCCTACTTTGGACACATAAGTCAAAGACCTAGCTCTCTGGAAAAGGTTCTAATGCTGGGAAAGGTAGAAGGAAAGAGAAGAAGAGGATGATCAAAAACAAGGTCGATGGACTCAATTACAGTGGCAATGAGTGCACTGTTGGGAGGTTGAAAGAACAGGCTAGGGACAGATTATCATGGAGAAAATCTGTCTATGTGGTCATTAGGAGTCAAAACAATTTGATAACACATAATCAATCTATCAATCAATCACCTTAACCACTACTGCAAACTGGCTCTTTTATATATTTATTTATATTCCATCTTTCCTCTTAAGGAAGTCCTTGAGGTTCCTCTCCATCATGGAGCTGGTAGGAAATCATGCTAGTCTACATCTTGCTCTCTCCCTTACTGTGTGCCCAGAATGGCCCTATGCTTCATTGCTGTTAAATCACTTTAACTTGCAACATTCTAGGGGCTGTGATCAGTGATTCCCTTGGCTGAAATTCCATCCTGCCCAACATCATTTAGACATGAAAAGCCTTCTCTGGTTGCTAATATTCCTCCATGTGCTACATTTTTTTTCTTTTCCATTATTCTATTGACTGATTTACTCTTTGACGTACTGAAACCTGGGTGTCAATAAAGAGGTTTTTGTATCTCTTGCTGCTATCTAGTGATTGTCAGGATTTATGTAGTAAAGATGTAGCAAATGGATAAGTGTGGCTGATGTCATGGTGAGCTCAGATGAGGACACCAACAATGAGGAGCCTGCCTCAGAATTACCAGATGAACCACCACCTGAGGACCTGCAGGTAGTTGAGGCAAGGCCATATGGTAATCAACAGGAGCGCCTGCCATTGGTCTCTGAAGATGAGGAGTCTTCTACTGACAGCAGGTAGAAGAACTGAAATCTTATTTGTTTGTTTCTTTACTTATTTTACAATATGTGTAGATAACCCAAGTTATAATAGACTTTGGGCAATGCCCAGAAAAATACTGTATGCTAATTAAACACTTCCAGTCTTTGCTGTGCTTCATATTGCTCCACTCAATATTCTGAATTTTGCTAAATGGTTAATAAGTCCAAAAACATGCACAACAATATACATATTTCAAAAAAAGTACTTAAAATGTATTCTAAAGGTAAATAACTTATTAAAAATAGGTATATTAGGAAAAGTTCATAGCATTTTAATTTTTAATTGCCCACATGGATTTTCACACAGATGTAAGAGAAATCACAAACTGATGCTGAATGGAATCAAACAAATCTAAGAGAAGCTGGTGAAATGAGAAGCTGAACAAAATTGAAGTGAACCATTTCACTTGTCCTTGCACTAGTTATTTATCCTTTCTACTGAGCATATTTGGGCTGACCTCTAGTGGCTAAAATGCTACATTATCGAGTTCTACCCATTTCTGTCAGTCTGCATGATAGACATCGTGGTATTACTAAGCTACTGGAAACATAAAAGGCAAATTTTATTTGAGTTATGCAAATTTTCATAAAATATGATGACTAAACATGTATTTTCTTTACCTTAACATTATAAATCTGATATGCTGTACTATAGCTGAAATTATTTGAAAAGTCAAGTATAATAATAATAACAACAATATACCTTTTCCCAAATTATTTCAATGATATTAGCAATGTAAAGAGGTATTACAGTATCTGAATCATTGCAACACAGAAAGAGTCAAATGGAAAAGTGAAATTTAAACTACAGAAGTATAAGAGCTGCAATAGATATTAAAAAGCTGTACTCCGCTGTACCAAACTTTTTGGAAAGTTAATGTAAAAAGAGCAAAACATTTGATATACTTCTTGAAAGCATCATCTTCATGAGGAATTGAATTCTTGTATTTCAATAAGCCTTGAGGTCTTTTGTACAGTTAGTTATCTGTTCATTTTTGTAAATATGACTATGATTATTTTGCCCCTGTGATTCATCATTGCTTTTTTATGTTATCTTGTAGAACTTGTGATATTGGTTCAGTTTCTTCTTTAAATGGTTAACTATCATGATTTGCATTCATTACTATTTTAAACTGGGAGTTTGGTAACTTAGGTGCAAAGCAAAGCTTAGAATATTTTTGTCAGCAGCAGCAGCGTAACAGTGATTCATCAGGAACATCAAGCTTTATACTGTCTCTGTTAGAGCTATCATATCTGGGCTGCAACAGTCCAGATGACTACTACATGTCAACACAGAGATACAGAAAACCCTGTTTGCTGCCATCTGTCCTTGTCCAGATTTTTCCAGCCCAGGTATAGTAGCCCTAAATTTTGGCCATGCCTCCCCCCCCCCCCCCCGCGCCCTTTGCAAAAGTAAGGATAGGAATAGGTGTGGAAATCTGGAAGCCTAGGCTGCATTAACTCATGAAAGCCTTGGGTGCAGTATCCATTGCACCTTCAAAATTGCCAGTAAGAATTTGTTATTGTGACAGAAGGGAAGAAATATTGGGTTTATGAGTAACAGCATTTAATTCATTTAATGAAATTTAAATGAAATCAAATTTAGCCATATCTACTTTTTAAAACACAGTTTAATATGTTGTGTGGCCTGAAAAAAATTTGCCTCCCTAGTAAAAAGTATTATTTTTAAGAACTAAATTTTCTAGTCAATTCTTGTTGCCTTGATTCTTTAATTTCACTGTGAAAGAGTTTTGTTATAATCATTAGTTGCTTTTCTTCTTAGAAGCCACATCATATTAGGCTATTCATGAAGGCTGTATGTCAAAATCCATTTGACTGTATTATAAATGTTACCTGAGGCCTACATAGATTTTGTGTTACACTGTATAAGTCATCCTTACAAGGATGAGCAAGAAGCAAATAGGATGTATAATCAAGTGTCTTATAAAAGTCAAGACTCTGAATTTACACATGGAATGGATGTCAGTGAATGCCTCATTCAAATACATTTTGAAGGGAAAAAAAATCCCATGGAACCACTTTGTGTGTTTCTTTTTCTACACAGAAATCATCTGTGTATGGGAAACATGTACCCATTAGCCCTAATAGAACTTATCTGGGAGTATGAATAAATGAACACCAACAAGAATTCCTGCTGGTCCTCAATCTGTAACCTTAATTCAAATGAAGCTGTAACACAAAGTAATTCTGTGCTGAAATTTGTCTCCCAGTTTCCCTACAGTTTTCTTCTTCTGCCATATATATTAACCAACCTTACTGATAGGATGTTTTAGAATTAGTGTTGAATTTCTTTTTTTTTAACTTCATGTTTATGAAGGTGGTAGAACTTGATGCTGTTTTCTGTCACATGTTTTTATTGTTTTTTAGCAACAGTGCTGTCCACACTTCTTGGTCTAAAAAAGCTTCATGCAAGAAGTTTGCTCCTGATTATTTTCCATGGGATTTAACTGAATCATTGGAAGTCAAAGACGCTGCAAATCGCTGGAGAAATAATTGCACAGTCACACAAACTTCTCTATCATCTTATGATGAAGGTGAATTCAAGAACTATATATTTTATCCATAAGAATTTCATTCATTATCCTAAAACTTATTTGAATCTGTCAAGGTGAATAAGACTGATACAAAACTAAAAAACAACAACAACAAACATTCAGCACCGCACTAAACTAAAGCATTAGAATTAAGCCTACCCAACTGAGCAAGATCTTACCAAAAGAGCAGGGACTCTTCAAAATGAAAGATCCTACAGAGCAATCAAAAGCTCTTCCCAAGTTCTGGTTATCCTGTATATGGCTCACATACTATACATCTCTTCATATATAGGCTCTGCTTTAGTTGAATATCTGTAAAAAAGGAGTGGCAGGACCAGTGAGCATGGGGAAAGGTAGTGCAAATGGTAAAAGGGAAAATGAAATGGCATTGAATAGTTAGAAAGTCAGAGTGTGCCCTTGCCTCCAATGGAGTTAGGGAGGTTAGATTTAGGAATGACTCTGAAGGTTATAGTGATTTGGAAGAATGTGAAATGGTGGGTTTATGGGAGAGATTATCAGAGAGTGAATGATTAATGGAGAAGTTGCTGCAAGAGCTAGAAGAAGTGGGTCCTGTTGTAGCTGAGGAGTTTAAACATCTGGATCCTGTGACAGAACATGAAAGCATAATCACCATCAGCAGGACAGCTGTGACTACTCTGGGAAGTGGAGAATAATTATTTATTTATTAAACAATTTATGCTGCTGTTCATCTTATTGCTGTAACTTTGGGCAGGCAACAATAAATTAAGACCAAAAGAACAGCAAAACAATCCAAGGAGTTTAAAATAGAAATTACAATAATCAGTATATCACGTATATAAGTAATAACTAGCACCCTGAATTGAACCTGAAAGTTTACTGAAAGGCAGTGCAACTCATGGAGCAGTGGTGTTATATGCACATATCACCCAAAACTGCCCATGTTACCACGTTCTTGACCAGTTGCAGCTGCAAATGCTCTTCAAGGGCAGCGTTTCCATGAGTAGGGCCTCCTGATTCAGGACATCTGGGCTTCACCAAGTGGTTTCACATAGGTGTTCAATAGGAGCAGAAGAGAGTAGAGCCCTAAGAAACCCTTCCCCTGATCAACACTGACTGGAACTAACCCCAGAAAAAGGAAAAGGACCATTGTAACACTGCCTCCCATTCTTAATCTCCTCAGCTGGTCCAGAATGATACCATGATCAATACTATTAAAAGCCACTGAGCAGCTGAGGAAGGTCTGGATAGATGCACTACTTATCCCAGTCCTGCCACAAGTCATCAACAAGTGTGATTAATGCCATCTCAGTTCTATAACCAGGTCTGAAACCTGACTGGAAAGGGTGCAAATAGCTGCTTTCTCCAGGGCCCTTTGAAGCCGCAAGCCATCCACCATCTCAACCACCTCCCCTAAGACGATAAAATTGAAGACTGGAAAAAAGTTGTCCATTTCCATGGATCCAGTACTGGCTTCTTGATGAAAGGGTGGATTACTGCTTCTTTCAAAGCAGTCACAACCACCTATCCCTCAAATAAGTATTAACCACCACATGAACCCAGCCACATGTCATCTCCTGGAAGGTCTCGACTAACAAGGAAGAACTTGAATCTAAAACACAGGTGGCCAAACTCACAGTTCTAAGGACCCTACCCATTTTTTGAGTACTAATATATTCAGACTCCTCCCAGATAATTCATCATGAACTGTGCCTCAGGGAATCCCATAAGATCTGTGCAGCTAGAGTCCAATTCAGAGAAACTCTAAGTAACTTTCTCCTAGAATAATCCTTACAACAACCCCATAAATGTTGCCCTGATCCTTCCTTGTGCAGGAGGGGCTGGGTCATCTTAAACAGGGGCATTGGATAGAGTCTTTTAGGAAAAGAAGAGCCAGAATATTGGTTAACAAGGAGTTGTTATGAATTTACAAGGCATCTGAGGATAAAATCACTCTTATTTGTTCAGAATTAGATGCTGGCTGGATTCTTCCATTACAGTTAACACAACCAATGTCTTGCAATGTCACTTGCACTCAGGCCTGTTGATTCTAAGAAAGTAGATAGGATTCTCTGAGATATGAGCTCTGCCATGTGTGGATTAAATTCCTGCTCTACTTGGCTGGTGAAAGCTGCTAGGGAAGTAACAGGGCACTGGGTAAGGTGGCGATTAACACAACCATGAATAAGGGGTGATACCAACTGCTTGATGGACAGTGATATGCCCCATATCATTACCCATCCCAAAAGCCATTGCTTGATCTACCTATTATGGACAACAGCTGTCAGCTGATCGCCAACCTTCCTTTTTTTACATATAAGGTTGGTGGAAATGGAGTTTAGTGAACCCTGGATGATGCAGATTACCTAGACCTTTTGCAGTTGGGTTTCAGGTTGGAGTATGGGACTGAGACTACTTTGATAATTCTTACAGTATGTCTGTCCTGGGGCAGGACCAAGATAGGGGTAGTGCAACCCTCCTAGCATTGCTGGATCTCTCAAGTGTCTTCAGTACCATTGATTGTGAAATTCTTCTGAACTCCCTCTGAGGACTGGGAGTGGGAGATAATGTTTTGCAGTGGTTATGCATTATGGTTGGTCACACAGACAGCACATGTTTAGACTGGATTTTGCATTTTTGTCTACCTATTGAGTCTTTCCCAAGGACCTGGGATAGGCAGATGTTGTTGTTTACTAATATTAAAGGTATTGTCACAGGATGTAAGCTGTTCCAAGTAAAGCTGCCTTCGCAATTGACTGATGGTGATTTTGTCAATGTTGATGGTGTTCAAATGGTGCTCCAGAAGTTTTGGAATTGCACCCAATGTGCCTATTACTATTGGTACTGTCTTTGCTTTCTTTTGGCTTCTATTTGCAGGTCTTTATATTTTGTGATTTTGTCCAGTCCTTTCTCTTCTGTTCTGCTGTCTTCAAATATTGCAATGTCTACTATCTAGACTTTTTTGTCTTTCTTATGTCTGTGGTGTTGGGTGGCAGATGTGTGTCTGTCTGAATTCTAAAGTCCCAGAGCACTTTAGCTTTTTTATTTTCTATCACTTTGCCTATTTTGTGGTCCCACCAGTTCTTGCTTGCAGGCAAATGATATTTCTTGCAGATATTCCAATGCACCATTGTTGCTACTTTGTCATGCTATTATTTGTAATCAGTGTGTGCAAGCTTCTTGCATTATTATTACTATTATATTTCAATCCCATCTTTTATAGATATATAACTCAAGGCAGTGAACATACCTAAAACTCCTACCTCCTATTGTCCCCACAACAACAATCCTGTGAGGTAGCTTGGCCGAGAGAGAGTAACTGGCAGAAAGTTACCCAGCCAGCTTCCATGGGAGGGAGGACTACAACTCACAGTCTCTGGGTTCTAGGCCAACACCTTAACCACTGCACCAAAGTGGCTCAAGTTATCCTGCTTCCTGAGTGGTAGTTCTAGTTGGTAGTGGAAGGGAGAGGTTGAGCCATTGGGCTATCTACCATAGGTTGCCACAGATCCAGACACTAACTTCCAAGGGGTGGGAGGAGGGCTATCACATAAATGAGACCAATTGCAGATCATATCATTTTTGGCTCCCCAATCATATTATCTCTCATGCGTTAGGGAACCTCAAAAAACTGGACCAGATGGAGTGAACTGGTCAGGTAAATTTACTTGGAGTATAATATTGGTAGCCAATGCAGTGTCCACAATACACTGTATGTGTTACCAAGCTGTAGCATTTCTCACTCACTAGCATGCAGGCAATGGCCTTCTGTACCAGCTGAAGTTTCCAAGCAGTCTTCAGAGACAGCCCCTATAGAATGCATTGCAGAAATCCATCCTGATGATGATGTTGGCATGAGTTGTCATTACCAGGTCTTCCCATTCCAGATAGGGCCGCAACTAGCACATTAGCCACAGGTAATCCAGAGCTGACAGATACTTCTCCCAGCAGCCTCATATACAGCTTAGGCAGCAGGGGTGAGAAGATAAACCCCTATGGGTCCCCACAAGGGAGCACTCAAGGGACTGGCCTCTCTCCTCCAGCCATTATTGACTCAAAGAGCTTGCTCAGGAAGGATCAGAACCACTATGCAAAACAGTGGCTCCAACTCCCAAGCCTTACAGGCAATACAGGAGAATACCATTGCCAATCGTATCAAAGGCTGATTCCAAGGATTAGTGTATTTCTCTCATCCAAGTTCCAACAAGAGTAATCAGTTTTTGTTAGCCTATTAAACACTACAGCCAACAGATTTCTTATGTCTGAAGTACAAATACTAAACCTCTGTGAATTGATTTTTGTGTCTAGTTACATTAAGGCTGGTAGGCATTATATGTTTATAACTGAACACTGAGTATTGTGCAGAGTGGCATGCACAACGCATTTGTTTTAATGAAGCTACCTTGAAACAAAACTCTCAGTTGTGTCCACTTTATTTAGATACCTTATTTATCACTGTTGCTCTTTGAATTCTGCCATAATCTCAGTCGATGATTTTGTTAACACATTGTACTGAGCCACGGTATACTGAATAAATTGTGCTGAATGATTTATTCCCAAAGCATGCTAAGCCACAATCTACAATAATTGGGTTCACACCACATTAGACCAAAACCAAAGAACCCATCATACGGCTTAGTGCAAGATGAAACATATTAATAAACTAATAGAATCATGGCCACAAATGGATTTTGTAGTCACCAAATGTAGAGTCTCTGTTAAATTGTGTTTCTTGACAGAACCACATGTAAGTTTCATGGTTATCTCAGTTCCAGTGTCAGTACTGCTCCACCACTGGATCTGCTTCTCATAACTAATGTTGGCCACCTCAGTTACTTTAAATTAAATCTCTGAACAATGCACTGTCTTTACGGTCTGCTATCTACCAAGAATAAGGCCAACACTCCATTTGAAAAGAAGTCAGGGGTGTCCATAGGCTGTGGTCAAGATGGCAGCCATGATGTGTGCTCAAAGCTCTGCTTGTTTTTGACATGTGTTGCATGTGCTGCCATCTTGACTTTTTTCTACCATACTTGTGGATATGCCTGAAATAAGTTATTCTTTCTATGCTCCACAGTAATTCAGCTGTTGTATCATTTTATCTGGAACTAATGTGTAAATATGGAGATGAATATATTTATTGTCTTAACATAGTATATTATAAAAATGGCAGGAACATAGGACAGACTCTTTGTCCATTAAAGATGATATTGTCTATTTTATTTTACATCAAATGTCCAGAGTCTAAGATAGATGCCTTTCCCATTACCTGTTCCTTTTTAAAATGAAAATGTTAACGATGAAACCTGGAACCTTTCAAAAACATACATTTGATATATTTGAGTGATGACACTTTTTAAAATTGTAACAGCCTATTTTAAGAATGCAAACTTAGTTTATGTAAAGGACAATGGAATTTAGTAAAGGTCAAAGTATGATTGATCAGATTTTTAAAGATACAGAATTCTGTGGCAAATAGTCGTATCAAAGTGCATTACATCTTAAGACTGTGTGGGCATGGAAATATATGAAATAGGTTTTTAAGTACTATTACACTACAGTTCAGGCAGTTTATATAGTTGAGTGTTACACTGAGCTTTTACCAAGTTCACATGACATAATAGATTTACAGTGGATATATAGTACCAGCGGACTTCTACTGGCAAAGTCTTGGGTTCTTTTGTTATCTTTAAGTATCTGCTATTCATTAAAATATTTGTTAATGAACGCTGCACCAATCCAGTAGGGTTAGTTATTCTTATATGAAGTATTTTAAATTGAGGTTTCTTTTGAAATTCATTTTTAGCTTGACAAGACACTCCATATACAAGATTTGCATTCCGATTAAGCACTTCTGGCTCGGCTTACAATCCATTCGTTTAATATCTTGTTGATGAATATTTAATTTAAAAATTGATTCACCAGTAGGTGGCCTACATTTCAGTTACTCTGAAACTGTAAATCAATGATAATAGAAAACTACTTTGACTTTTCTTAATTATTGTTCCTAATTTTAAGGTTTAAAAAAAGCACAGATTTTAAATTAATCTGTTTGAAAATAGATATTTGAGAGTATTCAAACACTAAAGATAATATTCCTGATTTATTCTAAATCAGTTAGGATGATTGCATGCTAATACTAGAGGGTTAGATTTCAATTCTGCAAACCAAACATTTTAGCCAATATTTTGTACTAGGAACCATTAAAGATTTATTTGAGAATAACCATTAATTTATAAAAGACAACGTCTATACAATCTATAAAACATATAAAATATCTTAGTTCAGATAGCAAGTCTTGGAATGATTTCTTTCTGGAACCTTTGGAGACCATAGCTAGTCAGAAGAGACAGCTATAGCTTATATGATGAACTAAGACAGGGTTTTAACCAATTCAGTTGAAAACTTAATGGCTGCATTTGTACAACTTGATTGGTTTGATTGGTTTTAACCTTGATTAGTTGTGTGTGTGTGTGTGTGTGTGTGTGGCTAAGTGTGCAGTGAGAAGCTAGCTAATTTGGTTATTTATAATTTAAAATATATGTGCAAATTTTGTAAATTGATTAATCCAGTCTCCAAGTTAAGTTTCCTGCCAAATGTAGTTAATATACAGCATCATTATTTGATTGCTTCTAGGGAGATGAGAATATTGTTTGGATAGATAATATTTTGTAGAATTTTCCTTTACTTTCCTATTTTAAAAAGAATATATAGCAACACTTCTTATAGGAACTTTCCAAGATTAACCTAATCAATATAAAAACATAAGAGTTAAGAAAATAACTCAAATAACTCTCATTTATTTTGAGATGGATGCAGCATAAAACAATCTGTAGAAGAAAGCAAATGTATTTTTAAATAAATAACTTTTGTTTAACTTGACAAATAACTCCACATCTCAGTTAGTTTCTAAAACTGAAGAATGTTATGCCTTCAAACATAGCAGGTTTTGTTTGTTTATGAATAAAGTACTCTGTGATTATTTGCAGTTAATGTTTGTATTTCAGAAATAGTTATCCTACACAAACTATGTCAGAATAGAAACATCCCTCACCTTCTAATACATATATACCGATCTCTTATTCTAGTCTCTCAAGTACTAATTTGCTATTTAGCATAACGGAAATGACATACTTTCAAAAATAAAAATCTACCATCAATTTGAAATGATAAAGTTTCATCCTACGATCTCAGTATTCAATCATATATGTGCAGAATTCATATTAATTTTAGTAGAAGAAACCATTATAAGAGTAAGGTCTTTTACATAAGGCAGTTCTTTGATTCACTGACTTTCTGTTTTAGTTGCCAGTGTATAATGATTGAACTCTGAGAGTGAGAATCCCCCCAAAAATGTATTTCAAAGGCAATAAATATATCAAAGGAGATGTAATGCAATTATTAATTGTGGTTGGAATAAATTAATATAAACCCTAAGTGTGATCACGTAAAGACAACATCCTCCTGTTCAGGTAAGAATTCAGATCATCTTCCACATCAAGATAGTAAATAAACAAACAAGCATAACTAGCAAAGTGTATATAAATATATGAAGAGAACACAATGGAATATAACATGCATATCTACGGTATACTGTAATTATTATTTGAAGTTAACTGTTACCAATAGAAGAGAATATATGTAGCTCAGGGTTGAACTGTGGAGTCCTTCGGGTTTTCTGAGCTTGGCTGTTTTCTTGCAAATGTTTCGGTACCCAGCTAGGTAACATCTTCAGTGCTAGAATGGGATGGGGTTTGCTCTCTGTTTATATACAGTGGTATGCCCTGCCTGTGTTGGTGGGGGTGGGGTTTCTGTTTTATTTTTCCCCCTCTGGTAGTTTCTTGATTAGGGGATTGTTTACTGCTGATTGTATGTCTGGGTGATGATTGCTGGTGGGGAGATGTTCTGGTCTTTTGTTTTCCTTTCTATTGTCTCTTTTGAATGGTGCATAGATGTTGTTTATCTCTATGTGCTTGTTGATGGCTGCCTCCTCTGAATACCAAGCTTCCAGGAATTCCCTCGCATTTTTGGATTTAGCTTAGTCTAAGATGCTGACAGTTTCCCAGTTGAAACTATGATTAAGTCTGTCCATGTGTTGTGAGATTAAGGAGTTTTCATCGTGTCTTCTGTCTACTAGTTGGTGTTCATGGATGCGCTCTTCTGGCCGTCTGCCTGTCTATCCTACATAGTGGTTGTTACAGTCCTTACACTGTATGTTGTAGATGACTCCTGTTTTTTCTTCTTGTGTTACTGGGTCTTTTGGTTTGCTTAAGATGTTTTGGAGGGCCTTAGTTGGTTTGTGTGCTACGGAGATGCCATGTGGTTGTAATAGTCTGTTGGCAGTTTCTGAGATGTTTCTGATGTATGGCAGTGTTATCCTTTTCATAGCTTGTGTTGGTTGTTTTGTAGTAGTTTGAGTGGTCAGGCACTTTTTGATAAAGTTGCATGGATATCCATTTTGTTGGAAGATGTTGTATAGATGTCTGTTTCCTTTTTCTGCTGTTCTGGGTTGCTGCAGTGCATTTGTGCTCATTTGAATAATGTTCTTACATAGCTCCTCTTGTGAGAGGTTGGGTTGTTACTTTGGTAATGGAGTACTTGATTAGTGTGGGTTGTCTTCTGACCTGGCTTTCTAATTTGCTGTTGTTTTCTCTGCTGATGAAGATCTCCAGGAAGGGTAGCATGTTGTTGTTTTCTTACTCTCTGGTGAATTGTATTCCTTTGAAGATGTTGTTGATAGTTTCATGTGTCTCCTGTAGTTGTTCCTTTTTTATTATAACAAAGGTGTCATCTACATACTGGATCCATACTTTAGGTTGTATGTGTGGAAGTGCTATGGTTTCTAGGTGTTGCATTACAATCTCTGCTATGAGTCCTGACAGTGGTGATCCCATGGGTGTGCCTCTGATTTGTTGGTATATTTGTCCATCAAACTGAAAATAGGCAGAGGTTGATGAGGTCCATGATACTGGGTATTTCGATCTGGGTGTATTTGGTTAGGTCGGGTGTGTTGTGTTGTTGTGCTGATATGGATTCTTTCACTAGTTCTGGGTTTATGAATGTAAAAACTGCTGTGACATCAAATGAGACCATAATTTCATCTTCATCTATGTGTACGTGTTTCTGTAAAATGTGAAAATGTTTCAGTACATTTTCTGGAGGCACTGTAGTGAGGAGTTGATAGAATATTCGCTCTTCTCTGTGAGATGTCAAAGCTTTTTTGTCAGTTCTTTCGCTATGTTGCATGTTGGAGTCCCTGGTAAAGATACAATCGGTCAAAGAGGTATGTCAGGGTTGGGTATTTTTGGTTGTCCATAGAAACATGGGAGGATGGGTCCACTGCTATCTGTTAACTATCTATTATCTGTTAACTGCTATCTGTTAACAGATATATTAAGTATCGGTTCAGAACCTGTAATCATTTTGGAGGGTGGGAAGAGGGAAAATACAAAATATACTGGAAGTCAATGTTCCATGTTAAGAACAGACCCAATATTCAAGAAAAAACTCAAACGTAGAAGAAGCAAAAAACTCAAATGTACAAGTAAAAAAGTCTATCAAATACAGTCTATTCTTTATGAAAAATAGAGATATCTCTGCATAATACTGATTTGTCTTCAGCATAAGAGCGAAATTTCTGAATAACATAAAGTGTGTCTGGAGAAAGAAAATGGAAGGAAGAAATACATTTAGATTGCAATGTCAATATGACTGATGGAAATAATTGATTTTCCTCTTCGCTTTACATGAAAACAGAAAAATTTAGTAATCATATATTTGAGAAGTACAGCTTGATGATAAGTGCTGAAACAGGGTCCAAAATTAAATCTTACTGCCAAACAAGATCACTAAACATCAGTTGTTATCACTTTTTCATTTTGAATACTGAAGCTTTATATGAAGTCAACCTTGAGAAATCCCTTATACATAATCTTGTTATAGATTACACATAAAGACTTTTTCTCCACATAAGATTCATACCGTGAAGGAATGAAATAATAGCTTATACCATTTTATTAACATCTGAATTCATTGTCACAAAATACAAAATGATTTTAAATAAGGTTTTATTATAAATTTGTGCTGCCTACTATAGCCTCTCTGTCATGTTAGAGCCTTGTCCCAAGATCAAGAGCTGGTCTTCCCATTAGGTTCCGCAACTCTTTTGCACTTTAGCACCAAGAAATATTTTCACCTGTTAGGAAGGCACTAATGGATCTATCCACCTTCCCCCCTTGATTGTGAACAGTAAGAAATTCATTCCTAAGAATAGTCACATAACTATAAAGATATACAAATGGTTAAATTTATGTATTCTGAGCAAAGCTACTGAATTGAATGGCTCTCTCTTCATACATCCATGCTCCAAGTGTCAACATTTTCTTTTGAAATTGTTCTTTTGAAGTAGTTTATTATGTAGTTACATAATAACCACACTAAACTCTCAGCCATTCCCTATTCACTGAATACTCAAAACAGCTAGGTCTGCAAGGTCTAGTGTAGCAGTTTTCCTCACTCTTCTTCTACTTAATACTAATCCTAACCTGATCCTCCATCTGGCCAGTTATTAATTCATTCATTCATTCATTCATTCATTCATTCATTCATTCATTTTATATGAACGAATACACCACTCATGCATAATTCTGGGCAGCTCCCATTCATTAAAAATAACAACAATAAAAAACAACAAACATTCCACACTGAAACATACAAGGTACACAAAGCAGTGTTATACAATATCCTGGCCTAGGGAGGAGCTAGATCTTCAGTGTTATGTAGGTAGCCCTTGAGTTATGAAGGCAATTGGGACTAGAATTTCCATCACTAAGGGATGCAGTCATAAAGTGCGACCACATCACTTAGTGATGGCAATACCTGCAGTCCAGGTTCCTGTGGTTAACCGAATCCCATGGTCATTAGGTGAGGCAGCTTCCTGCTAGATTCCCATAGCCAAGACAGTGGGGAAGCCAGCAGGAAGTTACCAGTCCCAGGTGGCTTGCAAGCATGCCGGCAGGCAAGTAAGTGGCTGTTGCTAGGTGAGGGAGGGTGTGAGGGTGTATGTGAGGGTGTGAAGGAGGTGTGGCAAGGTTCAGGGAGGGTGCGTGGGAGTGCACAGGGGTGCATGAGGGTGCGAGGGATGTGTGGTGGGGTTGGGGAGGGTCTGTGAGGGTGCACAGGGGTATGAGGGAGACACAGCGAGGCTCGAGGGGGGTGCTAAGGAGGTGTGGCAAGATTCAGGGAGTGTGCACAAGGGTGTGAGGGAAACATGGCAAGGATCAAGGAGGGTGCGCAAAGGTGCATGAGGGTATGCGAGGGTGTGAGGGAGACTTACTCAAGTGACTTGTGATCTTCCCTGCCAGTTTCCCCAATGACTTTCTGGGGAAGCCAGCAGGGAAGGTCACAGATGGCAATCACATGATCATGGGGTGCTGCAACTGGTTTTAAGTGTGAGCTGGTTGCCAAGTGCCCAGACTACGATAATGTGATTGTGGGGGTGCTGGGACAGCTGGAACTCTGAAGACTGGTCATAACCACAATTCTTTCAGCGCCATCATAACTTCAAATGGTTGCTGAATGAATGGTTGTAAGTCGAGGACTACCTGTACTACAAGCCAGCAGGGTGAGGTCCATCCTAATCTCTATAGGGCAGGTGCTGCAACAGAAAAGGCATGCTTCTTGAGACCCATTAGATGACACTGTTTAATTGAAGGGATCCAGTGCATATCTACCTGTCTGTTCTTGTAGGGTGGGCAAAGGTAATTGGAGAGAGGAGGTCCTGCAGATAACTAGTCTCTGACATTGCAAGAACATAATGTCAAGGAAAAGGCCATCCAAACTCCATCTACTGACCACAGAAGGAAGAGCAGAAGTGATTTTGCTTATGGCCCTCCTGACAGAATCTCTCTATTTTTTTTTTAATTCAGTTGCCAGATGTTTTGGGATTAGAGAGCAGAAAGGAAATACATTCTGATCCCATGCAAGGATCAAGGGCTGTAGGGCTGGTTGTGCATTTGGCTTCTATTGTTTTGTTTTCTCCTCCATGTAGATTATTTGATTGAAAGGCAGTATATTAATCTTGAAAGTAAAGAAAGGCTTGCATAACTACATATAAGGTTCAGGGCACTATTAGACAAGGATTACAAAAATCTCGGATGATGCCATTATTTTGGTTTTCATTTAACATTATGTATTTTCATAACTCTTCTTTTTCATTCCAATGTAAGGTCAGACTCACAAAATCTTCAGTGCAATCTTGAAAGGTCTTTTTATGTGCATAGTACTTGCTGGTTTCTAAACAGGCTGAAATCATCAAGCTATTGTTCCCTCTTATCACTATCAGCTAATTTGGCTGGTATGCACTTCTAATAAAAAAGGGAACCAATAATGATTTTCTCACCGCTATCAAACACATTCTGAGAGATGGTAATCTAATTCATAACAACAGTATAAACTCATAATTCAGACAAATCTACTCTGACCTAACAGTTGAGAAGCATGATATGCCTCCTCCCTAAAGAGAAGGTTATTAGTGGCATCAGAGAATTCAGTGTGGAAATGTTTCCAATAATTTCTAAATATTCATGCTACTTGCACTGGGCTTTTTTTTTTTTTCTTTCATGAATAGTGTAAATTAGAAGTTCCGTGGTTTTATTTCAGTTACTGGAACAGGTGAGAAGGATAGTTCTCTCAAGCCTCACTGATAACAAAACTGGTTTTCCTTTGCAAACAAGACTTTTTTCCTACTTTATTCTAATAGACTTTAAAAGTCTCTATCATCTGTCCATCCATCCACCCATCCATCCACCCACCCACCTGTCTGTCTGTCTGTCTGTCTGTCTATGGCTATCCATCTCACACAAAGTGATTCTGGCCATCATACAATAAAACCAACAATTAAAACATTCTACAAAACCAGATTAAAAACAATTGAGCATGAATATCAACAAGACCGTGAGAGGGGGACACTTGAAGTAGTGTTTTGAGCTTACCTGAGTGTTGCAGAATAGTGGAGGGGCTGCTGTTGTAGTTTTTATGTTATGCCCTTCTTTGTTCTTGGCAGTCTTTTTGGCTTTCATAAAGCCCGGTGGGAGGAGCGATGGGGAGAGCAACCTGGCCCCAGTTCTTGGCCAGAAAACAAGCAGCTGCTCTGATGCTTAAAAAATGTAGAGGCAATAATAATAACCATCATAACAATTTTTAAATGTTTTCTAGCCAGCTGGGGTTACATGACCAGCATGATGACATTAAAAAGAGCTTTGGCCTATCAGATTTTGTTGCATCATGTAATAGTATCAGAGTGACATCAATGCTTCCGCAATTATTTTTGCAAAAACTTTTCTGAAAAACAATCTTTTCCGTTTTATCCCTAAATAACTTGAGATTGGGTTGCACCAATTTGCTTGATTGCATTAAGTGTAGTATATTATTATACTGTATCAGTCTAACTTCTTATATAATATCTGTTTTGCAATCAAGCACTATGGCAGTCTATTTCTAAGTGTTCTCAATATTTCAAAATATCCCCACTAGTCCAACAAGTTTATCCATCCTATCCTGGAACTAAGAAATCGCCTTCAGATTCTGGCAGAAGAGACTGAGGTTAAGCCTCATAGAACTGCCTACAGCAAACTTTGCTGGAAGGAAGGAACTATAGTAAGGAAAAGAACTATTTTTGCAACAAGAACCAGAGAAAGATGAAGATGTACCATTACAGAGCTTTAAGAAACATTCCAAATGTGTAATCTTTCAAACTGGACTATCGGACTGTTCTGAGTGTTCCAAGAGCTTCGCTTTAAGCTTTTTGAGTATCATGATTTTGAGTGTCCTGGCTGTTCCAAATTCTGTGACTGAGCTGTTCTTTGGAGGGTTCTGGTTGTTGTTGTTCAAACCTTTCCAGAATAGGGGCAAAGACTGATTATGTCTCCGTTACTATTGGCTTAGGCTGGATAGGGAGACATAAGAGTAGAAGGGCTGAGGGATGAAGCAGTTATTTAAGCAAATGGCTGAAGGCCTGAATAGCCATTTCGATTCTGCTTTGCTATTGCAGAGATTGAGAGCCAGTTTGGAGCCAGGTTAGAAAATGGGAGACCATGAATTCTAGTCTTGCCTTAGGCAGGAAGCCAGCCAGGTGACCTTGGGCCAGTCATTCTCTCAGCCCTAGGAAGCAGGCAATGGTAAACCACTTCTGCAAGTGTTGCCAAGAAAACCAGCACTAGTTTAAGCAGTTGCTTAGAGTCAAGTTTGACTCAAACCTACAAAAGTTTTTTTTTGTTAAATCAATTTTTTTAAAAAAATGATCAATTGCCTGGACTGCTACTAGTGCTGCGGCTCTGCTGGTGACAGTACTTAGATGACTTAGAGAAACTTCTCAACCTATTTTGTTAATGTTTTAGTGTTTTAATTTTAAAGCAGTATTATGACTGGTAAGTTCAACGGAAGAGAAAATACATTTTTCATCTCCTGTACATTTCAACTCATCCCCTTTATGTTTAAAGGGACATTTCTTTGCCCTCCCCCCTTCACCAGTTTAATTATTCTAATCAAGTGTTTGTAGTTGTAGGATAGCACTGTGTATACTTGCACTGCACACACATATTAATCTCAACACTTGCTTTTATGGTTTTCCTCCTGACTCTTTTTCCAGCTTAGAGAAAACACTACTGTCATAAACCATGACTCTGAAAAAAGGAGGTGCAACTAGAGAATTAAAAAAGAGGATCAAGGCAAGATTTCCTGGTCAAGGGAGTCAAAAGTTGATAGCAACATGGAACCTTGATTTTTCTAAAATACCCACGCTCCTTCTGTTGTACCACTAGTGGCCCCAACTGGTAACACAGATGAGGCTGAGGTGGGCCCGGGCTGGTAGAAAAGCTCTTCCCTGGCATAAGATAGGAAGAGGTAGAGGATGTAGACAACCATGACTGATGATCACAGTTGGCAGAGCCAACTTGCAATAAGCAGCCCAAAATGTACAGTTAGTCAGTGTCAACTGCATGCTACATAGACATGTAGGATGGCTTTGGGCTTCATCGGGCCAGTGCCAAGATCATTCCATTAGGCATATGGGTTGTTATCAGAACTCTTCCTGACAAGTGCTGTAAGGTTACTTGAAGGACCAGCTACCTGTCCCATCAAGTCTGGCAGAAATGGCATGTTGCAGGTCCTGTTCACCAAGTAATGTCATCTGACGGGACCCAGGAGGGGAGCCTTTTCTGCCATGGTACCCACCCTCTGGTACATCATTCGCCCTGAGCTCAGACTGGCCCCAAGCTTACTGGCTTTCTGTAAGGGCTTGAAGACATGGCTTTGCCATCTGGCCTGGGTGGCGTAGAGTGTGCAAAATGGCTGTACTGTTAATGGGATTGATTGCGCTGTCCTACACATTATGTTTTTTAATGGTTTTAGTATTTTTTATTGTTTTAATGTTTTAATTGTCATTTGTTGTTATGACTTTGGTTATTTTTGTATTTGTATATGTGTTTGTAACTCTGTAAGCTGCCCAGAGTCATGTATGTGAGATGGGCAGCTATATAAATCAAATAAAGGAAGGAAGGAAGGAAGGAAGGAAGGAAGGAAGGAAGGAAGGAAGGAAGGAAGGAAGGAAAATTATTATTTCCACTGAAGTGCAAAGGAGAGGCAGTTCTGATCCTTCAGGATGCCTCTATCCATGGAACAAAGAGGATCAGCACACTGGAAACGCTTATGAGAAGGGACTGAAACAACTGATTAGACTGAAAGAATTGAAAAATAATGTTTAATGAAAATATAATAACAGTGGCAACTTGTTCTCTATAGAACATAGGGCACAGAATAATGAGGCTAAGTTATAGATCAGTCAATTTCAGTCTAACATCAGAAAAAAAAAACCTTTTAATAACAGGAGTAGCTAAACAATAGAACCTATTGTTTAGGGAGATGGTGACATTTTCTTCACTGGATATATCCAAGCAGAGGTTAGACCTGTCAGAAATACTTTAAAATGGAATTCTGTACTGAACAGAGGTTGGACTTAATGGCCTGAACGGCCCCCTTCAACTCTATGATTCTTATGAATATTTCTTATTCCCCAGAACTAGCTTAAAAAACGATTGAGAACCTGATGTTTCCTGTGCTGCATTGAAATATTTGTATATGCAGTACTTTACTAAATTTAAATTACTTTATTAAATTTGCCTTCCCCCAAAAGTAATTGGAATTAATCTTAATTCTGGCAATATATATACAGCTAGTAATCTGTTTTTCATTTCTGTGCAGTGCTATATATTTTAACTCAGAAGATAGCTCCGCACAATAGCACATTCTTAGGTAAATATGTATGAGTTGGTAGCTTCAGCAAGTCTACATAGAACCTCTCTTATGAAGAGATATGCCCACTCTAGAACCAGCAAAATATCTAGATCTCAGGATTCTAGATCCCAGAATCCTCTGTGTTTGTATACATAAGTATATTGGCTGCTCATGCCAAGTGTTTGCATTCTTTAACTCAAATGCACTTAAAATGAAATGGAGGATAAGAATTGTTTGAGACCATCTGTTAAAGCCCTCAGACCCTTTACACAAATCTTCTTCCCATTTTTTTCCTAAATTTTACTTTGTTTCAGAGAACCTTTCTCTTGTTGTTACTATTAATATTAAAGTAAATAGTTTACTAAAAAATCAGTACGGGTCTATTGCAAGTTTCATCCTGATCTAATTTTTGTCACTTTTGCTCTATTTAACTATTTCCTGTTTATAGGTGAACTTACTGCTACAGCCACCTGGTGTCAAGATGTTTTCTTTAGGAATGTCAGGAGAGAAGATGAAGAAAAATGATTATAGGTGTTGGAATGGTATGCAATTTGGGTTTTAAGTTACCAGTAATTACCCTTCTATTTAACTTGACTAACATAAGACTTATGACAAACATATTAATTACTATGTGGTATGACTGATTTCCTGAATCATATATAGCTAGCTATATACAAATAAGATCAACTGAAATCAATAACATTGGTGCCAATGTAATTTAGCACAGAATCACAGCTCAGGCTTACAAATAGGTTAATTAGCCAGGTTATAGTGAATGAAAAGAGTTATCTAGTGTCTGATTCCAATGTTTAGAAAAAAGTAGATGCTACGGTTCTTCAGATAATGTCATTTGAGATAACAGGTAAAGGAGATGGATGGGCTTTTTGGTATTGTAGAGTATAAGGTGGGAGGATTCATACATGTGAATTCCTATCAAGGACTGATACACACACACTGTATAACATGCCACTAATTACTTAATCCTGTAAGATGAGAAAATATATTGATTGACTTATTTCACTTTTGGGAGGGTAAAATATCCCTTATTTACTTTCCTCATTAAAAAGTAAATAAGGGATATATATTTTGCATGAAATGTCTGAATTTTATTTAACTTTGTCCAATATTTGCTTAAACCTATAATTACTTAGCAAAAAATAATTTGCTACTGTTGTTATTGGTTGTTATTATAATATTAACATTTATGGACAGGGGAACTTGTGCTTATGACTAAATGGATTTCAGAGAATATCCAATGTGCTTGGGAGAATTGTATAACAGCATTCTACACTGCAGTTACTAAAACAGTGGAAACCCTATACCAGGCCTGCATAACTTGTAGAGGGGAAAGGTCCACATTGATACATTAAAAATATTCATGGGCCACAAAGGAACAGTTTTGCGAAAAGTAGAAGTTTATTACTACAAAATTTTAGGAATATGATGCTACTATTTATTTAAGTACAATAAATCAGTGTGAAATATTACAACTTTTGGGGGGGGGGTTGTGGGGTTAAATGAAATGTTGATATACTTAAAATGTGAAGTCCTTGGTGCTCTCTGAGCTTGGTTGTTTGTTTGCAGATGTTTCATTACTCAACTAGGTAACATCATCAGTGCCTCATCATCAGCATACTGATGATACACCACCACAAACCATCGGATGACCTCCCCTAGCAAGTAGATGTTTAACAGGGGGGAGAAAGTGCTGAGCCCTGCAGCATCCACAAAGGAAGGACTGCAGGCTGAACCTCTCCTTCCATCAACACTGACTGGAAGTGACCCCAGAGGAAGGAGGAGAACTAGCACGACACCATGCCACCCACCTTCAATTCACGGAGATGGGCAGCTATATAAATTTGGTAAGTAGATAGACAGACAGACAGATAGATAGATACCATGATCAATGGAATTGAAGGCTACTTAATATATGGATTTTTTTTATTTTCATTTTTTCCCTTTTTAGTTTAGGTTTTTAAAATTATGTTTCTTTTCTTTCTTTTGGTTTTTATTACTTTTTTAAGTTTATATGTGGTTTCATTTAATTGTGCATTCTTTAAGAGTATTTAGGTGTTTTGTCAATATATCAGAGGTCTATTTAGAATACATCAATATAATGATGAAGTGCACAAAATAAGGTTGCAACACAAATTGTGTTGTTGCATCTGATATAGGGGCACAAGTATGAAAGGCTATGGTTTGTGTTGTGATGCCACAATGGATGCTTTGTCATATTTGTGTAATCACAGTTTCTTTTGGATGCTATAATCATCAAAAAGAATGCCTATACATTTTTATAAGGTTCTTAGGGCAGCAAGCAATGATGGTACAAAGTACTAAGAAAAGTCCCTTATAACGATCTTGGCTAGTGGAGAAAGTAGTTCTCCAGATATTTTGGTGAAAGGCAGTTTATCAGCACCTTGCTGTGGGACTACAAATGGACTAGAAACCACTCATGATTTTTAAACATTCTTCTGCCTGGTGGATCTGAGTCACTGCATTTTGAAATCACTGAAGTTTCCATTCAACAAGAGTCCTGTTTGTATCATAGGAAATAACTCAACCTGAACAGTATTTGAACTTGCAAAATTGGCATTTCTTAACAACTGCATAGTAGTTCAGGTACAATTTCAGTTATGATGGTTCAGACAGAAGATGGTATCCAAATAACTCCATGTTTCTTCATTCCAAATAATTAAACCTTAAATCAAATCTCTGAAGGTAGAAACTAGCGCTTCAGCTACTTATGCTAGATTCATACAAGAAGTCAAACATACATTGTATACTAGCATTTGGTAGAGCAGCCATGAAAAACTTGGAAAAGATATTTAGATGCTGTGATGTGTCTATACCTACAAAGATTGGAATAGTGCAAGCAATGGTATTCACTGTGACACTCTATGGAAGTAAAAGTTGGACTTTGAAGACGCAGGTTAGGAATAGTATTGAGGTGTCAGTAGACTAAGTCTAGTTATAAAATCTAGTGTATTTTGTTCTTTCAAGGATTGAAAATTAAAGACCTCATCTCCCTACTATACAAGCTGTTCCTCGGCTGAGCAAACAGCAATCACCAGTAGGGAGGGGGCATTCTTTATCAGAGAGAAGGAAAGCTCTAGAAGTTGCTGACTCTATCTCAGCCTGTAAGTCCCACTCCTGGTAGTCATACCTGTTGGATAGATGAAGGGAGGTGATATTATTTACAGGAGAGGCTTGCTTGCTTGTGACATATCTGTCAACTTTCTGTTGTTTCAGTCTTTAGATGAGGACTGTGTTGCAGAAGGTGTCCACTGTCTCTTCTTCTTTTTCCCCATGACAGCAACGCAAATATACTTTCTGTAAAAAAAAGACTGACCCAATAATAGCAATAATAATAGAAAAGTGAAATAGTAAAAGGTGATCGTTAAGAAAAAATTAAGTGATCTAAAAATCAATGGTGAACTAAGATATAGGTAGAATAAGAGGCTTTTAGGAGGCGCTTATTATAAGGATTATAACCACCTTACCATCTTAAATCCCTCCTTGCCATCTTAAATCCCTCTGGTAGGAACAGTATTGAAGCTTTTGAACTTTGGTGTTGGAGAAGACTTCTGAGAAGCCAAGAAAACAAATACATGGATCATTGAACAAATCAACCCAGAGTTCTCACTTGAGGCACAAATTTGGACACATTATGTGTAGACCTAGCTCTCTAGAGAAGGCTCTAATGCAGGGAAGGGTGGAAGGAAAGAGAAGAAGAAGACAACCAGCAACAAGGTGGACCTAGTTGTAGTGGCAATGGGTGCACCATTAGAAGACCTGAAAGACCAGGTTAGGGACAGATTGTCATGGAGGAAATCTATCTGTGTGGTCATTAAGAAACAACACCAACTTGATGGCACATAATCAATCAATCAATCAATCAATCAATCAATCAATCGAATGTACAAGAAGATGAATAAAAGACGGAAAGAGTTCAGTCAATTCAGTTGCCCCTTCAAACTGAAATAATTCAGTCCTGATACAGGTTTCTATGCTGCTGGCCTATAGCAGGCTTCTTCACTTGCTGTCTTTAGTAAGTACTGACAGTACAACTCTTAGAATTTTGAGACCAAGTGGCAATAAACTAGTACAAAATTTGAAGTTGCCATCCTGAACATCTGGGGTACCATTTGGAAAAGTCTCAGAGAATTCTAACAGTTATAGTATCTATCTCTCCATCCATCCATCCATTCATTTTTAGAACTGGATATTCTTAAGCCACTTAAGAAATTGAGTTTGTTGGATATTAGCTTTTTCCCCACTTGCCCATATTTTCCCTGTGACTCCACACAGATTAGCATGATGAATGCCCAGATGACTGCATACCACTCCTCTGTACCTTACTCTGAGTAAACAATAAAGGTAATGTGGATTTGAGTCATAAATTAATCTTTCCAAATCTTTCTTCATATAGTAATCACTATCACACACATTCATTTTCTCTATATCGTAATTTTAGATCCGCAGAGCTTCTATGCTGGATAATAACAATCATACCATGAAAATACTGCATGCTACTTTTCATTTCCAGTTGCTTATTCAAACCCACATCAAATTTCCAGCCCTTATTTATTTATTTATATGTTTTTATTTGGTGAGGAGCCAACAGGTCATTAATTTAACCAAGAGTACAGACAGACCATGCACCAACTTGAGATGAAATCCAGACCATAGCTTTTGATAACAAGAGAAGGTCCCCAGAATTCAAAATGATGTTGTAATCAAATTAGAAGTCTAGTGCAGCATTCCCAAATCATGCTGTCCAGATGAGCTTGACCACAAATCCCTGAATTTCCAGATGGAATGACCAAAGAGGTTATTAGGAATTGTGATCCTTAGTGATCACAGCCAATCAGAAATATGTCGTAAAGATAACATCAAAATACTACATCAGCAATCAAATTTGCTTGTGCGATGTTGCCACAAAGGACACAAGATACCTGTTGAAAATATCGTCATTCTGAATAGATCCCAAAGAAGCAAAAGGAATGACACAACTGGGCCAGAGCTCTTTCCTTGCTGTGCTGCAATGCTTTAATTGGGTACCATTACAGTTGTTAATGCTGTTGTTACGGTAACTGGATCGGTGGTTCCGTTTGCCAGGCTGCAGCAACTCATCACCTAGAACCTTTTTACTAACACAATCACCATCACCACTACCCTTTGACAGCGCTCCTGAAGAACTGCTGGTAGTGAAATACTTTCTGTCACTGGCAGAATTGTGCATGATCAGGTTAGTCCTGGCAGAATTTCATAAGATAACCATGCATTCCTTTTTTGAAGGAAATTGTGAATTTCCGAGTCTTCCAGAGTTTTATTTATGAACTCAGAACCCAGATTTATAGCCAATGAATTTTACAACTACATTTGTAAGTAACAATTTTATTGTTGTGTAGGAAACAATGTTCATTAGATCAGAAGAAGTCAGAGTAAGAGTCAGAAGTAACTCAACAACAATAACAAGGAAATGCATACCCCCCCCCCCCTTATTGACTATATAATCCCAAGATTCAGGTAAGTAGAAGTAATCAAGGGACTTCTCAGTGCAATTTATAAGACCCCTTCTCATGCTGTCAATCTATTCATATAGTAAAAAACAGTGCCACCTCGGAAATATAGAAATTAAGCAAAAGAAGAAGGGATTACCCAAATGAAGTCTCCTTTCCTGTCCAACAGGTGATCAAAATGTTGGAGGAAGCATATCTTTTGTTAAATAAGGAGAAGCTACTTCTCAGTTGTCTATGCTTTGCAGTACAATTTCAGGAAGTGGAACAGTGTCAAACTAGAACTCCACTGACCCTTATGAGAAAAAATATTCCTATCTTGCACATGTGTAGTCTGGAACCGGAATCCTATGTAAAGAATGTTGGCAACTGAAACAAAGGATCCAAACATGAAATTGCTGACTCTTAAAAATGTATTAAATTGAAAACTATACCAAGTTACATGTAAACATGCTAGTATTTGTTCTTGTTCACAAGCATATAAAAAATTAAACATGCATACATAAATGACATAAATGTATTAGGATCTGAATTTAGCAAAATGGAACTTAAGTATATGAGCAAAACCCAACTTCAAAAGCATATAAATTTTACTTTACAACAAATTGTTGTAGAATGTAGGGCTGTGCAACACTAATGGTGTGGGCAGGTGGGGATATGTACATGTGAGACATGTTATATATCTCCACCTGCCCACAACTGTATGCAACTCCTTAAACCAAACAGGTATTCTCCCAGGATCATGGTACAATTGTGGAGGACAGTCATGCAATCCCAGAAAAGATGCAGTTGTTTTAAGGAGTTGCCAACAGGTGATATGCAAGTACTCCACATTTTGAAGCCTCTTTCTGCCTTTAAATATCAGTGCTGCACAGAAAAGGCTCCCTAGTTCTTGATATTCATACAATTCCTAATAGTACTGATTTTTTTTTTTATTTTGCCAAACAAAAAGTTAAAAGATATTTGGAAAATGGTGTCAAAGTTTTTGGAAGAACAAAGCTGTAATTTTCATAGGAAGCCTGACACAAAATACCCAACATGTTTTGGAGAGCTTCCCTGCTACAGGAATAATCTATAAGAACAACAACAACAATAATAATTGCCACCAACTTTCAAATTGATAACTGGTGTGGTACCTGATGCAGTCCAACAGAACCTAGTTGAAAACAAGCTCTTTCCATCTAAGCAGAAAGAGAACTGCCCAAACAGCAGAGGGACAGAAGATCAGCTCCTGATTGACAAGATCATTTTGGAAAACTGTAAGAAAAGGAAGACCAACTACAGTGTAGCTTGGATTGATTACAAGAAGGCATGGGATGTTACAAAGACAGTTGAAGAAGAAAAAAGGGCATTGGAAGAATATCTGAAGGACAGGGAAGAAGATGCACTGAAACTAGTACACCCTGAAGGCTTACTGAATACCAAAGAAACCAAACTGGCCTATAAGAAAGATCACATGAAGAATAGAAAAGAGACATGGCAAGGCAAAGTAGTACATGGCCAATACATAAAAAAAACTAGCAGGCAAAGCAGATAACAACAAGACCTGGCAATGGCTAAGAGCAGGAAAGTCGAAGAGACAAAGGGGCTAATTCTGGCTGCACAAGACCAAGCCTTAAGAACAGATGCATACAAAGCCAGAATTGAGAAGACAGCAACAGACAGCAAAGAAGCTGAGGAAACAGTGGACCACCTAGTTAGCTGCTGCAAGAAAATCACACAGACTGACTACAAATGACAGCATGACAAAGTAGCAACAATAGTGCATTGGAATATCTGCAAGAAATACCATTTGCCTGCAAGCAAGAACTGGTGGGACCAATAAATAGACAAAGTAATAGAAAATGAAGAAGCTAAAGTGCTCTGGGACTTTAGCATTCAGACAGACAAGCACCTGCCACACAACACCCCAGACTTAACAATTGTTGATAAAAAAGACAAAAAAGCCTGTATAGTGGACACTGCAATACCTGGAGACAGCAGAATAGAAGAGAAAGAACTGGAGAAAATCACAAAAGATAAAGACCTGCAAATAGAAGTAGAACAACTATGGCAAAAGAAAGCGAAGATAGTACCAATAGTAATAGGCACCTTGCGTGCAATTCCAAAACATCTGGAGCAGCACTTGAGCATCATCGGCATTGACAAAATCACCATCAGTCAATTGCAAAATGCAGCTTTACTTGGAACAGCTTAGATCCTGCAACAATATCTTTAACACCATCAAACAAGAACATCTGCCTATCCCAGGTCCTTGGGAAGGATTCGATAGGTGGATAAAAATGCCAAATCCTGTCTAAACATCTGGCTGACTGTGCGACCAATCATCATCATCATCATCATCATCACAGCAACAACAAGAAGTTTTATGCCAATATAAAGAAAAATTACCAAAGGTAAAAACCAAAACCATAGTACAGTGTTGTCCAAACTTGGCCACTTTAAGATGAGTGGACTTCAACTCCCAGAATTCCCCAGCCAACCATGCTGGCTGGGGAATTCTGGGAGTTGAAGTCCACTCATCTTAAAGTGGCCAAGTTTGGACAACACTGCCATAGTATAAGCCATGAAAGAAAATATTGTTCCTATAACTGAATTCCTAGTATTTTACCTTTTTAATTGACTGGTATTGTGTCCTTAGCAATAGCAGAAAATGCTGCATATGGCATAGGTACTGTACAATTAAAGCTGGTAAGCTAGTCTTTGTTGTTGTTCAGTCGTGTCCGACTCTTCGTGACCCCATGAACCATATTGCACCAGGCCTTCCTATCTTTCACTGCCTCCCTGAGTTTGCTCAATTTCATGCTCATTGCTTCAGTGATGCTACCTAGCCATCTCATCCTCTGCCGTCCTCTTCTCCTTTTGCCTTCCATCTTTCCCAGCATCAGGGTCTTTTCCAAAGAGTCCTCTCTTCGCATTAGGTGACCAAAGTATCTGAGCTTGAGCTTCATTATCAATCCTTCCAATGAGCAATCAGAGTTGATTTCCTTTAAGATTGACTGGTTTGACCTCCTAGCAGTCCAGGGGACTCTTAAGAGTCTTCTCCAGCACCACACTTCAAAGGCATCAATTCTTCGGCGTTCAGCCTTCTTTATGGTCCAGCTCTCACAGCCATACATTACTACTGGAAAAACCATAGCTTTGACTATGCGGATCTTTGTCGGCAAGGTGACGTCTCTGCTTTTTCATATGCTATCTAGGTTTGCCATAGCTTTCCTCCCAAGGAGCAAGCGTCTTTTAATTTCGTGGCTGCAGTCTCCATCTGCAGTGATCTTGGAGCCCAAATAAATGAAGTCTGTTACTGCTTCCATTTCTACCCCTTCTATTTGCCAGGGATTGATGGGTCCAGATGCCATGATCTTCGTTTTTTTTAATGTTGAGTTTCAAGCCAGCTTTCGCACTCTCCTCTTTCACCCTCATCAAGAGGCTCTTTAGTTCTTCTTCACTTTCTGCCATTAGGGTGGTATCATCTGCATATCTGAGATTATTGATGTTTCTCCCTGCAATCTTAATTCTGGCTTGTGATTCTTCCAGCCTGGCATTTCTCATGATGTACTCTGCATATAGGTTAAATAAGCAGGGTGACAGTATACAGCCTTGTCGTACTCCTTTCCCTATTTTGAACCAATTGGTTGGTCCATGACCGGTTCTAACTGTTGCTTCTTGGCCCGCATACAGATTTCTCAGGAGACAGGTAAGGTGGTCTGGTATCCCCATCTCTTTAAGAATTTGCCACAGTTTGTTGTGATCCACACAATCAAAGGCTTTTGCATAGTCAATGAAGCAGAAGTAGATGCTTTTCTGGAACTCTCGTGCTTTCTCCATGATCCAGCGAATGTTGGCAATTGATCTCTAGTTCCTCTGCCTCTTCGAAACCCAGCTTGTACATCCGGTAGTTCTCAGTTCACGTACTGCTGAAGCCTAGTTTGTAGGATTTTGAGCATAACCTTGCTAGCATGTGAAATGAGTGCAATTGTGCGATAGTTTGAGCATTCTTTGGCATTGCCCTTCTTTGGAATTGGAACGTAAACTGACCTTTTCCAATCCCGTGGCCACTGTTGCGTTTTCCAAACTTGCTGGCATATTGAGTGCAGCACTTTAACAGCATCGTCTTTTAGTATTTTAAATAACTCAGCTGGAATACTGTCATCTCCACTAGCTTTGTTGTTAGCAATGCTTCCTAAGGCCCACTTGACTTCACTCTCTAGGATGTCTGGCTCAGGGTCAGTGACCACACCAGCATGGACATCAGGGACATTAAGATCTTTCTTGTATAGTTCTTTTGTGTATTCTTGCCACCTCTTCTTAATCTCTTCTGCTTCTGTTAGGTCCCTGCCTTTTTTGTCCTTTATCATGCCCATCTTTGCACTAAACGTTCCTTTGATATCTCCAATTTTCTTGAAGAGATCTCTAGTCTTCCCCATTCTATTGTTTTCTTCAATTTCTTTGCATTGTTCATTTAAGAAGGCCTTCTTATCTCTCCTTGCTATTCTCTGGAAATCTGCGTTCAGTTGCTTATATCTTTCCCTTTCACCCTTGCTTTTCACATTCCTTCTTTACACAGCTATTTGTAAAGCCTCATCAGACAGCCATTTTGCTTTCTTGCATTTCTTTTTCTTTGGGATGGTTTTAGTTGCTGCCTCTTGTACAATGTTACAGACCTCCGTCCATAGTTCTTCAGGCACTCTGTCTACCAAATCTAATCCTCTAAATCTATTCATCACCTTCACTGTGTACTCACATGGAATATGATCTACCTGAGTCATACCTGAGTGGTCTAGTGGTTTTCCCTACATTCTTCAATTGAAGCCTAAATTTTGCAGTAAGAAGCTCATGATCTGAGCCACAGTCAG
Organism: Liasis olivaceus; assembly: GCA_030867105.1. NCBI lineage: Eukaryota > Metazoa > Chordata > Lepidosauria > Squamata > Pythonidae > Liasis > Liasis olivaceus. The sequence continues at coordinate 79,105,046 of CM061352.1, read as the reverse complement.
CTCCTGGTCTTGTTTTTGCCGTCTGTATAGAGCAAGCTAGTCTACATTTCCTTTATATTAATGAAACACATTGGGTGAAAATCTCAGCTGACCAAAGTCACAATGAATGGTGAAGGTCAATATTTTTAGGCTATTGTGACAACTTGTGGCATCTGGAAGATTATGACCTGGAATGTAACTGGACTGCTAGATGAAAAGCATGAATTAACAAATGAAAGGAAAGGAAGAAAAATATGAAATTTAAGGGAAGGGAAAGCTTATCCCCCAGTGGATGAATTAAATTTTAAAAATCAGTTTTAATAAAACTTGATTAGCAACATATATAATATGCTAGCTCAAAACACATATAGAGTGGAACAGTATTGTTTTATCCTTTGAACAATAATAATCAAATAGATTAAAGTTAGTTATAATTGCAACAAGATAAAAGCCCATGACTCAAACCTCATATATCTCCCCTAGCTGAAATCATATACCAACCAATGAGGAAGATATGGAATTATAATACAAAAACATTGTAAACAAAAAAAGAAAATAAAAGCTTACAGTACTTTTGTTGCTGTTCTGGAAGAAAAAAATGAGTATCTCAGCAGTCTTGTCTTTCAAGTTATGAAGCTGACTCTTATTTCCCTTTCCCTCAACATCCCACAAGTGCATATCAGTAGAAATGAATATTAAACCTAACTAAAATGTGTTATTCTACACAGTGGGAGAAACTCACTTGTTATTTGTAGAAAGGTACCCAAGTAAGGGCAAAAACACACAGACTTGAAAAAAAATCAAGAAAAATAAAGCTGGCACCAGTATAATTACATCATTCAGAGGAGAAGCAAAGATCTCCATTCCCTATGCAGTTCGTATTCAGTCACTTGAAAATTTGTATTTAGCAATAGTTAGGTAACAGGGGTATCTGCAGGGAATATTCAGTATAAATAGGATTGATTAAATAATTACAAAAGACAGACAAAGCCTCTAAGAATTTTACCTACTAGGGGTATCCACAGGAAGGGGGTTAAAAAAAGTGAAAGCATTGGCCACATCCATGTGATCATAGTCCTGCCATTATTATTAATATTATTATTCCAATACATATAAAAAAGGGACAGGGTGTAGGAAGAGAAAAGAAGGCAGAGCAGAGGTCTACTGCAATAAAATCAGAAGCAGTTTTACTTTATTTAAGAAATTACACAGAAAATAATATGTAAATAAATTACATACTTTATGTTTTCTTATTAAAGATCTATTGTAACTAAGCTAAAGTACATGTTTGATCATATGGATGTGGCCAATGCTTTCCTTTTTTTTTTACCCTCTTCCTGTGGATATCCCTGCTAGGTAAACTTCTGTGCCTATAGAAGCAGTAGAACCTGGGCTTCCCCACTTCTAGTCTATTACCTTAATCACTACACCGCACTGGCTCTCTTTTGTGCATGCATGTGTGCACACACACACATCTTGGACTTTAAGAACATGGCATCTTTTATTGGAGAAACATAGTGACAAAACATTGAAGTCTTTTTTTCTATGAAAATTGCCTCTCATGTTACTGCAGTACACCTCTGCTCTGCCTTCTTTTCACACCCTCTACACCCTGATTCACAATACCTTTTAGCTTTTTTCTGAGACAATGAAACTCATCACTGCCAGCTCACCGGAAGTAGAACTTCCCAGGGGTACCCAGAGAGTCCCAGCTCCTATGCTGCCATACTAAGATATGATTTATCAACAGTAATGTTGCCATGTAACTCTACATAGTCTTGCAATATGTTTACAGTTTGCTTTTGGCTGTGGACAGTGAGACAGCTTGCACAGAGGACTCTTTTGTCCTTTTATGTTACCAAGGACATAAGGTCAACCTGGCCAAATGCAATTTTTTAAGACACATGTGATATATTTGGCCCACCTTATTTCAAAAGTGAGATATTCTTTGACATCTGAAAGAGTGCAGGCAATTTCAAATCTCCCCCACTTCTGAAAAACTCTACTTCTTCCTAAGTCTGTTGATTTTTGCTGTCTCTGGATTCTTGATTTTGCTATTCAAGCAGTTCTTTTCTTAACAGGCCTTGCCTCCTCCTTCTCCTGGACACCTAAAACTGAAAGCATACTTCAAGATTTAAAGCAGACGCTTGCCTCAGTTCCAGCAGTAGACCTTCCCGACTATTCTCTACCCTTTACCCTTTTCTGCCATGAGAATGATGGTATAATTATTGGATTCCTGGTCCAATCTTACAAAGATTGCCTATGCCCGATTGTTTATTACTCTTATCTATTAGACCCTGTACTGCTGCTGCCTTACCCTCTGCTTCTGAATGGTTGAAGCAGCTGCAATCATGGTCCAAAAATATTCCAATTTGGTCTTTCCCCATACTGTCCTAGTTCTTTCCAGAGGCTCTCTCCCTCATGGCCCAGTGCCTTACTAAGCTGGAACTTGTCCTTTTGAAAACCCAGTATTATCCTCTCCCACATTTATTCACTTAACCCCCTTCATCCTTTTCCTTTCTTTTCCTTCCCCACCTTCTGAAACTGACTGACTGCTCACTGCTGGTCCATGCTGCCACAAAACATTATCCTGACATTTACTATTTTAGTTTTCACAGAACTTACATAGCTACCTATCTCATATAATGATTCTAGGGGGCTCACCAGAAGCAATACAACAAAGATAAAAACAAAAACACCATTCTTTACAGGCGTCAGATCAAACAGTGTCCCAGTTCAACCCCCATTCTAGCCCAATGCTTGGGGAAGAGCCAGGTCTTCATGGTCTTTGGAAAGGCTAAAAGGCTAGGGACCCCTAGTCTCAGGTGGGAGACATTCTTGAAACCCCTTATTGCTAATATTGATTTCAAGCTGTACACATATGACTCTGCCTTCCATACAGACACAGGACATGTCTCAGGATATGCTGTTTACTCCCCCATATGAATGCCTAGAATCTGATTTGCTACCCTCCTCCTGCTCCACATAAGTAGCAAAAATGATTCCCTATACGTGTGCTTATGTAATAGCAGCCAGCTTCCCAGTGAATATTTACACAGACAGCCAATATTACTTTGTTGTAGTCCACAAATTTGGCCAAATCTCTAATGTCTTCTACGTTCATTCCTTACTTGTCCTCTTACTTCCTTCTCAGATCAGGATAATCAAAGTAAAAGGCAGTTCAGATTGCTACAATAATTCTTTTGCTGATGGTGTTGCTTAAGTGTATCTCTGACATCTCCCAGGGATTCTTCAACATTTCAGGAGTCTCTTTTGTGCAGTTCTGATATTTTTATCCTCTTCACTATGCACCAGGAACCTCTCGGATCTATGCCAATTGTGCTGTTGGTCTTTCGGGAGTCCTGGAATGCTCAGATGTTGCCCCCTCCATTCTCTATTTGTTCCTTGCCCACATAGCCCACTTTGTGGGACATGGAGCCAAGTGGAGGATGCTTGCTGAAATTGAAAAACAACGGTGGGCCCAAGAGTAATCCCCATATTAGGCACAAGAACTTGTCTTCAATGTGAATTATACAGTCCAGTTGAGGCCAGTTCCTTTATTTGCTTATACCATATAGACAGAATCTTGCCAGACTAAATCTATACTACTGCAACTTATGGATATACCCTACGAGATTATAGGGAGTGGCTATCCTGAACCTCTTATGCTTCCCATGCTGTACTTCCGGACTGCGTTGTCTTTTGTCTCCTTTCCCTTCGTGGAATGCACCCCCTCCTTCCTGATAGCCTTGCTCTCTGCTGCAATGCACCATATCCCTCTCCCCTTCATAGATATGTTCCACCACGTCCTACAAGAAAGCTAACACAGTCTCACCCACAAAAAATATTGCACAAGAACTCATGCCAAGGTTTGGAATACTCTGTTGATAAATTCAGACAAATAGTATCACTTCATTAATTTTTAATTCGCAATAATACTACACATTGATTTAAATAATCACTGTGCACATTGCCCACAAAATTTGTGAATGACTGAATAATATAATGGAATCCTAAAGGATAAATTGGTGAAAATATTCCACTTTGGAATGGCCAGATGTCTAGCCTTTAGGACTAGTGGCCATTCGAGCAACCCTCTTTGCAAATAAATTGTCACCCCATGAAATAACAATGGGTCATCTTATGTGCACTGTCACCAGAGTTAAACCTTTACTATCTTCTCTAACAGTGACTGATGAGTCCTTTCTTATATGTGGCAGCTGACTTGGGTTCTCAACAAAATTAATAAATAAAAAGATAATCTCTCCCAGTGCCCATCGAATCACCAGCACTGCTAAAAGAAGGGGATCAAAGGTTCATCATCACAAGAACTATCTATGACCAAGGTGGAAAGGACGTTCCCAGATTTTGCTGGTGACCCCTTGAGCTGTCAAGCTAGAAGACAAAGGTGATTGGATATCAGACTGCAAAAAGGTAGACCCAGTTCCTTGGTTCTCTCAAGAGGAGAAAGGAAGAACCAATGACTCACTTCCATTTCAAAGACTCTTACTCTTGAAGCTCTTCTGTATTTATTTGTTACCTGTGTAACAGGAAATTGAAAACAAAATGTGTGGGTGCAAGCTCTTTTTTCCCATTTATTGTATTACAATATTATAAATCTTGATACATTGTATTATTTCAATGCAGTAATATTTATATAATATAATGAAAGATTATTGACATTCTATTATTTAGATAGCTTTGAGTACTGAAAATAGAGAAGAAAAAATATTCTGTCAATATTAACTACAATTTAAGATATCAGTATTACAAGCATTAAATTATTTAGCTTTTTCATCTAAAGTTGAATATAACACTAAGAAAATAACTGCTGCAAGCCACATCAAAGTATTTGTTATATGATAAAAGTTTCTATCTTAAGCTAATTATTTAATATTAAAGTCTCCATTGTGTTGTTACTTGGTATGTATGTATGTATATATTACCTATTAATGAAAAGAAAAAAACAGGTAAATGGAGCAAATTTAACAAGAATTGGAATACTAAAAAATAGAAATAATAAAAATAAAAAATAAAAACAAACTATTGGGTTTCTAACTTTCCCCTTTTTATACATCTGCAAATTTGCAATGTTTATAAACATTTAGGCCCTCTTAGAAACCAGACTGTAAGTGATTATATTTGCCATGCTGTGTGATGTGTTGCATGTATGGGAAACATTCTTGTTTAAATTTAGTTAAACTTCTATTGTGTGTATGTATGCATGTGTGTGTGTCTACACACACACACACACATGTATATGTGTATACACATACACACACACACACTGTAGTTAGCTAGTTAATTAGTTTGCAATTGTTGTGTATTCTTTGAGTTTAAGTTCCCATCAGATATTGTTGGAATTGTCTTTCTTCCAATATTAAGCAAAATTTGTTCTTGCTACTGTAAGCATATATCTTATTAAATTATGATGCTTCTTGTTGATTTTTTCTGAGATTATACCTAGTAAGAAAAGTTGTGATTTCATTTCAAAGGTAAATTCCAACATTTTCTGCATTATACTATGCATGTCTTTCCAGTACTTTTGAAGTTAGTTTACATGTCCACCACATGTTCCTTCTTTTTCATGACATTTCCAACATTTATTACTGTATAATTTGTCTATCTTAGGTATTACTGATGGTGTTGTATACCACCTGTAAAACATTTTGTATCAATTTCCTTTAACTTGGTGTAACAAACTCTTAATTTAACCACTCACATTAGTGGATTATTGGATAAATTACCAGCTTATATAGAATGTTGTGATTGCAGCTCCTAACCACTTTGATCTATGGATTTCTTGGAAGAAAGCTAATGGGGACGCAGTGGCGTAAGGGCTTAATGATGCTGGAGTTTGCTGGCCAGAAATAGTCAGCACTCCAGAGGTTCAGGCCCAGCTCCATGTGATGGGGTGAGCACCCGTCATTCGTCCCTAGCTTCTACCCACCTAGCAGTTTGAAAGCATACCATCTGCAAATAGATAAATAGGTACTCTCATTTCAGTGGGAGGAACCGGCGGCGCTTTGCACGGGTACTGGTGCTGGACCCGATCGGCAGAAAAAACGCCGGACCCTGGACGCGACTGATGTGATGGCCAGACGCTGGATGCAACTGACGCGGTGGGCGGAAAAGATCATTGTTGGAAGAAAGCCTGGATAAGATGACTCCCTTGCAACTGCTGCTGGCCACAGTAGAGTAGGGCTGCACTAACTGTAATTAGAATAGGCTTGTAATCTGTAATTGTTAAGTTGTATATATGCTGTACTATGTGAGCCACCCAGAGTCCCTCATTAAGGGGAGATGGGCGGAGATAAATTCAGTGTGATGATGATGATGATGATGATTCTTTTGATATAACCAAATTCACCAATAAGAAGCTGTAGCGATCTCAGCCTCCACACAAAAACCCTCCCAGTCTCTCCTCCTTATTAGACATATATGATATCTAGACCTCTCTTTCAGGCATAACAAGGCCACACAGGAAAAAAGCCATTGGATTAAAATCTACAACAGGACCTGTATGAAAAACCAAACAGGCTGCAGATGTTATTTGGAGTATCACTCCAATGGAAATTTGGAGATCTGATATTTCTACTACTTGCCATACAGATCAATCGGGTTGAAGAAAGGACTCATAAGGACCAACCTTTTCTTTACAAACACCAGGTCATTGACACGCCTACCCATTCTTGAAATTACAGTGGAACTGGAATTCCTAAAAATCAATTAAGTGCATTTTTTCCATGCCATTTCATGTTGTAACACTAACATCTATTTTTAAGGACTGTCTTCTTACCCAGCATGTGTTTCCTGATACATCCTCCTCTCTCTCTGTCTCACATTCCCAAGTTCTTCTCTCCCTTCCCCATCACCCCAAATGAATTCAGACAATCAATAGTTGTTTTAATGGAACCAGGTTTATTTTGGGAATGTGGGACAAAAATTTACAAATTCCTTCCTGGTAATTTTTACAGCAGTTATACATAGGTCTTTTTGCTGCCTGCAATTACATTTGTAAAAACCTGAACCATGTTTTTGTATACCCTCAGCACTTCAGATGGACACCCAACCTTTTAGGAGCAAGAGGCACAGTGTCATGGTCCAGGATTCAGACTCTGACTCTGAAAAAGCTGGTCCAGCTGAACCTGTGGAATGTTAGCCTCAGGAGACACAAAGCCAAGAATCACCTGAGGCTGATCAAACACAGCCACCACCTGCACAGCTGCAGTCAGATGATGATGAGGTAAGGCCTCCAAGCCCTCGTACCTGGCAAGTAGAGTAGAGAGCAGAGCAAAGATGTTCCATGAGGCTCCTTGCCAAACAAGGGAGTAAATCTCTTGATTAAAGATAGCTGACTGCAGCCTGATTTAAGAGGCAGCCCTGACCCATGTTTCTTTGTTGGAAACAACTGACTGATCTCTTGCTCTGTGGTTCCTGTGAATCTTGCTTGTGAAACTTTGACCTTGGACCAGCTAACAAACCTGACTTGGCTGTCTGAACTTTGGACTGGATTTTGACTACTATTCTGTGTGCTCCTGTTGAAAGTAAAACCATACAGGTAAGCTTTCTTTCCAGGAGACTTTATTGCCTTACATTTCTTCCCTTGTCTGCTGTTATCTGCTCAGCCTTGAGTAAATTGCTTCCTCATCTAGCAAGTGTGTGAGAGTTTGAGACCTGAAACAGGACATACAGGGTTCCTTTCTGTGTATAGGGACTCTTTTCTTGGTTGGAAAGCTGGTCCTGAAATTAGAAAGAAGCTTAATTAATATCTGCTCTGAAATGAAAAATATTTTCACTTTTATCATCACCAATATTAACTGATTGCAAGATGAGATACAGCAATTAGGAATTACCATCTGGGAGATCAGATTGGCATTAGATATGTTGCTTGCAATGCAGGATCAAGTTTGTTCCTTACAAACTTCCTCCTGGTTTTTTTTTTTTTTAATATATAAATTAAAACAGGCAATTGAGCAACATATGTGAAATCTAAAAAACAGTAAATCTCTTTCAGCATATCTCAGGATACCTCGTTAGACCCTGACTCCATTTTTTATTGGCTCTCTTTATGGTTCCCTAATCTGTTCCCATTCCTAAAAAAGTTTTTTCCCCCTTAGGCCATGATTCTTCCTACTCCTCCATCTATATTTCCTAATCACTTGCTTGAGTTCTATTCTCACCAAGATCTGCTTTGATGAGAATATCCTGAAAAAACTGGCCTTTGGATATTCATCAGATTGCTGCTACAGCAGCAAAAGGGGGAAATCTAAAGAAAAATAAAAAGTGTTCTTAATAAAATAATACTTAAAGCTCCCCCAAGAGATCCAAAGATTACCTGAATGTGAGCTCTTCTTCCCTCTTCTCTTTTTTACCCAAAGCAATCTCATTTCTTTAGACATGGAAAAAGCCTTGCTTATCCAGCAGTTTCAGAAAATTGGTGACCATCAGTGAAATATTTTTACTTCCCTTATCAATGGGATTAGCAAGACAGACCTTGTTGCTAGTGCTTTCCATTTCTTAAATGAATAAGCATGGGCAAAAGGCATTTCTTCCTATGCTAACCCAACAAGTCCATTTACAAGATTCTTTGTCATTTATACAAACTATATCTAACAATGTTCTACTTTCCTCGCAATTTGGAATCCAGAAACAATTTCTTCAATAAATAATTTTATTTCATTCTCAGCAGTGAACGCCATTCTTCTGCTTCTAGTACAATTTAGCATCACAGAACTTGCTACAGGTAGTCCTCATTTAGCAACTGTGTTGTTTAGTGACTGCCTCATTTAGTGACCATTTGCAGTTACAACAGTGATGAAAAAGTAACTTTATGAGCAATCCTCACATTTATGACCTTTGCAGGTGTATAAAGCAAAGGAAAGATCATGACCACAGTTGTGGTTTTACTTAGCAACTGCTTCACTTAATGACCAAGTTGTGGTCCCAATTGTGGTCACTAAATGAGAACTTCCTGTATCAAATAATATAAGTAGAAGAGATTGTGCTGTTGATTTATTTATTTTAACTATTCATTCATTCTTTCAATATTCAAATCATGCATGCTCGTAAAGTGGGTTTCAGATATGGATATCATATTTTAAATGCAGCTTATTTCAATGATCCTCTAGAGAGCATTCACATAATTTGGTGAATTAATAATTAATTTTTATTTTTATATTTTTATAATGTTATAATTTTATAATTTTTAAGATTTTATAATTTTATAATAATTTTACAATTTTACAATAAAATTATCATTAATAATAATGACAGTTAATGAAAGGATACTACTAATTCCTGATTTAATTTTTTTAATTTTTCAATTTGTTTCATGTGCTTTAATGGTTTATGTATTCTATTTAAGGAACATCTCTTTGATGTCCACTTGTACACAAAAACAGGCTATTCATATTATAAGTATGTATGATGATTGAGCACTTTTCTAATTTCTTATGCATTCTTACCAACTAGATGTTAAAAGTAATAAAATCACCTATTTAAAAATGGCTTAATCTTTGCATTCAAAATAGTTCTATCTTGATGTGCTTGTGCTTTGAACTTGCCTCTGATATTTCTTGTATGTGTCTTTAGCAATCAGTGGCCCTAGTTTTGTCACAGTATTTTAAATCTTATAGGTCCATTGTCTTTTACATATTCATATATTCCTCATAGCTTTACATTTGTACAAAAATTAATACTGGTTTCTGAATTTTTTTTATGCATAGAAGCTCCTGACTGAAAGAAAACATATAATAGCTTCCCTCTTCTGTTTTCCATTGATTTGATTATGTGCCATCAGGTTGATGTCAGCTCTGTCCTAACCTAACTTCAGGTCTTCCAATGGTATACTATCACCACTATAACTAAGTCTATCCACTGTGCTACTGGTTGTTTCTTCTTCTCTTTTTTTCCACCTTTCCCAGCATTGCAGTCTTCTACAGAGACCTAGTTCTTTGCATAATGTGTCTGAAGTAGGATGATTTGAGCCTATTCATTTGTGTCTCGTGTGACACCTGATTTGTTTGATAATTCATTTTTTGTTTTCTTGGCTGTTCATGGTATTCTCAGGAGTTCAAAAGCATCAATATTCTATTTTGTTTCTTCAGAGTCCAACTTTTTCTTCCATAGAGTATTGCAGGAAATATCACTGTTTGAAATATTCTGATTGTTGTAGGCATAGACACTTGAATATCTTTTCCAAGGCCTTCATGGCTATTCTACCAAGTGCTAGACTGCAGGTTATTTCTTGACTGCTTGGTGGTTGGTCCTCAAAGACAGAAATTATTTACCACTTCCATATCTTTATTGTCAATTCTAATGTTGGTTGTTGTAGGTATATATTGTATTAGTTTGGTCTTCTTTATATTTCAGTCCCATTTCTTCAGTGGGCTCCTTGAAATATATTACTAGAGCTTGAAGATCCTTTGTATTTTCAGCTATCAGAGCAGTGTCATCAGCCTAAGGCAGGTCACTGATGTCTCTTCCTCCAATTTTAAAATCATGTCATCTTCTTCTAATACAGCGTCCCTTAATATACATATATTCAGCATATAGGTTGAATATGATTTCCATATTGCATTCCATTTCTACTTATTTATTTTTCTCGTTTTTTTTTTCCTTTTCCTTAACTGATTAATTAGCAAGTGTTTTTCAAACTGCGTTATAAGAGAGACTTCAGGTTTCTTGTATCAAATATTCCTCTTGGAGAAGGTCATTAATGGTATAAATTTTCAGAAGGTCAGAAGGCTGACCCACTTGCAATAGGTGATCACTGGAGACTGAACATTTTCTAGGACACATTCTCAGTTTTGTCTAAAGCAAAATAGTCAAACTACTTCCAACATGAAATCCATTTTTTTAAAAGAAACTGCACATTTTCATCATATTGTTCATTAAAATACTAAGACCTATTCCTGGAGAAATACTGCTAGTTCAGTCCCAAAGTCATCTATGAAGTCAAAATTTTTTACTCCAACATGCATCACTATATACTTGTTTCACTGCCATTGTAAGGCCTATTTCTCTAATCTGATTTTATTGCTTACACTGTGAAAAAAGGGGTGAAGAGGCTATAGACTCATCTTTGAGAATATATATGTATTAATTTATTATTCTACTACAAATTTTGCCAATTATAATTTTTCTTTATTGTATTGTCTTTTTCAATTGTTTGTCAGCACTTGATTTTTGACATCTAAATGTTAATCAAAATGACTATCCATGTACAACTGCTGTAGCTTAAGGATTTGATGAGATATATCAGAAAGCCTGGACACCAGTAGCTGAAACATAATTAGTCATCAACAGCTTTGCATTGTTCTAATAGTGAGGAGAGAATATATAGAAGTGATTAGCCACTATAATGGTTTTTATTAATTTCAGATTAAAACGCATCTTGCTTATTTTGTTATAAACTTTGTTCTATCTTTTCATTTGACTGGTTCTTTTCATTCACTCCCTACGTAGTATCCCACATATTTCTTTCTTTTTTTTCTGCAATCTTCCAGCCTTCCTTTCAGAAAACGCTTCCTTCTGGCACCATTTCAACTCCCCAATTCCTTTAATGCATTTTTTTTATAATATATTATTGAAATTTTAAAATTACAAAGTTAAAAGTTAAAAATGAAAAATACAAATTATAAGGAAAAGAAAAAGAAAACGTGAGATAAAGTAAAGAAAAAGAAGAAAGACATGAAAAATAGATAGCTTCCAATCTATCTCTGGTCTTGAGAATAATAAGAGTGTCATAGGTGCTAGTTTTTAATGCATTAAGTAGGAATAATTCTTTGTCAAAACATATCCCATTACATTTATAATCTAATCTTCAAATCCCCACGTAAGCTTTGCCCCGCCTGCATTTTGCAAATAGTCCATCAATGGTTTCCATTCCTTAAGGTAATTATTTGATTTTTCTTTTAATAAACAAGTCAGTTTATCATTTTCTGCCATTTCCATCAGTTTTAGCAACCATTCTTGCCAATTCCTTTAATGCATTTTGAAGCTGGCCAGGCTGACCTCAGAACACCAAGAGTAGACAGGCATCGCCATAAGCCAATCAGGGTTTCCTCCAGCCAATGAATAGGAGAATGCAAAAATTGTAATTCTGTTAATGCCATGGCCCCTATACTGTAATATAGTGAGTACTGTTTAGCACATATTTGTGCAAGTTTAAATGCAACTGACTTCAGTAGAAATCATGTTACAATGTACTATAAAATATTCTTTACTTTCAATCATGAAAATTCTTTATCACATGACTATTTTAAAACTCTCAACTTATATGCATGGTACAGTAAATAAATTACCTGTAACCAATTTGATGCATTAATTACAGAATAAAATGTTATTAGGATAACAGAAGGGAAGAACTAAAGTTATCTGTGCCATTTGCTTCCTGTTCAAAAACCACTGTACTGTCAGGTTCAGCCCAAGAATCACACTAGACAGTCCGGAAATCAGCTCAGCTTCTATATTAGCTAGCACCTAATAGACAGAATCTCGCCAGACTAACTCTAATTCCCTAACGAGAACAACTATAACCATCAAGCCCTTAGGGAGGGGCCAGTCTCTTCCTCCTTGCTTTCACACAGTCCAGCTGGGGGCTGAGGAGATGCTTGGAATGTCACTTCCCCCTCCTTGTAACCTTGAAGCTCCATTCCAGAATCTTCCCCACTCATGCCTTCCATCACATCTACAAAACCAATGGGAAATGATCAAAACGGAAAGGAATAATGAATCTCTCACTGCCATTTTTCTACTAAAATCTGCAAGGCCAGACAAAAGATATCTGAAACTGTATCTTTATGCTCTCCTCTAGTGGAGATTCAGATTGAATGAAAACAAAAAATTCAGCCATTCCTATTTAACTGTAGGAACAATAACACAAAATCTGTATGAAAAACTAATCAGAAATCAGACATAATATGCAGACAACGCAAGGAGATGGAGAATGCAATGGTGGCAAAACAAATGGTTGCTGCTCGTTGAACTTGCTTTCTCTTTGGCACAAAGGATTTTCTGTTCCAATGTGTCTAACTTAACTGAACAAAATCTAACAAGTCAGCAAGCATTTTTTCAAGTTCATAAATCAATTCATGTCATAATGACCACAGCATGATTACCAGAGAAATCCCTGAATTGGATATAAAATGGATTTTTTCTGCTGAACATTTTATCTAAAGGCATTATCCAGTTTCTTGTCTCCATTATCCAGTTTCTTGTCTCCATTTCAGCAACTGCCACTGAGGCCTGGTCTGCCCTACCATAGTCAACCCATATCCCAACCATAAACAGAACTTTTCAGACTATAAGGATATTGCTATGTCTGGTGGAAACCAAATACTGAATTCAATAAGAAACTCGTACCATCAAAAATATAGGTGAGAGAATAATAGTTCAGGGATGTTTTCTTATCTTAGGATCAGGATGACTTGCCATCACTAAAAGAAGCATGAATTCTGCTTTTTTTTTTTTTTTCCAGAGAATTCTACAGGAAGACATCAGGCTATCTGTCTATTAACTGAACCTGAAGCACAAATAGGTCAGGCAACAAAACAATGATCCCAAATATGCAAGAAAATGTATATTTATAAATTTTATATATAATTTCTCTATGTATATATAAATACATAAGTATATGTATTTACATATGGGGTCGAGGCAGAGAGCCTTTTCTGCTGTAGCGCCCGCCCTATGGAACATCCTGCCTCCTGAGGTCCGGTGTGCCCCCTCCCTCATGGCCTTCAGGAAAGGTATTAAATCCTGGCTCTGCCGGAAGGCCTGGGGGCCAGAGGGGGGCCCACACCTGTGGAGATGGCTGGTGGGATGATGGGTTGTCTCCCCACCCCCCAGCATCTTACAGGTTTTTTAAGGCCATAAACCAGAGGAGGTTTTTTAGGGTTTTTAATATGTTTTTAATTATTTATAGTTTTTAGCCATCTCGGTGAGAGCTGTGTTTTTATTGTGAGCCGCCCAGAGTCACCCATTGGGGGAGATGGGTGGCATACAAGTTGAATAAATAAATAAATATCTTGTATATTTGTTATCATTTTTATCTTAATATTGATTCTTATGTTTTTATACCGATTGTTTATGCATGTGTTGTTTTCATTGGATTGTTGTGAGGTGGGCGGCTATACAAGTTTGATTAATAAATAAATAAAATAAGAGAAGACAAATTGTTGAACTCTAAACCTCAGACTATGCAGAAATGTTGGGGCAACAACTGAAACAAGCAGTTCATTCTAGAAAACCTCTTCAATGATACAGAGTTGAAGGAGTTCATCATGGAAGAATGCACCAAAACACACAGCAATGTGAGAGACTGATCACCGATTAGAAGACGTGTTTGCTGGCAGTTAATGCAGTTCAAGGTCATGCAATTATTTATGGAATCTAAGGAAGGTTGCTCTGTCATGGACACATTCATATTATATGATCATGTTTATGAAATAGATGAAATAAGCATCACAGTTTGGTGCTGTTTACTTTAGACTCCCTTCATATATAAGCAAGTCCCATATGGGATTCTTCTTCTTTTTTTGTAATGGTTGGTCATTTAAATTTAACTTTTAGTGGTTACATCAGTGTATGAACAGAAGTGGCATAAAATAATACATGAAATTAAAGAGAAATATAATTGAAATAAGCTACCTTGAATGGCATATTGTCCTGGGCTCTCACACATCACATTAAGCCAACGTCTGTTTAATATTAGACATCTTTTAAACATTCCCAGTCAGGTCTACAGTTTGGTACTCTAGAAGCCTCCCATCCAAGTTGTACCCAGACCTGATCCTGCTTAGGTTCCAGACTGGACAGTCATACAATGCACCTAAGGAGTCTACACAGCAAATTCTAGCAGATAAAGGGAATGGCAATCACATGGAAATAATTATTTATGAAATGTTTATTTTTCTGCATTGGTTTCTATCTTGCCAGAATTTTATATACATATGAAAATATACAAATGACTGGGGGGAAAAAAACCCTGCACAAATGAGCCAATGCTCCTAACACACATAGATTTTACAACTTCTTGCAAAGCTGAATACAGCAAATTATAGCAGGATACTTCTCAGAAACTTGAAAAGGCCTCAAAGGAAGTTAAAACCTAGGGTACAGGCAATATATTAGAAAAAACTGGAAGAGAAACTGGAGCATTCCTGTTTGCCAGGCTGCTGCCATTCATGGCATTTTCATGAATGCGGCCAAATTCCTTGGATGAACCAGAAAGGAGGCAAAATGTTGAGGGTTACTTTTCTTCCTTTCACCAAAGATAAACATCTTATTTGAACTGATTGTCAATGAGTGTGCCTTTCATTTTGGCCTTCTTGCTTTCCAGCTTGGCCGGTTCTTGCAGCCTTCTTTTGCTCATGCCTTTCCTTTCTAGCTGCTTCTCAATCACTTTGGCATTTTGGGCATATGAATAAGCAATCTCTCATGCTTCAATCTCTTCTTCTTCAGTTTATTTGGTAACTCAAACAGAGAGAATAGTTGTCGGGTGTTGGTGAACACTGGCATGTCACCCAAAACATTGTGGCGTGTTGCCTTTGACACGTGTGTCATAGGCTCACCATCACTGATCTCTAAACTGAATAAGATGACCCTAGTCATTCTGAAGGGACGCGGTGGTGCAGCGGCTTAATGACGCTGAAAGTTGCCGGCCAGAAATGGCTGACACTTCAGCAGTTCGAGTCCAGCCTTCGCGTTAACAGGGTGAGCTCCTGTTTCCTCCCAAGTTCCTGTCAACCCAACAGGTCGAAAACTCACGTGAGTAGATAAATGGGTACTCTCACCCCGGTGGAAGGAAAATGCTGGCGGCGCCTTGCAAAAAAGAAGTCTGGAGCAGTTGCCAGTAAACGCAAAACCGCGCTCGCCCGAAAAGGGCACGAAGCAACGGAAACCCCGCCTCCTGCGCTCGCCAGCTGGGCTCTGCTCTAGGAAGGAGGCTCTGGCAAACCACTTCCGAAACACTTGCCTTGAAAACTGCAAGGACTCGTCCAAGCAGTCACTGCAGAGTCAGTAATGACTGAGCGCAGATGAAAAAAAAAAAAAGTCATTCTGGATCTACATGCTGGATATATTATATAACATGTTATTAAATAAAATTTAGGAACACCAACATAACTATCCTGCATCAAGGCAACCCACCATCATCCAGGATATTGAACTACTGGTGCTCAGTCAAGCCATCTTTGAAGATAATCTTGAAGAAAAAAATTCAATTTAAACAAATGATAGGTTAAAAAGATCAGAGTTTCATTGAAAAAACCTTAACACTTAATGTGGGCATCGGCTGCTGATATTACAAAGCTGGTGAAAATCTTATTTCCAATTGTCTTTTTAGGGGAGCTAAGTTGTTGACTCAATCCAATAGTACCATAGTTCTGCTTGAAGTCAAGAGCAAGCAGCAGCACTAGGGCTAGAACGTCAGCTTGACAATACTTGGTCTATGGTGCCTTCTGATACAGTGAAGAACAAAGGATTCAATAGATACAATACTTTTTCTGGGAATGAAATTTGTAAAATGTTGACAATTATCTGAGAATAGCAGTGGGATGGTATAAAAACAGATTGTGAAAGATGAGGGATGGATTCTGCTATTAAGTATTTTACATGTATCACTGAATTTTGCCACTAAGTATGACATACTAAACATTGGTATTTGAAATAGTTCAACTGAAAATTAATATTAGGAAGTCATTCTCTATCCAGCCTAGTTCATTGAGTTGATTATATAGAAAAACCTCAATTTAATGGACTATATGGGGAAAAGTGGGATCCATTATATTTGAATCTACATCATTTAGAAAATTATTGGATGCTTTTATGTTTGTGTCAATTTATATCATCACATCATGTTGTTATTATTAGCAAAATACTGTATGTAAATTGTGTCAACTGGAAACAATGGACTTTGTTTTAGCACAAGTGACCATCACTATATCCTATTCTGTGTCCCAGTTTCTGCACACCTAATGTTCATAAGTAGATGAAGCAGAAGAACTAAATATAATAAAGAGAAGAGCAATAATGAATGCTAATGATCAGTTCTTCATTGTGGTTAAAAAAAAAAAGGCATGTTCACTAGAAAGGAGAGGTATGAGACCTAGAAAGATACCAATAGAAATGAATATGCGTAGCTCAGGGTTGAACTGTGGAGTCCTTGGGGTTCGCTGAGCTTGCTGTTTTCTTGCAAACCTTTCATTAGCCAGCTAGGTAACATCTTCAGTGCTAGAATGGGATGGGGTTTGCTCTCTGTTTATATACTGTGGCATGCCCTGCCAGTGTTGGTGGGGGTGGGGATTTTGTTTTATTTTTTCCCTCTAGTAGTTCCTTGATTAGGGGATTGTTTACTGCTGATTGTATGCCTGGTGATAATCTTGGTGTTAATCTCTGCTTATCTGGATGATGATTGCTGGTGAGAAGATATTCTGGTCTTTTGTTTTCCTTTTTATTGTCTCTTTTGAATAGTGTGTAGATGTTGTTTATCTCTATGTGCCTGTTGATGGCTGCCTGCCTTGTTTGAATACCAAGCTTCCAGGAATTCCCTCACACTTTTGGATTTCGTTTCAGTTGGGAAACTGTCAGCATCTTAAACCAAGCTAAATCAATTGATCTGTTACTGCCATCCTACTTCTGAAGGGAAAAGGATGACTTGACTCCAGTCTTGTGTCCTCCAGGGAGGAGCCGTGGGAGAGCAGAGTGGGAGTGCAAGACCCACAACCATGCAGGCGCTTTCACCTATAAAACCTTCAGCCATTAGAGAAGGGGAAGCCTCTGGGTCTGCCTGCTTTGTGAATTAACCAACTACACCATAGGCAATGGAGTATGTTGGCATATTGATGACATGTCACATGATGTTGAATAGGTTTTATGTGATAAACTGAGGAACAGCAGCTTTTCTATCCAAGGTGATAAATCAACAGATTTCACCAATAAATGTAACGTTATGGCATTTGTAAGATTTGTAAATGATGGTGAAATTCAAGAAAGCTTTTTATGCTGCAAAGAACTACATGAAACATGCAAAGGCCAAAATGTATTTAATTTTATTTATTTATTTATTTAATTTATTATTTTATTATCAAACTTGTATGCTGCCCATCTCCCCCAACGGGTGACTCTGGGTGGCTCACAATAATAAAAAAGAAAAAAAAATGAGTCCCTCCAACAATGGGTAAAATCTATAAATAATTAAAAAGAAACATATATTAAAAATGTCCTAAGAACCTCCTAATTTTTAGCCCTAAAAACCTGCAAGATGCTGGGGAGGGGGGGGGGGAACAAACCCATCACCCCACCAGCCATCTCCACAGGTGTGGGCCCCCATCCAGCCCCCAGGCCTTCTGGCAGAGCCAGGATTTAATTCCTTTCCTGAAGGCCACGAGGGAGGGGGCACACCGGACCTCAGGAGGCAGGATGTTCCATAGGGCGGGTGCTGCAGCAGAAAAGGCTCTCTGCCTAGACCCCACCAATCGAAATTCCTTGACTGGTGGGATGTGCAACCTGCCCCTTCTGCTAGACCAAGTGAGGCGGGCTGAAATGACCGGGGTGAGGCCGTTCCTCAGATAACCTGGTCCTGTGCCATGAACGGCTTTAAAGGTGATGACCAACACCTTGAATTGGACCTGGAAACAAACTGGCAACCAATGCAGCTCACGCAACAGCGGTGTTATACGTGCCCTCCGAAGGGCACTGAGAACTGTCCGCGCCGCCGCATTCTGCACCAGCTGTAGCTTCCAGATACTCTTCAAGGGTAGCCCCATGTAGACCGCATTACAGTAGTCCAACCCAGAGGTGACCAGGGCATGAGTGACCGTGCGGAGGTCCTCCTGATCCAGGAAGGGGTGTAACTGCCACACAACACGAAGTCGTGCAAAGGCCCTCCTACCCACGACTGCCACCTGCTCTTTGAGCAGGAGTCGTGAGTCCAGGAGAACCCCCAGATTACGCACCGGGTCTGTCTGGGGTAGTGCAACCCCGCCAAGAACCAAAGATGACAAGCTCCTAGATCTTGAGGCTCCCTGTATCCACAGCCACTCCGTCTTACCAGGGTTCAGCTGAACCCTGTTGTCCCCCATCCAGGCCCCCACAGCCTCCAGGCACCGTGAGAGGGCAGTCACAGCATCACTTAAGGCACCTGGGATGGAGATGTATAATTGGGTATCATCAGCATACTGATGATATCTCACCCCTTGGTGCTGGATGATCTCACCCAGCGGTTTCATGTAGATATTAAATAGGAGCAGTGAAAGCACTGACCCCTGTGGCACCCCACAAAGTAGGGGCCGGGGGCTGGACCTCTCGCTCCCTATCAACACCGTTTGGGTTTGGCCTTGGAGAAAGGAGCTGAACCAGCACAACACTGTGCCACCCAGCCCCAACTCCTGCAGCCGACCCAAAAGGATACCATGGTCAATGGTATCAAAAGCTGCCGAGAGGTCAAGAAGAGCAAAGATGGATGCACTCCCCCCATCCCGCTCTCACCAGAGATCATCTAAAAGTGCAACCAATGCTGTTTCTGTCCCATAACCGGGCCTGAATCCTGACTGATAGGGGTCCAGATAATCCGTTTCCTCCAGGATCCTCTGAAGCTGCCATGCGACCACCTTTTCCACCACCTTCCCTAAAAAGGGGAGGTGGGAGACTGGACGAAAATTGTCCAGAAGGGTGGAGTCTAGCAACGGTTTCTTGAGGAGTGGGAAGACCAAAGCCTCTTTGAAAGGCTTCAGAAACACCCCCTCCTGCAAGGATGAATTAACCACCGCCAGAACCCACCCTAAGGTCACCACCTTGGTAGCTTTAACTAACCAGGAGGGACAAGGATCTAAACCACAGGTAGTCGCATTGACAGCCCCGAGGACCCTGTCCACTTCCTCAGGAGCAACAGGATCAAACCATTCCCAGATAACTGGGCAAGAACGCTCCCTGGGCGAGTCCCCTGGACCTGCTCCACACTTGGCTTCCAACTGAGAATGGATCTGAGTGATTTTATCCATCAGGTGTTTGGCAAATTCCTCTGCACGACCCTGCAAGTAGTCCTCTGCCTCCCCTTTTCCCAGGAGGGCCTGAGTGACCCTAAACGGCTGCAGAGCAACACTCTGAGGATGCAATAAGAGTGGAGAAATGTTGATGTTTCGCCACCCTTACCACCACTACGTAGGCCTTAATAGCAGCTCTAACCCATGTTTGGTCAGATTTGTCCTTAGTTTTCCGCCAGCGGCGCTCTAGACGTCTCTTCACCCTTTTCAGCTCCCTCAACTCCTCC
The DNA here is from genome assembly GCA_030867105.1 of Liasis olivaceus. Classification (NCBI taxonomy): domain Eukaryota; kingdom Metazoa; phylum Chordata; class Lepidosauria; order Squamata; family Pythonidae; genus Liasis; species Liasis olivaceus. The sequence continues at coordinate 79,084,792 of CM061352.1, read as the reverse complement.
GTGAACCATGGGCCAAGAGAGGACGCACAGGCGCGATCCTGTCCAAGGCCCCAGCCGCCCCCTTGTTCCAGGCTGCGGCCAGAGCCTCCGCTGGGCCATGCAGCAAGGCCTCAGGAACAACCCCCAGCTCCCTTTGGAACTCGTGCGGGTCCATCAGTCGCTGGGGGCGGACTGTTCGAATAGGTCCCACCTCCCTGCGGAGGGGGACAGCATAGGAGAATCCCACCGCCACCAGGGAGTGATCTGACCATGACAGGGGGGATAATATAAAATCCCCCACCAGATCATGCTGCCATTGCTCCAACAAGAAAACCATGTCTGGAGTGTGACCACTGTCCCGGGTCAGGCCACAGATGACCTGGGATAGGCCCATGGCTGCCATGGTAGCCATGAACTCCCAAGCCACCTCCGAGGCCAACCCCAGGGATGGCAGATTAAAGTCTCCCAAGACCATAAGTCTGGGGAACTCCACTGCCAACCCTGAGATGGCCTCCAGCAGCTCAGGCAGGGAGGCTGCCATGCAGCAGGGAGGCTGGTACACTAGCAGCACTCCCAACTGATCCCATGTGCCCAACCTAAAAAACAGGGTCTCACATCCAGCCACTTGTGGAGCAGGACTCCTGAAGGCCTGATGTTTTGTCTTGATCAGTAGTTTCAACACAAATGTATGACTGGGGAAGGGATCCTTTCTCTGCATCTTCTGCTCCGCTTGAGAACTTCACTTTGAAGGAAGAGGATCATATGCTCAAGATGAGATTCACTGATCTGCCCATGGACAAATTCTGGATTTCTATGAAAGAAAGGAAACAAAAAGTCTATCTTGGAGGAACTGTTGGCATCTGTACTGATGGTGCTCCATCAATGGTTCGCTTCTTGAAAGGTTTCAATTCTCTTGTAAGAAAAGAAAATCCTGATGTTTTCACAACACACTGCTCTCTTCATAGAGAGGTGTTGGTGTCAAAAACTCTTGAAATGAAAAAAGTTCTGGATGATGCTATAAAAATGGTTAACTTTATTAAACAAAGACCAGTTCACTCAAGAATATTTATAAAATTCTGTGAAAACCTGGACAAAGTACACATAAGTCTCCTGTTACACACAGAAATATGGTGGCTCAGCACAGAAGAGTTCTCAACAGGGTATTTGAGTGAAGGCAAAATTGCAAGAGTATTTTTGAGACAATAGTATTCCACATTTTGCTGAGTGCTTTGAAGATGGAAAATGGTTGCAGAAAGTAGCAGACATCTTTCATCACATCAGCCAACTGAACAAGTCTCTGCAAGGCACTGGAGAAAATGTTTTGACTTTAAGTTTTCTTGGATTTAAAAGAAAACTGGATGTTTGGAAAATGTTGGAAAAGGAAATATTGAAATGTTTCCACTGCTGCTTGGGCTTGAGAGTGAGGAAGGATACCAAAAAGTCTCAAATCTAATTGAAAACTACCTGGAAGTACTGCAGAACAAAATTGATCAGTAGTTTCAACACAAATGTATGACTGGGGAAGGGATCCTTTCTCTGCATCTTCTGCTCCGCTTGAGAACTTCACTTTGAAGGAAGAGGATCATATGCTCAAGATGAGATTCACTGATCTGCCCATGGACAAATTCTGGATTTCTATGAAAGAAGTGTATCCTGCCATTCATAGGAAGGCATTGACATTTTGCTGCAGTTTTCAACTTCTTACATGTGTGAACAAGCTTTTATTTAACAAGCATCAAAAGCAAAGACAGAAGTCATCTTATTTCAGTTGAAGATGAAATCTGTGTGTGCTTATCTCAAGTTCGGTCCAGAACTGAGTATTTGTGAAGCAAAAAACAAGCACAGGTTTCACATTAAAGAGGTAAGTTTCATTTTTTATTTTTAGTTAAAGAACACCCATAATGCATATGTACAGGCCTACACATGAAACAAATATAATTTTGTAACTTCTGGCCTATATTTGAGCTGAATGAGCAGGGGTTCCCCGAGTCCTGAAGAATATTTCAAGGGTTCCACCAGGGTCAAAAGGTTGAAAAAGGTTGGTCTAGGCAATATAGAAACCTCTAATTCTTTGTTCCACTCATCCTTTAACGTCTGCATATCAAATTGATTTACTGATAACAAATATCTATACAAACTAATAGGTGTTTTAGTTTTGAAGGATTTAACAAGTTGTTCTAATATCTCAGGTGTCTCAGAAGCTGAAAATGCTGCTGGTCCAAACAATGTTAGCAAATGTTGTAGCTGTAAACATTGCCATTGGGTTACATCTGATAGGATATATTTATCTTTTAAGACAGAGTACATTAAAAATTCCTTCATTATCTATCAGTTGGTCTAGAGTCAATATCTCCACTTCCATCCAATTTTTCCATATCACCATCTTTTTCCCAATTTTCAAAGTTGGGTTTTCCCATAAAGTCAATTTGGCATGGGAAAAAGGGTCAAATATATATATATGTATGTCTGTGTGTGTGTATCTATGTGTGTATGTATGTGTGTATACAGTGTGTGTGTATCTGTCTCTGTGTGTATTTAGACATTCCATTCCATAGCTTTCTGACAAAATTGTTTCCAGAGATATTAGAGTTTTAGTATATTTAGATCCTAATATTGTCCATCTCACCAAAGTTGTTATATATGTATATTCCAAAGTTGCCCAAATTGGAAAATTGACACCACTTGTTGGCTTCCAGTATTTAATACTTAACAATAGGTAAGCATGGTGATATAGCTCCAGATTCAGAAAAACAAATCCTCCCTCATTAATTGATAATTGCATGTTCTATAAAGATATTCTCGGAATTGAAGAACCCCACAGAAAGTTTCTAAACAAAGAATTTATTTTCTGAAAATATTTTCCAGATATAAAAACTGGAATTTCTCTCAGAATATAAATTAATCTGGGAATAATGCTCTTTTTGAAAGTGTTCACCTTTCCCTAAAGGATGAGGTTTAATGACTCCCATCTATTGATATCTGCAGAAACCTCTCTCTATATATATCTGCTATCTCCATGGGGTTGGTATATTTTAAAATCTATTTTTTTTAAATTTGTGATATTTTTATTCTAATAATAACTTTTTATCTTTCCATAATGCCTGTTTTTAGTCACTTGCAATTTTATTTTAATTGTACATCATCCAGAGTCGCTTTGTGGGAAATGGGTAACTGTATAAATGTGATGTATAAATAAATAAATATTTTATTTATATTACACGTTGCTAAGTTATACCCTTTGGTATACATATTCCTAACTATTTAATAGATTTGGTACAAATACGGAATTGATATTCCTTACATAAATGTGTAACTAATTTTTCACTTATTAGCATCAATTCCCATTTGGACCGGTTAATAGAGTATCCTGCTATTTTACTAAACATCTATCCTTTATATCAACACTAGAATAGTAGTGTGAGGTTTAGAAACAAACAAAAGGTCATCTGCAAATAAAACTGATTTGTCTTCAGCTAAGTCACAACTACTTAGCACTCTGTAGATACTCCCTGTGTTGTCAATACTACTCTGTAGATATCTGTGTGTTGTCTAATAGCACAACTAAAGGTTCCAGGAAATGTTAAAAAGCAAGGGTAAAAGTGGACATCCTTGTCAATTTCCTCTAAATACTGGAAAAGTAGGAGAAAACGTTCCACTAACCTTTATTTTAGATGTGGGCAAATCACATAATATCTTAATCTGTTTTATAAATTGCAAAGGAAATCCAAATCTATTTAGTATAGCAAACATATACTGTTTATGTATTTTGTCAAAGGCTTTTTCAGCATCTAATGATAAAATTACAAATTGATTTTTGTTTTTATTCAAGTTTATTAAATCTACAACTAACCTAACGTTGTCTGCTCCTTGCCTAGTTTTTATAAATCCTGCTTGATCATTCTTAATAACGAACAATATCACTTGCTGTAATTTGCTAACACTGCTGTTAAAATCTTTGTGTTATTAATCCATGAACTTGGACAATTAGCACACTGAGTATGATCTTTACTTGCTTTTGGTATAACGTAATATAAGCCTGATCAAATGCCGGTGATAAAATTCAAGGTGGTTGCAGTATAATCAGATACATAACAAACATCAATGTTACATTCTTGAATTCGATGATATAAAGTCAATTATATTAAGAAATAATCAAGCCTAAAAAAATTCTGATGCATATTTGAATAAAATTTAGTTGGATACATCAAATGCCAGGGTATACTAAATTCAATTCTTCCATATAAGTCTTAATTGTTCCCCTCACTAATGATTGTTTTTTCTGTGCCAGTGTATTTCTATCAAGCTCAGGATCCAATATTTGATTAAAATCTTCTATTATCAATTTATCATAAATATATTAATTCAAGTAGGAGAATCTAAATTTGGTCCATAGCTATTGCAGTCTCTGCTCTTTTGGCACACAGTCCATTTACATCAGTGATAACTTGTTGTACATCAATTGAGAATCCTTTTTGAACCAGAATGGCCACAACTTTGGCTTTTGTTAAAGTATCTGTGAGGTAAACCTGTTCCCACCCAATCTTTCACTAATAGATTTATCCTTTCCATTAGGTGAGTCTCTTGTAGATAAGCAATATTGGCCTTTAACAATTTTAAATATGCTAAAATTACATTTTGTTTCTTAGATTCTCATAACCCTTTTACATTTAAACTAACTTCATCCATAAATTTTATTTTGGCCCACTTATCCATATCCTCCAATACCAATTCATCTGATGACCTCTACCATTTAACAAATATCTAATAATAAACTTTCCTACATTTAAATATTTAACATATTTAACATATTTTCTAGTATTGCTCACAGATATAGAGCCTCCATAAAGACTCAATTTAACGTTCAAATACCATTCTTTTACATGTGTATAGAATCTATAAAAAAAAGAAAAACATGATTATGCACATAAAAAAACATGCAAGTGACATTATAAAAAGATTAAATGGAATCTTAAAAAATAAAAAGATAAAGGAAAAAGAAGGAAGAAAAAAAAATCACGGAAGTTAACGACTTCCCAGAGGAGATGGTACAGTGATTTCATCTCTCTTCTTACAGTGAAAATTTCAAAAGTTTCAAAAGGTACTTACTGAAGAGGAAAAAAAAAAAGTACAGGGTGTTAAAAATAATTGATAGAGTTGGTGGTATGCCCAGACTATCTTGAAATAAGGAAAATGAACACAAATAGGAATCCAGGAAAAAAAAAAAAGACAAAAAACAAAAAACTGGCATGTATAGTTTTAAACTGAGGCTTTTACTCTAGGCAAACTCCGACTTATCCCATGGCAGATTCATAGAATGAAAGGCAATCAAGCTTGTCCATCTGCAGATTTTAAAGATAGGATAAAGGCCTCTGCATTCAAGGGATTATCAAATATGTGAATCTGATCTTGATGATTAATGCAGAATATAGCTGGAAAATGAATGACATATTGAAGTTGTATCATTCTGGCAAGACTTCAAGCTTTTGTATCTTTCTCTTTTCTGAAATCTCTTTAGTAAAATCAGGATAAATTGATAACTTGCTTTGACTAGAGACCTACTTCAAAGGAGACTTTACTGATTCCTGAAAAAATATATGTAAAATCCCATCTCTTGTGGGAACATGGAGGAATTGCCCAATAATAATATTGGAACTAGTTTGAGTCTTCCTTCTCATTAAAGTAATTTTAGTCACATGTTCAATCTCAGCTGGAAAGTCTGTTCCCAGAGAAAGTTGCTTTCTGAACAGATCTTCCATAAATTTGGCCAGGTTTGATTGACTTGGAGGGTTTTTGATACCAATCACACATAGGTTTTTCCTATGTAATTGTGACTCCAGACAAGTAATTCATTTATCCAAAATATTATGACTGGCTTGAGTTATAGTCTCATGGGCATTTAAAAGATCCTCATAGCAAGCCATTTTTTCTTGTATCGATTTTAAATCACAGTTAAGCTCTGCCAGATCTTGTTGGATTGGCTTCAAAGATTGTACATGAGCCAGGATCTTTTTTAGTAAAGTAGCAGAAGAATCCTCCTCCTGCCATCTTGCCTGGCTCGGCAGGTAGTGGCATAGTTGAATTTGAGCCAGCTGCTGAATGCTTAGGTCTAGTTGCCATTCCAATAGCTTGTTAAAAACAAAATATGTAATGAAAACTTTTATTTACCGAATGATGAAAGTCCTTATTCACACAGTATGATAATACATAAGTTTGAAAGCCTTGTAATCAGGGAAGAGACAAGAGATGTGCATTCACTGTGGCATCCCAAACAGGAAGTCTGTTAAATTATGGAATTTTATCAGGGTATAGAAAGTTAGGAATCATAAATTTGTTTATGTTAGTATGAATCTAGTCATGCTACCTGTGTGGTTGATCCATGCCCTTTTCTGACTCTTTCAGACAGCCAGGTAGAACATGAATGGCTAGGTCCAGTAGACAGTCAGTGCCTCTCTGAGGGAGGGGGTTGAAGCTACCTGCCTTGAAGGAAGCAGTGGTGCATCCTCTCTTGAAGAGGCCTACTCTGGATCCTGCCACTATAGTCTAGTCTCCAACATTCCCTTTTTAAACAAAGCAGTAGAGATGGTGGGAGATGTTCAGCTACAAAGATTCTAAAAGAAACTGATTATATAGATTCATGTCAGTCTAGTTTCAGATATAGTCATTGGATGGAAATGGAACTGGTTGCTTTGGTAAATGACTTTTCTGGGTATCTTGATTGGGTGTGTACACCCTTTTTGTTCTGCTAAATCTTTAAAAGCATTTGATACTGTCAACCTTGGTATTTTGCTGGACCACTTACAAGGGTTGGGAGTCGGCAGCACTGTTTTAAGATGATTCCACTCCTGATCACGTGGTTCCCATTCACTCATACAGGTAGTTTAACAACTACAATTGGGACCGGCAACTCAGTCACTAAGTGATGCAGTCATTAAGTGGAAAATCGTGTGACCACAAGTATGCTTACAATTTTACTTCAGCTTTCCTTTTCCCCCACTTCCCTCTCCTTTGGAATGCTCACCCTAGTGCTGGGATAATTAGCAAGAAGGAAATTAATGCTTGTATTTATATTCATTGGAGAGAAGGGGATTCCAAGACAGTAAGCAGCCATACAATGGAGAATACACATCAAAAGGAATGTGCTAGCACTGGCTGTTTGCCTATTGCACTTGTGGCTCTGAGCTCCAAGCTGCTTAGGAGGCAAACAAAAGCCAAAGGTATAAAAGTCATTAAAGTCTTGTCAGTTAAAGACAGCAGCAGCCAGCTTGCTAATTAAGGTCAGAGAGATGTTAACTTGTAGTTAGCACCTTTTGGGGAAGTGCTATGCTGCAGAGAAAAGCAGCTCAGGAAGAGATTGCTTGTGTAAACAATCTCTGCTCTGTGAAGGGGAAATAAAGCAAAAAAAAAAAAAATAATAATAATCAGAGGCATAGGACAACACATACTAACAGACCGTAATGGCAAACATGTGACTGAGAGATAGAGAGAGACACTGTGAAGGTCATAAATGTGGGCATTGGTTGCAAAATTACCTTTTCATTGCTGTTGTAACTTTGAATGGTCACTGCCCAAAGCAGTCACTGAGCAAGGTCTACCTGTAAAAATGAAGCAGCACTCAACTCCACCACCATTCCATTTTGGACCATCACAAAGCTTGATACTTTACTTTATTTAACATCTATATGAAGTCAATGGGCAATCAAGCCTTAAGAATACTGATGACACCCAGGTTTACATCACCATTCCATGCCAAGCCAAGATATGCTATGGATAGTCTGAACCAGTGTCTGGAGGCTGTCAGGATCTGGATAGGGCAAAACAAGTTCAAATTAAATCTTCCATGACTGAGCTTTTTTGGCAACAAACATTGTAGCATCAATAAATTGATGGGGTTGCACTACCTGAGACGGACCCGGTGCGTAATCTGGGGTTCCTCCTAGACTTATGACTCCTGTTCAAAGAGCAGGTGGCAGTTGTGCCTAGAGGGCCTTTGGGCAACTTTGTGTTGTGTATCAATTACTCCCCTTCCTGGATCGGGAGGCTCTTTGCACCATCACTCATGGCCTGGTCACCTCCCGGTTGGATTACTGCAATGTACTCTACATGGGGCTACCCTTGAAGAGTATCCGGAAGCTACAACTGGTGCAAAATGCAGCAGCATGGACAGTTCTGAATGCCCCCAGGGAGCCCATATAAACACCTCTGTTACGCAAGCTGCATTGGTTGCCGGTTTGCTTCTGGGTCCAATTCAAGGTGTTGGTTATTATCTTTAAAGCCCTTCATGGCACAGGACCAGGTTATCTGAGGAGCCGTCTCACCTGTTACATCAGCCTGCCCCACTCAGTCTGGCAGAAGGGGCATGTTACGGACCCCACCAGTCAAGGAATTTTGGTGGGGTCTAGGAAGAGGACCTTTTCTGCCATGGCCCCCGCCCTGTGGAACAACTTACCACCCGAGGTGTGTTGTGCCCCCACTCTCATGGCCTTCAGGGAGAGTGTGAAATCTTGGCTATGCCAGATGGCCTGGGGGCCGGATGGAGACTCACACCATTGGAATTGGCTTGTGGGGTAATTGATTCAACCCCCCCCCCCCCATCATCTTGAATGTTTTTAGTCTTTTTAAAGTATATGATCTTTTTATATAATTTGACTTTTTAACTAATTAACGTGGATATTTATATTTTTAACTGTTTTTGGGATTTACTTTAATTGTGATCTGCCCAGAGTCAACTTCTAGGGGAGATGGGCGGCATAAAAATCTAATAAATAAATAAGTAAATATTGTGGTGATTAGTAACAGTGGTTCCAATAATAACTCTGAATGGGCCACACACCCTGAAAGGAGTTTGTCTGCAACTTAGGAATATTTTGGACTCATGCCTTCTGCTTAAACAGGAGGTGGAACAGAGGGTCCTTTGCCCAACTCCAGCTGGTACACTAATTGTGTCTCTTCCTTGACTAATAACTCAGATATTAATCACCATGTGGATGGACTCTACTGTATATGGGGCAGCCTTTGGATCTCTCTCTCTCTCTCTCTCTCTCTCTCTCTCTCTCTCTCTCGTATTTATATAGCTGCCCATCTCACATAAAAGTGACTCTGGGTGATGTACAACAATTAAAAAGAATAAATACATCAAAAACAATCACTAGTAAAAATAACTATAAAAGCACACAAAACAGGGGGATAATATTAATAAGAAAATCATCGTAAAATCTCCCCGGTCCTTTGGGATATAGCCTGGAAGCGCCAATTAGTCTAAAATGCAGCAGTCAGACGGCTAGCAGGACCACCCCATCATTGCAGAACAAAACCAATTTTGAGGTTGCTGCACTTGCTCTTAGTATCCAAGCTCAATTCAAAGTGCTAATAATTACTTATAAATCTCTGTAAAGCATAGCACTGGGTTACCAGTGCCTTGCCACAGATAACTCATTCAGACATCTAGGGAAGGCCTTGCTAAGGATTCCTTCTATGTACAAAGTTCATGGATTTGGACAAGATGGAAGGCCTTCTTTGTCGGGCCACTATATTGTAGAATATGTTAACCCTGGAGGCTTGAACAGTGCTCTTGTATTCAGGAAGATTGTGAAAAGTTTTCCTTTTCAACAGGCTTTTGGTGCAGGCACTCTTTTATATGTGTACATTTTGTTGTATTTTAAATGGATTATTTTATTTTTGTACTACTACTGAACTGTTTCACTTGTTGTACACCACAGAAAGTTATACATTTGGGATAGTTAAATAGATATAGTAAACAAGTAAGTCAGTCAAGGTCTAATGGTGCATTTATTCTATGTGTCAACAGGAATAACTAACTTCATGCACTTCAGACATTTTGGTTAGAGTTCCCACAATCCATAGTAAGTTAACTCACCACAATAGGTTACAACTACTGGCCATGTTGGTGAGAGTGATAGGAACTGAAATCCATACCATCTAGAGGGCACCAGATTGCTGATGCCTGTTCTAAAGTATTAGACATTTCCTAAAGCAGAAATTAAAAATTGTACTTTGTAGCAGGGATATTTCAAGAATTTGGTATTTTATGCCTATATGAAATTCCTATGGGATTGTGTGGCGGGGTATAAAAGTATTAAATAAATAAATGTAATAAGTTTAAATAATAAATGTAAAGAAATAAATGCTCTGTCCTGCCTGTATCAAATTAAATTGATCACTAAACTCTATAAAAATAAATAAAATTTTATATTGAAATATTTGATTTATATCCCTTCTTTTAAAAACCACCTTGTCTTCTATATTTTAATAATTAACCTTTAATTATTAAAATACAGAAGACAAAGTGGCTTTTAAAAATATGTTAAAATACTGAAATTAATTAATCATTACAATAGGAGCCTGGCAAAAGAAATGCATTTTACAGATTTTTTTCAATCAGAGTGGGGGGCCAAATGCAACTCCTGGGAGAGTACATTCCATAATCTGGGAGTAATGCAAGAAAAGGTCCTCTCCCTCATGCCAGATAAATGAACTCTGGCAGTGGAGGCATTTTTGTAAGGGTTATACTGCAAATTTTAATGGCTGACAGGTTCATAAAGGGAGAGGCAGAACCTCAGAAAACCAAGCCCTAACATCTGATAGATAATGAAAACTGTATAGATATTTAAATACAGATGCTATATGAACCTTGTATCTTGCATCTGTTAGCAAAGCTAGCTACCATATTTAACACTGATTGCAACTTTTGGACACTGCTCAAAGATAATCCCATATAAAAGATATTGCAGTAGTTAAAATGGTGATGTAATAAAGGCATAAATCACTGCTGCCAAATCTGGCCCAGGAAGCATAGTAGTTAATGAACTAGCTATGATTGCAAATATGTTTTTTGCGACAGCCCAGTCCATCAGATGGCCCAGAAGGTTGCATTTAAACATTTTCAGAAAAGCATGTACCATTTCCATATCCTTCAAGTGAAAAACACCTTTTGTTATGTGATTTGACATAAAAAACAAACTTAAAATATTTTTTTAACTAAATTATAAATTTTGGTGTGAGAGGGGTGTCTTCAAGTTAGTTTTTTTACTCCTGGTGATTGCCTGGACAAGTCCCTGCAGTTTTCTTGGCAAGGTTTTTCAGAAGTGGTTTGACATTGCCTTCTTCCTAGGGCTGAGAGGGAGGAACTGCCCCAAGGTCACCCAGCTGGCTTTGTGCTTAAGGTGGGACTAGAACTCACATTCTCCCTGTTTCTAGCCTGATGCCTTAACCACTACACCAAACTTTGTAAAAAATAGACTTGCAATTATTTATCTTTTAAAAGAATGTATATAACATTTCTGATTTGAAGAATTCAAAACAGGTTTACAAAGATTATAAAAACATAAGATAGAAACAGAATGATAATAGGGAAAACAAAAGAAAAAAAGAATAAAACAATCTATAAAAAGACATTTCCTTGAGGCCAAGAATCAAGAGGAACAGATGGGATTGTAAGAGTTTGAAGGTCTCTCTACAGAAACACACACACAGACATATATACCTACAGTATTTACACCAACTTTGGCAGCAACTCGTACATCAGTACAGTCCTGATTTATTCCTGTAATATAGTAGTGATAGAATTCTGAGTACCATAAGGCTTTATATAATTTGGGTATACACCTTTGGGTGTAGTATTAAACAATTACATTTGGGTAACTTGTGGATCCAGGATGAAGATACTACAATACAGCCAAGGAGATCTGCATTTTATTGCCATCCCAATCATGGAACATCTAGCTGACTTACCAATTAGGCTGAAAACAAAATACGAAGAATGACCTTAATAATTGCTCATAATTCTTCATATTCTTAAGAAGAATAAAATAATATGAATAGTCAACTAGATGCTCCATGATTGGGATGGCAAATAAAATGCAGGAAAAAAAAATCCTCTTTGACCATGGAACTCACAGGAGACTATTTCTTAGCCCAAGGGGAAAAAAAAAATGACGGCCACAATGCAGAATTCTGGAGAAAAGGCAAGATATAAATGAAATATTATATATAAAATAAAAAATATGCACCTAGCATTTGAAAAATGGAAAGATTTTAATACATAAGATGAGACCAAATACATTGGACCATCTATTTATGCGGGTTCCAGGCAAGACTTTTTCTAAGATTGAAAGATACCCAATAACCTTATTGATGAGGGCAGAGGAAAATTTATTACACATAAGGAAAATCAGCAGGTCTGTGGGTATAGCTCATAACTATGAGAATATTGTTGTACAGATAAAATATGTGTTTCTCTGGCAGCCTTATAGCCTCTCTTTCCTGAGAATACAATGGCCCTTAATATAGCTGGTCATGGTAAGAGCTCATATACGAGGCCTGCAGGCTCAGGCAGCAGCTGGATGGCTAATGCTTCACATCTCTCATAATAAAACATGCAACACTACCCAGAAAGATCATGGCACTGCAGAGCCACCAATGGTCACCTCTGCCCCCAGGCAAAGTGCAAAAACAGTAGAATAATAAAACATCTCATACATGTCTCAATGAAGTTAATAAACTTCAATTTGTGAAGATTTTTTAAAGAATAATGTTTGCTTCCAAAGGAAAAAAAATGATGGCAAAGTAGATTTTGTGTATTGCAACGATAACATTCTTCAATTGCACCTATTTTCTTTCTAGTAATTATTGGTTATAGTTATGATTACTAATTGAAATATTTAATCCAGATTATCTGAATCTGGACTTCAAATAATAGGAATTATAAATTATTTAATGAATGTTACTAAATGATGATGTGGTCTTCCCCAATGGACTGTCCTCCAGATATTTTGTATTACAATCCTTTTTATTCACTGCTAATAATCAAGATAACATAGCATTATTGCACAATTAACAGGTTTGCTTTATTCAGCATGTGCACCATCTTGTGTACTCAATCTCCAAAGTGATTCTCAGTCATCCATCTTCTGCTAAATTATGCTCTACTAGTTTTAATTTTAAGAAACAAATGCCCTTGTGTAATAGTTACTTAAAATTTAATAAATTTATAATTTAGAGATTCCTCCCTCCCCACAAGTCCTGCTGCGCTGTCTTATCAAGTGGGGGTGCAGGTGGGGGTGGAATGTTCCAGGGAGGGAGAGTAAAGAAATGCCAAGAGTGCATGCCAAGGGTATATAATCCCAGTAGGGTCACCCAACATGTGAAGGTCATCCCAGCTGCCCAGCTAAAGCAAGCAACAAAGCAACACCTATATTGGGCAGCAATGACACAGAAAGTCGCTGGAGGTGGATGATTACCTTAGTGACAACAGCAAAGGCATCAATTCATAATGTATGGGAAAGCTGATGGTAAACCACTCCTTAGTTTTACCAAGAAAACCACATTTATAGAAAATATAAAATGATAAGACAATATAGTGCTAGACGATGGATGGCAGGTCAGATGGCACTCAACATGCTACTGAATAAGAGCTGGGCTCTTTCTGAGTACTAATGGTGTTTATGATGTGGCTAAATTAAAGCCTTCAGGACATCTAATTGTTAATGTTGCCTTGAAGGAAAAGAAAATCCAAAGCTGCAAAGACAGAATTACAGTGGGAATGTGGAATGTAAGAAGCATAAACACGGGAAAGCTTAACCAGTGAAAGATGAAATGAATTGACTACACACTGATGTTCTAGGAAGCAGCGAATTGAGATTGACTGCAATTAGACACTTTCAGTCAGAAGATCACACTGTTTACTACTCAGGACATGAAAAACAAAAAAGAAATGGTATTGCTTTTATAGTTAGGGAAAAAGCAAGAACAGTACTTGGCAACAATGCAGTCAATGACCACATATTATGAATTAGACTTTGTGGACAACGCTCTCATAAAATGATCTTCCAAGTTGATGGTCCAACCACTGATGTAGAAGAGAAGATTGATGAGTTTTATGATCAAGTTCAGTGTGAAATTGACAGAACAAGCAAGTATGATGTGCTGCTTATGGACAAAGAATGGAATGCCAAAGTTGGAAATATTAAGGAAGAAATGCAGCTGGACTATATGGCCTAGGAAATGGAAATGAAGCAGAACGTCTTGCCAATATCAGTCAATCCAGTTATTTCTTCATTTCGAACATAATCCTCAAACAACCAAAATAACACCTATATACGTGGACATCACCAGATGGAGTAACAGGAATCCGATTGATTACATTATTGATACAAGGAGGTGGAAGAGCTTAGTTATAGCAGCAAAGATGTGGCCAGAGGCTTTGTGTGAAACAGATCACAACTTGCTCGTATATAAGTTCCAAGTAGACTTCCAAGTAGAGCTAAAGAAAAGAAGAAAGCCAACCAGTTTCTATTATATGATGTTGAGCATATACCCACTTTTTTCAAGGAGAACATCAGGAATCATTTTGAAGTCCTGAACCTGATTGGTAGGGAACAGGATGAACTGTTGATTGAAATCAGAGTTGTTGTTAATGGTGAATGTGAAAAGAGACTGCTAAAGATCAAGAAACAAAAGAAAGCAAACTTGATGTCAGAACAAGCCACAGAAATTGCCGAAAAGCAAGAACCAAGAAAGGCAAAGGACTCAGGAAGGAACTTAACAAAGAATATCAGAGAGCTGCTGAAAGAGCAAGAATCAGTATTACTACATATATAAAGACATTGGCTATGGAAACAGACATGGAAAAATATGTCTTCCAAAAGAACTCTGAACTCAGAAGGAGGTTCCAACCTTGAATTGGTATGCTAAAAGATGCTACTGGTCTCTCACACAACATTAAGATTAGGGACCATCTGATAAACCTGTCTGAAATGAGATTTAGACCAGTCAAAAAGTAGTTCTCCAAAGTACATAATTAACTTGTCAAATTTATTACAAATTGTGATGATAACCACTAATTTGAATGACTTCAAAAGATTAGATACATTTATGGAACAATATCTATCAAGGACTATTGGTCTTGAAGACTAAATGTTACATATGGGTTGGACAGTATGCTTCCAATACAGAACTAATGACGGGAACAACAGTGAAGAGGAATGTGCCTGCTTATGAGCAAACGGGAATCTGTTTGACCACTGTAAAAAACAAAATGTTCAGCTAAGATTGGTCTTGGTCCGATGTAGTAGTGCTGCACTTACATATGACATGGAAAGAATGGACAGAATTGTTCTGTCTTCCTCATAATATTAGAACTGAATGACATTTAGTTATGAATTACGTCAATCAAAAACTAAAACAAGAGCTATCACCCACAATGTATAATTTTATGGATTTTGATGTTACAAGATACAATCATCAGCATATTCATGACGTGTGGAAAAAGTAGATAAGGGATTTTTTCTCTCTTTCATTAGATTTTACTGAAACACTCACTAGCTTTTTTTATACTTTTGACCATGATATTTTTCTGTAGAGGCTGTTCAAGGTGGCTTGGAGGCATTGTATTTTCATGGCCTGCTGGTTGGTTCATGGTAATGCCATGAAGCATCAAGAATCCCATCTTCTAGTCTGTTCAATGTCTAAATGAAACTATTGAAATTATCCAATGATTTTGTATGAGGTGTTAATAATGCAGTGATAATAACTAAGTCAACTCCTTTTCATTTAATTCCAGTAATTCTGATTGATTCAACAAGTTTATTCTTGTGTCATTATTATTTATTAATTTTTTATGCCACCTGATTCCCAACAACTGTTCTTAAAGAACCAGGGGCAGCCACAGCAACCCAGTATTTCATCAAAATGATGAAATGTGTGTAGTGACGTCACAATGCACACATCTTATGTATTATAAGTGATGTTGTATCACAAGTACAAAAGGGGCAAAATTTGCAGCACAGTATAAAGAGGCACATTTTGTCATCAGTTTTTCCCAAAACTTCTGTGGAAATGTCTGAAAGTATTGTTTCTAAATTAATTTGGCCAGACACCAATATACTGTACATGAAATTCGATTAGCTGGGTAGTCATAGCATGCATTTTTTTCTTTAACATTAGAATGTTTTCCTCTGTCAAATGTCATTATCACCTGTCATTATCACCTGATTAAGACATAAATTCTAATATTTATAATATCCACTTTTATTTACTTATGGCTTAGTGTGATGTATAAACCCATTTATTAAGTGTGGATAATGTGTGAATCAGATCACCATGGTTTGTTCAATAAATCAGGAATTAAAATTCTGGTTTAATGTTTGATCCAGTCTAATATATTGTTTGATCACAAGAAATATATCTGTTCTAATTATGGCTAGATAAAGTAAAACAGATTTATATAATGCATTTCTTATACATCTTTCAACAGTGTAGTCTTTCAATGCCATGTTCAATTTTCAAACATTAAATGCTTAAAACTATATAATTTCTGGTACAATATTTAACATATGTAGACATTATTAGTCAATTTGAAAAGTATCAAAAAGAAAAAAAGAATAGCATCACATTTAATACATTAACATAACAGACATTACTGTATGTTACTTTACAATAATTTTCAGTGAAATACCCAGAATAATTCCAACTATATTACTGAGGCTAAATTATTTCACTTTACAGTTGATCAGAATTATGTCCCAGCATTAAGCTGTTGATTTCAGGACATACTAGAATGGTGTTCATATTAATGAAATTGTTGCTGTGAGCCACTCAAGAGTTATGGTATGGGTAGTAATATAGGTTTCCTAAATAAATAAATAAAACCCCATTGCACAAACAGCAATTATCAGGCACATTTAAGACTAATAAATATATTGTGACAGTCTTTTGAAGTTTAACTCAGAGTTTAAGGGTTCACATGAATGTTGACTATAACCTGGAAAGGCAACTGTGAACATGAAAAACGGTATGCCCTTCTTAGGTGCATCCTTTGTAGATTGATTTACCTAGCAGCTCAGTGTTTTGTATACATGTGTGAGTCTAAGAAACATAAGGTGATTAATTCCCCCCCCCCCCCCCATATTTTTCTCTTTACAGACCTGGTCCTTTGTGTTTAGACAACATGCTGTTGACATTGTCAATTTAGCCATGGTTTACTGAATGTAACTGATTTTCTAGTTTTAGTCAAAACTCTTGTATGATCTAAAGTGTTAGTTCAGAAACAGTTCATGATATACCTGATAAAACTAAGTGATAATACAAATAATTATTTCAATATTGCTAATAATCAAGGAGCTTAGTATCTTATATTGCCATAGACAGAACATACAACTGATCAATATCCACAGTCAAAAATTAAAATATATTTTTCTTTAATAAAACACATTGTGACATATTATGACATTACTTTTGAAAATTCCCTTAGTTCCAAAAGTATTCTTACAGATTGAATAAAGAGGAAAGCATCTAAGAATTATGAGTATCCTTTGAGCATAACTGAGAACCAATTAAAATGTTTTTGTGGAATTCAGCCATAATATACAGATATGAAAGATAGTAACAATATTATCAATAATATTAATAATTTATTAAATGTGTATGCCACCCAACTCTGAGGGCTCACATCAATCAAAGAAATTACAATAAAATCAATAAAACATAAAAAATAAAGATAAAAGATGGCAAGCATGATGTAGTGAGGGGTCTCAATCTCGCTCACCAAAGGCCTGGGTGAAGAATCAGGTCTTCAGGGCTCTTCTAAACAACAGCAGAGTGGGAGCCATGCATGCTTTAATCACTATCACTCAGATGCATATCAGGGAGCCTGAATTAGCTATAATCCTTGATAGCTGTACAAATACAGGTACTGGCTAAATTATTGTTTTCTAACTCATAATTTGTAAAATGGCTGATGAGCTCCCTACAATTTCATATACCCTTGAGCATTCCTTCCCTGTAAAAAGAAAAAAACATTACAAAAACCACACAAAAATCTACATCCTGGAGAAACTTTTTCTATATAGAGTATATCTCATTTTTTTATTCAAATGCTGAAAATACAGGGAAATGAAATGTGAGCACAATAATGTTTTATAATGAATACCTAAATTTTGGAACCAATTTAAAATCTTTCCCCAGATTTGCTTTTGTTAAGTCTCTCTGCCCATCACCACCACCACCACCACCACCACCACTACTCCTCCTCCTCCTCCTCCTTTCATTATATTGCACAACTTCCATAAATCCTGAGAGAAGATGATTAGGAGCAGGCATACACTGATGGTTAGTCAGTAACAAATATATATATATGTATGCATGTATGTATGTTCTATCTATCTATCTATCTATCAACCTTAAAATCTACAATTGCAATACACAATGTAATTACTAGGTAGGAGAACATGTATTATACCAAATACTTTCAGATTGCAGAAAAATGGATGCTAAAAGATTCTCTCATATCATACTGCGGATAACACGGGGGGGGGGGGAGAACTGTTGTTATGTATTGTTGAAAATTCCACTGATAGCTGCTCTTTCTGTTCAATATTGTGGTTATATGATATGCACAGCATTTATCATAAATAAATAAATTCAAGGCATGCAAGCACTCTTCTACATCATGATACATAATAAACTAGGCCGGTTAAGCAAGCTCCAAAATGTGCCAACGAACATGTCTGATACTGATGCTATCACGTTGGCTCAAATGAATGACCATAGGTTGCTGGTGTAATTCAGTTTCCAGCAGATCAGCCATGTTAGTCTGTTGAAGCAAAAATAACAATCTCAGTGACTCTGAAAAAAGAGCTATGCAATAAATGGACTACAATTCACCATACCAGATGCAAAATACATCTGAAGTTGATTGTAATCCATAGAAGGTCTGCCATAGTAAAGTCTTGCCATACTGAAATATCATCTGAATAATCACTATTTTTTCTGTTAGTAATTTAAAGATATCTATATAAAAGTAGAATTGGACTCTTAAGTATATTTTAAGTCTGAATTGTGCAGCTTTCTCAGAATTGTTTTGCTGTGGTGCTACTGAACGAGAAGCTTTTGACAGTAAAATCCTATTTCAGTGGATTCTTTTTTTATTCCTTCATTTCTGAGGGATGCTACTTCTAAGTAGGAAAGTATCCGTCTGCCCGGCAGCGCCCCCAAAAGAGGCATTTTCGGCGTTATGAACTTCTCTTTTCGGGATTCTTGGCCTCTCTGTGGGATCAGTCCAGCTTGGAGACATTTCAGCAACAGCCACTAAAATTCAGACCCTCGGCAATTGTTTATCAGCTCCCCTTCGAAGTCGTTACACAAAGCCTTGCTTTTCCGTGGGGCACCACATGCCGGCGACCAAGGAGCCCACTTCTAGGTCCAGGGCACTTGGGAGTTTATGACCCAAGAAACCCTCCCACGTCAGTTAATGGACATTTGTATGCGCGTGTGCGAGCGCCTATTTCGTCTCCGACCCGAGTTTCCCCTTTCTCTTTTCTACCTGCGTCCCTTGCACCAAGCTGCCTACAGATCTAGAAAAGACCGATTTATAGGTACGTGATCGCATTTGCGTGTGTCTGTGCGTGCACGCGCCGTGCGCGGGAGACCGTGTATGTGGCCGTATGTGTGCGCCTCCGTGTGAGTGTAGTTGCGTGCGTTTTTCTCTTTGGGTGTAACAGGCAAGCTGTATGGCTGGCCAACCTGTCCTTCAGTCCACGAGCCAATGGCAGGCTCCCTTCTATAAAAATGAATGTTTTCGGTCTCTCCGGCTTACATGTACTGTATGCGAAACAGTGTACGGTGGGCTCTGGTGAGAGCTTCTCTCCTCACTTTCACATAAAGAAACACTGACTGACCACAGCTGCTAGCACACGCGCGCGCGCGCCCACTTTCTCTCTCTCTCATACACACGCGCACACACAAGTGGGAGGTAAGTGTCCCGGTCTCCCCCTTTTTTCCTCAGCGAGTCTGGAGAAAAGGGCTCCTCTTTCCAACACTTCCCTTTCTATTATTACTCACTTAAAAGCCTTGGGGCAGCCCCCAAGGACTCTGCCAGCAGCACCGCCGCCGCCGCCAGCAGCAGCAGCCGCCTCAACCGGCTGGCTGGACTCTTCCGAGGCAGGCGCAGACCTTTTGACGTCCTCCGCCTCCTGCCACAATTCCCGTTCACTTTCTGCCTCAACGCTCGCCTGCCCCCTGAAACTTTGGATGGGGGGACCAGAGAGAAGGTCAGCGGAGGGTGGGTTGGGGTTCCGTGGTGCCTATGTGCGGCTGTGCGCGCGCGCGCCGGGATGGGGGGGAGGTGGGAGAGGCGGAGGGAAGAGGTGAGTTGTAATGCAATGCATTAGGAGGAAAGGCGGCGCGGGAGGGGGGACAAGGGTAGGCCAGCCAGTGCCAGGCGGCGTTGGAAAGCAGCACCTCTCTCACCACGCAGAGACAGGAGCAGCGGCCGCGGCAGCGACGGAGAGCGCGGAGGAAAATAAAATAAAAGCTGGCAGCCCACTGGAGGAATGAAAACAACCTTCCCCTTCCCCTGGTGTGTGTGTGTCTTGACAGGGGCAGCAAGAAACGAAACTTGATTGTAAGAGTGGAGGCACGGAACTGAGCGGGGGGGGGGGCATGTTGGTGCGTTGATTTATTTGCGTTGCGTGGCTCGTGTTTTGTGTCACAGAGTGGGCGGCGGGGGGGGGAGAGAGGCTGGGTGCGGGGCGGAAAGCCATCCAGCGGGGCTCAGCTCGACTTGGTGAGTTGGGAATCGGCATTTTCCGGTACAGAATCATATCTTGCAATTACTTTCCCTCCCTCTGCTCTTCCACACAAACAACAAAATGTGCAATTATTAGAGGTTTTTTTAAAGGGAAATAGTGCGAGCTGAGGGAAAGAATAAAGAGAGATTGTGGGGGGAGGAAAGGACGTAGGAGGAGAGAGGCTGTGTCAGGATTTTGCATGAATGTGGGATTATGTTGTGTCAATAAGTTTAAGGTGGAGAGCGAGCGAGGCTGGGGGGGAGAGGAAGGCCTTGGCAGTTTAAAGTCCTATTTCTAAAGGTAAGTTGTAACACCGAATGGTCGCGATGACAGAAAACTTGCAGATTATTTGCCCAGGAAGAGGAATGTGTGCCTTGGAGGCGTTATTGAGATTTCAACCAGCAGACTGGTGGTAAACTGTTATTTGCTGCTGCGAGATCGGGTCGCTGGTAAATTACAGAAATCAGACTTGCATCCTGCTCTCTCCTCCCTCCCTCTTCTCTCCTTCCTCCCTGGTGTTTTATATGAAACTTGCATAGCTGGATCCAGCATCGGGTCTTTTTAAAAACAGTTTAGCAAAAGGAGGTGGTGATGGAGACGGAGAACGTCTCCTTAATCCCGGGATCTAGAAAGCGGTGGGTTTCTGTTAGGAATATTTCTGTAACAATCCGCTGCCGTTGAATGAGGAAGGTAAAATGAAACGGTGCAAAAAGAAGCTGAGACAACATGTACGACCGAGGGGAGTGTGTGCGTAGGGGGTAGGGACAGAAAGGACAGAGAAACGCTACCATCCGCTTTCTTTTTTCTGTCGGGGGAAATACAAGGGGTGGGGGGGTGCGGAGTAAAGCAAATGCCCGTGTTGCGGTCATTCATGTTACGATCAGGGTTTGATTCTTGTTTGGTTCGTTTATTTTTCATTTTCGGTTCCCCCCAAAAGTGTAAGGGGCAGATTAGCGACTACTTGCCGGTAGATGTCGGAAAGTTTGTCAGAGACAAGCGGGGCGGGGGGGGGGTGCGGTGAGTGTGGAAGGAAAAGAGCAGGCTTCTGAGGACGATCACTTGGCCTGGGGTTTTGAAACCATTGCTTGTCCTGCTCTTGACACGTTTAGATCCCTGCTCTATGCACGGATGAGATAGAGGGGACAGTTTATCACCCATCCAGACGCCCACTTATGTTGGGGTCTGTATGTGCACACGTTTATATCCCCTCCCCCCTTTCCGCCCCGTCTGTCCCCAAACGTGTTAGAAGATGGAGCTACCACAGGATTCTGAGTTTCCATGTGGCTCCAGCAGCGGCACCTCTTTCTCCTCCTCCCCGGTGGCAGCAGCCGCGGGATCATAGCTTGGGCCTGCGGGGGGGGGGGGGAGGAGCAGGGAAGTAAGAGCAGCGGCAGAAGGGAGGTGTTTTCTGCCAGTCTGATTCACCAAATATCGCTGGGGAGGCAAAGGGTGTGGAGGAGGAGGATCGGGGCAGATCTGGCATCCCCCTCTCTCTGCACCCTCCCTGTCTCTCTGTCTGCTTTCTTCTGCTTTAGGCTCTCCTGCAAGGTGTTGTGCAGACTTTTCTCCAAGGAAGGTTGAGATTTGTATGTTACATTGCTGCTTTTCATTAAGCCCCCCCACCCCAGCAAGATGGACTCTCTTTTCCTCACTCTCTTTCTTTCCCTGTGTCTTGTCAGCCTTTAAGATCGACATTTTGTAACTAAGATGCAAACTTGATGGTGACCAGAAGAAAAAAAGAAAAGCTTTGGGTTTCTTCTTAGCTGCACTCCATATTTAATAACCTTCGCTTTCACCCTCAGACCTTGGTGGCCCTGCCTACACTTTACATCGTGGGGTAGGTGGCTAGTCGGGTGGGGGTGGCTTGCAAGCAAAAGCTCTTTTCCTTCCCTGTGGGCTGGTGGGAGTCAAATCTATCTGTTATTTTTCTCTTTGGACTTTAATGGTGAGAAAAGGGAACAGGGATTTTAATCAGGAAGTATGCCACAGTGTTGCTGCTGCTTCTGTGTAGATCTTTAATTTACAGTTTGGGTTCAGATTTTATTTGGAATATGATGGTGATGTAGTTTAAATTTATATACCTCAGTGATTGATCACATGTGCAGATCAAGGGGATTTCCTTCCTATTTAGATTTTTATTCCAATTTGAGTTCAACTTTCTTGGTATTTGCCATCTAGGGTGTATTGGATATGGTGACCTGAGAAAAAGAGAAGGAAAAATAAAAACAAACCACCCTTCTGGTTGCTTAGTCCCAGTGTCCTTTTATAAGCATGATGCTTCTTTCATTAGCTGTTTCAGCTTGTTTTCTCAAGGCACAGCCTGATTCACATTTTGATAACAACTTAATGTTGGGGGGTTAAAAGGTGAAGCAAAATTAAGTTACAAGTTTGAAATTCCTTCAGCCTTGCTGCAGTATTGATATTTCTTTATTTAATATTTTCTAGGTCACTATCACATGACAAACGATTGGAAACAGTTTAATTTTCCTCTCCCTGTAATTTTCATTTACCATCCTAGGTAAGTATGTAAACTATATATAAAAATTATCATTGATATTAATAAGACAAAATCTACCGTTTGGGATCAAATCTGCTTGATCAGATTTTAGCCCTCACAGAGAACATGTCTCCCATTAGCACTGTCAGCAGATGTAAGAACATGCAATATACGTATGTGTGAGGTGAATTTCCTTGTTGGTACCTGTGGTGTGTTAATACATAAATTAGGTTAATCATGTTGAAAACTTGTTTCCAACAAATATTTAAACAAATTTATTATTTTAAGAGAGAAATCTCCCTTCCCAGAGATTTATTTATTTATTGTGATTAATATATTGTAACAGATGCCATAGATTATTAAAATATGCAGAAGAGTTATACAGTATGCAAAATGCTTCACAACTGTAACTAGTTGAAATGGTGAGAATAATTTAAAAATTATGTGTTAAAAATAATATAGAGTAGATGCACCTTTTAGAAATAGGGGACAAGTTCATCTGATTTTAAAACTGCAGACATTCAATACTACATTGATGCTCATTGAAATTTCTCTTGTCCGTTTTATATTAATTTTAATTAATTTTTTTGATTGTGTACATAAAAATTGAGATTTTTCTCATAATATTAATAGTTAAGAATTCCTAATATGAGATCTATAATGGATAGCATTCTTATAAATAGGCTAGTATAATATCTATAAGTTGCCATTTCACTCATAGAATCCTGTATGCCTTTTTAGAACTTAGGGGAAAGAAATGACATCTTGATGTATAATTCACTTTTTCTGTATAATTTAAATTTCTTAGTGAAAATAATTTTCCAAATTTTAATTATTAGGACATGGCATCCATAGGAACAGTAGCTGTATTTTAGGTCCTGCAATTTTTGTCTTTAAAAAGTTAATATTTATTTATTCACAATATTTATAGCCTATCCCAATCCTGAGAGACTCTGGGCAGCATATAAAAAGGTATATAAACAGATAAAAGAAGGCCACAAAATTAAGGCATCATCAAAAGATCATCAGTAAATATGATGGGTGTTCTTGGGACTGAACATTCTAAGCTAAGGGCCAAACTCACAGTGAATAAAATGTCTTTGATCTGCTTACAAAATGCCAACAAATTGGCCATCTATACTTCTGGGGAAGGCACTTCATAAAATGGGGCTGCCCCTGAGAAGGCCTGTTGCCTGATCCATGCCCCATGAACTTTGCACAGAAGTGGGACTTGTGGCAGGCCCTCTCTTGATTACCAGACAAGACGTGCTGACTTGATTCTGGCATCACGTTGCTTGATATACCTTATGGACTATGTATATTTGGCCCCATACCTGACTGTTTTCAAAAGGGACTTAGATCTGGAATTTACTCTTACCGTACATGAATGGATGCTCATATTTATTTTGCCATTCTAAATGTGTTACACTTTTGTTTTAGGTAATGAATAGTTTCACTTTTTCTTATGCAAAGACGTTTGAGGGAGTTTTATTTGGAAAGGGGTATAAATTATTTTGAATAAACTAATTTATTACAGCTTGTGTCAGAAATAAACATCTCCCAAAATAGGTAAAGTTCATAATTCTAAAGTGAAGATACAGTACAGCTTCAGAAGCTTTATTACTGACATTTATGGAGATCATTATGGACAGAAATTTATCTGCATCCCTCTTCCAATACTTATACCACATAGCATGATGTGGTTTAAAGATTGTGTATCAGGAATCTCATCTCTGTCATGGAAAGTGGTAAACAAAGAATTTGTTCAGATTCCCTACTGGAAGTCTGGCATAAAAATCCAACTACCTCATAGTGCAGTAGTAAGATAATATATAATATTTCACGCTATGCAATTCTAAATAGATATTCAAATATGCGATTAAATTAAAATTCTATGTCTAATATGAAATATGGTGGTGGAGGAAGGGAAATTGTTTTATGTCTTTCTTTTCCACATTATTGTATTAGTGTAAAGTTTTAAGAAAGTGATGAATACAGAAAACTATACTGTAAGTAAATAATATTTACTGTTCTGACCACCATGCTACACACACACACACACACACACAACTTTGTTTATTATGTGTAATAACTATGCTGTTTTAACAAAACCGTACAAGTATAAAACTGTTTTTAAACAATCTTTATTGCAGGTTAAGTTTAGAGAGAGTTTTTTGCACACACTGAGTTGTAAAGTGTCCAGAACCTCAAATATAAATATATGAATACATTTTTGTGTGTTTTTTTAAGTCAAGATATTGAATATTGTTTATTTATAGTCTTAATAAGTTTGGATTTAGATAATAGCAGAATTATCAGCTAAATCCCAGTATTGACTTAATCTTTACAATTTTTATATTGTTTGAGTTGAATAAATGGGTATGTATCTGTGTTGGCTTTGAGAGAACTGGGATCAGCTTAATGAAAAGCATGGTTAAGTTTTATTCAAATTCAGAGGGATTTGAGACTATAATTAATAAATGCAGGCTGACTTTATGTATGTTTATTTGGCTGAATATACCAAGTAAGTATTCTTAGGATAGTTAAATGAAATCCAGATAAATGCAGGTACTGTTTGTAAATAGGTAACTAGATTTGGAAATTGTTCAGTTACTTTACAATAGGACTGCCTTTTGGGAGAGTTTTTTGATCCTTGACTATCGCTGAATTCATAGATAGTGATTGTGGTGGGGAGTGTTTTTGCACAGTTCCAGCTAGTGTACAGTACCTGCTGCTAGTTTTCCTGAACCAGTAATTTGGTGAAGTTATCTATGGCTTAATTAAAATGTATCTTCACTACTGCAGTGAACTACCCTTAGAAAGCTTCTACAAGTTGTAACTTGTGCAAAAAGTGACAACTAGGCTGCTATCCCCATATAAGAATCACATGGTACTTGTACTGAAATTTGCACTGGTTAGCAGTTGTCTATTGCACAAAATATAAAGTATTGACTTTTAATAGTCTAAATTGCTTAAGGTACAACTAACAGACCTCTTCAGTTACAAACTGTCCAACCATGACAATCTGTAGGAGAGGTCCTACTGAAGATTTTCCTGCTATCAGGTGCTTGTTTCATTGTTTGTTTATTAGATTCATATCCTTCCTTTTGTTGAGGAGCTCAAGGTAGCATATAATGCTCCCTCATCCCATTATTTCCCACAGCAATAAACCGGTGAGGTGTGTTGGGCTGGGAGAAAGGGCTTTTTCCTAGACTGCTTCTGGGCTCTCTCCAGAGTTGCAGTTGGCTTCTTCTCTCTTCCAGTTAAAAAAAAATCTGGAAAGGATGTTTCCAGAGGCTAGGATGTTAATTATCAGTTGATTTAAGAATTACTGTTTTTGTTTTTTAAACTTTGTTAGCTACCTTGTGGGCTCATTTGAGCCGAAAGATGGATCATAAATGAAATAAATTAAGATCAGCAGAGTTACAGTTTTTAAGCATTTCTGATGTTGTGTCCACATGGCACAAATGATGCTTCTAGATTAGTTCAGTGCAGCTTTTATCATGCATAACTGGCAAAACCAGCATCCTCACTAGTATGTTAAGAACTGTATTTTTATGACATCTGGAGGGCACTGAATTATAAAAGGTTGCCAATGGATAATTATTATTTGTCTGAATATTATAATCGATTGTAGTTCAGACTGAAGTATCCATACTAATCACAGATCTGTCAACCATATTTAAAGAAGAGACAATTATGTAAAACTATTGTGATGCTTGGTAACAAATTAATACAGACTCTGGAAGCCTTTTTCAACAGAAGGTGACTCATGTCATTTTACTTAACCAGGAGAATTGTTTTTTAACTCTGAATGTTCAGGACCAGAAGATTCAGTCAGGCTCTATACTGCGCAAGGCCTCTGAGAGAGGTCATCTGTTGATGTGGTGTGAAGTACCATCAGTATGCTGATGACACCCAATTATATATTGACACCCCAGCCAAGCTGAAGATGCCATAAAAATCCTGAACCAGTGACTGGAGACTGGTCAGAATCTTAGTGGTGATTAAATCCTACCAGGTCAGAGTTGCTGTTTATCAATAAATATCTGGTGGTATTGGTCCTATAGTTATTTCTGGCAGAATTGCAGTGCCCCTGAAATAGGTAGCCTCTGATGTGGGAGTTCTCCTGGATTCATGGCTCCTGCTTAAACAGCAGGTGGAAGGTGCAGACTAAGCAGCCTTTGCCCAGCTCCAGCTGGTGTGCCAGTTTCAGCCCTACCTGGTCAAAATGAAGATGCTTCGGTGACAGTAGTTCACACCTCAGTCACCACATGGCTGGACTCCTGTAATGCTGTGTATGTGGTGCTGCCTTTGTGGAGATGATTCAGAAGTTGCAGCTGGTGCAGAATGAGATGGCCAGATTACTCACAGGTCATATCCAATTTTACAGAATAACACCAATTTTTAGGTCACTGCATCAATTGCCAATAAGTTTTATGACCAATTCAAGGTTCTGATCATTACCTTTAAAGCCCAGTATGGCCTAGCAGTATGATATATCAAGCACTGCTTGTCAAAGTTGAACATGCCTATTACATCCAAATATCAATAAAGGGCCTCCTGAGAATCCCCCTCCTTGCATTGCAAAACAGACAGCAGGTCTTTTTAGTCGCAGCCCCACTCTATGGAATAGTGTTCCACAGAAATAGTTGCAGTTCCATCCTTCCTAACATTTTGTAAGCCTGTGAAGACCTATTCCAGTGTTCTTTTGGCCTTAATAGATGTTTCTTATGTTTAGGAATTATGTTGTTGTTGATAACTCATTTTATTGCTTTTATTGCGCATTGTCAAGAGGCTTGATTCATACGGTGATTCACAGATAGCATGAAACAAATACATTACCAGGTGAATTAATTCTGTTCAGAAATCACGAATCACATGTCAAGAATATAGTAATGTAAAACAGTTTATAGAAGAGTTGGAATTTTGTTTCCTTCTTCTGGTTTTGCTGTCTGCCATATTTAAGTTATATGGGAAATGCCAGACTTTTCAATCAGGAACTTTGAAAACAAGGTCAAGGTGCTTGACTCTCTGAGTAGCGTTACAACTTCCTGGGTCATACTTGGATACAGCCAGTATCATTGATCAAAATGGAACACTTTAGTAACTAACTTAGCAGCTGTCAGGTGAGACAGGAGAATTCCCCAGCTTTAGAACATCCCAGAGTTGGCCCTGGCCCTTCAGTTTGAGCAATTGGTTAATTGATTCAACACTAGCTTGCTTTCAGACTGTCCCCAGAAGCCTGTTTCTTTTTCTAGTGTGCTCATCTGCCTGCACAGAGCTTGCTTTGCCTGCAACAGCTAGCTCTGACAATAGCTCTGTGTCTACTGCAGATAGGAAAGAGCAGCAGGAGTCATGGTAATTTAATGCAATAGATCCATAGAAAGTAATTGATGGATATTGTTCTGTTGGTCATGGGAAGGAAAACAATACTGCTTGTTTTCAAGTTTAATTGAATATTAAAAAATATAGCATGTTTTGCTATGCACAAGATGGACTAGAAATATTGTATGGTGCTCAGCAGTGTAATTATTTTGCATTTTACCGGTGAAGTGAAATATATAGGCTCTTGCACTGTTATGTAATAATTACGGAGAATTCATTTGGGCATGTGCAGACAGTAAAGATATAAAACATGGGAATCATAACAGCAAGGGTAATCCATCCCTGTGGAGATGACAAGGTCATCATCTGGTACAGTATTCCAAGTATGGTATATGACCCTTAGTAGAAAATATAAGCTTTCATTTTAAAACATCCCTTAAAAAACAACGGTGGACTTAAGTGGCAGTGAGATACAACATACCAGTTGCACTTCTGGACAATGCAATTTGGCATGGGCCTCAGTGGCAGCAATATTCTATGAGGCTACAAATGGGGGATAGCAACTGAACAAATAGCATGTCAGGGACCTTATCCAGATTTACTTTGAGAGATGGCTAAGGTTGGGTTATTGATATAGATTATCCTAAATTTAAAATTGTTTTTCTCCTAGATTTGAAACTTGTATTACTTATATAGTCTATTTGCAATAAATGTTTTTCAGGCACTTTGTTAATTGTTTTAATATAGCTAGAATATATATTGAGCTTCAGTTGGAGACAGTACCTGGCTGACCTTGTCTGGGTTGGAAGCTATAGCTGAATGCAAAAGTTTAGATATCCCAGGTTGAATTGTATGTTTCAGTGAATCCCTAAGTGAACAGAAGCTGAAACAACCATACCACAAAGTAAAATAACATTGAAATTTTGAATGTATGCTTACTATTTATGTACAGTCATTTACAGATTCAAAATAAAATAGTGAATATGGCAGGTGAAGAAGTTGGGACACCCTTTCAGTCAGCAATTTGTAACACCTACTTTGGCAGGAATTATTACTTCCGAACACTTCCAAAGCCAGCCAAGAGTATATTCTTGCTTTTAGAATTGTTTTCCTTGCAGAATCTTCTAGCTCAGAAATATTCTTAGGTCCCTTATATGTACTACTTATCTAAGATCTCCCGGCAGATTTCATTAATATTTGGGGGGGACTGTGAAGACAGTTCCAAAGTCAGTCAGTCAGTCAGTAAGTCTGTCTGTCCGTCCGTCCATCCATCCATCCATCCAGTAGTTCAGTTCAGTAGTCCGCATCCAGTGGAAGTATGTTTCAGATTATTGTTTTTCTGAAATATCCGGTCTTTTTTCGGCTTTAGAAGTTGGCAGTGTTCAGAAGTCATTTCTACCAAAGGAGATGATATAAAACACTGGTTCCCATGTTTTATATTTTTCTTATTTTGAATCTTTATGCAATTTCAGAAGGATGTTCAGTTTAACTTTGTGCAATATAGAAGTTATATCAGTTTCTGCTCACTTTCACTGAAGCATACAATTTGACAAAGGGTGATTAAACTTTTTCATACAACTGTAAGTAGAGGTGAGCATGGTTAGTAGTTAGATAGAAGACTATCAGAGAATACCAGGGCTGTAGATTGATGGTAAATTGAAAAACATTCTAGAGAAGGCAATGAAAAACCACTTCCATCCACTTGGCAAGAATACTGCATGGACACATCTATGACGTTTTGAGGAGACTTGATTCAAAAGGAGATACTCACACATACATTCAAGGCATGGACACATCTGTGATGTTTTGAGGAGACTTGATTCAAAAGGAGATACTCACACATACATTCAAGGCATGTGTAACTTTCCAACTAAGTGTAAACAACTGCTTATTGCTTTAAAGTTTCATGTTACGTACTTGTTTAAGGAATATTTGGCAAAATCCCTTGAATTGGGACATACATTATACTTTTGCATGTGCAGAATTCACAAATTACTTCTTAGCTTGTCTGTTTTGTATACCTCAATTCCATTCTAAATGGAATTTTTTTTGCAAGTTTTAGAACCTGTTAAATTGAGCATTATGAATATTTACTTAATGTTTATAGTAAATTGTGATTCTCATTTGACTTGATAGTTATCATTATGGTGTCTTTGAGACTTAATTCTTTACAGTTTTTTATTCCAGTTTTTGCATTTTGTGTACTTGTGACAGGCATCTGGTAGAATGTTGGAGAAACTTGTTTCCCAATTTCTGTGTTGCACAAGTACATATTCATCATATCTTCTTTTGCTCTAAAAAGACATAATCATTCAGGGTTTCTCTATTCTTCCATAAACAGATTGCATACTTTAAACCAAAACATTGCTATATTTTTAAAAGGAATGTATAGTTTCAGAATCCCACCTCATCTACAGATATTAACTTTGGGATACTACTATTCCTTAGATTCTGTCTGATCTTGGTTTGTTATATCATAGGTGCAGGGTGCTTCATATAGGTAAATCCTAAGTGGTAGGAAAATGAGAAAATGAAAGATACCACCACACGTTGGTGGTAATGATACTGTTATCCCAATACAAGTAGTACTCAGTTAATGACCATTCCTTCAGCGACCACTCAAAGTTATGATGGTGCTGAAGAAGGAGACTTATGGCTGGTCCTCAAAGTTGTGGCCATCGCAGCGTGCCCACAGTCACATGATTGTTATTCATGCGCTTGGCAACCAGCTCGTAATTACAATAGTTGCAGCATCCCGCAGTTGTGTGGTCGCTATTTGTGACCTTCACTGCCAGCTTTCTTTTTTTATTGATTTATATTTATTAAGATTTTTTTTTCATAGGATAAATGACAAATCTAAAGGAAAAGAAAAAAGAGAAGGAAAAAATGCAAGAGAGGAAAAAAACTAAAGGAATATATGAATGACTTCCGGCCATCTTTTCAACAATCTTAGTATCTATCTTCTTTCTTAGATATTATACAAGTCCCTTCAACTTCTCATTTAATCCATGTCTTTCTTAATCTTCAAATCCATAAATCATTTCATTTCTACTTTCAGCAAAAAGTCCGTATAAGGTTTCCAGTCTTTCAGAAAAGTTTTTACTGTTTTTTCTCTGACCAAACAGGTCAGTTTTGCCATTTCTGCAAATTCTGACATTTTTATAATCCATTCCTCCACAGTGGGAATTTCAGTATTCTTCCTTCCTTGTATATATAGTAATCCTGCTGCAGTTACCATATACAAAATCATTCTACCTTGAGTCTTTTCTAATCCATTGTCCTTAAGTCCCAATAAAAGAATTCTGGTTTCTTCGTAATATTAATCTTTAAAATCCTTTGCATCATTATGTGAATTTGTATCCAAAATTTCTTAGCTTTCTCACATTTCCACCACGCATGATAAAATGCCCCCTCAAACCTTTCACATTTTCAACACTAGTTTGAAATACCTTGTACATTTTTTATAATTTCTCTGGTGTCATATACTGATACATCATTTTATTAAAAAATTCTCTTAAATTATGGTGTGGTATAAATTTAATACCAGTTACCCACATTCTCTCCCAAGTGTCCATCTCTATATTATATCCAAAATTAATAGCCCATTTTGTCATACAATCTTTAACTTGTTCTTCTTCTGTTTCAAATCTTAACAAAAAACTTATACATTTTTGCTATTATATGTTCATTATTTGGACATAATTCAATTTCAAATTCTGTTTTATATTTTTCAATTCCAATTCTCTTTTTATCCATATTAAACCTTTTTTTTAACTTTACATATGAAATCCATTAAAAACTATGTCCTTCTACAGTCAGTTGTTCTCTTGACTTCATCTTAATTTCTCCATCCTCTTGTATTAGTAAGTCTTGATATGTTAACCATTTCTGTCTATCTGCTGTTTCTCTTCTCTTCTCACAGCAGACTTCCTGTGCTGAAGTCAGTAAAGGTACCTTTGGGCACAACCTGGGCTTGTATTTATTCCATACTCTCAATATGGCACTTCTCACATAGTGATATTTAAAATCTACATTAACTTTAACTTTATTGTACCATTAAAACCCATGCCAACCAAACCGCAGGTTATGATCTTCCAGTTCCTTCACTCTGGCTTCCAACAAGCAAAGTCAATGGGGAAAGTCATTTGACTTTGCTTGTTGGAAGGTCAAATGACTGAAATTGCTGTTGTAAGTCAGTGCAGTCACATGATGTTGGACTATACAACTGTCAACCTTCCCATGTTGACCAGACAGGAAACACGACCAGATGAGCTAATTCTACTTTATTGTAAGACTACATTAATAGAATCTTGCATGTCTGAATGTACAAATATCCTGCCATCTCTTTTTATAGCCTGATAAGTTAAGGAGGATCCTTTCTGAGTTTCTTTCTGTGCCTGTTATGCAGCTGCAGGCTCTCCCCCCCCCCCCCGCATCTGATAGTTCCCTAGGCAGCATCTCTTACCCCCCCCCAACTCCCAAGGTCATTCCCACATACTATTACAACAGACCATTACAACAGCCACATTGCTTAATGATGGAGTTCCTGGTCCCAATTACCATCGTTAACTGAGGACTACCTGTAATTGTCACTTACTGCTATCACAAAGAAACAAAAAGGATTTACCTGCAGGACAAATTAACTTTTTCTGTACTTGAGTAAACGTGGCAATCCTGTAACAGGTTTCAAACTAATTTGAGAAAATGAATTTTTAATCAAGCCCTGCCATTGCACAATGTATAGACAATGCTTCAGGTTTTTTTAAAGGAAAAAAAAACATGTTTAAACCTACTTGTCAAGAAACCAAAATAAATGAGGTGGAACATAATGTATTTAAATTAAAAATATCTAGAATCCTATGCATACTTCCTTAAAATCTCACAGAAGACAGTTATATCTTGATTCTGTGAGTTACGATTGGTGTACATATAATATAGTAAATTGCAACTAATTGGCCTTTTGTATGCAGAAGAGATATGACTAGCAGATAAAATGTCTGTTATCTCATATATAGTTCCATATTCCCATTTATTTCCCCACATGCCTTTTTTGGAAACTTAAGGGATCCTCTAGAGCAGATTTTTTGAGTGGGGGATTGTGTATACTTTAAAGTGGTCAAAAGGAAAATGAAAC
The DNA here is from genome assembly GCA_030867105.1 of Liasis olivaceus. Taxonomy (NCBI): domain Eukaryota; kingdom Metazoa; phylum Chordata; class Lepidosauria; order Squamata; family Pythonidae; genus Liasis; species Liasis olivaceus. The sequence goes on along the minus strand of CM061352.1, from coordinate 79,051,272 downwards.
TGATTGCATGAGTGAAAATATGTTTATGCATTGCTACTTGTTCAATTGTGTAAAAAATTATCCCCCTAATTCAGATTTTCAGAATTTTTGCACACTTGAATATTATCAGAGCTTCATGGACTTGATTGAAGTAGTGGGGTGATTCCAGGAAAAAATGAATAATCCACTAGTTTATTCCAGTTAAGGTGGCCAGTTGAGTAAATAATTTATTTATTTATTTATATTTCAAATTTGTCACCGCCCATCTCACTGTAGAACAATTCTGGGTGGTTTACAATAACTCTGGGTGTTTTACAATAACTTCATTAAATAATCTGAAAGCCCAGCCCTGCTATAGATACATTTCATGAACTTTGGCTCCTTTCATCGTATTCAGGTTTTCACCATCCAAAGTTTAGAGGCACAATTTCTGGAGGCAAAAAAAGGTCATTGATGCCTGTTAATCTGGAAAAGGTTACAAAACCATTTCTGAAGCAATGGCGTTCTATTGATGCACGGTAAGAAACATAACCTTGAAATAAAGACGATATGGAATAATAGTGAATCTTCCCCAAAGTGCTGTCCTGTCTGACAACGTAACATATAAATGTACACGTAGCTGCAAAGAACCCTAGAATAACATCTAGGGACCTAAAAACGTCTCTCATCTAATTTGAAGTCAGTGTTTATTCTTTTAGTATTGGAAAAGTGCTGAACAGAAAAGGGATTCATGGGAAAGTAGTTACGCAGAAGAACACTATTGCTTGTCTCAAGTCTGCCAAAAAGAACCTGGATAGCCTTCTAGATTTTTAGAATGTTCTAAAGACATATAAATTAAAAAGCGGAACTTTTCGAACTAATGGGTATAGTTATGTCTTGAGGAAACCAGACATTTCATTGTACAAGAAAACATCAGACAGCATGGAAGTGATTTGCAGACATTTGCCATTTTTTAAAGGATGCATGACTTCTGTTTTGTACTAGAGAATTCTGTAAGAAATTTATAACCTATCTGTCCATCAGTTGAAGACAAATGAGTCAAATAGAAATAACCTCAAACATCCAAGCAAATCTATAAGAAAATCAATGAAGAACAAAGTTTTGGAAAGCCTACACCAAAGTCCAGACCTAATGGACTCCATAGAAATGTTGTGGCAGCTCCATAGAAATGTTGTGGCAGCACCAGAAATGAGGACTTTATGCTAGAAAATACTTCCAGTATTATTGAATTTGCCATAGAGGAATGAACACAAATTCCTATACATCTGTGTAAGAAGCATTGCCTATTAGAAGAAGTGTTTGGTTGCAGCAATTTTAGATAAATGTGCTATGGAATCAAAGGGGGCAGTTACTTTTTCACACTGGCAAATTCCATGTTGGATATTTTTGTTTATTTAATAAATGAAACAAGCCCCAAAATTTAATGTTATTTATTCATCTAGACTGCCTTTATCTATCAGGAAGACTGTGATGGAATGGTTTGATGACGGTTGCGCTCAGGGTGATAAGCATTTCCTTAGCCCACAGCAGAAGCGTGGGATGTTAAGATGAGACTGGCACCACCCTAAGGAATTCACGGTGTTTTGGCTTGCTGGTTTGGGAAGTTTAGATTCAGTCTGGAGAGATTCTGTCTTTGAGGTGGAAGCTAATAAATGCAACAGAACTGTATCTGTACTGTCTCGTGGAGTTCTTTGGGCTGAACCTGACATCAACCTGACATCAACCAAGCAAATAAATCCCCTATTCTGCAAAGAACCATCCAAGGTACATTCCCAACTGCACTGCAACAACACAATAACAGAGTCACCAATAGCAAAAACTGAACAGTACTAGAACATATGGGAGAAAGAAAAAACACATAATACCAGTGCAGTGTGGCTGCAGGACCTGAGAGCAGACCATAGCAATCTCTCAGAACAGGAACAAGTCATCACAGCAGCAAACATCCAACAACAGGTCAAGAACATGAAGAGCTGGACAGCACCTGGCCCAGACATGATCCACACTTACTGGCTAAAGAAACTAACACCACTGCATGAACACGTAGCAGCACAGATGAATCAGCTGCTAGCAGCGGGCTCCCAACCAAACTAGCTAACACAAGGGGATGTTTTAATATATAACAGATAATTCTCACTTACCGACCGTTCTGCTGCCAGTCAGTTACAACAGAGCTGAAAAATAACTATACAGCCCATTTATGACCTTTGTAGCTCCCGCAGTCATGTGATCGCCATTACAATCCATATGAGTTGCCCTATACCTGTTTTCTTCCCCCTCTTGCAGAGCATAGAAATTGGAGAGAAAGGGATTGCAAAAGAGTTAGGTGTCTGGTCTTCTACATATCGAAAAGAATGTGATCATGCTTCAACCTGTGGCTGGGAGCTGCAGGTGTGCCACACAAATAGCTAACGGTATTCTTTTGAAATCTCTTCCTCTCCATTCTTTCTGCTCTGCAAGGGGTTGGGGGGAGGAAAAAAGCAAGCAATTTCTTTAGTCAATCTCTCCTTTGCAGACCCTTCCCTCACCCCTGCCCAGTGCAGAGAGATTGGAGAGAAAGGGATGGCAGGAGAGTAAGCTGTTCTTCGATACACTGAAAGCAATGCGGTCATGCCATTAGCCCAGGGCTAGTAGTTGTGGGTATGCCATGCAAACAGCTTACAGTACTCTCTTGAAATCTGTTCCTCTCCAGTCTTCGCGGTGTGAGGGGGATGATGAGAAATAATGCAAGCAATTTCTGTGGGCAGTCTCTCTTCGCTTGCTTTTTATCTCCCTCGCAGTGCAGAGAGATTGGAAAGAAATTTCAAGAGAGTAAGTTGTTTGCTCTTCTATACAATGAGAGCAGTGCAATGGTGCTGGCAACCCAGGGCTAGGAACTGCAGGTATGCTACCCAAACAGCTTACAGTACTCTCTTGAAATCTGTTCCTCTCCATTCTCTCTGCTCTGTCGCAGGGGACAAGCAAGCAATCTCTCTTTTGCCTAACCCCCCCCCCCAACAGAGCGGAGAAATTGAAGAGCAAGGGATTTCAAGAGAGTAAGCTGTTTGCTCTTGTACACATCAAAGTAGCAATGTGATTAAGCCGGCAGCAGGAAAGGGTCAGACAAAGGAGGGATTGCCTACAGAAATCGCTTCCCTTTCCCCTCTTTTTTCCCCTCTTGCCCTTGCAGAGTGGAGAGAGAAAGGGATTTTAAGAGAGTAAGCTGTTTGTAGTGTGCCTGCAGCCCCCAGTCCTGGGTTGCTGCCACAATCACATTGCTTTCTGGGTGTACAAAACAGTAAACAGGTACGTTTTTGTAAGAGAAGCCGAAGGTATGAAATTGAGTCATTTAGTCTCTCTCCAGCAGGAAAGCATAGTCGTGGTCATGTGATTTCCCGTTTAACAACCACTTTGCTTAGTGGCCGAGTTGCCAGTCCCAGTTAGGGTTGTTAAGTGAGGACTACTTGTATGGAACTGTACAATAGGAGACAGCTATAGGAAGATGTGGGGATCTTGGACACATCTGGAATTTTGAGTAAATGAATTTTGTAAGTGCTTTCATAAAATTGTTAAGGTATCAGATGAATATCCATAATATGACTGTGACAGATGACAGACACCCATAGAGTCAGAAGGCAAAGTATTGCGATTATTAACTTCAGCTCTCTTTAACCTCCCAAGATACCTCAGTCTCTGTTTTCCTTTGTTGAGATGCAAAGCTATTCTTGTAAATAAAAAATTATTTACAAACTCCCTAATAAAGGGATTTGCAAGCTCCTCTCCTTTTTTTTCTTTCAAATAATAAAATAAAATTAGTTGATTCAGGAAATTTGACAGTGCCAACAAATATTATTCAGGTATACAGATACTGGTATTAGTATGCCATTGTATTGCCAATCTCTCTATACTGTAAGTAACTCAGAAGATTCAAGTTCATTTTTTACTACCAAAATAAAGATAGGTCATACAGTTCTGAAAGTTGTGATTTCTCCTTTTTCCTGATTTAACTTTTAGTTGTCCTCTTCTAAGCTGCTTCAAATACATTTTGCAGGAAATTCATCTTCCTTGTAAAGGTCTTAACATTTTAGATTAGATTTAAATTAAGCTAGTTCCTGTGTAAATCAGTGGATTGATTTCACATTGATTTTCATGGAGAATAATTTGTTATTTTAGATCACACCACCTGGATATAATGGGCTCTGTTCAAAGCTGCAAATTCTGCATACAATCAGAGTGGGATATATTTCTATCAAATATGTGAATATGTGTTGTAAATTATAACAGCAATTGACATATTTGAGAAGGTATTAATAATTGAAAGGCAATCATTTTGGTGGAGAAAAAGCCAGGAAAAATAATAAGAAATCATGGAAAATTACAAATGGAAGATTTTTGTCATTTGAATGGTCTGTTAAATTTCATGATGGGGTAGACCATATAACAAAAGCCTTATTTTGAAACAACCTAATAGCTACCTAAGAAGTTCCACACTGTCTAGAATGATGGTTGAAGATTAGGAAGTAAATATTCAGGCAAAGGGCAATTGCTTTTATATATCAGAAGTTCACCTGGAGTAAATACATATTCAGATTAATTTAAGATCATTTTCTAGGTGTTTAAAATATCTATTTTATAATAAAATATTATTAGAAAACTAAGATGTTTATCTTTTTGTACTATTTAGTGCTAAGGCTCAGAAAAATAAGAAAAGTGAATTATGAAATATTCACTAGTATTTTCATTTACTGTAAATAAAAATTAATGTATGGAAAGGGTAGAGAAGTTGGGTCTCAGATCTTAATATAAGTAAAACTTTAGTTTTCAGATATGATAAAATTATACAAAGAAGGATCTGAAAAAGTTGAAATTTCTGATAGTGATAAAACGTCAGATTCAGAAAATGAAATTGAATAGACAAAAATGGGATGCTACATTTCTTTGAGTACAGCAGTTTGTAGTTCTTCAAAATGGATGTGAAACTCATAATAGATACAGTGGTACCTTGGGTCACAAACTTAATTCGTTCCGTGACACTGGTCGCGACCCAAATTGGTTGCGACCCGAATCAAATTTTCCCATAAGGTTCAATGTAAATACAGTTAATCCGTTCTGACCCCTACAAATTTGGTTGCCAACCGATTTTGGTCGCGACCCGAATCAAATTTTCCCATAAGGTTCAATGTAATTACGGTTAATCCGTTCTGAACCATATGTTTTTTTTTTAAACCACAAAAATATGAAACAAAGTACAGTACAGTACGAAGAGAGAACGCTAACCTTGCTCGAGGCGACTTCTGGCGTGGAGGACAGGAAGGCAGGTGGGGAGGTGGTTATTGTTTGGAGGGAGAGTCCCCCTCCCTACAGGAAGCCATGACCATGTGTCACAGCAGGGAAAATGGCCGCGGATCCTGTTCATCACCCAACGCAGAGTTCGCGAACGGAAGCAAAATTTTGTGAATGGTGCTGTTCGTGACCCGAATTGTTTGTGAACAGAAGCGTTTGTGACCCAAGGTATCACTGTACAAACATTAAATGTTATTTTTCTTTAGCAATGAAAAGTCAAACAATATAGCAAGTTGTCCATCAGAAAGGCTTTATAGAAATTCTAGTGTGGCTCTTATACTTTATTCCTAAACATTTTCATCAGTAATATGAACTAATTTTGTTTTGTTTTACTTTGTTTTAAATCAAGCCAGTAGCTCTCAGGATATGATGTGAAAGCATCTGAAGCAGTATCCTTACTTAAGAGCTCTGCATGTAGTCATTGTTTAATGGCAAACAGTTTTCAGTTCAATATATGCTACGATGAGTTTCAAGGAAAAGGATATGTAAATCTTCTAAGTTGCATGAACACTAAATTTAAGTTAATTTGACTTTTTTAAAAAAAGGGTAACTTTTAAAAAGGAAAAGCTTTATAGCTTTAAAGGAAATCGATGTCATCAAGCATAATATGTATCTGCAGAAATGTCTTTGGGATGTGAAGGAATGGTTGGATGAAGGCTGCGGTCGAGGAGATAAGCATTCCCATGTTCCTGTTGAGGGATAAGGGAATGCTTATTTCCTCGAGTGCGGCCTTCATCCAACCATTCCTTCACAGGGACCCACAAAGTTTGCATTTGTATGCTAGACAGCATCCTTGGAAATTAGTCACTTTCTAGTAGATGGGTGTTTTGTTACTAGGAGTACCCACTATGATAGCCATTTAAGGGATTTTGTGAATATGCCTCAGCTTCAAAAAGTTCCTTACTCCTGATACATATATAGATTTTATTTATTTAGTGAAATTTATATGGCCGCCCATCACGCAAAGTGATTCTGGGCAGCATAGAATAAAACTAGGAATTAAAACATTTTACAAACCCATTAAAACAATAAGAATAAGTAAAACAAGACCATGAGAAGGAAGATACTACATTTAATACAACCAGCACACAGACTCCCTATTACCAGGGGATCCCCAGGCCTGCTGAAAAAACCACATTTTGATGGCTTTCTGGAAGACTATAAGGGCTTTTTGTTTTTTTAGATTTTTATATCCCGCCTCTATTATTTTTATAAATAATTTAAAGCGATGAACATATCTACTACTCCTTCCTCCTCCTATTTTCCCCACAACAACAACCATGTGAGGTAAGTTGGGCTGAGAGAGAGTGTCTGGCCCAGCTGGCTTTCATGCTTAAGGTAGGACTAGAACTCACAGTTTCTTGCTTTCTAGCCTGGTGCCTTAACCACTAGACTTAGCCTACTTATGAAGTGACATCATTATACAAGTGACATAAATTGCTATGATCATGTACTTTTCTATTTAATGGATATTCAGGAGTAATGAAGAAATTATCCATTTAAATAAGGTATCACTTACTTGCTTTTCGTTGTAACATGATAGGAAAATTTTGTTCCATATATGTGAAACAAAAAGGAAAAAGCATTCAATTGTATATTTTGCCACGTTTGGATATTGTTGAGTTTAGCTCCTCCCAAAATCATTTAGTAGAGTTGAGAGTCAGTAAGTCAGATAGACTCTTGGGGGCTACTACAATTATAAGCAGATTCTTAATACAAGCGTTGTGATTTTTTGGAAAGAAATATTTTGAAAGGAGAGGGCAGGTTCCACAGGTGCTGTAAAATGGCACTGCAAATTTAATAATCTACTGAATTGGCTGGAGTACAGTTAACTTTATTAATGGTGTTCAGTGACAAATTGTGATGTATTAATAATTGCATAATTTCTCTGACAGTCACACCATTGTAGGAGCATAGTGAAACCGTGTTAAAAGTTCTGTAATCATATTTCATTGTATTACACATTGTATTTTGACTATATTCATATGTATCATTCTGTTTCTTCGAGTGATACTTACATGATACAAATAAATAGTATTTGAAGAAAGTCTAGAGATTCACCATGGAGAAATCAAAATGGATGCTGCTTTTAAGTGTGCAGCCTATGAAAGCAAGAAAAAGACTTTAAAGGTAAACAAGCATTTTTCTTTCACAGAGCACCAATATTCCACAGAACACAGTTCACACTTAAGGGAACACAGGACTATTTTATTTACTTTATTATTTTATTTAATCAATTTATATTGCCCCCCACCACCACCACATATGTGATTCTGGGCAGCTTACAGTAACAATAGATGAAATCTAAATAAAACACAGTACAAAAAATAAAAACACACAGAGCCAGAATCATAAAACAGCCATTAATAGCAGGAGGTGGGCTCTGACACACACCTAAGGCCCCAGGCTTGAGCATAAAACCATGTTTTCAAGGTCTTGCAGAAGGTCAGCAGGATTGGGGCCAGTCTAAACTCCAAAGGGATGATACTCCAGAGGGCGGGTGCTATGACAGAAAAGGCTGTAATAATGTGTACCACCAGCTGATGCTCCTTAACCAATGGGACCCAGAACATACCCCTCCTGCTGGATAGCAGAGCCTTAACTTATCCATTTCTGCCAGTTTGCATAATAAATTGTTTGGGGAACTACAGTATAGGCAGAGGAGACAATGTCAAGAAATAAAACTGATATCTAAGTTAGAGAGTATCCTGTCAAATATATTGTCTTGATTCATTTGCATTTTGCGTTAATGAAACTTTGACTTCTTGTCCTCAAACCATTATTGAATTTTATAGCTCAAGGGAAGGCAACATGCTGCTTGTGGGCAGCAATGTGCTTGTGGACCTATGAAGGCAACTACTGGGTTTGCCTCACTTGATTTTTTTTCCCCAGGTACTTTTAATCAAAAGATAAAATAAATAGAAACTTGTCATCTTACAAAGACTGCTTCTGGCCTCATTGACATTCTTATAAAAATGTATACATAAAGAAGCATTTTATTTTATTTATCTTATATGACCTATTAATCAGTTGCGTGCATTTATTGTATGTCTTATTTCAGTAATATGCTTTTTGAACTCTTTTTCATGTCCACTACTTGTCAAGAATTCATAGACCTTTTTTGTTTTTCCTCATTTGGTCAAGAATTCAATTTTCAGGTTTTTACTTTCTATAGGTTCCTTTACTAATTAATGTATCCTAATTTGTAGTAAATATTCTAGGAGGCATCCTGTTAGTGTGGTTTTAATAACAATAGTTTGGTCAGGTATCTCAGTGGGGGTGGCTTCTGTGCATGCCCATGCTCTCCACACCCCTTCAGGAAGACCTCTAAGAACTGTACTAAGTTTTCAAGTAGCTTGACTCTTTTAAGTGAACTATGCATTTCTAATTTTAAGTAATTGCCACATATGTTTTGTTCATTTAGTTGCTTACTGTATTTAATATATGTCATCTTCCAAGGTAAAGGTTTCTTGGGGGAGTTTACTAAAGATAATTATAATGGTAAAGCACTTTTTAAAAAGTAAATAAAGTCATACGGTTACAAAAACTGAAAAACAGCATTTTAAATTTTAACATTTAATATACAGATTTAAATAAAAGCATATTTAAAATTTAATAAAGGCTAATAAATATTAGAGAAATAATTCAAAATATATGGAAAACATCTAAAAAGAGACGGTTTCTGTTGTCTGCTAGTCATGACAGTTGTGTACTTTAAAACATAGGCCTGAATAAAATCCTGTACAGATTTTTATATGTACGTGTTCATATGGGCAAAGTTAGCGAGGTTGGGCCTCTTGGTAAGGCTTTTTAACTGCTTCCTTTAGTGTTTCCTTTTTAAATCAGAAGTGACTATTTTTAAATTTATTGGCAATTTATCACTACATATACATACATACATATGTACATGTTTTCTACTTCCTTTATGCGCTAGAAGAATACTGCAGGCAGTACTGTATATGTGTTCTAGTGGAGTTTCCCAGAAACTTATAGTAGCATAATACAATGTTTATTTGAAGCAATTAAAACAATCTCTGAACAAATTAAAGTAATTGCATCTCCAGTTACTTTTTACGAAATGAAAGAAATGATGGTAGAGACATGTAATGTCTGAAAATGGAAATGGTAAATTGCAGAATTGTGTCTATATTAACTTTAAAAAAATTACCAGACAGATTGCATCCTGGGACCAGTTTTGACACAATTAAAATTATATTTTAAAAATCGACTGTTACTAAGATATGCAGCTATTAGGGGTCAGGTATGTGGGATATGGTAAGGCTTGGCAATCTTACTTCTCAGCAAAAATTCCTCAAAACATATTTTTAGCATAAGAATATAATAAGGAGGCTTTCTTATAATGCAGACTCTCAGTGATTATATATTGTTATTTCATGTAGCAAAATATACATATAACCAGAGCCTTATCTTACTGTTACATTAATAGAAGTGCATAGTGAATATAGTAAAAGAGTTTGTAATTATATTATCTTTGCAATGCTATGTTCCACCAATAATATTTTGTTCAAATAGTCCCTTGATATGATTATAATGATTTGGGGTTCCATACCATTCTTAGGATCATGTCTGGGTTTTCATACCATTTTTAGGAAGATATCTTACATATTGAGGGATCAAAACTTTAAAGGAAGTGCTGTACCTCAGGTAGAACTTTTCTTTCTATTTGTTGCTGTTCTTTAGTTGAGTAAACAGTGCTTTGTATGTAAAAGGACTTTGTTGAAGTCCTAGCATACCTCTTGATAGGAAAGATTTCTGGGAATGTTGGTTAACTGCTGCTAGTCAGAATAGACAATCCTGAATTAGGTTAACAAATGGTCAGACTTGCTATAAGGCAGTGTCCTTGGCATGAGGTCAAGGCCAAGTGGATTCTCAGAATGCATCCTAGCTGCTCCTTCCTATTTCAGTAGCAGTATAATACTAAATAAATTCTGATGAGAAAGCATTATTTAGCAAATTATGCATACATAATTTGGAGAAAAGTAAAAACCTTAACTGGAAGAAAAGTGGAAGAACTTTCAAATAACACAGATTATTAAAGTTATTCAGCTCTAAGTAACCACTGATTTAAACTGCTATTAATTGCAAAATGGATATATTTATTGCAATTTAATTAATTTCTACATAATTTGAACAGCTTTTCTCAAACTTTTTACTCTGGAGGAACCCTTTAAATAATTTGCAGATCTGAGTGAATCCCTGCATAAAAATTGGAAAGAATGCAAAAACTTTGCAATACAATTCACTTCTAACTACACAAGCCACATTTTATAACAGCAAAGCGGCAGGCCGGCAGTTGAGTTGTGATGTGTAACAGTTCCCACCGCTGTGAGTCCTACTAGCATTGCCTGGTGTGGAAAGTTCAGAAAGCAATATTTATCATTTTTTTTCAGTCACAATCCTTGTGGAACCCCAAGAAACCTCTTGTTCCATGGAACCCCAGTTGAGAAAGGCTGCTTTGTAAGAACCATATGTGAAACAGTACAGGTTCCCAATAAAATGATGAAGGCAAATATAAAGCAAGTTTCCGGTACTGAGATCCTTCTTACCCTAAAAGTTCATGAAACTAGGTCTGTCCTGTCAGTTCTTGTTGTAGGCCCTTTGTTCCTATGAAAGATCTAGTGAAGAGTGGAGCTTATGCTTATTATTATAGTTCATTTATTAGATTGTCAACATTAAGTCAATTTTAAAATGTAAAGAAAGGTGAAGAATAGAAGAGACAATGTAGATAATTTCTGTTTATCCAAGCCATCTTATGTCGGTCTCAGCAGTTGTGATAAAAAAATTAATCTGTTATAATTTGGGTATTTCAGTCCTACATATTTTCTCAATTTCCCATTCATCTCTTGCTGAAATGTGTTCCTATCTATGTTTCTCCTCTCACCAATTTATCTTCTAATTTTCAAGTACTTTGACCAGCCATAATCAGGAAACAGTAGTAATGGTAAAGCATACCATTACTAGAGCAAACACGATCACAACATATGAGGAGTATTTTGGGTATAGATAAAAGGACCCCAGCTGCTGCAGTTAGAGCCTAGTTGGGAATTTATACACTTTGTCAAAAATTAGAGCATATAATTGCTGGTAGAGAATCAATTCTGTGGAAACTGATAGACTTTCAAAATTGTGTCTGATAGGACAGATTAAATCTCAATTAAAGACGTCTTGGACTGTACAACTTACAAATTATGAGTTGTGGCCTCCCTGTTTTTTGTCTGTTTTTTGTCCAATTGTCTCTGGAAAACAAGTTAAAAAAAGACTGCTGTACAAAGAAGTTTGGATTTGGAAGTTTAAAGAGATACAGCTACCCTCAGTAAGGTATATAGATTGGAATGGATGAACTGCTATAAATTCTGCTTTCAAGCTGGAAAATATCTAAATACAGAAATGTCCAAACATCTCAATAGGGTATTTACTTGAGTGAGATTTCAGTAGCTAGATAACAGTGGTTAAATGTGGAGGGTTTAACCAAGTTTCTTACCATGAACATATATGTATTTGTGATGCTCCAGAAAGAGAGGACATATATTATTTGAATCCAACTGTATAATAAAGAGAGATCAGTATCTTGGACCACACAAATGGCCTATTGGTTCCATACATTAGAACAACATATTTTATCTGTGATCAGAGCTGAAATATTACTTATAATACAGCCTTTTATTTAAATAAAACAGTTCAGTTGAGAATTGCATTATGTGGATCTAATTGGGGTAAATTGGAGGGGTGAAAAAGAAATATGAATTGTGTCTTCTTTTAGTTCTGCCTTTTACACTATTTTATCATACAGTATAAGGTCTCATTATTGTCTTATATTTTGTATTCTGATATAGCCTCACAGCTAATCAATAAAGCATTATTAGTAGTAGTCCTGCTGGTGTTGTGACTCATGCTTTATAAAATCATGCTATTAGTAAGACATACAGAACTGTTTTTGTCTTCCTAAACCCTTCTGTTGTTGCTCTGTGTTCTCTGGTGGCACTCAGAGTTTGAGAAACTCTATAGTTGGCACTATTAGTCATTCCCATTTCTGGCAGTCACGTGTTATAGGATAATCTTTTCAATAAAGTTGTATGCCATGATCATCTTAATCAGGGACTGCTGATATTTGTAATTTACGTTAATATAAAATATATATTTTTTCAAATATCCTGTTATAGTGTTGGCCTTTGTAAAAAAAATCAGAACTAATATAGACATATGTAAGAGGATCCTCCTTTTCTTATTTAACAAATTTCAGTAATTCTCGATCATGTTTCCATAAGTTTAAAACTCAGGAAAATAGGGCTTCTTTAAACTATGGTTTCAGATCAAGCTAGTATGTTGCTTTTATTCATTTTAAGTGAAAGAAACCACAATATTCTTCAGAAGTGAAGACTTCTCATTGTTACAGTGAAGTCCAAGATGTTAGGTGAGTAGCCTTGACTGGAAATAACATTGACAATTTGATCTTGCTGCACTGGAAAAATACATTAATGAAAGCACGTTAAATAAAGTAAGATTATATAGAAAAATAAGATTCATAAAATAATGGACAAAATTTCATAGTTTGATTTCTGTTGGCAAGCAAAGACCTTAGCTTGCTAAGACTTTACAAAATACCAGAGTGGAATTTGGGAAATAAGAGTTTTGAAATGTGCCATCTGCTTTATATATTACATTGTAACAAGCACCACATGTTCCAGTTCCATTCCAGTTAAGTTCTTATAACAAATAGATATGTTATTTTTATCATATTAATTATAATATCATAATCAGCAACATGATCACTATATTCCAAGGAGCTGATATTTCCATTTTCTATTCCATATCTGTAAAGCTGAATGGTCAACACTGGTTTAAAGTCATCTGGTAAACTTTGTATAGATTTTTATCTTGGTCTGTACCGTAGCAACTTAATGTATTAGCTCTTTAGGTAAATAAAAGAATGCCACTCAAAATAATTACAGCTTCAATTTATGAAATCATTTTCAGGTTATTACATTCATTTTTCAAGCAATAACTGCAGAAATGGTTCAACAAATAGTCCATTACATGCTCTGCAAACATGTACTTATAGTAAACCTCATTTTATTGGACGAACTGGGAGTCAAGTTTGTCCATTATTCATTCATCTTTATCAATAACAACAATAATAATTTATTAAACTTGTATCTTTTTATGGTATTTTAATTAATATGTTTCTTACAATATTTAAAGAAACAATAAAAATATAACTACATAAAAAAGAGACATCTGTAGTAGATAAAGAAAAAAATCAGTAAATGGTTTACAATTATAAAATTTAAAACTCATTTCATTAAATGTATAGAACTGAGTTCATTATATCATCTTAAAAAATAACTGGAAATCTCTGTAAAATGCTAAACATGATATTAATATTGATATCACCACCATTTGTTCTAAAAACAAATGTACATAATATGTAAAGGGAAAGAAAAGAGAAAAAAAAGTGAAAAAAAGAAAAATCAGTAAAACAATATTAGGAAATTACATAGTTTAAGATTCCCTCTGATTGTCCTTGACTGATGATTATATCAACATATTCATAAACAGTGAAATTGCTTCTAGTTAATGTCTTCACATTAATTATTTCCCCTTTAGAAACCATTCTCTGAATGTCTGAGGTTGCCTTCTTGTGTGGGAGTCATTCTTGCTTAAATTTAGTCAAAGTTCTGTTCTGAATGTATATTGTTAATTTTGCCATTGCTGTATATTCTCCAAGTTTGGTCTCCTAGTCTGATATTGTTGGTAAAGTGTCTCTTTTCCAATGTTGAGCCAAATTGGCCCTCAACAGCATATATCTTAATAAATTGTGATATTTTTTATTTGTTATGGAACTATTCCTGTTGGGAAAAAAATGGAGGTTTTGATTCAAACTTCGTTTTTATATTTTTTGAATAATCCTGTATATTTCTTTCTAGTACTATTGAGATTTTTATTTTACAGGACCACTACATATGATAAAATATAAAATTTCTAGTATTTTTTGTTATATGATTTAGCTATTTTTGCAGTTATTGATGGAGTTATGTACCACCTGTAATATATTTTGTACCAATTATCTCTTAAATTATACCATGGGGTAAATTTTACTGAATTTTTCCATAAGTCCTCCCAAATTGTAATGTACAGTGGTACCTTGGTTCATGAACTTAATTCGTTCCACAATTCTGGTCACGAACCGAATCAAATTTCCCCATAAGGTTCAATGTAAATAAGCTTAATCTGTTCTGAACCATAAGTATTTTTTTTTTAAACCACAAAAATATGAAACAAAGTACAGTACAGTATGAAGAGAGAGAACACTAACCTTGCTTGAGGTGACTTCTGGCGAGGAGGACAGGAAGGCGGGTGGGGAGGCGGTTATTATTTGGAGGGAGAGTTCCCCTTGCCTACAGGAAGCCACGACCATGTGTCAGAGCAGGGAAGATGGCCACGGGTCGTGTTCATCACCTGATGTGGAGTTCGCGAACGGAAGCAAAATTGTGCGAACGGTGCTGTTTGTGAACCGAATTGTTCATGAACAGAAGCGTTTGTGAACCGAGGTATTACTGTAATTATTCCTTTAAAATTTTGCATCATACATTTTTTTTACTTGTTCTGTCTTTGTGTCACATTTTTAAGAGCAATTCATATATACGTCCTAGTAGGTAGTGTTAGTTCTGTGTAAGTGTTTAAAATTCTGTAATTTGTCTTAGAAACCCTCCTTCTTTCTCAATGTTGCTTTTTATTCTTTCAGCAATCTGTAAATACATCAACCATGGTAGATTTTGGCCTTCACCAGATTATTCTTATTTTGTCTTTCATCTGTTTCAAGACTATGGAAATACCATATCCACACACATAATTACACTCTTCTTGCAATAATTATCTCCAAAATAAAAAGTCTTTGAAGTTAGACAGAAGGCGAGATTGCTAGACGATACAAAAACCTTGAAGAGAAAATTTAATAAAATTTAGCTATTTATACATTTTAGAGCTATATACAGTCATGTGAAAAAGAAAGTACACCCTCTTTGAGTTCTGTGGTTTTATGTATCAGGACATAATAAAAATAATCTGATCCTTAGCAGTTCTCAAAAGTAGATAAATACAACCTCAGATGAACAACAACACATGACATATTACACCATGTCATTTATTTTACAAAAAGAAAGCCAAAATGGAGAAGCCATGTGTGAAAAACTAAGTACACCTTATGATTCAGTAGTTTGTAGAACCACCTTTAGCAGCGATAACTTGAAGTAATCGTTTTCTGTATGACTTTCTCAGTCTCTCACATCGTTATGGAGGAATTTTGGCCCACTCTTCTTTACAACATTGCTTCGGTTCATTGAGGTTTGCAGGCCTTTGTTTATGCCCAGCTCTCTTGAGGTCCCGACACAGCATTTCAGTCAAGTTGAGGTCTGGCTTTTGACTGGGCCATTGCAACACTTTGATTCTTTTCTTTTTCAGCCATTCTGTTGTAGATGTGCTGGTGGGCTTGGGATCATTGTCCTGTTGCATGACCCAGTGTCAGCCAAGCTTTTAGCTGTCAGACAGATGGCCTCACATTTGACTCTAGAATACTTTGGTATACAGAGGAGTTCATGGTCGACTCAATGACTGCAGGGTGCCCAGGTCCTATGGCTGCAAAACAAGCCCAAATCATCACTCCTCCACCACTGTGCTTGACGGTTGGTATGAGATGTTTGTGCTGATATGCTGTGTTTGGTTTTCGCCAAACGTGGCGCTGTGCATTCTTGCCAAACATCTCCACTTCGGTCTTGTCTGTCCAAAGGACAGTGTTCCAGAAGTCTTGTTATTTGTTCAGATGCAACTTTGCAAACCTAAGCCATGCTGCCATGTTCTTTTTCGAGAGAAGAGGCTTTCTCCTAGCAACCCTTCCAAATAAACCATGCTTGTTCAGTCTAATTCTAATTCTACTTTCATGAACTTCAACATTTAAAATCCCAATTGAGGCCTTCAGAGTCTGAGATGTCGCTCTTGGATTTTTTGCAATTTCTCTGAGCATTGCACGGTCTGATCTTGGGGTGAATTTGCTGGGACATCCACTCCTGGGAAGATTTGCAACTGTCTTGAATGCTTTCCACTTGTGAGTCACCTTCCTCACTGTAGAATGATGGACTTTCAATTGTTTGGAAATGGCCTTATAACCCTTCCCAGATTGATGGGCAGCAGCAACTGCTTCTCTAAGATCATTGCTGATGTCTTTGCTGTTTGGCATTGTGTTAACACACACCTCAATACTCAAGACCAGCAAACTCCTAAAACTTTGGCTTTTATAGAGGTAGTCACACTTGCTGATGATCACTTGATCAAGGGCATTTGATTAGCAGCACCTGGCTGCTACTTAGCCTCTTAATACCTATGGAAGCAGTAAGGGTATACTTAGTTTTTCACACATGGCTTCTCCATTTTATTTATTTATTTATTATCAGACTTGTATGCCGCCCATCTCCCCCAACGGGTGACTCTGGGCGGCTCACAATAATATAAAAGGAAGAAAAAACACAAGTCCTTCCAACCATGGATAAAATCTATAAATAATTAAAAAACATTAAAAATGCCCTAAAAACCTCCTATGATTATAAGCCCTAAAAACCTGTAAGATGCTCGGGGGGGGACAAACCCCTCACCCCACCAGCCATCTCCACAGATGCGGGCCCCCCTCCGGCCCCCAGGCCTTCTGGCAGAGCCAATATTTGATCCCTTTCCTGAAGGCCATGAGGGAGGGGGCACACCGGACCTCAGGAGGCAGGATGTTCCATAGGGCGGGTGCTGCAGCAGAAAAGGCTCTCTGCCTAGACCCCACCAATCGAAATTCCTTGACTGGTGGGGTCTGCAACCTGCCCCTTCTGCTAGACCGAGTGGGGTGGGCTGAAATGACTGGGGTGAGGTGTTTCCTCAGATAACCTGGTCCCGTGCCATGAGCGGCTTTAAAGGTGATGACCAACACCTTGAATTGGACCCAGAAACAAACTGGTAACCAATGCAGCTCACGCAACAGGGGTATTATACGTGCCCTCCTAGGGGCATTAAGAACTGTCTGCGCCGCCGCATTCTGCACCAGCTGTAGCTTCCGGATACTCTTCAAGGGTAGCCCCATGTAGAGCGCATTACAGTAGTCGAACCTGGAGGTGACCAGGGCATGAGTGACCATGTGGAGGTCCTCCTGATCCACGAAGGGGCGTAACTGCCGCACAACACGAAGTTGTGCAAAGGCCCTCCTAGCCACCATTGTCACCTGCTCTTTGAGCAGGAGTCGTGAGTCCAGGAGAACCCCCAGATTACGCACCGGGTCTGTCTGGGGAAGTGCAACCCCATCAAGAACCAAAGATGACAAGCTCCTAGATCTTGAGGCTCCCCATATCCACAGCCACTCCGTCTTACCGGGGTTCAGCTGAAGCCTGTTGTCCCCCATCCAGGGCCCCTGTCAGGCCTAGTCCAGGGAACTCCAGGAGACCATGCAGATTCAGTCCAGCAAAGTTTATTAGCTACAACCTGTATCAAGAATCTTCCCAGACTGAAACTAATTCCCAGGGTCAGTCAGTAAACACAGCGTGAATTCCTCAGGGAGGTGCCAGCCTCATCCTCTTATCTCTTCCCCGCGCTTCAGGAGACGAAAGAGGATGCTTCACTCCCTGAGTCTGGCCTTCATAATTCCATTCCATCACATCCCCACAGCCTCCAGGCACCGTGATTTTGGCTTTCTTTTTGTAAAATAAATGGTGACATGGTGTAATATGTCATGTATTGTTGTTCATCCGAGGTTGTATTTACCTACTTTTGAGAACTGCTAAGGACCAGATGATTTTTATTATGTCCTGATGCGTAAAACCATAAAACTCAGAGGGTGTACTTTTTTCTTCACACAATTGTATCATGTAAATGTGTGCATCATGTATTTGTAGCAATGTAACTGACAAAACACCATAAATATTTATGGTAGTGTTAAAACTCATAAATATTGGTGACTGACATTGTCCCACATAGTGCAGTTTTAGTAATCTTATCTTTTTGAATATAACATAATCTAATTAAAAAACTATAAGCTTTAAGAAACTTTTTTTCATTCATGATGTAACTGATTTGAATATTTTCATTATTAGAAGAGACAAGCTGGTATGCACGCAAGGTTCCTAAAAATCATGGATTGCCATTACTCCTGAAATCCACTGATTTGGGAGGGAAAGGAGTATTGCAGTATTCAAAAATATGGAGATTTGAAAATATAGATTATATTTTAAAATAGGCTAGTTATTCCTTATGGGCAGTGCTATTTTTATTTGTAGGACTGGTATTAGAAAAAAATATTGTAGAAATGTCCTTGCAAATAATTATGAAATATATCTAATGTTAGGAATAAATGGGAAGCCAGTTTGATGCATATTTATCACCTATCAGAGCATTTTGCAAACAAAACATAAGGAGACATCAGTGGGTTTGTTCTCATTTGAAAATTCCCATGAAATGTGTAGGCTTAAAACTTCCAAATTATTGTGGTCTTAAATACTGATTAAATATTTGATTATTAGTCATTATTTCATAGAATTGTTCAATCAGATAAAAATTTCATTCTTATGAAAACGTCTCTGGGTAATCTCTAAAGGAAGAAAGACAGAAATTGTTTTGACAGGGAGTACAAAATTGCAATAATATGTATGCAGATATGTAATTTGATGACAAATTGTTCTATCCATTTTTACAGCTCTGCATAATTATATGGCATAAACAAAAGGATATTTTAAATTACATATGTTAATTGATATTTCCTTCTCACATGCATATGTGTTAATTAGTGTTTCCTGCTCACATGTACCTATGAAATTGTCACATTGCCTTCTTTCTCTTAGGAATGCTTTGCTGCACTTAATTTTGTATATATGTATATGCACACATACACATACATACAGGTAGTCCTTGAGTTACGACCATTCATTCAGCAACTGTTTGAAATTACAACAGTGCTGAACGAAGGGACTTATGACTGGCCTTGAAGTTCCGGCCATCATAGTGCCCCGCGGTCATGTGAATAAAATTTGGGTGCCTGGTAGCCAGCTGACACATACGACCAGTTGCAGCGTCCTGCGATCATGTGTTTGCCATTTACGCCCTTCCCTGCTGGCTTCCTCCAAGCAAGGAAGGTCTAAAGTTGCTGGGGTAACTTTCCTCCCACCCTGGCCTTTCTTCACTCACTCAGATACACTGCACCCTCCTTTCCCCCCTTCACTTGCACATACCCTGCACCCTCTTTCCTTAGCCTCCCTGTAATCACACACATGCACATGCGCACACACACACCCCATGCCCTCTTGGCCTCCCTGTGATTGCACACATGCATGCACGTACACACTCCCTCTTTTCTCGGCCTCTGTGGTGGATTGCAGCAGAGAAGAAGACTATCGGGATGGAGGGGGTGCATTCCAGGAAAGAGAAAGGAGACAAAAGACAGCACAGTCTGAAGGTGCAGTGTGGGAAGGATAAGAGATTCAGGATAGCCACCTGCACCCTCTTTCCACAGTCTTCCTGTGATTCTATGCAGCCTGCACCTGCTTTCCTCAGCTTCCCTGCAATCTCACAGATGCATGCATGTACCCTGCCCCCTCTTTCTCCGACCTCCCTGTGAACGCCCACACAAACACACGAATCCACATATCCTGTGCCCTCTTTACCTGGCCTCCCTGTGATTGCACACGTGCACCCTGTACTCTCTTTCCACAGCTTCCCTGAAATCACACACACCCTACACCATATTTCCTTGGCCTCCCTATGCTCATGTGCGCGCACACACATGCACATTGCCCTCTTTCCATGGCCTGAGTTCACGTTGCACCAAACACCCCCTCCGCCAACCCACATGCGGTCTGCACTGGGCCTCTCAGGACCTCCCATACCCGACTGCGGCACCCTGTCTCCTTATCTGGGACTCCCTCCACTTCCTGCTTAATGACCTGTGCGTCTTGGGTTATGTTGGCAACCGGGACTGCCTGGATTGCCATCACTAAGTGATGTGGTCACGTGACGTTGCGCTTTACAGTCGCATCACTTAGCAATGGCAGTCCCGGTCACAATTGCAGTTGTAACTTGAGGACTATCTGTGTGTGTATGTGTGTGAATTATTTTTGTTACAAAAGTGGCAGTCAAAGTTAAGTATATTGTAAACTGAAGAAATGTTTTCATAAGTAACATCAAGTACTTATATACCTGTGCTGGAGACAAGTGACAAATAGTGTGAGGTGTTTAACAGGACTTAGGAATCCAACATAAATTAACATAATGGAGAATTACTACACAGAGTGACACTAGTAGTTTATCCAGTTTGATATCCTGTCCATAATAGCTGCAAGGTATTGAATGCTCTACAGAAAAAAAAAAAAAGAGGGGGGACAAAGAGGAAATGACTCACTACCTGTTGTTCACTTCCAACTTGTAGAAATCAGATGCTTTGGTATGTTTTGCAAATGAGCTTATGTGATGACTGGTAGCAATTTGTATTTTCTAAGAATCCATCAAATTCATAGTTGGATATCAGTTGTGCTCTTCCCCATCACAATATTCAAAAGCCTCAGTTCCACAACTTAATACATTCATTTAGTGCAAAATAATTACTTTACAGCTATAGCTTTAAGAACAAGTCTCTCAGGACTTGGCTATGTGATCAGGCCTGGGGATTTTGTGATTTTGTGATGGCAGATTTTGTGATGGCTTCCTTACTGTGGTTAACATGATCCTCTCCTGTTTTGTGTTTTTTATATATATAGTTCTTATAATTTTAATGATAGTTTATTGGCTCTTTTTAATTGAGTGTTGTATGCTCCCAGAGTCACTCTCTTGTGAGATGGGCAGCTATACAAATATGAGCAATCAATCAATCAATAAAAACTTTATTAAGAGATCTATCACGTGAAGTTAAAATTCTACTGTTATGGTTTTTTTCCTTCATGTAAAGTCCTAAATGTATTTACGTTATTTATTATTGTAATATTTATTTATGTATTTATAAAATGTTATAGCTGCCCATCTCACAAGTGACCCTGGGTGGTTTACAAGATTAAAACAGACAAACCCACCAAACATAGCCCAGGGTGCATAAGGATAAACAGTTTACCCCACTTGCTATCAATCGTAACAGAACTCATCTACCTCCTGACTCAAATGCCTGGGGAAACAGCCAGGTCTGGTGCCTTGCAAAAGACTAACAATTAGAAAGGCTAATAATTAGTTTGAACCCAGTCTTTTGTGTTTTGTTTCTCTGGCCAAATTGAAGATCTCATTGGTTAATAGATGTATATTATACTTTTACTACAGGGCACTTTATAGTAAGAACTTGCAGTGCTTTGGATTTGAAGGCAGAAAGTGCCTAAGTGTGTCAGCAGGGAAAAGCACACAAGTAGCACCTATCTGCATCTCCTTAAACCTAATGTGGAATTGTGCTGTAGGTATGGAGGGAAGCAATACAGTACTAAAAAAGACCTGGGGCAACTGCTTTAAGGAGTTGCAACAGGTCCTATGTGAACATCTCACATGCTTTGAAGCACCTTTTTGTTTTTTAATCTGAAGCACTGCACAATATATTGAAAGCCTATTTGCAAATTCAGAAAAAAAATGTAAATCTTGTTTATAGTCTTAGCACTATACTATACTTTTTGTATGTATAGTGTATCAATTGTATATAAAGGCAATAGGGCAATTTGATATATTCTCTTTTGGGGTATATCCTGTGGAATTCTGTTATTTTATTTTGTTAGATTTAAATCCTGTCCTTTTTCCAGGAACTCAACACACAACTTTTATAGGTATTTCCCTTCATTTTCCCATCACAACAATAACCCTATGAGGTAGGGAAGGCTGGAGAATATGACTGGCCCAAACTTGTGTTTGAAATACATGTGTTATTCAGATATACGCAAGAGAAAATGTTTGATGTACTATGATATGTACATGGTGTACTTTCCCATGGGAGAAAGATGTTTTCTTGACATAGTATATAAATTGATCCTGAGATTTGTAGAAACCTCTGAAACTATTTTGAGAATTCAGTGATTCATTGTTCAGCTTACTATATAGTAATCCCTTGATTTACCAAATCTTGGTTTAGCAGATTTCAGATGCAGTAAAATCCCATTTGCCATTTTACATATATAGAAAATCCCCTTCACCATCTAACGGACATTTTGGTCAAATGGACACCTTTTCCTCTCTATTGGTCCATTAAACGGATGGTTTATTGTATAAATGAATTTGATAATGAGATCATCCAAGATAGCACAGGTATGAGAAGTTATCCTCTAAAGTGAATTTCCTGATTTTAATATGCATCCAGACTTAATATATAAATTGAAGAACGTTTAAGTAAGAAAAATAAAGATGAAAGATTATGTAGAAGACATTGGTACCATTATTAAAGCCAAAATATAGATTATTGTGTTCTGAATAAGATTCTAAATGGAATTGTTTGATGACTTCAGAATTTTTAGCTTCTATTGTGTATGAAAATTGATAGTTTAGATAATAAAAATAATTCAGTAATAGAAAGGAAGAAGAAACAACAGGTGGTTTGGGAGTGATTGAAAATCACCAGCCATGTTTTCAAGCAAAAGAATATCTGTCCGTCCATCATCCATTCCCCCCCCCCCCCCCCCCCCGCTTCCTAGGCTGAATGCAATTCCTAGCTGCTTGAATTTTGTTGGGGAAGTGGTATAATAGTTGAAATGAGTGTCTTATACTTTGCAGAGTTTTAAGGACACATTGCAAAAACTACTCTCAAAAATTACAAAGCATACCAAAATATGAAAGCTGCTAGGGCCCTCTTAAATACCCAGTCTTCTTCCCCGGGTCTGAAGTGTCAATCCTGCTTATTTTAGTAATGTCTGAACAACATCAGCCGTAGCCTCTGCAATCCCTAAAGCTAGGCAGGAAGTTTCAGCCCTAAGGCCAAAAATATTGTTCATCCATCTTACACTATATAGTGGAAGATCATGTGACTGTGATTGTGCTTACAGTTTTACTTCAGCTTTCCTTTCCCCATTCCCCCACTCTCTTTGGAGTGCTCACCCCAGCGCTGGGACAGTTAACAAGAAGGGCAATAATATTTGGATTTATATTCATTGGAGAGGAACGGATTACAAGTGAGTAAGCAGGCAGGCACACCATGGGGAATACACATTGAAAGGAATGCACTGGCTGTTTACCTAGTGCATTCATGGCTCTGAGCTCCCAATTGCTGAGGAGGCAAACAGAATTTGAAGGTGTGAAAATGTGATTAAAGTCTTGTCAGTTATAGACAGCAGCTGCCAGTGAGATAATTAAGGTCACAGAGCTTGTTAACATGCGGAGCACCTTTTGGAGAAATGTGCTACAGAGAAAAGCAGCTCAGAAAGATATGGCTTGTTAAAGCAATCTCTCCTTTCTGTGAGGGGGAGAAAAAAGAAAAAAAATGGGTCAGGCACAGGACAAAATGTACTGACTGTAATGGTGAACACATGACTGAGAGATGCTGTGAAGGTCATAAATGTGGGCATTGGTTGTGAAGTTGCTTTTTCATCACCATTGCAACTTTGAACAGTCGCTGCCTGAGGCAGTCACTAAGCAAGGTCTACCTGTAATACTTAAGGTGAATGTACTGTAAGATACCCAGGATCTTTTGTGGCTAAAGAACAGGGTAAGCACGCTTTTAAAAAAATCATATAGACTTGTCTAACCTTCTGTAATAGTACAGTGTGTCTTCTTTTTTTAAAAAAATAATTTTTATTAAAAGAAGAGTTTACAAAGATTTAAAATACTATAGAAACATACAAGAAGAAAGAGAAAGAAATTATAAAAGGGTAAAAAAGAAAAAGTGAAGGATAACAAAAAAGAAACAGGAAGATATCTAAAGCGACTTCTGATCTATCCAGCAGTTACAAACATAGCAGTTACCATCTCCACCCTCCCATATTACATATGGTTCCCTTCTTCCCATAAACAAAGCTTTTTAATCAATAAATCCTGCAATCACCAGTTCATTTTTATCCATTTTCAGCAGAAGGTCCATAAAGGCTTTCCATTCTTTTATAAAAATAGTTGTGGTTCCTTCCTTAATCAAACAAGTCAATTTAGCAATTTCTGCAAATTCAGCCATCTTCACAATCCATTCCCCCATTATTGGTTTTTATGTAGTCTTTCATCTTTGTGCATATAATAGTGTGGCTGCAGTTACCATATATAAAACCAGTTGTCCATGAGCCTTTTCTAGTTGAATGTCCATAAGTCCTAATAAGAAAAGTTCTAGTTTCATCTGAATGTTAATTTTTAAAACTCTTTGCATCACCATACGTATTTGTGTCCAGTATCTTTTTGCTTTTCCACAAGTCCACCGTGCATGATAAAATGTCCTTTCATGTTTTTCACATTTCCAACAACGATATGAAGTACCTTTATACATCTTAGACAATTTCTCTGGTGCCATATACCAACGGTACATCATTTTTAAAAAGTTTTCTTTTAAATTATAAGGCAATATGAATTTCAGACCTTTTAACCACATTCTTTTCCATTGTTCCATTTGAATATTATAACTAAAATTCTTGACCCATTTTATCATACATTCTTTAACTTGGTTTTCCTCCATTTCAAATCTCAGCAAAAGTTTGTACAGTTTAGCAAGCACATGCTCTTTGTTGTACATAATTCATTTGCAAATTCTATTTTATCTTATTTTATTCCTGGTCCTTTTTTATCTGCATTAAATCTTTCTCTTAATTGTGCATATGAAAACCATTGAAAACTAAATCCCTCTGTAGTTAATTGTTCTCTTGATTTCATCTTAAGATCCCCATTTTCCTGTACTAGCAAATCTTTATATGTTAACCATTGTCTTTGACTACTGTTTTTTTTCTATAAAATGCTTCTTGAGTTGAGGCCAGCAAAGGAATTTTCAGGCATAGTCTGGGTTTGTACCTATTCCATATTCATACTATGGCATTCCTAATACAATGATTTTTAAAATCTACATTTATCATATCATAGCTAACCATGCCACCCAAACCTCAGACCATTACTTTCTAAATCTAAAAGTCTCTTATTTCTTAACAATGGGTATTCCTTCATCTAAACCAAACAATAGGCAGCAAAATACAATTTACAGTCAGGTAGTTCTAGTACTTTTCTTTCCTTTGCGTCTTGTACAGTGTGTCTTTTGATCACTATTTTAATTGATATTTCCAGATTTCATTTTAATTCATGTAGTATGTCCAAAGTAAAAAAATATATATTATACTACAGGTAGTCCTTGTTTAGTGGCCACAATTGGGACCGGCAACTCGGTCACTAAGTGAAAAAGTTGCTAAATGGGAAATCACATGACCACAACTGGGCTTTCCAGCTCAAAACTGACAAGATTAATCAGTTTCATACCTTCAGCTTTTGTTTGCATCCTAATTATTCCCCTACCCTTTGGAATGCTTACCTCAGTACTGGATAATTAACAGGAAGAGAAGTAATGTTTGTATTTACATTTATTGGAGGGAAAGGGATTAGAAGAGAGTAATCACATTGAAAGTAATGCACTGGTGCTGTCCGCTACTCAGCAAACAGCCAGTGTATTCCCCATTGTGTGCCTGTTTACTGTACTCCCTTCTAATCCCTTCATCTCCAATCTCTCTGCTGTGCGGGAGGGGGGGACAGAGGAGAGATTGCATAAAGAAATCACTTGGCAGACCCCTTGTTTTCTGGGGGGGCGAGGGGAGAAGACAGGCTGTGGTTGGCAAATGGGAGGGGGTGGTAGGCAGGGAAGTGCCAAAATGACTTGGGCATTGATGGTGGGGAAGAAAGACGTGCGGGTGTTTCCTTTCTCTTGGTTTGCAGACTCAGGCAGGGATGATGCATTTGGACCGGAGGGGGTTGGCAAGGGGAGAATGGAGAGCTTCCAGGCATACATATTACAGAGGCTACCCCTAGCTCAATATGGGCACTGGAAGGTGGGGGGAGCAGTGAAGGATGGAGCTTTGCCAAGGGCCCTGTTGCATGCAGGCCCCAACTGGAGCAGAGTGGCGAAGAGACTTCCCTCATCCACTGCTCCTGTCCAGGACCTTTACTCCTGCTTGGCCACGAGGGAGACTGGGTATCTGCCTCAGAAAGATGCCTGTCAGTCAGCTCCTGCCCATGTCCTGGCTGGCCCTGGATCTGAAGAGACCCAAAGCCAGGCGGCACTGGGCAGAGCAAGAGGCGACCCCTACTTTTAGTCAGACGTTTCCTTGCAGTGAAGTAGCAACCACCGTGAGGGCTCCATCTTTTTGCCAAGGCCAGTTAATTTTCCCATGCAGCTCCTACCCTGCCAAAACAGAAAAGGCTGGCTGGAGTCCTAAGCTGGCTGGCCAACTGCCCGTGGACACCTTCTCTTTGCAAGCGTGCCAGGGCGGAGACTCCAGATACATGCAGCTTGGAATGTCAAACAGGACTGGGAAGATACTTCTTTGGGTCCTTTTACATTCCTAATAATTTTTTGAACAATAATACGTAATTCAAGAACATTCTAGCAGTTCATATGTATTTAAAAAATAATATTTTACTAGTAAACATGTGCATACCTTGACACTTTCTCTTAGATTTAATTTTCAGAAATTATCCATTAGTTTCATTGTTTACTTGTTTTCCTAGTCTGTGGTTTTAAATCACCCAGTTCTTTTATGCAGTGAATCTCAAAACTAGTGTTGTACCTGCAAATGTTAATATAATATACATTAATAGCTAATATTTTAAAAGGATTTGCTTAAGCGTATTAGAAATTGCTATCTTAAAATTGGATTTTAGTGTAACAGCAGAAGATATTGACATAATATATTTTTGCAAATTCTAGGAGGCGAAATTAAGGATGGGTAGAAAGGCTCTGCTAATCTGGTGAGGTGATGGTAAGTGTAAAAGGCTGTTGGATAATGGGGAATCGATGTGACTTAGTTTTGTAGCAACTGATTAAATATGTCATGTTTATTAATATGTCTACATTTATATTTTTTTCTATATTCATACTGTTTCCTTCAACCTCTTAGCTGCCAATTTATTTTACACCATATTCTCTCCATTTGACCATGAATGCATGAAAAGTAGTAAATTATCACCCCCAGCAGAACTCAGTCCTGTTAAAAAGTCAACCAGTTTTTATCCTACTTCTGATATTAATAGTTCATTGCATAAGGCAGAGATGTAGAATCTACCACCTCCATAGGTAGACTGATCTACTGTTGTGCTGTGAAAAAATGTAGACCTGGCCATGGGTGTGGGAAAGAAATGAATAAAACATTAATGGGGGAGTTTCAGAAAAGCTTACTCCATCCTGAAAAAAGAGGAAAGCATGAGAAACTGAAAATAACCCCACCTTGATTCTGTTTGGTGTAAGATGGGACATGGAGAAACTCTGACAGGCTTTCAGAATTCTGTTATTCTACCCTACAACAATGAAGAGTGTTCTTGGAACCCCTGCTGTATCTTCTTCTTGATGTTGCCTATCTAAAAGGACTGACACGCACAAATTTTACTACAAGGATTTTTTTATTTATATTTAAGCAAAATCTAGTCAGCTGAGACGTAGCTATGACCATTGCAGTATTTATGGCCATTGCAGTATTTATGATCCTAGTTTTTATAGCCATGGAAAATAGTTCTTAATCATTATCTCTGTAAATTTGCTTTATGTACCTGAATATGGCTATCATGTGTTCCCTCAATCATATTTTCTCCAGACTGAACATCCCAGGTTCTTTCAGCTATCCTTAAAACCTACGTCCTCAAATCCCTGTATCATCTTTGTTGGTCTACTCTGAAATTTCTCTAACTTGTCAATATCCTTCTGGAAATATGGTGTCCAGAATTTTGCAGTACTGCAGGTGTGGATTCACCAGTGCCAGACAGAAAGGAATAATGACTTCATGTGTCTTTGATATAGTGTTACTTCTAACGCAACCCCAAACTGGATTAGCTCTTCTGACAGCTTCTCACACTGCTGGCTTGTGTTCAGCTTGTCAGTCTTTCTGATATGTAGTGTTTCCAAGTCATAATTCCCCTTCTTATATGTGTGCCATACATGTTTTTTCTCCAAAAATGTGATACCTTACATTTTTCCTTGTTAAATGACATCTTGATTCTCTCAGTCCAGTCTGCCAACCTGTCCAGATTAGACTGCAATTTAGTTTTGTCATCCTGGAGGTTGGCCAGACCTCCCAATTTTATCATCTTCAAATCTAATAAGGAGACCATCAATGTAATCATCTAGGTCATTAATAAAAATATTGAATAATACTAGTCTCAAGATAGATTGATGTAGAGCAGTAATTAATTCTCAGAGCAGTTAGCTAGCCAGTTGTGGTACCATTCAAATCACAATTTAGCAGCTCATGAGTGAGAATGTCATGTGGAATCTTGTCAAAAGATTTGCTAAAATCAAGGTGGATTATATTCACAGTATTCCCCTTGTCTATTGGAGTAGTTACCCTGCCAAAGAAGGAGACAAGATTTGTGTCACATGATTTCTGACAAAGCCATGTTGGTTCTTAGCAATTATAGCATCATCTTCAAGGTACATACAGTGGCTTGCTTTATTGCTTGCTCTAACATCTGTCTAGCAATCAGTAATCAGTAATTGATAATTACTGGGTTTCTCTTTTTTTGCTCCTTGAAAAGAGAAACAACATTTACTCTTCTTCAGTCCTCTGGCACCTCCCCAGTTTCTTAGGATTCCTAGAAGATAATTGAGAGTCCTGACAATCCTTCAGTCAGCTCTTGTATTATTTCTAGTTGTGCAATAATGAAGACTCTTTGGGGAAATATGTGGTCCACTACCCACAGATTTGCACAAAATTATTACATAGTCTAGGCACAATGTTCCACATCTCATAACTCAGGTTAATGGGAAAAAAAATAGTGACTGCCAAGGCTACTTAGGCATTGGCAGAGGTTTCATCTGAAATCTTACAACATATAAGGCTTCATTCCTAGAATAAAGAAGACAGAGTTTTATTAATTGGCAAAACTGTCTAGCATAGCTAACAATATAACTTTTAAAGCACACAGAATTAGGTTTTTTTAGAAGTGTGTGTATTTTTTATATTTATATATACACGTACACACACACACACACACACACATATACATACAGTATACACACACACAAAAATTATAATTAGTTATAGAATGAATATCTATAAAAAATTCCCCTCTCACCCCTATGGGTGGTACGTGTCTTCCTCAATCTCGGGTCCTCTACCAGGGGCCTGGGAGTCTGAGGATTCTGCGCAGTATCTTAGCTGTTCCTAGCACTGCCCTCTTCTGGACAGAGAGCTCTGATGTTGTTCATGGGATGTGTTGGAGCTACTCTCCCAGTTTAGGAGTCACAGCTTTGAGATATTGGATAGCTGGTTCATCTGTGCTGCTAGGTGTTCATGCACTGCTGTTAATTTCTTTAGTCAGTAGGTGTGGCCATGTCCAGGCCAGGTGCTGTCCAGCTCTTCATGTTCTTGACCCGCTGTTGGATGTCTGCTGCTGTGATGGTGACTGATTCCTGTTCTGAGAGATTACTGTGGTCTGCTCTCAGGTTCTGCAGCCACTTTTGCACTGGTGTTATATATCTTCTCTTTCTCCCATATGTTCTTCCAATACTGTTCATTTTCTGCTATTGGTGGCTCTGCTGTTACTGTGTTGTTGCACTGCAGTTGGGAGTATACCTTGAATGTTTCTTTGGAGAACAGGGCATTTATTTATCTTTTTGGCCTCTGCTTCTCTACTGTATCTCCTTAGCCTGGTACTCAGTGCTATGAGCCTTCGTTTAACAGTCTCTACAGCTTCAGATGGAGTCAGGCCCTTGTATTTTTTAAGTAGCTGAGTCCTTAATCTCCACACCCTTCTGTAGTTCCAGAAGGGTGAACTCTGGAAGCTAACTTCTCTCTGAGTTGTCTTGATCTCAGCCTCCAACCTCATTTTCCAGCGGGGTATGTACTGCTGTTCTTCTTGATCGTATAGCCAAGCATCTCCAGGATTACAGCAGCTGTAGCATATTCCAGTTCATTGGTTTGACTTATGGTGGTAGTAGGGATTTTCGTGAGGGCTCTTATTGGCATCTTCTAGCATACTAGCTGATGGTGCTTCTTCACTGAGCCTTGGTAATCGGTCTCAAGGGTTGACTGTAGGTAGTTTATCAATGATCTTACGCCTCATATTAGTTGCTATGCTCTGTAATTGGGGGTGGTGGTAATGACGTTCCAGCTTCAGGACATTCAGCTGCACATCCAGTTGTGCTTCTGGGTCTTCTTGAGTCTGGGATGTAATGTGTAGTTGGTCTATCTCAAATTCTGAGAGCAGCTTCCTCTTCACTACAGTACTGTGCAAAAGTTTTAGGCAGGTGTGAAAAAATGCTGTAAAGTAAGAATGCTTTCAAAAATATATAATTGTTTATGTTTATCAATTAACAAAATGCAAAGTGAGCGAACAGAAGAGAAATCCAAAACAAATCAATATTTGGTGTGACTACCCTTTGCCTTCAAAACAGCATCAATTCTTCTAGGTACACTTGCACACAGTTTTTGAAGGAACTCGGCAGATAGGTTGTTCCAAACATCTTGGAGAACTAACCACAGATCTCCTGTGGATGTAGGCTGCCTCAAATCCTTCTGCCTCTTCATGTAATCCCAGACAGATTCGATGATGTTGAGATCAGGGCTTTGTGGGGGCCAAACCATCACTTCCAGAACTCCTTGTTCTTCTTTACGCTGAAGATAGTTCTTAATGACATCGGCTGTATCTTTGGGGTCATTGTCCTGCTGCAGAATACATTTGGGGGCAGTCACATGACTCCCTGATGGTATGGCATGATGGATAAGTATCTGCTTGTATTTCTCAGTATTGAGGACACCATTGATCCTGACCAAATCTCCAACTCCACTGGCAGAAATGCAGCCCCAAACTTTCAAGGAACCTCCACCAAGCTTCACTGTTGCCCGTAGACACTCATTCTTGTACCGCTCTCCAGCCCTTCAGCGAACAAACTGCCTCCTGCTATAGCCAAAGATTTCCAGTTTTGACTCATCAGTCCAGAGCACCTGCTGCCATTTTTCTGCACTCCAGTTCCTATGTTTTCATGCATAATTGAGTCGCTTAGCCTTGTTTCCATGTTGGAGGTATGGCTTTTTGGCCACAATTCATCCATGAAGACCACTCCTGGCCAGACTTCTCCAGACAGTAGATTGATGTACCTGGGTCCCACAGGTTTTCACCAGTTTTGTGCTGATGGCACTGCTGGGCATCTTCCGATGTCAAAAAGGAAGTAAGCGTAATGTGTCTTTCATCTGCTGCATTAACTTTCCTTGGCCGACCACTGCTTCTGCAGTCCTCAACATTGCCCATTTCTTTGTGCTTCTTCAAAAGAGCTTGAACAGCACATCTTGAAACCCCAGTCTGCTTTGAAATTTTTGCCTGGGTGAGACCTTGCTAATGCAGTCTAACTACCTTGTGTCTTGTTGCTGTGCTCAGTCTGGCCATGTGTATGACCTGTGACATGAAACTGTCTTCCACAACCTCACCTTAGTAGCAGAGCTTGGCTGTTCCTCACCCAGTTTTAAGGCTTCTACACAGCTGTTTCTGTTTCAGTTAATGACTGTGTTTCAACCTACATATGAAATTGCTGATCATTAGCACCTGCTTGGTATAATGGTTAATCATACACCTGACTCTAATCTTACAAGATCCCTGACTTTGTGCAAGTGTACAAAGTGTGCAAGTGTAAGAATTGATGCTGGTGTGAAGCCAAAGGGTAGTCACACCAAATATTGATTTGATTTAGATTTTTCTTCTGTTTGCTCACTTTGCATTTTGTAAGTTGATAAACATAAACAATTACAATATATATTTTTGAAAATGTTCTTACTTTATAGCATTTTTTCACACCTGTCTAAAACCTTTGCACAGTACAGTATGTTGAAACATTGGGTAACTATCTCTTTCTCAGGGGGGTTGTAGGTCTTCTGTCCATCCATAGTTCCTTCATACATTTCATATATCCCCTCTCGTTAGGTCTGTTGTTGTAGTAGTATTCCATCATTCCAGGTTCTTATGTCCCATCCATGTATGGTTTGTTCCAGTAGCCTATTTATCGTCAGATTGTCCTGATTCCCCAACATGTGCCTATGGACCTCATTAATCCAGGCGATATCCAAGCCTGAATGTCTCTTTTAGTTCATGTCACTCTATATCCAAGGTAGGCAGATTAAGCATTAGGGGGGCTTTGCCCAAGGACCTCTAGTGGTAAGATAGGTACCAGCCAGGATTTCAGATCTAGTCTCCCGCATCAAAGGTCGGTACTCTTAACTACTACACTATCCATCCGCTACATATATATCTCCATCTATCCATCCCTCCATCCTTAAAGAGGGAAGTACATACTGAATAAGATCAACTACATTAGTTGCTTCTTTTTAGACAATGTGAAAGCTATAACTCATGAATTCTTAAGCCTTTTAATAAAATTGTTTAGCTGGAAAAGTTGCTATCAGACTCATCTTTTTTTTTTTTTTGCTGCTTTTTAATATGCAATAAAGTTTATTCTCTAGCTAGAAGCCTAACTGTAGAGAAGAGAAGTTGGATGGGTGGGATCAAGGTTATTGCAGGTGTATCTTTGGAAGAAATATGTATTAGTTCCAAGGGGCAGATTGAAATGGCGAGCATTTGTCCATACAGTTGCCCGGATTGGACCTACCTTAATGACACTTAACAAATAGGTACATTATTTGAACCAGGATCAGAATTATTAGAAGGTTGCATATTTGCTATTAGTGATCCGGACAGTCACTCACATCTTCTAAATGGACTGCATAGGTTGTATAAAAAATAGAACCAACTACAGTGTAGAGTTTCATAGGTTTCCTCGAATTTGCCTTGAGGTTATAAAGGCTTTCAGTGCAATGATCTGTTTTTCTACTAAGTAATCTCATAGTGATATGTGCTTTTCTGGATGACATTAGGTAAACTATAAACACGTGACTGACAAAAGTAAATCTGAAAGCAGAGATTCTGACACCAAAACGATGTTAAAAAAAAAAAAGAAACCCGAGTGGTGGAAATACATAAAAGTGTTTCAGCTTTATCATTGGTTGCTGTTATGTTAAAAATTTACATTCCTGGAATTATCTGCAGGAAATATTAGGCAAAATTATGATATAATAAATATTTATTTTCTTTATTTTTACCAGTTAGACTTGTCTGAAAGAAACATGCTGCATTCAAACCATGCTTCATTTTCCAGGAATTGATTTCTTCATTTAGTATTGCCTGTAAGGAATGCCCCGTTCGTCAAGAGAAACTCCCGTGACACGTGTGGTTCACAAAAGAGGTTTACTCAAGCGTAACGCAACAGTTACAAACAAAGCCAGGACTGGCCTGGCATATTTCATTGTACAATTTATACCTCTCCCCTTCCCGCGTTTCGCTCCGTCATCGTGTTACATGCTATGGATTATCGGTGCCCCAATAATCCCCCTTAATTGTCCAGATGGCAGGTTCAGCCCGAATCCCATTGTCCCTTGATTGACTGCCCCTCCGGTGTGGGCTGGTTTCCTCGGGGTCATTTCAGTTGCGTTCAAAACTGGGGTTTGCTTGATCGCGCGGTGATCTCCTTTCCACGGCTCACGGCTTCGTTCTTTGTCAGCGCGCGCTGCTTATCAGGGTGGATACAAAACTTCCACCCTGCGGTTTTCTGTTAAGTGGGCTCAGGTGGCCCATTAATCAGCCGCGGCTCACACTTCCTCTTTTTCCCCAGCTTGCAAGCGGGCAGTAGAATTAGCTCAGCGCGGCTGGCTGGTTTTCCTAGGAGCGCTGTGCCGGCTGAACCTGACATTGCCAACATCAGATTGCTTGTCCACATTGCTTTCTGGTCTAATAGAATAACATCAGTTCCATACAAACTTTAGAATTACACGACTCACTCATATCCATTTTGCTACACTAAAAAAAAAAAATCAAAAGTATTTTGACTTATTTAGTCCTAGGCACTCTTGTTTAGAGGACAATTCTATGGATAACCCTCTGGAAGCAAAAAGGGGAAACAGAAAAAGGACTAAGCTGTGTAGTGTACAGATTGGTTAAGTTTGCTTATTTTTACTCTGGTAAAAATTGAGTTGACTTCAGTTCAGTTACTTATGAATTCTATATCCAACCATTCTATTTTTTTTAATCTTTTTTAAAGAAGAAATAAATGGTAAAACTCAGAAAAATGCCCTTCCCGTGCCCTTCTTTTGATCAATATGAATGGTAACAGCACTTAGAAAAAGAAATTACTACTAAGCACCTCTCAGCTGTATGTCTGATGAAACACCCAGATGTACAATGCAGAAAAAATTCTGTTATTTCAACTGGCCTCATCCAAAATAATTATCCAGTTTTATTAATTCCCATTTCCATTTGTGAGAAAGTCTGTGTGCAGAAAGCCTTCTGTTTATGTTAAGCTCTGATTACATTAATACATTAATTTTTTGTATGATCTATTATGGCCTTATTGGATAAATTGGGATGTACAGCATTGTTTTATGTCAACAGTAGAAAGTTTTCAAATTTGGTTATGCATGTGTACATTGCAGGTAACATTTATATGGTTATTACTCTTAACTTACTTGGCTATGGATTTATATACATATGTATGATATATATTTTCTGTATATTAACAAAACCAAGGGTAAATGGGAAATATGAAAACAATGCAAAAAGGCTTTATTGGCCTGAAGCTAAAGGTAGGAAGTTAAAAGTTGTGCCCATATTCACACAGAATTCTGCAAGGTAAGAAGGACCAAACTGATTTTGTGTTTCTCTGCATTTTTATGGTGTTCCCATTTGCCACATGACTTAGGTAAATAATGCTTTTAGGCCCTCATTGGGAACACCTTATGAATCAGCTCTATGAGCCTAAAAAATAAACAATCCATGGTTGCTTTAATGATTTGAAGTGGGGTGCTTTGGCAGAGAACTTTTCATTTCTGAGGGTTTTTTTTTTCTTTTTTTCTTTTTATCCATTTGTAATCTTTGGGCAGACTTGATACAAAGCTCTTAAAACATAACAAAAACCTCTCTGCCAGAAACAATGATGCATCTTTAGTATCGTCTCCAATTTTATAACGATTATTCTTCTGTGGCCTTAGTTAACAAATGTACTGGAAACGTGCATACCTGGGGCTCAAGCTGTTTTCAGTATAACAAGAATTTCTTCCGTGTGTCAGTTTGGGGGATGGGCTAATTGTCTAATAATGTATACTTTCATGGCCACTAAACATTCACTGCCACATGAAAGAGTGGCTGGGTTATTATTGTTTACATGACCATTGCTATTGGTATGTCAGTAATGCAGTGCTTCAATTTAGCAGCTAAGCATAGGCTATAAGTGTCTTGTCTGTGCTTCATTCTTCCTCTGGTCAGTTCTTTCTTGCTCCACCCCATTCTTCTCTGTATTGCTGAAATCACTTTCCTGTATTTTATGAAACCTAGTCAGAAGCTAATGTTCCACATCTGAAATAATTATTTCCATATCTCTAGCAACCATTTTTAGTGTCTGATTTCTCCTTCCTGTGTGTCACTGATAAACTTACACTACAACCTAGTAAAGCTTTTATGATTAAAAATCATAAAACAAGAGATATCCTAATTGCCTTGCTTGCCACAATGTTATAATCAGAGTTACAGAATTTTTCTCTAAGAACATTTTTAAAAAGTGTAAATATAAAATGCTGTGAAAGTTAGATGTGATTTTGGCTGGAGTCAAAGAGGACTTTGTGCTTAAGTTTGCAACTCTGTACCCACTTAACTGGGATTTTTTCCCCACCATCTGTTCAATTGTGTCTGATTTTTGGAGACTGCCTAGACAAGTCCCTGCACTTTTCTTGGCAAGGTTTTTCAGAAGTGGTTTGCCATTGCCTGCTTCCTAGGGCTGAGACAAAATGACTGGCCCGAGGTCACCCAGCTGGCTTTATGCGTAAGGCGGGATTAGAACTCACAGTCTCCCAGTTTGTAGCCTGATGCTTTAACCACTACACCAAGCTGGCTCTCATTATCTGTGATTAATCCACATTAAATTTGGTGGCACTTGTACCTGTGTAGTCTTGCATAATAATTGAAAGTCAATTGTTAATAGATTTATACCATTAGATATAATTATTTTCAGCATCAAATGTATCTATTAAAATGTATTTCTAATTGTTTATATTCTTATTTGGTTCTAGTATTTAATGTTGCTTTTAATCTTTATGCACTCTTATAAGTGGACATGATAAACATAACAAATGTTCAAGTGTAGTGTGTGTGCGTGTTTTTTTTTCCTTTTCTGAAATAGCATGACCTGCTGTGTACTTATGACCTGCTATGTTAAAGCTACTTTAACCAGAGAAGCTTGAAAGCAGTTCTGTTTTGGATTGATGAAGATGGTTTTATTCAGTGAGGGTGGAAATGGCTCTGCAGCCAGTGAGATTATTGATGTAAATAGTGTACCAAACTTTTGAAGTTAGTTCAGCTGAATTCAGTGGGGTGTACTTTTAAATATTTTAAAAATAAGATTACTGTTATAATAACTTATGGTGTAAAAAGTGGTATCTGGAAGTTCCTGGTTTAGATTTGACCAGTATCTTAAATTCATTGGTTAAGCCACCATTCTTCAGATCCCAATGTGCAGATTTACAAAGTGATTAGGTAAGGATTATTGAAGTAACACAGGAGAGCTGTTTTGAATATTTGAAATTTATTTTTTAAGGGTTGCTGTTATTAAAAAAAGTATTATTACCTAATAAGTGTAGAAGAGCAAGTAAGAATGGGAATAGCAACATTAGATTAAGAAAAAAGTGTGAAACTGGCAAAGTGTAGGAATAGTTACATGAAGTTCATGCTACAATGGAAATTCCACAGTGCAAAACAGAACAGTGGGGTGAGGATAGGATTGATGTGGTATTATGGATGGAGCAGGACTAAGGAGATGCAGTTTCAAGGGTCATCTCAGTCATGGAAACTCACTAGGTGACTTTGCATCAGTCATTCTCTCTTAGCCCAGCATATCTCATAGGACTGTGTGGGGAAAAATTGGAGAAGGAATATTAGGTATACCATCTTAAGCTTCTAGAAGAAAGGTAAAATGTATATATGTAGCATATAAGTTCATCAGCCATTTCCTTGTAGCAGGACATAGTACTTGAAGTAGGTCTTTATCTGATGGTTTTGACTGACCAATCTTCGTTTTGCGAAAGACCTTTTCCAATAGGACCATATTATAGCTGATATTTCCGATGTAGAGTTCTCTTATTTGAACACAGTGGTTTTGAATTAATCGATAGAACTGACTTCAATATGTTCTGGAAATTCACAGAATAGGATACCAACAGGAATAGTTACTTAAGTTTTTCTAAGTTTTCATATCAACTCGAATGAGCATGGCTTCCCATCAAAAGAACTTTTCACAGAGCAGAAGTATGCTTCCTTTCTGTTCTTGTCATTTTCAGCCACTGAACTTAGAATTCAGAATGCCTTAATAATTAATATGGCTTTAAGATACTGAAAGGGAATTTGTTCACTGTCAGGTGAATTTCATTTTGAAGTAACTAGAATTTGATAAGTTATATAATTCATTGCATTTATTTAGAGTAATACATTAATAGCAATCGCAGTATTCTATGAGTTCACCAACTTCAGAAAGATTGTGGCCTGGTTAACAATTTTAATTATGCAAATTAGCAAGACAAAGATTAAAACAGATGTAATTTCTTGACTTTCAATTTGTTCAAATAATAAGAGAATAAACACCGTCTAAGTAATGTTAAATGAATCAGTGTCTGTTAGATCTCTGAAAGAGATCCAAACAAGTAGTATACTTTTCTCACTGACTTAGCTTGGTGTAAAAATCCTTAAATTTGGTTGGATTGTCTTGCAGAAAAATTTTGCATAATTGCACTATTTGTAATCATGAGTTATACTCAGTGGAACACTTCAGTA
The DNA here is from genome assembly GCA_030867105.1 of Liasis olivaceus. NCBI lineage: Eukaryota > Metazoa > Chordata > Lepidosauria > Squamata > Pythonidae > Liasis > Liasis olivaceus. The sequence continues at coordinate 79,012,971 of CM061352.1, read as the reverse complement.
CATACATAATGAGGAAAAAATGAAATTTGGTATATTATTAATGGTTCATACAGAAACAATCCCAGCTTGATGTTCTCTAGATATGTTGAGTTATAATTCAAATATTTCCTAGCTAGCATCTCCAGCAGACATATTTCCTAGGGATAATTTGTTATTTAACAAATCTGAACAGTTTGCTAAATATGCTTTACAAGGATTAAAATATTTGGTTTCCTAACTCATTTTTAAGTAAATGTGGTAAAATATGTATTTACAAATTCAAATTGAAACTGTTAGGTTAAATTATATTCTTTACCAAAATCAGATATTAACAGTGAAAACTTTCCAGGGTAGTGAACTGTATAATGTTTGGTTGAAGACAATGTATGAGAAGATGCTACAGTAGAAGAGAGGATAATGGTTGGAATGTCAGATCTGTATAGCTGTAAGTCATTCATACTTCTTTCACTGAAAGTCAAAATATTAAGAATAGGAATCTATCTTGTACATAAATTATTTGCACATTTAGGAGATTATATACCTGGGACATAATTGCTTTCTTAAAATATTAGTAATAAAGTAAACATTAGTTGTTTTTGGAAAAAAATAAACAGAAATGCATAGACACTGAAAAGTGTTCCCCATTTAGATAGACAGTTTTATTTGGGATATTGTATGACCTGTTTCAATTCAGTGCTTATTACAAGTTAAAAGTAATTGTTCTTTTCTAGTTGGAATGATTTACTCAGCTCATTGTAAGTGTAAGGCTTCTGTACATGCACTGATTTTTCTGATTATTGCAAAGGTGTCAAGAGAAGACATAGTATGAAGTGTGATAGGATCTTGTGGATAAGGGATAAGCTTATTCTTTAACTCAGTTGTGTTACTGAAATGAGTCATATTATCCTCAGTACTTGATATTGGTATGTATGGCATATTGTCATAGCAGAAAAACAAAGTCATACTATTTAACTATGAAAGGGAGGAGCTAAACCACAGACTTTTTTTTTTAACCAGTCGTAAGATTTTATTTTCTACTAGACAACCTGTGACCCATTGGGTTATCATTTCAGAGATATTTCCTTACCTGAACAGAATGACTAGGGCAAAAAAGCGGGAGTGTGAGCAACTTCCGACTTGCTGCTGGCTTCCCCATTGACTTTGTTTGTGGGAAGCTGGCAGGGAGCATCAGAAATCTCCCTTCCTCCCTCCCTTTCCACATATAATATAGGCTTGCACCATTTGTGCTCCCCTCACAACCCTCAGGAGAGCCCCCATGAAGCCGCCTCCTCGAGTGACCCATGGAACTGCCTGCCACTTTGCTGGGGGGAGGTGGAACAAAGGCAGCAGCCGACTGAGGAAGACTGCACCCCTGCTTCCCATTCTGGTGTGTCCCCAAGGGCTCCCTCCCTTGACGGAGGAAGAGGGCTCACCTGTCAATCGCTGGTGCACCCCAGCCAGCCCTACCTCGCCAGCAGGCATCCAAGTCTCTCCCTTGTCCTTCCCTCAACACCCACCACCATTAAGAGTTTTCAAATTTCAGCCTTGGTGCTAAAGTCAATCACCTTACCACCAGCCAATTGAGTTCAGGGGACAGAGGGAGGCAGGAAAAAGGTTGGGGATATGCTCTTGATGATCACATGACCTGGGCTGACCACAGCAGCACAGCAGTGCTGAAGCAGCCACAAATTTCCCAAATTTCAATCTCATGGGAGTAATGGGTCACGGATTTTGGATGCATTCTGTAAGTTAGCCCATTTGAGGTAACTTGGTTCTAAAATTATTGCCTTATGATGCACCGTTTCACCCAGTTGAAGGTTACAGACACAAGAGTTTTAGTAGTGTATAGATACAAATCAAGAAAATTGCAGTTGGGTCATTTCCCCCTCTGCCTCCTATGATTGCTTACCCTTTTTTTAAAAAAGACCAAAAAGGTCTGAGAAGAAAATTATATTTATGGATACATTGTAGATCTTATTTTCTGTTTAACAACAAAGTAAAAGGCTTATATGTGGCACACGACTGGGTTATTTGCTGGACTGCCCTGTCACCAGTTATTTCTGCCTGTCACACAAGATCCAACGAAGTTGACACACTCCATGTCCCATCAATTAAATGATGCCATCTTCTGGGGCCCAGGAATCATGTCTTCTCTGTCACTCACTTTCCCTGTGGAATAGCATGCCCCTGAGACTCTTTTGGCCTCAATCCTATTGGCCTTCTAAAGACATTAAAAACTTGGGCTTAAGTGAGACTGTTTTTGGAGCTATGTGTGCTGTCCTAAGCACAATGGGTTCTGGTTTTTTTGGTTGATTTTTTACTGTTTTAATTTTTGGTTCCTTGCCTAGAGCTATACATTGAATGCAAATTAGTAAATGATATATGAATACCTATAAGGGGTTTTTTATACTTTTGTGATTTTCTTCGTTTATGAGTGATACTTTTATGTTTTAAATTTGAATTTAGTTTATAGTACTTTAAAATGACTGGAAGTACTGTTCAGTAGGTATATGGATGAAATAAATTCAGAAGATAGAAATCCATGGGTATTAATTTAAAGCATTTATGTAATGTCTTTCAGTCAGAATGCATAGGTATTAAAAGTTCTCCATGGTGGTGATGGTGGTGGTGGTGGTGGTGGTGGTGGTGGTGATGATGATGATGATGATGATAATAATAAAATAAAAAATGAAATGGAGAAAAATGAAGAACAGATCTAAACACTAATGATGGTAAGGCACAACTAAATCCTAATCTGGTGCCACCAAAGACTTGAGTTAATCAAAAATTTTTTATTCATTGCCTGGGGGGAAATAAAAGATATCTGGCAAATATATTAGGGTGAATATACCGGAGTATTGCAATGGAAATAATTGCCACAGCTAGTACTATAGATAAGTTTTATTTTTTTTCTTACATATTACAAGATTTTGTTTGTAAAACAATTGAATAAAGTCAAACTCTGTAATTATTTATTACATTTATATCCAGAGCAGATCCCTCAGACACCTGAGGGACATCTAGGCAAACCATCCATATGTGTCCCACTCTGCAGAGGTTAGCGGTGGCAGTCAGTCTAATCTGGATCAGGCATGATCTCACTACAACAAAAGGGTGATAGACGTCCTCTTCACCTTCAGATTGCTATCTTTGAGGTATGACTACCTGTGTTTATGCCAGAGATTACCTAAAATATGCTACGGTTGCCTGGGATGCCATAAACTTCTGGGTCTTACCAGATCCCACCCCCAAGACATGGAAGTTGAAGTCCCCCAGAAGCGGTTCTCTACCATAGTCCTGAGGCTAGATCCAGGAGTTCAAGGAAGGTAGCTGGGTGGCTGATACACCAGCGGGAACCCTAGCTTGTCTCTATGTCCCACTTTCACATATATCCTCTCACAGCCCAGTACCTCAGGAGCAGCATTCCCAGTCACAGAAAGAGTGTCCCTAATGATCAGCACCATCTCCCTATGGCATCAAGAAACTAATGCGCATTCAAATACAGGTGAAACTCGAAAAATTAGAATATCGTGCAAATGTTCATTTATGTCAGTATGGCAACTCAAAAGGTGAAACCAATATATGAGATAGACGCATTACATGCAAAGCGAAATATGTCAAGCCTTACTTTGGTATAATTGTGATAATTATGGCGTACAGCTTATGAAAACCCCAAATTCACAATCTCAGAAAATTAGAATAGTCTGAAAAGGTTCAATATTCTAGGCTCAAAGTGTCCCACTCTAATCAGCTAATGAATCCATAACACCTGCAAAAGGTTCCTGAGCCTTTAAATGGTCTCTCAGGCTGGTTCAGTAGGAATCATAAGCATGGGAAAGACTGCTGACCTGACAGTTGTGCAGAAAACCATCATTGACACTGTCCATAAGGAGGGAAAGCCCCAAAAGGTAATTGCAAAAGAAGTTGGATGTTCCCAAAGTGCTGTATCAAAGCACATCAATAGAAGGTTATGTGGAAGGGAAAAGTGTGGTAGAAAAAGGTGCACAAGCAGCAGGGATGACCGCAGCCTGGAGAGGATTGTCAGGAAAAGGCCATTCAAAAGTGTTGGGGACTTTCACAAGGAGTGGACTGAGGCTGGAGTTAGTGCATCAAGAGCCACCACACACAGATGGATCCTGGACATGGGCTTCAAATGTCGTATTCCTCTTGTCAAGCCGCTCCCGAACAACAAACAACGTCAGAAGCGTCTTACCTGGGCTACAGAAAAAAAGAACTGGTGTGTTGCCCAGTGGTCCAAAGTCCTCTTTTCTGATGAGAGCAACTTTTGCATCTCATTTGGGAACCAAGGACCCAGAGTCTGGAGGAAGAATGGAGAGGCACACAATGCACGATGCTTGAAGTCCAGTGTGAAGTTTCCACAGTCTGTGTTGACTTGGGGAGCCATGTCATCTGCTGGTGTTGGTCCACTGTGCTTCATTAAGTCCAGGGTCAGTGCAGCCGTCTACCAGGAGATTTTGGAGCACTTCATGCTTCCTTCTGCAGATGAGCTTTATGTGGATGCTGACTTCATTTTCCAGCAGGACTTGGCACCTGCCCACACTGCCAAAAGTACCAAAACCTGGTTCAGTGACCATGGGATTACTGTGCTTGACTGGCCAGCAAACTCGCCTGACCTGAACACTATAGAGAATCTATGGGGCATTGCCAAGAGAAAGATGAGGGACATGAGACCGAACAATGCAGCGGAGCTGAAGGCCGCTATTGAAGCATCCTGGTCTTCCATAACACCTCAGCAGTGCCACAGGCTGATAGCATCCATGCCACACCGCATTGCGGCAGTCATTGCTGTAAAAGGGACCCAAACCAAGTACTGAGTACATATGCATGCTTATACTTTGCAGGGGTCCGATATTGTTCTATTTCCAATCCTTGTGTTATTGATGTCATGTAATATTCTAATTTTCTGAGATTGTGAATTTGGGGTTTTCATAAGCTGTACGCCATAATCATCACAATTATACCCAAGTAAGGCTTGACATATTTCGCTTTGCATGTAATGCGTCTATCTCATATATTGGTTTCACCTTTTGAGTTGCCATACTGACATAAATGAACATTTGCACGATATTCTAATTTTTCGAGTTTCACGTGTATTCCTAAAATGGGTACTTTGTGTACCGTTGCAAGAAATGAACATTTAAAGTAGGAAAAAGTCTGTATTCTTTCATAAACTTTGTTATACCAATGCGAATATTTATTTTGTCAGAATTAAAAAAAAATAAGATGATTACAGTTGAAATTGGTTGCTTAAAAAGCATATGTGGTAAAATAAGGTAGGATCAAAAATGAATGGTTGATGAATGTATGTTAATTGAATTCAAAGTGAATAACTGGTATGAAAGAAGTCAATTGAAGTGGTTTGGTCAGATAGACAAAATGAGCAAGATTCAAATTTGGAAACAAATATGTGAAGAAAGAGAGTGCATTGATTGAAAGAAAGGGGAAGACTGAAAAGGTTTTGATTAGATTGAGTTGATGAAATCCCAAGGAGTGAGAGATGAGAACTAAGAGGTGAGTGAGACAGCATGGAAATTCGAGTGTGGACATAGTAAAATCAAGGATCATAAAAAGATACTGAGAGTTATAGTGAATAGTATTGGCACAAGCTATATTTAGTTTTTCCTTTATTTTTTATTTCCTACCTTTAATTTCTTTTAATTACTACTTATCCTTTTTTGGGAGGGGGGTCCACTTTGTATTTATATATACTGCCATAGTTTTAAAAACAGAAAGTATTTCAGAAGAGTCGCTTTGTTAGTCTGCAGATTATAGAAAAAAAATGGGGCACATTAAGGTTTTGATACGGTATGCAGTGTATTTGTATATTTATTAGAATTTTATTCTAACCAAATCAAAAAGATTCTTGGTGGTTCATATACATCAGTACAAATGCATAAAAGATCCAGGATATGCTATTTATCCATTTTTATAAGATAAGCGAAAATGTGTAGGTACCAATACTGTGTTAGGCCACCAGAGGTCTCTTGTTCTCTTTTGCTGAAAACTACAGAACTGGAAAAAAATCATTTAGATTTCACTCTACATAAAAAGAAAGATTATCTGCAAAATATATGATGTCACTGTCTGGGGGGAGAACTCTGTTGTGGTAGACAGTTTTGATTAGATGGCTTGTTTTGTTGCTTGGAGAAATACTATCTTACATAAGCATTCCAGGTTCTGTATTGTTAGAAAAAAAATTGACTGGCTACTATATTCTACCCAAGACTGGTAGGCTCCTAGTACTTGTAACATTCCAACCTATAGACTCTCCTGAGATTAGTTTGATCAGACAAATAATATCTTAAGAGTGTTTTCAGGGTTCAATCTGATTAATAAATGGATATTCTCTAAGCATGATGCTGTACATAAAACAGCCTTTGGTGACACTTCAGTCTCTACTTGAAGACTTACAATGTATAAGTTGTGTTTTCATAACAGCACTAGCTCACAAATATATCTTCCTGCTTTCATTATTTCCATTGCTTCTGTATTTGGGAATACATTCTCTTTCATTTACTGTTGTATTCCTCCAGTATCTTATCAGACTTACTTCTCTATCCAGCAAGGGGCTTTTGGGCAGGGGAGCACATGATTTTACACTATGGAAATAATAATGTACTTGTTCTGTTGTATGAAATGTGAACTGAGTTAGAAGTAAAGCTGTCCTGGTGAAAAAAGTAAGGCAATGCAGTTCTCTGCATATCAACACAGAAATAAATTTAATTTAGATGAGTGGAGCCTACCCTCAGGAAACTGAATTGCAGTCTTAGAGTACCTGACAAGTTCAGAAGAATAAGTGTATTTAAGTGTAAATAAATTTTTAACAGAAAAAGTGCATATTTTATTAACCAGTTCAGTTTCTGCATACAGTATGCTTATGGCACCAGCATATGTAATAACCCTTTCTAGTCAACATGTAGGAGTTAAAATGGCAGATTATTCATTTCTTATTTATTTCAATGGGCCATTCCTGTCATCAACTAACATTCCTACAATATATTAACAAGACTGTTGAAATAGGAAGGTTTTAATTGTTTTCCTGATCCTAATGATGTCAAAACTCCAGGAGAATGCTGTTCCAGAGAAGTGGGGTTACATTTGAGAAGGCCTACCTCCAAAAATCTTGTAGATGATAGCCTTTAAGAGAGGGAACCCAGAAGGAGTTCACTCTTCCTGATCCAACTGAGTAGCAGAAACAGTTGAGAGTAGACAACGTTCTGAGCCATGAAGGGCATTAAAGGTCACAAGCACCTTGAATTGAACTTGGGAACAAAATAACAGACAGTGCAGTTTTGAAGTAGTGCTGTTACATGGCTGAAATGAGGTATATCCTTGACTACATGAACTGCTGCATTCTGAACCAGTTGCTGCTTCTGAGTGATCTTCAAGGGCAACCCATGTACAGTGCATTGCAGTAATCCAAATGGGAGTTGACTAAGACCCCATCAGGAAGGAGAACCATTGCAAACAGTGGCTCCCAGAATAACACTATAAATGGTATTGAAAACAACTGAAAAGTCAAGTGGGAGCAGGTCATGTTTCCTATATCCTGGTCCCAGCAGAAGTCATCCACAATTGCAGTCAATGTGGTTTCAGTACCATATGCAGGTCTGAACCAAGGCTGAAAAATGGTCTAAATAATCTACCTCCTCTAGGGCCTTCCATAATTGCAGGCCCACCACCTTCTCAAAGGGGAAGGTTGGAGACTGGACAATAGTGTTCCAAATTAGCCAGGTCAGTCACTGGCTATTGACCAAGAATAGTGATTTTGGCTTCGTTGCATATTTTTCATTTTCTGATCAAAAAGCTTTTACTGTTTTTATTTTACAGATAGTCCTCAGTTAACAACCGTAATTAGTACTAGGGACTTCATCACTAAGCAGTGTTGTCGTAAAGTGAAAAATCATATGACCACACCAACTTATGATGGCAGTTCTGGTTGCAGTCATTAAGCGAATCATGCATGGTTGTTAGGTGCATGTCACGTGACCACGACTCGTGACTTCCTGCCAGCTTCCCCATTGACTTTGCTTGTCTGAAGCTGCCTGTGAAGATCACAAATGGCTATCCCGTGACCATGGGATCTGCAACTGTCATAATTGCACACTGGTTGCCAAGTGGCTGAACCACAATTATATGACTAAGGAGACCCTGTGACTCCTCATTCAGTGCCTTTGTAACTTTAAATGGTCACTCAATGACTGGTCGCTAAGTGAAGACTACCTGTATCTAGATAACTAAAGACTTAGCAGTTTATACAATGTTAAACATAACTCTTAATGCTGAAAGCAGGTTTTAACAGTCAGAGGCAGAAATGCTACAAAGCTACTGGTTGCACATTGCTATCAGTTTAAAACAAGAACCATTTTCATTTTAACTTGCCTTGGTGGACCTCATATTGCCAGAACTGGTAAGTGGAGAAAATATTGAAGAAGTTTGCAACCTCTCAATACTGGATTAGCATTAAATCTGAACTGGACACAAAAAGTGCAGGTATTTCCAAATTAATAATCTTGATCTGGGCAAAAACTTTTATAACAACACTAAAGTAAATCAGCTGTTTGTTGTTTGTTGTTGTTTGTTTACAACAGTGTGTATCACTCTAAAAATATTTTTTTTAAAACCCTAAGCCATATAATAGTGCAATTCTAGGCATGTTTATTTGGAAGTGAAGTCTATCATTGATGTTTAATGCATAATAACACCACTTAAAATTTCCCTGCTTGACTGTTATTTTATGCAACTTTATTATGGAAAAGCTGCACTGAAGCCGGACTTGTTTCTCAGTAAGCATAAGTAAGATTGCATTGCTCGACATTAAAATACTATAGAAGGTTTTTTGAAAATCAGAACACAAGGAGGGAGTCTGAAACTTAATAATTCAGATTTTATAAAGCTGGACAGTGTTGAATTAATTAAGATTTAAGGTAAAATATATGGTCAGGATAACTGTTTTGTGTTTTTATGAATATAAAATAATTTTCCTCCCATTTTGTAAAGACTTTTACAGTATAGAATAGTGTAATCTATTCAGATACTCTGGTAGCCGAAAATTCAAAGGATCCTCAAGCTCCGGTAATAAAAATAAAGGAGCACAGTGAAAAAATGGGACTGAAATTAAATATAAAGAACAGCAAACTAATAACAACAGGTTCAACAACCAGTCTTAGAATTGACAGTGAAGATATCAAAGTGGTAGTTAGCTTCTACTTTTTAGGATCAATCATCAACAGTAAAGGACCAAGCAGTCAAGAAATATGCCTCAGACTAGCACTTGGTAGAACAGCCTTGAAGGCCTTGGGAGAGATAATTCAGATGCCTGGATATATAAATACCTACGAAGATCAGAAGAACACAACCAGTGATATTCCCTGTGATGCTCTATGGAACTGAAAGTTAGACTTGGAAAAAAACAAGATAGGAAGAGTACTGATTAAACCTTGGTGTTGGAGAGAACTCCTGCCATCCCTACAAGGTAGACCAGACTAAGAAACCAATGTCATATAGGTCAGGACTACTTTTATTGTAACAGCTCTAGTGACAGAATCTTGCAGGTCTGAACATGCTTCCCCTTTCCCTCACTTTATCTTCCTGTGAACTAGGAAGGGGATTGTCTGAGACTTTTCTCAAGTTATATTCTTGGCCAAGGCCCAAGCCCTGCTTATCTGACCATTGTCTTGGTAGCAGATTTTCCTTCGGTACCTAAAGGCCATTTCCTGTCCTCTCTACACCTCCTGGGAATACCATGAGCAGCCAAGAAAACAAATGGATCATCAAACAAATCAACCCATAATTCTCACTCAAGGTACATTTTCCTACTTTGAACACAATGCAAAGACCCACCTCTCTGGAGAAGGCTCTAATGCTGGGAAAGGTGAAAGGAAAGAGAAGGGGGCAACCAGTAGCAAGGACGATGGAATCAAATACAGTGGCAACGAGTGTACCTTAGGAAATCTGAAGAACCAGATTGGAGTCCTGGATCATCTGGAAAAACTTATGTGGTCACTGAAAGTCAGCCCCAACTTAATGGCACATAATCATCAATCAACTATGTTGTTATTACTGTTGTTAGCTCAGTCAGTTATCCTTTTCCTGTAAGGAGACTGTTCCCTTCTTTCAAAGGAAACCCTGGAACATATTTTATAAAACTTTCAGCCTATATTATTTAACATTTAAAATAGACATACAGTAGAGTCTCGTTTAACCGACCTTCGCTTATCCAACATTCCGTCTTATCCGATGCCCCTAAAAAAACCACAACAACACGCATAAATTGGCAACAAGAAAAGTGTGCCACTTGTTTGCGAGTATGAGTGTACTCTTTCTTGTTGCTCCTGAGGGTGCGGCGCCACAACGCATAAATCGATTGCAACAGGCGCAGCGGATCGGGGTTTGTTTTTTTTTTTTACTGCACTCAATCATTAGTGTGTGTTATCCGACATTTTCGCTTATCCGATGTTCTGCCGGCCCGTTTATGTTGGATAAGCGAGACTCAACTGTACAAGCAAATTCAGCTTAGCTTCTTCACAACAATTGACCTACCAAAACTGAGTTCTGTTAGTAGTCTGGAAATCTGAAAGGCAATAGAAAATTGTGTGACTGCTCTTGAAAAAGGATGCTTTTCCATTCATACATTTTAAAATAAGCTTTCTTGTTGAATTGTTGAGCATGCAATGTATTTGTTGCTCTCTGTTGCTTATGAGCTATTTGGTAATGTAAGAGAATCCTTTTGTAGCAAGCTAAATTCTCCTTGTTACAGTGTCAATGGATGCACTGTTGAAGGACCAAGTTAGGGACAGATCATCATGGAGAAAATCTATGTGGTCACTAAGAGTCAACACGGACTTGATGGCACATAATCAATAATTCTTTTCAGAAGGCCTATGTAATTCAGTACAGCTTATTGTGTTTATGGAATTGCATTTTAAATTGGAAAATGCTGTGCTTTCAAATATTGTAATCATTACATTTATTGGTAATCCATCCAAATGTTAACAATTTTACTAATTGGGGAAAAAATAGTGTAGGAATCCAAGAGAAAATTAGTAGGGTTTTGCAAAGCATTCAAAAGAAGCACTTCACAGTTTTTGTTCATATGAGCCATGTACTACTTCTTGAAGCATTAAAGTTGTCATCAACTTCAGAAGGATGGTGAAGCTGCTTCAGAGGCTGTTGCTAGCTGTGTGTTTCTGTTTGTGCGTGCATAGCTGTTTCAGTGGTAATCCCACCAGAAATATTGCCTTGCAGAATATGCAAATAATAGGGTTAACCTTCAGAGTTCATATGTATACAATATAACCTTATATTATATTTTAATTAATGTTTATTCTTTTACTGTAAATTGCCCAGAGTCGCTTCCAGGGAGATGAGCAGTGGCAAATGTGAAATATAAATAAATAAATTAACCAACCAACCAACCATGTGAGTCTCCCAAAGGACATGGCTGTTTTAATGTGACACAGGCATTTTTTTACTCATGGATTGCAAAACATTTCTTTCAAATATTTTGTACACCCTATTAATTAGGTTTTAAATAGTGTTATTCTTAATTTCCTTGACTTATTTCAACATATCCTATATGTGAAGTGACGCTATCCTGATTGCTGTTGTTCCGATTCATCATGCAGTTTAGCGTATTTGATTGCAATATGTTAATTACTATAAAACTAAAGAGGTAGTGATACTAAATTTTCATATCTAAAGGTCAGAGACCTGCAAATGATTCCAGTAGTTGAGGATGCCCAAGTAGCTGGAACTCACATATCTGCTGCAGCATGGAATGATGCTGCTCTAATGTCAGGTGTCATTCTTCTTAATGAAAAGGAAAGCTAACAGGAGGTAGAGAATGACACCCATGCAAGTCACTGATAACAGTATTAAGAGATTAATTTGTTCTCTGAACCCATGGAAAAGTTTAAATTTAGTGAGTATCAGCTTTATAAGCCAATTCTGTAGATGCTGACTCAAAAGTAAACTACCCTGAAAAATTGTTTTGCTTTATTTATAAGAAAGTATTAACAATAAAAAGAAGCAGACCACTGAGCCCAGACAGTATTTGGGAGTTCTTGAAGAATTCAGATGTGGAATTGCTGATCTGCTAACAAAAGTATGTAATATCTTCAAGGTCAGTCCCTTAAATAGTATGAATATGTAATAACATTTTTAAAAAGACACTAAAAGACAAGTTCTGTACATTGATACAAAATTTTGGTAAAAACAATAAAGCAAAACATTGGTTCTGCAAAGTTAAATCTTATTTTCCAGATAAGAAGATGTTCTAACTACTCTCAGATAATGATTTCTGAATGGTAGGAGAAATTCAACTTCCTTTGAAAATTACCCTGGAGATTAGCCTTTCTTTGTGGTGGGCTGATTGTAGTATCTAAACCTAACACTTAAATGGGGCTTCTCTCTCCTTTCTATATCCAGTTACTTCTTTCTCTTGATTAAATGCCATTAAGTTGGTGTTGACTTTTAGTGACCACAGATAGACTTTCCAAGATCACCTGTTCTTAGCCTAGCCCTTTAAGTCTCTCAGTGGTACATTGGCTATCATAATTAAATCTGTTCACTTTGCTGTCAGTTGCCCTTTTCTTGTCTTCCACTTTCTGAGCATTATGGGCTTTTCAAGCTGAGTCTTGACACAGTGTTTTCAAAATACAGTTTGAGCCTGATCATTTGTGCCTTGAGTAATTTGTTCTGTGATCCATTTGTGTATCGTCCTGGCTATCCATAGTATTGTCAAGAATCTTGTGCAACATCAAAGTTCAAAGGCATCAGTATTCTTCTCCAAAGTTGTTTTTTGCATCCATAGGATGCAAAAGGAATACCATTTTCTGCATGATTCTAATGTTTGTAGGTATAGACACGTCGCAACATCCACATATTTTATTCAGTATTTCATTGCTTCCGTACCATGTGCTAGTCTGTGACCAAGAAAGACATATTTCTTGAGTGTTGGTTCCTTTTCTGCTGATAGTTCTAAAAGGCAAGACATATCCACCATTTCAGTGTCTTCACTGTCAGTTGTAAGGTTGGTTTCTGAACCTGTTTTCATTAGTTTGGTCTTCTTTATATTTAAACTTAATTCCAGAGTCCCTGGGAGTCAAGCGGCATATACATTTAATATATTAGTATGTTTTAAAATTATGGTTTTTAACAAATGTATTACACACTTATGCTGGTGGGAATGAAATTTTCAGGAATGGTTTCAACTGGAGTTAGCGATCCTAGGCTGACATGATAGGAATGTTAGCACTGACAAGGTTGTTACCTCTGTGTCCATATGTTTTCTAACTATAATATTATTTGGAAAGGATATCATAAATTTAGGTTCATGTTCCTAAAGGTAACTATACTACTTTAGAAAAGTTCCTGTAGGTAACTACATGCTACCTATATCATAGGTACAAGACTATATCATGTTCCTATAACAAGACTATATCATGTTCCTATAACAAGACTATATCATGTTCCTATAGGTAACTATGCTGCTTAAGACAGGTTTTGACAGATGCTTTAGGAGGGAGAAAATTTGAGTTCACAATATAAGTCATAAGATAGAAAGGAACTCTTATGGATAAGTAATTGTTTAAAGTACAGAAAGTGAAGAGTAGGACTTGTACGTTCTCATAATGAAAGCATAAAACATCACATTATTTTCATTATTATAAATAGTTAATAAAGAATTGTTATAATATGTTTATGAAATCACACCTTTTTATTAAATCTCTTCCCCATTCCGCTTTCTTTCTGTGTATAAAATCCACTGATAGAGTTGATAATAAAAAGCTAGGAAAAGAATCTCAGGATTAAGTTGGCTATGTCAAAAAAATGTATGGCAGCATGTGCTGGAGCTGGGAATAGGGAAATTTGTGGGGGGGGAGGATAGTTTTGGACATAAATACATTTGGAACATATATACATTTGCACAGTTTTGTTTATTTTACCCCCAAAAGGATAAAACTCAAAAGGATTTTAAAGAACAAGCAAAATTATCAGAATTTTGTATCTTTTGCAGTATATCTTATGAGAAAATGTTATAAATTTGGAGTATCTAGTTTAAAAAAAGGGAGCATGATATTATTACATAAATTAATGTAGAGGAAATGGATAGGGAGAGGTTCTCCCTCTTCTATAAATACTAAATCTCAGGTCATTCAATAAAGGTGAATGATAGGAGATGCAGGTAGACAAGAAATACTTTTGAACAGAGTATAATATTCTTCCAGTACATGTAGTGACAGCCATCATTCTAGACAGCTTTGAAAGTGCATTAGACAGAACCATGATAGGAAAGGATAAAAATGGTGTCATCTTTTGAGGATTTTACTCTACAAAATATAGATTTGCAGCCTTTGTGTGTGTGTTTTTTAAATAAAGATTAATATCTAATCTTTGCATGGAATGTACATATATGTGGTACAACTTTTGATTTTGAAACTCTGTATTCAGAGTCCAAAAATAAGTATTATCCTTTTTCCCATCTTAATATCACCAATATTTTTTGAAGGCTGCAAGATTTGTTCTTAGAATTTCTAAGTCTGTTTATTTTTTTTCCTCTGAAGAACAGACTGATTAATAAAGTATTATAACAGATACTGATCTTCCCGAATGTTAGCCTGAACCTGATTTAGTTTATATTGTGGTTGAATATTAAAAGAAACAGAACAGTTAGTACTTAGGTGTGAAAACGTTAAGCAAAATTATTCTTGGGGAAGGAAATACTTGCTGAAGCCGATGAAAATAATAATGTTTTGACTTTTGGCCTAACTGCTGTACAGAAATCATTAGCCATTTATGACATACTCAGATTATTTCACAAGAACTGAATAATCCTGTAAAGACTGGCTGTTCAATTTTTAATGGCTTTCCTGTAGGAAGATAACTTCATATAGTTTTTATGTGATGAAATCGAGATTTAATTTGATCAGTTATTTGTTAATAAAATAGACCAGATTTCCCCAAACAGGTTCTCTTCTCATGTTGTATTTTAATTTCCAGAAAGTAGAAAGACTGATTTAAATGAAAGCAGTAGACCCAGTTTGGTGTAGTGGTTAAGGCATCAGGCTATAAATAGGGAGAGTCATGAATTCTAGTCCCACCTTAAGCACAAATCCATCTGGATGACCTTGGACCAGTCATTCTCTCTCAGTCCTAGAGGGCCGACAAGGGCAAACCACTTCTGAAATTTTGCCAAGGAAACTGCAGGGATTTGTCCAGGCAGTCACCAGGGGTCAACACTGACTCAAAAGGCATCAATCAATCAATCAATCAACCAACCCAAATAGTTCCATTGAATCAGAGACAAATTACATTAAAATTCCCATATCTTAATTTTCCTCCCATGAGGTGTATTGGTCTGCCTATAGAATGATAAGATTGTTTTTCTGGTGAATTTAGCACATGAACCTATGATAGCCTTTATTTTTTATTTAGGCAATATAATCTCTAAAGTGGTCAGGAAAGCATATACTGTATTATCTTATTCTGTATCTGTATGTTAACTCTTTGGGACAGATGATTCAATGAATCATTCAAAACAACCTAAGGCAATGAATGGTGATTTGAATCCAGTATGTTGTAGTGACTTAAGTGCCGAAAATTGTTAAGGGACATTTTAATAGGTGTACATGAAGGAAAGATGGAATAAACTGTTATCACATTAACCCAAAGAATGCTTAACTTTATATGAAGAAATATACAAAAGATGCATTTTAATTTCATAAAGTATGTATCACATCTTATATGGCACAATTGGCATCAAGTAGGAAAAAAAATGGAAAAAAGATGTAGAGTGTTAACTTCTACTCCAGTGTTATATCTTACCTTTTAATTTTGTTCGCTATTTTTGTTGCACTGTTTTTCATCTTACATAAATATTAATACAAGAAAATGTCAATACTGGAACCAAGATTTTAGTAGAAGATTGGGTTGTTTGTTTATTTAGCAAATGTATATAGCAGCCCATCTCACTGAATGTGATTCTGGGCAGTATACAACTAACAACAATTAAAGCAATATAATAACCAATAAAACAATTAAACATATTTAAAAAAAAAAGGTTGCAGGAGATTTACAAGTTAATTTGCTCTGAGATATACTGTATATTCCATATATAAAGTGTTCAGAGACTGTCTTGGACCTAAAAATACTTTTGGAAGTTTTAAAATAAAGTTTTAAAATACATTCCATTGTTGTTTGGGAGTGTAGTGTATGTAGTGCTTTATCCATTATATCAAAAGACTTCAACCTATTGAGTAGTGTCTGTTTTGCATTATAGTGATCTAGCATAAATCTGTCTTGAAACTTAGTAGGTACAACTGATATCCATATGTGAAATATAGTAATAGTTTAAAAAAGGGGGGGAGGGGGACTACCAAAGTTTTAATGTGTATTTAAACAGAAAACATTAATCTCCCCCCAAACAAGTAAGGCAGTGTTCTAGAACCTTGAACTTGAAATATTCTAGATCACAATGTGCAAGGTAGTGAGAGTTCCTGTATGTTTACCTGAATAGATTTCTTCAGACAGCAACAGTTCAAAGACACATGGTGATAGTTTCATCAATAGAGTACTGCTATGGTCTACTTGAGGCAGATTCTGTAAGTTGCTAAATCAAGCCAAATACAAGTGTTTTTTATAGTCTTAGGACAGCTTTTTGCAAACTGGTACCAACCAGATATGTTAAGATTACATTTCTCAGAACTATCAGCGAACAGCATATCACTCAGCCCTGCTCACTGGGAATTCTGAGAATTGTTGTCCCAATATATCAGGCTGCAATAAAGAAGCAGGTATATCTTTGTATTGTACTCGCTATAAGCAAAAGCAAAATTTTAAAAAAAATACAGTTAATATTGATTCAAGGAGTAATTTCCCATTTCCTGTCTGTTAATATTTCCTATGAGAGCTGTGCCTACCTATAGTTTTTTTGTGAGCACTGTTATAAGATACATATGCTGTAACCTACTGTTTCTTCACAAAAATAAATAAAATTTGAGATTAAAGGTTATCATTTGTTAATATATATTTACAAGCATGCACAATCACAAAACTGACTTACATTATGTGAAACTGTTGGATGTGGATGCCCTACTTATTAGATGAAGAGTTCAAGAGATTGAACTAACATCCTATTGTTTCTTACATGGGAATGAACCCATTGAATCACTATGACATACTTGCGAATAGATATTTATAGGATGTTATCTTACGTAAGAGATATGCATGATGGATGTAGGAGAAACAGTGGTCTAATTTAGAGAAGATAATGTGCATTTGCTTACTGGCAATCTCTCTTCAGTCCCCTTAGCACATGGAATCCTTCAGAGATACTACTGTACATTGCTGTTCTGGATGAGTGGAAGGTAAAGGCCTTTTGTTTTTTAATGAAGTTCTGTTACAGAAGTCAATATATTTACTTGTTACCAAGTAACCATATATCACCTCATATGTTTTTATGTCACTTTTTAACTTTATATATTTGTCTATACATTGCTTAAAACTGAGCTTCTGAAAAGAATGAAATGAGGTATCTGGCAGGGGCAACTCAACTGTTTAGAAAACTAAACCTTATGGCAGCAGTACCTTTAAGCTAACAAAGATATTGTTAAATATGCTTTCTGTTGTATCAAACATAGCTGACAAACTATGTTCTATCTTGAAAATCTGCTGATAAACTACAGTATATATTCCATTTATACTAAAGTAAATTGGGTACTGTTTAGGACTTTGTGAAGACATCTGGAAGATTCTCTCTGATATTCAAAGAAAATGCTATAATTTTTTTAGTTATATATCCTATTAAGGAGGATATCTATTAAGGAGGGCTGACCTGGCATGCATCACTGAGACCTGGCTGGATTCGGAGTGCGGGGTAGCCCTCGCAGAGTTATGCCCAGTTGGGTTTCGAGTGTGGCATCAGCCGAGAGTCCTGGGCAGGAGTGGAGGTGTGGCAGTCGTCATCTGGGAATCTCTTACAGCTTTCAGGGGCGCTGCACCACAGGTCACCGAATGTGAGACCCTGTTCATCAAGTTGGGCTCTAGGGATCAATGGGATTGCTGCTGTTGTACCGGCCTCCCTGCTGCACAGCAACTTCCCTGCCTGAGCTCCTTGACACCATTTGTGGGTTGGCAGTGGAGTTCTCCAGGCTTATGGTCTTGGGGGACTTCAATTTGCATTCTCTAGGGATGGGGTCTGAGCTTGGGAGTTCATGGCCACCATGACGGCCATGGGCCTATCCCAAATCATCCAGAGCCCGACATGGAACAGTGGTCATATACCGGATCTGATGTTCTTGTCAAAGCAGTGCCTATGTGATCTGAAATTGGGGGAGCTTTTGGTGTCCCCCTTGTCATGGTAAGATCACGCCCTGATCACAATGGGATTCCATAGCACCACTATCCACTGCAGGGAGGCTGGACGTATTAGATCAGTCTGCCCTGGCAGCTAGTGGCCCTGGATGGGTTCCAGAGGGAGCTGGGGGTTGTTCCTATTGGTCTGCTGCATGGTCCATCTGAAGCCTTGGTAGCTGCTTGGAATAAAGGGGCGGCTGAGGCTTTGGATCAGATCACGCCCGTGCGACTTCTCTCCTCTTGGGGATCCCAGCACTCTCCGAGGTTTATGGAAGAGCTAAGGGAGAGGAAGGGAGAGAAGAGATGTCTAGAACATCGCTGGCGCTCGGTGAGGGACGAACTCGACTGAACACAGGTTAGAGCGGCTGTTCATGCCTACTTAGTGCCAACAAGGGTGGCGAAGGATTATTCCTCCACTCTTACTGTGTCCGCAGATAGCTGCCCCACAGCCCTGTTTCAGGTGACACAAGCCCTCCTGGGTAAGGATGGCTTGGAGAACCTTCTTGTCAGGATTAGCCCAGGAAACTCCAGGAGACAGTACAGATTTAATCCAGCAAGGTTTAATGGCCTTTCTCCCGTTACAGAAATCTTCTCAGAGTGAGAGCAAATTCCAGACTCCCAACCTCCCTTGCATTCTTTAGGGAGGGTTCAGTCTCATCCTCTTACCAGTTCCTCGTTGCTCTGGCGACGAGAGTAAATTCTTAACCCCCCTGGTCCTGACTCTCACACTTCTGCAGGGATGTGCAGAGGAACTTTCTTGTCATCTGTTGAAAAAAATCTCTCAGATTCATTCTCAGTTGGACGCTGGCTTTACTGCAGGTCCAGTGCCTAGGGAGGAGTCTTGCCCTGTTATCTGGGAATGGTTTGAACCTGTTGGACCTGAGGAAGTGGACAGGGTCCTTGGAGATGTGAGCTCAGCCACCTGCTTGCCAGGGTTCAGTTGAAGCCTGTTGTTCCCCATCCAGACCTTCACAGCCTTCAGGCACCAGGATAAGACATTCACAGCATCACTTAATTCACCAGGGCCAGAGATGTATAACTGGGTATCATCAGCATACTGATGATACCTCACCCCATGGCGACAGATGAGCTCACCCAGTGGTCTCATGTAGAAGTTAAATAGGAGAAGTGAGAACACTGAGCCCTGTGGCACCCCACATAACAGGGGCTGAGTGGCTATGGGTTCTGGGGCCTTCTGATGCTAGAGTTATGCCATCTTTGGTACTGGATGGGGTTGCACTGCCCCAGACAGACCCTGTGCGCAATCTGGGGGTCCTCCTGGACTCATGACTCCTGCTCGAAGAGCAGGTGGCAGTTGTGGCTAGTAGGGCCTTTGCACAGCTTTGTGTTGTGCACCAGTTGCGTCCCTTCCTAGTTCAGAGGGACCTAATCACTGTCACTCATGCCGTGTTCACCTCCCGTTCAGATTTCTGTAATGTGCTCTACATGGGGCTGCCTTGAAGAGTATCCAGAAGTTTCAACTGGTGCAAAATGCAGTGGCGCGGGCAGCTATGTATGCCCCTAGGGTGGTACACGTTACATCTCTGCTTCGCAAGCTGCACTGGTGTAATTCAAGGTGCTGGTTTTGACCTTTAAAGCCATTCATGGCATGGGGCCGGGTTACCTGAGGACCACCTCTCCCCAGTTACATCTGCCTGTCCCGTCAGATCTGGCAGAGAAGGCATGCTGTGGATCCTGTCTGCTAGAGAATTAAATTTGGCAGGTCCCAGGAGGTGGGCCTTTTGTGCTGTGGCGCCTGCCTTGTGGAATCTTTTCCCCCTGGAATTGAGATTAGCTCCATCCCTCTTAACATTCCGTAAGTCCCTCAAGACCTGGCTATGTGATCAGGCCTGGGGTTCCCAGGGGACCGGGGAGATTTTACAGTGGCTTCCTTATTTATTTTATCCCCTCTTGTTTTGTGTGTTTTTACTACTTTTTATACATCATTGTTTTTATGTTTTTTTTAATTGTTGTACGTGGTCCAGAGTCACCTTGTGTGACATGCGTGGCTATATAAATATGATAAATCATCATCATCATCTTACATACCTTTAGCCATGGTTTGATTGACCATATGTGTAATTGAATAAAAGCAGATGAGGATGAGCAGAACAGTCTTGAATGAGAATGGTACAGAATAAACAGCAAATCTATCCTGTCAACTCATACTTGTCTGGTCAAGTATATCTCTATGACTTATCTCTTTAAGACCGAGCTATTTATGAGTGGTCTGTTTAATGCATTTATGAGTATTATTTAATAATACAAGGGAAATTGGCTGACAGGTCCATTTCAGACCCCTCTAACGGAACAAAGCACTTTTAATCCATCATAGAATGCTCTTATTTCAGAGCTTTCTGCCTACTATTACCAGTGGGAGAATTACAAATGGTAGCTTCACTCTATTCTATCCTCACCATCTCAAGTTATTAAGAGGAAGGAAGAATAGGACCTGAGCCTCTTTCTGTGTTCCTGTTATATGTGAGAGCCTGTTATATGTGGATTAGGACACTGTGACCTGCCTAATAAACCACATTAAGCAAATCATATCTTAGCATGTTTTCTGAATTAGCCATTACAACCACACCTTATGAAAATTACTGAGCGACAGTTTTCATGCATCAATTATTATTGCAAGACAATTATTTGAGAAATTAAAAAGAATCTGTGAGAAATTACATTAGACTATATAAAGAGATTATATTCCTTTTCAGAGTAAGCAGACTATGCAAAGCACAGAAAAATAAATAACAGTACTAAGCAAAAGGAGTTAAAGCAGGAAAAATTAAGGCATGAAATAGAAAAAGTAAAGGAAATCTAATTTACACCAATACCATTTAGTATACCAATCTATATCTTTCTGCCCTTGTGAACCATCTTTACTTCTACCATATCCATACACTAATGCACACCTTTGATTTTCTTCTTTATACTTCTCACCTCTCTCTGAGGATTAAATAGTTCCACCCAATCACAACATTCTTACTTTTCTTCTTCCTCTCAACTCATCCATACTTCTTCATATAAGCATATTGGGAGATGTAACAATACACTTCACGTTTTGTCACAGTTTATGGTTTTTGATAATTCTTTACTTCTACTAACATAGAGCTTGATGTCATCCATGTAGATGTCAGTTTTTAAGGTCCCTGGTGCCAACAACAAACCACTTTTGTTAAAATCTGGTGGTAAGATTTCCTGACATTTTTAAGTAGCAAACACTAAACATTGTAATGTACCTAGTTTGAGAATAATAATAATAAAAAAAAGACTATTTCAAAACCCTACTTCCTCCAATATCTGTAAAGGGGATGTTTAAACTACTCTCACCAATCACTTTGCCATACATCATTTCCCCATTTGCTAAGGCATTTGTTCCCCAGAAAAGTTAATATATGCAAGATTATAAAAAGACTTGCTCTATATTAATATTAAAAACTCTTATCATGCCAGAACTTTTACAAGATCAGTCACACCAACACCCCCCCACACACATATATATACACATACATACAGCATATATACCCCCTATACACACATACACCAGTGCAAAGTGGCTTCAAGATTTGAGAGCAGACCACAGCAATCTCCCAGAATAGGAACCAGTCACCATCACAGTAGCAGACACTCAACAGCGGGTCAAGAACACAAAGACCCGGACAGAACCTGGCCCAGACATGATCCACACTTCCTGGCTAAAGAAACTAACAGCAGTGCATGAACGCCTAGCAGCACAGATGAACCAACTGCTAGCAGCAGCTCCCACCCAGACTGGCTAACACAAAGAAGGATAGTGCTGATCATGAAAGACCCCCACAAGGGAACAGCACTGTCCAACTACCAGCCAATAAACTGCCTCCCTACAACATGGAAAGTCCTATCAGGCAATATAGCTGCCAAGCTACAGGACCATATGGGCCGCGGCCGTGGGGAGAGGAGTTGCGGCGACGGCGGCGGCTGGAGCAGGGACGGAGAGGAGAGGACTTGGGCAGGCGCAGCAGCGAACGACGCTCGGCCCCAGAGGCGGTGGTGGCGGGAGAGCGTGGGTGGCTGCTGCGGCGGAGCCGAGAACGGCGCCCGGTTTGGAGGGAAGCGGCGCTGGAGTTGGAAGCGGGACCTGCGAGGCCGAGAGTCCCGGCGGGTGGTGGCCCAGGTCCGGCGCGGCTGACCTCGGCGGTGGGAGCGCCTGCGGTGAGAGCGCAGGCGCTGACAGCGGGACTCCGGCGACGAGGCCAAAGGAGTTTGGAGGCCAGAGCCCGGCGGCCACGTGGACTCTGAGACTCCGGGGGTTGGGTGATGAGCCCTATGTGGCAAGGGGCGCCCCCTCCCCCAGAGAAGACGCGGGGGGACTCAAGCGGGTGGGTGTGTGTGAGTGGATGTTGCGGTTGGAGGAGGTGAATGGGTTGCTCTCTGCCTGGGTGGGAGACGGGCAGAGGGTAGGAGTGAATGGGGCCCTTCTCTCCCTGGCCAGTGAGAGAAGTCGGTGGAGAGAGGGTGAGTGTTTGTTGGGGGATTGGGAGTGGTGACCCCTGTTGGCGCTGAGAGCATTTAGCTGAAGTGCCACGGGGGCGTGCAGTCCCCACCCCCTTTTTTGTCTCCTATACCTTGGCTGGTGAGTGGTATGGCGGGCCCCTTAAGTGGGAGGCCTGGAGGGGGGGAGGAGGAGGACCTCGGGCAGTTTAGGGTGGGCATTCAGGTGGTAACGGGCATGGGGCGGTATGGTGGGAGCCAGAGGGCAGGCCGTTTCAGGGGAAGACGCCCCCGATGCGTTACACCGGTGGTGTGTTCCGGCCCTCAGAGATCAAGCCCAGACCCTGGTCAGCAGGCCTACAGAGGCCCGGGTTTTCGTCTGTTGCTACTGAACGCCAGGTCAGTCAATAATAAGGCCCCCCTAATTCACGACCTTATTGGGGAGGAGCAGGCTGACCTGGCGTGCATCACCGAGACCTGGCTGGCACCAGAGGGCGGAGTAGCCCTCTCGGAATTGTGTCCAGCTGGGTTTAGGGTGTGGCACCAGCCGAGACCCCAGGGCAGGGGAGGGGGAGTGGCAGTAGTCATCAGGGAATACCTATTGGCCTTCAGGGGCCCTGCTCCACAAGTTGCTGGATGTGAGACCCTGTTCCTGAGGTTGGGCACACGGGATCAGTTGGGAGTGCTGCTAGTGTACCAGCTTCCCTGCTGCATAGCAGCCTCCCTGCCTGGGCTGCTGGAGGCTATCTTGGGGTTGGCAGTGGAGTTCCCCAGACTTATGGTCTTGGGGGACTTTAATCTGCCGTCCCTGGGATTGGCCTCGGAAGCGGCTCGGGAGTTCATGGCTACCATGGCAGCCATGGGCCTATCCCAGGTCATCAATGGCCCGACCCGGGACAGTGGTCACGCTCCAGACATGGTTTTCTTGTCAGAGCAGTGGCAGCGTGATCTGGTGGGGGATTTTATATTATCCCCCCTGTCATGGTCAGATCACTCCCTGGTGGCAGCAGGATTCTCCTATGCTGCCCCCCTCCGCAGGGAGGTGGGATCTATTCGAACGGTCCGCCCCCGGCGCCTGATGGACCCGCACGGGTTCCAAAGGGAGCTGGGGGGGGGTTCCTGAGGCCTTGCTGCACGGTCCAGTGGAGGCTCTGGCTGCAGCCTGGAACAAGGAGGCGGCTGGGGCCTTGGACAGGATCGCGCCTGTGCGCCCTCTCTTGGCCCATCACTCCCGGCGCTCCCCGTGGTTCACAGAGGAGCTGAGGGAGCTGAAAAGGGCTAAGAGACGGCTAGAGCGCCGCTGGCGGAAAACTGGGGACAAATCAGACCGAACACGGGTTAGAGCTGCCATTAAGGCCTACCTAGTGGCGGTAAGGGCGGCGAAACGTCAATATTTCTCCGCTCTTATTGCATCCTCAGAGTGTCGCCCTGTAGCCCTGTTTAGGGTCACCCGGGCCCTCCTGGGAAAAGGGGGGGCGGAGGACTACTTGCAGGGTTGTGCAGAGGAATTTGCTGAACACCTGATGGATAAAATTGCTCAGATCCGTTCCCAGTTGGAAGCCAAGCGTGGAGTAGGTCCAGAGGAGTTGCCCAGGGAGCGTTCTTGCCCAGTTATCTGGGAACGGTTTGATCCTGTTGTCCCTGAGGAAGTGGACAGGGTCCTCAGGGCTGTCAGTGCGACCACCTGTGATTTAGATCCGTGTCCCTCCTGGTTAGTTAAATCTACCAAGGAGGTGACCTTAGGGTGGGTCCTGGCGATGGTTAATTCATCCTTGCAGGAGGGGGTGTTCCCGAAGCCTTTCAAAGAGGCTTTGGTCCGCCCACTCCTCAAGAAGCCGTCACTAGACCCCACCCTTCTGGACAACTTTCGTCCAGTCTCCCACCTCCCCTTTTTTGGGAAGGTGGTAGAAAAGGTGGTCGCGCGGCAGCTTCAGAGGATCCTGGAGGAAACGGATTATCTGGACCCCTATCAGTCAGGATTCAGGCCCGGTTATGGGACAGAAACAGCATTGGTCGCACTTCTAGATGATCTCTGGCGAGAGCGGGATGGGGGGAGTGCATCCATCCTTGCTCTTCTTGACCTCTCAGCGGCATTCGATACCATCGACCATGGTATCCTTTTGGGTCGGCTGCGGGAGTTGGGGTTGGGTGGCACAATGTTGTGCTGGTTCAGCTCCTTTCTCCAAGGCCAAACCCAAACGGTGTTGATAGGGAGCGAGAGGTCCAGCCCCCGGCCCCTACTTTGTGGGGTGCCACAGGGGTCAGTGCTTTCACCGCTCCTATTTAATATCTACATGAAACTGCTGGGTGAGATCATCCGGCACCACGGGGTGAGGTATCATCAGTATGCTGATGATACCCAACTATACATCTCCATCCCAGGTGCCCTAAGTGATGCTGTGACTGCCCTCTCGCGGTGCCTGGAGGCTGTGGGGGCCTGGATGGGGGACAACAGGCTTCAGCTGAACCCTGGTAAAACGGAGTGGCTGTGGATACGGGGAGCCTCAAGATCTAGGACCTTGTCATCGTTGGTTTTTGATGGGGTTGCACTACCCCAGACAGACCCGGTGCGTAATCTGGGGGTTCTCCTGGACTCATGACTCCTGCTCGAAGAGCAGGTGGCAGTCGCGGCTAGGAGGGCCTTTGCACGACTCTGTGTGGTGCGCCAGTTACGCCTCTTCCTGGATCAGGGGGACCTCCGCACGGTCACTCATGCCCTGGTCACCTCTGGGTTGGACTACTGTAATGCGCTCTACATGGGGCTACCCTTGAAGAGTATCCGGAAGCTACAGCTGGTGCAGAATGCGGTGGCGCGGACAGTTCTTAATGCCCCTAGGAGGGCACATATAACACCGCTGTTGCACGAGCTGCATCGGTTACCGGTTTGTTTCTGGGTCCAATTCAAGGTGTTGGTTATTACCTTTAAAGCCCTTTATGGCACAGGACCAGGTTATCTGAAGAACCGCCTCGCCCTGGTCACTTCAGCCCGTCCCACTCAGTCCAGCAGAAGGGGCAGGTTGCAGACCCCACCAGTCAGGGAATTTCGATTGGTGGGGTCGAGGCAGAGAGCCTTTTCTGCTGTAGCGCCCGCCCTATGGAACATCCTGCCTCCTGAGGTCCGGTGTGCCCCCTCCCTCATGGCCTTCAGGAAAGGTATTAAATCCTGGCTCTGCCAGAAGGCCTGGGGGCCAGAGGGGGGCCCGCACCTGTGGAGATGGCTGGTGGGATGATGGGTTGTCTCCCCCCCCCCCCCCCAGCATCTTACAGGTTTTTTAGGGCCATAAACCAGAGGAGGTTTTTTAGGGTTTTGTAATATGTTTTTAATTATTTATAGTTTTTAGCCATCTCGGTGAGAGCTGTGTTTTTATTGTGAGCCGCCCAGAGTCACCCGTTGGGGGACATGGGCGGCATACAAGTTGAATAAATAAATAAATAAATATATAAACTGAATCAAATCACAAGAAAAGCAATTGTCAGCTGTGGCTTATAAAAGTACCTTCTATAAATTGAGAGGCCTTTGTGTTGAAAGGAACTGCAGGAGCCAAGCCAATGTATGTGCTTGTGATATAAAGGAATTCAGACAGGTTTACTTGACTTAATCAATTTGTATTGGGGTCTTCGAGGAGAATTAGGGAATTTTCTTTGAATTACAGTTGTAGATAGACATAACATTTGAGAATATACAGTGGATAGGCTCATACATGGTGCTAAGCAATTATATATTGTAACCGTAGTTTATTAAACCAGGGAAAGATGTTCACACATAATCATGAACCATGGCTTATAAATCACACTGTCTGGATTCGTGCAAAACCATACTGCATTATGGTGAACCCAGTAAGTAACTTCACTTAATTTACAATGTCCATGCTTTTTAGATTATGAGAAAGCTTTAACCCAAAGTGTTGGGGGTTTTTGTTTTGATTTGTTTTAATCCTAAAATTTGGGGGGGGGGGTTTAACCCCCAGATACAGAATTCAGTTATCATTTGCCCATAAAAATGCTTTTGGGGAGAGTCATGTGGGTGGATATCAACTGTTACTCGTTTTCTTTCACTTTATGCTCAGTCTTTTTAGCCCTTATTATTGTTGCTATTATTAGGTTGTCATTTGGGGTTAACAGGGAAATTCACTTGGAGAATTCAATAACTTAGTATACCAGGCTTATTATTAATATCAAATGTCTGCTTTTGCTGTGGAACTGTCTGCTGGATATTCACTTTCTACCTGGCAAAAGTTTTTTTTTTTTTTTTAACTGATATATATACAGACATACAATTTATATAGCCACCCATCTCAGACCAGTGACTCTGGGCGGCTAACAATGATAAAAACAATCAAACACTTAAAACAATACAGAAAATTAAATATAAATACAGCCAAGAGATCTTTAAAAACCATCAGTGTCAGCACAACCATGAAACGGGGCCCTTCGCACACTCGGGGCCCCAGGCCTGGGCATAAAACCAGGTCTTCAAGGCCTTACGAAAAGCAAAAGGATTGGGGCTTTTTATTAATTTAGATACTTTTATTATTTTAGTTCCCTTTTGTTAAGATTTGGAGTCTCTGAAGGTAAATTGCTTTTATACTGTTCACTTATATCCTGCAGAGTTTGCACCTTGGGTCCTACCTACTGTGGTAGAGCTCTACTTCTGTGGATCTCGTGCTTAGTGCCTGTCCTTGTGCTGCTATAATCAGTGCCCCAGTGCTGTCTTTTAGTCCATCCCTTTCCAGCAGCTGGTAGGATTTCCCAAGGTGTCAGCCACCTCAGCTATCTGATGATGGTACATCCCATGCAGGATCTTGTCTTCCCATGGCACTTCCTCTGCTTGAACTTCCTCCCATATCTGTTACTGCCTCTGGCATTCTCTCAGCAGCTCATCTTTGATGCCATCCTACTGATGTATTCCTGGATGTTATGGATTTTGTCCAAGACAGTGGCTTTGACACTCACCAGACCTCACCCGTCCTCTTTCCGCCTGGTGTACAGTCTCTGGGTGTTGGACTTGCGGTGGAAACCTCCGTACATTGTGAGGAGCTTCCAGGTCTTCACATTGGCAGCCTCCATGTCTTCCTTTGGCCAGCTCACGATACAGGCAGGGTAGCTGATGACTGGCAGGGCATACATGTTAATGGCATGTATCTTGTTCTTCCCATTGAGCTGGCTCTTCAGGACCTGTCTTATCCTTTGGTGGTACTTGGATGTCACTGTCTTTCTTGCCTCCTCATCATGGTTCCCATGCGACTGTGAGATACCAAAATACATGTAGCTGGTCTGTATGTCTGCTCGGTGGCCTGCTGGTAGTTCCACCCCATCAGTCTTAAGTATCATCCCTCTCTCTACTACCATCTGGCCACACTTCTCCAGTCCAAATGACATCCCAGTGTCCTCACTGTAAATCCGTG
Organism: Liasis olivaceus; assembly: GCA_030867105.1. Lineage (NCBI taxonomy): Eukaryota > Metazoa > Chordata > Lepidosauria > Squamata > Pythonidae > Liasis > Liasis olivaceus. Next base: position 78,984,739 of record CM061352.1, on the reverse strand, counting down.
TCAGGTGGATCAGCGAGTGGATGACTCGTTCATTCTTACCATAGAGCTTGATGTCATCCATGTAGAGGAGGTGACTGATGGTAGTTCCACTCTTGAAATTGTATCTGTATGCAGACCTTGTGCTTATCTGACTGAGGGGGTTCAAGCCTGTGCAGAACGGCAGCGAGGACAGTGCATCACCCTGGTATATGCCACACTTGATGGCCACTTGTGCAAGCTGTCTTGAGTTGACTTCCAGTGTTGTCCTCCACAGTCCCATTGAGTTCATGAGGAAGGTCCTTCATGTTCTGTTGACTTTGTATAGTGCCAGGCATTCACAGATCTATGTGTGTGGCATTGAGTTGTAGGCTTTCCTGTAGTCAATCCAGGCCGTGCTCAGATTGGTCTGTCTAGACCTTGAGTCTCGGGTGACTGCTCTATGCTGCATCTATGAGCAACCGATGTTTTGAGCCCCTGGTGTTGTTTCCAATCCCTTTCTGAGCAGTGCTCATGTACTGGCCCATATGGTCCTGTAGCTTGGCAGCTATAATGCCTGATAGGACTTTCCATGTTGTAGGGAGGCAGTTTATTGGCTGGTAGTTGGACAGTGCTGTTCCCTTGTGGGGGTCTTTCATGATCAGCACTATCCTTCTTTGTGTTAGCCAGTCTGGGTGGGAGCTGCTGCTAGCAGTTGGTTCATCTGTGCTGCTAGGCGTTCATGCACTGCTGTTAGTTTCTTTAGCCAGGAAGTGTGGATCATGTCTGGGCCAGGTTCTGTCCGGGTCTTTGTGTTCTTGACCCGCTGTTGAGTGTCTGCTACTGTGATGGTGACTGGTTCCTATTCTGGGAGCTTGCTGTGGTCTGCTCTCAAATCTTGAAGCCACTTTGCACTGGTGTATGTGTGTATAGGGGGTGTATATGCTGTATGTATGTGTATATATATGTGGGGGGGGGTGTTGGTGTGACTGATCTTGTAAAAGTTCTGGCATGATAAGAGTTTTTAATATTAATATAGAGCAAGTCTTTTTATAATCTTGCATATATTAACTTTTCTGGGGAACAAATGCCTTAGCAAATGGGGAAATGATGTATGGCAAAGTGATTGGTGAGAGTAGTTTAAACATCCCCTTTACAGATATTGGAGGAAGTAGGGTTTTGAAATAGTCTTTTTTTTTATTATTATTATTCTCAAACTAGGTGCATTACAATGTTTAGTGTTTGCTACTTAAAAATGTCAGGAAATCTTACCACCAGATTTTAACAAAAGTGGTTTGTTGTTGGCACCAGGGACCTTAAAAACCAACTTTGTAGCTTCATGCAACCTGGCAACACAAGTTTTAAATCTCTGTTATAGAAATTGTTACTCTGTTACTCTGCTTTAAGATAAATGTCAGCATACAGAATTTCTTCCTTCCAGTTTGCATCACCCTTGTCTATTTAGGGTCACACGCAAAATGCACCCACACAGACACTACACACATATGCATACACTATTTAGGGTCATAAACAAACACACATACAGAGTGTGTGTGTGTGTATGCATGCATGGCATGGCATGGCATGGCATGGCATGGCATGGCATGGCATGGCATGGCATGACATTCAGTCTTCCTTGATTCTTTGCCTTCCAAATATGTTGGAATATGATTGTCATCCTAGCAAGTTTGGCCATTGCTGGCTTTGTGAATGCTAGAAGTTGTAATTTACAGTGCCTGGAAATCAACAGGCTGCCTTAATTAAAGTGTCAAGTCAAATGTGTTGAGTAAAAGACATTTAAAAATACTTTTATTTCTAAAGAAATAAATGTATTATGCTTGGTGAGCAGGTGGCAGCTGTGGCTGCCTTTACACAGTTTCATCTCATATATCAGTTACTCCCTTTCCTGGATTGGGAGGCCCTTCAGACAGTCACTCATTCCCTAGTTGCTCATGTCTCAACTACTGCAATGAGCTCTGCCTGGGGCTACCCTTGAAGGCCACTTGTAAATATCCACTGGTCCAGAACACAGCAGTAGTTCTGAATGGGAAGTGGTGGGTATGGCACGGTATGCCCATGTGATACCTTTGCTCTGTGAGCTGCACTGGTTGTCAGTTTGCTTCTCGATGTGATTCAAAGTGGTGGTTATGACTTATGAAGCTCTACATGTCATGTAGCTTGGTTATTTGAGGGACCACCTATCATGGTGTCTGCCTGGCCAGTATGAGCTGATAGGGTTGGTTCACTTCAGGTCCCTTCATTTAGAAAGTCATCTTTCGGGACCCAAGGAGCACACATTCTCTGTTGCAGCTCGTGTCCTCTGGAATGAGGTTCCTCTGGAAATTTGTGTAGCTCCCACCTTGATGGCATTCCGGAAGATCTTAAAGACCTGGTTGTTCTTCCGAGCCTCAGGCTAGGGTGGGATCCCTGTGGGATGTGTTTTGTGTGCTGTTATCAAACCACCTTCTCGTTCTCTCTCTCTCTCTCTCTCTCTCTCTCTCTCTCTCTCTCATTTTTGGTTCTTATTTTTCTTGTTCTTTATTTTGTCCCTGATTATTCATATTGCATTTTTATTGTTACATTGTGAGCCATCCAGAGTTGTCTGGGCTCAGGCGGCACCTAAACTGAATCAATTTAATTAAACTTATCATTTCTTTACTATTTTTGTGTAATTGCTTTAAAGAAATCTTAGATGAAAGTGGAAATAAGAGTCATTTGAATTATGAGAAATATTCTGTCAGTCTTTAGAAAGCAAGTCAAATAAATATTACGATTATTTCAAAAGCCAAATTCCTGAGCTTTAGAAATTTAGAAATTCTCATCTTACCAAACATCATCACTAATATTGCCAACTGAAGTGCTGGATTGCACTGTGTGTGTGTGTGTGTGTTATTTAGAATTAGATGAAATTGTTTCAGTCTTGATTCTTTCTTAAATGGATTTTTGGAGCTTACATCTGGTACCACTAATATGTATAATTCAGTCCAATAGTATTCATAAGGAACTCCTAATAATTGAGAAGAATGTACTTTTATGTACATATATGTAAGATTCTAGCCTTTCACAAATTCCATAAGTCATTTGAGATGGTTTAAGATACTGACCATTACATCTAATTTTTTAAGAAATACATATTTGAAGGGAAAAAATAGAACCACTACATTATTTGCAATATCCTAGAAAATAACCATACATGGGAATGAATTTACAATGTTGGTGCTCACTTTAGGAATGAAACAATACTGCATACTCTCCCCTTACTTATTCAACCTTTATGCAGAATATATATTGAAGGAAACTGGATTTGAAGAAGATGAGCATGGTTTTAAAATTGGAAGAAGAAACATCAGTAACCTGCACTGTCCTAATGGCACCACTCTAATAGTTCAAAAGGCAAATGATCTGCAATCTCTAGTAATTAAAGTCAAGAAGCACAGTGAAAAAAATGGAATTAAGATTAATTATAAAGTAGGCCAAACTAATTACAACAGGTACAACAACCACTCTTAGAATTGACAGTGAAGATATTGAAGTGGTAGATAGCTTCTGCCTTTCAGAACCAACTATCAGCAGTAAAGGAATTAGCAATCAAGAAATACACTGCAGACTAGGACTTGGTAGAGTAGCCCTGAAGGGCTTGGAAAAGTTATTCAGATGCCTGGATATGTCTATACCTACAAAGATTGGAACTGTACAGGCAATGATTTCTCTGTGATAGTCTGTTGAAGTGAAAGTTGGACTTTGAAGATGCAGGTGAGGAGTATTGATGCTTTTGAACTTCAGGTTTTGGAGAAGACTCCTGGGAATACCATGAATAGCCAAGAAAACAAACAAATGGTTCATCAAACAAATCAGCTCAGAGTTCTCACTTGAGGCACAAATGACACTGACTTGATGGCACGTAATCAGTCCATCAAAGTGCACACTTTGGAAATGATTAGGAAGACATCTTTCAGAAATTACATGAGCACAGCATTTCCCTACTATTAATTAAAGCAACTCTTCTTTTTTCAGGTTTTCATGCAAGCCTGAAAAAAGTTATCGTGCTTTAAGGAGTCAGTTAATTAAGATTAATGCAGCTATTAAAACAGCTCCAAACAGGTTGTTTTGATGAATAGCAGGGTCGTATGCTTGCATAAGACCCTATTGCATTTCTTCCTAATCAATTTGAAGTATGCACAGATCTAGTATGTATTTATATTTTATTTGTTTTCAGTTTAAGGCATTGATTTTGTTGCATAAGTATTGAAAACACCCACACATAAGAATTAGGGAAAATTTTAATAATTTAAGCAATAATTCATGAGGGTAAAACATGAAGGAAAAATGCTGACATTCTTGGGCATAAAAGAAAAACACTGAAAATGGTTAGAAAAGGAAATATATGGAGTGCACTGGAGGGAAGTTTTGATCAGGAGTGTTAAATTTTTGGTCCATTTTTGTATTTTTAAACAAAATTGTTGTTGTTCAGTCGTTAAGTCGTGTCCGACTCTTCGTGACCCCATGAACCATATTGCGCCAGGCCTTCCTATCTTTCACTGCCTCCCTGAGTTTGCTCAATTTCATGCTCATTGCTTCAGTGATGCTATCTAGCCATCTCATCCTCTGCCGTCCTCTTCTCCTTTTGCCTTCCATCTTTCCCAGCATCAGGGTCTTTTCCAAAGAGTCCTCTCTTCGCATTAGGTGACCAAAGTATCTGAGCTTGAGCTTCATTATCAATCCTTCCAATGAGCAATCAGAGTTGATTTCCTTTAAGATTGACTGGTTTGACCTCCTAGCAGTCCAGGGGACTCTTAAGAGTCTTCTCCAGCACCACAGTTCAAAGGCATCAATTCTTCGGCGCTCAGCCTTCTTTACGGTCCAGCTCTCACAGCCATACATTACTACTGGAAAAACCATAGCTTTGACTATGCGGATCTTTGTCAGCAAGGTGACGTCTCTGCTTTTTAATATGCTGTCTAGGTTTGCCATAGCTTTCCTCCCAAGGAGCAAGCGTCTTTTAATTTCATGGCTGCAGTCTCCGTCTGCAGTGATCTTGGAGCCCAAATAAATGAAGTCTGTTACTGCTTCCATTTCTACCCCTTCTATTTGCCAGGGATTGATGGGTCCAGATGCCATGATCTTAGTTTTTTTAATGTTGAGTTTCAAGCCAGCTTTTGCACTCTCCTCTTTCACCCTCATCAAGAGGCTCTTTAGTTCTTCTTCACTTTCTGCCATTAGGGTGGTATCGTCTGCATATCTGAGGTTATTGATGTTTCTCCCTTCAATCTTAATTCCGGCTTGTGATTCTTCCAGCCTGGCATTTCTCATGATGTACTCTGCATATCGGTTAAATAAGCAGGGTGACAGTATACAGCCTTGTCGTACTCCTTTCCCTATTTTGAAACAATCGGTTGTTCCGTGACCGGTTCTAACTGTTGCTTCTTGGCCCGCATACAGATTTCTTAGGAGACAGGTAAGGTGGTCCGGTATCCCCATCTCTCCAAGAATTTGCCACAGTTTGTTGTGATCCACACAATCAAAGGCTTTTGCATAGTCAACGAAGCAGAAGTAGATGCTTTTCTGGAACTCTCGTGCTTTCTCCATGATCCAGCGAATGTTGGCAATTTGATCTCTAGTTCCTCTGCCTCTTCGAAATCCAGCTTGTACATCCGGTAATTCTCGGTTCATGTACTGCTGAAGCCTAGCTTGTAGGATTTTGAGCATAAGTGTGAGTCACGACCAGGGGGGTCAAGAATTTACTCTCGTCGCCAGAGCAATGGGGAACTGATAAGAGGATGAGACTGAACCCTCCCTAAAGAATGCAAGGGAGGTTGGGAGGGTGACCCTGGAATTTGCTCTCACTCTGAGAAGATTTCTGTAATGGGAGAAAGGCCATTAAACCTTGCTGGATTAAATCTGTACTGTCTCTTGGAGTTTCCTGGGCTAATCCTGACATCAATCTTCTCAGAGTGAGAGCAAATTCCAGGGTCGCCCTCCCAACCTCCCTTGCATTCTTTAGGGAGGGTTCAGTCTCATCCTCTTATCAGTTCCCCGTTGCTCTGGCGACGAGAGTAAATTCTTGACCCCCCTGGTCGTGACTCTCACAATAACCTTGCTAGCATGTGAAATGAGTGCAATTGTGCGATAGTTTGAGCATTCTTTGGCATTGCCCTTCTTTGGAATTGGAACGTAAACTGACCTTTTCCAATCCCGTGGCCACTGTTGCGTTTTCTAAACTTGCTGGCATATTGAGTGCAGCACTTTAACAGCATCGTCTTTTAGTATTTTAAATAACTCAGCTGGAATACTGTCATCTCCACTAGCTTTATTGTTAGCAATGCTTCCTAAGGCCCACTTGACTTCACTCTCTAGGATGTCTGGCTCAGGGTCAGTGACCACACCGGCATGGACATCAGGGACATTAAGATCTTTCTTGTATAGTTCTTCTGTGTATTCTTGCCACCTCTTCTTAATCTCTTCTGCTTCTTTTAGGTCCCTACCTTTTTTGTCCTTTATCATGCCCATCTTTGCACTAAACGTTCCTTTGATATCTCCAATTTTCTTGAAGAGATCTCTAGTCTTCCCCATTCTATTGTTTTCTTCAATTTCTTTGCATTGTTCATTTAAGAAGGCCTTCTTATCTCTCCTTGCTATTCTCTGGAAATCTGCATTCAGTTGCTTATATCTTTCCCTTTCACCCTTGCTTTTCGCATTCCTTCTTTCCACAGCTATTTGTAAAGCCTCATCAGACAGCCATTTTGCTTTCTTGCATTTCTTTTTCTTTGGGATGGTTTTAGTTGCTGCCTCTTGTGCAATGTTACAGACCTCCGTCCATAGTTCTTCAGGCACTCTGTCTACCAAATCTAATCCCCTAAATCTATTCATCACCTTCACTGTGTACTCACATGGAATATGATCTAAGTCATACCTGAGTGGTCTAGTGGTTTTCCCTACATTCTTCAATTGAAGCCTAAATTTTGCAGTAAGAAGCTCATGATCTGAGCCACAGTCAGCTCCTGGTCTTGTTTTTGCCGTCTGTATAGAGCTTCTCCATCTTTGGCTGCAAAGTATGTAATCAATCTGGTTTCAGTATTGACCATCTGGTGATGTCCATGTGTAGAGTCGTCTCTTGTGTTGTTGGAAAAGAGTGTTTGCTATGACTAGCTTGTTCTCTTGACAGAACTCTATTAGCCTTTGCCCTGCTTCATTTTGTACTCCAAGGCCAAACTTGCCTGCTATTCCGACTACTCCCTGACTTCCTACTTTAGCATTCCAATCCCCTATGATGAAAAGGACATCTTTTTTTGGTGCTAGTTCTAGAAGGTGTTGTAGGTCTTCATAGAACCGGTCAACTTCAGCTTCCTTGGCATCAGTGGTTGGCGCGTAGACTTGGATTACCGTGATGTTGAATGGTTTTCTTTGGATACGCACTGAGATCATTCTGTCGTTTTTGAGGTTGTACCCCATTACTGCCTTTCCCACTCTCCTATTGACCATGAGTGCAACTCCATTTCTTCTAAGGGTTTCTTGCCCACAGTAGTAGATATAATGGTCACCTGAATTAAATTCACCCATTCCCGTCCATTTCAATTCGCTGATTCCCAAGATGTCGACGTTCAATCTTGTCATCTCATGTTTGACCACATCCAGCTTGCCTTGGTTCATGGATCTTACATTCCACGTACCTATACAATATTGTTCTTTACAGCATCGGACCTTCTTTTCACTTCCAGATACATCCACAGCTGAACGTCCTTTCGGCTTTGGCCCAGCCGCTTCACTCTTTCTGGAGCTACTTGGAATTGCCCTCCGCTCTTCCCCAGTAGCATATTGGACACCTTCCGACCTGAGGGGCTCATCTTCCGGCGTCATATCTTTTAGCCTTTTGACATTGTCCATGGGGTTTTCTTGGCAAGGACACTGGAGTGGGTTGCCATTTCCTTCTCCAGTGGACCACATTTTGTCAGAACTCTCTGTCATGACCTGTCTGTCTTGGGTGGCCTTGCACAGCATAGCTCATGGCCTCACTGAGCCACACAAGCCCCTTCGCCACGACAAGGCAGTGATCCATGAAGGGGTAAACAAAATTAGGTAATCCTAATTCAATATTCACAAATATGTCAAGTTCTCAAATACATGAAATCACCACTAGATGGCACCTACTTCTCACACAATATAATGGATGCTCTTTTACTGTTGGTATTAGTTGTTAAGGAAACAAATTTAAGTGCCTCTGAAAAAAGATAAATTTCTACTTTTAAAATGCTGTATATGAATATTTTTTATCACATCTTTTCTGTAACTAATTTGCAGCTACCTAGAATGATTTGCTATCCTGAAGACAAAAAAAAAGTTTTACACCTTTTTTTTTTTCCTATTTGTAATGTCAAATAATAGAAATAGCATTTTTTAAAAAGTAATGTGTGCATAGTTGCTTCTTTTGTATATGTGTCACCTGCCTGCAATCTTTCAACAAAGGTACTTGCTAGCTCACTACCAAAAATGTAAGTATTTTTATCTGGTAACTTAGAAACCCTCCATTTGAGAATATTGGGGTCAAGAACTTAATTATGCAAAATATTAGAGCTATCTACATCTTAGAATAAGACATTTTCCAGCAATGCCAGAAAGAGCAGCAGTGTGTTTGCATTGGGGAAATGCAGCAGCATGAATGGAAAGGCTCTAATTATGCATTTGTCTTAATTTACATTGAGTCTGCAGGAAAAAGGGTTTGCAATAGAATAGCAACAGCAGGAAAAAAAAAAAGGAAGCTGTTTGCAACAGTATATCTGCCCTCAACTTATGAGGAAGCTAAGAGATGTGTCAAATGCTAAGAAATGGGACCATCAGAGAAAAGGTTGTAGGTGCCAAAAGGTGGCAGTATCTCAGTGGTGGTTTTTTTGCATCTATATACTACTAAAACTCTCCTGCTCGTCTGTTTTACCTTCGGTTAGCTGAAACGGTGCACCATAGCACAGTTTTTGAATAAAGGTACCTCAAATCTACCAACTTAAAGAATGCATATAAAATCCAGGACCCATTACTGCCATGTAATTGAAATTTCAAGGATCTTCACACCAGTTGTATTGGCAAAGTTGTACAACAGCCATGGTCAGCTGCAGTCACATGATTGTTTTTTCTGACACTCCATGCCAGCTTCCCACAAGCAAAGTCAACGGGGAAGCCAGCAGGAAGTCAGAAATTGCTCCTGTTCCCACTGGTTTTTTGCCTGCCTGTGGTCATTCTGTTAATCTCTTTAGGTAAGTAAATTTTGACTTATTACTGAAGTTTGAGAAATATCAATACGATTCAGGAAAATTTAATCTTCATTCTGGTCACACCAGACTGCACTACCTTTCTCTCAAATGATGGACCCCATAGGTCATACGTTGTCTAGTGACTACTAAACCTGTACAGGCATACCTTGGAGAGACCACTGCAGTAAAGCATATATCGCAGTAAAGTAAGTCACACATTTTTTTTGGTTTCCTCATGCGTATGAAAGTTACGTTTATGATATACTGTAGTCTATTAAGTGTGCAACAGTATGTCTAAAAAAATGTACATACCTTAATTTAAACAATTCTTAAAATAAGAACAATGAAGTTTGTCGCATTGATTGACTTCCTTTCATGAAAGATTTCTCTGTAGCATGCGATAAATGCAATATCTGTGAAGCGCAATGAAACGTGCAATAAAATGAGGTATTACTGTAATCTAAATGCTAGTAAGTCATATACATTATAGATGTTCTATTTCAGATACTCTGCTGGGCATTCAGGTTTGAAGCATGTCAAGGATAGAAACAAACTGTAGATGTAGTAAGTGCTTTTGGAATGGGTTAAGGAAAGAAACGGGCAATCTGACTCTGGAAACATGATTAGGTGGCAGAAGTAAGTTGTTAGTAGGATCACAAGGGGCAAGATGAAAAATCAAATCAGAATATTGAACGTAAAAAAGAAATAGTAAAACAGTATAGCCTGAGAATGACTGTAACACAGAATTGCCCTGAAAAGACTGGCCTATAATATCTCTCTCAGGTATATTGAGTGTTTTCTGAGGGACCTAACAGTTGCCAGAAAAAAGAAAACAACAGGCACAGTCTGGATGATGAAAGAAAATTTAGATTTTTTTTTATTTACAAACCACTGTTTAATGACCATTTAACCAAGTACAGCTTGCTAATGGCAAAATGAGTTTATGGGAATGTTACTTTGACCAGTAGTACTTGCAATTTTGTTCTTTTAGTCAAGATTCTGGATTGGTTAATCAACTAGTTTTCCATATTCATTTATTCCCAAGATGGTAATTACAGAATAGGTAAAATATAAAATGAGCAACTCCACTTTTGGTTTTCTTCTTCTTAGTTCAGGTGCCCATTAATCTGTTTCAGACTTGTACCTTTGCCACAGGCAACATAAATCCACTAGAGTATTAACCCAGTTCTTTTTCTTCAACAACAAAATAAAATATATTGTATTCAAAGCATATTATAAATAATTTCCAATATGCCTTGCATTGTTTGGCTCTCTCTAATTTTTCTTTATTTGGATCTTGATCAGTGTTCTTTGGGTAAACTGTTCATTAATTACTTGGGTTTTGGATTTATTACTTGTCTGCCTTGATCAGGTCTGATAGTTGTTAAGAGTATCAACTCTCATTCTCCAGAAATGGACATCTCTCAGCATTCCATAACCATTCTGAAATAACTGAGGTTCCTTGAAATTCAGATAATGTTTAGTTCCTTTATGATAGTTATATATGAGACTGGCAATTATTTGAGCTGGAACTGAACTGGAGGTTCCATTATGACATCCTTAGCTGTTCAGTGTGATAAGAATTAAATGCACATTTCCAAAATATTAATTAGCTACTTCCTTCTCACTTGGCCAAAGCAACACATTGAGAACTCAGTAATAGGAGCCAGCAAAGGGACTGTTAGAATATCTATTAAAATATTGGTTCCTTTTAAAAGATCTGTTGCAAAACTAAATGAACATACCACCCTTCTGATTTTAAATAGTTAAAGAAATGAAAGCAATACTGTAACAGTTTTAAAATGGAAAGGAGAAACAATACTCAGAAAAAAGGGACAATTTTGCTTCTCTGTTAGTTACTTATGGTAACTCAATTTATTGTTCATCTCTGCTGGCAAACTGTACCATTTACTCACAGCATGTTCCCCATTAGACCACTAATTCTGTAAAAGTTAGAAATGCTCATTACTAGCTCTCTGCTGTGAAACAGTACAGAATTCATTCAGTGTCTGGCCAATAATTAGTACCAAGTAAATGAACATCTTTCTTTTTTACATTTCATAACTTAAATTGCATAACCTAGTTATTCTAGAGCTAAGATCCTAATTAAAATGTTAACTGTTCTCTGAAGTTTAAATATCTAGCTTGTTATCAAGTCAAACAATAGAGAAAAATCATGTACAAAGGTATCAGCAGACATAGGTTTTGCATTTGATCACTGCAACATTGTTGTTCCTGTAGTTACTATCTCCCACTAAGTTTTTATCTGTATTTGTTGAAATCTGCCCCATGTTGTTTTAGTCCCAGCCCCTTTTTTGGCTGTATCCTCCAGCCAAATTTATATATTTCATTTAAAATAAATTTTCATTCTGTTTTCATCCATAAATAGCATTTGAATACTGCAAATTCCATCCCTGACCCTTTCAAATGGTAGTGGTATTGGTTGGTTAACATGACTGGGAGCTTCTAACGATCTATGTTCAATGTTCTAAAAGTTTTCATAAACTCAATTTTATGTGGGATCAGGATTCACTGGCAAATTGAGGAAGTGGTTCATTTCAGATTTTGTTTAAGTGCTGTCCTTCTGCCATGATAATGGAAATTACTACTGAGCGTATTTCTCCTACAACCTTCCATATGTTTTTCAAATATGGTCTGAGAGTATTGACTATCCCTGGAGTATATTTAGGAGCACTTGAGGCCAGAGGGTAGAAGAACTAGGAGAAGCTTTTCTGCATTACCAAATCTCTTTGCATGATATTGATAGAATCCATTGTTATCTCTATAATCCACCTCGTGAAGCAGCTAATAATAAACTTCAGTATTGGAGAGAAAAAACATGTAGTTCATCTGCTTGTAACTCTAGTTGAAGTCAGTCTCACAAGGTGCCCTATAAGTTACAATAATGGAGTAGATAAATAAATATTTCTTCTGCCACATATAAATTGTGTATTTTAAAATAATATGTCAACCACTGCAATGGGAGTTTCTCTCTAATTAATCTACAGGCAGTCCCCAGGTTAAGAATGGCCAACTTACAGACAACTCGTACTTATGAACAAGCTGCCTATTACTAAAAATGGCAGATGGCATTCTTCCTTGAGCCGATGAACCACTGAAACCATGCAATGTTTTCATGAACCAGTGTAATATGTATTTTTAATATACATCCTGGTTTCAGCGGTTCATTACAACATCACGCAACTTCAGCGGTTAATTGGCTCAAGGAAGGAGAACGCCATCCACCATTTTTAGTAATAGACAGCCTGTTCGTAAGTATGAGTTCTGACTTACATACAAATTTGAGTTAAAGACAGGCGTAGGAACGGAACTTGTTCTTAACTGGGGGACTGCCTGTATTGTAGTTATCCTTGCATATATTCTGCAGTGATGTTTCAGAGTACTGTATCTAGCATGTTATGGTGTCTACCCCCTTTTTAACGATACCAAACAATCATAACAGTAGGAAACAAGTGCAAAAATTAATTTAACATAATTTTATACATGATAGTAGCAATGAAAAATTATTGAAAAGTGAATGAGCAGTGTTCACATTCTATTTCAAGAATGTTGTTCATAATTCTGTTAACTAGAACAGTTTTTCTTTCTTATATATATTACACATTGTGTATGCTGTTGTCGGGTTTTTGATTTTTAATAAGATTCTAGGGAGAATATGTTGCTTCTAATTTCCTTTCAGGGAATTTATGAAAATTGTACATCTGATGAGGGCTTTTCATATTTTATATTTCAACCAAGGGAAGAAATTTTGCTTTGGCCATAGCTGTGCGTGTTTATCTTGTTCTTAATTTGCATTTATTAAATAATGTGTGTTTCTATTTATGCATATATATGTATTACTATTCTTTAGACATAAAAAAAGGTTCTCATAATACAATTCTCTGTATAGAAAAGGTTATTAGTGCTATTTCATGGGACTTAAATAAAATGGCCACCTCAATTTTAGCTGAATTGAAGATATAACCCATTTTTTCAAGCTAGCTATCAACTACTGTTTCCCTGTTCCCAATTTAGATAGAAATTTCTAGGAGAAACAGGGGTATGCCACTTTTTTCCTGTAGGAACTCTATAAAACCCTCTTACGATCTTGTTCTTATTTATATTTAATTATTTTAAGTGTGTGTGGGGGGGAGAGAGAGAGAGAGAATAATTGATACCATCATGCAGTAGTGTTCTGGATGATTCTGAAGAAATGGTGTGGAGTTAGTGGGAAAGGGATTGGTAACTATGAGCTGCTGTGATTTTTGCTCTCCAGATCTCCTATAGGCTTTCAACCCTAAAATGTGGGGCACAGTTCAGTTTGAAAAAACTATTTGAGAATGTTCAGTTCAACTTCAAACATTTAGAGCATTTGTGTAATTGAAAACTTTGCACACAGGAAAATCTCTTGGATTTTGAAGTGCCTGTGATTGAGGCTCTTTATTCTGTTGTTCATGACTGTTTTATAATATCTAAAGTGCTGGATTTTAGTTAAGCAGTTTCAGATTAGCTTCTTTTTTAAAATTACACTTTTTCACATATAATGCTCACCTACAGTGTGGTTTACTTTCACTTAGCACAACGTATAAAGTTGTTCTTTATAAAGACTTCATCACTTGCAAACTATAGTAAATGACTTTACACATCCCATTAAGCTAAAAGTGAAGCCACTTTATGTTTTATCACAGCGTGGAAATCATAGTACACTTACATATGGAACCTGTGACCAGGAAGTAACTAATAAAAATGCAGTTCTTTAGACAAATGGCCAAGAATATATAAAGAAAGTTAATACAGACTTCTGAGAATGAAAATGTAGGTGAATGATGTATAAACTGTCTATATATAATTAAAAATAACCCATTCCTCTTACACGTACAGTACATATTTATTATTTTTATTTTATGTTAACAGATATTTCAAAATGCAACCAAATGCAAACAAGTAAATGAAGAAAATTCAACAAGATTTACAAGCTCTGTAAAATCAAACAAGATGTGTCCAAACACATTACATTAGATTAGTAATACATATAAAAATTACATTAGATTAGTAATACATATAAAAATAATCAATTTTAAGTTTTTATTATTAAAATCAAATCAATAATTAGTAGGGCAACCATTATAAAAGTCATCAATCAAATAATTAATAGGAGTTTCTGTATAAAATTATACAGGTCTATCATTATAATGAATCAGACAAAAGTCTAATATTTGAAAGACTTAATGCTGAGAGAAACTGAAATGTTGGATGTAGTACAAGTTAATGTGCAGAATTATAGCCTATGAATAGTTTCCAGTGAAGTTAAATTCTGTTGCAGTCTTGTTGTTTTAACATTGATGCATAGTCTCACAGCTTAGTGCGCTGTTATGAAAAGTAGAAAGTCAGTACTTAAGATTTGTTTCATTCTATGGCCAATCTTTCAGAATTTTTGAGCTTCATGACATTGTCATCCAATGTGGGGAAAAAAATGATTCAATCTGACATTTCCAACATTTTTAAAGATGAATTACCAATTTTGACAATCAACACTGGAGTAAAATACCAATGAAAAATGTCTTGTAGTGTTGTTTTTTTTTCCAAGTATAATATTTGCAGTAAATTTGATATTTATCTTCTATTGGTATTGTCATTGTGGCATATCAATCCTCCTGTTTAAATTCTGCATCTATTTAGTCATACAATATTGATGTGTTCAGTTTCCGAATCATATTTCAAAAACAACTTATAAATAAGCCCCAACAGATGTTCTGAAATTTATATTTTAAGTTTTCCAAATTCGGTTAAGTTTCTTGAGTGTTCTATCTTGTTTTTGTAATTCCTTTTGAACTGTACTACTTATTTGAAGATAATGGAACCAGTGAGACATTTCTGACCATTCCAACGAGAGGTTCTCAAAATATTTCATTTTTGTTTTATTAAAGATTAAATCTTGCAATCTGTAAGAATTTCTCTATTGATTTTTGGGGGGGGCGTCCATTCACCTTCAGGAAAATAAATATTTAATACTGAAACAAGGGTGATAAGGGGGGACGCGGTGGCGCAGCGGCTTAATGACGCTGAAAGTTGCCGGCCAGAAATGGCTGACGCTTCGGCGGTTCGAGTCCAGTCTTCACGTTAACAGGGTGAGCTCCTGTTTCCCCCCCCCCCCCCCAGCTCCTGTCAACCCAACAGGTCGAAAACTCACGTGAATAGATAAATGGGTACTCTCACTCCGGTGGGAGGAAAAATGCTGGCAGCGCCTTGCACAGAGAGACGGGACCAGTTGCCGGTAAGCGCGGAACCGCGCTCGCCCGAAAAAAGGGCGCGAAGCAACGGAAACCCCGCCTCCTGCGCTCGCCAGCTGGGCTCTGCTCTAGGAAGGAGGCTCTGGCAAACCACTTCTGAAAAACAATTGCCTTGAAAACTGCAAGGATTCGTCCAGGCAGTCACTGCAGGGTCAGTAATGACTGAGCGCAGACCAAAAAAAAAAAAAGGGTGATAAGTCTGGACTTACTATTTTTCTGTATTTATTCCTATACATTTAGGATAATATAATTGATTAATTCCTTATAGACTGTGTATTTCTGTTTGTATCCAATCAGAAATATTTATGCAAGCCTTCTGGAAGTCCCACTTCATCAGTAGGAGTAACCCAGCCATATGGTGGTATGATCCAATCTGTAATCCAATTGGTCTGATAATATAATTTGAGATTTAGTTCAGTCAGTCCGCTTCATTCTTCCACACCTTGCAAATGTTATATTTATTTTTATTGATACATCATATGGAATGGTTCATCATAAGTTTATAAGGAATCAAGTATCTATAAATACACTTTGTTAACCACTGAAAACAGTAAATTCAGGTTTCTCATCATAAAGCATCATTTTACCAGTCCTTTTCATAATTGAAGATTGTACATTTTATCCATTGTACTTTTATCCATTGGCAGTACAGAACAATAAACTTTTTGTATTATACCCAGAGTACATGTCTTTTTTATTATTGTTTTATTTTCTTTTGATTAAACTACATATTAAGCACTCTGAATAGCTGAATTAGAAAGGCAGTATAATAATATGAAACTAATAAAGTAAATAAATTTCAGAAAATAGAATCTGCATGTTGTGCCTATTGAATAAAGTATATTTCATTCAGTTAATGAGATAATGAACATCTGAAAAACTTGAAAAAATGTAAACAGTCCTTCATAAGACAGAGAGGATAACAAATAATGGCTACTGTAATATTTTCCATAGGATTTGGAAGGACTATTAAAATGCTCTCTCTCCTTGGGTTTAGACACTACGTCATAATGAAAAAGTCTTGAGTACTTACAATCATGCTGAGAGATTATTTATACTCTGGGAAGATTTCTTAATACTGTTAAAGATGCAGGGAACAGAATGATGCCAGTTCTGGTTGGTTGCAAAATGATAACAGTTCATCAGTGCCTTTTTGTGCACAATTGTCACTTCACAAATATTTTTTTCTTTAAACTTTTTAGTACTCCACCAGTATAATTAGATATCTGTACCAGCTGCTTAATTAACTGAACAGAAATGTATGGGACTAGTTTATGGAAATGAAGTAAGCAATCTAAACTGTTGGGCATGGTGAATATCAAGTCACAGTGTAGCAAACATCGGAATACTTCAAGTTATACTGAGATATGCAGTGGTTCTCCAAAAAGCGTTATTCCTACTTCTTTAAAAAAATATTGTTCTTGTTAGCAATGATTTGGATGTGTGATAAGAAAATCTCATAAGGATCTGAACATTCAACATTTACCTGTCATCCACATCTTTGTCCACAGCTGGTAGAATATGCAAAAAGAGAATCTCATTGTAAACTTGTAGAATATTAGTCTTTAAGGTGTAAAGTTACATGAAGAACACTGCTGTATGAAACATAATTCCAAGAAACGAAATACAAACTCTGGACCTTAATAGCCATTTTAAAAAAAATACTGCAAGTTTAAATTCTCAAGTAGATTTATGAGTTTGTTCATTTAATTTGTATGCCACCCAGAGTCAGTGTTGACTTTGGTGGCCTTATAAGTCTAAATTGTAAAAATAAATAAATAAATACAGGTAGTCCTCACTTAACGACAGTAATTGGGACCAGAATTTCCATTGCTAAATGTGGTTGTAAGGTATGATGTCATGTGACCACATTGCTTAGCAACCGCAATCCCAGAAGTCCCCATTGCTGTTGTTAAGGGAGGATCACAGGTCATTAAGCAAGTCCCAGGTGGCTTACAAGCAGGCTGGCAGACAGGTAAGTGGCTGCTGCTGGGCGGAGGAGGGTGTGTGGGTGACAAGTGTGGCAGTGCTGGGGCCGGGGGTGACTGCTTCTGGCTGGGGGAGAGTGCAAACGATTTACTGGAGAGACTTAGAACCCTTCCTGCCAGCTTCCCTTTGACTTTGCTTGTGGGAAGCCAGCAGGGAAGGTCACAAATGGCAATCATGTAACCACAGGATGCTGCAGCCATCATAAGTGTGAGCAGGTCTCCAAGTGCCCAGTTCACAATCACATGACCGCGGGGCGATGGGGTGGCCAGAACTTTGAGGACCAGTTATAAGTACCACTCATTCAGTGCCATCATAACTTCAAACAGTTGCTAAACAAATGGCCATTAAGCAAGGGCTACCTGTACCAATTTTATTTGGCTGTAATTTATAACAATCTATTATTGTGAAGCTTGTCACACAGGAGCATAGAAATTCTTCACAGTATTAGCATGAGTCACATGGTAGGTAGCTCTCAAATGTAAGTTACCACTTGTGTTTTCATCAGTTTTCATATGGCAGCTGTAACCTGAGAATAAAGTGATCCTTTAAAGACTTAGACTTTAGAGCCCAGATTAGACTTATCTAGCATATTTATTTGCTTAACTGAAGAATCCTAGAGCAAATGTTGGTATGGCACATGGGGCTAAGATAAAAAAATCCTGTTATACATGTAATATTTGATTTACCATATATAACTTCCATGTGAAAAAATTACATCAAAACTGGAAGTTTAATGTTGCCTTACTTCTCAAACATTATAGACTTGCTATTCTTTTTATATTCACATATATTTTTACTTATTTTTGAGAAATATTAGAAAAGAGTCAGTCTTATAAATTAAAGATATGATTCAAAAACACAGGAATATGTTATATATAATTAACAGTTATATTGTAACTGAATGTAAATATATAAATAGGTTTCAAGTGCAATTACAGAAATAATAAAATGTATGAAAATAAAGGTAATAACACAGAATACAGGTAGCTCCAAGGAAACAGAAGCAATAGTCTGTTATGTGTTTTATATTATAGTAAAAATGTGATCTTATAATGTTGCATGAAAATGACAGATTTCCATCTTAATACTGCTAGTATTTAATAACTTACTTTCTCTAAATTGAAATTCCTTTTTGTATTTTCATTGAAAGCACCTCCAGGAGTATTTCCTTAGGCATTCTTGTGTTAATCATATATTTATAGCTAGTACTAAAGGCTTTTAATTCTGGGACATCATGGGCTGGAATTTCTATATGCTATTAACAAGAACAGTGGGTAGCTGAGATTCCTGGTTCCACAGAGATGAATTATAGCTTAGTGAAGAAAATAATGAGCAGTTAGAATTAACAATCAGCTGCACTTACATATTTCCTGAGTATTTGCATTTTAGTGTAAATAAGTTTAGGATAATACTACGAAAAATTATTCTGAGAATATCCAGTTTAAATAATGGTAATATTAAGAGCCATTTTGGTGTAGTGGTTAAAGGCACTAGGCTAGAAACCAGGAGACCATGAGTTCTAGTCCTGCCTTAGACATGAAGCCAACTGGGTCACTTTGGGCCAGTCATTCTCTCTCAATCCTAGGAGGAAGGCAGTGGCAAACTACTTCTGAAAATGTTGCCAAGAAAACTGCATGGAATTGTCCAGACAATCTCCAGAAATCAAGACTGGCTTGAAGTCATTAAAAATAAGAAAAAGCTACACTTCTTACTTCAAAATCTTTGGAACTGGATAATTTACTCTGCATCTCACAAAATCACCATCACATTTAGCTGCAGGTCCCATTGTTTTTTTGTGATACTAAAAAGAACATTTAGGAGGCAATTTGGCCTTTCATTGAGATGCCATCTGATTGAAAGTTAATCAAACCTGTTAACACAAACTTTCTTTCTTCCAATACCAGTGAAAAAAATATATAAAAAATATGAATACTGTTAGTACTAATCTAGTAAAACATATGTGCAGCCTCTGATTGAAATCAACAATTGAAATGACTGTTTCCCTTGGTAATTGTTCTTGTTGTTTAATTTTCTCCAACATTCAACTGTTTTTAAGTAATTTATTGCCTGTCCTTGAAATGAAGGACAGGTCTTAATCTTTTCTGTAACATTTTCACTTTCTTGAGTAGTGCACTGTATATTGTATATTGGCCTCTTTGCTATATTTCTTCCTCTCACACCCATTAAAATTAACCAATTTTATACAAGCATCACCAAAGGCTGTAAACTTTACAAGATTTATTAATGAATGATTCTTGCAAACACTGCAAGCTTGTGTTTGCAACCCATATGTTTTTAAAATATAAAATGTGTATATTAAAAAAAAAAATCCCCTCTCATCCCTATGGGTGGTATGTGTCTTCCTCAATCTCGGGTCCTCTGCCAGAGGCCTGGGAGTTTGAGGGTTCTGCGCAGTATCTTAGCTGTTCCTAGCTACACTCTTTTGGGCAGAGAGCTCTGATGTTGTTCCTGGGATCTGTTGGAGCCACTCTCCCAACTTAGGTGTCACAGCCCCGATTCCTCCTACCACCATTGGGACCACTTTGGCCTTTACTTTCCACGTCCTCTCTAGTTCCTCCTTCAGGCCCTGGTACTTCTCCAGCTTCTCATACTCCTTCTTCCTGATGCTGCTGTCACTTGGCACCTGACTGTCCGTCTGGATCTGGAAGTCCCACAGGATCTTAGCCCTGTTATTCTCCACAACCTTCTATGGCACTGTTGTCCAAACTTGGCCACTTTAAGATGAGTGGACTTCAACTCCCAGAATTCCCCAGCCAGCATGGCTGGCTGAGGAATTCTGGGAGTTGAAGTCCACTCATCTTAAAGTGGTCAAGTTTGGACAACACTGTTCTATGGAATCTCCCATCAGGACTTGGGAGGGTCTCACCCATACACTGTACAGATGTTCATGTACACAGTGCCAGCTACTTGGTCATGCTGTTCAGTGTATGCTGTACCTGCGTGCATCTTACACCATGTCACTATGTGTTGGACTGTCTCTGAGGCCTCACTGCACAATCTGCACCTTGGGTCCTGTCTAGTGTAGTAGACCCCTGCTTCTCTCAAAGTGGTACTTAGTACCTGTTCTTGTGCTGCTATGATCAGTGCCTCAGTGTTGTCTTTTAGTTCAGCCCTTTCAGCACTAGTAGGATTTCCCAGTGTCAACCACCTCAGCTATCTGTTGAGGGTACATCCCATGCAGGATCTTGTCTTGTCTTGGTACTTCCTCTGCTTGAACTTCCTCCCATGTCTAGTGCTGCCTCAGGCATTCTCTCAGCAGCTCATCTTTGGTGCCATCTTACTGATGTACTCCTGGATCTCTGGGTTTCATCCAGGACAGTGGGTTTGACACTCATCAGACCCCACCCACCCTCTTTGCGGCTGGTGTACAGTCTCTGGGTGTTGGACTTGGGGTGGAAACCTCTGTACATTGTGAGGAGCTTCCAGGTCTTCACACTGGCAGCCTCCATGTCCTCTTCTGGCCAGCTCACTATACCAGCAGGGTATCTGATGACTGGCAGGGCATACATGTTGATGGCATGTATCTTGTTCTTCCCATTGAGCTGGCTCTTCAGGACCTGTCTTATACTTTGGTGGTACTTGGATGTTGCTGTCTTCCTTGCCTCCTCCTCATGGTTCCTATGTGACTATGTCTGCTCTGTGGCCCACTGGTACTTCCACCCCATCAGTCTTAACTACCTTCCCTCTCTTTACTACCGTCTGGCCACACTTCTCCAGTCTGAATGATATTTCAGTGTCCTCACTGTAGATCCGTGTCAGGTGGATCAGCAAGTGGATGACTTGTTCATTCTTACCATAGAGCTTGATGTCATCCATGTAGAGGAGGTGGCTGATGGTAGTTCCACTCTTGAACTTGTATGTGTATCATGTCTTTGTGCTTATCTGGCTGAGGGGGTTCAAGCCTATGCAGAACAGCAATGAGGACAGTGCATCACATTAGTACATGCTGTACTTGATGGCCACTTGTGTGAGCTGTCTTGAGCTGACTTCCAGTGTTGTCTTCCTTAGTCTCATTGAGTTCTTGAGGAAGGTCCTTAGTATCCCGTTGACTTTGTATAGCACCAGACATTCACAGATCCATGTGGTATTGAGTCATAGGCTTTCCTGTAGTCAATCCAGGCTGTGCTAAAATTAGTATGTCTAGAACTTGAGTCTCAGGCAGCTGCTCTGTCTATGCGCAACTGGTGTTTTGAGCCTCTGGTGTTGTTCCCAATGCCCTTCTGAACTGTGCTCACATACGGGCCCATATGGTCCTGTAGTTTGGTAGCTGTAATGCCTGATAGGACTTTCCATGTTGTGGGGAGGCAGGTTATTGGCTGGTAGTTGGACACTGCTGTCCCCTTGTGGGGGTCTTTCATGATCAGCACTATCCTTCTTTGTATTAGCCAGTCTGGGTGGGAGCTGCTGCTAGCAGCTGGTTCATCTGTGTTGCTAGGCGTTCATGCACTGCTGTTAGTTTCTTTAGCCAGGAAGTGTGGATCATGTCCGGGCCAGCTTCCGTCCAGCTCTTCATGTTCTTGACCTGCTGTTGGGTGTCTGCTACTGTGATGGTGACTGGTTCCTATTCTGGGAGATTGCTGTGGTCTGCTCTCAGATCCTGCAGCTACACTGCACTGGTATTATGTGTTTTCTCTTTCTCCCATATGTTCTTCTAGTACTGTTCAGTTTCTGCTGTTGGTGGTTCTGCTGTTACTGGGTTGTTGCACTACAGTTGGGAATACACCTTGCATGGGTCTTTGGAGAACAGGGCATTTATTTATCTTCTTGGCTTCTCCTTCTGTAATGCATCTCCTTAGCATGATAGCCAGTGTGAGCCTTTATTTAGCAGTCTTTGTATGTATTTATGTATGTATGTGAATACATACACATACACATTTCTTTATTTATCTATCTATCTATTTATTTATTTCCTGGTAGGTCACAGTAATGAAAGGCACCAATAGGAATAAAGATCACTCAACAGACGGAGAAGGGACTGGAAAACGACCAAAGAGGAAGTGTCTTCAGTGGCATCCACTACTTGCAAAGAAAATTCTTGACTTTTCTGAAGAGGAAGAGGAGGAAGAAGACGACGAAGATATTGAAAAGGTAAAAGTATCCCTTTGAAAACCAGAATTAAAATGGCACCCCTTAGCAAGTTTATGCAGATCTTCTCAAAACATATTTGGAAATCAAGCTCATTTATAAACAGCTTTTTTCATATCACAGTATGAAAATAGTGCTGTACTCATTGGTGTTTTGATGAGCTTTTTTATAAGGTATATATTGTTTTTGAAGTAAGACATTTCCTGAATCATATTATCGATTCTAATTACAACAAATGACCATATTATTTCTCAAAAACATTTTTGAGCAACACATGAAAACAGCAGAACCTGAAGCCCCCAAAGCCTTTTCCTTGAAAGTTTTGCCACCTTCACCCAAACCCTGCTATTAATCTTTGAGCAGAAAGAGAATGTATAAACTCAAGACATATAAATTCATTCAATTTAGGCACCACCTGACTTTAAACCAACCCTTGGCAATGTACAATAAAGCCAAACAGAATAAAAATACAATATAATAATTATGAAAGAAAAAATAAGAACCAGTGGCAGATCTGGCTAACCACAGCCATGCTATGTGATAACTGGGAGCTACCCACACGTTCCCAAGTTTAGGATAGTATAGGCTTTATTTTTATTCATTTAGTCAATCAATCATTTTAGATAGCCACCCATTGGACATGCAGCTTAGAGTGGTGTACACAATTAGAAGAAAAACACAGTAAAATATATTGTGTCACAGGCAACTTCTAACAGCCAAAAACAGAAACAGACACAAAACTTCCTGACCCACTCCTTTGGGATAAAACATAGTCTTCAGAAAGGCAGGCAGGGTCAGAGGTTATCTGAAACTCAGGGGCATGTTGTTCAAACAGGAACAGCAACAGGCAAGTTATGTCTTGTGTGTACTGTCAGATAACATTGCTTAAGAGATGGGACCTGGAGTATGCCCTTATTGGATGGGCAGATCAAATACTGCAAGCACTGTACATGGGGCTGCTTTTAAGAAGCTTCAGTTGGTACAAAAAGCAGTGGCCCAGGGGCCCATTGGTGCCAGTGAGCACATACTGCATTTTAAAGTATTGGTTATAACCTAGAAAGCCCTTTATGGCTTGGCACCAGGTTACCTTCAGGACTGTGTCTGGTATCAGCCGAATCACTTTGATCATGCTGGGAGAAGCATCTGGTTGTTCCCATTTTTGGGAGTTCAAGGGTCTGAGACTTAGAGACAATGTTTTTCAGTCATTGGGCTAGCCTTCTAAAATAGCCTTCTGCAAGAACGGTGTTTGGCGCCAACTCTAGACATCTTCCAGAAATGTGTGAAAATAGACCTTTTCTAGAGGACATTGGGGAGCTGATGCGAGAAGGTATCTGAAATGTATGTTTGTGCTTTTTTTTTTTCCTGTTGGCTCTTGTATTTTTAATTTTTATTATTGCTGTTTTTCATGTTGTGAGCTATCAGGAGTCTGCACAAGACTACAACAGGATATAAATGTGATAAAAATAAACAAACAACTTAGACTCTGTAGAATAATGTAGGAGTCTTAATGTAACAGAGCCTATTAAACCTCAAAATGAAAAATCAGGAAGAATGTCATCTGATAAAAGTTCATGGCCTTTGTTGTCTATGTGCTAATGCTCTGAGTATAGATAATAAAATGAGCATCAACTAATACAGAGAGACAAATACAATTTAATAACATAATAGACATCTGGTGTATGATTCCTGTCACTGTATTATAACAGTTGAAGGATCTAGTCTGTTCAAGAGGATCAGAAGCAGTAGACAGAAATCCAAGTTAATGAAGTTAACAGTGTTGTAGAGAAAAACAGGGTTTAGTGGAAAAACACTAAAAGTGATATTGTTGGTGTCTGTTGTCATCCACCCAGTCAAAGCAAAGATGTGGATAATGTATCCAAAAACAAAACTGCAGATTTTTCAAAGAGTCATGAAATAATAGAGATAGGGAACTTAATTATGTGACAATCTATTGGAAGGTGAACTCTGTCAAACATAGTCCTACAACACTGACAGGTGTTTCTCTCAACCATCTGTCAGAAATGCTTTAATATGAATTCCTGCACTGAGCAGGGAATGAATCTCAGTGGTCTACAGGTAGTTCTCGGTTAATGACCACTCGTTCAGTGACTGTTCAGAGTTACAATGGCACTGAATGAGTGCAATTTATGACTGGTCCTCAAAGTTCCTGTTGTCCCAGCACCCACACAGTCATGCGATTGCAATCTGGGCACTTGGCAACTGGCTTACACGATGGTTGCATTGTCCCACAGTCACGATTGCCATTTGCGACCTTCCCTGCTGGCTTCCCACAAGCAAAGTCAATGGGGGAGCCATCAGGGAAGGTCAGAAGCCGCTCCAGTAAGTCTCCCCCACCCGGCGGCAGCCACCCCCTGCCTGGCCGTGCTTGTGCCATGCCTCACCAGCCACTCACACACTCTCCCTGACCCAGCAGCAGCCACCCAGGGCCTGGCCTCGCCAGCCAGCCATGCACCCTTCCCCGCCTGGCAGCAGCCACCTCTAGCCCCGCCGCACTGGACCTAAGCCTCACTGGCCAGCTGTGCACCCTACCCTGGCAGTAGCCACTTACCTGCCCACTGGCCTGCTTGTGAGCCACCTGGGACTTGCAACTTCCTGCCGGCTTTGCTTGTTGGAAGCCATCAGGAAGTTGTGAGGAGGTCCTTGTTTAACAACCTGCAATCCTCACTTAGCAATGGCAACACAGACTGATAGGATTGCTGTCACTAAGTGGTGTGGTCAGGTTGATGTGATGCTTTACCACCACATTACTTAGTGATGGAAATTCTGGTCCCGATTATCTTTGTTAAGCAAGGACTACCTGTAAATGATTCCTTCCAACATAAGAATTCTGTGTTCCTCTATATAGGTTAGTAGTTGATGTTAGTTCATCCTGGCCAAATCTTATTATTTTTTCTGTTAATATATTATTGTTTATGAATTTGTCCAGTTCCCCTTAAAATCTTGAGGCAACTAATTTTAACAATTATTTGTTGTTGAAATTCGCATAAATTATATTACTTTTTAATTCCTTCATTCCATTACTTAAACACTGATGTCCCATTCAAGCAGGTTAGTAATGTAAACCTTTGAGCAACACATGTACATACACACATATACATATATGTATGTACATACATACATATAAAATACATAATATATACTGTACATTTGAAAAATGGCAACTAAAAGAACTTCAATGAGTTAAAGAGGAAGAAAGGAAAGGGAGAAGAGGAGAGGGGAGAAATGTAAAGGTATCAAAGAAATGCAGTTTTATTGGGCAATTTTTGTTTCCTCACTCTTGTGGTAGGCTAACAAAAATAGTGAGGCAGCTAACTATAAATTGTGATCAGCAG
Organism: Liasis olivaceus; assembly: GCA_030867105.1. Classification (NCBI taxonomy): domain Eukaryota; kingdom Metazoa; phylum Chordata; class Lepidosauria; order Squamata; family Pythonidae; genus Liasis; species Liasis olivaceus. Next base: position 78,958,807 of record CM061352.1, on the reverse strand, counting down.
CAGAAGAATAAGAAATATTTTTAGTGTCATCAATTAAAACACAAATTATTGCAACCTAGACTATGTATTTTATGTATGATTTACTTAATAAATTTATGTATTGCTTCTAATGTCAAAGAGTTCATACTCCCTCTGGAAGTATGAACTCTTTGACATTCTGGAAGAGTAAAAACTGGAAGATTTTAACATCTTAGTGGACATTCTATTTTGAGGGGAGCAAGGTTTTCTTTCTTTCTTAGGAAGAAGCTGCTGAGCCTGGATACAGTCACATTTCTTTTTTTGAATCTTCTGATCTTTTCAAGTGTACTCTATTTATCCTATGAACAATTGATTGTAATTGTTTATGACACTAAAGTATTTTAAATGCAGGTTAGCTACATGTTTCAGGTTAGGTATCAAAGCAAATAACTTGTGGATGTGTCAAGAAATCCTTGTCGGCACCATTCTTTGTACGTGTTATATTTTCTTCATTGTAAAATAGGTCCAGATTCTCAGTGCTGATGGTCTTGAGCATGATGCTGATGAAACAGAAGATGAGGAATCTTCAGAACAGCGAGCTCGCAGACCAATGAATGCATTCCTTTTGTTCTGCAAACGTCACCGTTCCCTTGTCCGGCAAGAACATCCCCGTCTGGACAATCGTGGTGCTACCAAGATATTGGCAGATTGGTGGTCTCTTCTTGATCCTAAAGAAAAACAAAAATACACCGACATGGCCAAGGAGGTATACAACAACAGGATCAATAGGTCTTTCGATTATATATTGTTACTTTTCTTGTGTGCCTAAAAGTACATGTTCCCATGACTAAGCAATTAATAATAACAAATTCAACACAAATATAGGTAGTCCTCACTAAACTGGTAGTCCGGACTTAACAACCCTCATTGGAACTGGAATTTCCATCACTAAGCAAAGCGGTCATTAGGTGAAACATCACATGACCACCCCGCTTAGTGATGGCAGTTCCAGTAGTCCCACTTGAGATCGTTAGGCCAGGACTATGTTGTCATTAGTCCAGGACATCATGCTTGTCCTGCCATGCCGTGTTCCCCTTCACTTCACTTCCCCCTATCCCCCTATCTTCCCTCCAGCTCCGTCCTTTTGGCTGCCCTGCACTCTGCTGCCTACCCCTGCTGCCTCCTGCCCCAGCTGACCTTCACTGTCTTCTGCTGCTGTCCCCGTACCCAGGTGCTAGGCGACAGTGCAACCCTGGGATACATGCAGCAATTGCAGCAGGGCAGCAGAGCATCATCTGCTAAATGAAGCTTGCCAGGCCCAGCAGGGGAGGAGGAAGCAGGATGGCAAGGCACGGCGCACTCTGTCACCGGGCAAGGCAAGTCAGGCAGCAGCAGCTCCCCGGGCAACAAATGCACTGAAGCCTACAGACTGGTTCTCCAGGGACACTTCCAGCACATGCTCTGCAGTTCACAATGAAAGTTGCTGGCCCTTCATGAGGCTTTGCAGGAGGAAGGCTGGGCCGAGAACAAGCAGGGGGCCTGCAGGTAGGCTCTGCTGGTGCTGGCTTGCCTTCACCCCTCACTGAAGCCTGCAGGTCATGTCTCCAGGAGCACTTCCAATGTGAGCTTCAGAGCAACCAGTACAACTCCGGGAAGCCCTCATCGCTGCTTCTAGTTCCACCACCACCCCAGACACCACTTCCCACACAGCTTCCACCTTGGTCCAGGGAGCGACCGCTGCCTCTCTTGCCTTGCCTGGTGATGGAAGTGCCATGCCTTGCTGTCCCTTCCAACTGCCTCCTCCCTGATCAGGCCTGGCAAGCTCCCTTTGACAGACAAGGCTCCGCTGCCCTGCCACATTTGCCAGACACATCCCAGGGCTGCACTCTCACCCAAAGCCTGGATCCCAGGCCAGCAGCAGGAGGAAGAAGACAGAAAAGGTAAGCTGGGGGCGGTAGCGGGGGGCAGCAGGGTTATGCAGCAGAGTGCAGGGTGGCCAAAATGGCAAAGATTGGGGGGGGGGGAGATAGGCAGGTGGGGTTAGTTGAAGTCCCCCTTTGGTAGTAAATGCAGGCAGGCTACCAACCACCTGAATTTCAATCACATGACCACGGGGGCACTGCAACGGCCAGAACTTGGAGGACTTGCCATAACCACCATTCATTCAGTGCTGCCATAACTTCAAACAGTCATTGAATGAATGGTCATTAAGTGAGGACTACCTGTATAGTAAATCTTTTTAAAGTATCTTAATGTTTGCAGCTTAAAAAAAAAAGGAAACCTGTGTTTCAGAAGATGTTAAGACTGTGAGCAATGAGAAACTGTCTAATATTTCTATAGAATAGAGAATATTTTTCTCACAGTAAGAATTACTGTTTGGGGTTATTTTATTTTTATGGGTTTGGGGACGGAATAAAATAAAAAATAGTGAACAAAAGTAATTATAGGCTTAAATATATAACATTTGGTATTATGTCTTTGTTGTATATAATTCAGCTATGATTTGTTTGTAGGAAAACTGGAAAAGATATTGTTTTACTTGGTAAAAAAAAGATGACTGCAATAGAGAGAGAGGGAGAGAGTCTCCATTACCAATATTTATTATATGTGTACTCAGCTTCCAGGTGTTAGGCCCCCTATTAACAAAATTAGTGTTGGTTTAACACTTCGGCTTTAAAAAATTTATAACAATGCTAATCTGACTTTAAATTTCAGTGATTTGTTAGGAAATACACTAACAGACTTTTCAAAGGCAAGATAAAACGTTTGTTATAATCCTTAAGATTATTAAGATTACAGTAGTCTTTGAAAGACAACAAGAGAATTTATAACAGGAATGGACAACCTGTATATGGCCCCAAATTTGTTTTTTGCAAGTCCTGATATGCCATCTGACCACAATTTCTGAATATATGTGGTTCCCATCTTTCTGAGGAAAGAAACACATGATAATTTATTTGTTTGATTTATGCTTCACTCTTTTACTCTGGCAAACACTTAAGGCAGCTGACAAAATTTGAAAAATAAGAATAGTATGTGAAAAGGATAAAACTACAAATTAAAATTAACAGTAAAATAAGCACTAAAATAATCTAGAGAGCCAGTTTGGTCTACTGGTTAAGGCACCAGGCTAGAAACCAGGAGACTCTGTGTTCTAGTCCCACCTTAGGCATGAAAGCCGGCTGGGTGACTTTGGGCCAGTCACTCTCCCTCAGCCCAACCCACCTCACAGGGTTGTTGTGGGAAAAATAGGAGGAAGGAGAATTAGGTATGTTTGCCACCTTGTATATTATTTATAAAAAAAAAATAACAAAGGTGGGATTTTAAAAAATCTTTAAAAAACTTATAAAATTATAGTGTAAAACTTAAAATTGGTAAAGAGGATGAAAACAAGCAAAAATTATTCAGAGCTTCCCTTCCTCCCTCTTTTGTTTATTGCTCCACCCCCTACAGCCCTTGACCTGTTTAGCATGGCTCCAGACACCAAAGGCTGGCCTATTCTGTTTTAGAGGAGATCTTTCCAGTGAACTATTTTAATAAATATCAGAAGAAGGGACTAGCAGTGGCAAGGATTGTTTGAGTAATAATCCAGAACATTTGAAGAGCACCCAAATACAGTTCAACCAAAACAAGATATGTCAGTAAGCTATGTTTATTGTTTGTTTCTTACATTTGTAAGAAGGTTATATGCTTGAACACATATCTACATTTTGTGATCTATTTAACTCCTCACATAGAGGTTTTCTCACCTTTGTATAGAGATTATTTTCAGAGACAAATTTCAAACAAAGATGTTTTTGAGTTAGGTAAGAAATATCACTTAGGTAAGATGGTGTATACCTAACTTAGGTAAGATGATACTACCTAAGTTAATACTCAGGAATTAAATAGTTAATATCACCCAATTCTCTTTCTTAACAATGTATTGACAGGTGAACTTAGCATTTATTTTAAAATCATTTAGTATGCAATCTTATAACTTGCTATTTAGAAATGCATCTTACAGGTATTTGGATATAGAACTGCAATAAAAAATTATAAATACCTATTTATGTCTGTGCCAACTTGCTAATTTATGTGACGCAAACATCTCTTGGCCTTTTACCAACATCAATAACAAAGTAGCAAAGGTATTTTCCCTGCTGTCAGATTCAGTGATAAGGAAGTTATAAAAATGAAGTTCTACCAATGAATTAAAATGTAAAAATATCCCCATTACCTTGGCTGGAATGAAGCAGCAGGGCTTTGGAGCTGGTTGGTTGTCTTCCTCATAATTCCCACAACTCACATCTGATATTACTTAACATTATCCCACTTGAAGATGGAGGGAATTATGGTATTAAATCAGGAAGACCCTCTGACATAAAGAATTGGTAACTATATTCATCTAAAATAATTGATATCCTGCCCTTTATCCAAATCGGTTTAGGTAAAATTAAAACAGTACCATAACTAAAATAAAATTTTAATAAAACATAATTGAAAAGCAGTAAAATACATAAATTAGCTTTGAATTTTAAAAAGTTTGTGGCAGCTAATAATATTGTTGAGGAGAATATTCTGTAATTGTAGTGCTACAGTGAAAATATCACTACTGTGTTTTGTCCTAGAAATGTTATTCCAAATAAACAGCAGGTAACATTGATACATTTTAACTTTGGTTCAGTATAATTTTGCTGTGATTTTTTAATAATGAAATTAGAGACTATTGGTTAAAGTGGTGACAATAAATAAACTAATAAATTAATTAATTAAAGAAATCAATTAGATACATGGAAAAATGGAGCAATAAATTACTTATTAGGGATAGGGTAATATCCTAGGAAATTTATCTCCGATGAACAAAGCCTTAATTCATGGGGGGAGGGAGAATCATTGTATAATATTCCCATGAAAGCCTATAGATCAAAAACTGTTAAGAATCATTTTCTTTTAAAAAAGAATACTGTGCCTATAGTGATATGATTCTAAAAGCAAGTTACACATTTTCTATTGAAAAGTAACAATATAACCAAGAGTGTTCAGCCCAGTAATGTTCATTCCAAGAATGTGTATGAGACATGCGATTAAACATATAATTTTTATTCTTTTATGCAGTTTAAGAGTGCAACAGCAGTAATTAGCAACAAAAACTTGCCACTGGGTCTCCTTAACATTTCTTTGTCTACAGGAATAAAATATACATAGAAAATAAAGCTTTCTATTTTCAATGGTATTCCTTATTTTAGCTTTATTTTCAAATGTCCAGCTCCAGTTGTTTTAACAAATGGTAGATTATAAATAATTCTGCCTTTACTTATAATCATGATCTTTTCAGGTTCATTAACTGTTAGTAAAGACCAAAAGATATATGCACAGAATTGCTAAATTGTTCTTTTTACTGAAACTAAGTTTATGAAAGTATCAGTTCTTCATTTTCCAGCTAGACAGATATTAAATTGAAAAGAATATTCTTCTGAACCCTGAAACAATATTAATAATCATGATAAATGTATAACCACCAAAATCATAAATATAACACAGAGGAACAATTTAGGTATCTACTATGAATACAGATATTTTACTGGTTTGTTCTGAAATTACAGTTTACTTTCACTTTAACAAGTGATTAGCATAAGAAGTTTTCAAAAAGTTGAGCTTTCAGTGCTTCAAGCAATGTTTTTCATGGTGTAATTAAAAAAAAAAAAAAGCCCATAAAACAATGCATAAGAATATAAGTATAATAACTTTTGTAGTTGTTCTTATGCCAACCATGGCCAGAGTACAAATGGTTTCCCCATTGATTGTTTGATTATGTTCCATCCTGTTTCTCCATACTACATTTATTTAATATAAAACCTGTTTAAATGTTTATAAAAGTTAAAAAAGAGGAACTAGAATCTGTTTCTTTTTATCCGTTTTTTTCTCTTATTTTCTTGATGGATTATTTCTTTTGGTTTTTCAAAAAGTATGCTGTTCCCACATTGGTCACACACATTCATATGTTACCGATCAAGAATTCTACTACTAATTTAAACCTTAGGCAAATAAACTTAGTTATTAGTATTGGCAGCCAATGTATTTCACTGAAGGGATACAATCACTATCTGCCCTTCCCTAAGAAATAAATAAAAGCTATCCTAATACAGTGGGCAGAACAGGACTATTTGCATCCCTCACATTCCTAAGTATTTGCTTTGGGGAACCAGTAAGCCATATTTGGAAGCTTGGCACATGCCAGATTTCTGCCTATCTTACTCTTTACACGTATGACGTGATGTGATATTATATAATGAAGTTGAAATTTCTGCAAAGCAGAGTTTCAATTTATACTATACTCTCTGTTTCTAAATGAGCCCCATTATCTTCTTGGGGGGAAAAAAATGATTGCTGCAGCCCAGCAGTATGTCCACCTGTCTAAGACAAGATCAAATGTATGTGCATTCTGCAGGAAGCAAAGCTAGAGACAGGTAGCATTCTGGTAAATCTCTGCTTTGTAACTGTTTTGTCCCCTGCTGCCCTCATTTTTGAATAGGTAAATCAACCGGCAACCATTTTGCCAGAGTGCCCATAATGAAATGTGCCACCAGGCCTAAAAGGTTTAAAATATGTGGTTTAGGTTTACCTAGAGGTTGAACATGCAAGACATTAAATGCTACAAAGAGACTACAACCTTTGAACATTTAATAGGGAGCATGTGTCACTGAACACTAGTGGTACATAGAATCGCACTCTTATATCTGAAATTCAGCTTAATGGGTTTAAAGACCAAGCCATGTGAAGGACTTCGCAGGCAGGTATGGTGAACTGAAGATGGCTCCGCGAAAGTGTAGCCAACAACAGCAGCAAAGACCAAGGAACAAGTAAATAGACCGGTTCCTTGGAACTTCTTTGGGTAAGGAGAGAGTGGGAGATTGCCCATATGCACTCTGGATGGCTGCTCCTTGTGAGTAGACTGCATGACAATAGTTTTCCGCAGGTTTGAGCGCCAGGAGATGATGGGATTAGTCATCCTAATCGCAACCATGGCAGAGATTTTTAAAGGACACTAAGTTTGGAAACCTCACTTTCTAATCCCTTTCATAAATTGTTCGCTAATCACTAAGCTATTAGAGACCTTGGGAACAACAAGTTTGAAAATGCCAGGTGAGTCTGCCTTCAATTCTGAATGAAAGAAAATTTTAATCATAAGCTTAAGAATTTAAAGAATCTGAAATAAACAGCAAAAAGCTAAATAATATTTTGATTTTTAAAAATTATAAATGGACTAATGGTCCAGACAAAATTGGAATATTGAAACTTTTACAATAAGATTTTAGAATTAATTATAAAGAACAAACAGCTTCTTGTGGGAAATAGATTTTGTTTTGGTTTCTACAAGACAAAAAGATAGGTAATTTCATGATTTCACAAACTGGGCACTAGAGGAGACTAAATTTTTTAGGTAGAAGAAAGATTTACAAGCCTGGAAAATGTTGCAAAACGTTATAAAACAATAAAAATTCCGAAGGACACTTTTGAAGAATGGAATCAGAAAATAGTAGCCACAATATCAGCAATGTCAGTAATAATGTCTGCTTCTATGGATAGACTATGTTCAAAGGATTTTATTGAAGAAATGATAGATGTAGAACAAATTTTATCTGACAAGATAGAGATGGTATTGAAAGTGGATTTACCAAGAGAATGACTTAGAAAAGGATGTTTCACTGGATCTACAAAAGAAACCAGCTGAGGTTTTAAAATTTAAAAGGGAAATACAAATGACAAACCATGTGATCTGGATAATTTTTTCCTGTTGGATTGAGAAAAGAGGCTCGCTAAAGCCTTGAAGAACTCTGTATGATGAGACAAAGAAGAAATGAAAAGAAATCAAATCCTATGACAATATTTGATAAACTAAAGATTAAGACTGTTAGAAGTAAAAAGACTATAAAGCTGGTTTATTTACACTTCAGTGGGAACATGGTGAGTTAGCCATCTCTGAAGGAGCAAGGATGGCATTACGCCTGAAATCACCGACCAGAGGGTGGATCCTTGCTGGTGAAATCTCTCCAAAGAAAGGAGAGATTGTGGGATTGCCCAGTGTATTCAGGACAGCTGCTTCTACCAAGTAGACTGCAAGAACTGAGGTTTTTGTGGTCGGCTGGTGAGTGGAGCATCTGGGAGTCGAGAGATTCCATCTATGCCCACAACCATAATGTAGCCTATGTGGACATAAAGCTTGACTGAGCCTCATTTCTTAATCACATTTTGAATTACTTTTTTAATGCTTTTTAAATATTAAAAACCTTCAGAATGGCAAGTTTGTTGGTGTTCACTGGGTGAGTTCCCTTCAATCCTTAATGAAAGAAATTTTAAGTGCAACTTTAAGGAATTAACAATTTTTGGGAATAAATGGTCAACTGTGATTAGAATGTTGTTTTTGGAACAATATAAATGGACTAAGGGTCTAGACTGACTTGAAATGGGATTTTCAAATTGAATGAATCCTGTGGGGAAATGGCTCATGTTTTGAATTCTGAAAAAAAAAAAGCCTGATAGGATGGGACTTTGAAGGTTGGATACCAGGGAGAGCTAAAAGGAAGTAAAGACAAAAGAGAAGAACACCTATTTGACTTGTTTACACAGAATGGAGGAAAATATCTTAACATCGAGTGAACTGAAGGATATATGTGAACAATGGACTTGGAACTTAATTTCGAGAATGTCTGCCATCATAGATAGACTCTCTGTGAATGATGTTACAGAAGAGGAACAGGTTCTACCAGATAAGACTGAAATAGATTTGAACATGGATTTAAAAATGACAGGCTACAAGAATGATCTGGAAAAAGATGAAATAGTGGATATACAAATGAAACCAGCTGATGTTTTAATAATTAAAAGAGGCATACAGCCAACCAACCAGGAGAGTGACTTGGATAATTTTCTTATATTGGATTTACAAATGAGACCTGTTAAAGTTTTGAAAGACTTGGTGAGAAGGGACAAGAAAGAGAGAGAGAGAAATCAAGTTCTAGGACAGATCAAGATTGTTAAAAGTAACAGGAAGGAATATAAAGTTGGTTTATTTTATTAAGTTTAAAATAGATGATGTTATTTCTGGTAACCCTTAATGGACTTTTGCTGACCAGGCTGAATGACATGGTTTTAAGGATTTGTCCATAGATAAAAGACATGATATGGGATGAAGAGATTGTTGTTGTCAGCCCTCCCGGGTAAACCAAACAGGAAAGACAACTAGATGAGCTAATTCTATTTTATTGCAAGGCTACATTGACAGAATCTTGCAAATCTGAAAGTACAGACCTCCTGCTCTCCCAATTTACTGTCTAAGTAGTTAGGGCGGGTTTCCTACGGTTCTTTTTCTGGCCATTACTCTGTTACAGACTCCTTTCTCTTTTATCTGATCATTCCCTAGGTGGCATCTCTTTCCTCCATCTTCCAAGGTTACCCTCATATTCTATCACAGTTGTATTTTTAAGAGAAAGTGATAAGTTGTTAAAATTGTTTATACTTGTTGAGACGACGGGGGAAGCTACTTCTTTATTCTTTCTTTTCTGTTATATTATCTTTTTTTCTTCTGTATTTTATTTTTTATTTTTATTTTTACTTTTTCTTTCTATTCCTTTATTTTCTGTAGTTTGTGTTAGTTTTTATCTGTACAACTGTAATACTTAATAAAATGATTTGAAAAAAAGTAAAGTTGGTTTATTTGCTCAAGCTTATAACAAGGTATGTTGTTACTTCTAACAACCCTTTGTGGACTTTCTGCTGATACCAGGATTGAAAAGATGATGTTTTTTGGATTTGTTTATAGATAAGAGATGGGATATGGAATGAAGAGATAAATGCTTGTAACCTTAGAGGGAGTGAAGAGTCACTAAATTTGTTTATACTTGTGATGAAAGTTGGAAGTCACTTCTTTATATATTTCTTTTCTTTTTTATTATTATATTTGCTCTCTTTTTTCCTTGCACTTTTTACTCCTTTCTATTCTCCTTTTTTTCTTTTAGTTTGTATTAGATTTTACTATTATAAAAATTATATATAAAAATATATAAATAAAAATTATATATATATTAAAAAAAATAAAAACCAAGCCATATGAGGTATAGTTAAATGACCTGGGCATGTTTACTTGCAAAAGAGAAAAGTGAGGGAAGATAATTGTCTATAAATACCTAAAAGGCTATCATACGCAAGACAATTCTGACTTTTGGTCATTGTCCTGTCCTCATTCTAAAAGACAGAGGACAGGACAATGACCAAAGGGCTGGAATTAAAAGGAAGGAGGTTAACTGTGATTGTTAGGAGGAATTAGAACTGTTAAGCTGTGGACTTCCCCAGAACAATGATGGACTCTCCCTGATTGGGAATTTTCAAATGGGCATGGATGGACTACTTGTTTGAATGGAATAAATGATCTGTAATGACTCTTACAATTAATTCATTTTTCCCAAATAAATATGCTATGCCTTAAAGCAAATTACTTGTTCTCTTCATAGTACAAAGATGCATTTATGAAAGCAAATCCTGGCTACAAGTGGTGTCCACCTACAAACAAACCTGTGAAAACTCAGTCACCCACGCTTACAAATCGGAAAAAGCTTTGGGCTTTCCCATCAGAAGCTACAAAAGATTTGCCTAGTCCAAAAAAGTTGATGAAGACAGAAGAAATGCCTCAGTTGAATTTTGCAATGGCAGGTTAGTTTGTCAGCATCAATCTTACAAACTTACAAGAAGGATGTTTTGAGTTGTGGCTTTTACTGGATGGGAAGAAAAACAAAAAAATAATTAAGTCCCCTTCAAATATTCATCTCGCATAATCAAAACCCTCCTGGATTAGAGTAAAGGCTTTAGCATTCCATTCACATAGCTTCTAACTTGTGGTATCTTTTCCAGCCATGAGTACAATGGTAACTTTTGTATGTCCCCTGTTATTTAGAAGCTGTCCTCTGATATTAGTGATAAAACATACCTGTCATAAGTAGTAGCCATTATGCTTAGTAAATTTGTCTAATCTCGTATTATTGAATCCCATCAATCCTGTTCCATGGGGAGGAAGGTCTGTTCTCCTGCCTTACTCCCACTGGAGAAGATTTAGAATGCCAAAGTATACTGGCTTCTAAATAATAAATAGCTTGGAATAGTGTTCCATTTGAAGCCTGGACAGTATCAATTTGTTAGCATTGAAGACGTGGTAGTTTCAAAAAGCATTTGTGGATTGACTATATGGAAAGTCCTCTCACTGCATAGGCAATTGTTGGTGCTAGGACTGTTTTCTGTGGTGTGTCAGTGGCTAGGAAGTTGTTGTTAGACTTAGATTTTTTTAAAAAATCTATTTTACTTTTGCATAATTTGTATGCCACTCAGAACCATTCTGGAATTAAATACCAAATAAATTGCAGTAATAAAATATAAACAAACATCTAAAGAATTCTCAGGTTGCGTACATATCTTTTCTGATATTTATTGATCATAACAAATGTAAAGTGATTTTTTTAAAAAAATAATAACTCTGATTCATTTTTCCCGCAGTGACTTTGTTTTTTAAAGTAAATACTTTTTATTACCCTTTATTCTTTTTCAGTTAAAACAGTCAAAATAGCTGTATGGTTGTCTGTGTGTATGTACGTATGCAAACATATACACACACCCACACATAACAGTTGTCCAAGAAAAGACAAAATCCATTTTTTCCAACATGTTTTGAGATGCCTTCTATGTTTAAGGTGTGCAGTTACTACAATTACTTTCAATATTAAAGCTCCAGATGTTTAAGGCAGTAGGTCTGCCTAAACCAACTTCAAAATAAATATTTTGACTAAAATGTTTCCATATATAATTTCTTCTCTGTCAGATCCTACGCAAATGGGAGGCCTCAGCATGCTACTGTTAGCAGGAGAACATGCCTTGACTGCACAAGAAGTAAGTAATTATCTTTCCTGCTTAATTATTTATTTTTTAAAAAAGAAAATGTTTAATAGGTTATATTACTACACAATGTATTTTCACAGCTATTTGATATACAGTGCATTCAGAAAGTATTCAGACCCCCTTCACTTTTTTCAGTTTTGTTATGTTGCAGCCTGATACTACAATCATTCAAATTCATTTTTTTTTCTCATTAATCTCCACTTAGTATCCCATAATGACAAAGTGAAAACAGAATTTTAGAAATGTCTGTAAATTTATTAAAAAGGAAAAACTGAAATATCACATTGGCATAAGTATTCAGACCCTTTACTCAGTACTTCATTGAAGCACCTTTGGCAGCAATTACAGCCTCGAGTCTTTTTCGGTATGATGCGACAAGCTTTGCATACCTGGATTGGGGGATTTTCTGTCATTCTTCTTTGAAATCCTCTCAAGCTCAATCAGGTTGGATGGGGACCGCCCGTATGCCAATGTGATATTTCAGTTTTTCCTTTTTAATAAATTTACAGACATTTCTAAAATTCTGTTTTCACTTTGTCATTATGGGGTACTGAGTGTAGATTAATGAGAAAAAAATTGAATTTGAATAATTATAGTATCAGGCTGCAACATAACAAAATTGAAAAAAGTGAAGGGGGTCTGAATACTTTCTGAATGCACTATATCTTTTATCTTGCACTAGTGACATCATTTTAACATTTAAGAGAGAAGGTTGTTTTTTACTGAAAGAGCTGATGATAAAATATCTACCTTGAAACATTCCTTCTCCCCCTATATTTAGAGGGTTGGAAGCACAAAGAGATAATGAAGGAAGGCAAGGCAGAGGACAACTCATTGCATACCTGTTGCATAACTTGGATTATTTTCCTCAATGACTTCACTTGTATAGCATGAGAATTCAAAATTAAGAAAGTAGAACCAAGCCTTTCTATATATGTAGTTACTTAAGAGGTGTAAAATCAAGAGATTTAAGTTGTTAAAAAGGATGTTAACAGTTCTCTGAACAACAACAGTGAAAAAAAAAAGCTTCAGAGAAAAATCCTTCTCTTTCTTTGATGTACAGAAGTTTCACAATGTTTCACATTCAAAATGTCCTGGTTTGCGTTTGTAGCAATTGTTGAAACAAGAATTGAACAGTGGTCAGAAAGTACATTTTAATCCAGAACAGTTATTTAGAACTCAAAATGGGGCTTTTCAGATTTCAAAGGGTTCAATTAAGAACCATTTTCAGATTGATTACATTTAATAAGTGGAGTTCTGAAACAAAATATGAATGTGAAGAATCTTTGTTTGAAGTACAACTAGCTGCATTTCATTTCTATTCCTCAACCTATTGTTTCTCTTTTTAATCTCCTCCACACAATCAGCCCAGTTGTTTCGAGATTTTTTTTCCTCCCCAGTTTTGCTGTTCATAGGTAAACAGCCATATCCACTTGCCAGATTAGCTTGGCATGGGGATGGAGACACTGTGAAGGAGCAGATCAGCAACATGAAGATTCCCCTAAACAAAAGCAGCAGGTGGAGGCCATGGCCAGAGGAGCCTTTGCCCACCTTCAGCTGGTGGACAAGGAACTAGGCAACCCTTACAAGTCATGCCCTTATCACTGTGCAGATAGAATACTCCATGCATCCTATCTGGGACTGCCTTTGAAGATAAGGAAACTGCAGTTAGCTCAAACGATGGTGGCTTGTTGGCTGATGGAAATAACCACTTGAGTAATACAATGCTTGTGCTAAGGTTGCTACACTGGTTTGAAATAGTTTTGCAGATACAATTCAAAGTGCTGGTATTAACTTATAAAGTCCTACATGGCTTGGAACTGGCTGCCTTCCTTTTTGTAAGGCAGTTAAAACATTTGTGTTTCATGATGCATTTGGAAATTATAGTGGTATTGGTGGATTTTTTTTTTTTTTTGGTTGAATTTATTCTAGTTACAATTTTTAATTTAGGTCATTTAGGTTTTATAGAAGATGGTGGGGAACTTGGGGTTTTTTAATGGCTGCTGCGCGTTTTAGTCTTTTTATTTTCTGTAAACCATTTGGTCTTTGCAGGTAGCCATTATATGAGTAGGTTTTGTAAATAAACTGTTTTCATTGCTAGACAGTTTTTCTCCATTTGTTTTTAAGTGTTTGGTTGTTTGTGAGACCCTCTGTTAGCTGTTTGAATTCTGCATTGACATCTGCAGATTGCCATTTACACTGATCTTGGCCACACTTTGAACACTGCTCAGTGTAAAACAGAAATTGTTCTTTTCCAGCCAAAGTAATTAATATAGGTAGGCCTCTCTTAACAACAGTAATTTGGACTGGCAACACTGTCACTAAGCAACGCAATCATAAAGCGTGACATCACGTGACCGTGCCAACTTATGACAGCAGTTGCAGCAGTTCTGATTGCCATCATTAAGTGAATCCTATACAGTCATTAAGCACGATGTCACATGATTGCCATTTGGAACTTCCTGCTGATTTGCCCATTGACTTTACTTGTCAGAAGCTGGCAGCGAAGGTTGCAAATAGCTATCACAAGACCTCAGGATGCTGTGACCATCGTAATTGTGAGCCAGTCACCAAGCACCTAAATTGCAATCACATGACTGTGTGGTTGCTGTGACAGACTCAGCTATGAGTCTGTGACGGACTCAACTACGAGTCTCCTTATTCAGCACTGTTGTAATTTCTAACGGTCACTGTACAGGTGGTCATTAAACAAGGACTACCTGTAGATGTATTGTTATGCAGTCTTTCTATGAAATAGAGACCTTCAGCCATGAAATTCTTGAAGATGAAGAGAAATTGTCAACATGAATCTTTTCTTTAAGCATTAATGCCAGTTTAAGTACAGATAATCCTCGGGTTATGACCACTTGTTCAGTGACTGTTCAGAGTTACAACGGTGCTGAATGAGTGGTACTTTCAATTGGTCCTCAAAGTTCTGGCCATCACGGCACCCGTGTGGTCCCGTGATCACGATTAGAGCGCTTGGCAACTGGCTTGCTCTTACAACAGTTGCAGTGTCCACAGTCACGTGATCACCATTTTCGTCTTTCCATGCTGCCTTCCCACAAACAAAGTCAGTGCAAAAGACGGCAGGGAAGATCACAAGTTTTTCCTGTAAGTTGCTTCCACTGCTTTTTCTTCTGAGGAGCCCTGCTATGGAATATGAGATCCTAGGGAATCTCATACTCAGTAGCACACCCTGTCCACCCACACTTTGTAGTGTGCGCCCACCCACAGCAGGTCCCACTCACCTGCGGCCCTTGCCTGCCTGCGGCTGCCGACCCACCCACACCTCCCGCTGCTCCTTTTTCCAGAGATGGTTCTGAAGAGTCAGACCTTTCATTGGCTTCTCTTGACTGCCCCAGCCATCGGCTCTGCAGAAAATGGAGCTGTCCTCAATTCGCCATTACTCCCCCAGAAGCCCCATTATTGGAAGGTCTTCCTAAAAACCTCATAAATATATTGCAGAACAATGCCTATTATTAGCACTTTGTAGTCCTTCCTAAACTTTAGTCAGCCAAGAAATTAGGGAGAAAAATTTAATAATCATCAGAGCAAAAAGAAAATACTTTTCCATCCTTGATTTTCATGTGTGTTTCATTGGCAGAAATTAAATAGTATTGTGTTTCATTAAGAATACATTTCATGACAATTAAGCTAGCTGCAGTAATGATTATCTACTAAACAGTTTTAACATCAAAAATGGATATTGACAATTACTAACTTTGCTTAGGTTCTTGTAAGAAACCTAATCATAGGAAAACTGTCTGTTGTAGCAAATGTTGTGAATGATTTAGAATGCTTTTATATTTGTACCCCGAAAGGAAAATGTGACAAAAAATTTTAAGTGCCAATTGTACCCTTCAGGTTATAAAATGAAAGGTAAATATTGTTAAGAATAATGAAAAGTCTATATTTTTGTGTTCATTTACTTTTATTCCTGAAACACTTTTCAGTTTTATGGTAGGACAGAATATAATGATTGTTTGCTCTTTAGTACAGTCACATATGAAAATCAGAGAGACCTTTACATACAGTCATTCTTGAATGGGATAGGAACATGCAGTCCTAATCTTACCCCTTCCCATTTTATTTGGCTTTATTTCTTATCCTACAGGTGAAACTCGAAAAATTAGAATATCGTGCAAATGTTCATTTATGTCAGTATGGCAACTCAAAAGGTGAAACCAATATATGAGATAGACACATTACATGCAAAGCGAGATATGTCAAGCCTTACTTTGGTATAATTGTGATGATTATGGAGTACAGCTTATGAAAACCCCAAATTCACAATCTCAGAAAATTAGAATATTACATGACATCAATAACACAAGGATTGGAAATAGAACAATATCGGACCTCTGCAAAGTATAAGCATGCATATGAACTCAGTACTTGGTTTGGGCCCCTTTTGCAGCAATGACTGCCGCAATCTGGCGTGGCATGGATGCTATCAGCCTGTGGCACTGCTGAGGTGTTATGGAAGACCAGGATGCTTCAATAGCGGCCTTCAGCTCTGCTGCATTGTTCGGTCTCATGTCCCTCATCTTTCTCTTGGCAATGCCCCATAGATTCTCTATGGGGTTCAGGTCAGGTGAGTTTGCTGGCCAATCAAGCACAGTAATCCCATGGTCACTGAACCAGGTTTTGGTACTTTTGGCAGTGTGGGCAGGTGCCAAGTCCTGCTGGAAAATGAAGTCAGCATCCCCATAAAGCTCGTCTGCGGAAGGAAGCATGAAGTGCTCCAAAATCTCCTGGTAGACGGCTGCGTTGACCCTGGACTTAATGAAGCACAGTGGACCAACACCAGCAGATGACATGGCTCCCCAAATCAACACAGACTGTGGAAACTTCACACTGGACTTCAAGCATCGTGCATTGTGTGCCTCTCCGTTCTTCCTCCAGACTCTGGGTCCTTGGTTCCCAAATGAGATGCAAAAGTTGCTCTCATCAGAAAAGAGGACTTTGGACCACTGGGCAACAGACCAGTTCTTTTTTTCTGTAGCCCAGGTAAGACGCTTCTGACGTTGTTTGTTGTTCAGGAGCGGCTTGACAAGAAGAATACGACATTTGAAGCCCATGTCCAGGATCTGTCTGTGTGTGGTGGCTCTTCATGCACTAACTCCAGCCTCAGTCCACTCCTTGTGAAAGTCCCCAACACTTTTGAATGGCCTTTTCCTGACAATCCTCTCCAGGCTGCGGTCATCCCTGATGCTTGTGCACCTTTTTCTACCACACTTTTCCCTTCCACATAACCTTCTACTGATGTGCTTTGATACAGCACTTTGGGAACATCCAACTTCTTTTGCAATTACCTTTTGGGGCTTTCCCTCCTTATGGACAGTGTCAATGATGGTTTTCTGCACAACTGTCAGGTCAGCAGTCTTTCCCATGCTTGTGATTCCTACTGAACCAGCCTGAGAGACCATTGAAAGGCTCAGGAACCCTTTGCAGGTGTTATGGATTCATTAGCTGATTAGAGTGGGACACTTTGAGCCTAGAATATTGAACCTTTTCAGACTATTCTAATTTTCTGAGATTGTGAATTTGGGGTTTTCATAAGCTGTACGCCATAATCATCACAATTATACCAGAGTAAGGCTTGACATATCTCGCTTTGCATGTAATGCGTCTATCTCATATATTGGTTTCACCTTTTGAGTTGCCATACTGACATAAATGAACATTTGCACGATATTCTAATTTTTCGAGTTTCACCTGTATTTTTGTTTGTTTGTTTGTTTGTTTATAAAACTCTTTTAGTATATCATGAACCTTGTGTTTTGTCAGTTCCTTTTTCTTCCTTAAATTAGTTTCATTTCTCTACAGATCCTAATTTAAAATACTTCTTTTGATTTAAAAATGCTTGTTGCATTTTTCTTAGCACTCATCTTTCTTTTATTTAAGAAGTATCTCTTGTTCTTTATATATTTCTTGGGAAACAAGAATATTCTCATTGTCTCTGTTGTCCCATTTCTTTGGAATATACTACCATGAATATTCTAATGTCTTTGTTAATTTTGATTTTAAGCAACATTTGTCTTTCAAGGCTTTTTTGCCTTTAATTTTTATCCTTTTTTTCTTGTATACAGTTCCTATTCACTATTCTTACCTGTCCCCCATTTATTTTCCCATTTTTGTCTGATGTACTGTTAATCTCCAGGTGGAAATTCTTGTTATTACTCTTACATATTATTGAAAACAATTTTGATTATGATTATTTGCTCAATCCTTAAATTTTTTTTTTATAATGTTTATTTTAGGTTTCTTCAAATACATGTCATTCTGATTCCTCTAATTCTACTGAAGGATGTCTAAACTCAACAATGTTACAATTTGCTGAGGTAAATTTCTTATAATGGCCAGTATTTTTTTCTTAAGTGATACAGCAGCAGTTTATAACTATGTGAAAATATTTCTTTAGTGGAATACCATTTAATTAAATGGAAGCCTGATTATCCATTAGATCTTGATAGTACAAGTTTTATAGGATAACTTTTGGAGTTAAACAATGGAATCATTATTTCAGTATTAGGTCAGTTAGGCCTGTCTTCAGTATACTGGATCATGCTCTAATTGGTTATTCTGTTATATCAAATCACAATTATCTCACAAAATGTAACAAAGATCCAGTTCACATTCTACAAATTTATTTATTGCCTATGTTTATGATCCCTACCAATTTAATATATGTGCTCAAGGTAGAAGTACCAGGCATTTGTGTACCAGGCATTTGTGTACCAGGCAATGATTGATCAGCAGCAATTTCCAGATCACAACAGTATTTTTTTTAGCCAGCATGATAATGAGTTTTGTTACAGATTATATACATGACTGTGGAGTCCTTGGGGTTCTCTGAGCTTGGTTCTTTTCTTGCAAACATTTCATTACAGTTAACTTAAGCTTGTAGAAGTTAAGGTGGCTATTCTGAGTATGCTTACTAGGAATTAAGCTGTATGGAATATGGTGGGGTCTATTTTCTAAACAAAATTATACTACATATAATACTTTCTTGATCTATTCTATATTGTTTCAAATATTAATCTGCATTATAATTTAAAACTATATAAATATGTTAAAATCTTAGATACAATTAAAGATATCATTATATATATACCGCTGGTTACTCATGGGAATACAGATCCCAGGCAATCATATGGGAAATTTTTTATCAGTCAAAAAAAATTTATTTTTTCATTTCAGATAAAGTTTATTTCTCTGTGAGTTATCAGGATGTTATCAATGTTGCCATGTCTTAAATTCCATGGACATATTTTTAGTATTAGGTCATTCACCTGAATATTTCCTAAAGAAATAACAAGAGGATGCAATGAGATCTTTTTTTCTCTCTTTCATCTATTTTTCTGAGCATGTGAATAGCTAAAATAACCAAAACAGCGTTTATGTAATGAATATTACAACAGTACTTTTTCACAAATGGTCTGTAAGAGATTAAGATAAACAGATGGAAAAGAAACTATGCAAGAGGAACAGAACTTGACAAATATAAGTTATTTTAAAATATTAGTTGAAACAATATAAATCAGAAAATAGAATTTGGGAGATTCAGCCAGTTTTTCTATTAAATACCATTTAAGTTAAGAATACAGGTGAAACACAAAAAATTAGAATATCGTGCAAATGTTCATTTATGTCAGTATGGCAACTCGAAAGGTGAAACCAATATATGAGATAGACGCATGACATGCAAAGCGAGATATGTCAAGCCTTACTTTGGTATAATTGTGATGATTATGGCGTACAGCTTATGAAAACCCCAAATTCACAATCTCAGAAAATTAGAATAGTGTGAAAAGGTTCAATATTCTAGGCTCAAAGTGTCCCACTCTAATCAGCTAATGAATCCATAACACCTGCAAAGGGTTCCTGAGCCTTTCAATGGTCTCTCAGGCTGGTTCAGTAGGAATCACAAGCATGGGAAAGACTGCTGAGCTGACAGTTGTGCAGAAAACCATCACTGACACCCTCCATAAGGAGGGAAAGCCCCAAAAGGTAATTGCAAAAGAAGTTGGATGTTCCCAAAGTGCTGTATCAAAGCACATCAGTAGAAGGTTATGTGGAAGGGAAAAGTGTGGTAGAAAAAGGTGCACAAGCATCAGGGATGACCGCAGCCTGGAGAGGATTGTCAGGAAAAGGCCATTCAAAAGTGTTGGGGACTTTCACAAGGAGTGGACTGAGGCTGGAGTTAGTGCATCAAGAGCCACCACACACAGACAGATCCTGGACATGGGCTTCAAATGTCGTATTCTTCTTGTCAAGCCGCTCCCGAACAACAAACAACGTCAGAAGCGTCTTACCTGGGCTACAGAAAAAAAGAACTGGTGTGTTGCCCAGTGGTCCAAAGTCCTCTTTTCTGATGAGAGCAACTTTTGCATCTCATTTGGGAACCAAGGACCCAGAGTCTGGAGGAAGAATGGAGAGGCACACAATGCACGATGCTTGAAGTCCAGTGTGAAGTTTCCACAGTCTGTGTTGATTTGGGGAGCCATGTCATCTGCTGGTGTTGGTCCACTGTGCTTCATTAAGTCCAGGGTCAACGCAGCCGTCTACCAGGAGATTTTGGAGCATTTCATGCTTCCTTCCGCAGACAAGCTTTATGGGGATGCTGACTTCATTTTCCAGCAGGACTTGGCACCTGCCCACACTGCCAAAAGTACCAAAACCTGGTTCAGTGACCATGGGATTACTGTGCTTGATTGGCCAGCAAACCCGCCTGACCTGAAGCCCATAGAGAATCTATGGGACATTGCCAAGAGAAAGATGAGGGACATGAGACCGAACAATGCAGCAGAGCTGAAGGCCGCTATTAAAGCATCCTGGTCTTCCATAACACCTCAGCAGTGCCACAGGCTGATAGCATCCATGCCACGCCAGATTGCGGCAGTCATTGCTGCAAAAGGGGCCCAAACCAAGTACTGAGTACATATGCATGCTTATACTTTGCAGAGGTCCGATATTGTTCTATTTCCAATCCTTGTGTTATTGATGTCATGTAATATTCTAATTTTCTGAGATTGTGATTTGGGGTTTTCATAAGCTGTACTCCATAATCATCACAATTATACCAAAGTAAGGCTTGACATATCTCGCTTTGCATGTACAGTGGAACCTCGGTTCACAAACTTAATTCATTCCGCGACTCTGGTCGCGACCCGAAATGGTCGTGAACCGAATCAAATTTTCCCATAAGGTTCAATGTAAATACGATTAATCTGTTCTGACGCCAAATTTGGTCGCCAACCGATTTCTGGTCATGACCCGAGTCAAATATCCCGATAAGGTTCAATGTAAATACAGTTAATCCGTTCTGAACAATATGTTGTTGGTTTTTTTAAACTGCAAAAATATGACACAAAGTACAGTACGAAGAGAGAAAAAGCTAACCTTGCTTTATGCGACTCCTGGCGTGGAGGACAGGAAGGTGGGTGGGGAGGCGGTTACTGCTTAGAGGGAGAGTCCCCCTCCCTACAGGAAGCCGCGACCACGTGTCACGGGAGGGAAAATGGCCACAGTTACTGCTTGGAGGGAGAGTCCCCCTCCCTACAGGAAGCTGCGACCACGTGTCACGGGAGGGAAAATGGCCGCGGTTACTGTTTGGAGGGAGAGTCCCCCTCCCTACAGGAATCCGCAACCACGTGTCATGGGAGGGAAATGGCCGCGGATCCTGTTCGTAACCCGATCCGGCGTTCGTGAACGTAGGCAAATTTTTGCGGCCGGAGCTGTTCGTGAACCGAATTGTTCGTGAACAGATGCGTTCGTGAACCGAGGTACCACTGTAATGCATCTATCTCATATATTGGTTTCACCTTTTGAGTTGCCATACTGACATAAATGAACATTTGCACAATATTCTAATTTTTCGAGTTTCACCTATATAATTTTAAGCAATAGTGAGTTCAGTTTGAATGTTAAACATATTCTTAAATGTTATCTGTTGTAATCAAAGGAATGTAAAAGAGTTTAACAGGATCACACTCATTATGGTCTTCCAAATAATCCAGAAAGATTCTTCCAAATGAGGGTTATTTCAATTAGACAGAATTAGCCATTTATTATATGCTGAAATGAAAGTTCAAGAACACAATAGAAAAATTTCAGTGGAAAAAAAACATAATGCAAGAATCATGCAGTTCTTACTTCTTACAAATAAAATACTATTTTTTTTAGACTGGAAAATCTAATTTTTTTTTCCTAAAATTCATGGAAGGCATGGATTATTTTAGTGTTTTGTAAGTAGTTAACATAGCAGATGAGATGCTTAATTTCATTCAGTTAACACAAATATTAGTTAAAATGTTTCATTTAGATAAAAGCTGTGTAACACTATTTTTGCTATTTTGACTGTATTTTCTGTTTTTTTTTCCTAAAATTTTCATTGTGAAGGGTATATCAATTAAAAAAAAAAAACACTTGCTTTGGAAAAAATTTTCTTTATATTGCTTCTTTGTGTCCTAAAGCCACAAATACCAAGATGTTTTTGATGTTTCATATGAAAAATAGATTCTGTTGGTATAGGATAACTTAGTAGTTATTTTGAAAAAAATATCTTTCCATCAGATTTCTTCAAACCTGTCAAAGGGAACTGTTCCTGAAAATCCAAAAGAAAGTGATGAATCAGCTCTACTTCAGTTCTCAGAGGTACAACAGTTCTCTTTAAAAAAGGGGAAGAAATAACTCCCAGTTTTATATAAATATGATGTAGCTGTTGTTTAAAATTTGAAGTATATGGTTTTAATCCCAATTACATGTTGGGGAGTTACATACTGCTCAGCCAGTGGTTTGGACTGGCCTGTAAGAAAAGAAAAGAATGCAGTATAATGTGGCAGAACAAACTTCACAGCAAGGAAATTTCAGATATTGATTCTAACATTGAGTTTAGTATAGGTGGTCTTCATTTTGCGACCACGTTTGGGACCAACAACTCAGTCGTTAAGCAAAACAGTTGCCAAGTGAAACCATGACCAAGCTTATGATCTTACTTCAGCTTTACTTTGCTTTACAGACCTGTGAAGGTCCTAAACACAAAGATTGGTCGTAAGTTTTTTATCACTGTTGTAACTGAATGGTCGATAAATGAGGCAGTTGCTAAACAAGGACTACGTGTATGTCCTTTGATTTGAGTATTTGTGTAAATACATTACAGATCTGATCTACAGGTAATCCTTGACTTGCAATCATTTGTTTAGCAACCATTCAAAGTTACAATGGCATTGAAAAAATGACTTGATCAGTCCTCGCATTTATGACCGTCACAGCATCCCCACAGTCACGTGATCAAAATTCAGGTACTTGGCAACCAGCATGTATTTATGATGGTTGCAGTGTCCCAGGATCACATGATTGCCATTTGCAACTTTCCCTTTTCTGACAAAAATTCATGGGAAACGATGTGATTTACTTAACAATTGTGTGATTTGCTTAACGACCACTGCAAAAAATGTCTTGAAATCGGGTGCAGTCACGTGATGCTTTGCTTAACAACCTTACCACTTAACAACAAATTTTCTGGTCCCTATTGTCGTAAGTCGGGGATTATCTGTACTAAAACAAAGTGATATGTGGAAATGCAATTCTCTCTCCTTGAAGTTACTGTGAAGTACTGTAGTACTGTACTTGAAGTACTGTAGTACTGTACCTTGAAGCACTGTACATATACAATATCCACTGGTTATGGATCCTGTATATGTATAGTAAACCTGGGACAACAAAAACAGTAGTCAGTATTCTGAACATCAGTAAGAAATATGCTTTAATTCTGCTATATGTAAAACCTTGTTCCATCATCATGTATTTTTTCACATATTTTTTCTTTATCAGTCTTTTCCCTACTACTTTATTCCTTGTACAATTTTCTTATTCTCATACATATCTCATTTTAAGATGGCAAATTTAAAATTGCCTTAGCTTTAAAATTGGGGGACCAATTTTGAAATGAAGAGACCAATAGATTGATGACTAGATATTGAGGCTACCAATTTTTGTATAAGGAAAAAAAAAGGTTTGCTTTCCCACAATCATTATCAAATTCTTTTTATCTCCATATCAGTAAAGTTCACTTTCTCACTCTGCAAAAAAGCCAAACACCCTATTTTTCTCTTTCTTGGCCCTTTCCCAGTCTCTTAGACTTCTGTAAAATTGCCTTCCAGTTCCCCAGACCCTGAAAATTCTGCAAAAGATTTGGAGTGAAATTTCTGGCCTAGTTCTAGTTCTTAAAATAGTTCAACTAGATTAATTAATTAAAAATCAATAGTTCTCGGAGAACCTATTTCTGTAATAACCAAGTAAAATATTAAGAAATGCTACAGTCTCTAAGATGTTTGCAAACGATATCGCAGATATAGATTTAATAGGCTAAAGAGATTAATAACCCACTTTTGTAATTTGCTACATAGCATAGTGCCAAATGAACTAGTTTTCAACATTCGCTTTAGTGAACAGTTTCCAACATTAATTTTATCTTTCAAGAATTTCTTACGTATTTGGCACAAATTTCTGTGCATTACTGTGCATATTTGGAGTTTGGTTGCTTACCTGAGAACCTTGCTGTCAGATTCAGCCTAGTGCGCACTGCAGCGAAGAGCTGTTGGTCAGTTTCACCGCCTCAGGCGAAAGGTAATCAGGGCAAGTAAACATGAAACCACAAGTTAACTACCGGCAGAGGGCGGGGAATTAGAAGCGGCAACGCTGTGGTGCAGCCGGCGCCCCAGGCAACTCCGGCTTACAATACGCTGGGAGCGCAGCAATCAGCAGGCAATTCAAACCCAGATTAAAACAACCACCACAAGAAAAGCCCCAGGAACACAAGGGCAGGAAAGACAAAAGAAGCAGATCAGAACACAGTAGAAACCGGCTGAATCTGCCATCAAGGCAAGGGGAAGGAAGATCGCCACAAACAGATGGGCAGCCCAGGGCAAGGGCAAGGGGCAGAACTGAGGGGTAACTGTGGTTCAAGGGGGGGAACCCTACAAAACGACTGTAAGGAGCTGCGCCAAGCCAATCCTGGCTTTGTCCATAACCGCTATGCATTACACCTGAATAAACTACCTTTTGTCTGAGCCTGTGCCTAACTAAGTTCTGTTCAGCACGTAGCAAGTACATTATGTAGTCTTAAAAATGCTTTCTATAACATCACAGTACTGAAACAGTGTGTTACAGAAGATTGTTGTTGATGCTGATTTATATAGCATTCCTCAAAACATTATCAGAGTAGCCTCCACTAAATTTTAAAAGCACATTAAAATATTGAAATAATCTTAGAAGAGTAGTTAAATACAATTGAACAACAAAAGTTCAATAAAAAATATCTGTGCCAGGTACCCAGCGTAAAGTGCATATAAGCAATCCTTCAGGAACCTTCCCTAAATAGAGAAAAGTGCAAAATCAAGTGACTGTATTTTAAATTGTAGGAACTTTTATAGCTGGAGCATGGGCAATTACAGGCTCCTAATGTCCTTTCTTTCTTAGAAGATTTAAAGTTATATTGAGTTGTCATTTCTGAACCATCTTCAGAATAAACTCCATGGATGGATACATAGATGGATACATAGACGGATACATAGATGGATCCTTTTTCTATTGGGAGAAGAATATCTGGCACCAAAAACAGTAGTGTAATATAAACAATCAATACCAAACAGCAAAATCTATACAGCCAAATTATGTCATAGTAAGGCCTGAAAATCTTGACTGAAAAGAAACTTTTAGCAGCATTCTTTAAAGCAGTTGGTGGCATATAAAATTGCTTTAGCATGAATCACTGAAGTCAGACACTATACCTTTCTAGGTAGAGATTCAGATGGCCTACCAGCCTAAACTAGAAAAAAGCACCCTATCCCGTAGAGAAAACCTTTGTGTCCCATTCCAAAGACGGTTCAAGCAACCATATCAAAACCGTTAGAGTCAAACTGATCTACCAGTACTGTTTTCTGGAATATATTATCTAAATATAGATGGAGGTATAGTTAAGATGTTGTTTCCAATTCACAGTCCAATTAGCTTGTTAAAGAATCTTATAGTCAATTGTATGAAAAGCTGTTGAGAGAACCAGGAAAACCAACAGTTTTGTATTTCCTCTCACTTCTGCTTAGAGCACCCCTCACTATGGCAGGGTGAGACGCTCTTATTTGGAAAGAGTTGTTAAGTTGTTTTAACATTAAGAATGTTTGTGTGTCTGCCAGTTCCATACACAGAATCACAGAGAAGCTTCCTCTCTAAGTTTGGTTGATACCTTTGAGTACACATTACTACCTTTTGGAGAAGTTATATAAAAGAACAGTGGAAGCAATGGAGGAAGTGGAATGATTGAAGTTGTTGATGTGTTTGTACTGAATAGACTGAAGATGCTGGGTGAAATGGGAAGAGTAGGAGAGAAAATTATTAAAGAAAAAGAAAATCTGCAAGTGATGAGCAAGAGAAATTTGCAGAGTGGCTAGGGAAGAAGAAGGAAGCATTTGGAAAGAACAGACCAGGAGTCAGTGAGGAGAGCTTGACCAAGGTGCTGGAATTCTAAAAGGTTCAGGAAAGAGCTATTTTCCCATTTCCCTTCCTCCTCTCTAGAAAAAGCAAGCCCAAGAAATAGAGCTGTATTGTTAAACTATCTACAAGAGTAAGCATATCAAATAAAAACACCTGTGTAAATAAGGGAGGGAGGGAAACTTAAGAACATGAAGAAAGCTTCATATAGAAATGCCTGTATATAAATGTATAGCGTGTTAAGCTAAGACCACTGTATATAATAAATACACAAATTATTTACTTGGAAAGCAGTATAACAATAAACATCACTGCAGTTTGCAGAAGAATAGTATATGTGTGTCTGGATAGTTCCTGTCCTGTTACCCATCCTCTGATGCACAGAAGAAACAAAGCCAAATTAATACTAGGCCTACATGAAATGTATCCAAGGAATTGATCTCATTCACATGTTTATGCACCTTACCCAGGAATGAAATATCAATAATTATTTAAACTACCACTTCAAAGGTGCATTCCTTCAGGATCAACCCTGGGTTATGGGAAGCATTAACTTCTAGTTACCAGAAGCTGGACAGTCAAACTTATTTTATTACTGAAGTAAGCAAAAAACAGCATGAGCTGAATATATGATGATAGACTTTTTTTTTCACAAGCATTTTCACAACAACTTCAGGCTTCAGCAGCTGATGCTCATCAGTAGAGAAGTACATAGTGCCCAAGTTACCATGGATATGAGTGATTTTATTTCCAAAATGCCTTATATATATTACAACATAACTTTGAAAATTCCTTAACCAAGAATAAACTGAAAAGTATTTTCTCTAAAAAATACTGTGGTGATAGCAAAGAATTGTGTCCTTTCTGCCATCGCTGCCACAAAGTAGGCTTAATAATGAGCTATATAACTACACTCCACATACAATGTATGTTTTGTACTCTAGTTTCCACCCTTGCTGCTTTGCCTCTTTCAGCTATCTACTAAATAAAGATTCAATAAGCAATTAATTACTTGTATGGGGAAATTCAATCTGAAATTGACAAAACACACAAACAAGATGTGCTGCTTGTAGTTGAACCCTAGAATGGTGAAGTTGGAAATAGTAAAGAGGAAAGCATAGTTGGATTGCATGGCCTAGGAAACCAGGGGATGGCTGTGGAACAGATCATAAACTGTTCATCTGCAAATTCCAGATTAAGCTAAAGCAGTAGCCAACCAGTTTCCACAATATGATCTTGAGTATCTACCTATCATTTTTAAAGATAACATCAGAATTACTTTGAAATCCTGAACCTCATTGATAGGGAGTCAGAAAAACTATGAAAAGAAATCAAGAAATTGTTAAGGATGAATGTGAAAAGACACCACTGAAGACCAAGAAACAGAAGAAAGCAAACTGAGTGTCAGAATAAATGGTGGAAATTGCTAAAAAGAGAAGTCAAAGCCAAGAAAGACAAAGACCTCAAGAAGGAGCTTAACAAAAATTTCAGAGTTGGTAGAAGAAGAAGAAGCATAACAATGACATATATATTTAAAAAAAAATTGATGGAAACTGACACAGAAAAACAGGAAAAGTCTTCCAAGAGATCTCCAAACTCAGAAGGTTCCAATCCAAAATTGGTATGCTAAAGGACATTAATGGACAGCTAATAACTGATTAAAAGAAGATCAAACATAGACCAAAGGAGTATACTGAAATTCCATACAGTAGAGATGTCAGCATCTAAGATATCTTAGAAGATTCTCCCTATTTACCAAAACACACTAGTACTTTAGAGCAAGGCAGTAATAGTGTAGGAAAGCAAAAGCCATTAACAGATAAAAGAGAAAGTAAATAAGATTTCAGCCCTGGGAAAATGGTAAGAGTAAGGAAGAGACTTAAAATAACCCACCTTGATTCTGCATGGTATATGAGAGGACAGAGAAAAACTCTGGTAGGCTTTCAAGATTCTGTTATTATACACTACAGCAATAGAGTCCCAGTAGCCCTTGCAGTGTCTGTTTCCTGGCCTACCTGAAAGGCCTAAGTACAAGAAGTTGAAATTATATCAGCACTCTGGTCATTACCAACTTGGAAGGCTATATGAATTGATTAAATATCTATAGAAATATGGCGAGCAACAGAAGAAGAGTCAGTAAAGATTCTAACCAAACTTTGCCAGTAAATCTGGAGAACAGCACTGTTGCCAAAGTATTGGAAGAGCCCTGCCTACATATCAATATCAAAGAAAAGAGATTTAACAAAGCATGCAAACTATTGTATGGTATCCTTAATTTTACAAATAATGCCTAGGAACATCTAACACAAATTAGTCCCTACATGGAAGGGGAGATACCAGATGTTCAAGATGATTTTAGAAAAGACCAAGGAACAAGACTCATTGCTGATGCATGCTGGATAACCGAGAAAGCTAAAGAATACCAAAAAGAAATCAATATGTGTTTCCTGATTATAGAAGGGCCTTTGATTGTGTTCACCATGTCAAGCTGTGGAGTATGCTTAGGAAAATGGGAAACCCAGAACATCTAATTGTCCTCATGAGCAACCTATAAGCAGGTCAGGAAGCCACAATCCAGATATAATATGCCAAGACTGGCTCCAAGTCAGCAAAGGAGTAAGACAAGGCTGTATATTCTTATTTCTTCAACATATCCTATATATATATTGAGGGAAGATGGATTAGAAGAAGATAAGCATGGTTTTAAAATTGGAAGAAGAAACACCAGTAACCTGTATTATGCTGATGATGCTACTCTGATAGCTAAAAATGCAAAATATCTGCAAATTCTGGTAATCAGACTCAAAAAACAGTGAAAAAATGAGATTGTAAATATAAAGACCAAACTGACAATAGGTACAGCAACCATCCTTAGAATTGACAATGAAAATATTGAAATGGTGTTCTGCCTTTTAGAATAGACTATCAACAAATTACTTATCACGTATTGACTTTAAAGGAACCAGCATTGAAGAAATATGCCACAGACTAGCACTTGGCATAATAGAAATAAAGGCCTTGGAAAAGACATTCAGTTGTTGTAACGTGTCTATAACTTTAAAGATCAGAATCGTGTAAGCAGTAGGTTTCCCTGTGACACTCTATGGAAGTGGAAGTTGGACTTTGAAGAAGCAGGATAGAAAGTGTATTGGCACTTTTGAATTTTAGTATTGGAGAAGACTCCTGAGAATACCACAGATTTCCAAGGAAATAAACAAATGGATAATCAGACAAATCAGTGTTCTCGTTTGAAGCCCAAATGACCGGACTTAAGTTATCATATTTTGGACATATTGTGCAAAGACCTCTCTCTCTTGAGAAGTTTCAGATGCTGGCAAAAGTGGAAAGAAAAAGAGGATGACCAGCAACAAGATTGGTGGACTCAATTATAGTGGCAGTGGGTGCACCATGGAAGATCTGAAGAACCAGGTTGGCAACAGATCATCCTGGAAAAAATCACTAATTTGATGGTGCATAATCATCAAGCAACTATGTCCTATTACTGGTTTTGTTAGCCTAGTCAGTTATCATTTTCTTATGGGGGAGACTGTTCCCTTCTTTTAAGGGAAATCCTGGAACATATTTTATAAAACTCTACCCTAGATTATTTAACATTTTAAAACACATATGCACACAAATTCAGCTTTTCTTCTTCACAACTGGCCTACCAAAACTGAGTTGCACTAGTAATCTGGAAATCTAAGAGGCAATGGAAAATAGTGGAATTGCTTTTGAAAAAGGAGGTTTTTCCATTCATACATTTTAAAATAGGCTCTGTTACTGAAATATTGAGTATGCAAGGTATTCTTTGCTGTTCACTGCTTAAGAGCTATTTGGTAATGTAAGAGAACCCTTTTGTGACAAACTAAGTTCTCCTTGAAATTACAACACCGATTAAAGAACCATAAAGACCCTTAAATGTACACAATATCTGAGCTATTCCTTTCTTTCAAGCTGAGAGTTTGTATCAGCCGCAAGGGCTAGGAAAGAGGTTTTCATCCTCAATATGGATAGGATACTTTCTTTTTAGATAAGAAGGAAAATAAAAATTCTACATTTTATCTTAAATCCTTATTTTAGCCAAAAGCAAACACATTTCTTTCATTGGTATAGTTCTGTCATTTCTTCAGAGCATCTTTGGTTACCTTTTAAATCCAAAATTATTAGGAAGAGGTTGTGTTTGCATATCTATATCTGTGCACTATGCATTAAAATTTCCCATTGAAGCAAAGTATAGCTGCATTTGCACAAAATAAAGAGTTGATAGCTGACAGCAACAGAAACTATCTAGTGCCTTAAAACATACAAAAATAGTAGCACAGTAGTCTTGTATACTAAAGCTGATAGCATTGAGCCCCAGGATACCTGGGGATTCTTGGAATCTATCCCAGACGGATTTTGTGTTCAGGTTGGGTATTTTTCATATGTATGGGTTTTGTTTTTGTTTTTTGCTCCCTTTCAGAGTGGGAGAGCATAATACTGAATTTTTATGAAAGGAATGATACCATCAATATATGTGTTGTTCATGATGGACAGCCTTTAGTCCAGAAACAAAAGTACTCATTCATTGTACTGCATGATATCGTTCACAGTAAGTCCCAGTATGATGTCACCTATTTGTTTATATAATGGCTACCTTTTTCCCATTTAAACAAATGATGTGGCTAATAGGGAGACATCCTTTTTTCTTACTGCTAAATAATTGCGGTAACAATAGAATAATTTAGTATAAACGTCTTTGAATCATTCTATGGAATCTTAGAGAGTCAGTTTGGTGTAATGATTAAGGCTCAAATCTGGAAGACTGTGAGTTCTAGTCCTACCTTAGGCACAAAGACAACCAGGTATGACTGGGTGACCTGGTGCCACTCACTCTCTCTCAGCCCTAGGAAGAAGGCAACGACAAACCACTTCTGAAAATGTTGCCAAGAAAACTGCAGGGACTTGTCCAGGCAGTTGCCAGGAGTCACCACTAACTCAACGGCACCCCTCCCTCCAAAAGCAGGATTTTTTTTTATTGTGTTGTTATAAATCTTGATACATTGTATATTTCAATGCAGTAATGTTTATATAATTAATTTTTGACACATTATTTAGATAACTTAGAGTTATGAAAATACAGAGGAGAAAAAATAAGATATTAATAACAATTTAGGATAGCATTTATTACAAGCATTGAAATTATTTGGCTTTTTCATTCAAAGTTGAATATAACATTTAAAAAAACACTGTGACTTGCATCAAATTATTTGTTTTATAATAAATGTTTCAGTCTTAAGTTAATTTCTTAATACTAAAATCTCCATTGTATTGTTACTTCTCAGCCTTTTGGCTAAGATCAAGCGTAGTAACTGTTTTTATCAGTTTAAAAAAAGGAATCTTAGAATCAGCAGTAAAATCGTGAGTTTTCAGATAACTGTGGCAAGAGCAATATAGGTTATGCTAGTGCTGCCAAAATAAAATATACCAAAAAGAATAATTTTTCCTATATGTGTCAGCTTTCATTTAAAGGACTTAATTCCCTCCAGCTTATTTTAAAATCTGTACATCTTCCCTTGCAGTTGAAGGGTCCTGAGCCAATCAAGCACTATAGAAAATCAGCACTCTTCCAGTTGGCTGAGGTAATCTTCTTGTGTCATATATATAATTTTGCTACTAATAGGGAAAGTAGGCAGCAGAAGTATAGTCAGAAGGATACTGTTGAGAATTGTATATGTAAGCACAGATCATCCCAATTATTTACGTAATGTAACTTAGTTTTAGTACACAAACCAATTTTAGATCAGACCAGTGAATGTTAAATCTGTTTGCAAGATGCTTTTACGGATAGTAAGAGAAGACAGGTATTGTTTCAGTTTTACAGACCTGTCTTTTCTATAATATTTGAAAGGTTGATATACAGAAACTGTAAAAAATTATCTGCTCACAACTTTCAAGCACACCACTTCTTAAATGGTACAGAAAATGTTGGATTACAATGCTGTTATACTGCAGATAGCTGTGCATTTTGCAACCTGTAAAGAGAACCCATATCCCATAGGTTCCAACAAAATTTTCATGTTTCTAGAAATCAGGCACAGAAAATAATACTCTAGTTCTGAAGAGATGTTTTAATGCAGTTCTAGGGGAAAAAACGCAAATGGCAATTTCCTAAATACTAGTTCACTGTATACTAAGTGAGCTATTAGCAATTTGATTAGGAATAGAATGTCAGTTTAATTATACTCATGGGAGTTTCTCTAACGGACAGTACAGGAGTATGCACAACCTTAGAATACCTTTGACTTTTCCATACATCTCCATCCTTGTAACCGCTTTTTCTCAGGTTCAGCTCTCTAGACTTGTATTTGATGATTCAACTGGGGAAAAGAGTGAGCATGAGGAAAAAGGTGTTGAGCTGCATGAAAACATAAGTCAGAGAAAATACTGTGCAGTCCTTACCAGCACTTTACAATGAAGAATCTGAGGTCATAGTTCTTCAACTAAAGTTTTGCTGCCAAACTTCCTTTGTTTGAATATTTGATCAGCCTCCAGATATCTTGTGTAGAGTACAAAGTAAACCTTTATAAATGGCTTCTTACTGTTCGATAGAGCAAAAATTATTTAGAATTGTTTAACAAATAAAGAAGGAAGATCTGGGGCTACAGATTTAGACTTGCTTGAGATCAAGAGGCTCTTTTTAGTCCCCCATGAGCTATCTTCCACGTTAGGAAGCCTCCATATGCTACTGTTAAGTCTTTGCATATGTACATGCAGCAGAAAGCTTTGGTTAAACCATCTAATTGCCACATATACCTTCATAGCTCATTTCAACAGAACTGTTGGTAGCTGGGCAGTCGTATTTATAATAAACTAGCATGTTTACTGTACAAATATATTGTAGTCTTCCACAATGCATGATGGCCAAAACAGTTCCTAAGGGAATATCAAAATAAATATTACTGAGAAAAGTATAAACCATTTAATAAGTTTCATTAAGATTTTGTTCATTAAATGTAAGGCAAATTTAATATTACCATGAAATCATTTGGATTTAACATATTTTATTTGTTTATTTTATTTTACAACATCCAATATCAGGAGATATTTAGGCAGTGAATAATTAGTTGGAGTCTACCATAAAAAGGTAAAATTCTGTAAAAACCATATAACAGGCATGTATACCCATCATGCTATTCCCTTCAGGGAAGATAACATTCACAGTACAGAACAAGGGTAATATGTAACAAAGAAAAGAAATTAAGGGCAGAGATAAGATGATAGAAAATATAGTGAAATTTGGCTTACCTCAATATCATTTGTTATACCTTTCTGTATCTTTATATGCTTTAAGATCATACTTGCTCCCACCATGACCATACACTGCTTCGTAAATTGTATTTTCAGCATGCTCCAGTATAACGTATTCTGGTATTCTCCAAAACATTCCTTTTTTGAATCAATAGATTTTGCCTACTCTTGGCATACCTAACTCACATGTATCAGAGTAGGCAGAAGCACACTGCTATTCACAGACATTTTCACTTCTTTCAATGAGCATTAATTCCTCACAACAAACCATACCTTTCAACTAGCACCAGATATCTCAAAATTTCTCTATTCATTTTCCTATCTTCAGTAAATACTCTACCAAGGCAAATTCATCTACTTGCTCTTCCTTTTTGACATTTAGCAGTGCAATAAAACTTGTCATGGTTCACTCAGTTTCCCTGTCAAGCCAGCTATCTTAACTTTTGATATTTTTTTAGATTTTTATATTCATATCCCATGTTGCATCATACAATCTACCTAACATTTACCACAAATCATGTGATTTATCAAACCAAAACCTGGCATCATCTGCATATAACAGTACATACACATTCACATCCCTAGTTAATATACCACTAACATCATGAAGAAGCACCTCTTACACTTTTTTCTGTAAGTGCATTGAACAAGTAAGGAGATATAACACAGTTTGTCTTCCTCGTTCAGTGTTGGACCACTGATGAAGTATTCCATTTATTGTCTCATATGTTTTAAAACCATCATGTTCTGCACTTACCACATTTAGTAACTAATTTTCATATTCATGCAAAATGTTTCATAAGTCAAGCCTATTTACTTCATCATATGCTTTCTTTTAATCAGTAGATGTAGAATTAATTTTTTTTCATTCATATATTTCACTGACCAAAAAGCCGGTCTGCACATTATTAGCCTGGCATAAAGCCATTTTGCACTTTTCCACATTTTGTTCCCTATCATCCGTTGTTCCCTTTCCATCAAAATTCTACAGATACCTTCCTTCTGATTCACACTAAACTAACCCAACATTTTTGCATTAACTTTAATTAACTGTCCCTTTGCACAAGTAACAATAATAGTTTTCTTCCAGTAGTCAGACGCAGATAGTCTTCACACATTAAGCCTGTAGCCCAGCTACTCCATCAATAAACCACATCTGTATTTACTGTTTCTCTAGTATACTGTTTATATCTGCAGCAATATTATTTTTCACATTCTCACAATGTTTATGACTTCTTTTTTATATTCTTTCTAATTTTCTCTCAGCCCTATTAATTTTGTAGAATTAATTTCAATTCCTTCTTCAAATATCAATATTATTCCCACACAAATTTCTAAAATATTCCTTTCAACGTTTTCTAACTTCAGGTTCATTTTAGATCATTTCATCAGTTTTACTTTTATTTCTATTCACTTCATTTCAGGTCATTTCATTGGTTTTATTTTTATTCCCATTCATTCTGTTGGAGGTTCTTGGTTTAGCCCTCTTCACTTTTTCTAAAACATTTTTTTTTAATTTGCATCAAAATTATTTTTTCAGTGCCTTGATCTCTTTGCAACTATATTTTCCTCTATATCCATGTTGTAGAACATATTTCAACTTCATTTGTTTTCTGCAGCATTCTTACATGCATTTTTTTTCATCCACACCAAGCATCCTTTTCATACTAATGTGGCACTTTGTAACATAATTCCGTTCACTCTGTCCCAAGCAGTTCCATATAATCTTTTACATTCACTTTTCATTCCTTGTATTGCAAGATTAGTCTGTCTTCAACACTTTATCATATAGGCAAGCATTTTCTATTCCTGCAGTTCTATTTTCACTCGTTTTTTTTTTTCTTTTCATTTTTCCCCAAAAGCCAGCCAGTTCAGAACCTTCCATCAACCTTGTATCCTTCCCTAATTCTCTCAGTCTTTCAGCATAAACAATCAAATCAGGCCATGTTTTTAGATACATTCGTTTGCCAGGTTTACACATGAATAGACCTCAGCTTTAAGCTATGTATTTTAAACAAACATATCTTTTTTTTAGAGAATATATTCCAATCACTATTTTCATTCATACTTGGGCCTCCAAATAATCCAGTCATTTTTTTTTTCTATACTCTCTTGTTTTATTCTCACTCATCAGTTCATATAGCCTTGCAGAATAACTTTTTCCCTTGGAACATGTTAATTCAGAATGTTGCACAATACAAAAAATAAATAAATATAATAAAAAATCATATAAACCAATATGAAAACCAACTAATATAGACAACAGTACCTCAAAAAAGATAAATATCAACAGCAACAATAATAATCATACTAAATACAGCATAAAATCTCAGTAATTCAGAGTTAATAAATCAATTGCACCTCCCCCTCACTTCAAACCTAATTAATCTTAACTGTTAGAAGTAGGTCTGTTGCATTCCAATGGCCATAACAGCATGGTTTAAACACAGTTCAGAAGAAATGAGGCCTTATTTGGTATTTCACAGAAAAGTCCCTTTTTTTCCTCCTTAAATGTAAGGAGGGAAATGCAAATAGCTGATGCTCCTGGAATTCAAGTGTATAGACTCACTGCATCTACTTTATTTGCACATAAAATTTAAATGGACAACCGTGAGAAGGAAAAATATTTGGATGCAATTTCCACTAGTGTAAAGTTATATGACTTTTAAATTTAATCATCATTGTAACAAAAGAAATACTTGGCCCATAGTTTAGCAGTCTCCTTTGCAGTGGTCTAATTCATTAATTCTTGTCACCAAAGCTGAATTGAAATTGAACCTCTGATGCTGTTAAGAGGGACACTAGTTGACAAAATGCTTTTTATCTGTTTGGATCTCCAGTATTAAATTATTATTACAAATATTGTATTCAAATTTGAAATTTCCATAGCTATTTAGTGTTCACCTTGAAAATACAACTTTATCAGTGACTTTGTAATATTATCTGCTCCAACCCCTTATTTCTTTATTTCTACTTTAGATCTCATCAAGTATATCCCATTCAGGTCCTTCTGAATTAACGAAACAGTGTGGGACATCAGCATTGTTTCAGTTGGCAGAGGTAGTATTAAAATCCTGTGGCTTAATTACTACTGGTACATTTGGGGAATAGAAGCTGAATGATGCTGGTTGCCAAAGTCTGGGAAATAGAGCTGTAGTACAGACATAATTAGCATTGTTGTTTATAGAAGTCTAAATTACTGTTCATGCCAAGAATCTAGATTTATCCTGTCTAACCATTAGGCATGCAGTCTCTATAGGATCAAGAAGTTATGAACTGCTAGCTTCAAGAAGCAGTAGCATACTGAGTAGAGCATAACTGTAGAGAGCATACAGTACTTCTCTTACATTTTTTAAGCATGTTATGTCTTTAAAGGAAGAAGTTCAAAAAATGGTACGTGCATAAGTTGTATTACTCATCACTAGTGATGTAGTGGGCCTTGACCAGTTTTAGACCAAAAAAAGAGAAATCATGCAAACTATCTCTCATCCAGAGAGTGGAATTCTTATATCCATCCAAACACTAAAGTAGGCAGTAGGGTAATTCCCAGTAGGTCCTCAAAGCAGCATGCCAATGGAGCAATCCCCTTTTAGGCATCCTGCTTCCATAGATGAGTGTCCTAAAGCTGTCTTCAACTACATGATCTCTGCCTCACCTTGTCAACTCTCAAGCCTATTGACTGGCTTGGAGGTAGCAGTTACTCAATACATTTATTTCTAAAATCATCTTCTTATTTGTGTTGATTAAGCTGTATACTTTGCCCTCTGCCATTATCTTTCCTCCACAGTTGGTGATTATTTATGGCTCTCAATAAAGGTAGCAGACAAATACAGATAAGTTATTTGTTTTTATGTTGAATTGATTCCCTCAAACATCCATTCTTGTGACTTGGTCAGAAAGGGAAAAGAAAATAATTGTAAAGAACCTTCTTTTTTGAGTGTTGTAATCTAAAATTTTAGGCACAATTCAACATGAACTTAAGACTAATTCACTGAAATTGCATATAACTCTGTTTTGGTATGTGGCATGTACCTCTTCCTACTATATTTGCACTGAGGAATCAACCAAGTGCCAATATTTATTTTATTTTATTTTATTTTATTTTATTTTATTTTATTTATTTATTTATTTATTTATTTATTTATTTATTTATTTATTATTAGAGAGAGAGCGCGCACGCGTGCGCAAACAACACATATAATATACTTTGATTGTTATTTTCAGGTGTGCAACTTTTAAAAACAAAAATTAGAGAAAAAGCAGCTTCAGGAAGGATATTTTAAGTATCCAGTGGAAGGCAGACAAATTCCAGTTGAATTGTAACATGCTTTGCATTGTAACAACACAGTACAAACATTTGAGTAAATATAAAACATTTAAACTATCATTCTTCTCTTTTTTAAACATCTTTAGTGGTAAGAGCTTAATCGACTCAATGTCCAGAGGGTTCAGTTTTTTGTCAATTTTAATGTAACAGACACTGTTAAATAAACGTCAATGGTATCTCTGTGGTATCACATTCCATACAAAATTTACAATAGCAATTACCTCTATGAGTAAATTCAATGCAGCATTCTATTTACAATAAAATATTGCATTTTGCAATAAAATATTGACAAGCAGCCTAGAGCCTATGCAAGAAATTTGTTACATACATATAGTGTGTGTGTGTACACACACACATTGTGCTCTTCTTCAGAAAAAGCAGTAGTATGCAAAACACAAAAATAATAAATAATAAGCCAAGGAATTTAAAGGCATGAGATAAGAAAAATAAAAAGAACTAAAACAAGTTTACACCAGTGCCATTCACTCTACCTCTCCATACCTTTCTATCCTTACAAATTGCATGAGCTGCCTTTTGCTGTTTGAATTTCTCACCTCTCCCTTTTTCAGGTTGTCATCAATTCCAACTTTCTTAGTCCTTCCCATCCACTTGAGCCATTCACTCTTTATATACTTGATTCTCATTCATTCCCTCTACATGACCAAACCAAGGTACTTTATTTATATTGGCAATTACATTTTGTATTCACTCCACTTTTTTTTCAATGCCTATTTTTTAAAAATCTATCTACTCACTCTAGTTTTTTGCCATTCATATATAATTTGCAATCATTCACTTCATTTTCCGTGTTAACCCCTGCAAACTTTGTCTTTGATGGATTAATTTTCAGATCAGTATTCATCATTGCATCAGACAATCTAGATAACATTTGCTGTAAACCATTTGGATTCTAAGATAAGCAAAACATAAACTGCGTACAAAAATGTTCACACTTTCATATCCCCAACCAACATATCTCTAATGTTGTCACCAACATTACATTGAACAAGTCCTTCTCCTTGCTCAAAGTTGAACTATTTGCTATTTATATTCATGCATGCTTTACTTTTGTCATACAACACTCTTACCATATTTAGCAACGAGTATTAAGTTCCTCGCACAGCACAAACCATGTGGTATTTCCCAAGTTTTGCATATTGTTACCTCTTGTATCCTTTCAATCAGAATTCTGCCAAATATCTTCCCTAACACAGTTAACAAACTAATCCCTTTGCATTTTTGCATTTACTCTTGTTACCTTTCCCTTCATATATAAAGGATCAACATTCTTCCAGTTGTCAGGCATAGATACAGTATTCACACACACTTCAAACAAGTTAAAAGCCACTTCATAAAATGCAGACATATTTTAAGATTTATTCAGTTACACCATCTACACCTGCATTCTTATCATTTTTCAACATTCTCACAGCATATATAAATTTTCATTCATTTTTTTCTTGAACACTTAACATTGATAATATTCATTTCAAATCCACTCTGGTATATATGCATCATTCCCTTCCAGCATGTTCTCACTTCAATTTCATCCCAAATCATTTCATCCATTTTTAAAATTCCATTCCTCCTGTTACAGGCTCCTCATTTAACACTTTATTTTCATCAAAACCATTCTGTATTTTCTCTGCTTCTTTTAGTCTTAAATGTTCCCTGGTCTCTTTGATTACATACTTTGCAACTAACTTTTTTTCTATATACATATTATGTATTTTTCTCTCATTCTTGTTTCTTAAAGCATTCATTATTACATATGCATTTTTCTCATCCACAGCCTCTTTCACTTTAAACCAAATATCCTTTTTCTGTAATTAGAAATGGCACTTTCTAAAACAATTTCTTTCCATTTCAAGCAGTTTCTGCATTCAACTTCCTTACGTTCACTTTCCATTCATTCTGTTGGGAGATTAAACTGTCTGTTTAATACAGGACTGTTACTTTCTCTTTCTGCAGTCCTTCTAATTTCTTTTATTTATTTTTTCTCTATGTCATTTTTTACCAAGATTCTTGCTACTACCAAAAAATGTTCTATTCTACATTTAGAACCTCTTGTCATTATTCTGCCCTTCACTAATTTTTCATCATAAATCGATTATGCTTTTAAATGTACATTTATTCCTTTGCCACATGTTCATATGAATCATCACCAGATGTGCCCAGAGTTTTGACCTCTGCCACCCCTTGTGGCTTTGGTCAATTGAGGCTTTCACATAATGCCTTCTAATAAGATAGATTAGGCATAGACAAGGTTATCGGAGTTAATTACATCAATGTCCCCTGCAGCATTTCCTCCTAATCATTTGGGCACATGTTAGCTAGTATGCCACAAGTGAAACCAGAGCCTAGTTTTAAACCAAGCATACTCACATTATTCCATGGAGGCCAGAATCTCTATAGAGATTACCTCACAAGTCAACAAAGTCCTTTTTTCATCCCACCAACTACAAGGCATATGCAACATGCTGGCAAACTCAAGCTGCAAGAGAAGTGTTAAATTAAGAATTAGGTTTTTATGAAAGCATTTTTAATATAAAACTCTGAAAGAATATCGGCAAAGTTATCACTGCCATTTTATTAGCTTTATACCAATAAAATATTATTATATCATTTATATTTTCTTCTTTGGAACTGTTTTAATAGCAACATCTTTGTAGATGAAATTGAGTCTAAAATTGGCATGCTGAAGCAGGTCCTGAAGGATAGCTGTTATTTAGAATCTCTTCAGGTATATGGGCCCCAAGTATATACAATACAGAAATTAAAAGGTATTATGTAAGTACTCCAGAGCTAATGAAATTACATTTGAATGTTTTTCTGAGAACTCATATAGCTTCGTTGAAATTGAAATAAGCACTTTTCCCATGCACTTCAGTGGTTTTGGTACTAGTTGTTAAGAGTACAGAACTCAATGAAATGCATTTACCATTGTTGACAGTTAATTCACTAGTCTAATACATGTTTACTTCAAAGTATTTTTATGATGAATATTTTCCCAACTTTCAAAGAGTTCAGTGCAGTCAACATGAAGACTCAAGAGGTGTTGTTGTTGTTGGATATACCCTCCATGGACTCTAGTATAGGAAATATAGGATGCACTGCTACTAAAATGAGGATACTAGTGCTAAAGTAGTTTGTAGAACTGTTCTACAATCTTTTAAATTCCATAATAAAGTGGAATTAATATTGGTTTCAGATGTGCCTTGCATCAGAGGAAGTAAAAGTGAGAGAATCCGGAAAGGCAAAGCCCGAAACAACCAGGATTATCAAAGCATTGGAAGCATCCGAACAGATGAAAGTTGAAGATCCAGAGAAAGCAAAAATAAAAACAGAAAAATCTCAGAAAATGAGAGGACAGGAACAAAAAAAGACAAAGGCTGGAGTTTTAGAGGAGGTGGCAGGGTATATACATATTTCAGATCCGACTTTGGACAGCATTACATTAGTTGGACATGACAGTGCAACAGCAAAGGATCTTGCATGCTGTTCCCATGAGCTGACATCAGTAGCTGACATTAGCAGTTTAGGATTAAGCAAGCCAGAAAAACTGAAGAAGAAAAAGAAGAAGAATAAAGTGGACCGGCAAGGACTTGAAAAATGTACCCCTAAAAAGGCTTGCAAAAAGAGGCAGTCTTCCGAATCAGACATTGAGAGTGTCATTTATACTATCGAAGCGGTTGCAAAAGGGGACTGGGGGACAGAGAGATTTACAGAAATGTCCCATAAGAAAATTCGCCCTTCTTCTGCAGTGAAGGGGAGTATTTTAGACACAAAGTCGCCAAAGAAGAAAGTAAAATCAAAAGAAAAAAGAGCACTGAAGGAAAAATGTTTAGAGACCACCAAAGAATCAAAGCCTCCTGATTTTTTTAGCATTAAAGATAACAAGGATGTACCATGTGAAGCATCTGAAAACACAACATCAGATGTTCTAATTCCAACAGAGGATGTAATATCACAGAGTTTACCAGATCAAGTTAAAATTGAAGACAGTGACTGTAATAAAAAGGCAGAAATTTGTGGCTCAAGAAAATCTGAGAGAGCTTGCAAAGGTGCTCTGTACAAAACTCTGGTGTCAGAAGGCATGCTTACATCTCTGCGTTCCAATGTTGACAGAGGTATTTGACTTTTAAGATGTCTGTCTCAAAATTTATAATGCCACAGAATTGTAATTAATTGGTATTTATATTTCATTATGCAAAGGAGATTGGATAGTGCACCCCTATATGTTTTTTTCTAGTCTTTGGTAATAGGTCTGCTCATTTCTAGAATATGTTTCAATGATAATAGAAAGTGGCTGCATATCTTCTGTCCATGTTTTTAATTATTTGTAACAGTTTTGACAGTGCCATGTGGCCTAAATGTAGTGCAAAGGCTTTTTCCATTTGGGACAAGAAGCTAGAGAGGCTAGCAAGTACAAAACCACAGGCATATCAAACTAATGATAAGCCATGTTTCTGAACTTGGTCAAAGTTTGTTTGATAGACAGGGAGGGAAGGAGGAAGGAACTTTTTCCCACCAAAATGTTCAATTACCTTGATGATATTTGAAGCATAACTTCAAGAAGTGGTATTTTAGGTGCATTGTTATAAATTATAGCTCTGTAGCTTTTAAAGTAGCAACTAAAGCCATTTTGTCATTGATAACATTGGGCAGTGGTATCCTAGCCTTCCCCACATACTTTGCAGTTCTGTAGCTATTAGAATGTAGCTATCCTTCATGCCAGAGTAAGTAATTGGTCCTTAAGAGGTTGTTCTTAATTCACATCCTAATCCTCCTTTCATACTCCTACATCTTAATCAGAAAAGAAGACTCTTTCATACCACAGCAGTACCCTCAAAAATGAGGAAAGACATTTGCTATTATATAAATTGTTGCTTATTTAGGCTGGAGATTCTACTAGTTTAAAAAAAAAAAAAACAGCAGTCACAATTTTATTAGATTATGGAACATATGCAAAAGTGTTCTAAGAATGCTATATTTTTTATGGGTTATAATTCTATCTCACTTTTTTACTATGGACTCATAGGATTCCAAAGTAGTTTTCTACTAAGGGATTAATCAGCCATATATCTTCTTAGCCTCGAGCAACCTAGAATCTGAATAAATCCTGCTGACCATCAGCTAAGACATGGAAGGATTTTTGTGTCCAATTACAAACAAATGTGTTAGTACTAGTTTATCATTCTCAATACATAGGAGAGGTGTCTAAGTTTATATTCAATTTCCCTTTGCATATTTGTTTATATGGGTCTCATTGGAGTTTTTAGTTAGAAATATGTGCTAGGGTTTTTTAAACATACATTTTTAGGCTTAAGGATACTAGATATCAGGATGCATAGTAAAACCATATATGAAGGCTGTCATAAAATGTTAAAAGTATAAATTATTAAACAGTGAGCCCTATGGATATATTTGTTATTTCAATACAAACCTAGAACTAACTAATTTCATTCCTTAGTTCTAGGTTTGTATTAATTTATTCTAGATTAGTATTAATTTAATTATACTACTTATATCAATTCATGGGGACTTGCTCAGAAATTGAAATATTAAATAATGATTTGATGTAATGGTTTTTTGGGTCCTAGCATAGTCTCTGATCAATACTTCTAGCTAGATGAATCAGTTATTTTACTTAGCATAAAGCAATATACTGTGTTCCTAGTGTATCTCTGTTACAAAGTTTCTCAGTAGTCTTCATGCATGTTTTTTTTT
This sequence comes from Liasis olivaceus, assembly GCA_030867105.1. Lineage (NCBI taxonomy): Eukaryota > Metazoa > Chordata > Lepidosauria > Squamata > Pythonidae > Liasis > Liasis olivaceus. Next base: position 78,915,084 of record CM061352.1, on the reverse strand, counting down.
CCTTCTTCCTACTAACTTTCTTAGGAAAACGAAGCTCAGGAAAAGGTGGCAACTCTGATCAGGAAGGATGCTGGAATGAAGAAAATTGGGCATTCTCGCCAAGTGGGACAAGTGGGAACAAAAAATTAAAAAGAAGTAAGCCAAAGGAAGACATTGTTTTGGGGTAAGTGACATAATAAGCATTTAAGTATATAAATCACTGTCAGGATAGTTTGGAGATATGTAGAAATGAAATTAGCTATCTGGTTCACCTGTGTACTTTCTTATCACTTATAGTTTTCAGTTTCTTTTTCAACCAAGAAAGGATAGATACAAATAGCGACAAATAAGGGTATAAACGTATGCTCATATACAGTATATGAAAGTAAGACCAATTGTTTCAGTGGTCCTTTATGTTAGATCACTTATGTAGGCCTTTGAATATTATACTACTAGCACAGCAGTTACTAAGAAATTTAATTATGTTTTCAAAGTTCCACGTGAAAAGCTATTTCTGGAAACAACTGCCTATACTATCTGGTCAGGATTCCTCTGATTTGAAAAATTTAGTTTTGAACCTCAAGTCAATCCAAAGTGAACTGTTTTCAGATAGACAAACAGACACACACACACACAGAGTCTTCTAGTTATGAACAGGTTACGTTCTAAGAGGCTGTTAATAAGTTCATTTTGTTCATAAGTCCAACCAAGGCATGCCACATACATATGCCCAGAAGTTCACCACCTACATGTATGCTGAACACTTCCGGGTGTACATATACATGTGCACTGTACACTTCCAGGCATACGTACGCATGCATGCTGTAAACTTCCAGGGCCTGCCTTCCAGGACCTCTGTTGTTGGAGGTTTGTTCATGTTGTCGAAAGTTCAGAACTCGAAAGTTTGTAAGTAGAGGACTGTTTGTATACCACTCACAGATAAGCCAAGAATTTTAGGTTCCAAAATACACCCCAAAAACTGGGTTTGGCTTATCCGCAGATGGGCTTATCTGCAAATATATGCAGTAATACTTTTTTAAAGTACAGTGGTACCTCAAGTTACGAATGTAATCCGTTCCGTGACTCTGATCGCAACTCGAATTGGTCGCAACCTGAAGCAAATTTTCCCATAGGGTTCAATGTAAATACGGTTAATCCGTTCCGCCCTCCAAATTTGGTCGCGCTGTGAGGCAAATTTCCCCATAAGGTTCAATGTAAATATGGCTAATCTGCCCTCCGAATTTGGTCGCTCCACGAGGCAAATTTCCCCATAAGGTTCAATGTGTCAGCCGGCTAGGAAATTCCCCAGGCGCGCTTTAGTCAGTTTCACTGCTCGAGCCGCTAGCACAGAAAGAGGAAGTGCTAATGAAAGGGCCACCTGGCGCCTCTTCACTAATCTGGAGCGGATGCTTTGTGTTAACGCCAGAGCGCTGTGGACAAAGGAAAAAGCCTTGGAATTGAGGAAGAGCAATCAGCGCGCGAGGGAAAGCTCCCTCCCGGCTGTGTGCGTGACAAAAGCCCAACAAAAGCAATGACCACGCCAAGGGCTATGGACAAAGGAAAGAGCCTCGGAATTGAGGAAGAGCAATCAGCGCGTGAGGGAAAGCTCCCTCCCGGCTGTGTGCACGCGACAAAAGCCCAACGAAAGCAATGACCGCGGAATTGAAGAGCAATCAGCGCGCGAGGGAATGCTTCCGCTCCCGGCTGTGTGCGCAACAAAAGCCCAGTGAAAGCAATGACCACGCCAAGGGCTAACAACAATTAAAGAACAATGGGACTCAGGCTGAACCTGCCATCTGGACAATTAAGGGGGATCATTGGGGCGCTGATAATCCGCAGCCTGTAGATCGCGGGGCGAAACCGCGGGAAGGGGGGAGGTATAAAGGAACCAGTGTATTGTACCAAGCCAGTCCTGGCTTTGCTTGTAACTGTTGCGTTACGCTTGAGTAAACCTCTTTTGTGAACTACACGTGTCACCGGAGTTTCTCTTGACGAACGGGGCAAGATCTTACACAATGTAAATACATACGGCTCTGCATTTTCTTTGGAGCCATGCTGACAAGTACACCAAAAACCTTCCAAACGCCACAAAACTCACCACAAGCCTCACCGAACGTCTCCTTGCTACCGCGATCTCGCCCACAGGAAGCCGCGACCATGTGGCAGCAGGGCAAATGGCCGCGGATCTGGTTCGTAGCTTGAGGCGGAGTTTGCATGTCGAGGTAAATTTTTGCGGCCGGAGCTGGTCATATCTCGAAATATTCGTAAGGTGGGGCATTCATAACTTGAGGTACCACTGTACCTGTATATACACGCGGATAAGTCAATCCTCAAATTTTTAATTAAAATACCATGAAAAATGTGCCACCCACAGATAAGCCAATTGTGAAAATTAAAACACAAAAACTTTGAAGATTGGCTTATCAGCAGGTAGTACATTTTCATGGCATTTTGATTAAAAATTCAGGGGTCAGTTTATCCACAGATGGGCTTATCAGTGAGGATATATAGTACATACATTAACAGTGCAAGCCATGAAAAATAATTTCTTCACAGAATATACATGCAAAACAGCTTTGAACAGGATCAAGTCCTAATATTGCTTGATGGATGGGTCACCCTCACTGATTACCTGTAGCAGTGCATGGGTAAGGGAGTGCAACCTGCTAGAACATTTGGTCACCTTCTAAACCATTAACCATAGTACACTTCTGGATCACCAGTGAGGGTTGGGAATCTCTATTCTTTGGTGGTTCTGCTTCTTCATGAGCGGATGGTTCCAGATAGTATGTAGGGAAGGAAAGGCTGAGCTCTGGGGCATTCCAGCACATGGTGTCACAGGATTTGACCATCTCCCCTATTTTATTTAATATCTACATAAGATATTAAAATATACATTATTTTAATCTGTTTGATTTTTTTGCTTTCAAATCTTTAGCTTAGCAAAGCTGGAAGAAGAATTTGAAAAAAAGTTCAACAGCCTTCCTCAATATAGTCCAATCACATTTGACCGTAAAAATGCCTCTGTACCAAGAAAGAAGAAGAAAGTTGGCAGTTATGCTGTAGACCAAACAAAATCTAACAAAGGTAAGCACTACAGCAATAGAAACTTGCTTCCTTGACGCCCCCTTTTTGATCAGAAGGTTTTGCACTCTTCATTTCATCATGAAGGCAGATGAGGAAACGTCAGAATTTTTGCATATTCTTTTCTTGTTTTTCGGCTGGCATGTCACAGGGCTAGAAAAGACAAATCTCTAGAATTCATGGCCATTTTGTTTAATATATTTCTGTTTTATATTTCATTAGTGATACTTTTCAGGTTACTGGTCTTTTGTCCTAGAGGATCTAAGATGAGCCTGTTAGGTGGTCTTGAATGGTTTATCTCTCATTTTGATAATTTGTGAAGCATAAACCAATTTGGGCATATGAGGATTCATGAAATAATGCTATAAAGTGTTTAGCGGCATGAAATATAAACCAACAAAAGTTAATCAAGACTAAGTACTTATGATATCTGTAGAACTAGAGATTCTACAGATACAGACCACAATAGAGGTCTGTAACACTGCTGAGTCATTGCTTTCCTACCAGTCAGCTAGAAACTATGTTCTTCCCCTTCTTTTCTCATTCATAGCTGGAATTCTGACTGCTTATTATGTGCAAAACGGATATGGTTGTAAACAAATTGGTTAATTAAGCTATTTTTTAATGTTGTTTCGGTGTTGAGTACATTGCTTCATGTGATATTTAGTATATTACTGTGTTATCAAGCAATGTCTCCACAGCTAAGATATTTCTATAACTACTCATAAATGAGCTTTATTCTCTGCAAATGTAATTAAAAGCTGCCTCCTCAGGGAGAAGAAACCAGTTATTTAATGCCAACCACAACTACCAAGGTGGGAAAAAAATAAGCAACTATAAATTAAGTCTGGAAAAAAGTTGAGAAACCTATATGAAAAATACTAAAATAACATAAATTAGTACAGGTAGTCCTCACTTAACGACCACAATTGGGACCAGAATGACGACAGGACGATGGCTTTAAGAAAGGAACAAGAGGTGTGACTTGGGGAAGGAATGGGAAGCTGGCTTGCAAAAGGTATGGGACGCGTGGCTTGGGGAAGGAACAGGATGCCGGCTTTAGGGAAGGAATGAGAGGTGTGGCTTGGGGAACGGTGCCAGGCAGCGAAGGCCAGCAGTGTGGGACTTGAGGCAGCATTTCTCAGTGCCAGCACTGGGGCTGAAGTTGAGGTCTGGGGACGATGGCAGCTGGCTAAGATTGCTGAAGGCCTTGCCCTCTACAGTGACACTGCTGCCAATGAGTGTCACTGTACAAGGTAGCCAAAAGGGCATAAATGGAAGATAGGCGGGTGGAAGGAATTGCAGCACCCCTGTGGTCGTAAGTATGGGCAGGCTGCCAAGTGCCTGAATTTTTATCATGTTATTGCGGGGACGTTGCAATGGCCGTATCTTTAGGCACGGGCCATAAGTCCATATTTTCAGTGCCATCATAATTTCAAACAATCAATAAACAAATGGTCGTTAAGCGAGGGCTACCTGTAAATTATTCATCTTGAAGAATTGTAATAGAGTAGTTTTTGTGAAAGCAATCCAATTTGGTTGTGGTTAAGTTACTTTCATTTGCTTTTTATGGAACTTAATCAGGAGTCAATATTTGGAAGATTGTATCAAAATCTGGCAAAAAAAAAAAATGTTCATAAAATGATAGCAGTGCTAATACAGTCTGCAGATAAAAGCTTTGACTCAATGAAATAATTAAATAATACTGTAGTTGACTCTTTTAACCCTCCTTGAAACCAGATAGTTTTCTCCTTAGTTTGTTATATTTCTTTAGAATTTGCTAAAGGAACTGTGTAGTATATTTTACTAACAGTTTAAGTGGCTTGATCCATTGCAACTATTCTAGCCCCAATGAGATGTCAGGGAAAAACAGCAGCTTTATGTCTCTTCTAAATGTTCCAGAGTCTGTGGTAATACAAGAACCTTTAGTTGGGAGTCAGAAGAGAAAAGCAAGGAAAACCAAGATCACACATCTGGTCCGGACAGCAGATGGTCGAGTTTCACCAGCAGGGCAAGGTCTGGGTAAGTAAGTATATAACTGATTTTCTTTGGATACCTCTATAAATTCATTCATTACTCAAATTTTTCTGCAAGTTCCAGGAATCATAGAAACAAAAAAAAAAAAAGGAAAGGCAAAAATATCATTTAGCTATTAGTTGCTTACAAAAAACTGGTACAAGTCAATATATTTTGTGTTGCTAATGTTACAGAGTTTCAGTACTGTGGTGTGGGAAAAATTAAAAAAAAAAAAAAAGATCACATGTATTTAAGAAAGAACTTAACTTGAAAAATTGCACTAGACCATTCCAAGCTGCCCTCATATTTTTGTCAAAATGTATAAGTTCCTGGTACAAAAATTTCCAGAACTGTAATTTTCTAGAATTTCTGTTCCCTGGGGCTAGGCCAGTATTCTCTGAAAAGTCTAGAAAGAAAGAAACCTGCTCTGAATTAAGCTAAGTTAATTAAATGTAAATCTAGGCTGCAAGTTTCAAAGGGTACTTTACTTCAACAGAGCTTCAGATGAAGGACCTTTTCAAACTTGCCTTACAAAGCAACGTAATCCCCTTGCTTCTAAGGGAAGATGCAACAACACCCTACTTTGGAACCTCTCTGAGCTTTCATTCTATGGATAAAGCTATGAAGAGCTTTCTTTGACCAGCACTTAGAGGAGCCACACATACACATGCCTGGCTGAAGGCCACCCAGCTTGCACAGCATCATCTACATGGTACAATGCCCACAGAATGACAGCCAGATTGCTGCCCCGTCAGCTTGCTCCAAAAATCATCCAGATCATTGGTTTCAGTGTGTGCTGCCATTTATCCCAGAGTGCACACTGAAGGGGACAGCTGCACTCTCTCACTTTGGTGAGTAGTAAGGAAGAGGCAAGTGCTATGTTCTTAGCACTTGCCAAAAGCTCTGGCAGTCCCAGAAGGGAGGTACTGCTGGTTTCCTTACAACCACAGTAAGGGCAGTAGTATACTTGTATAGCTTGCTGGCCAGTGCTGGGGAAGACTCAAGTGGCATGTGCCCCCCAGTCAGAATTGTTGACAAGCATTACAGACCCAGAACATCTTCCAGGTTTGGTGGCTCCAGTGCACATTGCAAACAGTGCTGAAGCCACCCAGCTCTAGAAGTATTTCAGCCAGCATTGGCAAAGAAAGGTGAAAGCACCTCTGTTCCTCGGCACTGCTCTGAAGCAGTTGGAGGAAAATTGATAAAGCAATTCGCATTGTTACGTGGCCCAAATTACTTTCTCAGAGTAAATCTAGCTCATCTCAAACAGGCCTACTCTGTTTGCTAGCACTCTGCCCATCTTTATCTATCATTGAATCCAAGAAACAATACTGTCTACCTTCATTTCTTCACTGTCACTTCTAAGTTCATTAACATACAAGTTCACATTACCTTTTCCTTTGTATTAACTCAGATTTTTCACTTTTCATTTATATTTTCGTATTAAGCTTTTATGAGATCTTAAAACTGAAAATATCTTTATTTTCAGCTAACAAAGTGGTGTTGTCTATGTAGGTCAGATTGTTAGCATTTAAGTCAGTTGCCATCTCTTCTAGTCCTGCCATTCTTATGCTATATTCACTATAAAAGTTAAATGGATATGGGGATATCTTTGTTCCACTCTCTAACTTCAGTTAGTACAATTACCAATGTGTTTATTGCAAAGATTCTTCAGAAGATTTTATGGCACACCCATTATTTTTAATATGTTCCACATTCTGACATGATCTACACTGTCAAGGGCTTTCTGTGGTCAGTGAAGCAAGGTAAACCTTGTTGTGTTCTCTTGCTTTCTCTTACACATTTCTTATGCAAATTGTGTGATCCCATGTTATCCGTCTTTTCTGAAACATGCATTTTTATTTGCAATTTTATCTCCATCTGTGGTCCTTACATGGTCTTGCATGAGGAATTCATGTATAGTGGTGCTTAAAAGTTTGTGAACCCTATTGAATCTTTCAATATTTTTGCATAAATATGACCTAAAATGTGACCTGTTCTCTATACAAGTCCAAAAATTAGATAAAGAGAACTCAATTAAACAAATGAGCCAAAAACATTATACAATACTTGTTTATGATTCATTGATGAAAATGATCCAAAACTACATATTTGTGTGTGGCAAAGTATGTGAACCTCTAGGATTATCAGTTCATTTGAAGGGGAAATTAGAGTCATGTGTTTCAGTCAATGGGATTATAATCAGGTGTGAATGTGAGAGGTCCTGCATTATTTAAAGAACAGAATTCCGGGTATTCATGATCAAAATCTGATCTTCACAACACAGATATGTGGAGGTGTGACAAGGAGACAAAGGAGATTCCTGAGGACCTCCAAAAAAACAGTTGTTGATACTTACCAGGCTGGAAAAGGTCACACAACTATTTCCAAAGAGTTTGGACTCAACCAGTCTGCTGTCAGACAGCTTGCATACAAATGGAGGCAATTCAACATGATTGTTACCTTCCCCAGGAGTGGTCGACCAACCAGGATCACATCAACAGCAAGGCGTATAATACTCTGGAAGGTCTCAAAGAACCCCAGGGGATCATCTAAGGAAAAAAATGCCTCTTTCATTGAAAAATATCACTGTTCATGAGACCATCATCAGGAGAACACTGAACAACAATGGTGTGCATGGCAGGGTTGCAAGCAGAAAGCCATTACTCTCCAAAAAGAGCATTGCCACCTGTCTACAGTTTGCAAAAGACCACATGGATAAGTGAGAATGCTGTTGGAAGAATGTTCTGTGGATGGATGAGACCAAAATAGAACTTTTTGGCTTGAATGAAAAATGTTGTTTGTGAAAGGCAAACACTGCATTGTTTGCAGTCCTCTGTGAAACATGGTAGTGGCAGTAACATGATTGGACTTGCCTTGCCTGGTCCTCTGTTGATGGAACTATGGAATTGTACTAGGAAATTCTACAGGAAAATGTCAGGACATCTGAACCAACGCTCAAGAAAAGTGGGTTATGCAGCAAGACAGTGTCCCAAAATACACAAGTTGTACAACCAAAGGATGGTTAGAAAAAAGTTAATGTTTTGGAATGGCCAAGTCAGAGTCCTGACCTTAATCCTGTAGAGATGTTGTGGAAGGACCTGAAGCAGGTAGTTCACACGAGGAAGCCCACCAGTATCCCTAAGTTGAAGCTGTTCTGTAAGGAGGAATGGCTAAAATTCCTCCAAGCCAACGTGCAGGACTGAAAAACAGTTATTGGAAATGTTTAGCTGCAGTTATTGCTGCCCAAGCAGGGCACACCAGTTACTGAAAGCAAAGGTTCACATACTTTTGCCACTTTCTTTGAATATCATGATCACTTTCTGACAGTTGTTTGGATCTTTTCCTCCTTGAATGTTTTTCTACTTAAGTTTTACAATGTCTCTTATCCCTTGTCTTTAGTTCTTTATGTTCTGATTTTCATAAGATAGGTATACTAAATTTGTCCCTTCCATTATCCTTATATTGTAGCATATAAAATATTGATTACTTGCTTTAATACTTTAAGTTTCATATGTATGTTTGACAATGATTATTCATGTTCTGTTCCAAAATCAACATCTAGAAGTGCTATGGCTGATTGGATTGCCCTCCATTTTTTATTCCCCAGTATGTAGTTTATTTTGATTCCAAGGGTGTTCATATATAGATTGTTTACATTGCTTGAAACAAGTGTTGGCAATAAATAGTTTTATTCAGTTAACTGTATTAATCTATGCCCTGTAAAATGTTTCCCCAGTGCAAATCCCCCATAAATTCCAAGTTACCTGTTTCTCCAACTTTTGCATTCCAATCATCCAGTCTTTTCTTGGCATTACACATAGCACCTATTGCAATTTGCCATTGAGTTCCTCAATATCTCTCTCCATTGTATCTATAGTTGATCCATTATATTGTATAAGATTAATGTTTATGTGTTTCCACTGATTCTAATACTGTATATATGATTCTGTATTTTATTGGATTTATTGTCCTTTTCAATATCCTTTCCCTTCATATTTTCATATTGGCTCATAGTATTTCTAGTAGTCGTCTGAGCTAAAGTGGCCAATTCTAATCCATTTAAGTTCATATTTTTAAAGCATATTTTTTTCAGTTTTCTTTATAATAACTCTTAAATTACTTAGCAAAAAAATAAAGTACCACATTAAAATCTGTTGAAAATGTAGAAAACATACAATTTAAAGTATTTTTAAATACCCTAAGGACTATAAAAAGTAGCACAACCTCAAGGTAAGTATTAGGACAGAAGTTCTCCCATATGTTTCCCTCAGTGGATAGTGACTAGGGAATTGGCTGGCAGGATTTGGTTTCATGTTGCATCTCTACAAACTGGTTTGATTATAAGGAGGAAAAAAAGCCTGAATAGGCTTAACCTTTTGATCTCAGTGGTAAGGAGGATTGGACTCTATTAGAACAGTCTTTGCTATTTTGCTTCCTTTGTAGAAGAGAAACCAAAAGGGCAACTGCAGAATACTCTTCAGAGAACATTAAGTACAGGGATGGACTGCAGTGAGGAATCCTTGCTAAACAACGAACTGGAGGAAAGTCATAGTATTACACCAGACATGCCATCTGTATCTGCTTTCTTCAGTCTAGCTGCCTTGGCAGAGGTAGCAGCAATGGAAAATGTGCACAGGTAGGTACTAGTTAAAAGGAACTATGCCTTGCAAAATCTGTAGCTATGCCTGAAATTAAGCATCCAGATAAAGCAATGTTTGCTTGAGCCTTATGAAGCATTTTAGCTAGACATTCCATTTATACACACATCATACTGTAAATGGTGTGATAAAATTAATTTCTTTACCATCTTTTTCTCATAAGGGGAAAACAGCTCTCTTTTTCCTGCTACAGCACTTGCAGTTTCAAAAAGCCAGTCTGTAATGTCAAGGCACACTTAAGAAAGGCCTGGAATGTAGAATGCAGTGGGAAGGTGACATCTTCTTGCATTAACTGCCTCTTCCAATAGTTTGGTTGCATATAGTATTTTCCATGAACATTGAGATAAAAGAATGACATTTGGTGCGTATTCCTAAATCATACTAATTTAAATTCCACACCCATTTTCAAAAAAGAAAAATACAGAACCTACAACCTGTTTTCAAAACTGAAATATTGAAATGAAAGTTTGTATGTACATTTATATTTTATGCTCATGTATATATTTGTGTATATAAGTGTACATCTTCAGAAATTGATCTTGTGCTTTTTTTTTTAGTTTGCCAGGAAAGTTTTTTTTTAAAAAAAATAGTACAATATTGTATCTCCTTTAATCATAAAGATAGCATTTTGAATTGTGATTTGTATGTCAGTAAAGTATCGGTTTAATTTCAGTTGATGTTTTCTGAAGGGTGAGAGGGAAAGACAGAGGTGATAAAAATGTGCTCTTCTAGCACATTTAGGTCAGCCTAGGTGACATCTTTGTGTCAACAAAATCATTCAGCACTTCATTTGTTTTATTTTTACTTTTGCTTGTTTTTAATTTCCTTTTTGTGTTAAACATTGAGGCACTATTTCACTGCATTTTAAATTTCACCAGAATGAAATTTTGTACAAATGTTTGGGAAACAGTTCTAATGACGTTCAAAGTACAAATTTGATCATCCATGCCAATGGAAATAAGAACTATAAATTATTCAACCGCGGTATCTGTCTTAAGAATTGAGTTAGTGGGGTGAAAGCTATATGTTGAGGTCATTCTGTTTTAAATTCAGAATTTAGCTTAAATTCCACTCCCATTTTCAGGGGGAACAGGAAAGATGAAAAAAAATAAGTTCAAAGTTATGAAAATAGCTTCTCAAAATTATGCCAGATTTCCCAAATTTGGTGCCCTCCCAAGGTATAAGATTATCACACTCTTTCTATTTACTTAAACTTTTTCATATATATACATTCCTAAACCTATTCTAGAAAAAAAAGTAAATCTTTCCGTATATGCTTCCATCGGCCTCCTGGATTTTTTCTTTTATTCCTTGTAAATGTGTCCTGTTCTAAATTTTAATTATATATTTATTTATTGTTTTAATATGTTGTAAGCCACCCAGAGTCCCCCATTGGGGGGAGATGGGCGGGGATAAGTTTAATAAATAAATAAATATTCTTCAAGAAGATGTAATCTGCCAGTCATCTGTATTTGCCAGGTTTCTGACAGCTTTGTTCCTGGAGAAGTTGCATGTCTGATTAAAACAATGGAAGCCATCTTCCAGGGACTCCCAAGAGCATGTCTGTAGCCAAGGCCAAACAGAAATTAAGATTCATTCAGGAAACAGGTTCCAATACACAAGAACACAAGATATAGTGTTCAATGTACAGAGCAAGCTCTGAATTTAGTATTTTAGGGCCTTTATTGAATAGAGACGATACAGAGCCTCCCTGTTACCTTTTAGTGTCTTAATACTTGCAGCCTAATATAGAAGGTGAGGATATGCCTGAAGATACTTCCAGAAACTTAATTAATTGCTTATGTAGGACCAGTTTGTGTGAAATATGTGGAAAGAACTAAAAGTTGAGTATTGTTAGAGCAATAAACAACCTTATATACAGAGACTTCCCAGCCTTATCTTTCTCTAGAACACATATGGGTGTGTGAGCTGCAAATTAGCTAGGGCTTTTACTTTGACAGAGATTTGTAGTTCTCTAGGAAATGCTATTTTAAAAACCCTAAGGCTCAGAGTTCCATATGCATGGGCTAGCTTGTGATATATGGGAGAGAAACTATGCTAGAATTTGAACAAATGATTAAGTTCCACTGAAACTATTGTTAAGGCAACTTAATTGGAATCAAGCTTACTCTTCTGGTTAGCATTATGATGTTATTCTTGTATTATTCTATTCAGTATTATTTGCACATACCAGACATTTTCAAATTGCATAGCAGCCTTCCAACTCTGTATATAATTGGGAAAGAAGGGAAGGAGGAAAACGGAAAGAACATAGTGAAAACTGTATAGAAAAAAAGGTTAAAATAAACATGCAAGGAAAGCAGTCTGACACCCACCTTGGATGATTGGAGTATATTCTGTGAATATTGGGGGGAAAGAGAAGGTGGAGGGATTATCTACAACATTCGGCAGCCAGAAGAACTAAACTGTTAGCATACTTCTTTTCTTTCCCCTAGATTAGTAAGACCCAGGGAAAGAATTCAGCAATTGTTCAGGGAACTTTGTGGTCTGTAGGAGAGCTTCAGCCTTTGGAACCCCTTCGGAAAATAAAACAATTTATATAAAAACACTTCAGCCTTTGGAAAATAAAACAATGTTGTTGTTTTTGTAAAGGCAATTATGTAAGAATTAAGGAGAGGAAATTACCATATCTAACTACAGTGGAATAAATTGGCCTTAATTTCCCTGTATCAAAAACGATTCCTGATAATTTGCATAGGCACTTAAGCTTCCTGGTTTTAAGAGAAAGACAGTTCTGTTGCTACTAAAATTTTAGGGAAGCAGGCTAAAAGAGAAACCAAAGCTAAAAAGAATTGTTTTCCAAATATTCCTTCTGGTTGTGTGTATTCTATATCAAGCTTTAGATTGTAAGAAAATTCTCCAATGTATTATCTAATATACAGTGGAACCTCGAGTTACGAATTTAATCCGTTCCGTGACTCTGATCGCAACTCGAATTGGTCACAACGTGAAGCACGTTTTCCCATAGGGTTCAATGTAAATACGGTTAATCCGTTCCGCCCTCAGAATTTGGTCGCGCCGCAAGGCAAATTTCCCCATAAGGTTCAATGTAAATACGGCTAATCCGCCCTCCGAATTTGGTAGCTCCGCAAGGCACATTTCCCCATAAGGTTCAATGTGTCAGCCGGCTTGCACGGCTAGGAAATTCCCCAGGCGTGCTTTAGTCAGTTTCACCGCTCGAGCCCTAGCACAGAAAGAGGAAGTGCTAATGAAATCTGAGCGGGGGGGGGGGAGGCTTTTGTCGCGTGCGCACACAACCGGGAGCGGGAGCTTCCCCCCCCTTCCTCAAATCTTTCCTTTGTCCATAGTCCTTGGCGTGGTGCACGCGGCAAAAGCCCAGTGAAATCAATCAGCGTGCGGCCCCCCCCCCACTGATTCCTCTTAATTCCGCTCTTTCCTTTGACAAAAGCGCAGTGAAAGCAATCAAATCAGCGCGGGGGTGGGGGGTGGGGGAAAGGCCTTTGTTGTGCGTGCACAGCCGGGAGCAGGAGCTCCCCCCCCCCACTGATTCCTCTTAATTCCGCTCTTTCCTTTGTCCATAGCCCTTGGCGTAGTCATTGCTTTCCTTGGGCTTTTGTCCTGCACACAGCTGGGAGTGGGAGCTTTCCCGCGTGCGCGCACGGATTGCTCTTCAATTCCCAGCTCTTTTCTTTGTCCATAGTCCTTGGCGTAGTCATTGCTTTCCTTGGGCTTTTGTCCTCGCGCTCAGATTTCATTAGCACTTCCTCTTTCTGCGCTAGGGCTAATTTGATTGCTTTCACTGCGCTTTTGTCAAAGGAAAGAGCGGAATTAAGAGGAATCAGTGGGGGGGGAAGCTCCTGCTCCCGGCTGTGCGCGTGCGACAAAGGCCTTTCCCCCACCCCCACCCCCCGCTGATTTGATTGCTTTCACTGCGCTTTTGTCAAAGGAAAGAGCGGAATTAAGAGGAATCGGGGGGGGGGAAGCTCCCGCTCCCGGCTGTGCACGCTACAAAAGCCTTTCCCCCCGCGCGCTGATTGATTTCACTGCACTTTTGCCGCGCGCACCACGCCAAGGGCTATGGACAAAGGAAAGATTTGAGGAAGGGGGGGGAATCTCCAGCTCCCGGCTGTGCGCGCGTGACAAAAGCCTTCCCCCCCCCCCGCACGCTCAGATTTCATTAGCACTTCCTCTTTCTGCACTAGGACTCGAGCGGTGAAATTGACTAAAGCACGCCTGGGGAATTTCCTAGCCGTGCAAGCCAGCTGACACATTGAACCTTATGGGGAAATTTGCCTCGTGGAGCAAGCTTCCTTGCTACCGCGATCTCGCCCACAGGAAGCCGCGACCATGTGGCAGCAGGGCAAATGGCCGCGGATCCGGTTCATATCGCAAGGCGGAGGTCGCACGGCGAGGCAAGTTTTTGCGGCCGGAGCTGGTTGTATCGCGAAATTTTCGTAAGGAGGGGCGTTTGTAACTCAAGGTTCCACTGAAGTACACAGAACTGTGCCTTTTGTGTTCTCTCCATTCTATTAGTGTGGTCACTTCCTTGGTGCATTATATTATCACCAAACTGAGTGGTGGGTTTATTAATATGATTAGTGAGAGCTAGTGTGGATATAATGCAAATGTGAAGGCAGGGCTTCAGTTACCCCATTTCAGTATCCTGTATCTATAATTTAGTACTGTTCTCTTATTTTTGGAGAGGAAGTAGCATATGATCAGCACAATTTCTAAAATGAAAGAAATTACTTGGAAACTAAACTTTTTAGATCATAGAATCATAAAATGTAATGATTGGAAACGTTCTTAGAGATCATCTAGTCCAGCCTCTTGCCCAATTCAGGAATCCAGTAATAGAAGCCCTTTTTGCTAACCCCCAATATGTTAACAGTGTTATATCTAGACATGGTAGGTTTTTTTAGAAAGGGATAATCTTTTTTCTGTATCAGAGCATCTGTATCTGTAACTTGGTTTTAACAGGTTCATCTAGAACCATTTACTCTTACTAGTTGATTTAATTGGCATTTTGAATATAATTGATTATACAATGAAATGCTACTTTAACAGACTAATTGGAAGAAGGGTTATTCTTTATTAAAGAAAATCTGTCGAATCTAAGAGTAGGGCATTGTGGAGATTTAGTAATTTGTGTGATATAATCACAGAAATGGCACAAATTACATTGTGTAATTTACAATTCACACAATATGCAAATGATGTAATTTGCATCATACCGCTGATGTCATTTATATATTGGCATCACACAAATGCCATAAATCACAGTCCAAATTTGGTCTGTTGCATATAAAATCCATTGTATCAAGCTCCAGTAAAACAAGTTTTTGCTATATTTTAGTGTTTGGGGTTAGAAAAATGGTATGTTCTCTGAGTTAACATTACATCTATTCTTCCTTTGTAGGAATCAGAGAACAGCACCTCTTCCCTGTGATGGACAGCCAAAAGAAATGTCTCAGGCTCCAGTGCTTATTTCCTGTGCTGACCAGTGAAGCTCTACCCTTTTGTAAAACATTGTGCTTTACCTAATATCCTAGCGTTGTCTTTACCAATGGATGGTAGTCAGTCCATGTGATGGAGGAACTCATAGACTGAAAATGAGTGGTTCATGTTCAGTGTGGCACAGATTTTACTTATAGCTTGGGCCAGACCCCTTTAGCTTGAGCCCAAAATTTACTATAAGGATGATGTTATTTCTCTGTTATGGAACAGAAATGAAATATCCTGAAGCTTTGCTTTCTATTGAAGGTTTTTAAAGTGGTAAATTCACAGTGACATGGAGGAGGCAAAATTTACTGTAGCTCACACAGCACCTGTTCTGTCAAAAGTAGTTTCCTATGAAGCCTAGCTACTTTAAACAAAAGTACAGAGAAAGAAAGAAAGAAAGAAAGAAAGAAAGAAAGAAAGAAAGAAAGAAAGAAAGAAAGAAAGAAAGAAAGAAAGAAAAACTGATGCACTGCACTAGTTCCTAGATAATCTTAGTCCTTTTTACATGAACATTTAAGTTCTGGGATGGTTTATATAATAGGTTATGCCTACATTTATATTTAAGAGTGAATTTAAGAACCTGTTTGTAGACTCCAAGAACGCATGGGAAGTGTACCATTGTTTGAGGTCTATGTGCGGCCATATGGTCAAGAAGTTCTGCACTTTTCTGAATTTGCCACCAGGGTGATAGAGTTTTTGGCAAAAAAAAAATATATTGACAGGCTTTATTGTGCTTTTTTTTTTAATTAAGCATAGAATAATGAGGAAGATTTACATTTAAAGCAAAGGTCTGGCATGCAGATAAGAGCAATGCTTACAGATTACTGATTTGTATTTCAAGTCTTGAAGATTCATTTATTTTTGGACAGAAATCCAAAATGACTAAGTTTAAAGCAGTAAAATAGGGAAAATGCTATTAATATATTGTTCAGAAGTGACCTTAGTACTACTTCACTCTTTTGGGGGAAAAATCTTTTCAGTTGACATACACACTGATGAATATATTTTACATTTTATGGACACTGGAATTGTCATAAATACTATGCACAGTCTGAATTGGCTTCATCAGTTTATGAAGTGCCAGTGGTAGTTTGGGATGGTAAAGTGCTGAGTGTAGTGTAAGTAGATGATGACTGAGGAATAATGTTACAGAATTTAGGCCATCAAACAGACCATTTTTCAGTTTGTGTTGTCTTTATTCTGTGTTGCATCCTTTTCCCATCTATACATCTCTTGCCAGAGCAGGTTCTAGGGATTATTATTATTATTATTATTATTATTATTATTATTATTATTATATTCTTTAATCACTTTGTATATGCCAGTTTCCTATCATTCGACACAACATGCAGCAGCATCTACACAGAACCCTTTCAAAAAGACCCCACTAATAGGCTGCATGATATGAAACAATTGATAGGTGGTACTTCAATTTTTTGTCCAAGGCCCCAAGTATAGTAACTCAGCTGTTATATCAAGGAGGAGAACTTTGCACATGGCACCTGTGCATACGGTTCTCCATCTCTCTAGGGCTGCATAAATGGAAGTTTCCTTCCACATATATACAGGCCCTGACTGGATCAGGGCAACAGTACTTCTAGCAGCAACATTTTGTTTTGCATTAGAATTTGACAAGAAATTACACATTCAATACAGGGTACTTCTTCCACAGCACAAGATATTCCCCTATTATGATTTGCATCATAGCACAAAAATTTAACCAAATGCTATCGATCAGACCCCAGCAATAATTTTCTATGAGTCTTGTCTCTGGTGGAATTTTGTGATAGTGTTTAGTTCAGTGAGACCCTTTTTTATTAATTAGGTCTCTCTATGAGCGTTTACACAGTTTTATCAGGCCTTCTTAATTTATATGTGACAAAATTGTTAGAATATGTTTTTTTTTCTTCTTTTTTTGTAATTGGATTTAATAGCCATACGAAAAGTGACTCTTGAAACTTGCTTGGCTTAGCCTTTTATTAGTCTAATCAGTGCATGTCTTTTCAGTGTCTGAGTCAAAAACAACAAGCAGATCATATACTTTGTAATAATTGATGATAACAAAAATTGTCACTTCAGCCCATGTAAAAAAAATCTAAAACTCATTCAAAGTTGCAAATATTGAAGAAGTAGGAAAATAAAAAACACAGTTTCAAAAGGCATGAGAAAATAAATACTTGTTAGAAAATTCAGGTAGAAGAAACTTCCACATGCTGCTGTAGCATGTGGAGCTATTTTAATAGTTCAATTTTGTTAATGTTTTCTAAATTATTTTAACAAAGTAGAATGCTGCCATCATGCCATACTGTTGAGGATATATTGTGGTAGCTACAAGGAATATAAGACCATGTACTAGCTATGGCTCAAATATGTTAGTAGCTGAAATCCAAATATCTTATGGTGCAGCCTCTTCATCTTTATAGTGGTACTAACATACACATTCTATTGAATCCATTAGAATAGCTACATTTTGCAGAAGTACCACCATCTTTATGCCATTTTAAATTTCAATATTGTTCCTAAAGTATTCTTTATATGAATGGTACCTTTATAAAGGATGCAGAAAATTAGCTTTTTCTAAGTAAATTAATATCTTGATTACCTTTCTTTCCAAAACTTTGTTGACTATCCCTTAGACAAGGGACTGAATATGGGTCAATTTACTGAATATGAGTGTTTTCTGATGCTTATAAACCTTTCTGTAGATATGCTTAATTTTTAAGCGATTAGGCACCAAGAGTAGCAGAAATCCTGCAAAGCTTTATAGTTCATTAGGAGCACAACCTGCTTGGAAGATTCTCTGCACTAACCTCATTGGAATGTAGGTATTGCACAGCTCCCATTCATTTTGGTGGGGGTTCTGCAGAAGAATACCCAGATAAATTGTGCCCTATGGTTTCTTTCTTTTTCTTGTTGTTGAATGATGTCTTGATTTTAGAGACTTGCTGAATTTATTAGAATGGATATCCCTTATTTCAGAAAGGAAGAACATTTGTTAGCACAAAAAAAAAAATGCAAAACCAACAATGTACTGTTAAATTGCTTGGTTTTTTTTTTTTTAATTTTTATTAATTTGTGTGTTTTTTAAGAAATTGCATTTCTGTGATATGTATTTTCATATACCAGCAATGTCATTATCAACTTATGTCCATGAATTCATTTTGAGCAAGAAATGTTGCACCTTAACTATTTCAAAAAACCAAAATATTATGTTCTCTACTTTGGTGTTTATTCCAGTATGTTGTATTATAGTTTATCAAGCCCATTTAACTTAGCAAAGCTATCAGTATTTATGCATTTAGCAATATCCTCTAGGTCTGAACCTGTGTATGTCTTTTTCTTTTACAAAAAAAAAATTTAAATAAGATAAACAACATACTCTACCCTCCTCTATGGTCTCTTTCTGAAGATGAGATATTTTCTAAATATAAAATTTAGCACTGCCCAATTTTCTTTATGGTAGTTTATTTATTTAGTGATCTTTGATTTCACATACTTCTGAGATATACACATAGTAGCTGATATTCCAAGCATAGAATCAGCTGGGAGGATACTGTAATGTCATTTCATGTAATTGTGTTAGTACTGTATTAGAGGGCGGGATAGGAAATGAGTTCTGCAAAGTATTTAATATGTGCATTAGATTTTGATTCTCCTGTTAGGATGTTTTCCAAATTCAAGACCAAAACTAATGTAAAATCTTGTGGAGCTTATATCATGCTGTTGTACTTATGACAGTATTTTTCTCTGGATTGTACTGTGATACCAGAAATAGGATATATTTATTTACAAAGATATAGTGTGCTTTTTACTAATACAATATCTGAAAGTTACAAGCAAAGGAGTTCTTATTTTTTTCTCACTTGCAATTCAATCTGTGTCCTACAAAGCAAACTAAAAATATTGTGAATTTCACTATTTTTTTCCTAGATAACTTCAGTTGCATAAATGTAGCTGCTAATCACTTATCATTTGTTGACTTTGCATATTCACTTGCAAACTCAGTATGTTGTGACATAACAAGGGAAACATACATGGGATGAGTGAAGTCTAATATATATATAAAAGATGTGCCCCTGAGGAACACTTCAGTCAGCTTCTAAAACACATGCATAGTCATTCTGGCTTTGCCTTTATGTAGAGACATACAAGAGGAGTAGTTCTCGTAGTGCTCAGTACTGCCCAGTAGGAAGAATGAAGGGACAGCATTTATTGAATTCATACATAAGGAGAGATGAGAATATCTGCATTCCTTCTACATTACCTGGTTGCAAGATGAGGCCAAAAGTGCACATAACACCCTCACTGATGGGATTGGAACAATCCATGTGCATGGGGCCCACCACTGAAGATTTGGGGATACTGGCAGAGTGCGAATAGAAAATATAGCATGATGTCTGGAGCGAGAAACCATGCAATTACTTATTTCTACAGATTATATCCAAAACTAGCTATAAAAACTCAATAGTTCCCTAAATAATTGAGTTCTTGTAGACAATTGTCACTTGACTCTCAGTGATACATATTTTTCAGTCATTGGGGGTTTGGAAGTGGGATTGGAAGAGCTCTAATCCTTAGTAAGAAGCATTGGAATGATTTTTTTTTTCCCAAGGGTGATTCATGTTTAGTGACTATATAAAATGTATGCTGAAAGGAAAAGTTATGTGATGGGGGTTAATCAAAGCGTAAGAAAAGGGCATTATCACCACATGATTTCACTGTCTGAATAGGTGGGGGTTTGACTTTTGTTTTTGAAGGAAAAATGTAGTAAAGTCTATAATCATTGAGTTTGCCTTGTACCATTGTATATTTATGCCTCTCAGCTGCACTGTATTCTACAACTAATTCTGATAATGCTACCTCTATTAAAACTACTTCAATTGATTTCATTTATTTTCACGATTCCTCATGAAGTCTTTTCAAGTTAATAGATGGCTACTTGGAATCACATGGAAGTTCAGCAGTTTTGAGCAATGTAAACGTCTGTGACGCACAATAATTCTATCATTTGTAACATCAGTATGATTTTTGTCAGGTATAATTTTTGTATTATCATTGATTTTTTTTTTCCTTTTCACATGCTACATCCAAAATGTAAACATCCGTACATACGTGTGTATTACACAAAAACATCTGTACTAGATGCTTCTCATAGAAAGTTCTGGGCAGTTTTGCTTTTCACATACTACATCTAAAATGCAAGCACACAAAACACACATGCATTTCTTACACAAAAATATTTGTCATTGTACTATTTAGTTCTCTTCTCATAGAAGATTCTGGGGCAGTCCTTGGACGTGCAGAATTTCATATGCATTGTTTTTAGATCAGCTTTTCTGATGTCCTGTGTCTCCAACATACAAAATACATTCCATGAAAACTATCATCATTGCTCCCATTCTCCCTCAAGTGATAATTCTAACATAAATAGTAGAAAAACATGTGTTATACTATATGCTTTTTGTTTATGTTACTAAATTATAACGTTCAATTATCCATTTTTTTAAAAAAGCCAACATCTGTCACGTAGCAAAACAAGGTATTTCATACATGTATAGTAAGTTCCCAATGATGAAATCTTCTATCGCATAGCTCCCCATTTTTCCCTCAACATTTCTGCTCCTGCTCTGGAGGCAATACTGAAATGCTTTGATTCAGTAATGTAGATGTTTAATTGCAACATAATATCCAGGTGCAGTAGTTGTGATCTTTTGAATATATAACAGCCATAGTTCACAATGTATTGTGTTTGTATTAACAAACATAAGTTAATAGCAATAGTTTTTCATCCTATTGTTCCAAAGAATGCTTTCCTGTGAATACTTTATCTAAATTGTGTTTTAATAACAAGTAGCCATTGCCCACTTACCTAGCTTGGAAGGGCAGATCTTTCAATCTACATATTGGTTGGAGAGCATATTTTCCAAATAAAGATTGTATCAGCCCTCTTAATGTCACATATGTCTACTTTACATTTTTATAATATAATTTACATCTGCTTTTCTTCATAAACTAAAAGCAGCCATTATATAAAATATTTTGTGGTTAAAGAAGAATTGTACTATGTAGTATATTTAAACTGATTGTAGGTAGCGCCTGCAGTCTAAAGGTTTTTACTCTGAGACTTGATTTATAGAAGTGTACGGGCCCCACTTAAAATGTGAACAGTTGTGTTTTTACAAAATACCAGTGGTGTACAGTGGGTTTGTGAAACAGGAATTATCTGCAATGATGTGGGAAAGTCTAATCTTTGTTAATGGCTGTAATCTTTGCTTATTAGGATTATCAGTCTTCTAGGTATATATTAGATTTGCCATACCTTTCTATTTGGTTGACCTCTCTTAATCTGTGTGCCTGAAGGTTTATTTATTTATGTATTTACTTTAAAAAGAAGCCTTGATGCAAAATGAAGAACTTAATGTCAGATAGCTCAACTGTGTTACATCTTTAGAGTTGTGTGTCATGCAGAATAACTATAAATATAATTCATATTTCATTTGATACATGGGTATATTAGATGTAAACATTCTAGAGATTATATTTCATAAAATGTAAGGTTTTAAAAAGAAATTCAAATACATTAACATATATCTTTGGCCATCCATAGTATATTAAAAAACATTTTCAATTTATGACTCTTGGAGATAGTGTATTTAAACAGATTTTTTTCTTTTTAATTAATTAAAAGCATTTTTAATTAAAAACATTTTTCCTGGAATATATCCATTGATAAATCCTATTTAAAAGAAGTTTTCAAACTTTCAGGCCATGGAAAAAAGGTAAAAACAAACAAGTTTAAAACTTTAAAAAAAAAAAAATCTGAAACCTTTGATCAAGAAACAGCGTGATGAGTCATTTTAAGCACAGACAGCCCTGGCATTTTTAAATGCCAGCTGACAAGCCCTACCCTTTCCACTGTGCGTTAGAAAAATTGCTATGGATGCTCCTGGCTGCATTCAAGTGAACTTTTTCTCCCCTTACTGTCTACAGAACCCTATCAAGTTATGGAATCCTAGGTCCCACAGAACAGTTTCAAAAAAACTGGTATACAATTTATACTTCTATTGCTGCATACATATGGCACACATTCATTCCTAAAACATACTTTTTTCTTGTTTATATTATCCCTTATTTAAAGAATATGCATGAATACTACAACTCAACAGTTTATTTTACCATATTTTCTCACCTGATCAGCTTTCAGCTAAAAGCAAGAATATCAATCAAGTAGGGGGAAAAAGTAATACAATTAGTCCTACTCCTGCACTTCAAGAATTCTCACAGGGAATGACTGATATAGTTCAGGGTACAAATAAAGGTTGATGGAATCCTGTTGAACCTAATAGAGTGAGTTAAATACAATCATTTATTTTCAACAGACCTTAATATTACTGAGTTTTACCTGTATAGGAGTCTTATATTATTGGTAGATAAAATATCATTACAAATAAATTGTTTCATGAAAATTACAAGAATTTACATGTGTAGAAAAATTAAGATTTGTGTGGGACTCACCATCCATTATCTGTATTCACTCTTGCATACCTGTTATTTGGTACTAGCTTCGTAATTATGCTGCTAGTGAAACATGTTAGAACACCCTTTTCCAGCCTGGAAGCCTCCAGATGGATATTTTGGAATTGCCACTCTCAAAGTTTCAAGTCAGCATTACCATCAAATTCCAATTTATTTCTAGGACACAAAGTTAAATAAAAGTACTTTGGAGTATTGTTACTCTGCTTCTTTTGCAAGAATTCTTGCAGCAAATTGGATCATCTGCCAAGGTTTTAGTTACCTTTATGACTGAATACTTTTTTAAAAACCTACTAAATTTATCAGCCTTTTAAAAAAAAATCTTTTTGTACCAAGATAAAGTAATGACATTAAGGCCAATAATAGATTTAACAGTAACACTGGAATTATATCTGATATATCAGCACCATAGAAACCATGAAAATCAGTTGGCTTCAATTGCAGCCCTTAATGGATTCTTTTTTCTACAAAGGATATACATCAGTATGAAATTTTAGAAACTAAATGTATCAAGTGTGTGCATGCATGGATGTATGGTCATACACAATATTCTAATTTACACTTATAAATTTAATTTTTGAAACCAGGTGCCTAGCAAAGAGTTTACTAAAAACATCTCCAGCCTAATTTTGCAAAGTATGTCAATAGTATATAAACAACCTCTCATCAACTGCAAATCGTTGATCGGTCAATCAGGGACCTTAAATTTAATCCTGTTTTTATTTTTTTTTAAAAAAGGCTGTAGTCCAACTACAGAATGTATGCATTTCAAGGAATGTATTCATTCCCTTGTTGAAACCTTAGTATCTGCAAGCCCAAAAAAAAACCCACCTCTTTTCTGAAGCCCTATAAAGCAGCTGCCGGCTGATTAAGCCAAACAATTCTGAGCAAGATGGTTCAATTCAATCAAAGGCAACTTCCTATTCCATTGTCTTGGATAACAGCAGTTACCCACACAACAGGAATATCATATTGCCAGTACATATCACCAGTGATATCTTTTGCTCCCTTAATTGTTGTTGAATACAATTTAAAGCAGCATATTAAACATTTGGTCAATTAGCAACCACTTTAGTGGGAAGTGATTCAGATTTGGGAAGAGAGGTGTTCTTGCTGTTTGCAACAGGAGACAGGCTCTGACTGATGCGATCAAGAATTCTTCCCATGCAGATAATAGATGTGGAGGTCTATGGCTCTTTCCCAAACGGAATATAACCACACAAAAGCCACTCACCTAGGTCCCAGTTTAGGATGGAGGCTCCAAACCTGCTATTTAACATGAAATGTCACTCGTGCCATTTTCTAATTACATAGATGAACACCGATAGCTGTCATTACCACTGCATCTCCATTATGTCACGGGTAAGGAGCGAATTGGAACTAATTGAAGTGGAGGAATTGATTACTATATGCATTCTATACTATGATTATATTTGTCACACCATTTTAATTTCCATCTAAACAAGGGGGGCTGCTTCTAGGAAACTGTCATGCATAAAGCAGCAAGTGCAAAAGCTTCTCAAAATTTAATCCAGAGTCAAATGTGCACAGAAGAATAGGTCAACCACTTGTGCTCTATTCTTTTGAAATGGTTCTCTTCACAATACCCATCTGCGTGCATATTTCTGCCACAGTGGTCATTGCCACTGAGGCATCATATCTCTTCTTCATATGCTCTTCAGTCTCCCCAGCTTTTGTATTTTGGTTTTGTTTTCTTCCTTTTGTTTAGACTGTATTTTGTTCAACGCCCTTATACAGCACCTAGGTTTCTTAGTCCAAACTTTTTCAGACTCATGGCTCTCCCTGGGTTTTTATGGATAGCCAGAAAATGCACTCTGAAAAGTGGATGAAGTCAGGGAAAAACTGTATTTGTTTTAAATTAAATCAAATGCACTTAATATGCTTACTTTCCATTATTTCATAATTTTCCACTTCTCTTGCTTTAAACATTACAATTTAGTGGTGCTTTTTAGATGGAGGGACAGGCTGTGCACCATTGGCTTACACCCTGATATAGAAAATAAGTATTTGTTTTACAGCATTTAGTAAACTATTACTATTACTATCGGTAGTAATATCTGTAACAGCATCTAATCCAATTCCCTCTTTACCTTTATTTCTTTTAGTACTGATTTTCACCAATTTCCCACTTGTCCATTAGTCCTCCTTCCTGAAAGAAAGTTTTTTTTATTTCCTTTTTCTAAGCATCTTTAAAAAAAAAGATTTAAGGGCTTCTGCTGTATGGAAGCCAGTACCAAATTCAAACAAATTTACTCAGTTGCATCCCTACATCTTCTAATCAGCTGATATGATCTGTGTGAAAAAATGTAATTATCTGAAACAACTGTGATCCTTCAGAAAGGAGCATGAAGGAAATGCTCAAGGTCTGTGTGTGCTTGGAGATAAATGAGGAGATGGACTTGTTATGCAAGATATACTGTATTAAGTGTGGTTAGTGTGGCACCCTTTAATAGCATCCTGGGGTTAAAAACTGTTCATTTGGGTTGCAGAGTGGAGAGCACGAAGTCTTTAATCTTTTGCTGTCCTCCACTATCCCAGTCCAGATAGGAAGGACACATGCAGATTCATTGCCATAAAAGGTACTCATTAGTTTGAATGGATTGAGGGGGGCATTGTCTGGCTGTGGAGAATTGGATGATCTGTGATTCCACAGTAGGGAAAAAGCCATGCCATATATTAGGATTTTGAATCAGATCAATCCTTCTGTGCTTATATTTTAGTAAAAGGCTGCTAGCTACATCTTTAAAGTAACATATAATTTGGCTCTTTGTTTAGATGCATGGGTGGGGAACTGCAATGTACATTCACTCACCCACACAACTTAAAAAGAAAAAGGGGAGTATAGATGGATAAAGAGATGATACAGAACTTTGGACCCGAGCTAATCACTGAAATCCTTGCACCTGAAAATGGGGTGGTATTTAGGATCAAAAGGGCTTTATAGCCAGCCATACAGCACATGAAGAAATCCCCAGGCTGGGTTCATCTTAACAGGACAATGCCTATATACTGGTGGAAATGATAATTAATTTGGAATGCAGACAATTTAGGAATAATCCTAAATTCCTACAAACATGAAAAGCTTGCTCTCATTAGTGAAAAAAGAAAGATGCACTGTAATGTTCATTTATCACTTTTATCTCTGCATCCCTTAAAAATCTGCTTTTAAATGTGGGAGCTCCTTTGGGAATATTATGGAAGCCTGATCTGAAGGAAGGGGATTCGGTAAAAAAAAATGAATATTATATCTGTGCTATATCAGAATGAAAACAGCCCACGTTAAGACATGTAAAGTTCAAAACTATTATGTATTAATAACTGAAATCTTAGCAAAATATTGAATAAGGCATTATATTCAATATGGTCCCTGTTTCCTGCACATGATAAGTAGTCTAATATTCAGTAACAGATCCAAATCTGGATTTCCTTTGCTGCTAGTGGTAGTACTACTAGTAGTAATATTTCCTTCTCATTATGACCAATGGGTTGAGGAAATTAATAGTTCTATAGTCCCAAATATGTCCTTCCAGAAAGCCATAAATTTGCAAGCTAAGATTCTGGTATGGATGAAGTTAAGAGGAAAAGAAATTTAATTGGTTCAGGGCCCATCTACAGTATATGATCTTATACATTCCCAGTATCACCATAGAATTCTATTCTGTTCTGTTCTGGATTTTTTTCAGTTGCAGGGATATGGGAGGAAAGAATAACAGAGAATATATTTTCATAAACATTTAATAATATGTCATTGTAGTTATTTTAAAATCATCTTGATCCAAGGAAAGTCTGCACACCAAAACTATGAACATGTTGACATTTATCATTAACAAGTAGTTTTCATTTTGATCTGATTGTATTTATTTATTTTTAGAACTAGTGACCTGACTTAGGGTGTGAGAGCTGACATCAACAGTTCTGCACAATCTATTGTGTGAAGACAACAATTACTCTGTAAATCATAATGTGAAACCTGCAAATTACATTAATATCAAATGCTCTTAGAACTAAAATATAGAATTTAGGTTAATCCTGAATCTGATTTCCTGCTCTTTAACAAACATCCCTATAAACTAATGCTATTTATTGTACCAATGTTAGCTACAAAGTGAGAACAAAGCAAGTAACATATCCATGCAAATGAGTAGATACATTCAGAAAAACCAGCTAGATGCCCACTTTAAGTAAATTAGGAAGCATGTGGCTTCTTCCAGATTTGATGCCAGCTATAAGCAAAAGAGGGGAATATGTGCTAAGTCCACTCGTTTTCACCGTATCTCGTAAGGTGCATAGCAACAAAAACAGGAATGATGGCAAAGACAGGCATAAATTGTTGTCATCATCTTTCACCAAACAAATGCATATTTGGAAGACCTGCACATCCCACTTAATGAACTGAGATCTTTAAAGAGCAAAGCATAATTTAGCAGATTACTCCTGTGGTCTACAGGACAGAGCTGAGTCTCAAGGATTCTGGAATCAAAATGTAATTGAAAAAATAATTCTTACTATTGTTTTCCTACTTTGTCAAGTACATGCTAGTAGTTTCTTCCTGAATCTGTTTGAGAGTCTGAGCCTTTTTTTCCTTCAGAATTCCCTCTGCCTTTTCTCTTTGTTTTTTTTTAACTTTTGAGATTCTTCCTTATTCCAATTTGCTTAATAAGTCTGTAACTACACATAAGCCAAGAGCAAGATCAGTTTGTGCAATATTTGAGACCAGACAAGTGCTTAATTTTGTATTGTTAATTTAGAATCAATACTTAAAATTGCCATAAAAGCTCAAAAACCATTGGGATAATAAAGCACTTGGATTTGTTAAAGTATTTTTTTCTAACCCAGCTGAACTTATTTTGATATTTGATACTGCTTCAGTAATGTAAATCACAATAATCTTAAAGAGTAAATTATTACCTTTATTATGATTTTGCATTTAGCCAGACATGGAGTTTGTTGTCATCCTTTTTATTATTAAAAAAAACCCCAAGAATTCACAATTTCTAGACTATTTGTCCAAAGTACAGTTCCTTAAAAAGTGAGCAACACTTAGGACATTTTCACTTATACCAAAAATGATTTTGCCGTAGGAATTCAATTTGTGTTCTTCCATTTAAGAAGAAATGTTGATAGATTGCACATTTTTATCTTCTGGCCCACTCATGGAGTGCCACACCGATGTCTGTGATTACCCACCTACCTTTCTGATCCATTCCATATTGAACATGTAGAGGAAGAGCAGGATTAAGCCAGCTAGATTTGTCACCTCCCCATCCCACCCCAAATCCATACATTTGCCTAAAAGCTGATTGAGATCATGCATGAAATTAGGAGCTAGATTCAAGCACTGGCACATTCTCTTAAATGTTGGTCAAAAGAGTATGCAATAAAGTGATCATCTCTTCTTCATACATTCAAAGAATGAATGCTGGGCATTGTCTGGAGAATGATCCTACTTGTTTGAGACTGTAGACAAGTGTACAAAGAATGGTCAGGAGCTAATAACAAGATTAATTTGCTTGTTTCTCTGTTGTGTATGGAAATTAAAGTGTGCCTTATACTTGCAGTCTACATTGCTTGATTATAGGACTGTCACTCAATTAAGGGGAACTATATAGGTTGCATGGGTTGAAATCTGATCAATAAAAGTTAAAATACAGTTATGCAGTAAAAAAAGCTAATGGTTTCTCTCTTTTTTAGGCAACACATATGATTTACAGTGAGCACAATTTAGAAGGTGGAGTGCACTTCTAAGATGGTGCTTATTGCAGCATATGAGTGCATTATCTTAAAACAAAAGCAGAGCATTTTAAATTTACCCTGAAGAATATTATACTCTGCATAATAGACTCAGCAGGCTAAGGTATTTGGAGTCTACCCCCCACCCCGAAACATTGCTGAATTTTTTGATGTTAAAGAAATTGATGCGTTCTCTTGTAGCCAAAGAACTAAACTGAAGCAAGTAGTTAGTTTAGAAACAGCTGTCGTGGTTTTGATTCTAGGCTCACAGCAATAATATTTCCATCAGCAAGAATGTATAGTGCAGAAGTGCAATGCATATTCTAGGAGAACACTGTAGCTTCAAGATTAAAAATGTATTTAGCTCATTGCATGATTGTAGTTAATGAACACATTTGTTTGCATATTTCATAAACAAATCAAGTGCTTACTGTGGTTTTAATTACAGCCTAAGCAAGTTTTCTATAGCAAACTTCAGAACTGTACTGTGTTTTGCTGGCAGATGGTATCTGACTTGAAATGCACTAGGTGCATATAAAGCGCCATTTCTTATCGGTATCCAGTTAGAAATTGGCTAGCAACAATAGAACTCAATAATCAGAATATATTTGTTTCATCAAGAGAAGTAAAGTGAAGCTGGCAGGTTTCAAATATAGTTAGTATGAGTCCTAGGACAAAACCAGATGCTTTGCATGTACTGGGCAGATTTCTTTTTTAAAAATGCCAATATTAGGATTTCAGTAGCCATGGAGAGTTTTAACTCTTTTTTCCTATACAACATTCTTTGGAGAAATCCTCCATTGGTATTGATGAAAGATGTTTTTACTATTAGGAAGTATTTTGAATTTGAGGTGAGTGTTGCCCATAAATATATATATATATATCATTGCAGAGATCCAAAATTTTAACATATGTAATTGAGGAGATGTTAGAAACCAATTCAAACAATGAGTTAATATGCAGATAAAGCAGAAAGTTACATGATGAAAGCGGGTGACAACCAAGAGGAGAAGCAGAGAGGAAGAAAAATTCTGGGCAAGAGGCAGAGGAGATGAATAAATTGGAGAAAGTTAGTGGCTATAGCTCTCATGAAGAAACCAGGATCTTGGCTGATCTTGGCTTTCCCTTTTGTTAGAAGGAAGATCCTTATTTACCACTGTTAAGAATTACCCATTCAATCTTAAACCAACACCTCCCTCAGCAATACTCTCAGATGATATGTATACACCAGAAGAACATTGTAGTATTATGTTGCAAGTCATAGCAGATACCAGTATATTCATTCTAATAAAACTTAGCCTCTTTTTCATTAGTAAAATCTTCCTTTTTCAATTTCACCATTCAGTCTATCAGGTTTTCATTTTTGAGGGAGTGAGTAAATGAGTATATACAACTACTATTTTATAAACATTGATAAACTCTTGCCTCACCTTCCAAAAGCTAGATTGTTGGGAATGCCCCCTCCTGAATCTTAAAAATTGAACTGATGAGACATTATTAGCATTATACTGTTTTCTGCCAATGTTGAGCTTTTCTCCCACAATCTGAGAATTTCTTTTCATTATCCTTGATTTGGGTTAAAACTTCTATATATTTTCTTCCTTTGGTGTAGTACCAATAAGAATGCCCTGCTTACTCGATATGGGTGGCTTCACCATACCATCATTGCAAATCCCTTGCAACCTAATCTTAAAGCAGTACAAATGTGGGAACTATGACCTTCACAAAGAAACCCTGTCGCTCTGCTAGAATACTCGAATGTTCTGTAAATATTTGTTTTCAGACTGGGGGCATAGAAGAGAGGTGTTTTCCATTGCCAGAAAGAGCCTATTGTGGAGGTTACCAAGATGACAGCAGAGATAGCGTCAGATTCACTAGTTGGAGCATTATTATGAAGCTCATTTGGGAAAAAATAATCTATACTATCATTCTGAAACACTGTTCTAAAGAGGGGCCTTAGAACTGTAGTTTAACTAACTTCTTGATTGCAGGCAGCATACGTTCAAGATTCTCAGTATATTTGCAAATATAAAATCCAATATAAATCAAGTTGAACTTGGTGAATACTTGAAGGAAATATGGTTTTATTTATTTTTATCTTACCTTTCATGGAAGAAGTTCATAGCTGCTCAAAACAAGTCTGTGAGGTAGTACAAGCTGAGACCAGCTTTTCCAAATACAATGAATCAGTTCCACAGCTGAAAAGAAATTTGAATCTTGGATTTTTATCCCAAATCATGCCATTGTAACCTCAGCAGTAGGCTTTATCTTACCTTTAACACTACTTTTTGCATCCACCTCTCTACATATCAGGTTATATTTCGATTCTTGAAAGCACACTTCAAACAACTTTAAACTTTTTTTTTTTTTTGGTACTAGCAATATAGTAGCTGAAAATTCATGATCCTCTTTTGCTGGAATTTCTGCATTTAAAAAAAAATCGTGTTCAAGAAATAGCATACATTTTACTAGGATTAATTTTTCAATTTCAACTGGAGAAGAAGAAATCTCAGTGCTGTTGTATAATGTGTGCTTGACTTAACAAAGCGTGCTATGGTGACATTATATGCCACAGGATGCTTAGTCACAGTCTAGATTAGGGGTAGCCAATGTGCAGCTTTCTTCTCAATTTCAAAAGCCTTTCTCAAAAGATAGCTATCTCTCTTTGTTAGGAGTTATCTATCCCTTTTTATAGCCTACCTTTTAGAGAGGTGCAAGCAGTTTTCAAAAAAGAAAAAATAGTGTCAAAGAGAATGGGACTCTTACACACACTTTGAACTCTGATCCAACTCATTGTTCATTTCATCCCAGATTACTAGGTAGGCTTCAAAACCTGAAATAATGTTACCCTTAATAGGAAAAGAAATGGACTATCCTTGGTCTAGACCATCAGAAGACAATGTCTTACAATTGTTGCTAGCGTCTGCTATTTCAAATTGATAATATTCATTTGATGATGGGAAAAAAGTGTTGAAAAATGTTGAGTGGGGGAAAAGTCTTTCATAGAGAAAGATATTTACTGGGATACATAAAGTTTATGATTATGCAGCTGTGGTCTGAAATGGAAAATTATACCCTTATAATGTGTAAAATTTACATTTTAAACCCAACATTATACATTTTAATCAATATGAAATAATTTTAAGACTTCATGTCTGTATTTATGCAAATAGAGGTACTACACAATTATTAAATTTAGTAGGGTTTATATCTGCATAGGCAACTAGAGGGTTGAATGGAAATCTACCTTTCCTTAATTCTATGAAATTCCACACTGCAATTAGAAATGAAAATTCCAATTATGGCTCAGACTCCTAGCATTCTTATGTTTACTGATCCACTTCTATTGGACATGCTGCTTGAGTATGATGGAACTGTAATTTCATCATAAGAGGGCCTCAGATTGAAAGTAGTTCTATTTAAGGGGGCCTCAGATTAAAAGAAGATAATCCTATGTTAATGTGTGGCTTTTCCATTTCTATTTGATGTATTATTTTGCAATTATTTTTACAGTGTATCAATTCTCCTGAAGTGGCCTACAAAGCAATGTGAACAATTGGAAACAAAATTACAATGCTAACTAAAAAATATTGAACATACTTCTAGGACCCTTCCTACAGAGCAATTGATAGGGGAAATTGGAGTCCAGCTACACAGTCTAGATGAACAGATGTTCAGCCTGGAAAAGGCAATTTCCTATGTTTGTGTCTGTATTGTAATTATTTTGAAATATTTCTTTGGTTTAAATACAACTTGCCACTAGAATTCATGAAGTAGAGAGTATAGTGTGCAAAACACCTGAAGGTGGAAATATTTGGTTCCAACTTTATTATATGTGTTTCAGTCTCAAAGAGGCCCATTCGAACTTTTGTTTTGTCTTTAGACAGCCCATTTCAAGCTCAAGCTACTTCTGGTAAAGTCAAAACCTTTCAGGGTTGGGATGTTTTGATTGCAAAATATAGTACTAAGAAAATGCTCCTTTTCAATAACTACATGCCAACTTTTTTTCATCTTTTGAATCACAGCCTTGGCTTAAAAAATTCAGCTACCATGATTTTACTTATTGAGTTTCATGAACAAGGTGTTAAGGTTTAAACTTGTTAAATCATAATTTTGCAATCATCAGTTCATAGCACTTAAACAAAAGCTGGGCTATTGTCTTCAATAGAGAATGGTTCAAGAAATCTGTGCAGTTTAGCATTTGACAGTATTATAAGATGTATTTTGCTTTTGAAACATTAATGATAGATAAGTCAGTGCATCAAATGACTTACGGAAATAATTACATAAAATTTCAAAATTCCTACATCATCATTTTCTTCTTTTGCTGCAGTGCTTTGTCTTTATTATCATGCCTCAACAGATTTAATACCTGCATATATATATATATTTTACTGTGCAACATGTATTGCAAGATAGCTATGTCTGTAGCTGGGCTGGCTGCTGGATTTATAGAAGATGGATAAACATGCCATATTAAAATGACCGTTTCATCTCCAAAAAATTGCAGAGATTGGATTTGTGGTCCTGGAGACTCCCCTCCCCATCCCATTAGTATGTTTAGGCACTGGATGCAAGTTTGAATTGTTCAGATTTATTAATTCCTTGAAATCAAGCAATATACTCAACAGCTAATCCTTGCGGTCACATTCTCTGCTTTTGCCCCATTCTCACCTCAGCCCATATCAATTTTTCTGCATTCTACCTTATCATGATTGGACCTCCTAAAAGAGTTATCCTGGAATCACTAACTATGGGCAAAATATAGAAATACTGTGGTTGCTATGGAAAGCGTGATGCACTACGGACAAAATTATTTTTGAAAGGCAGCTCATATGTGATATAGATTGTGCCTAGTGCCTCTTTATTATTTCAGGGAAAGGTGGTTGTTCTGAGAAGCTGATCCTGCAGCCAGAAAAGCCAAGACTAACTCTAGATAAAGGTGCTTATGCCAGTAAACTGTCCAAAGGAAATTCACCTGGTTTCCCAAAAGCCCAAGTATGATCTTGCAAAATGCCATATACTTCATATACCTTCAATTTCTTCTAAGCCACCTGTTCAACAGGTCACAAGATCAGCTTCCATGAAAAAAGAATCAAAAGAATCAGTTATCTTCCACCTGGGAGCAGTTAGTGTGCATTACTAGCAGCTCATAATTATTCATTGAGCTATAGAAGCATGAAAATAATTTAGCTCTTTGTATTGGGGAATACAGGATAACAACAAAAAGTTTCATATTTTCAAAATATGGACTAAAGTTATTCGGAGTTCACTGTGTGAAAATGTTATTAGGAATGAGTCACAGAATATTTAAATATTGTCATGTGAATAATTCTTTAGTAACTTAAAGCTTTTTGTAGAATGCTATGGGAGAGATACTTTTCATAATACAGTGTTTTGAATAACTAATTTGCATGGCAATTTAAATAAAAATGTATGTTTGGACTACATCCCCTCCATAATACTTCCAAACTGTAGAAACCCATTGTGATTCTATTACAATATACCAACACTGCTATGAGTGCTTGCAATTATGACATTGTAAATACAAACTGAATGCCTGGGACATTGATGAAAAAAAAAGCCATAGAAATATACTCAAAGGTTCAAAGATTGATATGACTGTAAGGATTCACAATAAATCTTTATGCTGTTTTTAATATTATTCTGCAGGCAAAGTCAGAAAGATACACTGCCTCTTTAAAAAATAGTATAAGAACTACAGGTAGTTTACGCCATTTTAAAAAATGTTGTAAAATATAAAGCTATGTATGCTTAGAATAATGATCAGCCTACATTATGGAAAGGCTGTTGATAATGTTCAAGTAAATATTGTATGACAGATTGTTTGGGGTTTTGTAGTTCTCATCTTAGATTGTTCCTGCTTTGATCTACAAAAGGTGCCTGTGTATATAGTTCATTTATATTGCCTTCTGCAGAATCCCTTATATATTTGTTATAAGAATAAATGCTGTGTATATTATGAAATACAGAAGTTTTACTACTGACAGTGAATCCTATAACGCCACTAGCAGAAAAAAAGGATAGTTTTTAATCCCTTCTTTATATTATGTATAGCTGGTTGCCTGAAAAATTGTAATGCAGTATCTTTGCCTTTTCTTTGCCTCTTCTGCACATATATTTACTCTTCACTATGATTAATTAGAAGGTAATAAAATTAATTTTATGTTTAGAAGCCAAACTGTGTACTATGTCCTTAGTTTTGCATCAGCTGGGGTTAAAGGCATGCATCACAACGCAGGGTTTTATTCACAGTCCAATATACATATACTGGCTGCTGCCATCAGTCACTTGAGGAAAGGAGGCAGGACCAGGAGCCAAAAGAGAAGATGCTCCATCTGAGCTCTGGAATTTTCAGTCAGGCTGGGGAATGGGTGGGTCTAATTTCAGAAGCCTTTGGCAAAAGATCAGAGATTTGTCTCCTGTCCTCCCCACGGCATAAAAGAAGAAGGGGAAATATATAGTTGAGTCAATCATGAGAAAGAAAGAAAGAAAGAAAGAAAGAAAGAAAGAAAGAAAGAAAGAAAGAAAGAAAGAAAGAAAGAAAGAAAGAAAGAAAGAAAGAAAGAAGGACATTTCAGAAGGAGGGTTTGCAGTTTTTGTTTGTTTTGTTTTGTTTAAACAAGGTTTCTAGGCAACACTGTTGTTTCAGACTTTTAGGATAATTTTTAGTGGGCTTGGTTTAGGGAGGTTATTGGGAGACAGAATTTTCTGGAGTGGATGTGGTAGTAAACCTTTGGGCCCTGTCTGTCTCACTGAGTAGGAAGAAGCTTTGAGGGAGGAGAGAAGCTGGGTGAGAACATCTCCTTTGCTGCAGTGGAAGACCCATGTTTGGAATTACAGAACTGGCAATAAAGGAGTCTTTTTCCACTGCTTCCCCCCCCCCACACACACACACACACAAACACACCCTTCTCTTCTTTCTGGTTCTCTTCCCACCCATGGCAACAAAAGAGACCCAGTCGCCCCTTTTCTCTTCCTTTGCTTCTCTTACAACAGTTGGCAGTCAAAGCAAAGGGGAAGAAGGAGGTCTTCTCCCCATTTCCCACAGAATTGCAGGTAAAAGCATGTCCCCACTTAAAAGACTCCCTCCCACTTGCTTCAGCATTATAGGTACACTGCTGAACTTGTGTTTACAATGCCTCCACAGAATCAAACTCATGGGGACCACACAACCCTGCAGTGAAGCATACTGTCCACGACAGAAGCATGAAGCAGAAGAACTGGCACCCATACTACTCACTTTCCTTCTGTCTGTCCCCACTTTTCCTGACAACCAAGAGTTGGCAAGAGAAATGGGAGACCTTATTGTCTGACACAGGGGGAGACCTGATTCTCCTACTGCCAAAGGGCAAATGGCCTGAAAATCAGTGTCTAGGAAATACAAGGGGGCACGTCCTTAATGGCCTAAGAGCAACTAGGTGAGTCCCCTCCCCTGAACCCCCCTTGGAATGATGTATGGCAGACTGACTGCTTGGCATTCCTTGTGCCAGAAGAAGTAGAAAAACTCTGTTGCTGAAACCAGACTTAGAATGACAGGCAGAAGCTTCATTGTGGGTTGCGGGTAAGTTGGGGATTATGTCATGTGTTCATATTTTCAGTCAATAGTTAGTGGGGCATTTTTGTGTTGAGACAAAAGTGAAGTAGAAATCTGAGAAAAGTACTGTTTTATTTTGAAACTCAGCTCCCCATTTTCTACTTGGAGCATTTTTTAAAATTTCTTTATTTACTGTTTTATTTTACATTCATTAGATTTCGTTCTGGAAAATTAGTGATTCGTGACTGGCTATCCCTTTTGTGTACTAGCACATACTCAATGGCAGCCATTTTGTGCTAACATTTCACTCTTGAAATGTATTAAATATATATTCTTTATTTTATTTGGGAACTTTAGGTGGCATACTTGGTGCTCCCTCTTCCTATTTTCTCCAGAACAACCACCCTGGGAAGTACAGTACTGTGCAAAAGTTTTAAGCAGGTGTGAAAAATGCTGTAAAATAAGAATGCTTTCAAAAATATATATTGTAATTGTTTATGTTTATCAATTTACAAAATGCAAAGTGAGCGAACAGAAGAGAAATCCAATCAATATTTGGTGTGACTACCCTTTGCCTTCAAAACAGCATCAATTCTTCTAGGTACATGTGCACAGAGTTTCTGAAGGAACTCAGCAGGTGGGTTGTTCCAAACATCTTGGAGAACTAACCACAGATCTCCTGTGGATGTAGGCTGCCTCAAATCCTTCTGTCTCTTCATGTAATCCTAGACAGACTCAATGATGTTGAAATCAGGGCTCTGTGGAGGCCAAACCATCACTTCCAGGACTCCTTGTTCTTCTTTACACCAAAGATAGTTCTTAATGCCATTGGCTGTATGTTTGAGGTTGTTGTCCTCCTGCAGAATAAATTTGGGGCCAATCACACTCCTCCCTGATGGTACGGCATGATGGATAAGTATCTGCCTGTATTTCTGAGCACTGAGGACACCATTGATCCTGACCAAATCTCCACTGGCAGAAACGCAGCCCCAAACTTGCAAGGAACCTCCACCATGCTTCACTGTTGCCCACAGACACTCATTCTTGTACCACTCTTCAGCCCTTCAGTGAACAAACTGCCAAAGATTTTGGATTTTGACTCATCAGTCCAGAGTACCTGCTGCCATTTTTCTGCACCCCAGTTCCTATGTTTTCATGCATAGTTGAGTCGCTTAGCCTTGTTTCCACATCGGAGGTATGGTTTTTTGGCCGCAATTCTTCCATGAAGACCACTTCTGGCCACATTTCTCTGGACAGTAGATGGGTGTACCTAGGTCCCACAGGTTTCTGCCAGATCTGTGCTGATGGCACTGCTGGATATCTTCTGATGTCAAAGGGAAGCAAGCATGATGTATCTTTCATCTGCATTAAGTTTCCTTGGCCGACCACTGTGTCTGCAGTCCTCAGTGTTGCCCATTTTTTGTGCTTCTTCAAAAGAGTTTGAACAGCACATCTTGAAACCCCAGTCTGCTTTGAAATTTTTGCCTGGGAGAGACCTTGCTGATGCAGTATAACTTGTTGTTGTTGTTGTTGTTGTTTAGTCGTTAAGTCGTGTCCGACTCTTCGTGACCCCATGAACCATATTGCGCCAGGCCTTCCTATCTTTCACTGCCTCCCTGAGTTTGCTCAATTTCATGCTCATTGCTTCAGTGATGCTATCTAGCCATCTCATCCTCTGCCGTCCTCTTCTCCTTTTGCCTTCCATCTTTCCCAGCATCAGGGTCTTTTCCAAAGAGTCCTCTCTTCGCATTAGGTGACCGAAGTATCTGAGCTTGAGCTTCATTATCAATCCTTCCAATGAGCAATCAGAGTTTATTTCCTTTAAGATTGACTGGTTTGACCTCCTAGCAGTCCAGGGGACTCT
Source organism: Liasis olivaceus (assembly GCA_030867105.1). Taxonomy (NCBI): domain Eukaryota; kingdom Metazoa; phylum Chordata; class Lepidosauria; order Squamata; family Pythonidae; genus Liasis; species Liasis olivaceus. The sequence continues at coordinate 78,877,154 of CM061352.1, read as the reverse complement.
TAAGAGTCTTCTCCAGCACCACAGTTCAAAGGCATCAATTCTTCGGCGTTCAGCCTTCTTTATGGTCCAGCTCTCACACCCATACATTACTACTGGAAAAACCATAGCTTTGACTATGCGGATCTTTGTCGGCAAGGTGACGTCTCTGCTTTTTAATATGCTATCTAGGTTTGCCATAGCTTTCCTCCCAAGGAGCAAGCGTCTTTTAATTTCATGGCTGCAGTCTCCGTCTGCAGTGATCTTGGAGCCCAAATAAATGAAGTCTGTTACTGCTTCCATTTCTACCCCTTCTATTTGCCAGGGATTGATGGGTCCAGATGCCATGATCTTAGTTTTTTTAATGTTGAGTTTCAAGCCAGCTTTCGCACTCTCCTCTTTCACCCTCATCAAGAGGCTCTTTAGTTCTTCTTCACTTTCTGCCATTAGGGTGGTATCGTCTGCATATCTGAGGTTATTGATGTTTCTCCCTGCAATCTTAATTCCGGCTTGTGATTCTTCCAGCCTGGCATTTCTCATGATGTACTCTGCATATAGGTTAAATAAGCAGGGTGACAGTATACAGCCTTGTCGTACTCCTTTCCCTATTTTGAACCAATCGGTTGTTCCATGACCGGTTCTAACTCTTGCTTCTTGGCCCGCATACAGATTTCTCAGGAGACAGGTAAGGTGGTCTGGTATCCCCATCTCTTTAAGAATTTGCCACAGTTTGTTGTGATCCACACAATCAAAGGCTTTTGCATAGTCAATGAAGCAGAAGTAGATGCTTTTCTGGAACTCTCGTGCTTTCTCCATGATCCAGCGAATGTTGGCAATTTGATCTCTAGTTCCTCTGCCTCTTCGAAACCCAGCTTGTACATCTGGTAGTTCTCGGTTCACGTACTGCTGAAGCCTAGCTTGTAGGATTTTGAGCATAACCTTGCTAGCATGTGAAATGAGTGCAATTGTGCGATAGTTTGAGCATTCTTTGGCATTGCCCTTCTTTGGAATTGGAACGTAAACTGACCTTTTCCAATCCCGTGGCCACTGTTGCGTTTTCCAAACTTGCTGGCATATTGAGTGCAGCACTTTAACAGCATCGTCTTTTAGTATTTTAAATAACTCAACTGGAATACTGTCATCTCCACTAGCTTTGTTGTTAGCAATGCTTCCTAAGGCCCACTTGACTTCACTCTCTAGGATGTCTGGCTCAGGGTCAGTGACCACACCAGCATGGACATCAGGGACATTAAGATCTTTCTTGTATAGTTCTTCTGTGTATTCTTGCCACCTCTTCTTAATCTCTTCTGCTTCTGTTAGGTCCCTGCCTTTTTTGTCCTTTATCATGCCCATCTTTGCCCTAAACATTCCTTTGATATCTCCAATTTTCTTGAAGAGATCTCTAGTCTTCCCCATTCTATTGTTTTCTTCAATTTCTTTGCACTGTTCATTTAAGAAGGCCTTCTTATCTCTCCTTGCTATTCTCTGGAAATCTGCATTCAGTTGCTTATATCTTTCCCTTTCACCCTTGCTTTTCGCATTCCTTCTTTCCACAGCTATTTGTAAAGCCTCATCAGACAGCCATTTTGCTTTCTTGCATTTCTTTTTCTTTGGGATGGTTTTAGTTGCTGCCTCCTGTACAATGTTACAGACCTCCGTCCATAGTTCTTCAGGCACTCTGTCTACCAAATCTAATCCTCTAAATCTATTCATCACCTTCACTGTGTACTCACATGGAATATGATCTAAATCATACCTGAGTGGTCCAGTGGTTTTCCCTACATTCTTCAATTTAAGCCTAAATTTTGCAGTAAGAAGCTCATGATCTGAGCCACAGTCAGCTCCTGGTCTTGTTTTTGCCGTCTGTATAGAGCTTCTCCATCTTTGGCTGCAAAGTATGTAATCAATCTGGTTTCGGTATTGACCATCTGGTGATGTCCATGTGTAGAGTCGTCTCTTGTGTTGTTGGAAAAGGGTGTTTGCTATGACTAGCTTGTTCTCTTGACAGAACTCTATTAGCCTTTGCCCTGCTTCATTTTGTACTCCAAGGCCAACCTTGCCTGTTATTCCGATTACTCTTTGACTTCCTACTTTAGCATTCCAATCCCCTATGATGAAAAGGACATCTTTTTTTGGTGCTAGTTCTAGAAGGTCTTGTAGGTCTTCATAGAACCGGTCAATTTCAGCTTCTTCGGCATCAGTGGTTGGGGCATAGACTTGGATTACCGTGATGTTAAATGGTTTTCCTTGGATACGCACTGAGATCATTCTGTCGTTTTTGAGGTTGTACCCCATTACTGCCTTTCCCACTCTCTTATTGACTATGAGTGCAACTCCATTTCTTCTAAGGGTTTCTTGCCCACAGTAGTAGATATAGTGGTTGCCTGAATTAAATTCACCCATTCCCGTCCATTTCAATTCGCTGATTCCCAAGATGTCGACGTTCAATCTTGTCATCTCATGTTTGACCACATCCAGCTTGCCTTGGTTCATGGATCTTACATTCCATGTACCTATACAATATTGTTCTTTACAGCATCGGACCTTCTTTTCGCTTCCAGATACATCCACAGCTGAACGTCCTTTCGGCTTTGGCCCAGCCGCTTCACTCTTTCTGGAGCTACTTGGAATTGCCCTCCGCTCTTCCCCAGTAGCATATTGGACACCTTCCGACCTGAGGGGCTCATCTTCCGGCGTCATATCTTTTAGCCTTTTAACATTGTCCATGGGGTTTTCTTGGCAAGGATACTGGAGTGGGTTGCCATTTCCTTCTCCAGTGGACCACATTTTGTCAGAACTCTCTGTCATGACCTGTCCGTCTTGGGTGGCCCTGCACGGTATAGCTCATGGCTTCACTGAGTTACACAAGCCCCTTCGCCACGACAAGGCAGTGATCCATGAAGGGGGCAGTATAACTACCTTGTGTCTTGTTGCTGTGCTCAGCCTGGCCATGTGTATGACCTGTGACATGAAACTGTCTTCCACAACCTCACCTTAGTAGCAGAGTTTGGCTGTTCCTCACCCAGTTTTAAGCCTCCTACACAGCTGTTTCTGTTTCAGTTAATGACTGTGTTTCAACCTACATATGAAATTGATGATCATTAGCACCTGCTTGGTATAACTGGTTAATCATACACCTGACTCTAATCCTACAAGATCCCTGACTTTGTGCAAGTGTACAAAGTGTGCAAGTGTAAGAATTGATGCTGGTGTGAAGCCAAAGGGTAGTCACACCAAATATTGATTTGATTTAGATTTCTTTTCTGTTTGCTCACTTTGCATTTTGTAAGTTGATAAACATAAACAATTACAATATATATTTTTGGAAGCATTCTTACTTTACAGCATTTTTTCACACCTGCCTAAAACTTTTGCACAGTACTGTATGTTGGGCTGAGAGGCAACATCTAGTCCAGTGTTTCTTAACCTTGTCAGCTTTCAGATGTGTGGACTTCAACTCTCAGAATTCCCCAGCCAGCAAGGCTGGCTGGGAAATTCTGAGGGTTGAAGTCCAACATCTGAAAGCTGACAAGGTTAAGAAACACTGATCTAGTCCAAGGTCACCTGGTGAGCTTCTGTGGCTGAGAGTAGATAAGAACCTGAGTCATGCTCCTGGTTCAGCACCTGAACCACCACAACACTCTGGCCTTCAAATTCCAAATGTGCTCCCTACAAAAACTTAGGGATTCCTGCTCTAAATTCTCCATAAGATTGCTCTGTTTTTCAGAAGACATTATTTTCTAGTTAAATGGTAGGAAAGATCCTCAGGGTCCTGCAACTTTGTATTTTCAAAAATGCACACAGCTGTAGAGAAATCCTCTGTCCTGACAAATGGATGAATTATTAATGTGTTCACAATAAAAAAAGGGGGAGTGTGTGTGTGGTGTGTGTGCATACATCTCTACACCCAGAAATATAACGAGTCTTCCTGACAAGCAGCCATAGCAAAGCAACAGTTACAACATGTGGCCATCACAACTACTTATAAATAATGCATGCCTATTAAAACGAAAAGTTGAAGCAACAGCTCTAGATGGATACTACCAATGAGGTTACAGTAAGACCCAATTTATCCAGTCTTCCAATTTATGAAGCCTCTTTACATCCCCTGGTAGCTTTGGAAAAGGGCTTTTCCTATGCCTTATTGATATTAATTGTTGACTTTGATGTATTATCTTTATTTTTCATTTTGCAGCATTGCTTTTTGTTCAGACTCTGGGGTTAGTTCTAAAGCAAGTTTGCAATATCAAAGCAGGGAGCATTTGAAGCTTTCTGTTTGTTTGTAAGTGCTGATTCTCCTCTTTCCTATAGAATTCTCAGTTCTGCCCACCTAAAGTTCAGTGTATGTGAAAAGCAACATCCTATAATATAAAAGGGATGAAAATTAAGATGTTCCACCATACATTTGCAGATCAAGGGACAAACCGGAATTATCTGATGCCTCCCAAGGCTGCCATATCCAAGCTACAAGAAATATGGGCAATCACCAGAAGGAAGCCTGAATTGCTGTACCTCTGCTACCACCTGGTCATTATCTGGATTTTTGCATCCCAAATCACATAGCTTTAACACATCACCAGCATGTTCATTGTTGAAGTTTGCATTCATCTCCAAATGTATTACTTTATCCAATTTCCCAGTTTCCTATGTGTGGACTTGACAACTGCTGAGGATTCTGGAAGAAGTGCACACATCTGGAAGTTGTCCAGATTGGGAAACACTCCACATACAGTAGGTGATATTCTTCTGTTGGGGTCCAGATTGTTTTCCATCCAGTTCTTGGCATCTTTCCCTGAATCATTATCCATCACAGACAATGATATAATTGATGCTGTGCCATATAGCATGTCATCTTCTTCATTCCATCATGCTTCTAGCAAATAGCTAGAAGCCACAATGGTTTTCCTCTATCTTTCACTGCCTTCCTCCCATTTCATTAAGAGACAGATCACAGCCATTCAGGCACTGATTCATTTAGCTTATCATGTGACTCTGGAATCAAGTTAAAGAGTGATTCATTTGGCATAATGGGAAGAAAACGATAGAAACGCTATGACTTAGAAGGAGAAAAATTGTCATGTTTTTATAAAGGACTCTGTTTGCAGCTCCTATAACAAAAACTCTGTAACACACCTGGGAACGTCTTTCTGGTAAGCTGCCAGTGTTGATTTTTTCTTTTTTCCTTTTTTTGTTGCTAGCCTTTCTTCCTTCCTGCCTTCTCCAAATTGCTGCTCAGTGTTTCTTTATTTACATAGTCTTCTTTAAATGTTGTTCTTAGCAATTCAATAAAGTGGTACAAGGGTGAATTCTTTGTTTGTTTCCTGAGATCTCTGTACCACTTCTGCCCAGCCAAGTTACTAAATTGAGAAGCAGAATCATACTTTACGGGGTTAAACTCCCTTTTGTAAGTTAGTGGCATTAAGCTTCAAATTTAAGCACAATTACTAGGGAGTATGTTTAATTGAGCATAATAAGATTTACTTCTAAGTAAACATGTTTACACTCTAAAAGAAAATAGTTTACAAAAATTGAACAATTCTGGGTACTCTGAAATTTGCACAAGAACTTCATTTAGAAAAGGTACGTTTATTAGGTTCCTCAAACTATCGCCATAAATGTTTGACTTTTTGGCATGCTTCGGGTCCCTTTGATTAAACACTGTCATCTTTCAGGACTGAGGCAGCATGCCTTCTCAGTCATGACACCTGCCTTCTGGAATGAAATTCACCCAGAAATCCTTGTGACTTCCACCCTGAAGCCTTCTGGAAGGCCTTGAAAATCCGGCTATTCTCCCAGACCTTAGGATAGGGTGGATATTGTTCCCTTGTAGGATGGGTTAGGATGTAGAGTGTGCTGTCTAGACAGATGTTGATGTTCTGTATACTTCATGTTGTATTTTGCTTGTTTTAAATGGTGAGCCATCCACAGTAGCCTTGGAGTTGGAAGGCATGTAAATCTAATGAAATAAATACATTTTTTTTTTCTTCTTTGTGGCCTTTTGTGAATTAATTTGAGCTTGTTGACTACCTGATAGCTTCCAAGCCAATCAGTTCTGGAAATCTTTCAACAAATGGTTTTGCTCTGAAGTGCCTATCAGTCAAAAATGGATATTTAAACAAACATATAGTATCATGCAAGAATTAGATTTGAAGTTTGTTGTATGGGACCAGAAAGCCCAGAAAACAAAACTGGAATAAAAACAACATCACACCATATACATGCCAGTAAGGGAACTAAGGCACATCATTATCAATTGGTCATTACTTGTTTCTTTTACCATAAACAACACATTTCTACATAAAATCCATTTTGATTTAATACCATATTGCAAAGTCTACAGTTTTCATCAAGATATTGAGAACTGTCCAGAGAATTCCTGAATGCAGTTATGAGATATCCTGCCATATACTTTCTGACTGACTTTCAGTCAATGGAGATTAGATATGCTTCTCTTGGATATTGGTATGTTAAAGAATAGTATTTATGAGGTTAATTAAAATTATAAACACCTTTCTATTGATTAATGTATAGAGAAAGAGACAACATCTTCCAAACCATGAGTTCATTTTTTTGTTAAAAGGAATTTCATTTCTTCTATTGATTTAATCATACTGTTAAAATTTCCATCATAACTAATATACACATCTCAGGGAAAGCAAAAATAAGCCCAAAATAGATATATGATGAAATGGATAATTCAAAAACTGCCATTTGAACAATATGTATGACAGTTCATTTAATAATACATAAAATAAGTTTTGGTATTCAGAAGCATATAGGAGCACTTTCCCCTTGTCTGGAAACACTGTAATTGACAAAACAGACTTGTCTCCAGAGTGATGGACTTTGAGCAGTAACCACTGCTACTTAACATGACAGGGATGAATGGTAAGCTCCATGCTCACATTTCTTTCTAGCACTGATGTGTATCAGGGATCTGAATTAGTAAGCCTGAAGAGGTTGAAGAATTACTGCTACTCAGATTTAAAAGTCCTGAACAAGGAGGCATAGGCATTCATAATGATGCCAAAATGATGAAATCTGACATCACAAGGCAAGCTCTGCCCTTTTGTGCCTGGGTCACCACATCACATGAAAGTATATAAAGGGTGGAGTTTGCATCGCAACACACATTTTGTCACTCCCCAGACTTAACAGTTGTTGATAAGAAAGAGAAAAAAATCTGAATAGAGGACAGTAGAATGGAAGAGAAAGAACTGGAGAAAACCATAAAATATAAGGACCTGCAAATAGAACGACTGTGGCAAAAGAAAGCAAAGATGGTACCAATTGTAATAGGCGCTTTAGGTGCAATCCTAAAACATCTGGAGCACCCCTTGAACACCATCGGCATTGACAAAAGGCAGCTTTACTTGGAACAGCTTATATCCTGTTACGATATCTTTAACACCATCAAACAACATCTGCCTATCCTAGGTCCTTGGGAAGGACTCGAGAGGTGGATCAAATCTAGTCTAAACAATTGGGTGAGTGTGCGACCAACAACAACGCTAATATTGCTTACTACCCAATCTAAAGATACTGTGCAGCTAGTCACTGAGTTTGCTACAATACAAAATGACATATCTCATGTTTATGTGTTTTCTTCCCCATCCCCTTTTCCAATTTCACATCACAAACATCATCTCATTTTTTTACTTTCCACCCTTAACATTTTTTTCAAGGAAATAATAATAAGAAGGAGTGGGGGGGAACGGCTGTAAGAAAAATATTGGAGGTTTACAAAAAGGAGACAACATTGCCTGGATGCCTCCCATGGTTGTTCCATGGTGAGTACAAGGTAATTGGAATTTAATTTGGAAGCAGGATTTTGTGGATTCTGTAAAACTGAAGCTCCCTTATCCACGCTGTATGTTGCACTGATTATTTTCTCAACTTTCATGTCATGCCTGCTTTTCAACCTTTGAAATTCACTCAATATATTTCTCTTCTGCATTGCCATATGCTGTGTTCTATCAGCTTCCCTCATCCTGGTTCCATCTCAATACTCATGTCAGATAGAGATCCCCTGTTTGTCAATTCCACCATCCTTTTCTTTGATGACCTCCACATTTGTCTTGTGAGTTCTTCTGAGCCAGTTATCTCCTGCTTCAAGTCTATAACCTTATTTCCCAATTCATATCATAGGCAGTCTTGTAATTTTCTCTTCATTATTCTTTACTTAGTCTCTGAGATGTGAAATGTTTTGCCTGGATCTCATCTTGTCTTGTTCATCATGTATATCATCTATCTTAATTAATGTGTCCTGTGATATTGAAACAAAGAAGATCAGGGTCTCATATGCCTGTTTTTTTTCCTTTTTCAGTGGAAGTCAACCCATTGGCTTGGTAGTTATCTAAGAGACTTTCCCCACATCCATGTGATCATGACACACAGATGTCCTGGCCACAGCTCTGTTCTTCTGTGTCTTCATGACAATGCCTTCCTCCAACCCATGACTGAGAAAGCTTTATGCTGTCTAACTGTACTGGTATTAATGCAATGATTTTCCTCATATAAATTTGTTCAGCTTTGTTATCCATTATCCTAGATGGAAGTCAGGTGAGTACAGTGACTTGAAAGAGAAGCAATAGAGGCAGCATGGGACTGCAACTTTCATCTTCATAGAGTTTTCTGCTGAATCAAGGATAGTTGAATAACACTTCAACTCCACAGTAGGGAAAGGCCCTGAGGACTGTTGAATCTTTTACTTTCCTTTCTACTTATGCATTTTGTAGTTCCTGCCTCCAATTAATTTCTTACATTTTTTGTTCACCTGAGTCCTCCATCTTTTCCATCATCTTTTCCTCCACCCCTATTCCCAGCATCTTACTTTGTGCTGTCGTATATGTATTTATTTATGTATAGAACTGGGTAGCTTGATGTTATGATGTTTAGAACTAAAAATGATTGGGGCCAGATTAGGTAGAATGCAATTACTACCTTAGGCAGCTGATTTTGGGTGTCATAAAAGGGCAGCTGATGCTTAGGTGTTAATTTAATGTTCCTTTATTTTTACTAGCAGGGAGAGAGGAAGAACTTGTGAATGTTCTGCGTTAGGTGTCAATATAACTTGGCCAGCCTTCTATACTATGCAGCATGATTTAAGGGAGTTTGCTGTTTGTTGCTCCACCCTAGCGAGTGAAATCTTTCAGAAAATGCTGGCTAGACCTTTTCTGCATCATAACGTGTGTCATGCTACAAAGACATGCTCACACTGTCCTTGAGACCAAATATAACAACATAGGTCTCATCATAAAATTGAAGTGTTAAAATTAAACAGAAATTCAATTTGTTAAAATGTCAGTTATAATTAGCACATAATCAGTTCAACATTTGTAAGTGACATTTTTACACATTTAAAACATATTGGAGTGAGGTCCTCTGTTATTTATTCATTTCTGGACTTAATGCCACTTCAGAGAGCTTTACAGCTAGACTCAGCACCCACAACAAATCCAGGATGATGTCTATGCACATGATCATTAGCCAAAGCTGGCTTTCTGAGCAAGAGTCAAAGGCAGTATGTGGGCTCAGAAAGAAGACAGGCACAGTGTTGTCTCCTGCCTTCCACTGTGCAGACAGTTTTGTAGTGATTTGCTTAAACGACTTTTTGAAGAACATAAAAAAGTGCCAGTGACACACTAGCTTCTGTTCCTCACAGTATCCAAACTAACAAATGTTAACAAGGAAAGGTACTAAAAGCAGAAATGAATGGAGGAAAGAAATCAGATCCTTGAATTGGTGACTGAATTGGGATCCCCCTTCTCTACTTTTTAAAAATGCAACTAAATATTTCATATGGGAACCAAACAAGGGCCATAGAAAGTGAAAAGCAGAGCTATGCCATACCTTTGAAAATATTCTTTCCAGTTCAACCCTAACAGCATTTCTGTCTCCATGTAAATGATGAATAGTAATGTGGCTATGTGGTATTATCACAATGCTATTCTCTTTTATTAACCACATATGCTGCAGATTTGAAGAGTAATTTGAAAACCACAATTTTTCAAGGAAAAAACAAACTACTAATTATTATTCAAATGGGAGGCAGAGTAGTTAGAGAGTAGCACTGGTACTGAATGCCGTCAGTTTTGTAGTAATTTGCTTAAGCGACTTTTTGAAGAACATAAAAAAGTGCCAGGATTGACAGAGAGGCACAGTGTCATGAGTCATTGATGAACACAGATACTTGTTCATATGCCCTGTTAATGGTTGTGATTCTACATTTCACACAGCAACAAAGGAAGGATTTACTTGCTAGGATACAGGAAAGTACAAATTCCCTACAATCTAATCTAGCACTCCACATGCTTGAAAACTGCACCAATACCATCCTATCTGCTGGGATACATCACATGGACTGTGCCTCAACAAGTGCTAATTCTCTATATAAATGGCACATTAACTGGGCAAAATCCACATACAATGTTAACAAAGACATAGCAAATCTCTTCCAGTCATTCCCTTTCCATCACACAATGAGTTCCTTTGGAATTCATGAAACATACAGAGGTGAGCTATGTTAGTTATACAAAACATGGTTACTTATCTTTTATTAACGAATCAGCCTGTCCCACTCCTGGAATTTTGCAGGACAATAACATCTACTTCCAACTCTGCCTCATTAGCTTATCACATGCTTGCTGGGTAATTCTGGGAGTTGAAGTCCATACATCTTCAGATGGCCAAGATTGAGAAACACTGCACTAGGGCATTTCTAACAGGTGACCATCAGCCTTTGTCTGAAGATCTCTAGTGAAGAACTCACCAGATCATTTGGCAGCCTCTTGCACTGGCTGACAGTTCATAGGATTAGTAAATTCCTCCTAATATCTAGCCTGCACCTTCTTACTTGTAGTTCCAACTCACTAGTTCCATTTCTGCTCTTTGGGACAATAGAGAGTAAGTCTACTCCCTCTGTGTGATACCCTTCAGATATCTCAAGACTGCTCCAATATCACCTCTTAGTCATCTTTTCTGTTTACAGGGATAATGCAAATTTTCTTATTAAAATTGTACTTCAAGATGCTTCCAGGTAAGACATCCTATGCTACAAATAATTTTGTCTTTCTTTCATTTAATGAATTTTTGTTTTTGTTTTTGTTTTAAAGGAAAATACCAGTGGAAAAATAACAGAAAATGACATCTGGATTCCTTGCAGAAATTTATAAAAAAAAATTCATTAAATTTACATTGAATTTGTTATTTCTCTGAATAGGATCACATTGGATAGGCAATCACATTGGTCCGAGACACCAACTGGAATTTAAAGGCGTGGGTGGGGACACTAAAAAAACGGCTACTGTAGGGATTTGCCTATTCAGAAAATGGCTACTATAATGGACAGGATCTATTACAAAATAGTCTTTACAGAAAGTGAACTTATTCTCTGCAGTGCTGTTTGCCATTCCAATAGGACCTTTATGGGCCCTTAAACATTCCTACAATAAAGAAGTAGGTGTTTTGCTTTACAGCACCAGCTTTCTATTTATTTACTTAAAGATTCTTCAAAAAAATCAGGTGGAACAGGAAGCTTAGTGGATACCAGTGGAGATTAATAGATTGGTGCCTGTGGACTCCATGTTGTCTAGCCCTGGACTATCTTGTGGATTGCCCTAGGACAGTGCTTAGAGTTTGGCAAATGACTTTTAATAGTCAGGATAACCTGGTGAAAAATGGTACTTCATACTTATCTCCAAAAAATACTTCAGAACTGCAGAATGAAATGAAATGCATTTGCCTGCAACATCTCAATCATGTAGCTATCTGCTGTGTGATTTCAGGAAAAGACATAAGTGCTTTAAGGGGATGCAGCCAACTGCTAAGTTCATGCTCCTGTGCACTTTGGGGAGATAGAAACATTTTTGGAACTTGAATGTGGAGCACTGCATAGCCCTAGTGAGAGATAAACTGTAGAACTGGTAGTTACCAGTTTGGTAGATCAGAGAAGTACCATAGAGTACATGGATCTCAGCAAAGCTTTCAGTAGAGTATTTTATGGTATCCTAATTAATAAAATGGTGAAATATGGGATAGATGATATTACTGATGGGTAGACGCACAGTTGGCTAAAAGATCACACCCATTAATGGATCCTTTTCAGGTTGGAGAAAAGAATTGAGTTGAGTATCAGAGGGCTGTGTCTTGGGCCCTGTGCTGTTCAACTTGTTTATCAATGATGTGGGTAAGGAAGTTGAGGAAATGCTTTTCAGGTCATAGATGACAAAAAGCTGGGAAGGTTGTCTAAAACTTTAGAGAATGGAAATATCTACATATGAAATGAATAGGATGGAATTTAATTGGGAGAAATATAAAGTTTTGCATCTGAGCAAGAAAAAAGAAAGGCATAAGTATATGATGGAGGAGACGTGGCTTGGCAGTAGTATATGTGAAAAGGATCTGTGTATCTTTGACAAGCATGAGTTAAACATGAGCCAGCAATGTAATGAAGCTGCTAAAAAGGCAATCCTATCTTGGAATTCATTAATAGGAACATACAGTCCAGAGCATGGGAAATAATTGTCCCACCTTACTCTTCCCTGTTCAAACCCCACTTGGAAGATTGTGTCCAGTTCTGGACACCACAGTTCAAAAAGGACAGTGACAAATTAAAATACGTTCATGAGAAACTGTTAAAATGTTTACGTATATTTCATCTACAGAGGAGACAATTGAGGGAGATATGATAGCAGTCTTCAATTGACTGAAGAAGTCATATAGATGAGTGGACTTATTCTCTATTGCTCCAAGAGGTCATGACCAGAAGCAATGAGATAAAACTACAAGGAAGTAGATTCAGGGTAAATATTAGAGGAAATTTTTGATGAAATAAGCTGGCAGCCACTAGAATAGGCTGCCTAATGAAATGGTGGAGTTCTTCAGAAGAAGGTGGATTATCTTCTGTCAGAAATGTTCTAATGAATCCTGAACTGAGTGTAGAGGACTAGGTGACCTCTAAGATCCCTTCCAACTCTCTGATTCTACAAATTGTTAGGCAATTGCTTCTAGAAATATGGCCGTTCTTTCCATATCAGGAGGGAAAACCTGATACAGAGAACAAGGCTATTTTCCCTGCTTCAGTCTAAAGATAATACAGTCCAGTTGTCTGTACGTCAACCAAATGATGGGCATCTTTCAAATGGGATTAAGGTAGCCTAGCAGACAAAGACAAATGAAACATATTTCAGTCCTATAAAATAATATGTTAAGATATTGGCTTCTTTCCTCTGATGTGAGACTATTGACTTTGGCTGCCTAGTGGAATGCTCTAAACTATGCCTCCACTGGTTTGCAGCCTATATATTTTGTAAATAAACTCAATCATGATGGCTCTATATTGCCTTCAGTATCTGAGGCAAACACCAGTGGCCAAGGAATTGGAACAGGAGGGTGCTATTTTCCTATCTCCTGTTGTGAATTTTCTGTTGGCATCTGATTGACTAGGGGGAGAACAGAATGTTGAATTACATGGTTATTTTGATCTGACCTAGCCAGCTCTTCTTATGTTTTTATGACTGCATCCTGAAGGAAAAAAAGAACTAAAACCTAAATAAGTGGTACAGCGCTAAAGCATCTTATTGCTCAGGGAAAGGGAACGAGTAGAAGAATGTACTCCTGGAACTAGGAGAAGTTGTTTACTTTTAGCAATAGAAAGGTTGCAGTAAGCCTTGAAATCTATTTGTGGGCCTCTGAGATGCTCATCTGGGCATTACTGAAATTAGCAGATGCAAGGTTGGTATGGGTGGATATGTGGAACTATCTAACTACTAGCTATATGCAACGTACAAGAACTATACCAGGACCACTATTTTGAATATTTAGGTTTACTTGTTTCAGCATACCTTTCTCTGCTTGATTATGAAATACAATTCTAGCTATTGAAGTTCATGAACTAGCCATCTAGTCATTTGATTTTTTTAAAAAGGATGTTGTAGCAAATGTTTAGTGTGACTAAGAGCATTTTATTTCTACATATCACTTCATTCTGATGCTATATATTATCCCATTTCCATGGTTACAACATAGAGAATTGCTATGAAACATCTCACAGATTTTAATGAAGAGGTAGCTGCATTTCATTAGCTGGTGCAGAGACCTTTCCTGTACAATGCAACTTACAATTAGTTTAAAAAGTTTGCAGAATCTATTCCTACAATAAAAGCACTGGCAGCCAAAATAATTCTATATTTACTTGGCTTTTGTGAACTGCACATAAATAAACATCTTCATTTCCCTGAAATAAAAAGTATAATTTTAAAGATACTTTGAATATTGATTCCTGTGTCAAGGTTAAAAATTGGGTTTTAATATGAATAACACTTATAATTCACATTTACCTGAATCTGTATGCCTTGACCAAGCACTCAGTGGAATACAATAATAGGCCATTAAATTCCATACAGAAACTGCAAAAAGCCAAGCAAAAAACAAGTGACTTGCCCAACTTTCTGTGTAGACTGAACTGGATTTTTTCTCTTAACTCAACCAAGCTTTCTTAAAATATGTCATAAAGATTAGAACTCAAAATTTGCAAATGGACTGTCCCTGTCCCATACTATTTCAAGTAATAGTCGCCCAGAGTCCCCTATTGTGGGGGAGATGGGCGGCGGATAAATCCAATGAAATAAATAAATAAATAAATTCTGTTGGGTAGAAAATGGAAACTTACTTGTATTCTTGCATACAATTTTTCATTATTATTACTACTAAGTCATCCAGGCAATAAGCAATTGAGCTACCTTAGAACTGTCTTCTTTGGCAAAGTCCTGAACTAATATCCTCCTGAGAGAAAAGAAGGATGTGAAATTATAAAAGGTGGAGCTGTGCTTCTTAATGAAAAGGATCACACTGCCATACATCAGAAACATCTCAGAAACCACCAACAGACCAGTACAATCATATGGCATCTCTGTAGCACATAAACCAACAAAATCACTCCAAAATAACTAAGCAAACCAAAAGACCCAGTAGTCCAAGAAGAAAAAGCAGGAGTCATCTACAACATACAGTGTAAGGACTGTAACAAATACTACATAGGACAGAAAAGCAGAAGACTAGCAGAGCGCATCCACGAGCACCAACTAGCAGTCAGAAGACATGATGAAAATTCCTTAATCTCACAACATATGGACAGGCTCAACCATAGTTTTAACTGGGAAACTGTCAGCATTTTAGACCAAGCTAAATCCAGATATGCAAAAGAATTCTTGGAAGCTTAGTATTCAGACAAGGCAGCAATTAACAGACACGTAGAGATTAACAGCATCTACATACTGTTCAAAAGAGACAAAAGACCAGAAGATCGCCTCACCAGCAATCAATCACCAGCAACCATCACCAGCAATCATCACTCAGATAAGCAAAGGTTACCACCAGGCACACAATCCAGCAGCAAACATATGCTAATCAAGGAACTACCAGAGGAGCAAAACAAAACCCCCACCCTTACCAACACTGGCAAGGCAGGCCATAGCACATAAATAGAGAGCAAACCCCATCCCATTTTAGCACTGAAGATGTTACCTAGCCGGGTAATGAAACGTTTTCAAGAAAAGAACGAAGCTCGGAGAACCCCAAGGACTCCATAAGGCAAAGAGAATGAAGAATCTAAGAAAAGGCGATTGGAAGGAGCAGATATTATCACAGGGCATAAAATACTAAAAAGAAAAGAGAAAAAAAAATAGCAACATATTTTGATGGGCCCTTAAGCTGCCTCTCTGGGGATGTATACATGGCCCTGCTTAAATTCATTCAGAAATGTGAAGAAAGGAATGGCTTGGTAGTTTTTTGTAGACTACATATTTTTTTAGGGAAGAAGCTGCCCATCAGGATGAGAGTCAGAAAGATATATAGTACAGGAACAGGAATGTGAGACATAGGGAAAAGGATTTTGTATTTATCTGAGATTTATTATAAGTAAGTAAAAAGAAACAATGCCTCACCTGTGCACTGATGAGAACTTCTCTAAAGTTCTTCAGGAATTAGGCTGTGTACTACTTACTAAATTAAGATGCATCATCTTGCTAATTTCCTAACAGAAGTGAGTCTTAAAATAAATTAAGCCTAGAAAATAAATAATCAAACGATACAGCTATCAAGCACCTGTCCAGGTTGCCAATGTTCACAACAGTAAGGAAGTAGTTTTAGTTCAATTATTCTGTTCTGCTTTTCTCCTCTTGTCTTTTGTGATTATAGGTGATGAAGTTGTTTCAGGTTCATTAACATTACATACTATTTTCTTTTTGATCCTGATCTACCTTTGAAACATCTAATTTTTACAGTCTTTGACTAGGAATATATACCTACCCTTGAATCTGTGCATTCATTATGTGTTTTTTGGCTTTGGTAACCTCCACCCATGTTGTATTATCAATGAAGCCTTAACATTAATCCAATATTATTTTTCTCAATCTCTTTCCTGCCTCTATTTTATTCTAGAACAAGTTTCCCAAGAATCTGCTATCTGAATCTGCTGTTCAAAGACAGGGAACCTTGAAGTTAATATGGGAGACTGAGAAATGTCTACTTCTTTACCTTAAATTGTACAAATCCAAATTCACTAGATTCTATCCCCAAATTGGCTAGTGCTACTACATATCAGCATCATTCAGATGTATTTAGAACAAGAATCAGCAGCCTGCAGCCCTTATCCAGCCCATGTGGTTCCTTTTTGCAGTTCTCAAAGCCCACTCTCACCATGATTGCTGAAAACTGAACCATTGTTTCTGACTATTCTGAAGTGGAAGACACATAAAAACAAAATAGTTTTGATTTTGTGTCTTCCATTCTGAAGTGGAAGACACAAAATAGTTAATACTGAAAACCTCCAGAATTCTTCCCCAAACCCTATCCATGATGTGGCCCCACTCAGTTGGTACCTTCAGCTCACATAAATGGTTAAAGATGGTCTTTGGCCCCCAAAAGTGTGTCCCTGATGATTTAGAAAAAAATGGATTTTAACCAATTTTTGAATGGCATCTACCTAACTGGGCACAATTTATCACTATAAACTAAGTGGCAAGAATGTTAAACTATGTTCTTCCCATTCAAGTTTCTTTTCAGCAACTGAGCATCTTAATCTCACTGAATTCCACAAGAGGGCATCAAGGAATCCCAACTGCTCAAGGCAATGGTGAAAAAGAGGATCCTAAGCACTGAGACATAGGAAACAGACAACAGTCCTCACCAGCACAAAACCTTTTGTCACCACAAATGGCAATGGAATCCTCCTATTTTGTCTCCATATCTCTTTTCCCCTCACTTTCATTTCCTCACAAGCCTTAGTGCCTTAATCTGCCTAACTCTAGCACTGCAAAGGAGACTGTTACTTGTACTATCTGTCTACCTACCTACTTACCTATCATCACATTCATCCCTTTGGGGGTGAGAGTACAGAAAGGAGTATGGAATTGTAATTCAAAGAAATTAAAAGCATGAGATAAGAAAAGGAAATAGGACGATATCTAGTTTGCACCACACCAATCACTTTATCTCCCCATAAGTTTCTGTCCTTGCAAACCAGTTTTAATTTCACTGTTTTATGCACTGCCCTTTGTTCTCAAAGCTTCTCACCTCTTTCTTTCTGAGAATCCCATCTACTCCATCTAGTCACAGGATTCTCAGACTTCCCTTTCCTCATGATTTCTTGACCACTCTTCTTATAGTT
Organism: Liasis olivaceus; assembly: GCA_030867105.1. Lineage (NCBI taxonomy): Eukaryota > Metazoa > Chordata > Lepidosauria > Squamata > Pythonidae > Liasis > Liasis olivaceus. Next base: position 78,859,510 of record CM061352.1, on the reverse strand, counting down.
TTATGATTCATTTTCTTCATGCATTTTCTCTGTATGACCAGTCCACCTCAATATACTTCTGTCATTACTGGACATTCACTATTGTATTCAATCCTCATTCATTCAGCACCTACTCATCCTTGATCTTATTTTATTTGCTTAAGAAATCCATTCCCAATTCACTTAATTTACTTTTATGTTTTTCCTAACAGATCATCTTACCCCAGTTGGTTCTATAGGTCCTAACAATATGAAGTCAAGATTTAAAAGGATAATAGCAATTTTGACAGCAAAAACCTGTCTTCCTTGGCAATGGATGTTCGGCTGATGCAATAAGGGTTGGGAAATACTAACACTTCACCAATCTATTGACACACTGTGGGCCTTATCATACGCTCATACCTGTGTTTAATTATGTTCATTCCTCAACTTTCTCCACTGTCACTCTAGGTGTACCTTCTGTCACTTCATCTCCCAAATTTCCTTTATAAACCAAATACCCAAGATTGTAAGCAAAGATAGGCCAATTAGAAATAATTTGATCTAATGACCTCATCATCTTCCAAATTCCAAAGAAAGAGAGAACCTTGGAATCTAACCTTTCCATAAAAATTAAATCATTAATCTGTCTAAAGTATCTAACTGGAAATAACATGGACATTCTTTTTAAAATATCTATTAATCATTATCACAGCATGTATGCTTTCAACCACCTATTAATATAATTATTAATATGTATTATACAGTTTGTGGCATGAATTTATACTAACAAAGATATTTTTCCAGGAATAATTATCCCCAGAGAATCCAAGCAATAAACCAAACCCAATTTTTACATATCTCCATAGAAACCTTATTACAAATGGCAGTGACTTCTTTCATGAAAGACCTTGTAGGAGAGCAGAGTTAGCCTATGTAGGCAAAAAATCAGGCATTTCACATTCAGCTGGGGTTGCTATAACCTTGAAACATGATCTAGACTTTAAAATTTGTAAATGTCTGAAATATTATAATGATAAATACATCTTTATTAATGATTTTTATAAAATAGACAAATGACCTCAGATCAGTTTATTCTTCAAACAGAAACCAGATTAAGTTTATTCAGAAAACTGTATAACTTTGGTATTAAATTATCTAAACTAGTAAAATGAAAATCTAAAATATGTAAACATGCTGTTCATAGTCTATGGAATTCAGCTAGCCTTAAAATTCTGATCTGAACCTAACTTGAAAAATTTTAATGAAATATTATGACACAGCCTTCAGAGGAGGTTATGGTTTAGAAGAAAATAGCAACCAATTTAAACATTTAATGTAATTTACACAATAAATTGTCTGCTTTGTCAACAGAGTCTGCTTTTGGTATACCCTGTATATGTGTATCTATTCACACACATAATGGATTAAGGTGTTAATATTCCTAAAAACTTTTTTTATATATATAATGGATAATGGGTGATAACTCTGAAATAAATGGGTAAACAATAAGAATAAACTTTTTTTTTCTTTTTATTGATTTCAAGGACATTTTCTGATATTAAATTTTATTTTTGATAAATATCCCTCACTCTATATAAATTATATGTATGTATTTGGCCTTTTTAGTCTGGATATAGTGGGTGATAACTCTGAAATAAAGGGGTAAACAATAAGAATAAATTTTTTTTTTCTTTTTATTCTAACACTGAACCATAAAAATTCTGAACTACTTCTGGATTTTCTGCAGCTGCAAAGGAAATTTGTAACATAATTAAAAAGAGTTAAGTAATACTTTGTTTCTTTATTTTGTAGACGTATCTATTGGTTAGTAGTATCATTACTGAGAGTCTAAATGTTGCAACATATTTGTTGCAACATATATCACCCACTATATCCACCTTCAATAATTATAAATCACTGTGGCATTCAATTTAAAGCATTTTATTGAGATAGCAGAAAACCCTCTTACTAGAATTTGATTCTTTATTTTGTATACTTTCAATCTGATTTTCTAACTATGTTATAAGTACCGTATTTTTCTGACTATAAGATGATACTTTTTTCTAAAATCCTTACCCTAAAAATTGAAGGGCGTCTTATTCAAGGAAGTCAGCTGAGAATCGCGCAGTTGCAAAACTGCCCATACTTAGTTTCTGCAGACAGGCTTCCTCCTATTGCTAGCCTCCAATCACGAGTGAAATAGCTTGTCTCCCAAACAGACTTCCTCCAATCACGAGCCTTATGTAACTAACGTCAGCTGATGCTGAACAAACCAATTAGAGGAAGTCTGTCTGCAGAGACAAGCTATCGGCAGTTTCACTCGTGCTTGAATGTAATCAGTTATGCAAAAGAGCATGGAAATAGAGCTACAGAGAGACGGTTTGGACCTCCTCCCACTGAGTGTAGCAGGTAAATGTTAACTAATTACTAAATAAAAATGTGTTCTGCACTATCTTTAAAATATTGATTTCTTAATTTGGGGTTGGAAAAGTGGGGGTCGTCTTGTACATGGGGGCATCTTATTGTCGGAAAAATACGGTAAATGTTAGAAAACCCTAATAAAATTCCTTTTTAATTGAAAAACTTTAAAATTAAGCATTCTATGTTACACATTAATTCCTATCAAGAAGTTTGCGGTATTCCTTATTTAGCACTTTTTTTACAAAACAAATATGTTGCAACATTTAGACTCTCAATAATGATATTACTAAACAATAGATACATCTACAAAATAAAGAAACAAAGTCTTACTTAACTCTTTTTAATTCTCTTACAAATTTCCTTTGCAGCTGCAGAAAATCCAGAAATAGTTTAGAATTTTTATGGTTCAGTGTTAGAATAAAAAGAAAAAAAAAAGTTTATTCTTATTGTTTACCCATTTATTTCAGAGTTATCACCCACTATATCCAGACTAAAAAGGCCAAATGCATACAGGTGAAACTTGAAAAATTAGAATATCGTGCAAATGTTCATTTATGTCAGTATGGCAATTCAAAAGGTGAAACCAATATATGAGATAGACGCATTACATGCAAAGCGAGATATGTCAAACCTTACTTTGGTATAATTGTGATGATTATGGCGTACAGCTTATGAAAACCCCAAATTCACAATCTCAGAAAATTAGAATAGTGTGAAAAGGGTCAATATTCTAGGCTCAAAGTGTCCCACTCTAATCAGCTAATGAATCCATAACACCTGCAAAGGGTTCCTGAGCCTTTCAATGGTCTCTCAGGCTGGTTCAGTAGGAATCACAAGCATGGGAAAGACTGCTGAGCTGACAGTTGTGCAGAAAACCATCATTGACATCCTCCATAAGGAGGGAAAGCCCCAAAAGGTAATTGCAAAAGAGGTTGGATGTTCCCAAAGTGCTGTATCAAAGCACATCAATAGAAGGTTATGTGGAAGGGAAAAGTGTGGTAGAAAAAGGTGCACAAGCAGCAGGGATGACCGCAGCCTGGAGAGGATTGTCAGGAAAAGGCCATTCAAAAGTGTTGGGGACTTTCACAAGGAGTGGACTGAGGCTGGAGTTAGTGCATCAAGAGCCACCACACACAGATGGATCCTGCACATGGGCTTCAAATGTCATATTCCTCTTGTCAAGACGCTCCTGAACAACAAACAACATCAGAAGCGTCTTACCTGGGCTACAGAAAAAAAGAACTGGTCTGTTGCCCAGTGGTCCAAAGTCCTCTTTTCTGATGAGAGCAACTTTTGCATCTCATTTGGGAACCAAGGACCCAGAGTCTGGAGGAAGAATGGAGAGGCACACAATGCACGATGCTTGAAGTCCAGTGTGAAGTTTCCACAGTCTGTGTTGATTTGGGGAGCCATGTCATCTGCTGGTGTTGGTCCACTGTGCTTCATTAAGTCCAGGGTCAACGCAGCCATCTACCAGGAGATTTTGGAGCACTTCATGCTTCCTTCCGCAGACGAGCTTTATGGGGATGCTGACTTCATTTTCCAGCAGGACTTGGCACCTGCCCACACTGCCAAAAGTACCAAAACCTGGTTCAGTGACCATGGGATTACTGTGCTTGATTGGCCAGCAAACTCGCCTGACCTGAACCCCATAGAGAATCTATGGGGCATTGCCAAGAGAAAGATGAGGGACATGAGACCGAACAATGCAGCGGAGCTGAAGGCCGCTATTGAAGCATCCTGGTCTTCCATAACACCTCAGCAGTGCCACAGGCTGATAGCATCCATGCCACACCGCATTGCGGCAGTCATTGCTGCAAAAGGGGCCCAAACCAAGTACTGAGTACATATGCGTGCTTCTACTTTGCAGAGGTCCAATATTGTTCTATTTCCAATCCTTGTGTTATTGATGTCATGTAATATTCTAATTTTCTGAGATTGTAAATTTGGGGTTTTCATAAGCTGTACGCCATAATGATCACAATTATGCCAAAGTAAGGCTTGACATATCTCGCTTTGCGTGTAATGCGTCTATCTCATATATTGGTTTCACCTTTTGAGTTGCCATACTGACATAAATGAACATTTGCACGATATTCTAATTTTTCCAGTTTCACCTGTACATATAATTTATATAGAGTGAGGGATATTTATCAAAAATAAAATTTAATATCAGAAAATATCCTTGAAATCAAAATAGTAGGAGCCTCATGAGATACTCTCAAAAATTCTATTATTATTGTTATTTTATTGCAACACAGAAAATGTAGGGCAAAGAAATATGAAAAATTAATGGAAGAAGAACCTCTGATGTAATATCTAAAATATGTATATAGACAGGATTTTTTAAGAGGTATCTTGGAGCTGGAATGCCAGTCAAAAATCAAAATAAAATCTGGGCCTTCTATTTTGGCAACTGCTTCCATTTATATCTGTCTCCTTAAATATTAAAGAAATCACTTTAAAAAGGTTCATTGATAGCATAACATGATAAATAAACTGTTACATGTTCACAAATTATTTATGAATTATGTAAGTATATGTGTGCTGTTGGACAAGCTGTCAAGGCTATGACCATACATGTGGAGTGGCTTTATAAAAATGTGGCCCTACTGATTACTAATCAATACTCCCCTCTACCCCAGTGTCTGGATTTCCCACAAATATATGATCAAGCAAATAAGAACTTGGATAAGATATTTAAAGCCATTAATTTATAGATGCTCATGTGGTTATCGCTATACTGTAGAGGAAAACAGAGATAAAGTTGGTGAAGGTAGGCAAGAATGTCTGCCTAATAACTAAAATTTATAGATTACTACTAAATGGGGTGGGTGGGTTAGATGTATCTGGGAGTTGGATTGTACAAGATATCTCTATCCTGGGAAAAGAGGGAGTGTGAAAAAAAGTTTCTATGGTATAAGGAGGGGCAGAGGGAGACTCTGGCAAGCTTTCAAGATTCTGTTACTTTTATACCCTATACCCTATAAAGTAGAATTCCAGGAGACTTTGAGGTGTCTGTTTCCTGACCTGGCCCACCTCAAAGGGCTGACACAGACATTGGTGTCACCTAATGGCTTATCTTTTAACAGCTCATTTGAAAAAAGTTTGGAAAATTGTGGTAACAGAATAGCTGACCTCTAAACTTCAGATGTTACATAATACTACAAACACAGATTATTTTCCAATAGAATAATGTTCTTTTTTTTTCTTTATTTGAATTGTGATAAGCCTATTCAAAATATACCTGATGGTTATCATGACATACGGGAAGGGCAATTCAGGGTAGACTAGTAGAGAAAATATTTATCATTCTGCTTCCTTTTTATTGCTTTAATATAGTTTATAAATTAAACATTATAAACTAAATGCTTGTTAACTTGAATAATAATATCTACCAAGTGATGAAGCACATATGATTTTTGTTGGGATTCTTCTGGTAATCATGTATCATTTTTTGTAATGTTTAAATAAAGTTATTGAATAAAAAGAGTGGATCTGAAGTATACAAAAGTGATGGAGAAGAAACCAAGGGGGATACATTGTACTGTTATCTCCATGACTTAATCTATATATTCATATAAAGCAGTGTTTCTCAACCTTGGCAACTTCAAGTTGTGTGGACTTCAATGCCCAGAATTCCCCAGCAACCATGCAATCAGATTCATCTAGCTTAGTGTTGCCTTCTCTGAATGGCATTATTTCTCTTTAAATTGAGACAGAACATTTCTTAGTCATTTGGACAATGCTAATAACTGAACATTGATTTTATGGATGCAAACATGAATGGTACTGTTCACTTGAATGAATGACAATACTGGCTCTCTGTAGCGCAGTTGTCTAAGCTTTATCCTGCTTTTCTTCTAAGTATCTCTTCCCTCATTGTCTTATGAGGAGAAAATGGTGATCTCTGTTGACTTCTCAATTATTCATCCTGTGAAGTTTTTTGAAATGTATTTATTAATTTTTTTAATTACAAAAAAAAGAAAAAACATAAACTAGTTTAACAAAAAAGTGAAAAAATACAACAAAGAGAAAAAAGGTGTTATTATATCATTATAACAATAAACAATTTTGATTCTATATATGCTTATCTAATACAAACATTCAAGTACATATATATTTCTGATAAGATTATCATTTTTTTTAACCTACTGTATTTTGTATAAATGAGTCCTATATTTCATTATACTTGTCCATACAAAGTCTACATCTGTAGGCAATCCGCTCATAAGTGGCAAACACAATTAGGTCTTCAATCCATTTAATAAATTGGGCCATACATTTATCTTTCCAGTGCTGCAATATCAGTCTTTTGGCCATAGTAAAGGCACAGCAAATCCATTTACATTGTCCAGATGTAAAATTCCATTAAATAGGTATATAGTTCAAAAGAATATTATCCTCTGAAAATTTTAGCTTTTGTCGCACAATCATATTGATATAGTCCACTACTTTCTCCCAAAACTTAATAAGTATAGGACATTGTAAAAACATATGCTTTAAAGAGGCATTGTCCTTATTACATCTCCACCAAAATCTGTTTTTGACAATCCTTTTCTATACAGATGTAGCAGAGTCCAATAAATTCTAAATATTATTTTTTGTTGTATAAGTCATAGTTTAAGGTTCATTGACATTCTTGCTACAGAAGTTAGGACACTCTCCCATTGCCTAGGCAATCTAAAACCTTTAATTTTTTATTCCACTCATCCCTTAACATCTGAATATAAATTGATTTATTGATAACAAATATCCAAAAATAATAATAGTAGTTTTTTTTAGTTTTAAAGGATTTAACAAGTTGTTCTAGTATCTTAGGTGTCTCAGAAGCTGAAAATGCTGCTGGTCCAAACAATGTTATTAACAAATGTTGTAGCTGTAAATATTGCCATTGGGTTACATCTGATAGGTGATATTTATCTCTTAAGACAGAGTACATTAAAAATTCATCTTCATCATCTAACAGTTAGTCCAAAGTCAATATCTCTGCTTCCATCCGATTTTTCCATATCACCATCTTTTTCCCAATTTTTAAAGGTGGATTTCCCCATAAAGTCAATTTGGCATGGGAAAAATGGTCAAATCTTTTTTTATTAGACATTACATTCCATAGCTTTCTAACTGACAAAATTGTTTCCAGAGATATTATAGTTTTAGTATATTTAGATCCTAATACTGTCCATCTGACCAAAGGTACTATATATATGTATTCATCCTGTTAAGTTGATCAAGCTGGAAGACAGCAGTGACTAGCCTAGGGTCAGATACTAAATGTGATAGCTGAGTGAGTGTTTGAACTCAGGTCTTCCCAATGAGAGCCTAACATTGTCACCATTACCACATATTAGCTCTGGTTATATCAATCATTGAATTCAGTCAGATTCATTTCTAATGATTTATACACAAATGAACTGCATGCCTTAATAATACATAGCCTAAATAGTATCACAAATACTTTCTTTTTTAATATTCTAAGCAGAAATATTCCTGACAACACATTCATGCTGGTTCTCACATTTCCAGAACATTTTGCTGTTAAGATATTTTTTCACATGGCATTTGTCACAGGATCAAAAATCCATAGTAAAGCTGTTTTCTCTTAACTAGTTTATGGAATGCTGAAATTGGCAGGGCCATAAGTAAATAATGGGGATTTTTTTACCAAGATATTCAAATTATCATACTCAACTACAGTTTCAGAATCCTTTAAGACATGTAATAAGAATTCAGTATGGACATGCCCTGATCTAGCAACAATTTTTGATGTCAGTTCTTGGGAATTTTTCCTTCAAGCAGAAAAAAGCTAAACCCATATAGTCAATAAGCTTTCAATATTATAAGCCAGAACAATTAGTTTGTTCTCTCTTTTCATTATCAACCTCTGCTTTGGATAGCATTGGCTGGTACCTTACATTCTTTAATCGTATTAGCTCTTTATGTAACAAAACAAAAAGAGAACAAGGTGCCATAGCCATTGAGAATCCTAGCCCATGAAATCCCTGGGATGTGGTCATGTGGAATCAGGTATGTATAGCTGTAGGCCTGAAATTGTATTGCACTCTTGAAATGTAATCAAACCTCTTTTTTGTTGTCCTGGTGTGTTTTGTTCCCAGAAAGCTACTTTAAAATAACAGCTGGGATATAAATATAGTGATTGAGTTTTAAAATGATAGTTATTCTTCACTTGCCCACTATACATGGACCTGTAAGATCTCCTCTTTGCACAAACACTATTCAAAAGCTGAAACTCTGATGAGATGTTCTTTTTAAGCAGAGTCTTCAATCTTTTTGTCAGCTAGACCTCTCCTCCTCCTCTCTTTCCTCCTCTGTCTCTGCATGCCTGTGTGAGAGCTTCCAAATATAGATTAACCGTACCCAAAGAAAAAGCCTTTCATAAACATTTTGAGCATTCAGAGTGAAGCTATCCCACAGCAAAAGTATCCAAGAAAATGTATTTTCTTTCATAAATTTTGAAATGTTGAATACAGAGGCAGAGGTAATACATGTTTGAAAAAGCATTTGGTAAAATAACAGATTACAAGGTGAAGCCAAAAAGGATCTCTTTATTTGGTGACATTAGACCTTCATTTAGGGAGGATGGCTGGACATTAATCGGGAATGCTGTAACAGTGAATTTCTCACACTGGTTGACGTCTGATGTAAATTCAGTGGATGGGTAATCCATGATCTTTAGGCAACATGCAGGCTCCAAATGTCTTTTTGCAGGCACTGTAGCCCCTTGAAATTGTGCTTGTTATTCAGCAGCAAATTGCCAAACCCCATCCACCCTGAAACACACATTTCTACTTATTTTCAGTGGGGAGAAAAAAAAACAAGCATGAAAACTGTTGAAAAAGTTTAACACACCCAAAAGAGAAGGTAAAATTACAAAAACAAACAAACCCACAACTCCCAGAATTCCTGGCCAGAGAATACCATCTGCCCTAATTAAGGTGCATGAATTAGCCAGGATTTTATTTGAATCTGAGATGCAATGAAACAATTCAAAACAATCTGAGATTTAGTATAACAGAGTCAAGCATAAGCTGTAATGTGAAAGCATCAAAATATTTCCATCTGCTTTAATTTTTGGCAGAATGGTATAAAAACAGCTTTTAGATGACCTTTTAGATGGCATTGGGAATAATAGAATCTGGAAGCATGAAGTTTGAAGGAGTCATTTAGACCATAAAGCCCAACTTCCCACTAAGAACAGGAATCCATATTGAAGAGTTCACAGTAGATGGCAGTCTAGTCTCTAGTCTAGAGTAGTCTAGTCTCTGCTTCATCTCTTCTCAAACACATCCAGCAAAGGGAAACCCACTAATATTCCAAATAATTGGCTCCACTGTCAAAATATCCTTACTGTTAGGATTTTAAAAAATGTAACATTCAGTTGGAACTGCCTTCCTAAAAAATATAACTGCCTACATTCTGGAATAGGTCTTGACCTTTCTGTATGTGACATTCTTTCTGGTCCTTGAAGAATGTTATTATATTCACTTCAGTCTCCTCTTCTCAGGGCTAAATTTCTTCTCCTTGAACCAAGGCAAGTCCTCTTTCACTGAACTGAATGAAATGTGATAGAAAAAAAAGGCAGGAAATTGTTTTGGCCTGGTACAATTTTGCTTAATTATGATAGCCAAGCTATACTTGGCTTATTCACACAACAAGCTAAGATATAATCCATGTTCTGCAAAACTATAGCTAGATTCAAACCAATGTCTAGACTAAGTTAAAATAAATAAAAATGGGTTGTTTGTGCTTTAGCATATTAATCTTAATATGTTGTATGGATCAGAATACTGCTCCCTTATAACAAAAACATCTCTGAGACAATTAACAGGCTACACAACTACTCAGTATCACAGTAGCACACACATCTTCCAAACATCTTAATCCCAAAGACTCCATAACCAAAGAAGAAAAAGAAGAATCACTTACAACATATAATGTAAGGACAGTAACTAGAACAGACAGATAGAAAACTGGCAGATCACATCCATGAACATGAACTGGTGGTCAGAAGACATGACAAAAACTCTGCAGTGCTACAACACATGGAGAAACTCAACCACAATTTCAACTGGAAAACTTAACATTTTAGATCAAGCCAAATCCAAAAATGCTAGAGGATTCCAGGAAACGTGGTATTCAGCCATCAATAGGTACATAGAAATAAATCCCATTTATATATCATTCAAAAGATACAATCAAAAGCCTAGGAAGGAAACAAACAGCCTAGAACACCCACAACAGCCAATACTCAGATAAACAATCAGGGAAGAAACAATACCCTAATCAAAGAACCATCGAGGAGGAAGCCACCCCCCCACCCCCACCCCCGCAAGACTACTATATATAAACAGCCAACAAACCCCATTGTCCCTCACACTGATGATATTACTTAGCCTGGTAATGAAATATCTGCAAGACAGCAATGAAGCTCAGAGAGCACCAAGATCCCAGCTGTATGAACTTTGTAAGAGTGACATTATAATATGATGAATAATTGGTTTAGGCCAGTGTTTCCCAATCTTTTTCCTTCATTACCCAAAACTCAGGGGGGAAGGAAGGCACTGGTGGGTGTGTGCGTGCAAGTGAAGGGGGGAAGGAGGACGGAGTGCATGAAAGCAAAGGAAGGAAGGAGGGGGTGGTGCATGCGTGCGAGCGAAGGGGGAACGAGGGTGCAGTGCATGTGAGCAAAGAAAGACCAGTATGGAGACTTACCTGAACAACTTGCGACCCCCCCCCCCCCCTTCCTCATTGACTTTGGTTGTGAGAAGCCAACAGGGAAGGTTTCAAATAGTGATCACATGACTGCGGGATGCTGTAATCGATCCTAAGTGTGAGCTGGTTGCCAAGTGCCCAAATGTTGTTCACATAATTGCAAGGGTGCTGCAATGGCTGGAACTTCAAGGACCAGTTGTAAGTCCCTTTCTTCAGCACTGTCGTAACTTCAAATGGTCACTGAACGAATGATCATAACTTGACGACTACCTGCATTATAAAAACAATATCACTGAATGATCTTTATATCAGTTCAACAAATTACCATTGGTAATTGCATCAATTTTCATCTTAATAGGAATACTTTGGGAGATTTTTGAATATATTTTAGTATATGTGGCAATCTTTAAGCCAATTTAAATGTCCCTTTTGTGAATGGGTTTATGTGTCATTACCCAAAGAAAAATCATTTTTAGCCAATTTTGGGTAATTTACCCAGGTTTGGGAAACACTGGTTTAGGCTAAAGTACACTTTGTTCTAAAGTGGCATGCCATAGATTGAACTCTCACGTGACAAAAATTAAGGAATCAGAGAGATTGCCTAAGGTACAAGAAATGGGCACCAGTCATTAGTGATGTCAGTGTTAGATAAAAGAGGTCTCAGGAAATTCAAAGCAATAAACCAAAGTAGAATGAGATTAATGGTCTGTGGAGAGCCATAAAAGTAAGAATAAGGAATTTGTATTGGCTGTGGAATAAAGAGTGGGAATTATGACACCAGTTGACTAATGAAGAAGATGGCTGTCTTTTCCACTTCAGTTCTAGATGAAGAATTGGGAAGGGGAGAGGTGAATCAAATTAGTAGCAACACCAAAAAAAAGTTGTAGGAGTGAAGATCAGAGTTGACTATAGGATAGACAGGAATTTCAGTCAAAAAGTCAAGAAGGAAGGGATTGTTTCTTCCAATCCTGAATAAGAAGAAGCAAATAACTTGATTATAATCATAGAATGTAGATTTTCATAGTTACTATTTCTTGTTGAGATGATTTCCACACATTATCCAAAAGTTATTTCACCAATATGATTACAAATTAATTAAGGGAGTAAGGCAGAAGGAAGTATCTGAAACAGAGTTGAAGGTTAATAGTGTATGAGCAGATCCAGAAACTTATGAAGAGGGAAACCTTTGGAGGACAGTAAAGAAGTGTTATAAATTTGGACCTAATTCATGGTGGGACATGCAGTACAAATATAATTTTAGGGTTGTTCAGGTAAAATGTCTCAGATACATTTACTGAAGACTTTCAATTATCTCCTACCTCCACCCACAGTCAGTGCTTTGAAATAATTGCACAATATGATGCAATTTAATTGAATTTAATTGGAGCAACTTTCAGTAAAGCATATTTAGGGTTGCAGTTCAAAGTGGGATTCAGTACAAAGACTGTGAGGTACAACTGGAAAGGGGAGGCAGAAGGATGGAGTACAGAACGAGGCAGAGTGGCACAGAGTAAAATACAGATTTGAACTGCAGATCTTGATCTGAGTGTTAGAGCTGTCAGCAAAGCTGTGGGCTGAGGTCACCATCTCCAGAGAAAAGTTGGCACCTGTGGAAGATAGTAGTAGCTGTTATTTTGCAGTACATGAAAGGATGAAACCTTTTGTCATGCAGAGGCAAAGATGTTTTTAAAAGCTAAATGACAGAGAGAAATCTAGCTCTGCTCTAACACTGAATCTCTCGATACTAGAAAAAGTTCTTGAATATTAGCTAGTTTTGCAGTCATTGAAAAACACATCACCTATCAAGAAATGCAACTGCCCTGAGATCATCTAAGAAGAATTGTTTAAACAAAAGAGATTTTGTTCAGAGTTTAATACAGGTTTTTATGTGGCAGGTTAGAGCAGAGGGAAGAGTGTAATTCACAGGAAGGTTTCCTCCACTCCCTGCTTTCACAGTGAATATTTTAACATTTTTGTAGCTGTCACTTTTGTAGTAACACCCTTTGGCTGGCAATTCACATCATCTTTAATGTATGTACTTCAATGTGAGTTTTGCACAAATGAAGTTCTCAGTTTGACATGAAGACTTGACATGAAGGCAACATTATGACTGAACTTCAAGAAACACTTTCTAAAGTAAGAGGCCTCAAAAAAATTGAACCATAGATAAAATTTCAAATTAAACAGAGCCAAGTTTATTTCTAGAGCAGAAAGTATGAACAATTTTATATTTTGATAAGGAGGGATTTGATATTTCTTTTATGTCTGTAAGATTTATCTAATTATAGGATAAAATACCTGATCCCCAGTCCAGTGGCAGTCATAGACATCCATTGGAGGTGGGGGAGTCAGGGAGAATGATAAAGCATGTATGATGATGTCATCATACAAATACCACAACTTACAAACTTGCATCAAATGTCAGGCCATAAGTACATAATTGGACATTTACATGAGGACATCACCATGTAGGCACTATCATTTTGGTGTCATTGTGGTGTGCTATGGATACCGCAGTCCACTCCCACAGGTTGGTATTCTCAGGTACCCACTGGAGCTCATATCACGAGGAGGACCACTGAAACATAGAAATGTATCTTCTACTGAATCAGTCTCATGATATACCTAGACAAATGTCTACAGCAGAGATGCAGGTGATGAGGTCCCAGGGTTACATGGGTCCCTTAAGTAGTTTGGATTTGCCCCTCCCAAAGCACCTTTAAAGTACACATAGTCCCCAGGTTAAGAACACCCAGTTACAGACAACCCATAGAATGGAGTCCATTGTAGCAAAAATTGAGTAAAATACACAATAATTTGAGTTAAATACACAATGGTTTGAATCAATTACACAATCCTCCTGATACAGTATTATACAATAATACTGTTCTGGCTTACATACAAATTTGACTTAAGGACAGACCTTGGGAATGGAACTGGTTCTTAAACTGGGGACTACCTGTTATAGAAAAGTAAAGTTAGTAAATACGTAACTAGAGAATAATCATATACATATCTTTTAATGTTAATAAGATATACATTTAAATGAAATGAAATGAAATGTTTATCCTGTCTCCATTACCTTTCTGAATGCATTTCCCAGCATGCCCCATCCAGTGTATAAAGTTAACTTTTGTTCTGCTCCTATTACTTTTTGAATATGGACCCCAGCATTCCCCAGCCCCCCCAAATTATTCCTTAACCTGATAACAAAGAAAAAGTATTAAATATAAAGAACCTTCATATTAACTGTGTTATAAATTTAGTTCAATTACATTAAATTAGTTTTAGCTTTTTTCACTACTTTTTTAAATAAGTTTTATTGAAAGTTTTAATAATAATAGTAAAAGAAAATGCAAACTAAACTCAAAAAGAAGAGAAAGTAAAAGAAAAAAAAGAATAAAAGGTATACAAAGAAAAAGAAAAGGAAAGAAAAAGAAAAAAAGATATAAAGAAGTAGCTTCCTATCTTCATCACAAGTACAAATATACTTAATAATTCATCACCCCTGTAATATTACATGCAGGTATCTCTTCTTCCCACAGCCCATTTTTTATCCATATGCAAATCCATAAATGATTAACATTTCAGTCCTAGTGTCTGCAAAAAGTCCAAAATGGGATCCCAGATTTATACAAACATGTCTTATTTTAACCTTGATCAAACCAACCAACTTTGTACTCCTTTCTTTTGCTTTTAACAATCTTAATCCTTGGTTCATTCAGATGCTGTCATAGGATTTGATCTCGCTTCCTTTTTTTTTTCCCATCTCAAAGTTTTCTTCAAGATTTTAACAAACTTCTTTTGTAAGTCCAATAAAAAGTCCTCATCTTGGTCAATTTCCTGGCTTGTCATTTGTACTTGCACTTGAGTTGTTTTCTCTGTCTTATAGTCTTTTTTTTTTTTTTTTTTAAATTTTCCAGTACTTTTGCAAATTGTTTATGTTCTGATATTTCTGCATCAGGCAAATTTGTTTCATCTCTTTATTTTGTAAATCTTCCAAGATGTTGTCTTTCATATCAATAAGTTCTTCTTTAATATCTTTAGGACATAATTTATTCATAGAAGCATGCATCATTGCTGAGATTGAAGCTGCTATTTTTTGACCCCATTCTTAAAAAATCTCATGAAATATTTCAAATGTCAATGCGTTTTATGTGATTTTTCAAGGTCCAATGCTGACCAAAAACAAAAGACAGACTCACTTTTTATTTTCCTTTTCTCTTTCTGCCTGGAATCTTTAGTCCCCTCTAGTGTTCAATTTCTAAAATCACCAAGTCTCAAGTTGCTGTTTTGACTTAAAATAAACTAAACAAGTTGGTTCCCATGAATGCATTGTTCATTTATATAATTATTTCCAAAATCTTGTAGCAAAAGTCCTAATATTCCATTATTCCAAGTTTGTCTGGTCCCTTAATTCATTTAAAACTTTCTTATATCAGGTTCTTATTTAGCTTTTTTCCATTTATTTCTAATTTTTTTAAAAAAATTAAGCTTATAGTTATTTATTTATTTATTTATTTATTTATTTATTTATTCGGCTTGTATGCCGCCCATCTCCCCCAACGGGTGACTCTGGGCGGCTCACAATAAAAACACAGCCCTCTCCGAGATGGCTAAAAACTATAAATAATTAAAAACATATTAAAAAACCCTAAAAAACCTCCTCTGGTTTATGGCCCTAAAAAACCTATAAGATGCTGGGGGGGGGGAGACAACCCATCATCCCACCAGCAATCTCCACAGGTGCGGGCCCCCCTCTGGCCCCCAGGCCTTCTGGCAGAGCCAGGATTTAATACCTTTCCTGAAGGCCATGAGGGAGGGGGCACACCGGACCTCAGGAGGCAGGATGTTCCATAGGGCGGGCGCTACAGCAGAAAAGGCTTTCTGCCTCGACCCCACCAATCAAAATTCCCTGACTGGTGGGGTGTGCAACCTGCCCCTTCTGCTGGACCGAGTGGGACGGGCTGAAGTGACCAGGGCGAGGCGGTTCCTCAGATAACCTGGTCCTGTGCCATAAAGGGCTTTAAAGGTAATAACCAACACCTTGAATTGGACCCAGAAACAAACCGGTAACCGATGCAGCTCGTGCAACAGCGGTGTTATATGTGCCCTCCTAGGGGCATTAAGAACTGTCCGCGCCACCGCATTCTGCACCAGCTGTAGCTTCCGGATACTCTTCAAGGGTAGCCCCATGTAGAGCGCATTACAGTAGTCCAAACCAGAGGTGACCAGGGCATGAGTGACCGTGTGGAGGTCCCCCTGATCCAGGAAGGGGCATAACTGGCGCACCACACCAAGTCGTGCACAGGCCCTCCTAGCCATGACTGCCACCTGCTCTTCAAGCAGGAGTCATGAGTCCAGGAGAACCCCCAGATTACGCACCGGGTCTGTCTGGGGTAGTGCAACCCCGTCAAGAACCAAAGATGACAAAGTCCTAGATCTTGAGGCTCCCCGTATCCGCAGCCACTCCGTCTTACCAGGGTTCAGCTGAAGCCTGTTGTCCCCCATCCAGGCCCCCACAGCCTCCAGGCACCGCGAGAGGGCAGTTAATTTCTCTTTTAGTCAAGAATGAAGGTAAACTCACCAGGTGGCTTTTCAAACTTGTTGTTTGAAGATCTCTAATGTCCTTAAGGTAGTTGAATAGGTAATTTACAAAAGTGATTAGAAAGTGAGTGAATGAGCTCAGTGCGCTTTAAAAGGCTTTGCCATGGTTGAAAGCATGACGTTTCCCTTTGTCTCCTGATGCTCAAACCTGCAGGAAACTGCTGGCCTGCAGTCTCCTCACAAGTAGCAGTCATCCAAAGCAAAAGTGGGTGATCTCCTGTCTTCTCCTTATCTGGAGATTTTCCTTAGGACCAGTCTACTTGCCGGTCCTTTGCTCTTAACCACCATCATCATGTCTGCTCATTCGGAGATGACTTAGCTCTAGAAGCTCCACTATTTCTTGCATGCATGTACTTCTTTTCATGGGGTCTCTGGGATGCCAGCCAAAGAACAAAAGCTATCTTTTGGCAGACAAATAATACACAACTTTGTTCTGTACAAACTAACAGTGACTCCTTTAAGTTTCAGATTGTTTCTAACATTATCTATATCATACTCCATGCATTTTACATACAAGATATTCGGCTAAAACTGAGCTATGATTTTTCTTACTCCTGATTCTCTCAGATCCCTGTTGTTACATCTTCACTTGTCTTCTCTTAGTAAGGGGAAAGATCAAAGAAAAGATTAACCTAATTACTAGTCTTTTTCTGTCAGTAGACCTACAATGACCTAATGAGAGGGAAAACAAATGGGCAAAACTGATAGTAAAAAGAATGCCCACTCAGTGAATGAGTAATAGCCAGTAGCTCCACAGATAACTGCACATCCATATTTGCATCGAAATATGCATCCTACCCATTCAGCGTGGGTCATTTGTGTATCTTCTTCATAACAATCAGGGAAAACTGCTTATGCAAACTCTTGTTTCTTGCAGGAGCAGCAGGGTGGAGGAAAGGTGGCTACGTCCAAGCAAAATTATACACTGAAGTTCTAAAAATCATGCATTAAATCCTACACTAAAGTTTTGTTGAACCCTATGCTGATGTTCATTCCAACTCTAAAAAGAAGTTAAGCTAAAGCAAGGAAGAAACTTGTTTTTTTCCAGTGCCAGAGGATATTTTAATTTCAACATGTGTGTGGTTTTTTGGTTTTTTTATTTTTTTGCTTGAAGGATATTTAGGAAATCTAGTTATTCTGGGGATGTTATTTTAGTTGTTTTGGCAGCTGCAAAATCTAATCCAAAACTAGCCTTTTTTTTCCCTCCCTTCTGACACCAGGCTTTGCAACATTATTGCATATTCAGTGCTGGTGAAGATTATAGTTTTAAATTGAAATAGGTTGGTACCTAAGTGGGACCATGTCACAGTAGAGTCTGTTGACAGGGAAAGGGGTAATCATAAAATCTCCTGATTTAGACGGTCTTAGAAATTTCTTCTTGCCCAATCAGTACAAACACATGTCAACTTCCCACCCCACCCCACAGATTAATTTAGTACAGTTTAGGCTAGAAGTATGTTACAAGCAATAACAAATTGAGTGCATACAGAGCATGAAAGTTCATATGATGCAAGCAGATGGCCAAAACCACAGGCTGTAGAGTAAGCCAAACACCTGATGCACACATATGCAGCATCATACTTATATCATTTAGAAAACATTTATCTCACTTAACAGCTGGGAAACACCAAGCTTGAGACAAAGTCCTAAAGAACAGTTCGTGAATCTGTGACACAAAATACTTAAGCATAAAAAGAAATAATCACCCCCTGTGCAGCGGAACTACTGCCAAAGTAAAGTGAAGTTAACAGCATCTTTGCACCAAAGTTATTTTTAAAATGCCAATAGTATCAGCTGAGCAGGAGTGTTTGATAAGTGTCAGGATTGCAGGAGGAATGGAGAGGAAATGTAACTCTTTTCTTTCCCCAAGCAGAGTTAATTCCCTGACTTGACAGGTGCTGGGGGAAGAGTGATCTTGGGACTAGATGGGCCTTTGTGGACATGGCACTAGAGAGGCCATTGATCTTATTTGCCATTCCATAATTCTAAACTGAAAGGTATAATATGAGGATCCAGGGCCACATGTAGCCCCAAAGCCCATGGCCCATTCAAAAGCTGCTAGTGAATTACAGTTCTTAATGCAACAAAACTGTCCAGTGTTGATGATAATGTTAGGTGGTGGTTGTTGTTTTTTCCTATAGCAGAGGAGGGCAACCTGTAGACTTCCAGAATCTGCTAAATGATAGGTCCAAGTAGCACTACCCAGCATGGCCAATGATGAGAAATGCTAGCAGTTGTAGTTCAGAACATTTAGAAAACTGTAGATTCTCTGCCCATGTTTTGACAGAGTATGTTAAAATTTACCAGTTGATTTTCAGTTGATGTTGCATTTTCTCCAAGATATTCCAAATAGCATTTCGCTTTGGAATACACCTGTGACACAGTTTAGGCTGATATATAGATTTGTAATTTTCCCAATTCCAGCCATGGAGTTGCTTCGTGGTTTTTCTCATGTCAGTCGATTACAGAAGGTGTTAAGGATCAGCAGGCCTACAGACAGCAGTCCTGAATGTCTTTTTGGAAGAAGTACTAGAAATCTGCTAAACAAGGAGCAGATTTTCTCCATATATTTTAGTTAAATCATCTCTTCATATTATCGTTTAGAAAAATAGTAACAAACCCTCCCAAATGCCTGGACAAGGTTGGAACAAATGGAACTTTACATGTTAGAAACATCTGTTAAACTATCTAATTTGGAAAGACAAAAAAGCTTTCAGGCCTTGATTCCCCCATTTAAATTTCATTCTGTCTTCTATTTTTGTTAATCATGACTACCAGGGTATTCAGAGAAGCAAGCAAAGTTAAGTTTACCTTATTTTCAAATAACTAAGTCAGGGCAAAGGTAATTAATAAAGACATTTTCTGAAGCCATCCAGCCTTTTAAGACCTTTGGTGTACCCACTCCTACCTCTGGTTAAATGCTCCCAGGCCGGATGGTTTCAGCAAAGGTTCCTGAAGCAATCCAGTCTGGAAATCCGTTGGCCAATGCTGGGATGAAGATACTTTTCAGCCTTCAGTCTTCTCCCACAGCACTGGCCAAAATGCTTCCAAGCTGGATAGTATTAGGAGTTTTCAGCACTGGGTGGGAAGGATAAAAGAAGTCCAGGAACACTGATAGCCTAAGTGGGAAGGAGGTGACAGGGTATGCAGGATTGCTTTCTTCCCCCCATGGCTGGTCAGAATCGTTGACTTGATGGAAGGAGGGTACAGGGCATGCCCAGTTAACTCTGTTAAGGGCTGTTAAGGGCTATTGATGCTTCTGAAGCAGGGAGATTGCACTGCTGCCTTCTTCCTAAAATGCCAACACTTCTAGCCAGCCTATGTGAGAGAAAGCAGTTGGGAGGCACTCACTGCCTCCCTCTTGATCAGCGCATAAACCAGTCCATAACTCAAACTCCTCTTAGTGTCATTCCAGTTAGATACCAAGGTATCAAGAGAAATATTTCAGAACCTAGTAATCTTAGAGCATGCTTCCATGTTTTTGTATCTTCTGCGAGGGATTTTTTAATAACTGCAGCATAAAATAGGGGAAATATCAGTCAAAGTAGGATATATGCTAAGCCTAAAGGAAATGAAGACAGACAGGAGGACCAGGCATTTTAAGGATTAGCAGCATTTGTTTCAAAGCAAACTCTTATTCCTACCACTCTCTCCCACCACATTCTGTACTGTACCTGAAAATAAACATGCTGGCATGCAGCATCACTAGAAACTTCCTGGAAGATTACAGGTAGTCCTCAACTATGACCATTCATTTAGCAATCATTTGAAGTTATGACAGTGCTGAAAAAAGTGACTTATGACTGATCCTCACACTGACGACCATTGCAGCATCCCTGCAGTCACGTGATCAAAATTCGTCTGCTTGGCAGCTGGCATGTATTTACAACAGTTGTAGCATCCTGGGGTCACATGATAACCATTTGCGACCTTCCCAGCTGGCTTCTGAAAAAGAAAATCAATGGGGATCCGTGTGATTCACTTAACAACCAAATGATTCACTTAACAACTGTGGCGATTCACTTAACGACCACTGTAAAAAAAGTCATAAAATTGGGTGAGGTCATGTGATGGCTTGCTTAATGACCGTACCACTTAATGATGAATTTTCCGGTCCCTATTGTGGTCATAAGTCGAGGACTACCTGTATAGGGCCCTCCCGACAATCCACTAAGTTAGTCATGACTTCTAAATCCACAATGAGAAGTGCATTGTGGGAAATTTATAATGGGTGGTGCGCAGTTGCCTGCTAGTTAAGACAGAGTTTGGATGGGATGCTTTGGCCTAAAAAAACAAGTATCAGTGTGCTCTTTTTTTTTTTTTTTTTATCCGCACTCAATCGTTACCGATTCTGTGGCGACTGCCTGGACAAGTCCCTGCAGTTTTCAAGGCAAGGTGTTTCAGAAGATAAGGACCTTATCAGGAGTATGGAGATGAGTATGGAGATGGCTTTGAAGAAAATATTCAGCAAACATTAGCAAAACATGAACTTAGCTGGGAAAACAGGAAAGTCTGAGAAAGAAACAAGAGTGTCCTGCCTTGACTTTCTCTGCTATAAGAGGCAGGGAAGGAAAAACACTGCCAGGCTTTTAAGATTCTGCTATTATAGTCTACAGCAATAAAGCAGTTCTAGTATTTTTGTCCTGATCTACCTTGAAGGGCTGATAATCTGTGTCTCCCCTGGTTCACTAGAGGAAGGCAGTGTTGCAACCCTGGGCCATATGTGGCCATCAATTTAATTTCAAAAGCTTTCTCCAAATGATCAGTTCATATCCCTTATGAGAGCTAAGGCATAAATGGCTTTCCAGATGAGGCTTGGCTTCAGATTGCCCATATGCTATGCATATGGTAATGCTTAATTCTTTTTTGTAATGTCTGAACAAAACTTTTTCTTAGCCTTTTCTTAATTCTTATCCAACTTCTTGTGTCATTTTTGACCTCATATTGTTTGTGTGTCTTTCCTGTTCTTATTCATTTGGTCACAGCTTTGGCAAAACTTTGAGATGCCAAATGGTTTTGGCCTGCCAAGTGGAGTTGTCTTCTTCTAGGGATGCCAATGCTAGGTATACCATATCTGGACTGCAAAAATCCAGAAATCATTGTATGGCAGCAGAGATATGGAGAAAACCATAACTCTTTGCTGCCATTTAGTGGTCAACTGAAAGTTTGCACTCTGGATATAGCAAGTCTAATCAACGTGCTTGCAGATATTTCCTTTGGTACCCAGCCGTCTCCCTGCCCTGCCTGATATTTAATTAAAAAATGAGAAGCTGGCATGTTGAAAGGCATAACACCACCCTTCAGCACTATCTTTATTTATAGTTTTAATTCATTCCAGCATCATCTCTTCCCCTTATTTCACTTTTTTTTTTAATTAACAAGTTTCATGGTCTCTTAGGTTTCTCCTAGAAAATGTCTTAAACTCCCCATCCTATTAATGCAGGTCAAGACATCTGTGGCTTTCCAGATGTTCCTGTACTACAATTCCTAGCATCCCTCCCATTAGCTATCCTGTCTAGAGCTGCTGGGGGATACAGTTTGATAGCATTTAGAGGACCACCAGTTCCCTATACCTGCCTTATAAATATTCTAAACATATATTTCCTTCTCTGAGTTCATGAAAGAATAGTTGTGGCACTACAAACTAACCAACCACATTTTAGCTTTGTATGCTTTGCAGGCATATCAGAGAAGCTGCCCTAATCCAAAAACTAATTGCACACTGCAAATTCCAGTGCATGTTCAATTTAAATTAAACAGACATCCCTACACGCACATAGTTTCTCCCACTGAAGTGAATGGGGAAACTGCTTCCTTGTTCTTTCTGGCTGGAATGGCTTTAAATTTTGATCAGGGAACAGCAGTTGCTACTGCAGGATATGAATAATCTACGTAGTACTTCAGTGACTTCTGCTTCTTTAGCATTGCCTGAAAGTAATGCTGGAATATGGTGACGGCACTCCAGTGCATTAGACCCAGTTCCACATATGAACAGAATGTCCTCCCTGTCCTCTGCCATCTTCCCTCCAGTCTGCCTATTTCCACGTCATCGTTTCTGCTAGCTCTAAAGAAATACATTTTGAAATGTGTATAATAGTCATTCTAATTCTTGGCCAGTTCAAACTCTGAAACAGAAACATCTTTTCTACAGTATGAGTTGGCATCTAAATGCAGATTAATCAAAAAGTTGCAAATGAACATTTTTAACAAGCATCCCTCATTCTCAGTAAAGAGAAACTGCCTAAACAGATGTAAAGAAAATGATGTGGGAGGAGAAGGTAAATTACAGCTGGCAGAAAATATCAGAAAATAGATTATTTTAATTGTACTATGTAACTAACCAATACAAAACAGCAAGAGTTAGTTTGGGGGGTGGGTGTTGCTTTTTATTAATATAGAGCACTGGGGATTCAGAGGAAGACAGTGAAACAATAAGGTGCGTGCCAGATAGATTTTCTATGCAGCCTGTGGGATGCTGGTGGGTATTTCTTTTTCTTTTTTCCTTTTGTTAGAATTTAGTCATGTTTAGTTTCTCTTTGTTTCTCTTTGAAATGTATAGATTCCTTTTCTTTTTGTAATACAAATTCTGAAGTTGCAATATTAGTTGAATGCTGCTAACATCTACCAAGCATAAAACCAAAATTGGTTTTAGGTTGGCGGGAAAGGGAAGGATGCTGTTAAATTCTTCTGTCAGGAAAGTTATAGAATGGTAATGAAAAATATGAAGAGGCAGACAGGCCAATTAATATCTCGAGTCATTTCCCCCATACCTTTATATACGTGGAGTCTCATTTCCCATTTTCCCCAAACTGCATGATTAATTAGCCAGGAACAATGAAAGTTGAAATGTAGAGGAAGGCCAGTTATCTTTCTCAAAAGAAGATACCAGGAAGGTCTCTAAATTGGCCTTTATTCAAGGGTTAACTTTTTGCTGAAGTGGTGTTGAGAGAAGAAAAATCCTTTTTTGAACACATTCAAACATAATAAAGAAAGATTCTACATCCTCCTCCTCTGTAAATTAGGGGATCCTCAAATCTTTCACTCCTTTCCACTAGGGAGGGAAAGGATTCGAGGAGTCTGAGTTTCCCTCAAAACAGCAATCATCTCCTCGAATTTCTTCCTCCTTTCCTCTCTGTCTAACATTTCCTTTTTCAATTAGTTTCTGAGTTCAGCTTCTCTCCACAATTTCTCTTCCTCCTCCTTTCTGGCCATTCTTTTTCTTCCCTTATCCTGTTGCCTGATCAGGTCTCTCAGAATCTGTAGCCAAGCATCATGGGAAATCCCTTTACTTTCTACTTGTATCTGGGTTTTAGGGCCTGCCTTTGCCCCTACCAATTCCACCTTTTTCTCCATTTCCAACCTTCTTACATAAGCCCTAGTATGTGGACATGTATCTAGAGAGACAACTTGGGCAAAATCATTGCCTTTCTTTAAGGCAATGATTCTTCTCATAACTGATTGACCCAAAAGATCAGCAAATCTCCTATTGGATGGTATCAGAAAGTGAGAAATGGCTGGGCAAGAAATACCAGCAGAGCTAATCTCAGGTCAAGTGTACCTCATAGTAGCCATTATTTAATATTCTGATAGAAGAGAATATATGTTGTTCAGAGTTGAACTGTGGAGTCCTTGGTGCTCTCTGAGCTTCATTGTTTGACTGCAGACATTTAATTACCCAACTAGGTAACACGAACACTGTGTTAAAAGGTAGAATTGTTTTTTTTTTCTAATAATGTTCCTGTTTGTTCTGCAGGAGGGAGGGGAGATTGTTTTCTTTATATATTGTATTGTTCAAGGTTTTCTACTTGGATTGCAAATGATTAGTTTAGTATTTTTTTTAAAATATCCATACAATATGTAAATATTTGGTTATTATACAAATAATTTGTATAACCAAGTAGACTTTGAATCTGGGTTTCTCTTACATAGGGATGGGGAACCCATACCTTTTGAGATGTTTCTAAAATGTCAGCAACCCCAGCCAGCGTGAGCAGTGTGACAGATGCTGGAAGTTGTAGTTGAACAACATCTGGAGGGTTACAAGTTCTTTATACACAAGTTCTTTATACACATTCCAGCAACAGCATCCAGTGGCATATAATCGTCTTTGAAAACTGAAACTAGTTCCAAAAGCTGACTGTAATATGTTATGGAAGGGAGTGTAAGAATGCCCCGTTCATCAAGAGAAACTCCCGTGACACGTGTGGCTCACAGAAGAGGTTTACGCAAGCGTAACGCAACAGTTACAAACAAAGCCAGGACTGGCTTGGCACATTACATTGTTCAATTTATACCTCTACCCTTCCCGCGTTTCACCCCGTCGTCGTGTTACAGGCTGTGGATTATCGGGACCCCAATAATCCCCCTTAATTGTCCAGATGGCAGGTTCAGCCCGTGTCCCATTGTTCCTTGATTGACTGCCCCTCCGGTGTGGGCTGGTTTCCTTGGGGTCCTTTCAGTTGCATGCAAAACCGGGGTTTGCTGGATTGCGCGGTGATCTCCTTTCCGTGGCTCGTGGCTCTATTCATTGTTGGCTCACGCCGCTTATCAGGGTGAATACAACACTTCCACCCTGCGTTTTTTCTGTTAAGTGGGCTCAGGTGGCCCATTAATCAGCCACGGCTTGCACTTCCTCTTTTCCCTGGCTTGCAAGAGGGCGGCAGAATTAGCTCAGTGCGGCGGGCTGGCTTCCCTAGGAGCGCTATGCCGGCTAAACCTGACAGGGAACTCATTGGATTCTGTTTATTGTGCTTATGCAGTACTAATTTATTTTAGAAAACTGTGATCTGGTGATACTTGGCTGAAACAGTAAACCTGAGCGCTAAGAATCTTACAACCTGTTCATTTGGGGTTATTTCTTAATTTTGTTTAAAACTCATGAATGTTACAGGAGGGCAGGGGGATGAGAAGCAATGGACAAGGAATGCTTCCTATCAGAATATGAAAGTACAGGAGGGGAATATAATTAGAGACTCTCAAGTAAGATTTGTTATTGAAATAGTCAATATTAAGGACTGCCCAATTTCATAGTTTCTTTCTTTTCTTCATGTTTGATGATTCCCTATTTTCCTTCCCTCCCCATCTGTCAGGTTCAGCCCAAAGAACTCCATGAGACAGTACGGATACAGTTCTGTCTCTTTTTATTATTTATTAGCTTCAGCCTCTCAGACAGAAATCTCTCCAGACTGAATCTATACTTCCCAAGCCAGCCAGCCAAAACACCCTGAATTCCTTAGGGTGGTGCCAGTCTCATCTTCTTAGCCTTCCCACACTCCTGTTGGGGGCTAAGGAAACGCTTATCTCCTCGAGCGCGGCCTTCATCAAACCATTCCATCACACCATCCAAGACCACTACCATAGGTTTTGATGCCTCCAGTGGTTAGCTAATACTACATAATACCTGTAAATTCCTAGTATAAAACAATGGCTCATATAAGCAGCAAAAATGTTCTGATAAAAACTTAAGTTTTCCTGAACATTCTGTGTGAAAAGCAGTAGAAACAATTATGGCATTTCAGTAGCCTAGCTCAGATTAGTCTGTTGTGTTGAATACTTTTTCATACGTAATTAGAAATTATTCATTTCTTGATATAATGCTGTGAACTCAGTAATAGTAGTCAATATTAAGTTAGTGATTCTCAACTTTTATTTTTTTACTTTTTCATCACTTAAAATGAATATAAATATATTTCATTGTGCATTTATAACAAGGCATCTCAGGACTTAATTGGGCCCTGTAATTCAAGGTATTATTATAGCAAGAGAGTAATACATTGCAGAACTACAGTCAAATATTTCTATTGCTAGTTCAAATGAAATATGATTTAACTTTCAATTAGTTTTCCTATCACCAGTTCCTTCTGATACTAATTCAAAGCCCATGCAATAGCAGGGTGTTCTGCTATTTCAGTTCTGATTAGAAGTCAGGATGCTCAGGGATGCATGCTTATTTGCAAGGAACCTGCAGCCGATCACTGCTAACTCTTTCAGCCCAATATCTGACCACAAAGTACTGTCAGCCAGTCAGTAATCAGTTGCTGCTCAGATACAGACTGCATTGTCCTGTCCCCTTCTTGAAAAAAATAAAAGGGAAATTTAAAAATTGGGCCCTTGCCTCACACTGGCATCTGTCTCCTTCTGTATTTGGAGTCTTTTGCCCAGTCAAGCCAATGAACTCTATAATGGGACTTGGGAGGGTGGGTGTCTTCTCCAAATGAGATCACAGGTGCCTCTTCCAGTGTAAAAAAGTGAGCCAAGCCATTTAGACAAAATCCACATTCCCTGCCCCCCATCAATTCTCATTCAATTTGATGGAAGAGAAATTGCTTTTGAAATTTACCTTACATTACAAGCATTCTTGCCTTTTTTTGAATTTATGAGGTAGCCAAAAGTTGTGTGTGAATCTTGTATTTTTAATGGTACTATCATCTCTCCAGTAATTGGGACACTTCTTATCTTCCTATGTTTCAGTGAAATTCTAACAAAGATATTATGAGTAAAACTCCTCTATTGGGCTTTTTATGAATGAGAATTTGGGGAGTCAGGAAGGCTTCAAGGAGGATAGAAAGATTATACAGTAACAAAGAATAGTACGACCAACCGTAATAGCCCCTACCACCTTCAATAATAAAGTAAGCTTTAAAAAAGAGAAATCCAAAATAAAGTCTCAAGCAACTTGAGAATAAGAAAAAACAGACGTTGCTTTTACACAGGAAGAAAAATATTCAAGAAAGATGTTGGCATAGCATTAAAATGACCTTAACTATTTTGGAATCTACTCTGAGACATAAGTTCTGTAATTATTATGAAATAACATACAATTCATATTTATCATGGTGATACCCAGATATTTTACTTTTTTCTCAATCTTAAAATCTGTTTTCTTCACCAATTCTGTTTGATCCTTTATTTTTATCTTTGTTGTTAACACTTAGTCTTCTGATTATTAATCTTAAAACCTGCTAATGTATCAAATTCTTTGAATTTTTCCATTAATGTCCCTATTCCTTTTAGTGGATCCTCCAGTCAACACCAAGTCATCAGCAAATGTCCTTAACTTATAAGTTTTTTTTAAATCTTCACTCTCACAATTCTCTCATTTTATTTATTTATTTATTTATTTATTCAATTTCTATGGCTGCCCATCTCAGACAAATGACTCTGGGCAGCAAACAATCATAAAAGCAATTAAAAGCCAGATAGAAACACAATACAAAGAATAAATATTGTAGCAGCTGAGAAAATTATAACCATTGATGTTAATATAACCATTGATGTTAATATAACCATTGATGTTAATATAACCAGGCATACAAGGCCCAGTCATACAATCAGGTCTTCGTCCTTATGAAAGGCCAACAGGGTTGGGGCTATGCTAATCTCTGGAGGGAAAATGTGCCTTGTCTGATGGGACCCAGAGAATGCCCATCCTGCCAGACCAAATTGGATGGGTAGAAACAACTGGGAGAAGACAGTCCCTCAGGTAACCAGGTCCCAAGCTGTGAAGGGCTTTAAAGATGACAACCAGCACCTTGAATTGCACCCAGAAAAACATTGGCAACCAATGCAGCTCCTGAAGCAGTGTTGTTACATGTGTCAAATATTTGACACCATTTACTATCCACGCAGCTGCATTCTGCACCAGTTGAAGCTTCCAAATACTCTTCAAGGGCAGCCCCATGTAGAGTGAATTGCAGTAATCCAGTTGGGAGGTCATGAGGGCACGAGTAACTGTGAGCAGAGCCTCCTGGTCCAGGAATGGGTGCAACTGGTGCACAACTCAAAGATGCACAAAGGCCCTCCTTGCCATGGCTGCCACCTGCTCTTCCAGCAGAAGCCATGAGTCCAAGTTACCCCCAGATTGCATACCGGGTCTGTCTGGGGCAGTGCCACCCCATGTGCTGTGCCTTGGATGACTTGGGATAGACCCATGGCTGTCATGGTGGCCATGAACTCCCAAGCTACCTCAGACCCCACCCCCAGAAAAGGCAAGTTGAAGTCCCTCAAGACTATAAGCCTGGGGAACTCCACCACCAACCCAGCCATGGAGTCAAGCTCAGGCAGGGAGGTTGCCACATAGCAGGGAGGCTGGTTCAAGAGCAGCAGTCCCAACTGATCCCTGTTAGAACCCAACTTAACAAATAGGGCCTCGCACCTGGAAATCTGAGGATCAGCACCCCTGGATGCCTCCCAAGTGTCTCAGATGACCACTGCTACCCTACCTCCCTTACCCTGGAGTCTTGGCTGGTGCCACACCTGGTACCCAGCTGGGCACATCTAAGAAAAGGGACCCCCGCCCATCCCAGCCAGGTCTTAGTAATACACACCAGGTCAGCCTTCTCGTTGACTATTAAGTCATGAATGAGAATGGTCTTATTACAAACCCTCAAAATGGCTGTTACAAGATACATTCAAGCTCCCAGCCAGGAATGAGGCAAAAGGGCTACCCAACCATGTAAGGGGGATAGAAATTGAAACCATAGGGCTCAGGCAACCACAACTGGTCTGATCCAGCCCTGCCTCCACCACAGGAAAATCCCCCACCTTTACACAACCACGGTGGAAGAAAAAGGCAGTTCTCATCCGCACTCCTACAGCACCTTCATCCGTGCTTCTTCCATTGTCATCAGCAGCCCCGGGCTCCTTTCCACCCCCGCATCCCCAAATGTTGCAAAACACACAGAACACATCCAGTGTGAAGCAGCCGAACCATGTGCCCGGTGATCCAACAGTCCAGCCATCACCATTGCCAGCTGTAATCCCCCAAAACCAGTTCTCCAAGCCATGACCCAGGTAAGGGAGTGAGCACCGAGCACCACGTACAATTCTGTCCAAGCCACCAAAAGGCCCGGCAAAGGAAACAAACTGCATGGGCCAGATAGAGGGCCAGTCCAGTCCAGCCCAGTCTGGTCAGGGAACGATCCCAGAAGATTCCTCCACCATCCAGTCCAGAACATTGGACCTCCAACCATCGGCATCATACTAAAATCCTCCAAACAACAGCATCCATTCCATACCACCATCCCAACTTGGTGCCATGATGAAAAAAAAAAGTCTTATATCTCTATTCAGTATTTAAAGAACTAAAATAAGCAGGAGAGGAGACAACGGGCATCCCTGTCTTGTCCCTTTTTGTATCTCACAGGATTTTGTTAGATCTCCATTGATAATTATTTGTGCTTTCTGTGAAGTGTAAATCAATCTTACCCATTCAATACAACTCTCTCTAAAGTTCTTATCTTCCGAAACTTTAAACAGGAAGGCCCAGTTCAAATTGTCAATGGCCTCTGCATCTAAGAAAATCAATGTGGCTTGTTTTTCATTATGTTGCTCCAAGTATTCCAAAATGTCCAACACATTTCTTACACTATCCATTAACTGTCTTTTAGGTAAAAACCCACATTGATCCTCACGAATAAATTCTTGCAAAATTATTTTCAACGTCTCAGCCAAAATTGTTGTAAACAGCTTATAGTCATCATTCAATAACGATACCAGCCAATAGTTTCTTCTTAAAGTGAAATCTTGTCCCTCCTTATGCATAAATGCTATATTAGCCTCTTTCCAGCTCTCTGGCATCTTTCCCCTCTGTAAAACGAGATGCACTGTATTTTGTAAAGGCTGTAAAAGTTTATCCTCAAAGCAGTTATAGTAAGAACCCAGTAACTCATCTGGTCAAGTCACCTTTCCTGTTTTACTCTTTTTTATAGCTTTGCAAACTCCCTTTATTGTTATGGGTCCATTCATAATTTGTTTTGGTTTCTCTATAATCTTCAGTAAATTTTGTTTCTTTAAATAATCATCTATTTTCTCCAAGGAAATTTCTTGTCCTTTATATAAACTGGAATAATATTGATGACAACATTTTGCATAACCACATTGTCTGTTATTACAGCATCTCCCTCTTGTAATTTCAATATCATTTTCTTTTCCTTTTCTTTTTGAAATTTGTATGCCAACCACTTCCCTGGTTTATTTGCAAACTCAATTTTTTTCTTTTGCATAATACATTTTTATTTCCATTTCTCTTAGTATTAACATAGATAGTTGTCACTGCAGAAGCTTAATTTGTTGAAAAATATTTATCTTCTCTGGAAACTTCTTTAATTCCTCTTCTTTTCTTTTTATTTCATCCAAAATAGCTTGAGTTTTCTCTTCTCTCTTCTGTTTGAGTTCATTATTATGTTGTATAAAGTAACCTCTCATGAAAGCTTTGCTTGCATCCTAAACCATTCTTACATTTGTATCTTTATTAAGTTTATTTTCAAAACACTCTTTTAATTTCTTTTTACAAACCTCCACTATTGCTTCTTTCTGTAACAGCATTTCATGTAACTTCCATCTGAAAGAATTGGGTTTCTATTTAAAAACCAAATTCACTGGATTATGATCTGAAAAGGTAATATCTCTACTTTCTGTACCTTAGTAGTCAAATTCTTCGAATCATGCCTATTCTTGAAAAAGATCTACATAAAAATAAGTATTCTCTCTTGAGTTGCCATTTTTATGTCTCCATGTATCAATAAACTCTAAATTGTCCATCAAATTAAAAAAAAAGTATTTTGCCTTGTGTAATTTTAATATTTTTCTCAGAAATTCTGTCTACTTGTCACTCCATTCCAATAATGACTCCATTAAGCACCGATTTTCATAAGAAAATCCTATTAGTCTGTCCATAAGTCCTTTATAGAACATTGCTTTATCCTCATCTGAAGCATAACCCCCCCCCCCCCCAAATATGTTAAGACATGGAATGAAATTTAAAAAGATATGTTAAGATGGGAGAAATTACAGTTGTCATTGCTGGGGAAAATTTCTGTGATAAAAATGAATGTTTTGCCTAGAATGATATTTTTGTTTCAGACAATACTGGTTTTGACAACTGATGCACCATTTAAACAATGCCGAAGGGATATATCTAAGTTTGTAAGGCAAGGGGGGAAAAACACCAATATCAGGTGTTACAAGATTCAAAGGAAAGAGGACAATTGGGTTTACCTGATTTGAAATTGTATTTTACAGCTTTCTGTTTGGTTTGGATGAAAGAATAGATGTTTCTGAGAATACTTTTGGAGTTAGAAGAACACAACCTGACATTTGGGTGGCATGGATATTTGTGGTACAATAAGGTTAATGTAGATTTTAAATATCACTATGTTGGACGTGCCATATTGAGCATATGGAATAGATACAAATCCAGGTTGTGCCCAAAAACACCTTTGTGGCTCTCAGCACAAGAAACATTTTATAGACAAGAAATAATAGGCAAACCCAAAATGGTTAACATACTGTGAGATACTAGAAATATGTCAAGGGGAATGCAAAATAAATTGAAGAGAACATCTGATGGCAGAGGGACATAATTGTCAATAGTTTTCGTATTTACTGTTATCAGAAAAAATCAAAGTAGACAAAAGAATGTATGGTATTGAATATTCTAAGATAGACTTTGAAATGGAATTGTGTACAAATGATGAACATGTGATTGCTAAAATGTATAAACTTTTATTGAAATTTGAAAACAGAAGAACAAGTGAAAGAATGCCTGATAAAGTTGGCTAAAAATTTTGGTTATAATATACAAATGGAACAATGGGAAAATATGTGGTTGAAAGGACTGAAATTTACACTATGTTATAATCTTAAAGAGAACTTTTATAAAATGTTGTACCATTAGTATATGACACCAGAAAAATTACCTAGAATGTATAAAGGTACTTCAAATCTATGTTGGAAATGTGAATGACAAGAAGGGCCATTTTCTTATGCTTGGTGGATGTGCAAAAAATCTAGAAGATTTTGGGTTCAAATGCATACACTGATTCAGAGGACTTTAAAGATTAATATACAACTGAAACCAGAACTTTTCCTCTTGGGACTGATGGATAAACAGTTGTAAAAAAGTCACAGAACTTTGTTTTATATATGATGACCACAGCAAGGTTATTGTACACACAAAGATGGAAGAATTTGGCAATACCTACAACAGAGGAATGGTTGGTGAAGATGATAGAACTTGCTGATATGGCCAAATTGACCTGTTTGATTAGAGAAAAGACAATATCTACATTTATTGCTGATTGGAAATCCCTTATGGACTTCTTGTGTATAACAGAAAAAAGTGAACTTATGAACAATGGTTTTGATGATTAGATAGGATAGATTATAGAAGGGAGAAAGTCACAATGTAACTATAGAGAAAGAAGTAAATCTATAATTGTACTTATAACTACTGTAAAGAAGATTGGAAGCCACTTTATATCTTTTTCCTTCTTTTCTATTTTTCTTCTACCTTTTTTCTTTTTTTCTTTTCCTTTTTCCTTTCTTACTTTAGTTTGTATTAATTTTTACTCTTGTTTTTAAGACTTTCAATAAAATTATATTATTCTGAGACATAAGTTCTAAAGCTATAATAGACACATCTCCCTTTTTAGGTCATCTTGGACCAATTTCAGTAGTAAGAATTAATATCCTTTGCCTGAACATGTAGTCCAATCTAGGATTCATGAAATACATGAATTTGCTCACCTTTGTCCTGTCTCAGCTAAAACATTATCTGTTCACATACTCTTAAATCTATTTCCCCCTAACTAAGTAAAAAGGACCCTAGTTCCCACTCCTAGAGTGAACTTTTAGAAGACAGAAAGACCACAAATACAGTGGTACCTCGAGTTATGAACTTAATCCGTTCCGTGACTCTGATCGCAACTCGAGTTGGTCGCAACTCGAGGTAAATTTTCCCATAAGGTTCAATGTAAATATGGTTAATCCGTTACGCCCTCCAAATTTGGTTGCACCACGAGGCAAATTTCCCCATAAGGTTCAATGTAAATACGGCTAATCCGCCCTCCGAATTTGGTCACACCACGAGGCAAATTTCCCCATAAGGTTCAATGTAAATACATACGGTTTTCTTCAAAGCCTTATTCTTGCCAAGCCTGCTCTGCATTTTCTTTGGAGCCATGCTGACAAGCACACCAAAAACCTTCCAAATGCCACAAAACACACCACAAGCCTCACCAAACATCTCCTTGCTACCACGATCTCGCCCACAGGAAGCCGCGACTGCATGGCAGCAGGGCAAATGGCCGCGGATCCAGTTCATAGCTCAAGGCGGAGTTCACATGTCGAGGTAAATTTTTGGGGCCGGAGCTGGTTGTATCTTGAATTCATAAGGAGGGCATTCGTAACCCGAGGTACCACTGTATCAGATCCTATATCACCTCCTTTAAAAATGGAATAGAAGAACAGTTTATGCCAGGGCTGGAAGTTCATGATTCTGTTGTTGTTGTTAATGGATTCCCTACTTTATGTCCTGCTGAACAGTTCAGAATAGCAAACCGTCAATATACACTCTGGCTTTGACTTGAATCTCAGGTCCTTCCATTATCCTCAGTACAACACTGTTGTCCTAATGGAAAAAGCAAACAAAGCAGGGTACATTGGCAGCTGAATTTATAGATCTCTAAAGAACTGATTTATTGTTACTGATGTAGCATGTGACACTGAAATATGCCAGGCTTCTCTTGTTATTATAACAAATAACTTCTACATTCTTTATCCAAGGAAAACTACGCTCCTGACTCAAAAAAAGAAAAGAAATGAAAACTCAGCAGGCTCTTACTGAATACAAAAGAATATCCAGTTTAACCACAGAAAAATAAAACCTTATTCATTTTAGGTTGAACTTAAAGAATAATTCTGTAAATTCTATTGATAGAGTTTTCTGTATTCTTTATTCTACAGAACTATTTTCTGTATTTGTTTTTAATTGAGTATCTACAGACTGGTATTGATGTTATCTCATGGTAATATTGTGTGGGGTAAGTCAGAATAGTGAATATATCCCAAACCAAAACTAATTCAAAATATCCAGCACTTGAATATAACATCTTAGAAGTCTTGATACTTTTGACATTACTTTCAAATATAATTCTTTTTCGTTAGGGAAATGCTGAAGACCAGCAGTCAGTTTGGATTTGAATATGACCTACTAAAATCAGTTACCCAAACCAAACATAAGGCATACACTTGTAAACATTTTATATTTTATTTCATTAAGACTCAACTAGATACACATTTCTGTTGAAATGTTGAAAATGATTCTCTGTTGAATTAGTGGTGAGATGAGAATCTTTACAGAATCATAGAAAGAAAGGGTTGAAAGGGACCTTGGAGATTTAGCCCAACTCTTTATCCAGTGCAGGAATCTAGAACAGTACGACAGCAATTTACATGACAGTTGATCAGATATTTGAAGACAGCTATCAATTCTTTCTGTAGTCTTATCTTTTCCTGGCTAAACATTCCCAGTGCCATCTACTGTTCCTTATATTTTTCCTTTCAGTCCTTTGTCATCTTGGTTGCTGTTTTCTGGACACACTTGAGTTTGTCAATGTCCTTCCTAAAGTGTTGAACAGATAACAACCATAATTGGGACCAGGAACTCCACTGCTAAACAACACAGTTATAAAGCCAATAATCACTTGACCACACCAACTTACAATGGCAGTTCCAGCAATTCTGGCTGCAGTCATTAAGTAAGTAGCACATGGTCATTAAGCACAATGTCATGTGAACATGACTTGCAACTTCCTGCTGGCTTCCCCATTGACTTTGCTTGTTGGAAGCAGGCAGTGAAGGTCACAAATGGTGATCACATGACTGTGGGATGCTGTGACCGTCATAAATGTGTTCAAGTTGCCAAGTGCCCAAATCATGATCATGTGACTGCAGGGATGTTGCAATGGCTGCAACTTCGAGGACCAGCCATAAGTCCCCTCGTTCAGCACCATCGTAACTTCAAATGGTTACTGAATAAGTGGTTGTTAACTGAGGACTACCTGTATCCCAAACTAGATACAATATGCTAGGTGCAATTTGACTAAATCAGAATAGGAAGGACAATAACTTCTCTTGACCTTGACATTATACTCCTATTTTTGCAGCCTAGGATTGCATGTATTCTTTGTTTTGCAGCTGTATCACATTGTTGGATTATGTTCAGCTAATTACGCACCAAGATATTCAGATCCTTTTTGCAATACTACTGCTCAGTAT
The DNA here is from genome assembly GCA_030867105.1 of Liasis olivaceus. Classification (NCBI taxonomy): domain Eukaryota; kingdom Metazoa; phylum Chordata; class Lepidosauria; order Squamata; family Pythonidae; genus Liasis; species Liasis olivaceus. The sequence goes on along the minus strand of CM061352.1, from coordinate 78,823,729 downwards.
GGTTCCCTTCATCCTATACTTATACCTTTCATTTTTCCTACCCAAATGTAGCTCTTTGCATTTGTCTCTTTAAATTCATTTTGCTGATTTCTGCCCATCGTTCCAACTTGTCCAGATCTTCCTAAATTTTGATACTGCCATCTAAAATGTTTATTATTTCCCCACTTTTTTATATTTCAACTTCTCATCCAATCAGTTATACATACAATGAACTGCACAGGGCCTAGAAGAGAATGCTGAAGTATGCTGCCTGACACTTCTTTTCATCTTGATGTGGAATCATTATTGTACACTTATTGAGTACAGTTGTTCAACCAGTTAGTAGCTATCTAATGATAACATAGTCCAGCCCACATTTTACTTTAATTAATCTGTTCTAGATTTTTGTCCAGTATTGATGTTAAGTGAGCTGATGTGGGAGTGTGGAGTAGAGGTATGAAACATGGAGTCTCATCCCCAGAAGAGCGAACACGAGATAAGAGAATGAGACTGGCCCCTCCCTAAGGAATGCAGAGGATGTTTGTGGGGTGACCCTGAGAGTTGCTCTCAGTCTGAGAAGATTCTGTAACGGGAGTGAAGCCAATAAACCTTGCTGGATTGAATCTGTATTGTCTCTTGGAGTTTCCTGGGCTAATCCTGACAGCTAGTTTGTAATTTCTCAGGCCTTCATGTTTTGTTTTCCTAAATATATAAATATTTGCCTTTCTCTAATCCTCTGGCATTAAACCGATCCACCATAATTTCTCAAAAATCACAGAAAGGTACTCTGGGATGACATTCACAAGCTCCTTCAAGAATCTCAGATGTAATTGGTCTGGCCTCATTCATGGTTGCCAGGTACTTCCTAACCAGTATTAATTATTAATAAATTAATAAATTAATAAATTAATAAATTAATTATTATTATTATTTTATTAATAAATTAATAAATTAAGTATTAATTCACAAGCATTCAGTAGAACTTCCTTAGGATTCTGTTCAGTTCTCTAAAATGTGTCCTTAATGCAGTTTTAAGGCTTGAAGCTAATGTTCCAAGCATTAACGTCCAGGCTTGGACTAGGATTTTGGCTCAGAATCATGTTTGATCCTACAGGCTGTTACTTCTGCTACTGACAGACAGCAACCAATCTTGTTGATATCAAACTTGTATGGAGGAATTATATAGTCTTGGCCTTTCTCTTGAGCATGTAGGACAATTAACCCTTGTGGAGGCCAAATCAATGGTAAAGGACTGAATTAGGGTCATTGATCATCAGAATTATCTCACCAGTGTTCCTGAATCTTATCTCCAAATGTTGGACTGCCACAAGTCCTCTACTGTATATTTACACATTTTAACCCTCAGAGACTTTGCCCTTGTGGTTCCAAGGAGGTAGAAACTCTTTCCTATAGTGTCCCTTATATGATATCATGAGGCCCACTCTCTTCTGTCTAATTACTTCCAAATTTGAGAATCATACAGTTAAATATTATGCTCATTATTTTTTAAGGAATATTAAATCTTCATATACATTCCTGGTTGCCAAATACCTTTGTTGAGCCATACAACTGCCCAAGATTTCAGGTTAGATAGTTGTTCTACTGTTTTATGATAATTGTTTTGGGAATGGATTTGCTATAGCCATTTCTTTTTCTTTATTTGTAATGCTGGTTAAATACCATAATAAACATGTTACATTTTATCACAAATTCACTGATCTGCTCTAAATAACACAGTTTGACTAAAGTTAAGTTAAAATTTTTCAGAAATGCAGTAGTTTTACAATGTAAGACTAAAAGGGGGAAAAAAATCTTTCATATAAAGATTTCCTTTTAACCAGGTGACATTTCTTGATAATAAAAGGCTAGAAAATTTGCTTTACTCAATAACTGAAGACAGGAGAAATAGCTTGGTATCTCTTTTGAGTGTGAACGGTGAAATTATAAGTGCTTAGAAATTTTTCTTCATTTAACTTCTCCTTCCCATTTCTAACATTGATGATACTGGTACACAGATCATTAAAACAATTGTAAAGACTTTATTGGTTAAGGGGAACTAGCTGCAAGCCTAAAGTTACTGGCCACAGCTCTGGGTAGAACTGGATTGATGTAAGACAGTTTTGTCTCCAAGATTCCACTGAATTTAATAGACATACAGTAGGTGCATATACAATTAGTTGTAGTTTATTCAACCATAAATTACAATTACTCACATCAAGTCTTATTAAGAAGAAATCAATATAAGTTAAATTATTCATTATATGCTTAAGTCCCTTTATTTTCAATACAATTTAGAGCTATACTATAAATATGTGTTTTTCCTGCTCTGCCTGGACAAACTATCTGGAAAGCTGAGTGTGTGTTCCTGTAGGGCTGCATCTTTCCCTGTGCATGTAAGCTCGATTCCTATTAGGCACATTTCAGGCTTTCCTTCCCTGGCAGGCAGAGCAGGAAAAATGGGAGGTTTTGGCTTAGCAACAATTTAATATATGATTCTCATGAACCAGGCTGAACCAGTTAGACAACACTCCTTTTTACTATCTACACACATACTTTTTTTTTTCCTGTTTTGGTTACTTTCAGCATCCCTTGACAGCTTAAATTCCTTTTGAACTTTAGTCATTCTAATTGATCAATCCCATTTTCCATTTCCTATACATATCCCTGTTAAGTTTTAGCTTATACATAACAGTTTCCCAAACTCCCTCCCATTCTTGTTTCTCATTGATGTGTATGCAGCTGTACTTCCAATAGCCTATTTTAAACAACTGCCCAATTGTCCTGCACTTCCTTTATCCTGAGAATTTCTCTCCATGCGACTCTGCCTAATATAATTCTATGTTTGTTGGAATGGCCTCTCCTGAAATCTAGTGTGCATGCCATATATCTATTCTCCAATTTCTCTTTCTGTAGTATTTTGAGTTCCAAAATGACATGGTTACTCCTTCCCACGTTTCCACTACTTTTTCCCCTTGAATCAGCTCTTCTCTATTGTTTAACATTAGATGCAGGAAAACCAACCCTTCCTCTCCTTCAACTTTTTGAAAAATGAAACAGTGAGACCACTACAGAACTTTAGGGAAGCTTGCACTCTTGACTGAACTGATCTGGGGAGTCAAAGTGTCCCATTATTACCATATTTCTCCTCCTTGCATCTATAATTTGGTCAACAGGGATTTTATCTATCTGTTATGCCTATCTTGGTTGTCTTTAGCTCATTAGATTGGTCCACCCACAGTGACTAATGGACCCAAATGGGTTTCAGAGGGAGCTGGTGGTTTTTCCTGAGTGTCTGCTGCATGGTCTGAGTGAGCCTTTGGTCATTGCTTGGAATGCAATTGAGGCTTTGGACCAGATCGTGCCCATGCAACCTCTCTCTTCCCATGGATCCCGTCACTCCCTGTGGTTTATGGAAGCATTGAAGGAAATGAAATGGGAGATGTCTAGAGTGTTGCTGGAGGTCAATGAAGGATGAACTCAGCCAAACATGGGTACAAGCCACTATTAAGGCCTACCTTGTAGTGGTAAGAGTGGTGAAGCAACAATACTTCTTCACCCTTGTTATGTCCATGGATAGCCAACCAATCGCCTTATTTCGAGTAACCCAAGCCCTTCTGGGCAAGGGGGCATTGGAGATTCATCTAAAAGGCTGTGCAAAGGAATTTTCAGAGCATCTGTTGGACAAAATTGCTCAAATGCATTCCCAGTTAGATGACAGTCTTGGTGCAGGTCCTGTGGAGTTGCCTGTGGCACAGTCTTACCCTGTTAATCTAGGAATGATTTGAACCTGTTGGGTCTGAGGAAGTGGACAGAGTCCTTATGACTATGAGCTCAGCCACTGCTGATTAAATCCATGCCCCTCCTGGTTGGCTAAAGCTGTCCGAGGGTGACATTTGGTTGGTTCTAGCTGCTCCTCCTCCTAAAGAGTCATTGATTTATGTCCTCCTTAAGGAGCCATCACTGAATCCCACCATGCTGGACAATTTTCAGTGTCCAATCTCCTTTTTTTAGGGAAGGTTGTGGAGAAGGTGGTCACAGAGCAATTTCAGCCAACCCTGGATTAAGTGGATTATCTGGATCACTTTCAGTTGGGATTCAGGCCTGGACATGGGACAGAAACAGCACTGGCCATGTTTTTGGAAGATCTCTGGCAGGAGTGGGATGGGATAGTGCTTCCATCCTGGCTTTGCTTGACCTCTTGGAGGCTTTTGATACCATCAACCATGGTATTTTTCTGGATCAGCTCCAGAGGTTGGGAGTGGCAGCACTGTATTATGCTGGTTCTGTTCCTTCCTGCAGAGCAAATACCAATTGGTGTTGGTCAGGAATGAGAGATCCCGACCTCAGCCCCTACTATTTGTGGTGCAGTAGGGTTCGGTGCTCTCTCCACTCCTGTTTAACATCTTCATGAAACTGCTGGAGGAGATAATTACCATGGGGTGAGATATTATCAGTATACTAATGCTACTCAGTTGTATTTTTCTGCCCTGGCAAACTAAGCAATGCTGTTGATGCCCTGTCCCGGTGCCTGGAGGCTATGGGGGTTTGGATGGGGAATAACAGACCTCAGCTGAATCCTGGCAAGGCTGAGTGGCTTTGGTTTTGGGGGCCATCCAAATCTGGTACTTTATCATCTTTGGTACTGGATGGGGTGGCACTGCCCAAACAGACCCGATGCACAATCTGGGGCCCCTTCTGGACTCACAACTCCTGGTCAAGGAGTGGCAGTTGTGGCTAGGAGGGCCTTTGTGCAACTTTGGGTTGTGTGCCAGTTGCGCCCGTTCCTGGATTGTGAGGCCCTGCTCGTAGTTACTCTTGCCCTCGTCACCTCCTGTATGGACTCTATATCAGGCTGCCCTCAAAAAGTATCTGCAAACTTCAGCTGGTGCAAAATGCAGCAGCATGGGCAGTTATATGTGCCCCTAGAAGGACATGTTACACCTCTGCTCTGTGAGCTGCATTGGTTATCAGTTTGCTTCCAAATCCAATTTCAGGTGCTAGTTTTGACCTTTAAAGCCCTACGTGGCATGGGGCCAGGTTATCAGAGGGACCACCTCTCCCTGATTACATCTACTCATCCCATCAGGTCCAGCAGTAGAGGCAAGTTGTGGGTCCCATCTGTTAAGAATGTCATCTGATGGGACCTAGGAGACGAGCCTTTTCTGTTGCTAACCCCAATCCTTGAGGCCTTCTGGAAATCCGTTAAAATGTGGTTCTTTCAACAGGCCTGGGGATCCCAAGGTAACAGGGAGCCTGTGCACTGATTGCATCATGTGTAACATCTTGATGTATTCCCCTCACAATCTTGTTTTATGTATGTTTCATTGTTTTAATTTGGTTTTGTAAAATGTTTTATTTTTGGTTTTATTGTACACTGCCCAGAGTTGCTTTGTATGAGATGGGAAGTTATATAAATTTGATAAATAAATAAACAAATAAGAATCCATACGTCTTTGTTGTTTCCTCTTCCTTGTGGTCCTTGTGTTCTTTCCCAAATACTCTTGACTGGACCTTCCTGCTCAAATTCCTAGACTAAAATACTTGTACGCACTTCCTTCAAACATAATGCTACTCCTCCTTCCCTTTTGCCTTGTTTATTCATTTTGAATACGTTATACCTGTCAATCCTTACATTCTACCCATGAGTTTCATTGCAATAGGTTTCAGCAATGCACAAAAGTACTAAATTATTTTCATCTTCTTGCATTAAGACTCCTAGTTTTTCCTGTTTGTTCCCCATATTCTGTGCATTTGTAGATACATGGAATCTTGGGTCACATAACTTCACTTACTCCTACTCCTTCCTGTATTTGTATCCTTTTTATTGAGTGCCTCCATATTTTATATACCCTCTGAGTTCCATTCACAAAATGAATTCCATACAAGTATAAATGGTTTAAAAAAGAAAAAAAAATCATGTACAGGCATCTGATGAAATGGAACTTCCCCTTTCCATGATGTAGACTTCCCAATTTAATATTTTTAATAGAATTAAAAAAACAAGTCAGTCAAACAGGGAAGGTTGCTGGTAAGCATCAAGATCTTGAATGCCATATGGCAAAGTTGTATAGGCTGTTGTAGAGATAAACTATTGCATCCTTACAGACTAAGTTTTTTGACATCCATTTTGCTTATGTAATTCTGCATTAAAAGCTGATGTAAAAGATCTCCATTTACTTGTTATGGTGTTTTTTTTAAAATAATAATTTATGCATGAGAAATATTGTGCTATAAAGTTGTGTTTAAATGCTCGATCTGACAAGCATCTGATCAGATAAATTTATTTCTTTCACAAACTCCACTGAACTTTCTTAGGACATATAATTAAAACCAATTTTTAAAAATGACTACGTTTTATAATGTGAGTTGAATGAATAATGTACATGGCATTTCAGTGACTTAAAACACATAATAGCATGCTCCTCATAGTGTGGCAAACAGGATACTGTATTTTACATCTGGAATAATTCATTTTCATTATCTCTACACTGATGCTCATAACTCCAAGGAATTTAATTTTTATGCATGGCTTGAAATGAATTCAAACATATAACATTGTTATACAGTAATTTACAATAGTACTGAATTATTTTAGCTTTAAACAAGGAGTTAAACATCACATTACTGACCATATGCTTTAATGATTTTGAATAAAAAAATATGGACTGTTATGTACATTGTTAAAATAAGAATTTGTAACAATTTTTAGATTTACTGTGATGGAAAAGCAACCTAGCAGAACTTGACATTGTTGCTAGAAGCTGGGCCCACTGAAAGAGAAACACCAAAAATAAAAATAAAAAAATAAAGCAGTTTTAATTATATAGTTCTATTTACAAAGCCGCGTTCAATAAATCAAAACTCATGCTTCAAATAATATTTCTCTAAATGGAGAAACAAAGGTTTGGTTGGGTATTTATTAAAAAAATAAAAAATAGACCCCCCACAATCATTAAAACAGCCATAACTACTTTGGCTATGTTTTTTTATACATTAGGAAAAATAATTAGGTAAGGTCCCTGAAACTAATTTATGGTGGCCTGAATATAAAGCACATGATCTCCTTATACTGCATGTATTCTCTTTTTCAAAAAGACATCAGAAGAATTTGAGACCTTCCAAAAGTCTTACAATTTTCTATTAAAAACAAAAGGGATTTGGTTGTCATTATTAATGTTATGCAGTTTTGTTACTGCAAGCCTCCTTTGCACGTTTTTAAGCAAAACTACGCCAGGCAAGAGTCCCAGGGCTGGAAGGGACCTTGGAGGTCTTCTAGTCCAACCCCTTGCCAAGGGCAGGAATCCTCAGCCCGTCCTGGACAAATGGCTGTCCAACCTTTCTTTCAAAACCTCCAGCAATGGAGCGCCCACAACTCCAGGAGGCAGGCTGTTCCATGGCTTAATAGCTCTCACTTGCATGGCTGGACTTCAAATGTATAGTGGAGTGGGATGAAATTGCTGAAATTTCCTTTTGGTTGGTTTGCTTGTCTCTTCTTCTTTTTTGCATGCTAACCTTTAGGCCAATATTCTTTATGCCAATATTCACAACATTGGCATAAAAATTCACAATATTCCAATGCCAATTGGCTTTGGCTTTATGCCAATATTTGGCTTTATGCCAATATTCACAAATATAATTAAAAGTTTTGAATCCCACCTTATTTTTTTATGTGAGTGAAGCCTTTCCACTAGCTTCAAAAGTTACTGAAGGATCTCTCTACAATATATTCGAGGCATACATTTTGAAAGTATGACTAAAAGAGATATAAGGAATTAACTGTGCTGCCAGGAACAAAAAATAAAGTATTTAAAATTAAAGGAAATTTATGACATTTCTAGTCTTCAGTAGCACAGTCTTTCAAGAGCCAACCTTCAACAAGTTTTTGTTTTAACTGCTAGACTGAATAGTTCATCTATATATGGTAGGAGATACATGGAATAATTTTAGCTGTTTAGGAAGTTTTATGTACCCTGCCACCTTTTTCTTCTTCCATTCGTAGCACAAGGATGAAAGGAGGGATGCTGAATATAATATGAAAAATATCCAACTAATTTAAAATAAAACAAACACTATACCTTTCTGGTATGAAACACAATTTATTGATAAGGGAAAAAAGTAGCAATAGTCTGTTCTGAAAACTTATAAGGAAATAGAGTAAATTCTCCACTAAACATTAAAACAAATGGGAGTAGATTCAGCGTACTGACCTGAATTTACAGAAGGGAGGTTACTACAAATTAAGTACTCAGTAAAATAGAATAAAGCAGTTGCTTTTGCAATAAATTTATAGTAGGTGAATTCTCAGTGAGAGGGAGACAGAGGGCCAGAAGAAGCCTTTTTATGCACCATGTGGTAGAATGAATGCAGTACAGAATACTTTAAAGTGCATGAAGACTAGAGATACATAGCTCCTTGAATCCTTTTGCATAAAGCCTTTACAAAATCACATAAATCGTAATATGAGTTTATGAATTTGCAGTCTAATCTGGAATACTTGGCAACCTGTAGTACAAATGAGAACACTCCATATTTCAAAGCATACATTTCTCGTGACTGCAGGCCATAGAATATGGGGGGAGGGGATGATTTATCAGAACTGATATAGGTTGATTCCTAGCTTGATGAATATTAAAGAACTACATTCAACAGTATAGAAGTTGGGACTTATGCCACTAAAACTCAACTTGGCCTTTGCATTTAAAAGTATTTTAAAGAAGAGAAAAAGAGAAAAAGATACTTGCACTACAATACTGATCACCAAAGAACACAAAGAATTACAATATATACAGCAGATTTACTAACAGCAAGTGGGTGGATGGGACTTTTGTGACCATCTGAATTTGTTCAAAATCAAACTTTTATTTAGGAAAAAAAGACTAATTTCTATTTTTTTAAAAAAATGTTATTCTAAGAATATTTGTTCACTTAAGACCACATCCACTCATATGTAGACTATATAGGCATAAATAAAGCTTATACAAATTGTTCTCTTTAATCTATTTCTGTTTTGTGTATTTATCATAGAAAATGTCAAAATACAGTCATGTGAAAAAGTAAGTACACCCTATTGATTTTTTTTTTACTTTTTTACAACATACATACATTTGATCTTCATTTCAACAATATTGATAGATAAAGGGGATATCACATAACAAACATCAGGCCCTATTTACATTTTGTAGTCCATTGTGTAATTTAAATAAATATAAATTCAAATTTTACATGTGGAGAAGGTAATAACACCTCTACTTTTATCACTATCTCAAATATCTAAAACTAAAAAATGCAAATGATTAGAAAATCATTAGAGAAGACTGGGAGGAACATCTCCTATTTAAATCCCAGATATTTAATTTGATCTACCCTTTGTTGTTGAAGTGTGTGGTATCATTACGCCAAGATCGCAAGAGCAGTTTGAGGCATTCATAAAGTAAGCTATAGTTGCCTATGTGTCTGGGAAGGGATTTAAAAAGGTCACCAAACAATTGGATATCAACAACCCCACTGTTCAGAAGATCATCTGCAAGTGGAGAAGCTTTTAAACAACTGCCAACTTGCCCTGATCAAGCTGTTCCTGCATGTTCATCCTGAGAGCAGAACACAAGATGCTGAAAGAATTCTCTAAGAACCCCAGAATTTCACTATGTGACCTACTGGAAGCTCTCGTCACTATTGATGTCGAAGTGCATGAGTCTACTATTAGAAAGAAACTGCACAAATTAGATCTACATGAGAGGTGTGCCACAGAGGAAACCTTTACTGTCCAGAAAGAACATTAGGGCAAGACTAAAGTTTGTTTACAAACACTTAGTAGGCAAAGACCAAAATTCATGGAACAATGCACTCTGGATACACACAAGCCAAAGACAGAGTTAATTGGCCATCAATTGGTAACAGAAGACATGTTTGGTGAGAATCAAAGACAGCATTTCACCAGAAGGACCTGATACCAACTATAAAGCATGGTGGTGGTTTGGGCTGCTTTACTGCATCAGTGCCTGGGCAGCTCACCATCATAGCATCCACTATGAATTCTTCATTGTATCAGAGGTGCTTGGGAATAATGTGACACCATCTGTCAGAAAACTGAAGCTCTACCAGAAGTGCACCCTGCAAGTGGATCCTAAACATTCTGGTAAATCCACCAAGGATTGGCTGGAAAATAAAATAAAATAAAATAAAATAAAATAAAATAAAATAAAATAAAATAAAATAAAATAAAATAAAATAAAATAAATAAAATAAAATAAAATAAAATAAAATAAAATAAAATAAAATAAAATAAATAAAATAAAATAAAATAAAATAAAATAAAATAAAATAAAATAAAATAAAATAAAATAAAATAAAATAAAATAAAAAAAATAAAATAAAATAAAATAAAATAAAATAAAATAAAATAAAATAAAATAAAATAAAATAAAATAAAATATAAAATAGAGTTCTGAAATGGCCAAGTGAAAGCCCAGATCTAAATCCCACTGAGATGCTGTGGGGTGATTTGAAATGGGCTGTGCATGCAAGAAACCCCCCAAACATCACACAGCTGAAAAAATTCTCCATGGAGAAGTGGGAAAAAATTCCTTCCAGTTGATGTCAGAGACTGGTATGCAATTATAAGAAACACCCACTTGAGGTTGTTTCTGCCAAAGGAGACACTACTAGGTATTAGAGCCAAGGGTGTAGTTACTTTTTTCCCAGAAGGAAATGCCATATCTGTTTTTTGTTGAATAAATGATTGCAAAGTCATTTTTAAAAATTCATTTACATCACCTTTATATATTGTTTGAGTGAAGACAAAATATTGATATGTCCACATATTTTTTTTTAAAAAAACTTTTCATGGGGTGTACTTGCTTTTTCACATGACTGTATAGATTGGGAATGCAATTGTTTTTAGAGGACAGTGAGTAAAAATCCAAGAAAGAAAACCATACAATCCATCATGCAGTACAAATATTTGTATAAGTGGTCCCATAGAAATCTGTTCTGTGACCTTGAGATACTTTCAAACATCCCAGTGCTGGCTTAGTTGAACCTTTGTTAAAAATGGGGCTGAGGTTCACCAATCGTCAAGCTGTGAGGGAGGGGAGGCAGTCCAATGCCAAACAGCAAATAAATAAATAATAAATAGTTCTGGAAGGAAAGGAGAACTGCTAACTTTTGAGCAACCCCCACTTCAGACTTTCAGCACTGCAACCTTTTCTAAAATAAGGATGTGTTGAGGATTGCTATTCCCTATAAGCAGTTGCTGTTTAGTGATACCAAAACTGAAAGCAAAACAAAACCAAAGAAGCAAACAAGCAAAAAACAAAATAAAACAAAAACCCTTGGCCCAGAGGTGACGGCAGCCAACGTATCAAGATTGTGATGTCCAAAAGTAGTCTCTCATGAAGTTTGGTCTGTATGCAAAACAGCATTTTCAAGATCATTCTGAGAAGTGCAGCACTAAAGAGAGAGTGGATGGAGAGTGCCTTGCTTTTTGCTCTCCTCCACCTGCAAGGAAGGGAAGGGGGAAACCTCACGTGCATACACTTACTTCTCTTTTATTACTACAGCTGCCGTGACTATAAAGTTACATCAGGTGAGTCATTACAGCACTTTTCCAAACATGCAAAACAACTAATTTCCTGATTTTCTTTCTCTTTGAGTAGTGCATCTTCAAGGCCACGGTGTATCAACAAAAGTCTCTCTTCACTTGTTTCCATGTCCATATTGGATTCAATTACCTCACATCAAGTGCTGGAAAATAAACACAAAATCCTTATTCAAAATCTGAGCTTTTTTCTTTTTAATTCTTTTTACAATTACACTGAGCATCTTGCTCATGAATTACTTTTATATTTCCAAAATGAAAGGAAAGGTGAAAGGACAACTGTAACACCACCATTTCATAGGAAAATCTCTATGTAAAATTGCACATTTTCACAACTATTTTCAGTTCCCCAACAGTTATTTATTTATCACATTTGTATAGCCACCCATCTCACACAAAGTGACTCTGGGCAGTGTACAACAATTGAATAAAATAACAAAATATACAAACCCCACAGAGAGAGCAGAATATCAATCATAGTGGAGCCATCCAAGAATGTCTCCGGTTCCCAAAGACCCCCAGGCCTGATGACATAACCAGGTCTTGAGGGACTTCCTAAATTACAGCAGGGAAGGAGTGAGCCTAACTTCAGGGGAGAGAATGTTCCACAAGGAGGGAGCCATGGCAGAGAAGGCCCGCCTCCTGGGACCTGCCAAATACAAGTCCCTGGCCGTTGGAACATGTAGCATATCTTCCCTGCCAGATCTAATGCGATGGGGTGATGTGATCGGGGAGAGGTGGTCCCTCAAATAACCTGGCCCCATGACAAGAAGGGCTTTAAAGGTCAAAACCAGCACCTTGAATTGGATCCGGAAGCAGACTGGCAGCCAATGCAGCTCGTGAAGCAGAGACATAATATGTGCTCTTCTAGGAGCACACACAGCTGCCCATGCCACCACATTCTGCACCAGTTGAAGCTTCCAGATACTCTTTAAGGACAGACCGATGTAGAACGCATTGCACTGTAATTCAATCAGGAAGTGACTAGGATATGAGTGACTGTAAGCAGAACCTCCCAATCCAGGAAGGGGCACAATTGGTGCACAACATGAAGCTGCGCGAAGACCCTCCTAGCCATGCCTGCCACCTGCTCTTCAGGCAAGAGTCACAAGTCTAGGAGGACCCCCATATTGCACACTGGGTCTGTCTGGGGCAGTGCCATCCCATCCAGCACCAAAGATGGTATAGCCCCAGAACTGGCAGGACCCCAAATACAAAGCCATTCAGTCTTGCCAGGGTTCAGTTGAAGCCTGTTGTTCCCCATCCAGACCCTCACAGCCTCCAGACACCAGGATAAGACATTCACAGCATCACTTAATTCACCAGGGGCAGAGATGCATAGTTGGGTATCATCAGCATACTGATGATACCTGACTCTGTGGCAACGGATGAGCTTACCCGGTGGGTCTCGTGTAGATATTGAATAGGAGAGGGGAGAGCACTGAACCCTGTGGCAACCCACATAGTAGGGCCAAGGGCGGGACCTCTCCTTTTCAATCATCACCAACTGGAATCGTCCCTGGAGAAAGCAGGCAAACTAGCACAGCATTGTGCCACCCACCCCCAGCCCAAGCCGATCCAGAAGGATAACATGGTTGATGGTATCGAAAGCCGCCGAGAGGTCAAGTAGGGCAAGGATGGAAGCACAATCTCCATCCCAATGTGTGACCAATTCTGTTTCTGTCCCATACCCGGGTCTGAATCCTGACTGAAAAGGATCCAGATAATCTGCTTCATCCAAGGCCCTCTGAAGTTGTTGCGCAACCACCTTCTCAACCACCTTACCCAAAAAAGGGAGGTTAGATACTGGATGAAAGTTGTCCAGTATGGTGGGATCTAGCAACAGATTCTTGAGGAGAGGGCGCACCATAGCCTCTTTAAAAGGCAAAGTAACAACCCCCTCCCTCAAAGAAGAATTTATCACTGCTAGAACCCACTCTCACAACACCCCCTAGGGCCGCTTTCACAAGCTGGGAGGGACATGGATCTAGGGAGCATTTAAATGCATTTCTCATATGTGTGATTTATAAACACATACAGGATCATCCTGAATGATAAAAGGGAGAAAGGCTCTTTGTTTACATTTAGGGAAAGACTTTGCACCTGATGAAGAGTCACAAGGCTCCTTTTTCTACCACATTAAATGTTTGCCAACTGCCAGGGACAGCTTTCAGCAACCTCAACAGATTATTATAGGAATTTAAAACCCAGTGTGCATATATGTTAGTGCATGACCCTTTAGACCCCACCAAATGTATTTAAATTACTGTTCCATATTACTATAAAATTAGTTTAAGGACTGTGTTACCGAGTTTGAGTAAATAAATTTATTATTTGACTGCATCTAAAATAAGAATTTGCATGTGGAACAAACTGGTGAAACACTCATGATTATCCCACTGATTAACTGCTTGACTGCATAAGACCTAATTACTTACTAGTTAGGCTGTAGTGAAAGATTAATTAATCTCGATCCCATGTAATGGCTTTGGTATAAAATAAAAATCAATGAAGTCTGAAGTAAATAGCAAGTCAGAGAGGAATGCTGCACACACAATACGAACATTAGTTCAATTATTTTTCCTCTCAGTTGATTGATAGCAAATACGACATTCCCCACTCTACTTTAATAAGTCAGTAAGAAAATATACATTTTACAGGCTGCATGCTTGGGCCACTGCAGTCAGTTTCATAGCTGTAAATTAGCCAAATGGATCTATGTTATACAGATCTTACAATTCATAAAAACAGAAAGATACATAAATAACCCCCCCCCCCCCAATCCTTTCCATAGGAAACAGGTTTGTCTCACAAACATGACTGTTTATGTTACTGAATTTAATAACCAAAGTATCAAGTTATAGCAAGTGGAACCCATAACATAATGTTAAAATGTAAAGAGCTCCTATTCCATATACAAATACCCAGCCAAGCCCTTTAGCCTATGATATTCTGTGTCCATCATCCTCATCCTCAATCCTCATTAATATGTGTTGGAATTCCCCCTTCTCCCAAACCCTATAGTTTTTGTACTTCAAAAGTTGGAGCATCTCGAGTCTACTGACATTTTCCCCTTTAAATATGGGCAGTACAGTTTTGGCCTTGAAAGGAATAATGTTCACAGAACTAGCTTTTACTATCAATAAATTACCTTCTTTGCTATAAGGCAGTGTTTCTCAACCTTGGCAACTTTAAGAAGTCCAAACATCTTAAACTTGCTAAGATTGAGAAACACTGGTGTAAGACATCAGAGATTATCTTCAAGTTTTAAAGATGTATTGTAGAACAGGGATTCTCGTGTTTTTCTTTAAACATACAACTATATTATTATCAATAACTCTGAGGACTAGGACAAGAACCAGAAGTCAGCACTGCAACATCTGCCAGCACCAAGGGTGCACTTCACTCAAAGAATTATATGACTTAAGTCTTGGACAAATCTTCTGCCCAGTGCAGAATTCCCCCACATAGCATCTTCAGAATTTTTCTATTGATTAAAATACATTAAATATTTGCAACATCTCTGATATTGTGGTGTCCTGACTAAAATCTTTCAAGATTTTGAGGGAATAAACCATAATTGTACAAGTTTTAGCTATATATATATATATATATATATATATATATATATATATATATATGTATGTATGTATGTTTAAAAGTTCTATCTATCTATCTATGCCATTCTTAAATTACTTTATTTTATTTTGGTGCCTGTCAGAGGCCACTTACAGTACCCACATGGACCAACAGTGGTTACTTGACCAGGGGTAAAACTAGCATTGTGAACCAAACAATATATCTAATGTTATACAGACTGGGATACTTCTGCATATATCTGGGAATTTAAATCCAAGAACATAAATTTTCTCTGCTCCCAATGGCAGCAAACACACCCATCAGCTTGAACCATTCCCCTAAAATTCCCTATATGTTCCAAAGGCCTGAGAAAATTCCTCTTTACACTAGCTTAGGAACAGGCAGAAGCCTTATAACATTATTTTCATGTGGAGTTTTGAAGCTCAACAGTTTATAGACATTTTGAGAGATAATTATGTTTTGCTTGATATGCCAGAAGGACAAGGACACTTAGCGTAACAATCATATTTCTGGAGCATTTGCAACAAAATTATTACGTGCCAAGATTCTGAAAAATAAGAAAAGCAATGGTTTGCTTTATGTTGCTGCTATACATTAGAAGAGAAACAAAACCTATAGTTGTAAGACATGGGAGCAAGTTTATGATGAAGCTTATGCTATAACCAAGCTGGCAACTATTTATGTCTTATTGGGATGAGTCTATAACACTAAATCATGCATTCCAAGTTCTATTTTAAAAATATGTAGAATAAAAGAAAGACAGTTACATGTTGACCCAAAAAATGCACCCAAAATACAGACAATGGTTACTCACCATCATCATTCTAACATCACTCCTTTTGCATCTTTTGAAAAAATAAGCAAGAAGTTAGTAGTTAGTCAAACAAGCAAGAACAGAATAGATCACAGCATGCCATAATTCCATGTAACATGGAAGAAATGAGAGCACCAACTTTAAAAAAATACCTCTTGATAATCCACACACAATCAACATTCCTCTTGATTTTATATCAGCACAAGTGCTTCCAAACCAGCTGGATCAAGTAAGAACTTGGAGATCCAACAGCAAGACAAAAAAAGCATAGTTTTTTCTTAGCATCATCCCAGAAATTCATGCACCCCATGCAAAAGGCAGGGTAACATCTACCTTTTAGAAGAAATCTCCCTTCACATTAAGAGATTGATTCTTTTGGCCAAGCAACTTATATGATCACTATCCCATTTATCCTAAAAAAATACCATCAAGTAGACAAACCAAGAACTACTGTATTGCAAAGCATTGACTAACACTTGTAAAGACCAGAAAATCACCAGTGATTTGATGCCATGATTAATTTTATAGTATCTTGCATAAGTATCTGTTCTGATGTCGATCAAAACACCAATGCCAAATCTCCCAAACTGGACAAAATTACAATTACCACCTACCATTAAGTGATTCTTCAACAGCTTTCTGTAAAATATTTAAAATATATAAAGCTTTCATGTCTAGTTTGGAGGTCCAGAATTAAACAACTCTAATTGATATATACAATAAATAGTGATTCTACAAAACAAATAAAAGAGGCAGCAAAACATTAGAAAGATTAGTGACAGGTTTGTTATTTCCAGGCTATACATGATGATGACATGCCTGTTTCAGAAGTACTTCAGTGGCAATAGCTTCTCTTTACAATTTAGCTGTAATACAGAAAACAAACACTAGAAACAACAAGTAGCTGTACTTAGCAAGATCGCGTCTGCAATGACAACTGTGGAATACCTTTCATTTAACTGGTAGCAAACTACAAATCACAGAAACAAGCTGAAGAACCAAACCAATGCTCCTTTCAAACACATTATCAAAACTTTAACAAAGATGGTATCAAGTATATTTATGCCAAAATTCTGAGTGCAACAGAATTACTGCTTTAATGAATTGGAAATAGGAGGCAGCTCCTTTTCTGAAAACATAGTTAAGGGACCAGGTAAGGGATGTGATGACTTCATCAGAAATATACAGATGTTGTCATTGTAAAATAACAATATTCATCCCTTTTCTATTTCACTTCATATCAATAAATTCAGTAATTTTTTTATATGATACCACTAAGATGGCCAAACAAACATTGGATACCAACATAATTGTTTTGTGGATGCTTTATTTAACCACATTCATTTTGACCAGGCACTAACTATTTAAACTGGTCTAAAGTTTGTCTATATAAATTGTGTGTGGCTTTGGCTTCAAGATTTTAGGCACAAAACAAAGATCTCAGTGCCTAATTTCTATGTATTCTTTTCAGGCTGACTCAAACTACTGGCCTCTTCATTAATCTACCATGGTGGTCCAGTGCAGATACATGTTTTTCTACTTCCTAGCCTAAGGCTGAGAGACAGTGACTGGCCCAGAGTCACTCAGTTGGCTTCTGTGCCTAAGGGAGGACAAGAACCTGGATCTCCCCTATCCTAGTCCAGCCCATTAAGGACTACACCACATGGGCTCTCAGATAGAAAGGTAGGTAGGTTGGTAGACTGACAGATATACACAGATGCACGTGCTTTACATACACACAGAGAGAGTGAGTCTTTACCAGTTAAAGATTGCATTTAATTATTTCTTGTTTTTCTGATTATTGAATTATACAGACAATTTATGAATTTTCTGGAAAAGGGGCACACAATAGAATAATATATAAATCACTTAAAGAATAAACCTGGTTAGCTGGACCAGGATTGCCCACAAAACCATTTTGAAATCAGGGATTCCAAACTTAATGAGCCTGATCATAAAGATTTGGCTAATGCCAGTGCAGACACAATACCATGCTATGATTAAAGCAAGCCATAAGGGAGGGATTCACAAATAGGACATGGACAGGAGTAAGAAATGTGTGAAACAACTTCTGCTCTATTTTAAAATTAACTTCTCCACTAAGGCACAGTGCAGAACTTGACACATCCACAGTAGTGCACCAGACATTGCACACCTGTTTAAAGAAAAGGGCTAGAAATTTCATCTGTTGCCAGAGTAATAAAGAAAACACGCCGAAGAGTGGTGGATGTCTGACAAATGAATCATTGAAAGGACTTTTACTACAGCTTATTTTTTTATGTACTGTTAGAAACTAGTAACAATGGTCTCAAGTAGAATACACGCAGTTAAAGAAAAGTCCTAGGTATGAAACTCTAACAGAGGTGATAAAATAAACTAAAGCACTGCAGACTGATAAAACTCATATAACTGACTCCCTTATCTTAAACCACTATACTTCTATGCATTTAAAAGTAGGTGTCAAGGAAAAGGGTAGGTATGAGTTCTCTTTTATTTTTATTTGTGCAGGGGACAATCACGGGCCCCACTTACCATCTTAAATGTTATGTGCAAAAACAAAAGTTATCACCCTATCTGCATTTTATTGGACACAGACTTGCAACAAAGTTCACAGGTTCAACTATATTTCTACTTTCTATGCATATCAAAGGAAAAGAGCACAATAAAGGCAGCATAGATGAAAGACAATAGAGCTGGAGTCAGCAATTATCCCAGACAGCAGGCATGCTTGGGAAATTTTGCATCTTTCTATCTCATGAGATCTCCCACAAAAACCAAACAATCTTGTGATATTTCAGATTTGTTTATTTGTTTCTGGGAAGTCAATTTAGTACACCCTCTAAGAGGGTCACCAATCCTGGCTGCCCATGGATTTGCATTACCCCTCACTATTGTACAACCATGTTGTCTCCTATCAATCATCTCCCTAGGCACAATTTTTCATATAACAGAATATGCACATCTAAAGCTGTAGTTCATAAAGATCTTGTAGGACAGAGAGGTACCTACCACAAAACAAGAAGCAAGACTTAGGAACATTGTGCGCATGCCCCCAATTATCTGCTAATCCCTTCATAGTATGATACTGCCTTTCTTCAATCATCCAAGAATGTATAGGGGATCACGCAAGACAATAATTCACACACACATATTTGCATTGCCTGCACCAGTTATCCAAGACTTAGCAAAATGTCTATCTTAAAAATGCAAATGTTAATCCAAATTAATGTAGTAGTGAATCTTTGAAATCTGATCAGTGATTAAATTATAAAGTGGAGATACATAGCAGAAGAAAGAAAATACAGAATATATAGGAGGCTAACATAGGAACTGATTTGTTAGATTTTATTTTAGCCAGGTGCATACATAACTATGTTTTTTGTCTCACTTCTTTGTATGGCTGCTGACATGCCACTCAAAAGCTAAAATTGGCCTTCAGTCGGGGGGGGGGGCAGTGGAGTGGGGGATTACATTGTGCAGCCTCTTACAGAATATACATTGGTTTATCAATCCATTAACAGCTAAGCATGAACAGGTCAACTGCCATTTCAGGGCTCAAACCCTAAATTAATTGATATAGATTAGCTTGATTGTATTTTTCCACATTTTTGGATTTTGTTTTTTTAAATGGGGCTTTTAATTTTTTTATAGCTTTAATATAAAAAAGAGAGGGAAAAATAGATAGGGGAGAATGTGTAGTGATACACAGAGGAGAAAAGGGGAAAACCAACAAAAATGACTCCATTGGAGTTGGGCAGCTTAGAAATTAAAATAAAATAAAATAAAGAAAAATATATACTACATGCAGGCAATAATTCAACCTAATTTTTAAATACCTCATTAAATCTTGACTATACAGAATAATATAATAATACTAATCCCCCATAGACAGAATGTCCTGATTCCAGTGGATAACTGGTCAAGCTGCAAGTCAAGTTTGCATTTTGCAGAGTTTCTATATGGAACAGGGTAAGAAAAGATATTGCCAGAAAGACTTCTTACAGAATACAATGGAAAAACGTGGAAACCCAGTTTTATAGTGTCCCAAAAGAGTTGATACTGACTTGTTAGCACATAATCAGTCAAGATCATTGAAGAAAGTATAGATAGCCAGTTGGTGACAACACACATTCTTGCCATGTTTTCTGTGGCTTTTGCTTGCTACCAACCTGCAAATGTGAAAGGCTCAGCATCTCATTACAAATTCCTGAGCCATCTAGACACCCCAAATACATTAATTTTAAGCTTACCCTTGGAGGCTGATGATCTTTCAACTTGGAACCTAGATTATAAAAAAAATAACACACATTTTCTTATTAGATACCTCAAACACAAATAACTAATCACTTTGCATGGGTGATTTCATCAGAATTTCAACCTAACGTCCCATCAATTTTTTTTTAAGTAGGGAGTCTATTTCTGTCTTTCAGTTATTGCATTATGACATCCTTCATAAACTAAATTAGGGAGAAAAGTAAGAAGCAAACCACTGCAACATTAGGGGAGTTTTAGATAGTTAGTTATACAAGACAGGAGTAAAGACTAACTGAAGACTAGCAAGCTGTCCTCTTACAATTATCCTTCTACAACAGGGTTAATCCAGCAGAAATCTGCTCTGATTCCAACAAGGTTATTAAAATACAGCATTTAAATGTTAACATCTCTCAGATGTGATTTGCTATGAGCTCATTTTCTTGTGTTTGGAGCATAAACACTGGGATCCCCAAATTACTGAACTTCTAGGAAGAAAATTGAGCAACTGAAACAATGCATTCTTATAATGGAAGCAGCCATACTGGAATACAGGAATTGAGAATGATCTGGAATTACTATCTAATCTGACCTTGTGAAACAATTATTTCTGGTACAGATTATAGTGAATCTTCCATATCCTTTACCTCCTATCTCCTAGAGTTCTGAACATGCAGGTGGAAAAATAATGTATTCTCAATATATTCCCAACATTCTATGATCTACTTAGCATCATCACTCCACATTTATGTCCCCCTGTGATGTCAGGTGGATGAAGGGGAAAAGAAGAATTTTTGGAAGAAAATATAAAGTTGTTCTTAATCTTTAGATATATGAAAATCCATTCACATATACTAGTTACAGACATTGTATGATGGAACTGCATATGTGAACTAACTTTCAGAAATACACCAACAATACTTATTTTAGACTGTATTCCTTGAATTTTTTTCTCTCTGTTGACTGAAGTTTGTTTTCTCATACTATGATTTTAATCATTTGATTTATAATTTTCATTAGGTGCAGCTATTTGTAACAGAACAACAGGGTATAAATATTTTTAAACCAACCATGACTACATTCCAGCTGGCAGTGCATATAAGGGCAATAACTCTGTACATCAAAGCTGGCTCAAATCATGTATTATTTAATGCAGTTTTAGAATGCTTTCTTTGTTATTTCAAAGCAGCCTTTTATCAGCACCCTCCACTTATACTAAAATCTTGCTGTTTAAATCATGATATAATAATAGCACATCAAAATTAATTCTACTTTAGAACAAAATAGAACCCTGGGAATTTGGAAAGAATTTGTCTGCAAGATAAATCAGATATGAGCCATCATGTTTAGGTTTCTGAAGTTCCCTTAAACTGCACCACTGAAATTCAATAGCAAAAAAACAACTTTATTGGATTTTTAACTAACTGTATTTAGTTTAAACTGTTCTAAACTAAAATAGAGGTAAGTCATGGGCAATCAACCTTGCCCCAAATCTCATTTTAAGGCTCCAGAGTACCTATAAATTACACTGTAGAAATTCCCTGATAACTCTGCTAACATTCTGTGACATAATTTTCTCATTCTGCCCCCCAAAAACTGCAAAATAGGTTTTATATTTTAAGCCATCCAAACTTGCACCCTGAGTATGGTGTCCTCCCATAAAGAAAATTTTTGTTTTGATTTTTTTTTTATGGCCTAATACAACTATTTTGAGCAAGACACTGTCCCTCTGGTCTGGTCTCAATTCCCTCTAGCCCTAGAAGGTCAAAATGAGGGAAACTGACCATCACTGCAACAGAGAATACTGAGCTAGATTGACCAAGTGGTGTGAACAAATGTAAAGCACCTTACAGTATTACTGTCTGCTGACTCCATGCATAAATTTGACTATTTGGGGTTATAATTAAGTTCCCAACAGGAAAAATATAACCCAATGAACTCTTACTGATTGTAGGGTTTCCATTAACCCAATATAGTGCACCTCTTTCTCTTTGTACCATTATAGCAATAAAATTAGGTAGCTGATCCACCTTTGGAAGATTGTAGCAAACAAACCAATCACATATGATGTGTCATACCCTCTGCTGAAAAATATGCGTAACATCGCAATGTACAAATAAATTAATGGGAAACATATACTAAGGATTAACTCTAAATGTGATGCGGAGTAGGTAGTTCTGGCCTGAAGTACTTCTCTGTATTTGACATGACTTAGGATTAAAGAGCTTCTATTAAATTGTGCTTGTTTGACTGTTGCTTGTTTAAATAGTTATGGTCGTGCATTCGCTTATATTTCTGCCTAGCAGCACTGAGGATTTGTGCACCAAGAAGATCATCATGTTTCGAAATAACTATGGAGAATGAAATCTCCAGTTACCAGCAGATTCTTCATTATACAGATTTCAGAAAAATATTTTCTATTGGCACAAATTTTAATATGCTATGAGCAGAAACAGAATGGTTGCATTCACACAGAACCAACATAACACTAATCCAGTATTTTAAATATGGTCTCCTAAACAAGCCATAGTGGCCAGGTCCGCACAAAATACCATGAAATGATTGCATATCATGTCAAGACATAAGCTAACATGCCACATTATGCTTAGCACTGTATCTGAACCAATGAAAAAGACTAATTCTGTGCAAAGTGAAGAAAGTGTTTATGGCATTGCATACGCCAATCATAGAACAGTCACATTCAATCTTTTAAGATGTTGAATTTTAAACACTTAGATAAATGTCTATAGATTTTGTTTGACTGATCATCTGTACTCCTCTTAATGATGTTCCATAAACTCGTAAATGCTCATTTAATTATGGCAGGCTTTTATTAATTTATTTAATAAATGCCATAATTTTTAATCTGTCACTCTGTCTAACTCATCTGTTATAAAGTTTCCTATTTTTTCCCCTAATTGTCTGAGGCTTCAAATATTCATATGGTAAGGTATGGTATACATGTATTAATAAAAAATAAGTGAATGCAATAAAATGCTCCTAATCAAGGGTGTATCAAAGCATATTCCAGTTGTGGATCATTTGAAACATATAATACAACGGTTAATTCAGCTAAAGGTCTTGAGTGTTGTTAAAATTGCAAGATGTTGTGGTGTTGTTATTGCCTTTATTATCAACCATTCAGAGCTATACTACATTGCCCAATAATGTAGGCTACATTTACTAACTGCATGTTCATTAAGCAGTATTTTTTGTCAAAGGAAACTTGACTAAATAGTAGAATATCACATATTAAGTGTGATTCATTCAGATACTCCTATGCCTAAAAACAGATATATGATTATAATTACACCAAGTGGGTAAAATAACATGCCACGTATGACACAGATGGTTAACTGAATTTCACTGCTATATATGTGAATCACATACAGGTTTCTCAAGGGATCTCTAGCATAAAACAGAGCAGAACTAATGAACTTTGTTAAAATACAGAGATTCCTTTGCTAGAGACATGTAGCACTGATAATTCTTCTGTTTCCTTTTCTATTCACATAAAACAGATTCAATTACAAAAAGAGGAAAAATTGTGGTCTCTGTAGTCAGTGATGAAAAACAAAAACCTTGTCATGATAACATAAGACTGACATGCCATGACAGAGAAGGACACCCACTGTGCTAACTTTCCTCATTCACAAACAATGCTAGATCATGATCCAAATATTTGTTTTATAAAAAAAAATGTACTGATTTTTATCTCTAAAAGCACCTCAAGAATTTTCCTAACTTAATATTTATGCATCATATAAACTTAATTTAAAGTATACTTAAATTATATTTAAACATACTTTAAGGAGCAGATGGCAGCTGCAAGAGGGCTTTCACACAGATTCACCTAGTGTGCTGGTTGTGCCTGTTCCTGGGCCAGGAGGCCATTCAGAGAGTCAATCCCACCCCAGTCACCTCCGAAATGGGCTACTGCAATGCATTCTACACCAGCTGTCTGTAAAGGCCACTCAGTAGCTACAGCTGGTCCAGAATGACGAGCATGCTGCATCAGGCCCATGTGTTGCTACCGCTCAAGTGCCGTTTCAGGTGCTGGCTATCTTCTATAAAGCCCTTTATGGCATACAGCCAGGATATGGATGGACTGTCTATATCTGACTATGACTGGGCAGAGTGGGTTCACTTCAGGTCCCTCCAATGAAACAATGTCATCTATTGGAACCGAGGAACTGTGTTCTTCTCTAACAGTACCTGCCTTCTGATGTAGCATCCCTCTCAAGATCCATACAGCTCCCACCCTGATGACATTCAGAAAATCACCAAAAACCTGACTATACACCCAGACCTTGGAGCACGGTAGTGGTTGAGCCCATTTAAGATGTTGCGCTGTTATACAGTTTGCCTTCTGAATGCTTATAATCTGTTTCTTTTTCTTTTTAATTACTCTTATATTTTGAAAATGTAACCCACCCAAAGTCATCTGGGGTCAAACAGCCTTTAAATTGCATTAAATAAATGAATACAAATTTTCTACAGACATTACTTACCAATAATAATAATAATATAAATTAAGCCAATTGCTGCTACAGCATCAATAAATGCTAAGCCTGCAATCACAACAGATCCATGTTTTGGGTGACATGCTGTTGAGAGAAAAAAATGTGGGCATTTAGGTTAGCGCTGAAAGATAATGAAAGATGGAGCTTGTTCTTTCTTTCTCTTTCTTTCTTTCTTTCTTTCTTTCTTTCTTTCTTTCTTTCTTTCTTTCTTTCTTTCTTTCTTTCTTTCTTTCTTTCTTTCTTATTTATGGAACAGTTATACTGTATAACATAACAATGAAACTTTTCCAGATGTAACAAGGAACCCACAACCCTGATAGGTATACTTGAAATTTTAAGAGCATCTCAAAGGCACTTTTACAAAAAGTCTGCTGTGAAGGAAGCCTTCCTTGTTCACAAAATGTCTGCCATGGTAACATATCTGTTCTCACAACCACTGATTCATCAGAAAGCAGGATGGTCCCCAATAGTGAATAAAAATGTATGCTCAAAAATGCAATTGTTTAAATTGTATCACAGTGCTTTACAGTTCATATTAAATAGGGCTTCCATATCTGGGCTGCAAAAAGTGCAATAACTACTAGATGTCAGCAAAGAGAGTTTTCTCTAATATCTGGATTTTTACAGCTCTGCTATGGTAGACCTGATATTAAGGTAGTAGCTTTATTTATAACTTTGTTATATTTGCATCCCACATGTTATACAGGAGCTCAAGGTGGGAAACATGAAAGCAATGTAAAATTTATAAAATACCGTGTTTGTTCAAAAGGAACAAATCACCAAATGTAAGATTTTTTTCCCCCTTCTTTGGCAGCTCCTTAAAGCATCCATGTCTTTTCCCAGAATTGAACAGCTGCTGACAACAGCTGCAGCAGCACCACCCAGGAAAATCCAAGTCTGGCTTAAGGATACACTGACAGATGCTTACATGCAGGCCACTGTGCAAAGTACCTTTTCCCCCTTGAAACTGAAGCCATGCACAACCATAGCACGTCCCAGCTAGAAGGGAGGGAGGAGTGAGCCAGGGAAGGACCACACAGAAATGAGGTAAGAAGCAAGGAAGGAAAGCAAACGGAGGGAATAAATTGGATGAAGCGGAGGCAAGGGGAAGAAGACATTGGGCAAGGAAGGAAAAAAACAGAGACAGCATCACAAAAGCAAGCCTGTATTAAGCTATAGCTAAGCTGATCTTCGAAGGTATTCATTCTTTTCAGCAGTGACATTTGCAATCATTTGCACTTCTGGATTATTACCGTCTTTTCAAGACCATGTTAGATGACGCTGAGCTACAAAGGCCAGCATTTTTCCCATGCTAACTCGGACACTGGAAGTCCAGCAGCATTTGATATGGGTTGATAATATCTGAAAAGTCTTGAATTTGATATAGATATATAGCTATGCTTTGTTGTAATTTTGTTTTCGTTTGTGACAGCCACAATATAAAAGTGAAATAACTTCTTTAGAACCAAGCTGTAACACATAAAGTACATAGTTTACCTGTCACACACAAAGCAAATCCAGCCACAGCAATTACATATCCAAGTGCTTTCAGAGCTAGCAAAATAACTGCAAAGAGTGGTTGCTTCTCAAAAACTAGGGAAAGAACAATAATGTTACTGAGAAAAGACCATATTCAGAAATGAACGAGAAACAAAACAAATCACAATCTTCCAAAAAATTATTTAAACTTGTACAAATATGTCTCTGGCATGGAGCATGAAGCAGATAAAAAATCAGAACTGATAAATGAAATAATCCCAGGTTAACGTGTTTTACATACAATTGTCAGTATAATAAACTAAAAGAGAATTTAGATGCTGAAGGCCAACAAGCAGTGCCAGCTGGCTCAAGGGTATATGGAAACCCTGGGCCAGACTGATACTGTAGATGGCATGGCCTCCCACCAATGCAAAGATTTCCATATTTAGAATGATTTGTGTTGGTGCTTCCTAAACTTTGGTGCTCTAGGCCAGTGCCTACTTGGCCTTGACCTAAAGCTGACTCTGCCAACAAGTTCAGCCCACAAATTAGCCCATCAGCTAGTGCGTACCTACTTATACCACAAATAAATTAACGGTTCATACATATATCCTTAGTATTTTTAGCTCAAATTCTTGTCTGACAAAGGACAGTAAAATATCATCTATTAACCTCAAGGAAAGCGATAATTCAATGAGCATCAAAGGAAACAAACAAATCTCTTGTGCAATGTCACAATTTGGTACTGAGGTGCCAATTCAAAATTTTGAATCTTTTCCTTCTTCTTCCCAAATGTTCTCTAAGGCTCAGTGAGATTACTGTTGTTCGGTGCTAATAACATCCCTACCAATTTTATGATTTCCTTCCCTTCTGCATTCCCTCTGCACCTCCAGACTCACATTTAACTTGGTCTCTGAAAAGAAATACAGTGATCAAGTAAATTAGAAGATTCTCACCTGATGTGAACAGGAAGTATAAAAGTGGCACTGCAATCACTGCAGGGACTACAATGATGCCAATACCAGCTTTAGCTGATGCTGTATATCCACCTGGATGAGGTCAATTTAAAAAAATCAATCTAGTCTTTATTAGTCAAGCAATTACATAAGAATACTATTAGTAAGAATAACTGCAATGGGAATAACAATAAACAGACCATCAAGTTTAAGCCGAAGGATATTTAATTTCCACTTTTTCCAGCTGTGTTTCTGATTTTATTCTTAGAATAGGAATGGGCTGGAGAATCTATAGACTTCCAGATACTGTAGAATCTCCACCATTCCCCATCATTAGCCACAATGGCTGGGTTGCTAGGAATAAAATTGCTACATGTGAAGAAGGAGGCTGCTCCTTCAGCTCCAAAGATTTTCAATTAATAAAGCTACTGTTCAAAAGCAAGAGAGAGAACATATTTGAGTTGTGATAGATATATACCTTCATCAACTCATATTTAATCCACTGATATGCCACTAATTATTAGTTCCTAGCTAAGAAGAAATATTAATATTGGAAGAGAACATTTAATATAGCTTATTATAAGAATTTCATCCTTGAAAATAATTGTGATGATTGTATTCTAAAATTAGCAGAAAATTATGAAGGTGACCTACTTAAGTGCCTCCTGAGGGGAAGAACAGCACAAGAGAAATACAATTTTCCTGCTAATGCTTACGAAACAGTAAGTGGCATTTAGCTTACTAACATAGGATGAAAATGTTATTACAATGATTTTTAAATGAGAAGAATCAATACTGGACAAGCTCTATCTATGTGAACAGTTTTATATTTTAATGAAGGATTTCTGCTCTCTCTGGTCCCAATTTCACCTGTTTATGACTGCAAACAGCTTGGCAAACAACAATGCATTCCAAGTTCCTTTTATTTGATATTTGTGTTGATTTATTAAAGAAGCAAACTAAATAATGTATGTTTTGTACAGTAAAAAGAAATGCATCAAGGACAGTGTGAGGGAACCCATGCCCAATTACTTCATGAATATCACTGCAAAGAGATATCTATGTTTTGTATAATGTTTCTAATAAATAAATATTTAATATATAGCAGGAATAATATATACCAAGGTTCTGAATTCAAAAGATAAGTTGGGCCTATTATAATAGGACAGTAATATTAGTAGAAATAGAGGTAGTAATTTGATCAGGTACAGGAATAATATCCTTAATTCACTTAATGACATATTATATCCTTCCTCATACATTAATTATATAACTTGCCTTTTTTAGGTAAAAGCTATTAATCAGTCATATACTGGCTATTATCAAATTCAGTCCTGCTGTACATAGCTTAAGGCCCACTTCAGCTTGATGGAGAATGTTTTATTTATTAAAACTCTTACCTTGGGCAAAAAGAATGGTACCAGTCACAGCAAAAATTGATATTAAGAGTCCTGTAACACTTAAGCCAATCTTCTTTTCCAACGTCATGTCAAACTTTATAGCTTTAAGAAAAATAAAAGATGAAAACAACAATTAGAGACTAAATACTTAAATACATGGCTTTCCAATTATGCCTTCTGGAACAGCATCAACTGAATATTAATGCTGAATATATCACTCTATAAGTGATTTTGGACAGCATTAATTATAAAACACACTAATGTTTTAGAGATGAACAAATACACTGGCTTTGCTTAGATTACATTCCTAGATTATTTACTTATTTAGGCCCATTGCTGCTGCAGTTTACTAATTGTACAAAAAAAAAAAAAAAAGGAAAGCTGGCACAAAAATTAAGACATACTTCTTCTAAGACATATATTTTGTATCTATTTTCCTCTAAGGCACAAATGCTGCAAGTGATTTTAATCAAGTACAATATATTTTTGCATAATACGCTTTGATTTAAAAATTATACCAATTTGGAAATTTAGCCGAACTGTATCCAGAAGTGGGGGAGGGCTCCCTCTCCCTGGAGGTGCTCTAAAAGCAGCAGCTAGACACCCATCTATTGGGGATGCTTTGATCTGAATCCCTCCACTGTGCAAGGGGTTTGTTTGGACTTAATGGTATAAATGTCCCCTTCCACCTTTTTTGATTCTCCATCTGCTTTACAAAATTCAGAAAAGCATGGATTTCAATATAGTCCAGGTCTCACATAGGCTTGGAAAGGTGCAATTGTGGATCTCTTATTTTAAAAAATTCAGAATGAATTTTGTAATGCAAAGAATGCTTACACTGCCCAAGCTCTAATCTTCAAGGATCACACATAAGGAAGATAACAACAAAACAATTAAGACAACCACCTCAAAGGAAGAGTAGACCAAAGGGGGAAAACAAAAAAAGAAAACAATCCTGTGCAAGGCTTAGGCATGCCTGCCCTTTGGAAGAGTTTCCCCCCCACCCCAATCTATATGGTTCCAAATCCCAAAAAAATTCTATATGGCCCCAATCCTGTTGTCTTTCAGGAGGACACTTAAACCACAGGTTCTCACAGGTTCTCACAGGTTCTGGGCTGGGACATTAATAGCTGAGAGATTGCTACATAACTGTTTAATTGTTGCATATTTCATTGTTTTTATTTCCTGATGTGGTTATCTTTTGTTGCTATTGCCTCTACTGATCTTTTTTAATCCTCTGGCAGAAGTCTTGGCAAGTGGGCAGCCTTAGAAATTGATTAAATGATCAAAATTAAATACAGTTAGCTTTCCCACTTATCATCCTAGGCTTAGCATTTCCAACTGAAATCACCATATAAACTAGGCAGCAGCTAGGCAGTCACACAAAAACTTAAAACAATACAAATTAAATTACAATTAAGAGCCAATTAAAAATCATGGGAAAATAGAAAAGTCTTCACCTGATGCTGAATAATGCTAATGTGCATGCCAGTCTAGCCTCTCTGGGGGAGAGAATTCCATGAACGGGGTATCACCCCAGAAAAAGCTCTAGGCTCTGTATGTCGTTAGAGCAGGGTTTCTCAACCTCAGAAACTTTAAGATGTGTGGACTTCAACTCCCAGAATTCTCCAGCCAGCATGGCTGCCTGGGAATTCTGGGAGTTGAAGTTCACACATGTTAAAGTTGATAAGGTTAAGAAACCCTGTGTTAGAGTACACATAAGATTTCAGTGTCACTGTACTTGTCATTAAATTGAACTCTCTTGTCTAAATGCAGACATTAGCACCCTCCTTTCCTTTTGTCCCTCAGTGAAAAGCATCAGTGATGAACAGCAGTATCTAGGTAAGGACATGCTTGCTATGGTTTTTAATCACCCCAGCAAACTCCATCTTTCAAACCCTTAAAGAAAGACATGAAGAGCCAATTTCAATGTAGGCACCTGGCTGCTAAGTATGTTAAGCAAAAAAATAAATAAATAAATAAAATAAATAAAACAGTAGGAATTAACGACAACTTCATGAGAAATTAATGAAAATCCATAAGGGAAAAAAAAGGTTTGGTTTATTATTTGTACGGAATGATAGCAATTGCAGTAATCATAATGAGTAGCAATGACATGATATAATGAAAATATAAAAACACATAATTATCAATTTATAAGACTTATAAGAATCATAAGCACATGGATGATGATGATGATGGATGTATAGGCCCACCCATAATCTATACTGTGATTGATAACGCCTGGAAGGACTGCAACTCTTTAAGTAGCTTATAACTCCAAAAGCCAATGTACTGTAGGGGGTAAGATCCATGCTCCCCACATTTCTGTCCAGTCTAAGATGCAAGATCCTTGGAGCAGCAAAAGATCATAGAAACAAGTTTATTGGCTTGGCCTGGGATTTGGATATCCCACCTAAAAGCTTTGGGAGAACTGGAATCAATACAATAAAGCTGCAAGAGACA
Organism: Liasis olivaceus; assembly: GCA_030867105.1. Taxonomy (NCBI): domain Eukaryota; kingdom Metazoa; phylum Chordata; class Lepidosauria; order Squamata; family Pythonidae; genus Liasis; species Liasis olivaceus. The sequence continues at coordinate 78,792,665 of CM061352.1, read as the reverse complement.
GAAAGCCAGAGGCATCAGCTGCGCTTTAATTTTTTTTTAACAGTATTTCTTTGCTCAGTTGGGTAGCTTTATTTTTGCTCCCTTTGTCTGTCTGTCTCTTTGTTTGTTTAATTGCCTGATCTGCTTACTGGTTAAAGATTGCTACTTCTGAATATATATCTAAGCTTCCACAACTTGGAGCAGTTATCTTACGATCCTTTATTACATTTGTTAAAATAAAAAATCCTTCATTATTTGTTGGTTGTACTAGCACCAAACACAACCAGAACTGTTTGAATTTGGTAATCTGGATTAAAAAAACAAACTAAAACTAGATCAATTTAAAAGTTCATTGCTAGGGAATAAGGATCTCCTGTTCTGCCCTACCCAGACGCACCCACCCAGGGAAGGGGGCATCTCTCAATTCAAGAACAGGTGGTGTCAACTACTGATCCTGGGTGAAAGTCTCTGATCTGGATTGAACAGCTACAACCAGAAGTAATACAGAGGGGATTCATTGGGGGTGAGATCCTAAGAAGATATCTGGCAGGCTTGTGGTATGTGCTTGGGTAGAAACCCATGCCACATCATCCTGATTCCAGAAATTTTCACATCTTTGCAAAGAAATGATGTTCCTAATGCCAAGATACCAAAGTGAGACAGATAAGGGTGGCAGAAATGGTAAAATTTAAGGGTGTGAAGAAACCATGTATTTTTGGAGCCAAGCAAAAGTACTGCATCTTTCCAATATTTAATTCTAACAATGAAAAATTACTCTGAGAGGCATGCTATAGAATTCCAAATCATGTTTACCCAAATCTGAATGCTCTTTCCCCTTCTCTGTTCTGAAAGTGAAAGGAGCGTTACCGTTCAAATACATAGCTCATTTTACTGATGAAACATATTCCCAAGCACCAAAGGATAAGTGTTGCTTATTTGCCTTACAACATAACTCTACACACACACACGCACACACACAAATTTGATTTGATGTATATTCTGCCTCCACAAATTCAAGGGAGTGTGCATAGCATTTCCTTCACCAACTTTTTCCCCACAACAAAATTCTGAATTGAGGTTGGGTTGAGAGGTGATTAGCTGAAAGTTACCCCATACACTTCTATTGCTGAAAATCAATTTGAACATGTGCCTCCCAGTTCTAGACCAACACCTGAATCATAAGGTGACTAAGAAACTTATGTATACCAGCTTACTACAATGGACATATGAAAGGTCATAGATACCATATTGTTTCTTAATCAACCTCAGTGTACTAAGTTACATTTTAGACATCCAATAAACATCTTTTCATCTTTATGTATTCTATGTATCTGTTGCCCACATTCAGTTATGACTCAGTGATGAAGTTACTAATGCTGTTTTAATTTAATCCAGACTGGATTAATTACTTCACTGCAACTGTAACACAATGCTACTTAGGCATAAAGACTAATAAAATATTATTAAAAACTTGGTAGGGCAGCATGGTGCAATAATGGGAGTGGCAGCGACCACATTATTGAAAATACATGTGATAGAGATTTCAGGTACTCTAGATGGATTTTCAGTGTAGCTTCATTCATCACCGGTATTTATTTACTTTCCCATAAATTGCTTCTGGTACTTGAGTCACTTGCTCTTCCCATGCAACTCTGGATTTTTTATGTTGCCATGGTTGTGATTACAGGAACAAAACTACAGTAGCTTGTAGAAATAAATCCAGCTGGGACTACTAGCTGCTAAAATTGTGAAACTTACTTTCAGGTCAATTTAGTTGGAACTGTTATGCTAAGAAACAACTCAGGCTAGTGAATACTGGTTTGAATGAAACATTGTATGACAAGGCATACATAGCACAGATAAAGTTAAAATTAACTACTTTCTAAAATATAAGATTCATATCACTGATTTAAACAAAGTCTTTAATTTGAAAGAAATACATAGGCAGACCAATATACTACTATATGACAATTAATGCATATTTGGTGATTTATTTCAAATTATTAAACATATAGCTTCTACATATATTTTGCACTACAAAATTATTACTGGCTAGAGACAACCAATCCAAACTTTAATAATTCCCCTGACCTACCAGTATGTATTTTCCCATCAAACATGCAAGTCTGCCTTTTACCAGCAAAAGTTAGGGATTTTTTAAATGGACTATTCCAGCTAGTGGTTGGTACGTTCATATAGCCTTCCAAACAGAGGCATTTGGAAGTACTGAACACTCCCTAATACCAGCCATTCTGTCTTTTGCCAGGGGCTCTTTTAACAAACTGGCAGATACATTTCTATTCTAGACACTACAGTTTTAGATATTGCATGAAGCAGAAAAGACTCAGCATGATTTTTGATAGGTAGGAAAAAAATACACCTTAAAAATCAATATTACAGTTGTTGCACAAGACAGAAAAAACACAGCATGGTTTTTGATCTATAGAAAGCAATCAGTTCTAAAGAATAACTTTTAACAAATGAAGAGCTACTAATAATTTCTTTCCACCGCCTGGTTTTCCAGTGTATTAGTTCTGGAGCAGGCTTTTATTTAGATCAATAATTTGGAAATATTCAGTCTTGTTATGATTCTGTTTACATAATCAGTGTGCCATGAAGTAAGGCCAGTAGGTATTGAGCTGGCATCCTCAAGAAACATTATAGAACACAGATGTAAGTCAAATGTAAAGCAATTAAGATATGATATAGTTAACATCTTAATTAATAAACATAACAAATATTACCACAAAATGATGCCTTGGATCTGAATATCTGTGCCTCGTAGTATAAATTCAATGTCTACAAAGACTGTTATGATTGTATTAGCATAATAAGTTATTTTAAATGATAAAAGTATTATAGTAAATATGATAGCATCTTCAAGGGCTCCACTTATGAACCAAAACCAAAGAGTATCTTCTTATTTTATACATTTTATGTTTTATAATATTCTTAACATACTAAATTTTGTATATCACTTTGTGATATTTTGCATACCTAGTACAGTACATAAATATTACAAATAAGTAAAATAGCCAACATAGGCAAATAAAATATTTGTAAGTAAATTGAAGAACAATATTACTCAATAAATAAAAGAAAAACTTGCTGTTTCTCATAAACTTTACCAAATATATACAAATATGATTCAGTACAGAATGAGAAACATATTAAGATTGGCCAGAACATTTTTACTCAGAGAAAGAACGATCCACCAACTGGAACTGAGGATTAGCTTTCTTTCACACCAACCTACTTTAAGTGGTATCTTTTATTTTGATATTTGGAGTTAGTGCCAAAGGATTCTATTTAATCCCTACTGATTCAATATGGATATGGATGATTATTATTATTTTTGCCATCCAGTCACTTCTAGTGTCTATATAGACAAGTCTATGCAGTTATTAGACATCATTTTCAGAAGTGGTTTGCCATGACCTTCTTTCAAGGGCTGAGAGAGAGTGACTAGCCAAAAGTCATCTAGCTGGTTTCTGTGCCTAAGGCAGAACTAGAACTCTGGTTCTTCCTCTCCCAGTTATCGCTTTAACCACTAGACCAAACTGGCTCTCATGAATATGGATATTCCATCTTTAATAAAAATTTTCACGGTACTGTAGTTCACAATATAAATCTGTTTACAAAACAAGGAAAAACTATATTAAGGCAGATGTCCTTGTTTAATGATAAAAATGGTAACTAAAAAGGAAAGGTATCTAAGATTAAAACAAAAGGGGTACAAAGTGAGTTTCTTAAAGAAAGCATTTCATCAGTGACTGAGAGGTCCTTTCTCTGATATGATGGAGTTGTGGGATTCTATTGGTTATATTTATTCTGTTTTAATGGAATGTTGTTGTGAGCCACCTAGATTATCATGTATAAGACAAGCATCCATGTTAAGCCTTCAAATAAATACATACATACATACATACATACATACATACATACTAGTCATTCAGCTTGCTTATGCCATCTAATACACACCTTATGATACAGAAAGATTGAAGCACATTAACCCAATCTAATAAGAAGCCCCTCATGTTCATCAAAACAAACTATAATCCCAGTGACAGAGCAGGAGACTCCTCAGACCATGAACCTACATTTAACTGCAAATGAGCAGCTCTCCTTCAGGCAAAAATCCTACCAACCCACAATAACTCTGATGGCTTCATGGCCATCACTTACTGCCTAGATTCTATTTCTGTCCCACAGACAGATATTAATATAGTATTTACTCTGCTTAAACTAGAGGAAAATATAAATAAAATAAATTCCATGTTTGGATGATATCACTCTATAAGCATTCAATATATCATGAAAATATTAATTACATATGGCATAGAAAAAAGCCATGTGGAATCCAATACCAGAAATTAGAAACAGACAATAGCCTCCTCACATTATGCTTTGGAATTTTCCATACAGGAAAAAAGGAACCAATATGAAACAATGCCTCCAGTTCCCAACCCAAGGCAACAAACCATATCATCAATAACATTAAAACCACTAATATATCAAGCAGAATCAAGAGAATTACATTTGCCCGCCCCTCCCTCCCAGCCTACCAAAGCAATATCTGGACAAAGTCCTAGCATACAGCTTAGTCTCATTCAGAAATGCTTGGAAGTGTATATCACAAAACACTTTTTAGCATCTAAGGAAGTTATATTACCACCAGGTAATAGTACCTCTGCTCTCAGAGAAACATTAACTACTTATTGGATCTTCTTGATTACATCCTTTTGTGTGTTATTAGAAGCCAGAAAATTCAAGGAATATACAAGAATAGATCCATTTGGATGCATCAGAAAGGATGGGCTGTAAATTTGGAATAATAGTGTATAAAATATTGTATAAATATAAAATCATTATAAAATAAGTAGATTTATGGGTAAATATTGTCAAGTTAAAGATATGAATCCTATTTTGAATTATATTACAAAATCATGGAATTTGACTATTTTTGAGGAATGTTGTTGTTTTGTTATATTAAATTTATTACAGCCACCCACTCCAGCAGACTATGGACAGCCTACAAAATCTAATATTAAGTTGAAACAAATAAAAACATTTGAAGAAAAAGAAAGAAAGACCAAAATAGCCTGGACTAAAAACACATTAACCTCAGGCCTGGGACCAAACCCAGGTTTTATGGGGCTTTTGGAACCCCAGGAGAGTGGGTGCCATCCATATCTGTGGGGGGGATGCTGTTCCAGAAGGTGGGGCTATGACAGAGAAGGTACACTTCCTAGGTCCCACAAGATGGCAACATTGAATAGAAGGGACCTAGAGAGCACCTACTCTGCCCAAACATATGGTGCAGGCAGAAACAATGGGAGACAGGCAGTACCTCAGGTGGTCCCTGGTTATCTCAGGCATGGGGCATAGCCAAAAGAATTATATTAAGAGACTGACATTACTACTGGAGTGCACCAGAGTGTCTGTGACAAATGATTATTCAATCTTTGAAGAACTCTAGTAAGTTCTTCACTTCAGGTGGCAGCTGTTGATATAGTTAGGCAGTTCCTCATGATATCTAGCCTAAATCAACTTCCATTGGTTCTGGTTCTGCCTTCTACAGCATAGAAAATAATCCACTCTGTCTTCTGTATGACAGCCTTCCAGTTCTCCAAACAGAAGTGGAACCATTGATTAGCATTATTTGGGCATGATGGTTCAACCAACTCTAAGTCCTTCTAACAATAGTATCATCTCACCCGTATTTTAGCATTTCATTAAGGAAAATTCCATGCAATACTTTGTTGAAGGGTTTGCTTAGGTCCAGGTACACTGTCTACAGCATTTCCCTGATATACTAAACTAGTAACTCTATCAAAAAAGGGGATTTGCTCTGGCATGATTTGTTTGCCGCAGACACATACTGGTTCCTGCTCATTGTAGCATGCCTATCAAGCACTTATAAACATGTTGCCTTTATATCATTAGTAATATCAAAATTAATTTATGGGAATAATGATATTAAAAGGAAGGAACATTTTCTGTAGAATGGTAGTAGTCTGTATTCATTTTGTGTCACTCTGTGGCTAAATGTTGAACACCCACAGGCAAGTACAAGCTTTCTTTTCAGTGCAGACTCTTATAGAACGTATTAATTAACACTCACAGACGTCACAGATGAAAGGGTAGCAGATTTCAAATTAATTACAGTGTCACCTTTTATTCTGTTATTTCCCCAGTCAAGAAAACATTAGTAAGCAATTATATAAACCACTCAAAATGAATAAGCTTATATAAATTTTAATCATGTAAAGCACAAAGTTCTCTTTGCATTGTTCCACAGTTACATATATATTAAGTATTTTACTATAAAATAATATTCAGTATTAATAAAGAAAAAGGAATTCAGTACTTACCCACAGTAATGAACTGGCACCAGTACAAAGCAACACTCAATATTATGGTGGAAATGATAGAGAATCGCTCCACAGGCTGAAACCAAGGTACTAAAAATAAAGCAAATACAGTACAACTTCAGTAATGACTACACATTTAGAACATATTTCACACATTTCTATGTTGTGCTTTTTGACATCTCTTTTTGATTACAGCAGAAAAACTCAAATTATTTACAATAGAAATTGTTCTAGGTTTCCATATTAAAAGCATAGCAGGATTGCACATTTCTTGGTATCTCCAATAGCTTCTGTTAGCAGATTCTCCATCTAACCACAGTGCCTTATGTTCATGGGGTAAGGTTTCTTCAAATCATCCATCCTGAAATCTGCTACTCCTCAGCTAGTGTCTGTCCATCCATAACCCATAATCTAATAAGCACACTCAGATTATGTTCAGGTAGAACCTTTACTGATTTCTGGCATAATGCAGGTGAGAGCAGTTACTAAAACCTGAAGCAAAACTGAAAGACTGGCAGCACTTATAACAATACCTATGGCATCTGCATGTGGCATCTGAAAAATACCATTCTCAAAATAATTCACAACAAAGCAAAGATGAGCAACAAACAAAGCAAAGTGGACCTTTGTGCTACCTTGCCATATATAGTGGACGAAAGCAAGGCTTAAGGAAACCACTGAAGTTGTGATTTCTATTGCCTTTGTTCATACCATGGAACAACTCAGCCTCTCAGTTGGGTTTCAAATGACCATCCTAGCACTGTTATCCTGAAGTTTCTGGAAATCTGTCCCCACTATTCCTGCACATTTTAATTTCCTTCACTTTCCTGCACAGTCACAGACCTTTCTTCTGAGAATTAGCATTCTGCATCCCATGAACTGCAACTTTTGTATCACAGAGGCTTTGTAATTTTCCACTTTTGACCTTAAACTGTAGTTGTTGTCCTCTGCCATGGCAGTACAGAGCACTTTCAGTAAGTACTATAGGACACAGACAGAAGTATTATGCAATTTTAACAAGAAAAAGAAAAGAAAAAAAAGAACAGCATCTTTGGACATCCTTTCTCTTTTCTTGAAAGGACCCTAATAACAGACTTCACACATTTTGTCTTCAAATGGAAAAGAACATGTTGGGCTTCTGATGATAGTAATGCTTGGAGATGGGCAGGAAAGGTTAAGGTGAGTGTAATATATAACAACAGAAAAGTATCTCACCAGGATCAGTACTTAATCAATGAGAAGTTGGTGAACTTGTCCCAAAACAACACTGGACAAATATGCTACCCAGAGTAGAAGAAGCATTTTTCTGCAACTCTAGCAATGGAACATCTTATGGGCTGGATTCACACATACTTAACTGGGTCAATGACAGGATGTTATTGTGTGAATGACATAGCCCAGTCACCAGGGAGCAGGAGAACACTTATAAATCTAGCAGGAAACACTTATAATCTAAAGCAGCCCCAGGTGGTACAAACACTGTATCTCACCTAAATGAGTCTTCCAAGAAAAAGAGCTATAGGTAGAGTACATCTGAAAAAGCAAGGCTCTCCACTATATAACTCACTGGCAGGAATCTGCCACAGCCACAGAACATAGCACTGCCCAAGCTAAATCCACTGTGCCTGCCCAGCCAGTGGGGAAGGGGCTAGTGAAGTAAGAGACCAATATTCTGCTGACAGAGGGATCGGGCACTACCAGGCCCTTCCTGCAGGAGCTGGGCAGGGCTTCTGCATTCCCCCAAATTGTATCTTTTGACCTCATTGGTGTGGTAGCATGCTGTTAGAACCACAAACTATGATTGGGTCAAATATGCTTTTTGAATTGGGCCACAAAGAAAAAAGTAATATTCTGATCACCAAATTCTGCTATGAGAATATTGAGTATATTATGATCCCATTCTTAATTCCTTTTTAGCAGCAGCTGTGAAATTAGGACTCTTCCTTAAGAAGAAAGGCTGATGCAGTTGCCAGGCTGACTGAAGTGGGAGGACTAATTCAGGAAAACTGAGAGAAAGAGTGAGCAAGCCTTTTGTGCAGCTTCATTTTCCAGATATTCTTCTTACCGCTCTCTGATGAATGATTTAGGCAGGCTGCAAGGGGAAAAAAAAAACAAAACAGGGACAACTCTAATTTCTATGTTTGGATATATTATGCCATGGTTAACACAAGCTACAATTCATTAGCCCACTGAGCTTCCCACTGCAGTTTGTTGCTGGAAAAAACATGGTTTGTTCTAGGCTCAGATAAATTAGTAATCTACAGTTTGACAAACTACAGTTTGTCTTGCCTTCAAATTTACTACTTAAAAAAAGGAAAATGATTTCTTCAAGTTCAGGATTGTAGGCAACTATTGTATTAACTGAAATTTCCTCCATTTAAATCCTTTTAAAAATTCATTTTTCACTTCACTTTTCTTGTTTGTGGATCTAAATCTACCACCAAGTTAATTTGTGCATAATTCTGGGTCAATATACAGACTCAGATGTGTTTTACTGCAGCTTTTTAAATTCATCTCAAATACTTACAGAATCCATGTTGCCACAGTTTTCTACCAATGTCATCATCTTTTTTTTTTTTTCTATCATATCACCTATGCTATGAAAAAAAAAGCAAGTTGCCGGTCCCAATTGTGGTTACTAAAGAAGGACTACCTGTATACAGTGATGTTGTTTACAGTGGTATTTACAAAAGGTATATACAACAGAATAGTGGTGTTCACCCAGTGTCAGTTTCTTTCTAAGTCTCCCTCCTAGAGTTTGACCAAGACACAAAGTTATAGTGATAGAACATTGGTTGAGTTGAGTGAACATTTTTCCCCCTAGTTTTTCATGGAACTTCGTCAGGTTTTCACAGAACCCTAGGATTCTTCAAAACAGAGTTTAAAAAACCCTGACATAGGGATTAATTGAAACATACAATTTGACAGGGATTAATTTTTGCATATAACTGTAAGAAACAAATTCAGCTCAAGTCTGAAATCCTCTCCCTTGCTAGATCTGTTAGGCAAGTTACTTTTAGCTGAAATGTATCTTGAACTTTTCAAGTTTTCTTCCCTTCCATTTTTCATTCTTTTCTGAGGCTCGCTCCTTCCTTCCTTCCTTCCTTCCTTCCTTCCTTCCTTCCTTCCTTCCTTCCTTCCTTCCTTCCTTCCTTCCTTCCTTCCTTCCTTCGGTGTTTTTGAGCTTATTGTATCACCATTTGAACCAAATTTGAACCAAATGTCTGCAGAGCAGAAAATGTCTAGGTCCTTCCAATATTCAAGTGTTGGGATGAGGCTGATAAGAAATCTGCTAATTGGAATCTTGCCTAGGTGAACAACGTACAGTCCAGTGTCTCACAGTTGGTGTACATATGCCTAATAGATAGCTTTACCCTTTTAACCATTGCACACCATTAGATCAGTTAACTGTAGGAAGTAGTGGAGAGGACAATTGCTGGAGTGGTTGTTTTCTCTGATACATCTTTCCATCACTCCGAAACACACCTATCTGCCCACACTTCTCAGTATGAAAGAAGCTCAATGGGAGATGCTCCTTCATGATGCTTACCACTGGTATTTAAATGAAGTGTGGGAAAACAAAGAGGCTGTACAATGGAGCAGGACATTTTCATCTCTCCCATGCTACCTCCTACTTATTAAATGAAAGAACCACATGTTAAACTCATAACTTTTAAGATTTCACTGAAATTTCATTATTTATTTATTTAATCCTAAAATATTGATGCTGCTCCATTCCAGACCAGCTGCTTCTGCTTCATCAATTTAAATCAGAACTGGTAAAAAAAAAAGAAAAGGGTTTTGTTTCCTGCACAGTAGTAAATATTGATATTACTAAATCAAAAACTAATGAAAAGGCTTATAACAGGGTTCCTCACCCTTGGCAACTTTAAGATGGGTAGACTTGCTGGCTGGGGAATTCTGGAAGTTGAAGTCCACCCGTCTTAAAGTTGCCAAGGTTGAGGAACCCTGGCTTAGAAGACTCAAACAAGGACTTTTTCTCTTCCCTCTCTCAATATTAGCAACTATCAGGTCTAGACAGTAGTATCTGATCTGACTGGATCAGGAAAACCATAGTGGAATAAAGAAAGAGAAAGAGAAAAAGAAAGAGAAAGAGAAAAAAAGAAAAGAAAAAACTAACCAGGTAAAAAGATTAGTGTTGGAGTAGTACTATAATACTACTACCTGACTGCAGAAGAAGGGGTTTAAGGGGTTTAAGAACAGGTATCTGAGTTTGCTTGCTTGCTTTTCTTTCCCTTTTAAGCCTTTTTCCTCTTTTCTGTCTCATCTTTACATTGCAAGCCTTCAGGCAGAGAATGTCTTGTTTTTTACTGATTTTATGTAAGCTCTCTTGGAGCCTTTTCAGCTGAAGAACAAGATATAAATACTTTAAACCAGGGGTATGTGCAATCTGTCTCTTAATCTAATTTCAAAATTTCTGGCCTATTGCACAGAGTGGGGGAGAATGCATTAGGAAAAGAGAAAGAAAGAGACAAAAAGCAAGGCAGGGACAGCGGGTAGAGTAGAGCTTCTCAAATTCTGCGTTCAGAATTCAGGGACCATGAGGGAGGGGCTAAAGAACAGTATTCCAGGCTACTACCCAACCACCTCTCCTTTGAGATGTTCTGGGAATTCTTTTTCTCCACAGCCCCAGCCACATGTGGCTCATTTTTAGACTCAGTCTTTCTTTTGTTGGCTTCTCCCACACACACCAAATGGAGCCCCGTTCTGTTCTGGTGTTGCAGAGTTGCCAGCTAACAGAGTTACAAGCTCCTTTACACAATTTCTTTCCAACATTCCACTGGAAATAGTAGGGAAAGGGCGCGCAGTGTTGGGGAAAAACTGGTTCTCCTGGCAAAAAGACCAACAGGCTGGCAAGGGAATAACAAAACATTATTACTCAATGATCAGAGCATCTCCCCAATGGAAGAGTGTCCCAGACAAAGAAAGATCAGTTTATATTTGGTTCCCACATGAATATTCATTAGTTAATTAACATATAATATCCATGATTTAGCAGTTTACATTTAAGACATATGCACTTTTGAGTAACTTAAATGTTTCTTATCAGCGAGTGTTATTTGTATACTTTCCCCACTCATTTGTTTCCAACTAGTGTTATGGTTTAGGGAGCAGGTCTACACCCTTGAGATTAACTAGAGTTTCTCTCTCTCTACAGACTGGAGTGAATAGCTTGCTCTCTTGAATAAATGTTTATTTTATTAAGGGCTTTACTCAATTATAATTAATACAAGCTGAGAGAAACCTAAATTCCCCCACAATCCCACCCTTTGAGTTACTTTGTAACCACTCATATTTTCATGAGGTCCTAGATAGCGTGCTCTAGGGCAGGGTTCCTCAACCTTGACGACTTGAAGATGTGTGGACTACAACTCCCAGAATTTCCCAACCATGGGGGGGGGCTGGCTGGGGAATTCTGGGAGTTGAAGTCCACACATTGTCAAGTTGCCAAAGTTGAGGAACCCTGCTCTAAGGCTTCATTGGTATCATCAAACATGTGATTTACAGAGATATAGAGGGTGCAAAGTAATATCTGATTGCAATTGTGTGATGCACAGGCCAAAGATATATTGAATAGTTCCTGCTATCATTGCTATGAAAATCTATTACAATTACTATTCCCATTACAAAATACAGCAATCCTTGGAAAACAGAGTGACCAATGGGACCAAACAGGGAGGTAAAAGACCATATAATTCCCATGTTGGTTTCATGCTTTTGCCACTTTTTCCAAAGCCTTGAAGATCCCATATTGATTATCAGGTGTGTACATGTGTGTGTATGTAGGTATATACATATACATACACATATATACACACATACAACACTTGTTCCATATTATTGCAAAGAAACCAGCTTTATTAATGAATACAAGGTCTAGAGCTATGCAATTTTGTGAAGTCATTTGTCTAACATGGGACATTTCCTCTGTGACATTTGCAAGATCACAGGTGATGTCCTCGGCAACTTCTTTGAGTATTGAGGTGACTACTTATTTCTTCCACTTCACATGTGGGAGATAAGATAGCAAAGTGATACTAGCTTCTGCGATAGCCCTTCAGTTGCAGTGTAAAGAGGGGAAGTAAATTCCCATGGATCCTTTAGCATAACACCCCCCACCCCCAGGCCTAAATGAAAAGGATCCATTATAATACATAAAATACATCTCAAAGGAACCACTGTAATACATAATCCCATTTATTACCTTCTCACAAACAGAGGTACCAATTTCATATCTAGGTCCACTGTACATCAGGCATACAGGAAGATTCTGAACTTGGGATATAATTCTGGTATATTCTGTAATATGGGCAAAATCTGCCCAAATTTATTTGCAGCTATCCCTCCTCACCATGAGCTGCAATAATTTCAGGGGTATTCAGAGATCCTGCCAGCATGGGAATACCTCCTTTAACATGTATGGGGATGGGTGCATATACTCAACAATTTGAAACTTTGACACCCCTGTAAACTTTGACACCACCATATGAAATACAAGCATAACAAAAGTTGTATATTTAGGAGCTTATTTGGCCTGGGAACGACTCAGTTTTCTGCTGCTTCCATCTTCTCCTAATAAAACAGGAGTTGGGGCAGGCTTGAGGTGAACCTGGTATAGCCACTCAGCCCACCCAGCAACTTTTACAGCTTTATCAACTGACAGGATCACCTGATAAGGACCTTTTCACCTCGGCCAGACACATGGCTTTCTTCAATGAACCTTAGCGAACACCCAATCCCTTGACCTGCTCACGTGGTGCAGCTTCAGGATGCATGACAAGTGGGAAATTTAGAAATGAGATCAACTATCACTAAAACATATCTATACCCATTTACTGATGGCAGTTCAATAAAGTCCCCTTGCAAACCCAGAATAAGGAGCCTATGGATAGTGTTCTTTATCTTACAAACTTTTTTCCTGTATTATGTCTCAAACAAGTAGGACACCCTTGAATGACTTTGCAGCAATAGTGTGAATTCCAGGTGCCTACCATGTTCTTAAAATTTTGTCTTTTGCTTGCCTGAACAGAATATACCAAGCAAGGAAGCGGGGTACACAAGGACTTTGAGAAGAGCTGGCTTGAAGGTGCCTGGATGTTTCCAATTATCTGGAGCATCCTGTGGGCAACCTGCTTCTTACCATTTTGGATATTTGGAAGAAGAGACCAAAGACGCAGCCAGAGACACAGTAACATGGACAAAGTTTTGTAAATGTAAATGTATTTGCATTTCTTGGCCCAGAGAGAGAGTTGTTGATTAGCATCTGCTGCATCAGCTCACTTATTAGCAGGAAGGCCAGTAGGTGCAGATATTCTGACAACTGCCAAATGAGAGGGCAAGACGAGAGATTCCATTAGTTGGGCAATAAGAGCCCCATGTTTAATAGGTGTGCCAGCCAAAGCTAGGAATCTGTGCTGTTCCCATAATTGTCCAAAATCACATACAATCCCAAAGGCACATCTACTGTCTGTGTATATATTGGCTCTATGACCTTTAGCAATTTCACAAGCCCTTATTAAAGCAAAGACTTCTGCAAGTTATGCAGAACAGACAGGCTGGCTATGTGAAAGTTCTCACCATACTTTAAAGGAAAGTGATTAGCTGCAGCCCTTTACCCAGGCAATAAAAAGACAACGTGTCCTCAGCAAAATCCCTCACCTTACTGAGAAAAAACCTTTCAGAAACTTGCTTTTCCTTGCTTCATTCCCCCATCCATTTTTTCCCCCTTCCTGAGAAACCAGATTGCTGGGTAAAAATTCAAAGAGGGTGGGGTTTTTTTGTACTCTGCCTGGCTTGAATGGGAAGAGGGAATGGCTAAAAAGGGGGAAGAAGAAGAAGCAAAGAAGAGTGTGTGAGTGGTTGCCTAAAAGAAAGTGAATTGATTTGGGGAGACCTGACTTAACACCTCGTTTCTCAGTCAATGTATCATAGTTTTAAATTAGTAAGCTTTCTTATTGCTTTTTCAATAGGCAATGGTCTTTTTGCATGCCAGGCTGGCAAAAGGGAGTGGGGATATTTTTTTAGATAAATAAGTTTTTGATTGTTTTGAACCATTTTTCCCCTTGGTGCACCTTTAGCTTAATAAATTAAGAATGAGGTACAGCAATATAAGTGCCTTCCAGATGCACATTGTAAAGATTCATGTTTCAATGCCTCTATTATTTGGACGACTGTTCAAAGTTTGTGTGTCAGTTGTTTATGTTGTATTATAAAACATAGCTTAATGATTTATAAAGTTGGTGTGATAATAAGCTTTAAATTTTAGCTTGAATAACTGGAAATTTGCACATGCTCAGAAATTATTATAATAGGGATTTTCTAATTTTTTTTTCTAAACCCATGGATTATTAAACTTTTTAAACCTGAAACCTCCAGAGAGAGATTTATTGTTTACATTTGGATTTAATTTTGTTCCATTCTTGTGCGAATTTTTTCTTTCTTTCATGTTCTCACTAAGAAAACGCAAGGGATTCTCCTGGCGGTCACAGGGAGATTTCTTTCCCATGTTTGTGGGAGATCATCTCTTTTTCATATGATAGTCATGAGATGCCAACAAGGAGGAGGGGAAAACAAGAGGGAAAAGTAAAGATTTCATATCAGGAAACTTTGTTGCTTTTCAACGTGCTCTTTCTCCCTGCAAAAGGTGGTTTATACTTCTGGCACAGAGAAATCTTAGCATTTATTGTTTTTCCTTGAAATACATTCATTTCTTTCCCAGCCTGGATGCGTGGAAAAGGGGAACACAATTTCAAGATTTTCTTGATTTTCCCTCTTCTTTGAATTAGCATAACAACAAAACTTTATTTATCTTTTTTTTTTTTTTACAGTATTACTCTGGGTTATAATCCTGATGTTTTCCTTGCCACAGCCTCTTCCTGTCTCCCTGACTTGTTCTTTTTTGCTCTTGATTTCAGGAGTTGTGGCAAAGTATGTAAAGTTTATTGTCTGGAGCCTCCTGTACATGTAGAGAGTTTTTTTTCACAGCTCTTTCCTTTGCATTTCAAACCCTCTTCTATTCAGATGCGGCCAACAAAAGCAAGCTGGAAAATTATTGTATGGTTTGCTTTGCAATCTTGTTTCCTTTTTTGTTATTTTATATGAGAATTTTAACATGTTGTTTCTATTTCCCTTTCCTTATTTTAAATAATGTCTAATTTATTGGATATTATTTAACTGTGAAGTATGCTGTGTTGTTTATTTTATTACAGATGTTTGAGTTTTAGCACTGCCATGATAAATTTGCTATGACCCCAGCTACTTGCATTTCAACAGATAAGCGTGATGTATGCTTCAGAACAAAACAATTCCAGACTTAGCCCTGTTCAATATCAGTTGTCTGTTTGGTATAGCATGCCATCTGGGTCCCCTCTGAGGGTGGGACAGTATTGTTTTTAACCAAACAGTTTTAGCCCATTTCACTCCAGCTAAAGCAGCAATCCAATCTCCAGCATCAGCTGGGTGATATTCCTTGAAGCCTCATGACTGTTTGAGGAACTGTTAAGAGCCACAGCTTGGTGCTACTAACCACCAACTGCCCTTTGAGAAATCTCATTGCGGTAAAGTGCAAAGGACTCATGCATCAACTGACAGAAAGTCACCCCTCCTAAAGAAGCCTTGTCTAGCCCCACTTGACCCAGCAAGTGGTTGACCAATACTCTTTCCACATAGCAGGTGAAAGACCTGGCTGAAACATGAATGGGGTCGTCGTCATCATCATCTTTGAACTGTTTAAATTGTAGGCACTTAGAAGCCTTTGCCCACCATCATACTGTTTTTGCACTGCAACCTTGCATGCCTGCTTTGCAATTGGTTCTGTATTTATTTATCTGTAATGGATCTGAATTATGCTTCCAGTAATGGGACTGCAACTGAAAACTATTATTAAAATATTGATGAGCTAAAATTTGCAAGTTGGCAACAGCCAATGCAACTCTATTCTGTAGTCTCTTTCCTTTTCCCCAGATGTATTTATTTCAATGGGATCAAATGGGTTGGACAATTACAGCATAAGAATATTCTCGGTTTGGATTAAGGGGATGATGGAGCATGGGATACATCTATTGTAAGAAAGCAAGGGTTTCCTAAAGTAGTATACAAAATTTACTTAACTCCATCTAACTGAATAACACCCTTTACATGGATTAGATTGGGCTTTCATTATCCTTCAATGATGTCACACTTTTTCGGCTTTTCCAAGTTATTGCCTTAACTTGCTCCTATGGGAAATACTGTCTGGGTTGCTGGTTTAATAAATTAGACCAATGCTTAATAAGGTTTACTCTGCGTATAGTAGTTTATAAAGATATAGCTCCAACACTGCAGGCATGCAGAAATCCCCCTAGCCTTTCTTATTTGTGGGAATAGAGCGTATAAAAACCTAGCCCCTGGGATACAAGGGAATTTATGGGTTCATATGGCTGTACCCTAATATGTCCCTAGCCCAAAAGCATGTTCCTAATTTAAAAGCTTTTATCCACAGAGTATGAAAGGCAACGTTCCCTGGTTTAGAAGTCTTAGAAAAAATTTAACAGCCTTTGCATAAAATCTTGCTAGTTTAGAATTTGATTCCATAGTTTTCCTTTTCTTTGCAGTGGTGTTATAAAAATTGCATAGCTCTAGATTTACTATGACAATGTGAAGCTCATGCTCTTTTATAAAGGTTGGACAAAATGTGAACAAGATGCTCAGATTTTTTTAGCTTTTCATTTATCACTCCACTTTTTCACAGCTTAGGACCATGGGATAAAATAATTTTAAAGTAGATTTTAATGATTTTTTTAAAATAATTATTGAGATTTTCTGTGGAAAACAGGTAATCACCTTGCTTTGCATCAAGTATATATATTCCTCATTTGACTGGTTCCAACTGGTATGGTTTAGGGTTATGTAGAATTTCTCTCTCCCTACTAGCTAGGATAAGAAACTTGCTCTATTCAAGAATATACTTTGTTTCATTAAGGGGCTTCACTCAAGTATAATTAGTAGAAGCTTAAAAACCTATTCTTTTCCTCCAGAACAGTATGTCTGTTATATCTAAGTGTGTTTCTGCTATCCCCTTGTTTTGCTTTCTCTATGTGTGTATGTGCAATGGGAAGTGTGAGGCAGACTGCATATGTCCCCCTCTGAGTCACAGGACCAGGAGGAGGAGGATTAGAATAGAAGGTCAACTGTGGCCAACCACCTTTCCCATAGAAGAACTGGGCTCCTGCTCATTTTCAAACTTGATGTTTAGTTGGCTTCTCCCACCATATCTGTTTTGTTTTCAGAAAGTTATCCTGCTGACAGACATTGACCCAAACCCTCAAATAACTTCTTTCCAACATTTGGCTCTGGCCCCAGCCACTGTTTTGCTTAAATACCTCCTGGTAAGTTGCACTGAAAATGGATAAAAATGAACTGCTGACTTTGGGATTTATTGATTAAAAAGGTTTGTTTATGAGAAGAAGGGAACTATGATATACAACATGGGAGAGTGGAGATGGTAATTGCTATGTTTGTAACTGCTGAAAAGAAGATTGGAAGTCACCTCTTTAGATATCTTTCTTTTTCTTTCCTTTTTGTTATCCTTCACCTTTTCTTTTACCCTTTTATAATCTTTTTCTTTTTTTATTTCTTCTATGTTTCTGTAGTTTTTTAAAATCTTTGTAAAATCTCCTTTTAATAAAAAAAAAAATTAATCCTACCTGGTAAGTTGTTCCTAAGAACAACTCCCAAAGGAATAAGACCTTCAATACAAAAAATATTACCACTTCTGCTTTAGATAAATAGATGTATCTGTCAGTCATATAATCGATATGTAGGTGTGTGTTAACATATAAATGGAATACTTTTTATAGGTGGCATTTACGATGCATATATAAAGAGAACAAGACTCTATTTTGTCTAAAGATGATACCAGTACTAAATGGTAGGGCCAGTTTTCATATAGAAAATTAAATATATCAGTACATTTGCTACATTAATACATGACTTCTTCCCAGGAATTCAAGGTTCTCTGAAACAATTTAACATTATTTGATAACTCTTGAAATGGAACAAGTTGCTATAATATGGCATCAAGGATACCATGAATATCACTTCTGTTTCACCAACCAGAAAGTGTGTTGTGTTTCCTTTGTGAACACATTTTAAAAAGCTGGTCTGAGACTCAGCAAAATCATTTCTGAAAAGAAAGGTGGTAACTGGAAGTGGATATTAAATATTAAATTTGCTTTGTATATTATAGGAATATGATTGTTTCCATCACCACTACACTCACATTAAATGTACAGATGTCACTCCTTTCTAATTATCTGGATTCCCAATCCTTAACTCTAATTGAATCATTTGTGATCAATATATACTGCATTCACTAATGAAAGTGCCTGCTGAAATCACTTTAAGTCAAAACCTTTTCATTTGTTACTACTATTGGGACATATTGTGTCTCTTTTCCACTATAAGATGGTGAGACCTCAGAAACTTCAAATTATAAGGAAAGTTAAAGTAAGTGTTGGAAGGTATTTCTTGACATTCATTGGTATAGTGTCAAATATCATCAGTACATTAATGATACTCAGTTACACATCTTTACACATCTCTACACTGAGCTGCCTGAGTTATACTGTTGGGAATTCTCTCTCAGTGCCTGGAGGCTGTGGAGGTCTGGAAGGAGAAGAACAGGCTTCATCTAAACCCTAGAAAGAACAAGTGGCTTTGGACTTTAGGCCACCCTGGATCTGGGAATTTTCCACTTTCTGTCTTTGGTGAGATAGCACTGCTGCAGACAGAACTGGTGTACAATTTGGGTCCTCCTGGACTTATGGCTCTTGTTGAAGAACAGATGGCAGTCACAGCCAGGAGGATTTTTGCAAAAATCCATCTTGTAAGACAATTTCACTTTTTCTTGGATCAGGAAGCACTGCTCATGTTCACTCACACTCTGGTTACTTCTAATAGAGAGTAAGGTAGACAACCTTGATGGAAATATGCAGGAACTGTTACCCTAGGCAAAATCTGCTGAAATATATTTTTAAGTCCAGAACAATGAAACAACAGAAGCAGCTCAGGCAAATGGTTCCCTAATTCACTGAAATATAGGAAGGAGGAAGTGGTTCAGGACAATCAGACTTGCAATATTATATTATAATAACCAATCTCAATAAGTTTTAGCCTTCCTGTGGAGTTGATTTCCTGATCTAGTCTATCAACTGGGACTGATATCTCCCAAATGGATTGCTACAATGTGTTCTACATGAGGTGGCCTGTGAAGATCACTTGGAAGCTGCAACTGGTTCGGAATACAGGGTGGGCAGTTAAGGGTGCACCTCAGTATGTTCATATTATACTACTACTCTGCAAGCTACACTGCCTTGGGGGGAAATCTGGGTGCAATTCAAGGTACTGGTTGTGCATGGGTCAGGTTATTTGCAACACTTCCTCTCTCCAATAGTTTTTATCTGCCCCATGAAATTTGACTGGGTACCATGCTCCAGGTTAAAGAATGTCACCTGGCAGAACCCCAGAAAGAGTTCCTACTGTGTTGTATCATCTTCTTCTAGCATTTCCTAAGTCCTTGAAGAACTGGATGTTCCATCAGGCATGGAGTCTGGAAGTTGGGTGAGCACTTTGATGTGATTTTAGGTTTTTTTATAGTCTGAGTTGGATTCTTCCTTGGGTGCCATTACTGTATTATTACTTATTGTTTTTTTTATTTCTCCTGTTTTGATTTTACTCTAATGTTTGTTGCCTAGGCTCACAATTGCAAGGTGGGTAGCTATATAATTTGAAATAATAAATAAATAAGCTGTTGACAGTGGAACAACTGGTGTAGAAAATCATAGAATCTTCTTTTACACAGTTTTACTTATCTCATAGATTACTGGATGGTTATTTAAAAGAGATGCTGTAGCAATGGATTAATCTCAGGGTCTCTCCCAACTGCATGACTCTATCACTCTTGCATGTTAAGTGATTCTATTTACTTTGTAGCTACTTACCCTGGCTGATAATTATTTCTTCCTACAGTCTCTGATCCTGAAATCCAAGTTAAAGTATTATATTATCCCGCATTTCAGTATCTACTCTAAGCATGTTTCTAGCAAACACATTCCAAATGCCCTGTGACTGAAAAAGTTAACATATTGTTTAAGTATCTTTCTTAACACTGGTTTTCAGTGCTAAATTTATATAATCCCTAAATGAACTGCTTTTGCAAATTTCTATTGCTATGTTTGATAAAGTTCAGGTTTCCTCCCATCTGCAAGTCCATCCCCCACAAAACTACTATTGCACACAACAGTGGACACATTATCTAATAACCAGAATTATTAAAATGTTGCCAAATATTATTGTTTTTACCATTTATAATTATATATTCATAGTTCTAAAGCCCTACAACATTAAGTATCAGATCAAATTAAACAAAAATAAATAATACATATTACCATAGAACTGTTCCTAGTCATGTAATTTTATAAGCCTACATATTTTAATCTAATAATTCAGATATAGCTATAGTTTGAACAAGTTAAAGAATGTCAAGAACCTAAGTTTCACTATTATCAGTTTATTTATACATAAAATTAATTTTTGCATGTGCTGATTTTTACATAGGCAAAAGGAGGCGACACAGCATGCATGGAAGTCTCAAAAGACTCGGGGAACCTCTAGCTTTGCAGAAGTATAAAAGGACTTTATTTTAAAGCGGGATAAACAGCAACTCCACAAAATCAGATTTATTTCTCCAAGTTTTAGGAAGGGGGGGGGGGAGAGAGAATTATTTCAAATTCACTTAAATACCCCTAAAAAGTAAGGAGGAAACATGTTTTAAGTTGCACCTCGCTGCAAGATAATTACCTGCCTCATTCCAATGAATGAAAAGGTAGAGGCTGGCTTGATTTAAATTTGACTCCTAGCAACCACATGGAACCATTCATGTACTTTTTTGGCAAATATTCTAAAGTAGTTTTTGGCTACTTTCAATAAGACATTTTATAATCTTCCCAGTCTAGTCTACAGCCTAAGGATTCCTGGTAATCTTTCACTTAAATACTAACCAGGTCTGACCCTGTTAAAATTTTGGAAGCTGGTCAAGGTCATCTAGGTGCTGACACCTGCTGTAAGCCTCAAATTCCAACTTTTTTTTTTCTTTCCAGCATTTTTCCTGCAGCTTCAGGGTCCGCTTATTTTGGATCAACCAAATGTTGATCCATTGGTCGTGACAGAAATTGACCAACCAGATTGTCGCCCAAGCCTGGCATCGTAGGCTGAGAGAGAGTGACTGGCCCAAAGTCACCCAGCCAGCTTTCAAGCCTAAGGTGGGACTAGAATGTACAGTCTCCTGGTTTCTAGCCTTAACCACTACACCAAACTGGCTCTCCTTCAAATTCCAACTAGAGTTGGTTAATTAAAAAAAAGATAAACATACTAATATACTCAAAGTAGATTGGAAAAGCATATTGGCTGTTAATTGGGGAAAAAAAAAACCCAGAAACTGAGGAAAGAGGAAGAGTTTTGCTTTCTTGAGCCCTATACCTCAACCTGCAGTTACCATCCTTAACAGACACATTTCTCTTAGGGCTAGGGGAATACATCATCACTTCAATACAATACCATTTGTTCCCTTTATTGCTAGCCTTCAGCCTGTGAATGCTATTCTCTAACAGGGAAACCTGATGCCTAAACCTTCTAAAGAATATATACAGTTTATTATCCCCAATAAGACTTACTTATCATTCGCCTAATATGTGGTTTCATTTTAAGGATCTTTTCAGTTGTGCTTACTAGCTACAGTTCTTTGCAGTGTCCAAATTAATTGCAATAGGTTATTTGCAGAATTGCATTCTAGTTCTTTGAAAAGATATTCAGATGCCATGATGTGTCTATACTTACAAATATCAGAATAGTGCAAACAATGGTATTCCTTGTGGTGCTCTATGGAAGATAAAGTTGGACTTTAAAGAACCGGGATAGGAAGAGTATTGATGCTTTTGAATTTTGGTGTTGGAGAAAACTCCTGACTATAATGTGGACAGTCAAGGAAACACACAAATGGATCATCGAACAAATCAACCCAGAGTTCTCACTTAAGGCACAAATGACCAGACTCAAATTATCCTACTTTGGACACATTATGCAAAGACCTAGTTCTCTAGAGAGGGCTTGGAAAGGTGGAAGAAAAGAGAAGAAGAGGATGACCATCAGCAAGCAGATAGACTCTGTTTCAGTAGCAATAGGTGCACCATTGGAAGACCTGAAAGATCAGGTTAGGGACAGATTGTCATGGAGAAAACCTAGCTGTGTAGTTGCTAATAGTTGACTTAATGGCACTTAATCAAATCAAAATCATTCCAATTCAGTTCTAGCACTGAATCCAAGAGATAAACAACAACAACAACAACAATCCGATTGTTGTATTAACAAAAACCCGTTTAGTATAATAGTTAAGGCATCAGGTTAGAAACGAGGAGACTGTGAGCTCTAGTCCTCCCTTAGACAAAAAGTCTTCTGGGTGACTTTGGGCCAGTCCTTCTCTCTCAGCCCTAGGAAAAAGGCAAAGGCAAATCACTTCTGAAATCTTGCCAACAAAACTGCAAGGACTTGTCCAGGCAATCTCCAGGAGTTAAGATTGACTTGAAGGCATCAAAGTTATTTGTATTAAGACAATATAGATGAAGAGATTTCATTTCCTTATAAAGCAGCCAGTCTTCTTTACTCCCAACACACCGTAACAGTCCATCTTCTAAATCCTTGGCTCTTTCATTCAGTGTTACACAATTTTAATCTGAGAAACTGGCTAGCATTTCATGTGTTACATTTCAACATATGAAATTGACTTGTACCAAGCCAGCCTGTTGGTCTATCTAGCCTAACTATTGTCAGAGGAACGGTAGCTCTCCAGGGTTTCAGACATATAGAAAACATTTGCACCAGCAGCTTTTGATCCAAATCTTTTTGGAGAGACATCTTTCTGGCATAATATTCCAAGAAACACTCGACTTTTAGCAGGTTTTCCTTTCTTGGACATGCACACAGATATTAGAAATGTTTTTAAGAAACATTCAGCTATAGATCATTTATTTTTGGTCTTTTATTTATTCATTATTTATACATCACATTTATATAGCCACCGAACTCACACAAAGCAACTCTCAGTGGCTATATATAGAGTTAGGATTAGATAATATAGAGTTAGGATTAGATTCTAACATTGAGAATAATTTAAGGATCTTCTTAAATTTAACAGAGATTGTACCGTATGGAAGTTAGATAAGTTTCCAACATTTTGCTAAAATCATATAATGCAAAGAGTCAAAAGTTGGTTAAGAGATAGAAAGACTAAATGGAACAAATGGATAATTATATAAAGAAGCAAATTTGTGAACAAAGAGCTTTTATTTCTTGTGATCATTAATCATAATTGATGGACTGGTTCTCTCAAAAGTTAGCTAATCCATTTTAGAAACTATTCCAGTGGTAATTACAGCATTGTGCAGAAGTGCATTTGATCACATAATTAAGTATTATTAGTCGTCGTTAGCTTCATTCTGATCCTTCTCTGTTAAATGCACTGACCACATATTCCAATCCTTTAAGAAAAATACATGTTTCTATGTATTTTCTTCATACTAATTCTTATTTTTAAAATGTCTGACCTCATTACTCTCAAAAATATTGATTTGCTTAGGAAATTCATTGAAAACAGGGTGCAGTTCCAAACTTGCTAAATTTTCCCATTCAATTCAGTATTTTTCCTTTTGGTCTTAAGATACACATGCATCCTGTATCTCCAATTCACAATAGCTCCAAATAGTATCTTCTAGTACCATTTCATCTTACCTTTACCAGGAAAGAATTGAACCTTATTCATTCTTTCAGCTACATGTATGCATCCTCCCAGGATCATTTCACCTCTTCATTTTTCAAATCTTTTCTATACACATTCATCTAGTACATTTATATAGGATACATGCTTCATTATTATGCTACATGATTTTTATTATCACAATTATCCAATACTTTAGATTAGGCTGACAGTAACTAGAAACAATCTCTCTGGAGAACATTGTGCCTGAGTGTAATGATCCCGCTGATCCCAAATCCAGTAACTTTCCTTGCAACTAGTATTGATTCAAAAGAAAGTTCATTTATTGAGAACAAGTGTACAGTTCCAAAGCATTGCTAAGACTGAGCCTGAGCATGCCAAAAGCTGTTTTTCTTACTTTTCCCTCCTTCACCCCCCTTAGCTCCTGTTCTCCTGATTCCCTTGCTGGTATGACCTTGAGCATGCCAGCGCCTGTGATAAGGAGCCATCTGCTTCTAACCATTTCCCATTCCTTCTCCCCCCCCCCCTTTTACAATGGCAGAACCGCAGCATGTAAATAGCAATTGCTAAACTAGCCAACATAACAAGCTATTAAATCTTGCGAGGATTCTGACATGCCGCCCCTCCACAAGTGAGGATGTCAGTCAGATGACTCATATTCTTCACTCTAAAAAAAAAACCAAAAGAAAGAGAAAACATGGTATAACAACAATTCCAAGTGTTAAGGCTTTGTAGGATAAGCATTATAGAATTTTTTAACTAAATCTGGAGCCTTTACATGTTTCTTGTCAATCCATTCAGCCAATGATTTAGGAAAATGTTTCCACTGAATTAAAAACTGAATCCCCCTTCTATGTTTTCTACTGTCCAGTATTTCTTTAACTTCAAAATGTTGTTCTCCTTTAACCATAATGGGCTTAGGTGGCGATGGGGAGGGATGCCATCGAGACGACTCTTTGTAGGGCTTAAGTAGATCGCAGTGGAAGATTGGATGGACTCTTTTAAAAGTAGCAGGCATCTGCAATCGTACTGAAACTGGATTAATCACTTTATCAATAACAAAAGGACCTACGAATTTTGGAGCAAGATTTTTGAAGGTTGTAATGATTTAAGATGCTTGGTAGACAAAAGAACCTTGTCGCCTACTTTCCAGTCTTTCTCTGGGGTTCTCTTAACATCTGCAAATTTTTTGTACGTTGCTCTGGCCTCCTTCAATGATGCAGCAATCTGAGGCCACACTTGCATCATTTGTTGGACCCATTCATCAACTGAAGTGACTTGAGTGGACTCTTTAGGTAGTTCCGGGATGGGTACAAAGTCCTGTCCTGTAGCTATTTTAAAAGGGGTGAGGCCAGTGCTTTGGTGCACTGCATTATTATAAGCTACTTCAGCAAAAGGTAACAGCTCATCCCAATTATCTTGCTGGTAGTTAATGAAACATCTCAAATATTGTTCTAGTACTGAGTTCAGACGTTCACAGGATCCTGACGTCTGGGGGTGGTATCCCGAACTCAAGCCCTGCGATGCCCCCAGTAGTTTTAGGAATGCCTCCAGAACTTGGCAGTGAACTGGACCCCGCGATATGAAATTACTTGTTCTGGGACCCCATGAGCTCGGTAGACGTGTTGTATAAAAAGCTTAGCCAGTTTAGGGGCTGATGGAAGGGAGTGGCATGCCACAAAATGGGCTTGTTTGGAAAAAAGGTCTGTTACTACCCAGATGACTGTCTTTTTGTTGCTTTCTGGCAAGTCTACAATAAAGTCCATGGAAATTTGCTTCCAAGGAGTCTCTGGGTTTGCCACTGTTTGTAGAAGCCCCATTGGTTTGCCCCTCCTCCTCTTGGCCATTGCACATGTGGGGCATGTAGCCACATACTCTCCTACATCTTTTCCTCATAGTTGGCCACCAAAATTGACGTCTGAGTAGATGTAAAGTTTTCAAAAGCCAAAGTGCCCAGCTGTTTTGCTATCATGGCCTCTTTGCAACACCCACTTCCTAGCGTCTGCAGGGACATACAGCTTATCTTGCCACCACCATGCCCCCTGTTTGTTTACCAGTGATTGGTTATTGTTTTTAAACCAGTCATCCTGGGCAATCTGTGCATTTAATTTTTTCAATAATTCTCCTTCTGGTTGTTCTTCACCCCTTTTTCTCTGAGCTCTAGTGACCACTCTTAAGGCTGCTTGGGCACATGGAGTTACAGGGGCGACCACTTCCTCTCGCTTGCTGTTGTGTTGAGGCAATCGAGACAGGGCATCTGCCAGGAATTTTTTTCCCCCAGGAATGTACTTGAGGGAGAAGTTAAATCAATGAAAATATTGTGCCCATCTCATTTGCTTGGGAGATAGTTTCCTCGGTGCAGTCAAGGCCTCTAGATTTTTGTGATCAGTCCAAATTTCAAAGGGATGGGGTGATCCCTCCAACAAGTGTCTCCAGCAAACTAAAGCCCAGCGCACCGCGAACGCCTCCTTTTCCCACACCAACCAGCGTCTGTTTCCGAAAATTTCCGGGATATGTACGCACATGGAAATAGCTCCCCCGCCCCTCCTTTCTGCAACAGCACAGCTCCCACCGCCACATCCGAAGCATCTGCCTGGATGACAAATGGCTGTTCTGGATCAGGGTGCTTTAAGATCGGTTCAGCCGTAAACAGTTGCTTTAAACTTTGAAATGCTTCCTGGCACTCCTTAGTCCAGGCCAAGGGGGCTCCAGGTTTTGAGGCCTTTGCCTTGTCCTTGGTTTTCAACAAGTCTGTGAATAGGAGTGCTACTTGGGCAAAGTTGGGTATGAACTGCTGATAGAAGTTAGCAAATCCCAAGAAACTTTAAAGCTGTCACCTGGTTTTGGGAGCCTCCCAACCCGTGACATCCCTCACCTTGACCGGGTCCATTTCAATTCCCTGATGTGAAATTCTATACCCCAAATAGTCAATTTGCTATTTATGAAATTCACATTTAGAGAGCTTGGCATACAATTGCACCTCCAGTAACTTTTTTAGTACCTTCCTGACTAATTGTACATGCTACTCCATGGTTTCAGTGTAAATCAAGATATCATCCAGATAAACCAACACCCCCTGGTATAAATCCTCTTGTAACACCTCATTTATGAGTTGCATAAACACCCCCACCACTCCTTTTAATCCGAACGGCACTATTTCATAACAGAAGCACGCCAGGGGGCAGTTGAAGGCGGTTTTCCATTGATCTCCTTCACGGATCCGCAACCTGAAGTAAGCATTCCTTAAATCTAGCCTCGTGAAAATTTTCCCTTTGGATAAATGGGCTAACAGGTCGTTCATTAGGGGTAGGTGGGTACCGGTTGTCTGCAGAAATGGCATTTAGGCCCTAATAATCTGTGCATACACATAAAGAGCCATCCTTCTTTTCCCTGAAAAGTACTGGTGCAGCAATCTGAGAATGCGTATGTACAATAAAGCCCCTCTTTAGATTCTTATCAATGAACTCCCGCAAGGCTTCCAACTCTTTGCGTGTCATAGCGTACATATTCTTCCTTGGGAATTTAGCCCCAGGCTCAATCTCTATAGCACAGTCACTGGTGCAATGGGGGGGGTAGCTGATCTGATTCCCGTTCGCTAAACACCTCCTGCAGGTCATGGTATTGCTTGGGAATTTGAGTTGTAGCCTCCACTGCCTTTTCCCCATTCAGAGCACCCATCTCTCCCTCTGACAACGTCTCGGTAATTCCTTCAACTTCCACTCCTCCCTCCTTCGGGAAACGCAAAATCTTTTCTTCCCAGTTTACTTCTGTGTTCTTCCTTTTTAACCAATTCATGCCCAGAAGCACTGGGTTGGATGCCATGGGAGTTACTAGGAATTTAATAGTCTTTCTATGGTCTCCCATAATCAGCTCGAGCTCTTCAGTACGATATTCCACCGGACCTCCCCCCACTGGGGATCCGTCCAGCTGGGTAAAAATCACAGGGGTTTTGAGTCTCTTTAGGCACAGCCCCAAACCCTGGGCGATGGTGGGATTAATCAAGTTACGAGAGCAGCCAGAGTCAGCGCCTTTATCTCCACCCTCCGGTTCGTCCTCACCATGCTTAGCTCCACCCAAACTTTAATGGGACTCACACCCATTTCTTCACTCTCTGAGTCCTCCCATGAACTACTTTCTCTCTCTGGAAGAGCGTCTGCCTGTCAGAGAGAGAGCAGAGCTAACAACTTCTGGGTTTTGCCACCGCCACGTGTTGCCGCTCCAATGCCCGCCTTGCTGCCAACAGCTGCCGACTCTTTCTTGCTGGGCTTCGAAGACTTTGGCCCCTTCTGCTCTGTCTTCTTACCTCCCGGTTCTGGCTTCGCTTTAGGGCATGCCACGGCAAAGTGCCCTGGCTCCCCACAGTTGAAACAGACGCGACAGCTCCAGCTACTTTCTGGCATGCTGGTCTTCACCTTGGACCCCGCCTTCTTTGTTCCGGATAAGGGCGGAAGTTGGGTTCTCACTTCTATGGTGCGCCATTGCTCCTCCACCTCACTGGCCATAGCAACCCATCCATTAAAGGTTTTGGGGTAACCCCGGCACATCACACGCTGCAGTAAATCGGGTTGCAAGCCTCTCTGGAAGAACTCGATTAGGAGCTCCTCAGGCACGTCAGGCAGCCTCTGTGCCAAACCCCGAAATTCATAGGCAAACTCGGATACCGTTTTGGACCCCTGCTTAAGCCTTTCCAGGTCACATCGTGCTTTTAGCGCCATGCATGGGTCTTCAAAGAGTGCGCAGAGAGCCACCATGAAATCCTCTAATTTCCTTAAAGCCTGATCCTTCGCCCAGTACAGGCCAACCACCCATTCGGCTGCCGTGCCTTCAAAAAAACTGGACACATAGGAGACCTTCTCATCCTCGCTGCGGAACAATCCACCATAGCCCTCCATGTAGATCCGAACCTGGGTGATAAAGCAGGCAAGCTGCTCAGCATCTCCCCTGAATTTCATGGAGATGCCCCGCTGCTGCATTAGGCTCTTTTTGGCTCTGCTATGTGGGAGATCCTCCTCCTTCTCGCTGGAGGTCTCTCCCTTGGATGATTGCTCTGCCGCCTCCATTCCTCCTGGTGTAGCCGCTGACTCTCGTGTAGGGAGCGTAAATCCCCCTCCGAGTAGTTTATCCACCACGGCCTTTAATGCTCGCACATCATCGGATAGGGACCCCATCTGCCCTTCCAGTTTTCTTATGCGGTCTTTCATTGAAGGGCCTCGTCCCTTCGTCACCGTTGCCCTCGTCTCTGCTCGGGTTTGGCACGATGATTCCACAGCTCCTCCTGGGTCACGACCTTAACTTCCAATGGAGGAGGATGCAGCCTCTCTTCCATTTCCTCAATGACACTGTCAGCCGTCCGGTTGCTCGGTAGGTCCCGGTCAACGTGATGCTTCGTATTCTCCACAGGGCAATCTCCCCAGTGGAAGTCTTCACTGGGAGTCTTAGCAAAATGTAACGATCTGCCACCCGCTGATCCCAAATCCAGTAACTTTCCTTGCAACCAGTATTGATTCAAAAGAAAGCTCATTTATTGAGAACAAGTGTACAGTTCCAAAGCACTGCTAAGACTGAGCCTGAGCACGCCAAAAGTTGTTTTTCTTACTTTTCCCTCCTTCACCCCCCTTAACTCCTGTTCTCCTGATTCTCTTGCTGGTATGACCTTGAGCATGCCAGCGCCTGTGATAAGGAGCCATCTGCTTCTAACGGTTTCCCATTCCTTCTCCCCCTCCCCCTTTTACAATGGCAGAACTGCAGCATGTAAAAAGCAATTGCTAAACTAGCCAACAGAACAAGCTACTATTAAATCTTGCGAGGATTCTGACACTGAGATGGATTTGATCTTCAGCTCCCTAGTCCTGTACAGATACTGCAATCAGAATTTTCTACAGAGAAGACTTTGTATCTGCTGGGCATTTCAATTGCCTTTTCTTTGCATTTCTGAAGTATGGCTACAAAATTGTATGGCTGAGAATAGCAGCATGGCATTTGCCAATACCACTGCCCCCACCCAAAAGATTTACTTCAACATCAACCAGACAATTGTCTAGTGTCAGTGTTAATTCTATTGACTTGTGAGGGGACTTAGTTTTTTAATCTTATTGAAAGACGGGATGGGATAGTCTTAGCTAGCAATCAGGTTTTAGTTCTATTTTCAAAATGAGCAGCTACACTCCTACAATCCCCATGGTATGAAATGAAATGAAATGTCCTCACAGTAGCCATTGTGCAGTGAAAGCTTTCACAATTCTTTAAGGTTCCAAATGCACTCAGGACCCCTAAAGTCTGACAACCCAAGTACTTTAAGATGCAGCAGTGGCAAAACCTTATACAAAACCACTTTGATATCAATTATTTTCCAAATTATTTGCTAATAATACATTTCCGGTGAACCTTCCACTCTGACTAAATCTCCAAGGAAAGAAAATCATTTCAGAACCCACCAATGTATATTTTTGGGTTACAGCTTTTGTCCAAGTTTCATCACTTTTAGTTGCCTCCTTATATCAGATACAAATCTTCATTCTAGTCATCCATCATTAGATATCATGACTCAGGTCTGAGAAAGTAGCAGATCAAGCCCCTTTTAAGCATACTGGTAGTGATGGCAGTTGAAAGGACAGGATAAAGACAGTGCACATGCACAAAACAGTCTCTATGTCCTTCCTGGCTGCTTTTCAGCAAGAAGCTAAAAGTCCTTCCTGTGGCAACATTATTCAGTTGGGCCACATAGGGGCTAAAAGGAAGAAGAGAAGTTTGTCTTTTACATTTCAACAGCTTCTCTAGCTGCTTCCCCCTTGCCTTCTCTCATAGCCTTAGGAAACCATACAGGAGAGCCATGAAACCTCTATTTCTCAGTGATCACCTGAAAAGTAAATTTCATGCCACTGTGAAACTGCCAAACTTGCCAGAAGTGGAAAATTTTAGATTCTGATTCACATTTGTGTATCTCCCTCTCCTACTCATGACATGGAGTGGTGAGAAATTATGAGAGTTGGAGGGGGAAAAAAATCACCTTACTCTGCCTACTCTATATACTTTTATATTATTTGATACAAACAGGTTTCAGGGGAAGCAATATTATGATTGATAAACTCAAATGGTAACTAACTATATTAAGCCAAGCCTAACATCTGTATACTTCTAATGATTGTATTATCCTCCCCAAGATTTGAATAATTTATGGATAGATTTTAAAAGCAAAAGTCCCAGTGGATTTCACAGAAAATGTAAACAAGTAACTTACCTGAACTATTTCTAAGTTCAAATCTTGTTTCTCCTTCTCTATTTGATTCTGTTACTTCACAAGTGTAATTTCCTAGAAGGGCTTCCTTTGTAGATACAACAAGTGAAGCAATGCCGTAGGGTAGCATTGAGCGGTTCTGAAAAGTCGCAGTCTGAAAACTGCTGTTTCTAGTAATGGTGTCGGTAACTCCATCAAAAATGAAAAATCGTTTTCCTTGAAATATCCACGTCACAAACATTGATGAGCTCTGATTATATTTCAGATTAGTTACCACACAAGGGAGGATGACCACAGCTCCATTACAGGAGTCTATTTCAACAAAAGGAACACTCTTAAAGAACAGTTGGGCCGAACCTAGAAGGAAGAGGAAAAAAGATGTTAATATCTGTGTTTCAAGAAGGAAATATGACTAATGCAGGAGTACATGAATTTTACCTCAGCTGAAGGTGATAGGCCGAGAAGCCTGTTTTGCCAGAAGACACCATGCTTAAAGCTTGAATCTTTGCTTTACCTCAGAGTAGTTTTTGAGAGCTAGACCCCCCTCTTTTGGGGGGGGGGGTGAAGAAACCAATTAGAAGGAGAAACTGTCAAATAGAAAATGGGTTGCACTTTAAGGGTTTAAGGGGTTTAAAGGGAAGAAAAGATGCTGCAATGACTCTATCTCCTTGTGTCTTTGTTTTTTTTTCCTGTTTCACCTAACCCTATCTCTGAACAGATCAGCTACAAACCACGTGAGACATCTGCTTCCAGTTTGACTAAAGCTTCCTTTTCCCCTCCTTCTCCCTCTCTTCTCCCTTTCCTATGCAGTCTTCTCTTTCCTGTCCCTTCCCATTGATAGGTTAGGGTATAACAATTAGTGACCATTTGCTGACTTTCAAGCAGAGATAGTAAAGGTTCACTGTATGTAAACCACTTTGAACTTCAGTAAAGAGACAAAAAGATTAATCCTGGTTTGGTTCTTGAAAAGAAACAAAGGGGAATGTAATCTAGACATATACAAGGGGGATGGCCAGGCTGATAAAATGTAGTATGTGTGTGTGTAGTTGTGTGCAAGTCTAAATAAGAAGTAATCCCGAAGGGCAGGAAACTGTTAATCCCATGCAACAGGCAGAAGGTGACCAGTACCTCACTGTAGCAATAATACCCAAAGGTGAGAAACTGGCAATGGGTAGAAGATTCCTAGTCCCTTGGTGGCAATGACAAATCCAGAGGGCTTGAAAGATCCTTGGTTTCCTTGAGAGCAGAAAGCTGATAGTCCCTAGCAGGACAGAAGACTGTTGCCACCCTGGGAAGTGGCATGATTGAGGAAGGACAAAGGTGCCCAGATATAACCTGAGTCTAGACTGGGCCTAACAGGGGTTCCATATCATTAAGGCTTTTTAGGGTTGTATAGGGCACAGCAATCTTGCAAAAGCTGAAAGGGTTTTTTTTAAAAATTATTATTATTTTTAAAAATCCTAAAATAAAAAAATCTATATTCAGACTGTCAGACACCTAACACACCTATACTGAATCTGATTTTTTAAGAAAAAGCAAACATTCAGGCCACCAAATTTAGCAGTGCAGTTCTGGACCTTTAGTCACATACAAACCACATCTTACCCATCCCTGATGAAATATCTGGAACAGAGAAAGAAGAGTGTTCTGTACGAGTATAGTAGGCATGATTTAAAAATCAGGGCATGCTATGCTATTTATTTAAAAAATGTTTAACCTGCCTTTCAGTCAAAAATATGCTTAAGTAATTGACTTCTGGGTGAGGTAATGGCAGACTAAAACATCTCCAAAGGACCAGAGACAATGATGCAGTGGAGACCAACAGCCAGGTGAGAAGCCCAGGCCAACCGAGCCTCTCCGCACAAGGAGAGACCAAGAGATCATCCACTTGTGCTCTGGACAGCTGCTCCTTGGATGTTGACAGGATTGCAGTCAACTTGTGATCCAAGAGCTGGGAGCCCTGGAAAAGTCAACAAGCTCACAGACATAGTGGAATCTGTAAGGACATTGGGTTTGCTAAACCTCACTTTCTTAAGAATATTTGGACTACAGCTAAAAGAGATCTTTGGAGCAGCAAAAAAACAAAAAACAAAACCAGGTAAGTGAGTCTTCATTCCAGATTAAAGATTAAAGAAAAGAGTAAAATAATAAGTTAAAGAAATTAAGATCAATGGCACAAAGCTTGGCAAGAATTTAACTTAAGAAAGTTTAAAATGGGCTAAGGAACCAGTTAAATTTGAAATATGATTTTTGTTAAAGTGTTTTGAAATAATTAAATACATAAAACAATACCTTGTGGGAATGCAGATTGTTTAGAGTTTTACTGAAGAGACGATTGGTGGACTTTTCAAAATAAAGAGATAAAGGAACTTGAGACAGACCATGTGACCATAGAATTACAGAGTGGCAGAAGAGACCAAAGACCTAAGGGCTATAGAAAGGCAAAAAAGAAAAAGAGAGAGAGAAAGCCCCTCTTTTACTTTTACTTCTGTACTTGATGAAATGGTTGTTACTAGAAAAGTAGTGAAACATACAAGAAAGGACAGAAAAGGGTATTACACTTAAGACATTCCAAATATTTTTTAAGAACTTCGGAAAGAATGTTACAATTACAATAACAGCACTCATAAATGTTTATGTGAATACATCATTCAAAAGAGATTTGAATGAAGAGATAAAAGGAGAGATGAAAAATAATTTTGAAAAATCTGCAGGACAATTCAGTGAAGATCCAAATCAAATTAAAGTCATGGTGGAAATTCTGGAAAATTAAACAGAAAGTTTGGAAAACAAAACAGAGATAATAAATAGAGAGGAAATACAAATATTAAGTCAAGAAATGAAAATGACATAGATACAGGTAGTCTCCAGGTTAAGAATGCCTGGGTTACAGACAACTCATAGTTAAGAAGAGAGCCTACTGCAGCAAAATTCAAGTTAAATACACAATGATTCAAGTTAAACACACAATGGTTTGAGTTTACTATGCAATACCACTTATACAATATTATACAATAATACTGTTCCAACTTACATACAAATTTGATTTAAGAACAGATCTTGGGAACAGAACTCATTCTTAAGCTGGAGACCACTTGTAATGGATTACTATTATCTTGTAAGAGAAAGAATTTTGTTCGAGACCAAAAGTATTTATAGAACAATTTGATGAAAACAGTAAGGAGAGCTCTGTTGAAGCTTTAAAAACACTTCCACAATGGGAGGAGGAAGATATGGATGGAGATCAGGTCCTATGACAACATTTTAAAGTCAAGCTAAGGATCAAGAATGTCAGAATACTGCATAAGACAAAAGAATACAAAATTGACTTGTTTGATCAGGGATAAGATAATAATTACAAAATACTGGAAACCCTTTATGGACTTTCTGCAGAAACTGGAAAGAAATATTAATGATTTTTGGATCTGCAGATTGAAAATGATTGGGATGTAGAAGAAGAGATTTATGTAATGTAATTTCAAATGGGGAAGAAAGAGATTAAGTTTGTTTGGAACTGTTGCAAAGAAGATCAGAAGTCACTTCTTTAAATACCCTTTTCTTTTTTCTTTTTTTCTCTCTCTTTTTCTTTCCCTCTTTATTTTCTGCACTCTATTGTTTCTTTATATTTCTCTCTTCTCTCTTTTCTCCTTTCTTTTAATTTCATTTTGCATTATTTTTTATTATTGTTAAAATTCTTAATAAAATTAACTCTATACAGGCCCCAAATTGTCACATGTGTAGGTTAATATATAAAGTGGGATAGGTGTCAAATAGTTATATACAGCTAATGAGAAAATGTCATATTCTTCTACATGAAATAAGAGAAAAATATTGGGAGTTCAAAAAAGGAAGTGTCCCTTGGATAGAAGAGCCAAGGAAAAACAGAGCAGGAGTAATTCTGCCTAAAAATGGCTTGAGTAAAATGCCCTCAAGGGCAGTTAGATTTATCAAAATAAGGACTGTTCGACAGCACAATTGTCAGGCTTACAACTGGATGCAAAAGTTTAGGCACCCCTGGTCAAACTGTACACTTCAATGAATCCTTAAGTGAACAGAGGCTGACACAACCTCTACATGGTACAAAATGAAGATAATTCACTCTTACAAAGCAGGGTGAGGCTATAAACAAATTTCTAAACACTTCCAGCTATGGAATTGGAAATGGAAGTTACACTGAAATCAAGGCAAGATCTGGAAGATGAAGAAAAATCTCTGCTAAAGCTGCCTGAAAACTAATTAGATCTACAAAACAGAACCCACAGATCACTGCAAACCATCTGCTAAAAAATGTAGTGACACCGTAGTACATCTGGAGATCCACAGTACAATACTGCTTAGACACAATGATTTGTATGGGAGAATTGCCAGATTTTTTTTTTTCCTTTCTGACCTCAATATAGAAATTATTGTTTAAAATATGCAAAAGAAAACTTCAATAAGTCTGAAATGATTAGAACTGATGAAATATAAATTGAAATGTTTGGCCAGAATCATTAAGTTACATTTGAAGAAAAGACCATCTCGCCAATTGTTAGATAAAAGTTCTATTATGCTTTGGAGTTGTGTGACATTAGTGTCAAGGAAATATTGTGCTGGTAAAAGGAAGAATAGATTCATCTAGGTATCAACATATCCTAGAAGCCCTGCAGTCAGTGAAGATATTGAAGCTGGAGAAAGGTTGACTATTTCAACAAGACAACAATGTGAAACACACCTCCGAATCAATTGTGAAGTAGGAAGGAGAGATAAAGGTTTCTGAATGCACTTCATAGTTCTCAGAGTTGAATACTATTGAAAATCTGGAGAAATATCAAGCATATAGCATAATCAAGTAGAAGAATATTTTTGAGCTAGAAGGTTCTCCAAGAAAGAATGGGGAAAAAATCCAAAAGCAAGAATAGAAAGATTCTTGTCTGGCTACAGACAATGACTGAAAGCTGTTAATTGTTCCAAAGAAGTGTTAGAATGTAGTATCTGAAAAGATGTTCAATCTTCTGTACCTGCCATTTTACTCTTTCTTATCTGTAAACAACTGCACATAAATAGGAAGTACATATTCATATTTGCAGAAAGACATCATGTTTAACCTTGTGCCATACAGAAGTTGCGTCACCTTCTCTTCATTTAGGGATTGACTGACACGAGCATTTCAACAAAAGATGTCTAAACCTTTGCATACAACTATATATTTTGTTTGTTTGAACTGGGTTGGAATGATACTTCTTTACATATTTTGTTGCCTGGTTTTTCTTAGTATTCATAGACAGGTGGTCTAGTCAGGAAGCAGATTCTTTAAAATATCCAGATCGCCTTCCTCCCATCCTTTCCTACTACTTTCTTTTACTGGATTCTCATATTGTGCTAAAGCTGTTTTAGATGTTAATTTGTTGGCTAAGAATCATAATGGTTGGGTTTACCCATAATATTAAACCCTAAACCATTATTTCCAAACTGAATAGCTGGATCTACACATCTTACATCATGAACTAAAAAAAAGAAATCAATTTGGCAGAATATCTAAATTCAAACAAAAACTGTCAGTTCTAACAATTGTCCTCCTTGTTTGTGAACCTTTGCCATATCATTCTGTATATTTACAGTGGTGAGAGACAGTTTGTGAATGTTTGTGGCCTGCAAATCCTTTACCAATACTGTATTGAATGCCTAGGACAAGTTTGTTGAAGAACCAACAAACTAGCAACAGTAACAGTGATGTTGAATTTCTCTATGTGTACACTCTCTGACTGTTGGCTGATGGAACTTTTTCTTTGGAAATAATTTTATAGGCCTTTTCAGCCATTTGAGCATCAAGAACTTTTTTTCCAGAGGCCCAAAGAAATATCTTTGATTGGTGCATGAATCACTTTTGATAGCAGCGTGAGTCCAGAAGCCTGTGTGGGAACAGTAGACTCCAAAGGTGGAAACCAATGTGTTTTCTTTTGTTTAATAGGGGAAGATTCCTCAAACTGATATCTGAGTAGCATCTAAATGACTATCTATCTCAACTGATCCCCTGCTGATTATTGTAGTTTCACATACCTTTTCTAATAATAACATAGTGAAGGTTGGCTCAGTTTCAATAAATAGATGGCACAGTATATTGTCTGGGATACTGTTTGTTTAACCAGAATATTTTTATGCATTAATAGAATTTAGATGATGCTTACATCACATTGTAGGTCACACTACTACACAATTGAAGATAGTTTTAAAGGGTTTACAATTTTTTTTTTCAGTATTGTACTGACTTGCTCTTTAGGGCTAATTTCTTAATAAGCATCTCCCACATACTGCTTGGGGCTTATCAAAAGTACCAGAGAAAAGGTACCTTTTTAATTCAACGCAGTAAGAAAAAACAGGTTAACTCCCTGTAAACATACTGACCAGATCTGCTGCAGTAACTGAAAGAGTTGAGAGCCATGAGGAATAAGGATCACCCCCCTGCACCTTATAAGTTATGAACAGAGAGGGAGATTATTCAAATCAACATTGTCAAATTTTGAGTGCTTTCTTCAGAAATTTGGGGTAAGTGTGTGCCTGGGATGGAAACATTCCTGACAGGAGATAATGATGATGATTTTGGAGTACAGTTCAGGTAGTGCTTTGAATAGGTTCAGAAACTGTAAGATTGCACTTAAAGATGCATTAAACCATTTGGGTCAATGGTTCCTTGTCTGAATGAATGCTGGTGAGACAGTCTGGTGATGGCTATAACAGGCTGGGCTAAGAATGAAGTATCCTAAGAGTGGTGGTCACTGTCAGGTAGAAGCTGATTTTTAAAGTCCAAGTGATAAACTATCAGGATATTAGCATGTGATCAAGGGTGCTGGTGTCACATTCATACCAGAAAGTGAATTCACTCTCTAGGGATTTTATTCCAGTTTTCCACTTTATGGGAACACCAAACCAGCAACCTCTCAATTCAGGCACAAATACTCACCAATATAATAATTAAATTTGTAAGCTACTAAGGTTATAACTGTGTCCTGGCAGTTACACATTTAGAACACAAGTCCCAAGTTGCTTTCATAGTGCTCAGTTATGCATTTACAAGAACACATCATCATGAAGCAGAATTGAGACTCTGACTCTGAAGAAGCTACTCCAGCTGAACCAGTGGAATGTCAGCCTCAGGAAACACCAAGCCAAGAATCACCTAAGGCTGATCAAACACCATCAGAACAGCTGTATCAGACAGATGATGAGGTATGTCCTCCAAGTCCCTGGATTCGGCAAATAGAGCAGAGAGCAGAGCAAAGATGCTCAGTGAGGCTCCTTGCCATGCAAGGGGGTAACTGTCTGAATTAAAGATAGCTGGCTGCAGCCTGATTTAAGAACAGTCCTGATTCATGTTTCTCTGTTGGAAAC
This sequence comes from Liasis olivaceus, assembly GCA_030867105.1. Lineage (NCBI taxonomy): Eukaryota > Metazoa > Chordata > Lepidosauria > Squamata > Pythonidae > Liasis > Liasis olivaceus. The sequence continues at coordinate 78,753,883 of CM061352.1, read as the reverse complement.
AACCATCTGATCTCCTGTTCTGGTATGTCATTCTTGTAAAAAACCCCTGAAACTCTGACCTTTGGACCAGCTGATAAACTTGGTTTGGCTTCGTAGACTTTGGATTGGATTTTGACATCTCTTCTGTGTGTTCCTGTTAAAAATGAAACTACTCAGGCAAGCTTTCTTTCCAAGAAACTCTGCTCTGATTTAAATTCCTTTGTTTAGCTGCCATCTATCTACTCAATAACCTTGAATATATTGCTATTATCACCTAGCAACTGTGTGGGTGTGAGAGAGTTTGAAACCTGAAACAGGACACACGTCAACACTGGAATCCATTTAATTGGAATTCCAGAGAACCATGCCCCATGCTTCCCCCACAATGATTAATATATTTCTCCAGCTAGAGTTAAGCTGTGCCTCAGTAAAGACCAGAATGAGAACCTACTAGCTGAAATCTGGAAACATGGAAGTCTGGAAGCATGGTTCCTTAGCTCAGTTTATCCTAGTTGACAAATTCACCTGCTCTGGGAAGAGGCAAATAGCTGCTGATTTGGTTTACTGTGCACTCTCACCTCATGCTCTGTTTATGATAACAGTAGAGAAAGCCATGGCTGAAGTCAAGCAAAGTGTATTTGACTCAGATCTGTAAGCTGACAGAACCAATTCTTCACATTGCTGCTACCTCACTTTCATCGACACTCCAATACCTCTACAATGCCTTCTCTGCCTTACATAGAAGGGCATTCACCCTAGCAAGATTTGATGCCCTACCTTCAAAAATAATAGAGAGGAGATTTAACAACATCCCTTTTCAAGAATGCATTTGCATCTATTCAGAAGCAAAGGTTGAGACATACTGTCCTCCTGAGCTGCCCCATATCATTGCTGGCACTTAGAGTTAATCACCCTACTCATCAGCATATGCTTGGAATGGCCTCCCTCTGTGCTCTTTCTACTGAGAGATCAGTCCAGGGTAATCACCACAAAGATCATGAAATTCATCACTATCGCAATTGCAGTTAGAAGGCAATGGGCTTAAAATAAATAGTTTTGAGCCCAACCCTAGCTATTTAGCTCCCTTCCATACCCACCCCCCTGCACATGCACATACACACCCCTTCTTTCTACCCTCTTCTTCCTCTTTAATCTTTTAATCCATTTCCCTTTTAATTGTTTTATTTGGTCTGACTGTAAAAGAAACAAATTAATAAATATCAAGTCAAGCTGGAGAAAAGTGTGGCATATCATAGGGCTTGACTCAATATATGTATAAATGACATGAATGAGGGACTAGAAAATATTATTTTCAAATTTGCAGATGACACAGGAGGGCAGCAATTACCTTTCAGGATGCTAACAAGGTTCAAGAGAATTTTTACAAGCTGGAAAATTAGGCAAAAAAAAAAAAATAGCAAGATGAATCTCAATTCAACAGAGACAGCATACAAAGTCCCACATTTGGGTAGGAAAAATCAAAGGCATGAGTATAGGATGGGGGAGATGTAATAGTTGGACAACAGTATGTGCAAAAAGGTTCTGAGTATCTCATTCCATAACATGAGCCAACAGTGTAATGCAGCTGCATAAAAAACAAATGCAATGCTAGGCTGCATTAATAAAAGTATAGTGGCCAAATCAAGAGAAGTAACTGTTCATCTCTAAGCTGCATCAAGCAGACCACAGCTAGAATATTGGGTCAGGTCCCAGACCCTGCAATTCAGGTACAACATTAAACAGGAACAGCATGTCCAGAGGAGAACAACCAAAATGATAAAAGGCTGGAGAAAAAACTTAGAAAAGTTGGAGGTGCCTGGAGAAGAGAAGACTATGGAAGATCTTACTTGTCTTTACGTATCTGAAAAACTGTTATGTTGAAGACAGGGCAGAGTTGTTCAGAAATGTTTCAAAAGACAGGAAAGAACCAAACAATGAGTTTAAAATATGAGGAAGTAGATTTTAGTTAGACATCAGGAAAATTTCCTAACAGGAACTATGTCAGGAGCTGGATAACTGTCCCTCACTGGAAATGTATAAACAGAGGCTGGATGATCATCTGTCAGAAATGCTGTAAAAGTGAATTTCTGCACTGGGCAAGGAGGTTGGATGAGATGATCTCCAAGGTAATTTTGTTTCTGTGATCATCCATGAATCTCACTGGATGACCTTGAGTCATTCAATCTCTTTCTAACTAACCTACTTATGGCTGTTGTGAAAATTAAAGTGGAGAAGGAAGTATGTATATTGTTTCGTTTTTATCAGAAGTGAGGGAATTTTGAAAATGAATCATATATCAGATTAAAGTGTACTATTTCAAAAAATTATATTTTAAAGTAGAACAAGATTTCCATTCGGGGGGAAAAAACCACACATTCTTGTCCATTGCAAAAGAAATGTTATTAATCTTCACTGAAATCCCAGGAATAGCCATGTATATCAGATGTTGTTTAATTATCTTAATAGCTACAAGAACTTGAGGAGGTATCATGCAGCACTTGGTGTTCTCCAGTTGTATTGGACTGTAGTCCCACTATCTCAGTTCGTTTTGCTTGGGGACTGTGGAAACTGTAGAGTAATGGAACCACTATACCCATTTAAGCATTGAGTCCAATCCCCTGCTTATACTATGAACTCAAATTAAAGCAGCCAGAGAAATAGCTCTCTAGACTCTGCTTGAATATATCCAGTGGAGATCACCACCTCACTGGTTTACTGGTTCCATGGTCAAACTGGTCTTAGTTGTGGTCCAACACGTCTGAGGGGAATACCAAGCTCAGGAGAACAATTCATAAGGTGACAATCTGGAGGTATCCTTTCATTAGAAGAAGAAAAGCCTACTGGTATTTCCAGATCACAGGAATAAGACTTTAAGAGTTTGGTTTGGGGATCTGAACCCTGTTGTCCAATCAAGAAAGCCAAGTTGTCAGTAAATCTTTAAAAGTAAATGTTAAAAGCATCACAGAATGCTTGCCAACTTCAGTTATTCTCAAAAAGCTAGAAGCTGGCAAAGATTATTTATTACATCCATTTCTACAGAAGAACTGTGTGAAATGCATAACTTGAGCTTTCATAATACCTGTATAACTCAACAATTTGCTTGCAACAAAATGGCTTAATTAAGAGTCAAACTAAAAGTATGCTAGCACAATGTTGTCACTCTGTATGATTCATTTAATCTTAAAATCCATAGACGACAAGGGTTTGAGATTACACTATTCCCACCCCCCATGGCTGGGAAATGTGTTTTGTACATGCAATAGTGAAAGCCTGAACTAGATTTTTCAGGCTTTCTCTTTCCCATGATGATATGGCAGTGACCCAGGGAAAAGAAAATGCTGGTCTACTTTCACCTACAAAGATACTCTCCCTACTTTGCTAATGTGCAATTCGGAGAGTGTGGGAAGCTGCTGTGCACACGTGCGCCGAAGTTTTAATCGTAAAAAGAAGAGCTGGCTTATATGCTGTCGCAACCGTTTAGGTGGGTTCTTCCAAGGGCAGCAGCCATCAGCCATAATGATTAGCCGGAAAAACAGAAATGTGTCGCAAACCAACCAGAACCAAACCAACCAGAGGGTGAGAAAGCGGCACACCTAAACGTCTTCTGCCTATTCCGAAGCACAGTGAACGTCGGAGTCACATCCACAACCCCCACCCGCAAGCCTGCTGTCACTTCTGCCACCGCACATTCGGAGCAGCAGGACTCCTGAAGCGAAGCGTATGGGAAGCATCAGGCGTTAAAAGAGGTAGCCAATCCCAGAGCTCAGCACCCTACGCCCGTCGAAATAATTGGGTTCGCTCGGGGGAATGGGGAAGGGAGGGGACGTGGTGCAAGGCAGCGGTACGCTCCAGCCAAACAAACCAAGCCTTATCTGTCATGGCGCAGCCGACAGATAGGACGAAGAGCTAAAGTCCCACCAGCCAGGGAGGGCGAGAGCTTCTCTCCTTCTCGCTCCCATTTTTAAGAGCCGTAAACCTCTACCGTCCCTCAAGCCCCAAAGACACCCCCCCCAGTCCCCCGGGGCTTCAGAAAACGGGGGAGCAGAAACAGGGACAGTAACTGCGCAGCTACTCCAAAGTCGCCGTGGAGCAAAGAGCGCAGGGCACCTGGTAGCTTTGTGACCCGGCGAAAGGACGAGAGAGGAAAGGGAGAGTTACAGCAGTTGGTGGGGGGGGGGGGGTAGCGCCGCCGAGGGCGAGCGCCGAAAAAGAAGCCAGAAGCCAACACTCACCGGCACCCAGAGTGCCCAGCAGCACCCAGCACACGCGTAGCACCCACATGTCCAGCAGGCGCAGGGGAGGGCAATCTGCTTTCTGCCGCGACGACTCTCCCACAGGCCAAGGGAAGGACGGGGTGGGGGAGAAGGCGATCAGGAACGCGGATCCGGAGCCGCCCAGCCCGCAGCCTGACAAGCGTTCGCTGCTCCCTCCAGCCGCAGCAAGCGGGGCGGAGCCACACCCGGCTTTCGCTTTCGCTCTCCGCCGCAGGAGGGGAGACGAAGGCGTAGGTGGGAGAACAGCCCCCTCCGTATCCTGCTGCCGAACTGCCGCGGCGCGCTACAACTTGGAAGCAGGTGGGCTTTCTTTCATGACGTGCGGAAAAGACATTCAGGTTCTCCTCCTTCCAACTTCGTACGGGGCAAACCCCGGGACAAGCTGCGGTGGTGCTTGGGAATCGCTGCACCCTAACCCAAACCTTGAAATCTTCCACCGAAAGTTTCAAACCTAACGAGGCGACGTTTTCGGATGTTCCCGTATTTAGCGACGCAGGAATTGCGCAGACTTGAAAACGAACGCCGGCCGTTGGCGTGACAAAGGAGGAACTCTGCGTCATGCTGAAGCTTGCAATCGTCAGGGAAAGCCGACGCCACCAAGGAGAATTCCTCGCCCATTTCATGGTTGTTCCATCTGAGATGGCGCAGCGGACGGCCCCTTAAGCTCCTGCGAAGCCCGATGTAAAAGCGCTCCTAGTGAAAGCTTTAGAGCGGTCTTCCAGGAGTGGTGCTGCTCAGCCTTAGAAGAGGGTGTTGTGAAGTAAGGTTTCTTGATCCTTTAAACACGGACAAGTTGTAGGAGAAGCATGAGCTGTAAATAAGAGATGTGTTAGTTCCCTAGCCTCATCCTAGGTTTATACACCAGGGAATTTAGATTGGAGATTTTTGATTGCATATTTTTAGTTCCACCGCGCTCAACTGTGCTGATGCCTTATGGACCTATCATTTTTCATAAAGTATAAATGCATCATGCTTTTGGAACAATTGAAGTTAAACCCATATAATCATTATAGGAGCTGACATTTTAAATTCAACTATAAATCATGCTAGATAGCATCACAAGTAAATTAATTTAGAATAACTGAGATAAATATGGTCTTTCTACAGCCTTTTCAGTATCTGCTACATAATAAATACCATGCTGTCAACGTATTAGGACTTACACTCAGACATGTGGAGACAATTGGTCATCTTTCACACAGTACACGCTTCCTTCATTAAGAACAATTGTTATTAGTGACAATGTTAATAATAATCCAAAGGGATTTTTTAGCAACTGTGTGTTGCAGTCATAGCATATAAATAAAGGCAAATTAAATTACCCAGTTCAATAGAATCTCGAATCTAGGGGTAACCATATCATCTTTTTAACCCAGAATATTCTGGATTTTGGGATCTTTTTGTTTGAAGAACGCCAGATAAATGAATGGAAGAGCATTTGCTCTCTGACTGCTCCAGATTGGAATACTCTTCTATTGGTGGCTTTGGAGAAGCTCGGAATTAATAGGCAAGATCACAGCGGTCTACCGAATTCTACCATTGCTTAAAACAGTGAATGTGACAAGTGCACATGTTTGGACACCCTTTCAGTCGTGACTTTGTAATATCTCCTTTGGCAGAAAAAAACATCTTCCAAACATTCCTATAGCCAACAATCTATTCTTGCTTTTGGATTTTTTCCCCCCACTCTTCCTTGCAGAACTCTTCTAGCTTAGAAATATTCTTACGTATCCTTGCATACACTACATGCTTCAGATCTCCCCACAGATTTTCGGTACTATCCAAGTCTGGGGATTATGAAAGTCATTCCAAAATCTCATCTTTCCTTCATTAAATTACTTCATGATTAAATTGGAGATATGTTTCAGATCATTGTCTTGCTGAAATATCCAGCCTCCTTTCAGCTTCATTTTTTTTCACTGACTGTGGGACATTATTAATTTAAATACAGTAATAAATTCTAAAATTAGGGAAGAGATATCCATTACTGTATTTAAATTAATAATGTCCGATAGTCAGTGTCTCATCGTGGGACGTAGGCAAATAGTAGAAAACTGAACTATTTAATCGAAAACTGATGCCTAACATGATAGAAACTTATTCATTGCATTCATAACTTACCCTTCTTTCTAGGAACTCATATTTACACATGTGATTTCCTCCCCCTTTTCATTCTCATAATCACTATAAATGACAAAATGAAAGTAATTTGTAAATGAACCACACCAGAGCTATTTTTATGTTCAAATAATGCCAGGTTGTCCTGTAAATAGCTTCTTCAGACTAGATGGTATTATTTTTATACCTGGGAACAATTTATTTATTCATGCAATTTATCTACTTCCTTAATCCTTATGGACTCTTGGCATTTTTCAGATATTAAAATAATAAGAATAAAATACATTTAATTTTTTCAATAATAAAATATAACAAGTAATAATAAAACACACATTCATGCATACATGCACTGACTCACAGAGAAGCAATTGTGGCTTTATAGTCAGTCCCTAAAGGCATTCTGGAAAAGCCAGGTTTTTACTAGCTGCCAAAATGCCATAAGGATGGGGATCACAGTCGCCTGAGGGGGCAAGCTGTTGCATAGGAAGAAAGCTGCCCCTGAGAATACCTGATGTTGTCCTCTCCTACCACACCTCCTAGTAGGTGGAGACTCTTAGCAGATGCTACCTGGCCATCTGGGTTGGATAGGCAGAAACTATTTCAGAAAGGCAGTCTCTTAGATGCCCCGGTCCCAAGCCATATAGGGCTTTAAAAGTAGCAACCAGCGCCTTGAATTGCACTCGTAAACATGCTGGCAACTAGTGCAGATCCTGAAGCAGTGGTGTAACATGACAGTACTGATACTGTTCTTGTTAGTGAGCATGCGAGCCAGTACATTCTGGCCATCTGAAGTCTGGCTGGTCTTCAAGGGCAGGCCCGTGTAGAGCAAATTGCAATAATCTAATCAGGAGATAACAAAGGCCTGCGTGACTGCGCTCAGAGCTCTGGCCTCTTTTGTTCTCTCACAAAATGCTTCTGAAAGAAAGAATGTGCTGTGTTACATGAGGCAGAGCAAGGTCAGTTGAACATGAGGAAAGCAAGATTTGGGTATTAATAAGACAGAACACAATATAATAAAGAATTGTAATTTTGCTAAATAAATCTTAAATATAGCAGCAAATATTTTAACTTTGGGGACTTTGTCAAATTAGGGAACCTCTGTGTTCCTATCCTTCATTAGCAACTTGCTCTCTAATTTTAAAAAAATAGACACTTTGCTAAAACACCTAACCAAAAATGTTGACTTGATTTTCTTCCACAGAAGGTTAGGCTGGGTAAATTTTATGTAAATAACTTTGTAGCCTCAGACAAAAATCTGTGACTTCTTATGTGGTTTCTTACAGCCCAAGCTTTTGTGACCAGTAGTCCACTTAATTAAATACATGATAAACATATTTCTCCATTTAAGGATAATCATGCATTAGTTGAAGTGAATAGTATTTACAAAAGCTTATGCCACAAAATATTTTCTGTCTAGAAGCTGCCATTTTTTAATTACTGCAAAAACAGTTACCTTTGGAAATGAGATAAAATAAATATCACTTCATTGTTTTGCTGCTTGAAGAAGGTTAAGTGGGAATGTTCACATAAGTGTTTGTGTTCTGCTGTCAGCCTGGCACATTTGCAAAAGTGGTCTATGTGTTGTGACTGAAAATTAAATCCAGTGAGATTTCTGATGTATAGAAATATACCAAAGTGAGATAAATGTAAATATATCCCAGAAAAGATGTGTATGAAGGGAATGTATTGAAGTATAGCTGTTAGTTTGTAAAAAGTAAAAGAGTACAAGACCAAAAAGCCAAACCTTTCTAAAAACCACAATTAATTCCTTAAGGAAGCAGGCTTGACTAGTGTTCAATGAGAGAATAGCATATTTCATCTACTCTAAAGAACTCTTTTGTTCTTGAGATAAAGACTAGTTTCAGGGCCCAGCCCAGCCTGACCTGTTAGAACTCATTTTCAGTATAGCAGGGCTAACTCTCAGCATACAATTTGATGATATAAAATGTGTGTGTGTGTGTATCTGTGTGTGAAGGAAAATTCTATTCTCTGCTCCCATCTTCAGTTAAATGCTTTGAATCCTTCTGCGCCCTGACCCTAGATGAAATGCACTTTCTACCTGACAAGCCATGACATAGTCAGAAATCTGCCAGTAATCAGGATTTCCTACAGCATTTCAATCCAGCTGGCTGTGGTAAAGAAATCAAATGGAAAGGGTAAAGCTTTCAGAGGGGTGGAGGCTGATACTATTCCCAGCTAGTCTCCTCTCTGCAGAGGGAGTCAAAAGGCACTCATTTATAGCCAACAGAAACTGACTGAAGCTCAGAGAATATACAAAGGGAGAAATTCTTGATTCAGTTCTCCAGATAATAAGTGAATAGGCTGAAACACAGGCTGGCTTTTTCTGGCAATGCTGGCCTTGCATTCAGGTGCACAGCGTCTGAATGTGCAGTGACTGTGCAATGCTACCTCCGCGCTGCTGAGTCCAGATAGCTGCAGCTGCAGCACACCCACTCCTCTTTTGGCTGCCAAAGCAGCTCTCGGAGCACACCCACTCCCGGCTGCCTAGTACACCCACACTCTGCTAGAAGCAGCCATGGCACGTACACACAACCAGTTACTGATGCTGCCTCTCAAGAGGGTGTGTTGCATAGGAAAGCAGATATGTAACAAACATGCTGGGTTCTCTGCAAAAGGAGGGGAGGGGAGGAGAGAACCTGTATTATGACAGCTATAAGGAAAGATGGTATTAGCAGCAGCATTTGTTCATATAATACTGAAGTTGGTTACTAATTTCCAGCTTGCTGTTTATGTGAAACTCTGAAACACAGAAACACAGCTCAATCAGTACAATGATTATAGACCTAAACTTAATATAATGCTGCTCTAAAACTAAGCACAGCACTACCCATATCATATATCAGGATATTCTTCAAGATAAACAATAATTCTCCGAGTGAAATAATTACTTTTGCAGAGAGAGGGAGAGGGAGAGGAATGCACAATCACAGCATCAGACAATTACAATAAAAATTCTGAAGTATAGCACCCAATATTAGCTTTGGACAATACAAATGTCCAAAACTTCCTTTACACACAAGGCAACATCAACTAATTTGTGACAGACCATGTTGGCAAAGATAGATGGAAAAGAATAAGGAACTGAACCTCTGTGCCCCATAGCAAGTGGTAGGTCATAGCAGATATACCCACATGTCCAGGAATCAGTTTTTGGCATGATGGAACTAAAACATGTCCAAAGCTTTGCATACATAAGACACTATCAAATATGGTATGACAAACCTATCTTGGACCATATGTTGAAGAGGAGGAGGAACTGGACCTCCGTGTGCACTACTGCAGATTATACATTCATATATCCATAAGAATATTGGTAGTGAAAGAGCTTCACAATTCAACAATAGGTAGAATTGTAGATCTGCATGCTTGTTCCCACCTGGTATGAGAAAATGAATAAAATGGATTCCATGTCTCCCCTCCTCCCCTCCCCACACACAGATTATTAAAATCCAGAATCATCCAGTGATACTAATTTTCAGAAGAATACCTCTTCACCTAACACATAATTAACATTTGAATTTTGCAACTGCAAAGTGTATACTAGCCATCAGGTTGGATAGCTTCAAAAGGAAATTAGTCAAATTCAAGGAGGAAAATACTAACAACTACTAATTATGATGACTAAATACTGCTTCTGATATAGAAGACTGGCTCCTAATACTATTTATTAGGGAATATGAGTGGGAGTATGCTCTCTTAACATACTTTTGAATTTCCCATTGGCTTGGCCCCTGTGAGAAGACAACGCTGGGCTAGAAAGGTTCAGGATGTGACCCAGCAAGGCTTCTTAAGTGTCCTTATTTAAAGAAGAAAGCAATGATATTTATAGTTTATTCAGCTATAGGTGAAGAACTATAGGTGACTACATTTTAAATAATAGAAAAGCTTTGCCTAAAGGCTCACAAACTAAGATAAGACTATAAAAAGAAAGAGAGAAGTCAAAGAAAGGAGATGGAACAGGCCTACATGATGCACATTTTTCTGTTGAGAAGGACATAAATAGATAAGAAGGTACTGTATACGATCATGAAATTAAAACATAGTGTTGTTTTATACCTTCATAACATAAAAGCACCTGAGGATAGGCCCTAACAATTGACAGATGACAACAAACAGCAGCTGAACAGCTGTTTGGCTTAAAAAGATACTGAAAATGGCCTCAGTCACTCAGGTAGACTTGAACATTAGATTAGCAGTTTTAATAGCTGAAGTTAAGAAAAACTTGCATTTTTAAAATATTGCTTCAGATAGAAGAAAAGGACCTTAGTTGTTAAGACTGTAGCAAAAGTCCTGCTGGATCAGGTAACTGCAGCATAGGTCCAGAGGCCAACTGGGAAAACCATAAAGCAGTGTTGTCCAAACTTGGCCACTTTAACATGAGTGGACTTCAACTCCCAGAATTCCCCAGCCAGCATGGCTGGTTGGGGAATTCTGGCAGTTGAAGTCCGCTCATCTTAAAGTGGCCAAGTTTGGACAACACTGCCATAAAGGATGAAAAAAATGGTAGAGAGCTTCTGAAAATGGACATTCCATTCAGCCATCATGATTAAGAGTCATTGATATACTTCTTTTTTTAAGGTCATTTTAGCTAGATGAAGGGGAGAAATCACATTTTTGGCAGTAAATATCATCAATCAGAAAGCATTGTGTGCAGGGTTTCTTTATATTCTCATTTCTTAATTTATTGCCAGCTTCACTAGATGATTGTAACATGTTGACTAGTTGTTGTTTTTCCCAAGTGAGCATTGTTTCCTAAAATTCACATTCCTGTCATAATATATTGGGTCCTCTTGTATATAGTTTTGTTCCTTAGCAATATCCCTCTGCTGATCTTCCATTGTCTGTGCAATAATTTAAAGGCACATTCATGATTTTGGTCTGAAATTTCAAATGAACTAAAGTAGTTTGTTATATGAAAGTGTGGTTGTAAGAATCTAAGAGATCAGCAGCCAGGCTCCAGCAGATCATAACAGACGGAGATTGTTTTAATTGGGCAGTATTCTGCTGAAAGCAAAGGAGGGAGATAAATGTTCTACTGCTCTTGTCTTCTGCCAGCTTTCCTGCTTTGCAAATGCTTCACTGAAGAAGTCAGTCAGAAGACAGCTGCATTTTAGTGTTTTCCAGTTATTACTTCCCTGTGTAGCTTCTGTCAAAAAGAAAATAAAAATCTTCAGAATTATGAACATTGAACTTCTTCCACTATTTTTCATGCTACTTCTGAACCAGTTGTTTTTGAGAAAGTTACTTGAGTGTGTCCTGGAATAGAGGTGAATAATGTAAAAATAGTTCTGTACTCACACAATATATAGACATTCTACAACAATTTAAATATTAAAGAACACCTGTACCCGTATGAAAGCAGTCAATCTTACCAGCAGGATGCCTCTCCTATATTTATGTTGCTTTTGATTGTCCATCTTCAGACCCCAGTTTTACAGAGAGACACTGCATGGATAGCACCATTTAAGACTATGAGACATTCTGATGCTCTGGATATAGAGTCTGTATGAAACAGATGGAAGGATCAGGCCTGTAAAGGGTGTATGTGAATTCATGTATGCCTAGGTACAGCAAAGATTTGCTGATTAAAATCTCTTAATTTATTGCCAGCTTCACTAGATGATTGTAACATATTGACCAGTTTTTTCTCTTGATGAATATTGGCATCTGTAACCACAAAATGTCCTTCAGCTGCTTTCTTCTCTGTGCAACATTTTGTAGTCATGCATGTACTTGTAAATGACTACATGGGTGAGTCTCTTAGTATATACAACCCAAAGTATCCCATGTACAACAAGAGGCATGCAGCTGCTTGTTGGACTGTGTGTGTGTGTGTGTGTGTGTGTGAGAGAGAGAGAGAGAGAGAGAGAGAGTGTTTTACCATAAATTCTGCATAGATCCACACAATTAAAACACTACACCCCTTTTTGCCATGCCAACACACACATAATATAAAAAAGGCAACAATTTTGGATTATTTCCCCCCTTCCCTCTCCCTCTTACAGTGAGCAAAGACGTGCTCAGCTGGAAAAACGAAGAGGAAGCATATACCCCTCTGTGCTAGTATCATTTCTCAGCCATAGAACTCATTGTTTGCAAATCAAAACAACTTCCCCTTATTTATGGATGCGAAGTTGCATTCAGAAATATCAGCACTCAAATAGTAATATCTCTGCCCTGGGAAGCTTGTCCACAAGATCCATAAAGGGGAGGGAAACCTTATGGACCTGACAGTCTAAATGAGCTGAAACAATGACCAAAGCTCCGTCTTGTGAGGCATGAGAAATTCGCCACAATTCTGAGGGGAAATGTGTTAGGCAAAGGAAGACCAGAAATACTGGTACAGTGGTCAAAAGTGAAGGAAAATAGAACATTGCAGTGCTGCTATAAAGCTCAACATTATTAAGAGACTTAGTTATCCTGGTCCGTGCAATACTTTGTTACTTGGAATGATAGACTATGTGTGAGGACTCTGCCTGATGGGAACAATGCTAGGATTAGCAGCAATAGCAACAGCTGTGTGTGGTCCCTTACAAGCACATTGTTCTATGTTGCCACATATATACACACACACATCACACAGAAGTTTAATCCAGAAAGTATTCTACATATAAGCTGTGTCAGGAACTGAAAGTAGTACTTCTACAACTGTGTTTGCACTGATACACTAATGTGCGGCTTATTGAACCATACTTTTTTAAAAATTAACCCAACTGCCTAGGTTTGCATCACATACTGAACCATAAACTAACTGTACTAGTTAGGGTTTTACCACACACTGAGCCACAAACTAGATTTTAACCTTCTGTGTTGAACAAACTCAGTCGTAATAATGGTATCAAGAGCCGTGTCTATGGTCCAGTAACTGAAACACTTGCTGAACGGTGTGAAACTTAAAATGTACAATTTCCTGACAGCCAAAAAACACATTTTATTATTTAAATTCTATAATTCCAAACTCCAACTGCTTCAGTTTTTCAAAAATTACTAAATAGAATGGCACATATTGAATTAAGATGTAATTAAATGATTACATTTCATTCAAAATCTTAGATAGCAATTTCCCAGGTCCCCTGAATGTCTTGTTTGACCATCACAACCACTGGATGTAATCTTGCAATCATATAGTTCTCACTGAACAAAAGAAAAAGAACTAAGATAATTGGTACATGCAGAACTAGGCTTTAGAATCAGTTAAATATTCTTAATATGTGGGTTGGTACGACATATTAGATTAAAATAAATTTGGTTAATTGTGATTCAGTATACTGTGTGATCCAGGCCATTATCTTAAGCTATGATATGGATTTGTTTGTTTATTGGTTAGGGATAATATATGTTTTGGTAACCCTTTTGATTAAATTATTAATTTAATTAACATATTTATTTTTTTGGATAGTATTTATAAGCCACTCCAATCCCAAAAGACTGGGAGGCAAACAAAGAACAGTGACAATAACATTAAGAAAACAGAAATGAAAAAATAATAAAAGAATCCTATAATCATACTTCCTATAGTATGCACCTACAATGAACTATCAAATATGTTATCACTTCTTCAACCAATCAGAGCTGTTATCTCCATTAGTCAAAATCAGTTCCAGCTTCTTTTCTTCCCTTTCTACCGCCTTGTTTGCAATTGAAGTACAATATTTTGCCTTAGTGCACACGCTCATTAAACAAAGCCAGTCCATTCCTTCCCCCAACCACAGAAGACTGACTCCAGGACTTTTTCTTTTCCCCACCTAGCCCCCAACCTACTCAACTGTAAAGAGACTGAAAGCTGTTCTGCAGCCTAGTAAAACTGATTACTCTAAGGTGCACTTCATGTGACCTCCCATCATGAAGAGCTGTCCTCCCACAAGAAGCAGAAGAAGATTAGAAGATCCAGGCCATTATCTTAAGCTAGGATATGGATTTGTTTGTTTATGGACCAAGCACAGAGGCTCAGCATCAGCATCAACTTCTCTGGAAGAAGCTCAGCAGAAAACAACAGAAAAGAGCAGAAAAGATTTAACAACCAGTTCTTGCAAACCAGTCTGAATTATCTAGATAGCACTCCTGACCTAATCAGAAGAGAAGCAACATTAATAATTTCAGATACAATACCGTGTGGTCTACCTACCTATTTACCTACCTATTTATTTACCTCAAGTTAGCTTGCCTAACGTTTGTCATATCAAAGTGGAAATTTTGAGCAATGGCATTTGGAAAATGTACAGGGAACATAAATGGTATAAAAATGCACGAAAAGAGAGCTAGCACGCCTGAGCTGTTCTATATCACAGCATCATAGAACTTGCCATTTAGACCACTGAGCCTTCTCAGTGAAGGAATCCAAATTAAAGCATCCCTGGCAGGCAGCTGTCCAGTTTCTGCCTGAAGACATCTAGTAAAGAGAAGCTCACTATTCCCCTTAGTAACTGGCTGCAGTATTGAACTGTTCTGACTGTTAGAAAGCTTTTCCTAACATAATCTGCCTTCCTGTAATTTAAGGACATTATTCGATAATCCTGCTGTTTGGGAAAATAGGAACAAGCTTTGGTCTTCAGTGTAACATACATACATACATACATACATACATACATACATACATACATACATACATTTATTTATTTATTTATTTATTTATTTATTTATTTATTTATTTATTTATTTAGCAGGCTTGTCCCTGCCCATCTCCCTCCAATGGGGGACTCTGGGCAATTTACAACAATTAAAACAAATACATAATTAAAATTTATAAAAAGAGTATTTCAAGTATTTGGAAAGTGCTATCATATCCCCTTTCAGTGATCTTTCCTTAAAGTCAAAGAGAGCCAGTTTACTAAGTGTCTTCTCATAAGACTTAGTTTTTAGTTCTCATTTTCCTATTTTTGCATGAGCCCCAGTTTCTCATACTGGCGTTCTGTTGGAAACCTGGAGTAGGTGCAAAGAAGGGAAATGGCATATCCATAGTTCAGAGCATACAATGGTATTCTGAAAAGTGCAGATTATAGTGGTAATGTTATTTCATGCTATTTAGAATATGTAGTAATATATGTCTACTTGATACAACCCAAAATCACACTCTCCCCTTATAGGGCATATCAGACTTTCTTGTTATATTTAACTATACTCAAGTTTACTTTTTGGGAGAAAAAGGTCTCAGGGTTGGATGTGCAAACACATGCAGAGAAAGTCAGGAACAGTCTTCAAAGCAGCTGTACAGGTCTTAGAAACAGCATGGCTCCTTTAACTTTGCAAAAAGAAGTGCTTTATTAAGTTCTTGCACTTTGACCAGCATTATTTTGAATGATTTTCACAGACATACTGTGAAAAATGGCTGACTTGGTTAAACATGATACCTGCAAGTTGAAGACTAACCTAACCACTTTGCAAAACTATCAATTGTAGCCTGTCTGTTTAGCTAGATAGCTTCTCATTTACACTGTGCAGTGAGTAAAACAAGTCAACTTCCATTCATGTATTTTTCCTTCTACAAACTTCTGCTTCTCTGGTGTGATTTGCTGGATGCCTTTAGAACATGCTATGGGTTACTGGACAATTTCACAACCCTTAATAGTCAATGGGTATATTTGAAAGTTGTAGAGCATGTTGTAGGCACCTTCATAAAATGGCTACCATGCTGGATGTGACCAATCACAGTTTTACCAAAAAAGAAATGGAGAAGTATGTTCCAAGCTATCTAGTTAATCTCTGCCTTTTTTCCTAAGAAAATGGGCATACTTCCATACAAAACACTTGGATGCAATTACCTCTACTTGTCAATGTCAGGCCCAGGGGCATCCTTGAGAATAAAGAATGTTTTTAATTAAAAACAATATCTAAGAATATTTAAAAGTCAGGTGGGGCAGTACTACTAAGTGAAGTATTTCCTGCTGTCACTGATCTTTTTGCTTCCTCACTATGAGCACACTATGGGCTATAATAACCTTTTTTTCCCTCTCTCTCTTTCCTCTTCCTGACCCTGACAACGGCAATAAATTATATGTAGTCTTACTATAGATTAAAATTAACTGCTCTGTGGTCATTTTATGTTTAAGTAAGCTGTAATTTTTAAAATAAAGACAAATTATTGTCTTGGCATCATTTGCATTCTTAGTCATATTTATTTAGGCAAACACTGATTCATCATAAAAATTCCCTGTGCTTAGTCAACTCTCTGAAACTTCTTTTTGAATGTAGAAGTGCTTGCTTCTGAATTATTTTATGTTGCCTTAGTTACTTGGTGCCTTCCTTCTCTCCTCTCCCTCCTCCAGCTCTCTTTGGCATGGTGTTTAGTTGATGATAATGTTTGAGAATGCTTGGCACAATTCACCCAAATAGAGGAATAAAACTTGAGTGTTCCTGTTTTCCCCTCTTCCAAGTTAGTTTGCAAAAATAAGTGTTCCTTATGCCAAGCAGGAAAGATCTAGATTTTAAAATTCTAAGCTAGGATCAGTGAGTTAATAATAACATGAGGCTTTGCTCCATCAATAATGTTATCCATTATTGCCGTGATTCAACTAAAGAGATCCAGTTTTTCAGGCAGGTTTCTGCATGTCTGACATTTTCTGGATCAGAAACCACCACCATAAATTAATGTTTGTACAAACACAGATGTCAGCTAAATACAGTGGATTTATTTCAAAAGCATGCACATTCTAGTCCATGTTTAAATAATTGATCCTATCAACATTGTGGTGCAACGTTTGAAAGTGTTGCTACAACTGGATTGAAATGTAAGGGAAATACACATTATAAAGGGTCTCTTTGTATAACTACTCGGCACAATTCATGCTCTGGTAGATGCAAGTAAGAGCTATATCAGTCCATTTCAGGAACCTGCATATGGAAAAAGTAGTATGTACTGTCAATGCACAGAAGGACACTGTTCATATAAAAGTTCAGAGTGGCTTTTGTACACCGTTGCAAATAGCTGAACACCTATATATAGTGATGACAAGAAGGCAGGTCAGCTGACATAACTAAATGTATAAGTTTAATTAGCTCAGCCAATTGTTATTCAAGTACATACAGGATATGTTGATCATCAAGCAAATCAACTATGGTGGTTATAGTGTCAGATTATGGTATAGTAAGACGGGAGAAACTCCATCTCCATTGAAGTTTACTGGGTGGCTGTCAGCCAGTCTCATTCTTGGAATCAAATATACATAAAACAGGATCAGTTTTATTGTGGAGATAAAATGGAAAGCCATGCATGTTGCCTTGAGCTTCTTAAGGTAGACTATACATACAAGTCATAGATAATAAACATCACATGAAATCACAGATTTGTCTACTTTGCTGTTCATAAACAGAGTGATATTCCATTAAGTATGTTACTTGATTCATTAAATAAATGAAGATTCCATGGACTGAATCTGACTTCCTTCAGTATGCAGACTACGCATTGCACCAGCCCAGTATTCCCCAGTATAAACTATATGCTATAAACAATATTAATTTAAATGTAATTGTTCTCTAACTCCTTGTTAAATTTGGCTCAATTAACAACAGTTTCTGAAATCCTGAATTGATTCCTAAAAAAGAAAAATTAATAAAGCTGTTTTCTGTTTGCTTATACTAAAAAATTAAGCTCCTTTTCTGAATCAAACATCTTTGAGTAGCTAACTATCGTCAATTAAAACAACAAAGCATGCTAACTCCACAAGAATGAATTTTAATAGCAGGTGATTTCAATGTGTAGCTTTTGCCATTTGTCATGTTTTTAAACAATGTTTTTAAAGGAAAAGAAGCACAGAATTAACATTTGGCTTTTTCCTGATGTAAAATCTTTATATCTGACCAACCAACAAATTCAGTTCATTATTATAACATTTTGCACAAATACTCTCAGATTGCTTGATGGATTTTATATTTTGGGTCATTTGGGCTTTGTTTTGCTTTGCTTTTGGTTATATGCCTTAAGGTGACAGAATCATTTTGATGTTTTTGTTTTATTTAATTTCTTTTTAATTTCCTCTTTTCTAAACTCAACAGCAACCTGCTGGCTAGTATATCTCCGCATGATTTATGTAATTAATGGGCAATGCACAACCTGAGGCTTTATGACGAACAACTGCAGCCCCCCAAAGCCTTGAGTGTGCCCCTCACAGCCCCTTCAGAATCTATTATAGAACTGTCGATTTTAGCACAATTCCATACCACAGGCTAAGCTGTTTCTATCCCATGCTGCTTCCAGCTGTTCTGGAAGGTGACTTTAAAAATTCCAGACCAGACTGTGGAGAGTTGGGAATGGGGCCAGGTTCATGCTTGGTTCACATTACAAGCACTTTAGATCCTGACTGGTCATTCCCTTGCTTCTTGAGCTTCCCATCTGTGCAGAGAAGGTAGCTCTCGCTGGCTGATCCCTGTGTGGGAGGTCTCCCAGGGCCTGACTTTTCCTTTAGATATTGTTCCCTCCTCACTAATTCCTGAGTCTTGCTTTCCTAGATGTTTGCACACATAGGTGCCTTCCCACCCCTTCCCATATTGTCTCCTTGTGGACACAGACGTTTCTTTTTTTTCTATTTTCCCTTTATTGTAGCATGGTTACTCTGATGCTGCAGTAATCAGTGCAAGGGCAATGGGTTGTTCTTTTATTGCCACATTCCACAGTATGTCCATAGAAACTTTGCAGCAAGGAAGAACTGATGATTCATCTTCACAGAAGCAAAGAACCTTTACTGAAACTTTGTATCTTTATTCCAGCATGGCTACATTGCAACTTAAAGACTGGGGAGAGGGGAGGAGGGATGGAAGGGAAGGGAAGGATGCTTCACCTAGTCTAGGCAGAACCAAAAGGCGGCCACATAAGGTTGAATAGATGAATGAGCTTTGAGGAGATAGGGTGGAGTGGGTGAGGAAAATTAATTGACTTAACAGATCATTGTTGGAAAAATAGCAAGATAAATAATAAAGATAATAATAATTTACCATTTTTAAACTCACCAGCAGAGAATGTAGGAATGTAGCCCAGGATGAAGTGGCTACACAGGGAAGTGACCAACTGCTGGAGGCGAAGGGATGTGCCAGTCTGGAGCCAGAGTAACAGTGGGTTGGAAGGAAGTGCTGTGGATGACTGGCTTGAAGATGGCTTAGAATGTAAAACAGCAGTTTTGGAGCAGAGTTTCAACACACAGGTGGGGGTTGCATTTGTAATGGGTTGGTAGTGAGTGGAGGACAACATCATCCATTTCTTCTCTCAAGAAGCAGTATGGAATGGCCCATACTGGCAATGGGACAAGCAGAAACCGTGGGTCTACCATGGGTGTGAGAGAGGGGGAAAATTCTTTAGTACATTGGCAGCAATCATTTTGATTATGCATAATTTAAGAAAATAAATTAAAGGATAATTCAATAAGTTGTTTTTCTCCTGGTCCCACCTACTTTTTGTAATGTGGCCCCAGCTTTACAATTAAATGCTGTAAAAAGCCAGGGAAAGGAAACCCTTTAAACAGCATTGCACTCAGAAAGTTCTTAATTGAATGAGATGTTCCCTAAGTGGCTTTCTTTGTCTCAAACTGCATGTTTATTAACAAAGAGAAGAAAGGTTGGAGGAGGAGGAGGAGGATAATTTATTAAATTTATATGCCTCCCAACTCCCAGTGACTAGAGTGTGTTGTGCTACAAAAGAAATTCTCACCCAGTCTGGAAGATTCCAAGACTACAGATGTTCTTAAATAAGGGGAAAGGGAAAATTATTTTATTCTCAACTCTAGGCTCCATGGGTGAATCTCAGTACTCCATACATTTGATTAGATTTTATAAGTTAAGCATATAGGACTACATGATCCAACATCATGCTTCTCTTTTGCAATCACTATTTACAAGACATGATCACTGATATTATACATGTAGATTTTGTTGTTACCAATCATCATACACACCATCAGTGTTTGAATTGCCCAGTTCCATTCACTCTGGAACTGGTCATTCCTTTCTCCCAGTGATGGGATTTAAACTGACTGTAGGATACATTTTTAATCCTCAATGACACTATCAAAATCACTACCTGATTTTCATGTGACAATGTCTTCTTCTATGCTGCAAATGCCAAGTGCAGCCCTTGGTTCTAAGTGGTTGCAGACCTCTTCTATGCAGCCCCTTTCAGAAGTAAGTTGTTTTCAGTGGACTTCACTCATAGATTAGTGTGCACAGAATTACAATTGTGCCCACCTATTCAAGACTAAGCCACATTAAAATTAATGGGGGCTTATTATGAAGTAGTTTTATATAGGATAGTACTGTAAATCATTCTGTGATGGATCAATGTGACTGAGAATGTCTGTCAGCATCTACAAACAAATTAGCTCATATAGATGCATTACTAATAATTTGCTATTTGAATTGTCTATTAAAAAGAAGTATGAGAATTGACTCACAAATTACTTGCATCTCCAGGAGGTCCTTTTAAATCCAGCAGTGACTAATGTGTCAGCTTATTAGGCCCAGTGATCTGATGCCATAAAAATAAGGGTTTTTCCTGTTCTTACTTTTAAGAGGCTATGTGGGTGGCATAAGGTGATGGCTTCCATCTTTAAGCAACATGCTGTGTCTGGGGAAGGATTGATCGACAAACAGCCAATCCTTTTTAGTGTCTGCTTTGCTATGCGATATTGTTACTCAGGCAAATTTATATCTGGATTTTTATTGAGTATTTGGACATAAATTTGCTAGCCCTAGGGTAATGGGGGGTTGTATTTATTTTTGAAAATGTATGAGGTAGCTTGGGCACATGGAGTCTACCTCCCATTGATAATCCAGGAAAATCAGCAAATCAACCACTGAGGAGAGGCATATACTACTTTTATATGAGGAGGTGCTCTTGCCTGGGAAAAAATCAAGTTCACCAACCGCCTCATACATTTTTAAAAGCGAGCTTAATATTTTCTGAAGGACATTTTTTTTTTCTGGGAAAAAGAATGAATACTATCTATACTTCATTATTAATAGCATTCATCCTGTCATATTGGGGGATCAAAACCCCCAACAGGACTGCTACCAGCAAGTACTATTGTAGAATTTGTTTATCTCCCTCATTATGTTGGCCAAGCATTTTATTTCTTTTTACATGGTGGCTGCAAAAACTCAATGCAGCGAAAGATGAAATGAAACTACTACAAATTGACAACTTAGGCATCAGTGAATTCAGATGGACTGGGACAAGACACTTTCAGCCAGAAGATCACACTGTTTTTTACTCAAAACATGAAAAACAAAGAAGGAATGGCATTGCTTTTATAATTAGGAACAGTACTTGGCTACAACACAGTCAATGACTGAATATTATCAGTTAGATTTCATGGACAATCCTTTAATATGACAATCATTCAAGTTTATGCTCCAGTGCAGAAGAAGAGGAAGTTGACTGGTTTTATGATCAAATTCAATTTGAAATCAACAGAACATGCAAGCAAGATGTGCTGCTGGTGATTGGAGACTGGAATGCCAGAGTTGGAAACATGAAAGAGAAAATTGTAGTTGGATTGTATGGCTTAGGAAATTGAAATGAAGCAAGAGATTGACTTATCAATTTCTCCCACTCCAATGATTTCTTCATAGCTAACACAGTTTTCAAACTACCAAAACAATGCCTGTATACATGGACATCACCAGATGTAGTGCATAAAAATCAAATTGACTATATTATTGCTAAAAGGAGTTGGAGGAGCTTAATTATAGCATCAAAGACATGGCCAGATGCTGACTGTGGAATACATAGAACATGAACTGCTCATGTGAAATTCCAAGTTAAGCTAAAGAAGAAGAAGAAAGCCAGTCTTTTTCCATTTAGGAACTTGAGCGTATACCCATCATTTTTAAGAAGAAATAAGGAATTGCTTTGAAGTCCTAAACCTCATAGAAAGAGAACCAGAGAAACTTTGGAATGAACTTAAAGAAGTAATTTAGGATGAATGTGAAAACAGACTGTCAAAAATGAAAAAACAGAAGAAATCAGATGTCAGAACAAACTGTGGAAATTGCCAAGAAGAGAAGAGAAACCAAAGCCAAGAAAGACAAAAATCTCAGAAAGGAACTTAAGAAAGACTTTCAGAGAGCTGTTAAAAGAGACAAGAAACAATATTACAACAACATCTGTAAAGACATTGAAGATGGAAACAGACATGAAAAAACAAGAAAAGCCTTCCAAAAGATCTCTGAAGGAAGTTTCAGCCTCAGATTGGTATGCTAAAGTACATCAATGGACAGACAGTAACAGATTCAAAGAAGATCAAAGAAGGATGGAAAGAGTATACTGAAATGCTATACAGTAAAGATGTCAACATCCAAGACACTTTAGAAGATATTCCCTACTTACAAGAACCTCTGGTACTAGAAGATGAAATTAGATCAGCACTCCACTTAGAAGGCTACAAGAACTGATTTGTACATTTCCATAAAAATGTGGCAAACAACAGAAGAATCAGCAAAGATTCTAACTAAGCTATCCCAGCAAATCTAGAGAATGACACAGTGGCCAATAGATTGGAAAAAGTCAATCTACATTCCAATGTGGAAAAAAGGAGACTTAACAGAGTGTACAAACTATTGTATAATATATTTAATTTCACATGCTAGCAAAATAATGCTCAGGATTATTCCACACAGATTAGAGCCCTGCATGGAAAAGGAGATGCCAGATGTTCAAGCTGGCTTTATAAAAGGCCAAGGAACATGAGACATTATTGCTGATGCACCCTTGATAATTGAGAAAGCCAAAGAATACCAAAAAGAAGTCAGTATGTGCTTCATTGATTATAGAAAGGCATTTAATTGTATTGATCATGTCAAGCTGTGGAATGTGCTTAGAAAAATGGAAATTCCAGAATATCTTATTGTCCTCATGCAAAATCTATATACAGGTCAGGAAGCCACATTATGGACAGAACATGGCAAAACAAACTGGCTCCAGGTTGGCAAAAGAGTGTGACAAGGCTATATGCTTTCCCCTTATTTATTCAATTTATATGCTGAATATATATTAAGGGAAACTGGATTGGAAGAAGATAAGCATATAGTAGTCCTCATTTCGCAACCATAATTTGGATCAGCAATTTGGTCATTAAGCGAAGTGGTCTCTAAGTGAAACTGCAACTGTGCTTATGATCTTACTTCAGCTTTCCTTTACTTTACAGATCTGTGAAGGTCATAAATGCAAGGATTGGTCATAGAATTACTTTTTTATCATCGTCATAACTGTGAATGGTCACTAAATGAGACAGTCACTAAACAAGGACTACCTGTAGTTTTAAACTGAAGGAAGTAACATCAATAACCTGCACTGTGTTGATGAAACTACCCTGATACCCTAGACTTCCAGGGAAGAAATGGCAAACTAAGAATGGCTCTGCTGAGAGTGAAGCTAACAACTGTGGCAGAATGAAGAGCCAGTGAATGGACTGATACTTTACAATTCCTCTCCAGACAAGGAGAGGACTGGGATTGCCCACAAGTGTTCCAAACAGTTGCTCCTCATGAGAAGACCACAAAACAGTGGTCTCTGGCAGATTTAAAGCTCTGGGAGATGAGGCAATGCCATCATAGCCCAAACTGCTTTTCAGCGCCTTTCCAAAGGACACTGGGTTTTCATACTTCCTTTCTTTCTCACTTTTGGAAATTGCTTGTTAACTGCTTTTCAGGTATTAGGAACCTTCATAATGGCAAGTTTTATTATACCAGGTGAGTTTCCTTCAATTCTTAGCAAAAGAACTTTTATACAAGTTTAAGAACTTAAATTCTCTCTCTTCTTTGAATAAACAGCAAAGGGGTGATTCGAACATTGATTTTGGAAAGTTACAAATGCATTAATCCAGGGTCCAGATGGATTTAAAATAAGATTTTGAAACTAATTATAAGAATCTTTCCTATGGGAAAATGCTTTTGTTTTGAATACATTAAAAAATATGATAAGATGGATTTGGAAGGTTGGATACTAGAGGGAACCAGAAGGAACTAAAGATTACAATTAAAGGAGAAGTGCACTTCACTTTCACTTACTAATACAGAGTGGAGCAAAATAATTAAACACTGGATGTATTGAAGAATATTTGTGAACAACAGACTCAGAAGTTAATTTTAAAATGTCTGCCATTCTAGATAGGCTGTGTTTGTAACTCGATATGGAAGAGGAGCAAGCTTTACTGGATAGGACTGCGATTGATTTGAAAGTGGATTTTAAAATGATGGGTATGGGAATGATGTGGAAGGAGATGCTGCACTGGATATACAAATGAAACTGGTTGATGTCTTACCAAATCAAAAGAATGACCTGGACAACTTTCTTATATTGAATTTACAAAAGAGACTTGTTAAAGTTTTGAAGAATTTTGTAATAAGGCACAAAGAGAAAATGAGAAGAAATCAATTTTTAGGACATTATTTGAGGGGATTAAGGATCAAGATTGTTAAAAGTAAAAGGAAGGAATATAAAGTTGGTTTATTTGATCAAGTTTAAAATAGATATATTGATATCTCTGGTAACCCTTAATGGACTTTTGCTGAGCAGGACTGAATGACAAGACTTTAAAGATTTTCTTATAGATAAGAGATGAGATATGGGAAGAAAAGATCATCTGTTGTATTTGAAGAGAGGGTGATAAGTTACTAAAATTGTTTATACTTGTTATGAAGAGGGAAATCATTTTTTATATATTTCTCTTTTTTCTTTCTTTTTTCTGTTTTCTGCACTTTCTTCTTTTTATTCTTTTATTTTTTTAGTTTGTATTAGTTACCATCTTTTTAATTGTAATGTTCAATAAAATTACTATACATAAAGAAAGAAACTACCCAGATAGCCAAAAATGCAAAGGATCTGCAAGCTCTAGTAATAAAAGTCAAGGAGCACAATGAAAAACTGGACTAAAATTAAATATAAAGGCAACAAGTACAGCATCCCATTGTCCCTGTTATCAGATATAATGACAACAGGTAGAAGAACCAGCCTTAGAACTGATAATGAAAATATCAGAATGGTATATAGTTTCTGTCTTTCAGCATCGACCATCAACAATAAAAGAGAAATTGTTGGTAGTGTTGGAGAAAACTCCTGAGAATACCATGGACAACCAAGACAACAAATCAATCATCAAATTAATCAATCCAGAGTTCTAATTCTAGTACAAATAACCAGGCTCAAATTATTATGTGAAGACCTAGCTCCCTGGAAAAGACTCTAATGCTGGGAAATGTGGAAGGAAAGAGAAGAGGATGACCAACAGCAAGGTGGATGGGCTCAGTTACAGTGGCAATGGCTGCATCATTGGAAGACCTGAAGGACCAAGTTAGGGACAGATCATCATGAAGAAAATCTATGTGGTCATTAGGAGTCGAAAATGACTTGATGGCACATAATCAATCAATCAATCAGTCAGTCAGTCAATATGTTTACATCATACCCATCCATTTATCCAAAGGGCTGACATTTTTCCTCATGTCAGTACACAATACTGGGAGAAACAGAGATAGATTTGTGGAGGTGTGAACCAAATTGTGCAATCCGTATGATTAGCTAAAGTAGCTCATGATTTATCAACAGACAACCCACATTATTCTTTCCAGTTTGGAAATTAGTAATGCTTGGAGTTCATCTGAAGTGTAAGAATTAATATTCATCAGATACTCTGTAACAGTTAAATTGTTTAATCAGAGGAATCAGATTTTATTAAAATGAATTTTATTCAAAGATGCAAAATTTGAATTAGTGGGGCTGAAACTGAAGGATATACAGTGCTTTAATCTTTCATGCTACAATCTTACATTCATTTACCTATGAATAAGCTCTATTAAATACAGTGGGACTTGAGTAAACTTACTGGGCTTATCTAGAAATAATACAGATGACATGCAGTAAAATCTCTTTTCCATTTAGAAGTTCCAGACAGACTATGGAATTAGCTTCAGAGACCTAAAGGTGTCTAGAGACTTTGTTGAAACAAGTGAAGATAAGGACAAGCAAAATGAAAGATGGGGGTAGGGATAGGGCAATAAAACCATCTGTCTAGAAGTGTGCAACTTGTTTTAGATGCAATTTCCTTTTTTACAAATATAATTTTTATTAGAGATGTTTACAGGAGTAAAAATAAATATTAAAAATGCAGAAAATAAGATCAAGAAAGAAAGAAAAGATAGAGAAAAACTGCAGAAAATAATAATAAAAAAAAGATATTTAAAGAAACAACTTTTGAACTTTATAGCAATTACAGACTTATTATCACTCCACCTCCTTTAAGATTACATTACATAGTTTCTTCTTCCCATATTCAACCCATTTCAATTGGCAAATCCAGAAATCATCAACTTATTTCTGTCCTTTCAGCAAAAAGTCCATAAAGGGTTTCCAATGTTTTATAAAAATATTATCTTATCCCTGATCAAACAAATCAATTTTATTTTTTTTCTCTTACACAGTATTCTGGTATTATTAATCTTTAGTTTAGTGTTAAGATGTTGTCATAGAACCTGGTTTCTTGTCTTCTTCCTGACAAAGTGCACATGTATATTTCTTAGTACATTTAACTTTTCATTTCTTGTGTTAATTCTGTACAGCTTGTACACTTCCACATCCATGTCTTCTTCCTCCCATTCTAAATATTTTTTGAGGGCTTCAACAACATTCTCCTTAACTGTCTTCACCAGATAGTTCTGTAGCTGCTCTCAGTCTCAGGCAAAATTCTCTCTTTTAAATTGGTAGTGTCACATTGTTTAAATCTTTTTTTCATCTCTTGGCTTATTGTTTCTGTTTCACTCATGTGTGTTGCAGATTCTTCAAATTTCTTATTCATCTTTTCTTTCATATTTACAAATCTTTCTTCCATTCTTCCTTCAAATGAAGTCAAATCTCTCTTAACAGATTCAGTCAATGATACTGCCACTGCCACTGTAATATTCTTTTCAAATTTTTCTAACATCCTTTGTAGATTCTCTGGAATAATCCCTATTTCCTCTGTTGATGGTCCTTTCCTTCCTTCTTTTGTTGCTTTCCTAAAATTAGTCATTTCTCTCCTCAAATTTGTAACAAAAAGGTAAAGCAACAAAAATAAGAACCTTCCTTTTTTTCTTAACTCTTTAGACCCATCCAGCTCTCTATGATTCTATAGTCACATGAACTTTCACAACTTTCCCTTATCTTTTTGCTTAAGAAAATCCACCAATCAGTCCTCTTAAGAAAGCTAAACTGTTAACTAAGGATACATACTGTTAGTTTAAAATAAATATTTAAATTTATTTATTTACTTATTTATTTATTGGAATTTATGCTCTGGGTTTATTTATGTTTGCATTACCTCACCTATATTTTAAAAACATTGGATTGTTGTTGTTGGATTTTGTTGGTTAGATAGTCTTGTTTCCCATGCTTCGTAAGATTTTAAATAATAATTCTTGTATCTAAAATATAACAAATGAATATGTATTATGGTTATATAAGCTACCTTGAAAGGATTCCCTAAAAGCTGGCCTATAAATAGTATAACAATATTATCATTATTATTAGGAGTAACAGTAGCAATAACAATAATAATGATAGCACTGTCATTTGTTTCAGATTGCTCTGATGATCTAATACTTGTTTCACTATCAAATCAAAAAGGAGCTTTGTTGTTGTTTAGTCGTTAAGTCATGTCCGACTCTTCGTGACCCCATGAACCATATTGCGCCAGGCCTTCCTATCTTTCACTGCCTCCCTGAGTTTGCTCAATTTCATGCTCATTGCTTCAGTGATGCTATCTAGCCATCTCATCCTCTGCCGTCCTCTTCTCCTTTTGCCTTCCATCTTTCCCAGCATCAGGATCTTTTCCAAAGAGTCCTCTCTTCGCATTAGGTGACCAAAGTATCTGAGTTTGAGCTTCATTATCAATCCTTCCAATGAGCAATCAGAGTTGATTTCCTTTAAGATTGACTGGTTTGACCTCCTAGCAGTCCAGGGGACTCTTAGGTGTCTTCTCCAGCACCGCAGTTCAAAGGCATCAATTCTTCGGCATTCAGCCTTCTTTATGGTCCAGCTCTCACAGCCATACATTACTACTGGAAAAACCATAGCTTTGACTATGCGGATCTTTGTCGGCAAGGTGACGTCTCTGCTTTTTAATATGCTATCTAGGTTTGCCATAGCTTTCCTCCCAAGGAGCAAGCGTCTTTTAATTTCATGGCTGCAGTCTCCGTCTGCAGTGATCTTGGAGCCCAAATAAATGAAGTCTGTTACTGCTTCCATTTCTACCCCTTCTATTTGCCAGGGATTGATGGGTCCAGATGCCATGATCTTCGTTTTTTTTAATGTTGAGTTTCAAGCCAGCTTTCGCACTCTCCTCTTTCACCCTCATCAAGAGGCTCTTTAGTTCTTCTTCACTTTCTGCCATTAGGGTGGTATGGTCTGCATATCTGAGGTTATTGATGTTTCTCCCTGCAATCTTAATTCCGGCTTGTGATTCTTCCAGCCTGGCATTTCTCATGATGTACTCTGCATATAGGTTAAATAAGCAGGGTGACAGTATACAGCCTTGTCGTACTCCTTTCCCTATTTTGAACCAATCGGTTGTTCCATGACCGGTTCTAACTGTTGCTTCTTGGCCCGCATACAGATTTCTCAGGAGACAGGTAAGGTGGTCTGGTATCCCCATCTCTTTAAGAATTTGCCACAGCTTGTTGTGATCCACACAATCAAAGGCTTTTGCATAGTCAATGAAGCAGAAGTAGATGCTTTTCTGGAACTCTCGTGCTTTCTCCATGATCCAGCGAATGTTGGCAATTTGATCTCTAGTTCCTCTGCCTCTTCGAAACCCAGCTTGTACATCCGGTAGTTCTCGGTTCACGTACTGCTGAAGCCTAACTTGTAGGATTTTGAGCATAACCTTGCTAGCATGTGAAATGAGTGCAATTGTGCGATAGTTTGAGCATTCTTTGGCATTGCCCTTCTTTGGAATTGGAACGTAAACTGACCTTTTCCAATCCCGTGGCCACTGTTGCGTTTTCCAAACTTGCTGGCATATTGAATGCAGCACTTGAACAGCATCGTCTTTTAGTATTTTAAATAACTCAACTGGAATACTGTCATCTCCACTAGCTTTGTTGTTAGCAATGCTTCCTAAGGCCCACTTGACTTCACTCTCTAGGATGTCTGGCTCAGGGTCAGTGACCACACCAGCATGGACATTAGGGACATTAAGATCTTTCTTGTATAGTTCTTCTGTGTATTCTTGCCACCTCTTCTTAATCTCTTCTGCTTCTGTTAAGTCCCTGCCTTTTTTGTCCTTTATCATGCCCATCTTTGCACTAAACGTTCCTTTGATATCTCCAATTTTCTTGAAGAGATCTCTAGTCTTCCCCATTCTATTGTTTTCTTCTATTTCTTTGCATTGTTCATTTAAGAAGGCCTTCTTATCTCTCCTTGCTATTCTCTGGAAATCTGCATTCAGTTGCTTATATCTTTCCTTTCACCCTTGCTTTTCGCATTCCTTCTTTCCACAGCTATTTGTAAAGCCTCATCAGACAGCCATTTTGCTTTCTTGCATTTCTTTTTCTTTGGGATGGTTTTAGTTGCTGCCTCTCGTACAATGTTACAGACCTCCGTCCATAGTTCTTCAGGCACTCTGTCTACTAAATCTAATCCTCTAAATCTATTCATCACCTTCACTGTGTACTCACATGGAATATGATCTAAGTCATACCTGAGTGGTCTAGTGGTTTTCCCTACATTCTTCAATTGAAGCCTAAATTTTGCAGTAAGAAGCTCATGATCTGAGCCACAGTCAGCTCCTGGTCTTGTTTTTGCCGTCTGTATAGAGCTTCTCCATCTTTGGCTGCAAAGTATGTAATCAATCTGGTTTCGGTATTGACCATCTGGTGATGTCCATGTGTAGAGTCGTCTCTTGTGTTGTTGGAAAAGAGTGTTTGCTATGACTAGCTTGTTCTCTTGACAGAACTCTATTAGCCTTTGCCCTGCTTCATTTTGTACTCCAAGGCCAAACTTGCCTGTTATTCCGATTACTCCTTGACTTCCTACTTTAGCATTCCAATCCCCTATGATGAAAAGGACATCTTTTTTTGGTGCTAGTTCTAGAAGGTCTTGTAGGTCTTCATAGAACCGGTCAACTTCAGCTTCTTCGGCATCAGTGGTTGGGGCATAGACTTGGATTACCGTGATGTTGAATGGTTTTCCTTGGATACGCACTGAGATCATTCTGTCGTTTTTGAGGTTGTACCCCATTACTGCCTTTCCCATTCTCTTATTGACTATGAGTGCAACTCCATTTCTTCTAAGGGTTTCTTGCCCACAGTAGTAGATATAGTGGTCACCTGAATTAAATTCACCCATTCCCGTCCATTTCAATTCGCTGATTCCCAAGATGTCGACGTTCAATCTTGTCATCTCATGTTTGACCACATCCAGCTTGCCTTGGTTCATGGATCTTACATTCCACGTACCTATACAATATTGTTCTTTACAGCATCGGACTTTCTTTTCGCTTCCAGATACATCCACAGCTGAACGTCCTTTCGGCTTTGGCCCAGCCGCTTCACTCTTTCTGGAGCTACTTGGAATTGCCCTCCGCTCTTCCCCAGTAGCATATTGGACACCTTCCGACCTGAGGGGCTCATCTTCCGGCGTCATATCTTTTAGCCTTTTAACATTGTCCGTGGGGTTTTCTTGGCAAGGATACTGGAGTGGGTTGCCATTTCCTTCTCCAGTGGACCACATTTTGTCAGAACTCTCTGTCATGACCTGTCCTTCTTGGGTGGCCCTGCACAGTATAGCTCATGGCTTGACTGAGTTACACAAGCCCCTTCGCCACGACAAGGCAGTGATCCATGAAGGGGCAAAAAGGAGCATCTGTACTTAAAAATTTGAGTATGAACTTTCCTACTGTTCATAATTTCCCTTTAAGAAATTCTCTTCAACAATTGAATTCTGCATCCATGGAGTGGGGGAGTGGCAGTGGGGTGTCCAAAAAAAAAAAAAAAATCAAGATGGCAGTTGTAACAGTGTGATGTAAGACCTTCCCCTTTTGTATGCATATGGCATACATATACAAAGAAATGGGGCTTTGACTGCAATGTAGCAATCTATATCTTGTCTTTTCTTACTCTTCCTGCAAATGCCCCTGAAAAGGATACCCTGAAGAGGATTGGCTTCGTAAGTTGCTCAAACTCACCCTAATGTAGTTTTATATGGATATTTTTGTGCCTTGGTACATTGACCTGATAGAGGTGAATAACCCTTAATCTGTGTCACACTTTACAGCAAAATCTCTGTTTTGTTCTGTATTTCACTGGATTAATATCATTCTTTAAGTTAGACTTATCATACATGTATGGAGTACTATGTATACTTTCTTTTCTCCTTTCTTCATGTTATCTTTATAAGATGTCTAACCTGTCTGACAGGATTGTGGTCATGGAGGTAAAATGAAAGATAATCCCATATAAACCACTTCAAGTTTTTGGAGGGAAGGATATAAATCTAAGAAATATATAAACAAACATGTCTGGAAGGTGTCAAATTGAAGAACACTGCTATATTGCCTCTCAGCTTGACAGACTGCAACTCATTTGTTTGTCTATTGTGTATTTTGTAATCACACAATATCTCAGTTTGACCATGATTTTTATAGCTGACCTGTACTCTGTATTCATCATCTGTACTGATGATGACCTGGGTAATTCTCTATGCATTTTTTTTTTAAATTGATCTGCTACCATAAACAAGTTGTCAACACATGTAACCTCTGTTGCTCCACTCTTTTTTTCATTGCTTTTATCAAAGTCCTTGAAACACAACTGACAAGAAGAAAGATAAAAAGCATCTAATGTATAAATAAACCATTTTAGACAGATCTAAAAGAAAAACCCATAAGTGAAATAATGCTATACAGTTCTAATGAATAAAGATAAAACATATTTTAGTCAGTCTGTACATTGTGGAGTACTGAACTGTGTAAAAGTGTGTGGGTGGATCCGAGATTGAATGGCTTGGAAAATGGAATCTTAAGGTCAGAGGAATTGAAGTCTATAGAGTATAGAATATTGGGGTGAAGCCACTGGCATTTGTCAGTGATAAGTTTGACTGCTAAAATCATAGTATGTAGAATTGGGAATTATAAGTACAAAGTAATTATACAAAGTAGATACAAAGTAAGCAACTCACAATTACTTGGTAGGTAGACAACAAGCCTCTTCTTACATTCAAACTTCACATGTTGAGGGGGACATCTATTCCTACAGCTTTTCTGTTTGCTTTACTCGTGCTGAGAACTTTTAGAACAGGAAGACTTCCCTATACATGTGATCTCTCAGACTAATCTGGCATCTTCAAAGATCAGGCTTCTAATAGCAAAGCATTAGAATGCATGGTCTTCAAACATTAGGCCTGGCATCAAGGAAACTCCATTCATACAGATCAATGCTTGATCTATGGATGGTGGTTCTAATTGCTTGCCTTAAGCCGACTGCATATGGATCAAGCAATGATTTCTGAAATAGAAACAGATTTAGGGTTCTGAAGGAGAGGAAGTTCAGAGAGAGAAAAGCAGGGTTAATGCAAAAAGCTTGTGGATTGTGAGAAAGAGGTGGCTGAAAGGAGATAAAAATGTACGGTATTGCTCATCTATCTCTCTGTCATCTACCTTTCCTCATATGTTCAAATCAGCTTACAAAATAATGTTACATAAAAAGCCAAGATAGAAAGCAGACAATAAAGCCATATTTTTTTTAAAAAAAAGTACTGTAGCAAGTGCTCTCATAAATGCTACCCAGAGTCACTTTGGAATTTGGCAGCAATTGAATTAAACAAACAAATAAACAAACAAAACATAAGGGGAAAATAAAACTGATTATGAAGATTTCATTTCCTTAGTACAGTTGCCAGTCAGTTCCAAATCTGTCTTGTTTCCCAGACATATTAGAGTGGGATTGCCAGAGACAGCATTTGTGATATACACTAGACTGAGCATGGAGTTGCATTACTTTATGCACCATCTTCCACCTAGCTGGCAAGAAAAAAACAGAGTTTTCACAGCAAGATTTGGGATTAACAACTTTGGGGGTTTGTTGGTTGATTGGTTTTGGCAGATACATAGCAAGAGAAGTGGTAAATCTTAAAAGCATTAGTAACTTCCTTTGCATTAAATACAATATGACGATGGAGTTGACCAACGTGTGAATGGTATTCATTTGAGAACACTGACTACACTACATGAAATTCAGGTCAACTGATATTAATTAAATTAGCACAACCCTCCCACCTCCCTCTTTTATAAAAAATGAAGAAAGGTCCTTGGGTCAAGATCAATTCTTGATGACTTCATAGACACATCCATTAGGTTTTCTGAGCAATAGCATGGAAATGGTTTGCCATTGCTTATTTCCAGGATGTTTTGCAATTTCCATATTAAGCATGTAACTCTGGTATTCCCTGGTAGTCTTCCAGGTAGGCCTAGCCCAGACAAGATAAATCAAGTACTGCAACTAAATCCTCGCACTGGCCAGGAAGGTACATATGCCAGATGGAATAAAACAGGCTTAGACTGAATCCTGTTAGACTGAGAAAGATGGAGTAGCTATTTGTCTACGTTCTGGTTCCAGGTAATTCTGTTCTTAGCTCTGGATGGGATTAAGAGTGGAATTAAGAGCATATGAGGGGAGCAATGCAGTCTCTATTATTTCTTTATTACATTTTTATGCCACCCATCTCCCCCAAAGGATGACTCTGAGTGTCTCACTCTACTAGATCAGCACTAGGATCCAGTGGCCAGGGGAAGATTTACCGTCTTTTGACTGGTGCACCAAATGTGATCTTTCCTGGCTCAGAGGGTATTGGCAATAATGACTCATGCTCTTATGTCACACTTGGATTACTGCTATAATTCACAAATACAGAAGAATAACATCCATATTGCAGGAGTTGCAATGGTTCCCAGTGGGCTTCTAGGTCCAATTCTAGCTGCTGGTTATTACATATAATAACCGCCTTGAAGGCTCAGGTACTCATTACAGCCCGGACCATTTGCTCCAAGTAGAATATTGCCCCTTCAATATTGTCTGACTTGTGGGGAATGCAGCAGTTTCTTCCTGAAAGGTTAACCAGGATGGGGGTGTGGGGTGAGGCAGCCCTCCTCAATCTCTGGCACCTCAGTCTGCAACAGTTTGCTCCTCACTAAAACACACTCACGCACACTCGGTCATCAAGATAATTCTTTTCTACAGATGTTTAAGCACAGAGAGTGCCAAATCATGGATGTGTCTGGATTTAATACCAGGGATTGGAATCTCCTAATAACAAATAAAATACTCAAAATGATTGAGAAAAGACAAGGCAGATCTAAGATATTTTCGTTTAGAAAGGAGAACTCCCTGGAAATATTTGAAGTAAAAGATGCCAGTGAAGCTTCTAAAAAGAATGAAAAACAAGTTGTGGCAATCTTGGTCAGAAAAACATTATTTTGTTTATAAAAACATGAAATCAGAAATTACTAGTACATACACCACAACTTGTTATGATCCCAGAAGATAACTACAATTGTCAAAAAAAAAATATTATTATTATTATTATTATTATTATTATTATTATTATTATTATTTCCAATTACTGTAAGAAAAGTAGTTACTGGAAAATGTTTGTGAACTTCTTTCCCTTCAAGTACTGCTGCCTTTACTCATAAATATGTCATCTCTGAGACACAAGATAATTCCCTTCATCTTTCAATGTAGGATTTAGTCTTGAACAATGAATAAATAAATAGATCTTTAGATCTCTGATACAGAAGTAGTTTAGAACCTCGCTTGGAGCACACCTAAAAATAAATAGATGATGTAAGACTGTCAGCTTTAAATAAGAATAAAATAGTGTCTTGTTTTGTATTTCAGCAGTTTGTTGTTGTAAGAAACTGCAAGACTCAGATCCCAACGAAAGCAATTCCCATTGAAACCATTTAAGGCTCAAAGAAGAATTCATTTATTGAGAGACTAGTGTACAGTTGTAAGCATTGCTGAGATTAAAGAGCTCGTGTGCACCAAACTTAGTTTTACCCCCTTTTCTTTCCACCTCCCCCCTTGATGTCCCATAACTGTTCTTGTGCATGCCTTTGGGTTTCTCCTGGTCTCACGCTGGTATGACCTTGGGCATTCCTGGGAAACTGATAACAATCCATCTGCGCCTGACAGTTTACCTTTCATCTCTCCATCTCCATCTCTTCCTCCCCCCCCCCCCCCCCCACACACACAATCCTTTCTCTTGTAATGGCAGAAATGAAGCAAGCAAGCTAGCAGGATAGGTTAATTGATTGTGAGGCTTCTGACAGTTATTTATAAATTCCTGAAATGTCATGGTTGTGAGATAATTCAGATCACTCCAATGCTTATTGGTTTAAAAATGATGTAATGGTTTTATAAAGGTTGTAGTTTTCATATATTTCTTGTCAGCGTTTTTGGGGATAGTATATTTTGCTTCTTATATAGTTAACCTCTATAAGATCGACTTATTAGAGCTGTACAGTGAATTGGATTTGAAGGTAAAAAGGTGTTTCAGTGTGTGTGTGGATACACACATATCACTTGTCAGTAGCTCCTCAAATCAAATGCGTCTATTCCCAGGATTGTATGAGAACTGCAGAGGAAAGATGCTGCTGCTGCATAGGGGGTGATGACAGGGGCTGTGTGAGCGTCTGGCACATCAGAAGCAGCTTTTCCCTTCAACTCCAGGGTGTTTTGCAGCCCCAATTCACACGGGATTTTCTTGAGTTTCCCCCGATCTAAAATCCGTTCTTCAACTGTAAAGAGTAGTATCACCATTTTAATTTCTGAACTTTCCCAATTCCTTATCATTTAAATTGGTTAACAATCTAACTTTTTTTACACTATTCAGACCAAGGGCATTTCCTCACTACCACCATTTCTGCTCCCTAGTCCCTTAAAAGCAACGTGAAGTCGATCCTCAATTGTCTTCACGTCTGCCAACCTTAAAACGGCTGAAAAGAAAGGAGCTATAACTCTGCAGGGGAGAGAAGTTGAATTCTAACCAAAGGGAGAACAGGCTGCTTTTAAGCTCTACAAAGCTGCAGTGCATCAAGTGAAAAGACCAACTTTGGTGTGATTTAAGAAACACTGCAGTTCAGCCAGCAACAAATCAACTTATCTTCCAGGCAAAGTCAATATTGTGAGACTGAACAGACCCAGCTCTCATTCTAAACTGGTGCAAACACCTCATGGACACCCTCTTACAAATCCTCCTTGTTCATTTTCTTCTTAGAAACAGATTTTCTAAGTCCTGCCAACTTCAATTATCAGAGTCACTTGTACTATACCCCACCCCATACCCCTGCCACAAGAGAAATAAATAATAAATTATTTTTTTTTTAAAAGGCTGGGTTCATATAACATGCTAAACTCTAAAGTAAGCTTAACAAACACACACTTGCTGTGTTGACATAACATGCTGTGCTCAAACAAATAAACCATATAATGGTTGAATGTATTGGCCTAATTCACACAAAACACTAAGCAGCAGAATTCCTGCAACCCTACTATTCCACTCCATTGTACTCTCAATTAGTATGCTGTATGAGACCAACCATAATGCAATAGTTCACTCCAAACTATACAATAATACAGTAAGAATAAGATTTACAATTAGACAGAATCATTTCAACAACTTGTGAACATATGATAGTTTAAGGGTTCAGTTTTTGGTCAGAGCTATATGCTGCTCTGGATTTATGGATCTTGCTGTCTCAAAGTGAATTTGTAAACATGTGATTATAGGGGATGAGTCTAATGGAGCAACCAAATCTGAATTAATAAGTGACTTGTAAGTGACTATAAATATGTTCATTCAATTGAACTGATTGATTATGTGCCATCAAGTCTTTTTTGACTTTAGTGACCACATAGATTTTCGCCATGATGATCTATCCCTAACCTGTTCTTTCAAGTGTCCCAATGTGCACTCATCACTACTGTAACTGAGTACACCCATCTTCCTGCTGGTCGTCCTCTTCTTTTCTTTCCTTCCACCTTTCCCAGCATTAGAGCCTTTTCCAGAGAGCTGGGTCTTTGCATAATGTGTTCGAAGTAAGATAATTTGTGTCTTAAGTAGGAACTCTGGGTCGATTTGTTTGATGATCCATAAGTTTATTTTCTTGGCTGTCTATGGTATTCTCTGGAGTCTTCTCCAAACACTTGGAATTGTTTTTATACAAAATATATATGTTGCATTTTAATTTTAATTATTTATTATGTTACAACAGAAAGGAAGGATATCTGTTCATTAATGTAATAAATTATATGATTCTAGATCCTTTCTAGATCTTTGCCATTTGCATTCATAGCCATAACATTTTATAAAATGGACACTGGAGATACTGTAGGTTACATTTTGTTGTTGTTGTTCAAAATGATGAAACTTTATACAAAATTAGCATGATAATTTTGTCCTCCAATAAATATCACCCAAGAGGTGAGTTTGTCTTTAGTCTGGGATATAGGAATGCTTTTGTTAGAAGGATTTTACAGGAGAATAAAATAGGAAAAAAAGGGAAAACTTAATTCACAAGGCTTTTTATTGCTACATTAAACGAACCAATGTGAGGTAGGGGGAAGAGAGAGAGTACCTAAAATCTGTATGATTTGCAGAATTGAAGCTTCCATGCATCACAGATATAATTGCAGGCTAGTGAAGAAATCTAACTCATCTTTTCAGAGTGCTAAGGCCAGAGGCTCTGAGAAGTTGGCAGACTGCCAATGAAAAACTGACATGGCAGCAAAAACAAAACAAAAAGTGTTTGCCTTCCTCTCTCTTCTCAGCAATTTTATTTCTTAAAAATCCATTTCCTCCTATGATTTGTTGAGGACTTAAATGTTGGGAATGCTAGGAAAGCTTTTGATTCAAAATCCTTCTCAGTTTCCCCTTTCTTAACACTAGTTCCAGATGTTTCTGCAGACTATTCCAGGCCTATAGTATAACATCACATTTAAATTGGAAATCAGATATTGTAAGATTCTATTCAGATTTGGAATGTTCGGATTGAAAATAATACAAATCAAATCAAACATAGTGGAGACTCAGTTCAAGCACAATACATTTTTGAAAAATTCTCTTTGTATCTTTTAGTGCATATATTACAGGAATGAGAAAAGGATAATATAGTACAAGTTTATGAATTGTCCAGCAAGAAATCTATAGAAAAGTTGTGCTGACCTAATGCAGAAATTGTCCTACAATTAAAAAGAACTGCTTTTAAAAAGTAAGTTCACTAAAAATCGAAATATCTACCATCTTTTGGCTACTTGCTTTTTTAGGCTGGTAGCCTTACTAGCACAACTCATATCCTCCTCTGAGACCTATGTGTTAGTTTCTGAATGTTCAACAACTAAGACTGAGAAAAGTATGTTTTATCACTGCTACATATAATAATCAATATTGTAAACAATAGTCCAACAACAAGCATACTATCTCAGACTCATTCATGCAGTTGAAGAAGACTCATTGTGTCAGCATAAAACAAGAAAGAGATAGTTAAGTAACTGAGTGAAAGCAGGAACTTTGAAGGGGTAGTATAGAGAAATGAATGAATGGTACTGAAAGTGCTAAAGAATAACAGATTGGATATGGAGATGAATAGTTGTACAATAATCATTGTATGCTGCCCAGAGTCACCTTGTGTGAGATGGGCAGCTATATAAATATGATAAATAAGTAAAATAAATAAACAGGAAATATATTACAAAATAGACAAACAGACTAAAAATTAAGGAAGCACAAAGATAAAAATGATTGGATTTCAGAAAAGGTAGAAAAACAAGCATGAAAGACCAACCGAGATTTAAAACAGTAGCAGAATAAATCTCATTCTCCTTTTGCCTCTCTTTTGATCCCTCCTTCGGGTGAACCTGCCTAATTAAATTCTACCAGAAAAATGAGATACAAGTACTAACTTAACGCTCCTGTAAGCACCCTGATAGGCAGTTTATGGAGGTGGCCACCCATTCATATCAATATTAGAGAGCCCACCATGCTATTCCATTCCCCCATTTGTCCATTTATTGAAGAAAAGATGCAGTGATGATAGATGCTTTTGAAAGTTAAAAAAATCCATCAAATCCCTGAATCATCTTCAGCTCCTGCCAAAGAGTTTTAAAGTACTTGATTCAATTCAGTGCTTTGATATGATTCAAAGATTTTGTTCAAAGATTTGGTCTGAAAGAGTAATTCAACACAATCTCCTTTAAATCAAATTACTTTTTCAAAGATTTGCATAGTCCTAGTAAGGGTCTGCAAGTCTGTCCCTGTCTATCTGATGCTGTTGCATTTTGGAATAGTATTGAAATATAGCGTATTGTGTTCATTTAAGATTACATTATTTGAGATCCAAAGAGGAAGAAATAGTGTGGGATTGTTGAGAAAGTCATTTTGTGTGTAGCTTATTTGATGATAATATTCAACTCTTTGTAATTGTTTTTTTATGAGTAATTATAACATTTGCATAATTCATGGTGAAAAATCTCTTGAAGTTTATATTTTATATATTTCTAAAAATGAATGTTCTAAAGAATGAAGAATTAAACTGACAGAAATAATAGCAGTAGCAACAACAAAATGATTGCAGATAATGATGGTAGACAATCAGCTAAATCCAGCATCTAAAGGCCAACGGCCTGTCCTAACCAGTAACATGCAAAGAAAGATGGAGGGCTAAAATCAATTCTCATAGGCCAGAGTTCAAAAATATGAAAAGCAAGTCCCGACCTTTGCCCTTTCTTGCCTAAAATAAACATAAATATGGAGCTGAGGACAGTTTCCTAAAGAGACTGTTGCAGAGAACCAAGAATGCAAATCCCATTTGAAGCAAATCAACATTCATGGAAATGTATCTCTGTTACTATGTGTAATTTCTCTGTTATAAGCTTCTGACAATGCTTTTTGCTACTTCCAACTCATACAGCCCCTGGCATCAGAATTACTGATTTTACTGACTTTAACAACTCTGACCATCTCTCTGTGTGTCCTTTCCATTGATTGCCTGGAGGGGAAATGAATTAAATTCAGCATCACAGGATTTCTTACTAAAGCCTTGCATAAATCCTGGATACCCTGTGCCTTGGAATCTCAAATTATACACAGCTACCATATTTTCTTTGGGGATCCTGCCATCATGCCTTAAGTAATTTCCTTACCATAATTTTAGGTTGTAGACTTAGAAAATGCTGATTTCAGAATAATATGCATTGAACTCAGAGGCCTTTCTGCTATATAGAAACGCTTGAGATCATGCTGTTAAATGTGAATATATGGAGTCACATGACCATTCAGAGCATTCTAGCAAAGTGCTCTGATTGGCAGCAGCTCTCCAATTATGAGGAGAAGTGTGATAGAATCATAGTTTACATGCAGTTCTGGATTCTTTGAATATTACTTTTTTCATCACACAATGAAGCCACCATGATTGTAGCAGTACAGGTACAGCAGTAGATTTTTTCTTCTCTATTTTTATACTTTATTCCTCCTCTGTATTTTCAGCACTGAATTTGTTTATTCAAATATCAGCATCTCATTGTTTTGAGGATGTTGGTAATGAAGACAATTGTGAAATAATCTTGAGCATTTGAAGAGTGAAAATGATGGTTGTGTGGCAATATACCAGATCTGTAGACAAGTTTGGTAAGTAAATTTATCTATTTGTCTTTCTATCCATCTCCTGGAAGATGGCTATAGCAAAGCATTTTTGAATTGTTGCCAAGAAAATGATATAGATGTGTACAGAAAATCACTTGGAATTGAGCCTGCCTTTAAGGAAAATTCACTTTTAAAGCCTTTTTTATTCTCTAGTTACTGTTTAGGCTAGGATCATGACAGTTTTCCTTGAGTTTGTTTCTCTACATTATTCTTTTCTTTCACCCATTTATTTGTTTGCTTGTTGTTTTTTAAACATTGCATTGGTTTAAAGGAAGATTGATTGGTTATATGTCATCAAGTCAGCATCAACTCATAGTGACCAGAGAGATGGATTTTCTCCCTAACCCGATCCTTCAGATCTTCCAATGGTGTACCCATCACCCCTGTTATTGAATCCATCCACCTTGCTGCTGGTCATCCTCTTCTTCCCTTTCCTTCCACCTTTCCCAGCATTATAGACTTCTCCAGAGAGCTAGGTCTTCACATAATGTGCTCTAAGTAGGATAATTTTAGCTTGGTCAGTTGTGCCTTGAGTTTATTTGTTTGATGATTAATCTGTTTCTTTTCTTGGCTGTCCAGGTACCTGAAGATCACTGCCTACTTACTCAAAGAACAAGAATGGTCAAGTTATGGGTTCTGTGAGGGATATATGGAAAATGATGACATATGCATTATAGATGTAGCATGCAAATGCTGTGACTTACATACATGCATTGGACACTTTGACAATTATGACAATTATATGATGATGCCATAATGCAATATGTCATTTTGAGTCAAGGGGGATAATTACCAATATAGAAACAGCTGTTCCATTCCAAATTACTCCCCGTTTTTTGCTACAGAGATCCACACATTTTGGTATAGTCTGGACATCACTTTTACAGCCAGAGCCTTCCCCCATCTAGATTTCTCCAGGTGAAAAAGAATGTAGTTGAACTAGAAAAGGTACCAAAAAGAGGAAACCAAAATGATTAGTGGGCTAAAGCAGCTTTCTGTGAAAAGAGAGCAAAATGTCAGGTTTTTGTTTGAAGTGAAGAAAGGTAAAAGGAGATTTGATAGTGATATATAAAATCATGCACAGAATGGAGAATGTCTATTCAGAGAAGATTTTCTATCTTTATTGCAGTGTTAAAACTCAGTCTTTCATTAAATTATATGCAGGTAAATTCAGGACACATAGAAGAGTTTTAAAAGGAGTTGGGTTTTTTATTACAAGAATGTATAAATGGATCTATCAGAGGTGATGTGATGATGACCACCAACTTAGACATTTTTAAAACGTGACTGAATAAATTCATGGAGGAAAGGCTATCAATTATCAGCAGTCTTAATAGTTGTTCCTACTTTGGGAATTTCAGCAATGTGCTTGAATTTTAGCTGCTAGGATGCTAGAGTGGAAGGGGGCAATCATCCCCTAATCCATATTTGTGATCTTCCTGAATGCCTATCATTGACCATTACAAGACAGAGAATGTTGCTTAGATAGGCATAGGTCATTCACATTTTAAATTTTTTATATTTATTAATGAAGTATACAAAAAGCAAATCATAGTAATGCTTCAATGAAAGGTTAAAAAAACTTTCATACAAATAGAGAAACAAAATGAATGAAACATAAAGGAGGAAAAAAAAAAAGAAACTAGGTAAAGAGAAAAATAAGATCCATATAAGATTAAGTTAGTTCTTACACTTATCATCAAATCTAGACCATATAGAAATGTATTGCTCCATCTTCTTATTTGTAGAATATAAAGACATTTAAAAAACTGATAACAAACATGAATCCATTCCTTAACATCAGGATACTTGATCCAGCAGGGTTGTTCATGTGTTTTTTGTTTTTATGGCTAAAGTCTCAGACTTTTGAGCTACAGTGAGAGTCTTAAGAAGGCTGTATCAGAGCTTAACCTGCATTTAAAACAAATTATCTAATACAATAAACTAAAACCAAAATCCACAAAAAAGTGTTGGAAACTCTTGGGACTAATATTATAATCTTAGCTTTGCTACAGCAATTTAACACTGTAGTGTACGGCAG
The DNA here is from genome assembly GCA_030867105.1 of Liasis olivaceus. NCBI lineage: Eukaryota > Metazoa > Chordata > Lepidosauria > Squamata > Pythonidae > Liasis > Liasis olivaceus. The sequence goes on along the minus strand of CM061352.1, from coordinate 78,710,802 downwards.
CAAGGTAGTGTACTGCAGTGAGATCAACGGTCTGTAGTCCATAATGTTTAAGCCACAAGACTCTTCATTATTTTAATTGCTACCCAGAAAGTAGTAGTGACAGACAACTGGAACACTATAGGAATGGGCGCATACTGATTATGAGCTATGCAATGCAGTTTCACTTTCTGCATGAACTGTTCTAATGTGATTTCATTAACATTTACATTGTTGTACAATTTCCTTTTTGTGTATTTGGGTTGCTTCAAACATATTTATATTACACAAGACTCCAAATTAAGCTGTTTGGTAAGTTGTTACAAACAGGCAGGATTAAACACTGGGGAATAGAGAAGTGTTTTTAAAAAATCTCAGATAAGTATAGGGGTAATATCAATAATTTAAAGAAGGCTAGAGGGTTTTGTATTGATTTACAAAAATCAACAGAGAGTTAGAAATAGAAAGAAATGAAGCTCTAGGGAACTACAGTCCTAGGAAGGTACCACAGCTCATCAATAGAATATATGCTTTATGCACAGAACAGCTTCTACTCAATCTTGGCCTTTCTAAAAGAAAATGGAAGAGAATGGTGAAGGTAAAACCTTGTTGATGTAGACCATGGAGAATAGACAACAGTAGATGGGCAAAAATAGTTTGACTGGTCTAGGGGAATTTGGAGTGATTAAAATACTTTTAAAGCAGAATGTTTGATACACAACTTTTGTGAATTTAGGATGTGATGTTTCTTGGCTGGTGGAATTCATGCACTCATTTACATATACACCATGATGCTTTATGATAGGCAGCACAAGCATGTGAAGAGCACACATGCAACCTAATCCAGCAGGAAGGAACCATCCTAAGGGGGGGGGGGGGGGGGAGATTTCTCTAAGTAAGCTTTAAAAGTATGTTTCTGTGTCTGTGTATATTGAATTTAATTCAAAGAATCTACCCACAACTAACACAAATACATTGTAGGAAGGACTTATTTGTTCAGATGAAGAAACTGGGCAATTTCATAACATAATTAGCCTCATCCATTATGGTGACAGATTCTGCAGATGTTCATGTAGGTGTTTGCTTAGACACTCACCATTTTGTGTAACATTGCACATCTTGTCCAAATTGCCCAATGAGCTAACAAATGTCTCCATTCTTTAGCAAGGATAGAGGTAAACACTAACTCCTTTTTAGTAGGAAAGAAACTTTTCTCCCCTAATTTAACACCTAAAAGCTGTGGCCTGAAGCAGCCTATTCTCTGCTTAATTGTTGGGTTGATTGACAGTTGCAGACCAAAGCACATATGGACTTAAATGCATTTTTGCATTTCACATACAGATTTCATAGGATGTTCCACACTAAGGACAATGGAAGATGCACTATGCTTCAAATGAAGATTCCCCCCCCAGACCAATGTAAGAGGTAAAATCCCTAGAGTATCCTTGCTCTAATTCTGTTTATTATCATCAGCTGAATCTATATGTATTTGTTTTTATAAAGTGAATCTGAAATGCAAAGATACTTTTAATGTCATATTTAACTCAGCCAAACATTTCTCACACATTGCAGAAGAATCAGGAAGCTGCGATGATATTATCTTCCTCATTCTTGTGGAATGGATTATTCTAGTTTATGCATTTATATATAATGTTATAAATAATGGTGTTGCTCTTTGCTAGTGCTAAATGGAATTATGTTTCTCTAGTTATAATTGTACAAGGCAACATTTTTATTGGAAATGAAAGTTGAACTGTTGTCTTTTAACTGATATTCTGTTGCTGAATAAAGCTGCAGTCTGTGCATCTTTGAAGCACGAAAGAATCACAGGGCAAACTTTTTAGGTTTCTTAGCAGTGCTGGAATGAGGAGGAAAAAAAATGGCTAAGGTGAAAGAGCAACTGTTGGATTTCCCCCCTTTTCTTCCTTTTATGTAAAGAGGGCAAAGGGTCAAGCAAACAATGGGAATGTTATCCCAAGCCTATAGACACTGCAAAAAGGCTATATCTTGTATCAGCCAACACTTATCTTAAAGGCTCTTTGTGATTGTGGCAGATATATAATATCCCTCTTGACAACTGGAATGTTTTCAGGAATTCAGAGAAAACAGCTGAAAGAGCTGTGTGAAAAACATCCTTATTGCCCAGTTTTTAGCTTTCTAGTCTCTTCTTTTCCGCCCATCATTTAATTATGCCTTTCACTCCTGTGTGTCTCTCTCTGATGGCTGATAGCAACTGTCCTAACCTAACCCCTATAAGTTTCCACCCTCTTTCATACCCATCCTCTTTCACACTTGCTTAAAATCTTCTATGCATTTCCTGTTGTAGCTGCTATCAGAGGACAGGAATCACACTTATTTATGCTTGGTATCCTCTGAATAGGTCATGTTTTTTTTTCTCTCATTCAGACTCTTCTGTGTTCTCTCCCCACCCCTAGACTTCAGAGTGATCTTCTGTGACTCACATCAAAATGCTATTTTCTGACATTATTCATCTTATTATTATTATACATTTACCAAGCACCATCAAAGTGTGAAGATGTTGCTATCAAAAAAAAAGAAACAAACAAACCTCAATGGATAGAAAAGCGTGTGAATTGATGAAGAGATAAGATTTCCGGTGAGATGGCAATGCAGAAGCCTGCATGTATGTGAGCACCACCTGATAAATTTTAATTCTATTTTATAAACATTGGGAAGGAGCTTGAATGACATACACAGCGTTAATATCAGTTGTGGCTTCATTGAGACAAGCCAAGTTTTTGTAGAAGTATGGTATGCTGATAACAAAGAATGAAGAGATAAAACTATCTGGAATACTAAATAATTTGTATGAATAGAATCACACTGTGGAGGGCATCAGTAATAGCGACATCTTGAATAAGGACCTTAAACAGAAGAAGAAGAAATAGTTGAATGTGAACAAGGCAACAGATGATGCTTCATTGTGGAAGTCAGATTTGTAGGGCTTAGATCAACAGTGAAGAAAAATAAAGATTTATAACTATGGCAAGAATTGCTAACAGTGTTTAGGATGCTATTAGAATGGTGAAAAGTAATAATTACTGAAATACACAGGAAAGATGACAAGAATGTGTCCTTGATGAATAAGGACACTTACATAGTTTTCATTAATTGATTTATTTTATTTATATAGCCACCCATCTCTCATAAGTGGCTCTGGATGGCTTACAATAAAATAGTTAAAAACAATAAAATCTCACACCACATGGACAGACTTAACCATAGTTTCAACTGGGACACTGTCAGCATCTTATACCAAGACAAATCCAAAAAACATGAGGGAATTCCTCGAAACTTGGTACTCAGACAAGGCAGCCATCAACAGGCACATAAACAACATTTACACACTATTCAAAAGAGGCAATAAAAAGGAAACAAAAAGACCAGAACACTTCCTCACCAGCAATCAACATCCAGATAAGCAGGGGTTAACACCAGGATTAACACCAATCAAGTAGTAAACAATACCCTAATCAAGGAACTACCAAGGAAAAAACAACTCCCCCACCAACACTAACAGGGCAAGCAACTGTATATAAACAGAGAGGAAACCCCATTCCCTTCTAGCACTGAATATGTTACCTGGTTGGGTAACAAAACATCTGCAAGAAAACAACCAATCTCAGAGAACCCCGAGGACTCCACAAACAATAAAATACTTAATATAAACACATAAGCAGCCGAGTTTCATAAATAATCAACCACAAAGCTAAGAGACAGCCTCTATCACACTCCTGGGGCCCCAGGTCCTGGCACAAAACCAAGTTTTTAGGGCCTTACCAAAGGCCAGCAGGGTTGGGACTAACCCAATCTCAGATGGAATGATGTTCCACAAGGTGGGTGCTACAGCAGAAAAGGCCCTCCTCTTTTTGTATTTGTGCTACTTTACTTTTTACTTGTTTTGTGCTACTTTAAGATCTGTTTCAGACTTGTCAATGTCATGATATAATTTGTTTTGGATAGTTAAATCAATATATTTCTGACTTTGCTCCAGTTTATTTGAAACTACAAAACTGGCATTTTTCTTTAAATCACCATGATTATCCAGAGTTCGTGGGTAGTCTATATTTCCATGCCTCAACTACCTCTGGGCCCTGGGTTCATGCCACCCATTAATCCTTCTACCCTCAATGGCTGGGTTCAATTCCTGGAGCTTGTCTCTTCCTGTTTACATAGTTTAGAATTTATATACCCCTCCTCAATTCAAAAGCCATAAAACATGCAACTATGGCCAGAACTATTGGGGAAAGCTTCTACTTGCCAAATTGCAAGCATCTTACATTTTCTTTCATAATTCAAAAGGACTTTTAAATGCACCAGAGCAACAGTAGTAAGGTTGTTGGGAAGAATCTGCATTTCAGAGCATTGCTTATATTTTTTACAGCTTCTCATCGTAGCAGACCACCAAATAAATGCAGACCAAATAAATGCAGAAAAGTACAAATACTGAAAAGCATGGAAATGTATTAAAAATATGGATGAAGAAATAGGCTACTAGCAATTTATTTTGTTGTCTTTCTGAGTGAAGTGGACAGATGAGTAAATTTTTGCTACTTGAGAACTGGTGATAGCTAAGGCTATAGGACACTGATTGGATGACATTATTTTGTAGACATGCTATATCTGGGCTGCAAAAATCCAGTCAACCACTAGATGACTGCAAAGAGATACATAAAACTCTATCCCTTTTCTACCATTAGAGATAGTCTAGTGCAGTGTTTCTCAACCTTGGCAACTTTAAGATGTGTGGATTTCAACTCCCACAATTCCCCAGCCAGCATGACTGGGGAATTCTGGGAGTTGAAGTCCACACATCTTAAAGCTGCTAAGGTTGAGAAACACTGGTCTAGTGTTTTGCAGCCCAGATCTGGTAGCTCTAACCAGACCCAGTGGTACTGATGTCAGAGGGAAGATATTTAATTGTTCTGCGGTTGTTTGGAAGACATACTCATTTACCCACTAATTCTTTGCTGCGGTCTGATAGTCAACCAGAATATTGCAGCCCAGATATGGTTTGCCTATTCTTTGGTTAGCAACAGGGAAAAAGGATGAGCACTGATTGACTTGTGCAGTTCTTTGCATATTCTCTGCATTTTAAGGTTGACAGAAGGAATTGCAGGGGAGATTCCAAGGGAGACGGATGTGTCTCAAAGCAATTCCGCACTGTCCAAGTCCTGAAATAAAAACAATTGATTGGAAGCAACTTTCTCGGCAGACACTGTTATTTGTGAATGGGAAACATAAATAACAATGCCATGAGGAAGAGCAACAAATTTAAGAACAAGAAAAAGAAGAACAAATTAAGGAAACATCACAGGAAGAGCTTCTAAGCAAAAACATCTACCAAATGCTCTAAACAACTCAAAATAGGTGAATTACTGCTACATAAAGAAGTAACAAGTGACTGTAATGTTTTTTTTCCCTTCATCTAACAAACATGTAGGGCAGTTGAGATGGGCCATTCTGCCATGGCACGGAGAATAGCAATTTCAGTCTATGAGCAACTGGTAAATGGAGCAGTGTATGATAAAATTACAAGAAAGAGCCCCGGACCTGAAAACAAGTAAGGTCTGGAAAGATAACTATTTTCTGAGTGGGGATACTTGGATTGTAGAGGGAAGCAGGAGAAGAAAAGAGATAGCAAATCAGAATGCCCTCCCTTCAGTTCCTTCAACCATGCAAAATGTTACTTCAAACCCTTGCAGAGAATGCAACGCTCCTGTGCTGCAGTTAAACAGTGTGATGCTTCAGATTGCCCTGAAGGAGATGAGCAAGGGCAGATGGCACAACAGGTGAGTAATAATCAATTCCCTTAGACAACCACAGCAATGTCAGGCCCATCCTAGTGATTTGAACAAAATCATATGGCTACCTAGCCGCTATGAATCGAAGAGAATCATATTAATATTTAAACATTTTACTTTGCCATTAATGATCATCAGGATAAAAGAGTTTCTGATGGGTTTTCAAATCACCCCAGCCTCTTTTGAATGTTTAAGGATGATTATGTTCACCCTCTGCTTTAGGGTGGAGAATACCATCTGACCAAATGACTATGGCAGAGGAGATTGTTACTGTAATGCTTCTAATCAGGCATAGATAATGTGTCACTTAGCGACCCCGTCAAGGCCAAAAGAGGCTAGACCTAACTTAACTGAGCAGAAAAAGAGAAAGGAGGAGGAGGAAGTTTAATTCAATCATTTAAAACTTTTCCACAAGTAGAACAAAATGAAATCCTACACAGAGTAGAGGCATTTAAATAGTTCATTAATAGCCAGTGCCATGACAGAATCACTTAAATAGATCTCATAAACAAACCAAAACAATACCAAAGTTAAGTACCGTATCAATAAGATGCCCCCATGTACAAGACGACCCCCATTTTTCCAACCCAAAATTAAGAAATCAATATTTTAAAGATAGTGCAGAGCACATTTTTATTTAGTAATTAGTTAACATTTACCTGCTACACTCGGTGGGAGGAGGTCCAAACCGTCTCTCTGCAGTTCTATTTCCATGCTCCATAACTGATTACATTCAAGCATGAGTGAAACTGCCGATAGCTTGTCTCTGCAAACAGCCTTCCTCTAATTGGTTTGTTCAGCATCAGCTGACATCAGTTACATAAGTCTTGTGATTGGAGGAAGTCTGTTTGGGACACAAGCTATTTCATTCGTGATTGGAGGCTAGCAATAGGAGGAACCCTCTTTGCAGAAACAAAGTATGGGCAGTTTTGCAACAGCGAGGTTCTCTCCTTGGCTGACTTCCTTGAATAAGACACCCTTCAATTTTTAGGGTAAGGATTTTAGAAAAAAGTATTGTCTTATAGTCGGAAAAATATGGTAATTAACACTATATTGAAATATTGTGAGGATGAATCTAGAGTACCAGCAAATAAAAGAAGGAGATACAATGACTTCATATCACACTCCTGTAGGGAAGTTGAGATGGGTCATTCTGCAATAGCTCAGGGAATAGAAGATAACAACATCCAGAACTACACAGAGGAGAAACATTTTGTAGTGCTTACTGACTTATCATCACAGTGAAGTGATACTTATGAAAGTTCTCAAATTAATGGAGTTTTAATGGGGTTTTCACAGAAGACTATCCCGTCAAATATACATGTTGGGCAGGCAGGAATATGAATACTTTACATAATGTAGATATTGGCATTTGTTGAGATTCCTCAATATATTTAAGGTAGATGATTGTTTAGATGGTTGTTTTTGGAGTTAGTCCCAATGGAGCAAGATTTCTGTATAAGGGTTGTTGCCCAACCTGAAAGAAAGATGGATGTTGGGTCCCCACAATTGAGGTGGTCACAGAAAATGTCTTCACAAGGAGGAGCTTAAGTTCAGAAGGACTCATCCAGATTAGGTAATTTATTATAGACAAAAAACCTAGTGTAAACATACTGGCATATTGTGAGGCTTTGGTTCAGTCCCTTCAAAGCTTACCAGGAAAAAGGAAGAAATAAGTAGTATGTCTCAAATAAAAGTTTCTATGTTGATCAAGATTATGCCAAGGTTTAGAGAGAACTGGTAGCTGCTTATTCTTACAAGGCGAACCCATTGTAGGTGCCCATCCAGCTGGTCTTACAATACAAATGCTCTTATAAACTGATGAATGCTATAATGGCTAGGCAGAACCAGATTAATAACAACAATGAAGCCAAATGATGCCTTCATGTTCTGCAGACTTGTATCTGCTTCCAAGTAATCAGAGCCTACACGGTTGAAATGTCATATTCCCATAACAAGGTAGGATGAATTTTTCCTGTATGCAGAGGAGGTTAATAAAGTTTCCCCACTCCTTGCCAAAAAAAGGATTTTGGACTTTTCTGTGCTGGCCACAGATCTCAGTCTCAGTGGCTATTTTTTTCAACCAGCTAAAACCTAGAAAGGCACCAGGAACAGATTTGATTCCTCCAGAGATGATAAAAAAAACAACCAAAAATAGTAGGCACCAATCTTGGCTTCACCATTTACCTACGTACACCAAATAACCAGAGTTCCTGAAGACTGGGGTTTGGCCATAATAGTATCAATTTTTAAGAAAGGAAGAAGGGATCTATCTGAAGAAAACTTGACTGATTAGTTTATTAGGTACAGGTAGTCCTTGCTTAACAACTGCCCTGTTTAACAACTATACAAAGGTACGATGGTGCTGAAAAAGTAACTTTATGAGTGGTCCTCACACTTACAACTGTTGTGGCATCCCTGTGGTCATGTGATCAAAATTCTGACATTTTGCAATCAGCAGGTGTTTATGACTACTGCAACATCCCACAGTCACGTGATCACCATTCGTGCGCTTCACAGCCAGCTTCCAACAAGCAGACTCAATGCAGAAGCTGGCAGTAAAATTGCAAGTCATGTGATGTCTCGTGATGTCTCACTTAACGACTGTGGGTGATTGTTAAACATCTGCGGCAGAAGTGAGGTCATAAGTCTGTCACAGTCACTGCGTCACGTAGACAGGGACTAGTATTTTTTTTTCCTTTTTATATGTTATAATGGTATTTGTACAGTATTAATTGAAAATTATTGACATTCTATTATTTAGATAACTTAGAGTGTTGAAAATAGAGAAAGGAGAAAAGAATATTCTATCAATATTAATTACAATTTAGGATGATGATATTGCAAACGTAAACTTATTTGACTTTTTCATCCAGAGATGAGTATAACATTAAAAAAAATGCTATAGATTACATCAAAGTATTTGTTGTACAATAAAAATTTCAGTCATGAGCTGATTACTTAGTGTTGAGATCTCCATTGTACTGTTACTATATACACACACACACACACACACACACACACAGACACACACAGACACACACACAGACAAACATACAAGGGAAAAATAGGTAAGCAGAGCAAATTTAACAAGAATTACCATACCAAATAAATAAATAAATGGAAATGGAATAAAAGGAACAAGAACTATTGGGTTTCTAACTTTCCCCTTTTTATACATCTGCTAACTTGCAATATTTGTAGACCTGTAGCCTCCTTAGAAACTAGACTGTACGTGATTATATTTGCCATGCTGTATTTATTATATATATGGGAACCATTCTTGCTTAAATTTTGTTAAACTTCTATTGTGTATGTATACTGTTATTTTTGCCATTGCTGCATATTCTCCAAGTTTAGGTTCCCAATCAGATATTGTTGGAATTGTGTCTTGCTTCTAGCTTTAAGCAAAATTTATTCTCCTGCTGTAAGCATATATTTCATTAAATTATGATGCTTCTTGTTGATTGTTTCTGAGATTATATCTAGTAAGAAAAGTTGTGGTTCCATTTCAAATTTAAATTCCAGAAAGTTCTGCATTGTACTATGTATGTCTTTCCAGTATTTTTTTTTTTTTACATGTCCACCACATATGATAAAACATTCCTTCTGTTTCATGGCATTTCTTACATTTATTACTGTATGAATTCTCTATCTTTGATGGAGTTGTATACCTGAGCATTTTGTACCAATTTTCTTTTATATTGTAACTTGGCATAAATCTTATAGATTTAGTCCATAATTCTTCCCATTGTTGTGTTGTAACTGTTTCTTTAAAAATTTGTATGTATGTTGTCATACAGTTTTTTGTTTTACTATCTGTGTTTACTTCAAATGTTTATTGAAGTAAACATTTATATATGCACCCTAACAGATGGTGTTAGTTTTGTATGAGCATTTCAAATTCTGTTTTTTTCCCCTTAATATCCGTCCTTCCTTCTTGAGATCTGATTTTATCCTTCCAGCAATTTTTAAGTACATGAATCATGATATATTCCGGCCTTCACTGAGTAATTCTTGTTGTGTTTGCAATCTATTCATAGAGTCTGAGTGAACTATATCTGCATATGTAATTACATTTTTCTTACTGTAATTGTCTCCAACATGAAAAGCATTTGAGGAAGAAGCTAAAGGTAAAAAATGTGGGCTTATTATTCCCTTTGTAGAATTCCATACTTTCATCAAACTTTGTCTAATAATGCCCTTTTAAATTTTTATCCTCCTTTGTGTCTCTATACCATAAATATCTATGAATTCCACTGGCTAAGCCAGCTCTTTCCAAAATTGCCATTCTACTATTTGGGGAGATAGGGACTAGTATTGAGTCACTTAGTAAACAAATACATAGCAAAACCCAGATTTGCCCTACATGCCAAATCTATTGATTTTAAGTAGGCCTTTGATAGTATCTCCAGAAATAAACTATGGGAAAAGCTCAGAAATACATCAATTGACCAATGACTGCTTACCCTCATTTATAAAATGCATGAAAATACTAAACTGAAGGTAAGGTATAATGCAGCAGGACAACTTTCTAAACCTGTCCCTATCAGGAGAGGAGTCAATCAAGGCTGCATTATTATCCCCTTATTATTCAATTTTTAGATAAATTCCATCAGTATTTAACAAAAGCCACCCACCAAACATCACAGACGGGCAGACAGCTGTCCTATTCTATGTATATGATGCATTGATTTTATCACTGTCCCCAGTAGGACTAAAGAGGGCCTTTCATTCTCTGCTTCTCTTCTGTCTGGACCATCCTATATAACTGAATTGTAACAAAACAAAGATGATGTGTTCTCAAAAAGACCTGTAAGTCTGAACTGGACTGTCAATGAGCAGAAATTTGACGTGGCTTGTTTTAGTTGCCTGGGGATTTTTCAGTCAAATGGGAATTGGAAATCTCACTTCTTACATGCTTCCCAAATGACTCCAAGCAGTAGTGCAACCATTTGGACATTTTTAATCTTTCTTCCATTTTTGTCATTGTAAGAAGAGCACAATATATTCCACATGCCATTAAGCTTTTCAGGGATAAACCATAACATTTCTCTATGGGATGGATTTAGGAGTAGGAAGTCAGGCATTTCTGCTTGAGTCTTTCTAGTCAAAGCTTTTAAGAAAAGTCTTCTAAGTGGAATACTGTGTTCCTAATGCAGCACTCTGCTTGGAGGCAGTCATGCCCAAGGTTGATACAAGGAGCTGGGTGAGGATGTGAAATGTTTGGTTAAAGTTGAATTTTCTAGCTCAAGGCTTGGGCCCACTGATATTGGCAGACTCCTTCCATGCACCTGGAAAGTTAGGGTAGAGCAGAAGATGGCACAATGTACCTCCTTTCCAATACTCTTGGGAATAGGATATGACCACAGAAGAGATACATTGAGACAGAGATCAATCAATATGGTAGGAAGGTAGGAAGACCAAGCAGAATTTCTGCAAGTGTGGTTGCTAGTTAGCATTTCTCCCACAAGCAGCCCAATATCTAAAACAACTTACTCCCCCAAAATATCTCAGAGTTTGGTAGTTAGGTGACATACAAGTTTAATAGATGATGATGATGATGATGATGATGATGATGATGATGCCCATGCAGGAATGGGATATTAGAAATTCTATCTTTCCATGCCCATGCTTCTTCTTCACTGTTGTCTGTATACAGATACTTGAAGAACTTTTTAGCCTCTTTGATGCAAAAACTTCTGGATGCTCCAGATGATATCAGTGTAATATATTTACTTGAAGAGAAGGAGCCAAAAATTACCTTGCAAGTAGCAAAATTCTGTGTAATTGCATGCCAAATACAGAGATCACTTAAGAAGCATCAAGCTTAAATAAATATTTTAGGATAGTTATATTACAAAACTCATGAAAACTAATTGGTGGCACTGACTTGTAATGTTAAAAAAGAATTTGATAGTGTCTTATCAATTAACAGGTCTTTAACCTTAAATATTTTAAATTTTACATTCAAATTTTAATGTGCTTGTGTGTGTGTGTGCATGTATGTATGTCTGTGTGTGTATATATACACACACACACATACACACAAACAGCAGGATATTAAAATAGTATTTTAGTGTTTATTGTATTATTAAAGCATTTTATAGGTATAGTACTTTATCAATCAACCAGTTTTTTGGGGTTCTAAACAGCCTGTATTTTAGCATCTGTTTTCTTTCAAGAATCCTCTTCCAATTGTCTCACTAATAGCATATACTTTTATTTATGCTCATTTTATAGACATTCTTTCTGTATTCTTATTCAGGATTTATAATTATAAAGTATTTTATAAAGTATGGAAGTTCCCTAAGAACGTGAAAATATGCAAGAGCATGATTAACAAAAACTAAGATGAAATTTGTTTCATCAGGAAGGGAGGCAAGCCTATATAGAACAGGAATGATAGGAACGAATACAAATACACCAGATCTGAACCCACTGGAAGAGAAAGTGTAGGGACACCAATTCCTGAGAAGAGGTGGATTCCTCAGGCCAGATCAGATACATCTTACATTGCTCAACTAAGTGCAAACACTACCCAAGCTTAGCTGTTCTTGAAAAGTTAGCAGAATTGGATTCAGTTAACACCATCAGGAAATACTGGAAAGGGTTAAAAAAAAAGAAGGATCCCCTGAAATCCTGGGATTTCCCAATCCCAGAAGAAAGAAATTCAAACGATCTCTTTCATCTCACCAAGAAGTTTCAAGGGTGTGTCTATGAAGATGGCAGGAATCAAGCTCTGTTTGAAAGCAGACTTTTCCTTTACATCTGACATTGGTTGCATAGTTAGCAGCTACATATGGGTTTTTCTTTTTAATGAATTATAAACTGGGGAAAATTCACTGGAAACTACAGTGCATGAGAAATAACACTTTTACCTTTCCTTTTTTTCCCTATACTCTTAATGAAAACTCCTTCCTTTCACACAGCAATTAGCAGTGGGGGAGCTGACATTGATGCCAATAGAACTTTTCTCCTTCAGGCTAATTGCTGCATGGATGAAGATGGGGACTTTAGTCTAGATCACAACTCAAGGAAGGGGACTGTAAACTGTCATCTTATGTCCTGCAGTCTCAGTGAAAATTGTGCTCTCCTGCCAAGCTTACTATTAATTAATTAATGTCAACAAAAATAGATGTAGCTGCTAGCTGTGAGCTTAATGTATAAGTGAGTAGTTTGGAGTTTATTCCTTAGCAAGATTTAATATTGTTGCCTTTGCATAGGAAACTTTATGAAGGCTTATTAAAATTGCAGGCTGCTTCCTTGTTGGCCATCTATCCATTCCTAGTATATTGTTTTGTTTAGTGCATTGGGACATATTTGTCCAGTGAAATCCTCAGTGCCTTGTTTTCACTCTATCACTAAAGTATGGGAGGCAAACTCTGAATTCCTTGAGCTATTTTTGCTTCACAAATTATGTCTCAATATGATTTTTTCTCCATTACAGCCCTGCCATAATGAGTAGAACTTAACTTTATCCTTACAGCAAACCTGTGAGATAGACCAAGCTGAGAAATGGTTATGGTCAAATGCTATCCAGTGTTCTTCATGGTTGAACAGAAATATGAATCCAGGTCTTAAGTCAAAGTCAGAGCTTATATCATGCTGGTTTTACAACACTACATCTATGTGATTGCACATCACAACACTAGACTAGACTGATCAGCCCAGAGTCATTTAAGGAGGGAGAGGTGTCAAAAAAGTCAAGATAGCATTCATGACCATGTCATTGAACCCCCCCCTTCTTTTTTCATGTGCCATGCATGTGATGGATGTATAAAAGGGGTAGGGCTTCACATAGACAGAGCCACTGTCTTGATTTTTTTTCCCACATCCTCCCCCCAGAACACCCCTGGCTCAACCTCAGATTGCTTTCAGTGACAGGACTTGAACAAAAGATACAAAGTAATAACACTGGCAAGTATCTTTGAACTTGTGCAGAGTGCCTTTTATTCCGCTTTCAGCTCTCAGACAACTGGTACATGCCTGCAAGACTCAAAGACTTCAAGCACAAGAAGAAAAGCCTCTCTTTTTGAAAAAGCATTGTTTTTTGCAACAAAGCTTTCCATCTGGAAAATGTTATTTTTAATACCATCAAAGCCCCAAAGAATGAAAGCTAACAAATCAAATCTAGACCCAGAATTGAAGCCATGTCAGTCGGCAGATAGTTTAACTACTGCATATCTGACAAGCCAGATTGAAATGAAAGAAGACCCTGATTTGCTAAGAAGCAGCTGCATTTCAACACTGGGTGAAAGGCACCAGTGAGTGGTGTTCAGGATTAACCTGGCCAGCACTGGAAAACAGAAGTCTGTTTGTTTTCCTTTTGTATTTGCATGCCAAGTGGAACAAGTAAGTAATGGCACCATTGTCTCCTATATGTGTGTGTCTATCCAGAAGAAAACATATGATATGAATAGAAAACAATTAACAATGAACCAGAGTCAAAGTGTGAAGCAGACTAGGCAATGAAAAGCAGAGGGGTCAGAATATGCACAGCAAAACTGAACAAATATGCCTCTGAAAATTGAGGGTGATGACTCCTTTTGCATTAGATACATAATGAACAATAATTTATAAATGATGACAGTGGCAAGGGCTCTTCACCAGCCTCAAAATAAAAATTATCAATTCAACATCTTTTCTTCCTTAAGAACCTCTTGGACATCTTCATGTCATTTAAAATTGGGTGGGGTGGATGGAATGGAGGTGAAGAGGCAATTTTGTAGTTCTTTAAATTTCTCACTATTTTAGTCATTATCTATTCTTTTTGTAAGTGTCATCAGTCCTTATGTGGTTGTCTTAGTTTTACAATGGATTACCACAACACAAATCAGTGGAGTTTGTTGGTGCTTGAAGACTTCCAGATGAGGAAAAAGAAGAGGTCAGAGAAAAAAAAATGACATAGATGGCCAGGAAGTATAAGAAAAAGGAAGAGATAGGAGCCAATGAAGACACTAACAAGATGTATCTCTCCTTTGAAAACTGTCGCAGTTGTTCTAGTTTTTCAAACTCCACACTGAATATAGCATGTACTATCTTGGCCCTAAGTATAGATTCTGAATCTACAGTTCTTTTCATGTATTGAAGTTATGAAAATTTTTGGTCAAAATGTCAAAACTCATCTGGTGAGAGGATTTTAAGTAGGCTTTCTCCATTATACTAAAGGCAAATTATGTCTTCTGGCCAAGTGTTTATTTCAGGTAGATTGAAGCAAGTAATTCATCCTAGTAGCAAGGAAAATTGTGTTTAAAAACACTGTTGACACTAGTTGCACTTTTATTTGCACTTCGGTGGAGCTGTAATCTTGGGAAACACTTTGCTTTCCTATCTATACAAAAAGATGAACTTGTAGACCACTTTTCATAACTTCCAGGGCTCTAATAGCCATTTTTATGTAATTGTCCACTGTTGCTAAGGGCACTATGCTCTTGTAGAGCTTAACTTAAATGGCTGAGCTCTTGCAGAATGTCAATCATTAGTGCCAAATTGTTGATAAAATTGATTGGTAGTCTTTCTTCAATTCTTTATGCTCATTTCAGCTTTCAAAGCCTGCAAAGAACAGGATAATTGTTCCATACTGCTAGGGCAGCATACAAATTGTAAGAGGCCCAACAAAAACCCAACTTTGCTAATTTTACTTATTTGAATACTTGGATCACTTGTGATTGCATTAAGTTCATTTTGATTTCTATTTGATTGATGATACATTGAATATAGGTAGTCTAAAATATCTTGAAGTGGTTAATCTGGTTTATATTATATGCGACTGAAGTAATGCTATTCAGTGATGATTGGGTACTTCTGGGTAATACACATTGTAATGGGTGATGGTTCACCTAGCATTGTATTGGCAATCTAGTTAGTAGATAAGAATCATCAATGAGTACATAAACAGTTGCAAAGTCCATCTTTACTACTGCTTCCACTGGTTTGCTGTAATTCAATGAGATTTACAGGGCTTTCTGCTTCTTTTATTTCACATCTAACACTGCTGATCCAAGTGGCATGCATAAACACAGCACAGTTGAGGTTTTGTCAATAATAATAATAATTGCAACCTTTTTGCTGAATATTTCCTTCCGTAGTTCCTGTGAGAAACTACTTTAGTAGCCATCAAACAAAAATGAAAAAATGTAGACTACTATCTGACATTAGTCTATTCCTTTTTGCTAAATTCAGTATTGAAAATAAGAATTATTTTCCACATTTCATGAGAAGTGCACCTGTCAAAAACTTTAGGGAGCTCATTCATATAAGCACGTGCTAATGCTGACCCAGCCCTATTGTAATGATGACTATCAATATGTCCTTTTCCCCCCACAACAGTGCCTGTTTTACTGCCTCTGTTTCACCCACACTGTCAACAAACATTTTTCTCATTGCAATGACATATGCACATTTTTCACAACTGTACCAAGAATAGAACATTTTTTGTGCAGTTTTGCAACTTAAAAAATCACCCTGCCCTTGTTGTCAAGGTTCTGGCTACTGAAATACTTACTCTAGTTTGGTGTCCAGCAATCAGGTAATAAATAGAGCACCACACAATGCTTCATGAAATCAAAGGTCTCCTCATTATTTTTAGTGTTTCTGTTTCTTTAGGTTTTACACTACTGTTTATTGTATCTTCCTCTTCTCAGCATCTCTTAACATGTATCTACAAGATAGGCTGTGCTGAATGTTTTACGCTTCATTGAAATGCCATATATCATTTCAAAAACCTTTTTTTTAAAAAAAATGCTAAATATACTTCATGTGATTTGGCTGAACAAACATGAACTTTATGGTAAATTACTAACACCAGTAACAGGAGCTTTTTGGAAAAAAACTAACTCTACCTCAGCTTTTGCTGCAGGGATGAAAAGAGATCTCTGAGATATGCTGTGATGTTCTGTTGTCATTTATATTCTTCTCAGGAATCTGAGTCTCTCTTGATCAATTAAGCCCTTTCTGGGGGTGGATTTTGAAATTCCATGCTAATATTCCTCAATACTTTGGGGACAAGGATGACTCAGACTCACATCAGATGTTATCAGAGGAGAGAATAAACAGCACTCAACAAAGGCCAAGCATAATATGTTTTATTCAGTTTAATACAGAATGACAAAAGATAAGATGTAACTTAGAAAGAAAAAAAGAACAACAACCAGTTTTATCTAGAATGAACTGGCTATGATTATGTGGCAATAGAAAAAGTGACTGTGTATACTAACAGCAGAAATCTAACCAAACAGCAGGAATCTAACCAAAATCAAGCAGGAATGGTTCCCTTATATATAACTTATTACACAGCAAAGCAAGGTAGCCCACCTAGAATATGGTTTTTGAAGAAAAAGAAAAAATCTGTTTTAAAAATAATTAAAAGGATCAAATAGAAGTGAGCAATAATCACAGATGTCCAGAGCATAGTATAAAAATATTTAAGTAGCAATTAGCAATTGGGAGGAAAAAAGAAGGGGGAGGGGCTACTAGAAAGCTTTTTCCTGTATTTTTTCCCTTTTTTTCTTGTTTGTTTTGCCTTTTTTTAAAAAAAATTATAATCATCATATTTTCACTTCAACCTTCATTCTAGTAAGATGTTTATTTTATGTATGTGTATGTATTCCTTTCCCTTTCTTCTTTTTTTTGTGTGTGCTTTTTTCTTGTTTTTTTTTTTAAACTTACTTAATAAAAAGATAAACCAGGAAAAAAAATAGACTGAAGCGGCTAGATAACACTCCTGATTTCTCCAATCAGTCACCTTAAATATTACAATATGATGACAACTTTTGGAAGGCCTCTGGGGCTACCACCATGTTTTGGGGAGGTTGGGGGTCACACCCCCTGGCTATAATCTGAAAAAAACCAAGAGCTTTTCAGAAGGTTGCCAGGTGGCTGAGAGACCAGCTCCTTCACCAGACAGTAAATGAAATATGCCTCCCTGGTGTTTGGGAACCATAAAACCAATCCATCTATTTTTATCTACACTCATCGTGACCAGGATTCTCTGCTTTGTGAAGTTCTCTCCCTCTTCCTTACCATTTATGTTTAAAAAAAACCAGGGAAGCAAGAAGAACTATCCAGGAATAACTAGTTAATTAAAGAACCAAGAAAAGGACATCTGAAAAGACAAGCATCTCTGGAAATGCAGCAGGATCAATATGGCAATGGTGGTAGCACAGATGTGGGCTTCCCTTTTTTCTGAGAAGAGGAACCATGTGGTTCTCTGGTTAGGATACAAACAGTGTAAGCAGGCTGGGTACACCAATTGCACCACACCATTATATAGCTTATGGGATTTTATTTGTGTTGTGTGAACCCAGCCTGCTTATGCAGTTTATATCCTAACCAGAGGATACGATTTCCTCAGCAAGTCATGATTAAACAAGCAATTGCTTTTCACAGTGTCTGAACGCCATCAGATTGAGATTAAACTCACCAATCGTTGTTTGCACATGGCAGGTTAATTGTACTACACTACAGAAGTGTTTACAGATGTTAAAAAAAGTCAAGATGGTGGCTGCACAATTAAAGCCCTGCTCCTTTTTAAAGTGTGTTATGCATGCAATGCATGTAAAAAAAGTGTCAGGGATTGGACTGCACAGTCACACCTCTATCGTAATTTTTTTTTGACCCCTGACCCCCTGCAGATCCCTGTCCTGGATTACATCTTTGCCTTGATATGACTCTAGAACTTGAGCTGGTCTATTGTTAGCAAGACTTGCAGTCCAGCTTTTCCTCCCTTATTAAATAACTTCCTTACAATACCTGAACCCTTTTAAAAAAACATTTATCTTTAAAGCACTTGGCAATCTCAAGATGCTATAAAAATGCAATGTACCCAAGCATAATAATTTTAAGAGTGTTTTTATGCTGGTAATAGTGCCAGAAATGGATACTGTAAAGTTTATGGAAGTATCCTAATAGAAGGATCTGTCTTTTTCCCATCTGTATTAATTTCACATTTATTCATTCACAAGTCAATCATTTCTGCATTAATGTATGATAATAATAAAAAAAAAAACCCAGCATGGTATGTAAATGTGAATTTAAATGTTATTTTTGAATGTAGTTTCTCACAAAATAGACATATTTGTGTTTCCCCTGAATGTATCCATTTCCAAAACAGGAATTCTGTAGTCCCACACATCTGAAGTACATTTCATAGAGGAAGGCTAAATTACATCTAAGATGCTCCCCCAGTAGCCATTGCATCTAATACTGAGACAACTATCTAATGCACTTTAGAGACTCCAAACAAAGTCACCCGTTGGTGGAGATGGGCGGCATACAAGTTTAATAATAAATAAATAAATAATAATAAATAAATTCATCCAGAAGTGTTGATTTCCCATGATTACCCCTTTTTATTCATCCTATCCACTTGCAAGTGAAATGTATCTTCTTTTAAAAATTGTTTAACTGTAATTGTAGCCTAGACTATATAAGCATAAACTGATTTTATCTTTTCTGTAGCCCATGAAGTCATTGGTAATGGTTGACTGGACATAATTCTTTAGTCTCTTCTAGCTCCACCAGCAGCCATATGTTGTTTTTCACAATATCTTCATTTTTTAAAAAATGTGATTTTATTTTTTTCCTTCTGGCTGAATGTTGACTATGAAATTGATAGTCTTTCCTCTCCATTCCTTAACTAGGCAAAATCATATGAAGGGGACTGCAGGAGATCCTGCATGAGAAACTTATTTTATCTTTTCGACTAATAAATATTCATTCATTCATTCATTTTGGCCTCATTCAAGTGACAATATCTAACTGACTGTGGCTGGTCTGAAAAAAAGCTGAGCAGGATTTAAATCTAATAAGTACTTAGATGGGAGACCATCATGAAATCTATCACAGTAATCTCTACAATAGGAAATTGAAAAACCTTCCAGAAGAAGTCAGTGGCAAATCACTTCCATATTGCTGTCAAGAAAGTTACTGAGATGTCTTCATGCAGTTACAGATATTGAGCTTGACTAGGACAGAGTAAGTCATTAAAAGTCTTCCACATCCTCATATTCTTCCCCAAGAAAGCATATAAATAATTTACATTTAACATGTGTGGGTTATTGCTCAAGTATCTTTTATATCAGGAGCTCAAACTCAATAAGAGTGCATGCCAAGTAATCTTATATAACATAATTCCTCTGAACTTGGAAGGTATCTCATAGAACCTGGAATTTTGCCCAGAACCAAGATAAAGTGAGTAAAATTCAAAATTATAAACTGATCTTATGTAACACAATTCCTTTGAAGCCTCTGTAACATTAAAGGAAATGAGATGCCAAACTGTCCAAGTGGAGTTTTAATACAGATCTACTAAACCACATCTTCCATTTAGTTCAATGGGGCTTACTCCTAGATAAATGGATATGGGGAAAACAGTTCTTGGTCTCTTTAATTATCAGAAGTGGAGGATTCCCCCCCCCCCCCCAATTCAGAAGTAGGATGAGAGTCTATTCTTAAAGGAAACAGCTGCAGTCTCTCACTATTTTTCCATAGCAACTGCCCAGCATTGAGTGAACAGAAATTCCCTGCCTGTTAGAATGAATGTTCAGATTTCAAGAATCAACTCACATTTGGTAAGATTGGGTGATGTTAGACTGATGTATTTTTGTAGTGCCTTGAAGGTTGTACTGAATTAATTAAAATGAGGGACATGCCTAAAATATGAGACTGAAATACATACAATCCAATCATTCAAAACTGTATTAGAGAAGATGAACTTTATTTATTTATTTATTTGATTTCAGCACTGCCTAACTCCAAAATGAATCTGGGTGTATGTTCCCTCTAAGGTGTGTGTGCATGCCCTACACTACTCTTCAAACCCACAGACATAGTAAAAAGTTGAGCACACACCAAATTAAGTTACCCCAAAATAATAATAATAAATTGAGATGCCATAAAATCCAGGACTCACAAGGAGCCCTGTACAAGCTTACCACCTTGTCTTAACTGCAGCAGTGAAGGTCACTTGGCATCACCCTGGCACGGACTGAGTGGAAGCTCTGTGGGAGAGGCCTTTTGTCTGGGACAGCAGACAGGTGGTCCTTTCTTGCAACTGGAACTGACCCTGGACCCTCCTGCACGCAAAGGAGCACTTCCCTCCTCCCTTCCAAAAAGGTTTAATTAATATCAGTTGAGTTTCAAGCCATACAACCATTGTTAACTTTATAAAAATATTTTTAATTAATAATAATTAAAATTTAAATAAGTTCAGAATACATCCAGAGAAGAATGGGGAAAAATGAAAGGGAGGGGGCTATCTAAATGCTTTTTGTATAATCCTTTTCTTTCTAAATGTTTCTTTCATTACTATTTCAAATTCCAAAAAAAAGAAAAAAGAAAATAAACTATTTTAAATGTGTATAAAATATTGATTGAAATTATCAGTTATCAGTGACTAGTGAGTTTTGGGGTAATTTATAATCTGTAAGAATGCATATATGCCAGTTTGGTGTAGTGCTTAAGGCACCAGGCTAGAAACTGGGAGCCTGTGAGTTCTAGCCTCCACCTTAGGCATGAAGCCAATTGGGTGACTTTGAGCCAGTCATTCTCTCTCAGCCTTAGGAAGAAGGCAATGGCAAACCACTTCTGAAAACTGCAGGGGCAATTGCCAGGAGTCAAAAATGACTTGAAGGCAAAACTTTTAAACATGTATGTGACATACTACTACACTTTATAGTTTCTACAACTATGAAGTTTATAAACATTTTAGCATGTCACTATTACATGTATTTGCAATTTACTCATCTGCTCATATTGTGGTGCACCAATTTGTACTGGGTTTGGAAAAAGAAGGTTTTTTTTCCATACATGGCATGTCTGAAATTAGAGCAAACATTGCTTTGGGTGGCTTACATTGTTAGCTCCAGGTTTTAGAGTTTTCTCCCATCAGGTTTCAGTAGCTAAAATTAAAACCTAATGCAATACTTGAAGTCTACAGGTGAAACTCGAAAAATTAGAATATCGTGCAAATGTTCATTTATGTCAGTATGGCAACTCAAAAGGTGAAACCAATATATGAGATAGACACATGACATGCAAAGTGAGATATGTCAAGCCTTACTTTGGTATAATTGTGATGATTATGGCATACAGCTTATGAAAACCCCAAATTCACAATCTCAGAAAATTAGAATATTACATGACATCAATAACACAAGGATTGGAAATAGAACAATATCGGACCTCTGCAAAGTATAAGAATGCATATGTACTCAGTACTTGGTTTGGGCCCCTTTTGCAGCAATGACTGCCGCAATGCGGCGTGGCATGGATGCTATCAGCCTGTGGCACTGCTGAGGTATAATGGAAGACCAGGATGCTTCAATAGCGGCCTTCATCTCTGCTGCATTGTTCGGTCTCATGTCCCTCGTCTTTCTCTTGGCAATGCCCCATAGATTCTCTATGGGCTTCAGGTCAGGCGAGTTTGCTGGCCAATCAAGCACAGTAATCCCATGGTAACTGAACCAGGTTTTGGTACTTTTGGCAGTGTGGGCAGGTGCCAAGTCCTGCTGGAAAATGAAGTCAGCATCCCCATAAAGCTCGCCTGTGGAAGGAAGCATGAAGTGCTCCAAAATCTCCTGGTAGACGGCTGCGTTGACCCCGGACTTAATGAAGCACAGTGGACCAACACCAGCAGATGACATGGCTCCCCAAATCAACACAGACTATGGAAACTTCACACTGGACTTCAAGCATCATGCATTGTGTGCCTCTCCGTTCTTCCTCCAGACTCTGGGTCCTTGGTTCCCAAATGAGATGCAAAAGTTGCTCTCATCAGAAAAGAGGACTTTGGACCACTGGGCAACAGACCAGTTCTTTTTTTTTTTTCTGTAGCCCAGGTAAGACGCTTATGACGTTGTTTGTTGTTCAGGAGCGTCTTGACAAGAGGAATACGACATTTGAAGCCCATGTCCAGGATCCGTGTGTGTGTGGTGGCTCTTGATGCACTAACTCCAGCCTCAGTCCACTCCTTGTGAAAGTCCCCAACACTTTTGAATGGCCTTTTCCTGACAATCCTCTCCAGGCTGCGGTCATCCCTGCTGCTTGTGCACCTTTTTCTACCACACTTTTCCCTTCCACATAACCTTCTATTGATGTGCTTTGATACAGCACTTTGGGAACATCCAACTTCTTTTGCAATTACCTTTTGGGGCTTTCCCTCCTTATGGAGGGTGTCAGTGATGGTTTTCTGCACAACTGTCAGCTCAGCAGTCTTTCCCATGCTTGTGATTCCTACTGAACCAGCCTGAGAGACCATTGAAAGGCTCAGGAACCCTTTGCAGGTGTTATGGATTCATTAGCTGATTAGAGTGGGACACTTTGAGCCTAGAATATTGAACCTTTTCAGACTATTCTAATTTTCTGAGATTGTGAATTTGGGGTTTTCATAAGCTGTACGCCATAATCATCACAATTATACCAGTGTAAGGCTTGACATATCTCGCTTTGTATGTAATGCATCTATCTCATATATTGGTTTCACCTTTTGAGTTGCCATACTGACATAAATGAACATTTACACGATATTCTAATTTTTCGAGTTTCACCTGTAATTGAACAACAGTCAGGGCAACAATGCTGTAAATTCTTTGGAAATAAAAACTAGAGAGAAGAAAGTGTTTGAATGGCAATTTTCTGCTCCTTTGATTTGTTTCTATTAATTTGTTATATTTGATCTAATCTTCCAATTAAGGACAGAAATAGAAAGAACTGGACAAGTACTATACTGAAATACCACTCACTCAGCTAGTTGATACAGACATGGTCAGGCTTTCAAAAATGTTTTTGAAGGAGTGGATTGAAGCAGAAACAAAGAGAAGAGAAGAGAAGGGAAGGGAAGAGAAGGGAAGGGAAGGGAAGGGAAGGGAAGGGAAGGGAAGGGAAGGGAAGGGAAGGGAAGGGAAGGGAAGGGAAGGGAAGGGAAGAGAAGAGAAGAGAAGAGAAGAGAAGAGAAGAGAAGAGAAGAGAAGAGAAGAGAAGAGAAGAGAAGAGAAGAGAAGAGAAAAGGCAGAGGTTCTGTAAACAAGGTTGTGTTCTTTAATCAGAAATCAGGATTGTGATTGTCATCAAAAACCATTCCCCTTCCCTGCTTGATGCTTGAATTGAACCATAAATATCACAAGATATATGAGTAATAATTATTGCAACAAACTTCCAATTCCAGTGACCAAATACTATGTGTAAGACTATATATTTCTGCTCAGTGGTAACTCTGTCTAGAATTGTAGTTCATATTCTACTAAGGGATTTCTTACACATGGCTACCAAACACTGTCTATTAGTTCATGTGTCAGTTCCTGTAGTAGATGCAGGTATTCTTCCAAATGTCTATGCCTTTGTTTTTAAAGCTACTATACTATGTTTCTTTTCAAGTGTAGATTTATTATCCATCATGAGAATTTAATCCCCTTTCCAGAGATTGAATGTGTTTTCTGTGAGGAAACTTTCATATAAAACCTAATGCAGTTCTTGATTCAGTTTCTCATGCCAATGTTCAGGGAATATTAGATAGAATGTGTCTTTGAATTACGTATGCCTCAATTTCTCAATTTCTTTTCTACATCAACAACAATCAAATGTTTACATAAATGGGCAAACTTTCAAACTCAAGGCCATTTAAGTCTCCCATATAAAAATGCCTTTCATCCCAAGACAGCAGCCCATTGTTCTCAGGTGCTATTTCACATTTTCTGTCCTACATAACTATCAGGATTAAGCCACTGACAGATTGAATACATAAAGGATTTTTTTTGAAGCCCATTCATTTTAATCTGGTCCATACATTCTTGCTAGGTGGTCCTATGACCCATGGAAACTTTGCATGAGGATTCTAAAGGACTCTATAGTCCTTCAAACAATGCCACCACATTGTAATATTTAATGTGACTGAAAAGGACATTATTAGAAACCCAAGGAGTAATCTTAACTATATTTTATTCAGTTTTGGTCCTAGCCTTTCCTGTTTTCTTTCTTTCTTTCTTTCTTTCTTTCTTTCTTTCTTTCTTTCTTTCTTTCTTTCTTTCTTTCTTTCTTTCCTTCCTTCCTTCCTTCCTTCCTTCCTTCCTTCCTTCCTTCCTTCCTTCCTTCCTTCCTTCCTTTCTTTCTTTCTTTCTTTCTTTCTTTCTTTCTTTCTTTCTTTCTTTCTTTCTTTCTTTCTTTCTTTCTTTCTTTCTTTCTTTCTTTTTTGGGGGGGAATGCAGACTTTGGCATAACAAAGTTTTTCCCTTGTTCTAAAAGGGGGGAAATAACAGAGAAAAAAACATTAGGGAAAATTTCCCCAGAATAGAGATCTTCTCCAAATCATGTCAGTGAAATGCATTTAGATTCAGTGTAGATAAAATTAAGCTTCTAAGGCTCACTTAAGACCGGAATCTACTCTATATGCAACACAAAGAAATTTGATGACCCAATGTTATCTAACTCTTCTTTCAGAAGTCTCCTAGTTCTGTTTCAAGAAAGGCTTGAAAAGAGTGTATGTTTCATAACTTTACCTGGAATTCAGGAGGATAAAAGAACACTTAGAAGCAATTTACAAAAAAGTATCAGCTCACCTATTGTAAAACTGATACCGAATGTTTCCACTATTATGGGGCATTGGTGGTATGCTAATCCTGCAGGTATTCCTGATCTTCCAAGTTGTAGCCCTCCCACAGTGCCAGTTCTGTTGAGGATGGACAGACTTATGCATTCAGAAAGTAATTAATCATTAATAATAAATCAATGCAAATTATTAAAGCATGAGGCTAACGGCATACAGGTTAACAGCCACCTCTTAATCTAACACATCCTAACAGTATTAAACAACAAGTATACAAAACAATGCAGCACTAATGTATTAGGTAGATTGGCAGAAGACTGGAAAGGTCAAACTAAGGAGGATGGAGAGCAAGTTCAAAGAAAGGTGGGGGAAGTAGGGATTTCAAAAGGTGATTCACTTTAGCATAACATGCAGCTAGACATGAAGAAACCAGAACATGAAAAATAGAAACTAAAAACACTGCAAGGATTCTTCCCAAGCCAAGAGAATGAGAAGTTCAGAGCAAGGCTGAAACTAGAATGCTGCTTGCTAAGCAAAAGAAGGAGAGGTCTAAATATGTACCATTAAAGCTTCCCATCCTAAGAAAGAAAACAAGAGATTCAAAGAGACAGCATTCACAAAAACACACTTTGCATAGTCACAGCTTACAAGGAAGGAAGGAAGGAAGGAAGGAAGGAAGGAAGGAAGGAAGGAAGGAAGGAAGGAAGGAAGGAAGGAAGGAAGGAAGGAAGGAAGGAAGGAGATTTCTGAATCAAGGTGGGAGGGGAAGCAGAGAAAGAATCGTCTTTCATAGAGGTGGACTGCATTAGTTAATATAACTGGTGTATGAAGTTATCCAAGAAAATAGAGGATCCCAAGCCAAAGAAGACATGCCTTTGTGTGTGTGTGTGTGTGTGTGTGTGTGTGTTCAGATATAGTGCTACACTGGAGAACAGGAGTTCTTCAACAAGCATGACTTTTTTTGTTCTTTTCCTCACTTTTTATAAGAGATATCTGCCCTGAGACAGAAGTATTGCTAATCCAGCTGTGTCTACGCAAGAAAAATGGGGGACAAAGGAAGGAGGCAAGGACTAACAAAAGGTGATCCTGAAGAGACAAAAGGGGGAAGGAAGATTGGACTTGATCAATGGCTCTCCTTAGCAGGTCAGGCAGCTTAGTACTTGGAATGGAGACAACCAAGAAATCCCAGAGATGTAAGCAAGACTTGAAATTTGAAAGATCCTAGAAGATGGCAATGACAAATCATTTCTATACTTTGGCCAAAAATGTATACAAGAAGTCACCAAGAGTTAAACTTAATTCAAAAGAGACTTTATTTTACATAGTTCCATGAAGATTGCAACCTGCTTTTGCTTTATAGGACAGCTTCATTTTTATGTAAATGATACTTTTGACAGTACTTTGAACATCTGGAACATTTTTCACTTCGTAAGCATTGTTTATTTCAGTATAATTTAACTCTAGTAAAACTGTGAGGGCAAATATATGTGAAGAAATCAGAGAAACTACTCAACAATCTGTAGTAAATATTCCTCATAGCCCTACTGTCCATAGTTTACTCTCCAAGGTTCTATATAACAGAAAACATAATTAATTCCATTTCTTTTGTTAGCTACCTAAAAAATTCATTAAATTGGGGTTTTATTGCAAATGACACCATGTACATCAATTATGTGTTTATGCAAATGAGGTAAATTGATGCAAATTGCACACATTTGTATTTGACATTTGGATTTATTAAAAAAATTAAAAAATAAAATCTTGATCTATTCAAGTTTTTCTCCTCTTTCTTCACTGATGCTACCATTCCAGTGTGAATATTAACACCAATAAAAAAGTATGTTTTAAATACAGTAAGATCTCAGTTTAATGGATCATTTGGGTAGAAGGGGTGGTTCATTAAATCCAAATGTCTATTAAATCCAAATTTATTCAAGTTGCATAAATTTGCACCTTATGTGTAACCACACAATTAGTATAAATGGCAACAATAGTAGCAAACCCTCTATTTAAATGTCTGGGGTCACCCAATGGATAGGAATGGCTTTGGAAAAAGGGACAACATGTATTATTCTCCAGTGTTTAGGATTAGCTGTACTAGCACACACAGCTGTACTAAAATCTTGCTGTTCCATAATTTTAAATATCTGGATAATTAGATTGGCTCAAAATATCTACTTATTTAAAGGCTGGCTTGTTGGCTTTGAACTGGTTGTTGAATATTTAAATTATGCTGCAATCATCTTTTTATTTCTCTTGAAATTCCCTTGAAAACTTCTGCTTTAATAGCATCATAAGGTAAGACCTTATAATAAACCTATAGCATAAACCTATAGATACATACAAGAAGTAATGTGCAGAGATTGCAGTCTAACTCTCAGTCCTGGAAACAACACCAAAAATTTGCAATTCAGTTGTCTATTACATACACTACATGGAGGAGATCATAGAAGTATTTTTAAACCTTCTATTTGTACTGAGCAAGTGGCAGCCTTACATTGCTCTGTGGATTACAGTGTTTATCTGTATGAGTATATAAACAGACATTGTTAGAGGAAAATCAATACATTTCTGTCATGTCTAGCCACTGTGCACAGCAGAACTCTAGCTTGTATTAACTGAATATATGCCATTGTAAAAAAGAGAATAATTTTAAAAAGTGATGACACTGTCATTTAAAATTTCCTAATACAGAGTTACTTTCAATTTCAGATATCCTACTTTACCTGATGGCAGCTTTCCCCGCATCCCCATCTGCTGTATCTTTTAAAAGAGAAATTCCATGGAGTGACCCTGTAAGCTGCCTGATAATTCATTAAACATAAAATAATCTTGAATGATAAATGATGTCCGATAGAATAAAAAAATACATCCTGTCAATACAGCCTGTCACTTGAGAAGGTATTCTTCATGCAGACAATCATGTATAGGAACTTGAATCCTTAAAGGAACATAATTTGCCATAAATTTTCCAGATAAAATTGTTTGGATTCTACGGTCATGTGAAAAAGAAAGTACACCTTCTTTGAGTTCTATGATTTTACGTATCAGAACGTAAAAAAAATCATCTGGTCCTTAGCAGTTCTCAAAAGTAGGTAAATACAACCTCAGATGAACAACAGCACGTGACATAGTACACCATGTCATCATTTATTTTATAAAAAGAAAGCCAAAATGGAGAAGCCATGTGTGAAAAACTAAGTACACCCTTACTGCTTCCATAGGTATGAAGAGGCTAAGTAGCAGCTAGGTGCTGCTAATGAAATGCCCTTGATCAACTGATCATCAGCAAGTGTGACTACCTCTATAAAAGCCAAAGTTTTAGGGGTTTGCTGGTCCTGAGCATTGTGGTGTGTGTTAACACAATGCCAAACAGCAAAGACATCAGCAATGGTCTCAGAGAAGCAATTGTTGCTGCCCATCAATCTGGGAAGGGTTCTAAGGCCATTTCCAAACAATTGAAAGTCCATCATTCTACAGTGAGGAAGATTATTCACAAGTGGAAAATATTCAAGAAAGTTGCCAATCTTGCCAGGAGTGGATGTCCCAGCAAATTCACCCCAAGGTCAGACTGTGCAATGCTCAGAGAAATTGCAAAAAATCCAAGAGTGACATCTCAGACTCTACAGGCCTCAGTTAGCATGTTAAATGTTAAAGTTCATAACAGTACAAGTAGAAAAAGACTGAACAAGTATGGTTTGTTTGGAAGGGTTGCTGGGAGAAAGCCTCTTCTCTCGAAAAAGAACATGGCAACATGGGTTAGGTTTGCAAAGTTGCATTTGAACAAATCACAAGACTTCTGGAACACTGTCCTTTGGACAGACGAGACCAAAGTGGAGATGTTTGGCCAGAATGCACAGTGCTACATTTGGTGAAAACCAAACACAGCATATCAGCACAAACATCTCATATCAACTGTCAAGCACAGTGGTGGAGGGGTGATGATTTGGGCTTATTTCGCAGCCACAGGACCTGGGCACCTTGCCGTCATTGAGTCGTCCATGAGTTCCTCTGTATACCAAAGTATTCTAGAGTCAAATGCAAGGCCATCTGTCTGACAGCTAAAGCTTGGCCGACATTGGGTCATGCAACAGGACAATGATCCCAAGCACACCAGCACATCTACAACAGAATGGCTGAACAAGAAAAGAATCAAGGTGTTGCAATGGCCCAGTCAAAGTCCAGACCTCAACCCGACTGAAATGCTGTGGCGGGACCTCAAGAGGACTATGCATAAACAAATGCCCACAAACCTCCATGAACTGAAGCAATGTTGTAAAGAAGAGTGGGGCAAAATTCCTCCACAACAATGTGAGAGACTGATAAAGTCATACAGAAAACAATTACTTGAAGTTATTGCTGCTAAAGGTGGTTCTACAAGCTACTGAATCATAAGGTGTACTTAGTTTTTCATACATGGCTTCTCCATTTTGGCTTTCTTTTTGTAAAATAAATGATGACATGCTGTAATATGTCATATGTCGTTGTTCATCTGAAGTTGTATTTACCTACTTTTGAGAACTGCTAAGGACCGGATGATTTTTATTATGTCCTGATACGTAAAACCATAGAACTCAAAGAGGGTGTACTTCCTTTTTCACATGACTGTATCTGTGTAGGTCCTATAAAAGTCCATGAGAAAATCTGGGAAGATTTTTTTTTTCCTTGTGGGAGGGAATGATGCCAACTGCTTTGAAAGTGGTGGTTATGTATCTTTTTCTCAAGATGCCATTAGTGGACCCAACAGAATTAGACAGTTTTCATAGAAGGTGTTTGGCTCACAGCTCCAGAAGGCCCTGGAGGAAGCAGATATCCTGACCATTTTCAGCTGGGATTCAGACCAGGTTATAGCATTGAGATGACATTGATCATATATGTGGATGACCTCTGGTGGATTCAGGATGGAGGTAGTGCATCCATCCTAGCTCTCCTTGATTTCTCTCAGAGGCTTTTCATACTATTTATCATGGCATCCTTTTGGATTGTCTCAGGAGGTTGGGAGTGGGAGGCACAGTGTTACAGTGGTTCTCCTCTCTTCTCTAGGGCTGTTTCCAGTTGGTGACGGTAGTGGGACAGAGATTGAGCCAAAGGCCCATGCTTTGTGGAATTCATCTGGGCTCTACACTCTACCTGCTCCTATTTAACATTAACCTGAAGCTATTTGGGGGGTGGGGTAATCTGTTGACAGAGGGTGAGGTATTATCAGTATGCTAATAATACCCAACTATACATCTTTATCCCAAGCCAACCAAATGATGCTATTGGGGTTCTTTCCTTGTGGCTGGAGGCTGTGATGGTCTGGTTGGGGAAGTATGGTCTTCAGCTCAACCCTAGCAAAACTGAGAGTTTGTGGGATTTAAGGCTCCCTGGATCCAAAGAATATCTATCTTTGTTCTGGGGAGTTTATTTTTGCAAACTATATTGCTGTTTTGATTTTAATCTTCTGTTCACCATCTAGAGTCACTGCTATGAGATGGGGCAGATATATAAATTGTTTAAATAAGTTGTGCAGGATAGAATGTATGATGGAATGATTCATTCTCTGACTGATAAGGCAATGCAGATGGTGGTGTAGTAGATGATCAGCTATTCTTCCCATTTGCCCAATCTCTGCTTTAAATAATAATAATAAGGCCCACATAGAGCAACAATGTGTGTGTGTGCATCTTGTGACTTTAATGGAAGGACTTTAAGTCTAATGCATAATTCCATCTCAAGTATGAACAGAAAATAAGATCCTCTTCATTTGCTTGACTAAGCCCAAGTACAAAATCACTTAATGTACTGTATATCAGAACTTCCTTTGTTTCAACTGCATGATTTAACCTTAGTAGGTCTTTGAATATTCTTCCTTGGTGGAGGGGATTAAAAGTGGGGGTGGTATATGCTAGCAGGAGTATTAGTATTCTTTATTATTAAATTTATATGTCACCTGACTCCCAGCAACTCTGGGTGGTTATTGTTGTATCTTGTAGTGACGCATAGATAAATAGATGTATGTGTATATGGGGAAAGAGGGAACTGAAACAGAGAAAGCAGAGCAATGATGATAATAATGTTAAAATAATAATTCATAAAATATTTTGGGTAATAATACATATGATTGTAGGATTTATCATACTAGCAGTATAATAAAAATCCCTTGCTCCAGTAGAACCTTTTATAAATTATTCTTCAGCAGTTTCAAAGTGCACTATCCTTTTAAATTCTGTTGCTTAAGATTAGCCATCTTGTGGTCAATGACAATCTGGGAGGTTGAAATAGTTTCCCAAACTTTGTTGAACAGTGCCATTTCAAAGATCCAATCTCTATCCATTGGCTGCTGACCCATTTGTCCTATGTAGAATACAAATTGCTTCTGGGAAAGGGGTTCCTGGTTTCTTGTAGGAAAGATCTTTGGATCCATCTTGTCAGAATGTTGATGGTTTCTCCCATGATCCTGAGGAGGAAGTTCAGAAGGTGTGAGCTGAATCACTAGGCATAAATGACTCACCGCTGAGCATTGAAGAGGCTCAAAGCACTCATTGTATTCCTTAAAACCCTGCTTAAAACTCCTAAAATTGGCAATTTTTCTCCTTTAAAAAGGTATTTTATGTGTCAAAATGGGTTGTCTGATATGAATATATATTTTTTATTCATGGCATTTCAATTAGGGTTACTTTTTGCCAATAGGCAGTAACTAAAATGTGAATACTCACTCTTTGAAAACCTTATAGATTAACCTGCTGTCTACCCAGATGTTTACAGTTGTTTCCTCTCGTTGCAGTAAATGATCAGCAGAAAGCTACATATGGTGTCACTTAGCATAAGAGAGCGATATACGATGAGAATATCAGAGTTCAAGTATGCTTTGTAGACACCACATTGTATGCCTTGTTATTATTGTAGGAATGAGTAAGCATAACATATTTTTTTAAAAAAACACCACAACCCTGCAATGCCAGTTCTACATATTTTCATACCTAAAATGAAAATATTCTACCACCCCAATATTTAAAAGCAGATTGAGGAATAAGGCAATAAACTTGTATCTAGACTTTGCTATCAAAGGCTTCTGCTATATTTTGTTTTATATTTAGGCCTTCCTTTTCCTGAGCCACTTGGTACCTGTAGGGAGAAACTACAGAGGAGAAGTGAAACACATATTATCCATGAAGAGCAGTTCAGATTCCATGCTTTATTTCTTTTTCAATGAAGATTTCATTAAAAAATTGGATATCAAGTGCTGGAAAAGTTATCTGGGGCTATAGAAAAATACCAGCTTGAGCTGAGACAGCTGATTAGATGGACAATATAATACCAGGAACTTATACTTTTTATCTCTGCTATAAGTCTTTTGACCATATATATATATATGGTCCCAGCGGTGGTAGGAGCACTCGGGGCCATGACTCCTAAGCTGGGAGAGTGGCTCCAACAGATCCCAGGAACAACATCCAAGCTCTCTGTCCAGAAGAGTGCAGTGCTAGGAACAGCTAAGATACTGTGCCGAACCCTCAAACTCCCAGGCCTCTGGTAGAGGACCCGAGATTGAGGAAGACACATACCACCCAGAGGGGTGAGAGGGGAATTTTTTTATATATATAAATAAATAAATAAAATTTACTACTATACATCTATTTTCATAATTTGAAATTCTTTTTATCTCCCCATGCTGAAGCTGCCAAGGTTTAACTGCGATTTGTAGCTGTACCTTTAAAATCCACTTCAGATATAGATATAGATGCAGATGTTCACAGCAGTTTCATCTACTGATTCCTAAATTGCTGTGAAGGGCTCCAGAAGAGTCTGGGATAAATAATATTCCATTGTGGCTAATACCTGTCACATTTCTATTTCTTATGCTGGCATTGGCTTCTTCCCTTAAAAAGAAGAAGAAGAAAAAATACTGAATGTAGCAACATGTGTGCAGCCTCCAGAACAAATTTCAGTGACAAAAGAACAAGAATTGCCCCCACCAATAATTTTATTTAGCACAAAATTATGCTATCCTTAGCTAAATTAAAGCTAATTCTTAGCCTTAATCCCTGAATTATGTACCATTGAAAAACCAACTCTAATGTGCAGCAGCAGGTGGAAAGGGAGGAAGGGGGGAGCCATTTTTCCTGATGGTTGACCACTTCTGCAGCTGGGCTACCTAGATGAATTTTAGGGATGAAAGGAAAAAGAGAAAGGGCAGGGGGAATTCTGGCTATGAAAATGTGCAACATTTGAGCATGTTGAGGATTGATTTCCTGATGGTGTATATACAACAGCACAATTAAGTACCTTCTCTGATGTCTTCTATTATTTTCAGGCTGAGACTCTAAGCCTAGCTACTCAGAAGCAAGTCCCATTAAGATCTCTTAGTAACTGGTAAAGATTGGGGTATTACATTTAGAAAAAAAAGTAAGTTTGTGCACATGTGCCTGGGAAGACCCAACTAGGGCTATCATATCTGAACTGCCAAAATCTGGACTATACAGGGTTCTGTTTTGCAGTGTCTCTTTTCTGTAATCTAACAGTCATCTGGATTTTGGCAGCCTAAATTTGGTAGACTTAATCAAAC
Source organism: Liasis olivaceus (assembly GCA_030867105.1). Classification (NCBI taxonomy): domain Eukaryota; kingdom Metazoa; phylum Chordata; class Lepidosauria; order Squamata; family Pythonidae; genus Liasis; species Liasis olivaceus. The sequence continues at coordinate 78,676,913 of CM061352.1, read as the reverse complement.
ACAGAGGCACTGATGTCTGAATAACTCACCAAGGATGAGGTTGACCAGAGGACTTACTTGTTTTCCCTATGAGTGTTTATTTTGGCTCTTCTTTTCTTTTTCATTACAAAAAAAGAGTCTACTGAGAAGACTACACAATAAAAATAACAGTACATTTGACCACACTGAGGGACTCTGACTGGCAACTTGATCTGCCTCAACCTCCTCCTAGAAAATTAACTCAACTGCTCTTGTAGATGCAATAACTGGAATGTGGCTGATGAAGTAAATGCCTCTGGAACATGTGGTTTTTGGCACAGCAGGAACAAAGTTAGGCTCCACAGCTACCAGGACACAAGCCAAATTGCTCTCAACATAGCAGTGGGCCTGGGTGTGTTGCATGTTCTAATGTTCTTTCTTTCCTTTTTCCTATGTGTTTATTTCTCTGTGTACTTATTCATAGTTGCCTAGGACAGAAGATACAATGCAACACTGGCATTTTCCGAAAAGTGAAAAGCAAAGCAAGCAGCATCTTGCCTGCTTTTTAAACACCAAGCATCTGGCAATGGGACACAGCTGTATGCTTTTAAATAATCACACTTCTCCATTCAGATGTTATGCTTGATGTATGGTAAGGGGTGTCAGGCCACAGATGCTGGTCCCACATTCAACTCTATATTGACCAATTAGGAATTTTTATTCTGATTGATTGATCCAATGAATGTACCCCCTTTTTTCCTCTGGAAAATTGAGGCAATATATATAAGGGTCTTCCTTAATTTCTTCCTTCACCAACAATCATGTCTGGTAAATTGGACTGAGAAAAACAAATAGACCCAATCATCCAGTGAGCTCTGGGCTGATTATAAACTTGAAAATGAGTCTCCCCAGTCAAAGACCAACCTATTATCTATTTCACTGCACTAAATGAATAGAAATTTGTGAAATCAGGGTGCCTCAGCTGCCTTAAGGTTCCTGATCATATCAAGGTTAACATTTATGTTCAGGTGAATTGATTAATGGGCCCTTCCCTCTCAAAAGCAGAAAGCTGGGGACCAAGACATTTGGGGCATGCCAAAAAATAAAATATGGAGTTAAGATATGATTTCCCAAGCCCAGTGTAGTCATATTTGTTTTATGAAAACAAAGTTATTGTTTCTTGCACTGTGATTGGTTTTTTGTTTTTTGTTAAAGCAAGCAAACTGTTCATTAAATATAGGGCTATCATACCCAGGCTGCAAAAATTCGGACACCACTACATGATGGCAAAGAGATACAAAAAACTCTAACTCTTTGGTGCCATATAGCACCAAATTGGATTGTTACAGCCCAAATATGATAATCCTAATTAAATTGCATAATGGTTTTCTTTTAAATTTTAAATTTGTGTCAAAGTGTATACTGTGATTAAATAATATTTGTAGACTATATCCATGATTGTTTGGTACCATTCAGGTCTGGCAGAACAGTGTAGATAGGTAGGATAGATAGGTGTATTAGCCCACCTACAGCAATGCTTTACCTGTATAATGTTTTTAAAGGATTTCTTAATTTGATCACATGACAAAGGCAGCCTCTGTTTAAAGACTGACAGCTTGTTTTAAAAATAAAATATGAACAGTGCTATTTCCCAGCAGATAGTGATGATTCTTCCTTCAAAAATGCAGTAGGAGTAGACTGAAAGACTTATTTAAGATATCCTTTGACTCTGGATGGATTGTTCACAATCATAATTACCCTCTGATTATTTTACATGATCATAAGAAAAGTAGCCAGTGTTATAACATAACCAGTGAATAGCTGAATATTTGAAATTTTTTATGGGAGGTACACTCTACTCCTAGGACTTAGCTATGCTTTTTATTTATGTTTTAGTTGAGTAGTTTTAAAACTTAGCAACCACAACAAAGCCTGCTTCCAATAAGGCATAAGCGTCAGCCTCACCAAATAGACCAGACCACAAATCAACTCCACAGGAAGCTAAGGCTACCTTATTGAGAGTGGCCATAACAACAAAATCTTGGAAGGGTGCTGTACCCCCACCCTTTTTAATAACCTGTGAATTAGGGAGGGGTCTGTCTGAACTTCAACTCAGAGTTCTCACTCAAGGCACAAATGACCAGGCTCAAATTATCCTACTCTGGACACAATATGTGTGAAGACCCAGTTCTCTGGAAAAGGCTCTAATGATGGGAAAGGTGGAAGGAAAGAGAAGAGGATGACTGGCAACAAGGTGGATGGACTCAGTTACAGAGGCAAAGAGTACCCCATTGGGATACTTGAAAGACCAGGTTAGGAATAGATTACTATGGAGAAAATCTATCTATGTGGTTGCTAGGAGTTGAAAATGACTTGATGGTACTTAATCAATCAATCAATCAATCAATCAATCAATCAATCAATCAATCAATCTGTCTGTCTGTCTGAACTGCTTATACAGTTTTATGCTTGTTTTGGATTTAAGCCATGTTTTTTTCCTCTTTGCTTTGGTAACATATCTGGCCCATCTCTGTCAAGGTCAACTTACTCTCTTCAGTAAATGAGAATTTGCTTCTTCTGAAATCACTATTGTTGGGGGTACAGAAGAACTGGACATTTAAATGTTTACTCTAAAGGACATATCACTATTAAATACCCGCTGGTGGAGGAAAAATGGCAAATGAATTCTTGCTTTCTAGAACTCAAATAACATGTTGTGTGTGCTACAGTAACTAGCTGGCCATCTCAACAGCTCCTACGCTTTACTTTGATTCCCCCCAAATTTATGTACAACAATTTGAGGGGGAAGGACGGACTTTACTTTATTTCCACAATTAATTTTCAATGGCTGAGTTAGTCTTGTACTTGGCAATAATGTTGGAATATTTTACCTAATCGCTTGTTAACAATCACATTGAATTTTTGACAAAATTAACTGCAGGTTATTCTTTCAAAATACCAACAGACTTTGGGAAAAAATTATGTAAAAGGGATTTGGGACTCCATCCAAATGGCTGCTTCTCAGCAGGAACTTCCAAAGACTGAACAGAACAGAAACCAAATTTGCTACAGGGGAAGAAGCTGGCCAAAAATTTCAGGTTTGAAAATGGGCTGAATCCAGCCGGATGCTATAGAAAAAAAAAACTAAGACAATTTTCCCTTAGTGCATCCTTATGGAGAATGGCAGCTGGACAATTGCTGAGGATGCTGGTAATTCCTCCATGGTCACCAGGACACAGAGTGAGGAGCACATGCAGCCGACTTCCCAGTGTGCACATACACTCAAACGTACAGATGCAACACGAGAAGCAAGTAGAAACACAGACAAAGATGAAATATGTTACTTAGTTACACAGAACAAAGTAGACTCCTTCTATGGCCACTGGGTAAAGAGTTGGAAAGAATTTTGCATGCTTTTGTTCTGCGTGCTTTCCTAGTCTTGATTCACTTCCAATTTGCAGCAGAAACTGTTAGTATCCTTGTTTGGTACTGTTAATTGAAATAAATCAGTGTCCTTATTTCTCATGAAGCAAGAAATATGCCAATTATTGTACTGATAATGTGTTTTTCTTTTATTCACTCTTTACGTACTCTATTCTACTAGATTGAGGTGCTGTTAAAACAGTCACCAGATTTCAGCAAATAGTTTGCATATATAATATGCAGCTATGCTCTTTAGGGAACTTGCAAATTGGATAGCTAAACTGACATTAGTTCTGCCAAGTCCCAACCACAGTGATTTCTAGTTCCCACATCACTAAAAAGGATAAAGATTGGAGCCTGTACCAGATTTTGCAAGGACTTTAATTGGGCTATTTCTGACTCCCAAAGTATCAGTGCTGCTATGCATATAGTTCCCTTCTGATTTAATGTGTCCGTATCAGCTTGTGGCATGAAGGAGGAAGAGAATCATTCTGCCAATCAACAGATTAAGACTGTGCTGCTATTGTTTTTAAATGAATGTAGTATTAGAAAACTAAGTTCCATTCTGCCTGGAATTCTGTCCTTTTGATCTGAAGATGTTTTAGTTTTGATAAAAGTTGGCATTACTTGCTTGGGAATTACAAGTTGTTATATGGCCCAAGAAACACAGTCCAAGCCAATGAGGAATCTAGAATTTACTTTCTGAATAGACTTGTAAAACTTAATAGTACATTTTAATAAACTTTATAGGATGTTGCATTTACCACTTCAGCTCTGTAAATGACCTTGCTTGCATCTATTTATACTTTCTGTGTCAGAATAGGGTGGGATATATGTGTGTGTTGGTGTGTGTGTATATCACAATATGGCCATTTGAGCTAAGACCAGCAGTAAAAAAATGCTCCCAAAGGTTTCAGATATTTCTGGGCAAAGATTTAGCTTTCTAGTCTTTAAATGTGGAGGCAAAATCCTGGTACATAAAGCAGATTCTGGGCCATAGCCCTATAAAACATGTTATAATGATAGTCATATATACTGCAGGAGAATATATGAGGCCTGAAACTTGACAATATCACTATAATGGCTACTCCAGAGAGAGGGAGAGGGAGAGGGAGAGGGAGAGGGAGAGTAAAAGCAGTTCTCAGTCAGATTTTGTTGAATTCATGTACAGTGGTACCTCGGTTCACGAACGCTTCTGTTCACGAACAATTCGGTTCACAAACAGCTCCAGTCGCAAAATTTTGCCTCCGTTCGCGAACTCCGCATCGGGTTATGAACAGGATCCGCGGCCATTTTCCCTCCTGTGACACGTGGTCACAGCTTCCTGTAGGGAGGGGGACTCTCCCTCCAAGCAGTAACCGCCTCCCCACCCGCCTTCCTGTCCTCCACGCTAGAAGTCGCGTCGAGCAAGGTTAGCTTTCTCTCTCTTCATACTGTACTGTGTCATATTTTTGCGGTTTAAAAAAAAAAAAAAAAATGGTTCAGAATAGATTAACTGTAATTACATTGAACCTTATGGGGAAATTTGATTCGGTTCACGACCAATTCAGTTCACGACCAGAGTCGCGGAACGAATTAAGTTCATGAACCGAGGTACCACTGTATCATATTATACTACAATGTGGCTTGTTTGTATACCAGCAATTAGGACTTAACATGTTGTATGAATACAGCCATTGTAGTTTAGTCAGAGGGAAGCCTTCTAGGAACTTGAGCGCACTTCCATTTTCTCTTAGCTACCTGAATGCAATTTAGCCAGAATATTGTGATATTGTGATGTCACTGGTGAATTTCATGGATTGTCATTGCCCCTCAGTATCAGGGACAAGTCACCAACAAGTGTATTACTCAATTCCTCAGAAGCAATCATGGCATCTCATTTTGCCAAATTTGTATATTTTACAATGGGGTGTGCACAATTCATAGCCTCAGTTTTGTGTGTTGCACACAGAGCCCTTCTAAAGCTTGCCATTGAATGGGCATTTTTTTATCTGACAAAAAAGTTACATTATTAAACAGATGACTGTTAATAGTATTTAATTAATTTAATTTTAAACTAAATTTAGTCTTCTTTTCCCAGCCTAATTATTCATTCTGGCCCTGCCCACTCATGCTTCCCACCATACCAATGAAAGACCAAGTACAGATTGAATAATTAAACACTTTCAGATGTAGATAATACATAGCCAGAGTTCTCCTGGTTTTAATTATAAAATTGCATTAGGGCTTGGCAAAAATTCCATTACAGAATGTTCCAACTCCAAAATAGGCTGTTCTGAATATTCTACAAGTGTCTCATCATGAAATGGGTCACTCCAAGTATTCTGGAAGCTCAATAGCATATTTTGAGGTCAGGCCATTTCTAGACCATTCAGAACAGGCTGTTCTGATGTTAGTGGCCCATTGTAGGATTTGAACATTCTGGGACAGAACTTTAGCACATTCCTACTACCTGGCAGGAGTCTTTTATGGAGTATATTAAAATACAAACATCATATATTCTGTGCAACAGTTCTTATAATAAGCTTACTTCCTTGTAGATACAGAAATTTGTTCATACAGAATCAATGAACAATACAAGGTGAGTTTTCCTTGCCATACTGTTTAATGAAATCTCTAAAAATATTCAATACCACCTATATTAAAAATGTTTAGGGATAACATACCCATTCCCAAATATGCTTATACAGAACGTTTTTTTTTTTTTTTAATTCGTGTGAAAAGTATGGACAATTTACAGACGTCCATGCTTAAATGCTTACTTATCTGGAAATTTTCCTGATTTCAGTTCAAATCTTATTCTAGGATTTCAGCTCCCCCTCATTTTCTAATTACTCCAAATCCTGATGTACTATTTTCTCTCCCCATTTGTCTGGATAACCTAAGCTGGATTATCACCTTACCCAACATTATTTGTCACAGTGTGACAAAAATGTTTCTTAATGTTACTATTCATATAGTTTGAGTCCGTTGCTTCAGACCCGAGCATTGGGAATGAGCATAATCTGAAATGAATGATTTAACTTTAACGTTGGTTCTATTGCTCACATTGATCCACCAGGAAAATAAATTGCATATTTTTTTTTCAGGGTAGATTGGGGCGATGGTTAAATGTGTATTTTTAAAGAGGATAGCACAGTAATGAAAGAAACACCCCTTCTGTGTGCCATTCTGCTATCTTATTGCTCTCAAGATGTGCAAAGCCTCGATAGCAATACAAAATCATATCATCATAGATTCACTGATATTTTCATGTATAAAACAGAGACAAAAGTACTCAGATTTTTTATAGATCTTGAAAATTACAAATTTGACACAAGCAGCCAACAACTATATTGAAGGAATTAGACTGGCTGTGTTCATAAAATGTGCCTAGCCAAGTCACTTACAAATCTAGCAGCCGTATTTGCACAATAGCTTTGCATGGATCATTTAAATAAGTGCAAGGCTTAAGACATTCATTTTGTCCATTAACCCTTCCAACCTTCCCAAAACATTGCTTCAACAACTACAAGCCTGCCACGTCTCAGGGCAATTTTTTTTAAAAAAAAATAAAAGGTATGGTTCTCCAGCTGCAGGAATGTAGTACACACCTTATTTTAGCCACTTTGTCCATAGGCACAGCTGTACTCCTTTTAAAATAAAAGTATGAGAGATTGCTTATGGATAGAAGCTCATCTGCCAGCATTGCACCACTGTAACAACTTTAAAAAAATGGCAGGTTGCCCTGCATTAAGGAAAGCTGGCAAATCACAGCTGTTGGGGTAAAAGCAATGGAGGACAGATTGAATGAGGGAGAGGTTGATAGTGTATGTGTGTTTGTGTGTGTGCAAGAGAGAGAGAAAATGAGAAAGAGGGTACCATTTCCTGTTCCAGATGTATCATTAACAGAGACCAACAAACCACTTCAGAATAGACAGTCCAGCAGTTCATTGGGGGAAAAAATGGAATGCTTCATTAGAATATTGGAGTATTTTATGACTAGACTATGGAGTTTTGCTCACAGCTGTTAACAGCACATAAAATAGGCCTGCATCAGTACAGGGAAATAACTTTCAACTATAGTTGTTGCTAAATAAACTCCAGAAGGCTTTATCAGGAGGGATTGTCACAGATAAAACATTTTGGTAGAACTTGAAGGATTTGCTTCATTGATCAATTTGCTTTATGTGTCTAAGCCACTGTTTTTCATTCTCCAAAATAATAGAGGTATTACACCTGCTTTGCTAATTGCACGCATCATTTTTCTCTCTCGTAGAGTTGGTCATATACAATGGCCACCTAACCATCTCTAACCTAAAGAGGAGAGATATTTTCTTTAAGGGTCATTTCCTCCACTATGAGTGAGGCCAGAAAATGTTAATGTGGTTTTTGAAAAGAAAATATTAGCATGTTTTTCTATACGTTTTGGTATTCAGATAACTTTGAACTACAGATGCTAATGGTAGTCCCTGCTGATAGTTACCCTGCTGAAGACCAGAGGTCCTCATTTTCAAAAGGAAATGATGAGAAAAGCACAGGCATAAATAAAATGAATGTGCATGGTTATTTGCATGCCAGCTCTGCATATACAAGACATACTGTGTGGCATAGGAAACCTATCAGGAAGGCTTGGGGTGGAATTTCTAACAGGGCCATTACAGAAAAGATTCGTTAGTCAAGGAGAGGGGGAAACATGAGAAAGATTCAGAATAACTCAATCTCCCTCTCCTTGACTAACGAATCTTTTCTGTAATGGTCCTGCTCCCTCCTTCACATTCCAGGGTCTGTCAGACATAAGTTGATCTGGATAACTGTTTTGGCAAGCCCTCAAGAGTTCTGTTATGTTACCCTACTAACAATAAAGAACGTTCTGAAAATCCAAGTGGTTCTTGTTTCCTGAGTTTGACAGCCTTGAAGGACTTGACAAGTCGGCAATTCATTGAATTATCTCATTTTATAAAAATCAAGAAGCTGGGCAAGATATTAGTATAGAAAGCTACATACAAACTACTCTGTCTGGACAAAGGTAATTAAATACAAGAGGGGAGAGAGAAACAGAGGCAGAGAGAGATGAAGTAAAGAACTACGGTCTCAAAGGGAGGGAAGAAGGTAAGAAAAAACGTCAATCACCACACCCATATCCAACTGCCAGACACCTCTCTGAGATCACCAACCCTCTGGTTCTGGAGTGTCTGGCTGTGGCTATTTACCGAGGTGAAAGTTTCACCCACACAGGGAAATCCACTGCCACCACCTATTCTTGAATAGGGAAATGCTCTCCTCATTTGGAATCTGGATGGAGCAGGCTAGGAAATCTCCAGGAATAAGCTTACACATTTGAATATTTTTTAAAGGAATAAACTAATTAAAGCAACAAAGTAGTATTTGAGAAAACAGTTTATTTGTCATAATTTACCTGATGCTAAGATCTGGCTTTGAAAACCACTATACAGTAGTCTGTACAAAGGTTTGTGCAAACGAAGGATTGCAACACAAAATAAAAAAGATTGTACAGCACTGATTTTTAAATTTTATTTAAAAAAAAAAATCTTTGCACAACTCAACATTCCCAGCAATAGAGTCTGTAACAAACTATGTCAAAAGCCGCCCATCTGTTGCAATTATGTTTGTATCATGGCATCTGAATCAAGTACGTAAGTCACAGCATATGCATGATGATGTCCTATGCTCATACAGTATCACTTGCCCCCACTGCAGAGTTCCCACTAGTTCCCATTCTTTCATGGTTTTCATGAAATTGCTGATTCAGGTACCTGATTCCTTGGGGTGGGGTGGGATGGGGACAGCAAATATTTACTCAGAACAACTTCCTCTCCTTCTGAATTCCACTCCTCCTCCCTCTCATCAGGGAAGACAATAATTGTATTTTGAGAATATATAGAGGTCCCTACCCAGGAAGCCACTAAGAATTATTAGTTTTTAATCCATTACAGCTACAAATCTATATAGCTACATAATAACAGCTTAACAAGGTGACAAAAATATTGTAAGACCTTAAAAATGATGCATTACTGTAAGACCTTCATAAAAATGATGCATTAGATATTTTTATTATATATTGCAATAATGTACATATGACCTTTATTTTTTAAAAATAGATTTAATTTCTATACTGCCTTTAAAAACATGTTGATTATAACATTTATCATCTTACTAAAATTAATACAGATCAAGCTGGTCATGGTGACTAATAATTTCTTGCATTTTATTGATGTTGCTCATCCCAGATATAACTTACTTGGAATGCTAACCCATAATAAAGATGGCAGGTTAAAGTTGCTTTTTGTAATTGAAACAACTCCTCTAAGCTGCCCCCAAAGGGGGGGGGGGGAGAGAATGCCTGCATTCTTTAACTCAAAAAGGAATATTAGATTTTAATCCTAAATCTGTTTTCTGAAAAATGAATGGCCTATTGGCCACCCCATTCACTCCCACCTTGTTTGTTCTCTCTCCCTACAAAGGTATACTTTTCCTATTCTCCACCCGTGCTGCCCCCCCCCACCCCATATCGCCACACACTGGCACCTTTTCTTTCTCATTCTGTTAGCTTTAAAAAGAATGTAGATACACTACTAAGCTGCTTTCTCACTTGACAGTCTTGGTTCTACAGAAAGCCTTCAGGAGAAAGGTGGTGGTAGGCAAGTGGTGGTGGTAGTGGGGGTGAATTAATGTGTATGGCACTACATTTGTGGATTTTCTGGGCTGTGAGGGCCTTGACTTGTGTCTGGTAGCCCAGGCATACTCCTTTGCATTTACCCACACTGGTTCTGTGCACATGGGGGTTTCTAAATGAATGGCTGAAATCTTCTCCTGTTTTGTGCATTACCCTTTTCTCCTCTATCCATGAGTTTAAAATTCTACAAGTGCTCACATGGATAAATATTGGATTAACTCAGGACCAAATTAGATATGACTAAGATTTATCTCCTATATATCTCCTTGCTAATTAATTAGCAACCAAAGACAGTATTCCTGAAAAAGAATCACTCTGGGAGAACAATATTTAACCTGTTGTCCAATATAAACTGGCCCCATCCCTCAAACACTATTAGTTTCACTGTGTGTGAGTTTGAGATTAAGGATATAAATAGCTTCTGTATTTATTCTTCCCAGCTAATTACGACATTTAATTATTTAATTATTTATTTAATCATATTTATATAGATTTAGCCTGGCTGTACATGGTTTCAGATATCATACTAATTTCTGTTTGTATTGGAAAAAGACTAAAACATTTATTACCATTTTCACTTGGATAACAAGGAAAATATGTCTATCATCTCCATATAACACATGCTAAAAATCTGCTGAAGATTTAATCTTGCATATCCAATGGAATTTGATAGATTCCTAAGAATCTACGCATCTTCTAAATAAAGACAAGTTTCTCTCTTTGTTGAGGAGAAAGCTTGATAACAGATACATAATACCATAGAAATTACAAGAATCTGCACCTTACAAATTCTAGAAAGGCAATCCATATATTGAAGATAACCATTTCTGTACTCATAACTGTCCTTTAGTGCTTGAATTCTAGACCTTTCACACTTTAAAAAAATTCACTTCTTGCCCTAAAAGATACTTCTTTGAATCCCAAATCTTCTAAGCAGAGTAAAATGTATATATGTGAATTGTAGTTGCTGAACATGATTTGATTAGCTTGTTCTATTTGAGTTAGTTTTCTTAATGGGTTAAAGTTACAAAACCCACCTGCCAGAGATTTATTTCCAAGAATTCCTTGCTTGTCAGAAATTCTTAGGTTATCGGGTATAATTTTGTTTAGCCTGTAAGTATTTTTAGCTCCAATAAAAATGGCAGAAATATGAGTGTTTATTAAAGAAAGAGCCAGATGGCATCAAAATCTCATTCCAATTCTAAATTTTACTACTCTTACTTTACAGATACTCACGTTTGCTTCTTTAGTTTTGACAGACACTAAAGAGTAGTATATATTATATTAAAGCTACAGTAGCCTTTAGCTTAGGGAAAACTCCCAGCAGATTTGTTAAACGTATGAGTCCACCACACTCTTATTCATATTAATGTTTTGCTTGCCTAGGCATGTATTTATAAAACTTAAACATAGTACATGATGGCTTTGACATTACTAGCTATAGAGAATGCAGATGACAGAGATACAACTGCCACAAAGGGACATTATAATACATAAGCAATTTTTACATGCCGATGATACTTCCCTCTTGGACAGTGTGACTGCTGAGCCATTGTTACAATTTTGTACCCACTTACCTGAGAATAGATCACATCAAACATAATGGAACTTGCTTCTGAGTAGGCAGGAATGCATTGTTATCCTAACCCTATTCCAAAGATTCTACATAATTCATCCTTAAATGTTAGTGATATTGCATATCCGTTAAGAAGAAAGAGATGGGTATATTTAAAGCCCTATATGGCATGGGACCGCGTTACCCAAGGGACCGTTTCACCCCCATTATATCGACCCGTCCCACCTGGCCAAGGAAAGGGGGTATGCTGCAGACCCCGTCGACGAAAGAATGTCAACTGGCGGGGCCCAGAAGGAAAGCCTTCTCTGCCGTGGCCCTTGCCCTATGGAATACCCTTCCCCCGGAGGTGAAGCAGGCCCCTACTCTCTTGACTTTCCGGAAAGCAGTTAAGACCCGGCTCTGCCAACTTGCATGGGGCGAGAAAAGGGGCAACCAACCCTCCCATATGTTAATATCTTTTTGATCACCAGCATCTCGGAAGATATTATTTATGTATGTATTTGGTTTTATTGTATTTTTATACTATTTTTATTCTATTTTAACTAATATTTATTCATTGTTTTTATTGTAAACTGCCCAGAGTCACTTCCTTGTGAGATGGGAGGTGTCTAAATTTGAAATATAAATAAATAAATATAAAATATTCACTTACAACAGAGGTAAGCAATTTTTTTATGGCTGAGTGATGGACTTAATATTTTGGGAAGAAACAGTGCTGCAATGAGTAATGTCACATAACAGATATTGGGGGGGGGAGCTTTCCTAGGTTTTAGCGGGCATTTGGGGAGCTGTTTCTTTCTCTGCTCTGCCTCCTCCTCTTTGAAACAAAGTTATGCCTATTTTGGGACTTACATTATAATTTTTGTTTTTCCTCTGACCTCAATTCTTAACATTTGTGGTCAGATAGAGCTCTGGGAAAATAGGAACGGGAGTTCACATGTCCTGAAACTTTCTGCCGTTATCGTATAATAAACGTTTTAGTGACAAATTATTCCAAAAAAAAAAAATTTTTTTTATTATTATTAGAAATAACCTTTTTGGCAGAAAAATACAAAGCAGTTGTGAGGTTAACAATACTAGTCTAACATAACAATAGAGTTCCTGAGTGAACAAGTGGGAGGATTTAAGTAGGCAGGTATTTTTTTTTAAAAAAATAATAATTGCTGAAATTAATTCAATTACCTAGCATGTATTGTGGTTAATTCAAAGAAATGTTAATATGAGTAATGAGGAAAAATTAAACACACACAGATAAATTACTAGCCAAGCAACACAAATGGCACTGCAGGATTTAGGTTGTCATGGTCCCAATCTGAGGTATCACAAGGCATGCCGAATGAAAAAAAACCAAAAGAGCACCCTGTCATGTGATTAAGAATATAAATGAGTCCACTGACAGTTTATGATCCTTAATAGTTTTCAAAATCTTGTCCAAGAAGCAGGCTACTGTTTCTTGCCTGGTTCTAAGATTAAGAAACCAACTGTGCTTGATAGAACAACTGATGTTAGTGGTACAATTTCATGTTAAGCTTTCAATTCATGTTGAACAATTGAGAATGGAAGGAAGAAAGGAAGCAAAACCCGGCAGTTATACAGTTGTTTTATAGTAAGAAACCGGCTTTGTACTGATCCCTTTTGTCATTATGAGAAGGTAGTTGTATGCAATAAACTTCATAGTAAATAACAGGAAATAATCATTTGAATTCAGCTCAAGTTATTGCTGATGAACTGTTAGAATCACTTAAACTCCAGGGAAGTCAGCTGAGAGAAGTCTTATCAAGGTACTGAAGCAAAGGACTGTTCATACAAAGAAAACAGTATCTTTCATGTCCAGCATGAACTATATGCTTGCTGTACTGAGTCTGGAGCTGATAAATGTTTCAAGGATCAGGACATCAGCTATCCAAGATTTTAAAGAAAGCAGGAACAGGAACAGCAGTAATGCTGATGATCAGTTTTCCTGGAAACTTCATGGTGTACAGTGTAGACAGCAGAATGAATCATGGGGAAAGCACAGTGGGTAGGTTCCAGGAAGCAAAATGATTGAAGTCTAATGATTAACTATGACAGACACTCCTGGGCACACCCCAGAGTTGCATAAGAGACCTGTTTTATAGTTTCTGGAGAAGAAACCCAAGTGTTTATTTCTGAACACAAAAGGCCATTTCTCACCCTTCATCATTCCTACTGCATTCAACTATGTTTCTCCTGATGTACTCAACACTTACTTCCATATAACAAAATGGGTAGGAGCATGCACTCACACAGAGACATGGTTGCTTCTTGAGAAACATTCATTCCTCACTGCCCCTGCCTCCCCAGTAACCACTAACCTCTCTACCAGCATTTGTACATCTTAAACTTTCTTCACCCATCTTTCCCACCTTCAGTAAACATACCAAGGCACAATAATTCATTTACTTGCTCTGATTTTTCACCTGATGGGTATAACCTGCTATAATTCATGCCATTTCCTCTGTCAAGGTTTCAGTCCATGATGGATAATTAACATGGAAAAAAGAAAGGGGCAATAACCTGCAGTTACACATAGCTGTATTAATCTTGTTCAACAGATTCATTTTCAGATCTATGCTCCTTGTTGCATCATATAATCTGCCTAACATTCACTGCAAATCATTTGGCATTGTCCTCATACAAAAGTACACACTCATTTACATTTTCAACCAACATGCCTCTAACTCATCACAAGCTTTCTTAATACATTTTCTATAAAAACATTCAACAACCCAGGATATATATCCTGTCAAGCTCCTTGCTCGGTGCTGAACTATTTTCACATGCTTCACTTCCATTACATACCATTCTAACTTCTTCAGCACGCAACCCCAACTCCATATTCAGGCAAAACATTCCATAATTCAAGTTTATTTATTTTATCACACAATTTCCAATACAAAGTTTATTACACATATAATAAGTTTTTCATATATTTTAAAATTAATTGTTAAAGAAAAAAAAATCTGCTCTGCATATTCTGTACCTGCAATAAAAATGCATAGAAGTATTCACATTTTGCTAATGGTCATCCCTTATACCCTTTTAATCATAATTCTGCCAAACATTCTCAAGGACAATTAACAAACTAATACTCCATTAGTTTTTGCATTCAGTCTTGCCTCCATTCCCTCTATATATGGGAAAAATAAAGGCATTCTTCCAATTATCACAGAGTTACAATTTTCATACACATGGTAAGAGAGTTGTATATCCACTTTATAGGCAAACAGCAACTATATTTTAATCTTTCCCCAGTTATATCATCTACAGTATACAGGTGAAACTCGAAAAATTAGAATATCATGCAAATGTTCATTTATGTCAGTATGGCAACTCAAAAGGTGAAACCAATATATGAGATAGACGCATTACATGCAAAGCGAGTTATGTCAAGCCTTACTTTGGTATAATTGTGACGATTATGGCGTACAGCTTATGAAAACCCCAAATTCACAATCTCAGAAAGTTAGAATAATACATGACATCAATAACACAAGGATTGGAAATAGAACAATATCGGACCTCTGCAAAGTATAAGCATGCATATGTACTCAGTACTTGGTTTGGGCCCCTTTTGCAGCAATGACTGCCGCAATGCGGCGTGGCATGGATGCTATCAGCCTGTGGCACTGCTGAGGTATAATGGAAGACCAGGATGCTTCAATAGCGGCCTTCGGCTCCGCTGCATTGTTCGGTCTCACGTCCCTCATCTTTCTCTTGGCAATGCCCCATAGATTCTCTATGGGGTTCAGGTCAGGCGAGTTTGCTGGCCAATCAAGCACAGTAATCCCATGGTCACTGAACCAGGTTTTGGTACTTTTGGCAGTGTGGGCAGGAGCCAAGTCCTGCTGGAAAATGAAGTCAGCATCCCCATAAAGCTCATCTGCGGAAGGAAGCATGAAGTGCTCCAAAATCTCCTGGTAGACGGCTGCATTGACCCTGGACTTAATGAAGCACAGTGGATCAACACCAGCAGATGACATGGCTCCCCAAATCAACACAGACTGTGGAAACTTCACACTGGACTTCAAGCATCGTGCATTGTGTGCCTCTCCATTCTTCCTCCAGACTCTGGGTCCTTGGTTCCCAAATGAGATGCAAAAGTTACTCTCATCAGAAAAGAGGACTTTGGACCACTGGGCAACAGACCAGTTCTTTTTTTTTTTTCTGTAGCCCAGGTAAGACGCTTCTGACGTTGTTTGTTGTTCAGGAGCAGCTTGACAAGAGGAATACGACATTTGAAGCCCGTGTGCAGGATCCGTCTGTGTGTGGTGGCTCTTGATGCACTAACTCCAGCCTCAGTCCACTCCTTGTGAAAGTCCCCAACACTTCTGAATGGCCTTTTCCTGACAATCCTCTCCAGGCTGCGGTCATCCCTGCTGCTTGTGCACCTTTTTCTACCACACTTTTCCCTTCCACATAACCTTCTATTGATGTGCTTTGATACAGCACTTTGGGAACATCCAACTTCTTTTGCAATTACCTTTTGGGGCTTTCCCTCCTTATGGAGGGTGTCAGTGATGGTTTTCTGCACAACTGTCAGCTCAGCAGTCTTTCCCATGCTTGTGATTCCTACTGAACCAGCCTGAGAGACCATTGAAAGGCTCAGGAACCCTTTGCAGGTGTTATGGATTCATTAGCTGATTAGAGTGGGACACTTTGAGCCTAGAATATTGAACCTTTTCACACTATTCTAATTTTCTGAGATTGTGAATTTGGGGTTTTCATAAGCTGTACGCCATAATCATCACAATTATACCAAAGTAAGGCTTGACATATCTCGCTTTGCATGTAATGCGTCTATCTCATATATTGGTTTCACCTTTTGAGTTGCCATACTGACATAAATGAACATTTGCACGATATTCTAATTTTTTGAGTTTCACCTGTACTTGCTTCCTTCCCATTCTGAACATTCTCACAGCATTTATGACTTCCTTTTCATCCACTTTTCCTTGGATATTAACATTTACAGCATTTCAATTCTACTCTTTAATGTAACATTATCATCCCTACAGAAATTTCTAAAATACTTCTTGAAATATTCCCACCTTTATGTTTCATCCCAAATAATTTCATGTTTATTTTTAATTGCATTTACTCTGCTTGAGTCTCCTTACTGAGCTCTGTTCATCTCCTCTTTGACTACTATCTATAGTGTTTCTCTCATCCTCCTTTTTTCCCATAACCATTCCTACATTTTTCTCATCCATTGCCTCTTTCACTTCATCATTCATCAGAAATACTTTTCATGCTTCATGTGTGAATAACTTCTCACGTTTTCATCCTGTTCCAAGCAGCTTCCACATCCTTCTTTCCTTACATCCAGTTTCAATTCATTCTGTTGGGAGATTGTCTTAATACTTTTACATACAGGACCAATACTTTCTCTTCCTGCAGCTGTCCTACCTCCACTCTAGTTTCTTTCATTTCTTTCCTTCTATGTCCATGTTTCAAGATCTGGTTTTATAGACATGCATCATACTAAACTCTTGAGCTGCAGAACAATTTACTTCCTTGAGGCCCAGATAACTGGTTTGGAGAGACTAATAAAAAACAAAACAAACAAAAAACTTAATGTTAGCACCAGCCCATTTCTGAATGACAACTTCCCTATTCTTACAGAAAATGTCTTACAGAAATTAGGGTTTCTGTAGAGTTTCACACTACTCAGAGGAAAGAGAAATTGATGTATGCTCTGGTGCTGAAGAAATATATCTAAGACGAATGGGGTGGGGAGGTGGTAGAAGGCAATTCGGACACAGTCATAGCTGAGTTCAACTTAAGTGCTGCATGATTACCACATGTACTTCCTCATGGTTGTGTAAATGGGCATTCCCTCCAACCTTGAGTCAATAGAAAAGTATGTTGATGTAATTTTCATTGCCACCATAGCTGATTTTATGGGCCTCAGTTAATCAGATCAGGGACTGTGTCCTTACAGATTTAATGAAGGACAGCTTCAGGGCACTAACTGGTGGATTCTTCAGCTTCTTTTCCCCTCCCAGCCAGTGTCACCAGTTGGCAGGAAAAACAATCACCAATCACTCTCCATTTATGAGTAACAGCTGGGGACTCCAGGTGCTCCTTCCTGCCTCATCTTGCAACCCTCCTACACCCCACCATCCAGCCAGATGGGTTTCCCCCCTCATAGGACTAGCAATACTATCCAAACAAAACAAAACAACCTGTCAGTGTGTCTTGCACCCAGATCAACAGAGTATCTTTCCACTTCCCCCATGCCATACTGACCAGTCAGCTGGAATGTTTGTGTGTGTTTAACCACAGGACAATTGGTCTTCTGGGAAAGAAAAAGAAAACCTGGTTATCAGGTCTACTCTGTACAACCTAGGTGTCATGTATCTCTAGCAAGCCAAAATGGACATAGAGATCAGTGTCCGTGAGAAGACAGGAAATCAATATACCTTTGTAAGAAAAATAGTTTGCCAGGAGAGCAATATACCCATTTTTTTTTAAAGATCTGTCAGTCAGGATACACCTCATACAGCTCAAGCTAGATGGACAGATCTCCTTATTTTCTCCATCAATACTCCCAACCCTCATTGACCTGACAGCCAGAATTTGTCTGTTTTTGACACAGGTATATTGATCTCCTAGAAGATCTGCATTCATTCAGGAAGAACCAGTCTTCCAGGAGATGAATATTTCTATTTCAAAACAAAGAAACAGGATTGCACAAGTCAAGGGTCTGGGTCCTTTTTCAGCCCAAGCCAAAACAGCTGCTGAGGGTGGCGCCCAGTGACTGGATGAAGAGGGGACACATACCCACAGTGGACTTAAAGCAGCCAAAAGGAACTAGGCAGGCTCCTGCCCATATCACCACCAGCTTCATCAGTAAGATATTGTAGACTGTTTATATGACAGGACTTGTGTTAAGAGAAGAGAGAAGATGCCACTTTAACTATGGAATAACTACAGACAACTTTAGGCTGTCTCTATTTAGGGTTGTGGATTAGATGAAAGCAACATTATAAGATAAGCTGCTTAAAAATAGTTAGGAGATGTCTTCATGCCAGAGTAGGCAGGCTGCAAGGATAAATTCTAAGTTTTATAATTCTGTTGTCAGAATCCTCGCAAAACATCATTGCAAAATATTAATCATGCTAATTATTGGCTTGGCTTTTTCACTTGCTTTTTCACTTGCTGCGGTTCTGCCATTAAAAGACATGGGGGGGGGATGTAAGTTATGGGAAGATGGATGGAAGACCATTAGAGGGAGATGGGGTCTTATCACAAGCAACGGAATGCTCAAGGTCATACCAACGGGAGAATGTGAGAAGACTAAGGCAGCAGGGGGGTGAGAAGAGGAGAAGGGAAAAGGGTAGAAGCAACTTTTGGCGCGTGCGGGCTTAGTCTTAGCAATGCTTTGGATCTGTACACTTATTCTCAATAAATGAACTTTCTTTTGAATCATGAATGGTTACCAGGAGAGTTAATGTAATTGAGAGCTGGAGGTGTCAGGTTGTTACATCTGTTGTTTTCAATTTCTTTCTAGTGCTTATTATTTTATTTATTTATAAAATATAGTTAATATACAATACAATCCTAAAAGATATTAGTATGCCAATGTACTATTCAATTAAAAACTGACCTAAAAATCAAGTGTAGGTTACAATCCTACTTAAACCCATTAAACTAACAGATTATGGACAAAGACTATAATGACTATTATAGGCTATATACCCTAGCCAAGCAGTTGTTGAGCAACTATGGCAAAATCAGTCATTTAACCCTAATAAAGGCAGTAACTTCCTAGTTCAAAATACAGTAAAGTACAAACTAGATGAAACAGGTAGCCCTGACAGAGCCTGATGTAGTTGATGAAGTTGTGATGTCCCACTGTCTTAGAAAAAGGAAACCAATCTTGCTGAAGTTTCTAGTCAGATGTTTTGCAACAATCCATTTTTGTACCGGACTTTGCTTTTGAATGCTTTCTCCTTTCAATCCAATTCATTCCAAACCTTTTGTTTTACTATACTAGACACTTGCTAAATACTATCGTCTCTCTCTCTCCACACATATAGACATATACATACAAAAACAGGCACACAGTAAATCTTGGTTGTAAAACATAAAACTTTGTGTTTATATAAGCAGCAGTAGATTTGCAGCACAACATACATAATGTAAAAATATATTATGTACAAAATTTTATTAGCATAGCATTTATTTTAAAAATTAATAGGTACCAACAATCGAAGAATCTGGAATTATAGTAGCATGCATGTCTCTTGTCATATTTGATTTTTCTTTCAACTTTGATTGAAGTAATGTATGTTCCACTACACCAATTCGTATGTCCATCTGAATGGTTTCTTGCTTCAGTTTGGTTAAAGCCTGTTTTATCTTTACTAATGGAGCTATTGAAAGGAAAATGTTAAACAGTACATTTTTTCTTCTTTCACTGCACAAAGTTATTATTTTTCCCTCATGATTCAATTTCTTTTAATCAAGAGAGCTCAATGAATAGAAGAATGACAATATTCTGGAAACATTTTCTAGATTATCAAATCACATCAAAGCTATTTATAAATCAGAATATATTTTCTACATTCATGACATTTTAAATCTGAAGATATACATTAAAAATTTACATATATTTCCAGAGATAATGCAGAATGTTCTATTTGAAAAATGCCTGCATATTATCTCAATGTATTTTTATCAACTTTATTTACTTTTCTTAATGTCTTCAGAATTAAGTAACCCTCCAAATCTTGAAAGGACTATAAAGATGATTCAGGAATAAACAAGAAACCTATTATATCTTAATTCCAGATAACATTTAGGTTTCTGAAGATATAAAAATAGAATTAAACTGCAACCAATATCTTCTATATATCTTTTCACAGCTGAATAGCCTATTTTTGCACCTGTTATAGAAATGAAAACATCCCAGAAGGCGGAAGGGCCAAAGCACTTCCATTACAGGTAGTCCTTGAGTTACAACTACAGTTGGGACTGGGATTGCCATCACTAAGCAATGCAGTTGTAAAGCATGATGTCACATCACCACATTGCTTAGCAATGGCAATCCAGGCAGTCCTGGTTGTTGTCGTAACCCAACACGTGTGGGTCATTAAGCAGGAAGCAGAGGGAGTCCCAGGTAAGGAGCAGAGGGGTGCTGCAGGGGGTTGGGGGAGACCATGGGAGGCCCACCAGAGGCCACGCATGAGTCAGGAGAGGGGTGCTTGGTGTGGTACATGCTCAGAAAGGCCAGGGAATGAGGGTGCAGTGTGCATGTGATCACAGGGAGGCTGGGGAGGGTGCAGGTTACATACATGCGTGTGCGCGATTGCAGGGAGACCAGGGAAGGCGGCCACGGGTTACGTACATGCGTTTGTGCAATTGCAGGGAGGCTGAGGAAAGAAAGTGCAAGGTACGTGCCTGTGTGTGTGACTCCAGGGAGGCTGTGGAAACAGGGCATGGGGTGCATGCATATGATTGCACGTAGGCCGTGGAAAGAGGGTGCAGGGTACATGCCTTCGTGTGCACGATTGCAGAGAGGCTGTGGAAAGAGGATGTGGGGTATGTGCATATGTACGAGTGCAGGGAGGCTGAGGAAAGAGGGTGTGGGGTATCTGTGAGCGAAGTGGGGAAGGAGAGAGCAGTGCATGTGAGCAAGGCTGGTGGGGGAGAAGACTTATCCCAGCAACCTGCAACTTTCTTGCCGACTTCCCATTGACTTTGCTTGGGGGGAGCCAGCAGGGAAGGTTGTAAATGACGATCATGTGATCCTGGGATGCTTGGCAACTCGTCTTAAGTGCGAACAGGTTGCCAAACATCCAGATTGTGATCACATGACTGTGGGGGTGCTGGGATGGTTGCAACTTCAAGGGATGGTTGCAACTTCAAGGGATGGTTGCAACTTCAAGGACTGGTCGACAGTCTCCTTTTTCAGCATCGTCGTAACTTTGAATGGTCGCTGAATGGTTGTAACTTGAGGACTACCTGTATGTTGCCAAGGAAATAACACGGGTATGTCCATGAAGTCACCAAGAGTAAAGTTCAATTCAAAAAAGACCTTATATTTTCATGAAGTTAAAAGTATTGAAATATGACACTGAGTTAAATTCCCCAACATAAAATCCATACATAATTTAGCTTTTCTGGCTATCTTTTGTTCTGCATTAAGGCTTTTGCTATTGATCTAAGGCTAGATAATTACAAAGCAATTCAGAAAATGGAAATTTTGACAGTCACGCATTATGCTAATGATATTATGACTTGCTGGGTTTTACCTCTTGCATTATGTGAACCCAGTCATTATGATATATAAACCATGTCTTACAGCTCAATGCCCAGGCACAACACACTATGTTAACCGAAACTGTGACTTAACATAGCGTGAGAACCCAGCCTACATTTGGGAAAGAATCTCAAGCAAAGACCTCAGAATGCCCTTACCTCCATCAGTCATACTGCTTCCCTTGTCTTCCATTTCTTGTTTTACTTTCTCTAATTCTTCAGTAATCTTAGAAAAAAAATGAACAGGTTATACTACTTTCACTTTGAAATTAAAGATACCTCCTTCACTTCTACACAGAAAAATCGATTTTTTTTTTTACACTATCAAACTGTTGTTGGGGTTAAATTGACTCCTTTTTGCTCTGTGAGACCACCAAGCTAATATAAAAATATTTCTAATTAATAATGAAAAATATTGTGATATCACAATTCAAAAACATGTCAGCTCCCACAAACTCAACTTAAATTCTTCATTGGGCAAACAGGAAAGCTAGAGTATAAAACAGAGCAGAACCTCCCCCTCCTTGTTCCCTGGTGAAATATGAAGCTCACTGGAAATAACGAGAAAGACTCAATTTCCTGTAGTACAGTTCCCATACACATACAAACGCAAACACAAGAAAACGGTGTTGAAGGTTGTACTATGAAAATACACTTATTCTAAAACAAATTAGGGAAAGTATGGTTTGTGGAATTCTTTCTAACCTCTTTAGCAAGAGTGGCCACAGAATGTATATGTACACCTAAAGGAATGGGGCAAATTATACGTGCTCCTAAATCCATTTATGGCCAGGAGGAAGGGGCCCTGAATAGAGGAGCTGAAGCATTCTGAGCTGCTGCCAAACTACCTCTCCAATAGGAATACACTGGAAAAAATTTTGCCTGGATTTTTCTTTCTATTCAACCTCCAGCTATTTGGAGAGTTGCTGTATCTTGCTGATGGACAGACAGGTAGAGAGAGATGGAAAGACAGAGTCTTGAGCCATGATTTCTTTCCAATATTCTATTGGGTTCAAAAGAATAAAAAAGAGTTTTTGATTTAAAATGTGTCTGGAGGCTGTGGGGGTCTGGATGATGAAGAATAGCCTTCAACTTAACTCTAGCAAGACTGAGCAGCTGTGAGTTTTAGGCCCCAAAGGATCCAGAAATGGAGATTTTCCATTTTGGTTCTGAGTGGGGCTGTACTTCCCCACTCAGACGTGTGTGCAATTTGAGGGGTTCTCCTTGATTCATAACTGTTGCCTGAGGAGCAGTTGGGAGACATGGCCAGGAGTGCCTTTGCACAACTTCGTCTTGTGCTCCAATTGTACTTATTTCAGAATCACGGGATCCTGCCTATGACCACTCATGCTTTGGTCATCTTCCAAATAGACTTCTGCAATATGTTGTATATGGGGCTGCCCTTGAAGACCATCCAGAAGCTGCAAATGATCCAAAATGCATCAGCATAGGTATTAATGGACCCTTCAAATATGTCTTTGTAATACTACTACTTCGTAAGCTGCACTGGCTCCTGGTAGACTTCTGGGTACAATTCAAGGTGCTGCCTCTGGAGCAGTGGTGTAGAGAATAAGGAAGATGGCCTTGATGGAGATATGCAGATTCCATTGCCTAGGCAAAAGGGGTTGAAGCATTTTTAAAGTCCAGAACAAGATAACATTTGGAAGTGGCTGAGGCAGACACTTCCCTAATTAATAGGAGTATAAGGAGGAGGAGGTAAAGCACAATCAGACTTGCAAGATTTTATTACAGCCAATCTAAAAAAAAAAAAAGCAGTTTTAGCCTTCCTATGGAGTTGATTTCCTCACTGTGTCTACCTAGTGGTGCTGACAAGCATCCCCCCAGAAATCTGTATGGCTTCTACCCTGATATTTTGTAAGTCTTTGAAACTTGGCTTTGCTCCCAAGCCTAGGCATAGGGTAGCTGCTATGGCCTTGCAGGTTTTTTCTGGGGTGCTGTGTTACTTCCTTCCAGATGTTCATTATCTTTCTCTTTTGTTTTTATTGTTCTTGACTTTTGAAATGTAAGCCTCCCAGAATCATCTGGGGATGGGCAGCCTCTGAATTTTATAAAATAAATAAATCCATAATAAGCCTTATATGGCACAGAGCTGGGTTATTTGAGGAACCACTTATCTCTGTTTATTTCTGCCTGTCCCTCTATGTCATACAGTGTGGGCATGCTCCAGATCTCCTCTCTGTGGCAATGTCATCTAATGGGACCTATGAGATATGCTTTCTCTCTTGCTGCACCCATACTCGAACTAGCTGCCCACTAAGATTTGGGTGGCCCCAACTCTATTAGTTTTTCACAGAGCATGAGGACCTGGTTTTTATTTCAGGCATTGGGCCAGGATGGTAACTGAGCCCTTTCTGCTCTGAGAACAAGTGCTTGTTGTGCTCAGTCTTAGCTATGTGTGTGTTATAAAACCAATATAACATTTTTTAAATTCTCATTGTTTTTTATTTTTATTGATGTATGCTACTCAGAATCATAAATTATGAGTTGTGTGGCATTATATATTCTCAAATACAAATAAAAATACTTTTCCTACTCTTTTGAAACATTTTTGAGAATGGACCCCCCGGTTGTGGGGGACTTGGTTCTGGGGTTGAGGCTACCATTGGAGGATGGAGGCGGGCATGGGCAGATATGGTGTGTGACAGGGTGCAAGCTGCCTTCAAGAAACACAGAACCTGTCTTACAATGGTTCTACATTCCAGCTCCTTGAACTCAGCCTCAATGCCCCATCAGCAGACTTTGAGAGGCCCTGGCTTTCAGCTGCTGCTACTAAATGCCAGGTCGGTCTGCAATAAAGCCTACCTCATTCATGATCTAATCACTGGTGAGAGGGATGATCCGGCATGTATCACTGAAACCTGGCTGAGTCCAAAAAGGGGACAGGGCTGCCCTTTCAGAAATATGCCCAGCAGGGTTTTGAGTGTGGCATCAGCTGAGCCTCTGGGGGCAGAGGTGGGGGTGTGGCAACTGTCATCTGGGAATCCCTTATGGCCTTCAGGGGTGCTGCCCCTTAGGTCACCAGATGTGAGACCCTGTTTATTAAGCTGGGCTCCAGGGATCAGTTGGGATTGTTGTTGTTGTACCAACCTCCCTGCTGCATAGCAACCTCCTTGCCTGAACTTCTTGACTCCATTTTTGGGTTGGCAGTGGAGTTCCCCAGACTTATGGTCATGGGGGACTTCAATCTACCTTCCCTAGGAATGGCGTGTGAGGTGGCTTGGGAATTCATGGCCACCATGACAGCCACAAGCCTATTCCAGGTAATCCAGAGCCCAATGCAGGATAGTAGAGCAGGAATTTGGTGTTCCTGTTGGAACAGTGGCTATGTGATGGGAATTTGGAGGAGCTTTTGGTGTGTCCCTTGTCATGGTCAGATCATGCCCTGATTTCCATGGCATTCTCTAGTGCCACTATCCACTGTAGGAAGGCTGAACCTATTAGATTGGTCCGCCCCTGGTGACTGATGGACTCAGATGGGTCAAAGGAGCTGGGGGTTGTTCCTGTTGGTCTGCTGCATGGTCCATCCAAAGCCTTGGTTGCTGCTTGGAATAAGGGGATGGTTGAGGCCCTGGATTGGATTGCATCCATGCAACCTCTCCCCTCTCAGGGATCCCGTCACTCCCTGTGGTTTACAGAGGAATTGAGGGAGATGAACCAGAGAAGACACATATACAGCATTGCTGGCACTTAACCAAGGACGAACTCAACCAAACATGAGTTAGAGCCGCTATCAAGGCCTACCTTGTGGTGGTAAGGGCAGTGAAGTGGCAGGACTTCTCTGCCCTTATTGCATCTGCAGATTGCCATCCTGCAGCCCTGTTTCGGGTGTTGTGAGCCCTCTTGGGAAAAGGGCCCCCAGAGAACCTTTTGCAGGGGCATGTGGAGGAGTTTGCTCAGCATCCATTGGACAAAATTGCTCACATTCACTTGCAGTTGGATGCAGGTCCAGAGGAGATGCCTGGGATAGTGTCTTGCCTTGTTATCTGGGAATGGTTTGAACCTGTTGGACCTGAGGAAGTAGACAGGGTCCTTAGGACTGTAAGCTCAGCCATGTACTCTTTAGATCCACGCCCCTCCTGGTTTGTGAAAGCAGCCCGGGGGTGTCACGTGAGTGGGTTCTAGCAGTGGTTAATTCTTCTTTGAATGAGGGGGTTGTTCCTTTACCTCTTAAAGAGGCCTTGGTTCACCCCCTTCTCAAGAAGCCATAGCTAGACCCTGCTATAGTGGACAACTTTCGTCCAGTATCTAACCTCCCCTTTTATGGGGAAGGTGGTAGAGAACGTGGTTGCACAATAGCTTCAGAGGACCAGATAAGCAGATTATCTGGATCCTTTTCAGTCAGGATTCAGACCTGGATATGAGATGGAAATGGTATTGGTTGTGCTTTTGGATGATCTCTGGTGGGGATGGGATAGGGGATGTGCATCCATCCTTTCCCTATTTGACCTCTCAGTGGCTTTTGATACCATTGACCATGGTATCCTTCATGGTACCCAACCTCAGAGGATTGGGGGTGGGAGGCATGGTGTTGTGCTAGTTTGCCTCCTTTCTTCGGGGTTGACTCCAGTTGGTGATGATCGGGGAGGAGAGGTCACACCCTTAGCCCCTACTATGGGGGTACTGCAGGGTTTGGTGCTCCACTATTGAGGTGGATGTTCGTTCTCTCTCTCTCTCTCTCTCTCTGGGGTTTGTATATATTTTAGGCTTAATTAATCTCTACTTTTAATGTTGACTTTTAAAATATTTTTAAATGCTTGTTTTTATATATGTATTGTTTTTTTATTATTGCATATCGCCCTCACTTCTCACGAGATGGGCAGCTATATAAATTTGTTTAATAAATAAATAAATAAATTTGCTTTACTTTCTCTTTCTTTCTTCTTTGTTCTTTTATGTATTCTCAAGAACCAAAAGTGAGACAAGCAGCAGATCAGGTAAAAAAGCTTCACTTACTTAAGAACCAAGGGCTGTTCCGAAAACCAAAACCTAGCTAGTATCATACTTCTCTAAAATTGTTTATTACCCAAAGATCAAAAAATGCTCTGGGTTCACATATCACACTAAGACATAATGTGGTTTGTTTGGGATGCATTCTGTAAACCACATCCAGCCTTTCTGAATCATATTTACATTTTGAGAGCACGAGATTGGCACTCTCACAAAATGGCTACAATAAGGGCATGACCCATTACAAAATGTTTATTTATAAGAAATTTAAAAAGTAAGATAGCTTCTCACCATCTTCTCTAGTCTCCCAAGAGTCTCTCTATCACCTGTTTATCATCTACTGTTTTACTAGGCAAATGGCCACACTTTCAGTCAAAACATTAGCCATGTATCATTTTTTAAGACTTTCTCTAGAGTCGATGTGATACCCAGACGCATTTTTTAACAATTAAGATGATGACTTTGGCTAGACTTTGCTTGCAGCATGCTTATTTCCAATTTCATTTTTTAAATTAATTCTTTAAAAAAAATAGATGGGGCATGGAGCATGTACCTCAAGAAACATGTCTGAATCATGCACACTGGTTCCAGTATTTCACAACAGGTACCCAGAACTCTAAGTGCTGTATGAACGCAACTACTGAGGACAGTAAACCATGGTTAATAGCTTTGCCTAATATGTGAAGCAGACATCTATAGCTTTAAAAAAGTAATGGTTTAGCTCAAATAGAAACAGTATGAGTGTTCGAACACAAGAGATGGGAAATCCACCAGAAGCCAAAACTGTGAAATATATCAATAACAGCAGCTTGAGAAAGGAAATCTTGTTCTTTGAGAGACTAACATCTGGCTGTTGCTCTTGCAGCAGCCTCTACAACCTGGCAGAGTCTGGAATGTCAGAAGCACAGTAGCAGCTAGAATATCTGCAGTCTAAGAGAAAAAAAAAAGATCGTTCCTTAGTAATGCTTGTCTGTTTTGTTATCTTTTAGATGCAGTATAAGTGGAGTTAAGAATTTCTGTTTGTAGGAGGGCTAGAGATACTCAAGTTACATTATGTATACATACATATGGTCAGTAGTTTTGCTTTCCCATTATTTTCAGTAAAGTAGATTCCCCAGAGCAGATCTGCCATTTGGCAAAATGCAGTGGCCAGTTCAAGTGGGTGACAAATAAGGATTACTTAGCTACCACAACCACCTCAGAGCAAGGTATTCCAGCCGGCAAGAGGCTGTGGGTGGAAAGAGCAGTATTGTTGTGGCAGCCAGCCAAGTCAAACAGATGGAGAACAGGCTGGCTGCAGCAGCACTGGATTCTTTTATGCCATTCTGCCTCAATGCTTAATAAAGTAAACATAATTTAAAATCAAGTAAAAATGGAAGAGGATAGCCAAGTCACATTCAGACAACTGACCCTTGCTGAGGAATACATAGATTATGAAGTGCTTCAGGCTTTTTTTTAAAAAAAAAAACTCTTCTAGTACTGCAAACTGCTGTGGCCCACAGAAATCCAACAAGCTTAGGAAGGTTATGCACCAACTCTGGCATATAAAAGACCCACTACATACTAAAAACTAAGATGATAGCTAAAATGGAGGAAATACAGAAACCATAACTAATATATTTTGTTAAGTTTAGCATAATTGAAAGGGACAGCATCATTGGAAAGAAAAGATTACTTTAAGCTGGAAATTTACGGATGAGTCAGAGGAAGTGGTATTATAGTTAAAACAGCACTGTGCCTCCGAATTTCAGATGCAAAACTTTTCAATCTCATTTATCCATTATGATAATACATAATATCATGTTCAGGGGCTTTTTCACAGGATGGTTCCTATGACGCTAGAGATCTTGTTTTAATAGGTCATACTTACAATAGTTCTGTTAAAGCAAGGTTTAATACCCAGTATTTCCTTCTTCTGTCTCTTGACATATAGCCAAGACACATGTGCATCTTGTTCAATTTTTCATCCAGAAGAATAATCAAGAATGCAAAGTGGATGAATGAGAAAAGTTCTATTATACAGTTTGATTTGATGCTGATGAAACACTCATCAGACTAAGACACCCTGCCTGGTCTTTTTAGTTATGTGAAGTTATACGCTCATTTATTTAATATTAATGATGTTATAAAATTTAAGCTCCTTGAAAAGGAAAGGCAGTAACTCATTCATCCTGAACCATTTAACAGGAGCAGAGTACAGTAAATCATTTAATTGAGTTCAGTGAACTGGCTCCAGGGAGAGAACTGACAGAAGTGGAATTCTCAAGTGTCCACTCAGAGTACTCTAGATTTCAAATTATACAACTTATAACACACCAGGCCTTCATGAATACTTCGGGATAAATTCATTGCTTATTTTCAAACAGGCATCCATAAGTTAAACACTTAATTCTGTCACAAAAACATGCTAAAACATCATATACTATAGATAGAAGTAGTGGCCTAGTACCGCTATTTTAATATAGTGATTTTTTTTTAATTTATAAGATTTATATGGCTGCCCATCTTATATAATGTAACCTTGGGCAGCTAATGAAAATCAATCCAATACAAATATGATAAAAGATACAATTTTGTATCCTCACACAATTAAAAACCATCGCACTCTAATCAAGACACCATAATAACCTCACACCAATTTCACATGTGCTGGTTCAACTCACATCCTGGCTCAGCACCTGGGGAAAGAGCAGGTCTTCATGGTTCTTTACTGAACTTTGATTGAACAGACCTAGACCCTGACAACCTCCAGATATTTGTTCAAGCAATCCCCATCCAGTCTGGGGTGGTAATATACAACTGAGTGATATACAACTGAGTGACACTACATACTGATGGCACCTCATCCAAACTACCAGATGACCTCTCCCAGTGGCTTCATACAGAAGTTAAATAACACTGGGGAGATCATTGAATCCCGTGGTACCCCATACTGGAGCAAGCATGCATCTCATGATTACAGGCCGGAATTGCTCACTCAGGAGCAGAACTACTGACTCCCAGCCCTTGTAGACAGTCCAGCAAGATACAATGGGCAATGATATCAAATCAACCAAAAGGCCTAATAGGACCAAGAGAGACTTCCCCATCAAGGTACAGAAGAAGGTCACTCACCAGGGTGACCAATGCTGTTTCCATCCCATGACTGAGTCTGAATCCTGACTGGCAGATCATCTGTAGCTGAGTACCACTACTTTAGCAACAATCTTCCCCCAAAAAGAGAAGCTTTGAGACTAGGAGAAAGTTGTCAAAAACAGTTCTTCTTCAAGAAGTTCAACTTTTTTTTTAAATGCATAATCCTCTCTCCTAGAGAAGCACAGACAGTTTCCTGATCCAGCTGCTCATCCTTCCCCAACTGCCTTAAGGAGTCAGGCAGAACATGGAACAAAGTGACAAGTAGCAGAACTCATACTACAGCAGATCTTAATAATTTCTTTGGGTTTGATAAGCTCAAATGAATACTAGATACCACATGATCCCATTTCACTCATCACAGTGGATTCTGTCCAAGCGACATACAGCTCAGAACTTATATGAACAAATTTAGCTGCCAAGGAATGCTCAAAATCATCCAGTAAATCTAGACATGTCTTCTCCCACCCATCCTTCCCTAAAAGGATCCAAATAACTTGAACATGGATGACAGGCAGGAATCTTCGGATGCAGTAAATATGAAGAACTGATGTTTTGCCACTCTTATTACCACCATGGAGGCTTGAGGCTGAGCTCTCATTAGTGCTTGGTTGCATACACTTCAGGTTTTGTGCTACCATCACTTTGGGCATCTTCTCAATTGCTTCATTTCCCTCAGTTCCTCAGTAAACATATGGGATCAGTGATTGAGCAGAAGCCTTACAGGAGCAATTTTATCAAATACTTTGGTGGTCTTCATATTTCAAAGGTTGACTAAGTATGAGACAGAACTACCTCCCAAATTGCCAGGAAAACTCCTAACAACCCTTTGGAAACCATCCAGTGCCTAGGGTTGACCAACTCTGCCCATGCAGAAGTCCAGGATGACTATGAGACCCACTTCAACAAGGAAGCAATCTCAATACTGCAAAGGACAGATGTCACTATCCTCCATCTCCAGATCACCCCTCATCTGCTCAAATGATTATACAGCAGGAACCCACTCACATGTCGCGAAGCTGAAATTACTTGGAACAGACCCATGGTTGCCATGGAGTTCATGAACTCAGAAGCTGTACTGAAAACCAATCTTCCAGTGGTTGGAAAGTGCAGTCCCCCATGACTATCAATCTTTACCAGACTTTTGCAAATAATAAATCCCTTTCTCCACAATTACTCCATTATTTTCAGTATATTTAAATATGAGAGAAAAAACATATGCACTCACTTGATATCTGACAATAGAAATCAAGGATAAAAAAGCTGTACCTCAGACAGAATTCTTGTCCTCTCTGTCACACCACCACTTCCTTGCTGATATTTCTCTTTGGCCTGTTTGGGGGAAGGGAGAGGTAGGAAGTATCAGGAAATATTTTTATCAGGCACAGAATTTCTATGAAAATGTTCCCTTTCAGAGGAACAACCCTAAATATGCATGTTTGCTATATTTTTATGATTTGAGTTATAATTTAAAAACCGTAACATGCAGTTAGCAATAGCAGTAACACAATATTGTTAAAATACTTTGAAAAGCAAATATATTACCTCACTCAAAAGCGCCTGTGCAGAACGATATTCTTGAACCAAATGCTCGAGCTGATTGTTAATATACTTTTCTCTACTGCTAACCTTTTCCAGAGTTCTGCTGATTTCATTGTGAAGCTTGTCAAGATAGCCCTGTAAGAGTTTTACATGCATGTTAATTATCACTGAAAACTGACTGGGATCTGAAGTTCTGTTGACCTTCAGCTTCAACATGTCCAATGGGATTTTTCTTTTTCTTTTTTCATTTGACCATTAGTCCATGTTCCATGTCCAAACAGTCTTTGAAAACCGTATCAAGTTTTAAAACCAGACTGATTTGCAGCATTAGGGAAATACAAAAACAAAGAGCATTTTGGAAAGTCCTTTGGAAATACTGTAGCAAAAATTATCTTGCAATTGTCAGTATCTCAGAATGAAAGCTAACAGTATACAGTGATGTTCATCTGCTCCTCACATGTGTCAAAAAGCTTAATATTAAACATCAAATTCAATTATTAGGAACCCTAAAGCTTTAAACGTTAACACAGATCACCACTTTCAAGCTTGGAGGCTGGCACTATTTACTGATCATCAGCTAACATCTCTTAGAAGAAAAACTTGATGATCTCAAAACACTGAAGAAATCTCATTTGAAAGGAAAGCCTTCCTGTAACATCTTGCTCCCAAACCCAGTTACTTCCAGAAATCTCCTAAAATAGCCATCATATAAAAAATAGCTAGTTGGCAGAGATAACCCAATTCAGAAGGAAAACAGATGCCTGGAAAAAAATACTTTTTATTCTCTATAAGTGGTTTCAAGGAGAAAGTTGATGCTATTGGTCTTGACAATGCTTGGTGGAAATAATGTAACAACATACAACTAATTAACACCATGCAGTACCTGAATTACCACAACGTCATTCAGAATACCACTTTTAAATTACACATCAGACTTACACGGGTATCTTTTAAAGCTGATTCAATTCCATCTTGGTGCTGATGCATTTGATCCACGTGGATTCGCCAATCCTAAATTAAAATAAAAATAACTTGATACACAAAGTTGTACTTTTCTCCATGTTGTTCTAATAATATCTGAGTACGTTTGCACTGCATTTACAAAATATGCCATTTTCAATCCAAAGACTGCAAAGGTTCCTTTAGAATAACATAATATGAAAACCTAGTATATGTTTGTGCTTCAGTATAAACTGTGATTATCACTGCCAATGAATGGAAGACAATTCTTACATCAAATCGGAATCAGAATACTTTTACCAATTTGTTTATTTATTACATTTATTTATATGCTGCCCCTCTCCCAAGGTTCTGGGTGCTTTATCCCCCCCCCCAAACAAAAATCAATTAAATCTCACAAAGCAGAGAGCACAAAGATGCTTGCATTATCAAATCCAAGTCATAATGATAAAATCCCAAACAAAAATGGCAGCCCAGCATCTTTACTAAAAATGAAAAGGTCTCCTGAACAAGATAATTTTAACTGCCTTGTGAAAGACCAACAGTGAAACACCAGGCCTTTCACTTTCCAAAGTGTTTAGGGCACCACAGAAAAGGTCTACCTTCAAGTCCATGTCCCCTTCACCTCTTGTGAGTCTGGGATCATAAGCATTCCCATCACTGATTATTGCACAGGGTAGCAGAATCTACTTGGAGAAGGTTCCCAAAATAACAGGAGCTGTGCTGTGTAGGGCTTTAAAGATTAAATTGGGCTCAGAAAGCTACTGGCAACCACTGTAGCAACTAGAGAATAAGTACTACGTTGCAATAGCAGTTCTCCTCTGTTTGCAGTCTGGCCACTGCATTCTGTAAGGCTCCACTGGTCACAATTTCTGCTTGCCATTACAGGAGCAACCATGAACACAGTAGATACCTCTGGTCAAGGACCTACTCCTTCAGGGAGAGGGTAACCCCCATCTAGGGGAAAGATCAGGACCATACTGAAACCAAGATATTTCTGGGCAGTCAATCATTTTGCCTTGTTAGAATTCAATCTGAGCCTGTATTGTTCTATTCAATCCTTCAGTATCCAGACACCAGATTAAGACCTCCACAGCGTCTCCATCCCTACCTGGAATGGAGATATATAACTAACTATTATCAATATAATGATAATAACTTACCTCAAGCCCACAGATGACTTATTCAAATGGTTTTATGTAGATGGCAAATAGTATAGGGAGAGAGCTGTGCCCTGTAAGAACACACTGAAGCAACCATGGACTCAACTGTTCCTCCCCATGACTACTGTCTGGAACTGCCACTTAGGAAGATGTGAAGCTAATTTAGAATAATGCCCCTTGCTCCAAGGTTCTGTCAGCAATCTATACAGACATGACAGTTGATAATATCAAAACCTGCAACAGTTCTAAAGGAACCAGGAGAACAGCATTCTCTCCATCCAAGTCCTGGCAAAGGTCACCTACCACAGCAATCAATGCTGTTTCTGTATCATGTCCACATATGAATCCTAACTAAAGAGATCTATAATCTACTTAATCTAAAATTCTCTGTAGCTGACATGCCACATTCTCTAAAATCTTCCCTAAAAAGGAAACATTGGAGTGGAAGTTACATGTTATGGCTGGATCATCAGACTGCCCTTTCAGGATAAAACGGCCTCATTAAATAATAAATAAATAAATATTAATTACAATAATGAATATTTCTATGTTCATTAACAGCACTGTCATTAATTTATGGTTCAAATTTAGTACTACAGAATTTAAGATAATTTTCATAACATATAGTTGTAATTTTGAATGCCCAGAAATAAAAGGCTTTCACAAAGATTAGCATATATGGAACCCAGGAAAGATTTAAGAAATTCAGAAAGAAGTTCTTGAATTAGGAAAAGGTTAATATAGATATGCTTCAGCTGAGTAAATATGGAAAATATTCAAATGCACATGCACTAACCAGAAGAACAAGTTGAACAGTGAAAGTAAAAGATTTCCACATGTGCAACTTTCCCCGCTGTTTCTTCCAAGCAGCTTCTCTTTCTTCCTAGTTACTTCAAACAGTTTTTTAAACCTCCAGAGCAGATTTCAAGATGGTGGAGGGATGATATAGAATTTATTCATTACTCTTTCAGTGATGAAAGCTGTTCCATTTGCCATAACATTTGTAGGGTTATGGAGATTATTCAGTAAGGTTCCCCATCTTGAAGTATACATAGCTTTATTCTATTAATGGATGTATTAATGCACATGCATATTCAGAACTCTTCAGGAAATATATAAAGCAACTGAGCCTTTAAGTGGTCTGAACTGTTTTGTGCCTTTTGTAGTAGGGATCCAGAGTGGCACATTAGTTGCAAATGTCATGATCTGCATAAGCCTATAAATTAGATACCAACTTTATTTATTGTACTTTTATCCCATACTTTCTCTAACAGGCCTCAAAATAATATTCTAGCCTTATGGTAAATTTGTATAATAGAACAGAAGTTAAGTGCTAGTAACTTCCTTAGCTTAAGGGAAATAGGAACCCATGTTTCCTCTAAACCAATATGCTAGACACTGCATCATGCCAAATGGAAATAAATAAATAAATAAATAAATGTGGATGAAACTGCAGTCTTGGTACTAATTCTCACATGCAAAAATATGGTAAGTTGTATCAGAATTGAAAGCATTTTCAAGGGAAAGACCACCTTTATACATATAAAGTTCACATTTGATAGAGTATTTAAAATATTCCCTGATAATCTGTTTACAGAAATTTTGTTTCACATGGAGGAGCATTCAATCATTATACAGTCCTCTACAAGTAATTCTTGCTTAATGACCATTTGTTCAGCAATTGTTCGAAGTTACAACAGCACTAAAAAAAGTGACTTATAACTGGTGCCCAAAGTTACGACCATTTCAGTGCCCCTGAAGTCATGTGATTGCAATCCAGGTACTTGGCAACCAACTCACATGATGGTTGCAATGTCCCGGGGCCACGTGACTGCCATTTGCAACCTTCCCAGTTGGCTTCCAGCAAGCAAAATCAATGGGGAACCACGTGGTTCACTTAATGACATGGAGATTCACTTAATGACCACTGCAAAAAAGGTCGTAAAATTGGGTCTGGTAATGTGATGATTTGCTTAACAACCACATCACTTAGCGACCTAAATTCCAGTCCCAATTGTGGTCATTAAGCAAGGACTACCTTTAATACGAAAGTATGTTTGGTTTGAATCTGAAACAAACCATAACATTCTGGAAGTTCTATCAAACCCACTTCAGATCGGCTGCAATTCAGAATAAAAACCTGGAACATTCTGGGTTTTGGCAGAAATAAAAATCTGGAGGCACCCCAGAGTAATTTAGTGAGGTAAGGACAAAGGCTGGTGCACATTACCTTATCTCCCCTATTTATCTGCATTGTCTATCCATGGGCCCGTTTACCTCTCCTTTTTTCCAATGCCTTCCCTTCCCTTTTTTTTTTCTCCCCTGCTTCTAGTGTAGCATATTCCCCAGCCTAGCCATCACCCAGTCTTCTCAGTGCTTTCCATTCTTCATCCACTACTTCTAAACCACTGTTGCTACTGATGTACCAGCATAGGAAATCCCATTTACCCACCCATTCCTTATCTGCCCAGCCTTTCCATTCCTGCTACCACCCATTTCCACATATTCCACATATGTGACCAATGCGGTTTCTGTCTCATACTGATAAGCCTGAATCCTGACTGAAAGTGGTCCAGATAATCCACTTCATTCAGGGTCCTCTGAAGCTGCTGCACTATTGCTTTCTCAACATTTTCCTCCAAAAGGGGAGGTTAGATATTGGATGAAAACTGTCCAGTATGGTGGGATCCAGCAATGGTTTCTTGAGAAGGGAGTGAACCACCTCACCCAAGAAAGAGTTTCACCACTGCTAGAACCCACACACACACGACACTACCCCAGACAGCTTCACTTAGCCAGGAGGAATATGGATCTAAAGACCAGGTGGCCAAGCTCACAGGCATGAGGACCCTGTCCACTTCATTAGTCCCAACAGGTTCAAACAGAAACAGGGCAAGACTCCATCCCAGGCAGGTCCCCAGGACCTGCAACAACGCGACGTCCAATGAGAATGAATTTGAGTGACTTTGGCAGATGCTGACCTCCTCTGCACAGCCTTATAGGGGTATCTCTGAGCCTCCTCCATCCAAGACGGCACGTGTCACCCAAAACAAAGCTGCTGGACAGCTATCTCCAGATGCAATGAGGGTGGAGAAGTATTGTCACTTCACTGCTCTTATTGCCACAAAGTAGGCCTTAATAGTGGCTCTAACCAGTATTCAGTCGAGTTTGTTGTAATGGTATGTGGAAATGACCTTGGGAGACTAGGCCCAGAAACCCTGCCTGGGGAACGGCCAGATAAGAGACTTGCAAGATTGATATCAGCCTTACCAGGTAAACCAGACAGGAAACATGATAGATGAGCTAATACTACTTAATGTAAGGCTACATTAACAGAATCTTGCAAGTGTGAAACTACAATTCTTTCCGTCTTCTTTACATCCCAAGAAATTAGGGAGGGTCTCTTCTGAGCCTCTTACTCCACCCACTATCCAGCTGCGGGCTATGCTGTCTCTTATCTGACTGTTCTTAGGCAGCGTCTCTGGGCTCAATCTCCCAAGGTCATTCCCACATACCACTATACCTGTTGAGCGCCAGTGATCCTCTAGACAACTCTTCTCCTGTTTCATGTCCTTCAACTCTTCCGTAAATCATGGGGAGTGAAGGGATCCATGAGACAGGAGAGGTTGCATAGGTGTGATCTGATCTAAGGCCTTGGCAGCCTTCTTATTCCAAGCAGCAACCAAGGCTGCAAGTGGACTATGTAGCAGACCAGCAGGAGCAAACCCCAGCTCCCTCTGAAACCCATCAGGGTTCATCAGTCACCGAGTGCAGACAGATTTAATAGGTCCTGCCTCCCTGCAGTGGATAGTGGCACTGGAGACTTCCATGGCTATCAGGGCATGATGTGACCATGACAAAGGATACACTGAATGTTCCCCCAATACCAGATCACATTGCCACTGCTCCAGCAAGAAAACTACATCAGGTGTGTGTTGGGCTCTGGATGACCTGGGATAGGCCTATGACTGCCATGGTAGCCATGTACTCCTAAGCTGCCTCCCAACCCACTCCCAGAGAAGGTAGACTGAAGTCCCCCAAGACCATAAGTCTGGGGAACTCCACCAACTCATAAATGGAGTCAAGCAGGCAGGGAGGCTGCTATGCAGCAGGGAGGCTGGTATAGTAGCAACAGTCCCAACTTATCCCTAGAGCCCAACTTAATGAACAAGGTCTCACATCCGACAACCTGTGAAACAGTGCCCCAAAAGCATGAAGAGACTCCTGGGTGGCAATCGCCATATCGCCATCCCTGCCCTGAGGTCTCGTCACACCTGAAGCCCAGCTGGGCACAATTCCAATTCCCCCCACCCCCGGCCCCGACCCAGCCAGGTCTCGGTAATACATGCCAGGTTAGCCTTCTCATACATGATTAAATAACAAACGAAAGAGGCCTTATTACAGAGCAATCTGGAATTTAGTAGCAGCAGCCAAAAGTCAGGGCCTCTGAAGGTCCACTGACCAGGCACAGGAGTTGAGTTCAAGGAGCTGGAATGCGCAACCACTATAAGGCACTGGTCCATATTCCCCGAGAGAGGCCTGCTCCCAGTCTTCCGCCATATCTTCCCATACCCATCACCACCATGATATTCTGGCCCACCTCAAATCCCCTGAGTCCCCAACATCCCCTAATCCAATCCCCCAATTCCCAAGGCAGGAGATCCCCTCCTGTCCTCACTATCTACATTCATCCAAGGGAGGGGAAGCTGAGTCCCATCAGGCACTTCAGCCCTAGTCTCAGCAGCATCAGGGACACCCAACAACCACCTCTCCTTTCCACCCAACAAATTATCTCCACCAGTCGCTCAAGTCCACACTCAATCCCAAACCTCTTCTGCCCAAAAGAACCATGGTTCAATTCTTACCCAAAATAAAACTGTCCTATTCTATTCCAAGTACAAAGTTTTTGATTTGTTTCAGGCATGGAATACCAAAATCTGTGCACTGAATGGTCCATATACAGAACTTTTCACACATCCCAACATTCCTCCATGCCAACCTACAGTATAAAATGGTACAGGTTTGCAAGGAAAAATCTTTAATATATAGGCACCTCAATTGAATACTCAAGGTGCAGACTTTAAAGATGACAAGTGTAATTATAGTAACAGGGAAGCCACATAATTTAGCAGAAATGTTCTGAATTAAAAAATGATAATTGGAGGTGTGGGAAGGCAGCAAGAAAGGAATTGCAATACTTGAATAAACTGAATAAATAAAGTGTCATATCTTTACCATCTAAAATAATGACTATTCTGATTTCATAGAATATACTCTGCAAAGTTGCAGCTATCCACTGACTGCACTGAATGATGGTTTCAGTAATCACTATTTTTTCTGTCTGCATTAATTGTGATAACAATGGGCAGCAATGAAAACTTTGGTGTTGCATGCTAAAACATAAGGTCACATTTGACATGCAAGAAAGCAGAAAATGTGATTTAGTAATTCACTTGATATGTAGAGAATAGCTTAAGTACATCGTTTCAACACCCCACAGAAAAGAGAGACAGTACAATTCAAGAGATAAGAGAGGTAAGTGAGGTGAGCAAAAGCAAGAGCTGAATCGCCAACA
Source organism: Liasis olivaceus (assembly GCA_030867105.1). Taxonomy (NCBI): domain Eukaryota; kingdom Metazoa; phylum Chordata; class Lepidosauria; order Squamata; family Pythonidae; genus Liasis; species Liasis olivaceus. The sequence goes on along the minus strand of CM061352.1, from coordinate 78,637,653 downwards.
AGTTTGATTAGAAATAAATAGAAGAACCAGAATAAATAGAATCAATACATTTAAACATAGCGAGATAGAAATGAAAAGTTACGGGTATATGGGTAAAAAAATTGGATATAATATAAAAAATAACTTTTGCTAAGGGAAAATAGGAGAGAGCTAAGGAAAATAATTAAGGGGGTCTCAATAACGAGTCAAGCAAGCACAAACAAAAAAATAGATTTACAGGTAAAGGGCATATATATAACCTGAACACTACTATCAAAAATAATAGAGTTAAGACATGGTTCAACAGAACACATTAGGCAAAGAAGCACTACAGGTAGTCCTCGCTTAACAACTATGCATTCAGTGATCGTTCAAAGTTACGAAGGTGCTGAACAAATAGTAGTTATGGCTGGTCCTAGAAGTTACAGCTGTTGCAGTGCCTCTGTGGTCCCATGACCAAAATTTGGGCGCTTGGTAGCCCACCCACATTTACGACTGCAGCATGTGCTTCAACTCTCCCCACCTGTCTATCTCCCCCGATCTCTGTCCTTTGGGCCACCCTGCACTCTGCCGCTGCCTACTCCTGCCACTTCCCACCATCCCCAGCTGTGCTTCACTGTCTTCTCCTCCAGCTGCTGATGAGGCATGCCTGACATGCCTCCCACCACCCCCAGCTGATCTTCACTGTCTTCTTCTCCTGCTACTGCTGCTGCTGTGACATGCCTTAACCTGCTGGCCCTTCGCAAGCCAGGGGAAGCTGAAGCGGAGGGGAGCGTGGCAAGGCAGGAGAAGTGTGAGGTCCTCGCCTAATGATAGTGTGGTCCTTGCCTAATTACTGCAACTGAGACTACCAGAACTGCCATCGCTAAGTAGTGCAGTCAAATGATGATTCACCTAATGATCTCTTCACTTAGTGACAGAAATTCCAGACCCAATTAAGGTTGTTAAGCAAGGACTACCTGTACATAGCAGCTATGGGAAACCTGTAACCCTCCTAAGAGCTCAACCTAGAAGTGAGTAGTGTAAAATGCTAAAAGCTGTAGCTCAGGAACCAGACCTAGGCTGATTAGAAGATTAATATCCAAGATATGCTGCTTAAGAGTACTTCTGATATTTTCAAAACCTAATGAGCAAATTTGGGGAGTTAACAGTGAAGAAGTTTAAAAACTAACTGGATGCAAAAATCATCTGATTCCAAGCTAATATTAAACATGATTGAATAATCACATTTTTCCTCAGTGGAAACTGAGGAAAATGAAGTTAAATGAAGCCATCATTCTAATCAGATTTGCCACTCACAAAAACTTACATGTCTTCAGTTGATATTGAAAGTTAGGGTACCTAAGTTTTCTTAATACTTCTAAAAATCTATTCATACATTTGTACTGCTTTCAGTAAGGTCTTTGTGTTCAGCAACTGCAACATGTTTATTCCAAATTAACAAACACTTTGTAGATACTTATACTAAGTGGTCTGATATCAGTCAAGTATAGTTACCCTTTATATTTAATTAACTTATTTAGCAGAGGAAAATACAAGTGGAACTTTGAATTTTACAAATTTTGAAAGCCTGTTGATTTTACAGACATTATGAAAAACAATTGACATAATATAAGGAGAAGAGGGTGAAAAGTTCTTCCTTCTCCTTACATGAGCATTTCAGCAATTCTCCTTGACTTCCACGCATACAGTGCAAATGTCTGTAGGGAGGAAAGCTTCATTAATATACATGTACTTGTAGACATTTTCATGAGATGCCCCTTTTTAGCATAGAAGTTGTCTGACCTATTTTCATAATGCCTAAACAGGAATATGTAGACTGTTTCTGTAACATAGGTAGACTGTTTCTGAAAGATGACATGCTGATTTAGAAGCAACACAGTAAACAACAAATTCTTCCTTACCTTATTATCTGTTCTGATTGTGACTTTTAACTGAGGAAGAACACGTTCTACTTCAAGGTTCCACTCAGCTGCATCTACTTTAGATTCTAAAATCTCTTCCTGTTTAGACTCAAGTGTGTCCTATCAAGATATTGGCATTAAACACACTGGTGAATTATCACATTATAATATGCAATGATACAGAAAACACCAACCCTTATACAATTTCAAACCTCCTTTAGCAGCATAAAGGCCAAAGGGTGATATGCATCACTTATACCAGTACAAGATTTGAAGCAGTAACATTGTACTACAACTGCTTTTAAAGTACACAACACAAATAAGCAGCATGGGAAAAAATACTACGATTTGCTTTCCAACCATTTAAGCACAAAAAACTATGCTAGTTCAACAAAGAAATCCACATAGAAAAATCTGGTTTACAAGAAAATAAATCTAAAAAAGAATGTTTATGTTACTGTTGCCTTTAAAAAAGCAAATCAGAGAAGCCGATAAATAACTAATTGTAGATTTCCAATGAGTTCATATTCAGTTTATATTCAAACTGGACAAGAACTGACTTTTTAACATGGCCAAGGCATGATATTATTATAGCTCATACTAGTTTTGTTGTTTTGTAAAAACTATATCAGATGGGTTTAAAAGAGAGAGAATGCTAATCACAGACTGGTGTTCATCCATGAACAAAGAGAATGCCACACATGTAATCAAGCATTTCCTTTAATTCTTCCATGTCACAGCTCCTTTGATTGTCTAAAACTTCCCTCCAAATTGTATGAATGCTGGGACACTTTCCAGATAATCACAGGAAGTTGTAAAGAGGGTTACTTAAGGAAGGGGCCACTTCATACAAGCAGCAGTACATTCTATTTGCAAATCAGTACTTCAATATCTAGCATTCAGTCTTAACTGAAGAGAACACTTACTGATTTGTAAGTTTGTGCCTTTAAAATATTCAGATCAATATAATTTTCTTCATTGTCTGTCTCTTCTTCCTTAAAAACATATAAAATATTGTTTAGCAGGACAGTCAACACTGATTTAAAATTTATTTTCTGAATGCCATCACAAAGTTTATTTTTGATGAAACAAACTTTAAAAAAATGGTATTGCAGTCCAAAACTGTGCAATATGGTAGTCACAGGACTTTTTGTCAAAAGCACTTCTTTAGTAATCATTCCACAACAGTGTTGCCCTTTGTTCCATTAAAATATCCACTGCGGCCAATTCACATAAAACAAGGACAGGCAACCAGATGCCTTCCTGATATTTTTTTTACTTCAATTCACATCAGCCCTAGCCCACATTGACAGTGACAAAGGATTGTAGAGGTTGCAGTTCAAAAGCTACGGAGGACCCTAAGCTCCTTATTTTTTATATAAGCCATTTGTGAGCAGTATTGGCTTCCTCTATCAAATGTATTTATATGGACAATGTAACACATGAGCCAAGAAATCAAAGGAACAACTGTCAGGAATCCTATCACAGTGACATATGAAAACCTGCTACCATTTTGACAGGAATTGTTGCCAGCTACATTAATGAATTTTTTTATTTCATAATTTCATGTTTTATTTCACTTTGACTACGCAACTGTGTGCCTGATAATAATTCAGTCAGCAAAATAAGAGAAAAATAGTGCTTTGGCATTTTGATATGCAGCAATTTAAGCCAGATTTTTTTTCTATAATTATATGAGTACTATAGCAAATTCTCATTTTAACAGACTAATTGGGAGGATGGGATGACCATTACTCACAAACATGCATTAAATATTTGGTCCATTGCATCGAAGCCCACTAAATCAAGGTTTCACTATTTTCCTTCCCTAAGTGAAAAGACAGATAGAAATATGGTCGATTTGAAGTCAACTGCACTGTACTTGCTAAATTTGAAGTAGGGGGAAGTAGAAGAGTGGACTCTATATTTTTGCTGGGATAGTGGTAGTAAGAAGTGAATTTCTCAATGCTCAGTTATGATTTAAAAAACCCAAGCTAATTAAAAAAAATCTTAGCTAATTTCTATTCATTTTTTTTAAATGCAAGAACAAAAAAGAAAAAATAATCCACAAAGCACTAGTCCATTCTTCTACTTCAGAACTTGACCATTCCATCTCTATGCTGCCTATGAAGACAGACCTAATTTGTTTTCTATGCGTTCTCTCAAATGCATTTAACTTATTTTAGTTCAACAGTATATCCGCACGTCAACCATTTTCTCAGTGTCAACATACATGAATTGTAATTCAAGCCAGTGCTAAATTGCATTCCCAGACAGAAGCTTATAAGAGCATTTACAAATATTTAAAATTGAAAATGATACACTAGGGAGTAAAAAATAAAGTCTCTTCATAGTCAATCCCACTCCTGTTGACTTCAGACATTTCAATATATTTTTTTACAAAACATTATAGAAGTAGTTCACCAGTTTGCTCTTTTGGGATATGGAAGAAAAGGGAAAATCATACTGCTCCCTCCATCATCTTTAGATGTCAATCCACTATCCACTTTTAAAAGTAAGTTTTGCTGGACTTAATAATGTCTTTTTCTGAGTGACACATATAAGGCTGAACTATTGAAAACATACATAACTTTCTTTCCTAACAGCGAGCAATAAGGCAAGAGAAATTACATAAACCTACCGCAATTATTTCTTCTACTTTATTAAGAGTTAATTCAGCATCATCTTCTGTTATTGTTTCTTCTTCTAGTTCCTCAGTAGGATAGGTAGGCCTTAAAAGATAAATGCAATAAATGCAGTTCTTTGAGACTTACAATGATACAATAATATTTGTTTTGAATTTTAAGATATAGCCCTTTTGAAAATATAGATTTGCATTTATGTGATATGGAAAATTTTCACTATATCTTTCCATAATTAGTAAAATGATGACTGGATACAATTCCAGTAAAATGACGCAAATAAAATTGTAATTAACTTTTTCAAATGCTTATCCAATAATGCATATATGCATATATAAAAAATATAAGTGCTAACTTTTAGAAGGTCTAAAATGAATAAAACGTGGAGTGCCTTTGGTTATACAGTATATTATATAAGCAGCCATGCTTGTGTAAAAGAGCTTTTCCTTCTCTCTCTGCAGTCCTCCTTCATTTTTTGCTTACAATCAAATCAATGTAAGGAAATATATTTTATTGAGTTGAGAACACTTAGCACTTACAAATATTCTAACTATTAAAATTCCCCAAATTTTAATTTGTTTGAATAGGAGTTTTCAACTAAACAGTTTCTGATAACACCAGTCAATGTAGTCATAAATAAATCATGGACTCTTTGGTTTTAAATCAGATCCATTTCAAAATATAAGACAATTAATAAGTGGCAGAGGACTCCATCATAGTATACTCTCAATAACCGTTATACAAAATAGCAAAACAAAAATAATTGCAATATTCACATTAGTAAATGTGAACATTGCAATTATTTCATATATTTATTGCTAAAATTTCCATGAATATATTTGCAAAAAGAGGGCAAAAAAGGAAAAAAGTGTTAAGACGATGTACATGAAGAGAAAGCCCGCTTAAAATCATTTACTAAAAAGAAATGTGCAGAACTAATTATTCACTTAGTTTTATTTCCCAAATATGGCACTGGCAAATTTCCTGAAGAAATCACATTGCTGCTGCAACTCACTAATCTTTTAGAAAGAAAGTGATTAATTTTATGCTTCCAGTAGGGAATGATATTTCCACAGAAGTCAGTATCTGTCAGTGTTCATTTGCCTTCAAGTCTATTTTGTTCCAAGCTTCTGCTATTATAGGGGCTGGTAATGTCACTTATTGAATAAATCTACCGTCTACAATACAGAATGCTGTAGCCTTTTATCAGGCCCAGACTCAATACATTCAAGCATGATCCATTAGAAAATAGTATTTTGTTGGAAATATTATACTTGCAAATCTTTCAACCAACCTACATCAATCCTGAGCTGGCAGCTGGGGGAGAAGAAAGGTTGAGCCTCTGGTTTGTCCAGTGTGGGGTACCAGTGGGCTAAACCCTTTCCTTATACGATTTAGTATCTATATGAAACCACTGGGAGACAAAATCCGTTTTTGAGATGAGGTAGCATAACTAGAATACTATAAATAGGCTGATGATAGTAAGCTGTACTTTGCCATCTCAGGCCAGGCCTAATATGCTATAGAGGTCCTGGTTCAGCATCTGGAGGTTGTGAGTGAATGGATGGGCCAAAACAAGCTTAGACTAAACCCTACCACAATAGGAGTACTGTCTATGATCACCTGTGCTTTCCAGAAACAACAGTTTCAGTGATAGCACTAGACAGGACTATACTTTCACTGAAGAAACAGGTCCATGAGCTGAGGATTTGCCTGGATTTGCAGCTCCTGCAAATAGTTTGTAGCTTTGACTGGTACATCATTTGCAGCACTACTTTGATCAACAAACCCTAACAGCAGTGACCCAAGCCATCATCATCTCACAACTTGACTACTACATCATGCTATACAGGTAAAACTTGAAAAATTAGAATATTATGCAAATGTTCATTTATGTCAGTATGGCAACTCAAAAGGTGAAACCAATATATGAGATAGATGCATTACATGCAAAGCGAGATATGTCAAGCCTTACTTTGGTATAATTGTGATGATTATGGCGTACAGCTTATGAAAACCCCAAATTCACAATCTCAGAAAATTAGAATAGTGTGAAAAGGTTCAATGTTCTAGGCTCAAAGTGTCCCACTCTAATTAGCTAATGAATCCATAACACCTGCAAAGGGTTCCTGAGCCTTTCAATGGTCTCTCAGGCTGGTTCAGTAGGAATCACAAGCATGGGAAAGACTGCTGACCTGATAGTTGTGCAGAAAACCATCACTGACACCCTCCATAAGGAGGGAAAGCCCCAAAAGGTAATTGCAAAAGAAGATGGATGTTCCCAAAGTGCTGTATCAAAGCACATCAATAGAAGGTTATGTGGAAGGGAAAAGTGTGGTAGAAAAAGGTGCACAAGCAGCAGGGATGACCGCAGCCTGGAGAGGATTGTCAGGAAAAGGCCATTCAGAAGTGTTGGGGACTTTCACAAGGAGTGGACTGAGGCTGGAGTTAGTGCATCAAGAGCCACCACACACAGACAGATCCTGCACATGGGCTTCAAATGTCGTATTCCTCTTGTCAAGCCGCTCCTGAACAACAAACAACGTCAGAAGCGTCTTACCTGGGCTACAGAAAAAAAGAACTGGTGTGTTGCCCAGTGGTCCAAAGTCCTCTTTTCTGATGAGAGCAACTTTTGCATCTCATTTGGGAACCAAGGACCCAGAGTCTGGAGGAAGAATGGAGAGGCACACAATGCACGATGCTTGAAGTCCAGTGTGAAGTTTCCACAGTCTGTGTTGATTTGGGGAGCCATGTCATCTGCTGGTGTTGGTCCACTGTGCTTCATTAAGTCCAGGGTCAACGCAGCCGTCTACCAGGAGATTTTGGAGCACTTCATGCTTCCTTCCGCAGACGAGCTTTATGGGGATGCTGACTTCATTTTCCAGCAGGACGTGGCACCTGCCCACACTGCCAAAAGTACCAAAACCTGGTTCAGTGACCATGGGATTACTGTGCTTGATTGGCCAGCAAACTCACCTGACCTGAACCCCATTGAGAATCTATGGGGCATTGCCAAGAGAAAGATGAGGGACATGAGACCGAACAATGCAGCGGAGCTGAAGGCCGCTATTGAAGCATCCTGGTCTTCCATAACACCTCAGCAGTGCCACAGGCTGATAGCATCCATGCCACGCCGCATTGCGGCAGTCATTGCTGCAAAAGGGGCCCAAACCAAGTACTGAGTACATATGCATGCTTATACTTTGCAGAGGTCCGATATTGTTCTATTTCCAATCCTTGTGTTATTGATGTCATGTATTATTCTAATTTTCTGAGATTGTGAATTTGGGGTTTTCATAAGCTGTATGCCATAATCATCACAATTATACCAAAGTAAGGCTTGACATATCTCGCTTTGCATGTAATGCGTCTATCTCATATATTGGTTTCACCTTTTGAGTTGCCATACTGACATAAATGAACATTTGCACGATATTCTAATTTTTCGAGTTTCACCTGTATCTGGGCCTGCCTTTGAGGACCACTCAGAAGTTACAAGTAGTATACAGTTCTGCAGCCAGGCAGCAGCCAGATTAGATTCACTACTGCAGTATAACACATATTCTTTGGTTGTTGCACTAATAACCATTATGCTTAATCCTAATCCTAAATGCTGGTTATTCCTAAAAAGCCTTTTATAAATAAAATTTTTATTTGTTTGATTATATAACACGCATCCTACTAGTGTGTGATCCAAACTAAAAACTGTTAAAATTACACAAAAGGAATAACATCAATATACATCATGATATTTTATAGCCATAGTAAAATAACACTCCTACAACTATAATATCCTAAACCTATAAACCTGATACCCCTGATTAAGAAGATTTAAAACAAAACAGCCCTAACATCTAACTTTACTAACTTCCATTAAAACAGAACAGCCCTAACATCTAACTTTACTAACTTCCATTCTGATAATAGCTTCCACCATGCAATCCGCTGCATTATGGCATGGCTCCTGGTTATACAGTGGTACCTCGGGTTACGAACGCTTCTCTTCACAACCAATTCGGGTCACGAACAGCACCGTCTGCAAAATTTTGCTTCCGTTCGCGAACTCCGCATCGGGTGACGAACAGGATCTGCGACCTTTTTCCCTGCTGTGACACATGGTTGGGGCTTCCTGTAGGGAGGGGGACTCTCCCTCCAAACAATAACCGCCTCCCCACCCGCCTTCCTGCCCTCCACGCCAGAAGTCACCTCGAGCAAGGTTAGTGTTCTCTCTCTTCGTACTGTACTTTGTGTCATATTTTTGTGGTTTAAAAAAAAAAAAACATATGGTTCAGAACGGATTAACCGTATTTACATTGAACCTTATGGGAAAATTTGATTTGGGTCGCAACCAAAATCGTTGGCGACCAAATTCGTAGGGGTCAGAATGGATTAACCGTATTTACATTGAACCTTATGGGAAAATTTGATTCGGGTTGCGACCAATTCAGGTCACGACCAGAGTCGTGGAACGAATTAAGTTCGTGAACCGAGGTACCACTGTATAAGGGACTGACTTCTCCAAAATGACAGTTGTCAGGTCATCTAGAGAAGGTCTGCTCAAGGTCCTGTTCCTTTAGGAGTTCAGGGATTCATGACTCAGGGGACAGGCCTTCTTGGTAGTGATGATCACTTTGGATCATCTTATTGCTAGAGATGTACCTAGCCTCCTTGTTACTGATATTTTGCAAGGCTGTGAAAACAATTTTATTCAGGTGCAGTTTCAAAGCTTAACAATGACAGGGTTACAGCTATCTCTTATTTTCTGTTTTTAGATGGATTTTCGGAAGGGGAGGAGTTATTTTACTCTGTATTGGGGATGTTTTACAGTATTGATGGTGTTTATCTTTCTGTAAACTATCCAAAATTTGCTTACATGGGCAGTATAAAGATATTGTTAATAAACAAATAAACAAGCATTGAAACAATTTACATACAGTCATACAATCAATAACAACACAAAATACAACAAAGCTCATATCACCTAAATATGTAGATTTTAAAAAAAAAGTCTGAATCTACTCTAACCTGTAGATTAGGGTACAGTAGTCTCAGAATACATGAGTTATTTCACAGATCTGGATTAAGCGAAAAGTCTGAAGTCAAAAAGATCAATGTAGTAGCACCACTGATGTCTCTGAACATGATTTCCATATTTATAGGAAGGGAGAACAAGATGGTGAACGTATAATATTAAGCCAGAATTTAATCATTATTTATTGATCAAGCAAACTCCCTGTGAGCTAGAAATTCGTAACAATTGAGTTTGCATAACATACTAAGTTAAAAAAAAAATAATTCTTTGGGGCTTAGGCCTATAATGTGCCTAAAACCACCTGGGAAACTTATGTCTAACACTTAATTGATTTAGATTAAATCTCATGTTCTTAATCACTATTTTGTAACAGGACCTATGGCTGCCAAAGCCCCTAGCCAATGGTCCCAGCTCAGAGGCTAAAATTTGATGTTTCCACACTAGATATCCAGATTTAAAAATGTACCCACCTACAAAATCTGTAGAACAAACCTAAATCAGTCAGTCTTCAGCTCTAAACTTTTTACAGAATGACTGAAACAATAAAATGCAATAATTACACATAATTTATTCTGAACCACTAAAAGGGGAATAGGATTAAAGGGTGGCAACAATTCATACAATCACAGAGAAGTGAAACCTATGATCAGGTGTTTCTTAACTTCATTACTCAACAACTCCAACCAGTACAACCATTTATGACAGAGGCTAAGAGCTGTAGTTCAACAGCTAGAGATCTTCAAATAAAGAGTGGATAGTCATATGTCAGACATGCTTAGTGCATCCTGCTCTGAGCAGGCAATAAAACTAAATGACCTTTAAAACCTCTTCAAATTCTATGATTCTATTATTCTAACACCTGGAGGGCCAACATTTCCCCATCTCCGCTCTCTATAGTATCTAAAATGTATATAAAACTAAGAAAAATTGACAATAGCTATTTTTTGTGGGAAGAACATTCTAACTCCACAGTATCAAAACAAAGACCAAATCAAAACACAGCATATACACAATACAAAAGCCTTTCCTAAGTTGGTTCAGCAAGTTGACAATAAAAGCCTAACAGAGAAGACCACCTGGATCATCCTACACAAATGAATAACAACAGTACTATCTGTATCACGACATAATACATATCTGGCCTGTTTGTACAGTTCCAGCTTTTTCAGTTTATACATCTAACACAAGAGGAAGCAGACAAGATATTATACCTTTTCCAGCTGAAGGATGTGTATTTCAAGGCTTCTTCTGCCAAACAATCAAGAACATAGCATGCTTGTTCTCCATAACCAGCCTTTAACTTTGAGGGAGGAAAATCCACAGTTCTTCCCTGAAAAAGAAATAAACTTTCATTAACAGAGACAAAGCAGCATTAAGTCAAATAATATTGTCTACCTTATCTAAAGTCCTTGCTTGTCATAAGAAACTCTCTGCACATGTGAGTCACCAAACACCATCAATCTGGCATAGGAGCCTGATTACTTGAGGAACCACCTGTCTCCCATAACATCTGTCTGGCTGATTTGATTTTGCTGGTTGGCTGATTCAATTCAATCTTTAATCAGGTTCCTTCAATTAAACAATGTCAAGTATGAGGACCCCAGAAGCATACTTTCCCTTTAGCAGTGCCTGCCCTCTGGAATGAGGTTCTCCCTGAGATGTGGATGGCCCCCACTCTGCTATTGTTTAGAAGAGCTGTGACATTTGGATCTGACCTGTTTGTATTGCTCCAGCTTTATTTAATACAATTAGCACAAGAGGAAACAGACAAGATATTATACCTCCTTGCTTCATTTCCATCCAGTTTGTGGTTTTTGGCATTTTTTATCTTTTATTCTTCCTTTTAATTGGTTTTATTGTAATTTCTTTGACTGTTGTGAGCCACTAAAAGTTGTTGAGAGTTTAATAATAAAATAAATATGCAACTTACATCAATTCAAATTCAGCACTTTTCAATGGAGTTAATTTATACATTCAGCTGCAAATCACAAATCATAGGAATTTAGCCCAATGTGCAAACTAATCAAGTAAATGCACAAAGCAAACTCATGATTATTACAATCATTATCCATACTGTTTTATTTTTGTTTTCTACCTGGCTACACTATTCTAAAATGAAAGAGATAACCAAAGTATAATCACATGTTTATGTCAGCTTTCTAGACATCTTTCATGGCAATAGAGCACAACCATATTAATATTGCTTATTCTGTGCCATTTTTACCTTAGAAGTTATTGAAATAAGTTTCTTCAAACCAGGAGGATATATACATATACACAATATGTGCCAGCACTCAGTCTTAATTCATATATCATATCAAACCATACTTAGGGAAATTTAGCCATGATTTGATATGGGGTCAAAATTGAAAAATCAGGCTTTTACTTTCAAATCAAAATTAAAAATTGTGACTTTTTAACTGGGTTTGCAAAATGGATTAAAACTCTTATCACTCTGTCAAGAGAAGAGCATATAGACAGAGAGAGAGACTGCTGTACTATGTTGGCAGGAAGTAACTGATGAATCTGAACAGGCAGAAAATAAAAAGATACTGATAGCTACTTGTATACTTGTAAGCTCAAGCCTTAAATTCTATGTTATGACTGGTGCAGAAAAAAATTAATGCAGGTCATTTAAATATGAAGTTGTGTCTGCTTAAGCTTAGTTTCTAAGGATAAATAATATTATGAGAATGAAACTAAATAATTCAGAATTAAATCTGATCTTCAGACTGGCCTCTGGTTTTCTCCTCTGAGATATCCAACCTTACTTTGCAACTGGAAAATAGTAAAGCAATTAGAATAGACTTGGATTCAACTGATATATTATACATTCTGACTTGCAGGTTCCAGTACTAGCATCTTTATTCACTCATACTGATAATTCCTTACAAATTTCCAAGGACTGGAATCAGTCAATTACAGTGCTAATTTACAAGAAGGGAGATAAACGATCTGGTGAATTTCACCCAATTAGTTTCTAATTAAGAACAGTACATTATACACCAGTCATACATATTAGAAACTGGTGGATTGGCTGGTACAAGACAATCTACTGGTTGAGTAAACTGGGTTTACAAAGGAATGCATAAAACATTTGATTAGTGCATTATTTTGCACCACCTTGCTAAAAAGTGCTTCAATTGCCCTCATGGTTTTCATTCCACTTTTATTGATCTAAAGACATTAACTCAATCCTGAGATATGAGGCTTTCAGTTTTGCCCATAGCTTTTCCACTGACTTTCAATGACTATAAGTAATCCTTGCTTAACGACTGCCCTGTTTAGTGACTGTTCAAAGTTACAATGGCACTGGAAAAAGTAACTTTACAACCAGTCCTTGCACTTATGACCATTGCAGGGTCCCTGCAGTCACGTGACCACCATTTGCACGCTTCACAGCTGGCTTCCGACAAGCAGTCAATGGAGAAGCCAGCAGTAAAACTGCAAGTCACAGTCATGCGATGTCTCACTTAACGGCTGAGTTGCTTAGCAGTGGCATTGCTAGTTCCAGTTGGGGTCATTAAGCAAAGACTACCTGAACTTCTAATTACAAGACGGCAGGAAAATACTTGAATTCAGGCTAGATATTGTACCCTAGGATGCCTTTCTGCCTCAACTTCTATTCAAAGAGGGGCAAGGTGGTATCCTGGGTCCCCAGTTTCTCAACATTTACATCAATTCTACAATCTAAGCTTTGGAAAAAAAAAGATTTTAATTGCACAAATTATGCCAAATAAACCTGTTTTAATACTTCTACAATGTAAACAGATCTAAACCAGAACATTTGAGCTCTTGCTTTGTATTGCTGATATGAAAGACTTATCAACAATTATGCTAAAACAGAAATAGTAAGAGACATGCAAGTCACAGATATTGATAGGAGATCAGTGATACCCGCACAGAACAAATTATGGCATTTAAATGTTGGGAATTACTTTACAATGGTGGGCTGCTTGGACAGAACAAATAAGAACCACTATTGACTGCTAATGCTATTTTGCAAGCAATAGAAGTGGTAGCTATGTTTTCTGCTTTAAATTTTTAAGCCTTAGGTGATTAGCTACCTGTTGTATGGCTCACTGATTTGCAATTATAAAGTTCTAAGACCTTGAGAAACAGTATTGTCTATATTTCTAAAAGTCACGCTCCAAATTCCTCAGAGTTTCCAGTTCATTACTGTGCCTGTAATCTCAGCTAGCTACTTTAGAGGCTTGTATGCAGCAATGTCAGCTAAAACTCTGGCTAAAATTGATTTTCAGCAATGGGTCCCTTGCCTCTTTAGTTTTTTTGGACAACTTTCTACTGACCTACAAGAATGGCACTGAATAAGATCTAAGATATTATAGACTCTCAGCCCAGTATCACACCTCGGTGGGCTTTGAGAAAGCAATAATGGAGTTGAGGTAATGTGTATTCCTTATTGATAATCAGAAAAGATCTGAGTGTACCATTTATTATGGTGGCAGTTTTGTCTGGAACATTTTTCACTTCAGTTAATTATCTAGTTAACATTCTGTATTCACCTCACTAAAGAGCCTTTTTTTTTTTTTGGCCAGATGTAATGTTTTGACATTGCAGCGCAAGAGCATTTATGTCCATGCCTAGTGGGGAAAAACTAAGACAATTATTCATACATTATTGTGCTGCCCATTCTATGTGGCCTGGTATACATATTTAGAAACACCTCTCTTAACCAATCACTTTAATAGGTTGAATGAGGAGCATATTCTCCATTTATTAACAGATCTAACTCTAGTCATCTCTAGAACAAGTGCTAAATCCTGTTCTATAGTTATTGCCATTTTGGAGGGTGGAAGCATTACAAACTTATTTATATATCTTATAATTACATTAAAGATTTAGTTTAGTTTGAAAATGTTATTTTCCTTTTGCACTGATTATGTATAATATGTAATTACCAACAGATCTTTGATCATAAATAAAATGTATACAAGGCCAATACCTCTATAACTTTCTTAAAGTCTAATGTGAGTAAAGCTTGATTATGCAGCATCAAGTTGGAGTCAGCTCTTACTGACAACATAGATTTTCTCCAGGACAATCTGTCCTCAACCTGGTCCTTTCAATGGTGCACCCATCACCGCTGTAATTGAGTCCATCCACCTTGTTACTGGTTGTCTCCTTCTTCTCTCTCCTTCCATCTTTCCCAGCATTACAGACTTCTCCAGAGAGCTAGGTCTTTGTATAATGTGTCCAAGGTAGGATAATCTGAATCTGGTCTTTTGTGCTTTGAGTAAGAATTCTGGGTTGATTTGTTTCATGATCCATTTGTTTGTTTTCTTGGCTATTCATGGTATTCTCAGGAGTCTTCTCCAACACCAAAGATGTTGTTATTATTATGCAAAATAATTTTGACATTCAAAATTTCAAAAATGTCAATATGCTTTATATACTGCTTTTTCAAAGTGCAACTTTTGCTTCCATCACAATGGGAAAGCCATTGCCTGCACTATTTTGATCTTTGTAGATATAGACACATCATGGCATCTAAATATCTTTTTTCAAGGTTTTCATTAGTATTCTACCAAGTACTAGTCTGTGGCATATTTCTGGACTGATGGCTCATTTACCTGTTGACAGTCAATCCTAAAAAGCAGAGGCTATCCACTATTTCAATATCTTCATTGTCAATTCTACAGCTGGTTGCTACTGTTGTCATAAATTTAATCTTCTTTACATATAATCTTAGTCCCTTTATCTTCATTGTGCTGCTTGATTTTCATTACTAGAGTTTGCAGATCATTTGCATTTTCAGCTATCAGTATTATCAGCATACTGCAGGTTACTGGCCTTCTTCCTACAATTCCGAACCATGTTCATCTTCTTCCAAGCCAACTTCTCTCAATATACAGGTTGAATAAATAAAGGGACAGTTTACAGTCTCACTACTTTGCCAACTGGGCCCATTCTGTTTCACCATGTTCTGGCTGGACTCTGGCTTCCTGATCTGTGTATAAGTTTCACATGAGGACAATGAGTTGTTCTGGGATTCCAGAACATTTTTCTAAGCACATTCCCCAGCTTGATATGACTGACACAATCAAAGGTGTTTCTATAATCAGTGAGGCACATACTGACTTCTTCTTGGTATGTGGCTTTCTCAATCATCCAATCAAACTGGAGTCCTGGTGATTTCATCAACACACCCATATAGTTTTACTGCCCACTGCCTTTTCCTGGGATTTTGAACGTATTTATTTACGTTCCAGTTTAGCCTATGGCCTTGGTAGTCTCCTATCCCAGTACTAATCAGGTTCAATCTTCTTAGCTTTCAAGGTCAGCTAGCTGCTAAGCTATAATAAACTTTGACACCTTACCACTACCCTAGATAGTCACTCATTCTTTATTAAGTCAATATAACTTTGCTAAAAAGTAAAATAACTACTATATTTGCAGTCTACAAAATTATTAGGAATGATCAAAACAATTTAGAGATAGTAAACCAAATAATTTACTTACAAAGGACCGCAGCTCTGCAAGTATGCTAGATATTGTTGCATTTGGGTCATCATATTCCTGTGGTTGTTCAAAAGGATGCCCTGCCTTATTAATCAGCCAAGCAGCAAGGGTACAAAACATGTAGAACTGTTCACCTGGGTTAATAGGCAATGCAAAGTAATGCCTGTTTTAAAAGAAAAAGGAGCAGAGATTAGTCTGCCGATATTGAAATTTTTTGTTCTAAAAGTTAGGAAAACTTCTCTGTGTTTGTACAATCATTTATGTCCTCAACACTTCTTTTTCTAAGGATACTATATTTCATTGACAGGCAATTTTCTTAATATATATGCTTTTTTTTTTTTTTTTTGGCAGTACTTTCAGAATGTTATGTCACAACTGGTCATGCCTTCTATTGCATACGTATACCTTACAGAAAATAATGTAAGTCAAAGCTTGTAAAAGCAGTTCTCAGATTTATTTACTATATTTTTGTATTGCCATACTATACAGTGACTCATGGCAGTAACTCTGGACAAAAGATATGAAGTTATTGAACAGATTATAAAATGTATCATTATCTGATCTTCTGGGGAAGCATCCAGTATACAATATACAGGTGAAACTTGAAAAATTAGAATATCATGCAAATGTTCATTTATGTCAGTATGGCAACTCAAAAGGTGAAACCAATATATGAGATAGACGCATTACATGCAAAGTGAGATATGTCAAGCCTTACTTTGGTATAATTGTGATGATTATGGTGTATAGCTTATGAAAACCCCAAATTCACAATCTCAGAAAATTAGAATAGTCTGAAAAGGTTCAATATTCTAGGATCAAAGTGTCCCACTCTAATCAGCTAATGAATCCATAACACCTGCAAAGGGTTCCTGAGCCTTTCAATGGTCTCTCAGGCTGGTTCAGTAGGAATCACAAGCATGGGAAAGACTGCTGAGCTGACAGTTGTGCAGAAAACCATCACTGACACCCTCCATAAGGAGGGAAAGCCCCAAAAGGTAATTGCAAAAGAAGTTGGATGTTCCCAAAGTGCTGTATCAAAGCACATCAATAGAAGGTTATGTGGAAGGGAAAAGTGTGGTAGAAAAAGGTGCACAAGCAGCAGGGATGACCGCAGCCTGGAGAGGATTGTCAGGAAAAGGCCATTCAAAAGTGTTGGGGACTTTCACAAGGAGTGGACTGAGGCTGGAGTTAGTGCATAAACAGCCACCGCACACAGACGGATCCTGCACATGGGCTTCAAATGTCGTATTCCTCTTGTCAAGCTGCTCCTGAACAACAAACAACGTCAGAAGCGTCTTACCTGGGCTACAGAAAAAAAGAACTGGTGTGTTGCCCAGTGGTCCAAAGTCCTCTTTTCTGATGAGAGCAACTTTTGCATCTCATTTGGGAACCAAGGACCCAGAGTCTGGAGGAAGAATGGAGAGGCACACAATGCACGATGCTTGAAGTCCAGTGTGAAGTTTCCACAGTCTGTGTTGATTTGGGGAGCCATGTCATCTGCTGGTGTTGGTCCACTGTGCTTCATTAAGTCCAGGGTCAATGCAGCCATCTACCAGGAGATTTTGGAGCACTTCATGCTTCCTTCCGCAGACGAGCTTTATGGGGATGCTGACTTCATTTTCCAGCAGGACTTGGCACCTGCCCACACCACCAAAAGTACCAAAACCTGGTTCAGTGACCATGAGATTACTGTGCTTGATTGGCCAGCAAACTCGCCTGACCTGAACCCCATAGAGAATCTATGGGGCATTGCCAAGAGAAAGATGAGGGACATGAGACCGAACAATGCAGCGGAGCTGAAGGCCACTATTGAAGCATCCTGGTCTTCCATAACACCTCAGCAGTGCCACAGGCTGATAGCATCCATGCCACGCCGCATTGCGGCAGTCATTGCTGCAAAAGGGGCCCAAACCAAGTACTGAGTACATATGCATGCTTATACTTTGCAGAGGTCCGATATTGTTCTATTTCCAATCCTTGTGTTATTGATGTCATGTAATATTCTAATTTTCTGAGATTGTGAATTTGGGGTTTTCATAAGCTGTATACCATAATCATCACAATTATACCAAAGTAAGGCTTGACATATCTCGCTTTGCATGTAATGCATCTATCTCATATATTGGTTTCACCTTTTGAGTTGCCATACTGACATAAATGAACATTTGCACGATATTCTAATTTTTCGAGTTTCACCTGTATATCTTCATGATCAACAAATGTTCATTTACTTAAAGCAGTTTTTAACAAGATCTTTTGTGATGCCCAAACAGCAGGTTAACAGTTATTCTAAGTTCATCTCTATTTCACCTCTCTGTTTGGGTCCTGTGGTTTGCTGATTGCTTTAATATTAGGGGCTTAATACTAAAAAATAATTGGATCTAAACAGTTTAGATTTGTTAGAGTAGAAAATATAAGTTTAAAAACAAATCTGAGTTCTCAAACAGATTGATCTGAATTCCTTCAGAAGAAGCTTCTCTGAAAACAGTTCCAAAATATCTGCTATCTATGTTATATTTCTGACAAAGATATTCATACAATATAGGAAGTTATATAGGAAGTGGAATTAGAAGGCTCAAAATTGGGGTTATTTCTCCTTTTTTTATTCCTTGACATTACATTGATAATCTGTAATTTCACATTGAGCATATTAATGCTATACCTAAGAAAAATGATTTTGCGCATGATTTTTATAGTGTTATCTTATCTGTGTCATAGTACTTTTTATTAAGTCTATATTACTTGAATGTGATTTTTCCACCTCTATGTACTCATTAATCTATGCTCATATATTCTGATTGTCTTAAATATGTAACAAAACTGGATATAACTTTGTGATTTAAGAATATGGAAAACTCTTTAAAATTGTACAGTTTATAAAAAGTAATCAATGTTAAATATATTTGGACATTTAAAAACACTGTATTGTCAGCTTTCTATATTGCTGAAAGAAATCGGAATGGCAAAATACATACGAATTGTGAATGAGGGCTATTTCCAGATGAATGTTAGGAAAAACTTCCTAACACTTTCATAGTGGAACCAATTACTCAGGAAAATGATGGGTTTTGCTTCATTGGATGCAGAAAGTCTGGACAGCCATCTGTTGGAAATGTTTTAATTTCAATTCCTATGTTGTAAAAGGGATTGAACTACAGACCAAAATGCAGATCAAGACACAAACATATGCAACCTACTCAAGTAATCCTGACAAAATTAATGGGGCTTATTTCTAAGTAAGCACGTACTGTATATGACTGCATTCTGAGACTACTGCATGAATATTCCATGAATATGAAGCCTAGAAACATTTTTTTCTACCAAGTTACAAAAGATAGAACTGGAAACCATGTTGACAGCATATAAACAATATACACCATAAATAAATTTCACTTGCATGACAAAAATGTAGTCACTGACTTGGTAGAAAGTTTTATTGACAGCATTTATATTATTATTACCATGCTGTCCCAACAAGAAAAACTGCAGAAGCAAACCAATTTTATATACATTTTTATTGTTTTTCCCTATAGATGGGAAAGGATTATAATTGAAAGAAAAATATTAAGTATTCGTTGTATTTAAAAGATAGATTTAATGCATACTAAAGTCAGAGCTTCAATGATAAAAATGTCTTGAAATGTGGCACCTTATTCATGTATTCATGGTACAGTTTTAAACTTACAGCTACACACCTGGGCATGTATTTTAGAAGTATATAATCATAGGCATAGTCTGGCAGTTTTTATAATGCGAGATAATATCCCCATGGTCCATTATTAGAGTTATCTACTAGTAACATAGCATTTAACCAAAATGCTATATAACCCTAAATAAAAAATCAAAAGTTACCAAGAATTCCACAATTTAGGGTACCTGTAGGGAAATCAGAAAAAAACAAAAAACAAAAAAACAAAAAACCAGGCTAGGTATATTTCTAGTGTAAAATTAAAATGAATATGTGACTTCTCAAAAATAACACTAATAGAGTAGCATTCTTCATATGTAAGACATTTGCCCGATGCATGCCTATCCTCTGGCCTTAACTCAATAGAAAAGGTTGCATGGATTTAGATCACCAGCTCTATATGAAACACATTTCTAAAAAATTCTCATTTACTCTTACTAAAAGTGCTTTACGATTAGTTTCCCATTTTACAATGAGTCTGGAAGAAAAAGTTCAATCCCAAAGAACTTTATCTACTGAATCACAATCACTTATTCTGTTCATTTATTTGAGCTTGTAAGGAAATATCTCTAGGAAAACTTTCTTTGCAATAATGCCTGCCACATGTCTAATACTGTACTGTATTTTTGAAACCTTATAAATAAAACAAGGAAGAAATCACCAACTCTTTCAGCACAATCTCATGCAAGTTTCCTCAGTAGCCATAAATTCTAACTGGTTTAACAAAATTAACTCTCAAGTTACTTAATTTGCAAGGTATAGAGATATAGCACATAATATTAGTGTAAACTAGTTTTTATTATGTTTCCTTTTCTTTTCAGGCATTTTTTTTTTACTTAGTATTTCTTGCTCCTTTTCTGCACTCTGCATAACACTACTTATCCTGAAACACAATAGTATGATGCATAAATATGTAAGTTTCCTAATTTTTCTTAACTCTACACAGAAACAGGCCTCCGTGCACTGAAAGGTGCCTGATTTTACTCAATAACAATTCTCAGTCCAATGCAAGGTCTCAGTCCAAAATTATTATATATTGAACTCCAACACAAAACACTTCGGTTTCCAAGGAGCCCTTCTCGAGAAAACTCCAATGTTCTCTGCTGTCTGACAGTCCTGGGGCTCGTTCACACACACGGTAACTCCAATATCAACCCCCAAACTTTACAAGCAAAAGCCCAATACACACTCGTCAACTGTACATTAAATGCACACACGCGAACTAGTCTTTCATCCAAAAGCCCCTGAAACAGTTATTGGCTGGGATCAGGCTATTTATTCTTCCAAGCTGGAAAAAGTGGGACTCATCCTCTACTGCACTCCACCCCCCCACCCCCCAGAAAATTAAAGAGCAAGGCCTACTCGCTTGCCTTACCGGGAAGGCGGTCTCATGTTGTGGCTCCGCAACGCTGCCTCTTCCTCGTAGTTGAGTAGCTTCAACTTCTCCAGCAGATCCTCCATCATGACAAACATGTGATACAGCGCCCCCGGCCCGCGCTCCACCACCGCTGGTTCCCCGGTCGCGTCCCCTTCCTCGGCGGCCGCCATGACACCACTCAACCGCAGCTTCTCGCTTCCAAGTTGCCAGCACAACGCGACAAGCACCAAGGCCGTCCGCGTCACCGGGGAAACAAGCCCCGCCTGCTCGAACACTCGCCCGCCAATCCCTTCTTAACCCGAGCAGTTCTTCTGTGATGGGGTCGGACCAATCGACTCCGCCCGAAGTGATTCTTAGAGGCGTCTGTCTGGTAGAGCTGCGAAAAATTCGGTTGATCAGGAAACTTTAATTCTTTTTTGCCATGTAAGGCTTTACAGAGTTTTCAGCTCTCCGATCTGGGCTGCAATAATCCGGATGACTGGTACAAGAGAGCAAAGAGCAGTGAGGTGGGGTGCGGAGAGGCTGATGTTAGTTCGGATTTTTGCAGCTCAGATCTGGGTGCCTATGCCTTAGGGCTGTGCGATCTAAGCCCTCAGAGTTTATTCAGTGTACTGTAACCTACCCCCAAAATTGGGATATGAGTAAATCATGTTAATTCAACCATGCATAAGTGTGTGGTGTAAACAGAATTGAAGAAAGGAACCAGCAGATACTAATATTGGGTAGGATTAGGCATGGATCTTACATTTTGGGTATTTGTTAAACAGGACTTTGTGCACTAACATAACCAACGTTGGAGAGCCCTGATGAATTAGATCAAAGCAATCTGATTCAGCAGAGTTCTCATAATAACCAAGATGATGTCAAAGAAAGTCTTCAGAAAAGTCTACACTATTGAGAGATAAACTGGCTAATACTTTGGTATTATACAGGCTGTGTTCACATAACAGCTGGATCTTTAAGAATGGTTACTAAACCACACCATTTGCATTCACAAAACTTTTGTAAAAATGGTGTGATGTGATAGTTTAGTTAACATAATACTGTAAAATAAGGTGTATGGTTTTGGATTGTCCGTTATACCTTGAAAATAATAGTTTTGGGATTAGTGTGTTGGGGGAAAATAGCTATATTGTAGCTATCTTGATTAACAATCATCAATAGCCTTGTCCAACATGAAATTTTCTAATTAACCTTTTAAAAACCATCAAAGTAGGTGGCCCTTCTACATCTTGTGGAATCCATAGTTCGATTGCACACTCATTAGACCAGGTGAAGTAATGCATCATGGTTCAAACTACTGAGCCTAATAACATACACATGCTAGGTCACAAAGAAGCAAGCCACATTCTGGCTTGATGTGATGTGTGAACAAATCCCTGATTCAATTTGTGCGTTGGACATCCTTATATAGCATGCTTGGCTGTCACCTTCAACAAGTAACAAGCACTGTGTCATTTTTATATTCCCCCCACATAGATCCTTAACTGAGGCTTCATTCTAGGACTTTTGCACATTGTAGCCTTGAGCTGCTTGTCTCCTGCACTGGAATCTGGTTTAAGAAAGCCCTTTCTAGATTTCAGTCCCTTCCTCCACTATGGCCACAGTGATAGCCAGGTGTTTTATCTTGACCATGGTTAATAGGGCATCCAATGGGTTGATTCCCCTGCTAAATAGAGGGCTGAACTAAATGACCAACAAGGTCCTATTCCCATTCATGACAGAAAAGCAAATGCTAATTGCTTTTCATCCTGTGGGCATGTATTTTGAAGACTGGCAGGAAAACAAAATAACAGTTCTTTCTGCCGTTTAGGTTACTGCCTTCTTTGAATCTCAAACAGCAACTTTCTTTAATCCAAATGCTTTAACTAACAGTGAATCTAAGATTCAGTATTTGAGTTAAAGGAATCCATAATGGCAGTCATTTAGGTGTCAAATGACAGTAAGTCTAAAATTTCAGTTACAGAACAGCATCCAATGGGTTGAAAACAGTTCAAGCACCATAAGCCTACACTGATTTGTTTTACAAATATAAAATCCCAGTACTGTTCCTCTGGAACTTTCTATCATAGTAGGATAGGATGCATAATTGGAAGGGGACCTTGTGGGTCATCTAGTTCAGCCCTCTGTTTAGTACAGGAATCCACTAAACCATCTTTGAAAGAAGGCCATCTAGTCCTTGTTTGAAAACCTCCAGAGTGGGGAATCCACCACTGTTCTAGGTAGACTGTTCTAATGCTAAACAGCTATTATTGTCAAAAATTTCTTAATAGTCAACCTGACTCTTCTTTCAGTTTCACCCCATTGAGCCTCGTCCCACTGCAGTTTCAACAGAGAACAGGGCCACCCCTTCCTGCACATGACAACTTGTTAGATATTTCTAGACCACCTCAATATCTTTGGGTCTTCTTTTTTTGCAAGCTAAGCATAGCCAGTTCCTTTAACAATTCTCATTTCTCATAACCGCTTAGCTTCCACACCTCTTACCAAGCTATTCCTATAAACTTGCTGTGGCTACTCCATATCAGGAACTGGACATAGTCCTATGGGGTCTATAGTACAATAGAACTAGATTCAATCCCATGCTTCTGTTAAGGCAGACTGAGATTTTACTGACCATTTTGCTTGACCACTGCTGGTCTACTTCTAATTCCTTTTCATATGCATTACTGCCAGATCAGGTCTCCTCAGTCCTGTGTCTATACATTTGATTTTTCGTATCCAGAATTAGAGAACACTAACCCAAAGAAAGTGTGCAGCAGTTTTGTGTTCTCCGTATACCATTATTACTTCCCTGCCTTTTCCATGCAACTGTGAGGGGATGATGCTGCCTAAACCAGTAAATGAACATCAAAAACTCTTAGCTTATAAGGGAGGAAGAAAGAGATATAAGATTTAAACTCTGGACCTGTTCAGGGATAGATTGCTATAACCTGTTCATAGAGAGAGGGATGGATTGCTATATTCTGTAGTAACTGATACTTTTCTTAATTACACCTTCTTGTATTTTCAATTAAAGTAACTTATCCATCTGATCCTTGTTCTTGACTCTCCCATGACTAGCTCCTGAATACTGGTTGAGGTTCTTGAGAGAGAGAGATTGCTCTGCCATGGGCAAATCTCTAACAATGGCAGACCAACAAGCTCTGTGATTCTTCATCATTATTATTATTATATTATTATTATTGATGTACCTCCCCAATGTACTGTTATTATAATTTGCATTCTTTGGCAACCTCAGCTCATTCTGAGCTTTACCTCCTCCTCCCCAACCCAACTCCATCCCTACAGGCTAGCTTTCCTTCTTAGTTATCAGCCTCTGCTTCCATTTCCTGTACATCTCCTTTTTCGTTCTTAGTTTGTTCAGTGAGCTCTCTATTCATCCATTCCAATTAGGGCTGTGCAAATTGTTCAGAAGAGGTGCTTTGCAATATGTACGTAAAACTGGCTATGAAGCGTGTCTCTTCAAATCAACAAGAAGCCATATCTTTTTCTGCATCTTTTTTACTTTGCCGAGGGAAGTAAAGTGGTTGTGCACACACACCCAGGTGGAGACAGCCGGAAGCAGCTTACCAAGAAGCCGTGAGAGCCTGGAAAGAGATGTGACTGCTTTCCTGATTTCAAATAAGTGCTTTGTAGGAGCTCCTGCATGTTGTGAAGCACTTCTTTTAAAGGATTTCCATAGCCCAATAGGCCTTTTACAGCTTTCCCCATATTTTCTTCTTATGTCCATACTTTCAGTATTTCATTTTTCATTTTCTTTTGCTTATCTTTTAAGATTGCAAGTCCTGGTATGTTGTCCATATTTGTCTGAGTTCATTAAAAAGTGCCTTCCTGAAGTCCAGGATCTGTGACTGACTTTTCTTAACTTTTCCTCTCCCAGTTATCTTGAATGCCAGTATCATGTGGTCGTTCCCCCCCAAGGTACCTGACAACCTCAGGCCATCAACCAATTTCTCCCTGTTTTGTCAGGATTAAGTCCAGGATAGCATCTTTCTCAAGCAATGTAAAGCTCTAACAGGTGCATTGGAATAAATTTCTCAATAGTAACACTTTGTTTCTGAGTCCTTATAAACATATGCTTTCAACAAGACTTCAGTATTTAGGTATATGAATTTCTTCACAGCTATTTGGTTTCTTTAATGCAGGCCATTTAGCCTCTCTTTTTGTTGGGTCTCCTTCTTATCAAATAATAATCTCCAAATTCAAGTTCTAGATTCCAATCATAATTCTCATCCCAACTAGTTTCCACAACTGTTGCATTCCTATATTAGGATTTCTAGTTCCACATATTCGGTGTATTGGGATACAGATGGAGACAGAAGATGTCACTGTTTATAGGTCTCCCTAATGCCATATATTGAGGGATTTCTGAGTAATCTTTCCTACCTCCTACCTCTTCATTTAATATGTATATTTATATTCCTAATGTCCAGCACTTTTCCACCTGAATCTATGCCTCTGTTTCTGTCAGCCCTTTGAGCTACACCAGATCAAGAAACTGACTCCACAGGAAGACTAGAAGTATACTTTATTGAGATAGGCTATAAGTAACAGAATCTTGCAAGCCTGATTGTGCTTTACCGTCTCTCCCTCTTATATCCCCTTGGGTCAGGGAGGAACCAGCCTGTGTCTCTTCCTAACACTATATCCTTTCCCAGGGCTTAAGGGATGTTTCTGCCCTTGTTGTTTCTGTAACGGCTTCTGAATATTCCCTTCAAGGTCATATCCATGTCTCCCTGCACCCTCCTTCCCTGTTCCAGTTTAATGTAAGGCTTTCCTGATAAAATTCATAAGTCCACTGCCAAACATATTTTGTCATGCCCTTATGAAGTATAATCTATCCTTGCCTAAGAGCTGCCTACATGGCTGACATAGACCATGGTTGAGAAATCCATTTTTCCCCAACGATATCATATTCTTAGTTGTTCATTTCAGGATTCCACTTTATAATTGCTTGCAAGCCTCTGAAATATTTGTCCTCTCCTACCAAAGTAATTTGTGCCGTGGTGGATAAGTAGGAATGGCTAACAAAATCAATTAGTCTGATGAGTCTTGGCAATTTTTCTACCACATCCTGGGTATGTGCACCAGGAAGACAGTAGACTTCTCCCATTAGCTGGGTGAGGTTAGTATGATAAAACTATCTCAAGAGATTGGAGCTTGCTTTCTATAATCAGAACGTCACATCATTATGAGAAGCACTTAACAATGGGTAATATCAAATACTTTTCAGCTACCAATGGCCACCTTTAATACAACAGATTACATCTCCCTCTTGTGTGAAGAGCCATCTGTTCCTAACTGTAATGGATGGCATGAGCGGGGAATATTCTGGAATGGAACTTCAGGGTTGCCAGGAGGGGGGGGAGAGACATTCCAGGGCAAGCACCTCCTCAGCCCGCAGCAAGAGTGTGGGAAGACGAAGAGGATGAGGCTGGCTGCTCCCTAGAGTCTCACGGGGTATAGCCAGTAGTTGCTTTAGCATAGGTTTAGTCTGGTGAGATTGATGTCAGGTTCAGCCCAAGAACAGCAACAAGGCAATCCAGTACAATTCAGTCCCTTTATTAGCTCACACCTAACAGACAGAATCTCACCAGACTAAACCTATGCTAAAGCAACTACTGGCTATACCCCATGAGACTCTAGGGAGCAGCCAGCCTCATCCTCTTCGTCTTCCCACACTCTTGCTGCGGGCTGAGGAGGTGCTTGCCCTGGAATGTCTCTCCCCCCTCCTGACAACCTTGAAGTTTCATTCCAGAATCTTCCCTGCTCATGCCATCCATTACACTAACTACAATTTTGTCAAAATGTCAAGCATTGTTCTATCAACTCTGCCCTTTAACATATGGGTGTACAATGTCATCATGGACATACCCAAGGAATGGAGCTTGGATTGTATTGGTGCAATGCTGGTTTTGTCATTTGCCCTCCCTTGCTCCCTCTGAAAATGCCTCTCTTCCACAGGACAAGGAACTCTGGAGCAGATTTGCGGACAAGAATGTGTACAAAGAGTAGCACAATGCAAAGTACCATTTTGTGAGCAAAAATCTAGTCTCACAATATTTTGTCCAGACTTTTCTTCTACATGTTTTGTTTTGTGAACAAAATCACTTACAGAATAGAATCATACAAACTAAAATCATGTACAATTAGAGGAGCATGTAAGCAAGAAAATGAGAGAATGTAGGATGAGGTTTTTTTTCAAATGGCTGTATGTTTTTCCTCCTGTCTTTTTCCAGGTCTCTTTCCCTATTAACCTGCATATATTTTATATAATTTATTTCCCTTTTGTAAGGAATGGGGATGAAAGAATTTTTGTTTATTCAGATTGGGACAGTGCACTCATACTTTGCTCCATGTTTTTCAGGCTGGAACATGAGTGTTAATGTAAATGATCACATGTTATCTTCAAAATGCTTTTGAGGGACTGGGGACTGGAAATGATGGCAGTATGGAAGTGCCCATGGTGTCTCAAGGCTGCCTTTGAATCAAAATAAACAAAAAACACAGAGGACCAGAAGTCCTCACCAGCTGCTCTAGTTGTGATCCAAGAATGAGTACATATATTGAAACAAGGAATGATGCAACTCCCCTATGCCCTTCATATGAAATTGCTTTTAAAAATAGAAAAAATAAAAACATGATCAAAGCAAATTCATTTAATATAATTTTCATTACATGATTTGAGTATTAGTATTTATTTAAACATGGCCTAAAACTAATCATAAAAGTGAAATGCAACAAATATGGGAATAAAAGAATAAAATAAAATAACATGAAAATCCAGAAACAGCTACTAATGGGAAAGCAGTTCCAGCTGGTTTCTAAAAGCCTTCCCTCCGAACTGTCCCTTGATGCATATATATTTTTAATATCCTACAAGCTCTTAGAAGAGGCTCTTTAACCTGGCACCAATTGGGCACTACCCATTAGGATGACAATCAGCAGACCCACTAACCTTCTGTCTGAAAGCTGGCCTGTGCTTAGAGAGAGAGGCTGAATCTGCATCGCATGTACTATTAAAACACCCGTTATGTACCCAATGGCATTCAAAACTCATCATTCCAATTGACAGTACATATTCAGAATAATAATTCTAGCAGAAGATGTTTGCCATCATGTTTTTGTAAATGCTTTCCAGATGCACATTGCCTTTTAGTTTGTCAAAAGTACCAGGGCAATTGACAGAAGACTGCATCCTTCCTGGCTTTATTCTCCTAGAAATGACAAAAGCAATTCACTGGAAGAAATGCGTGCTGCCACTGCTACAAACAGGATCAACTGCTGGATCAAAATCTTAAGTATAAACATTAAGCAGCTTTTCCTCATAAAGAAATCCCTAAGGGAATATATATGTGCTGAGTGGCAGCAGCTGTTATTATAATATAACTGAATACATCAGTAGTAACCATCAAGCAAAACGAATTGTTGCACATTTAATACAACTGGAACAACCTATATTAGCAGTACTTGTGCCCAACATGAGCTTTATATACTGCTGTTAAGAATGCAAATGTTCCATAGTGATAAAGGAAGAATAATGACAACAGAAGGAATTTTCCAAAATTCATCTATGAGAAATTCTGTATTCATCAAAGAATTTAACTCTGGACCATATACTGGTGGGTCAGAGATCAGTAAAAGTGCAGAATTATCTTGGATTTATATATCCATGTTAGTGGAATGGGAGTGGGAGTAGGGATGGGGTGGGGAAAATGGAGAGAAAGGCCGACTAGGAAATATATATGATTTTTACAACAGCACTTTCTTTTAAGCATCCATACTAATGTGATTCTATATAGAGTCTCTATCACTGACAGTGTAAAATTGTGTCATTATGCATTAATGAATTAATGAAGAAATGGGCTATCTCTTTTAGTTTGTTATCTCTTATGTGATCATTGCATGGATGAAATGCAATAATTACTGTTTAAAGACTTTTTAAGAATTTTTTTAAAGAACACAGCACACTAGGATTTTCGCTGTTTGCAAAGTTTCTTTTAAAAGCTCATTTTTCCCCTTGCTCAACTCCAGTGAATGCTGGAAATCTGGGTGTTGGAAATCAGGCTTCCAACTGTTATGTATGTCTCAAGACGCCTAAGGATTCCTGTTTCCTGATCTTGCCTATCTTGAGGGGCTGACATCAATCTTGAAGTCTTGTCAACCCCCCTATCTATTTCAACTTATACCTAACACTATTAAAGTGGAGTTGTTTTTACTTTCTTTCTAACACTTTCTACTTTCCCAGAACTAAAATATCTTTTCTATAACCTCTTGGCATTCTCCTTCTTTTCTAAGTCAAACCAACATTCCATCACAATGAGTTACCCCAGGTCCAGTTATTTAAATATCAAGGTATATTTTGCTATGCTGCAAAATATACCCTGATATACCCTGGAATGCATACTTAGATTATGCTGTATAGAATGAACAGAGATCAGTGTTGACTATTCAAGACTTTTGTAGCTTTCAGGGAGCTTTGTATATTCTGGCAGCGATTAAAATATTTATTGCAAAAGCCCAAAGGCAACTTTTGTTTGACACATACAAAACCATACAGAAACAGAGTTCTTACAGTCTAAATACCTGAGAAATATTTTTCAGGTGCTTATCATGTCCTGTGTGCTATTTTTTAAATTAAAATTTAAACTCTATTCCAGCTAACACTTGCAAACTATTGATGTGTATTAGTTTATACACCATAAATCAATAAATCAATCATTTACTCTCTGGGATTGATCTTTTTTATTTTTTTATTATAGTAATTTTATTAAAAAATTACAATTGCAAAGATAAAAACTAATACAAAATAAACAAAATAAAAGAATTAAAAAAACAATAGAAGGTACAGAAAAGAAAAATAGAAAAAGAAAGAAAGAAAAAACTAAGAATATAGTAAAGAAACAGAAAAATATATAAAGAAATGACTCCCCCCCTCCTTTCATCACAACAAGTATAAGCAATTTTAGTAACTTATCAAGCTTCTCTTAAAATCAACAAATGATTTCTTCTTCCCATATCCCATCTCTTATCTATAAACAAATCCTTAAAGCCTTGTTGTTTCAGTCCTGATCAGCAAAAGTCCATTAAGGGTTACCAGAGATAACAACATACCTATTTTAACCTTGATCAAATAAAACAACTTTATATTCTTTCTTTTTATTTTAACAAACTTGGTCTTTAGTGTCTTCAAATAATGTCCTAGAACTTGATTTCTTTTCATTTTTTCTTTGTCCCATCTCACAAAATTTTTCAAAGCTTTAACAAGTCTCTTTTGTAAATCCAAAATAGGAAAATTATCCAGGTCACTCTCTTGGTTTGTTATTTGTATATCCCTTTTAATTAAGGCACCAGCCAGTTTCTTTGTATGTCCAGTGTAGCATATTTTTCCATATCGTTCTTGTAGTCTATCATTGTTAAATCCACTTTCAAATCAGTCTCAGTCTTGTCAGGTAAAACTTGTTCCTCTTTCATAACATCTTTTAAACACAGTCTGTCTATACAGGCAGACATTCTTAAAATTAAGTTCTGAATCCATTGTTCAAAAATATCCTACAATATGTCCAATGTTAAAATATTTTGCTTCATTCTGTATTTGTAAGTCAAATATACATCTTCTTCTCCTTCAGTTGTAATTTTTAGTTCCTTCTGGTTCCCTCTAGTGTTCAGCCTTCAAAGTCTTATCCTATCATGTTTTAAAAAAATAAATAAATTCAAAACAAAAGCATTTTCCCATGGGAAAGATTCTTATAATTAATTCCAAAATCTTATTTCAAATCCATTTGGGCTCTTAGTCCGTTTGTAACTTTCCAAAATCGAAGTTGTAATCACCCTTTTGCTGTTTATTCCAAAAGTTTAAAAAATTAAGTCCTTAAACTTGTCCTTAAAACTTATTTCGCTAAGGATTGTAAGAAACTCACCCAGTGCTATAACACTTGTCAGTCCAAAGGTTCCTAACAGCTGAAAAGCATTTAACAAGCAATTTCCAAAGGTGATTAGAAAAGGAAGTATGTGAACCCAGTGTCCTTTTGAAGGCATTGACTATGATTTGAGCAAAAAGATGGCTATACCCTTGTATCCCAGAGCTCTAAACCCACCAGAGACCATTGTCTTGTAGTCTCCTTGCAAGGGGCAACTGTATGCAGCACTTTTGGGCGATCTCAAGTCTCCGCCTTGTCCAGAGTAATTACGAAGTGCTGGTCTACTCACCAGCTCGTCATTCCACAGTAGTCGTCGGTTCCTCTCTTCAGTTCATCATTTCACCCCTGAAAGTTCCCCATATCTCTATTTTTTTTTCTGATAAATTTATGTGTAAATTAAATGGTTCCTGTTATGCAAAAATTGATTGACTATGGCTATTCACAGGTGCTCTGTTAGCTTCAGACTTTGATCAGGCCACAGTGATGCTATGGTATTTTGAATATAGAAAGCCAAGAGGCCCTAGTTAATGTATTGTCGAAGGCTTTCACGGCCGGCATACGAAGGCTGGTGTGGGTCTTCCGGGGTGTGTGGCCGTGTTCTGGAAGTTTTGTTTCCTAACGTTTCGCCAGCATCTGTGACCGGCATCTTCAGAGAGCAGGAGCACAAACAGGAGCACTGCCAGAGAGAACTGCTCCTGTCTGTGCTCCTGCTCTCTGAAGATGCCGGTCACAGATGCTGGCAAAACGTTAGGAAACAAAACTTCCAGAACACGGCCACACACCCTGGAAGACCCACACCAGGCCCTAGTTAGTGTGTCAAGATGGAGTTATTTGAGTGATCAGCCCTTTAGTTTTAAATTGACTAGCTATCTGAGTCAAATTGAAAGTCTAACACGAATTAACATATTATCAACTGCCATTCTGGAAGGGGACTATAAGATTTTTTATATATACAGGTAGTCTTCGGTTAACACTGGTAATTGGGACTGGAATTTCCTTCACTAAGCAATATGGTTGTAAATGATGTCACGTGACCACATCACTTAGCAACAGTAGCCCCTGCAGTCCACATTGCTGTCATTGAGTGAATCACTTTGGGTCATTAAGCAAGGACCTCCTCGCAACTTCCTGCCAGCTTCCAACAACCAAAGTCAGCAGGGAAGCTGGCAGAAAGTTGCAAGTCCCACGTGGCTGGCAAGCAGGCTGGCAGGCAAGTGGCTGTTGCCAGGTGGGGAAGGGTGTGCAGGTGGCTGGCACAGCATAAGTGCAGAGGGGCTGAGGGACAGTGTGCAAGAGTGCATGGGTGGTGGTGAGGCACAGCATAAATGCAGAGGGTCTGGGGGAGGGTGCATGAAGGTGCACAAGTGGCTGATGTGGCATGGCACAAGCACAGAGGGGCTGGAACAGGGTGCGCAGGTGGCCAGTGAGGTGTGGCAGGGCTTGGGGTGGCTGCTGCTGGGTGGGGGAGGGTGCATGAGGGGGCAAGCAGCCCCAGAGCCACAGCACAGCAAAATGCCCCAGAGCTGTGGTGCCTCCCCACGTGTGGCCTGGATGGTGAGCCCACCAGAGGGGAAACAGGCAAAGATGATGAAGGTCAGTTGGGGGGAGAGCAGGGGCAGCGGGGGTGGTGGTGGTAATAATTGCAGTCTGGCTTGAATTTTTATTATGTGACCATGGGGTGCTGCAATGGTCACAAATTCAAGGACCGGTTGCTAGTCCATTTCTTCAGCATTCTCATAACTTCAAATGGTCACTGAACAAATTGACAGTAAGCAACTACTACCTGTATATAACGACTGTGTATGCCCAATATTGAGACCACTGCTCTTTTTGTCCCCTTCCTGTCTCTTTTATAGGGATATTCATGCATAATGTATAAAGCCTCTAATAATACATCACCCTGGGCAACCAGACTCATTATATCTTCAGTATTTGTTGTCTCATTAAAGCAATACAGTCCCCCTGAATGTCTCCAAATATTGTTTTATCACCTGCAGAATCCAAAAAGGGGCAACTGCTTAATCGCTCATAAGATTATAGAAACTGAACCCCAGCATTTTAGATCCATTATATATTATAATGCACATTTAAATTACTATTTTGATCTAAATTACAGTTCAAACAATATTTATAACATCTTTTAAGTATTAGATTTAACTTTATAGATTTAGTGTTTAGAGCTTGACGTTTTATTTTATTTCCATTGAGAATAGTATAGTGGCATGGGTGCTTTTATTATACTGCATCTTGTTTTATGCTGGTCATTGACTGAAACAAAATCAACTAACTAATCTACTACATTCATCTTACCGTTTCCCCTGACATACTGAATTTTCATTTCCACATAACAAAGTGCTCTTACACCTAGACACTTTTGCTTCTTACAAATATTC
This sequence comes from Liasis olivaceus, assembly GCA_030867105.1. Taxonomy (NCBI): domain Eukaryota; kingdom Metazoa; phylum Chordata; class Lepidosauria; order Squamata; family Pythonidae; genus Liasis; species Liasis olivaceus. The sequence goes on along the minus strand of CM061352.1, from coordinate 78,604,228 downwards.
ATTCCTTGCAACAGACCACATGCTATCCTCTACTTTTCTATCAGCATTTTCACTTCTTACAATTTCCCCTTCTTTTTCCCCATCATGAATCCTTTCAAGATACACAAATTCATCCACTCACTTTAATTTTTCACCGTTTGTGTATAATTTACCATCATTCTTTCCCCTATAAAAAACAACTACAGGTGAAACTTGAAAAATTAGAATATCGTGCAAATGTTCATTTATGTCAGTATGGCAACTCAAAAGGTGAAACCAATATATGAGATAGACGCATGACATGCAAAGCGAGATATGTCAAGCCTTACTTTGGTATAATTGTGATGATTATGGCGTACAGCTTATGAAAACCCCAAATTCACAATCTCAGAAAATTAGAATAGTGTGAAAAGGTTCAATATTCTAGGCTCAAAGTGTCCCACTCTAATCAGCTAATGAATCCATAACACCTGCAAAGGGTTCCTGAGCCTTTCAATGGTCTCTCAGGCTGGTTCAGTAGGAATCACAAGCATGGGAAAGACTGCTGACCTGACAGTTGTGCAGAAAACCATCACTGACACCCTCCATAAGGAGGGAAAGCCCCAAAAGGTAATTGCAAAAGAAGTTGGATGTTCCCAAAGTGCTGTATCAAAGCACATCAATAGAAGGTTATGTGGAAGGGAAAAGTGTGGTAGAAAAAGGTGCACAAGGAGCAGGGATGACCGCAGCCTGGAGAGGATTGTCAGGAAAAGGCCATTCAAAAGTGTTGGGGACTTTCACAAGGAGTGGACTGAGGCTGGAGTTAGTACATCAAGAGCCACCACACACAGACGGATCCTGGACATGGGCTTCAAATGTCGTATTCCTCTTGTCAAGCCGCTCCTGAACAACAAACAACGTCAGAAGCGTCTTACCTGGGCTACAGAAAAAAAAAAAGAACTGATGTGTTGCCCAGTGGTCCAAAGTCCTCTTTTCTGATGAGAGCAACTTTTGCATCTCATTTGGGAACCAAGGACCCAGAGTCTGGAGGAAGAAAGGAGGGGCACACAATGCACGATGCTTGAAGTCCAGTGTGAAGTTTCCACAGTCTGTGTTGATTTGGGGAGCCATGTCATCTGCTGGTGTTGGTCCACTGTGCTTCATTAAGTCTAGGGTCAACGCAGCCGTCTACCAGGAGATTTTGGAGCACTTCATGTTTCCTTCCGCAGATGAGCTTTATGGGGATGCTGACTTCATTTTCCAGCAGGACTTGGCACCTGCCCACACTGCCTAAAGTACCAAAACCTGGTTCAGTGACCATGGGATTACTGTGCTTGATTGGCCAGCAAACTCGCCTGACCTGAATCCTATAGAGAATCTATGGGGCATTGCCAAGAGAAAGATGAGGGACATGAGACCGAACAATGCAGCGGAGCTGAAGGCCGCTATTGAAGCATCCTGGTCTTCCATAACACCTCAGCAGTGCCACAGGCTGATAGCATCCATGCCACGCCGCATTGCGGCAGTCATTGCTGCAAAAGGGGCCCAAACCAAGTACTGAGTACATATGCATGCTTCTACTTTGCAGAGGTCCGATATTGTTCTATTTCCAATCCTTGTGTTATTGATGTCATGTAATATTCTAATTTTCTGAGATTGTGAATTTGGGGTTTTCATAAGCTGTATGCCATAATCATCACAATTATACCAAAGTAAGGCTTGACATATCTCACTTTGCATGTAATGCATCTATCTTATATATTGGTTTCACCTTTTGAGTTGCCATACTGACATAAATGAACATTTGCACGATATTCTAATTTTTCGAGTTTCACCTGTACCTTGATTGCTGATATATTATTTCTGCATCATCATACAATCTATATAACATTCTTTGCAAATTATCGGAGTTTTCAGCCAACAGCACACGTCACCTTTACACAAAAGTACTCATACTTTCACATCTCCAAACCACATACTTCTTATGTCATCACAAGCATTTATTATACATTTATGTATAAATACATTAAATGATCCTTGTTTAGTAGTGAACTATTTGCTAAGCTTTCTATTTATTCCCAAATATGGTTTACTTCCATCATATACCATTCTTATCACAGTCAGAAACCAACCCCTATACGATGTTCATGCAAAATGTACCATAATTCAAACCTATTTACTTTAGCATACACTTTCTCTAAATCAACAAGCATACAAAAAACTTATTTTCTCATAATCACCCATTTTTAGTGATCTGCTGAAGTGTAACACTCTGGTATATACTCCTTCTACCTAGCATAAAATAGTATTGCATTTTCAAAATTTTGTTCATTGTCACCTCTTCTACCATTTTAGAATTATATCCAACACTTTCCCAGACACACGAACAAACTAATACTCCAGTAATTTTTCCATTACCTTTTTCTTTGTAGAAGGAACAATAACAGACAGCATCCTTTAATTGTCAATCACAGATGCAGTCTTCACACATTCGATGAAGAAGTCAAATAGCCACTTCATAGTCAAACTGCACACATATCTTAATTTTGTTCAGTTTCAGTTTTTTCTACATTTATGACTTCCTTTTTGTCCATTTTTTTCCTTGATCGCTAACAATTATAGCAATAATTTCAGTTCCTATCTTTGACATACAATTCCTGTACAAATCTCTAAATTATTTCTTTCTAGTTTCCCTCCAGTCCATTTTAATAGCAAACCATTTCATTACTTTCTTAATTCTATTCCTTCTGCTGACAGTCCTCCCTTAGTGTTCTTCACACCCTTCCAAAACTATTTTTTTAAAAAAATCCATCAAAATAGCTCTGCATTTTCTTTTTAAAAACGTAGATAATTTTTGAACAGCATAAAACAAGATACAGTACTAGAAAAACATACAGCATTCTCAAAATAAAATAAACCATTTCTCTTCTGGCCACATTCTTTCCAGCTATCTTTTTCTCTCTATACACAGTATATAATATATGTCTCTAGTCCTCAGGCTTTGCTGCACTTACTCTCTTACATGCATTTTTCTCCTTTATAACCTCTTTCTTTCATCATTCCACCAAGCATTCTTTTTTATGCTTCATATTAGCTCTACAAACTTCTATGGCCTATTTTTTTGAGGCACCCAACAAAATAATAGCAAATTATTAAAGGCATTGTGTTTATCAAACACTTAAATTTTACTTTTACCATGCACAAAATTGACCAGAGGATGGTCAATTTCCAAATATTATCTATCTGCTTGTTTATATCTCATCTTCCCTTCAAAGATCTCATGGTAGTATGCCCAATTCCTCTCTGAAATGGATTAATGTGGCAGCAATAGCAATTGATATAGATACAAGTGAGCGTTATGGCTAGATGCATATCTGAATCCTTCTCAGTCCATCATAATTTTTGCTATTATTATTATTATTATTATTATTATTATTACTACTACTACTACTACTACTACTTCTACTACTACTACATTGGATTTATCTCCACCCATCTCCCCTAATGAGAGACTCTGGGCAGCTCACATAGTACAGCATATATACAGCTGTAATTACAATTACAAGCCTATTCTAATTACAATTATAAGCCTATTCTAATTACAATTACAGTGCAGCCCTACTCTGTTGTGGCCAGCAGCGGTCGCAAGGGAGTCAGCTCATCCAGGCTTTCTTTCCACCAAGGATCTTTTTCTGCCCATCGTGTTAGTTGCATCCAGTGTCTGGCGTTTTTTTTCTGCAGATTGGGTCCAGCACCGGTTCCAGCTTCCCCGCACAAAGTGCCGCCAGTTCCTCCCACTGAAATAGGAGTACCTATTTATCTACTTGCAGATGGCATGCTTTCGAACTGCTAGGTGGGCAAGAGCTAGGGACGAATGACAGCTGCTCACCCCGTCACGCGGAGCTGGACTCAAACTGCTGGAATTCTGGCTGGTGAACTCCAGTGCCATTAAGCCCTGCGCCACTGCACCCCTAATATCTAAATCATACTATCTTTAAAAATAAATGAAAAATCTGCAATGGTACATTTAATGGAAAAACAGTAAAAACATCTGGGCAAACTGTTGTTTCTTAGATTTTTAAAATTTGTTGCAATATATTACTTGTTCTTAAACTATATGTTGTGGTACTGGTTTTGTATTTCTTTTCTACCAGACCAATGTTTTCAAAACACCACAAAGAAGTATATATTCTTCTTAGTGCTGGCTGGGCTCATGCACCATTCATCATGAGGTTTTGTTGAGGTTTGGCTTAGGGTATTGTATGAATCCAGCCATTGTGATTTGTAAAGCACAGTTGATGGCTTAGTGCAATATGTCAGTCAGGCATACTGAACCACATAACCTAACACATTCTTATCCATTATCCATCTGGGACATTTACTAAGTTGAACATGGGTCCTATTATGCTGATACTAACAGTAGGGCTTCTTGTAGTGGAATTTCTGGCTAGCAGCAGAACAATGTATGTAACTTTTGTTCTATGAACACCAGCTAGGTAAATTGTAATGAAGAAACTTGCAATTATTACAGATTCAAAGTCTGAATTAATTCTACTCCATAGAATTAGGAGTCCAAAACTCCTTTTATATGGAGAAGGTTGGTATAAGCTCAATTAAAAACTGGAGATGAGATGTTCATCTTTTCCTAGTCTTTTTAGAAGTATTGAGAACACTTTCACTCCTTAAAACTTTAATTACTCTGTCAATTACAAAGAATAAAGCATTTAAATCTTTGCCATTGTGTGCCTGTGTTGTCAATGTGAAGTGTATAACTTTGAGTGAAAAAGTACTGCTAAAATGCTGAAGCTAACATTATAGCTCATGTCTTAATACAAAGCCAGGATAATGAAAAATGCCATTCTCTGTAGCAAATAGATTATACATTCGTGCCATTTCACTTAATTACAAGAAAAATAAAACTCTGTGACAGGGGTATACTTTTGTCATTTATTGTCTTCAGAATTCACTAATAGGTTCTGTTCTTACAACATATTTAGCTAGGCCAGGAGAGGGCTTAATTTTGAGAACACCAATGAGAGGTTAATTGACCTGTCAACTAAACTTGGCAGGATTAAAAATACCCCCAAATACACTATCATACACAGGTTCAACTAATTTCTTCTAGTCACATGTGTTGTGGGAACACAGACATGCTTCCTGCAAGCATTACAACCAATGATTATTCTAAACAGGAAAAAGCACCTAGTGAAGCCTCTTATACTGTAATTAGAATAATATCATGTATTCCAAAGGTAAATAAACATCAAGACTCAAGAAATAAAGCCATAATCCTAAGAATCAAACATCCTCAGGTGTATCTTAAGCCTGTATCTATTAACCTACCTGAGAAGATTGCTCTATTCTTTAATATTGTGATGGACTGGAATGGTGGGAGGGGAGTAAAGAATGTGCTCTCGTCTCCAGAGGAGCGAGGAAGAGATAAGCGGAGGAGACTGGCACCTCCCTAAGAAATTCCATCGGTGGGAACTGGTTTCATTCTGGGAAGATTCTTGTTAAGGGGTTGTAGCTAATAAACCTTACTGGATTGATTCTGCATGGTCTCCTGGAGTTGGGAAGATTGATGTCGGGCCTAGCCCAAGGAACTCCAGGAGACCATGCAGAATCAATCCAGTAAGGTTTATTAGCTACAACCCCTTAACAAGAATCTTCCCAGAATGAAACCAGTTCCCACCGATGGAATTTCTTAGGGAGGTGCCAGTCTCCTCCACTTATCTCTTCCTCGCTCCTCTGGAGACGAGAGCACATTCTTTACTCCCCTCCCACCATTCCAGTCCATCACAAATATCTACATATAACCCTCCATGGGCTTCAAATGGGAGACAAGAGAGGAAATCAGCCACCCTGACAACATAAAAAACCCAAACCAACACCAAAAAGTTTTCCCTAAGTAAACCTTCCAATTATCACAAGGACTTAGCAGAAGCTAGGCCAGTCCCATCCAGCCAGAAAAAAGCCACCTAGGCACCATACAGCCTGTGCACCATGACTGGGCTTTTTCTGTGAAAAGGCAGTGGACTGACATTCGTTTATTCAGTACTGGTTGCCTTTCCCGAACTCATGTGTGGTGTGGATATATCTGTAGCCTGAATGATTAGCAAGATGGTATGTGTGCTGAATGAGTGTTACCTGACAGATGTTGTCAAGGTAGGAAAAAAAGAAGACATCATTTGGGGCTTCCAAGAACTGAACTTCCCTTAAGGGGGATTTGCTTTGAACTTCACTTACATTTATATCCTGGGCTTGGAGGGAAATGAACCCAATTTCTGTAATAGGAAGCACTACTACTGTATGATGCTTCAGGTCATGATAGACATCAAAGGTGTTTTACAGGTGTGTGGGCAGAGGGATTCCAATTATTGTCATGACAGTGTGGTGTTTTGGAGCTTCCCCTTTTCGCTGTTTTTTTTTTTTTAATGGGTGAAATATAACTAGTAATATAACAATGAGAATACAATGAGAATATATTCATAATAGCCATTAACATGAACTAAATGGGAGTTTCTACAGCTACTATAGCCACCAGACATACATTGCAGAAGAGGTATTTGGATACCTAACAATGAGGTGGTATAAGGTTTTTGTATTCATAACCTCCATGAGAACTATGGAGATATGTTGTTGAACAAGGTCTGTAGCTTGCCTTATGATGGTTCCACTGATATCTTGATCGAGCGTGGGGAAGAGAGCAAATTCTGTCTTCTGAAAAACTCTGGGTTCATGGAAGTGACTGTGATCTGCTTCAGTTTAGTAGAGTTTATTTAGAAGCACTGTGCCCGGCATAGATGAAGGAGGAACCCAAAATTTCTGCCTTATTTACTTGGCCATTCCAGAGTTGCCTGTATGACGGTCTGTATACTGGGCATGTTCCCCACTATTGCTCATCCTCCTGGGTTTCCTTTTGTCCTCTGTTGGAATTTATGGCTTCTTCTTTTGTTGTTGCTTTTATCTCTTACTAAAATTGTATTTGGCTTGCAAGGAATGTTTGTCTTTTTCCCATGGGCTGTTTTGGAGGTGATGGGCTGTCAGATAGTTGAGAGATGAGTATCTGTAGATGCAAACAGGGTGGAGTGGTACAAGGCAATTGTGTCAGAATTGTAAATCTTCATCTGGATCAAGCTCTCTAGAGCATCTCCTCTCCTTTTGTTTCCAACCCACTACTACTTGCCTGGTCAATGGAGAAGGGCTGGTAATGGAATGGCCTTTCAGTAATCTCCAAGGTTTCATGGGATATCAGATATTTTGGGGACAAAATGAATAAAGACACTATATTCCCCAAATAATTACACTATGTGCACAATTATTAGGCAAGTGAGTATTTTGACCATATCATCATTTTTATACATATTTTCCACCTCCAAGCTGTATCAACCTGAATGCTTATTGGATATATCAGGTGATGTGTATTTGTGTAATGAGGGAGGGTGTGGCCTAAGGAGATCAACACCTTATATCAAGATGTGCATAATTATTAGGCAGCTTCTTTTCCTCTGGCAAAATGGGCCAAAAAAGAGATTTAATTGACTCTGAAAAGTCAAAAATTGTAAAAAGTCTTTCAGAGGGATGCAGCACTCTTGAAATTGCTAAGATATTGGGGCGTGACCACAGAACCATCAAATGTTTTGTTGCAAATAGTCAACAGGGTCACAAGAAACGTGTTGAGAAAAAAAGACACAAATTAACTGCCAAATTTTGAGAAGAATCAAACGTGAAGCTACCAGGAACCCATTGTCCTCCAGTGCTGTCATATTCCAGAACTGCAACCTACCTGGAATGCCCAGAAGTACAAGATGTTCAGTGCTCAGAGACATGGCCAAGGTAAGGAAGGCTGAAACTCGACCACCACTGAACAAGACACATAAGTTGAAACGGCAAGATTAGGCCAAGAAATATCTGAAGACAGATTTTTCAAAAATTTTATGGACTGATGAGATGAGAGTGACTCTTGACGGACCAGATGGATGGGCCCATGGCTGAATCGGTAATGGGCACAGAGCTCCACTTTGACTCAGACGCCAGCAAGGTGGAGGTGGGGTACTGGTATAGGCTGGTATTATTACAGATGAGCTAGTTGGACCTTTTTGGGTTGAAGATGGACTCAAAATCAACTCCCAAACCTACTGCCAGTTTTTAGAAGACATGTTCTTCAAGCAGTGGTACAGGAAAAAGTCTGAATCTTTCAAGAAGACCATGATGTTTATGCAGGACAATGCTCCATCGCATGCATCGAAGTACTCCACTGCGTGGCTAGCCAGTAAAGGCCTCAAAGATGAAAGAATGAAGACATGGCCCTCTTCCTCACCTGACCTAAACCCTATTGAGAACTTGTGGGCCCTTTTCAAATGGGAGATTTACAGTGAAGGAAAACAGTACACCTCTCTGAGCAGTGTCTGGGAGGCTGTGGTTGCTGCTGCACAAAAAGCTGATCGTCAACAGATCAAGAAACTGACAGACTCCATGAATGTAAGGCTTATGACTGTTATTGCAAAGAAGGTGGCTATATTGGTCACTCATTTTTTGTTTGAAATGTCAGAAATGTTTATTTGTAAATTTTGAGTTGTTTATTATTCTTACTTTAGTAGATGAAAATAAACGAGTGAGATGGGGGGATTTTCATTTTTCATTTAGTTGCATAATTCTGCACACTAATAGTGGCCCAATAATTGTGCACACATATATATGCTCCTAAAAAAGCCAAAACCTCACTTTTACTTTCTTAAATATTCAGGTTTGAGGTTTATTAACATTTTGGATTGACCAAGAGCACTGTAGTTGTTCAATAATTAAATTCATCCTCAAAAATACAACTTGCCTAATAACTGTGCACGCAGTGTATTTGTTAATACAGTTAGCATGATTGTGTGCTGCCCAAACTCATTACTGATTAGTGATTGCTTGGCTTAATGGCATTGTGGGAACAAGGTGTGATGGAATGGAATTATGACGGCCAAGCTCAGAGAGATAAGCATTTTCTTAGCTCACCGGAACCTCGTGGGAGGAACAAAAGGATGAGACTGGCACCTCCCTGAGGAATTCACACTGTTGTGGCTGGAGGACTTTGGGAACTGGGGTTTTAGTCTGGGAAGATTCTTGTTAGAGGTTGTAGCTAATAAACATAGCTGGACTGAATTTGCATGGTGTCTTGGAGTTCCTTGGGCTAGGCCTGACACAAGGCCAGAAAATAGAAAGTTGGGTTATTATTAAATAAAAAGATACAAATGATGATGAAGCAAAATTAGAATAATGAACTCTGCTCTGCAACCTTCAGGACAAGGAATTATGGTGGTTAGCCTATGTAAGATCCATGTGTATTGGAAGAAGAACCTGCATATGTGCCTACATTCCCAAATTATATCCCTTCCTGTTCAAAATTGTTCATTGAAGTGACATGAAAGGAAGGAATATCCGGCATTTTCCCCTATGATAAAATTAGTAACACTGATGAGCCATTTCATGCTATTTCTCTTGTAGTTACTGGCTTATTTATTACTAGTATAGAGAAGATCTGAAGCTTTGCTCAACAAGATGTTGAAGAGAAACTAGATGATGTATCCCACTGGAATACAGTTTTGGAACATTCTTTTAACTACTGTAATACTTGGGGTCATTTATGCAATGGGACATTATTTAAGGTTGCTCTTTAATCATTCTTCATGTGGAATATTTCTTTATCATGATAATCTTTGAAGTATTTACCTTACCAAAACACTTAGGCTTGATTCAGGAACATTTAGCATTCTTTACTACTTTCTGAAATATTTTTCGCTTTTAATCACCATGACCTTAAACTGCATGATCACCTCTGGTTGGTTCATAATTGGTGATGTGATTCATAAGGCTAGTAAAGAGGCAAGAACTTGAAAGAAAGCACAGCTGCTGAGCAATTTCCATTAATTTCAGCAGGGATTACTCAAAATATATTTTCTACTGAAGTGTGCCCCTTTTTTCCCAACATTCTAAATGAATCTCAACATGTAAGATAATGAACAGAATGAAATATTTTTATATCAAGCCTTGAAAGATGTATTTTTAAAATAGAGCAAGGACAGCAGAAGAATATACTTTGATTTTTATTAATTAAGAATCTGTTTTCTTCTGCTTCAGTATTTGATGAATGCTCCCTTTGTGAACACCATTCCAGCCATCAGTTATTCAGGGAAAATATATTTATTCCTCATCGTGAACCTGAAACATATAATAAAACATGACAATACAATTTAGATTCAATAGAAATTACAGTTGTAAGGAAAGAACAATAGGAAAGGAATGTGATGCAGTAGTTTACATTTAGAAGGTCCTTTATTCTGTGTTGCACATCTAAAGTAAAGCTAAAAAATGTCTTAGAACCTGGAAAGCCTCTGCCTGCCAGCGTTGACCATACTAGTCAGATGGACCAATGATCCTGTATCCCTACACAAATTCTTAAAGCAGTAATCTTTTACCCTAATACTATGAGAGTAGTCTCGTTAAGCTTTGAGGAACTTCCTTATGAGTAACTATGTACAGAATTTCCCACTCAAAATGAAAAAAGTATTATACAAAATTCTTAGTTCCTCACTATTGGCATTTTTGGAGCCATGAAGTAATATGGCCTCTGGCTGGGCACATATTGCCTTGGCTTCATGAACCTATTTTCACTACAAAGTGCAAGGGCTATCTAGCATAGCTTTGCTTCCTATGTGGAAAATATTTTGGCATGAGAAAACATGTATATCTAAGATTTGTGACTTGCTCAATGCATAATTGTTTGGTAAACCTGTAATGAACACTGGGACACAACACTTGATGTGCACACAGAATAAGAATGTCTGTTCCTGAGGGATTTATCACTGGATTGTATGCACCTGCTCTTTAGTGAAAAGCCTGTTGTATGCCTGCTTCAGGTCATCGATTAGCTTAGCAGTTCACAGAACATATTTAGAGTTTTTGAAGCACAACACCCAGCTTCCCATGGGCATAAATTTTTTCTGGGGTCTTAGGCACACATTATTTTATCCTCAAATCATTATCTGAGGCATTTTATTTCTTTTTACTAAAACACAATTCTATTACAGTTAATAAAAAATATCTCAAAAGAAAATCAATCTAGCATGGTACAGCAGTCACACAGTGAGGTAACTAACACATTTCTGTATCAAGGCTTGTAAAGTAACTGCTTGATAAAACTGCCTCCATCATATAAAGCTGCCTAGTTTCAATATTTGTAGTGGCTTCAGCATGAGTTCTCCTTCTATATCTTCCTAATCTGATATTTACATGATAATTCATGGTAACCTGAGCTAACAGTTTGGCTCCCAAATCATTAAAAAAATCTTGTGTCAGATATTTTTATCAATATTTATATTCCTGTGGTGGATTTATGTACATGCCCAATGAAATACTCAGCATCTGGAATAACTGTGTACAACCTTCTTTAACCACTTTTCTTTCACTTTCCAGAAGTCTGCCTGACTAAAAATGAAACAAGGAATGTATGATGGTTAACCTCTTTCATTTTGTGTTCCATCCTAACTCTGTTTCATTGATAAGTATCATCAGATGTCAGGTCAGAATTTAGGGTAAAGGAGAAAATGGAGTAAGGAATGGAAGTTACTTGCTTCTTCTTCCCAGAATCCTTTCTGTTTCATTAGCTTGTGACCAAATGATTTTCTTGGAGATTTTCTACATTTGACTCTCTAACGCTTGCATCCAAATTAAATTGTGCAGATGGTGCTTTCTATATCATACTATGACTGCTGCTTCCAGTGACTATTTGTATGTGTCCTCAGGGCAACTGAGAGGAGGTTAAGTGGTGCAATGCACTGCTAACAATATGAGGAAATGAGTAATCAGCTCTGCAAACCTTGCCTATCAGAGTGTTCATGAAGGGACATGCTGTTCTTTGTGTCTCCTTCTTCTATAATTTATATAGGCTAGAGAAAGCAAGACCATTCATTCTTATTTTCTTCTCCTCTTGTGCATTGTTTTCTTTGCCTTTCTTCATATCCATGCACTTTTATCCTAATCTAAACATTAAACTTACGTGTTTTCTCTGTAGAATGGTAATCCTTGCTTTTAAGTTCTGTATCCAATCTTTCTGCGCTTGTTTCAGCTCATTCAACTCCAATTTTTATTCCCCTTCATTTCTGTTTTTTTTTAAAATAATTTCTCAAGCAGCACGTAGCTTGCATATTAATAAGATAGAGGTTCTGGCAGGGGAGAGTGAAGTAGAGATGTACTTTCCATGCTCTGAAAGTATCCCATCACTCTTCCCTCCTGATTGACTAGTCTCAGTGTGATATAGTGGAAAAGCTCCTATGCAACCAGCATCAGAGGAGTGGCTGAAAGTCCTGGAGACCATGGCATGATGGTTCTCTCTGTACCACTGGCAGCAAATGTGGCAGACCAGAAGTAGAGGGTTTTTCCCCCCATTCGGGAGGAGAATGTTGTTGATATGGAGAAAGATTTCGTGTCATTTAGTCCTCTCCAGAGCCAGTCTGGTGTAGTGGTTAAGACATTAGGCTAGAAACCAGGAGACTGTGAGTTCTAGTCTTGCCTTAGGCACAAAGCCTGCTTGGGCCAGTCATTCTCTCTTAGCCCTAGGAAGGAGGCCACGGCAAACCACTTCTGAAAATCTTGCCAAGAAAACTGCAGGGACTAGTCCAGGCTGTCACCAGGAGTCAACACTGACTCGAAGGCACAAAAAAAAGTCCTCTCCAAGGTCTCCTCAATCAAAGGGTAGCACTACCACTTCTTCTTCCACAGAGTCTCTGGCTTGCAGTGGCAATGAAGATGTGAAAAAGGAAGCAGGCTTCAGACTGACTCAAGAAGTGTGAATGTGAAGTTGCATGGGATCACAGGAAATTATCCCTGTTCTGTGTTCTCTACCTACTGCAAGTGCAGGATCAGCCAGGACTTAGGATTGAAGGACTTGCTAACCAGCATTACAAGTGAATGGGTAGCCAGAAGGGCACACAATGTTTCAACACCCCATCATATCTTCTTAGAATGCAGCTGGTGTTCCTTAAAGTTAAAGCTGTTGGGATAACCCAGCCAGATATGCAGATAATGTGAGTGATAGCATACCCTCACTCTGCTGCAAGCTGATACTTGATTTACATGGGATTTTGGGGTGCATCTTTTGCAGCTCTGACAGTGCAAGTTCCACAGAAGTTTGGGGTATGTCTCAAATATTCCTTTAATTATAATCTTTTTAAATTTGGTCGTAAGGCTTAACCCATGTGAGACTTGTGCCAGTATTATAATTTGCAATTATTAATTTCAGCATTGAGTGAATAGGTACAAGTCTAATAATAGGCCTTATTCCAAAGGTTCACTGCTTTTAAGAATTGGGGTACAACTTAAGAATGGAACTTTACTTAAATGTTTACTGCTTTTCAGAACAGGAAGGCCCAAATACTTAATGCTTAAAGAATAGAGACAATTTAGGAATGAGCCTTTCCTTCAAATGCTTTCTCCTGGGAAAGAAGTTTAGACTATGAATGAGCCTTTTTTGTACAGGCTTTCTGCTTTTAAGAATCAGGAACAACTGCCAATCTTCCTCTGCTGTTGCTTAGCACATCTACTCAGTAGAGAAAGCTACTTTCTCTTTGTATGGCTGCCTGCCTTCACCAGCTTCACTGCCAGTGTCTGCCCATCAGTTTGCCCGTCTTTGCCAAAACTAGCTTTCTCCAGCTAGTGAGCTCAACTCTGAAAAGTCCTGCAGCAATATAACAGTGCCATCCGGTCTGCCGCTACTAGCTTCACCGTCAAAGCCTGTCCCCTGTACAGTACAATCATTCACCTCTCAAAGCCATTTTTCTCCTTCATATCAGCTGCCTGAATCCTCTGGTGTCATCACTAAAGCCCACTTCTTTCTATACTAGGCATCTTACAGAAATCTGGCTGGCCTTTTGCCCACAAGGGTTCAGTGGAATATATGTGTCTTACTTCTTGCTCCTCTTAGGCTTGTCCTCTTCCTCTGCTTGATTATGAGAGTTTCTGAAGCAACAGAACTGTGTCAACCAGCTAGTTTGTCTACACATGTCTTCACTGGTACAGTTGCTCAATTCAAATTTCCTGGTCTGCCTGCCATTAACTCTGACACCTACTTGCAATAAAATTATGGGAAGGAAGCTGTTTGAGAAGTGAAACCCTTCTAATCTTTCAAATAGAATATTGCTAGCAAGCACAACTTTAGGAATTAATGTCACATTGATATTTGTCATTCAGTGTCTTTTTGTGTCTTCTCAGAGGTGGTTCTTGCTAAGATAAAGATGGCATCTTGAAGTGCAAAACTGAATTGGGCACCTACAGATATTAAATCTTTAGTTTAACTAACATCAGGTCTGATTCATAAACCTAGTTAGTGTATTTCTTCCAAGAACAGAGATGTACTTCGGGTTGTAAGATTCTCTGGACTACTTCAAAATCAGAAGCAGAATTCTGCAAATAATACAATTGCCCTCATATCCTTTCCATGGGCATCCACTTGGCCACTGTGGGACCCAGAATTCTGGGCTAGATAAAAACAAAGCTCTTTTCATGCTCTCATGACTGAGTAATATTTTGGGGGAGAGAGAGAGAGGCTAAAAATCTTGCATGCAGCTTTTTTTATATTTCGAGTCGGAAAAAGGTTAACCACCTCCAAGTTTCCAAAAATTGCTAGATTTTGCACATTCTCTCTACATTATGACATCCAGCTGTGACTTTATTGTAGTGTTTGTAACTGCTTAAAAAAGGAAGCAACAGGAGACATAGGCACCATATGACCTTCAGAGATGGTGAGTCTGCTGTGGATCTATGTTTATCATGGATAGTGTCTGAGGTTGGGAGCTTTTCTTATTTATACAAGCTGTAGGCATTCTTATGTTTTCTGGTGGGCCTCTTTGGAGCCCCTAGGATGGTGACCATGAGAACAACAGATGATTATGCAAGCTCCACTTTTAGAACTTTCATTGTGTAAAATTAGTGAATAATTTCTTTTTGTCAATACAATGCCCACCATCAGAGAGAATAACACTGATAAAACTAGAAAACATGAAACCTAATTGCCCACATTATTAAAATCAGCAATACTATTAACAGCCACTTTTAAAGCTGTTTTGTGGCACAAATTTGAATTAAGAAAAATCCTTTGTCAACTCCCAAATTGATTTTAATGGTCCCAGATTGTACCTTTAATGATTAATTGTAATATTAATTACAGTCACTCTAAAGGTACAATTACATGGGCAAAGCATGGATGATTAATACATGGTGGGTACCCTTTTAATATGCGTAGTCCAGACTGAAATAATACCTTTGGTTTCTGTGCTGAACAGTGCTTTATTTCTAATGATATTCATGTAGTATATAGTGCTTTTAGCTCTGCAAGAGCAGAAAGAGTGGGCCGTTACTCACTCAAGCCTAGCACAATCTTCCCCAATATGATGTTTTCCAGATGCATTAGGAGAATACTATAGGCCGGTTGAAAAATAAGAAATTATGGGAGTGGTCACATGCCCCATTTTTGAATCTCAAGCTTCATCCCATCTGGCAGGAATGAAACTGGCAAGAATGGCCCTCTTCTTCAAAGGGGCTGGGCAGAGGAGAATCAGGAAGGACTCTTTAAAGTGTAGTGGCTTGGAAAAAGGTAATTTCTGTGACAGATTCTAGATATCCTGCCTACCCTTGTTCCTCTCCCTTGCTGTCCTTCCAGAGATTTTAGCAGAATCATCCTCTTCCACTTCATACCTTTTTCATGCCAATGTCTCTTGACTTGGTCCTCAGCTTATTGACCTGGGATTCAGCGATCTCAGCTCGTTCTTCAGCATCATCTAGTTCATGCTGCTGTTTCCTATATTTTGCAAGGTATTGATTAGCTTGAGCTTCCTGTTGGGGAAAAATATACAAGAATATAACAATATTTGACTTTGATAATCAAGAAGCAATGGTCTTCTGAAACATGCAAACAAGGCAAATCAAGTTTATACATAGAAAAATGCCCTTTCTAACTTGGTGCCTGTCAGATATATTGAACTGAAAGTTCTGTCACATCTGCTGGCCAGGAGATTATGGGAATTGTAACCCAACACCCCTAAAAGGCACTAAGTTGAAAAAGGCTGTTGTAATTCAGTGTTAAATATTTAATGATACTGTGCTGGAAAGCAGTTTCATTTAAACCAATCTATGAGGCCACTAAGGAGGGACTTTCAGAAGTCAGGGATATTGATTTCAACCCTTCAGCTGTAGAAGAGATGGCTTAGCAAAATTCAACATTCTTTACAGAAGGGAAGAAATAACAAATACCCTAAACACAGAGGATTCTCAACATTTGTTGTAATGAATCTGTCCAGGATAATTTAAGAATAGCAGACAAATAGGCTAGCTTTGCATCTCATAATTGGCTTGTCTGGTTTTAGCTTAGCATAATGGGTGTACCTAATTGTGGTTTATAAAACATGTTTTTTGGAAGGAGTGCTTTTTTTCTAGATTGCTAGGAATAGTAGGTGCTAACAGGATAAAACCCAAACTTGACACTATTTCATTTGCATTTAACTGTAATTGGAATTAAAAATAATTAATTGCTGCTCTCCAATCACATCAGTGGCATATATAGGGGGAATAAAACAAAAGTCAGGATGGCAGTCACAATTGAAGCCCTGCCCCTATTGTCCATGAACTGATGTCACACACATGTACAAAAGATGGAGCTTGGATCACATGGTTGCAACCACCATATTGAGCTTTTTTAGCCCCCTGCAGATGCCACTGAATCATGAAACCCTTCCCTCCTTTAAAAAATATAAATTGGTAATTTCTATTTTGATATCTTTGGGGGTCATATGGCGACTGCATATGGTTCTGGGGCCTCAGGTTGTACATTTCTCCTTTATAGCCTAGCATACTGCATGAACCCAACTATCTGTGGTCTATTCAATAAACCATGATTAAGTCAAGATTTCTGAACTGAATAATTAAAGGGTAGATGTCAAAGTGTGGAATTAGACAGATCAGCAAGCAGAATAAGATTTTAGAAATGTACAGGGAATTATTAGTTTTTTGACTATAAAGTCAAAATAATCTGCCATTAAAGTACAGGATAGAATGCTGACAGAGCCATTGCCATGGGGAGACTAAATTTATTTTGAAAGTTTAATACTGCACTCTCTTAGTAGCTGAGTATAGATTTTGAACTTGTCCTATTCTTGTGTTGCATTGTTATTATATTATATTTAAATTACATATACAGTAATACCTCGGTTCACGAACGCTTCTGTTCACAAACAATTCGGTTCACGAACAGCACCGTTCGCAAAATTTTGCTTCCGTTCGCGAACTCCTCATCGGGTGACGAACATGACCCGCGGCCATTTTCCCTGCTGTGACACATGGTCATGGCTTCCTGTAGGGAGGGGGACTCTCCCTCCAAACAATAACTGCCTCCCCACCTGCCTTCCTGTCCTCCACGCCAGAAGTTGCCTCAAGCAAGGTTAGTGTTCTCTCTCTTCATACTGTACTGTACTGTACTTTGTGTCATATTTTTGTGGTTTAAAAAAAAAATACATATGGTTCAGAATGGATTAACCGTATTTACATTGAACCTTATGGGAAAATTTGATTCAGTTCGCGACCAATTCGGTTCACGACCAGAGTTGTGGAACGAATTAAGTTTGTGAACCGAGGTACCACTGTATAAGTATTCATCAGAATCTAATCTAATGCAAGCTAATGTAACCTTTTTCAAGTCTATTACAAAACTTTATTTTAAATTATACATGTCTTTATTTGTACACAAATTGGACTTATCATTTACTTTATGAGTTACACTTTACACCATTTTGCTTTTGACCATTTATTTTGCTTTACATTAGTTGTGGTCTATGGTTGACAAATATAATTTTTGATGGGCAGTTTCATGTTCAGTGTGAAGGTTTCAAGGGGGGGATTCCTTTCACCCTTATTTTCCAAAGCTAGTAACTGCTCCTTGGAACTGAGCAGCATCTACAACACAGAGATGCAATGATAGAAATTATGGTGTGTGTGTGTGTGTGTGTGTGTGTATGCACACATATAAGTGGGTTTGTGACCCAGCAAGAAATAACATCCAGGTTTTAAGGAAGAAACATAATCTAACCTACAGGTTGCACTGCTGTAGGAAGACTGATCTTCTGAGAAAACCTAGTGTGGAAGTTGGTTTATGCAATCGCTTCCTGCCCTATGGGATTGCAGTTTTCAGTAAACACACATATTGCTTTGTTTCTGTTCTGCAGGGTAATAAGTGAGATTATCAATATCTACTGAGGCAGAATCAGAAAATAGAGGGAACTCTTTTATGACAAAGTGGCATCCTTTTATCAAGCTAAGATAAATGATTCCATATCATAATGTGTCATTCATTTTCAGTTCTGTAGGATGAAATTGTACTGGTATAGTGGTGTACATTCCAAGTATAATTTCCTGTATTTCTGATGTTCAAGCACTAGTGCTGTTGCTTCTTCAGCCAAAATGACCTCATTGATACAAAAGAGGACAGCATAAGACTGGAAAAACTCCAGGATTTTTTTGAAGTAGCATAAAAAGATAGAAAAATGCAATCCAAAAAAATTTAGGGGAAAAAAAAGAAAAACGAAATGAACAATAATCATTACTGATGTGTTCCACTATATCACTTACAGCTTCTTCTGCTTGGTGCTTATAGCTTTTTACTTTCAGCTGCAATTTATCAATCAGCTCCTGCATTCTTGTCAAGTTCTTTTTGTCTTCTTCTGCCTTTATAGAACAAATAAATGATTAAGTGTCAGCAGCAATGAGCTATGCACAAATGCTAGCCTAGAAGGTGAAACAGTTTGCTTTACTGGAAGTCCAAAATGTTTCTTAAGAGATAAATCTTTATTTTTATTATATTTTCATCTTGCCATTCCTCCAAGTAGCTCAGGGTGACCTACACGGGGCTGCTCTATTTTACCTCATAACAATAAATGAGAATCAAGAAAAGAAGAAATGGAGAATCACAGATTCTACCACAGCCAGAATAATACAGAAAATGGTACTCCTCTTTTCTTACAGCAAGCAGGAAAATTATGTATTTAAATTAACCAAAATGTCATCACATGAGAACAAACAGGTGGGCTAGTCATACACTCTTGTACATTTTAATTACATTTTTTTTTAAAAAAAAATCCTTTTAAAACATGTAGGACACAAGTACTGTTGTCATTATCTACTATAACTGAGGATGATAGTTAACACTGATACACTCCACTGGGAGAGGAAATATAGGCCCATAGATATCAGTTAGAGCTTTAACTGCACTTGATTCAAGACTCCTTTCCAGCCTAAAGTTGGTTGTATTAAGGAACAATTATGCATAATAGCATTTTAGGGGAAAGAGTCTTCACCCTTAATATAGAAAGAAATATGGCTTCCTCCAACTCAGCAGGCATGGACTCCTAATGTTTGCTCTGTCTTCTAACAAGTAGTATTGATCATTTGTTTTCCATTCTACGGAGTTAACAGAAGTTACAGTAAATTATCTAACAAAGTGAAATAAATTAACTTGTACTATATTAATAAGTTAACTTATACTAATAAATAAACCTCTATTGTAGTAAAGAAGTTCTTTGTTCTTGAATAATATAAAGAAGTAAGTCAGGAACTAGCAGTTCTGGAACGAAATATACTACCCTTTACAGAATGTTTCCATTCCAAACTGCCAGCTCACACTGACATTTTCTGCATTCCGTGCTAACCAGGAAGTATTCAGGATTTTAGAAGGAAATGGTGGTAGAAATATGAAGGTGCTAGTAAAAGTAGAATCTTTTCTCTTTTCTCTTCAGCACCCTTGTATCCTCCATCCTCCATCACCCAAAGCTATTTAGGCAATGCACACTAGAAGTAGAACAAAATAGCAGGCTTGCTTTAAGTTGTTATTTGCAGCCAGTATTTCTTCAGAACTTCTTAAGAAATGCTGCTTTATGTGTGTGTGTAGCAGAAAGTATGCATCTGGAAAAAATGTGTTATTTTAGTGCAGTATTTCAGATTACTTAATTTAACTAGAATTACCTGGTAAGTCAACTCTTTGATGCGCCTCTCATATTTGCGGACTCCTTTCTGAGACTCTGTATTTCGACGAACCTCTGCCTCTAGTTCATTCTCTAGCTCGCGAACCTGCACCGGGACAGAAATATTGTTAGACTGGGTTTACCATAATGCTGAGCTCAGGGTGAACAACTTGCATAGATTGTGGATGTAACTCAGTCTCCTGATTACTAATAATCTTCCAGTTACTCTATGAAGTCATCAGAGGGGATAGAATTTTTGCCTTTTTAAAGGGTTTATGGAAAGTTTTTAGAATGGGAAGAATTACAGTTCACCTTTCAGAAATCTTATGTCCCTTTCCCATCCTTAGTTTAACATTTTTTTACCTAAACATTGTATTGCTAAATTCAGCTGCACTGCTTCAAATTTAAGTGTTATGGTTTCAGTTTATTTTCTGGTAGATGGGAAGAGTTTTAAAGGTGAGAATAGGAGTCTCTTCCAGAGGCCTTTTATTCCCATTGACTTGTTTGTTTGTTTGTTTATTTGAATTTATTAGCTGCCCAGTGGATTCTGAGCAGCATACAAAACTGGAAAATCCATAAAAACAGGTAAACCATCAAACCAAACGAACAGCCCAGGCTAAAACAATCTTATAAAAACACATATCAAACCAAACAGGGACCTTAGACCAGGTGTTCTCAAAGTACGGCCCACGGGCTGGATACAGCCTGTCAGGGTCATTTATCTGGCCTGCCTGCCTGATTGGCTGCCGCTGCTGTCTGTCAGAAGCGGAAGTGTTGGGGCTGTGTCGGGAGCTGCAGGCGATGCACGAGGAGGGAGATCGCAGAGCCGGACTATTCTACATGACAGGTATGCCGGGTCCGGCGGCTCTCCTCCTCTCCTCATGTTTTTTTCAAACTATAGTCCAGCCCTCCAACGTTCTGAGGGACCATGAACTGGCCCTCTGTTTAAAAAGTTTGAGGACCCCTGCCTTAGACAAACAATAATGCATCAGTCCCAGGCCTAGGACCATAGCCAGGTTTTCATAGCTTTTCAGAGCCATAGGGGAGAGGACACAGTCCTTATGTCTGGAGGGATACTGTTCCAGAGGGTGGGGGCTGTGACAGAGAAGGCATGCTTCTTTGGTCCCACAAAGATGGCAATGTTTAACAGAAGGGACCTGGAGCGCACCCATTCTATCAGAACATACCAGACAGGCAAAAATGATTGGAGACAAGTGGTCCCTCAGATATCTATGCCATAGTTGCCCTTTTATCAAAAGATTACAATGCAATTCAACCACTTTCTTCTGAATTTTGTCTCTATAAATGCGGTGGGGAGCACAGGGTGTGAGTTGCATGTTGTGATTTGTGAAAGTATGGTTTGCATTAAAATATGATGAGAATCCAGTGGTTCATGTGGCATTGGCTTTGTAAATCTAGGAATTTAGTATGTTAATCCATGATTATGGATCTCTGCAACGCAGTGATTTGCAATAATGTTAGTACAAGGCAGAAAATATCAAAAGTTTTTAAGCTATATAGCTAAATTACAGGATGCAAGAAACAGGATCCTTGGAGATGATAGGGAAATGGAGGACTGATTTGGTGAAGAGATACATTAGTTCTTCCTAGAATTAAAATTCCAGAGCATCTGTACACAGCTCAGCCAATGTGGAGGCTGACAGGTTTTACCAGGAAGGAAACTACACAGCAGACTTGAGATCAAGATAGGCAAAAAGAAAACAAGCTAAAGACTTGACTCATGAAAGCAGGAGGAAAGCAGCCAGCTACATGAAGCATTGGCAAAGATAATTTAGAGTGGATATATATGCAACATATGTGGCAGAGTTGGTACTGGAATTCAGTTTAGTATTGTAGAAAGTTATGATTGTACCTGTATATTTATCTATAAGCTGCTCTCTAATGATATAAGCAATACTGTAAGAAGTTCATGATGAGAGGTGGAAGATTATTTTTGTTACTGGATACCCCAGAAGGGAAATTGCCCCTTTGGGTTCCTCCTGTGCGTGGATGGTTTGGCACCAGGGCTGATGGATAGACATTCCATAGATCCTGCTTGGAAGACTTCCGGGGAAAATCAGTTCTTGAATTCAGGATTAGTTCCTATGTTATAGCGAAGGCTACATCTGCTTTAAAAATTAACCAAAAGCTTGGGTAAATGTATCAATCATTTCTTTATACAATTTTCTATCATTTTTAAAGACATACTAGGTACTTTTAAACCAAAGTGTACTAATTATATTTTTAAAATGGATAACATTTACTTAGCCAGAATTGTACTCTGAATTTGTTAATGAAGTAGGCAATAACATTTTTGAAGGAGGCAACGATCACTTGATGTAAATTCAAAGAAAGATACCCTAGATTCCAGCTTCTGAATCTGCTTCTTGCCCCCTTTGAGGGCAATTTGTTCTGCTTCATCAAGTCTCTTCTGTAAATCTTTGATAGTCTGTTCCATGTTCTTTTTCATGCGCTCCAAGTGAGCACTGGTGTCCTGCTCTTTCTTAAGTTCTTCAGCCATCATTGCTGCCTGGAATAACATAAAGATGTGAAATGATATCTCCTACAACACCAAAATAAGTATTTTTTTATTATTATTATTTAACATACATAGGAAGTCCTTAAGAAATGTTAAGCCCCAGATAAATTCTCACATCTAATTATAGATAATAATGATCCAAATAAGTACTATAACAAAGCAATTGTTTTGGCTGAAATGAGAAATTCCAATCTCGGAAGCTCAACCCATACATTTTCATTTTTTTCTTTCCTGGAATTGTTCAAAACTAATGGAAGGAAACAAACTACTGCTACCAGACTGCATAGTTTCCTCTTCCCTCAGGTCAGGTGAGCTGTGTATCCTGCAGATTCACAGTCTTTCTGAGCATGCCCGTTAATTAACATTAATCTTCCCCTAATTATTGATTGGATAGACTTAGATGCTGCATTCCATTCTATTGCATCTTAAAGCTATTTATTTACAATAGAATCCTACTGCAATTTTTAATAATCTTAAAAATGTACTCAGCATAAAACAAAACTAAACTAAACTAAACAACAACAACAACAAAAAAACAACTTTGTGTCCTTTGTGCCAAAGGAACTACAGTAAGGGCACCTGGTGAACATCCTTAGGGAGACTATTTCAGATACAGGTGAACCACTGATGTTTCATACATTTTGTTCAATTTAGGAAGATGAAAATTATCATGATAGAACTGGTCATATTTCGAAGTATTATTATGGTAAACATAGGGAAAATCTAACATGACAAAATGTTCCTGTCTTTTAGAACACTATTTTTATTCCACCAAGTTTCATCTCTTGGATTTTCAATGTTAATAATAATAAAAGCTTTTGAGAAGGGTATCTACAGGGTGGGAATATTTCACCTTCCAGAATATCAAACACATTCATGAATGATAATAGATACAAGTTATCTCTGAAGAAGGCATATAAAGTTATTAGTAAAATTATACAAATTAGTCTACCTGAACCCTGATGTACCAAAAATGTACCTGATCCAAACATTTTTCATTGGAGACACTGTAGGAGGAGAGCTGCATTAATCTATTGTGGCAAAAAATCAGAGGAGTCTGGTAGCACCTTTTAATAATAAGCTTTTTAATAATAAGCTTTTATTAATAATTAATATAATTTACTATTAAGCTTTTATTAAAAGTGTATCCCTTTTAATGATATTTGATAGACAGAGAAGGTGCTACCAGACTCCTTGGGATCCAAAAACAGCTAACATATTTTAAAAAGGCCATAGATGCAAAAATAGAAGTAAACAGTCTACATACATCAGTGATTGCTTTTTTGGCCTTTTCTTCAGCATTCCTACACTCCTGTATCGCTTCTTCCACTTCATTTTGTATTTGGGTGATATCATTCTCCAGCTTCTTCTTCTGGTTGATTAGGCTTGTATTCTTTTGTTTCAAAAGAAAAAGGGAAAGGAATATTCATTAGGGGAACAGGATCATCTGTAGCAATAGAACCAGTGCTAATATAACACTTGGCTTATTCATACAACATACCTGGTAGTATAATTCATATATTATTTCCAAGAGGCCCCCTAGTGAAAAATCAGTAAGGCCAATTCCTGTTTCAAAGCAGAAGCCTCCACATCAGATCCTTCTTGAGCGACCAGAATTTGTGTGAGAAGTCAGCCATGAGTTAAGAATGGTGTATGTGTTGGCATAAATTGGATGGGGAATGCTGAGCATTTGCCAGAGAAAAACAACAAAGAATTTGGGCCTCTTTATGAAGTGGCCCATCTTTGGAGTGGTCCCTAGCCCATGAAAGCTTATGACACAATATATTTGCTAATTTTTTTGAGGCCACAGGATTCTCTATACTTCTGGAAACTGGTAAAAAAATCTCTTATCTGAATAAAATGGACTCTACATTTTATGCAAGGGAAAAAACCTAGAGAGCATGACATTATAAAGCTTCTTTCATATAACTGGTTTGCAGAAATATCACCAATATTGGCTGATAACTATATGCCAGTTTGTAACTAAGAAAACAGCAAGGAAGCAAAAGTGATCTATCCAAGATGATATTCTTGGAGGTCCCATTATTTCTACAAGAAAGAGCTGTGATTTACAGACTTTCATGGAAATAAGGGGATTTAAAGGAACTTAAATAAGATACATAATTCTGGTATTGAAATTATCTCGATATTCTCTAAACTTCTTGCAGCAGAACAGAAGAACAGCCTTAAAATAAAGGAGATCATTTGGATGGAAAGAATGCCCAACAAGAAATAAACAACTAATGAATCGGTAAATATTCGTTTAAGCACAGTTTTTTAAAGAAATGCTCACAGTCACAGAAGTGTTGTACAAAAATTTGTACAAATTTTCTTTGACCTAGAGGCCAAAAGACAAACACATTTAAAATATTGCTCATTGTGTAATATATACCGTATTTTTCCGACTATAAGACGATACTTTTTTCTAAAATCCTTACCCTAAAAATTGAAGGGCGTCTTATTCAAGGAAGTCAGCGAGGAGAGAACCGCGCGGTGGCAAAACTGCCCATACCTTGTCTCTGCAGGCAGGCTTCCTCCTATTGCTAGCCTCCAATCACAAGTGAAATAGCTTGTCTCCCAAACAGACTTCCTCCAATCACGAGCCTGATGTAACTGATGTCAGCTGATGCTGAACAAACCAATTAGAGAAGGCTGTTTGCAGAGAGAAGCTATCAGCAGTTTCACTCGTGCTTGAATGTAATCAGTTATGCAAAAGAGCATGGAAATAGAGCTGCAGAGAGACGGTTTGGACCTCCTCCCACCGAGTGTAGCAGGTAAATGTTAACTAATTACTAAATAAAAATGTGTTCTGCACTATCTTTAAAATATTGATTTCTTAATTTTGGGTTGGAAAAATGGGGTCGTCTTGTACATGGGGGAGTCTTATTGTCAGAAAAATACGGTACTTTATTCTCTCTCCCCCCGCCCCCCAATATTCACTCAGAAATAAACCCTGGTGGATAAATCCATTATTTCATATATAAAGGAATTATCTCCCACAACAAGGAAGCACAAAGAGATCATTCCTTTATGTGAAATGTTGGATTTATTATCCACTAGGAGACAGAAAAAAAGAACAATAGGGTGGGCATGCATACCAACCTGGGTGTGCAGCAGGTTGACACGTTCAGTGGCTTCTAACAATTCTTGTTCTGCCAATTTACGACCACGTTCTGTCTGGTCCAGCAGAGCCCTCAGCTCATCCAGCTCAGATTGGAGAAGAGTATTACGTCGATCAGTGACTGCCAATTGCTCTTTGAAATCCTCATTCAGGTGTGTTGAGTCATCAAGCTGCACTTGCAGCTCCTAAAACAAAACATGAATTCTCACATACGTCTCCAGCTGACCTTTGATCAAGCTCAACTCCTGGTGAATACCTGGACATGTCCATGCAGTTTTCTTGACAACAAAACAGAAAAAGTTTGCCATTGCTTTCTTGCAGGATCTTTGTGTGTGTGTTTACTTTAGCTGCAGACCTGGGATTCCTGATGTTTCCTATCCACATGTAGGCTCAACTGTGTTTCATTTTTACTGAGATCAGCAAAGATTAGGTAGATACTGCTAGAGTTTCCTCTTATTATCTTGGAGAAGCTGTAAGTTCCATAGCCAGGTAACTTGAGCTACATAATTGTCATTAAGAGAACTAAGAACTCTAGCACTTATAACAGCAATCTCAAAATTGTGTTTTTGTAAAGTATTGGTTGCTTCCAGATCTGCTTCTTGAGAAGTACAGTTCTCCAAACATTTAGATTTTTCTTAGTGTTTTCCTCTAAGGTGGGCAGAATATAACATCTGCAGTGATAGTTATAACTCCCTTCTGTCTCTTTTCTCCACTTTCTAACAAATAACACAAGCATATGTGTTTCATACATCTGTAGACACATCTTTCATTAAAAATATAAAAAGAAATGCAGAGAGAGTGAAATTCAAAACACTCTACCACTTTTAAATATGTTCCTTGCCTCATTTCCATCTAGCTTTCTATTTTTTCTCTTCAGAGTAAAATGAATATTTTTTAAGAAATGTGTGGAAAGGTCTGAAGTACTTCCAAACAAGTTAGAGAGTTCTGAATTTTCTCATTTAGCCAAGAGACTTTGAAATTCTGGCATATATGTACATACATTTACACATACCTGCATACTTATCTAATGCCTGTCCATATGCCTACTATGACTATTATATTTGAGGGAGTGGAGAGAAGAAAAATTAAAATGGAGGGAACAAGTATGTACTAATCTGAGAAATCCTGTCATAATTTGCATACTGATGTCAACATGATACAATGATTGTCAGTTTCTTTGAAATTGCATTAATTGTGTGAGAAAGACAGAGCTTCTTAACACTATTCAAGCTGCATATTCACCAGGGAAAAATACAGGTAGATACCATAGTATACCCCTTCATGGATCACTGCTTTGTCGTGGTGAAGGGGCTTGTGTAACTCAGTAAAGCCATGAGCTATACCGTGCAGGGCCACCGAAGATGGACAGGCCATGACAGAGAGTTCTGACAAAATGTGGTCCACTGGAGAAGGAAATGGCAACCCACTCCAGTATCCTTGCCAAGAAAACTCCATGGACAATGTTAAAAGGCTAAAAGATATGACGCTGGAAGATGAGCCCCTCAGGTCGGAAGGTGTCCAATATGCTACTGGGGAAGAGCGGAGGGCAATTCCAAGTAGCTCCAGAAAGAGTGAAGCGGCTGAGCCAAAGCCGAAAGGACGTTCAGCTGTGGATGTATCTGGAAGCGAAAAGAAGGTCCGATGCTGTAAAGAACAATATTGTATAGGTACGTGGAATGTAAGATCCATGAACCAAGGCAAGCTGGATGTGGTCAAGCATGAGATGACAAGATTGAACGTCGACATCTTGGGAATCAGCGAATTGAAATGGACGGGAATGGGTGAATTTAATTCAGGTGACCATTATATCTACTACTGTGGGCAAGAAACCCTTAGAAGAAATGGAGTTGCACTCATAGTCAATAAGAGAGTGGGAAAGGCAGTAATGGGGTACAACCTCAAAAACGACAGAATGATCTCAGTGCGTATCCAAGGAAAACCATTCAACATCACGGTAATCCAAGTCTATGCCCCAACCACTGATGCCGAAGAAGCTGAAGTTGACCAGTTCTATGAAGACCTACAACACCTTCTAGAACTAGCACCAAAAAAAGATGTCCTTTTCATCATAGGGGATTGGAATGCTAAAATAGGAAGTCAAGGAGTAATCGGAATAACAGGCAAGTTTGGCCTTGGAGTACAAAATGAAGCAGGGCAAAGGCTAATAGAGTTCTGTCAAGAGAACAAGCTAGTCATAGCAAACACTCTTTTCCAACAACACAAGAGACGACTCTACACATGGACATCACCAGTTGGTCAATACCGAAACCAGATTGATTACATACTTTGCAGCCAAAGATGGAGAAGCTCTATACAGACGGCAAAAACAAGACCAGGAGCTGACTGTGGCTCAGATCCTGAGCTTCTTACTGCAAAATTTAGGCTTAAATTGAAGAATGTAGGGAAAACCACTAGACCACTCAAGTATGACTTAGATCATATTCCATGTGAGTACACAGTGAAGGTGATGAATAGATTTAGAGGATTAGATTTGGTAGACAGAGTGCCTGAAGAACTATGGACGGAGGTCTGTAACATTGTACAAGAGGCAGCAACTAAAACCATCCCAAAGAAAAAGAAATGCAAGAAAGCAAAATGGCTGTCTGATGAGGTTTTACAAATAGCTGTGGAAAGAAGGAATGCGAAAAGCAAGGGTGAAAGGGAAAGATATAAGCAACTGAATGCAGATTTCCAGAGAATAGCAAGGAGAGATAAGAAGGCCTTCTTAAATGAACAATGCAAAGAAATTGAAGAGAACAATAGAATGGGGAAGACTAGAGATCTCTTCAAGAAAATTGGAGATATCAAAGGAACGTTTAGTGCAAAGATGGGCATGATAAAGGACAAAAAAGGCAGGGACCTAACAGAAGCAGAAGAGATTAAGAAGAGGTGGCAAGAATACACAGAAGAACTATACAAGAAAGATCTTAATGTCCCTGATGTCCATGCTGGTGTGGTCACTGACCCTGAGCCAGACATCCTAGAGAGTGAAGTCAAGTGGGCCTTAGGAAGCATTGCTAACAACAAAGCTAGTGGAGATGACAGTATTCCAGCTGAGTTATTTAAAATACTAAAAGACGATGCTGTTAAAGTGCTGCACTCAATATGCCAGCAAGTTTGGAAAACACAACAGTGGCCACGGGATTGGAAAAGGTCAGTTTACGTTCCAATTCCAAAGAAGGGCAATGCCAAAGAATGCTCAAACTATCGCACAATTGCACTCATTTCACATGCTAGTAAGGTTAAGCTCAAAATCCTACAAGCTAGGCTTCAGCAGTACGTGAACCAAGAACTACCGGATGTACAAGCTGGGTTTCGAAGAGGCAGAGGAACTAGAGATCAAATTGCCAACATTCGCTGGATCATGGAGAAAGCACGAGAGTTCCAGAAAAGCATCTACTTCTGCTTCATTGACTATGCAAAAGCCTTTGATTGTGTGGATCACAACAAACTGTGGCAAATTCTGAAAGAGATGGGGATACCAGACCACCTTACCTGTCTCCTAAGAAATCTGTATGCGGGCCAAGAAGCAACAGTTAGAACCGGTCACGGAACAACCGATTGGTTCAAAATAGGGAAAGGAGTACGACAAGGCTGTATATTGTCACCCTGCTTATTTAACCTATATGCAGAGTACATCATGAGAAATGCCAGGCTGGAAGAATCACAAGCCGGAATTAAGATTGCAGGGAGAAACATCAATAACCTCAGATATGCAGACGATACCACCCTAATGGCAGAAAGTGAAGAAGAACTAAAGAGCCTCTTGATGAGGGTGAAAGAGGAGAGTGCGAAAGCTGGCTTGAAACTCAACATTAAAAAAACTAAGATCATGGCATCTGGACCCATCAATCCCTGGCAAATAGGAGGGGTAGAAATGGAAGCAGTAACAGACTTCATTTATTTGGGCTCCAAGATCACTGCAGACGGAGACTGCAGCCATGAAATTAAAAGACGCTTGCTCCTTGGGAGGAAAGCTATGGCAAACCTAGATAGCATATTAAAAAGCAGAGACGTCACCTTGCCGACAAAGATCCGCATAGTCAAAGCTATGGTTTTTCCAGTAGTAATGTATGGCTGTGAGAGCTGGACCATAAAGAAGGGTGAATGCCGAAGAATTGATGCCTTTGAACTGTGGTGCTGGAGAAGACTCTTAAGAGTCCCCTGGACTGCTAGGAGGTCAAACCAGTCAATCTTAAAGGAAATCAACTCTGATTGCTCATTGGAAGGATTGATAATGAAGCTCAAGTTCAGATACTTTGGTCACCTAATGCGAAGAGAGGACTCTTTGGAAAAGACCCTGATGCTGGGAAAGATGGAAGGCAAAAGGAGAAGAGGACGGCAGAGGATGAGATGGCTAGATAGCATCACTGACGCAATGAGCATGAAATTGAGCAAACTCAGGGAGGCAGTGAAAGATAGGAAGGCCTGGCGCAATATGGTTCATGGGGTCACGAAGAGTCGGACACGACTTAATGACTGAACAACAACACCACCATAGTATACTTATACTCTCTATACCACATCTGCCATCTTATTGTAGAATGCAAGTTATGGCATATACAGAAAAGACTAAGTATTCTGGCTGACAGAATTTTTTATTCCTCCCACACCCAACAATTTTCTCTATACATGCTATTTTACCCAGGTGCACTTGTTTTCTTATTTTAGAATGCCAGGGGGAAAAAAATGTCTTTCCAGCCATCATGTGGGAAATAACAGAGAGGCTGAACACATTCAAAGGTCCCCAGACCCACTTTAGCATGTTGAAAATAAAATGGGTTGGCCACTCCAAATTTTCCTTACAATACCAACTCTGAAACTTAGTATGCCATCTGCATCTGTTCAGAGCTTTTTCTTAATGAACACATTCCATTAACAATATTTAAGGAATACCTTTATTTGAGCCTGAAGGATGCGTGTGGCCTTGGTTGCCTCGGAAGCATGCCGGTTAGCATGGCTCAGCTGGATTTCCATCTCATTGAGGTCGCCTTCCATCTTCTTCTTCAGTCGGACAGCCTCATTTCTGCTCTTAGCTTCAGAATCCAAGGTAGACTGCAGTGTGTCTATTGTACGCTGTTGGTTTCTCCTGATTTTGAAATAATATTTTATATATAGATACGCCTTTTTCCTCAAGTCATCTTCCAGCATTTTTTTTTTACTATCGGGAAGGCTATTATATTTTTATCTGTCTAACTGCCTGGCTGGCTGGCTTAATTCTTAATTCTTAAAAAGTGATTCCAGTTTTTTCTTGTTTATTTCCTTTTGTTTATTAATGTATCTTTTGTCAACATATTGTGCAGACAGTAATTATCAATCAGTCTTAACAACATTCTTGCAAATTAAGACAGCATGTGCAGATGGTTCAGCAGATTCATAAGCAGAAGTAAATTGCCCTCTTCTACATAATGTGTTACTGGCAGAACAACTATGAAAAAAATCGTATGACGGTTAAGAAATATAGATAATTTGTGACTACTTCACGTTTAAAAACTTCATTGGATCCAGGCTGACAGCATAATCTCTTGCATATTTTTTTTTCAAAAACAAGATCCATTGATTGTTGTGGAGTTTACCTCTTACTAAGCTTGCTTAGGATTGTGAGCTACTTAGGGTGGAATGGAAAGTTAATACCATTATAAGTGGGTGGAAATAAATGCAGATTAAAAAAGAAAACCAGGTGTGAAAGAAAGCAAATCTGTTCCTCCATGCAGAGGGTTTTGACTGTGTAGCTCTTAAAAGTTTGGGTTTGAATCCCTATGAGTTCATTTATATTTGTGATACAGAATTATAGCTGTTACCTCTTTTTACAGACAGTCTTGCCAACTTTAACAATAAATGTCAAGATGATAAAACCTAATCCTCTCAAGACTGGGGAAAACTTAAGATATTGAATTTAGGTAGAAATCTGTTCAGTGTTCTTTTTCTATCTAACTTTTAAAAAGCTAATCAGAATTTACAAATTGGGGCAGAAAGAAAAAAGAATTTAAAATTATTTGAATGAAAACACAAATCTGATGGATTCATTCATTCTGCAGACTAATTTTTAGATTCTATCACAATAGGGCTACCAGATCTGGATGGCAAAAATCCAGATGACCACTAGACAGAAGCAAAGAGTTAGAACTGCTTTTATGTCTGCCATTTAGTGATCATCTAGAATTTTGCAGCCTGGATCCAGCCATAGCTGAAATTAACAGGGTCAGTCAGTCATCTTAAATCACAATAATTTCTTTTTCAACACGCAAATGCTTCAGATAAGCTCCCATATTGGGGGATCTCAAATGACATCACCTGCTAATGACACATATTCACACAAATATCAGCCATGATGAAGTGACATTGAACTCTAGGAAAGCTAGAGGCTACACCGATAAAGCTTACGTAGAAGCCAATGCACGTATAGTCATAATATAAAGGCTTTCCTGATAGAGACATTTGTACCTGTCACAGCCAATATCAAAATGTGGCTGTCAGAAAGATGGTGGTACGATTATCCAGATTGCCCATATGTTGAGCACTTTCAATAATGAACTCCTGAATAGGGTTTAAGAGACTGGTTTTAAGTCAAAACACCACATATCATTTGTTGTTAGTACCAATCCAGTTTTTTTCCTTTGTACGACATGTCCTGTAAAAGTTTATCATACTGTACCTGAAGTTTTCAATTTCCTCATCTTTTTCTGCCAATTTTCGTTCAAAGTCTGCTTTAATTTGAGAAAGTTCCAGTTGAAAACGTAATGTTTTGCTTTCTTCATGTTCCAGAGCTCCCTGATAAAGATACACAATGTAAATTATGGTCAAATGTCTTTAAAAAAAGAAAAATCACCACACCATATGCTGTGATAGCTGAAAGGCACAATCCAATCTTCTGTTCAGTTGCAGAGCATACAATCCATTATGAGAATGCAGGAAAGGGACAGACAAAAGGCTACCAACTATTGGTATCCTTTATCAGCATCAGCACCAGTTTGCTACAACATGTTTACATGCAAGGGTTACTCAGAGCAGGTAATCTTGTCATCACTGATCCTATCCTGTTTGTTTGTTTGTTTGTGGGTGCCTTAGAGTCTCTGTTGACTCCTGGTGACTACACAGACAAGTCCTTGCAGTTTTCTATGTGTTTTCAAAAGTAGTTTGCCATTGCCTTCTTCCAAGGGCTGAGGGAAAATGACTGGTCCAAGGTCATCCAGCTGATTACATGCCTAATGCAGGACTAAAACTCAAGTTTTCTCTCTTACCCCAGTGTCTTAATCACAAGACCAAACTGGATCTCAACTCTACCATCAAAGAGAATGAAATGTCTGTCAGGGACAATTTATTTTGGATATCATAAAAAGGGAGCAAATTGTTAGTAATTTAATTTACTACTGTTTTATTTTTATTGCCAGGATGAAAAGAGGCAAATGTAATTTTTTCTGATTTAACTGCCTTTGAATGACCCTACAACTTGACTTGATATCATGATGCCAGCTGATATCCCCTTCTGGTAGCAAAATGTTTTTGGCTTAGCCCTACGTGTTGTGTAAGACGCCATTTGTACTGTCTAGATTAAGCCTCCACTTGTAACGTAACAGCTACAGCAGACACACGCTGGTGGGTGGTAGGGTTGAAGGTTAGTTCCTTTATGGCTGTCAAAACTTCTTATAATGGCACTAAAATATTTACCTAGGCATTTTCTTATATGCACTTGATAGAAATTTTTCCATTTCTTTTTAATTTGCATGTGCAGGTTTTTCATTTATTTTTTAATCATTTGCTCATTTATGTCTATTGTGGATGTTAAAATGTAGGATTTTATGGCAGGCTTTAAGATCCAGCATGAGAAAACTGCATAGTAAAGTAGTACGGAAAATATGTGCTGGGGAATGACAGGAAAAAGGAATATGGAGCAGAATGAGCTTGCATGAGTCAAAAACCAGCCAGCTAATCAACACATTTTCTCTTTAACAAAAGACAATTAAGAATTATTAAGAATCTTTTAGATTTCCTAGCCAAGATTCCCAATAAGGGCTAAGGTTAATTATTTAACAGAAAACAAAAATATAAAATCCTGCAATAATAATCCCTTAATTTTCATTAGGATTTGTTTTTCTAATTTAGTTGTCAAATGCAGTTTTTAAACTGGCTTTTAAAATAGAGGATCATGCAGCAGACTGCCATATGGGAAGGAACAGTATAATTAATTTAATTTCCTCTTAAGTTTCATGTGGACTGAACATTTGTTTTTCTATACAATTTTGTGCCATCTGACTAGATATTACACAGTGAGATTCTGTAAAGTAAAGCAAATTCAGGTTGTGCATATACAGTACATGCTTATCAGATGTTATTCTAGTACAACTCTATCAACAGGTTGTAAGCAACAGTAGTCCTAATGAAGACACATGTTTATCTGATTTCAGTCATCTGTCAAATGAAATTAAGAAGCATCTTTTGTTCATGTAAGGGAGTGCAGGGAAACTTGTCTGATTTATTCAGTGCTCAGACCCACAGACTCGGGCCTTCGTTCTCTCTTACACACTCATAGAGACACCAGGAATATTTGGCGACATTTTATTTCAGGGTCTCATTTGTTCAATTTACAAGCTATTGACTACAATATTGAGGAACAAAAGGTAATGTAGAAATTCATATATGAACATGATGGAAGTAAGAATCTAACTTTAGTTAAATTTCCTCTTTGCCTCAGCTGCCTTTCCTTTTTTTCCCTCTCTACTTGCATTTTTTTCCCTGTGCTTTGCATGATGCATAATGCTGTTTACTCTGAAAGAGGACAGCATGATGTGTGAATATGCATCAACAAATGGCTGAGATGGAATCATGATGGACCTTTGCCATGCAGTCTAAAAGCCAAAGGGCAAGCAAAATGTTGAGATGTTGTTGTTTTTCTGCATCTTGTGATGGCCAGGGACCACAATCAACACTTTTGGGAAAGTGAAGGCTGTACTGGGCAGGGCAGAGATTAAAAAAAAAAAAAAAGGTTAAGCCTAGTTCAGTGCTTACATTACAGTTTTTTAATGTCTCCTGCAGATTTTCACAACTGTAATCAGAGGGTCCACCAGAAAGAGACTCTGAGGTCATACATGGCCTCATAGACTGATCTGTCAAGATGAAGCTTTCAAATACATCACAATGGATATATGATGTTCAAGTAGTTTCTAATCTATCTGTGTAGCATATATTATATATCAAAGTATGTCTGTGTGTGTGTGTGTGTATATGCATACATATATATACACATACATGCTTGCTTCTTCAAAACAGTGGAACAAAGCATGCAGTTCCTCTGCTCTAATACCAAAACCTTTTTATTTGATGGGGAAATCCCTGCAAAATATAAAATAGCCTGCAAAATTAAAAAAAAAAAGACAGATTAATAAAATGATACATGTGGCTGATTCAGAGCTTATTTTCAGTATCAATGCATTCCAAACACTGCTAGATAAAGAAATGGTGCATGTAAAATAGTCCCTTTAAAAATGAATAAATTATTTTTAAAATTTTAATTCATTGTTAGTGCTATTGAATGTATTCAATTAACTTATTATGTAAACATATAATCAGGTGCACTAAATTATACTCAAGAGAGCACAGAAGAATGTACATATCAAAAGATGAAACAAAGCTGATGACTGCCATTTCACAAAAAACAGGGAAACCATTTCTTGGCTGCAAAATTCCAACAATGGCAGAAAACACAAAAATCTGGATTTCTGCAGCCAAGACAAGTGAACATGATTTTTAAATATATCAGTTTTTCCATACTTGTACATTTACGACAGTGTTGGATATCTTACTACCCAGCTGGGTAACATGAGAATTTGGATTAGAGCCAAAGAACAAGAAGCATTTATCTCTGAATCTATATAGTGTTATAATTACAAGGATTTATAGCCATTCTTACTTTTCCAGCATGCCCAAGAGGTTGTACAAAGTAAATAAGATTTTCAGGTTTATTTTCACTTTGGGATAAGGTATAAAAACACCTATTTCCTGGGCAAGAAAAACCCCACAATTGTAGAAAAGGGCCTTTGGATCCAATGTTTCTTTTGCAAATTAACCTCTATCTTATTTTTGTAAATTTTTAGTTTTTATAACTTTTATAACTTTTAAACCTTTTATAATTTAATTATGTATTTTGATTTTAGTGGTTGTAAGCCACCCAGAGTCCCCCGTTGTAGGGGAGATGGGCAGGGACAAATCAAATAAATAAATAAAAATAAATAAATAAACCAAACTCCATGGAGTCCTTGGGGTTCTCTGAGCTTGCTTCTTTTCTTGCAAACGTTTTGTTGAAACGTTTTCTGGAAACATTTGCAAGAAAAGAACCAAGCTCAGAGAACCCCAAAGACTCCACAGTTCAACCCTGAGCTACACATATTCGCCTCTATTGGTGACCAAACTCCAACGTTTGCTTGCAGACTTTATTTTGTTCACGTGACACATACTGGAAACTGGCCAACCATACTTTAGTTTAGCATGTTGTACAACCACAGGCTGTATCACTAGTTTATGGTTCAGTGTATTGTGCCCTGGATCAATTAGATAAACTATGGCTAAATTAACCATAGGTAAGCATGCATTGTAAATATACCCTCAGAGCAGATCAGAAGTAGCAAATTGGCCAAGCTACATAATATGTATTTGCATGTACATCTTTTTAAAATTGTGGATACAATTTTACAACCAACCCTAGGGATGGCTGGCGCCTTGAAGACGCTTCCTGAGTTTATTAACACCTAATTAACATTATCCTCTTGGAAGTATTATATAGGAAGTTTGTTATTGTAGCATATTTTAATTAATTAATATTTATCTATTTTAATTCATGTTTATTCTGTTTTTACTGTAAACCACCCAGAGTCACTCTGCAGTGAGATGGGTGGTGACAAATTTGAAAAATAAATAAATAAATAAATAAATCTTCTAGATATGCAACTGATAATTATCTGACTGTAACAGTTGGAGGGGAAGATTTAGCCCTTTCCTCGCTTTCTGAGGTCTTGAGAAAAGCCCTTCCTCAGAAGCTGGAATTAGCCATGCTTCACTGGGGCAGGGCAGGAATTTCCCCAGTTCAAAGACCAGGATTTTCCTCAAGATCACAGTAGAGGAGAAAAAGAGCCAGAGAGTCCCTCTGTCTGCCTCCTTTGATTTGGATAATTATCATCTCCCCCCGCAGATTCCATTTGCAAGTTAAATGCAAAGCCAGTTTAAGGTTATACAACTTTGCTCCTTAACTGTTTTACTAATTTACCTTTCCCAAAAATTATCTTTCATACAGAACAATTGTTTTCAAATTTCCAATCTTAAGGGAACTGACTTTAAGGCCCTATTTCTACAACATTAAGGCTGCCAGGTTTAGTAGGCAAATATCAGACAACTGCTGGGTGGCAGCAAAGAGTTCTGCATATTTGCAGCCCCAGGTTAAGGGGCCTTACACAACCTGCAGGGCCATGGCCACATCCCAACAGCCCCCTTGCCCCACCAAGAGCACAACCCTTCCACTGGTTCCAGAATACGCATCCTCATACCTCTGCATGTCCACCGCTGAGACAGTCTGTGTTGCTCTGCTCTAGAAGTGATATTTTCCTTATAATCATGCCTCAAGACTCTGCATATGGGCAATGTAGGGCATGTTGATAACTTGGGGGAGGCAAACTGAAATGATGTGCTCTGTATTACCTTTGTTGTGGCTCCAGTTGGTTCTGCTGGTTTCCTGAGCAACTGTCTCTTCCATTAGGTTCCTGACTTCTTATCCCACACCTCATCCTTTTTTTCACTGCAACCCAACTTCCACAGACATTTTTCATTTTCGTTTTTAAGTGAGTTGGCCAAACATTTGACAGTCCAGATAGAGACTGGCATATCTCTAAACCTGACTAGCCTATCTTTGGCTTCATGTGTACATGGGAAACTAGATCTGAAAGAACTCAGGTCTTGTGTTTCCTCTTGAGTTTTCTTTTTTGTTTGTCTTGCCATCATCACAACAGCCACCCAACCACAGAGGTTCCTCTGTATACAACCTGTGCATACTTGTGCTTGGGGGGGGGGGGGTTAGAATTTTGGCCAAAGAAGGGGAGCCTATGCAAGGCCTATTGCAAAAGTGGGTACACTGCAGTGTGGGTAAGATTATTTTAGCTGGGTCATCCTGAGTTCAGCTGATTGGTCAACAGCAGGATGGCTTAACAAGGAAGTGTTCTGTATGCCAGTTGGAGGAGCCTTTTGATATGATACATAATGTTGAATGATGCTGAAGAGAGCCACCAATCACTGACTTTAGAGTAACATGCACTAAAGCACAGTGGACAGCAGAACTGCACAGAAGCATTCTGGGTGTGTGATAAGGATGTGCTTGGGGGCAACAAGATATTCTGCTACTCTGGTACAGGAAGGAAGCACTGCAAAGTAATTGGAGGGATTTGCTCCTAATCAACCACTAAATGAATCCCATCTCCTCAACAGCATACATTTGCACTAATTGGCTCAAATAACCAGTTTTGGAATGATTGGACCTCAATCCATTTTCTTGTGGAAGTACCCCCTACCTCATAAGCCAGTAGTTCTCAAACTGTAGATCAGGAACCCCCAGAGTGGAGTCATTGCTGTTGCTGTTGTTTTTAACTGCCTGCTAAAAACTTACTCTGGGCCTTGTTTCATAATTAGGTTTTGCATGCCCCCAGTGGCAGTTGCTTTACTGTAAAGTTGGAGAATCCTATGATGTACAGATTAAAAATTAATTATTACAATGGTGTACAGATAGTCCTCATTTAGCAACTGCCCCAGACAATGACTATTCACACTTATGATGATAACTTTGCACCAATGATCGTATTTTTGACCTATGCAGCATCTCTCTTGGTCACATGCTCCCCATTACACTCAGTTAATATGCATTGACCCATTTTTTTCTCCTTCCCCCGCACAGACCGGAGAGATTGCCTAAACAAGCTATCTCTTCTGGAGTTACTTTTCTCCCTTGGACAAGGCATCCCTGGAAAGTGCTAACTGCAACTTTACAAGCTCAGCTCTGTGACCTTAATTAGTTTATGAGAATGCTCTGGGGGCTTGCAGCTGCTGTCTGAAATTGACAAGACCTTAATCAGTTTCACACTAAAGGCTTTTTTGTCTCCTAAGCAGCTTGCCATGTATATTCCCCACTGTGTGCCTGTTTACTCTCTTGTAATCCCTTCCTCTCCAATGAATGTAAATACAGACATCAATTCTCTTCTTCTCAATTATACCAGTACCAGGGTGAGCATTCCAAAGGATGGGGGAAGCTGTAAGTTTTGCCCTTTTACCCGGCTTCCTCCTGAGTTGAGTTCTGAAAACCTGCCCTGCCTTTTGGGCTAACCTGGCTGTTTGGGGTCATATCCTTCTGATGCTGTAAAGCAAAGCTGAAGTAAAATTGTAAGCACAGTCATGGTCACATGATTTATCACTAACAATTGCTTTGCTTAACAGCCAAGTTGCCAGTCCCAATTGTGGTTGCTAAATGAGGACTACCTGTATTCATTTATTGCCCAACCCTCACACCAATGAACTCATTAGTTTTATGCTGGGATGGGGGGGTCACACAAGCTTGTTTATTATTTTAGGTACCACAAAGTTTGAGAAACAGTTGCACAAGCCATTCTACTAGGAGAATTTTGGCCAAGTTACATGACATCACTAGTCTATTCTGCATTGGTTAGGTGAGCAGCAGTAATGATGGGAAAGTTGCAGTGCTGCAGATACTTCTGAACTAACACTTCCAAGATCTCTCACTATTTTTCATGCTGGATGAGTTATCTGAGAGTTGTAGTTCAGTGATATCTACACACATACAAACTCTTACAAGCGTGTTCAATATTCTTTTTCAAGAAGTAACTTTAGCAATGGCATAAAAACTGCATTTGGGGAAGCCAATTTGCCACTTTTGGTACATTTTAAAGAAGTCAAGGATTTTAGAATCTGTATCTCACACCATTAGCTGGCCAGTTGGGTTTTTCAAGATCTTTGCTGCAAATATTTGAGAAATACATCCCAAACAGTCATAGCAAAAAAGCTCCTATACAATACTTTAACCATGAGCTGTATCTTTAGTCGCCTGACATAAGAGACCGTTGCTGCACTTATAGGTAAGCTGCTTTTCTCTATTTTCTTTTGTTTGAAGGAACACATTATACAATAAGTACAATGACAAAAGCACACATAAGCGTCAATTCCTAATTCAATTATTCAAAATTGATAATTCAAAAACAGTGTGTGCATCATGATGTCATGATGCAAGCTGTACCCCTTCATATATGTGTCACGATATCATGCAGAAATATGTAAGGGGCAGAGTTTGCTTCAAGACATCATGATACGTTTCAACGCTTGCCTTCTCTTACGCCCTTGGAGACACCTATAAGAACACATTCTATTTCCAAATCTTTATCTTACCTCAGCTTCTTCCAGGGCTAACTGGACTTCTGCTTTTTCTTGCTCAGTCTGTTTCTTCATTTTCTCTATCTCATGAAGGTTCTTGTTTCCTTCACTGATCTGGTCAGTTAGATCTGAAATTTCCTCTGGAAGAATTTTTTTTAATGATGAAGAAATGTAAGGATCTGAAGTCCCCTCCCTTTCTTGTAAATCAGTGTGTATGTACACATGCATATGTGCACATTTGTGTGTGTGTGTGTGCATTACCAGCTATCAAAGCTGAAAGATGTTGAATATATCATACTGCATCACTGGTTCCTACAAGGCAGAGCAAAAAGAATCTCCAGGTTCTGTCAATTAACTTTCAGGGAATGTTGAGATATTTGAATGGCTATACTGTTATTTTGATGAAAAGAAGATGCTATACTACAGTTAGAGTACATATGCTACGAGGAAATACTGAACATACAATGTTAGTATACTGCTATTTTGAAGAATATTGCATTATGAATCATAAACATGGCAAAAAATGCTATATCCCTCATTCACATGCTTGCTCCATTCACATATAAAGAGGGACGTGGGATTATTTAACCCTGGGTTGTATCAGTGACAATAGTTATATCTTCTGCGCCATGCTTTTCTATGCTTTGGACATCCTCCCTGGTCCAGTATCTGTGGACACTGTATTCCGCTTGTTTTGATAAATCAGTATCATCTACTCATAGCTTTATATTAGGTATCTGTGAACCCTACCATTCCTGGACCTGAATGTGTTTGGTGAATTCCAGAGCATTCTATTTCATGGCAAATCATACTTTTTAGGGATACTCTAGTGGTTTTCTGGGAGTTAATGCCTCTGATTTGGAAGCTCTTTGTGGTACTCCAGAGGTGAAGTTCCAGACAAATAAGTCCAGATCACACCTGGAACTTCATGAATCACCAAAGCAGACTTATTCACTCTCCTTTCAGGCAGGCAAATCACTCTGTATCTTTGTGGGACAAGGTCTCCTAGCTCCTGATACAAATTATTCCTGATTCCCCTGCAGTATTCTTGGTAACAGTGACCTACCTTGGAGATTCTTGTTTTCTCTTTTTAAGGTCTCCATATTGTCTAGGCTTTCTTCATATGCATTCTTCAGCTTAAATAGTTCTGTACTGAGGCTTCTAGACTCCTTCTGGGCACTCTCGAGCTCTGCTTGGGACTCCTCATACTTCTGTTTCCATTCTGCAATAATCCTATCAAAATTGCGCTGCTTCTTGTCCAGAACTCCTGCAGCTGAGTTGGCCTTTTCCAAGTCAATCATTATGTCCTCCAGTTCATTCTGCAGTCGGTGTTTCGTCTTCTCCAGAGATGAACATTTGGCATTGGCTGCCTCAATGGCTTCCTCTGCTTCCTGGAGACGAGCTGCCAACTTTTTCCTAACAGCAGATATACATGCTAAATTAACTCTTCAAAAAAAGTTCTGGCTTTTACAAAACTCAAACAGTATAGTTTTCAGTTAATGCCATTGTGCTTTGTTTATTATATATTAGCAAAAAAATTGTTTCCAATACCATCAGGTTTGGAGTATTTTTGCAGCACTTGGCCAGTGCAGATTTTAGGGACTTCTGAGACCAGTCAACCTCAGAAATCAGTGCTGATCTGTCCCAAAGTTCTTTCCAGTCACTCATTCTACATAGTATTTACATAAAACTGCTTTGAGTTTTCTGCTGCAGTTGCACCACTAGGTTCTGCTTTTCTTTTCCATCTATTCATCCCAGGATATGTAAAAGGGATATAGTGAAAAGATAAGTAGTAACTGTGATATGTCTTACTTGGCATCTTCCAACTCTTCAGTTCTTTGGATTGCATCAGTTTCATATTTAGTTCTCCATTGTGCTACTTCTGCATTCCCTTTAGAAAGTGCCCTCTGCAACTCAGCCTTAGCTTCTTGTTCCTCCTCAAATTGCTCACGCAGGAGGTCGCAGTCATGGCGGGCGGCCTGCAGAGCATGGGCCAAAGCATTCTTGGACTGTAGGACAAGAGAGCTGGAATTAGCACATTCCATAGCAGAAAAACAAGCTACAACTGAAGTAACTAGCAAGTTCCTGTGATGGATTTCCAGTTTTGGGTTTCATCTTTCAGACTTAATATTCTCATTAGTTACCTCACTTTAGCTCACCCAGTCCATAATAGCTATCACAACCTTTACTCTGGATTTATAATCCCATTCTATATTTTACACAAATCTTGATTTGCATGGCCAATTTGCCCTCTCATGCAAATCAGTGCAGTTCCATTGCACTGACATGAGATATGTGATTCTGTATCTGTTTACAAAAAAGATTTTAAAATGAGATTTTTTTTTTCTGGCTGTCTCAGAATCATGTCGGGATTCCTAATGAAAGCATTACCTTGGTCTCTTCCTC
The DNA here is from genome assembly GCA_030867105.1 of Liasis olivaceus. NCBI lineage: Eukaryota > Metazoa > Chordata > Lepidosauria > Squamata > Pythonidae > Liasis > Liasis olivaceus. The sequence goes on along the minus strand of CM061352.1, from coordinate 78,561,750 downwards.
TAGCTGCCTTTTAAGTTCATCTATTTGTTGAGTGAAAGACAACTTCCCTCGAGAAAGTTGGTTGATAAGTGATTCTTTTTCTTCCAGCAGTCTTGTAAACTCACCTGTCAGAGGAGTATCAAAAACAATAACAAGCATATGTTTTTTATGACAGGGAAACAGGATGGAATGCATGTTGCTACTCAAGGCAAATAATCTACCATCTCTGGTTATATGAAAGTAAGATTGCCCTTCAGACACAATGGGATGGTCTGAGATAGTAAATTGGGTATTTTATGGTACAAAACTTTTGCAGGCTGGGTCACACTTTGCCAAAATTGGAGTTACTGGTCACAGTCAAAGCAAAAGGAAAAAAAGACAACGTACGTGCTATTGGACTGAAAAGATGCAGGATATTTTTACATATGAGAAGTGAAGTTTCAGGTTAATGCATAATGCAAATACAATAGCTGTGCTAGCCAGCATATTCAATCTCATTACAAAGGCATCTCTGCTTTGTATGAATATTGAAAGAACACTAAAAAAAAAAAAGGCAGAAGAGTATTGCAAACAAAGTTTAATTCTTACATTTGGAACCATTCCTAGTCACTAGAAATAAAGTAGTGGAAGCCTGGCTGGGTATTTCTGTTTGGTATCCTTAATTGAAAACCCGTATATAAATTCACACACCAGTGTCCAGGATTCAAAGAGCAAACCCTTTTTCTGAGCCAAATGCTTCTGTAACTGTATAACTGCTTTGTGAGCATTAAAGAAATCTGTGTATTCAATATTTTTTTTTAATTTTGAATAGTATTTTTCTTTAAAAAAATGATTAAACACTCTAATGAAAAGTACTTGCCTAATAATCAAGTGGGCTGCTGTTCAAGCAGTCTGGCCAAACAATTTTTTGCATTAGTTGTAACAATATATATATGAGATACCCTTTCAGAGATTGGTTTTAAAAGCTGAATTTCAATTAACAACAGAGTGTGTATGGTAAACAAAGTATATTGTACAGTATATCTCTTTAGATCCTCAGCGAAACAGAAGCTTCAATTAGTGGGGTATGAATGCTGGCCCTAGCCTTTTCCTCACATTCAACCAGAAATCTGAAGAGTGCTTCATTTGCATTTGCTCTGCAGTCTAGAAGGAACTCTGCTTTATTAGGGTTTGGATTGCACTTCTTGCTTACTGAACAAATACAGCATTTTTCCAGTCCTCTGGTGAGTGCATAGAGCAGTGTTTCTCAACCTCAGCAATGTTCAGATGTCCGTACTTCAGCTCCCAGAATTCCCCCAACCAGAATACTGGGGGAGTTGAAGTCCACACATCTTGAGAAACATGGTATAGAGGTTAGGACCAGGTAGGTAAGAAGATACCCAGGTAATAAGCAGCAGATAAAGGGAGTGATTCTTCTACAAGGGGACAAAAGGAGAAGGATAAGTGACAGAAATGAGCATTTCTGCTGAAAAGGCCATACGTGCATACAAATGAAACAAATGAAATGGATCCCAGATGCTGCTTGCTCATGCTCAGAGGGAACCAGCACAGGAGATTCAGGCTCAGATCTCCACTCCACGGGGGGTACCAGTCCACAGGGTGGTAAAAATAAACTGAGGAGTGATGTCTTGAGCTCTCAGAGAAAAAACAAGATATAATGCAATTATTAATAAGTATTTTACAGCACTGTCCAATAACTTACCATTCTCAGCTTGCAGCTTCCCTTTTTGTGCAGTGAGATCATTTACCACCCGGGTCATTTCATCTACTTTAGTCTTGGCCTCACTGAGATGATCTTCAAAAGTACGACAGAGTTTCTCTGCATTTGCCTAAAGCGATGGAACAAACTTACTATAAGTAGGAAAGGAATGAAAATCCACATAGAAATTATAATTCAGCCACCCCTGAACCTATAGACCTTGGAAACTGTAAAATTTGGAAGAGATTAAAATAGCATACCAATAAATTCTTAACTGAAGGAACAAAAATCTGCCTGAATATACTTGTTATTGTTATCTTATAATACAAATCAGCTTATTCTTGGGCATGGTCAAAACTTACATATTTAAAATGTTAAAATATTTTAATGATATGATTTCAAGAGTTTTACATATTGATCTACAAAGACAGCCTTTGTTCTTTCTCAAAATATACCAAAAATTTGCTTCATCTATATCTATATATCAACCAAAACATTATTTCCCATAATTAATATTTTACTGGAATTATATCATCAAACCACACATACATAAACACACAGGAATATATACGGATGGCATATGAAAAGGAAGTCATTTAATTAATAATAGTTTTGAATTACTTGACTGAATTCATGAGATGAAAAATCTTATTTAGACAATAGTATGCTTCTGTGAGCTTTAGACATTCTTTTAGAAACTCCTGTCAGTAGTGGGGAGGGGGGGGAAAAAACCCTACAGGAATATTTTACAGTTCTTCCACACATCATTTATTATTAAAGAAAAGTAAAATTGAAGTTTTTCTGAAGATCATGAAGTGATCTGACAATAACGTGTTACAACTCCTGCCAAAGTCCATAAAAGCTTTAGCTTTAGATTTTTGTAAACGAATTCAGAAATTGTCAAAGCAATCTGTTGTTACTATTTTGCTTAATACAGGTAGTCCACATTTAGCGACCTCATTTAGCAACCATTCACAGTTACGACAAAGTAACTTTGCGACCAATCCTCACATTTACGACCTTCTGTAAAGCAAAGGAAAGCTGAAGTAAGATCATGAGCACAGGTGCCATTTCACTTAGCGACTGCTGTGCTTAATGACCAAGTTGCCGGTCCTAATTGTGATTGCTAAACAAGGATTAACTCTACAATAGATACTGTTGCCTCAGAACAATTGATAGAGAAATAGGAGTTCTAAGAAAGGGTTTCCAGACTTTTCCTTAACCACATGCACTGATCTAAACATGCAGTTTTTTTCACAATTCTACTGGAAAAGGTAAGAGGCAAGTCATATAACTGTGATAATGATGTGCAAATGCAGTACTATGTTTTAAAGTATGATTAGGCAACCTAGTCCTGTCCAGATATTTTGGATTACAACTCCAACAATTGCTTTCTGTTGGTCAAGCTGGCCAGGCCAAATGGAAAATGAACTACATAACAAGCTGGGCACCAAGTTGTCTATCTCTGCATTAAACTATTCCTCCCCACTCTGCTGAAATTAAAGAGTTTTGGATGGTAATAAGAATCAGTAAATTCTCTCTGTCTCTCTGTGTGTGAGTGTGTGAGTGTGTGTGTGTGTGTGTGTGTGTATGAGTATGTATGTATATATGTATGTGTATATATATATAGTGTGTGTGTTAGCCCTAATATAGAATAATATTTCTTGAAAAAATGGTTAGAAGCAGGAATGTCCATGGGGAGTGTCAAAAAAGTCAATATGGAGGCCACAACAATGAGATCGAAGCCTCTTCCTTTTTTTACCTGCATCATGACACATGTAAAAAAGTGGTAGGACTTTGATCACATAGTTCTGGCTACCATCTTGACCTTTTTGACCCTCCTGTAGACACCCCTCATGGAAGGATAGACTAGGAAGTAAATATATATATCCCTATATATATATATCCCTATATATATATCCCAAGATGACTTGAATCCATTCTGATCCCCATCCAAATCTTTCATGTTAGGTTGATAGGTTTTACCTTTCCCTTGACCAGCTGCTCCATGTTGGATGATAGATCATCCACCTCTAACTTTAGCTCACTTTTCTCTTTCTCAAGTTTTTGTTTGACTCTCTGCAAATTGTCAACTTGCTCCCCAAGCTCTGCCATGCTGTCCGCATGCTTCTTCCTTAGTGTAGCTGCAGTAGCTTCATAATGCAAAGTGGCTTCTTCAAGGTCCCGTCGTAGTTTGAGGAACTCTGCCTCCCGTTTCTTGTTCATCTCCAGCTGTGCTGAACTAGCACCCCCAGCTTCCTCTAGCCGCTCACTCAGCTCTTCTAGTTCTCGGGCCAGATCTGATCTCTGCTTCTCCACTTTCGCTCGGGCAGCCCTTTCTGCTTCCAGTTCTTCTTCCAGCTCCTCTATACGGGCCTATCAGACAGATTAAAATGAACAAACAAAACAAACTCATACATAACGGTGTAATCCTTATGTATTCCACCTACATATGCTACAAACTGTATACATAACCTGAATCTTAGGTCCAACTCTCTTATTCAGAGTTCTTCCTTTACCTACATGAATATGAATATGAACTGCAGGCCTTTCAAAATTCTGTACCAACTTAGTGGGCAGAAAATTTGGGCAGAACAATTTCTCTGAATTTTTGAAAAGAAGGAGAAATCCTTCAACAATCTGTTAACGGCAAGACTCCTTGTTAGCCATGACAGTACACTATTACCGAAAAAGCCCCAGGGGATGACCCCTTCATAATGGACTTTCTTGGGATTTGTTGGTACATGTGCAGCTAGGGAGGCTGCTGCTTGCACAGTAAGATGGCAGGACACATAGAGCTCTGTTGATCACCTCTCAATTAAATAATATTTCTTCTAAATTTATCTTCTCCTTTATCATAATTTGTAAAGCACGAAATCTGTGATCAGTCTGCATGAGAACCAGTAGGAAAAAAATGCAGGTTAATATCTCTGCATTAGTTAGAATATTAATTGTAGAGCTAAAAAACACTGCATCATAATGAGGCCTAGGTATCTAAATTCTATCATCCCCAGACAGCATTATTACTGGGATGACAAAAGTTGCAATTCAACATATAATTGGATAGGGGAAAGCCACAGAGACATTAAAACAGTGTTGTCCAAACTTGGCCACTTTAAGATGAGTGGACTTCAACTCCCAGAATTCCCCAGCCAGCCATGGGGAATTCTGGGAGTTGAAGTCCACTCATCTTAAAGTGGCCAAGTTTGGACAATGCTGCATTAAAATAAAGGTAAGTGTCCTGTATGTATTCTGAATACATGGCGAATTTACCACGATTCCACCTCTTTAGAAAGGTAGTTTTGCATCATTCTCTGACATCAGGCTGCAGTTCTATTTGAATTTATCTGGAATACACTGTTCAGCATTGCAGGGTTAATTCTTACTATGCATAGAATTACTCTAAGGGTTAGTTGATATGCAAAAGTCCCAGCATATGAAAGCAAACTTTGATGGAAGTGGTAAATATATTTTTAAAACCAAGAGTATCTTATGCCCTTTTAACATGAAGGGAAGCAGTGAATTCTAAGGCAATGAGAAGCTCTTTTTCCATGTTTTGACTCTGAACTAGAACTGTCAAAGTGGTTTAGCCATATATTCAACTTCTGGGCAATGAGCAAGTTGCAGCATTATTAGTTGTACTTCCCATAATCTCCCCTCCAAAGAAAAATGAAAACTAACTTTGGCAGCTGTTAAACCAAGATGATTATGGAGCCTCCATGGATCAATAGCTAAAGGGAGTATTTTTATTTCTGGAAGAGTTTTGCTTCTGTACAAATTCAGTGATGTCACACATCACCACAGTTCATGTTGCCCTCCTCCAAGATACAGTCTTATTCTGTGAGTAACTCACCATCCCCTATATACTTATAATCAAGGGTATTCAGAGAGATGTTTTTGTTTTTGCTGAGGATATCCTTTTTTCCCCCCCTCCTATTCACTTTCTCTCATATATCTTTCTTTCCAAGTGTCTCCTCATATCTTTCAGGACTGCCAATCCAGCAACTAGGTTCTGCCTATTAGTAGGATTCCCTACAGTTCAGGAAGGCGATTTCAAACCCACTGTCCTCAAGTGATCAATAGTTTCTCTGAAAAACCTTACAAAATAAAACTCAAGTTTTATGTGTGTTTGAGAATGTGTATATGGGTATACCTACTGTGGAGGGAATGAGCATGATTCTCATTCTCCTCACAGAAAGTATACCTACAAGCACATCCTTTAAGACAGGAGTGACAGACAGCCATTTAAATCTGTGAGGAGTTCAAAGGCTGCAGAGCGATGATATACAGTTAATGGATAAGCTATAATTTTTGGATTCCTGAGATTAGGGGAGGAATTTGGAGGACTGTCTTTTTCAAAAGGCTATATTAAACCTATTTGAGGAATTACCCTAGAGTTTTAATATGTTTCCTGCCTCAAAATGGCAGAAAATCATACAGTGGTTACAATCAGAGGAGGCTCTCTGCAAAAGAGATTGGGCAGGTGAGTGGGGAGGGCTGTGGGCAGTGGCCCCAGTTTGCATCTCCTGTTTTAAAGGTCTGAAATGAAGTATTAGATATGGGCTTATCAGTTATGCATATCATTTATAGCACACCTCTCACTTTTGTTCAGACTTTAGATGAATAGGTGGATGCTGAGTATAGGGAATGATAATTGATTCTGAATTGCCATTATGACCAGGCTATATAAATGACTATACAAGGGAAACAGGTATTCTTATGGTGCAGCCTTCTTATTTAATTTCACTACTTAAGTATTTTCATTTTTATAGGTTTGACTTTAAAATCTTTAAGCCCTCCTTAAAGGAAGATGAAGAGAAGATAAGTAAGAGAAGGAATCCAAATCATATGAAGTCCAAAACCCTTTTCAACTTTAGGTAGATTTAAAAGAAAACTAGATAGACTCATGAAGACATAGTCTATCACTAGTAGTTGGAACTGTAGCTGTGGGAAGACAGTACATGGAGAAGTACTATCTAGACCACTAACATGACATCCTCCAGATCTACAACTCCTAGAATTTTCAAACAGCTTTGGAAATTCTGTAAATTGGACTCCCAACTTATCTAGCAGCACCAGAGTGTGGAAAATTAGAAGCTGTTCAGTTGCTGTATCAAGATACACCATTGTTTATCCCAAGGTGGGGCCCATTATTTTCCAAGGAGATCCTGAAGATGAAACAACAGAAAAGATGCCCTAAAGTGCCACTGGGGAAAAATGAAGAGCGAATCCAACCAAATATCTATAAGAGCCTTCATTAGGAATTACATTCTTATCCTGTCTGCAGATAGATTCTCATCACCCCTGTTTAGAGTGACCCGCCTTCTGCTGGAGAGAGGAGCCACAAGAACATCTACAGGGCCACTGTGAGAAATATTCTAAGCATCTGAAGTGGCTAGAATCCACTCTCAGTGAGCCTTTTTTGTCATATTCTCTACCCTCTGGAATAGCATCACCTAGAGATTTGAACAGTTTGGACGCTGCTATCGTTTAAATGAGCCTTGGACCCAGCTTTTCCCCAGGCCCTAGGATACACTGGGGTATCTACTTGGATTGACCTATGTAGATAAGGGTTGCTGGGAGTCTGGCAGTGTACAAATTTAATAAATAACAACACTATTATTATTTTTGCATATTTTTTCCCTTGGTACAATTTTTTTTTTTTTTTTTTGGTCTCTTGCTTTGTTTTTAAGCTGTGAGCCACCCAGAGTCACTGTTGATTTATAAATTATAAATAAATAAATACTAGCTCAATGGGGGGAAAGTAAGCATGACCCATTATTTACCTGAAGCTCTTTTATCTTTTTTTGGAGCTGTATCACTATGGCCTGTTCATCTTCAATCTTAGAGTTCATTTGACTGATTTCAAATTCTTTCCTGTTAATGGAATAGATATTTAGTTGTGGTGGAATATAAGAGAATGATTCATCAGCATGGATTTATTGCTTTCTAAGCAGAAACGCAGTTTCAGAAGCAATGGCCACCATTACTGCTATTCATCAAGATTTTTAAGAAACAGCTAGTTGTTAATGCAAAGTTGAAAAAAAAAATCACCTCTTGTCTCCTGATTTGCAAACTAAGCAAGCCGTAGATATTGTACCTTTAAGAACTCTGTTGTTGGGTGAAGCTGGGGAGTATACTTTGGACTACATTTTAATCTGCCTGTCTAAGCCCATTTGTTGTAATGAACGAAACTGCAGCAGATCAGGCGAGAAAAGAAAACAGCACAGAAGCTTTGTTTTGTCTTGCTGCCTCTTATTATTGAGGTGTAAAATTTGAAAGTTCCCAAGGTAACTTTGTAGGTAGGAATCATTCCCCTGACCCTTCTTTTTAAAAATCTTACTAGCTATTAGTGCTCTACACTTCCTTCCCAAACAATCCCATTTCTGTTATGAGGAAGTTTTGGCTTACCAAGCCAAAGATACCCACCAGACACATATGGCAACACCCCAGGGTACTGGCAAGCCTTCAGTTTTTGGCTGCTTTCCCTGGACCAAAAAAAGCAGGGAGCCTCCAAGTACCCAGCAGTTTATACTGCAAGCCTGAGTATGGTGGAATTATTTCTTATAATTGGTACTTACTTTCCACGCTTAGAAGTGAATATAAAGGGGACCCAAAATTGCTTGTACCAAAAAGGCAGGACCTTTACAGATGTTTGGGACTCCAACTACCACCAGCCCCAGCTAGCATGCTGAATTGTGAGGGACAAAGGATTGTGGAAATTGTGGTTGAAGGCATTGGATTGCCTTTCTCTATTTTGCTATAGCAAATTGAACTATTAAAAGACTTAAACAACCTTACTTCTTTAACTTTTCTTCCAGTTGCAGCTTATCATTCTCTAAATCCATGACGCTTTCTTGAGTCAGCTTCAAGTCTCCTTCCAGTTTTCGTTTGGCTCTTTCCAGATCCATCCTCACTTTCTTTTCTTGTTCCAGGGAGCCTTCAAGCTACAGACATAAAAAGGTAGAAGTGAACACTCAATATTTTAAGGCCTCAATGGACTATGAATTCTGACAGTACCTTACATTTACTTACACAAATTATACTAAACTATAGACAAACTGCATTCACACATCATGCTAAGATATAATGTGGATTGTTTGGCTTTGTTTAGCATGCTGTGTGAGTCTAGCCATTGTAGTTTGTGGCTTAGCATGATGGGAGCATTGAATCACCATATGTGTTCATACTTCACATTAAGCCGTTGTTCTTGAACTGTTTGGCTTAATGTAATGTGTAAATTCAGCCAATTATTGTTTAATCAATGAACAATGATTAAATAAACCCAGGCTGCATTAATTATTTGTGTATTATTTAGATGTATAGGCTGCCAGAACCAAAGGTTATAGATGGCATATTAAAAAAAAACAAAAACAGCATGGATGGATGGATGGATGGATCCATCCATCCACCCACCCACCCACCCACATAGGCAAGTGCAGCACATTGGGGCAAGGATACTTTTAAATATCAAACATCCATCCACAACTGGCCAGCTTGAAAAACATTTTTAGAGCTTTTCCAAAGGATTGCAAAGTCAAGGCCCAACAAACCTCCAGAGGGAAGATATTCCAAAGGGCAGCGGCAGAGAACTGATGAACATGGTGAATTAACATGATGACCTAGCATAGATCTGTTTTTCTCATTAGGTTCATATGCTTCTCTTTCATTAAAAGGAACATGATAATGAAAGGATTAGAGAATTAGCAAAGGGGAAAAAAAGCCTACATATTTCCTTTCCAGCTATATACCTGTCTAGCAACTGAATGTCTTCTATCTATTTCTTCTGAGAAGCTTAGTAATAGGTTAACTTGCATTCATTTTTCTGAGGGTAAATAATAGTCTGACATCTATGGTAAGACAATCAAAGCTATTACTTGTAAAAAAAACCAGCCAATCAATTAAAAAGCCCAATTTTATTCAGCAAGGTGACTTCTATGTCTATTGGATGACAGTTCTCACCACTCCCAGTCAACATGGTAATATTAACCAGCAATGATGAGAGTTGTATTCCACCATATCCAGAGGGCACCAGCTGGGGAAGCTTAACCTAGATAAATGAACAACAAAAAACAAGCATACATCATCTACTTGTTGCTCCAGTTTCACTTTAGCCTTGCTCAAAGTATTAACTTTATCCTCTTCTACTTGCAGGTCATCCAAGGCCTGTTGATGAGCTTCCTGTAAAGATTTCTTTTCTTTTGTAAGTTTGCTGATGGTTTCATCCAATGCTGCCATTTCTTCTGTTAGATTTTTAACCTGAAGAATGAATTGGAAGTAGATATAAAAGATAAGAGTTCCTTGCAGAGTTATTGTACTTCAAATGCTTTTTAACCCTCATTTGTGAAAACTAACCTCCAGTATATAGATAATGTACTTCTGATTCATACAAACAAAGCCCTTTTTGAGTATGCACTCATGTAAACTGAATCACAGACATGCCATCGTATGAGAAAGGAAGGAAAATACTTTAGAGGAAGGGTTTTCAGCTGTGGAATCTATTTGTTAAAAAAATAAATAAATCCTAAAACTCCTCATCAGGGGAAAAGCTCTAGTGATCAAAAATAGTTGTGTTCAAGTGATTTTTAGTCTCTCATGAAACTTCATCAAATTCTTGTAGTGAAAAACACAGGGCTTAGCATATTGGAGCAGAGAAAGTTCCATATCCAAGTAATAAAATATGTTGCTCAAAATAACCTGCATAACAATTTGCAACACTAAAGATGTGATAGTGTATAATGTATCCTCCATGCAAGTCTGGATGTGGCCAATGCCTGGATAGGAGACTCTGTGCCTGAAAAATCCTATGTACATTATTTCAGGTTCCATGAGGAAATAAACGTTGGATGGAGACAGACAGACAGACAGACAGATCATGAAAACCGTAGTGCAGAGTTGCTGATAGACAAATAGTCAGATACTGCATTTGTTTATGTGAATGCTACCAGGAAATAACAGAATTATAGATCACTTCTAAAGGCATAGATTGCTTCTTATCAGGATGATAAAATAAGAGGAGGAAATCGTATAATTTATATAGATGCTGTCCCATCCCTGCCTTTTTGCTGAAAAATTATTAGACCTTGAGTTAGCAAAGTCCGTAACTGAACTATATATGCCATTTAAAAAATCTACAGTATTCAATTTCACTGGACTTAGTGAAGATTTAATGTTATTCTGTCTCTCCACTTTCAGCACAGCATGTACAATTTTATGAGGTTGTATTATTGCATTCACTCCCCCCACTATGACTTTTTTTTCTAGTTAAAAACTCCAACTGTTGTAACCTTTTCCCACTGAGAAGTGGCAGCTTTCTGAGGCATAGTTCAAACTGTGGGCATTTTATTTTTGATTCATTTTACTTTGAAATTTACTTTTTTCCAGAGGAACCAACATTGGCTTGACATTTTCATTAAGCTTTCTACCACCATCCAAATATCCCTTTCCTGATTGTTCAGCATATCAATGAAGTTAGGAATAATTTCATTCCAATATTCAATGTTTTACACATTTTTTATCATTATAGAGTTAGACCAGGTACTTTTGTGTTTTAAAAAATAATATCCTGTTAAAAGTACCTTATTTTCTGTGGCATGTTTTTCTTTCTCGACTTTTGCCAAAGTAATTTCAAGGTCATCAATGTCTTTCTTCAGCTCAGAACATTCATCCTCCAGCTTTCTCTTCTTGGATGTCAGCTCAGAGTTCATCTCTTCTTCATCTTCTACCCGTTCAGTTAGTTCTTTAACTTTGGCCTCCAGCTGGATCTTGGATTTAATCAGTAAATCACATCGTTCTTCTGCATCTGCAAGGGTATCTTGCTCCTGTCAGGATTTGCAGAGAATTGTATTAATAGCTCAGGAAAACCTGTTTAGGTAACAGATCCTCATCCACAAAATTGGAGTCTTTGATAGACTACATACTACTCTAAACCCCTGCTAGATACAAAAGATTGTTGCAAAAAAAGATTGTTTTGTCTTCGTGGAAAAACACTTGAGCATTAGATACAAAGACTGATAGGTGAAATGTGTAAACACTTAGCTTTTAAACTGGTTCTTTATTTATTAACTGGACAATATGATTCCATGTGGTCAAGGTTAAACTTTCAGTTGTATGACTTTTTAAATGTAAAAAATAATTTGTTGTGCTTTATTTAATTATTATTTGTGGTGGTTTTGAATATGATGTGTGTTAGAGTTTTTGTTTCTGTTTTGCATTAAAGCAATACTACTATGACTACTACTACTACTACTACTAATAATAATAATAATAATAATAATTAACCACAACTAACCACAGCCAAGTGGAACCTAGACAATCAAATAAGAAGTCCAGGATAGGACATACATAATTGCCAAAACTTTCAACTCCTGAGCTGATTTTTTAAAAAGCAATCTTCCATAGAAAACTAGACTCATGAAAGACTAAGAACATCAAAGTTTTGTTGGCTCAAATGAAAGGCCTATCTAGCAATCTGTGTCAGAGGTGCATTGTGGAAGTGACAGGCATGACAGATGGGCAATGGATCTCTTCCCACTGCTGCTACCTTGAAACTGATATTAATGGGACACATTCTTTGATTTTGGATGTATTATGTGGAAGTGCTAATGATGAAAATCAAGGAGCACAGTGAAAAAAATGGGACTAAAATTAAATATAAAGTACAACATACTAATGACAACAGGTACAGCAACCTATACAATTAAGATATTGAAATAGTGGATAGCTTCTGCTTTTTAGAATCAAAAATCAGCAATAAAGGAACCAGCAGTCAAGAAATATACTTGGTACAGTAGCAGTGAAGGCTTTGGAAAAGATATTCAAATGCTGTAGTGTGTCTATACCTACAAAGATCAGAATCATGCAGGCAATGGTTTTCCATGTGATACTTTATGGAAGTGAAAGTTGGTCTTTGAAAAAGCAGGATAGAAAAATTATTGAATTGGAGAAGTTGGATCAGACTCCTGAGAATACCTGGGATACCAAGAAAAGAAACAAATGAATCATCAAGCGCATCAACCCAGAGCTCTCACTGGAGGCATAAATAACAAGGCTCAAAATATATCTTGGATGCATTATGTGAAGACCTAGCTCTCCAGAGAAACCTGTAATGCTAGAAAATGTGGTAATAAAGAGAAAAAGACGACAACCAGCAGCAAGGTTACAAGATTCAGTTACAGCAGCAATGCATGCACCATTAAAAGTCCCACAGGACCAGGCTGGGGACAGATCATCCTGGAAAACATCTATCTGTGTCGGCACTAAGATTTAACACTGAACTGATGGCACATAATAATCAGTCATGCAACACCGTTAATTATTATTAACATTGTTAATAATTGTTTTTTGTATTGTTTCTACTGTGTTGTTAGCACCCAGAGATGCATCTGTGAGATGGGCACCATAGAATTGATTTGATAAATAAATAATAACTAAATAAACTATCAACCCTAATATCAAGTGATGGCTCTATTTTATGCGGTGGTTTTTTTCTTTTTAAGCTCCCATTTGGAATAATCTAAATTAGTGGTCTTTACCACATCTGGTGGCAGTTTTGTTTTAAAACAAAAACAAAACAGTACTACCTTATATTGTTGCTGAATCCTATACATATCTCCTCAAAAGCAAGTCCCACTTTCAATGGTATTTATTCTCAGATGAGTACAACATTTAAGCCTCAATGACATCTCAACCATGATTCTTCATCTTTGAAATGAATATAATATTAAATCACAAAGGATTTATGAAGTGGAAAAAGCCCGTGGTATAAATTTCTTTCCATGTATAAATATAATAATCAGTCAGTTGAGATATGACTTCAAGATAACAAACACTTAAAATATGCATTCTTGTCATCTTTATTTTTTTTTTCCCTTGCCAGTGCAGTAGTATACTAGCAAATTATATATAAAATGCTACATATCCCAAATTTATCATTTCCTTTCTTTGTTGATTTGCCATGGTAACTGACTCAAAAACTGAAATATGTATAAAAACATTAGTATTTATATCCAAGCTTTTAAAGTTTTGCACTTCATGTATTTACATGTAAAGTAATGTTAACTAATGCAGAGCAAAATGAAGGCTGTCATCCTTAGTTGAACAAATTATTGCGACTTGTTGTTTCTTTTTTTAGGTTTTTTAGGATATTTATTTTAAAAAAGAACCCAAAGCCAGCTAAATTTATTTTGAAATGTACTTGCAAAATATGATAGAAGAAAAACAACTTATTTTTTTCCAGATTTTATGAGTAAAAGATTTATAATATGCCCCTTGTTAATTTCCACGAAGTTTTTGAATATAATCATGTTTCTCTTTTGTAATTTGCATATCCTTCATTGCATAGATTTATGCTGTTTATGCAATCTGTGTGTTTGCTTTAAATGAAAAAAAAAAATGCAGAATTATTACTTGTTTACTTGCAGGAATTTATCAAGATTGGGATTCTCCAGCAATAGAAGAACATTTTCCCAACTTTCTTATAGCAACATTTTATCAATGAAAAGATAGTTCTTCTCCTTGAGAAAACAGACTGTATCTGATTATATTCAAATAGGGTTGCCCTTAAGCCTGCCTAAGCACAAAAGCCAGCCTGGTTGCAACACTATTGATGCAAGACTTAATTCCTCATAACAACTTCTACTTACTTATTCAAACCTTATGTGAAAGCTCTAGGCTTACCAATCGCATAGTTCCATTATGACAGGAGTGTGCAACTTCTGACAACTGAAGTTTGTACAAACTTTGCATGGCATGTCAAGTGCCACTGTCCAAATGTTGGTGGGATCAGAACACAATCGGAGAAGAAGTTTCAGGAAAAGGGTAAGGATATTGAGGAATAAGTGCTAATTTTGCCCCTCCAAGCTCCAACAGTGTAAAATGGACTAACTTTTTTGGTTCCACCTTCTGTGCAGGGTTTCTTGGGGGGGGGGGGGGTCACACCTGGTTCCTGGCTATATGTTTCGCACAACTGCATTATAGGATTGCTTGATCACTCTAAACGGATGTCACCAGGCTGAATCTGTGAATGGGCTGCATGGAAGAAGGACAGCACTGAAGAACAGATGAAGCGTCTCTCCGTGTTGTTAAGTTGCAAAGGATTATTCTTACAAAATGTCAACACAGGATGAATATGAAAGTGGAAACTACCACAGAGTTTGATCAATTTCTGTTCTGTACTTGTCATAGTGAAAAAAATAATCATTCTGATTTAGAAATATTATTTTTGGAAGAAAATGAAAAAAAGCATTTTCTCTTTCCACTTCTGTTCAATATATATTGTCCCTCTTTAAAAGGAAGAGGCCATCACCAATTTATTTGCAGTAAGGCACTTTTCTCTTTTCTATCTTTCTCTGAAGGTAGCTTAGATGATATTATTGCCATAAACATTGGGGAGCCATGTTGACCAGCAGCAAGTGAAACAAATTAAAAAAAAAAAAAGATTTAATCTCAGGCATTTCTTAAAAGAAAGCACCACTTTCTCCATTCCAATTTTTCCTTGCTGCAAAATGTCTGACAGTCAAACATTTTTGTGAAGATGTTCGGCACCCATCAATTTTATTTTTTATCAGATGAAGAGTGACAAATCAATTTTTCTGCTAAGCCTTCAATTCTATTTATCAATACATTCTTTATGATTCATAGTACATATAATGTAATTAAATGTTACATTTAATGTAAGAAGTACAAATGTAAGAAGTCTTCAGGAAAGAAAGGAAGAGAGGGGGCTTTTGGGTGAAGTAAGGCTGACATTATTAAAAGCTTGTGCTAGAATAAAATGGATGCTGTTTTAAGTATCGCTGGACTTCATTGTTTGTACATAACAGAAACAGTTCCACAGAAAGCCTCATTTGCTGGACCTAAGATTGGGTTGGATAAATTAACATTGATACTTTAGTCTACTTACTGCCTGCAGCTGGAGGAGCAGGTCATTTTTCTCCTGTACAAGAGAAACTTGCTTCTCTTCAAGCTCCTTCCTTCTGGCTTCTGATTTTTCTAAGGCCTCCTTCAATTTCAGGAACTCTTCTTTCATATTAGCCATTTCTTTTTCAGTTTCTGCCGATTTTAGGAGGGGTTTGATCTTAAAGAACAGCTTCATCCAAGACCAATTTTTCACAACCATAAAAGCTCGAATGTTCCACTGGATCACAAGCAGGGCATCTCTGAAGGAAGGAAGGAAGGAAGGAAGGAAGGAAGGAAGGAAGGAAGGAAGGAAGGAAGGAAGGAAGGAAGGAAGGCAGTCTTGAGTTATTTGAAATGGAGCCAACTTAAATACTAGTGCTTGGATTTTCCCCCATGATCTTAGGCCTTTGTAATGAGTTGTTTCCTTTTACTAAATACTACAGCAATTGTACATATTTTTATAATTCCCATTTCTAGATTGCATACTCCATTTTCTATACACCATTTCTACATTTTTTTTAATTTTCAAAGCAATAAGTACAGTTATTTATTTTTTGCACAGCATGGCAAACAGCTTTGATGGTTACCATTGGTAAGTATGCCTGTTGCTTTATTATATTTATATAGCGTAAGTACCTTTTGAAATGAGAAAACAAGAATATACGAGCATATGTATATGTAAAAAGAAGAACAAATGTGCTGCTGCTGTTTTTCCTTCTTAGTATCCCAAATGTAGGTCTTTCTCCACTGCTGAATTATAGTGCTATATGCCTGTCCTTGAATCCATGTAATTTTTTGTTTGTTTGTTGTGTCATTCCATATCAAATGACTCCTGGCAGTTATACTAAGATAACATTTGCTGTACTCATTGCCAGTCATTATCCTGCCAATGTTTCAAGTTACTGCAGTTATCTGACTTCCCTCCATGGTCATGGCAAAGCCTGACAGATTTTATATACCTTGAGACTGTCCTTGGATGATATTAGAATAATGGAAGAAAAGGCTACTTTAACAAAGGTGTAGCTAAGGATGACTTAAGGCTGTCTCACTCATCGACTGAGGATGAGATGAATACCACTTCAGTGGGACACAGGAGGAAAAGGATTAGCCAGAGCATGCAAGTGCAAAAACGGAAGTTATTCAGCTCCCTTCTGAATCAGACCAAAAGGTCCTTATTTGCATAAGATGATAATATGGAGAAAGAAGAAAAACAAGACATTTTTCTTTCCTGTCCTTTCATATCATTTAAGGTCTAAAGTCCTTTTCAAATATCAGGTACTATGTGAGCTGCAAAGTTACAGTTCCTTTCCATCGATTAAATTTCTACTGTTTCCTCAAGCTGGCTCCTTCCAAATACTGTAATTTAAACAACAAATTCCCAGTCAGCATGGCTAAAGGAGATGCTGGCTGGTAACTTTGGAAGCTGCAAAACAAACATTATCTGGATGGTGCCAAGCTGAAGAAAATTGCTGTATAATATAATCACTTGGAAAGCAGAAATAAAGATTTGTCCCCAGTATACAATGTCATAAACAGTCTGTAGCATAATACCTTCGTTCTACCATCTTCTGGAACTCAATACGCATCAGTTTGCCTCGGGCCCGTGCTTGAATTAATGTTAAGATCTTGGCTAATCTCATATCCCTCATTTCTTCCAGATGGCCCAGGAGACCAGCTTTAAAAAAGACCTGAAATAAATGCAATCAATTTGTCAAATAAATTTAATCAACTGTTATTGGTGAAACATAGATCAGTTTCAGACATGTAACAAAGCACAACAGTGTCAGATCATAATGATAGTTGTATCAGCATGTTGCAATAGCAAGACAAAAACAGAGTATGAAATCTTAATGCCTGTCTAGAGGAAGTAATACTGTACTATGCAGTGCATAAAGCTGCTAATTAAAATAGTTGAAATTACTATTGACTTTTATAAAGAACTAGACCCATTCCACATTTAATTTTGCTTTAAAAATTGTAAAAGCAAATGAGAATGATTGTGATATAGGTCTATACAGGAGAGCTTGGAATATACCTCTTTTTCATTGGGCTGCTTACTTAATAAAAATGGCCCTTTAGTCCTAACATTAGGTCCAATTTTAATGTCCCTACCCACTGTCTTTTCACTGCATCCTACATCAATGTAATTTTATTCTTTTTATTTTTTCTTAATCCTTTTTCTCAGGAAGTTTATGTATATGGAAACCCAAAGACCAGCATCTCTCTTGGAGTTTTATTTTAAACAGATTAGTTAAATTCTGCCCTGAGCCTGTCAGAGTCTTTAAAAATCACTACTTAATTTTCAGTAGACATTTGGGAAATGTCAAGACACTGAGGGTTCAAATGGTATTTCATTTATCTTTCTCTCTATGAAAAAAGACAGGACAGGAAAATGCAAATACTGTAAATAAACAACAATATAGAAATTGTGTCAATAGGAGAGATTTGGATTTTAGGACAATGGACAGAGTTATGTTGAAGATGGGTTTCTGGCATAAGATTTTACAGCATCTTTGAGCACAGCATGGCAAGTTTGATCAGGATCCTGTGGAGGCTGAAGATAAAAACTTTGAAGTAAAGACTTCAGATAAAGACTAGAAAAAAGGTGGAAGGGTTGCTGTAAAACTTCATATTAAAACGTCAGTGAAAATTTGGAAAGAACATTGCTCATAAACTTCATGTGTTATTTATACTTTAATGCTTAAATAATAGCAATGAAACAAAATATGCTTG
This sequence comes from Liasis olivaceus, assembly GCA_030867105.1. Lineage (NCBI taxonomy): Eukaryota > Metazoa > Chordata > Lepidosauria > Squamata > Pythonidae > Liasis > Liasis olivaceus. The sequence goes on along the minus strand of CM061352.1, from coordinate 78,543,440 downwards.
AATTCTTTGAATAAGAAATTAAATATGATTTGATAACTAAAAAGGAGACTCACTGTCATGAGTCCTGTGACTAGAGTACAATAATTGAAGGATACAGTTTGTTAAAAAGGAACAGAAGTGATACAAAGGGAGGAGGAATTGTATTGTATATTAAGACCATCATTCCAGCTGTGAAATCTAAATCTAAAGAATGGATTTGACAATGTTCTAGACAGCAGCTGAATTAAAATAAGAAAAGGAACAAATACAATCAGTAGTGTGTTGGTGATTACTACTGTCCACCCAATATTGATAAATTATGTGCCATAAAGTTAGTGACCCCGTAGATTTTCTCCAGGACAATCTGCCCCAACCTAGTCCTTCGGGTTTTCCAATGGTGTATACATTGCCACTATAATTAAGCCCATCCATCTTGCTGCTGATCACCCTCTTCTTGTCTTTCCTTCCATCTTTCCCAGCATTATAGACTTCTCCAGAGAGTTAGATCTTCACATAATGTGCCCAAAGTAGGATAATTTGAGCCTGGTCATTTGTGTCTTGAGTGACAACTCAGGGTTGATTTACTCAAAGATCCATTTGTTTGTTTTCTTGGCTATCCATGGTATTCTCAGAAGTTTTCTACAAGACCAAAGTTCAGAAGCATCACTACTATTTTTATTCTCATTCTTGAAAGTCCAACTTTCACTTCCATAGACTGTTACTGGAAAAACCATTGCCTGCATATTTCTGAACTTTATAGGTGTAGAAATTTCATAGCATTTGAATATCTTTTCCAAGGCCTTGATTACTACTATACCAAATGCTAGTCTGTGGCATATTTCTGGACTACTGGTTCATTTAGCATTGATAGTTGATCCTATAAGACAGAAGCTATCCACCATTTCAATATCTTCATTGTTGATTCTAAGGCTGGTTGCTCTACCTGTTGTCATAAGTATGGCCTTCTTTATATTAAATTTTAGTCACTTTTTTTTTCATTGGTATGTAGACTGATGTCTTCCAATCTGTTGGCTACTGTATTGTTCTCCAGATATGCTGGCATAGTTTGGTCACAACCTTTACATATTCTTCTGTTTCTTGCCATATTTCTACAGCTATTCCCTCAATTCATATAGCTTCCTAACTTGGTATCAATCAGAATGCTAATCTAACTCCATCTTCTATTACTAGAGGTTTTGTAAGTAGGGAATATTTTTAAAGATATCTTGGATGTTGACATATCTACTGTACAGAATTTCGGTATGCTCCTTCCATCTTTGATCTTCTTGGAATCAGTTACTCTTTGTCTACAGGAGTCCATTAGCATACCAATTCTGAGTGCAGAGATATTTTTGAAGACTTTGTTTTTTCAATGTCTTTACAGATGTCATTGTAATAGTGGCTTTTGTCTCTTCTAACTACTTTCTGAAACTCTTTTTTAGGTTTCTTCCTGACATCTATGTCTTTCTTGGTTGTGGATTCTCTTCTCTTTTTGGCAATTTCCACTGTTTGTTCTGAAGTCCAGTTTGCTTTCATCTGTTTCTTTGTCTTTTCACATTAATCCTTAACAGCTGTTTTGATTCTACACTTCCTGTGGTTCTTTATCAATGTGCTTCAGGACTTCAAAGTGGTTCTTGATGTTCTCCTTGAAAATGGTGGGCATATGGTCAAGAATGTATTGTGGAAACTCCTTCTTGGATTTTAGATTATATTGGAACTTGCACATGAGTGGTTCATGTTTTATTCCACAGTCAATTCCTGGCCATGTGTTTAATGCTATAACTGAGCTCCTCCACCTCAGACCTGGGCCTCTATTCTTCAACATTTTTACTAATGATTTAGATATAGTAATAGAGGAATGCTTATCAAATTTTCAGATGACAGAAAATTGGATGGGATAGTTAATAGGCTATTATTTCAGATGGAAGTAAACTGAAAATGATCTTCATAGGTTAGAGAAGTAGGCTGCAAGTAAAAGAATAACTTTTAAGAGACAAATGAAAAAATCACTTTGGGAACAAAAAATAAGTGTACAGGTTTAGGATGGGAAACACCTGGCTTGTAATTTTGCTGGTGAAAAATATCTTAGAATAGTAGTTGATTACAAACTGAATATGACAGCAGAAGGAGAAGGGGAAGGCAGGCAGCCAGCCAGGTAGGCAGGCAGGCAGGAAGGAAGGAAGGGGGAGCAAGTTTAGATTGCATTAAAAAAATATGATTTAGTTCCACTTTATTCTGCTTTGATCAGACCTCATTTTTATTATTGTGCCCACTTGGAATAAGTTCAGAGAAGGGCAATGAGGAAGATTGGGGGCTAGAAATTCTCATGAAAAGATGTTGAAAGAGCTAAGGGTATTTGCCCTTGAGAAGAGAAGACTGGGAGTTGCATGATAGCACTCTTAGCTGCACAAATGTAATAAAAGTGTTACAAGATGGTTTAGAATTGGGACTGAAATAAACACACGTGGAGCCAGATTAAGTACTGTGCTACTTACTCTTACGACTGCTTACAGTTACAAAGTGATACATATATTTTTTGTATATACAAGTAAATGTAAACATAATAACAAAGAAATAGTGTCTTTATATCTTGGTGCTAAAGCGATGGAAATTATCTTCTTCTGGATGGTATGATATACAAATTGGAAGACCATACCCAGCTACTGGGTAGCTTATTCCTTCCATCTCTAGGATTCTATGAAAGATATAATTTCTAAAAATGAATACATTAATAGAAGGAAAACTAAGTCATAGATTTTCTTATTCTAGTAAAGATCTTTGCAAAAGCTCATCTCTTCTGGAATTTAATTAAAATATGCCAGCTAAACTACAGTTGAGAGGAGGAGCAACAAATCAATAATTAAGTCTTCTTCTAGCAGTGTGTTTAAATCTATGTGTTAAGTAGAGAGGTTAATGTAAGCACGAAAAGAGGTAGATTCATGAAGGTAGAGAAAGTGCTAGATTTCACAAATGCTGTAGGGGAACAAAGATAGGTAATCTTACAATAATAGCCACTATCCTTCAACTGCAGTCCTTTGACAAGTGGATGGGAAATCTTTCTGCTTTGGTGCAAGGAAAAGGCAATCAGTGGAAAGCTCTGGGCCCAGTTTGAGGGTGGGCCATCCAGTATTACCTTTACATATTTTATTTGAGGCAAGAAAAATGATCAGCTAAAATATAAACCCAAGAGTTATTTTGTTATTTTGGATTGCCTGTAATATTCCACGTATAAAATAAATAAATATACCCTGCCATAGAAAAAGGGAAGCTTTTGAGAGTCTTAAAAGCACCCTGCTCAACTTTTAATAGACATTTAGGAACTTTAAATGTGAATAAATATTACAACATTTTGCCTATCTGAATAAACACCAGGTTGGCAAGCAGCAAGAGTTTTAAATCAGATGAAAAAATCTTAAGGTAGGATCTCTACTAGTGATTTATAAAGGCTTCTACAGTAATTCAACTATCATTGTGCCAATATAGCAATAAAAAAGACAGGCTTTATATCATTATTATGGCCAGGTGATGCTAGAAGATGCTCTATATCACTAGTGGAGAAATGGTTTCAGTTGTGCCTTTTTCACATATATGAATGCTGATTAATTTGCCAGCCCAAATTACACAATAGTTGATCCCTACTCAAGACAATCTAGATCTGCTTCTCCCTTTATGCATATAAAGCATAATAGCATTCTGGTAAGCTACTTACAATGGAGCAACTCTACCTGTGCAAAGAAGGTAGTGCAACTGAGAAGTTAGAAGAAATTGCAGAAATGTCTCCTATTTCTTCAGAGTTGGGGTACAGGGCATTCTAGAAGTATTTTAAGGCTGACTATAGATCCACAGGATCAAACCTTTTTTCCACTAAAAAGTTCACACATTGAATGAAATCTTACCTAATCCCTACTTGTGGATAGCAGTTGATCCACCATAAATCTCTCCTTCCTGTCTTGAGATAAAATTACTCTGCCCAAACATAATGCAGACAGGCCTTATCAATAGGGCTACATATGAGAAGATACATGATTAAAAAACATAAATCAAGGGAACTTTCCAGAGGCATTGGTACTTTCCTCCACTCTTCCCTAGAATAGTTATTTAAAGCTTCTAGTGAGTTTTGATCCAGATACCAATTAGGAGCATGCCTTTCTATTTTCTCCATTGGTGGCCTACAGTAAGTGAACTGCTTTACCTTGGTGTGCCCAAAGCGGTACTGGTTATGATCAATATCCAAAGAGCCCAGTAATTTTTCAGCAGCTTTTCTGCTGTCCACAAACTTGTCCTCTGGAATTGCAGAAGGATTCAGGATACGATATCTGGTAAGGGCAGATAAATAATGTACAAATAAATTAAACTCCAGACCATGCTGTAATTCCTTTCTTGATTTCAGAATGTGGGAAGTAGACCTCACAGTGTCTGCATCTGTGCAACATGCTTAACTATGTCAGTTAAAAAATGTAGGGGCTGTACTGTCTTTACTAAATTTGATTGGTTTTAATCTGGATTAGTTTTTTGTGGTTTAGCAGATTGTGAGAACTCAGTCCATTTGATTAATATGAACACAAAACAATGTAATAAGGTTAAGTGTGTTATGTGAACCTAGACACTTTGTCTACCCAAACAGATATGTCTGCATCAGTCTTTCTCAATCTGGTGCTCTTCAGAGATTCTATAACTGTACCTTCCAGAATTTTTAACCTGCCATGGCCATCATCCATGCTAACAGTACATTCTAAATGTTGTAATTTGAGGGTAGCAAAGCTGGGGAACCACTAGTTTATGCAATTCTGGGAAAAGGTGTTTGCTTTAGGGTGCTACACATAGTACACTCTGTGGACTCTGAAGCACCTTTTTTTTCCCTTTGAATGTGAAGCATTGCATATCCTAAAATGTATCTTTCATGTTGTTTGTTTTTTATTCAAAGGTGGTTTGGCCAGAATGAGTAGGGAACTGGATCTATTAAGCTGAGGAAAGAGCAAATATCGATTCTACAGATGTAACAATTTGACTGTGCCATTGACCTTCATGTTACCTTTGTTTAAAGTCAGCATAAATAACTCTATTAGGAAAGCCTTTGCGGCAAATGCGGATTCCCTCCAAGACGCCATTACAGCGCAGCTGATGGAGGACAAGGAAAGGATCCATTGCCCCTGAAATGATAAGACAATAAATTACACGTTCCTATATATGCATACTTAAAAACAAGATTTTTCCTCATCGGATTAAGTATTAAAAACTAAACATATTCTAAGAGAACCTGCAGAGTTTTACCTGGAGTTTTTGTTTCATTGGGAATAATGCAACGCACAAAGTGAGGAGCTGTAGATCGTAAATTAGTCATCAATTTGTTTAAATTTTCCTACACAGAGAGGGGGAAAAAAAACCATGGAATTACAGAGAATATAAACTGTCTTAGTAACTTTATAGAATACTGACTGTAGTCCTAAAATGAAGATTACATCAGTTCTCTGCTGTCAAGTGTTCACTTACAGTTAAGTATTGCCTTATTATTGGGCCAATTTAGACATAACGTTAAATAATAAGTTTGTCCTATGACAGTGAACTTGGTTGAGTCTTGGGCTTGCATATTTAAATCTTACATTTCTTCCTCTGGAGAAGATTAGAAGCAGCTGCATTTATTTATTTATTTATTTATTTATTTATTTATTTATTTATTTAGTAGATTTCTCTCCCGCCCATCTCCCCTACAATAGAGGACTCTGGGTGGGTTACAAAGACATTAAAACTATAAATATATATAAAATACGTATCATATATACAATTAAAACAATATTTTAAAAAAATCCAAGAAGATGGAAAATCAGGGTGGGGACAGCTGGACACTATGGGGCTAGCCATCTCCCTGCTTGAGCTGTTGCCTCCCCACCCCAGGCCAAGTGGCAGAACCAGGTCTTCAAGGCCCTTCAGAAGGCCAGGAGTGAGGGGGCCAATCGCACTTCTGGGGGCAGAATGTTCCAAAGAGTGGGGGCTACTGCAGAGAAGGCCCGCCTTCTGGATCCCACTAGACAGAGTTCTTTTACTGAGGGGGTCCGAAGCATGCCCTCTCTGTGTGACCTGGTGGGACGAGTTGAAGTCATAGGGGAGAGGCGGTCCCTTAGATAACCTGGTCCCATGCCATGTAGGGCTTTAAAGGTAATAACGAACACCTTGAATTGGACCCGGAAGCAAACTGGTACCCAATGCAGCTCGCGGAACAATGGTGTTACATGGGCCCTTCTCGGGGCTCCAAAAATAGCCCACGCGGCCGCATTCTGGACCAGCTATAGCTTCCGGATACTCTTCAAGGGTAGCCCCATGTAGAGCGCATTGCAATAGTCTATCTGGGAGATAACAAGGGTGTGAGTGCCTGTTCGAAGGGCATCCTGAAAGTAAAAGTATCTTATTGTGATGTCCATCTTGGATCATCTTGGAACATACTGTGTTTAGTTTAAACCACACAACCTGAGGTTTCAGGACCCACCTATCTCTCCCAAAAACGCTGGGTGGGATTCCCAGAAGCTCCATTAGATGCAAATTATAATTGTTAACATGGCAGAAGGGAGAAACTATTAAATATGAGGCACTAAAGTTATTAACTGTGTATTCACATTTTAATGAAATGAAATCATATTCAGTTTTTGTCCTAGCTCCTTCTACCTATTAATAATTCTTCCAACATCCTTCTGGTATAAGGTCTTCCACATACTACTAGTAGATTGTATACGGCCCTTTTCCCAAAAAAGGTTATACACCATAGTTTAAACTATAATTTACTGATGGATAAATCGACTTCTTTGATTAGAGAAAGGTCATTATTGACATTTATCAGTGACTGAAAACCCCTTATGGACTTTTTGTGTGAGAAAGAAAATGTCTTTGTGATTTATGGTTTTGCTGATTAGGAAGAATAAGTTATAGAAAGAAGGGAATTATGATGAAATTGGAGAGAGTGGTTTGATTAGAATTGTATGTATAACTGTTAAAAGGGATATCAGAAGCCATTTCTTTATATATGCTTTTTTTCTTTTCTTTTTTCCTTTTCACACTTACTTTATGTTTTTCTTTGAATGTATTTCTTACAAACTATATAAAATCTCCTAATAAAAATTATTTTAAAAAATAAACTACAATGTTTTTAAACAAGCAAAGATCAAAGTCAGTTATTTGTCTAGGGCAGCAGTTTCACCACTCTTCCCTCCTTTTGTTGTTAAATCAGGCAATTTGGCCTTTCCAGCAAGATTTGTTCCTGCCCTTTTACACCGCATACTGGAGACTGCTGGGACAAAAAGAGCCTGCAGATTTTTTTTTTCTCTCTCTCTCTAACATATTCCCACTCCCAAAAGAGATATCTGATCATTTTAGTGAGATAAATAGATTGAAGGAAGGCCCACTCTCTGTCTTAACTGATAATACTGAAGGAAATACAAACAAAATTAAACACAGAACATTTACCCTTGAATGTGTGATCTTTACTTATTTAGCAGTTATTCTATTTATAGATTTGAGTGTGACTTGCAGGAAATTGCACTTGTCACCCAGAACTGCACATCTTCTCAGTACAATTTCGGCAAAGCCACAGATTTTACCAATGGCAAAAATGTTGCCTAATATACTGAATGTAAGCTGTGATCTGTCACATCTTCTGTGAAAATGTTGGCCAGTGATATACATTTGGTCCTTTAGCTTTGAAGTATAAGCTCTCCCTGGTTCTCAGATATGCATTATCTTACCAGGACTTTTCAGCCATGGTTTGCTAAACAAGCAATTACGGCCTGGTTTGCACATAATGCATAAGTAGATTTGCACTTCATGCTAAGCTAAAAAGAGAAAAAACCCCTACATTATGGCTTAGCATTATATATTAGCAGAGCTATAAAAATTTCAGATTATATTCAGAGGATTCCTAATGGGTAAATGCTATCCAATTATTTTTACCAAAGTGGACTATGTCAGCCATCTTTGAGAGAGAATCCAGATCACTGAAGAGTGCCTTTGGTCATGGATCCAGTTTTGAGAAATCTAACCACCAGTTGTCATGAAAATAACAATGAATCCTGTGGAAATTTAAGCATGTCATTATTTTAAGAAAATAGTCTTTTTTTTTAAGTGAAAATTGCTGAAAATTCAAGTTGTGTAAGATGAATGAATGTTTAATTGTTGCTCTGCTTGATTTGAATGTACCGTTTTTGCAGTAATGAAACAAAAAAAATGAGAAATTATACTTAAAAAGGAAGCGTAAAATTACTTTATGCATTGATGACACTGTCTGGAAGGAAGCCCCTTTCTTGCGTTTCTTCTCTCCGCTGTGATCAACTTGAGATAAAAGAAAGGACAGAGTTAATTTCTGATTTCAGCACTGACATATAACCATGATTCTTACATGATTTAGAAGTTTATTAGGAGTGTTTTAGAAATCAGAATGATTTCTTTCAGGTCAGTGGTATTTTCAGTGTTGGGCAATTCATTGTGACTGCTCATTCTTTTTAACTTTCTCTCACTTCAACTAAATCGTGGGCCAGCAGCAACCATCCATTGATGACTGGACAACTATTAATCACAACTGATGCTTCCATGAAAACTCTGGCTCCAAGTGTTATAGACACTGCAGTGATTGGAACTCTGCTGATCAGATGGTTAGCTGGTGCAACTGATGTCATTTCAGGTTTTAAGAAATTCTAAAATTAAAATGTGTGTCTGATATGTGTATATTTGGCTTCTACAAATCGACTTTTACAGTCAAGTGATTTATTATGGAGAACAACTTTGTTCTTTACTTATGAAATCTACAATATTTTATAACTAAAGATCTGTGTTGTCTTCATTCTTTGATTAGAAATTTTTTTTTTTTTTTTTTTTTTTTTTTTTTGGTCTGCTTCACAGTCATTACTGACCCTGCAGTGACCGCCCCCTAGCGGTTTTCAAGGCAATTGCATACATATAACTGTATCAGCTTTGTTTGTTTTATTAGAACCATATAACAACTGTCCACTATGAGTGGATTCATATAATGCCCTTATAAAATTTCTAATGCACACAACCATTATCAATTAATGACCCATGTACAATAATTTTATGCAGTTCTAAACAAAAGGCACAATTTGCATTCACTGTGATTGATTCACACATAACCTACTCACTCTGGCTGAGTTGTGCCACGAAGCCATGGTTAGTTTAACCATGATTGGTTAAATAAGCCACAGTGGCTGTTGTTATCCATTATGCTCAGCCAACCATAAACTATCCATAAAGGCTGACTTCCAGATTAACCTATGGCAAAATTAAACAAATGTAGCTGTGTATTCAAGCATCTATCTATCTATCTATCTATCTATCTATCTATCTATCTATCCATCCATCCATCCATCCATCCGTCCATCCCCAATATAGGAATACAGGCAGTCCCCAGGTTATGTAAATCTTGCCTTTCATAAACCTAACTTTATGCAATGTGCAAAATGATATCTGCAATTTGTGTGTTACAAAATAGAATTTTTTTGTTCTTCCATACAAAAGGGCTGCCTTTATAAGGCTGAAGTCTGCATCCAATCTGTTTGCAGCACTGTAAATCTACACCCTCAGGATTCAAATCACTGAGCTATAAATCTTCCCTTTTGTATGGATTATTTTGCATTCTTCAAATGTGAATGTACATTTTGAAGAAGATTCATTCTTCAAAACTATAGATCATCCTAGCTCCCTCATATTATATCTTATAATAGGGCTTAGTTACAAACACCTCTGCTACACTGAGAGATCATAAATTCATAGAAGTAAAAAGGACCGTAGAAGCCATCTTGTGCAATCCCCTGCTCCATTCAGTAGGATCTACTAGAGCATATCCGACACATGATTATCCAGCCTTTGTTTGAAGACTATAATAAAGGAAAACTCACCATTTCATGTGGAAGCCTATTCCACTAGCTGACAGTGCATACATTCAGGAAATATGTCTGGTCTCTAATTTGAACCCCCTTCCATGTAATTATAACCCACTGGTTCTGGTCCTGCCCTCAGGGGTAATATTTATTTGTGAAGCATACTTTTACATGTAAAGCATTCCTTAATATCTGCTTTATAATTGCCATTCAACCTCCCAGAACCAGCAAAAAGACTGAATGAGGTTCCAACAATTTGCATCTGTTAACTATTACTCTGTTCCCTAGAAAGATCTTATGTGCATAATGTTTGCAGCTGCCAGATTTTTCAAGTTCATAAGCTAGTATATTTACTAGCCACCTCTTCTAGTCTTTGATGTAAGAATTAAACCAAGGTCATTCCACTTACCACTGTCAGCACTGACATAATTTTCAAACAGGCTGGCCAGAAGTTTGTTGGAAGATTTCTGAAAAATACCCACCACGGTTTCATTGAGAGGGTCTTTGTTTTTCTCAAGCCAACCAATTATGTTATAGGGCACCTAGAAAAAAGCATAAAAAAGAATTTAAAAGCCAACAAGCTAGAAACTAAACTACCCAACCAATTGTTCTTTTTACATGACATCAATTCTATCTTCGGTTTTGACCTATGAAGTACATGGGAAACAAGTATTTTGCTCTTCAGTATTTTAATAGTGACTATAATATAATTGATCTTGATATCATATCCAACTTCTTGAAGAATCATTTTGTCATTCTTCTGCATGGCCTCCCCACCTTTCATTTCCTCCCATCCATTAATAACAAAGGAAGATGCTTCTACCCTGACTTTTTCCATCTAATTCAGCATGATTTATATGAGGGCTATGCAATTTGTATCTCCGTATGGTTATTGAAGTATGGACTTCAGAACTCCCCAAATTGCCACAAAATTTTAATTTTTACTTTGACATTAGTCACATTAACTATGTTTATCTGATTAAGTATTTAATTAACCAAATATTAGCTTTCATCCTGATCTCATCTTCTTTATCTCAGCTACGTTAACTTTTTGGTGAGGGACCCCTGATATCCTGGGACTGTCTCCATGAACACTTCCACCCAAAATGTGAATTTTTGATCTAAACTGGCAATCTCTTTCCAAGTGAAAATGGAGAGATCACATAAATGCTGCATCCTTCACCTCCTCCATAATGCTGGCTTGACTTAAACAAGTATTTTCCTGAATTTGCACGGCTACCATATGAGGCAGGGAAAGGTGCATCTCCTTGGAGTAGCTTCTAGCCAGTATACTGAAGGAGTGTATGTCAGATTGAAAGCTCTTTTGACCACTTTGGATTGGAATGCTGCACACCTCTGTGCTAGACTAGCAACCTTATTTATAAGGATAGGTTTCCTAATATTTTTGAAGACAGATTAAGAAAATGGTCTGATGCATACAGGACATTAAGTCATAAAGTGGTTGGCCTGGTTTTAGCTTAACATATTTATAAATCAGTATTTTTGGTGTGCACAAATCTCTTTTTTACACCCCTTGGAGCCCCTTCTAAACATGTTTACTGAAAAATAATAGCCCAGTGATACGTCATTTTGAGATTAAAAACAAAAACAAAAACCAACAACCCATGACAATTGTAGCTGTGCAATCCCCTAAAATAAAAAGAAAACCCACAACTCTCCACCAAACTGCAGGCCCTGTCCAAAAATGTTAAAAGTGCACTTTGGTCACCTAAAGGTAGTAGATTTCTGGCTTGTCTACCCAGGCATTACGGTTATGCTACAATGCATGTATTTTATCAATATAAAGATGAAGAGAAATAGGCATAAATTGTACTAAAAGTGATATCCTGATTCTTATTTGCTGAATTCTAAGATATACATTTCTAGTGCAAAAAATGTGTTCAGAACACTTCCACTTAGAATGCCAGGCTTTTCAGAATGCCAGTTTCCCTTTTTGCTTAGAACATTTTTTCACCTCTTCCCATTCCCAACTGCACTATGCTTCATTATTCCATGACATTTAATTCTCATAGGATATCAGCCTACAAAAGGTAATGTCATAGAAGAGAAGCTTTCTATGGTGTCTGCATCTGCAAATGGGAAAGAAAAAGAAAGAAAGAAAGAAAGAAAGAGAGAGAGAGAGAGAGAGAGAGAGAGAGAGAGAGAGAGAGAGAGAGAGAAAGGAAGGAAGGAAGGAAGGAAGGAAGGAAGGAAGGAAGGAAGGAAGAAGGAAGGAAGGAAGGAAGGAAGGAAGGAAGGAAGGAAGGAAGGAAGGAAGGAAGGAAGGAAGGAAGGAAAGAAAGAAAGAAAGAAAGAAAGAAAGAAAGAAAGAAAGAAAGAAAGAAAGAAAGAAAGAAAGAAAGAAAGATCCTACCACTCCAGCATAATGCAGAAGTTCAAAATGTGCTTCATATTTCCTCCTTTTGTCAGGCCTTGGTTTCTGCAGATTGGGTGATTTGCCAAGGTGGTTGTCATAGAGTTTAGCCTTAAAGGTCATATCTGTAGCCTTTGGAAACATGCATTCCTCTTCAAGAATAGAAAGGATGCCCAGGGGCTGTTAGCAAAACAAAACCAAAACAAAAAACAGAATAATAGATATTAGGACAACCTTCCCCAAATTGGTCCCCTCCAGTTGTACTACAGTTCTAAAATTCTTAACCAACACAATCAGTGAGAACTGCTTTGGGAGTTTGCTTTTCCAAATGTATAATTTGTGTTGCCATGAATGAATGCTACTGGTACAGGGTTGTTTTTTTCCCTTAGCCATTAATCTATTATTCTTTCTGTCTGCTATAAAACTTGTTGACACAGTATGTGAAGATGTTAGATTTATCCCAGTTGCTGACATAATATTGTTGCTTTGGTTTTCAAAATACTTTGATGGGCTGACATATTTTTCTCACTGAAAGAGACAGAAACTAAAGCAGTTACAGCCCAGATCTATATGCTTTGTGACCCATAAAGCTACATACACTCTACCAGTTATTAGTAATGGTCTGCTAAGAAACAGATACCTCCTCTTTAATTCCTTTAATCCTAAATAGGCAGCAAAATCAGAACATGGTGGCCACACTGTATATACATTTAGGTTATTTTTAACTTGCTGAGTCAAAGATTGTGCAGGCTTCTTATGTCTATTGGAAGAAAATGACCAAGGTATAGTACTAGATCAACCTTTTAAATTCATTTACAATCAGGGACTAAGATGAATTTATTAATACCTTTTCAATTAGATCAATGCAAGCCTGCAGGTCCAGTCCAAAGTCAATGAACTCCCATTCAATGCCTTCCTTTTTGTACTCTTCTTGCTCCAAGACAAACATATGATGATTGAAAAACTGTTGCAGTTTTTCATTTGTGAAATTAATGCAAAGTTGTTCAAAACTATTATACTTCAGGAGGGCAAAGAGAGAGAGAGAGAGAGATTGAGAAAGAGAGAGAGAGAAAAATCAATTTGTATAGAATCAGAGTAACTAAGACAAAATATCTGTATGGCTTGTTGCTAAAACTTGGATTCCTTGAAGAACATATAAGATCTGTTTTAATGTGCATAAACATTATAGCTTATTTTTTTAAAGCACTGGATAGAATAATTTATTTAAGTAACAAGGTCTGCTGGGGCAATTATTCAGGCATATTGCACAACGACATGATCCAAATCATGCTTGTGCCACTGAAATTAATATTAGATTAGATAAGTGATCTCAGAAAGTGATCAAGATTTTATTTTTAGTTATATTTCTAGTTTTCCAAGGTGCTAGCCAACCTTCACCAATCTGATGCCTTGCTGTAACAATAATACCAGCTCAACACAGCTGGATATTATAAGAGTATAAGTCTAATACATCTGGAAGGCAGGTAATAAAGCAGGTTGATGAAAGTGAGTTGCTGAAAGCTGTTTCAACCAGGAAATCTTTTCCCGACTAGTCTACATAGTTATTGCCAAATAAGTGAGTAAGCTATAGGACACTAATAATTATTTTAATAACATTTTCTAAACAAAATACTTGATTAAAACTTATTAACTTAAATCAACCTTGCTCTTTTGTGTACATTTTTGGTTTCAATTACTCACGTCAAAGATCTCAAAGCCAGCAATGTCCAATACTCCAATGAAGAACTGTCTTGGTAATTTAGTGTCCAATGTCTTATTGATGCGGGTAACAAGCCACTTGAACATTCGATCATACACTGCCTTAGATAAGGCTCCAACAGCATAAGTAACCTACACAAACATGAGGAACAATGGCTGGGTATGTAGTGAAGGATGTAATGAACTTTATCATCTGCAGGATATACTAGTTAAAACCCACTGCTTCCATTTTTACTGTGGAATAACTTTGATTGAGTGGATACTCTGCTAACTTAGGAGGAAAAGCCATTTTCACCAACTTCTGTTCTCACCACAGCACCCTGTGCATATGAAAATGTCTTCAGAGTTTAAGGAACCCTGCAGAACAGAGTGAAAGTGGGGTGGTGCTGCAAACAGGAGATGGAAACAGAAAAATAATCTCCCTTTCTCTCTTATTTATGGAGACATCCAATGAATAATAAGTTCTTCCATAACAAACCCATTTTGAGAACTATACAGTAGTTGCTAATTTCCCATTTTTCTATTCTTAAGCAAAATGATTAAAATGTCAATAATTTAACTGTATAACATGACATTAATATATATGGATTAGTTTGGTTTACTAGCACTGTACATGCTTTGAAATGATTCAGAAGTGCTCTACACCCATTTGCTATTCCCTAGAGCAGCCTGTGTTTTATGAGCCTGAAAAAAGATGCATCTGTTTTAAGAGTCACATTCAGTTTAACGAGTCAGCTCCTTAAAGCAGCCACATATTTTTTTCAGGCTCACTATGAAAGAGGAATGTGTGAAATTCCACAGAAGTAATCTTGTTTTCTTGTTCCCAAACTATATATTTCTTGGCAGAATTGAAATTTGCATTAAAATGTGCTCCATAGTTTATTGTTCTTTGGAGTTAGCCAAGGGTTGAGTGTTGTAAAGCATGCATGTACAGAACCATAGGATTTTGCAGTGTTTGCTGTGCAGTTGTAAGTGGCAGATTTTGAAGGGCTGGGCTGCCAGAGAAAGATTCCTAGATGGTGGAACCACAGTATCCATTTGTTCAAATTACATTGTTTCTGTTTTCTTCATTTACAGAAATTTAGTTTTTTTCCTACTTTACCATCTTGTTATTAATTATGCTGTATATTATGCTACATTTAAGATATAGGAAGTAAGTATATTTACTGGATGTAAGCCCTACTGAAATAGTGAGATTGTTTTATGAAAACTGTGGCTAGGTTTATACTAAGGAAATGCAGTATGAAAAAGTTAATAATAGATAGGTAAGTATTAATAGGGTTGCTGCTGAGCCTGACTTCATTTCTCACTCAGACCCACCAGACCCAAATCTGTTTATTAGTGCCAGTAGCAATTACTCAGTTTGTAGACATTAATATCTGCTCACCCCCTCTAGACAATAATTGTGAAAGACTGGTCACAGATATCCAACCACTGTTGCGTAAGCCAATGCACATTCAGATTTCTCTTTCAATTGAAAAACAGTCATTTCTGTACTTCAATCTGGGAAATATTGTATCAGCCAATATGGACAGAAACATTGTTTTGCCTAAAGTTTTATGACTTGTCAAATTTCACATGAGTCTGGTTGAAACTTGGAATCCTATAATAAACCTCGCCCATCTGGCTTGGTCTGGTGATCATTAATCACTATGGTATTCAGGTGCTGACTGGGCCAATCAGAAGTCATAGTCATGAAATGGGAGATACTGGACAGTTGTAGTTGGAGGAATAAAGATCCAAATGTTTTAGTAGTACTTCTGTTTACAGAAGAATCAACTTGTACTGTATATGGAGGAGGTATCATGATGGATCATGTGGTTTAAAGGATTTCTCACCTGTTCTACATTTTGGCCTTTAGTGACATACTCATTTCCAACTTTCACTCTTGGATGCACCAAACCCTTAAGCATATCAGAAGAGTTAACTCCCATAAGATAAGCAGCCTTGTCAGCACCTGATAGAAAAAAACAGCATTCAGTGGGTAAAATGATTTGTGTTTAGACTGACTTTCAGATATAGCTTGCTTGTTTTCTATAATGTATTCTAGAATACTTTAGAACTCCAAAGCAGAGGAATAGGTCTAAAATGCATAATACAAGCAGGCATTTAACCATAATACAACTACTAGCTCAGCTGATAATCATTTTATACTAAAATTACATTTAATATAAAACATTTAAGAGAGTAAAATACTTCAGACAGTTAGGTCATACATCTTTCCTAAGGCTACTTTATGTTTATCTCACATTCAGTACTTGTACTTGGAAGTCTAGCTATTGTGGACTTCCAGGGAAGAAATGGGAAACTGAAAATGGCTCTGCTAAAAGTGGAGCTGACAACTATTGTGAAATGAAGAGTTGGTGAGTAGACCAGCTCTTTGTAATTCCTCTCTGGACAAGGAGAGGACTTAAGATCACCCCGATACAGTTGCTCCTCACAAGAAGACTGCAAGACAGTGGTCTCTGGCAGGTTTAGAGCTCTGGGAGGGGAGGGAATAGCCATCTTTTTGCTCAAACCAGGGTTGGCACCTTCAAAAGGACACTGGGTTCACATACTTCCTTTTCTAATCACTTTTGGAAATTGCTTGTTAAATGCTTTTCAGCTATTAGGAACCTTTGGATCAAAAAGTTTTACAGCACCGGATGAATTTTCTTCAGTCCTTAGCAAAAGAAGTTTTAAATACAAGTTTAAGGACTTAATGTTTTTTTCTTCTTTTGGAATAAACAGCAAAAGGGTGATTAGAACTCTGATTTTGGAAAGTTACAAATGGATTAAGGGTCCAGATAGGTTTGAAATAAGGTTTTGGAATTAATTATAAGAATCCTTCCCATGGGAAAATGCTTTTGTTTTGAATTCTCTTTTTTTTAATATATATATATATATATATATATATATATATATATATATATATATATATATACACACACACGATAGAATGAGACTTTGAAGGCGGACACTAGAGGGAACCAGAAGGAACTAAAGATTACAATTAAAGGAGAAGAGCACTTAACTTTCACTTACTAATACAGAATGAAGCAAAATATTTTAACATTGGATGTATTGAAGGATATTTTTGAACAATGGACCCAGAAGTTAATTTTAAGAGTGTCTGCCTCTATAGATAGACTGTGTTTAAAAGATGTTATGGAAGAGGAACAGGTTTTACTGGACAAGACTGAAACTGAAACTGATCTGAAAGTAGATTTAAAAATGACAGGCTATAAGAATGGTATGGAAAAAGATGCTACACTGGACATACAAAAGAAACTGGCTGATGTCTTAATAATTAGTTGTGCCCATTCCTGGATCAGGGGGACCTACTCATGGTCACTCATGCCCTGGTTACCTCCCAGTTAGACTACTACAATGGTCCCTACAAGGGGCCGCCTTTAAAGTGTATCCAGAAACTTCAGCTGGTGCAAGATGCAATGGTGTGAACAGTTATGTGTGTTTCTGGTTAGAACACATGTGAAACCTCTACTTCATGAGCTACATTTGTTACCACTTTGTTTCTGGGTCCAATTCAAGATGCTGGTTTTGACCTTTAAAGCCCTTCATGGCAGGGGACCAAGTTATTTGAGGGACTGCCTCTCCCCAATTGTATCTGCCGTTCCTATCAGATCCAGCAAAGAGGATATGTTATGGGTTCTGACACCTAAGGAGCTACATTTGGTGGGCCCTAGATGGCAGGTCTTTTTTGCTGTGGCCCATGCACTGTGGAATCTTCTTTTCCTGAGTTGAGGTTGGCCTCATCACTGTTGAACTTCTGGAGGTCCCTCAAGACTTGGTTACACAAGCAGGCCTGGGCACCCCAGGGGGCGGGTGAACTAGTGAGGTGGCTCAGTTATTTTTAACATCCCTTTGTCTGTTATTTTTTTGTTTTAGTTTGGTTTCTATATCTTTTACTGTATTATTGACTGTTTATCCCTGTTGCACACCGCCCAGAGTTGCTTGCTTATGAGATGGGTGCTTATATAAATTGCATAAATAAATAAATAGGTATATACAAATAACAAACCAATAGAGTGACCTGGATAATTCTCCTATATTGGATTTACAAAAAAGACTTGTTAAAGCTTTGAAGAATTTTGTGAAAAGGTACAAAGAAAAAATAAAAAGAAATCAAGTTCTAGGACATTATTTGAAGGGACTAAAAATCAAGATTATTAAAAGGAAAAGGAAGAAACATAAAGTTGGTTTATTTGATTAAGGTTAAAATAGAAGTGTTGTTATTTCTGGTAATTCTTAATGGACTTTGCTGACATCAGGACTGAAACGACAAGGCTTTAAGGATTTGTTTATAGATAAGTGATGGGATATGGGAAGAAGAGATCATTTGTTGTATTTTAAGAGAAGGTGATAAGTTACTAAAATTGTTTATACTTGTGATGAAAAGGGAAGTCATTTCTTTATATATTTCTTTTCTTTTTCTTTACTATATTCTTATTTTTTTCTTTTCTATTTTTCTATCATTTTTCTTTTCTGCACTTTCTATTTTTCTTTTTATTCATTTTTTCGTTTGTATTAGTTTTTATCTTTTTTAACTGTAACTTGTAATAAAAATATTATAAAAGAGGAAGTCTAGCTATTGCTATGTGTTGACATTTATTTAGCCCAAGAGAATAATCTTGGCATTGTGCAGAACACAGACTTGTCAGGATCACAGTTCAGAGAATGTATAATCCCAGTCACACAGAAATGATAATGGTAAGGACAAGTAGATAGAACTGATTAACAGTTCTTGCAAAAGAAGAGAATTGACTGATAGCAGATAGAATTGGTGAAATTCTAGCTATTTATAAACAGGATGTAGCATTATAATTATGATTATTTCAACATATATGGTGTCTTTCTACTTAGGGGACACTCAAGGTGCCTAACAATAAAACAGAAGAAAATGAAAAATTAATAAGCATTTCATATAGTGCTTTTTGAGAATACAAATATATTTATTTTAATTTCTGAAGTAATATTTGCAACAGTCAGGTAAATCAAAAGAGAGACTGAGCAAGATTTAAGAAAAGAGAAATGTAAATCAACAGTTATATGAATAGAAATTATAAGAAAAATCATCCAGTGCAAAGCAATTGTGATGGAATGTATGTATGCAGAGAAGGCTGATGTGGTGGATAGCAGCAGAGAGCAAGGCTGTCAGGAAGGAGGGAGTGCATTCCAGGAAGGGAAAGGAGACAAAAGACAACACAGTCCCCAGGGGGAGAATGGGAAGCATAAGAGGTTCAGGATAGCCGCTCCCTAGAAGCTCCCAGGGTATATCCACAGTATATGTTGCAGTAGTATAGATTTAGTCTGGGGAGATTCTGTCTATAAGGTGTAAGCAAATAAAGGAACTTAACTCAAGTGGACTGTTTCACCATTGTTCTTGGGCTGGGCCTGACAGCAATGTTATAACTGTTTATTCTTGTTCTAATTGAGACATTAGTGGAGATTTGAGAAAAAAAGTATTCAGGGTCAAATTTCTGAACTCCTGCATGCAACTGAATTTAAAGGTGTATGCATTCATGTGAACCATGTGGAACTGGCACCCATCTTTGTGATTATGGATACACTTTCCCAGAAGTTCTCATTCTGATTTATACTAAGCAGAGCTAATATAATGCTAGACTTGGACTGGGGACACAAAAGTTCAAGTGTAACTTTAGACATGCAAGTTTCTTTGGAGGACTTTGGAACAGTATGTCATGTTTTTTTCCACATCCTCTTTTTTTGTACCATCTTGCTTGATAAATAAATCTGGATTTATTTTTTTTTTAGGTTGATTCCATTTACAGGGATTGATAAATGGTGGGTTTTTAATTCTTTATTTTACCTGATGGATCAGCATAGATGCAATTGTTTATGCAGAGGGCAATCATGATCTATTAGCCCAACCTACTTTACAAGTTATTATTATGGGAAAAATTGGAGGACACAGTTTTATGTATTCCACCCTGAGATCCTGGAGGTGGAATATGGTAGAAGAATGCAGAAGTAGTCCTGACAAAGGTATGCAAGAACTATTAGAAGAGCTGTTAAGAGAAAGTAAATGAAACTCAGTCCTGAGAAAGGAGGGGGCATGGGAAAGAGATTCAAAATAACCCTGCCTTTATTCAGTTTGGTGTAAGAGGGGCAGAGGGAAATTCTGCAGGCTTTCAAGATTCAGTTATCATACCTTACAACAATAAAGTATATTTCTTTAATCCTTGCGGTGACTGTTGGTTGACCTGGCCTACTTTGAATGGTTGACAAATATAAATCTAACAAATAAGAAAACACCTAAATAGGCACTTCTCTACCTAGAGGTCAGTTATGTAGTAGCATCTAGCCAACATTTTTTTTTTTTATCTTAAAAGCCAAGCACAATTGGATTTGGTCAGTATTGGGATAGGAAACTACCAAGGAATACCTGAGCTGTAGATTAGATTAAGAAATAATAATCGATAAGTGGATAAAAATGCCAAATCCAGTCTAAACATCTGGCTGACTATGCAATGAACAATAATAATTCACTATGCATTACATCCTTGAAGTGAGATTGATAATTACACCTGCCCTGCAGAAATGGAGGCAGAGATTTACTTCAAGTCAAACAAACTGTCAAAGAAGATTATGTAAATAACATGATTATGTAAATAACAGTCAAGAACAAGCACTCGTGAAAGTTAAAAATTGAAACTTACTGAATGTACAGGAAACAAAACTTGAATATCAAAATAATGTAATAGGAACATGAGCAGAATGCTGGCAAGGAAAAGCATTCCATGGCCAGTTTCTTCATGATCTTCAAAAAGATCAAGGGGAAAATGGATGAAGAGGATAAAGATAATGGCTTACAACTGAAACATTAAAAAAAGAAACTGAAAGCTTGATTTTGGCTGCTCAAGAGCACACTATTCTAATGCAATCAAGGCCAGAATTGAAAAACCATCAAATGATTCCAAGTGAGGATTGTACAAAGAAGCAGAAGAAACAGTAGATAATATAAGCTCATGCAAGAAGATCACACAAACTCACTATAAACAACAATATAACACAGTCACCAAAATGATTCACTGGAACATCTGTAAAAATTATCATGTGCCAGTAATGAAAAATTGGTGGAAACATATAGTTGAAAAAGTACTTTGAAAATGAGCAGGTTAAAATATTGTGGAATTTCCAAATACAAACTGATAAAGTCTTGGTGCATAACACACCAGATTTAACTGTGGTTGAAAAGAAGAAGAGTGGATAATTGATGTGGCAATACTAGAGAATAGTAGAATAGAAGACGAAGAATTGGAGAAGATTGCAAAATATCAAGATCTGAAAATCAAAGTTGAAAGCTTATGGCATAAACCGGCCGTGGCGGTCCCAGTGGTTATTGGTACACTGAGTGCCATAACAAAAAGTTGTGGACGGCACTTAGAAAATCTTCACATTGACAAAATTTCCACCTGTCAATTACAAAAGGCCACACTGCTTGGATGCTTGGATCTGCACATATACTACACCAATTACATGACAACATCCTAGGTACTTGCGAAGAACTCAATGCAAGTGAAGGTTAAAACCAGCTAAAGAACTGGGAGCTGTGATTTCACATTGTTGTGTATAATGATGATGATCATGAAGATCATGAAGATCATGATGATGATATCAGGAAGAAGGCAATGGCAAGGCGAGCTATTTCCAAACTGTTGCTGAGAAAATTTAATGAATATTTCCCTAAAGTCACAAGGAGTCCAGTTCAGCTCAAAGGCAAGAGAAAAAGAAAGTGAGATAAATATTTTTTAAAAGGTGTTGGTGCTTAATTAGACACTGACAGCTGCTTTGTTTGCACCCCCCCCCCCCAGTAACTTTTCAAAATTGAATCCAAAGAATTGCACAGCCCTAATTTAATTATTTGCCTTCTGCCACATTAAAATTGATATGGCGGGGGGGGGGGGCATGTTGAGAATTACACTGAAGCTTTTGGGGACCACATGCAAGTTTAGGCCTCTCACTGTACATAAATAATTAGTGTGATCTGATCAACTGCATGCATAGAAGTTCTTCCCATGACACTGAGAAACTGATTGCTCAGAAGGAATCCAATATGTTGAATACAAGGTGATTTTTGCAGGCATTACCCTGAATGAGTAGAGAATGGACACATAACATCTGTAATATAGGCAATTGTCTGGAAGACACTGTTATGTAAAAATTAGCTACTGACTGGGGGAATGGCTGATTCTGAACTGATTAGAGAACAAACTACATCTCCAGTACGAACAATGTATTGTCATCATAGAATCTGCATATGTTATATGGGTAATTATGTCTTGTAATGTAAGCAAAACACCGTGGTTTGTATCATGTACACTTTGTATGATTAATCGATAAAATCCCCTTCAATATATGGTATGTGGGAGTCATCCAAGGGCTCCAAAGCAGATGCACCTTGTCCAGGAGAGGTCCCTATTATATAGTAATGTTGGGGTCCTCACTTGCAAAATGATGGGTGAGGTAACATTCAGTAAAACTACTTACTTCTTTTCTCTAATTTTAGAATGACTGGAATCTTGGAATCTTTTGAACTGGGAGTGGTGGGGAGTAAGGGTGGGAATTCTAATCTCTCCTTCTATTAGTGTTCAGCAAACAGAAAATTATTCAGGACACACATTTTATGCAATTAACACCTTTCACTCTTTAAGTGCTATGCTGTCTAGAGCGTTTCCTTCCCTGGCATAATACATCATCCCACTCCCCTAGACCATATGCTCAGATTGTGCCCAACTGCAACATACTGATCTATAGATGAGATTCCCACAAAGAGGTTTGATTTCTATGTGGGCATAATACTAGGGGGAAAAAACAAGGCAGACTTTTCCTGCAGGCCAAGACTACAAAACAAGAAACAGAACACTGTTGGTAAACAGAAAAGAAAACACTTACTCTCTGTGCCATCAGCTTCTGCTTGCTCTTCCCTGGGCCTCTGTTTAAATTTCATGTTTCCAAAGTGCATAATTGCACCAGTGAGTTTGTAGGCACCATATTTTTCATCCGCAACAAAACCCAAAATATCCATGGCTTGCTGTTAAAATTTTTAAAAAGAAAGAAAAAGATACTTTGTCACTTGCCTGTTCAGCAACATGCAGCTTTATTTCTAGAGTTGCCTTGCAGCACTGCTGGTATTGTGCTTCTTCTGGTATTGAAAATTCAAAACAAACTGTTGGAACAGTTTTATTCATGTTCTATTTCCTGATGCTTATGGAAGAGTTTGCAACATTAAAAGCCCATTATGAGATACAGAAAATATATTTAAAACAAGTACATCATTAAACAAACTATTTTTGAGAAGACAATTATGTATATCCCAGGAAGAGTACAGTGCCCAAATTGGGAAACAGACTCCCTAAATATATTTGGATGTATTTATTAAAAGATATGATTATGGTTGCTAACGTGAATAGCTTTAAATGGAGGTTGGATACATTTATGGAGGGCAGGTCTATCAAAGGCTATTTGTCTTAAAGTTTCAGTGTTACCTTCAGGCTGGAGCAGCATGCCTCCAAATACCCATTTCAAGGAAATAATAACAGGAACTAGGTATGTTTCCATCTCTTGTTTACAAGCACACTGGTTGGCTTTGGTTAACCACTATGAGAACCAAAATTCTGTTGTTCGGTGGGTGTTGGCCTGATCCAGCAGAACTACATTCTTACCCCAGTTTATGAAAGTCAATAGACAGCATGGCTGTATTGGTACAGCCCTGTTCTGAAATAATAAATAGGAAGGCTAAGGGTCACTCACTGCTAAGACCATTCTGCATACTGGCTTTTGATGTAGTGATCCTGGATTCATTGCATACTTATGCTCAGCAATCCTGTTCAGTGAGACAATTTATATGGGTTGGTTTGAACTGACTCAAATAAGGAAATTGCTGCTGTTCTCACTGAACTTAACAGCTTATGCCCTCTTGTACTTTAATAAAAACAAGTCTTACATCAGTTGCCATCAGCTCTTCCCCATCATCTAAATTATCCACAGTAACAACACCTTGTGAACAGAAGTGGAAGTCATATGGGTTTGTTGACACCAATAGCATATCTGCAAATGAGGAAAAGATAAAACAGTTTCTTCTCTCAAGATCTGGTCTCCTGTTAAGTCAAAATACAGTACAGCACAAGTGCAATGTCATACATCAAGGCTTATTCAAAGTTGCTGTGATGTTGTTATAGAGTTCAAAGAAATTAGATCTGCCCAAATGTGTAGAGGTTCTATTTTTAAATTATATCACTATGCAGTCCTGCATATATCTACTCAGAAATATGTTCCATTAGTTCAATGGGATTCATTCCACATAAAAGCAAAATAATGCAGTCCCACAATATTAGTGCCAAACAAAAGTGACTTCTGTTGCTGCAAAACAAACAAACAAACCCACACTTCCCCTGCATGACATGGCTTATTTGACTTCTTTGCTTATATTGACCTTATTCCTACATAGATCTTTCTTTGGCATTCCTAACCCTTCTGGAAATGGTAATAGTCTATAATATGAACTCATTTTCAGTAGCATGCAGCATTACAGAGATCTTGAATTCCAAGCCATTCTAAAACTATAAATTAGCTTTATTTTTTTGCTTGGATAATCAAGTCTCTCTGAATAGTTCCATCTAATGACTCATTCTTATACTTATGCAATTAACTCCACATGGTCAATAGACTCATATCCTATACCCTACTTAGCTTTTCAGCCAAGCAGCATAGGCAGATGTGCTTGCTGATCCTTTCTCTACTACAAATAATAAAGGGCAAGGACATTTACACAGCTTCTCGTACATCCAAAGTCCATCAAAACTCTGTTCAGCTGATTCTAATGTCTTGATATCATGGGGAGAAGACATGTAAATTCAAATGACAAAATCAGGGAAAGCAGCATGTCCCCCACCCCCGCCCATGCAGGACAAAAAGATTATTTCAAAATTTTATTAAGATATCAGAACATGTGGTCAAAAACTTGAAATCTCCTATAAAATTATTACTGTAAGTAAATTCTCTCCCACTCCACATATACATCCAGAAAGACTATATGTGAACAATTGATTGTAACAGCAAAACTGGTGTGTGGACAGCAGTTTATCCATGCAACAATTATGGCCAAAAAGTATAGCATAAGAATAAATTAACCATGGAAGGCATATTTTCACAGTAGAATATTTCCATCCAAATCCTGTTAGCTGAAAATCACTTTGAAACAGTTCCTCTAATCTACCTTAATTAGACCACAGTAAAGGCTAACTGGGTTAAGGATTTAGCAGATGGTCCACTCAGCCTGGATGACAAGAACAAAAATGAGATTATTACTGCTTTTGCCAAGCAGAAATTTAGGACATGGATAAAGGGACGCTTTGCCACATTACAAGAAGCACTAGCAATCCCTACAAATTCATAATCCCTGTGTATAAATAGGGTGCAAAACTAGATGATAGACAGGACCAGCTACTTGAAATTCAAGAATGGTCGTGTATAATAACAGATGTAGTGAGCCAAAATACAGATGTAAATAATACAATGGTTGGGAAGGGACATCCTCATTCAAACTGTGCAAATTATTAAAGGTATCGTGATTCGCTATCTGTCCATCTAGAACTGTACATAGAGTCCCAATACAAGACACCCAACTATGGTACATAAGAATTTACTTTCATGCCATGTTAGAATCCATCTAGACCAGTATTGTCTACCTTGAGTGACAATGAAATTCTAAGCTTTCACCGTTACACATCTATCAATGTGTGTGCAATCTTCTACCCTAAACAAAAATTATGCATGGAAACTTAGTTATTTTCTTCTATACACATGCAGCATTGTCTAGCATGGATTCAATATGTGCAATTTTAATGTGCTAGATAAGGCAAAAGTCTGCACACTAAGAATCTAGGGCTTAATATAACCAATAATGAGATGAAATAATCAATTAAAATCAGTGTTAGCAGTAATTTGATTTTTTTAGCATTATTTCAGTAGAATGTTGATTGCTCCTTTATTTTAAAGATAGAAAATTATCAACTGAACCACTCAGAGTTCTCCAGATTATCTGTTTACTTTTTTTTACTACAGTGATATTATTCAATTTAAATTACTGACTGTATCATTTCACATTAACATTTTTCTTTCTCAGTTCCTCTATCCAGTCATCTATCCAGAAAAGTTATATCTCAATGGGCACACAAAGTATGCTTTTTCTTATTCTTACCTTGTAGCTCTGCTTTCTTTCCTGACAAAATCTGATAGAAGATGTGATAGTCTCTTTCACCTGGTTGTTGAAAAATAACTCGGGATTTCTCTAAAAGATCTAGTTGGAGAGTGAAGAATTAAACTGAAAAATAGGTTGAAAGTTTGACATGCAATATAAAGCCTATAGTTATAACAGGTAGTGTCATACTTACAGATTTCAATATCAGCAGATGATAGCTTGCCTGTAGTTCCAAAATGGATTCTGATAAATTTGCCCTATTGTACAAAGTTTAAAGACATGTGAAAATGATAAAACATAGAACCAATAGTAATCTACCAATTACTATAAGCTTGCTTTGATAATTGCCTTGTTTGGATGTTATGATAAATCTTTGGCTGATTTGCACATATTGTTATACCATGGTTTATTTAAATCATTGCTTGTTGCATAAGCCACAATGGTTGGTTTACAGTAAGCCATAAAATATAGTTTATATTCCATAGTGTCTAGGCTTACACACACTGTAAAGTTTCATCAATCTAGTTTAATGGTGGAAGATTCAGTACAAATGAAACAAATTGTTCACACAATACGTAACTAAAGTGAGATGACTCCTTGGAAGGATGAATCTTCGTTCAAGGGAGTCATGGTGAAGGTGACTAGAAAAAGAATTTGTCATTCATCTTTCCAAGGAGTCATGTTACTTTAGTTATGTATTGTGTGAACAATTTGTTTCATTTGTCCTGAATTTTCTATCATTAAACTAGACTGATGAAACTTTACAGAGTGTTCCCAAGCTGTACTCAGAGATCTTGATAGACAACCTCCTGTATCTCTGATTTGGCAATCAAGAATTTTGACTTTGACATAGAAACACAGCCTCCAAATCCACGGGTATGTCACCACTGCCAGATTGCCTGGAAGGGCACCTTAAGAGTAATGGTCTATTCAGGAGTAGGTAATTGCTTCTAAGTAACCACATTACTACAACCAGCTCTGATCAGCATTACCTTTATACAGGTGAAACTCGAAAAATTAGAATATCGTGCAAATGTTCATTTATTTCAGTATGGCAACTCAGAAGGTGAAGCCAGTATATGAGATAGACGCATTACATGCAAAGCGAGATATGTCAAGCCTTACTTTGGTATAATTGTAATGATTATGGCATACAGCTTATGAAAACCCCAAATTCACAATCTCAGAAAATTAGAATATTCCATGACATCAATAACACAAGGATTGGAAATAGAACAATATTGGACCTCTGCAAAGTAGAAGCATGCATATGTACTCAGTACTTGGTTTGGGCCCCTTTTGCAGCAATGACTGCCGCAATGCGGCGTGGCATGGATGCTATCAGCCTGTGGCACTGCTGAGGTGTTATGGAAGACCAGGATGCTTCAATAGCGGCCTTCAGCTCCGCTGCATTGTTCGGTCTCATGTCCCTCATCTTTCTCTTGGCAATGCCCCATAGATTCTCTATGGGCTTCAGGTCAGGCGAGTTTGCTGGCCAATCAAGCACAGTAATCCCATGGTCATTGAAGCAGGTTTTGGTACTTTTGGCAGTGTGGGCAGGTGCCAAGTCCTGCTGGAAAATGAAGTCAGCATCCCCATAAAGCTCGTCTGCGGAAGGCAGCATGAAGTGCTCCAAAATCTCCTGGTAGACGGCTGCGTTGACCCTGGACTTAATGAAGCACAGTGGACCAACACCAACAGATGACATGGCTCCCCAAATCAACACAGACTCTGGAAACTTCACACTGGACTTCAAGCATCGTGCATTGTGTGCCTCTCCATTCTTCCTCCAGACTCTGGGTCCTTGGTTCCCAAATGAGATGTAAAAGTTGCTCTCATCAGAAAAGAGGACTTTGGACCACTGGGCAACAGACCAGTTCTTTTTTTCCATAGCCCAGGTACGACGCTTCTGACGTTGTTTGTTGTTCAGGAGCGGTTTGACAAGAGGAATACGACATTTGAAGCCCATGTCCAGGATCCGTCTGTGTGTGGTGGCTCTTGATGCACTAACTCCAGCCTCAGTCCACTCCTTGTGAAAGACCCCAACACTTTTGAATGGCCTTTTCCTGACAATCCTCTCCAGGCTGCGGTCATCCCTGCTGCTTGTGCACCTTTTTCTACCACACTTTTCCCTTCCACATAACCTTCTATTGATGTGCTTTGATACAGCACTTTGGGAACATCCAACTTCTTTTGCAATTACCTTTTGGGGCTTTCCCTCCTTATGGAGGGTGTCAGTGATGGTTTTCTGCACAACTGTCACGTCAGCAGTCTTTCCATGCTTGTGATTCCTACTGAACCAGCCTGAGAGACCATTGAAAGGCTCAGGAACCCTTTGCAGGTGTTATGGATTCATTAGCTGATTAGAGTGGGACACTTTGAGCCTAGAATATTGAACCTTTTCAGACTATTCTAATTTTCTGAGATTGTGAATTTGGGGTTTTCATAAGCTGTACGCCATAATCATCACAATTATACCAAAGTAAGGCTTGACATATCTCGCTTTGCATGTGATGCGTCTATCTCATATATTGGTTTTACCTTTTGAGTTGCCATACTGACATAAATGAGCATTTGCACGATATTCTAATTTTTCGAGTTTCACCTGTATTTGGGTAGAACGTGGGACTTTCCATTATATAAGTCTCTGTCTGAGAGCAACTGCTTTGAATGCTCTATGTTTGTGCAGATGCTTGTTGTAATTATTTAAATTCTTTTACCACTGCCAGGACTGTGGACGTATTCCTGGTAGGCCTCTGTAAGATGGTCTAGCTTTGTATTGACAAAAGGTTTGTTTAATTATTCTTTCCAGTGAAGTAGTTTGCATCACTTTGAGTCCTGAAGTATGAAAGCCAGCTTGAAATTCAATTGCCAATAAACATGGGAAAAAGCTAGAACTTCATACTGAAACTTAAATAATCTAAGTTTATTCTTCCTATTAATTTGTATTTTAGCATTTGCTGATCATGATGGCCATATATAATCTCCAAGAACAGATGCAATAGAGTCCTGAATATCTTCTGCTAGAAACATCGGCAGGATGGCCAATATTAGAATCATGTCCTATTTATGTGCTTTCCAGAGACTTTTAATCTGATTGAGCAGGGCTCCCCTTTTGACTTTAGATAAAGTATATATACAGTTGTGTGAAAAAGAAAGTACACCCTCTTTGAGTTCTACGGTTTTACATATCAGGATGTAATAAAAATCATCTGGTCCTTAGCAGTTCTCAAAAGTAGGTAAATACAACCTCAGATGAACAACAACACATGACATATTATACCATGTCATCATTTATTTTACAAAAAGAAAGCCAAAATGGAGAAGCCATGTGTGAAAAAGTAAGTGCACCTTATGATTCAATAGCTTGTAGAACCACCTTCAGCAGCAATAACTTGAAGTAATCATTTTCTGTATGACTATCAGTCACTCACATCATTGTGGCCTACTTTTCTTTACAACATTGCCTCAGTTCATAGAGGTTTGCAGGCATTTGTTTATGCACAGCTCTCTTGAGGTCCCGCCACAGCATTTCAGTCGGGTTGAAGTCTGAAGTTTGACGGGGCCAATGCAACACCTTGATTCTTTTCTTTTTCAGCCATTCTGTTGTAGATGTGCTGGTATGCTTGGGATCATTGTCCTGTTGCATGACCCAGTGTCAGACAGATGGCCTCACATTTGACTCTAGAATACTTTGGTATACATAGGAGTTCATGGTCGACTCAATGACTGCAAGGTGCCCAGGTCCTGTGGCTGCGAAACAAGCCCAAATCATCACCCCTCCACCACTGTGCTTGGTTGGTATGAGATGTTTGTGCTGATATGATGTGTTTGGCTTTTGCCAAACGTGGTGCTGTGCATTCTGGCCAAACATCTCCACTTTGGTCTTGTCTGTCCAAAGGACAGTGTTCCAGAAGTCTTGCGATTTGTTCAGATGCACCTTTGCAAACCTAAGCCATGCTGCCATGTTCTTTTAGAGAGAAGAGGCTCCCTCCTGGCAACCCTTCCAAACAAACCATACTTGTTCAGTCTTTTTCTAATTGTACTGTCATGAACTTTAACATTTAACATGCTAACTGAGGCCTGTAGAGTCTGAGATGTCACTCTTGGATTTTTTGCAATTGCTCTGAGCATTCCACAGTCTGACCTTGGGGTGAATTTTCTGGGACATCCACTCCTGGGAAGACTGGCAACTGTCTTGAACATTTTCCACTTGTGAATGATCTTCCTCACTGTAGAATGATGGATTTCAATTGTTTGGAAACAGCCTTATAACTCTTCCCAGATTGATGGGCAGCAACAATTGCTTCTCTGAGACCATTGCTGATGTCTTTACTCTTTGGCATTGTGTTAACACACACCTCAATGCTCAAGACCAGCAAACTCCTAAAACTTTGGCTTTTATAGAAGTAGTCACACTTGCTGATGATCAGTTGATCAAGGGCATTTGATTAGCAGCACCTGGCTGCTACTTAGCCTCTTCATACCTATGGAAGCAGTAAGGGTGTACTTAGTTTTTCACACATGGCTCCTCCATTTTGGCTTTCTTTTTGGAAAATAAATGATGACATGGTGTAATATGTCATGTGTTGTTGTTCATCTGAGGTTGTATTTACAAATACAAACAAAATAAGCATGATCATGGGGTCACTGGGAGTCAAGCTGAAGTCTAGAGAGATTTTACTTTTTTCACCAAAACAAAATTGTGAGAACAATCAGGTCTATGACCATACTTTTGAGAACTGCTAAGGACCAGATGATTTTTATTACATCCTGATACGTAAAACCATAGAACTCAAACAGGGTGTACTTTCTTTTTCACATGACTACATTTTTCTCCCCCAGTCACGATAGAGTAGTCTGAAGCAGACCCATGATCATCTGAACTTTTGCTGAGCTTGAAACACACACAATGTGTTAATGAGTGTGCAACTCTTTTCTTGCAACTGATCAACCGAGAATAGCAGAAATATCATCCCATGCCCTGAACTATCATTGGATGTAGAAATACAAATTCTCCTCCTGTTACTTCACACAAAAAGGAAGTAAAATACATTGCTGCAGGGATGTAGCTAGATTAGGGTTTTGTTTTTTTTTTAATCCAGGAAGAATACAGCAGCAAGAATACAGTTGACACACTGTTGTCAAGAGAACAAAATAAGCATGATCATGGGGTCACTGGGAGTCAAGCTGAAGACTAGAGAGATTTTACTTTTTTCACCAAAACAAAATTGTGAGAACAATCAGGTCTATGACCATTCCTGAAGTGCTGCAAAGCACTGGTATAGATACTATCCTATAGTATCAATAAACTTTCTAAAACAATCTGACAAAGGAATAATCTACCACTGGAAGGTATGGAATCTGCTTCTTTAGGATTGCTTAAAAGAAAGGTGATATTTAGATATCTTTGCAAGGATATATGCACTTAATTCTAAATATTCCTCCTGGAAAGACACACATTTTGTACACATACAGAGGCTAAAAATATATTATCAGTTTACAACAGAGTAGATAGTTTTCAAGTGTCTGGAACTGCAGCCTTCTCTGTTCTTTTAATGTGTGAATTTGGGGTCTACTGTGGTTTCTGCAGCTCTGCAGCCATAATTAGAACAAGTATTCCCTTTGGTTGTATCGTGACCAGCTTGTTTTTGCTGCATCCCTTAGGGAATATTACACAGGACTAATACGTTTCCCATATACAAAACTGCATTGTACATGTTTATCAGTGGAAAATAATATAACTTATTTATTTATTTATAAACTTGGGATAGTCTTGCTACTTTTGCATTTGTACTACCCTCTTTAGCATCCCAGCATATGAACTACCCAACATATGCTGGACAGCAGAGTATAACATGTGATATAGTACTTATATTCCATTGCTACTGCTGACTGATCAAAATAAACTTCCTGCATTTTATTATGGCTACCGGGCCTGGACTACAAAAATCCAAAGGACCACAAAGCTTTTGCAACCCAAATCTGATGACCCTATAATTTTCCGGTGTTATAATAGTATCAAAATCAAAATTATTCACTGGAAATAGGAAGGCAGTTGCAAAAGATGCAGGAGTCCTTTCTCGTTCCCAATGAATAATAATGAGTTTAATGGGAAGTAATCCAAAGGGCCAAGTATTTCAATGAAAAATGAGATCTCCATTTAACAAACACCAAACTAATTTTCAAAGGCTTTGGCCCATTAGTTGATGTAAGAAGTGTATTCCTGTGAGGACTGAACACACATGAGAGGAAGGCAGTGAAATATAGATAGCATCCATCTCTATCCACAAGTTCATTAAACTATCTTGTGTTCTTCAGAATCCCCAGCCAGTAGGCCAAGGATAACCAGTTCTAAAATTGCTGTCCAAACACAACTGGAGGGTATCAGATTGAAGTCTCCTTTGGACTACTTTCACACGTCCTAGATTTGTACAAAATGTAACCATATAAGCTGTTTGTATATATTTAGGATCCCTGCAGAAACTGAAGTCAAAACTGCATACCAGGAATGTTTAAACTGAATTAAAATATTTAATTCAGAGAGGACCAGTGGCAGTATCAGACATCTCCCTACTAAACCCTTATTAATATGGCAGCATCTTCATAACTACACAGGCAATAGTGAGGCAGTTAAGGATGTAGCAGTATCATATTCAGAGGTATCTATCATAACTCCTAACAAATTATCATCTGAGGAAGAAAAGCAATGGGACAGAATTTGCTGAGCCCAGAAAGCCAGGCACTAGTACAGAACTTGTGACAGGACCAACTCTATACACTTGAAACTCTGTGGTTCCAGGCTGTGTTTCTGATTAAACAGTGTATCCTCCAAGCCCAGGAGACCATTGGCACTGGTGAGTTGAAAGGCAGAGCATAGAAATGGAGGAGCATTGCCTGTGGGAATGATTACCTATGTGGGAACCAGGAGCTTCTTCTCAGTAATCCTGGATCCTGATTTAGGATAATTAACACTGGCTGGATTTGAGTGATGGAGGCTAGAAAACCTCTTATATAAAATTCTTGACCTGAGTTCCCTCTGGACCTGGTCTAAACACATCTTTTTCTGCCATTTTTATTGTAGGAAAACCTGAATAAGTCAACTCCTGTTTGCTGATGCTTTAGCTGGCAAACTTATTGCTAAAATCCCAAGACGGTACAATCTCTATGCCAGAATGTTCCAATAAGTAACAGCAGAACAGCTGCTGACATTACATGTAGAAAATCATCCAATTACTTAATCAAGAATACAGTACTATTAAAAATGTGAGGGGGGAGTGAAGCTACAGATTTTAATGGTATTCAGTTTCTGCTTCTATTTTATGAACATAATAATGAGAGAAGGTAAAGTTCAACAGTTAGAAATATACTTACAAAACGTGAAGAATTGTCATTTCTCAGAGTTTTGGCATTCCCAAAAGCTTCCAAAGCTGGGTTGGCTTGGATGATTTGATCTTCCAGGGTTCCCTTACAATGCAAAAGTTTTAAGTACATTTAGAATGTAATTCTATACCCAGTGTCTGGCTTCACCCTGATATACCAGAAGAATGCAATACTATGCAAAGAATATGCTGCCAAAAAAACTCCAGATAATCTGACAGAAAAGTTAAAACAGGGTTAAAATGTGGGCAGAATTGCAGAATAACTTTCACTTGGACAGCTGCTAGTCCTACCAATTAAAGTGTCTTTCTTCTGGAAGCTCAATGTGGTTGACATAGGAGGTTTTTCTCCCATTTCATATCCACAACTTGT
Source organism: Liasis olivaceus (assembly GCA_030867105.1). Taxonomy (NCBI): domain Eukaryota; kingdom Metazoa; phylum Chordata; class Lepidosauria; order Squamata; family Pythonidae; genus Liasis; species Liasis olivaceus. The sequence goes on along the minus strand of CM061352.1, from coordinate 78,509,518 downwards.
TTGGGTGAGAGAAAATGACTGGCCCAAGGTCAGCCAGTGAACTCTATTAAAGTTGAATCGGTGTGTTTGGTCCCAATTACACAACATTTACATTACACTGGCTTAGCATTAGAAAGCAATCCCATCATTCCCTGCATATAAGATTTTTTGTCATCATATTTTTTTTAAAAAAAATGGAAAATGCAAATATGGGAGGGTTATAAATCATCTGTTCCTCATACTGCAATAATAATTCAATACATGGATGAATGCAGAATAACATTTGTAGTTTGAAGCACTATGATTACAGCACACATGTGTTGTAAACTTCAATAATATAGATGACTACCTATGTGGTCCCTAAGAGCCAACAACAATTTGATGGCACCTAATCAATCAAATATAGATGACTTACCCCAGTCTTGGTGGCTGGCTGCTGTTTAAAACAAAAAGTACAAATAAAATTGAACAAAAGACTAAGAAAATATATTCATCTGTCAATCCCTTCTAGCTGAGATTTTGATAGATATTTCTTTTACAATCCACTTTGATACACAGCGTAATTTTAATTCTAAGATCCTTGTTCTTAATGAAGAAATGGTACCTGAGTATAGACTTACTTTCCCCATCATGAATAGACTAGTATTGATTGTTCTTTCAGAATTACTAATCCTTACCTGTCCTTGTTGGGATCGCCAAGAATCAAACCAATACTTCAGTTACTTGCCCAACATATGCTAGCTAACTCTGTTAATGTCCTGTTCCATCTAATGGAGCTGATTTATGCACTGCATAATTCATGGCAAAGCATACTTATTCAACTTGGACAGTACAAAAAGTATACATTGTTGTAAATAAAACAAAATGGCAGTGTTCTTTCTCTAGGACTTAGAGGCATTTTATGCTGTGAATTTAAATAGCCTTTATAATCATTCTTCTTCTGTTTGAAAGAGGCTTAGGGATGTTAGAAATTCATAGCAGCCTTGCAAAATTCCCATTTTCAAGATTATTTAGGAGAAGCTGAAATGATTAGATAGATAGATAGATAGATAGATAGATAGATAGATAGATAGACAGACAGACAGACAGACAGACAGACAGACAGACAGACAGACAGATGATAGATAGAAGAGAGATAGAAGAGAGATAGATGATATAATATTCAATATACCTGTAGGTACACCCTGAAGCCCAGTCATAACTATTCTAACAGCAAACTGAGAATGCTTCTTGATAGACTAAACTTACTGGAGAAAAGACTCATGGTCTTTTCACTCATGAAATTACTTTAAAGCATCACAGGTAACTATCATGCTATCTGTGACTAGGTAATAGAATACCTTCCACTTCCTGGCAGTAATCATTATTTATACAGACAAAGTAAATGTCATTTGAGTATTTACACTTTTTTTTCCAGGTTCACCAATTGCTGCAACAGTAGCAAAATACTGAATGACACGTTTTGTGTTCACAGTCTTGCCAGCACCAGATTCTCCACTGTAAACAGAAGAAAGATGATAGCATCTTAACATTTTAATTTACATGAAAATTAAAAAGCTTGAAAATTAATCTTTTTGTTAATGGGACCCAGCCATCTTTCCTTAAAAAGTATTCTTTCAATGAATGTTTACAGAAAAACAAGGCTATCAGAATTTGGTTACAACAATCCTGATGACCTGTAGGTGGCAGCAAAGAGACACTGAGAACTCTGGTGCCATCTGGTGCTTATCCATGTTGCTGCAGCCCAGACTTAGAACACTACAGAAAAGAGGAGAGTTCATCCAAAATGAAGGAGACTTTCCATAGCTAATGGTATTGATGGCTGTATGAAAACTCATAACCAGTGTGCCACTGAATAAGAGTTGTTCATGAACAGTAGCAGGTAAAGGCTGTTGACTTGATGCCCTTAATTGGACCCTGTAGCAAACAGAATAGTGGATTAGAAGAATCTTGAGCTTAATCTAGCATAGTTCTTAATAGGTTCTTAAAGTACTTCTCCAGATAAGATGCCTTTTAGATCTATAAGCCATGTGTGCTAGGAAGGAATTCTAGGACAACTTATCTGAAATGTGCCAGATTTATGACTTAAGGCAATCTCATACAAACCAAGAAAAGCCTGGCTTTTAGAACTTAAAGGCAGAATTCACTGAATGCCAATTTTGAAAGGTTTAACAACCCAAAACAAAACGAGGCTCCTCTGGTTTTGCATGTTCTGCTAAAAATTCTAGAAACTATTTTAAAAAAAAATGGTTTTGAACATAAAACATCTGAAAAGAGTCACTTACGTAATCAGCATTGATTGGTTTTCTCGATCTATGAGGAAAAGAAAAAAAAATCTTCAATAGCATTTACTCCTCACAGATTATTACTAGGAAATAGTCCTTTTTAAAATACATGTTTTTGGTGAAGTTGGTCAAGAAAGTAATAGAGAATCTGCTACAGAGAATCCTATAGGAAAATGTATTATCAGGATTCACACCTGATCATCAGATAAAAATGACTTTGGTTGCTTTGGTGGATGGTCTTTGTCAGGACCTAGATGGGGGAATGTATTCTTTTTGGTACTATTAGACCTCTCAGCAGCATTCAGTATCATTGACTATGGTATTCTACAAAATTTGGGAATTGGAGGGCCTGTTCTATGGCAGTTCCACTCCCATCTGTCGGTGACTGCAGCTGATAGTCAATGGAGAGTCCACGTGTACTCTAATGCAGGGGCCCTCAGAGCTTAGTGCTGTCCTCTATGCTATTCAACATCTACGTGAAACTGTTAGGAGATGTCATCCACCACTTTGGGGTAAATATCAATATACTGATGGCACCCAGTTATACATTGCCACCCCTGACTGAGCTGGAAATTCCATGGAAATCCTGAATTTGTGTCTGAAGGCTGTGAGGGTCTGAGGAGAAAACAAATTCAGATTAAATCCTACCAAGATAGAGTTGCTATTCATTAGTAAATAACTAGAAAATCCAATAACATCAGCCATAGTAGTTTGAACAGGGTAGTGGTCTCTCCAAAGCAAGTGTCTCATTACTTGAGGATACTTCTAGACATTCAGATCAAGCAGTAGGTGGAAGCTATGGCTATGGGCCTTTGCCCAGCTCTGGCTGTTGCACCAGTTACCACACTACCTGGTTTAGGATGCCCTGGCGAGGGTAACTCAAACCCTAACCACCACTTGGTTGGATTATTGTAATGCAGTGTACATGGAACTGCCTTTGGAGATGACTCAGAAGCTGCAGCTGATACATAATTCAAGGGTCAGGCTGCTGACGAGAGAGCAGTACAAAATAACACCAGTTTGAAGCTCATTAGTAGGTTTCCAGGGACAATTCAAAGTGCTGGTTTTACTTTCAAAACTTTACATGGATCAACATTGGGATATATTAGGCAGGGCCTTGCCAGAATTGAATCTGCCCATGCAGTCCAAACATCTTGTTGAGACCACCTCCTTTAAGAGGTGCCTATAATTTGGACTAATAGGTGGTAGCCTCCCTCTTCCACTTTTAAACAGTGGTATAGGCGTATAGCCCTGAAGTACATCCAACCCTTTATTTCAAGCAGTAAAAATAATATTATTCCAACATACGTTTGGCCTTGTTGACTGTGAGCATCCATCATAGGAATTTTTATGATCTGTACTAACATTTTTTTTATACTGTACTTGAACTTTGTTTCTGTGCTTAGCTGTTCATCACCTGGAGTCCCTCAGGATTCTAGTGTTGCTAGAAAGTTTTCTCACAATGCTTCTTTTTTTTAAAAAAAAAAATCTATCTTTAGTAGTTATTCTTTTGACCATCTTATTCCTTTTCTTAGCTTCCTTTGTATTGTAATAATAATAATAATAAAAAATACTCAAAAGAAAGGATTGGATGATTTACAAATATTATTAAATAAATAACCCAGTATTTATTGAGTCAAGTTGAGATTGAGTCAAGCTAGGCCTTCTTTTTGCCTTATAACAATACATCATGCCTCTTAAAGTAGGGACAGTCCATATTTAAATATGAAATAATTACACAGGTCCATGAAACAAAACATATTACTAGGCCATGCACAATTACAGATCGTGTTTGACTGTTTTCTATATTGTTCAACATACAACATTTGTATAATATACAATATATTATTTTGTATATTATAGTCCTCTAGTGTCAGTAAAGCAAGACATGCATTTGTATGATACTGCTCATTAAATTGCTGTATGTCCATTACAGTCTGTACAGCTTGTACTCAGGAATGCTGACAGCAGTGCAAATATTTCTATCCCAGATGTCAGGCATGTATCACCACTGCCCTCTGATGGAAGAAATTTGATGTGTCAAAATATGCAATGTGGTCCAGTTTGGATTATGACAGTCACAATATATCATTGCAGCAGTGCAGAGGTAGATCTAAATGAGTGATAACCATGCATCATTTTGATATTTGAATTTAACCCAGCTAAAGGCAATTTAATAAACATTTATTTTGATGGGAAAGTGTACCCATGTAAACTCTCCCTCATTAAGAAAGCCGCAAAGAAAATATATAATCAATGGTGTTTTAAAAAACTGACATTCCTGAAACCCATCTCAAATATTCTTCCCTTTTGCTTTGTTTGCAGAGGTCAACTAGAGTTTCATGGTAGCCATACATATTATCCCAGATGTGAGTGATCTAAGGATCTTAATTCTTACAGTCTCCAGACTCTTCACTCTTTATCTAGTACCTTACATTGTGCGGTGCCTAAGGAATCAACCCTCTCCTCTGTACAGTAACATCTATATGAATCCACTGGGAGAAATGCCACCATTAGTCACCATGGTGTGAGGTTTCATCACAATTAGACTATTGCAACTGTCCATGGGGCTCCTTTGAAGACTTTGAAGATCCAGAATGAATGGCTCAAGTTGTGATGGGCTTTTACTTTGTTTGCTTATGTGACACCAGTACTTTGGCAGTTGCATTGGCTGCCAGCAGGTTTCTGGATACAATTATTTTTCTTTGAAGCTATTTATGGCTCTGCAGGATTACCTTCCATCCATGAAATATGCCTGCCTGATGACATCTAGTAGGGGAGCTTGCTGAAGGTCCTAACACCTTGCTAACACCAAGAACCCCAGGGGTTAGTCTTCTCTATATCATTCCTATTCTTGGGAACAACCTACCCTCTGAAATGTGGCAGTCCCTTCCTTGCTGTTGTTTCAGACCAGGCTTTTCCAAAAGCTTTAAAGATTACATGGATAGGTGAATAATCCTGAAGGTTTGACACCAGGAACTGATGTCATACTGATATAGGATGGTTTGATTATCATATTGGATTGTTTTGCTTTTCTTTTAGTTTCTCTACATTTTTAGCTTTAATTATTTTAATCTAATTAATAGATTATAGAATAAACACTGCTCAGAAATGTGTCTAATTGGAGCAGCATATAAACTCCAGAAATAATCAAATATATATGTATAATTAAAAGTACTTTCAAATAAGGTATCTTCTAAGTGTTAAAAAATATTTTTAGAAAGTTTTCCAATATAGAATACACTTTTTCTTAAAAAAAAAAAAAAGTATCTGTAGGCCACATGCAGAATGAAGATGACATCACCAGAAAGATCACAGCTGAGACTTTGGTTCCATTTTGTACAACTTTTAACAAGAAGCAAATTAATGAATTAAGCCTTGCAGAGGTTTAGTGCACCTACAGTATATTAACTAGAAAACCCCACTGCCATACAGACATTTGATCTGTCACCAAATTTTAACAAAGTGATCTGGGGACACTAGAGGCTACACACACACATACACACACACACCTTTTTAAAAAATTGTGAGCAAATAGTTCTACTTACTACGCAACATATCATGGTATGCATTATCTGCAATGGAGAAGATGTGGGGTGGCGCCTCTGAGCGTCTCTTGCCTTTATAAGCAGAAACTACTTCTGTTTTGTAAACAGGAAGCCATTTGTAAGGGTTTATTGTCACACAGAAGAGACCTGAGTAAGTCTAGAAATGAAAAGAATAAATACCAAATTTTTGAATAAATAAGAGGAATACTGTCTCTTCATGTAAAAAATCCTGTTGGTGCTCTAAATTTGGCCTTCCCCTTGCTGGTGCACTTCAGGTGCAATATAATCCAAGTCACTTCAGCCCTGGCCATCATGGTCATTAGCTGTGGTGGCTGAAAACTGGAGAAGCCTGGCACCTGTTTCATTCAAACAGTTTTTACAAATTTTACAAATTTTGGCTCACAAATATAAACTACCTCAGCATGGAAACTAAGAAACAAAGTGAGTAATATCTCTATCCTAAAGAGAAGAAAATAGTTTCCTCTGGTTCAGGCATTCAATTATAACTTTCTGAAGAGCAAACCAAGAGTAACTCATATTCCAGCCTCCAACAATTCACCTCAGAAAGCAGTCCCCATTTGCAAATCAGTAGCGGTAAAATTAATTAAGGGAGAGCAATCTTTGTTTTGTGGATTTTTTTTTCCTTCCAAGAAGTTTAAGAGCTGAGTGAGCAACATTTTTCAAGTAGTAGCCTCTTTCTTTTGAGGATTATAGCAGAACCTGTACTCAAAAAACTGTGGCAAGTTAGGACAGAAAAAGGAGTGAGGCAAAGATAAAGAGGTAGGTAGCTGGCTAATAAAATAAATATATAAATCTTAAAGGAAATCAGCTCTGATTGCTCATTGGAAGGATTGATAATGAAGCTCAAGCTCAGATACTTTGGTCACCTAATGCGAAGAGAGGACTCTTTGGAAAAGACCCTGATGCTGGGAAAGTTGGAAGGCAAAAGGAGAAGAGAACGGCAGAGGATGAGATGGCTAGATAGCATCACTGAAGCAATGAGCATGAAATTGAGCAAACTCAGGGAGGCAGTGAAAGATAGGAAGGCCTGGCGCAATATAGTTCATAGGGTCACGAAGAGTCGGACACAACTTAACGACTGAACAACAACAACAAATAAATCTCCCAATATCCTTTAGGAATTAAAAGATAAAAATAGACATAAAAAGCTATGCAACCAAGCAAAGAAATTTTGTAATTTAAAATAATCTTCAGACAATTTTTCAGCTGTTAACCTGAGTGTTGACTGCTCAATTTCAGCAGCCAACTGAGGAGAGAGTTCTGGAGGCCCACAAGGACTCCATAGGTCTGTGGGCCACAGGTCGACCAACTCTGCCTTAAGGCAATGCCATTATTCAATTGCCATATTCAGACACATATTTCTTTTATCACAGCTCTTTAGAATAAAAGGATATGCTGAAAAATACTAATTTATTAAGGTAACTTTTTCAACAACCTTGACCCAAAATACAGTATGCACTGACTCTATACCACTGAGCCTAACATATTAGGCTTTGTTTTCCTCCACTTTGGAAGCAGCCTTCCCAAACTTGTCCTTTAAATAGGCTACACTGATCAGTAACTAGGGGAGGAAGTTCACAAAACTGCTAAAGTAAATAGAAGATACGTATGACAAATAAAAACATTTCCATAAAAATAATTCTCGAACAATTATTTAGGGGAAAATATTAAGATGTTCTTCTACAAAGAATATGCTATTCAAATAGCACATTTTAAGATGACAAAACAAGGAAGAATTCATACATAGATCATCCAGTTGGAGTAGCGTCTATACAAATTTTGTAGCACAGATGCTTCATTTAGGTGGGTCAACATAGCCATATCTTCAATCATGTCAAACTTTGGAGGGTTCATCTGCTGAACATCATCTTCCTTTACAGTAACGGTCTGCAAAAAAGGAAGGAACTTTTAATTGGATGTATTCTTTTTCCCATTATTATTAAGTTGAAAGGATGGATGGATGGATGGATGGATGGATGGATGGATGGATGGATGGATGAATACACACACACACATCTTTGCAGCAGTTACAAACATTCTTATTACCATTTCCACCCTCCCAAATTACATAACCTGGTTTCCTTCTTCCCATAAGCAACCATTTTTAATCAGTAAATCCCGAAACCACCAATTCATGTTTGTTCATTTTCAGCAAAATGTCGATAAAGGGTTTCTGGTCTTTTATAAAAGTAGTTATTGTTCCTTCCCTAATCAACAGGTCAATTTAGCCATTTCAGCAAGTTCTACCATCTTCACAGTCCACTCCTCCATTGTGGGTATTTCTGTATTTTCCATCTTTGTGCATATAGTAGCCTTGCTGAGAAAGGACATTTTTTTTAGATAAAAGCCACTATTAAAGATTATTCTCAGGAATGTATTATTAACAAATACAGATTAAATTTTAAACAGCTCAGCACAGTCTTACATCAATAACTTTTGAGATAGCCAGTTATCAAATAGAAAAATAAATAAAAATGTATCTCTTGGCTTTTAAAAAGTATGGGACACTCTTGCTGTTACTATTAATGGTAGTTTTGTAATTTTGTGTGTATGTGTGTGTGAAGTGTGGTGTAGAAATTCAAATAATCATAATAATTTTGTGGTTTTCAGATATTAGTAATGATGGTGGCTATCTAAGGATAAACAAAAAGGCATCTGACATGGAAGACTGTAAACTATATTCAAAGTTAAATTCCAGCCACTGGAAAGCATTGCTCTTATGTTTTAAGAACGAAAACATTTAAAAACCTAGAAGCCCAGCAAGGAAGCATGCTTATTTAAAAACATTTCAGACAACTCGACAATTATTAAAATGACCATTGACTGCTGGAAGAAACCACCTAAGTTCTTTAAGGCTGTTTACAATGCTTTTTCAGGAGTGTGTAGATAATTACAAAATCTATTTCTATTGTTGGTTTGTGTTTGCACATTTTTTAAACTCAGATCTTTTTATTATACCCTGCTTATGGTCAGTTGCTTTGCATTCATGCATGTGCCATAAAAAGGTGGTAAAAAGATTAAGGCTTCATTGCCCATCGCTTCTGAGAATATTCAGTTGTCACAAGTATTCCATCTTAGCTAAGACTGGAAAGAAAAGTATGACCCAGGGCCTCCACCTAAGTAAATCTTATGTGCCCACCCTGATTGCCCCTCAGAAATGGCAGCACAAAAAAATACTACTGTTCCACAACACTAAGAGCCCCCTATATACTTAACCACCTATCCACCTTTATACTTAACCATGTAAATATTTCAGCTAAGATAAGGGGTATGAGTACTCTCATGCAGCCAGAACGTGTCGACTCCTGAATTTATGTTCAGCCCAAAGCCTCAGATCCAAAGATGTGTACGTATTTGTAGGAGAGAATTACTTTATTCCAGTGTTGTCCATACTTGGCCACTTTAAGATGAGTGGACTTCAACTTCCAGAATTCCCCAGCCAGCATGAGTGGACTTCAACTCAGTTGAAGTCCACTCATGCTGGCTGGGGAATTCTGGGAGTTGAAGTCTACTCATCTTAAAGTGGCCAAGTATGGACAACACTGCTTTATTCAGACTGCTACAATGGTTGTCCCTGCTGGAGAAGGTAGAAACTGCTGAACCATTTTTTAAAGGGGCTCATATTTTAGCATTGGGATAATACAGTATATATAAGAGAGCCAGTGTGGTCTGGTGTTTAAGGCACCAGGCTAGAAACAGGAAGACCATGAATTTTAGTCCTGCCTTAGGCACAAAGCCAGCTGGATGACCTTGGGCCAGTCACTCTCTCTCTCAGCCCTGGTAAGGAGGCAATGGCAAACCACTTCCAAAAAAAACCTTGCTGAAAAAACTGCAGGGACTTCTCCAGGCGGTTGCCAGGAGTCAACACTGAATGAGAGACAGACAGACAGACAGACAGACAGAAAGAATGTGGTAAAAATAGCAATGTATTCTCCAGCTATATATGCAGTTCCTTTTGCGTCTTGGAGTATTGGACTGTTTTGTTAAAATGACTTTGAACCAACTCTGAATGCTGTTTATCTGTACTCATTATGTCTTGTAGGTCTTGCTCTTGTGACCTATCAAGCAGGGAGGTTTCTTACCTTCCCATCTGTAGTCTCAACAGTGACTTTGCCACCCCCACTCTCTTTGATCTCTCCTTCAACATACGCCTTCTTTTCATCAGGAATCCAACATTTCTTCTTCCCTAGAAAAGAAAGACATTTCTTTGCCATTATACAAGCAGGCTAAATACTTAAAATTATCAAATAGCGGCAACAACTGTATATTATACAACTTAGGATTTAGGCTGCTTTGTTTTCTCTAAATCAATGTTTCTCAACCTTGGCAATTTTAAGATGTGTGGACTTCAACTCCCAGAATTCCCCAGCCACATCTCTTCTTCACCTCAAAGAGAATGGTTTGTTTATTTATACATAACAAACAAACAAATAATTGGTCCTCCCCTGCTATTGCAACCTTTGCCTGATACAACTAGTATCAGAAAAATACCAGAATATTCCTCCTGCACAGCAAAATGGCTGTAATTCAAGCTCAGACCTACAATGTACCTTTATATCAGAACTTTAAATAATATTGTGTCCAAGCAGGTATCTGCGTTACCAGTTTAGAAGTGATGGATAGCAGAATGAAAACATTATATCTTACCATCAAAGGCCACTGTCTGCAACATCATGATTTCCTTGTCACTTTTTCGGAGGAAAGGTGCAGCTTCCCCAAATTCCGACATGTCCATCATCTTGGCAAGCAAAGTGAAGGGTGTATGCTCACAAGAGAAAAAATGAAGCAAGCTAGCCTACAGAGGCAAAACGACAATGCTCAAAGTAGTCCAAGCAGAAGTAGGTACATCTTTCCTGTTTCCCAACACAGCTGAACGCAGAGCCCGAACAAATAGACAGACACTCCCTGTACTATTGAGATTAAGAGATACATTTGCAGCAGAAAAGTCACTCTCACTAAGGTGGAAGAGGAATGTGCTTCTTGGCAGGAATAATAACTTTCAATTAACATATTGAACTAAGACTGGTGACATGCAGATTCAATTTCTTCTTCAGGGAAGAAAGCTGATCTTGGGAAAACCTTTATCTTTCAGCCAGTTTACTTCAGGGGGTTATTATTATGGAGAAATACTGGAGAAGGACTTTCCACAGATATTATCTTGAGCTCTTAACAAAAAGGTGGGATATACTGTAAATTGAGCAAGTTAATTAATAAATATAAAAGCACACTTTGCTCATTTTCTGCAGCAAAGAAACTTCTAAAATAATACCTGTTCTAAAGCCTACAAGTAACATTGTTCCACAGCCCCAAACTTGTCTATTCATTCATTATTAAAATGACCCTGTCATTCTGGTTTCTACAGGACTGCTCACAGTAGAGTATGCAAGGTTCAGGAGTACTGATTCAGTAGTGCGGATAGTTAATTCTATACAAGTTCAGATACTCTTATTATTTCAGGGCACCTTTTTTCAGGCTCACACAATTCATGTGAAACATTTTCAAAGTATGCCCAGCCTAATACCCAGTACTTAATTTTTAGGGGAGCAGAAAAATGATGATGAAACTCAATTTTCTCTGGAAACGTTCTTTTTGATATGCATACCATTTTGTACCTAATATGCAACAATTTTCTGACATATTTATTAAAGCTATTTATGTCCCACTATTGTGTCTTAAATGACAATCTAGAGCACTTCATAATATGGACCAAAATCAACAATTGCTGGTTGAGCCTGATGGGAATATTTTCTCACTCTCTGTAGGGCCTCAGCTTCCCACTCCTGTTCTACTCCCACCCCAGCCTGGTGCCTCCAAATATTTGGAACTACAACTGTCATAATTGCTTACTAGCTCTGCCAGCTGGAGATTGTAGGAGTTAAGGAAGGCTGATTTTGGCACATGATGCTGCCACATTGAATCAGACCATTTAGTTCAGAAGTGTTTATTCAGATTGACAGCAACACAGCTAACAACTAGTCAGAAACAACTGAAAGAGGCAGAACATTGTTCAGTAATACATATATTACCAGAGGAAGATTCTGTGGATCTTTCAAGGATTCCAGTTTCTTAAACAAGGCAGGAAATTCAACAAAGAATATAGCCATTATCCATTTAAAGTCGAATTTGAGTTTCTTAGACTAAAATCTAGAACCACTCATCATGGTGATCTAATTCTGTTTGAAATGAAATGAAACATTCCCTTAATGAAGCAAGGAAGTAAATATTGTGGTGGTTCTGGAGCAAAAATATTCATTGTCAATTATTTGACCACTAGACAGACTAACAGAAAAAAATATAAATGGACAAAAATCCTTTGCAGTACAATTAATACTGTTAAATGAATGGCATTCCAGTCTAAACTGATTTATTTGTAACTAAACCCTGTGCCAGTGAGTTCAGTGGTGCTTAGTCCTAGGTAATTGCTAGATAATAAGTGCAACTTTTGACATAAAAAAGAAAACACGATGATGAATAAGAATACACTGCCCAGAGTCACATATGTAAGATGGGTTGCTATATAAATTTAATAAATAAAATAAAATAAAATAAAATAAAATAAAATAAAATACACAGCAATGCTTTGAAGTTTTTTTGTGGGTTTTGCTTTTTAGATCATTACTGTTTAGCTCATTATTTCTGTCCATTCAGTAAGATCTGACAGCATCAGCATGCCCCTCACTTCGGCAATGTCATCTGGCAAGACCCAGGAGATGTGCCTTCTCTGTTGCTGCTGCCCCCATCCCATCCAGAAGGCCCCAAACCTGCCTGCCTTTGGAAGGCATTAAAGACCTGTACCCCGTGCCCCCCAAGCACTGGGTCTAGGAGCAGTGTGACCTGTTGGATAAGTTCTTTCCCTGTACTTGATGTGTTTATGTGTTTGATGAAATAAATAAAATAATGCTTGCCTGAAACATAGAAAATCAAATACCTCTTTTTTCCTGTTCTTCATATTTTTTGTGGAGAGGATGGAAAAACTCCTTGGAGATATTGTGACATTTAGTATATAATTGCTAATGCACCATTATCATTTCTAATTATTACAGCTCTCTGAGTGGATTACAAAAGCCAGGGAATGGCATTTTCTTCTCTCAGTGAATACAGAAATCCAGTTACATTGCAAGAATAATGCACACTAACGTTTTGCTAGGTTTTTCTCATAAAGGGGAAACAGCCCAGAGATCAAATAGGACCAGAATCTCTTACATGTTTATTATTTTAGTATGTCAATTCTGGGAGTGCTGAAATGTAAGAAGACTTATGATACAAAAATGAAATAGCCACAGGGCATTTTGCCTCTTTTTCCCTTAAATTTTGAATTTAATGATAACCTGGGATTTAAAAACTCACACTGGATTCTACTCTAGTTAGTTCTGATATTGGGAACATTTTCTATTTGAAAATTCAAAGTAATATGAATTTGAATAAAAGTGGCACTGAAATCTTTTATAGTAATATATGATTTTTTCCATTATTGATGAATTTTGGTACCAAAAGTATCATTCATTCATTCATTCATTCTTCTTCAAACCAACCAGGCCAGGAGATTGATCAGTTTTTGTTTACTTTATAGTAAACATGAATACCAGGGCTATGCACATTTCAAAAATAATTTGGAAAAAATGGTTCTAACCTCATATAAGAGTGATAATGGAAGCTCTGCTGTTTCTTAAAAGAACCTGATCTGAAGCCCTGATGAGTGAAAAGAAGACCTAACTATTAAGAATTCTAACATTTAAAATGGTATTATTACATTGTTTCATTACATTCCATATAATCGTTTCTACATTCTTGTACAGGTCATTTAATTTTTCCATATCATAATGGGTATTAATTTTGCTATTTATAAAACAGATACCTTCCAATCTCAATAAAGTAATTATTTCCACTTTTCAAGTGGAGCAATATATCAAATCTTATTAAATCATTTTTCAAGTAAAAAAATTATCCAGATTTTTCCATTTCCATGATAATTAACTTTGCTGCTAAAAGCAGGTAAAAATAAGGTTTTTGCTTTGTAATCTTTTATTCCGTCCATCAAATATATATAATATGTTTAAATTTGGTAAGAACTCAACCCATTATTTGGTTATTGCTATCATTTTGTTAAAGACCCTCCTCCAAAAGTTTGAGGAATTCCTATGCATTCCCACCTAAAATGGAACAAAGCCCCCCCTTTTTTTATTATAACCCTCCAGCACCTCATAGAATAATTATGCATTACATATAGGATTCCTGTAGCAATTAAATGCCAGCAATGTAAAGTCTTAAAATATAATTCCTGTACTGAAGCAAATAAGAATTCCCAGACTGCCATGTTGCATCATCCAGTGCCTTGCCTAAATCTGACTCCTAAAGTTGTTTCAAACCTAGTGTAGGATCACCTATAAATATTTCCAACAAATATGAGTAAATTTATTACATTAAACCTTTAGGCTATGCAAAATAATTAATCATTGATTTCTAAAAACTGAACTGTGGGTTTACAAGTTCTATTACCCTCTTTGCTCACAAAATTAGTTTAGCTGAGACCAAAGTAGCCACGACACTTTATAGACTAATCACGTGATTCGCTTACATGCTGTGAGTTACTACATCTTTATAAAAGTCCCTCATTCTAGATAGACCGTTCGTTTTCCATAAGGTCAGGTGTGCTATTCTATTCTGTTTATAAAATACTGGCTTTTAGATTTTTAATAATCAATTGATAGACCTGATACTTCAACAAAAATTTTGAGACCTTTTTTATACAGTTAGTTGAATTTACTGGATTTGAAAGAATAAGGAGTGAGAATTTAATAAATAATTTTTGCCCTTTGTATTAGTTTCTGGATGTGGCTAATGCCAATGTTTCTGTAACTAAATTAAACAGACAGGCACTAACTCTAGCACGCTGCAATGCTGTTCCCATAGCAGTTTTGGAGGGCCGATACAAAAAAGTCCCTTATGAGCTGAGATTGTGCCCCTGTGGACAAGGGGCTATTGAAACTACAGCTCATGTCCTGCTGTACTGTACCCTCTATAAGGATCCATTTTATAACTCCCTATTTGGTAAAATACCTGGGAAATTCTGATCTTTTTTATGTACAGTTGTTGCTATCTGATCAGTATGATTCAGTTTCTTTGAACGAAGCTAAATTTTGTTACACTGTCTGTAAAATTAGGCAGATTTTGATTGCCCACTGATGATCCCACCATTAACTGTAATATATTGTCATGTTTTGTTTTATTTCATTTTTAGTGCGTTTCATTTGTAATTCTGGTCTGTGACTGTACTAAAATATTGAATTGAATTAAACAGAAGGAGGATAATAGCTTTCCCTGATTAGTTCCTCTTAAAACTAGACATTCAGAAGCATTATAAATATAAATCATAAATATTAGTTCTTATTTGTACTTTTGATGTTTATATATCTGATATAATACCTTCTTGATGGTAATTCTTACCATACCTGCTTAATTTTGAACAAATGCACACTCTTACAAAAAGACAGCCTTGCTTAAAAAAAAAAAGGGGGGGGCGGTAAGGAGTTCCTTTTGTGTTCCATCTTTGTGTAACAAATGTCTCATTCACTGAAAACCACATTAAACGTAGTTGACCTCTGCTTGTAATTCCATATTATCAGTGACAAGAAATCTCCCCAGAGTTTCTTTTGTGTGCTAGAAATGACTCAGAGCTAAAAGAATTCATGCATCAGATCTTGACTGCAGAATCCTAAAGTGGTTTACTTGGAACTAAGGACCACTATGTTAAGGTTTTTATCCTAAGAAATTAGGCACAGGAGTCTCAGTAATCTTTATGGATCTTCAGCCTTAAGATTGGAAATAATAGGAATAATCTTTTCCATGCAGGGTTTCTCATCTGTTGAGGTGTTCCATAGACTGTAAGTATTAAGCTCACTTCAGAAAGGTCTCAAAATGTGCAATATGAACAACGGCAATAGGATGTAATTCCTAAGCTGAATAAACACTGGCAGAAATAATAATGTTAAAAGTAGGGAGAAAGGGAATTTAAATCTGTGGGGCAAATTAGTAGCACCTGTTTAAAATAAAATAAAGTAAAAAAATAAAGTAAAATAAAATAAAAGTGAAATGTATTGGAAAGTTAAAAAGAAGAGTCTTGTCATTAAAAATGGGAAGAAAACAAAACAAAAAACAAAAACCCCAACAAATAGCTGTCTACCACTAACATGGTTAATAGTTTCTCATCTGCAATAACAATAAGAATTGGCTTAAGCTGTGCATTTCTTAGAGGATTCCAGCGCAGCTCTAACTTAAGTAAGCTATGGATTCAATCCACAGTCTATTTAAAATGTATCACTGAACGGCTCCCAAAGATAGTTGGAAAAACAGAAAACATGGCTAAAGAGCTTATCAACCCATCTTCAGTATAACACAGACACCAATCTCCTTTCAAAATACTGAGCATTTAGTGTTTCTGATCTATGCATTAATTGGCAGCAGTTTAGTGCTACTAAAACAATATTCTATGTTTATGTGGCTAGCAGAACTAAAACCCTTACATCTTAACAGCAAAACATACAACACTAAGCAAAACTTTATAGGACACCAGACTCCAAATATACACATATATCTTCAGAAAGAAGAGAGGTCAGTACCTACCCTGGCAAGAAAAGGACCAACTAAGGAGATTCTGCAGTTCCTGACTTTTATACATCTTTCACCAAGGTCACTGATGATAGCGACGTAAAAGGCATCAATAGTTTCCCTTGTTTCTAAATTTGTCCTCCGGTCCTAGAAGAAGATTGGGGGGGGGGGGGGAGGAGAGGGCACAACTTTTCAAAATGTATGGCATTTTAGGGGGAGGTATTTACTAATTAATTTGGATTCTTACCTCACCATTCTTTCTTGAGCAATGTAATATTTACAAAGTGAATTTATTTCAGCCAAAAATGATTGCTGATCAAATTTAAAGCCAAAAAAAAAAAAAACCCACCCATACACGCACCTTATTTGGACTGCAAGACAGTCTCTGTAAAGGGCTGGTCAAAATGCTAATTTTGGGACATGAAGGTTCATAGTCCTGTGACAACTTATATGAGGGAGAGGAAGAAGGAGTTCAGTGGAAAATCTCTTCTGGCCACCCACAGTATATTCAGTAGTCTGTGAGAATGTTTGGGCACGATGCAGTTTTGGTACCTACCATGGGTAAGATATTTACCAGGGTTCCACTCCAAACAAACTGCAAACTAAGGCTAGTTATAATTTATTAGACACCATCAAAATTCAACTAGGCGTCACAGAAACATTTGTAGTAGCTGGCCAGATGATGCTTTTTGATTTGTTTTGGTGAATAATACCAACCTGCACTGGCTTGATTAAGGAGAGAAAAGCATGGAGCCAAAGTGGGGTTAGGAGGGCAACTGAACCGCCTTCACTCATTTGGAGATTTTATTTCATTTAATCCACTGTGCTCCAGCATACCTGCTAACGTATCCGGATTGGAAATGAGGACATTTCATCCACTCTGGCGTGGGCACACAGGCTACATCTTTTGGAGGCTCCCTGACTTGCACCTGGGATTGCATGCCTCAGGAAAGTCAACTGAGCCTCCTGCCAATCAGTTGATGGCATCATTGCCTGCCAATCATCTGGCAGCACTTTCCATCATGCCAAATCATGGCTTTTTCCAGTGTAGTATTTAAGGTTTTATGTACATGGGAAAAATATACATACGCGAAAGAGACAAATTACAAGTTGTATATGTGGGGATATCTCACTCTTCTGCACAATGCATGTGCAGATGTCAAATGACAAAAAGGAAGGGATTCTTGCACCTTTTATCATTGTGTTAAAAGAGGGGATTTTAGCAGGTAACTTGTCATTTTGTCTGTTGCAGCCTCCAACTATTCAATGTGATTCAGGAATCCTTCAACATCTGACCAGCCATTGCAACAAACGACTTGGTTAAAACATCTAAATAACCTGGGAAAAATAACTTTTCAATGGATGCTTACTGAGATCATTTTTCAGAAAAGGTATTTTCAAAGGTAGGATGCCACCATGGAAAAGACTCCAGTAACTAAGTGCCGCCTTTTTGTAGGAAGTAGAACTTGGCAAGGGGTCTTTCGAGGACGGTTCATGTGAGAAGGGGGTCCCAGATGTACTTGGCTGTTAAGAACAGAATAGGTTGTAAAGAACTAACTGGAAACAAACTGGAGTCAGTAGCTATTTTGGAATTTATCTTCTTCAATATCCTTTCAAGCAAAATGATTCCTTGGCCAGACTCTTATTTAATGGAAATGAATTTCACTGGATCTTTAAATGCCCTTGATGCACATACTGAATGCCCACTCCTATTGGAATGAAAATAAGTGAAGATGTCTAGCATTAGAAGCACAGATATGACTGCAAATAGTTTACTATTGTGAACACTTCCAGAAGAAGCAGATCAGATATTCTATTCCTATCTATACAAGATGTGTTTGCTATTTTTGGCCAAGCAAATAAAAAAAGCCATTTTTACACATTATTTCTGCTCATGTTAATATGCTTTTTGAATAGTCTACCTGCTAAGTTATTCCAGCAGAAGAAAGTAGTTGAAAAAATGAGCCCTGTGCAGGATTTGGGTTTTCACAAATGAGGAGAAACTATATTGGGTCTCTTACGAAGAAAGTATTCGGGGACAGTAAAGAAGGCTTGAGCTTAAGAAGGGCTGCATACAATGTTCAGATGAGGTACATACCATGATCAGGCAAACACTCACACTGATTTTTGAGTAGTGTGCAAGGGCTATGCTCCAAAAAGCTACATTTATTAAATTTGTAATCATTAAATGGATTACTACATATTAAATGATTACTTTTTATATTAAATGATTACTTTTTGTATATTTATTGATTTGTCAGAGAAAAAATTATGCGTCAGGCACAAATTATGTAGATGCTTCAGGGGCCCTCTGAAGCTTTTAGATTGTGTTATTTATAGTTTAAAGGAAATTGTTTTTTCTTTCATTTGCAGGTATCAGTAGCTGCACACAATTGCTGTAGGCAATTATAATAATGTTATTATAAGAATAACAAGCTGTAGTCTTTCTGCTCTCCTATGAAATATAGTATTCATACATCACTTAGGTGAGTCACATTTATTTTCCCACTGAAAACACAGCTCCCAATTATTTTTCTTTTTTTATTATTTGCAAATAAAAATGTATAGAGCAACAAAACTGATATACCACAATTCTAACATGGGGCTCTCTATCTTATAAACTTGTATGGTATTTCTCCAGATTCTGAACTACAAACTCCAGCAGCCACAGCTGGCATAACTTCCAATGAAAGAGGCTGGGAACTGTAGCTCCACAACGTTTAGAGAATCGCAGATTTCCCACCCATGCTGTAAAATTATTATGAAGCAAAATTAAGCAGAACAAGAAGGCTAAATATTCCTTTTTATTTTCCTAGCTGAAAGTAACCTTGCAGCTGAAATCCATCCTTGGTTAGGCTGTCAAAACTATCCAGAAGGTGTTGACAGTCACACACTACATTTCAGACCAACAAGAAGTATAAAAAGGCAATATTCTGCTGTGGATTTTGAAAAGTGTTAACAAGCAACAAGATCCTGATTGAAAGCTTTTCTTTCTTCTAGTATTGACTCAGCATCCCACGTACCATAGCTGCATCCTCCTTTTTAATGTTGATGTTTGAAAATTTCCCCTAGTCTGTACAAAAAACTCCCAAGACACAAACAACAGGCACACATTGTACTGTGGACAATGCACTTTCCAGAGCCAGACGGTGAAACGTTTAATGAACCAACCCAACCAACAATTTGGAACTATAGAAATTTCTTGTTTCTCTGCTATTTTGCCCTCAAAAGTATTCTTATTCTGGATGTATGAGGGCAACAACTATCAAGATCAAAAGCTAAACACAGAGACTATACATCCTATACTGCAGGCAAATCCAGAGCAGAGGCCTTAATCTCTTTCTCTGCATATCAATCAATATTTTATTACAGTCACAGACCAGAATTACAAGTAAAATGCACTAAAAATGAAATAAAACAAAACATGACAATATATTACAGTTAATGGTGGGATCATTAGTGGGCAATCAAAGTCTGCTAATTTTACAGACAGTGTAACAAAATTTAGCTTCGTTCAAAGAAACTGAATCATACTGATCAGATAGCAACAACTGTACATAAAAAAGATCAGAATTTCCCAGGTATTTTACCAAACAGGGAGTTATAAAATGGATCCTTATAGAGGGTACAGTATAGCAGGACATGAGCTGTAGTTTCAATAGCCCCTTGTCCACAGGGGCACAATCTCAGCCCATAAGGGACTTTTTTGTATCGGCCCTTCAAAACTGCTGTGGGAAGAGCATTGCAGCGTGCTAGAGTTAGTGCCCTTTGTAATTTGGAGACAGTTAGGTAATGTAAGTATCTCACTGGTTTATAAAAAGGGGCTTGACTGATCAAAAAAAATGTTCTTAGGTACAGCAGACTGGTCCTGTTGGACTTCCAGGTCTTTGATAAGTTGTTTAAATGCACTAAGTGCACGCTCATAGCCCATCATTAGGAACACCTCCCTGGAGAAGCCAAGATGTTGAAGTTTTTATAAAATGGTCCTGAACCATACTGATTTAAATTGTCCTCAATAAGGAAAGAACTCAAACCTGTGGGAAAAAGCAGTAATTTCAGCCAATGCTGTATAATACAAGTCCATGCACCTATTTTGACTTTAGACAACCCTGTCTCCCTCCTTAATACTGCAGCTGGAATGCAGGGGACTCCCTGGACTATAGCCCTTACAAATTTGGATTGAACCCTTTCCTGAGGAGTAAAGGAAGGGTAAGGTTCTAGCTGGGTACCAAAGAGTAGTTGTACAGAAGCCTTAGCTGAATATAGCTTCCGTGCTGCTGGGATTTGCTGTGCTCCTCTGGATTGGATTGCGGCCACTGTTTTTTTAGCATTTTGTATAGCATAATTTTGGTGTGCACTGTGTTTAGTGGAGCTATGGAAAACTATGCCCAAGTATTTAAAGGATTTTACTTGTTCAATATTCTGGCCATTTATCCTCCAGGCATGCAGGTTAGGTCTCTTTGCAAAGATCAAGATCTTAGTTTTGCTATAGTTGATTTCAAGTGCTTCCTCAGAGCAGTAACTGGCCAGAGCATTCAGGGCTCGGTCAAGTCCAGTTAGCATTTGTGATAGAAGTACTATGTTGTCTTCATACAACAAAATTGCAATATGTCTGTTTGCTCATTTTGGAGGTTGATGTTCTAATTGATTTATTTTGGCCACGAGTGGATTTATATATAGATTAAACTGCAGAGGAGCTAAAATTCCATTCTCTGCATATATAAATCTTATTACCAATATGCAATTTCTGGAACAGCCCAGCTCTTTCAGCATGGGTGAAAGAAAAAAATAAAGGCAAACTTGAGCCCTGCAAGCATTCCTGATAGGCTTCATCCAGACTGAGGCTAGAACTAGAGCACAGTTAGAAATTCAAGGACCCAGGTCTAATAAGATTTTTTTTCTTTTAATCCGTTCAATCATGTCCAATTCTTGGAGGCTGCCTGGGCTAGTCCCTGCAGTTTTCTTGGCAAGGTTTTTCAGAAGTGGTTTGCCATTGCCTGCTTCCTAGGGCTGAAAGAGAATGACTGGCCCAGGGTCACCCAGCTGGCTTCGTGTCTAAGGCAGGACTAGAACTCATAATCACTAGATCTGCAGAGCTACAGTAATTCATAAGAAAATATAAATTTTGCTGTGGGTCAAATAAGCTGGAGAGAGGTCAGAAATACAGACTCAGCTCTCCAATACAGATCACAGCAGGTGGAAGTACCGAACTACCCTTGGCTAATTTCAAAAAGCTAGCAGAGTTACATCTGGTTAACATTTGCATAAACACTGCCAGGGAAGCATAGGATTGTAGAATCAACCACTGAGTAAAAAACCCATGGAAGTAGATAATGACAAACTACTTCTATCCTGTTCTTAGGAAAACCACATGTCCATGTATTTACTACAGTACAAGCTTGAATCAAATGAGATTTTACAGTTTGTTTGATTTTAGCTTTGAAAAATGAATGATTCTTTGAAAGCTTGTCCAAAAAGTTTAAGTTGCAGCTACTTTCAACAAGACGGGTTGCACGTATTTCCATTCACATCCTCGACATTCAACCAGTAATGTTTTTTTACATGCTGAGGGTTGGAGATGGTAGGATAATATGTGTGCTTAATTAAAATGGCACTGGTTTGTAACTGTAGTTGATGTGCCACTAATATGTTAATTCTGCATGTAATTATCTGAGTGCATAAATGTAATATATTTAGCAAATAAGTTTATTTCCCCAAGGACCAAATTGTTGGTGGGAAATACCCATATCTTGGAATGAGATAACAACCTGTTCTGTATCTGACTGTACTCCTATCAGAATTACTTCATTGCCACCAACAATTACACAACCCCAAATATGTGTTGCCAATATCTCAGGATGTTTCTGGACATCTTACTGTGTTTCCTAATTCCTAGGAATTTAATAGGGGTGGAAGGTACATTCCTAATTCATGGAATTTAATAGGGGTGGAAGGTACAATGAGATAACCTAGTGTGTCATTTGTATCTCTCTCTTCTGTTTTCCCACATCTTTAATGTTCTCTTTTTAATTGGGGCAAAAATTTTAAGGAGGAAAAGAGGGACTAATTACACATTAAATTCTGGTAGCATCCACCATCTGATGATCTCTCAGTCACTGGAATTAAAAACTACGGAATGATCTAAAAAGGGATCAAATGAATGCAGTTGTTGCTGTTAATGATACACAAGGCCAGAAGTACAGATTCAATATCATAAACAAAGGCAAAAGCCAAACTGAGAAGCTGTAGTGTAAGAGTAATTCTTCTTAACACAATAAATAAAAAACAAACTTGGGGGTGTAACATTTGGTTATCTTCCTTTGTAGTCTTGGCAAGGTGACTGACATGACTTTTCTTTTTTCTTTTTCTTTTCTTTGTGTGTGTGTGTGTGTGTGTGTGTGTAGTCAATTCAAAATTGACATTTCTCATGAAATGATACAATTAAAGCAGGGGTAGATATGAATATAATGAATAACAATACAGTTAGATACTACAAGTGAGTGTGTTTACTGTAAAAATGCCTCCTGCATATACTTAACATTTTTATTGTAAGACAATTTCCTGGAGAGTTACAACCAGTGTAAAATAAGGATATGGAACTTGTGATACTGATGTTTGACTATATTTCCCATCATTCTTGATCCAATCCTGGCTGGAGCGGATGGAAATTGAAGTCTAACAACATCTAGAGAACCGTAGGTAAAAAAAAAAAAAATTCAATTACATGGCATAAATATCTGACTCAGTGTAATTATAACCTTTTCAGTCAGGTTCAGGCCAAGCTACAGCACTGAGAGAGTGTTGGTTATGCTTGTGGATGACCTGTGGAGGGCTTGGGTTAAGAGTGGTGAAACCATCCTGGCCCTCCTGGATCTCTCAGTGGCATTTGATACCATCGACTATGATATCCTTCTGCACCGGCTCTGGGGGTTGGGAGTGGGAGGCACTGTTCTGCAGTGGTTCTCCCTCCTCTGTTCCAGTCAGTTGTGTGTGTGTGGGGTGGGGGGTGGGGAGATGGAAAAGGTCAAACCCTAGTCCCCTGCAATGTGGTGTGCCTTGAGGCTTGTATCTTCACACATCCTCTTGTTAATGTTAATGTAGATATTAATCTACATGAGGCCAGTGGGAGAGGTCATCCACTGCTATGGGGCTCATATCTTGCTGATGATTCCCAGTTATACATTTCTACCCCTGGCCAACTAAGTGACACTGTTCTGGTTTTGGCTCAGTGCATGGAGGCTGTAAGGGTTTGGATGGGGAGGAACCAGCCTCAACTCAATGCTAGCAAGGAGTCGTTCTGGATTTTTGGACCCCCTGGATCTGGTGAGGTATCATCTTTGACTCTTGCTGGGGTTGCACTCCCCTGGGCAGAGTTGGTGCACAACTTGGTGGTCCTGTTGAACTCATGGCTCCTGCTAAAGGAGCAAGTGGAAGCTGTGGCTAAGGAGAGCTTTGCACAGATCCATTTTGTGTGCCAATTGTGGGCATTCCTGGACTGGGAGGCCTTGCTCATGGTCATTTGTGTCCTGAACACTTTCCAGTTGGATTCCTGCAATGCGCTCTGCATGGGCTGTCTTTGAAGACCATCTGGAAATTGCAAGTGGCCCATAATGCAGCAGTGTGCATGGTTTTGGGTGCCTCATGGTTTGCCCATGTTACATTGCTGCTGTGTGAGCTGCACTGGCTTCCAGTTCTTTTCCAAATACATGGCAAGGTGCTGGTTATCACCTTTAAAGCCCTGAATATCACAAGGCCAGTTTATTTGTGGGATCCCCACTCCTTTAGAGTATCTGCCTGGTCTACCATGTCCAATAGGGTGAGTGCGCTCCAGGTCCTTTGTCTTAAATGTTGCCCTCCAATGGGACGTAGGCAGCACACTTCTCAGTAGCAACCCCTGCCCTTTGGAACACTCTTTCCCCTGAGATCCAGCAGGCCCCAACCCTCCTAGCCTCTGAAAAGTGTTGGCTTTTCCCACAAGCATTAGGACAGGGTAAGGCTGAGCCCAGTAAAATTGTCTATCAGGGATGAGGGCTGTGCTGTCTTTGGGGGTACCAGGAGTTTTTATGTTGGTTTTATCCTTTTCATTGTTTTATTATGGTTTGTAAGCTGCCAGAGTTATGCTACATAACATGGGTGGCTATATAAATCTTTTAACTAAATAAACAAATACAGCGTGCAATATTTCTAAAATATTTCTAATGTGACTTAGATTTATGTAAAACTAAACAGCAATCATATCGCCAAAAAAGCCTACAATTAGCAATGTCTGTACCATTTTTCATTTTAGATTTTAGCAAAGCCTTCAAATCTTTTCTGATTTAAGGCCATTCAAAATCTTAAGGTACTCCTCAAACAGATTATTTTCCTTTGACCTGGGAAGCAGTATATAAACCAATATAATTAATTAATTAAAACTGCCAGTTTCAGAGTGATTAAGTATCACACATTTCTTATGATTCCTATCTTTGGACCCCATTTCTATCAGAACAGAATCTTGCTTTAAGACATTTGGAATCAAGAAATGCAACGTCCACATTGGTTATATAGAAAAGTCAATATTTCTTTAACTGGTAGGGTAAAACAATAAAGGCATCTGATAATGCATCTTGTGACTAGCTTAGTCTATTTTTAATAACACTGCCTCTTGGAAAAGAATGTAATAAGATTTATCTTTTCTAGACACAAGATAGTGTCAAAAGCAGTGCCACAATCTTCTAGTGGTTATCTGGATTTTGTAAAATCTATTTATGACACCATACTGCTTTCTAAATAAAGAATTAACATCAGCAGTTTAGTTCTTTAATAACATATTCTAAATATAAAATAATTGTTTAAAAAGAGGGCTACAGAGGTTTGCAGTATACAGAAGACAACAATGAAAATTCTTTACAGTTTTCTTCTCTCTTTCAAATTGTCTTCCCTCAGAGAGCCACATGGCTTCCACATTGCCCATCTTTAAGCATTCTTTTAAAACCTGGCATTTCCCTCAAGCCTTGGCCTGAGAAGGATGGATGGGACCTGTTGGTTGTAAGGATATGGAGAGATGGTTGGGTTCCCTTAACGGTCACTGTTTTAAGTGTGTTTTTTTTTTATTGTGCACTACTGTTGTTTTTAAATTCTGTGAAGCTGCCCAGAGTTGTTTGGAGTGGGCAGCCTAGAAATTTCATATTTTAAAAATAAATAAATAAATGACATTAAAAATTAAAAGACCACACAGTAGAGATTATGCACTAGCTTTAATAACCCTCAAGAATGGGAGATATAAACACTAGGCCTATGGCTGGCAATCCATAGGACAAATTCTTGCCCCACTGTAAGGTGATCGTTTACGAAAATGAGTAGAAAGAGTCAGTGAGCCAGCTTTGGAAAAGATTATGAATTCGCCCAGCTGAAGGTTCTGCCTCTACATCTGTCTATTCCTCAGCTGAAATAACATACACTAGGGACAGCCTGTCAGCTGTTTCTAGAGCCAAGTAGCATTGGAACAGTAGCTGTATCATTACTGCCATTTGAAAGTTGGCTAGGAAAGTTTACTGAAATACTGTGGTAAGTTTTTAGAATTCCATAGCAGCGGACAACTCTTGTTGGGGTACAATCTGGCTAATTGCTTCCTACCTGATCAAATGTTTATATCAGTAAATGAAATGAGATTACAATACTGCAAATAATCATAATATTTTATTTTTATGTATTATTATATTTATATTCTGGTGTTATTTTGTACAATTCCAGGCAGTGTACATAATGCTCCTACTTCCTATTTTCTCCACAGCAACAACTCTGGGAGGTGGACTGAGAGAGCAAGCCAAAGTCACCACCAGCTGGCTTTCATGGTCTCTCAGTTTGTAGCATAGCACCTTTCCACTACACCAAACTGGTTCCCAGTTTCTATTCTCTTTTCTTTTTTAATTTTTATATTTTTATGTTCTGTCTGTTTATGTTCTGTTCTGTTTCTTTCTATGTAAGAAAAATATAAAGCTATCCTTGCAGGAGTTGGACGGAAATAAATATTATAATTGGTCAAAAGTGTGGGCAGAGAAATAAGATCAATTTTTTTTCTGAATTTCTCCAAGAGAAGGAAAAATTTCTTAGCCATAGGCTCTCATTTAATAGTGACAGTAACATTGCTACTGAAAAAGCTTTGTGGAGGAAAGCCTTTCATTATATCTTCCTTGGGATTTAACCAAAGTTTGGGAAGCTAAGGAAGCTGAAGTTTGTTGGGGAGATGATTATACATAGAGGTGAATGTGGGGTGGGGGGGCAGTGAAAGTTAAAGGGGAATGCATGTTGCGATATAAACTCTGTTACTTTCATGCTTGCATCATGATATCACAATGCACATTTCATCATTTTGACAACAACTTGGCTTGTCTGAGACACCCCTTGCTGTCATCCCTAGTGAAAAGCAGGATATTTACATTATTTTGGCCTCTTTTAACTAAGTGCAAGAACATCATATTCCATTTCTTACTTTCTCCAAAATACTTTTCTCTTTGAAATAATTTAAATAAAATAACATAAAATAAATAAATAAAAAATAAAAAATAAAAAATAAAACTTCCTGTCACCATATTAAATGAAAACTGATAAGAAAAATGCAGAAAAGTTCTTAGCACAGCATTAACTTATAGCAATATACTGTTTGATCTGCACTTGTCACAAACAGCTGATAGTTGGAAGTGCTCAGTATTTTCCCTAATAACCTTAATTATGTCTAAAGACACAGACTTTGCTATTTCTTTTTAACAGAGAAGAGTGCCAGGGTGGGATTTGTGAGTTGTATTTGTTTCAGCTTTACTTCAATTTTTCCCAATTTGCAAATGTAAAAAAGTTAACTGAAATATGAAATGTATTTTTTTTCAAAAACAAAAACTTAAATATATATTCATTACATGTGATTCCACTTTTTTGAATGAGTCATCTACCCCATCCAATGTAACTCAAAACAGAAAATATTTTTGCAAACCACCTAAACCACAATTTATTTATTGCTTATACAAACATTACGTTTCATATGGGCAGATGCCTTTCACTTCCTTGAACAAGAAGGATGATGATGATTCCCAAAAGGTACCCAGCTTTATCTCCTTGGAACGAACAAACACTAAAGCACATTTTCCTAACTTTTGGGGCAAGTGGGCCAACTTTAAACTTTGAGAGCATGTTATGGATGTTCTCACAAAATGGCCACTATGGGAGAGCTTGTTGTTCGTGGAGTTTCTCAGACAGCACAGTGCTAAGATGCCCCCATTTCTAATCTTCCAACAGAAATCTAATCTTCCTATCACTTCTCCTCCTCCAACCCAGATGGGCATATTTCCAAACAACATACTTGGCTAGAACTACTATTTTCTAAGAATGCCTAAATAGTCCATATGGGACTCGGTGGTACTTTTGTAAATAAAGATGAAGCTGGAGATTTGCTCATTGTGCCAACTTACCCTATTTATAAAAAATTAACAGAATCTTTAAAAATGTAGTAAGTCGAGTAGTGCCTGAGGGGTAACAACAGAATGCAATAACTGCTTTATTTACAAGTATACAAGTGATGGGACAGAAGCAGACACACAGAACCATCTGCCATATTTCAGGTCCTTTGAGGGGGGGAAAGCCCCACAAATGCTGGGTTCACCGTGCTTTGCTTTGCTAAACATCTTGCAAGAATCCAGTAATCGTTGTAATTTAGAAAGCAACAGGAGTGAGTGGCATGTAAGCTGGAGATGAAGCACTTTAAGATTCAGAGCTCTGAATGCAGTGCACTAAATCATAGTTTGCTGAATAATGGTGTATTGAATGAACCCCCATTATCTGGGTTTATGTAATGTTACATCATTTACAGACTACAGCAACTGGGTTGTGTAATGCACTAACCCAAAACATCCCTCTAAATGCAATGGGTTAACCAATTGAGCGAAAAGAGTGGAAGGAGCTTAAACTCTGCACAATCTCAACACAGGCTCCACTACTATACTCACAGTTCCTATTTGTTAAGATTTAAAGAAACAGCAAATATAACAGCTCTCTACCTTTTCTTGTAATTTGGATCTAAGAACACGGGCAACCAGAGAATTGTTTGTGAACTCTGCCCATCCAGATCTTATAGTATATCACAATAATTAGTCCTTTCACTCACTGTGAAATCAGGGCAATCCATCCCAGAAGATGTTTATGCAAATTTTGAAAATGATACTGAAAGGATGCCCAGGTGGTGAGCAAGCAGCTGAATTCCCTCTTGAAAAGCCTCCCATTGAATTTCTGATTGACAGTTTGCTCTGTGTTTGCAAAAGCAGTTAGATCACTTTTCATGCCATGTGAAAATAGTCCATTGTTCCTTTGATCAAAAAGGCTACAATTTGGATAGTCACTAACAAGTTGAGAAGAGGACAAGATCAAAAGAAATGCTCTGATCACAAAAGGAAAATAATGTTGCATTCGTCATGGGTTTCATAAGCAGGCAAAGGCAT
The DNA here is from genome assembly GCA_030867105.1 of Liasis olivaceus. Classification (NCBI taxonomy): domain Eukaryota; kingdom Metazoa; phylum Chordata; class Lepidosauria; order Squamata; family Pythonidae; genus Liasis; species Liasis olivaceus. Next base: position 78,480,616 of record CM061352.1, on the reverse strand, counting down.
GCCTAATCTCTAATGTCTTTTCAAGTGTACAAGACTATTTGGCAGCCCAGAAGACTGTTTCCTGAAAGCTGTGCACAAGTACCATCATCCCCCAGCTTTTTCAGCTTAAGATGAGATAAATTTCGAAGCTGTCATTGCTCATTCTGCCCTGCTGACATTTTATCATTACTGTATCTTAAGCACTTCTAAATAGGTCATGCCTTTAGCTGAAGAACTCATTTTCAGGAAGTGAGGCTGATGGAGTTCTTAGACCTTTTAATAGCCATCAACACTACTCATAAACCAGCAGTAGAAACTATAGAAACTATAGAAGAAGAAGGGGGGGGGGGGACTTAAATTTCCCTCCTTTGAAGGGAAAAGTGATCTTACTTCTCATGCAAGTATTTAACAAGAAGGATGGAATTCAGTACCAATTTCACTGCATGCTATTCATCCTTCGGTGTAGCTCTTTAATTCCAGATGGCTGGTGTTGCATTTCACACTTCACCCTAAGTCCTGTAGTTTGGTTGGTTTTGGCTTCACATATTCACCAATGGGAGTTTACTTAAGAAACCATAATTAAACCATGGCTTACTGAAGTATGTGAATCCAATTCATATGGATTTGCCTTTCAGCAGACTAGGGAACAAAATCCACTGTCCTTAGATTACAATATTTCCCTAGCCTTCCAGGAAGTACTAATCAGGATTGGGGCTGGTAACTGGATGTAGTAGGAACAGCCAATAGCTAGGTTTTCACATAGCATCAAGCCATGGTTTGTTGCAAAGGCAGAGTGGCTGATTACATATAAGATGCTTAGTCATAAGCCATGACTTACAAAGAACAATAACTGGATTTACAAGACATGCAAAGCTAAAACTGTGCAGATTACATCCTGGAGTTGCACAGTGCTGAACCCAGTCAACAGTTGTGCTCATATTTATAGACTTATAAGCATGTGCACAGTGCCATTTCCCATCCATCCCAGGCTCACATGACTTTCTAACAAGGGATGGAGGCTAAAGTCACATTGTGTCATTTAATCTAGAGTTGTTAACTCATGTGTGTGTGTGAAAATTAGAATTCAATTTGATTCAACTTTAATTTCAATATCCACAAATCAGCAATGACACCTTTTTCTGGGTAACACAATGAATTCAGGAAAGCTTTCATAGGAGTAAGATGGTTTTGTATGTATGTATGTGACTTAATGGGTTGTACGTAGTTAGCCAATGATTTATTTTCTATAGTTTTCAATGTGAGCAAGATCTGAAGATTACTTAATGAATGTCTAGAAATTCAAATGTATGTGAGAGTACATATGTAAAGAAAGATGAGAAGAAGTCTCTTTTCAGTGCAAAGAAATGTATAATGCAGTTTTTTTTTCAAACTGTGTTCTGTTTAACTCTGGGATTCTACAAGAACTTGATGGGGTACTTTGAGAGACTAATGGGGAAAAAAAGTTCAGTCCGATGAAGCCAGGCGTGTCCATAACATTTTTTTAAAAGGAAAAGCAATCATATCAGTCATTGAACATTTCTTTGGTTAAAACATCGACATCCCAAGTAATTGTGAAATTCAAGTTTTAATTTTTGTGTATTGGATATGTTAATATTGCCTTTACAATAAATAATTTACTTTTTATAGTTACAGTAAGTGGAGGAACTTTCTGGCACAGTAATTGTGGAATCCATTTTTGTGAAATTCAAATAACACACACACACACACACACACTCCAACCAGCACAAGTTTTGTTTTATTGCCAATTTTCTATCACTAGAGCTTTGCTGGAGGAAGGGTTCTAGGATTTTTGTTTGTTTGTTTGTTTAAGTATAGTTTCTGTGGTTGGAAAAATTTTAAAAAAACAGTGTAGTAAAAAGAACTCTCACCCTTCTTTTTTATTTTATTTCACTCTATTCTGCGCTTTAAGAATGTTTCCTAGGCCCAGCTTCCAGAGGACTTGAAATAGAACAGCTGAAAACAGCAAAGTATCAGAGAGATAAAGTGGGAATGATAATGTACCGTCCCCTCCATGACATTTAAAAAAAAATGCCCAACCTTGCCTCTTTAAAATGTGAGACAAGTATGTAGATAAAATACTCAAGTTTGTCCACATCTTTTGGCTATCATGCAATAATACTTTAATGCTTAAATGAAAATATACTATCAGAAATAATGAGAAGAAAAGGAGCTTTTCATGAGCTTGATAGTATTGATGGCTTATCAAGCTGCAAGACATAAATATTGTGAGGGGCAACGCACAACTAGGCACAATGTTGGTACTGAGCAGGGAAAAATCCCAAGAGAAAATGGAGGGCTCTTGTTCCTTTTTTGCCAGCCAAAAAAGATTTTGCCCACCAATGAGTTTTGGCTGCTTATTTCAGCTGTGTGTAATCACAAAAAGGATTCTGTATGATATATTTGTGCAATATTCATGTAACTGAGTTGTTGATATAAAAGTGTGCAGAGCTTCTCTGAGAGAATTGAACTGGCATTGGGCAAAACCCTTTCGGATGTGAGATTTTATCACTAGTGGGGGGCAAGAAAGGAACAAGAGCCAAATGGATGAGCTGGAATAGTGTTTTTTGAGTTCTTAGGATAATGTTGTAAGAGTTCTGAAATAAAATTTCTAATGTTATTAGAAATAAAGATAATTCTTTAAAATCACATCATAGACTTCCAGCATATCTAAACACACTTTACAGAGCAGGAGACAAAATTGACAGGTAGGAGCTTTAGTTTCTAGTCTTGTCTTTAAAACAAAATTTGGATAATGTGTGCTGGCTATTTATAGCATAACACTTCATGTTCTAAATCTTTCTCTCCAATGAGTTTTATTAGATTATACAAACAAGTGTTTTATCATACCAAATACATTCTACTTTTGTTTTGGAAATCCATCTATATGGGATTAGAATTTGGAGAGTAGCTACTTGGTTTAATCAACGTAAGGAGAGAAAAGGAGAATATATTTGCAATATATTTGTAGTGAATTAATCATCACACATATAACAGTGACCTCATCTATTGTTGTCAGTTTTTTTTCTTCCAACATGACCCAGATGGCTATTACTTGAGAACTATCTTGCCCTTTATTAGTTAAAACAGCTGCTTTTCATGAAGTTTTGTGATCTAGAGAAACATAACACATCCAAAAGAGATGCTTCACAACACCAAACAGCATGTGTTATGTACCTCTTCAAATTGTTAAAGCAGTCTCCTCAACCTTCCAAAGGATATAGCTGGTATATTTAGGAAGAAGTGCCTGCTTGTGCATGGTCCCATAAGTTGCAAAGCATCTCTTTTGAACGCTTTGTAAACCCCAATGATTTTTGCATGAGTTTCAATATTTGAAATGAATTGTTTCAGCAAGAGTTTGCACTAGACAATTTTCATAATAGTGTTAATATCAGTTATAACTTTGCTAACAAGTGGAGATACAGTAGTCATCCAATATGCTTTGAGGACATTAAGTCTGCTCTTCATCATCTGTAGTGATAAACAAGGAATCAGCAGTTTTCACAGGAGCTTGCAAGCTTTTCAACTGTTGTACATTCATGCAACGTCACCCATTTACAAAAGGGATGAGGCTTGTATTGTGATGCCTTGATGTTGTTTTCATCATTCTACCCCCTACCCTGCAAGCACCACTAAAATAAATAATCTACATTTTGCTCATAACTAGGTTTGTTGGTATCTTTTATGTCACCTGGAGTTCCTTTGAAAACCTACATAAGCATGATTTGGTACAAGGCTGTTGTTGCCCCTTCATTCCAAGCTACAACTAAGGCCTCGGTTGAACTATGCCCCAGGACCTCAAGAAGAATCCCAAGTTCCTTCTGAACCCAGCACTGTCCATTAGGTGCCTGGGGTGAACCAATCAAATAGGTTCTTCCTATTTGCAGGGGGGGGCAGATGGAAAGAACTCTAAGACCAACAGGTAATAATCTGATCATGGTAAGGGTCTAATGACAATATCCCCCAAATTCAATTCATGTTGCCATTGCCCCAAGATAAAAACTAGTCTAATGGATGACCTCCACTGTGAGTTGGGCCAGAGATAATTTGGATCAGGTCCACAGTTGCCATGAAGGCCATGAACTACTGAGCCATCTCTGAATCCACACCCAAGGAAGGAAGATTGAAGCGCCTAGTACCATAGGCCTAAACAACTCTACCACTATCCTAGCTGAGATAGGGAGGCTCCTATGCAGCAGAGAGGCTGGTACACTAGCAGCAATCCTATCTGACCCCTGGAGCCCAACTTCATGACCAATGTCTCACATCCAGTTACATATGGAATGGTGCCCCCCCCCCACCTGCAAATCTTGGATCAGGGGACATTTATTATAGCCCAACTAAGCATTCAGCAGCAACATCCAGAAACTGAACCCACTGGGGATCTAATGACCAGGCACTGGGGCAGTGCATAGAGGGCTCCAATGTGGCATCAGCACTGAACACTGAAACTGCCTTCCCCACAAATGGCCCATGCCCTCCCACCATACCTCCTTCTTCCCATCACCACTATGATGTTCTCTCCATCCTGACATGATACTTTCCCCCAACCCCCATTCTCCCTTCAATCAAAGGGCCCCATGATATAACAAGATGCCACAGTCCTCCCAACCAATTGGAAGGTCTGAGGCCTAGCAATCAGTGCCCCCAGTCAAGACCACTCCATTCTTCATCAATCCACCCACCACCCACACCTCACCAACTCCTAGATACCCTGCTCTTACCTGGGTGGCTGGAGAGGAGTCAGAAATAACCACTCTTACTAAGCTAAAGTGAACCAACCTGTACCCTTATCACTCTCATCCAGGGAGGAACAAACTATTGTACCTCAGGGATACCAGTTCCTCCACATCTCTCATCAAAAGCCTCCTAAGTCTTAGTCCTTCCATTCACTATGTTTTTAGATAATAAAGATATACAACTCCAGAGCAGTGAAAGGATAGAACAAACAAGATAGGCCCTGGTTCTTCTGAGTCTCTTCACTGCAAGAATCAGACATGATGAATGAAGCAAGCAAAATGGCTTTCCTCAATAAAGTCTCATGGCAGCCCCAGGATGTAAGTTACTTCTCTCATAATACCACTGTCTAACTTAAGCTCCAGTAGCCATTTAGTGCCAGCTCCCAGGTGTCTGTACCCTGCAGCACACAAGGTGAATTCTCCTCTGGTCACTATCATCTTAATCACACATCTCAAAATCTCTTGCAGCCAGTCCAGAATGAATGCCTAACTGCCACTGGCAATATTGTTGCCCCAGCAAGGAATGCCAAGCCTACTGCTGGCACTGTACCACCAAATCCATAACCACTAAGTGGAGCTGTTTATACAAAGAACAGCTGATTGGTGTCTCTGATCTAGCCTCCACTCTGCCTCTGTATCTGCTGCTGTTTCAGCAACTGGACTCCCTTGACGGGCAACCCCAGCTGGTCTTTAATCGACCACATGCAGCTCTACCTTCTGGGTCACTCGGCTCTATAGAACGCTTAGTCTACCAACTCCTGATTACTGTTATACCAGCTTCCAACTCTAAACAGACCTGAAAAAATTCCAGCCAGTCATTGGATCTCCACCACCTTCACAAACTTTCAACAATCAGCTACAAAGTCATAACTCCTGTGAGCCCATCTTAAAAGATAAATGTCCCCATACCTTTACGAAAAAAGAAGGAAAAAAAAAAAGGGCAGAGGATAGATTTGGAATTTTGAAAACATGTCATGGATGTGGTTTGTTATTTGGGGAAACTTCTAATTAATAAAATTGCTGCTATGATAAAGTGGCAAGAGAAAGATACAAGGACATCACATTGGGAGCCCCTAAATGAGGGGGGAAAGAAATCAGGAATTTTTGCCAGCACCACAATCATACAATTCCAGCCTTCCCAATCCGTCTTTTAACATTATTGATTTGCTAACTTGGCTTTAAATTATTGTAGCATTGTGTGTTCACTGATCACAGAAGTTGTCACAAATTCTGGCTTATCCTCAACTGAGCAGTATCCTGATTAATGCCTGATAGAAGGCATGAACTATAATCTGTGGATGGCTCCATGCATGATTTAACATGTGGTCCAAATTATTTTCCTTAAAACACACCAGAAAAAGAAATCCTTGAAGTCTTTAAGGTACACTGGAACCTTATGTTATTTCCAAGTACTTTCTGTCCCCAGAATAATAAAAAAGGTCCTAAAAGCCACAAACAAATCAGCAAATTACACGTTGATTATAGTATGTGCTGTAGAGATATAGAATCCAGCACTTCAGCTACATGAAGCGGTCCAGGAACAAGTAGCATTCCCAATATGGGTAGGACATTGCAAGCAAAACAAGAGTGGGGAAAGCCAGGGCAATCTTGATTTCAATTGTTGCGTTTGAGTTAAAAATAAATTACAACGTATTTCTGAGCTATTTCCTCAGCAAAGAGAAGAAAGGCATTTGATGCATCATAAATGAAAGTGCAGCAATGACCCTTGACCATTTTTTCTGCAATGAGGCTATAATCTAGTGTTAACTGATAAATGATAAACCCTGGAAAACAATATTTAAGCCTTTGAGTTTGATATTACTATGGCCTTTCATTCCGTTCAGATGTCAAAACTATTTGGCTGTCTTATAAAACAGTTGAAATGTAACCTTTGAATACTAATATAAACAATTTGGCATGATATTTCTATAGTAATACCCAGCCAAGACAACAGCTGCCTCCTGACAAAATGAGTTCTTAATCACATAATACTAAGCAAGAGCCCAAAATGCATTATAGCTGCTGCTACTCTGAAGACATTATGTCAGCATATAATATTTATCTTATTTTGTAAAGGCTTATTTTAAGTACATCATGCTCCTGCCTAGCTATTGTATCTTTTCTATTAAGAATAGCCTGGATTAAAGTTATTACCTTGTATGTTTGTAGTATGTTCAGAGAAAACAATTTATAGAACATCACAGTATATTTTAAAGCAACAATAAAAACTCTTTATATTGTATGATTTTCTAGATAGTAACATCATACAGGTAGAGCTTGTGTTATGACCATTTGTTCAGTGACTGTTCAAAGTTACGGCAGTGCTGAACGAATGGCATTTACACTCAGTCCCCAAAGTTACAACTATTGCAATGCCCCCTTGGTCATGTGATCAAAATTTGGGCACTTGGCAGCCTGCCTGCACTTACAATCACAGGGGCGCTTCAAGTCCCCCCATCTGTCTGCCCCCATCTCTGCCCTTTTGGCCACCCTGCACGCGGCACTCCTTGCCAGTGGTACTGGGGCTAAAGTAGAGGTCCGGGGCTTTCAGCACTCCACCACCATCCATGGGCCTCTACTTCAGCCTAGCCATCCCTGCCAGCAAGCACTCCGCAAGCCCTGCCATGCCCAAGCTGACCTTCACAGTCTTCCTCCCATTGCTGATGAGGTGCACCCAGCCTGACCCTCTGCCAGGCAGCTGCTGACCATGCAGGCCTCCTTCCCAAAGTCGCTCATAGTGTTCTCCAAATAGCGCACACTGTTCTCACGTTTCAAAGACTTCTGAGGCCTTCTAAAACCTCATGAGAAGGCCATGCCCACTGTTCTCAAAATCATGTGTGCCGTTCTTGTGATGCTTTGGAAGGCCTCAGAAGCTATTTGGAGTATAGCATGAGTGGCCTTGGGAAGAACGCCTGGCATGGCCAGCAGGTCAGCTGGAGCCAGCAGGGCCAGCAAGCACAGGGCCACAGGGCTGGCAGGGCAGCAGGGCGAGCAAAGCGCAGGGTGGCAAGGCTGGCAGAGGCAGTGGGGTGCAAGGCAACTGAAAGGGTAGAGATGAAGGTGGGGGGGGGAGATAGGTGGATGGAAGAAGTTGAAGAGAGGTAATCTGTCAGGCCCAGCCCAAGAACAACAAGGCGGTCCAGTCGTATAGTTCCTTTATTAGCTTGCACCTAATAGACAGAATCTATTGGCTTTATAGACTTGTGAAGGTCGTAAATGTAAGGATCAGCTGCAAAGTTACTTTTTCATCACCATTGTAACTGTTAACAGTCACTAAAGGAGGCAATCACTAAACAAGGGCTACTTGTACTTTAAAAAGTCTGGGTGCTGCAGCGAATTGGACTATTTTTAAGAATGCAATCCTGTACATGTTCACTCAGATGCAAGTACAATTGAGTTCAATGAAACTTAATCCCAGGTAATTGGATTGGAGGATTGTAGACTATGGACCTTTATTAGTTTGTTTGTTTGTGCTGTTCCTCATTGTTGCCATTTTCATGCTTGTATATTTCACAGTAGAGGAAGAAATATTGCTTCAGTACCACCTTATAGGCTTTTCACAGGGATTAAAGATTACTGGGCTGACTTGTTCAAAGGACAAAGTGACTATAAAATACTTTGTGCAGTGTTGTGATAGGAAAAATTAGGACAAAAACAGCCAAGTCTTGCATTTGAATCTTTGAGGGAACTCAAGCAGAAGCACATCAACTTGGTAGCACTAGCAGAAATACTCTAACACAATGAGCATCAACGAAAATGCCTAGTTTACACCATAATAAAAAGGGAAAGTCTTCAAGTTAGCCTCAACAGACAGACAATAGTCTTCTTCCCAAGTTTTTATTTCATTTATAGAACTGTGCTTAATGTTCAAATTTTCAAGCAAACCCTGAAAGCTTTAATATTTTCTGGTTTATATTTGGGTCATTCATGATACTCTAGAACCACTATTATAACCCAGCCAGAGTTCTAGACTTAATTGCTACTGATTTTAGTGGAACTGTTATAAACTTGCTTAATATTCCCATTAGGAAAAAAAATGGGTTTTAAAGAAGGGAGCCTTGTCTGGTTATAACCTGTGCCTATTGATTCCCCATAAATAATGTCTATTTCAGTTACAAAGTATTAATTAGCCATGAAGCTAGAATAGTTTAATTATCTGAGTACTGGATTTCAAACTGAGAAAACAACTTTAGAAACTCTACTCATAAGGTTTTGAACAAAACAGTAACATTTATCATATGGCTTTGAAGTCATCAGGTTAAAAATTTGCCATTTTGCGAAACATTTTCTTATGTGTTCTATTCTTATTAAATATTTCCAAAGACATTTTTCTTAAGTCTTCATTATTCATATAGCTAATTTCTATAAAAGACTAGTTTTTGTGCTGTTCCACTAGACAGCAAGTGAGGACATCAAGGGCTTCATATTAGTTCTGAGATCCAAAAGGGCAAAATGTGATTCAGAGTGTGGATGGGCATCTGTCAGGAAAACCTTAGAACACTTGTTCTCACAGCTGCCCTCCACAGCTAATACAATATCTAGTAAGAGATGCATTTGGTATAAGGTGTTCCCAACAGATGGTATGTAAAAGACTATGTATATGCTGAATCATTTTGCGCTCTGAATCCAGATGGCAGCACAATGCAATTAAATACCTGTTCTCAAAATATGAAAAAGTGCTCATAGAAGTCTAATATATCAGAGAGAATATTTGAATCTTTGACATTTAAATTGCCATATGCAGGAAGATCTGCTACAGCCATTTATAAAAATCACTTATTGTGGAAACAATTATGTCAATTCCATTTAAAGGCCAAGCCAGGCAGAACTACCATCTTATTGGCTGTTGGGGGAACTAATTCTTGCTGACCATGGGAAAGAGCTGTTCTCATCATTCTTTAATGGAAAGATCATTTATTTTATCATCAACACATAACAAAGGTAGCTTAAGTGGAAGTGTGATTTTTTTCATCATCCTAGCATACAGTGTTGTACAATATATATTAAACATGCTCAACGTGCTACTAAAAAAGAGCTGAGGATCTTTCAGAGTACTAATGGTATTTATGACATGGCTAGATTAAAGCCTTTGGGACATCTAGTTGCTGATGTTGCCATGTAGGAAAATAAAATCTGAAACTGCAAAGACAGAATTACAGTGGGAACATGGAATGTAAAAAGCATGAATATGATAAAGCTCAACACAGTGAAAAGAACTGACTACAGATTGACATCTTAGGCATTAGCTAATTAGATGGACTGGAATTGGACACTTTCAGCCAAAAGATCATACTTTTTACTACTCAGGACACAAAAAACAAAGAAAGAATGGCATTGCTTTCATAGTCAGGAAGGATATTGTAAAGACAGTACTTGGGTACAACACAATCAATGATTAAATAATGACAATTAGACTTTGCAGATAACTCTTTAATATGATGATTATCCAAGTTTATATCTCAACCACTGATGCAGAAGAAGAGGAGGTCAACAAGTTTTTTGCTCAAGTTGAATCTGAAATTGAGGGAATATGCAAGCATTCTGTGCTGCTTGTGGTTGGAGATCGGAATGCCAAAGTTAGAAATATTCAGGACAACATGGCTTGACAGCATGGCCTAAGAAACTGAAATGAAGTAGAATGACTTACCAATTTCTCTCAATCCAATGATTTTTTTCATTGCTAACACTGTCTTCCAACATCCAAAATGATACCTGCATATTCATTTATACGTGAACATCACTAGATGGAGTACACAGAAATAATATTGACTATTTTATTGGTGGAAAACAAAAAGGTGGAAGACCTCAGTTATTACAGCAAAGAATGGGCAGGAGCTGACTGTGAAATTGATCATGATCTGCTCATGTGCAAGTTCCAAGTCAAGATAAATTTGAGTAACAAGGCCAACTGGTTTCCACTAAATCAATCAACCAATTATCAATCAAGCATACAGTACATAACTTCAGAGTTATTTATTTCCATTCCCAGAGACAAATTATAACAGCTACAACAAAAATATAAAAAGACAACTACAGAATCCATAATAATACTTCATTTAAATGCCAAATACCACTATCAAGTTGGAGATAATAGCTTTCCAAAATGTAATTGACAGCATCAATTGCACATAGTTAAAGAGGAAGATTGACACATAGAAGTTAAAATGTAAAGGTATTTGTTGAAATGTTGGCATATGATCACTGCCCTCTTAAGTAGAATTAGTACTAATTGTTTTGGAGTTTCAGTGTCTCCAAACATAATCACATTTCATTATATCATTAAAGAGTGCAGTGTATATATATATATAAAGTACAATAGGAAAATACATGTCCTTGTCCTTTAAGTTTTAAGTTGATTTTTAAACTACACCTAGTTGTTGAAAGTCCATTATTTTAAAACATATATGCAATAGTTTAAAAATATATGCTATCTTTGTAATTTAAGCAGAATATAGATCTATAATAAATACTGGAAAACTCTACAGAGTCTTTTTTAAAAGGAACAAAGACAGATATGACTGTTATTTTCAGAAATCTGTAAATCTGAAAAACAGTGAATATAATTATTTGACATTTATACTGGAAGGAAAACTGGATATAGGAAAACTGAATATCTTCTGTTTTGTGGAAATAAATTTACAGACCCCTTTTAAATGCACAATTCATTAATATATATCTATATTGCAATCTGTATAATACAGGACTTAAAACATTTGTTTTTTCTACATAAAAATATACATTTGTATACTTTCATTTTCAAATGTATAGGTTAACCAGCAAGATTTCAGTGTACAACATTTTGTATACATGGAAATGAAAGCTGATATTTTGTAAAATCAGTTTAAGAGTAGAACATTACTAATTTAAGTAAACTTATCATAGTTGATAGTTTATGCATCAAAAGGTTTTTCACTCGCTCAGATGTTTTCTAAAATTATATTCAGTCCTTCTTAAATTCGTAAACAAGGCACACACACCAACCAATAGCGATAAAGCTGTTAGTGTCAAAATGAATTGAATTTAGCCTACTATTCATAAATGCCACAATATCTTCAAGGAAAGTTATCTAAAACTATTTTTCATAACAAAACATAAAATGAAAATAAATGCACACCTAGATAATTTGGCTCTATAAACTGAGATTCACAGCTTCTGCACTTAGTTTACCACCACTTAAGCTATGTATCATTGCAATCATATGAGAATGTTTGTTCAGTTCTTCTTGTTGAAGCTTGACTAAGGTCTCCTTTTCTTCTAGTCGTCCTTCCAATTGTGACCTCTGAACTTCCAAGGAAGATGCCTGAAAATACATATTAAACATTATTTAATTACAGTTAACAAACATGCAAATGTATTCTCTATTTACATTGGTTGAAATTAAAACCCAATAAATCCCACGCTACAGGTAAGGAAGCTTATTCAGAACATCTAAACTGATAAATCTGTTGGCAATTGGACAATAAATCATAAAGCATCCTTTGAAGTGGCTTGGTTGTTAATTACTGTTTGTACTAAGTATATTTTGGTGGATGATTCAGTTGATAAATTATAGTCATGCAAAAAACAGAAACATTAAAGGAACAGGAAAAAAGCCAACCAACAACTTTGAACCATGGTGTGCTTTCTGTAATTCAAATAACAGTAAGGTCACACTATGGATTGCCTTATCACCAATGCACACTATTATCTTACAAAAAGGTATTTAATTAAACAGTGATATATCTGATGTACTTTGGACCAGAACAAAAACAAACCAGTTGTTATTTAAAATCAACAGATGCTCAACTGATCCCCTACTCTATATGCAAAGGTTTGAAATGAAAAGTCTAAATCTCTTTAAATGAATCTTGTTAATACAAACATCTAAGAAAATACATGTTTCCCTTGATTATTAGAAATTATTAACTTAAACAAGGAAGAAATATTTCAAGTTAAAACTCAGCTAATATATATATGTGTATATATTATACATGGACCATGTATACAAACCATACATGGACGAGACAAGAAAACTTGGAATTGATGGAATGCTACTACAACAGCAGACCTAATGAGAGGGGATATATGAAACGTATAAGGGAACTATGGATAGACAGAAGGCCTACATCCACACTAACTGAGAAACAACTAGTTACCCAGCGCTTCAACATAGTAAAGAGGAAGCTGCTCTCACAACTCGAGATAGACCAACTCTACATTACAACCCAGACTCAAGCAGACCTGGAAGAACAAGCAGTTGTGCAGCCAACACCTGAAGCTGGAATGTCACTGCCACCCCTTCCATTACAGAGCACAGCAGCTGATATGAGGCATAAGATGATGGATAAACTAGCTATAGTCAACCCTCGAGTCCGATTACCAAGGCTCAGTGGAGAAGTACCATCAGATAGTATGCTAGAAGATGCCAACAGAGTCCTCCAGACAATCCCTACTACCACCATAACTGAAACCAATGAATTGGTATATGCTACAGCCACTGTAATCCTGGAACTGCTTGGCTACACGATCAAGAAGAACAGCAGTACATACCCACCCTGGAAAATGAGATTGGAGGCTAAGATCAAGGCAACTCGGAGAGAAGTCAGTCAGCTGGTGGAACTACAGAAGCGTGTGGAGATTAAGGATAAGACTCGGCTACTGAAAAAATACATGGGCCTGACTCCATCTGAAGCCCTAGAGACTGCTAAACAAAGGCTCACAGCACTGGCTACCAGGCTAAGGAGATACACTAGAGAAGCAGAGGCCAAGAAGATAAATGCCCTGTTCTCCAAAGAACCATCCAAAGTGTACTCCCAACTGCAGTGCAACCACAGAGTATCAGCTGAGCCACCAGCAGCGGAAACTGAACAGTACTGGAAGAACATATGGGAGAAAGAGAAGACGCATAACACCAGTGCAAAGTGGCTGCAGGACCTGAAAGCAGACCACAGCAATCTCCCAGAACAGGAACCAGTCACCATCACAGTAGCAGACATCCAACAGCGGGTCAAGAACATGAAAAGCTGGACAGCACCTGGCCCGGACATGATCCACACCTACTGGCTAAAGAAACTAACAGCAGTGCATGAACGCCTAGCAGCACAGATGAACCAACTGCTAGCAGCAGGCTCCCACCCAGACTGGTTAACACAAGGAAGGACAGTGCTGATCATGAAAGACCCTCACAAAGGAACAGCACCATCCAACTACCGGCCAATAACCTGCCTCCCCACAACATGGAAATTTCTATCAGGCATCCTAGCTGCCAAGCTACAAGACCATATGGGCCAGTACATGAGCACAGCTCAGAAGGGCATTGGGAACAACACCACAGGCTCAAAACACCAGTTACTCATAGATAGAGCAGTCACCCGAGATTCAAAGTCTAGGCAGACCAATCTGAGCACAGCCTGGATTGACTACAGGAAAACCTATGACTCAATGACGCACACATGGATCTGTGAATGCCTGGCGCTATACAAAGTCAACAGGACACTAAGAACCTTCCTCAAGAACTCAATGGGACTTTGGAAGACAACACTGGAAGTGAACTCAAGACAGCTTGCACAAGTGGCCATCAAGTGCGGCATATACCAAGGTGATGCACTGTCCCCACTGCTGTTCTGCATAGGCTTAAACCCCCTCAGCCAGATAATCACAAGGTCTGGATATGGGTCCAAGTTCAAGAGTGGAATCACCATCAGCCACCTCCTCTACATGGATGACATCAAGCTGTATGCTAAGAGTGAACAAGACATCAACTCACTGATCCACCTGACACAAATCTACAGTGAGGACATTGGGATGTCATTCAGACTGGAGAAGTGTGGCAGGATGATAGTAAAGAGAGGGAAGGTAGTTAAGACCGATGGAGTGGAACTACCAGTGGGCCACATAGCAGACATAGAGACCAGCTATAAATACCTTGGTGTCCCACAGTCACACGGGAACCATGAGGAGGAGGCAAGGAAGACAGCAACATCCAAGTACCACCAAAGGATAAGACAGGTCCTGAAGAGCCAGCTCAATGGGAAGAACAAGATCCATGCCATCAACATGTATGCCCTGCCAGTCATCAGATACCCTGCCGGTATAGTGAGCTGGCCAAAGGAAGACATGGAGGCTGCCGATGTGAAGACCCCGAAGCTCCTCACAATGTACGGAGGTTTCCACCCCAAGTCCAACACCCAGAGACTGTACACCAGGCACAAAGAGGGCGGGCGGGGTCTGATGAGTGTCAAAGCCACTGTCCTGGATGAAACCCGAAGTATCCAGGAGTACATCAGTAAGATGGCACCCAAAGATGAGCTGCTGAGAGAATGCCTCAGGCAGCAGCAGACATGGGAGGAAGTTCAAGCGGAGGAAATACCATGGCAAGACAAGCCCCTGCATGGGATGTACCATCGACAGATAGCTGAGATGGCTGACATTGGGAAATCCTATCAGTGGCTGGAAAGGGCCGGACTAAAAGACAGCACTGAGGCACTGATCATAGCAGCACAAGAACAGGCACTAAGCACCAGATCCATAGAAGCAGGGGTCTACCACACTAGACAGGACCCAAGGTGCAGATTGTGCAAAGAGGCCTCATAGACAGTCCAACACATAGTGGCAGGGTGTAAGATGCAGACAGGAACAGCATACACTGAACGGCACAACCAAGTAGCTGGCATTGTGTACGGGAACATCTGCACAGTGTATGGGCTAGACCCCCCCCAAGTCCAGATGGGAGATTCCACAGAAGGTCGTGGAGAATAACAGGGCTAAGATCCTGTGGGACTTCCAGATCCAGACGGACAGGCAGGTACTGGCTAATGAACCAGACATCGTGGAAGTAGACAAAGACCAGAAGACAGTGGTAGTGATAGATGTAGCAGTGCCAAGTGACAGCAACATCAGGAAGAAGGAGCATGAGAAGCTGGAGAAGTACCAGGGCCTGAAGGAGGAAATCGAGAGGATGTGGAAAGTCAAGGCCAAAGTGGTCCCAATGGTGGTAGGAGCACTCGGGGCCGTGACTCCTAAGCTGGGAGAGTGGCTCCAACAGATCCCAGGAACAACATCAGAGCATTCTGTGCAGAAGAGTGCAGTACTAGGAACAGCTAAGATACTGCGCAGAACCCTCAAACTCCCAGGCCTCTGGTAGAGGACCCGAGATTGAGGAAGACACATACCACCCATAGGGGTGAGAGGGAAATTTTTATATATATATATATTCATTCATAGGAACTGTAAAGGAAATATTTGCTTTCATAAAAATGTGTACTACAGTATATTGGAACAGAGCAACTTTAACTTTTGCAAAATAAAAATGAAAATTAACACAAAAAAGACAAAATAAATCAGATTAGGTTTCTAAGGCATTGTATATGGATGGAAGTTGCTTAATGTGTATTATTTCTTCTAAGACTGACAAGACGGTCTTATTTACTCAGAAGCGGATCTCATTCAGTTCAATAAATTTCTAGCAATATTCGCAACTACAGTCCATGTTTTAATTTTATTTTGCTCAATATGTACACATATTTACAATGCAATTATTATAAGCTTCCTAGAATCACAAGAAGCAGTAGCACACAAGTAATCTTAAATAAATAAATAACTTACCTTAATACTCAGTTCTTTTCTTGCCTGCTCAGTTTTACTTAGTTCTTTTCTAAGAATGTCTATTGTCTCCTCCATATCTGTTTTCTCCTTCTGTCTGGCTTTTAGTTTTTCTTCCTGAATTTTTATCTTCTGCTGTAAACCTTTTGAAAAATGTATAAGAAAAAAAAACTGGCTTGCTTTTTTCCCAAAACTTTTGGATACTGATACTTTCCCACAACTACCATTACATGAATTGTGCAGCACTGCCATCTGCTGAACACTGGCAGTTCACATTTTACAGTCCTCAGCATTGTCTTAATAAAGATGCATTTTTCAGCCTAGTGCAAAAACATGAGTTTTTGACTTGAAATGGGGATTTTAAGAACTTTCTCCTAAACAAAACATAATAGTTAAATTTAATATTGCACTTAGCCATAACTTAGTTAACCATGGCTTGTTTAATAAACCAAAATGACAGCTGTCACATATCACACTAAACCAAAACCAAAGAAACCACACTATAGCTAAGAGGAACATGTAAACTCAGTCTTTTTTTTTTTTTGCATAATCTCCCTTAAATATAAATAATTTACTTTGAACAACAGAAGCTGCTTGCATTAGTTAATTCAGCAACTTACATTAATTACTGTACCATGGCTTGCTCATATGGCTACATTGAGCTCAATTGTCAACTACAACAATTACTGCTTCTAACTCATGATCAGATTTTTGTTATTTGTCCAGATGAAGAAAGTATTCCCTTGTGGTATTGTTACAAATCTGTTCTGTGATCTGTGTACTGATATTCTAGTTTCTATTAATCAACACTGAAAATACCCTGTACTTTCAATGTTACTGTTACTGTTTGCCAGGGTTAAATTAGCATTTAATTGTGAGTCTAAGTAATAGGATATGCTCTTCTTCAAACATAAGCATGTTGCCTAGATAGTAAAGAACTCTGACCTAAAACACTAATACAGTTTAATTTAATTTAAATTAGGCAACAACCAGCTCCTAAACAGCTAAAGAGTGGAGAAAACTAGCAGCGGGAGGTAGGGCTGGCAGGACCCTGCACTGTTTCCCAAGGTGGTGGTGGGCACTCAGGGGCGGAAAGGGGGGAATGACCTACCTTGTGCTTCATCCCTGACACTTCTGGGCTGGCATTAGCAGTCTCCTTTGGCAGGGCTCTGCTGCTGCCTTTTTGTCCTTTTAAGCACATCACCTACCACATCTCACTGAAGGCTCAGCAGAGAGAAGCTCCATATGTGGAGAGGTTGAATCTGGATATTAGCTGCCCTTCTCATGGGCTATGAAAGATAAAGGTCACTGCATCCTCTACTTCGTTCTTAGCAAAATTGGTGAGATAGCCCATGCCTCTCCCCCCACTAACACTGGCTTTGATTCAGAGTATAGGTACAATCTCAAAAGCAAAACAATTCAGAGGTCCCATTTATTTAAATATATCCTGAACCAGGATGCACTTTTAACACTGAGCACGGGCAAATACTATCATTAAGAAACAGGGGGAGATGAAGGGAATAGATTAATAAGTAGGCACATTTTCTTCTCCAAGGCTCTATGGGATTTCTGTTGGCAGGGCAGAAGATAGGGAGTAGCACTTTTCTTTATTTCTTTTTTAAAACATTTGTTTTTTGAGACTGCTTCACTCCCATTAATAATACTTGGATTAAAAGAGTTCCCTGCCTGTTTTGGGAGCAGACTAGGATTCAGCATGCCTCATTTTCTGCTTGGATTTCTAAAGTGAGGGAACAGCATTTGTATCATTTACCAGAGCCTCTCAGAAGGAGTCTGAGTCAGATTTTTCTGCACAGCTTAGAAAGCAGGGTTTTGAAATACCATTTGCCTTTGGGATGTCTTAAAAGGGAGCACATAATTGCAGGCTTACAGCTTTTCAAATATAAAATATTTGATATGTTACCCAGCCTGGCAATGAAACGTCTACAAGAAAACAACCAAGCTCAGAGAGCACGAAGAACCCAACTAATATGCAATAACAGAACCTGTAATTTTTCCACCCTTTCTCTATAAAGCAATATTTCTGAAAACGCTGATACTTTTATCAGTACTAACTTGATACTTTTCCATCTTTTTCTTGCATCTGTTTGTGCAATTCTTTTCTATGTTCTTCTGTTTCCAGCAGCTGAGCAACAGTTCTGAAATTGTAGGTACAAATATTAGATTACACGTATTAAAATAGACATGCAAAAATATTGCTATGTCTCTAATAACATACTGTAGCCACATATACCAATAACTCAGCATTACTTGTTCTGAAAGTTTATTTTCCAGTGATATACCTCTAATAGGGAGGAGCACTCCGGATCCCTTTGTTGAAACTGTCATATTTGAACATTCATGGAAACTAAAGCTCCTCATGTCATTTCATAATGTTGAAAGACATTAAGAAGAAAAATGAATCAGATAAAAAGTTGAAGTCGGATAGGTGACAAGTGTGAAAAAATTTAAGTAATACAATTGGAATGGATATACAATTCCGAAGTCATACAACTATATAAATGCAGGAATCCTAGTAACTGGAAATAAATTCAAAAATATTTTGATTAAAATAATTTTATTTTTACTAATAGTCATTTGTCTCCAATTACTGTATAATTTTTATTGACAAAAAGCTAATGTACAACTTTTGTTATGATTCAAACAGAAATGTTTAATTTAAATGTAGCTTTCTTTAAACTTTGCCAAAGAACTTAACTTACTTTTCATTCTGTTGCTTGAGTGATTCATTCAGCCTTTTAAGGGTCTCAAGTTGTTTATTCAGTGAATTACACATTAGCTGCACATCATTATACTGCTTTTCAATAGTTTCGTGCCTAAAATGTTCAAATTATTACTATTAAAAAGAATGAATGCTATGCAGTTCTCCATAATATAATATTTGATAACATACAGTAATACCTCGGTTCACGAATGCTTCTGTTCACGAACAATTCGGTTCACGAACAGCAGCGTTCGCAAAATTTTGCTTCCGTTCACGAACTCCGCATCAGGTGACGAACACGACCCGCGGCCATCTTCCCTGCTCTGACACGTGGTCGTGGCTTCCTCTAGGTGAGATCGCATGAAGCTTTTTGGTGTTGCCTCAAGCAAGGTTAGTGTTCTCTCTCTTCATACTGTACTGTACTGCGCTTTGTTTCATATTTTTGTGGTTAAAAAAAAAATACATATGGTTCAGAACGGATTAACCTTATTTACATTGAACCATATGGGGAAATTTGATTCGGTTTGAGACCAGAATCGTGGAACGAATTAAGTTTGTGAACCGAGGTACCACTGTATATTAAAGACCCTCCTTTCAAACTTAAAACATTATACAGCCTCCTCCTGTTTGCAATTGTGTGTGTAGCACTTTAAATTCAACTTTCAGTACATGCTCCGTGAGGAATCCTGATCAGAGTACAAACATTTTTTAAAAACTCTTGTGACCAATTAATTGTATGACAAATTATTGTTACTTTGTATGCAGCTTTACTTGAAATATAAATATGATTTTTTGCACAAGAACCAATAAAAAATACATTTATTTTCTAGCAGCATTAATTTATTGGACTAATAAAAGAATCTGATCTATCAACAAGAAACAAGTGGGATCTGCAGTTAATTTTTTTCAGTGGGTTCTCTTTTACTTATAGGAATTCTCTTGTTCAGGTCTACAGATAAGCAAGCCATTCTCCATGATATTATCCAATTTTACTTTTCCAAATGACATTCAATGTTCTGAATTCCTAAGATGTTCTTTACATTGCTTTAATCAGAAATTTTCTCTCTTAGAGTTCTTGTTTTGTTTCATTCTGTCCTTTGGTTTTGTTTGAATTTGGGGGAGAGGGTTCTGTAAAACTTGTGGTTTCTCTTCGGTTCTACTTCTACTGCTTTGCATTAGCTATTAGAGGGTATGATAAGAAAGTTCCCACAGTTAAGCAAAAGTAGAAGAAATAACTGAAATGATTCCTGGATGAGATCAAACAGTGACACCTAATTCTGTAAGCTGCTAGCCAAACTTGAATGTAGTTTTCAGCAAATGAGTAATCTGATCTTATGAGATAACTTTCTTTCTCATACCCATATAGAATAAGACTAGCAAAGGGGTATAAAATTTCCATTTAACTGTTGGTTTTTGAAAACTATTCCAATCTGTCCAGGTTTTATATTAATGCTTTTTTAAAAAGCTCAATATCAGTTAAGCATTGCATCTATATTTTAAATATTTGAGACAACTGAGATGCCTTTACTATCTAAATTGTTCAATATCTAGTAAACTTCAACCAACACTGAGTTATTTGAAAAGTACAGACATCTTTCCTGACTTTATCACTTCTCAACACATGCAGTGATAGAAAGGATACTACCCCAGACTTTATTCAGCTAACATTCATCCCATTGAGGAATTGTTGCCACTTAAATACCTAAATTAATTTCTTGTGGGTTCCATGGCAAAATACTTTTTCAATCCTGTGTGGGGGCCTTATGTTTAAAATCTTGTGAAATTCAAAAACTTATTACCTAAATTTTTAGTGGATCAGAAATTATTGGATGCTTCTGAAATACAAAAAATGGCTGCACTAGTTTCTTTATCTAAGAGAAAATTATTTTACTGAAACTGATCATGTATGAGAAGGATCCAATATTGTGTTTTACACTGCAGAATATTTATAATATTAGATATAATCGGATTGGTTTGACAGGTAGCAAAGTTCCTTTAAAGAGCCTACAAATTCTCTATGTCAATAAAAATAAAATCTCCACATTCATAGTTTTGGAAGTTATACACAATTATATAATCTGAGTGCTTTCTTTTTCTTTTTTTGCTTTCTATGGGGAAATGCTTAACAATGCTGTATCTTACTTTTGAAGGAGATCAATGGAAGATCTTTTCAGTATCTCATATTCTTCTGCTATTGTTTGCAATTTCCGATTATGCTGAAATAATTGTTCAATATCATTTTGTACCCGTTCAGATTCTGTCTGCTGTGCTTTCAATAATGACTCGAGATCTTCATTTTTTCTTTCTGTATCCTTCAGAATTGAAGCAAGCGTCCTAGCCTTTTGGAATTAGTGCAAAAAGACAGTTCCACTGTGTGAATGAAATGTTAAGGCACTGGACCAATAGACCACACTAATGCTAAATTAAAGACTTAAGGCTTTTAAATTCTAAGAACCCAGACAGCAAACTAACCTTTAAAGTATAATTTGCAGATATACAAATATCTAGGATCATAAAAGGATAGTGTTTTTATTCCAAGTAAATGCAATATATGATCTAACGTTTATTTTCAAAGACAAAATAAGGGACGACACATAAGCAATTTTGCACTGACATCCTTGCACATCCTTATGTGATAATTCTGCTTTACCCACCTCAGATTCAGCTTGAGCTCTCTGGCAACGATATTGGGCAATAAGTCTATCAGCTTGAGAAAGAGCTAATGCTTTTGCTTCCAAAAGGTCTTGCAACCTTGTTTCCTTGGACTAAAAAGAAAATTATCACAAAATGAACTACACATTCAAAGCATGCATATGAAAAAGTATATTTAATATATACTCACTGCCAATGCAGACAGTTTCTGTTCATAAACATCCATTATTTCAGATACCCTGATGTCTGTGACTGATTCCTTCATCTGTTGGAAATGTTTATAATATAAGCTAAAGCAATATGCAAATTTAATTCAAAACTGTACCTACATGGACAAATAAAAAACTTGAAATGAGGAAAGACTACACAAGTTCTGTTTAACAAAGTGACATCATACATAAGCCAGTTGGTAAAGGTATTAATGTAATTATTCTGAAATACTGCAAAACAAAATTTTCTATGTCCCTATGTGTATCAAAACAGAGCAAATGAATGATATTCATTTATTTCACATATTAATGGATTCTATAGCATACTGATTTCAAGGCACTGTAGTTATGAAGTTATATGTATTGTCTTACAAAATCAATGTATTTAATTTCCTTTACTTCATTCAGATATTTTAGTGGAATTTGTCCAATATTTCTGGATATTGTAGGTTCAAGTTCCATATTGAGCTACACTGTATTGCAATTTAAATATATCAGGACAAAAATGTTTTCATGTTTGTGTTAAAGGCACTAACCTCCAAGCCAGAATGGAGTTTCTGAATCAGGTCCTGAATGTTGAAAGTTGCGGCATCACCATCACTGGGATGGCAAACAATAGAGGATTTCACTGAATTAACACAAGTCATGGATGTTTGCAGGTGGCTTCTTTTAGAGACATGTTCTGCTTCCCGTTGTCTGTAAGAATTATTGGCTGCAATACTTTCACTAAGCCTAATAAAAAAAATCATATGCAAGGGGCCATATCAACAGGAAGGTGTGTGTTTTATACAATAAGATCAAAATGTGAAGTAATGGCAGTATCTCAAGGTAGATTTTCATTTTTAAAAAAAAAAAAATTTAAAGCAACAATAGGAAACTTACACTATGGCAGGAAAATCTGGCAATGGTGCTGCTTCAAACAGTATTCTAAGTCCTGCTTGGACTTGTTCTCTGTGGTCTGATGTTAAAGCCAAAGCCAAAGAGGTAACCAAGCGCTGGTCCTAGAAACAGAGCACCTGTGAGTTACGCAAAACCTTTTTTCAAAAAAGCCAAGCAGTGGTATAAACAGGTTTGTGCACAATACAAGTGATAGATTTTCACTGCAAATATTGTAATATATCAAAATGTTTTACTTATCACAGAATCTAATCATATTGTATCATCCTCCTTTCAGCCTTTTTTCATATCCCCAGGAAATACTTAGGTTTTCAAAGGCTATGGAAGTTGTTTTGATAAGTCTATTAAGCACTGTTAGAGACTGATCAAAATGACATGCATCATTTCTTTAGAGTGATTTATATAAACATTTAAAACATACCTGAAGAATTTTGTAAAAACTGACTTCCATGTTAGGAACTAGCTGCTTAAGCTTGCTCATCAGATCCAGTGTTTTTAAGATTAGATCAGCAGCAACTTTGCTAAAATATGTTAAAAGAGCATTTTATAGTTAGATAAACATTTACAATTAAAATAATTCCTTTAATATTACAAATCTATGAAATCAGTGATTCATTTTTTTAAATGGACATAAAAATAAATTAACATTCTTCAATAATTCCTACGTCTTATCCACAGGAAGGCAAAGTTTCAGTTAACAGATTTAGAAGACGGGGCAGGTTATACAATTACTACAAGAATTTAATCAAGTTTTACTATTTCCTTAGTGCCTTTAATTAGGGACATCTGTCTGATGTCAGGCCATCAATACTGCCTCTTTCATTTGGACTCATCTTTCGGAAGGGAGGGAGGGAGGAAACTAATCTCGAACTGAACCTTCAATAGTCTTTTCATGTAATACTGTCAGGATTAGCCCAGGAAACTCCAGGAGACAGTACAGATTCAATCCAGCAAGGTTTATTGGCTTCAGTCCCAGTACAGAAATCTTCTCAGAGTGAGAGTAATTTCCAGGGTCACCCTCCCAACCTCTCTTGCATTCTTTAGGGAGGGGCCAGTCTCATCCTCTTATCTCCTCGTTGCTCTGGTGATGAGAGCACGTTCTTAATTCCTCTCGTTCTGACTCTCACGAATACACTTGAACGGGGTACAACATTTCTTTTTGTCCTCTGCATACTCTTCCCATGCTGAGTAGGAAAATCTGAAGCAAGCCTGAACGTAAATACGTTTATGCAACCTTTGATAAAATAGGGTTCCTGATTTTTGCCAAGTTCACCTACTCATGTTTAAATGAATATACACAGGAACCTCTATTTAGACTTTCTTTTGAATACTGATGTGGGACTGACACATATGACTCCATGATTCCATATATTCTGAAAAGTAAAATTTTATGTTTATAAGACAAGTTTTTCAATCTTGCTCTGAAAAACTTTGTGTTTTTAACTTGTATGAAAAAAGAATGACAAAGTTAAAAAAAGTAATTGTTCACTTATTGCAACCACATGTTTATACTTGTTAAACTTCAGATAAAACAGAAGCACAGGTTATGAATTTCAGGAAAAGTTTGTTAGTTATTAGGGCTTGACAAAAACATACAGGTGAAACTCAAAAAATTAGAATATCGTGCAAATGTTCATTTATGTCAGTATGGCAACTCAAAAGGTGAAACCAATATATGAGATAGATGCATTACATGCAAAGCGAGATATGTCAAGCCTTACTTTGGTATAATTGTGATGATTATGGCGTACAGCTTATGAAAACCCCAAATTCACAATCTCAGAAAATTAGAATAGTCTGAAAAGGTTCAATATTCTAGGCTCAAAGTGTCCCACTCTAATCAGCTAATGAATCCATAACACCTGCAAAGGGTTCCTGAGCCTTTCAATGGTCTCTCAGGCTGGTTCAGTAGGAATCACAAGCATGGAAAGACTGCTGACCTGACAGTTGTGCAGAAAACCATCATTGACACCCTCCATAAGGAGGGAAAGCCCCAAAAGGTAATTGCAAAAGAAGTTGGATGTTCCCAAAGTGCTGTATCAAAGCACATCAATAGAAGGTTATATGGAAGGGAAAAGTGTGGTAGAAAAAGGTGCACAAGCAGCAGGGATGACCGCAGCCTGGAGAGGATTGTCAGGAAAAGGCCATTCAAAAGTGTTGGGGACTTTCACAAGGAGTGGACTGAGGCTGGAGTCAGTGCATCAAGAACCACCACACACAGATGGATCCTGGACATGGGCTTCAAATGTCGTATTCCTCTTGTCAAGCCACTCCTGAACAACAAACAACGTCAGAAGCGTCTTACCTGGGCTACAGAAAAACAGAACTGGTCTGTTGCCCAGTGGTCCAAAGTCCTCTTTTCTGATGAGAGCAACTTTTGCATCTCATTTGGGAACCAAGGACCCAATGTCTGGAGGAAGAATGGAGAGGCACACAATGCACGATGCTTGAAGTCCAGTGTGAAGTTTCCAGAGTCTGTGTTGATTTGGGGAGCCATGTCATCTGCTGGTGTTGGTCCACTGTGCTTCATTAAGTCCAGGGTCAACGCAGCCATCTACCAGGAGATTTTGGAGCACTTCATGCTTCCTTCCGCAGACGAGCTTTATGAGGATGCTGACTTCATTTTCCAGCAGGACTTGGCACCTGCCCACACTGCCAAAAGTACCAAAACCTGCTTCAATGACCATGGGATTACTGTGCTTGATTGGCCAGCAAACTCGCCTGACCTGATCCCCATAGAGAATCTATAGGGCATTGCCAAGAGAAAGATGAGGGACATGAGACCGAACAATGCAGCGGAGCTGAAGGCCGCTATTGAAGCATCCTGGTCTTCCATTATACCTCAGCAGTGCCACAGGCTGATAGCATCCATGCCACGCCGCATTGCGGCAGTCATTGCTGCAAAAGGGGCCCAGACCAAGTACTGAGTACACATGCATGCTTATACTTTGCAGAGGTCCGATATTATTCTATTTCCAATCCTTGTGTTATTGATGTCATGTAATATTCTAATTTTCTGAGATTGTGAATTTGGGGTTTTCATAAGCTGTACGCCATAATCATCACAATTATACCAAAGTAAGGCTTGACATATCTCGCTTTGCATATAATGCGTCTATCTCATATATTGGTTTCACCTTTTGAGTTGCCATACTGACATAAATGAACATTTGCACGATATTCTAATTTTTCGAGTTTCACCTGTAATGGGGATTTAGTTAGGTCCAAAAAATTGAATTTATCCTTTTAAAATACAAAGCCAGTTTGGAGAAAATAAAAAATAATAATAAACAAACCTAGGTTGTGCTTACCTCAATTCAGAGTCCATAACCTTCGTCCCCAAACTAAAGTTAATTCCACTAGATGTAAATTGGTGTTCTATTAAAGTAATACACTTGCTAGCTGTTAGAATTTTAGTGACATGCATTTTCAGCATGTCATCTGCACAAAACGGTACATTCTGTTAAGGAGCCTGTTTTTTTAAATTTTCAGCTTATGATCAAATTCACTAGTGAATACTGTTTATAAGAATACAGGTAGTCCTCACCAACTGCCTTGTTTAGTGACTGTTTGAAATTATGACAGTTGGAAAAAACAGCTTTGCGACCAATCCTAGCATTTATGGCCATTGCAGCAAACTGCAGTCATATGACCACCATCCACGTGCTTCACAACCAGCTTCCAACAAGCAGAATTAATGAAGAATATGGAAGTGAAATTGCAAGTCGCAGTCACGTGATGTCTTGTCTAATGACTGTGGGGATTTGCTTAACGACAGAAGTGGATATGAGGTGGTAAGTCTGTCACAGTCATGTGATTTTCCACTCAGCAACTGTGGCGCTTAGTGATGGAGTTGCTGGTCCCAATTATGGTCAGTAAGTGAGGACTACCTGTAAGTAAAACTCCCTAGTGATGCAAAGTGAAAGTCTAAGCAGGAAGATAAATCTAATTCAAAGTAACTTGTTAAAAACATGGGATTCTCCAAGCAATGCCCATAATAACTGGCAAATGAAGAACGCTCTTCTGTATTTTCCCACAATTTAGAACATGCTGAATGGGTCATTTTTCCAAATAAGTCAAAGAATAATTTGAAATTTTAATATGGCCTAACTTGTCTTAATTTATGTTGAATTTTATAAATCCATAATAACAAATATTTTTCTGGATATACAGTGGTACCTCGGGTTACGAACGCCCCTCCTTACGAATTTTTCCAGATACGACCAGCTCCGGCCCCAGAAATTTACCTCGACATGCGAACTCCACCTCGAGCTACGAACCGGATCCGCGGCCATTTGCCCTGCTGCCACGCGGTCACGGCTTCCTGTGGGCGAGATCGCAGTAGCAAGGAGACGTTCGGTGAGGCTTGTGGTGTGTTTTGTGGCGTTTGGAAGGTTTTTGGGGTGCTTGTCAGCATGGCTCCAAAGAAAATGCAGAGCAGGCTTGGCAACTGTTTAACTGTATGTATTTACATTGAACCTTATGGGGAAATTTGCCTCGTGGTGCAACCAAATTCGGAGGGCGGATTAGCCGTATTTACATTGAACCTTATGGGGAAATTTGCCTCGTGGTGCGACCAAATTCGGAGGGCGGAATGGAGTAACCGTATTTACATTGAACCTTATGGGAAAATTTGCCTCGTGGTGCGACCAACTCGAGTTGCGATCAGAGTCACAGAACGGATTAAGTTCGTAACTTGAGGTACCACTGTATAAGGTGTCTTGCAACAGAAAGCCAGCCATTGAAAGGAAAATAAGTAAACATCAGGAAATCAGTAAGACAGCTATTGTGCCAATTATTGTTATGTATCCATATATTTATTCTTCACATTTTTTTCACTATCGTAAGCAGAAAATGCAGAAAAATATTTTCCTATATAAAACTCTAAGAAATCCTTTAAAAAGGTGTGTTCCAACTTCCTTATCTCAGTTTTAAAATTATCTAGATGAGTGATTCTATTTTGTCCTAAATCTTTTTTCTTTTTGCATTATTATTCAATAGAGAATTTGTTGTTAAATGCTATGTAATTCAAATTTATTTAGCTTATTTCAGATGTATGATTTCTTGGCAATCTTACATAACAAAAACCAACTTGCAACAAGGATATTTATCAAGATATCAATAGTTTTGATCATTCTTTCACATTTCTTCTTTGCCAACGGGTCTTCTAGTATGTGATCAGGAAAATGAAGGTGGTCGAGAAGAACAGGCAAAAGAAGGTCCACAAAGCGTTCAGCAGTAGCACTGTTGCCTGCATCAATAACATCCTGTAACAGAAATATTATCAATTTAATGGCATCCAAATAATAGTTATCCTATGTCACCAAACTCTATGGAGTCCAATTTATTATTATTTTTTAAAATGCATCCTCGATCATAAGATTTGATGTTAATTTGATTTGATTTTAATCTTACTCTAGTTTGTGGTTTTGAAAAGGTTGTGGTTTAGATATATTAGCTTAAATAGACTAATTTTTAACCACTGTTTTACAAAAATGTCATTGTTAATTGTTGAACTGATTTCCATAGCCGCATTTAAAGTATTTTTCTCTCTTTAAATGTAACAATAATTAATGTGTTATTTTATTACAAGAACTCACAAAAATATAGGTGGCAGGCCCAGGCTTAGAAGAGGTAAGAAACACGAAATGTTTTTAGTATAAGTAAATTTGTAAGAACTTTAATTTTTCCCTAAGTATTTTCAAATTTCCATTATATCTATGTAAGTTTCTTATTATATCACAGGCCCTAACAATTACACACACAGGGTTAGAGGTGCCTTTACATACTCTTCCTCTTATGTGATATATGCCATCAAGTGCTAGTAATGCCCCTCTGGATTCTACACAGAACAAACGGGACAAACTTTGCACAAAGGAATTAATGGATATAATTTTGACATCAGGACTCAAAATCAGGACAAAATAATAGCAGAGCGTTTCAATCTCCCAGGACATTCTGTTGCAGACCATAAAGTGACTATCTTTAAAAAATGGAACTAAGAGAGATTGCAGAACTCAAATACATCAAAAGGTTTCAGGCAAACTTAAAAGGTCTTAATAAACCAATTGATTTTTTTTACACATCACAATTGTTAATTGATAAGGTACTTGTTATCGTTATCATCATCATCATCTAGATTTATTATAGCTGCTAGCCCACTCCAAAAGACTCTGGGAGGCTATAATCTGTAATCTATCTCACATGCACCTGTGCCTTCCTCACCCTTCCCTGACATCCTAATTTAAATCTGATATCACTCTAGCCATTCCATGCATCTGATAAAGTGAGGTGAAGTTCACTAAAGCTTATGCTTTTTAATAAAATGTATTAGTCAAAAAATATAACCAGATTCCTTCTGATTTTTTTTTTTTGCTACCATAAACATTCCTCCTATAAAAAAAACCTAGAAGTAACCAAATGCTACAGCTAAAGCACATTGAATTCATTACCTCAAATATCTCCCTGAATAGCTCCAAAGCAAGATTTGAACACTTCTCTGATACTTCCAATGGCTGGTTTGCCCAATGTACTAAGACAATAGATGAGTCAGAATTCTTAGCACGAGTTGCAAGTCTTGTACTTCCAGAGACTGCTACATTTGGTTCCAGTACTGTTTGACGTACAATATGACGGAGCTGTGTCACTGAACAGAATGCAAGTAGTAATTCTAATACCTAAGAGAAACACAAGAATTTTTATCTTCTATTTTAGAAGAACATTCTTTACACTAGTATTTAAAACAATTTCAGATTTCTAGTGCAAAGCTTCATTGCTAGACCACAGTATTACTTTAAAACAAAAAACCGTCGCAGACTGTTCATTTTACCCATGGTTTTAAGCAAAGTTACAGAGCTGAAAATGTGCATTTGCTATTTTTTAAAACGAAATTTAGCAAACAAGCTATCTATTCAAGAAGGTATAGTGTACTCAATACAAAATTAACTTGCGACAAAACATACCATTAATCATTTTGGACTGCTTCTGACTATTCCAGGTGTAGTAAATATTTTGGGGCCTATCAACAAGATGTTGTGGGAGCAAATAAATTTGTGAAAGTGTGACAAATAACAGATTCTTATGGTGTTGTGGCCTGTAAGAAAAATTTGAGAGTATTCCTACTTTCTACATGTTGGGGTTTGTTTTTTTTTAAATATCAGAGAGAAGTATAAAGCAATAGACATGAACAGTCAAGGAGGGACTTATTTGTTTTTTTTTTAATATCAGAGAGAAGTATAAAGCAATAGACATGAACAGTCAAGGAGGGAATTATTCTGGTATCAGTGAAGTCCTTGGAATGATCTGTTCCAAGGTTTTGCATTTGGGAAGCCATGATTCAAACTAGGTTGTAGTTTGTCTCAAGATTTGAGTTTTGTCTGCTTGCCAAATGTATAAACAGTGTCATGTAGACACAAGATTCTTGGAAATTAGAACACCTATGAGCAACCACATTTGCTTTCTAGTGCAAGATTTATAAGGGATAGATTTGTCAGGCTAAGGAAATTTTTGTGCTGTCAGTTTCTGTAGACTGGAAGTGCTATTTGTGTTGTAAAGGAACTGATGACTGAATCTATTGAAGAAAAAAAAGGGAGGATTACCAGAGGAAAAAGAAATATGCAATGAAGGACCCCAGCTGGAGCAAGCAGAATTAGGAAGGAAGATCTGCAGAGTGAGTAACTGGTGATAGCACTGATGACAGAGAAAAGGAGCTAATTTGGAAGGACAGTCTAATGGAGTAGAGAAATGTGACCAAGGCACCCTGAAGAAAGTTATCTAGAAAAGGATTTAACATAATAAAGTCCAACAATTAAATTTTAGCTAAATTTAATTGTTGTTTTTCTGATGTTAAGGAATGGCTTCAAGATATATATTTGTTATTTTGAAATCCTTTTATATTCTAAAAATGAGAAGATGGAGCAATATGTTTCTATATGGCCTAGATTTAATGATAAAGATTGAATTAGTCTTGAATTGATATTACATGGCTCTTACTTTCTTCTGTTTTTATGAGTTTCTTTTTCTTCTTTTAGGTTAAGTTTACTTTAATCATTTGAACTATGTAGTTTTTGTGGATTTTATGTAGATTCAGTGGTGTACCTTTTGCTATTGTAGCTTGTTATATATCACCAATAGCATAAATGTCTAAAAAATTACAAAATATATATCATTATATTGTTGTGCACCTATAAAGTACCTTTGCTGAAGAATCAGGGTCTCTTCCATGAAGGAGGCCTACCACCTGATTGAGGCAAGATGTGAAATGTTCATACCTATAGTTTTGAAGGAAAAATGGAATACTGAAATTATAAATATTTTGATAGGCAATAATCAAAATTATTTGTTAAGGAATTTACCAAACACACACTTTTCTAGCTGAAACTCTGTATAGGTAGTCCTTGGTTAATGAAAACTCATTCAGCAACCATTCGAAGTTGTGATGGCTCTGAGTGAGTGGTATTTACGGCTGATCTTTGAAGTTCTGGCCATGGCACCACCCCCACGGTCACATGATCATGATCCAGACGCTTGGCAACCAGTTTACACAACACTTGCAGCATCCCACAGTCACATAATTGCTATTTGTGACCTTCCCTGCTAGCTTCCCACAAGCAAAGTTAATGGGGAAGCCGGCAGGCAAGGTTGCAAATCACTCCCCCACCCCAGTTCATACGCACTGGCGTGACAGCAACACCCCAGTCCACACGCACTGGTGCAGCAGTACCCCCTCCACAGCACACATGCAATTGTGCAGTGCAGCAGCAACCCCCCCCAGTCCACACACTAGCACAGCAGCAATCCCTCCCCAGCCCACAGGCACTTGTGCAATGCTGTAGCAACCCCTCCACAGCCCGCACACATTCATGTGTCACAACAACCCTGCCCAGCCTGCACACACTTGCCACAGCATCCCCGCCTCACTCCAAAGTCACCCACCCTCCAGCCTACTTTCAATCCACCTGGGACTTACAACTTCCAGCCAATAGGGTTTGCTCGTAGGAAGCCAGCAGGAAGTCACGAGTTGCAGTCATGTGAGGTCCTCGCTTAACGATCCCCAATTTTCACTTAATGATGGCAACAGGGACTGCCAGGATTGCTATCACTAAGCGACTGCCAGGATTGCTATCACTAAGCGATGCAGTCAGGTGATGTCGCACTTTACAACTGCATTGCTTAGAGACGGAAATTCCAGTCTCAATTACCATCATTAAGCAAGGACTACCTGTTGTTTTAATTAATAATTTTCAAAGTTTCTCAACCAAGATGATCTGATCTTAAGGCTCAAAGTGTGATCTTAAGGCTCAAAATATTTGGGTGATCATATTGTATTTATTGACCAAAAATATTTTTTTTTGCATCTCCACCAATCTTTTTCCCCTCTTCATATACGCTTTTTAACCAAGACATCTTTAAATATTTGTTTGCACAAGAAAAGGTATTGTCATGAGCCAGAATATTAAAATAACTTCAAGCTATGGTCTAGTACCACCATTTTTCCAAATGGACTCCATTTTATAACTTGGACACAAAGGAGAACTGGAATTAGAGCTTTTCTATATTTATTGCAGACTATCCTGAGAGCCTATATAGGTAAAAGACTTGTTCATAAACTGGCTGATTAAGTAAGAATAGCAAACCTATATCTATCTTAACATGGCAGCTGTCAGCAACTGTAAATTAGCTGTGAAAACAGAATGAAATCTATTGATACTGCAAGTAGAACTTACTAACTTTTGATGTCTGGTGCAGTTCCTGAGGCTAAGAGATAATTCTTTAATATTAATTAGCAAAGTTCCAATTAAAAGAGGGAATCTAATGAACATTTTATTTCCAGCAATTTACCCTATTCTTTAGCCAAAAAGGCACCCCGGTAAACATATTTCAAAGATCAGTAATAGTAATAAAATAGCTAAATCCTCTTGGAGACCTATAATTTAATACAATACAGGGAAGAATGTATTGAGGAATAAAAGCAAGTGGACTTAGGTACCAGTTTTCAAAAAAGAAAAAGACTAACTTATATAAAATGCAAAATATTTTTAAACTATATACTTTGCATGGAATCATTTAAGGGGGAAGATCCAAATGCAAATAATTTCTCAGGAGAATCCATAGTTTCCCATTTCCTGCTACTTTACATTAAATAGCCCCTTTAAGAAGACAATTTTAAAATCATTCAGTTGCTTTTACATACAGCCGGAGACTTATTCTGACAGTTCCAGAATTCTCAAAATAGCAGAATTAAACTGCCTGTATGCTACACCCTTGTGCCAAAACCTAGTATGTTCAATCTGGTAAATGAAAACCAATGTTGTACATTAATCTGTTAATGGAGTAGAATAAAAAATATTTGACATACTTATCGGCAAGATAAAAAGTCTGAAGGGATGATGAAATGTCTCCCTTCAGTTGCTCCTGCTGCTGTTATAGCTATTTATTTAATAAAAGCAAGGGACCCACACCTAAAACAGTGCCCTTCACGATACATACAATTACTGTTTTTTAATTAAAATTTAGAGGAAACTAGCTGGATCTAACCTAATTATTGCCAAGTCCTATCACCTTACATTAAATGTAAATTAAAGCTATAGGAAAGTATTATAGAATTCAATACATATCTTAAGCTTAGAAGATACAAAGACAAGAATCAAAGAAAAGATTGGAAAAATATGGCAAATGAAATCCTTTAATATGCAGAGACTAGGACAAATGTTCACAGAAAATATAAAATGTATTTATATATAAACAAAGGAATATAAAAGATCTTTAAAATAATATTTATAGATAGGTTATTACGTAAAGCCTACTTGGTAAGATAATCCGCAATCTTGGGATTCTTCATGAGATCCATAAGTAGATCCACAGAATATTTTCTTGTTAGTGTTCCATCGCCATTCACAAGAATATTAAATATTAACTGGAAAGTCTGGTGAATATTTCTGGAATGAAACAGCTAAACAAACAAGCCTGATTTACAATCATATGAATGTTACATTATATATCAAGTCAGCTGCATTTGAGGGAAGGGACAGCCTGTCAAACAGGCAAGATAGTGGTCATGGCAGTGAGATCAAACCCCTGCCCCTTTTGTAGATGCATCAACTTCACTCATAAACATGTACAAAGGAACCTTGTTTGTACTGCCACAACCATCATCCTGCCTCTTTTGAACCCCTTCTGCAGACACCACTATCTTAGTAATGTCAGAGCAAACCTATATACATGGAATATATTAGTGATTTAGTTGAACTGTATAGAAAATGCATAATAGAACAAGCCCAGCCAATTGCTTTGTATAGAATGCTGGAATAATTATTCATCCTGCCGAAAATATTTTAAATTTACAAGATTTGTAAGTTATCTCTTCAACAGATAATTGTCTGTGAGGCTCCCTTTGTGAGACTGAGAGATGATTTCATAGTCCTGCTGTTATACTAGCCTCTATGCTTCACAGCCACATCTATGTCCAAGCTGCTATACATTATCATAAGCGTGTTGTTGGGACTGCCCTAGACTTTTGGTCTTGGGAACTTCAACTTGCCTTACTTGGAAGGAGTCCGTGGGCACCAAGACCACCATGGGATTGTCCCAGAAAATCACAGGCCCAACTTAGGAGGCCAAACACTAGATCTGTTTTTTGTCTTAGAACTCATGAGATATGTTCTGAGGGTGGGGCCGTTTGCATCAATACTTTGTCACAGTCAAATCACTCTCTGGTCACCTTAGAATGTTCAATACCAAGACTCTCTTCAGGGAAGAAGGACCTATTCAATCAGTCTACCCAGGTCACGCAACAGATATCCAGGATTTCCAAAGGGTACTTAAGGAATTTTCCAAAGCTCTGCCAGGAAATGCTGTGGATTATCTGATCAACAGCAGCACTTGACAGAATTACTGTTAGGGAATATTTTTCTTAGACTGTAATTTGTTTAAAATCTTGTTTCTTGATGTAAACTGCTCAAAGCCATTGGGAATTGAGTGGTGTAGAAATTATAGTTAGTAAGTAAGTAAGTAAGTAAGTAAATAAATAAATAAATAAATCTTTTAAATTGAGTCAGCCTTACCTTTTCTCCAACTTCTTCATTTAATGTAAGACTTGATAATATCGAAAGCGCAAAAACAACTATAGTTAGACTACTGTGGGCCAAGAAACTGATCAGAGTGCGATAAAAACTTTTCACATTAATCTAGTACAAAGAGAAAAAAAATCTTAACAAATGCAATGAGATTAAATTTGTAGCCTAACTCAATACATTATATGCAGTACAATTTAATTAGAAGATTAATTTTCTTGTTAGTTGAAAAACTGAATTTCGGGATGCAATGTATTCCATTAAAGTCATACAAATGAAATATCTAGTCAAATATATTAACAATGCAACCACTTGTAAATGTTTCCCACCCACCCACCCACAAAGCACTAAAGTTGCACATAATGGAGGGGGACAAACTATGCTATACAGTACAATCTTAAACATATATATCTAAATGGTGTACAGGGTATGAATTCCATATTTGCAAAATGCTATGCTATCTACAATATACTGCACTGTTAACATACATATACAGTACTTGTTACAATTATATTTATGTAAACATAGCACAATTATGTAGAATTGTGTGAATAATTATATTTAGCAACAAACCTTACAGACTGCAGTCACAGGATATAACACTTAAGATGCCTGCTCCTTCTTTTAGCTTTAGCAGTGGCAAACACTTTGAGATCACTTAAGTATGTTTTAAAAACTCAGTTCAGACTTTGATCAACTTCAATCATAGATCTTCACAGATCTCAAAGACATAGTTCACAGAATCATTTAAGCAAGTAAGTAAACAGAGTTGGAAATGTACTAAGAAATGTTAAATGTATGCAAACATCTGGTCACAGATGTCTACACTACATTTAATTATAATGAACACGGATCTGATAGTTTCATAGTGGAACTGTGGAACAGTGTAATGAAAGAGCTCTACTGAAAAGAGAATCATTTTTTCTCCAGGATTATATAATACAGCTCTATTTTTGTGTAATACACAAAAATAAAATGCCCCAGGTTAAGCAAGCAACTGTTGTGATCTTTTACTGGACCAAAAGTGCTTTGGTTTCAAACGATGAAATAAGATTCCCCTGTTTTTTAAAAAAAGTAAAGCAAGTTCCTTACCAATGACTTGATATATGTTTGAACTGAGAGATTATGTCGACAAAGATTTGCCATAAGTCCTAGGCATGGTATAGTTAACTCATCTTCAGTAGACTGACTAAAGATTTTAAAAAGTAATTAAACACATTTACATGTCAATATTTATTTACTTATATACTGATTTTAGAAGTTAATCATTATTTCCTCAGAAAAATATTCACTTTGCTATAAATGTAGACCATCACATTGAATTTAGTATATACATAGATTTGTACCTGTTGACCTTTGTGTAGCTAAATGTAAATGGCAGTGATTTAAGGCAATATTGAAGAAAAATACAAAATTCAACATTTCAAACTACTCAAACTATTAACTTTATTACTTAATAAAAAAGGGAAAAAATAAGGTGACATATTTGGCTGAGGTGACAGCTGGCTGAGGAGGAAAGAGCTTACTTAGAGTTATATGGTCACCAATGGTGAAGTGCTAAAACAATACAAAGTTGTGTTTGTGAATGCTGGCTATGTTCCCACAAATACCACCTCACTGTGAAAGATATTTGGATACATGGAATACTAGCAGGCCTATTCTTCTATAATGTCTAGGGCAGACCACTTCTACAATAACTACAGATCACTTATGTGCTAACATCAAGGACAGCTGGCTGCTACTGTATGTGCAAGCTGTTTGGTTATCCCATAGTACCAAATAATGCTATGGTGTAGCAGCTGACCAAACAAGAAGAGAGCCATTCCTGGGGTACAGCCTCATAACCTGTGGTGACTCAAATCCTTCTTGGAGTTTACCACAGATATTAAGTCCAGCAGATCCTTTCTAATAGGCAATCCCCATGATCAAATATCTAGGGGGACATATGGTGAAGTTCCTGCATTAAGATTCCCCACCAAGCCTAGCATAAAATAATGCTTGAAACCCTTATGCCAGAAATGGGAAACAATTTTAGCAATCAGTTACTACTCTAAAGCTTAAGGCAGGTTTTGTATGTTCAAAATCTTTGTAAGTGATAGACCACACTGATAGAAATCATGAAGAATGCTCACAAAGCAAAGTAGGCATTAATACGGAAGGATAAGGGATCTTCTCTTTCTTGCCACTAGTGTAGCAGGAACATCTCCAACTACAAAGCCTAATTGAAACTTCTAGAAAACAGTCCAATAAACCCCCAAACTTAACCTTACAGTTAACATATATTTCCATGCATCTCAAGTTTGCATAGGATTACTACTTTAAAAATCAGTACTACATAGGTTTACAGAAACATTCAGAAAGAACACATAAATATACCTACAACTGCAGACTTAGTTAACTATTGCATTTAAAAAACTTACATGTGAAGCATAAGGAAAGAAATTAAGTCTTCAATATTAGCACAGGCCTGGAATATTCTTGCATTGTAGGTCAATTTCTGCAGCAGTTGAATACTCTGTTAAATAAAAAGAAAACCAATGAAGATATAATTGTTTGCATTAGACTTATCTACATTTACTTTTCAGATGCATAACCAGATATTATATTATAGTATTGTGGTTTTAGAATTTAAATATTTTTGTTTCTACCATGGATATTTCATTTAAATGTTTGTAATTACTGTAAATCACTGGGAGTTTTGCCATTATGGTGGGTATAATAAAATAAATAGATTCAAAATGGTATTAAACTTATAACCTACTGATTATTTTTTTTAAAAAATCAGTTTATTTAAACAAATAAAAGACAGACATTTAAACAAATAAAATAAAAACAAAGAAATACAGTGGTACCTCGGTTCACGAACTTAATTCGTTCCATGATTCTGGTCGCAAACCGAATTGGTCGCGAACCGAATCAAATTTCCCCATAAGGTTCAATGTAAATAAGGTTAATCCGTTCTGAACCATATGTATTTTTTTTTAGCCACAAAAATATGAAACAAAGTACAGTACAGTACAAAGAGAGAGAACACTAACCTTGCTTGAGGCGACACCAAAAAGCTTCACAGCAAGTGTCTGTCTGCGACCGCGATCTCGCCTAGAGGAAGCCACAACCACATGTCAGAGCAGGGAAGATGGCTGCAGGTTCATCACCCAATGCGGAGTTTGCAAATGGAAGCAAAATTTTGCAACCGCTGTTGTTCACGAACCGAATTGTTCGTGAACAGAAGCGTTCGTGAACCGAGGTATTACTGTATTAGGAAATTCAACTACTCAGAGGCAAATTACAAAAACTAACAGAACAAATACACTTGCTTGATGAATCCATCTCTGTTTCTCTCAACAGGTTTGGTCAATACAATTTTGTTCTGAGTAATGCTTAAAGAGACATTAATTATTATTACTGTAGGCCCATTATTTCACATCTCAGATAATGTAAAACATTATTATATAGCTGCTGCAGCACACATTTCTCTTACTGGGCAGGTGTGGTCCAACATAGCTTCATAGCTGTCTTAAGATTCTTCTATTCAAAGGGGGTACATTTCATTCCTACAGCTTGCAAGGTTTTTCTTGCTAAGGTAATTTTCTTCAAGGTGTTATGATTTGTATTTTTACAAAGTTTAATATCTTGGAAGCTGTCCCATCCAAATTTATAAAAGCAATACTTGCAGTTCTCAAGATGCATCAAGAATGCTGTTTTACAGTTAGAGACAGGTATGGTTACTGTGGGTGACAGAGCCTGGTTCTAATGTCTTAATTTCTGGTTGAAATTGATTTTTTTGCCTGAAATTTTTTATTTATTTTTTTGGCTTAAGCAACGTATCTGGGATATTGATTTTCAAACCAGTTTAAGTCTAGTATCTAACCCAAAGGTTTATGGATTCTTCTCAAATGGGCATGTGCCATCATTTTATCTCTCTTCAATTCTAATTCTGAAATTTTCTCAGGCTTTCACCTTGGCCAGGTTGGATGCATTACCCTCTGCAGTTCTGTCGGGGCTGTCTAAAAATCTTTTCAGCAGTGCTTATGCCCATGTAGAAATGACTCTGTGGAATCCCTAAGCCATATGTTCCTTTGTTGCTCCCTCTGTAGAGAATCTCAAAAGATATATATTTATCTCATTCTAAAGAATTACACTGGTAGAGAACACATGTGTATCTGTCACTGCTTCTATCTGACCAGGACCCTGACATATCTTTGCAGGTTGCCCGATTTTGTGCTACCATTTTTGTATCCATCCTACCTATGGCTTTAGCACAAAGTTTAGCACAAATTTTCATGATTGCCACTGCTATCTGTATTACAGTTCCTATAATAATGTATTTTATGTAATTTTATTGCATTTTATGTCTTTTTAAAAGTTTTATTAATAATAACAGATTTATGCATTTTATTGTTGTGCCCTCTGGCCTAAAGGCCAAAATAAAGGTTTGATTTGATTTGATATAGCTGTTTAGATAAAAATCTAGGAAATAACCAAATCATGTTTCTAATTTATATCAATTAAAATTATATTTATGATATAAATCTGTGCAAAAACTAGTACTATACATTATTCTGGTCATTCTACTTTTATTTCAGCATGGTCTGAAATGTAAGCATATAGGACCTGACAACAACTTGCACAAGAAACCACCATCTGCCAATACTCTAAATTCCATGGAAGAAAATAATAATAAATAATGACAATAATAAATACATGTGCTAAGAATAATTTCTTTTAAATTAAGCATTGCATTCTTACTTGCAGTATTACTGGGTCGACAGGATTTGTAGAGCTTCGAAGAATCACACTTGACAGGACAGTACACAGATTGTAAGCATTCTGAAGGGCTTCCCTGGTTTCATTATCTAGAACTAATAAGTAACATACATACAATAAAATGTAAGACATATATCTAGACAAACTGAACAAATTGGAAGATCTTTCAGAAATGAGCCTGAACAAAATTATTTATACTTTCCCATAACCAGTTCCATCTTAACCATAACCATTGTACATATACATATATTCAAGATACAAACTAACTAAATTTAGCAAACCAAAAACATTTCAACTGTTTTTCTATTTCAAACTTTATATTTTGGGGACAATTCATTTCTGATGCAAGTGTGATCATCACTTCTTGTCCCATGTGGGCTTTATATGTTCCCAAAGTTTGTCATATTTGCAAAGAAATAAATGACGTTGAACAGAATATAAGTTACAAATAGTATATTGCATGCTAATATTAAAATCACGTTCATTTTGCATTGTTATTATTCTTACAAGAATGAAACTGTTGTGCCCTAAACCCTTGCAATAAATTATTATTTTTAATCCTTATCCAAGGAAGTGTGGTCCAGTCTATTAAAAAAATCAGAAATCAGAGCCATCTATAAGATTAT
The DNA here is from genome assembly GCA_030867105.1 of Liasis olivaceus. Classification (NCBI taxonomy): domain Eukaryota; kingdom Metazoa; phylum Chordata; class Lepidosauria; order Squamata; family Pythonidae; genus Liasis; species Liasis olivaceus. The sequence goes on along the minus strand of CM061352.1, from coordinate 78,440,356 downwards.
ACCACATCTCTTCCCAGCTATGAAGTAAGATGTATATGCAACTCAAATACTTCTAAAGCTTACCTAACTGAGAAAGCAAGCCTACTACATTCAAGGTTAACAGAGGGCTTAGATTTGGGTCCTCAATAAGTTCTACTAAGCAGTTCAGGCATTCACTTGGTAAAATATGGTTTGATGCAAAAAATTTTGTCAACTTCAATCCTGAGATAACCTAAAGAAAATAAGACAAATGTTAGCTGAAACTTAAAATACAGGACTATTAAGACTCTTAAGCTAATAGAAGATCCAGTATATATAATGATCTTACAAAGACTTACACAGTCTTACCTATTTCTAATAAAACAAATAGAAATTAATTATTCAGGTGGCAGAACCTGATATATGTGTATATACAGGCATATATTTAGCCAGGTAGAATTGAACTTGATTAGTATTTTAGATAGGGAATTTCCAGCAAATCCTAAGGCTGTAGGCTAGACTGAAAAGGTAAACAAATCCTGGAAGAAAGCAACGGCAAACCTTATCTGTATTGTTGCCAAGAAAATTGCATGGGCATGTCTATGAAATCACCACGAATCAAGCTCTGCTTGAGAAACTCTAGTTTTTGTCTGATTTGCCACTCTTTTGTACAGTGACTGGTTGCTTAAAGTAGTTTGAAATTATTTTCTTATGTAACAACATCAACGAAGCAATATTTGTTTCAAAACTACAATAGGTGGTTTATTGGATGCAAATCACAATATGTAGAGATAAATTGTTTATTGCTAACAATTGCTTCTGAAGTTCTTATTGGTCATGTTTATAATTAAACAAAATACAGTATGACTTGGAATATACTGAATATTAGTGGTCAGTATTTATAATATCTGTCCTCTTTCTTGATTCAGAAAGGATGCACAGCATACAAACAAAACAACAAAACAAAAATAAATAGGAACTAAGTAAAAATATTTGTCATTAATATTTTATTGCACTTTTAATAAAACAAGAAAACTATAACTGCAACAAGAAAACACTAAAACATTTTTTTTTTAAATTAAACTCCACAACTTTAACCTGAATGATATTTGATGTTTACTTCATCCCACAAAAAGGGATTATATTTTCATTTCCAATGCTCATAGAATTTATTTTAGATTGGATTATTTTCTGATTTCCTTTTCTTTGCTTGATAATATTTTAGATTCAAAAATTAATCCTTTTGTAATCTCAGATCATGCTTCAATTTCATTAACATTTCATTTCAAATATATTTTGTCAATTAACGGTAGGTGGTATTTTAGTATTTCTTTGGCACAGGATTTTTTTTTTTACTATATTAAACAACAAACTTGACAATTTTTTAATGTAATTGAAATTCTACTAGCCCTCTGGCTGTTTGGGATAGATACTGTATAGAAATTTGGTTAAAGAATGTTTACTTGCATACACAAGGAACCCCCACAGAGCAGACTTATAATGCATTCTTGTCAGCGAAGTTGTAATATTGAGAAACTGGTAAAAAAGCTAGTAAATTATTTAAAGCAAGTGAAACAACAAAATATAATTTCTGAAATTTTAAGAAATGATGGACTATGAATCACAGAGACTGAATCTATTAATTTTACATTTTTTTCCCAATTCTATAATTCAATAATATTCTGGATCAACATCAAATGGGTAATGAAACTGATATTTAATCATTATCACAGGGCATTTGGAAGCAGCTTTGAAACTTCAACAGATATTAGACACAACTTAATTAATGAAGAACAGGAAAACCCTGGATTTGGATGGCTTTCTTGCTAAATGGTATAAATCTTTCATATACTTGTTAATCTCAATATTATTAGATGTCTATAATGAATCATTTAAATCTGGTAAATTATCTTCATCTTTTTATGAGGCTTATATAACACTGATTTTTAAATTGAGTAAACATTCTAAATTCTGGGCCAGTTATAGCCTCATATCATTAATATATGTGTGTGTGTGCGTGTGTGCACACGTGCGTGTATATATACACATACACACACACACAAATTAAGATTAACTTTTTTTGGCTGGCAATTGCAGAATGTTATTGTATATAATTCAACCATCTCAGTTCAGTTTTATTAAAAATAAATGTCAGCTAATTTACATTTATTAATAGATTATGGATACAACTCAACAGAGATTAGATTCTGATGCATTAATATCTTTAGATACTGAAAAACATTTTTGATATGATACAGATAAATTTTCTAAAGCAAGTTATGTATAGATATGGACTTTCACCTTCTTTTATTAAATGTATTGCAATTTACTATTTGCAACCAATAGCAAGAGTAATAACAAATTAGCTAATTTCTGGACCAACTGAATTATAGCATGGCACCTGTCAGGGTTGTCCACTTTCTCTGTTGGCTTTTAACTTAATTCTGTTATTGTTAAATGCCATTAGCAATTTGATTTAGGCAATCTGTCAGCCCTCCAAGGTAGACCAAACTTGGAAATCAAAGTCATGCAAGCTAATACTACTTTTATTATAATGTTATTGTAACAGAATCTTGCAAGTCTGAATGCATTTCCCCACTCCCTCCCTTTATCTTCATGAAAACTAGGGAGGCTAATGTCTGAGATGCTTTCTCAAATTACATTTCTTCCCTGGACTCAGATTTCTTTTATCTGACTGTTGTCTTGGTTGCAGCTCTTCTCCCTGTTCTTCAAATTTATTCCTTTGGCCCATTACACAATCCTGTGATATTTATTTATTTGATTTATAAGGCCACCCATCTGAAAATAATGATTCTTATTGGTATTGCATTTGCAAATTCTGAGCATTAATTATTTTTATATACTGATAACATTTTGGTAGTATTGTATTGCCTAACTAAATACAAGTGGCTCAAGAATTTGATAAATATTCAGCTTATAAAATTAATTTGGAAAAATCTAATTTACTCCCTTTGGGAACTGATATATTAATAGATTAATGTAAGAGGATGGGCTTTGTAGCACATACAAAATATATTAAATATTATATCGCAAAATATATAATACTGTATAATATGTACATATATTTCAAAATAGGTGGAATTTAATATGTTAAATGCTACAGATAATATTGGAATGGATATTAATAAATGGATTAAAATTCCATTGTTGATAGGGGAAGATTAATGTTATTAAAATGAATATTACCCCTTATTGGTTTATATTTTTAGAGGCATTCTCATGTTAATTTCAAATGGATATGTTATTCAGATAGATAGGCCATTGAGGAGATTCATATGAGAAAATAGGCCACCAAGAATTTCATTCGCTAAACTGAGACTTTATTTTGATGACGGAGGCTTTGATGATGGATTTACCAGACTTTCAAAATACCACTGAAAATTTATCCTCTATGGAATAAGAAATTAACTGAATATCAACCTTTATGGCCTTTACTGGAAAGTTCTTACTTATTTCCATCAAGATCTTGGCAATTACACTGATCGACATATAGCAAAAAAGGTCTTTCATTTCCTTGTTGAGAGCAGCTTGACATATTTTAGCCCTATTGGAATGCAGATCGGATTTTAATGCCGAGACTCATAAATATTTAACTTTATGGAAGAATTCTATTTAAAAATAGGTGATAAGACATTCTATCTTAAATGCTACAGATAAGATTGCAATCATATCTATACATAAGTTTTAAAATATCCTTAAAGATGAAACTATCAACATTTACAATGACTGCAATAAAGAGCTGGAATATCATATAACACTGGGCTTGAGGTTGAAATTAATTCATCAAAAGATTTTATTGAGTTCATAGCATAAACCAAAGAATGCATCAGAAAGGATGGACTGTAAACTTTGTTGGTGAATTAAGAAATTTGAGGGTATATTAATCCATATGATTTGGTCTTGTCCATTACTGGCTTCATTTTGGAATAACAGTGTAACATATTTATGTAGATTTATGGGTAAACATTTTAAGGTTAAAGATTTTAATACTTCCTTGAATTATATTCCAAAATTGTGGAATCCATCCATTTTTAAGAAACATTAGTAGTGCTGGGCATGGGGAATAGCTAAGAGGATTATGTTGAGAGACTGGAAAGGTACTACTACTCCAAATATTAATGATGGTGTAATTTATCAATTTTTGAAAACATTATTTTGATGAAAATAAAAATGACACAATATCTTTCCCTTCAGCATAGGTTTCATAATATTTTACAATACTAGACAATTTTTATGGGTAATTTGACATCTTGTTACTAAATATATATGTAGTATATTTAGGTGATATATATTAATTTAAAACGCTAGGAAGTATTTTTTGTTCTTTGTTTTGGTAATAGAATTTAACAATTAACTTGCTTGTTAGTCAGCTATATATTATCTTTTAGAATTTGTTTTTCCTAATTGTTTGCTCTAAGTGAAAATATTTAACCAACAGAAGAGATGTGCTGAGGCTGAGGAATAAAGAGTAGTATCCCTACATTCAAACAATCAACAGATAGGGGATCTCATTATGATGAACTTTTAGTCCATCATGCAAACATTCTGGGAAAAAGAGATTCAATTACACAACTCTGAAATTCTAATAAATTCAAATAAAGTTTCAAATAAAGCTTGTCCTAATACTTGGATATTAACAGAAAACAAAGCAAGCTTCCTGAGATACAGCTTTTGCTATTAGATTCCATCAATGAGAAGGCCTTGTGCCACTCAAACACTCTGTTCAAATATGGTCCATGAAGCGTATAGTTATATTCAGATTGTAAGCCACAGAGAACAAGACTAATAATGGTTGGATTAAAAATGTAAGCTCATGTAATAAACAAAATATCAAGTAAGTATATGAGAAAAAGCAATCTATTCTGTCTCCATTTAAATTATTTTAGAAGTATCTGAAATAATATTTAGTCCTATCTGCTAATATTTAGTCCTATCTGCAACTACAGTCTGCATTGTGCAAGTTCTGAAAGGATCACCACACAGAGCACATTACTGTGACCCGTAAAGTGTGCAGGGCTTAAATGAATTAATCCCCATATCGCAGATTGTTTTTTTTTTTTGGTCAATTGGTCCTTGTCACCTTAAAAACAGGTAGAGATTTAAAAGACACAGCATTCCCCTCATCGCTACATATTTTAAGAAATTTCCAACTATCAAACAACTGCAGAAGATGGAACTTAGAAATCAACACTATACTTACATACCCGTATTCCACTGGGCCAACTTCAGATTATTAACAAGTCAAGTTACATATGACTGTAACCTTAGGGCTCTTCTGCATAGCAGCATTAATGTACAACGTGAGAACTGGCACAAAAATACACTAGCTCAACGATTGATCAGACTTTAGACTCATATTCTGCATTGACAATGAAACACTGGGAGCCTGGGGCAGAAGAGAGCAGGGTGAGGAACATGTCCTTTGATGCCAATTACTAGCAGTGACAAAGTCGGATCAGGAAAGGGGTACCCATAGCATGAGAAGTAGAACAGGAGAGAAGTGGCTTTGTTCACCCTTATTTCTCTTGCCGTGGGTGGCAGACACAAGTAAAGTGTAGGTGTATTTTCTATCAGGAGGAAAGTAGGGAACACCCCCCCCCCCCAGATCACAGGTGGAGGTTGCAGAATCACTTCCAAGCACCTCTGCAGCCAGCAGCTCTGTGGTTCATCTGTTTCCCCTCCCCACCTGCAGTATGGCTGATACTCCAACAAAACTTCTATTGAAAGACATCTGTTTAAACACATATGTGTTTAAGTATGCTTCAAATTAATATCCCCCCACCCCACCCCATTTCAGGCAGGATGGTGAGCAACTTTAAAGGAATTTTCAGCATCTGAGAAAGTCAAGGGAGGTTTTCCAAGGCATGGCAAAAAAAGAACAGATGGACATTTCAGCCTTATCTCGTAAGTGAGGCATCAGTCCTTCTGTCTGGGAATCTGTGAGAAAGAATATTGGACAAATCACAGAGAACTCATCTTCTTGTACTCCATAATAAGCACCGTAAGGACTAAATACCTATCTAGTTTCCAAGATTCCATAACCCATCCTTGTTTTCCTGGCATTAAACCCAATTATTGTTAGATTTTTAATCTGCCTTTATATTTATATAGTGGTTAAATCAAGGCAGAGAACATGTCTAATACTCCTGCCTCCTATTTTCCCCACAACAATCCTGTGAGATGGATTGAGTTGAGAGAGAGTGACTGCCCCAAAGTCACCCAGTGGTCTGGCTGGCTTTCTTTAATTAATTAATTGAGACTGTGTGAATCTTGCTGCTGTAAGGGACTTGACAGAGCTTGCATTTTGTGGCTCTGCAGCTAGTGTGCCTGCAAGAAATCTCCCATGACTTTACAGTGGAGATGCAGAGACTGAACAGCCACTTCCACCCCATTCCCCTTAGCAGGAGAAAGCAGTTCTTCAGCCACTCTGGAGGGGGGAAGGGGGTCTTTTTAGTGCCAGAACAATGGCCCTAGCTCCCACTTCCCCAATTTATTTCCATGTGTTGGCAAGAAAAGCGGGAGATATGGCTTTCTGGCACAACGAGAATCCCCTGACTTTCCTACTGTCAAAAGATGAACAACAGTGGCCGCCGTAGGCCGGTTGCGTGGTCCACAGTAGCCCCAGCAGGCCAACGGCAGCCGCGCAGGGCCTCGTCCCTAAACGTACTTGGGGATGACCTGTCGCAGACGCCTCTGCTGCCTGTTCCTGCAGAAGTTGAAATGCGCCACTTCTAAAACAAAGCGAAAAAACAATGGCAGAGGCTGCCTACACAAAGGGCCGAGGGTCGGTTAAGGATGACGTCCTGCATTCATTTCCGCAACAAACGGTTACTGGAGGTCTTTGCGCCAGGGCAAGCAGGACGTACGTATTAGCCCTTAACCACTTCATTTGTAGACAGATCTTCTATATATCTTTCAAAACAGTTTGCAAAAACGAAGCCGTACTGGAGAAATTGCCACGGACCACCGCATGGAAAAGCTTCGCTAACCCTGAGGCAGCAGCGGCCAGTTTTTTGAACGCGCCTTCCTTCTCTTCCTACCTCTAGCACGAAACATCCGAAAGTCGAGGGGGAAAGAAAGCTTTGAACCGGGTGGTCTACCGACCGTCTCTCACCTCCAAACTCCGCTGGAGCACAGCCGCGTTGGGCTGGGTGCGGGCAGCTCGATACTGAGAAGCCGCCGAAAGCAGGGACTTCATGCACGCCGAGGCGTCCATGGCCCCGCCGTCCGTGAAGTCGCCAGAGACAGCGTTAGCCTGTCTCGCACTCAAACATTCGTATTTGGCGCCTTGGCCGCCATTTCGCTGTTGTCACTCCCTCGACAAAGCCTCCGAAGCTGGGCGGAAGCCTCCGCCGCTCTAGGAAGCTCGCGTGCATGCTGGGAGCCGGCGCGGGCGGCCTTGCGGGGGCGCTTTTGTTCGCCCCGGGTGAAAGCGGTATCGCGCTCTGCCTCCCCAGCCGGACGTGAACTATGGCCAGGCGTAGTAGAGGCCACTGCTGTGGGGTAGCTATTTTTGCTTGAGGCCTAACCAAAATCCTGTCCGCGGAAGCATCTTTCTTACAGTTCCATCCGTGAAAAACCAGAAAACTCAGAGAGAAACCTCCGTTTTTCAAAGCGTGTTCGGGAGAAGGGTTTTCGGACAAAGTTCTGCGGGGAGGGGGATTGGGAAAGGCGCTGTAGAAAACAAGCAGATAAGAATAGGAGAAGGAAAAATCCCGATTGAGTTGTTCGAAGCTTCCTCTCGTTTTCAGCAGGAGAGGGGCGGGCTGGCGTGCCTTTGATCTGGTTTTGTTCTGACTCAAGAGCTGGATTTCCCCTTCGAGTGAATCTTCCCAAAGGCAAAGTGACTCGAGTTTTGGTATAGGACTGAATAGGGGAGAGGGAGGGATTTCGTCTGTATTTTATTCTTACCCAGGAGTAAGTCCAACTATGCCTGTGTGTAAAAGTGCTATGACAATCCATAAAGAAAGCAAGGCATCAAACATCAACCCACCAAAAGATCCATGACATTATAAAAAGCAGGTTGTGATAGAAATTCAGCATTGCTAAACCGCACCTATAGCATGGTTTTCCTGATACAATTTTCTCTAACTGTACTATTAATGTGATCCCAGGAATATTATGGTAATTTACCAGATTATAATGATAATTTGTCAATTTAAATTTTTAAAATTAAAAAAATTTCCACACATATGATAGGGCTACTGATTCCATGGTACTTAATAGTTTATTGAATGACAGGTGGCGATTTCTGTGTGATGTTAAGATATGTACTGTTGTTTAAAGCACAATGAGTGGGTTCACACAAGTTAAGCCAAAATGTGACTTGTTTGGTTTGAGCTTAGTATAGCGGTTTTCAGGCCATTTCCCCACAAGTAGCTTATAGAGTCTTCATAGTATCATCCAGCCATTGTTGGAATGATAGAAAGCGTATCTTGCTGTGTTACTTTGACACAACAGTAGTTGAATGACTCTAGAAGATAAGTCACTAGTAGCGAAATGACATTTTATCTTAAGTCCGATCAGTCACAGTAATCAGTTAAAAAAAAAATATGGGCCCCATCTTGATAGAAATAAAAAGCTGACTTTTCCCAAGAAGGACATTTGCAAACTAAATGCAAAATAAGCTCATTTTTTAAGGTGTGGAGGAAATCTTAAATCAGTTTTTCTATAACAGATCAATGTAAGGAGATAATATGGAGATTAGGACAGGATCTACATTGGACCCTTTTTGCATATATATATAGTAGTCATGGTAGTTTTTCCAAAGTGCAGCAATTATTTAATAAGTACCAACAAAAAACGCAAGACAATCTATATTTATAACATAAAGTTGTCACTGTGATAGATGTAGGTCATAATGTTTTAGGAAACCAATAGAAGTGCAGTTAAAGAACCCACCCATGTCAAGACTCTGGCAAATCTGAATAACTTTGTGAGCAAAATGCTGTGCAAAACAGTCACAGTGCTCCAGTTGGTGATTTGTTTATTTCTCCCCAATCATAAACATGACGACTCCAGAAGTATTCCTAAACTACTAGCCAGTTGTTTCTGAAGGTATACAATCTCATTTAGAACAATTAAGGTCTGCAGGGTCCATACCCAGGAACTACCCATACACAAGGTCTTCTTCATCTTGCCAGGGTTCAAAAGCAGTTTACTGGCCATCACCCACCATATCACTGCATCCAGATGCTGGTTCAGGATAGGCACTCTCTTTTTCATATGTTATAGAGAACTAGAGTGTATTGGTGAAACTTTACCATAAACCCTTTGACGACTGCCCCAAGTAGTTTTATATAAATGTTCGTTAGCTTTGAGAACAAATTGTGCCTTGTGGCATTTCACAGCATGAACTGTGCTGTGAAATGTCCAATCCCTGCAAATAGGAGTGGGATCACTATAATACATAGTGCCCGCAAGCCCCAGCTCAGAGACAGTTTACAAGAATATGATGTTCAGTGGTACTGTAAGGAGTCAAGCAAGATCAACACAGTTGTACTCCCTCTGTTTCTTTCGGGAAATCATCTGTCAGGGTGATCATACCTGATTCTGTGCCCAACAAGGTCTGAATCCTGATTGAAAAGGGTTGAGATAACTGGTGCCTTTGAAAATCTGTAGCTGCAAAGATACTATCCTCTCAAGTACCCTATTAAATTTGTGACTGAGTAGGTTTGAATCCATGGAAGACTTCTTTAGGAGTGGACAGACTATTGTTCCCTTTAAGGCTGGTAGTACCATACCACCTTGTGAAAATGCATTCACCATTTCCTGATTCCATCCAGTCATGTACTAGGCTAGCTAGAATAAGGCAACGTGAGCAGGGATCAAGAGCTTAAGTGGCAGACTGGAGAGCTACAGTTATCTCACCCATTCATTTCCTTAGGACTCCTAAACTGAAAGTGATCCCTTATTTTGGGGGCAAAATAGTATACCAGATATACTCAGTGCCTCAGTATATACTGTATCAAAATCAGTGATCAAGTTGAATGACCACAAGTGATTCATATTCAAAGAGTTTTACAAATCTGTTATACCACATAATTTTTCAGCCCTTTAAATGTTTCCAGACAAGTTAATAAGCCGGCTTATTGAAAATATGAAAATAACTACAATACTGCATGTGTCTTGATCAATATCATAAGGTAAGCCAACGAAGTTACTTTTTTGTGCATCTCTTCTAATGATAGAATAATACTTATAGTTTGGGAAATGGAACACATTTGCTAGTAACTCTTTATCAATTGTCATGTGTTGACATTCTAAAAATTATTCCACTAGGTTTCAAATAGCCTGTTTTATTGTTGACATTGGACACTACTCCAGCAGTTCTGCAGCTTTATGAGGCTGCTTCTTTCTCTCCATTCTTTTATAGTTGCTTGTCATATCTGTAGGATGAGGAGGTTCTTTTGGTCCCACTTTGAGCAGTCTGTTTTCAGCCTAGGAATTTTTGAATGCTGATACTTTTCATTTTGTCATACAGACTGTGTTTACACGGTTTGAAAGATCCAAGTGTCCCCTTCCTGCATCAATTGACACAATTTTTGTTCTTACAAGATATGACAGGAGGCTGGATCTGTCATGTGGTTGTAATTTCTTTTTAATCCAACTCTGTGTCTGCCTTTTTCATTTTTTTCTAGAGGAAGGGGAAACATTAGAAATCCGTGATAATAGGATCACTGTTGCCATCACCTCATTTAGACTTGCCCCTTCTCAGCTACTTTATGTCCCTTCTCCCCAATTGTGGCCATTGATGAAAACTCAGAGGACACCTTTTCATATAAGTTCTCAAAGGCATCATTTTACTTTCAAGTGTGGGGAGAGTTAACTAACACCTGGACATGTAGATTATATTGGAGGAGATTATATTGAACCCCCCTCACCGTTTAATAAATGGATTGTAGGTTAAAGATGTCATCTGTTCTGGACAGTTCTCGATGTGTGGTATATCTTACTGATGGCTATAGAATATTTAATTGTTATTTTAGAAAAATCTTAAGCTTACTTGCTGATATAGTAACTATTTGACAACACTTTTATATAGATTTTATTCTATGAATTAGAATCATTTTCTTCATATCATATTGACAACCTGCTCTAGAATAAACAGGCAAAGGTAGTTAAAGAATAGGTTTCTGTTGTTATTTCCTGTGAGACGACTTACGAAAACCTTATATACTCATTGATGTAATCAACCAATATGAAAGTGTTAAATCCTGTGTAATGTTAATGATAGTTATTTTCCACCGGCTTCTTATATACAAAAATTTAAGTAAACTGAAAACAAGCTAAAAATCTATGCAGCCCTATGTTATCATCACCAAGACAGCTAGTTATTTGAAATGGAAGTGACATAAGAATAACTTGATATGTTCTATTGCATATTACATGGAGAAGGGTGAGAGGCTCGGGAGCAAGCCCCATGAGGAAAGAGTCAAAAAAGGTAAATATTTATCCTACCCAAGAAAACAATTAAGATAGGATATTATGATATACTAAAATACACGATGGATCAATTTTTGTTTTATTTGGCTCCAGAGTTTAAGATCTGAAGCAATGGATTAAACTTCAAAGAAAAGGAAACGCAGAAGGAACTTCTTGGTTGTATAAACAGATAGAGAGTTTTTAAAGCCAAAGCAGTATGGCTACTCGTTAGACATAATGTAGCACTGGATATTCTGGAATTGGACTCAGTGTCTTTTGAGGTCCTCTCCAGCTCCTGGATCCTTGAAATGCCTTCACCCCTGTCACCTTCCAAACTGTAAAATGATTAGCATTGCTGCATGAAAGAATTTGGAAACGTTGACATTTCCACTGATTTTCTGTCACTAGTGTTAACGTTCCTGAAAGTACAGCCTAACTTCATTTCTCTAATGAAAAAAGAAATCATGATGCTCAAATAACTAAACATTGCATAAACAAACATGTTATCTGGAAAAATACTTAGTTTATTTGTTATAGGTATATATTCTTCACAGTTCAACAAGCCATTCCAGTTCACAGGATGGATTAAAGCACTAAAATTGTAGTTAAAATGGATTGAAAAGAACACTTTACATTACTATTTAAAAGTGTAAAAGCCATTAGCAGAAAAAAGAAGATGGTAATGAAAAAAGCCTGACACTGAAATTATATAAAAAATGTAGACATCTATAAGGCTCAGCTAGAGAGAATCTTACTGTATTCCTTTCAGAATTGTAATGTAAGAATGTACTTAGTGATTTTATTTATGCTTGGTTAACTTTTTAAAAAAGTTAGAAGAATTGCATCTAGTTTAACAATGTAATTTAAGTTAAAAGAATGTATATAATTTTTGCAATCTAAACTCATTTCTCTGACACGATGTCCCTTTTTTGCATTCTAGCACTATTTTTTTTTTAGTATTAGTAATATGCCAGCTTTTTTACTAAAGGAGGAAAAATAATTGACTGAATTGTAAATATACTGGCTTGGCTTTGCTTCAACAAGAAAATGAATTGGTGGACCTAATCAGACATTTCTTTAGTGATGTTTGTCCCTTCTAAACTGCAACCCATTTAAAACCCTAGATGTCATGCATTCATTTTTTTTTTCACATATAAAGTAAAAATAAGACATTTTGTAAGAGTTTCCTAAGTTTAGGGTGTAGAAATGCATGTTACCTGCAACAATTACATCAAAATGTGTAATTCTATTATTGTAAAGTACCATCAAGAAAAACTATATGTATTCTGTAGTAATGGAATCTTGAATAGTGGCCGATACACTTCACCCAAATAAAATAATGGAATTCAGACAATTGTTGGCTTCGTGATGTTCTCTGAGCTTGCTTTTCTTCCTGCAGACATTTTCTTCCTGCAGACATTTCATTTCCAGGCTAAGTGTCATCATCATTGCATGGAGGAATAGAGTTTGCAGGGTTTTGATATGCAGTCACCTAGCCTAGTAATTAAATGTCTGCAGGAAAAGAAGCTCAAAAAACACTAAAGACCTAAGAATTCAACCCCGAAGTGCATATATTCTCCTTTCGACAATCTTAGAATTTTACTAAATACAAAGCTTTCTGACAGGATTAAGCTGACTAAGGAGATTGATCTTTATAAACTGTGCCTCCAGGCTAGTGTGACACATCCTATTTGGCCATGATGTAGCATGATTTTTGGCTTAAAAGGATTCATTTGGCTTGTTTGATACATTAAATAACAATTGGTGAGTAATGTGAATGCTTATGCTACTTCTTAACCAAATCCTGCACAGCTACTTAATCAGCCATGTAAACTTTCCCAGGTTTCTTATATTTGTTACTATGTGTTTTGTTAAAATGTATACTCCAGATACAGAGTGAGATTTAAATGTATTTGTGTGTTTGTGTGTGTGTGTGTGAGACTTATAACAGTGATATTGAATAATTCTGACTAAATTAAACAATTCAGAATTTTATAAACATCCAAGACACTTGTATTTATGGCCAACAAATATAGTAAGTTCAATAGTACTAATAAATGAAAACTGTTAAAATGAAAATATAATGAGGTATTGCAATATGGAAAAGGTTATCACTTCTTTGTGGCATAAGTTTTTCAGTGTCCACTTCATCAGGGGTGACTATTTGCATAAACAGATATATGTACCCTGTACATGGAAAGAAGAGTCCACAAGTTTGTGTGCATTTTACAAAGTGTGCCTTGTACACAGAGACAAGCAAGCAAGCAAACAAGCAAGCAAGAGTTGGTATTAAATGTGTCATAGAATTATCCAGAGTACAAATGAACACAGAATCCAGTGAAGTGAATAGAAGACGTAATTTGTATGGGTGTGATCCATAGAAGGCCCCTGCTGAAATGGGGTAAATGGAGATTAGTCAGGCAAGATGTCAATGTAATCATTTTCTCCAGCATCTGGGAAGAGGATGAGAAAAAGGTTATCGTTACATTTCTCTAATATTTCAGTGAAAAAAAGTATCAGTGTCAAATAGCTCACATCGTGGTGCTTAAATAATTACTGTTGATTCAAGCAATACAGTAGAAGGAGATAATTCACTACAGGATAAGGCTCAGTGAAAAGAGACATTCTGTCTATTACATGACCACCTCGTATTGTACAATCCCAAGGGGGAAACGCTTGCCTGCAGAACAGAAATCTGTAGCAAAGAAGTAAGATGATTTCTTCTCCCCCCCCCCCAACCATTCCTACTTTTGCTCTTTTAAATTCTTGCTGAATTATTACATTTTCAGTGTTATGTGTAGCTACACTCAAAACCTTAGAATGTTTGTATATTTCTATAGCATGTCCTTATCAGCCTTCCACTGCAAATAACTTCTCAATATGGCAGAGCAGTGCCTCCAATCAAAAGTGTCAAAGGGGTCAGTTCACTTTGGCAGAAATGTCCTTTGCACAGCAGTCAGTTCAAACATAGTATCCCTCCACTGTGGGACCTAGAACTGGGGTGCCTTTTCACATTCTAGAGCTACATTGACATTTTATTGAAGCCGCCGCCAAAACAAAGTTGTTTTTAAAAGAATTTGCATAGACATACTATGCCTATTTTCATTTTGCTTCTCTTTTCTACTTTGAAATTGACATAAAGGAACTTTGTTTTCATTGTGAAGTCTAATGGGATTATTTATAAATGTGAATTTAATAATTCAATTTAATTTAATTTATTCTGTTTAGGTGCTGCAGGATGACTTTGTGTGGCTCACAATATGGCAGAGAATAAAACAAGCCAGCAACAATAAAAAAAGGATAAAGACAAAGTAAAGAAAAAGACAGCTAGTCTGGCCAACAACACAAAAAACATATATCAACAAACTTGTAACCACCCTAGCCCAAGGGCTGGGAGCAGCTAGGTCTAAGGCCCTCCAGAATGCTATTGGTGAGAGCTACCCAGATTTCAGGAAGAACCTCATTCCAGAGGGCAGATGCTATGACAGATAAGGCCCCGTACAGGTAGTCCCCCAGTTTAAGAACAAATTCTGTTCCCAAGGTCTATCCTTAAGTCGAATTTGTATGTAAGTGGAACAGTATTATTGTATAATACTGTATAAGTAGTATTGTGTAATTAACTTGAACCATTGTGTATTTTAACTGGAATCATTGTGTTTTTAACTTGAATTTGCTACAGTAGGCTCCGTTCTTAACTATGGGTCATCTGTAACTTGGGCATTCTTAACCCAGGGACTATCTGTATATCTCTTTGTAATATTGCATTATAAACATTCTGTTAACTGCCTTCAGTTACTTCTACTAAGAGTTCCATTTTCAACATAAAATCAGTTATAAAGGACCTGATTCTTTCAAATTTCCAGTGCCTCTGAAAATATAGAATAGACTACTACTGTCAGACTGTTACACGATCTATCCCAGTATAGTTCTATCCCTGATGTACATTTTAACATCTCAGTCTACTTCCCTATGTCCTTATACCTTTTTTCTAGGGCTTGACCTTGAGAACGCAAAGGATATATGTGACCGCTCAGCTATAGGGCATAGTCAGATGTTAGTGTTAAAGTGCTCTCCATCAGTCCTTGAGCCAGGAGAAATATATGCCAGCACAAAATTTGCTGCCTTAATTGCTAAGCAACTAGTAATTTACTGTCATAGTAATAAGGCTAACAACTGGTGCTGTCCTTACTATTTTAATGTGGAACAAATTAAGAAGAGGGATTGGTGGATTACTGTAGCTTCATTGCCCTCCCCCTACCTCCCCCACAAAGCATGTCCAGCTGGCAGGATCACAATAATCACAACCATTCACCCTAACATGGGGCGGGCTTAGGTGGTACTTGAAATGTTGAGCTTAGCAACCTCGCAGGTTGCCCAATTAACAGGAGGCAGGTGTTGAAGTGGTCAGCTCCTGTGACCTGTCAGGCTATTTCTGAATGCAGGTCTACTACCATTCTAAATCAGTGCTGCATATGTGTCCAAGTATAGCCCAGTTGATAGGTCCCATGAATAGAGGACGGCCATTGGATGTAGCAGGAGGAGACAACGGATAAGTAGCAAGTTCCATTCTCAGAGCTGCAAAAGAATAATCATGCAATTCTGTCCTTGTGGCCAGCCACACTTGTAAGTAGCCTTGGCCAGCTGTTGAGCAGGAAGTGTTATTGGCCTCTCCAAGCAAATAAAACCAGAAAAGCAGGGCCACGCAAAGCCACTGGTTATGAGAAGCAGCAGAAAGTGTATAATGTATCCAGTGGTAACAGAACCAGCAACATATAGGTGGTAGAACCAGATGTTTTTCCCAAATTAAATCAACGATCAGTGCAGCACAGAACCAGTGCTCTGTAAAGCAAACTCTTTAAATTGTTTCAGTCCTATTTTCATTCTTCCAACCCAGTGGAATGCTGGAAAAATTACACAAAGGAGGTTAGGACTCTGTCAGTGCCGTAACTCTGAAAACTGAACAGAACTGGAACAGAATGGGTAGAAGCCAGCAAAAGAAATGGACTAGATCGGCCTGGGAGGGAAAGGCAGAGAAGAACATCTAGGTCAGGTCTGCAAAACATATAGCCCAAGGGCTACATGCAGCCCGCAAGCAGCCTTGTGTGGCCCACCAGCATTCTCTGAAAACAATAAATGCACTATCACCAAATGTCTGCACCGCCAGAAAGGATCTACCGCTGTAGCCGCCCCAAAAGCCATACTGCTGAGTGCCTCCAGGCCTCACTGACACTGATAGCTCCATTGCTGCTAGCACCAAATAGCTTATTGGTGCACCTGCTTTTCCTTTGTGGTCCATAATTATTTTAATTTATCAATGTGTCTCAACGAGCTGTGCGGGCCAGTTCTAGAAAGATACTCTAATGCAGTGTTGTCCAAACTTGGCCACTTTAAGCTGGCTGGGGAATTCTGGGAGTTGAAGTCCACTCATCTTAAAGTGGCCAAGTTTGGACAACACTGCTCTAATGCATTCCTATTGGAGAGACAGATTGCTTGGTTGCTTGGAATGTTGGGTCCCGTGACTCAGAGAGGAGCCATAATTGAGAAGCTGGCAAGAATTCCAGTAGTCATGCTTTGCATGCTTTCCTTAATTTGTTTAAATATATATTTTATACTGCTTTACTGCTTTAGTCTTTCCTTTTTTAATGTTTCCAAAATAAAACTTTCTGGACTGAACCTAGACTGTCTTCTTGCAGCTTGAAGAGATTTTTCTATCCAAACAAGACATCCAGGCTTGTGAATTAATTTTATTGGTAAAATCTGAAAGAATATGGTTTTTACTGATTCACCAATCTCCCTGAATTTCATAGGCCCCCTCTAAATACACTCCAGAGAGTTGAGGGACCAGTATGCAGTGCTTGGAACTGCAGGGAGAACAAAACATTGATGAGTATTCAATGAGAGTGCTCTGACTAGAATTTCATTCAGGGAATGCTGTCATTACAATCAGAAGCAAGCTCTGGACCCAGTATTGAATTTAGCCAAGATTGCTAGTTTAAATGCTGAAATTCTATTGATGACAGGATAGGCATTTCTGCTATGGCTGTGCAGGGTCTCTGATCTGCTCCAAGGGCTAGATCTGGGCAAAAAGTAACATATCCCATTGGTTCATGCCAAGGAAAAGCCATGTATTCTATCATACCAGATCCAGTATGTGGGCGATGAGGCAGAATTTGACCAGCAGGCAGACTATCTGAATACCAAATCCATGGCCAATGCTTTCCTAAAAGATGGTAGCTCTGGACAATAATAGTTACAGCCACCTCCAGCCCCATAATGATTTAAAAATATGTGCCTTATGACTCACCTAAGAAGTGCTGAGAAAGGAAGTGCTCATAACTTGTTAAACAGAATGTGATAAAATTTACTGCAAAAGGGTCTTTCATAGAAAAAAAAATCTTACAGTAGATTTCAGACAGAAAAGTTAAGCGAGTTTTGTGCAAAGAAAATAAGGTTGTTTTTCCTTTTCTTGAATGGAAAAAAAGACACAAATTAGCATATATGAACTTGGATTTCACGTTACTTTTTCCCATGAAATTGTAAGGCTTTCTTCCTTACTCCTAACATAAATGGTATTCTTATAACAATTCTCTAAAGCAGATTAGGAAGCCTTTCTTTTCCTTCCTTCCTTCCTTCCTTCCTTCCTTCCTTCCTTCCTCATTCATTCATTCATTCATTCATTCATGAAAGCAAACTTTAGTAGTCTATGTTGATGATTTTCTTAATTTGAAACATGCCTATTGGAATTTACCACCTTTACATATATTTGGCTCTTACCAGGAATCGCATATGCTTCATCTTTAGTGACATACACAGTCTGAGTTTCCTGATGGTAAGGAGAACGATTTACAGGATAGCACAGATTGATTACTAGCCCTTGATTTGGCTTTTTGTAGTTGTCAATTAAATCATTTAATGTTCTAAAGACAAGCCTCGGAGTACCTTCAGATGTCTAAAAAATAAGCATATTGCAGCTAAATTTACATTTAATTCAAAACCATATTAATAATTTATTTCACATCGAAAACATAAGTGATGACTGAAATAGATTCATTTCAGAGAAGATTATAGCTAATGTAGCATATCTTTTAAAATACCCCCAAACTATGGCCTCCAGCAGCTTTTTATCCTAATACTGTATAGAATCTAGGCTATCAATGGTAAGGAGTGTTATTCAACACAATTTATAATGCATGAAGTTGGAAAACAAGGTAATCCAAGGGCATTTTAGTTTAACATCCACCTCCCCCTGCCAGCTGGGTAAAATGGCATAAAATCTGGTAGGATTTAAATTTATATTTCTTTACATTTAAGGAATAAGGAATAAATTAGCATATTTACTAAATTATTTTAAATTATATACATTTTCTTACCTGTATCATAAGACGTCCATTACTTTTCCTGAAGATTCGGTAAGTGTAGATAAGGTGTTCATAACTAATTTTTAGAATGGAAGTGTATTAGCAAAGGGTACATTCATAAACTAGAAAAGTCAAAACACTGAAGAATCATACAGGGCTGAAAACTGATAACCATAAAGGGATAAGTATGCACAAAATGTGTGTATTTGTCACTTATAAATATGCAACAACAATTACGTTTTAGTTTTCTAGAAATAGATATCAGCTAAATAATAGAGGAACTTCTGATGTGAAAATTCTAAACAAATGTATGAAAACATCTTCACAGCAAGATTGAAGTAAAAATCTGTTTCCACAATTCTGGAGGAGAAAAGATACTTACAAATTAATATATCCATAGTGACAAGTTAGAACAGTCATATCTGGGAGACATCCCAGTCAATATAGAACAACTAGGTGTACTTAATTCCCAATAATTTTTATAGGTATAAACTGCCTTAAGCTCAGTAGCAATGACAATTGCCATCATACAACTGGTAGAATTCATACATGAGAACTGGCTCCCATATATGCTATATATATATATATATATATATATATATATATATATATATATATATATTATCCTACATATCTGGTTCCATACCACATATCCATTGGAGAAGAGATGGCGAAGGCTGGTGGATAAAAATATCCTGACTAAAAATATGTTGTAAGGATTTCACCAGATGTTGTGGATAGAACTTTAGGTACCATTATCTTGAATCTATAATGATTTGAAATGTATCACTTCCAAAAACAGCACTAATGCACATTTTACTGTGTTTATTTCTACATTTAAATTTGGGCTAGATATACACTGCAGTTTATAATAAAGTGGAATCAGTTTTATGTATACACTCCCACTAGGTATATGTGCCTGGAACAAAATTCTCAGTTTCCTGAAAACAGATGGTAGTTGGTTCTCAAAAGTGCAAGCATCTAAAAAATGTAACTCAATCCATAAAAACATTAGTCATGTTCAAGCTGTCTTTATATAATGCCAGATTAAGTTAAACATCTGCATTTCTTGTAACTGAATCCTTTCATTTAACCAATACAAAGGAGTTATCTTAGTTACATAAAAGTAGAAGTACTTACAAAACACAAAGGCACAAGGCTCCAGATATGCTCTCACTGTCTCGTACTAAAAAACTTCCATTTATTCCTACTTTGCTCAGTAATTCTTCACACTTTTCTTTAGTTATATTTCCATGGAAATATTGAAATTCCATTTATGTATAAAAACTGTTTCCAGATTAATTCTTAAGATTCAGCTGAAAAGATGACCTGCTCTGTACTGAACTGTGGAACAAAGAATATTTAAACTGTTAACTGTGCAATCTCTATTGTACGATTTGTTGTTTCCCTTATGCAAAACCTAGGAAGGTAACACAGGAAGTACTAACTGATAAATGGATTAGTCATCACCATAGCTGTTAAACAAAGACGTTCATATCTTTGGATTGTATTTAGTTTTGGGGAGCAGGAGGATATCCAAATCCTAATCAATTTATTACAATCCATCTAATATCTGATCTTGTAAGTAAATACAACACAGGCATATTGAATCTAGGAATGAATCGTTGATAACACGTGTCATAGCTCCATCACAAAAAGTCTGTAAAATAGTCTGCTGAAATCTATAATTGCAAAAAGTGTTTGTTCCATCCTCACAAAGAAGCAAAGCTATCTTGCCTTAAAGCAGCAAGCCAATAGGACTGAAATATTTTGCATACAGAATACTTTGAAATGCAAAGAATTGAAATAGAGAGAAGAAAAGACACAAAGAAGGAAAACATGAAATCCATAATTTCAGTGTGATATAAAAGATATTAATGACTGACATGGTCTGGAAATATCTAAAAAAGAGAACAATGGGATAAATCCCATGACACGAGAACCAAAAAAGTTATAGATGAAGAGTTATAGAATTTTTGGTTGAATATATATGAAAGTTTTATTTAGAATAAATGAATAAAATATGTAATATACAATCCTTTGAGAATGAATTATGCATTCAATGAGTCTAGGATAATTTATGTATTTAATAAACTGAGTTAGAAGGTATGATTTCAAACAAACAGTTGTTGTCAGTATTAGCTAATCTAAACAATGCATATTGAAGCCTGGACTGGAAGAAGATGAGTGTGGTTTTAAAATTGGAGGAATAAACATCAATAACCTGCACTATGCTAATGACACTACTCGGGTAGCTGAAGATGCAAATAATCTGCATTGTCTAGTAATGAAAGTTACGCAGCATAGTGACAAATATGGGACTAACATTAAATATAAATAAGATCAGACTTACGACTAAGGTAAAGTAACCAGCTTTAGAATCAACAATGAAGATACTGAAATGTTAGACAGCTTCTGCCTCTTAGGATCAACTATCAACCAGCAGTTAAGAATTACACTGCAGACTAGCAGGTGGTAGAGTAGCAATGAAGGCCTTGAAAAATATTCAGATGCTGTCATGTGTCTATACTTAATACGGTCATTAAGATTTAACACCAACTTGATGGCACATAATCAATTCATATTTGAATCAATATAGAAGAAACAGGTTTAATAATTTCTGTATTACAATTACTCTTAGTTTCATTCCTAAAGCCACCAGATATTTCTAAGAGTAACTGCTATAGGGAACTAACAGGAGCTAATAACTTCTAGAATATTGAATTATACAGAAGTAATTCAAAAATTGTTTCTGTGCATAGATTGCCTCCGTGACTGAAATGCTATATTCAAAATAAAAAATGCACAGGTTTTAAGGAATGATCCTGGGCAAGCATTTTTTACTCCTGGACATGTGTTCATTTGGCTTCACATTCCTGATTCTTTGTCTTGCAGATAAATTTTCAGCTTTTGAACTTGAGGCTAGATGATTTGGACCTTTTTGATTTCTAGAATCTTCTGAACAGCAATACGCCTTATCCTTTGGCTGTTCTTGTTCAGAAGACTTCAAAGGTGGTTTGCTTCAAATTCTAGGCAAGAACACTGACTTTACTGAATATATACTTCTTCCTACTTTACAGCTTCTAGCTCAATGTTATCTGTTAACTGATTTAATTCCAAGTGAATAAAACTATTGGAAACATGCTAATTGCCACCTGTTTGTTGCCATCCAGGCTACCATAGAACAGCCACTAAAATGATGAGGGTTCTGGAAATAAGCAGACAGTAAAAGAATTTTGATATGTTTAGGCTATAGATAAGACAATTGAGGGGATGTATGATAGCAATATGCAGATATCTGAAGAGTTGTTACACAAAAGAGAAAATTAATTTATTTTATTTTGTACGAGTGGACAGAACCCAAACCAGTAGGTTAAAATTACAAGGAAGTAAGTTCAGGCTAGACATCAGGAGGAATTTTCTAACTGAATGAGAAGTCAGCCAGTGGAATAGGACTGCCACATGATATGTTGAGTTCTCCTTTATTGGGGTCTTTAAACAGAGGCTGGATGGTCATCTGTCAGATCTTCTCTAGTAGATCATACTCTGAACATGAACTAGATAACTTCTAAAGTCCCTTCCAATTCCATGATTCTGTGATTATATGACTTGGTAATAAAGGGTGTGGTTGCTTTGCTATTTCCAATCACCTCAGTACCTGGAGATTTGGTATGACTGATTGGCAAACTTGGTCCCTTCTGGAAAGGACCACTCTATAACTCAAGATTCAGTTGTAGTTTGCGGCAATACTGTTAAGTTAGTTAGCTAACAGAGAAGCAAGGTGGCATGGTGTGATACAGTGCTGCAGAGATAGGTAAGTCAACAAGAGTGGCTAGCACAGAAAAAGTGGCCTTTGTAGTCTTGCCACTCCATCCATACTTTTAAAGGAGTAAATGTTTGGCCCAGCACCCATAAATATTGGGCTTATACTCATTCACTTATTGTCAAGAAACATAAACATTTTTGCAGGTATGCAGAGTTTAAATGTAACGTAAGTCTTGAACCTATATTTAGAATTCTGATTATTAATTAAGCTCATAGTTGTGTTGACACAACCAGTTTCAGTGGCACAGGCAGACAGATACTCTGATGGTCTTTCAAGATTCTGTTATCCTACCTAAAACAATAAAAGATTCCTGAAATCCCTGCTGCTTATGTTTCTTGACATTGCCTGCCTCAAAGGGCTGTTAAGGCCACAGATATAAGCCTTTCCAGGTGGGCCTTTAGTCTTTAAAACAAGCTTGATTCTAATTTGTTACATGGCTGTTGCATACCCACAGACAAACCTAGGCATATGCCTAGTGGGTAGGCAATGGCCGTGTAGGTGGATAAATACAACAGGTAGGCTCAGTCATGCTGAGGGTGACCTCTAGGCAGCAAAAGCACAGAAAATTAATTGTTTGCTACCACCTAGTGGTATCCAGATTTTTACAGCCAAAATCTGGTACCCTTACTTTTTATTATTATTATTTATTTCAAAATACAAAGTATTGCCAAAACACTTAAATACTACACAAAAAAAAAAATTAAAATGTTGATGTTTCTCCCTGTGAGCATCTTGTGTGGGTAAACCATGGGTATCATAAACAGTCTTCTCCTTCCACTGTGGTCTATAACTCTTTAATTGATTACTAATGTTGGAATGCAAAAGGCAGATCTGAGATGTTTCTTTGGAACCAACATTTTGGGTAGCCATTTTAAAAAATCTAAGACCTAAAAAAGTGAATTGAGTAATGCAACCAAAGTAATGTTAGCTTTTGTTTGATTTGATTTATTATGTGCCATCAAGTCCTTTTCAGCTCCTAGCAACCACAAAGATAGATTTACTCCATGACAATCTATCCCTAACCTGGTCTTTTAGTTCTTCCAATGGTGCATTTATTGCCATTGTAACCATGTCCATCCACCTCGCTGTTAGTCGTCCTCTTCTTCTCTTTCTTTCCATATTTCCTAGCATTTGAGCCTTTTCTTTTTTTATTAATAATTTTATTAAAAATTATAATTACAATGATAAAAAACTAATACAAACTTTAAAAAATAAAGGAATAAAAAGAAACAATAGAAGGTACAGAAAAGAAAAAGAAAATAGAAAAGAAATAGAAAAGAGAAAAAATATAGTAAAGAAAAAGAAAATAAATATATAAACAAATGACTTCCCCCTTCATCATAACAAGTATAAACAATTTTAGTAACTTATCACCTTCTCTTAAAACACAACAAATGATCTCTTCTTTCCATATTCCATCTCTTATCTATAAACAAATCCTTAAAACCTCATCATTTCAGTCCTGATGCCAGCAAAAGTCCATTAAGGGTTACCAGAGATAACAACATATCTATTTTAACCTTGATCAAATAAACCAACTTTATATTCTTTCCTTTTATTTTAACAATTTTTAGTGCCTTCAAATAATGTTCTAAAACTTTATTTCTTTTCATTTTTTCTTTGTTCCTTCTCACAAAATTCTTCAAAGCTTTAACAAGCCTCTTTTTTATATCCAAAATAGGAAAATTATCCAGATCACTCTCTTGGTTTGTTCTTTGTATATCCCTTTAATTATTAAGACATCAGCCAGTTTCTTTTGTATGTCCAGTGTAGCATCTTTTTCCATACCATTCTTGTAGCCTGCCATTTTAAATCCACTTTCAGATCAGTTTCAGTCTTGTCTGGTAAAACGTGTTCCTCTTCCATAGCATCTTTTAAACATAGTCTATCTATAGTGACAGACACTCTTAAAATTAAGTTCTAGATCCATTGTTCAAAAATATCCTTCCGTATGTCCAATGTTAAAATATTTTGCTTCATTCTGTATTAGTAAGTCAAATTTAAGTGTTCTCCTCCTTTAATTACAATATTTAGTTCCTTCTACTTCCCTCTAGTGTCCAACCTTCAAAATCTCATCCTATCATGTTTTTTTTTTTTAAGTATTCAAAACAAAAGCATTTTCCCACAAGAAGGATTCTTATAATTAATTCCAAAACTTATTTCAAATTCATCTGGATTCTTAATCTGTTTGTAACTTTCCAAAATCAAAGTTCTAATCACCCTTTTGCTGTTTATTCCAAAATAATTAAAATAAATTTTAAGTCCTTAAACTTGTATTTAAAACTTCTTTTGCTAAGGATTGAAGGAAACTCTCCTGGTACTGTAAAAATTGTCAATCCAAAGGTTCCTAATACCTGAAAAGCAGTTAAGAAGCAATTTCTTAAAGTGATTAGAAAAGGAAGTATATGAACCCAGAGCCCCAGAAGAAGGCACTAACCATAGTTTGAGCAAGATGGCTATTCCCTCATCTTCCATACTTCCAAACCTGCTGAAGACTGCTGTCTGGAGCACTTGTACTTGCTACTTGCTTTTAATAGAGCCATCTTCAGTTTGCCATTTGTTCCCTGGAAGTCAGCATTTGAACCTTTTCCAGAGAGCTAGATCTTTGCATAATGTGTCCAAAGTAGGATAATTTGAGCCTGGTCATTTGAGCCTTGAGCGAGGACTGGGTTGATTTGTTCAATGATCTATTGGTTGGTTTTATTGATTGTCCATGGTATTCTCAGGAGTCTTCTCCAACATGACAGTTCAAAAGCGTCAATAATCTTCCTATCCTGCTTCTTCAAAGGTCCAACTTTCGCTTTCATAGAGTGTCACAGGGAATACCATGGCTTGCACTATTCTGATCTTTGTAGAAGCATTTGAATATCTTTTCCAATGCCTTCATGGCTGCTCTACTGAGTGCTAGCCTACAGCATATTTCTTGAATACTTGTTCCTTTACTGTTGATGGTTGGTTCTAAACAGCTCTGACAGGCTCAGAGTTTAATAAGGCATTAAACTGATTGGCTATTCATGTCAATCTTACAGAGCATATCACCTCCTCATATATGGAACAGATGCTGCAATATTATATATTGTCTAGAGCAACCCCAGAAGCAGTAGAAAAACATCAAAACTGTGAAGAACTTTGAAAAGCTACAAAAGTGCTTTGAAGCTATCTGATTCAATTTTTTGTTTTAAAATAGTTCCCCATTTTGATTCGCCAATCTACTTCAGTGCAGTGATTTGATCAAAGCATTGCATCAAAGCTTTGCACTGCCCTGTAAAAATATTTCTGTAAATATATTGCCTGTGCTTGTCAGCCTTGCAGGGCAAACCAGGTAGGAAACATGACCAGATGAGCTAATTCTACTTTATGGTACAGCTACATTGTCAGAATATTGCAAATCTGAAAGTACATTTCTCCCCCCAGTCCCTTGAAAGCCCAAGAAACTAGGAAGGGTCTCTTCTGCGCTTCTAGCCCTGCCCACTATCCAGCTGCAGGCTATGCTGTTTCTTATCTGACTGTTCTCTTGGCAGCGTCTCTTTGCCTGGTCTCCCAAGGTCTTTCCCACATACCATTACATGGTTGATTAGTAAAACCAAGAGAAGTCTTGGGACATTTTAAAGATTTAACGAATTTATTATGGCATAAAACTTTTCATGAGCTTCCTGAGATAATAGATACTATTTATGCACATGACAATGGTACGTGGGTTTTTGTATGTGGGGAAAGAATTGTAAGCAGTAAAATCAAAGGAAATGAAATGCAAAAAGTACCAACTGACAAATGTTAAATGTTTGTTAAATTATTCATCATAATCTACAAAGAATTGCTGATCAAAACAAAAAACATGGCAAATTAATTAAGAGTCATTTGATAAAAACCCTACCTCAATTCAGGGCAAAGCCATATAAATGAACTGTTTTTGTAATTTAACTGTTTTACACTAACATTTACTTTTGAAATTCTTCATTTATGTATGATTGTTTAAGGCTAGTACAGTTTTCTGGAGGTTGAAATTCTCTCCTGCTAGTTTCTAAATATTCTTTCAGACCTCAAATTTATGTTCTTTTTCATGCTGCATAAAGATGTGCATTTTATCCCATTCAGAATGCACATTGCTGGTTGATGATAGCAGATAATATAGTGAAAGTTGTATACATGAACTCTTTATTTGGGGGCTGATTGTTTTAGGACACACAATCATTTTGCCTTTCACTTCATGGGTCCCCTATGGTTCCATAGTTCCCCTAAACTATGGAAACATTGTTCACGTCTGGGTTTATTTCAATGTCTGATCCTTTATCATTGTTTAATATGCAGTTTGTTGTTGCCAGTGACTACCTGCTTTAATTCAGAGGGGACCCGTGAATTGAAAGTATTACTTTGTGAGAAGGGCTATAGATCCCTAGGAGATCCTTTTGGCATTTGTGGGCCTTTTCTATAGAATAATTCTCCTTGTCACCTAGGTGCATTTCATACGAGAGCCCAAGAAGCAGCTCCAAATGCATCTTGGGGCCTTAATCAAAGGACAATGTGAGTGAAAGGCACAGTGGAGTAAAGGGGTGTTTGAGGTGAAAAGGCCTCACAGTGGAGAATAGAGTGGCAGAGCTCATTAACTGGAATAGATTTACTTGTGAAGTGTTCTAATATTTTCTCTGTTGAGTCTGTCCTGGAGTAGATTGTTACTGTGGAAGAAAACTAGATTTTCAAACATAACAGGTCAGTTTAACCTATTAAAATTGTCTCTCATTTGGAAGCATTTTTCTTTCTCTGCCTTATGATAAGTTGTAAGGATGGAACTATACATTACATGCAAGGTATGTAACTGTATCTTTTCTGGCCTCTTAAGTTTACTGAGTGACTTGTCACTAAGCTTTCCCCCTTAAGTAACTGACTAGAGTTACTGTGAGGCCAGTCTATTGAAACTTCTAACATGGTTATGGCATTTTTAGCTGTAGCAATGACCCACAGAAGGTGTGGGCGTGACCTACAATTAGGTCTCTTATTATTATGTTACCCAATTGTTTTGTCTTTGCTTCTTTTACTTATCTCTGTACACAGGCTTGCTTGTTGTGACAATCCTTGCTAGATGTTGCTGGACTTGCTTCACATACTGCACATCTGGGCTCTGATATGTACGTCGGCCATAAAGCTCAGTTGCTTGCTTGCTTTTTTCCCTTTTAAATTAGGTCATAGTTTTATTTTTTTAATCTGTGGCTATAATGCAAATATATGGACAAATAAATCAGATTTATTCACAAGACAAATTCAGTTTATGGAGAATTGACCCTAAAGTGTCCCTTTAACATTTGGGCATTCAAATGCTATCTCTGCTTCTTGCATCTGACTTGCCTTGCTGCTGGCAGGCTACAGTTCAGTGATGCCAAGTGACAGAAATACTCTTTGCTTGCCATGGTCATGAGAAACAAATATAAACTGGATTCTTAACTTTTCATCTACCTTAAGCTTCTATTTCCTGTTTGGCTCACATATGTGCATTTTTAACACAATTTTTTTCCGGTATGCACTGATACGTTCTTACTTTCTAGCACAGTTGTGCATTTTCCCCCCTTCCTTCTTTTTGGTAGAAACTACAAAGAATGAAACAGTGAGGCTGCTGTGTTTATAACATAGCAGATGCTTTTGTCATCCCAAAATACACTGGCATGTTACCAGGGTTGGAACCCACTAATTGTTTCTTTATTTGGTACCTTAGGGCAGTGATGGTGAACCTTTTGGGTTCAGTGTGTCAAAAATTCAGAAAATGCCTAACTTGACTCTGCTGGCATGTCACACATGAACAGAGAAACAATTCTTTACTTATTCATTTATTTTAAAAAATACAGTCCAGTCATGTGTGGTGCTATGTATTATATTAAGAAACGTCAAATAATTACAAAAATGTAATTTAGTAAAACAAACTCAGTTTCTTTGGTAACTCAGGCAGAGAGAATAGTTGTTGAGTGTTGGTGAACACTGGTGTGTCACCCAAACTGTTGTGGCGTGTCACCTTTGACACGTGTGTCATAGGTTCGCCATCACTGCCTTAGGGTGTCTTTACTGAGATCCCATGTTTTGGTTCTTTCCTCAGACTCTTGAAATATTTCATGGAACACCAAGAGACAGGCAGTTTAAGGCTTTTCAGGTTGCACTTCAAACAACCTACACTCTTTTGTGAAAAGGAGTACCCTGCTTCCTTAACAATAGCAGTTGATTTGGAAGACTATTTTTAGATGGGAAGAAAAGTAAGCACAGTTCTTAGAAATACAACACAGAACTCTTGAAAAGAAACAGGAAGTGCACAGAGTCCTCCTCAGGACAAGACTGAAGTGTTGTTGCAGAGTTCAGGCTTATAGATTTCTTTAAAAATTACAAGAATTTGAATTCTCTCATTTTAGCTAAGTTTAGTATAGTGATTGCTGAGGCAGAGCTAAACGTGCAATGATGGCTTAGGGAGATGCAATTTATTTATTGTACCTGTGTCACACACTGAGAAGACCTGCATGTACAAGTACAAATCTACATATGAGTTGATACAGGGATTTTAATAGATCAGGGATTTTATTTAATTTGGTTTTATTTATTTTGGCCATAAGAAACTGAAAGCATAGTGCCAATGCCTTGCTCAAGACCATTTAAATCTCTTCAAAGCTGAGCAGAAATTTCAATACAGTTTTCCTACATAATATCCATACTTATAATTTAACTGCTCCAGGAAAGCAGTTGCCATTATATACCTCTCTATGTATGTATGTCTAATACATACAAGGAGCTTTAAAATAAAAAATCCTTTTTTTCCATCCTGTTCTACTCTAACAGATTCTATACATCCCTTTTATCAGCAGAGATGAAATAACATAGTGGATATTCTCTTTGATTAACACAGAGAAATTTGGCAGTTCAAATGGGCTGCCTGGGAGCTGGAGTTAAAATCCTTCATGTCAAATAATTGGAAAAATAGTAAATAGCGTGTTGGACATCTTTTTTTAAAAAAAAAAATAAAAGCCTAGGGGAAAAATAGGTGCTATGGAAGATAAAATCATATTTAAAAAAATTAAAGGTTTTGAGCTGATAATCTTCCCTATTCTAAGCGAAGATCATAGACACTGTGTTATTCTAGCTCTGCTGTTGGGGAAGAATGGAACTTATTATAGTGCATGGTGAGCATTGGCTCAGCTGAAAGTGCAGTCCTTTCTTTGCAAAATAACCAATAAACTGCTGAGCTTAGCCTGCAAAAAACAGAATCGCTTTCTCCCAAATGGGCAGTAGCACTTCAGGCAATTAAATAGGGAAAAGTGTACTTTGGAAGTGGAGTAGAAAAGCTTGCACTGACATTATTTTGAAGATAAGGGATTAACAAAGGACAATGTCATTCATTTCTACCTTCCAGAAATGATTATCTGTTGGTTCTGCAACAGAGTGACCGGGCAGTGCATTTAAGCCTTTAGACTCAGACTATGATATACTCAAAACCTGTAATGGTATGTGGGAAAGACCCTGAGAGACCAGGCAAAGAGACGCTGCCAAGGAAATGGTCATATAAGAGACAGCTGGATAATGGGCAGGGCAAGAGGCTCAGAAGAGACTCTCCTTTGTTTCTCAGGGTGTAAAGGAGACAGGGAGAGAACTGAACTTTCAGACTTGCAAGATTCTGTTAATATAGTCTTACAACAAAGTAGAATTAGCTTATCTGGTCATGTTTCCTGTCTGGTCTACCTGGGAAAACTGACATTAATCTTGCAAGTCTCTTACTCTCTTCCAAAAAGAGGAATTTCAGGAAAGTCCTCCAGTCCGCTGAGTGATAGTGGAGTGAAGGAGCTCCACTATCCGCTGAGCATCTGGCAGCACAACCAATGGCAGCTTAGCCAATGATCCTGCATTCTCATGGGAGCTTGCCAGAGGTATTCGGAGGGGACCAGGATCAATTCTGGACATTCACTGCTGAATGTGAAATGTTTATAGAAGGCAGTCTGGTGGAGTTTCCCACTGATCACACCAAAGTGACTTTTGTGCTGAGTTTGCTGAAGGAAGCAGCAGCTAAGTAGGAAATACCGTTCATTGGGGAGAACGATCCGGTGCTGGACAAATATCAGGACTTCATGGGTAAACTCAAAGGACACTTTGGGGATCCCATATAGAGAATCACTGCTAGTCGAGAGATCCAGAAGGTCAAGCAGGGACAGAGGAGCGTAAAATCATATACTTTGGACTTTAAATTATTTGCTGGCAATGTAGGATGGAATGACTTAGCCCTGATTGACCAGTTCACAGAAGGGCTGGCTGAGGACCTAAGTGATAAGTTGTTTAGGCAAGGCACCCCAAATACCCTGGAAGAGATGTGTCAGTGTTGTGTAATAATAGATGCCAGACTGGAAGAGTTAAGGCAGGGAAGGAACAATAAGGGGAAAAGAACCTACAGCCTGTTTTCCCCCATACCACCTCTCCCAGTGGCATCCTTGGAATCCAGTGCATGAGAACCCAGCAAATCAGAGCAGCCAAGAGATCCTGCTCATCAGGAGAGAAGCAAATATGAAGGGATTAGAGCCTGTGCTTTTACTGTGGGGCCCCTGGACATATAGCCAGATCATGCCCAGTAAAAGCGCCAGCGTCTGATACAGCAATGAGATGCAGAACTTGTAAATCAACAGAGCATGTAGCCAGCAAATGCCCTGCTCACTTCAAAGCAGCAGACCAGAAACTTCTCTGGCCCCCCTCCCAGGAGCTCCAAAAGGGAGCCCTCGACCATTTGAGGAGAGTTCAGTTAGCCAACAGCAGGCAAGCCTACTTAATTATGCCTGTTATTGTTACTTTAGATTCCAGGCAGAAGGTCAAACTTTCTGCTTTTGTAGACTTGGGGGCAACCACTAACTTTATAGATATAGAAACAGTACAGAAACTAAAGTTACCTATTCAAGCTCTAGAAAGCCCAATGATTGTTGAGATGGTTGATGAACAGCCACTAAGAGCAGGGCCAATTTACAGCACAAGGCTCCTTTGCAGTTGATAATCAAAGATCGCACAGAGTTCATAACACTCTATGTAACTGCCTCCTTGCAAGTGCCCATCATCTAGGGAATAGAGTGGCTTCAGCTGCATGATCCAGATGTAAGTTGGGTGCACTCTCATTCTCCTCCCTAAATCCCATCAGAAAGGCACTATGATATTTTCAATAGTTACTGGCGGTAAAAAATGTCTTCAGCAATGGAGACATCTACTGGAAGGAGCAGCCAATCCTATACAAGTTTGTACAAACCATAATAATTTAGAGATTCTGCAGAATGCTCGATCTCTCACCCCTTGGCAAATCAGGTGGGCACAATTTTTCTTCTGCTTTGATTTTCACATCTTATACATTCTGGGCTCCCAAAAGAAACTTCCAGACACACTCTCATATAAGCCAGAGTACCATATGCCCCAATCACACCCTCCCCCCCGCAACGATGCTCCAGCCATGTAACTTTGAGTCACACTGTAAATCAGACCAACACAAAAAGCTGGGAGCAGGAAGACAGGCTGTTGATCTATTTGATTGGATTAGGGCACAGCAACAGCAGGATGCTTATGCCAGAGCCTGAATGGATAACCCTCAGGGAGACCAACAAGGTACTGTTGCACTTTTCACAGTGGAGGAGGGTGGCTGTTACACAATCGACATTTATACGTTCCTCTTTCCCTTAAGGGAAGACGTGCTACAGCCATGTCATGACAACAAAACAGCAGGACATGGGAAGGGGGGGATATTTAAAACCCAATATAGATTTTTCAGAGAATTTTGGTGACTTCATGTCCATGCCAACATAAAGAATTATATTTCCTTTTATCATGTCAGTCATAGAGCAAAACCAATAGCTGGTAAGCCAGCTGGGTTATTGCAGCTTCTAGAGACCCTGTAGCAGCCCTGGGACACTGTTTTTCTAGATTTTATCACTAATCTTCCCCCAGCGCGGGGATATTCTAATATACTACTAGTAGTGGATTTATTTACCAAATTGGTTCTTTTTATTCCTTGCAAGGGCCTCCCAATGGCCCAGGAAACAGTACAACCCTTTTTGACCACATCTTTAGATATAGAGAATTGGTTAATCGTGTGTTCTCAGACAAAGGGAGTCAGTTCACTTCCAAATTTTGGAAGACCTTCTTGCACTTATTAAATATTAAAATTCATCTTCCTCGCATTATGTGGAGACCAACAAAGAATCAACCAACTGTTGCAGCAATATTTAAGATGCTGTATTTCATACCAGCAAGACCACTGGACTGATCTCACACCTCTTGCTGAATTTGCTTATAACAATGTAATACACTCTTCTATCAGTATGTCCCCATTCCAGGCAACTTACAGATTCCATCCACAGGTCTTACCAACAACCAGGCAAGAAAGTGCCATTCCTTGTGCCACATATTTCCTGCATGAGAGGCAAGCAGCCCAAAGCCTCTTAAAGGGACAGCTAGAACTAGCAAAGGCCGCATACAAAAAGGCAGCAGATTCACACGGACAAGGGGGAGCTAGAATTGCAGAAGGGGATTTGGCATGGCTTTCTACAAAATTTCTGACTTCCACGACACCTTCCAAGAAACTACACTCAAAATTTATTGGCCTTTTCTCAGTGACAAAGCAAATAAACCCAGTATCTTTCTGTTTGCAATTGCCAGCATCAATATATTCCATCGGTCTTTGCTAGTGAAAAAGGCACCCCCCTGCACTCTGTGTTCACAGACAGTACCTTCCCATACTGGTAAATGGGGAGGAAGAGTATGAGATGGAAGCAGTGCTAGACTCTAGATGCAGAAGGAAGCAGATTGAATACTTGATACAATGGAAAGGCTACCCAGAGTCGTAGAGATTATGGGAGGCAACAATGGGCATGCATGCCCTGCAGTTGGTGCACTGCTTTCACAACCAGTATTCTAACAAAACCCGTCCTTGACAACTACTGGCCTTGTAGGAGTTAGGTGCTGACCAAGATTAGCAAAAAGAGTTCTTCTATGTGGTGGAGACACCTCAGGAATAGCAAGAGACCAAATAGAGCATGAAAAATGACCAACTCCTTCCACATCAGGCATAGAGAACATGAAGGAGGGAGACCAACAGATTCCTGATGGAGGGGCAGCTATCACCTCTATAGACACAGCTGATTTACTGGTTGCCTCATGTGATCTCAGAGAGTTACCAGCAGAAGAGGGGAGCAACACAGCTACATTTAGCTCTGAAGGGCCACAATCAGTTTCCCCTGGGAACTCGGGAGGGGGGAATGAGACTGAATGGAAGGGTGATGTGATGGTATGTGGGAATGACCTTGGGAGATGGGCCCCAGAGACGCAGCCTGGGGAATGTCAGATAAGAGATAGCATAGCCTGCAGCTAGATAGTGGGCGGGGCAAGAAGAAACCCTCCCTAATTTCACGGGATGTAAAGGAGACAGGGAGAGAATTGTACTTTCTGAATTGCAAGATTCTGTTAAAGTAGCCTTACAATAAAGTAGAATTAGCTCATCTGGTCATGTTTCCTGTCTGGTCTACCTGGTAAGGCTGACAAAACCATCCTGCTATCACCCAGTTTGAACCGGATAGATGGTTTTGGAAAGCAAGAGATATGTTGATTGGCATTTTCCCATTTCAAATCACATAAACAGATGTGAATTTCTTTTAAAAAATGGGAAATACTTTCATTAATCCCTCCTATTAGTGATAAGCTGAAGTAGAAAAAGGAGAATTACTCATTCCCTTTCATCCTTTCATTCCAGTTGCTCCATTGAAAACAGTTTTTCCAGATAAAAATAGACCACTGGATTACCATCACCAGAATATTAACATCTGCTTCAGAGGATATCATTCAGATAGCCCAATTTTGCCAATGAGCACCTTATAACATCTATTCTGTGGCAATGACCATGACAAAGAGCTCTTAACACATTGTTTTACACTAGAATGAGCAGCAAGAAGCAAAAGGCAATTAGCACGTTTCCAACAGTTTATTGGTTTGGTTGTAAATCAGTTAACAGATAACATTAGAGCTGTGGGCTATGAATTAGGCAGAGAAAGATTCTGCAGACAAAGCATCTCTTGCCTGTAAGTTATAGCTGTGACTTAAATACAGACAAGAAGAGCAGGTCTGTTTCAGTGCAATACTGTAGTCTGAAGTGAAAGTCATCCACAAAAGTTCGGGAATTGTAAGCCAAAGATCCTCTTGCAGGACAAGGTATCAGCAGAAAACAAGAATGTAAGGCTAGAGGAACCCAGGTCCCAGAGTAGAAATTTGTTTCCAACAGGGAGAAGGAACCTAGGAGATGCTCTTCAATAGCTAGAATTCAAGGATTTTCCTAATTAGAGAAGCTGATATTCTTTCCTCCCATGGAGACATGCCAATCTCTTCAGAACATGTTTTAGGGCTTGTCACTATTCCAAATTCAGGATTCAACTCCTTATTCTCTGAATTGGCAGTCATCTGTTCTGGATCTGAGTCACTTCTCTCAGGTGACTACTAATGTTATGTGAGAGAGACCTTGGGAAATCAGGCAAAGAGATGCTGCCAAGGAAACAGTCAGATAAGAGACAGCATAGACAGGATAGTGGGCAGGGCAAGAGGCTCAAAAGAGACCCTCCTTGTTTCTCGAGCCGTAAAGGAGATGGGGGTGGGGGATAGAATTGTATTTTCAAACTTGCAAGATTGATGTTGGCCTCGCAGGGCAAACCAGACAGGAATCACAACCAGATGACCTAATTTTACTTGTAAAACTACATTGACAGAATCTTGCAAGACTGAAAGTACAGTTCTCCCCCCATCTCCTTTGCAACCTGAGAAACTAGGGAGGGTTTCTTCTGAGCCTCTTGCCCCACCCACTATCCAGTTGCAGGTTATCTGTCCATTCCCTTGGCAGTGTCTCTTTGCCTGGTCTCCCAAGGTCTTTCCCATATACCACTACAGCTTGTGACTCACCAGCTACAGGCTGAGAGTGTGCAAATGTCACTGGCACTGCTTTCTCAGTTAACTGTCCGGTTGAGCTTTTGGGGGTAACGAATGAGTTGATAAAAATAGATGTTACTGAAGAAATTGGGAACTCTCAGAGGCATGCTGTGACAGTTTCAGTACAAATTAAGCTTGACACTAAGAGTATCACCTAGTTTGGTTTTATGGGATCAATTTACATAGAGACAGCCTGAGGATCTGGAGATTGTGTTAGAGGAAACTTTGAATTACAGGTCATCTCTCATCTTGGCTTTTAAGAACAGTCTGGAGCCAACTGACCTTTGGATGAAACTGCTTATCTG
Source organism: Liasis olivaceus (assembly GCA_030867105.1). Taxonomy (NCBI): domain Eukaryota; kingdom Metazoa; phylum Chordata; class Lepidosauria; order Squamata; family Pythonidae; genus Liasis; species Liasis olivaceus. Next base: position 78,404,513 of record CM061352.1, on the reverse strand, counting down.
AAGACGTTTCAGTCAAGGCTCATGCTCAAACTTTGGCTTAGATAGATGACAAACAGTAAAAGCCCAAGGATCATGGATTTAGGCAAACTAAGATTAGAGAAGGGTTACTCAAGCTAATTTGACTAAAAACAAAATAACTAAGTCAGGTTTTGGTTACAAAGGATCCTGTCTGCATGAACAAAATAGCCAAGCAAATATGGTAAAATCAGTGTGGTGGTCAAAGTTGATCAGGAGGACACTTGGAAAGCTATAAATTAAGTTCTGTAGCTTTGATTTTTTTTTCTTCTGGTGGGGGACATAACAATCTATATTTTTCATAAGGCATCAAGCAAGTCCTTGTGATTACTTTAGCAGCAGGCAGTCTCTTAAAAGTATTTTAATGCATCTTAAACTATAGGCTTTATTCTTTGTGCTGTATTTCAGGTTGATTTTATTGTAGTTTTATTGTAATTACTATTGCATATTGGTTATTAGTTTTTGCTTACATATTTATTCATACTCTAAAACAGCAGTTATTTAGAGAATGAAGAGAGATTGCTTGTTAAATAAGCTCTTGGCTGAAGACTGATAGTGTTTTCCTTTGTACAGGTCCTCCTCTGCAAAGTTACTTTAAAATAACATAATTATTAGCTAGAGGCTTTAGATTCAAATACATAGAGAATGTCCTCTTTCTGCTCATGTCTTGAGATCTTCAGAGAATGTTCTTCCTTGAGTTCATTTGTCAGAAAAAACTCCTTGTGTGAAAACTAGAAAAAGCCATTTTTCTTGTTCTGGCAGTTCCCTACTTGAGAAAGTGCTTCTCTGAAAGATCAAGTGGTATCAAGATTGCTGTCATTTTAGCACACCAGGATAAAACTTACTTATTTGCATATGTATTTTGAAATATTATGTGGGTTTATTTTGTTTGCTTTTTTTTTTTTTTTGGCTTTTTAATGTGATGCTTCATAGCTTTTGGTTGTGATACATTTGATTCTTATACCTTTGCACGCTGCCCTGATTTCCTAAGGTGAGGGGAGGGTTCAGTATATTTCTAGCAAAGAAACAAAATTGGGTTGAGGTGAATAATAATGGAGGCAGACCATTTTCTAAAGGCTTACCTGGTGCCTATGCTAATGTATTTTAGATGCCAAACAAAAGACTTTTCTTTCCGAGGCTTTTAACCTTACAGGTTTTTCTTCCTCCTATTATGATTAATTTTTAGCTTGTGTGTGTGCGCTATTGTTATGTGGATTGTACCAAAAATGTTAATGTATATTTTAAATGAAGCTTTGCTTATCTTTTTGGTGGGCAAGGCTTCAGCTATTCTTGATACATAATGTTCTGGACTTTAAAGGACAAATACATCCCTTAGGAGTGGACCTAGAAACAAAGTGGAATCTACTGATTATAGAATTAAGATTATGATTATTAATGTATTGCTCTTCATAAAGCAAATCACGAAGCAGCTTACCAAAGTAACAACAGAAAATAATTTAACTGGTGCAACATTACAAAAGAATATGCTGTGTCAGAAGGGACCTTTCATTCTGAATTGCTAAAGTTTCTGAATATTTTGTATTTCTACTGAGTACATTTCAGTAATGTCCAAGCAGCCAGAGTGAAAGGCAAGAAAGCTTTACAATAGAAGGGCTAGCTACCTGCTCTGTGATACTGGAGAAGTACATTTGAGCATACCGTTTCGATATATTCCAGCATTCTTCCAGGAGCAACTGAAGTCATTCTGACATCTATGTTCTTGAAGCTTTGAAAATTCTGCTGACTTTTTTTTAAAAGGATAAGTGGTTTTGCATAGAAAAAACCAAAAAGCCTGCCATCTGTTAACACAGTTATTAGGCCATTTCTACACATGATCTATCAACATCTTTGTTGTATGGTTTCCTGTACTCCTCTGAGAGCCTGATTAAGTTCTCAGAGTTCATCTGTATCTGTTTTACCCCATACTGGGCACCTGCATGAAGCTGAAGCAAGGAGTTATTTTTCTGCCTGGTGAAAAATAAGCAAGGCCTGTCACATCAATTTTTTATGCTGAAATGATTCAACAAATTGCCTTGCCTGGTGCAGGAAGTGCTGCTAAAAGCTTGTTTATGATCTTTTGTGAGACAAGGTGTCACTCAAAGAATCACATGCCCTTCCCTTCTCCTCCGCCAAATATCAAGCACTTTCTATAAAAGGCAACAGAAAAGAAAAATGTTCATGATTTATAGAATTAGATATCTTGGAAATCCTTCTGCCAGCAGGCATGGGTGGGATATCTCGTTCTTGAGTTCTCAATTAAATAAAATCTCATATCATTCTTAGCTTTTGCCTTTTTGAGAGAATTGTGGCCTTTTGAGATTATTTGGGGTATCTTGGATACTACAAAAACAAAACCTTAGACATGGGATAAAACTGTTTTGACTGGACAGCTGTGATCTTTTGTTCAGAAGTTCAGGAGAAGATTTTCATTCATATACAGTAGAGTCTCGTTTAACCGACCTTCGCTTATCCAACATTCCGTCTTATCCGACGCCCCTAAAAAAAACACAGCAACACGCATAAATCGGCGACGAGAAAAGTGTGCCGCTTGTTTGCGAGTGTGAGTGTACTCTTTCTTGTTGCTCCTGACGGTGTGGCACCGCAACGCAAAAATCGATTGCAACAGGCGCAGTGGATCGGTTTTTTTTTTTTTTTACCGCACTCAATCGTTACTGTGTATTATCCAACATTTTCGCTTATCTGACATTCTGCCAGCCCGTTTATGTCAGATAAGTGAGACTCTACTGTATACAGAAGCTTCTCCCTGCTCTTGGTACCCTTGACATTATGGTAGAAGAATGGCTGCAAGAGGAAAATAGGGAATGTTCAAGATAGTCTATGGCTGATTCTTTTCCAGCATCAGGGATTTTAAAGCGATAGTGCTGAGTTGCCACCTGTAATACTGTCAGATAGCAACTGACATACTTGTTTTCTACTTCTGAAACTCTAGGTATAGAAAGCAGAGCTGGTTTGCTCACCCCTTTCCTGCACTCAAAATAGGGTGTAAAATGTGAGAATATAAGAACTGGCTAGTCCATCATCCTTGAACATTCAGAAACTGCCTTATACTGGATCTGATCATTCGGCTTATACTGTTAACAGGTAGACAGAAGGCTATTTAATCCTCTGAGAACTGCTACTGCTTCTTTTAACAGAAAATTACAAGGATTACACTTGGTATTTCTAAGCACAAATCATTATCCTACAGTAGCCAGCCATATGCTTCCAGGAAACTTTATCTTCAAAGGAATGATTATGTAGATTTTAGGTTAGATTAGAATATTATTTTTCTTTTTGCAAAGTTAGAATTTTATCAAATATGTCATCTTACACCATATGAAAAAGCAAGGACTCCAGACTCATCAAATGCTTATATAGTATGTGTGGGTTGAGTTACTCATGTTGATTAAATACATTTCTTGTCAGATGGGGAAATTCTTTCATGTTCTTCCATATTTATTGTGACAGGAAGAACAAAAATACGACTAAACTGAATAAAAACTATACCTTTAAGTCTAATCTGTAATTGCTTTCAAATATGTTGAATTTATCAAAATCTGCATGCGGATAAGAGGACAACTATGTATATAGTTATACATTTAAAAAAGCATGCTCAACTAGGTCCCTTTTATTTTCCTAGCTAGCTGTTTGCTATTTGCATTTTGAAGAGCAAAAAGTAGTCCAAAATGTGACATCTGTGAATCTCAGTCAAGTGGACAGCATCCTTTGGATGTCAACCCTGCTACTTGTATATTAGATCCTTCAATTGCTCAAGGTCTTATGGGAGGTAACCAACTGCTGGCTTCAAGCAATGTTTGTGGGTGATCTTTTGTGGAATTGGGGTACGAGTAGTGTGACTCTCCTTGCTCTACTGGTTCTCTCAGCAGTGTTCAGTACCAATGATCATGGTATCCTTCTGGACCATCTTCAGAAGGTGAGATTGTTTTACAGTGTTTATCTCTCCTCTGGGGCTGGTTCCAGTTGATGTTGGAAGGTAGGGCAAGATCCAGCTCAAGTCCCTTGCTTTATAGGGTCCCACAGGGCTCAGGGCTCTCCCCACTCCAATTCAACATTTACATGAAGCTGCTGGGTATGGTCATCCATCAGCACAGGGTCATCAGTACAGCAATAATACCCTGTCCTGCTACCTGGAGTCTGTAAGGGTGTGGATGGGGAGAAATAGGCTTAGGCTTAACTATAGCAACACCAGATGGCTTTGGTCATAGTGGTTTACCATTTTTAGTTTTCAGAGAGTGGCACTGCCCAAGGCAGAACTGGTACACAATTTGGGAGTCCTAGATTCTTGACTCCTGCTCAATGAGGGTTTTTGCCCAAATCCAACCTATGTACCAGTTGCATCCCTTCCTGTCTTGGGAGGCCTTTCTCACAGTCAGTCATGCCCTAGTCACTATTGTCTTTATGCTTGGCCTCCAGTGCACATGGGAGAGCAGACTTGAAAAACTACAAATGTGCAGAGTTTTATTTTATGTTTTGAGGAGGAAAATAATTGCTACTACTGTTTTGGGTACTGAAGGAAACCTGTTTTCTTAACTGATGGGTGTGATACCCAGAAAGAATCATTCTGAAAAAGCTGCCCTACTTATATAGAACTTTTCACTTTTCAAGCCACTGTACTATAGTCTTAAAGATTTCAGTCTTCCTATTGAAAAATTTCAAAGAAGAAGTAGTTTATTAATTTAAAAATGTATTAGTCCATTTATTTATTTGGCGATAGCGAGGAACAATGGTTTCCTGTTTCACATTTGTATTACATAAGATAACTGTCCCCAAATAGTACTGTTGTGAATTGTCACCATGCTTTATTTACATACATATTAACTATAATTAAATGGTAACAATCTGTATATTTTGGATTGCATAACATGTCCATTACATTACAATGCTGATTTTTTTATCCAAATCTGTAATTTACATTGTTAGGTGATATTAGCTATTCTAAATATGTGATAGACCTCTAGATGGCACTGTAATGCTGTCTGATGCAACACTGGGAGTACAGGTAGTCCCCAGTTTAAGAACAAGTTCTGTTCCCAAGGTCTGTCCTTAAGTCAAATTTGTATGTAAGCCAGAACAGTATTATTGTATAATACTGCATAAGTAATATTGTGTAATGAATTCAAATCATTGTGTATTTAACTCAAATTTTGCTACAATAGGCTCCATTCTTAACTATGGGTCGTCTATAACCCGGGCATTCCTAACCTAGGGACTACTTGTAATGCTTACATTACTTTTTTTGCCAGTAAATAAAGAAATCAAGCCTACTCTATTGATATGACTCCAGTTCCTTATCAACTGTTACATATTGCACAAGTTCTGCAATACATTTATTTCTATACTATTAATAAGATATTAAGCTACAAACATATACGCTTGATGGATAATTTGCAAGTGATGCTTGAGTAATGCATAATGACAGAATTTTTGGTGTGTAAGTAAACAAGTAAAATAAACAAAGAATTCCATTCCAGAAAGTATGCAAAAGAACAAAGAACATTTGCCTACCAAATTATAAATATCAAAAGTTGACCTGTTTTTTTTTAAACAGCTTTATTAGGATTTTAGACAAGAAAGATAAAAACAAACAGAAACTAATATTTAGAATAAAGAAAAGAAAGAAGTGAAGAGAGAAAGAGAAGACAAAGCCAAAAGTGCAGAAAAAAAAAATCGAAAATATAAAGAAGTAACTTCCGATTTTCTTTTAGAGCAGTTATAAGTATAAATGTAAATAAACCTCTTACAGTATGATTTTCAATACAGCATGATGTTCATTTTTTCTATAATCTATTGTTTTTTCTAATCTTCAAAACCATATATCAAAAGTTCATTTTTTTCTGTTTCACACAAAAAGTCTATATGTCAGCATTAAACTTAGTTAATGTCTATTCTTGAATCAAAGATATCAATTTGGCCATCCTTGGTATTGTTTTCTGCTTGATTTGTTTGCCTGGTGTTACTCCTTGCTTATCTGGGGGTTGGCTGCCAGCATTAACACTAGGCAAACATCAAGCAGAAAACAATACCCTAATCTAGGAACTACCAAGGAGAAACCATACCCCCACCAACACTGGCAGGGAGCAAGCCCTACACTCACTGCCACTGATGATGTTACCTAGTTGGGTAATGAAATGTCTGCAACCAAACAAGCTCAGAGAGCACCAAGGACTCCCCAGACTATGACTGCCTAAAGTCCGGACACTAGTGCCCCAATTACTGAGCCTGAGTTATGTATGCTGGTCAAGAGTTCTTTGAATTGGAACCCCTCCTTGGTAGATTTGCCTGGAATTGGCTCCATTTTTCACTAGTCAGTCACTTTGCTTATCAGGAAGGCAAAGCAGAAATTGACTAGAAAGAAATGGATACCTGCTCCTTAAGGAGGTGGAGCACTAGATGCATAGTTTGTTTCAATGTGGATTAAAAGATGAGCTCTGAATGTTAATGGAGAAAGTTATCTGTAAACAAGCACACTTTAAACATTATTGATAAACTCAGAATTCTCATTATATTGAGTTTCTAACATCACTTTACTTTGCCAAGTTCAGATCTCTGTGGTCCTCCAAGTCCCATCAGCCACAGTCAGGATGACCAATGGTTAGGGATAGTAGTTGCTATCATGCAACAGTATTAGTCACACAAGTTCCTCAAGTCTTGTTCCTTTTTTTCTTGCCAAAACATTTTTTGCCCACCAGTGAGTTTCGTGCACCAATCAATTATGCCTGCTTATTTCAGTTGACTTGTGCTTCCCCCCCCCCCCCCACTAAATAGGTTAGGGTTAAGGTTAGGGTTAAAATTAGGGAAATTGATTGATGGTTGACAGTTATCTCTGCGAGTTTATGTACACATGCTATAATCACAACATGGATATTACACCAACTGATTATGTCTGTGGTGGGAAAAACTTTTTGAGACATGAGATTTTAACACTAGTGGCAGACAAAAGTGGAACAAGACTTAATTCCTCATCTTTGTTTTAGGCTCTTAAGCCAATTATGGGAGTGCATCCTTTGTAAAAAAAAATCTCACTTTAATCTCTCTATTAAGCAGCCTTAAAGCATTACCATTCTCTGTCTTTCCAGTAGGCCTCAATTTTTGTACTCTTAGTATGAATTTATTTATTTATTTGTTAAATTTATCCCCACCCATCTCCCCCCAATGGGGGACTCTGGGCAGCTCACAACTCATTAAAAACAATAAATAAATATACAATTAAAAACCTATACACACAATTACTAAAACAGAAGGAAAGTGTCCAGGAGGCTGATGGTTCAGAGCAGCAAATGCCATGCCTCTCAGGAGCTAGCCAACCCCACACTTGAAGTCTTCCCTCCCCACCCCAGGCCAGATGGCAGAGCCAAGTCTTCAAATCTGTCTGGAAGGCCAGAGTGAGGGGGCCAATCTCACCTCCGGGAGCAAGATATTCCAAAGGGTGGGAGCTACAGCAGAGAAGGCCTGCCTTCTGGACCCTGCTAGCCAGAGCTCTTTTATTGAGGGGGTCCAGAGCATGCCTCTCTGTGTGATTGGGTGGGACAGGGTGAAGTCGTGGGGAAGAGGTGGTCTCTTAGGTAACCTGGTCCCATGCCACGTAGGGCTTTAAAGGTGATAACCAACATCTTGAATTGGACCCGGAAGCAAAATGGTACCCAATGCAGCTCACGGAGCAACGGTGTTATGTGGGTCCTTCTTGGGGCTCCAAAAATAGCCCGTGCAGCTACATTCTGGACCAGCTGTAGCCTCCAAATACTCTTCAAGGGTAGCCCCATGTACAGTATATTGCAGTAGTCTATCGGGCATGAGTGACCGTTTGAAGGGCATCCTGATCCAGGAAAGGGCATAACTGATGCACAACCCAAAGTTGTACAAAGGCCCTTCTGGCCACAGCTGCCACCTGCTATTCGAGCAGGAGCCGTGAGTCCAGGAAGACCCCCGAATTACGCACTGGGTCTGTCTGGGGCAGCGCTACCCCATCCAGCACCAAAGATGACAAAGTCCCGGATACAGAGGAGCCATTAACCTATAGCCACTCTGTCTTACCAGGGTTCAGCTGAAGTCTGTTGTTCCCCATCCAGTCCCTTACAGCCTCCAGGCACCACGAAAGGGTGGTCACGGCATCACTTACCTCACCTGGGATGGAGATGTATAATTGCGTATCATCAGAATACTGATGATATCTCATCCCATGATGGCGGATGATCACCCAGTGGTTTCATGTAGATGTTGAAAAGGAACAGAGAGTGAACTGAACCCTACGGCATCCCACAAAGGAGGGGCCAAGGATGGGACCTCTCACTCCCTATCACCACCGATTGGGATTGGCCCTGAAGAAAGGAGGTTAACCAGCACAAGACCGTGCCACCCACCCCCAATTCCGTGAGTCATCCCAACAGGATACCGTGGTCGACGGTATCGAAAGCCACTGAGAGATCAAAAAGAGCAAGGATGATCGCACTTCCACCATCCTGCTCCTGCCAGAGGTCATCCATTTCCATTCCATAACCAGGCCTGAAACCTGACTGGAAAGGGTCCAAATAATCCGTTTCCTCCAGAACCCTTTGGAGCTGTGATGCCACCACTTTCTCAACCACCTTCCCCCAAAAGGGGAGATGGGAGACTGGACAGAATTTGTCCAGTACAGTAGGATCCAGGGAGAGTTTCTTGAGGAGGGGGTGCACCAACACCTCTTTAAAGGCAGCTGGAAACACTCCCTTCTGCAAGGATGTATTAACTATCACCTGGATCCAACCACATGTCACCTCCCGAGCTGCTTTCACCAGCCAGGAGGGGCATGGGTCCAGATGGCAAGTGATGGCCTTCACAGTCGAAGGATCCTGTCCACTTCCTCAGGATCAACAGGATCAAACTCTTCCCAGATAACTGGGTAAGAATGATCCCCTGGTATATCCCCAGACCCTGCCCCATGCTCGAAGTCTAACTTGGAATGAATCCGAGCGATTTTGTCCTGTTGATGCTCTGAAAATTCCTCCACATGGCCCTGCAAATGAATCACCAGATCCCCCCTACCAAAGAGGGATCTAGTGATCCCAAACAGGGCCACCAGGCAGCACTCTGCGGACGCAGTAAGGGTGGAGAAGTATTGGTGCTTCGCTGCTCTTATCGCCACAATGTAGGCCTTGATAACGGCTCTAACCTATGATCGGTTGAATTCGGTCTTTGTCTTCCTCCTGCAGTGCTCTAGATGTCTCTTGACCCTCTTCAGCACCCTCAACTCCTCCGTAAACCATGGGGAGTGTCGGGGCCGATGTGGCAATGCCCCTGAAGGCCACCAGAGATTCTCAGCTGACAAATTGCAAGGCTTGGCAACCTATTTTCCTGGCATGTTCAATTTTTCACTTACATATTTAACAGGTGGACAAATGTTTGGATAACTTGTGTGAGCAAATAGGAGTTCATGACATATTCCCTTCCATGGGGCTTAATAGTAAAAATATGTTCCATTGTAGTGGTGAAAGTTTGGACTTGTGTAGCTCTGGCCTTGAGAAAGGGTTGGAACAGAAGAAACAATTACTTAGTCCTGGGAAAGTAGAAAGCATAAGAAAGAGAATAGCCAAACCTTAACCTTGTTCCTTAAAAAGGGAGCAGTAGATTTTAGACAGGCTTTCAGGATTCTGTTACTATATTCTACAGCAGTAAAGGACCATTTTGGGAATATCTGTAGTATCCATTTCATGACCTGGTCTACTTTGAAGGGTGGAGGCACCCAGTTTAAATACCCACTCAATCTTGATATTCTTTGGACGACACACGCAGTACACACACCCCACTTCACATACTGTACTAACAATCCAAAAACATTGTGAAGGAGTTATATCTTTTCCTCCAAATGGGCTTTTTGTTGAAGGGGAAAAAAAAAATCAAAATGCATGCCAGGAGTGGGTTTCAAACTGAGGCTGATGTTGACTGGCACCCTCATAACTTTCTTTAAATTAGCCAGGGTGATTGAGCAATAATATTTTATCCAGCTCCAGGGATGTCTGAAGGGTATGGTAAAAATGTCAAGATGGTTGCAATCAAAGCTCTATTATTTTTTTATGTGCATCACAGACACAACACACATAAAAAAGAGACAGAGCTTTGATACCACCATCATGGTTTCCATCTTGACTTTTTTTATCAAACCCTAAACACAACCCTGTCTAGAACTAACGTTCCTTCCTGCCTTCCTTCTTTCCTTCCTTCCTGCCTGCCTGCCTGCCTGCCTGCCTGCCTGCCTGCCTTCCCTCCCTCCCTCCCTTTCTCTTTATTTTCCTTCTCTCCTTGCTTTCCTGCTTTTTATCAGGATTTCCTAACATCTCGTCTGGAGCAAATTCATTCCCATGCCAACAGGGTCCTCCAATGCTAAATTATAAATATTGCTAAAAGCAGAAATGTAATTATGCCAGGTTGCTGATTGTATAGATTTGTCAGTTTAACTTGCTTTCAAAAATCACATTTCTTTATCCTTTTTTTTTTTTTTAATAAAAGGAACATGACAAACTTGCCACCATTCTTTAGTCTTTGATCTGATGTTTATCAAAGCAAGTAAGTAGTACTAATGAAAAAATGTTCCTTCTGAGATACCATCAGGAGTGTTTCTGTAATAGCCCCATAAGGAAGAATATACGTACCCAATTAAGGGTTATTTCTGAGCTATCAAACAGACTCATTTGTCCCTAACTGTAGCTAGCTGCTCCTGAATCTGAAAGCATGTCAGCTTTAACTGAATTACATGCTAGAAGCAGTGGAGGAGATAATGGAAAGTCCATTCCCATTTTACATTTTAGTGAGTTTAAGTCTTAGTCCTGGATCCCTATTCCAAAGAAAGTGCTGCTGAAATCAATAAAGTGTAGCAACCAAGATTAACAAATTTATTATGGACTAAACTGAAATGAATTACCAATGTTAAACGTTTTAGTTCTAAAGTAGCCTCAAGACTAACTTTTGATGATTATATCACAGTTGTTGTTTTTTTTGGTTTTAGGAAATGAAGATCATATGTCCATTCAAATGAACTATTATGTAGTGAAAGTATATGGAAAATGTACCTACACACAATGCACTCACACATGTGTTCTGTACATACTACGTAATTTGTTGATATGCTTTTCTATTCTGAATTACAAATCCTAGAAAGGTGCCTTAATAGTCCATTTTATCCAATATTTTTTGTTTGTTTGTTTCAGTGATAAGTCTCTGGAAAGTGTGGTGCCTGAAACTCAGGGCATAGTCTCCCCAATGCAGAATCAAATGGAACTATAATTTCTGTTGATCTGGCAAATATACTTCTATTTATGCAGTCTAACATTGCATTTGTTCTTTTTGTAGTCATATCACATTCATACTTAGTTTGTAATCAGCTACTATTCCAAGCTCTTTTTCCAAATCCTGTTACCAAGCAAGGTATCCTATCCTATATCTGTGCATTTAATTCCTCTTCCATAGCGACTGTCTTAGTTACATTTCATTCTGCTTTTCAGTTTGTTTCTATCAATTATCAAGGTAATTTTATTTTTGTTTTCTAGGAAATCTGCTACTTCACCCAATTTTGGTAAATATTATCTGTACTTCTTCACCTCAATCATTAATAATGATTAATAAAAGTGCCAAAGGCCTAAGTACTGTATCTTGTGGCACTCCACTTAACACTTCACTCCAGTGTGATGAGGAACTGAACACTCTTTCAGTATAATTTTGAGCCACTTTTGTTTTTATTTAATTATCATGCCACCCACCCTATGTTTGTAATGGGGGTTGGCAGCACCCAGCTGTTCTTGGCTGATCTCAGAAAAGCTAAGTAGGTTCAGGTCTTGTTAATGTTTGGATGGGAGGCCATCAGAAAATCTCATCACTATGGACAAGAATGGGAGGTTTAAAAAATCCTGAAAGAAGGTAATGGCAAATTTCCTTCTATACTGAGAAAAAAACAACATAGACATGTCCATGTAATCAGAAGTGATTTGAAGAAGTTATTAACTCTGTCTTTATTAGCCTGCACTTAACCAGCTTTCTAATCATAATGTCATGGAGTATTGCATCAAATGTTATGGTGAAATCAAGATTTACTATGATTATAGGATTTCAACAATCTGCTAAGCATATTGTACAATCACAAAATGAGAAAAGGAAAATCCGGAAATACTTGTTCCAGACAAATCCATGGTGACTTCTAGTAATCCCTGCATTGTTTTCAAGATGTTTAAAGATCAGCCTTCTTATAACCACCTATAGAATCTTTCCATGTGTCAGGGTTGGACTAAGTGATCTACAGTGTCATGGAACCTCCTTTTAGCCCTTTCTGAAGATAAAGGCAACTTCCCTCCTCTAATCATCTGATACTTCATCTATTTTTCAGTATTTCTCAGGATAATACATAAAGTATTGATTAGACTAGTTCCTTTGGTACCCTAGAAAGCAGTTCATCTGGCGCTAGAGACTTAAACTCATTCAAAGTAATGTTTGAATGTTTTTGATTATGTTTCTATCAGCTTCAGTCTTCAATCCTGTCCCCTCATTCTGCTCCTCACAATTGCCTGGTGGACCATATATCCTCTACAAGAAGACTGAACCAAAATATTTCAGTCATTCCGACATTTCTTCATTAGCCAGAACACTTTGCTTGTCTTCATTGAATAGCTGGTATACTTTTTCTCTTCCTTTTATTTTGAACTTTTGCCCTTCTTCAGTCATCTGGCACTTCACCTGCTCTCCAGGATGTCTCAAAAATAATATATAAAGACTCAGTCAGGCAGTCAGCAAGTTCCTTTAGTATACTGGGATGCAATTTATTGGTCACCAAGGATTTAAGCTCATTCAAAATAAACAGATATTCCCAGTTGATGTTTCTATCAACCTCCAACTTTAATCCTGCCCTTTTATCTTCACAATTGCCTGGTGGAGAAGACTGAACCAAAATAGAAATTGATTAGCTCTGCCTTTTCTTTGTTACCTTTTAATGCAGGGTTTTCAGTAAGTACCTGGTATACTGATTCTTTTCCATTTTAAGCATATCTGAATGCTACATTTTTAGCATTCACTGATCTCAGATCATCCTGAGATTTAACATTACCACATCCCAGATTCTAAATTTGAGGCTACCTGTCTATATTCTTCCTTGGTCACCTGTCCAAAGGCTGAAGATTGTGTATATAGGCATTGCCTCCTCTGATTTTTCTTACAATTCTGTGAGGTAGGTTTGATTGAAAGTGTTTTCCACAGTATCTGACTACAGATGAGATTCCATAGTATCTGATTACACTCAGGTTTAGTTTCTTGAAATTGAGAACTCCAGGATTATACAATCATTGTGACCCTATGTTCCTGCTTCATTAAGTTTTTGTCCATCTTGTTTAGTATCCAATCAGGATAGCTGATCCTCTTGTGCCTTCATGTATACTCTGAAGGAATATGTTGTCAGTTGCCATATTGATTCAAAGGGATAATTACTTCCTTCAAGTCAGATATAAGGGTTGGAGATAGGGATTCAGGAGACAGTTTTGTAAACAGATACCTGTATGTTCATCAGCGATCAATGAAAAGAACTGTCTCTGTACAAAGTTCACAGAAAAGTCATTTGAAATATTTGTGTCTTAGGAGTTAAATTAATTATACATTTTAAATAGTTTATTTGGTGAAATTCTTGTAATCCATAACTCAATCCCTTTCACTTCAATAAATCTTGCTAAACAAGATTCTATGATTTGCACCTGGGAAAAGGAATCACTTTTAGTTTAAGACAACTGCCCAAGAGTTTGATACCAGCACAGAGACTAAAAGTTCAGCAATACGTTGACATAACACTATTCACAGATATATGGCTGTACACTCACTCCTTGGCTATGTTCATACAATATATCAGATAACAAATCAACATATTTTAGTCTTGTATGTTGTGTGACCCAAGGCCAGACTAACTTTGGACTGAGAAGGTAACAGGCTCAAAGTCACCTAGTGAGTTTCTGTGGCTGAGAATGGACTCGAACTCAGGTGTGTCCAGTCCTAGTTGAACCCCTTAACCAGTGCACCACACTGATTGATTTTATTATGTTCACATGTGTGTTAGATGAGAAACACTGTTTTTTCCTCTTCCACATTCAACCATTATTCAGATGAAACACATTAACTTCTGTAGCCACATGCTTAGCTGGATATTTTTTATAAAATCAGACTGGTATCGATGTTTTCCTGATCTTGTGCCATGTCTCCTTTCAGTCACATAAATCAATTTCTGCAAATGTCAGGCTCTAAATCTCCAGTGAGATGGAAGCACATGAAACTTCATTATTGTTTAGAACGCCACCCGATTGCAGGTGTACTTGATGAATGGAGTCCACGTTCTGTTCAAAGCATTATTACAAAGTAGATCAGCTTCATATCAGAAATGCTGAAGTTTTTATTGCGTTTCTATTTCAGGCAACTGTTCCCTTGTCATAAGGGTGTCACAATCGGAACAGAGGGCATCATTTAGAGTGACGAAATGTTGTATAAAAATTGTATCATGACTCAAGAGTAGATATGTAAATCAGAAATATTCCCTTGAACTGAAAATTGTTACCATTGCTGTATTGCATAAATATGAATGGCATATTCTGAGGAGAAATAATTTAAATTCATGAAGCCACACATGCTTTCATGAAATACCATTATGTTAATGAAGAATATTATCAATCCATAATCCTCCATAATTAAATTTGAGCAATGGCTCTTCACATGAAACCTTATGCAGTTCAATTTCCTGAATGACTCAGGAAATTTTCATTCAAGGAAAAACAAGAAAATGCTGAACTAGTTGATGTCAGCAAGGCAGTTTACCACTTAAACAAGTGAAGAAAGAGTCTACCTTCTCCTCCCTCCAACTGGATTTTGAAACTGTGGATACTGATTGTATGAACTTTTAAATCTGTATGTGGGGAAGGAATTCTGCAGTTGCCTCACAGTAAAATGCTGCTTTGTATAAACTGTTTTCAGCATTTATGTCAAGAGTGGAAGACTTTTGGAGGTTGGGGAGCTATATTTAATGTTGGGGAAGACAAGGGATGCAGTGGGCAGAGTAATAATCTATTTTTGTTTTCTTTTTTAACATTATGATAACTATATTTTGGGGCCTATACAATAGTTGTGTTTCCTGCCTCAAAACGATGGCAAACCATAGACTGATTTTCAGCACTCATGCTCCTGAAATTCCAAATGAGCTCTGGGACCTGCAAAAAAGAGGGTTGGGACCATGGCCATATGAAGATTTCAGGATGCCAGTACCCCACAAATTTGCCATGTTGAGATGAATCCAAGTCCTGCATTAATTAACTTTTTTAAGACTGAAGGAGAATCTCTGAGTCCAAAGGATAGAAAACAGAAGGTCCAAAACCTCCTGTCCCAGAAACCCTCTGTCAGCTCTTCAAGGTAGACCAGACTAGGAAACCAAGAATATGAATGCTAATATTACTTTTATTATAAGGGTACAGGAACAGAATTTTGCAAGTCTGAATACACTTCCCACCTCCCTCCCATTATCTTCATGAGAATTAGAGACAGTCCTGTCTGAGATGCTTTTTCAAATTACATTTCTGCCTTGTTCATTCTTTTATCTGACCATTGTCTTGGTTATGGCTCTTCCTCCTGCTCTTCAAGATTATTCCTTCTGCCTATGACATCCTCTGGAACGTTATACTCTGACCCTCCCTTCCTCCCTCCCTCCCTCCCAAATTGCTTTCCCATGTACTACTGCCAAGGCGGGTTTGCCCCATCCTATACTTGTGCCTTTCATTTTTCCTATCCAGCTTAATGACTTTGCATTTTTCCCTGTTAAATTCCATCCTGTTCACTTCAGCCTGATGCTCAAGTCTCTCTAGATTTTTTAAAAAAACTTTCTTTAAATATTAGCTTCCCCTCCCAGCTTACAAGAAGATTCTACAAAAATACCATAATCTTACATACATAACCTAAAAGGATAGATGCAGACTAATGTTTAAACATCCAGTTCTTTAATACATACAGAAAAATAACAACAATTAGCATCACACAGAAAAATAAACTAACATTTTGCTTTCTTTATTCATTCATTTTCAGATGTAATTTGTGAACTGTTTTTCTCAATAATAGTTAAAGAACAAAACTGAAAAATTCCATGCTTAGATAATGAGAATATAATTAGTTGGACTCTATTGCTATGTTGTCATGGTATCATAAGATATAAATAACTTAAGCCCATACCCTCTGACACCCTGTACATTTCCATTATTTTCATACAGTGTAGCCCGGGTTGGACAAGGTTGTCCTAGGATGTTGTCAAGAGCAAACCCATGAATAGGAACCAAGGAGATTCTGCTCTTCAGATGCCCCCATGCCTTTCAATAAGTGTGCAAAAGGAGAGCATCCAAGGGTTGCTGCTTCAGAATATTATCTCATACTGCATTCCATAGAAATGGACAAGTAATCACAAATATGACTACTTCCAGGGATTTTTACATTTTTAAGGCTGTTTAATTAGGTGGACAATAAGAACAAGCTAATTGTAGATAATAGTCATGCTTGCTGGTAAGCAGCTCGGGGACAGATTATAAAATTGAGAGGCTAAATTAAGATTACAGTATATGTGATTTGGAGATGTTACCTTAAAATCATGTCAACTAAGAATAATAAAGGCTTCAATTGGCTTAGTATCAAGTCAGACAACTAAAGTTAGGAAAATAGGTCACCAAGATGTTTTGCTGTCACTAGCAAAAGAAAGCTGTCAATGAAAGTGCTAAACTTTATTCATACCCTCTGCATTTCTTTATTCATACCCTCTGTATTTCTCCCTCTAATTATTTCACCTAATCCTCCACACATTTTCACCATGTTTAATACACAGCCAAAAATTTAGTGGATGTTTTTTTCTTCTTTCTTCTTAAAATAAAATAAGAATATATTGTTGAATATTTTGCTAGTGCAGCAGCTATTAAATACAGGAATTGATATGTGAACAGGATTTTGCTGTTTTTGCTCTTTGCTTAGTATCTGTATAGTCATTGCAATAATCTTTTCCTGGCTGATTCAACAGTGGATACTTGATTAAGCAGATTAAGGGCGAAGCATATGTCACTTTAGATGTAGCTGATGGTTAAACATTTTTCTCTCTTTTTTATACCTGTAGAAATAGATTGTTCCTGTGTGTGTGTGTGTGTGTGTGTGTGTGTATTGCAAATCGTTGAGGGCAGCAGGGTGAAAGGTTATTGGACCCAAACTACTTCTCCCCAAAGCCTGCCCTCCACTAGTGTTTTTCATAGAGCTATTTTGTCATCTGGTGCAGTTTGGCTTGAGAGGTTATCTTTTCCTTTTACAAGGGTTTTGCCAACTCTAAGAACAGCCACTTGTATTAGGGTGAGCTTTTATGTACAAGTAGTCCTCACCTAACAACTGCCCTGTTTAGTGACCATTCAAAGTTATGACAACACTGAAAAAGTAACGACCTATCCTTACACTTATGACCTTTGCAGCATCCCCACAGTCACGTGATTGAAATTTGGGCATTTTGCAACTGGCAGCATTTACAATCACTGCAGCATCCTGAGGTCACATGGTCACTATTTGCAAGCTTC
The DNA here is from genome assembly GCA_030867105.1 of Liasis olivaceus. Classification (NCBI taxonomy): domain Eukaryota; kingdom Metazoa; phylum Chordata; class Lepidosauria; order Squamata; family Pythonidae; genus Liasis; species Liasis olivaceus. The sequence continues at coordinate 78,386,910 of CM061352.1, read as the reverse complement.
ACAGCTGGCTTCTGTGGAGAAGCTGGAAGTAAAATTGCAAATCACAATTATGTGATATCCTGCTTAACAACCGTGGGTGATTCATTTAAAGACTGTGGTGGAATTGATGTTGTAAGTCCAGTGCAATCACATGTTGTTTAGCGACAAGAGTTACCGGTCCCAATTGTGGTTGTTAAATGAGGACTACCTGTATATGTTGGGTGTGTCTCACATAAACTTTCAATAGCTGATAGGCAAGAAGTATAAACTAAGTAATTAGGAGCATGAATAATTGCAATATAAACTTTGGAAACTAAGGAAGAGCTTCAGCATAGCCTGCCCAGGAAAGGTGCTGGGTAGTGGCCAGAATAATCTGAGGAAATTTTGCTGTTGCATCTGGTTAGAACAGGGCCCCAACAGTGGAAGGAATTTGAGCTTCTGTTTGGTATTCACATTCCTGTATTGAATGTTGTCATTTCTTGTTTTGTTTCCTTTGCTGTGAATATTTCATGTCAATACTCTACATTTAAAGTTATTCTTTTGTTTTGCTTTGTTCAGTAAATCAACTCAGCTTCTACCTTATTTATGCATTCATTGCCTTAGAAACCATGAACTTTTTACCTACAAAATGTTTTTCTTAGTATGGCAAAACAAGCATGAGTTCCTGTTAGGGAATCTGAGTGTAGCAAAAGGACATGAGGGAAGAATCTTCTACAGTTTCTCTCATTCAGATACTATTTTTAGCCTAATAACACCAATTCTTCTCTTTAAATGTTTCTTCTTCTTCGCTAGCAAATAGACAGTAATCTTTAAATCTAAATAAGTGTCCTAAAGTAGGGCACTGCTTTGACATTGAACATGAATGGGAAAACTGAGGAACTTTGGATATTGCTGAACTGACTCATCCTTGACCATGAGACTGCTGGGAGTCAAGATGAGCAATTTCCAGAGGCCTACAACTCTCTGACCCATGATAGTATGGTGCAAGCAGATGTGAAGAGAATGTAATATCTTCATTACCTTTCCTTTTTTAAAGTTCATCTTAGCATTGAGTGCTGACAGTGGGAGGATGTAGAAAAATCAGAAGAGGTTGGAATTTTCAAGGGTCTCCCTCTGAGTATCTTCTGAGGGCTAATGTAGCTTTATAAAGTATAGTAGCATATGGGGAGGACTGAAAAATATCTGGACTGATGTAGGTGGAAAAGGAGAACATAATTCTTTCCTGCTTGCCATAAACTTGAAGAATACCCAACCTCCGAAGGTGGTCTTTGCATGTGAAGAAAATCTTACTTCCATTGGCACCAGTAAATTCCCACTGTGAATTCTAGCTTCACAGGAGAATTTTTATTCAGGCTCAAAGGCAAAAGAGTTTCAGTTCCCCTCTCTACCTGCCTGCTATCCATCAGCTGATGCTTTTTTCTTTTTTCTTTTTTTTGAGAAACCTGCATATAAATTCAAAGGTACATTTAATATTAGAGTACTTTGGGTCCTATTTTCCAAAGCACACAGTCTTATTTATTACCAGAAATAATACTAGCCAAACTTCTCTAAGCTCACAAGCTAAACAGATTCAGACTTGGTTAATATTAGATGAAGACCATGAAGGAATCCCGGGACTATAGAGTAAACTGGGAATTGAAAAACCTGGAAAAAGAAAATGGCAAAACACTTGGTATTGTTGCTAAAGTTCAGCAGGAATTGAGCCCAGCTCAAGGGAGTACTGGTGCTGATACTGTCAATATTGAGGGGGTAGAAAAATTACATGACTGTGGGATAGAAAAGAAAAAAAAAAGAATAATTATAGACCCTTGAGATACCACAATTTTTAAAACTCTATCAGCTGAAAAGGAAAAAAAAAAAAAATTTCACATCATATAATATAAATTTACACAATACTTTAAGGCTCATTAGCATAAAATCTAGGTAACAATAAGAATATGAAAAATATAATTGAAATAAATGTTTCTTTTTTGTAATAATTATTTTGAAGTTTTTAATAGACAAAAACAAATACAAGCTAAACTAAAAAATTAAAGAAAATTGAGAAAGAAGTTTAAAAAGTGCAAGAGAAAGAAAGGAAAAAGAAAAGAAAAAAGAGAGAATATAAGGGGAAAAAAGAAACAAAGACAATAATAAAGAAGTGACTTCCAACCTTCATCACATTGAGCACAAGTTAACATAATAACTCTTCACCCTCTTTTAAAATTACAAACAAAAAACTCTTCTTCTCATACCCTAACTCATATCTATATGCAATCCAGAAATCTTCATCTTTTCAGTCATGGTTCAGCAAAAAGAAGCTATCAGAAATATCAAGCATATAATTCATCCCTGATCAAATAGTCTAACTTTATATTCCTTCCTTTTGTGCTTCACAATCTTGGCCTTTGATTTATTCTAGTGGTGTTGCAGGATTTGATCTTTCATCTATCTTTGGCATTCCAAAAGATTCTTAGATCCTTTTTCAAGGTACTTTGTAAATCTAGTAAAGAGGCACTGTTCAGGATTTCTTGTTGCAATTGCTCTTTGTCCAAGTCCTTTTCTTGATTCATCTTATTTCCTTTTTAGTATTTCCTTTTTAGTAATCTTTTCAGGTTTATTATATTCCATACTTTCAAGTTCTATTATATCTGTGTCACATATAAGTTGCTTTTAAAAATCCCCCTTAACATTTTCTAGAGGTTTAACCATTGGAACCTGTATGCTTTCTAAGATATTAGTTATTAATATCTCAGTCCATTTTTCAAAGTACTCTTTAAGTAACTTAAAAGTTATACCAGGATTCGCCACCTTAGATTAAACATTGGTAGATGTATTTCCCCCTTCCTTTTTTTCTTTCTTTCTGCATGGTCCTTTAGTCCCCTCTAGTGTCCATTTGCAACATTCAAAGAATCTCAGTTCTTAATATTAATTTAGTTCTGTTTCAGTCGTTTCCCACAGGTGTATTATTTAATTATATACTTGTTTTTCAAATCTTACAGCAATGTTCCAAATTCCTCTGGTCTCCTAATCAATTTATAACTTTCTTAAATTAAAAAAAACATTTTTTTTTTGCTTTTTGCCAATTATATATTGTTTTTAAACTCTTGAATCTTTATTTAAAATTTCTTCTATGAAAGAAAAAAGGTAAAACTCACCATTTTGAAGGTTTCTAATATCCATAAGATAGTTAAATAGATCATTTCCAAAGTTATTAGAAAGTAGAAATAATTTTTTTTTTCAAAGTTGTAAGATGAGAAGAGAAAGGACTCAGTAGATTTTTTGGGGGGGAGGGAATTTCTTAATGTTGGTATCACTTCCAGGAAAGCTATATTCTCAGTAAAAAAAAAAAAAAGCAACAACGTGGAAATACTTGGAAAACAGGTAGAAGCTTGAATGTTATATTAATACTGTATTTAACATTCCAGTTCTGCCATCCTAGCCACATTTCAGCATTACTAATTATCTACTGCCTATATCATTGTTGTACTTCTCAATTGTATTTAATATGCTTCTATACTTCATACAGAAAACTCTTGCTTAGATTGCAGCTTCATGGTGATTTTCCTGCTATCTACAGAACTTCCAGTTGTCCTTTCAGGATATTGTCCTACATAACTTCCAAACCATGAAATGTACTCCTGTGGAAAAGAAGGTTATTTATTAAACCTGACTCCATACGACTTCATGGACATGTCCACATTGTTTCCTTGCCAATAACACAGAAGTGGTTCGCCATTATCTTCTTCAGGACTTTTTTTTTTTTTTTATGTTCCAATCCAGCCTATAGCCCTGGGATTTCTTGGTAATCTTACATCCAAATATTAACCAGGTGCAACCCTGTTTAGCTTTTTGAGATCTGCCAAGATTGTATAGATGAGTCCTTCCAGCTATTTATTATTTATTATCCTCTCTCTACATGCTAATTTATTCTTTTCTTCTTCCTTATTCTATTCTGCCAACACATCTCAGGCAGGTTCACTTGATCCCCTGACCCAAACTGAGAAAAACCTGTCCCTGAACTTTATCTGGAAACACATTCTTCAGGACCAGCTCAGCTTTGACTTCTGGGAAAGCAATGGTTGATTGAAGATGGCTTTGCTGAGAGTGGAGATGACAACTGCAGCAGAATGAGGAGCTGGTGAATGGATTGGCTCCTCGGAATTCTTCTCCGGACAAGGAGAGGACCTGAGATTGCTCACAAGTGCTCCATACAATGTGTCCCCATGACTATTCCAGTGTATGACTTCCACAAAAAGCAGAAGCAGAGCTATATAGGCTCAAGAGTGCTGTCATTAGTGAGCACTTCTGGGGAAGCAATGGTGGACTGAAGATGGCTCTGCAAGAGCAGAACTAATGGAAGAAAGAGGAGCCAGTGAATGGATCAGCTGCTCAGAACCTCTGTCCTGATAAAGGAGAGGACTAGGATCACTAGGACATGTTTGCTCCATACAGAGGCTCATCCACAAAGAGACCTCAAAATAGCAATCTCTGGCAGGTTTAAGAGCCAGGGAAAAACCATCCGGCCTAAGCTGCAGCTTGGCATCTTCAAAAAAACACTTGGTTCACCCACTTCCTCTCTTAACTCCTTTAGGAAATTGCTTGTTATTGGTCTTTTGTATATTAAGAACCTTCTGAAGGGCAAGTTTCATTATGCAAGGAGAGCTTCCTTCTATCCTGGATGAAAGAAGTTTCATGTAAGTTTAAGGATTAAAAAGAAAAGTTTTAATTTTTGGAAAATAGCAAAAGAGGGACTGGAATGTTGATTTTGGAAAGTTAAGGGGCCAGACAGACTTGAAAGAATATTTCCTATGGGTTGGTTAAATTTTTATAAAAGTATATATGAAGATTTTGAAATTAACCGTAAGAAATCTTCCTGTGGGAAAGTTTTGCAGATTGGAAAATGAACATATAACAGGGGACTTTGAAGATTGCCTAGAGGGAACCAGAGAGAACTAAGGATTACAATTAAAGGAGAAGAAACCTGTTAATACAATGGAGCAATATTATCTGACTATAGAGGAAATTAAGGCTGTTCAGGAACAATGTACTCAGAAATTACTTTCAAGATTATCTGCCACTATAAAAATGGATCTAACAGAGGCTACAGAAGAGGAACAGATTTTATTGGACAAAATAGAGACTGAGGCTGACTTGAATGTGGATTTGAAAATGGATTTAAAAAAAAAAGCCAGATACAAAAGTGATATGGAAAAAGATGCCACAATGGATTTACAAATGAAACTGGCTGATGTTTTAATAAGTAAAGGGGACATACAAATAATAAATCAGAAGAGTGACATGGATAGCCTTCTTATCTTGGATTTACAAAAGGGCTGTGTTAAACTACTGAAACTGTTCCTGAGAGGAGGCAAAGAGAAAATGATAAGAAATCAACTTGTGGGATATTATTTGACAGGATTAAAGATCAAATATTTTAAAAGTAAACAGAAGGACTACAAAGTGAATTTATTTGACCAGGGTTAAAACATAGTTGTTGTGGTTTCTAGTAGCTATTAATGGAATTTTTTTTTTGACCAGGTCTGAATGACAAGGCTTTAAAGATTTGTTTATAAATGGAGAAAGATTTCTTTTGCTTTATTCCTCAGAGAAAGTAATAAGTTGGTATACAAAATGGATTTATTTGATTAAGGTTAAAATATATATGTTATTATTTCTGGTAGCTCTTAATGGACTTTTGCTGAATAGGACTGAATGATGAGTTTTTACAATTTGTTTATTTATAAGAGATGAGATCTGGGAAGAAGAGATTTTTTTAACTATTGAAATACTAGAGAAGGTGTTAAGTTACTGAAGTTGTTCATACTTGTCTGGAAGGAGGAGGAGTCAATCTTATATTTCTGCTTTTTTATTTTTTCCTTTTTCCTTTTCTTTTTTCTCTCTTTGCACTTTTTTTCTTTACCTCACTGTTTATATTTCTTTTAGTTTGTATTAGTCTTTTATCTTTGTATTTGTAAACTTTAATAAAATTATTCCAAAAAGTGAGTGATATAATTAGTACAACCCTGTTGTCCTTTAACCACATAGATCCCTTTCAAACATTTACAACATGAAAGAGACTGTTAGACTGACAGTAACAGGGGGAAATCATTTTTACGCTCCATATATGGGATTGTATTTCCTAGACAGCACTACCCAGTTAAATGTTTCTCTTGCACCATTTTAAAAGGATAAGTAATTCAGAAGGAGGTTCAGAATAGAAAACTGTTTGCATTCATTGCATCACTGGTTGTAATCAGAATGTCTCATGTCAATGGAAAATGTGTATGCACAAAATTACCTAGACACTCTAATTCTGAATGCATTCTTCAAAGTCCTGGAAAAAAGTGAGTGGTTTCTTCACAGGAAGTTGAAATGCTGTTTATAAGAACTTTTTCAGCTGCAGCTGATACCATAGTAGCAATGCTGTCAGACATACAGTACTTAACAGTTAGGTGCTATTTATATTTATATATTTCTATTTAAAATTTGGTCACCGCCCATCTCACTAAGGAGTGACTCTGGGCGGTTTACAGTAAAAACAAGAATAAATATTAATTAAAATACAGTAAAAATACAATAAAAACTCTACTCATACATAAATAATATTGTCCAAGGTACTGATGGTAGATAAGGTTATTAACCTACAGGAGCATCTTCAAGGTGCTAGGCACCCCCAGGGTTGCTTGCCCCTCTTCTCACCCCACACAAGTTGGCTGAACCAGGTCTTCACCCCTTTCTAGAAGGTCAAGAGAGTAGGGGCCTGCGTCACTTCTGGGGAGATGGTATTCCATAGGGCAGGGGCATTGGCAGAGAAGGCTTAAACCAAGATCATGGGTAATTTTTAGGATTATCAACGAATTTAAGAAAACACAATCTAATAAGTGATTCAACATGCATACTGGTAAGAAAGAAAGCATAATAGTTCAGAAGCACTGTGAAGAACCACATGTTCCTTGAGATTTTCATGTATTTTAGCAGGCATCATCTTGCAAGACACCTCTTTTTACAAGGCATGCCTCTTTTAAAATGTCAGCAGCCATGTACAGCTTTTATCAACTACTAATCTCTAAAAATCTTGGGCTATAAAAATATTCTACTTCCCTATTAATTAGATAACATTTTATTCTATGAAAAGTTTTAATTACTTCTAGTACAATCATATAAATGTCAGCTGACAAGTAAATCCTATTGAGTTCACTGACTCTCTTACTACAGGGGAATGGATAAAATACTGCAGCTTTACATAATCAAAATCTGCAATACTATTATTAGAACTAATCAAAAGGTCATAAAATATATTAACTTTATGATGTTTTGCTTGATTCTAATAAATATAAGGCTTACATGCGGATTTTGATATCCTTTTAATGGTTTCCCATCCTTTTCAGTTACTCAGTTGATTGACTGATGTTGCATTTGTATGCTCATGTACCAGACTGTAAATCTCACTGAACTTAGTGAGATTTCCTTGCGAGCAAACATGCATAGTATTGCACAGGAAATGTTCCAATTTGTTGTTTTTTCTCATGTATTTACAGTAAATATTACTTCTGTGGAATAAGTCTACATTTTTTCTTTGCCAATTTAGTCATTATTGTTGTTCGTTTGATAAGTAAGTCAAGCAGATTAAAGTTTTCTTTGATTACTCAAGATATTTTGGTATATGAGCGTATGAAGAAGACCATCTCTGACTCTGATCAGATAAACTATGACAGCCACATTTTTGGTCTAATAGCTGTGCTTTTAAAAATGGCTCCATATCAGGGGCATACAAAGCTTCATTTTATTTGCTTAGTAATTATTTGTTAATTTTATTCAACTTGGACACCACCTGACTCCAACCAACTCTGAGAAGCTCACAGCATAAAAACAAACAACAAGCATACAAAAGTATATACCAATAGCAATAACTAGATGGTAGAACTGGTCAATAAGGCAAATATGTCATACACCCACAAGGTGCTCCAACCACCCTAGTGTAACACCTGGGAGTACAGCCAGGTCCTTAAGGCCCTTTGGAATGCCATCAAGTGGGAGCCACCTGGGTCTCAGGGGGAACCTCATTCCAGAGGGCAGGCATGGCAACAGAGAAGGCATGCTTCTAGGGTTCTGATAGATGGCACTGCTTGATCAAAGGAACCTGGAGTACACCAACCCTGTTGGATAAAACTGGTCTGGCTGATACCATGGGAGATAGGTGGTCCTTCAAGTAACCAGGCCCTATGACATATAGGGCTTTATAGGTAACAACCAGCATCTTGAATTGCACCTAGAAGCAAACTGGCAACCAGTGCAACTCATGAAGCAGGGATGTCACATGGGATACCAAGGCATGCCCATTACTGTACATGCCACTACATTCTGGACCAGTTGACCAGCTTTTGGGTGGTCTTCAAGGTTAGACCCATGTAATGCGTGTTGCAGTAGTCAAGCCATGAACTAACTAGATTGTGAGTGATTGTCTGAAGGGCCTCCCAGTCTTGTTAGAGCTGAACCATTTGTTCATGTGTATGAGTGTTCCTGAGAGTGGGAATCTAACTTGACCAAGGATTAGTGAATAAGGTTTATAAACTGAACATAAAGAAGATTTATTTAAGGAAATCCATAGCAGGAATAAGCAGAATCTAGAAATTGTGTGACTTACATTCAGTCACGAGCAGGGTGGGACAGACAAGAGTTCCATGTATGCATACATACCTGTGAACAAAGGCAGAAGACCCTGAGATACCAAGCTCATAAACAAAGAACAGGCAGACTGAAAGACAAGGAAATGGCAACTGAAAATCCCTCTCTATCAACACTGCAGTGCCCCTAGTGGTCAGCTGGTTGTGAGGCACTGAAGATTCACGCTTCCAATACTTCAAAGAGGCATTTTGTTTTGATAAAGCTTCAGATGAAGCACTTCCTTGAAGCAAAATGGTGAAGCACAGCAGCAGAGTAGTGTAGCCATGATGTTTCTTCTCACTTGAAGAATGTGGTTTCTATGCTTGCACCAGCAACTACTTCCTTTGAGGCAAAGCTCTTGATTGAGGCCAATCAGCCTTGCTGTCATGCTTCTTGAGGCAGAGTCACACAAAACAAAGCATCAGATAGAGCATGGCCAGGGTATCACACACTCCTCCTCAATATGCACCATGAATTTAAACACTGTTAAACTGCAAATCTCTCTGCAGTTTAAATGTACAGAGATAGATACTCACTGAAGTCTGACAGTCTGGCAACATAAATGTAATTGCATATATATTCAGCTGTGCAGATCTTCAAAGGTGCATTTGTCTTCAACAGAGGCTCGAGTAGAGTGCTCTTTCGAAGGGGATCCATGAAGCTCAGGTTCTGATCTGCAGCATGGTACAGCCATGCCACTTCATTCATCTTCACAATAGCAGCTCCTGTGCATAAGCTACACATGCTTAGAAGTTGCTTTCTGTACGTAGATCTGCCAACTGAGGCTGACCACGCCCACCTTGATTTGACGTGATCAATCTCTTTGAGGAAAATCCCTTCAGGAAGATATGCCTCTAAGCTAAACAAAAATAAACACACCAGACAGCTTTTAAAATAATTTTTTGTTACACTTTCATTGTTTTTTGTCTTATTTTATGATAGACTATTTTATCAAATTTTATTCAAAGTAGTATTCTTTTTGAATACTGCTCTAGGATCCTTTGAGAGTAAAAATAACATAATCGAATAAGAAGAAATAAGATGTTGCTGACTTATTATATTCACACAACTAATCAAGATAAACTGTGGTTTCCTGGGTCTGGGATTAGCATGTTGAATGAATCCATCCATTGAGATTTATTTAATAAATTCTGGCTAAAATCATCATAAGTCAGTGCAATGAAGTGGTGAAAATTGTCATTGTGTAGTGCCCAAGCATTTCAGCTGTGAGCTGTAAAGTCTCTGTTATCCAGAACAGATCTTAAGTGAGCAGCTAACTAATTTTTGAATTTTCTATTTTGTCATTATCCCCTGCTTTCTGCCTTCTTTCATGATAGAAAGTTCTGGCAAATGTGAAAGCCTGCAAATTTCTTTATGGTATTTTTGTCTGTTCAAGGTATCCACCTATGATAGATAGATAGGTTTACCTACCTTTTGTACCTCAGTTATGATCAAGATATAGAAAAAACCATGTAGATGTTTGTGCCTAGTTGCGAAGAGAGCAAATCTTGACTGTCTTCAGCTTCCACTGAAAAAGGGAAAGGCGTATTATATATATCTGCCATCTACTGACTTGATTCCAAAATGTCATGCAATATATAGAATTATCTTCCTCAATATTTCTTATCATGATTTATTACTGCAGTAAACAATTGCAGTCTTCTTTCTGGCTGGGGGTCATGGGAGCTGCAGTCTAACACCCCTGGAGGTCAGCCCTTTGGGGAAAACTGAATAACGGTAAGTTTTCAAACCCTTGAGGACTTGCCTTGCAGTATTTCTGCCCAAAGAAAGGTTTGTTAGGATTCATAGTATGCTTTCATGGCTAAAACTGAATTATAAGAATCTGGAGATTCTATATTTAGTGAATGCTGATTATATGTCAGCATGCAATATGTTATATATCTTTGGATCATCTATGAAAAACTGAAAAATCTTCAGCTAAAGAATAAAGGTATTTACTTTCATACTTGCAATACTAAACTTTAATAAAACAATTAAGTCAATAAAGAAAAGTAATTGAGCTTGCAATTCATGCTCCTCTGTCCTACCACATTTCCTGTTTGTAACTATAAGGATTTAAACTTGAATTTTAAATGCCCAGATTAACTCAATGTTGAGCAGAGAGAAGTCAGTTCTTGAGTCTCTGTCTGAGACCTATTTTTGTTTCCTTTTTTTTTTTTTTCTGGTGAAAGCGCCCTTTCTGCAACCAGCAGGAAACTGAAAAGTAAGTACCTTTCTTTTATACCAGTAATGTTACCTATCTTTTTAAAGGCTTATTCAAAAAGTTTACAAATCCTACAGCAGGTTGCCAAAGAACCCTATGTCTATTCATTATGCTAATCTTCATACATCTTAACTTATCTTTAGTTAAGTGGAAAGAAGCTTCAATTAATATTTGTTGGGAAGAATTAATGTTTGTGCTCAATAATCATTACTTTATACAAGAGATACCTGTTGTTTCTTTTATCTTTTTGACCTCTGAGGCCTATGTTTTGAAAACTAAAAATCCAACTGGCTAAGTTTTGATTAATTCTCATTTAGGAATCCTTTCAAACTTAACAGGGCATTTCTGTGTTTATGCTGGTTCAAGGTTATTTAGTCATACAATGGACTGGGGGGACCTTCAGAACTTTATTTATGTCACAAATATATATAGAAGAATGTTTGTTTGTTCCAAGATAAAGGCAGAATTATAATTCTGCTATATAGGTTGCCTTGCCTTTGAGTGATTTTGTATGAAATGAGAAAACAGTAAACCATAGGCAATTTCTTAATTAAAACAGTTGATAGTCTTGGAGATCTGAATCCCCTAACATGATTCTTCTTGTAAGTATACCTACCTTAAGCTGCAATCCCATACATGTCTACAGTGACTCAAGTCCCAATGAATTCAATTAGATTTATTCCCAGGTAAGCGTGTATAAGACAGCAATCATTATTCTGTTTTCATACATCAACTGCTTAAAACGTGGAATTTTTACTCCATTTAGTTCATACTGTTTGTGCTCATTTGTATTTTCTTAATTACTTCAGTACCTTTGAGATTTCCCCTCCTGTAATATGCTTGTAAAATGGCATAGATTGACAATAAAGGCAGCAGAAATGTATCCAATATTTTCTTAATATTCCAAGAATTACTTTGTTCTTTTAAGCTTCTACATATTATGTTGGCTGAGTGTGTTGGCATGCTACCACTCTTTCTATGACATAGAGATTTTATTAATCCTAGTTGCTGATCTTCCTTTAGCCAATACTTTATTTTCATACTTTCTCAACACAAAAGTTAGTCATACAGTGGAATACCCAAACAGCATTATGTTGTAATCTGGACACTTTTTGACAAAATAATGCTTTCACATATAATGACAGTTGAATGGATTAAGTCTAACTGAGGTGGTTGCTTAAGACAGGTCCACACAAGGTTGCAAAAACAGGTTGTAAGCTAGGAACATTACTGATAGGAAATAAAGATTCTGCTCCTGCATACTCTTTTTTCAGAAATGTGTGTCATTATTCCTCTAAGATCACATATTCCAGTGGCAATAGGAAAGGGACGATTATAGATATGCAGTTAAAAGAACATCTCAGCAATTTTGCAAGATATATTAATCCCAGCATATCTAGAAGGTAACAGTTGGAGAAGTCTGATTAGATTGTATTAGAGCTGATATAAAGGGAAACATGAATGCATGCATATTGTAGTCTTAATATATTTGTACAGCAATAATATCCATGCAGTTTTACTAACTGGTGTCAGTTATTATTAGGATTACATTCTGGCCAGAATTTGAGAATATTGGGATAGTTGTTACCAAAGATTTTGATAGTATTATGTATTATATATTCTATAAAAATAGAATAGCTAATCTTAAAAACAAAATGACAGATATGAGGTAAGATGATTACATTTCATTTGAAACAATTCTGTTGATTTCAGAAAGGGATATCTAGATATTCTCTAACCATAGGTATACATATCAAAGCTCCAAGCAATGTTACTCCAGAGCCCCTCCAAAAGTTTGCCTCTCAATCGTAATTTGAATGTAATAGAAAGGAAATAAATAAATAAATAAATAAAAGAATAATAATATGAATGGCATTAATTTAATTTTAATTACAGTAAATCAAATTTAAATGTTCTTCTGTCTTACTTCTCATCTTGGCCCCACCTACCTTTTACAGTCCAGTCCTGCCAGCATACCATCTCAAAGATAAAGCCATCCCTCCACCTGAAACAAGTTGTGCACTCCTGACCCACTGCAAATCTTGCAATATAGTAGTTTCAATGGAATAGTGCTGGTATAACAACATTTCTTGTTGCAACTTCTTGTATTCTTCCTGTAATATTGTTTCTGAGAATCAGAAGATGTTAGAACTGTAATATTTGAGAGTAAAAAAATGTTTTCTGCATGTGCAAGGACAGGGTGGATCCAAGCCACTGATTATCATATTCTCATGTATATGGTAATTTGTTTATATGACAATCTAGTGCTGGTGTACCACCAAGATTTATTTTCAAACAGTTAAAATTCATCAGATAGAGGAACAGTTGTAATAAATGAAATACAACAAAGTAAGCATATAATAAAGATCAGGCAAATGCAACAACTAAAATGAAGCATTACATACATTTATTTAAGTAAATAAGATAAATGAGCCTATTAATAAAGTGTCAGCCTAGCCTCTTCAGGCTGAGGGATCCAGAGTTTACATGCAATCACTGGGAAATCCCCTTGACTTGCCCCTAACAACTGAGCTCTATTAGTTAGAAATAGTCTTTCCATTGAATTCTATGGCACAAAAACTCTGTTATTGGATATAATGACCTCTAAGATATCCTGGGCCAAAATCCTTTAAAGAACATCAACAATCTTTTCAACTGTGTCCAGAAACAAGCTGGTAATCAGCACCACTGTTGCTGGACAGGTTTATTTCACTACTGTACTGCATTCTGGACCAGCCTTTTAACATGCTTTCTGTATCCGAGAGATACAGTACAGTAACTCAAACGTACGCTGGCATAGCCTGCTTTGTCTTGGCATCCAAGTGTTAATCTGCTTTGATGATGAGGCAGCAAGTGCACCAACTGCTTCAGTGTGGCATAAGAAAATCCATTGGTGGATTTCCTGCAAGTGGGAAAACCATCTACCACCCATTGTCCATACTATGGGTTGGGGTTGGGACAGGAGGTGATCTTTGACAGTTGGCAACCTACGGGCTTGGTCGTCTGTCAGAACCTGATCTGTGGGTTGGGTTACTTCCACTCTTCCTGCTTGGCTGGAAGCCCCCACTCACCCTGTGAATCAGACCCTCTAGCACCCACCCATCCTGCTAATCTCTGCCTCTCTTGCTCTAATGCTCTCGTGCTTGTCTGTTTCTGATGCTGGCCGTCTCATTTGTTGTTTCTTGCCTTCTTGGTGGCCTCTCTCTTATAAGCTTTCTCATTCTATTGTTTGCTGTGTTCTCTTCGCCTTTAGATTGCTTTCTCATCTATCTCTTATTTGCTCAGCTTTCTTGCTTGCTTTTGCTCACTTCAGAGTTTTATTCACTCACTCATCTTTCTTGTTCTCTCTTGCTCATCTGCCTCAGCCTTTTTAAAAGCATTTGATAGGCAACCCCTGCCTGCACTTCTTGCTTCAACCACTGCCAGTATGTATGCCTGTCAGTGAGGGCAAAGTGTTTTTGTTTTTTAACCTGTATAGACACGGTGGCGCAGTGGCTTAATGACGCTGAAAGTTGCCGGCCAGAAATGGCTGACACTTCGGCGGTTCGAGTCCAGCCTTCGTGTTAACAGGGTGAGCTCCTGTTTCCCCCCCCCCACCAGCTCCTGTCAACCCAACAGGTCGAAAACTCACGTGAGTAGATAAATGGGTACTCTCACTCCGGTGGGAGGAAAAATGCTGGCAGCGCCTTGCACAGAGAGACGGGACCAGTTGCCGGTAAGCGCGAAACCGCGCTCGCCTGAAAAGGGCGTGAAGCAACGGAAACCCCGCCTCCTGCGCTCGCCAGCTGGGCTCTGCTCTAGGAAGGAGGCTCTGGCAAACCACTTCCGAAAACAATTGCCTTGAAAACTGCAAGGATTCGTCCAGGCAGTCACTGCAGGGTCAGTAATGACTGAGCGCAGACAAAACAAAAAAAAATAGATAAGCAGTCTGTGGAATGCCTGGCCAGTGCTTTGCAATGTGCCAGGCAGGCATTCCACAGGCAGATACTTGATCTTTCCTGCTGCCCAAGCTAAAATGGCCATGGAGGGAAGTTGGCAGCAACTGCAGAGTAGTGGCATAGCCACAGCAGTTAAAAGTGGCTGTTAGGAGCTGGGCAAATCATGGCCTCTGCCATGTTATTATCATAATTGCTATATAAATGCCACAAAGCGTACATTTAGCAAGGCTTGTGATGGGAGAAGATTAAGTGCAAAAGATGTTGAAGAGTAGGGAAGGGGGATAATAGAAAGCTGACCAGTGGAGGAATAGAAAAAATAGTGCTCCAGTCAGTGCCTCCACAGCTTTGAAACTTTGCCTTTTTTTTGCATGCATGCAATGCTGTGCCACACATCAAAAGGGGTGGAGCTTTGATCTCCCTGCCACACTTGCCACTTTGAAGCCAGTGACCATCATTGCAGACACCCCTGACCACAGGCCTCACCGTTTCCTCATTGCATTTGTTTTTGCAGTAAGGAAAACTGTGGCAACTGTGGATTCAAAGCAGCAAACGATGATGGTTGAAAGACACCAAAGCACTTTTACTTCAGGAGAGAGGAGAGGCAGGACAAGGCAGAAATCCATACTGGCAGGGAACCGTTTGCCCCATGGCTCCAGAGAGCATGTTGCAAGCTGCCTTTGCAGTGTTTTCTCTGAGCCAGAAGTTAATCAGCATAGCTGGGGAAGACTGAGTTTACAGCATTGTGGGGACACAGGCATGTGTCACCAATCCTAGAATACAATTCACTGAATTCACTGTTTTGTTTTTTTAATGTTGACATGCTCAATATTCTTCTATGTTCTCCTATATTTCTCTTATGTTTTCAGTTGGCATCAGTGCTCCTTACTATGTATGATCTCCAACCTGAGTTTTGGAGAACACAAAAGAGTGATAATTAGTGTGACGCTTTTGGATGGTTTCATTAAGATGTTCCCACTGATATACATAAACTGTTTTTAAAATATGTAAATTTGTCAGCAAAACAAATATTGCACATTGAAAAAACAAAACAAAACAGTGAATTCAGTGAAATGTATTCTAGGACTGGTGACACATACTTGTGTCCCCACAATGCTGTAAACTCAGTCTTCCCCAGCTATGCTGATTAACTTCTGGCTCAGAGAAAACACTGCAAAGGCAAATATTGCACATATTTTTCACTTCCCTAACCTTAAAAAAGGTGTGGAAAATCTCTTATTTTTTTTTGTCATTCATGCAATGGTTTCAAAATTTCTGAAAAAAAGAATTTACAACCTCTCTCATACATTCTTCATTCAGCTTGCAGATTTAGCACAAAAATGGAAACTTAGCACAGAGTTTTTCATTTCCTATGTTCCTATATGCTCATTTTTTAAACATTCCTGAAGCAGGATTTGAATCTTCTCCTTTCTTTAGTAATTATATGGTAATTGTTTACTGGTTATGCCTCAGTATTAGAGAAATGGATATGCATTGTTTAAATGGATGGGCAAATAAAATTACACATCTCAAATGGAAACACACAGGCACACACACAATAGCTTATTCAGAATTTGAACATATTATGCATCCTTATCCAAAACCATTAGATTCTTTCAAGGAAAAAAAAGTTAGTGTCTATGTGTTTGTGAAATTCACAACACAGGTATAAATTCTAGCATGTTAGATTAATGCTACATTGCAAATTTTAAATGAACAAAGTTCTTATTTCTGTTTATATTTGTTCTCTTATTACAGGAATGGGGAATAATCAGTGTACCATTTATTGGATACCTCTTTGTTTTGTAACTGTAATTATGATAATTTCTTTACTGAAAAACATTTCATACTTCTTAAAAGACAAGAAAGAAAAAGGTAAGAAAAGCTGGAGAAACAGATGTAAAAGAGAGAAGCATGATTGTTAACAAAAAATGTTTTCTTTTCCTATGGTAGAATAATTATTTGCTATAGGAACTACAAGTATTAATATTACATATGAATAATAAAATAATCTCAGATTTTTTTAGATCAAATGTGAGCAAATACAAGTTCAATTAAAAGTTATTTAGGATTAAATAAATTAGCAATTCTAATACACAACAAAGCACGGGGAGAGGCGATAGCTGAGTAGTAGATCATACAGAACATGTTTACTTACATACAAAACACATTTATCCCTGGGATAGGGATGGTACTACATTTATAGTACAATGGTTTTTGACCAATGGCCTGCTCATTGTTGCTGATTTCAGTTGGAGTATAACAATACCTAGAGCACTGTAACTTCTATATCTTAACATAAACCTAGACTATACTGTACCAATATACTGATCTGGTGTAAATCAATCTGATAATATAATGAAGAGGTAGTGATATATTGTCTCAAAATATATTCTCTGACAAGAATATATATATTTGCATGTTTGAAGACTTTTAAATTAAACTAAGCCTTGCATTAATCTGACTAAGATGATGGCAGTGAACTACTGAAAATAAGGTGAATTAGATTTGGAGGCAAGACAAAACAAGAAATGCAACAATTTCGACTAGAATAATGTAAGTTGTAAATTACAGAAATAGCAGGAAGTGCAGTTTCACTTTCATCTGCAGAAGAATAAAAAGAGAAATGCTTTATCTGATCTCCGGTGGAGAAATCAGTAAAAGCAGTGCTAATTTTTACTTAGCCACATTAAAAATAATCTCAGGTCACATATATTTATACTTACAGGATATTTTAAGTTGTGGTTTAACAAGAAGCATCTCCCATTCTAAGAGTAACCATGTTTTCCACTCTTGGAATGCTGTGCCTTGCATAATTAGAAGAAACTGTAGGCATTTGATAAGTTCAAATCTCCTTTAGTAATTGACTGTTATAGCTTGATGGCTGTTGAAGTTGCTTCCTATTTCCAGCAGTTTCTAGTGATTACCTAAGCTCCCAAATTCATATCACTATATGCAAATACCTCCAGGTATCATAGAAAAGCCCTTACAAGCTAAAGAAGAAATCCCATAGTCACTGCCAGCACCATCACAACCATTTCTATCCAAAAAACATAAATAGTCCAGGTTATGATCTCTCCAACCTAGAGTTAATTAAAAAAAAGACAATAATAAAGAAAATTTGTGGAATACCGCAGACCAAAGGTACAATACGCATACATATATTTAATTCTATTTTTTTGTCATAGCACTGTTATAGAAATCACAGAATGGGATTAACAAAACAGTGAGCAAAGATATGAAAGACATGAGATAAGAAATGGAAATACTGGTCAATGAATCTTAACTCAGTACCATTCATTTATAACCCATTCATTCTTGCCCCTATCACTTCTTGTTTTATCACACAATCTTTTTAAGTACCTCATTCCTCTTGCATGCAACTTTTATGTTTGTCCTGACAAACCCAACTCTCATTTATATATGAAAAGTAAGTACAAACATACTCTTATACACAGCCATTGTTGCTTTTTTCAGCAAACATTTGTGCCTCAGATCAGCTCACATGTTACCCACTATCTTTCCACTAGCATTTACATTTCTTAAAATTCCTCCATCCAGTTATCATCTTTCATAAATATTCTACCAAGATACACCCATAACAATCGATTTGCTTTTAGTTTTTTGCCATTAACTTTCAATCATTCATTGCATTTTCCCTATCAAAAATAATTAATTTAGTCTTTGATATATAAACATTCAGATCCATACTATTTGTTGCATCAAACCATCTAACTTTTGTTGCAGATAATTCAGATTCTCAGCCAACACAAATTCTTCTGCATCAGAACTACATTTACTGTATATCCACATTCCCAGCAATACATCTCTGCAAGCATTCCTTATATATTTTTCCATAGATACATTTAACAATCAAGGAGACATTACATATTATGTCTTCCTTTTTGCTCAGTAACATTCCATGTATTCTCACACATGCTTACTCTTAGCATCTTCAGCAACTAACCTTCAACTCCATATCTCCAGTGAAAGTTGCATAATTCAATCTATTCTCTTTTTCTCTATGTTTTAAATCAACATACATGCAATCAACATTCTTGCCACATACATTTCTCAAATGCTTGCTGAAGAGGGGGAAAAAATCTGCATATAGTACATTATTGCCAGTGTCTATTTCCTGAAAACAGTTGTAGGCTATATGAGTGTATAGAAACATTTTGGACACACAGTAACTGGAGCTCCGCTCTATACAAACTTACAAAGCAGTCTACATACAGAATAAATACTGGATATAGCTGGAGCTCTGCTCTATACTGCATATAGACTCTATACTGCATATAGACTGCTTTGTAGATTTAGCAAGTAGAAAGAGCAAGAGAAAGTGGAGAGTGGAATAGGGGGCATAAGGTGAGTTCTGGCAGAAGAAAGACCAGAGAGAAAATAGGCAACAGAGAAAAAAGTAGTACCAGGGAGGTAGCACCAAGGAGACATATCAGTTAGAAGTGTATGAAGGGAAACGGGAGAACAGAGATCATCCCATCTCATTATACCTTTATGAAATCTCATTTTGGAGTATCTTTATAAAAAAGAAGCAGAAAGAAGTATCACATCTTAAAAAAAATAAGTTACATTGAAATGCAAAACATATGTTTATTTTTAGTTTTGCTGATTTCTTCAAATATTTTTCAGGCAAAATTGATGAAGATTATAATGAATATAATCCAAGGTATGGCAAATGTCTTTTTTTTTTTTTTAAGGTAGTGTGCTTGCGTGTTCTGCTGGAGCCATACATGGAAAGACCTTTATCCAGTAGATTCTAGATCCCAGTATAATATACTGTATGTGGCTGCCAACTGGTGCATTTTTGGCACCCTTCAGGCTGCAACTAAAATTATTTTGATATTGTTGTTTTTAATGGGAACCTAATTTGCTGGAATTGGTAATAATATTCAGTATGCTGGAAATAAAGTACCAGATTCAAGCATCCCTTTATTTCCAAGAATGTCCTGGATACTGCATATACCCTAGAAATATTCTGAAAAAATTAAAACGGAAGGACATTGCAGTCATTTGCAGGGTGACTTCCGCTTTTTAAATGGCCACATCAACTATGGCAGCCATTTGTGAGCATGCCCATAACACGGTCTGAAAATGTCAATTGTTCTGAATGGGCCAAAAGGCTGTGACTGTCTCCTGTAGATGTTCCTATATTCAGCTACTGATAAGTGAGAAAGAAACAGTTTTCATGGACCTTTCATACTCCATGATTCCATGATTCCTGTAGTCCCCACATCATCTTCCGAGTTGCATCAGGGGGGTTTTGCAAACATACTGAGGAGATTTTCAGGCAGCTGCTGAAAATTGCAGAGGAGAAATCAGAAAATAGAAATTGCAGAGGAGAAATCAGAAAATAGAAATTGCAGAGGAGAAATCAGAAGAAACCATTTTTTGTACCTTCCATGATGGACATCAGGAATCTGTTTCCAAAAATGAAAATCTGGATATTGGGATCCAATATATTATTTTTAGCCAGATAGGTTTTTATTCATTTATTCAAAAACAAACAGTTGGAACTCATGGAGTCCTTGGGGCTCTCTGAGATTGGTTGTTTTCTTGCTAACGTTTTGTTACCTGGCTAGGTAACATTTTCAGTGCTAGAATGGAATGGGGTTTGCTCTTTGTTAATATACAGTGGCAGGCCCTGCCAGTGTTGGTGGGGGTGGGGGTTTTCTTTTGTTTTATTCCCCCCCCCCCCCGGTAGTTCCTTAATTAGGGTATTGTTTACTGCTTGATTGTATGTCTGGTGATAATCTTGGTGTTAATCTCTGCTTATCTGGGTGATGATTGCTGGTGAGGAGATATTCTGGTCTTTTGTTTCCTTTTTATTGTCTCTCTTGAATAGTGTGTAGATGTTGTTTATCTCTATGTGCCTGTTGATGGCTGCATTGTCTGAATACCAGGCTCCCAGGAATTCTCTCACATTTTTGGATTTAGCTTAGTCTAAGATGCTGACAGCTTCCCAGTTAAAACTATGGTTAAGTCTGTCCATGTGTTGTGAGAATAAGGAGTTCTCATCATGTCTTCTGACTGCTAGTTGGTGTTCACGGATGCGCTCTGCTAGCCTTCTGCCTGTGTGTCCTACATAGTGGTTGTTACAGTCGTTACACTGTATGTTGTAGATGACTCCTGTTTTTTCTTCTTGGGCTATTGGCTCTTTTGGTTTGCTTAAGACATTTTGGAGGGCTTTAGTTGGTTTGTGTGCTATGGAGATGTCATGTGGTTGTAATAGTCTGTTGGTGGTTTCTGAGACGTTTCTGATATATGGCAGCGTTATCCTTTTCATAGCTTATGTTCGTTGTGTTGTAGTAGGTTAAGTGGACAAGCACTTTTTGATAAAGTTGCATGGATATCCATTTTGTTGGAGGATGTTGTTTAGGTGGTCTGTTTCCTTTTTCTGCATTCTGGGTTGCTGCAGTGCGTTTGTGCTCATTTGAATAATGTTCTTTCACAGCTCTTATGGGAGGTAGGGTTACTTTGGTAATGGAGTACTTGATTAGTGTAGGTTGTCTTCCAATAGACTTGGGTTTCTAATTTGCTGTTGTTTCCTCTGCTGATGAGGATATCCAGGAAGGGTAGCATGGTGTCTCTGTGAGATGTCCAAGCTTTTTTGTCAGTTCTTTCACTATGTTGTATGTTGGAGTCCCTGGTAAAGATACAGTTGATTAGAGAGATATGTCGGGCTTATGTATTTTTGGTCATCCATAGAAATGTGGGAGGATAGATCCACTGCTTTTCATCCACTACTGTTCTTCTTTTGTGATCTGGCCTTTCTTGGTTAGGTTGTTAAGAGTTCTCTTGATTAGGTTGTCTAGTTTCTGTATTGGATTGGTGTTAACTGGAATGTAGGTTTCTTTGTCCTCTACTAATTTTTTGGCTTTTTGCAAGTATTGTGATTTAATCATAACTGTGGTTCAGCCTTTGTCTGCTGGGAGGATGTTGATGGCTTGGTCCTTCCTTAGGCTTTTGAGGGCTGCTCTGCCCTCTGCTTTGAGTTGGTGCTGATATTGTGTTCTTCTGATCTGTGGTATGATTGTCTGTCTTACATTTTTTTGGGTCTCTGTGTTAAGTCTTGTAGTTTTAAACGCTGCTTCTAGGCTGCACAGAAATCTAGCTAATTATACATTATGATCTGTGTTATAGTTGAGGCCTTTCTGGAGGATATTGTGTGCTGCAGTGGATAGTGGTCAGCTGGACATGTTGATTACCCATTCAGGTTCAGGTACCCCTTTGTTTCTGGGGTGTAGTTTGAGCTGTTTAGTTTTAAGTTTTGTTTTTGTTTTCTCAACATGTTGTAGGGGTGTGGTCTTGATGGTGGTTGTCAATATATTTGTGTGCTCTGGGGTCATGGTTTGTTCCAGTTGCTCCTTGAGGTTGTTGTTGGTCCTTGATTGATTGATTGATTATTGAGTTAGAACTCAAATAAATTACCTAGTCATATAAACAATATTTTCTAAACAAAGTAGGAATATTTTTGATACAATGTATCCATATTAAGTTTTTTTTTTAAACCCTCTCATACTCTTTTACAGCAATGGTGAATTTCATGCAGATGCTTGTCCAGTTTATGGCAACCTTAATCACTACCATCAGGAGATGCTAAGTAAGCTATAGATAAAGTTGTTCCATTCATTGAATTCAGGGTTATATGGCTAAATCAAACTAATCCTTGTAGACATTTCTCTTCCTTCCTTCCTCCCTCCCTCCCTCCCTCCCTCCATTCTTCCCTCCCTCCCTCCCTCCCTCCCTCCCTTCCTTCCTTCCTTCCTTCCTTCCTTCTTCCCTCCCTCCCTCCCTCCCTCCCTCCCTCCCTCCCTCCCTCCCTCCCTTCCTTCCTTCCTTCCTTCCTTCCTTCCTTCCCGGAAGAGAATGTTGCAGTTTATAGAATGCTAAGGAACATAGTAGCTCACTCTTATTATTTATAAAATATACTAAGGTTTGGAAGAATTTTGGAAGTTCCCCATTTTTAATACAATAAAAAGTTGATAACAGACGTTCCTATCATTTTTAAATGATTTTAATATTTATTTTTATATTGTCTATATATTTTATATATACCTACATACATCACATATATTGTGATCAATGATCCATATAAATACATATAAAAAATTAAATATGTGATAATAAGTAATAAATTGATGACTTGTCTTGACTTGAACATTTGGCCATAATATTAGTGATGTTGTCATTACAATCAGAAGGTGGAAACTTTATATACCAAAGATCTGTCTGCCTGGAATATTGTTGCAAGATAAGTAGAATAAATGAATTTTTTAGATTCCTATAAAAATTACAGTATAGCAGTACATGAATGATGGTTTTGATTTCTCATGAACTCCATGGACAAGTCTATTCAAATAAGAGTTTTTTAAGTATCTACCAGTGGATGGCAGACTAGGACACTGAGCCCCAAAAAAGTTCTTCCTCAATTTAGGGAAAGTGAGAGATGTCAGGTATTTAGCTGGCACAGCATAGTTATAGTTGTTATGCTGCAAGGTATCAATGAAGAACTTTACATCATTGGTAATAATATTCAGTAACTATTTTAAACATTATCCATCAAAAATTATTTTCAGATGAAAGCTGCTATGAGCAAATGCATGCCCATTCCCCTAGATCCATGACTGATGTACAGGTTTGTACAAGTTTGTTTATAGAGATGTTCTTTAGTTTGTAAGAGCTGTTTTCAAAGCCTCTTTATGGTGCTAAATGATCTGCCTCCGTCTTCACTACCCTAAAATACTGAATCTCACCTGCAAAATCCTGGCCAACTTGCTGCTTAATTCTAGTCCTGGAATATTTATAAATCTTACACAGTACCAATCTTAATGTAGATATGTCGCATTTATTTCTTTCCATTTATTATTTTAACTTGTTTTATTACTCCATAAAAAAATTATGGAGGCAAGGCTTCCAAGACATAACAGGTAGGGTAACATGTGATTACAGTGGTGAAGACAGGTGTAATCTATTAAAATGATTCAGTGTCAGATGACCTAGTTAATTACCTTTAACAGTGGGTCTGTGAATTCACACAATTGGATTGTGCTTGAATAAGATTTATTTGGAACCTTCTTGAAGTTAGGATTCTGATAGGAGACCTGCCCACTGAACAAATATTCTTGAGGATGGCTCCTACTTACTCCTCAGTCCCCAGGATCAACACAACTAATCTGTGAATTGGGAAACATAGGATGGGTTGTGTGAATTCATAGACAACCATTCAAAGAACAGTTAGATAACTGGTGGTTTCTGTGATATCACACAAATGAGTGAGTAGCTAACTGTCTACTTGGCAGGGGGTCCATTTTCAGGATATGAAAATTGGACAGGAACCACTTTGTCAAATTCTGCTTCATATTCTGCCATAAATCTAACCTAAGAAAAGTTGAGTGTTGCAACTACATGGTTGGCTTGCAAATTTAGACATGGTACATGTGCTGAGAAGTTACCAAGATTGCTAGAGCCTTAGTGAAATCACCTGTGAGAGACTTATCTCCTGGCTATCTCAAAACACAGCAACATTGTTGCAATAACCCACTTACAGAAAGTTTATAACCCATATAAGAGCCCTCATAACACAAGAACAGATGAAAGTGCCGTCAGAAAAAGTTTCTTCTTAATAAAGGTAGAAGAAAAATTTATCCTATGTTTATTATGCTATGATTATTCAAGAACTATTCAAGGTCTCAAGTAGGGTGGGTGGGTGGAGAGGAAGTAGGAAGTTCTGCCCCAAGTGAAATAGAGTTATGTGAGATCAAGATGTAGAACTAGCTCTTCTAAATAGATAGGGAAAATTAGCTGTTAATGTATAATTTCTTACACAGTATACCAACACAATAGCAGTCAAAAAATAATCTTCCACATGCATATGGAACTAGCAAGTAACTATTAGTTCAAGCAGATCAGCAGTGAACTCCACATCAGAACCAAGTATAGTGGTGACAGAAGTATCTACATTAAACTCCTCATAATAATCTTAATCAATGAATACAAAAATAAGGAAATACCAACAGCAAGTCCCATACAAAGATGACAGTCAGTGTGGAGAAAGACAAATCTCAATGTTTTGGGTTTAGCAGGAAATCAAAAGCCCTACAGGTAGTGGAGAAAAGTGAGAAAATCTCTGTTGGCTAACATCCATCCTCCAGTATCCTTTCCCAATAAGTATAAGTTATAGAATGTGATAGATCTCATTAAAGAGTCTAAATGTGAATGGTTTATGGTTATTAATTTTTTCCAAATCTGAACATTATATTGCTCACAAAATATACTGCTCATAAAATAAAGATTATATATTTTAGCAACCTGAGTATTGATATGCAGGAAGCCCAAGATCACTCCTAAAAGCATGGCAAGTTTGATAAAATTCAGAAAAAAAAAATGCTCAAAGAACTGCAATAGAAAAAAAAATGTATCAGCAAGGAGGAGGATTCTGATGAGCGACTCAAATTAAGAAAGGGAAACCAATATTAACTTACACTTTATGACCCTGTTCCAATGGATTCAGAGAATGGATCCAATGGAGGCAGAGAATAAAATTTCCCACTATAGAAATGTTGAATGGCTGATTAGATAAGGTCGGAAACCAGCTGAGGAAAAAGCCCTGTTTCCAAGCAGTTGCCAAACACATAATTGCACATTTATATTATCATTTCATTTAGGTGTATCATACAACTGAGTTATTTTTACTGGTAGTTATTTGCCATCATAGTAAAAGAAATGACATGATCAGTAATATTAATTGCTTTTTTCTTTTGTAGCAGACAGCTGAACGCCAAATGTGTTATGCTTCCCTTGATCATAGTGTCAGAAGAAAACACAAAATTTACCCCAAAAAGAAATATCCTACATTAGAAATGGGCGAAGATCAACTTGCCAGAAGCAACTCCACACTGTCTTGCATTTATCTCAACAGCAAACAACTCAGTGCTGAAAATAAGTTGTCTGAAAATGTTTCTCATGATGATTCGTTCAGAGTGTTTGATTTAAACCACAGTGCAAATGATGCCACATTTTAGTAACCAAATAATTTTCTCAGTTTAAATATTCACTGAGATAGTCACCTGCCAGGTAAGGTAAACTATTATGGGAACAAAATAATCTGTGCCACTGAGTGTTACAGAAGGACAATTCGTATGACTTCTTGAGATTTTTTATTAAAGTTTGCCCACCATGTGACAGGGTGTGTAGAAGAGCCTGGATCATTCAGGAAGTTGTCTGGGCAATGGAGAAACTTGCTTGCTCCTTCACCATGCCAGTTTGAAGCTGGTTCATTCATATATGAATGGGAGCCAAATTACAGTGTAGATTAACTAGAGCGCTAGACCAAGCTAAAAAGCCCGATTGTCAAGAACTTAAATAATGTTATGTACTATGAAGCAGTTATATTCCATTAGAAGATTAGAATCACTAACAAGAATTTTGCTAACTTCCTGAGAAAAACTTACTCATTCAGCTCTGCTCAGTATAATTATAATTTGCCACGCTGCACATGTAATAACATCAGGCAATATTTAAGGTTAATTAGGGAATAATGTATCAGCTTTGATTCATCTAATTAACAGTTGTACAGCTAGCAAATGTAATGTCGGCATGTATTTAGTTTCCTGCTAGTTAAGAACTGCTAGAGTCAATCCCAATTACTCAACGAGTATATAATGTCTTGAACATCTGAATTAAATGGTCTGTAAAGAAAGTCGTAAATGAGGTATAAAAATAAATCTCCAAGGAAGAATTTGACATTTTTCATTGTATTTAAGTGATTGCTATTGACTTTTACACCACTGTTTTATAGTTTATTCTATAAGAAGTGATATTCCTTATTACTCCCCAGATATACCTGTTCAACTCAGTCCAAAACATTGTCTTATAATAAAAGCTGCCTTAATGCATTTGAAATCCCATAATATAGCAATGACGTTTGAATTAAGCACATTTTTATCCTATCGAAATCAGTGGGTAACATTTAAATCGGACACATTCTTTTTTGGATTACTAGTAAAGGCAGCCTTTTGCGACTAGTGAACACATTCAAGTCAAGATTGGTATAGTCCTAGGCCAGTGTTGTCCAAACTTGGCCACTTTAAGATGAGTGGACTTTATGCTGGCTGGGGAATTCTGGGAGTTGAAGTCCACTCATCTTAAAGTAGCCAAGTTTGGACAACACTGGCCTAGGCATTTCCATGAATTAAATATTTAAATATGACATTGCATCTAATCTGACATGAAAATAAACAACTAATGACAAAATATGTATTACAAGTAATCACCCCCCTAACCATTTATTTTTTAATAATTATGTTATGCTTGACTCCTAGAACTACACAAATGCTAATGTGTATATGCAAGATCATCTAAAAAATCTTTGTCTGCAAAAGCAATGTGCTGCCAACCATGTTTCTGTAAGAAGTTCAGAATAAAACTGAACTTGATGTCATAAAATTGTGAACCGGCATTATTTTATTCTGAATTCTCCAACTGTTTCTGCCTGTGCAGTCTGATTGGGCAGTTGGGATCCTCTGGGGGTGTTTAATTAAAAGTTGTAATCTTATGGAACAAAGGAAGCATGCCCTCTGTCATACCTCTGTAGTCTAGAAAAGCACCTCCCTTAAGATGCATGTTTCCCACCCTTTAAATGTTCCAGAAATCTCTTAAGACCTGGTTGTGTCCCCAAGGCCTGGAGTTAGGGTGTGTGTGGAAGCCCTGGCAAATATTGTTGGTGTTGGATGTTATTTATGTGGCATTGTTCAGGTGGTCATACTCCTTTTTAAATTATGTATTCTTTTAAATATGGAAGCTGCTCAGTCTTTTTTGAGTCAGGCAGCCTTGAAAGCCAATAAATAAATTTTGAAGAGGAATAATTATGTAAGTGAAAAATCACATTCTTAGAATTAAAGCAAGTTGAAAAACAAAAGTTAATCCTTAGTAGAAATTTGCAGTTGCATTTAAATTGACTAACTCCACATATTCAATGCTGCCCCAAATACTGATATTTAACATTTTATGGCGCAATGTATTTAATTCTTTATAAAGCATTAAAGTCAGTTTCATGAAATCCTTCAATTTATGTAACAAAAGTTCCTCTTTCCCTTATCCATATTCCTTAAAATTTTGTCTGTAGAGTCCAATTTAAAGCATCCTTTTTTTTCCCCCCCATCTCTTTTCAAAGTGAATTATTGTCTTTGATAAAGTTCTTGGATAGAAGACATACTTCTAGATAATTATCTGACCCAATATTTCCCTCCCATATACAATCTTGTTGCTAGAATATTCAGAGAATTAAAGAAAAAAAATGTTATTAGTAGACTTACTTTGGAGGATCTTTGTAGTCACTGGAAGATGACCCCCCCCCAAAAAAAAACCCATCTAGCTAGAAGGTAGGCCTTAAAATGACTCTCTGTTCCACAGAGAAAACCACTTCAGTTGTATGCACTGACTGAAGCTGAGAGTAACTCAACCTTTATTCTATATTCCACAGTAATGACAAAATTTACACTTGGTAAGATGTATGAATAATGGAAGAACAATATATAACAACATAATGTAGTACACATTTTAACCCTTGGTCACTTGGCTATCCCTCTTAATCCTCTTCCGTTTCTAAATAGGATGGAACAATAAGGACAATTTCTGATAACCAGAAAGTTACTTCATGGTAAGCCCAACTACCATTTTTGGTTGCTGAAGATAGAACCAACAGGAAAGTTATATTACAGTAGTATTTCCATGGTGGGTCAGTAGCTTTCATTATAGCCCAGTGTGACCAATTCTGTATATGAAGTTGCTAAATTATTTATTTTATGTTTTATAAAATTAGTTGGCTATGCTTTGGTAGTCATGCTACAAATGTCTACTAGTGATAACTCCTGCCACTAAAGCCATCAGCATAGTCATAGTACACATTGTGTACTGTGTGGCCATTACACAAGACAATGAATTCTTCAACCCATCTGCAAATGCAAAAAATTGATTTCATGCTTTGTAGGAGACTATCAGTCCTTTCTAATGAATATCTGAGGTAGATTTCAGAACCTTGAGCAGTCCCAGCTTAAGACAAGTGTATTTTCTGCAGAGAATTGGGTCTGGGCAGAAGAGGGAAGCTGAGTCTCTGATGGAATTTGAATCTGAAGCAGGGATCTAGCCCTAGATCTACCTTGCCCTGGTGGAACATACAGATTCCCCCAATAACTGGAAGCGCCCCTTTCACCTGAAGTGTTCAAGTCAGATTTGGGCTACCAAGAAGGCTGTCTTCTGGATGAGAATGTTACTGTGAATCCATCCAATGGGTTCAAAAGAGGGTGGTCATTAAGACTGTGATTCCAATGTTATCCTGAACATAAACAGTGAATACTAGAGGTGACAGAATGAATCCCTAAGGAATTGGTACATGTGAACGTGGCTGAAAATGATGCTCCTTGCCCATTAAAGAGCCCAGAGCTTTATCACTGCAGCATGTTGGCTGCTAGCCCCTCCCCCCAGTACAGCTTCCTTCTTTTCGTCCTTCCTCTCCCTCTTTCCTTCCTTTTTCCCTAGGTTCCCAAAATGGAGCAGGCATAAAAACCACTCAGAAAGCAAAAAATAAGATTGGAGTGACTTTCTTCCACAAGACAGCCTTCTAGTAGAATAGGTGGAATTAAGCCTTCCCTCTTGGTTCCATATCTGCTGACTGAGAACAGCTGCTAGTAGGGGACAGTTTGTTTGCTGTTCCCTCCAGTTGACATTATCTATTGGATTTTATTTTTGATTTATAGTTTTTCCATAAGTCAAGCCTTCCATAGTTGCTTGAAGATGGGTGGCCTAGAAATTTGATAAACAAACAAACAAAAATAAGCACTTATCCTAGGTGAAATTAGAAGCCTTACATATTCCAGTAGCAGACTTCTAACAAACTCATTTATCCTAAATACAAACATATTAAAATGTTTATTAGACAAAGATATATGTGTCAAATACTAAATACATTTAAAATAAAATCAAAATACAGAAAAAGGGTATTTTCAAATCTAGTATTTAGCAGTGAAATAAAGATCTGTTTCCTAAAGCATGAGCTTATTGAACAGTAAGTTAAATGCAGTAAAAACAGTGTATTAAAATATGCATTTATATATTAATTGCCCCCCAACCCCCACAAAAACTATACAAATAACTTCTTTTTAGAGATGCAGATCAAACAAATTAAGGACTACAAAAGATGTTTCCTATAATAATCACTTAAGCTAAATAAACCATCAAGAAGGAAAAAGACTGATTAGCTGAACTGTTGAATTTTAGAAGTGTAGTCTCCGTTCAATTCTTTGAAGGACGTGCAGTCCTCAAATGGCAGAGAATAATTGCATGGAGCTGGATATTGAGCCATATCAGTAGAGTTTGTTCTCTCTCCCTGTTCTCTGCAGCCTTCTGCAGCTTTTACGTCCACCACTCTGTGCTAGAGCTGATGAGTTGGAAGGTCAAAGAACTGGTAAAAATGTTTTTCCCTGCTTTAGTTCAGGAATATTCCACTGAATCTATGTTCTGCTCAGAAACCCTTGGATCAAAATATATGTTTTCTTAAAAAACATTATTTTCCTCTCCATATCCTTCCAGAAATGGTTCCTCATAATCTTTCTGTATGAGTTCTTTGCTTCTGATTCTCCCATCATTATAGCTCAGCTTTCTGGAAACTCTAGGAAAGAAAGAAGACTTGATCAGTATGAAACAAATGCCAGAAAAAACTGCAGCAAAAGACCCTCCAACACAGGTATATTGGCCATATCTTTTTTACTAGGGGAAAAAAAATCCTCTAACTCCATACATAATTAATACACTAATGACTATCTGATGCATTTCAAAGAAACTCATGCATTACATATCACATAAAAAGTATCATAAAGCCCATCAAAGCATAATATTAAGCTACTAATCTTGAAGCTAAGATTATTTCAGCAACAATTTTAACTCCAGAATATTCTAACATGTACAACAGAGCAAAGGAATTTTTGGTTTTTAGTAACTGTGAATTATAGAGCTGATGATATCAGCAATGCATGATGTAAAAGAAACTCATAATTGATTTCTGTTAATGAAATGCCACGCTCAACCAATATAAATTCTACCTCAGCACTGACAGTAGAATGTATGATGTCTGCTAGTATCTATCACTCTTAGCTCAATATTTTCATATAAAACTGTTTATTTGGAAAATATGCATACAAGTGCATTACTGAGAAAGCTGAATATATAAGTTTTGTACACCAGCATTGGTGTTTTTTAAAACAACAACCCTGAACATCCAATGAACAGAACATTAACTTAATGTAAGTGATGCTCACTGCACTTAAACACTATCTTTAGACAAATCTAAAGATGCTGTTACCTGGTCTAGCCAATTCACCCAACATAACTTAACTTGGTGTAACATTATTTTCTTTATTTTTGTGAATTAGTTTATTTGGACTAAGTTTAAATAACTTCATATCTTAGTCTTTTTCCATGTATCTGTTTTTCCCACATTAAAAATTTTCTAGGAAGGCCACGGCTCCATAGTAAAGCATTTGCTTTTCATGCAGAAGATTCTAGCTTGTATAGACATGGCTGAGAAAAACTCTTATCTAAACTCTTCAGAATGACTGTCAGTCAATTGGGATGAGAACTATAAAGTTTCCTAACTAGGAAAAATGGGCTGACCATTTGGGGAAACCATATTGTTTCAAATAATCATTTCTATTAATTTATACAAAGAAATGGCTGTTTTGCAGTAAAGTAAAACATAGACTCTTTCACCTATTCACTATTCACCTTAATTTCTTTGCTTGAATTCTAAAAGAAAATAATGTCCAACTCTAATTGTGCATAATCTTTGCCCATTAATGCCTGTCTCCTCTTCCCACTATGGTATGCCCACAATCTTATCATTTTTCCATAAGTGATCTAGCAATGCAAATTCATCTCCATGTATTGAGAAAGGGAGCACCCATCTCAGTGCACAGTGAATAAATAAATCCAGTGAGAAACAGGAGCACACAGAGATAAATAATGTTGCTTTGACTGGACCTTACTTTTATTTATCTGTGATCATTCACGGTAACTGCCCCCTTCCCCTGAGTTCCCTGCCATTGGAGTATTATGCAGAAAGGAATATAGAACAGATGATCTTCTGTGTCTTATCTTATATTCTTTTTTCTTCTTAAATGTCTTAGTGCAAGAAAATGTTTTGTAATTCTAGAAAAAATGTCTTGAGTCACAGATGAGCAAACTGTAGCCTCAAAGCTACATGCAAATCCTGAACCCCGTCATTGGGGCTTCGTGGAGCCTTTCTAACCACTGTTGCCAAAAACTGATGATGCACTTTTCCATTGTTGTGAGGTAGACACAAAACTACAATGCAACTGTACAGTAAAAGTCATCATAGTTGAAAAACAAGGAATATACCCTGACCCACTCATTTGGTATGGCTACCTCTCCTGCTCACTAGGGCCTTTGATTCTCTGGCCCCAAAATATTTGGTGCAATCCATGGCAATAGAAAGGTTATTGATCTCACCTAAATTGTAGCTAATAGGGATACCTGAACATTTTGCTTCCTCCTCTCTATGCGTTTGCAAAGAAATATAACAAAGGAATTGTTATCACTTTGGGTGAGATGAGTGGTCATATACATTTGATAGATAAATAGATGGAATAGTGAAAAGGAATCCAAATATTGCTTACTTTGGTATATAATTTTGTGATTTTCTTGGAAACTCACAACTCTGCAAATACTTGGGAATATTTTCATTCATATCTGCAATCCTGGATTCTGTGAAAAAGTTAGATATGGATTAAAAAAGTGTCCCTTTAAATATTTTGGCTGCAAATTATTTCAAGAAGGAAAAAAAATCACTGAGGACAAAGATATGAAAAGTATAAATACTATCCTTTTAGCAGGTTGAATAAAGAAAGATGAATCTGTGAGTTTCTTATAAACCAGGGTAAACTAATTTCAAATGAGTGATAGGAAAAACATTAGTTTCATTCATATTTTTAAAGAAGCCATCCTAATTCATACTTCCCAGACTAAGTAATACACATACTGTTACATTTACTTTCTGACACCTTGTTCCAAATGTAACAAGACAATTCACAACTCAAAAATTGTATACATAAATGGGAGTATCAGGGTAAGTTGGAAAAACAAAAGCAAATGCAGACTGATATGTCAGTCAGTGGACACATGAATATTCAAAATTGATAAAAACAAAACAAACAAAAACAACAACCAAAAACTCTGATCTAATATTCTGATTAAGAATAAGTTTTTGGGTTTTCAGGTTAAGACAAAACAAGAAACAAACCTGTTGGTATGTCATGAAAAGCCTGAATTCATGAATTTGTGCTATTCTGACAGCATCTGCTGATACTGTCCATTATTTGTTTAGTGTATTGCCTAAACTATATTCTTTTATATCCAACATAAAGGATTAAAAAAAATTACAGTTGATCTAGTAACTGACATTTGGATGTTTCTTAGAATAACTGATTAATTGCCTAACTTGACCAAATAACAATACATTGCTTCATAGATTTCATTTAATCTTTGAAACCAACCTTCCATATCAGCAATTGAAGTGGCCAGAAAACTATGGTCTGAAGAAACAGAAAATCCATAATTCTGTAAATTAAAGAGTTTAAGATCGGTTAAACTACATCATTAACCTGGATTAATTATGTCCAGGAGTTAAATGTAATTTAGTAACAAGCTTCTACCATCCTTTTTTTCCATTCTGCATCACATTATAGTTTCCAAGTATCAACCTATTTTTTTTGCAGCAGATTTGGATCAAACATTATTTTACCTTTCATCTACCACACATTATGTTAAATCTACTACTTAGATAGAAAGTTTTAAAATAAACAAATACTAGCAGCCAAATACTAGCATTCTTCCAGTCTAATTCATACATTAGAAAAGTAGAATGGGGAGAACCACATAGCGCCATACCAACTAGTACGTCTCTTAGCCCAATCCCATGCAAGCTTAAAAATAATTGTGCTAAATTTAATGAGATTTTTATCTAGATATATATAGGACTGTGCCCTGATAAGTACTTTCATGTATTTCAGAAATGTTATCCACAAATGAACACTTTTAAAGGATTTGGTACTTTAAAATAGTTTTTTTTTAGGTCTGAGGGCATTATAGGTTATACTTCACTTACCATATTTGATGCCCAACTGTTTTTAACAGGTGAATGCAATGTGAAAGTTGCATCGCTTCTAATGCTTTTCCAGCAAGGTGGTTTCTGACATACTGTATAAGAATTACCAGATTTGTTTTTTAACCTTTTTAAAGGTGAAGACTGAGAATCTTCATTGCAGAAATGTGCTGCTCTTTTAATTCTGGCAACAGCAGGTAGGGTTCTTATTGGAGAATTAACAAGGGCATTTACAGTTTCAGATATTTGCATTCCTTCATATTTTTTTAAGTTTGCTGCTCTTAGAAATGTTGGAATTTTGGGAAACCCTTCAGAACATAATTCCTGGTATATATCTTCAATCCTATTATTGTTTTTTTTATGGAAGTTTGAGGACAAATTATTTAAACCAGAAATGTGTACTTCTGCAGAGTTTCTAGGGCTTGTGTATATATCTGAAAACCTAAATGGTTTCTGCCGTTTTGGAGAGCACAATTCCTTATATATTTTTTCAAATGCATCTTCGTATTTCTGATTAACAGAGATGGGACTTTGGTTAACATGAAATGATGAAAAAGAATGACTTCGTGGTAATGAAACAGTTGCAGCCAAAGTTTTAATTTCATGATTTCTCTGTAGTCCATCAGAAGTTTTCACTGGAGACTTGATACTTTGCAAAACAGAGTTGGTATTGTTATTCAAGGACAAACTTAAACATGAAGTAGTTTTAAAGGCCAGTGTGCTCAGTCCCCCAGTTTTACCTTCTGCTATTGGATTAAAAGTTGTGTCTGAATCTACAGTGCAAATTGTATGGGAACACTCTTCAAAACTTTGATTTTTTTTTAAACTGTCTAAAGATGAAGGGAAACAAGCTGTACTTTTGACCAAAAATGTTTTTTCTGTATAAAGAGTTCTAGGAAAAACGGTTGCCTCTGTAACACTTTTTCCAATTCTTTCACTGTACGAATAATCTTCTACAATACCAGAACAGTCTATTTCCATTCTGTCTGATTTTTGAGATACACTAGATTCTATTCTGGAAATACTTTTTTCTGAGCATTGTATCTGATGCTTTGAATTGTAAAAAGGACTGTTGTGGCCATGATCTCCTATAGATGATCTGTGCTTCTTCTCATCATTTTTGGTAATGAAGCCAGGCTTCAGTTTTAGTACTCTAGACTTTCTTGTTCTATCTGTATTGGTATTAAATTTCAGTTTTTTAGAATGCCAATATCCATATTTGTACCGCTTGATTAATGAGTTGGGAGAGGCTGTGTGGGATACTTTATGGAACAGTCTGCTAAGAGTCTTCACCATTCCTGGATACAAGTCTGCTATTGTGACATTACTCCATGAACAGTTTTCATCTGCAGATTCATACATTTCCAAAAAACTACTGTGGCCAGTTTCATTAACACAAAGGGACTGATTTTTAGGCACAATTGTCCCATGCACTGAATGTGAAGTAGCAGAATTGGATGGTTCTGGGGATCTCAGTGATGTAGACAACAGCTGCTTCCTCTGGACCACATCATATCCTATTAGATCCAATACAATGAAGGTACAAAAAAAAAAGTAGTATTTAATATTGTTTACATTACTTAATGAATATATTTAAGATTTTCTAAAATCTCTTTGATCTGTTATCAATGTCACTCTATAGCTTGATTCATTAAAATAATTCCTGGCATACCCTACTTCTTAATTCACTGCAGTGCTATTTATTTATTTATTATACTTGTATACTGTGGTAAAAAAGAATGACCCTGTTATACTGTACAATAGATAAAACATAAAATAACATTGCAACACAATTATAAAACACAACAATAATACTCTTCAAAGCTAGTGATTTGAATTGTACCCAAGAACCTACCAGTAGCCAATATAGCACCCCCAATACAGGTATTATGTGACTGTGATGGCTTTCACCCTCCAGAATGCAGGATGCTGCATCATATAACAACAGCAGTTTCCAAGTAGTCTTCAAATAGAGCTTCATGAAAAATGCAGATTATAGTACTCTAGTCTAAAGGTGATAAAGCCATAAGATACTATTGCCAAGGCTCCTGCTCCAGATAGGGCTCAGGTGTGAATCCAGGAGTATTCCCACATAATGGACCTGCTCCTTCAGGGGCTGATTCACAATTTAAAGGAACATCCAGAGCTGGATGATTTGTGTACAAAGAGGAACTCACTCTTCTTAAGGATATGACTCCCTCAGAGAGAGAATAATTCTTTTCCAGACTCAGCTTCTGTCTCTCTCTCACACGCACATACCCTCGGTCAACTGAAGGAACTAGGTAGGACGTGAATTTAAGCCACAAGTGCACAAAACATAAAATAACATTACAACATAATAATAAAAGACAACAATAAAACTCATTCAAAACTAGTGATTTCAGCTGTACCCAGAAACTTGCTAGCAGCCAATGTAGCACCCATAATATTTATTTATTTATTTATTTATTTATTTATATTTATTTATTAGATTTCTCTCCCGCCCGTCTCCCCTACAATAGGGGACTCTGGGCGGGTTACAGAGAGAATAAAACTATAAATATACATAAAATATACCCCATATATACAATTAAAACAATACTAAAAACAAAAAATCCAAGAAGATGGAAAATCAGGGCGGGGACCGCCGGCCACTATGGGGCTAGCCATCTCCCTGCTTGAGCTGTTCCCTCCCCACCCCAGGCCAAGTGGCAGAACGAGGTCTTCAAGGTCCTTCGGAAGGCCAGGAGTGAGGGGGCCAATCGTACCTCCGGGGGCAGAATGTTCCAAAGAGCGGGGGCTACCGCAGAGAAGGCGCTATATATATATATATATATAATATAGATATTATATGGCTGTATATTATAATGGATAGCACCCTCTTCATTTCCTCAGTACTACAGGCATCTCTACAGGCTTACTGAAAACACAAATCCAAAACTGTCTTGAATGATGTTGAAACATAAGATAGCTTCATGTACTCATAATTCTTAAATCAGGCTGTTTTTACTGATTCATTTGACTTCAAATAAGCATATTAATTATCTAACTATCTAATGATTTACAGAATACAAAGACATGTTAAAAATAATTCGTATCTTCAGAAATAAATTCAGTTAAACTGTGACTTATCCAAAGCTATTTTATAAATTACATAGGCAAAAGGGTATATGAAAATGTAGACTTTTATATCTAAACTAAGCTTAACTATGGCACAGTATATCAAACTGTAAAATATAATCATGTAATGCTACCGAGAAAATAGAGCAAATTACTTTATGATGCAGGACTAGAAAATATTCCTGTGAGATAAAGTAGTATTCAATTGATTGAGAACATTCAACACTTGTAACCCTATTAATCTGTCCACAGAAATCTTTGAGTGTGTTAAGTACAGATTTATTAATATGTGGCTCTAAGCACAATCGTTTTAAATTATCTTGAGTGCTATCACTATAATAGCTGTCTGCAGCTAACAATATTACTTCTTAAAATAAATTTTAAAGTCCAGGTATTCAAACACTGGCTGTAAAGAATAACATATTAATTAATTCATTAATTAATTAAATTTATAGGCCGCCCATCTCCCCCAGAGGATGACTCTGGGCGGCGTACAATTAAAATCCAAGACAATAGAAATATAAACATCCCCAATTAAAAACACAAATAACAATTTTATAAAAGCCAGTATACAATTCAAGATGATGGGGGGAGCAGTATCAATCATCTCACCAGCCAGTTACAGCAGTGTGAGCCCCCATCAGGCCCCCAGGCCATGTGGCGTAGCCATGTTTTTACACCTTTTTGGAAGGCCAGGAGAGTGGGGGCAGCCTGCACCTCAGGTGGCAAACTGTTCCACAGAGTGGGAGCCATGGCAGAAAAGGCCCTCTTCCTAGACCCCGCCAGCCGGAATTCCTTGACTGCTGGGGTCCGGAACATGCTCCTTCTGCCGGACTGAGTGGTGCAGGCAGATATAACAGGAGCAAGACGGCTCCTCAGATAACCCGGTCCTGTGCCATGAAGGGCTTTAAAGGTGATAACCAACACCTTGAATTGGACCCAGAAGCAAACCAGCAATCAATGCAGCTCGCATAACAGAGATGTTATATGTGCCACCCTAGGGGTGTTCAAAACTCCATGCTGCTGCATTTTGCATCAGCTGTAGCTTCTGAATACTCGTCAAGGGTAGCCCTATGTAAAGTGCATTGCAGTAATCCAAATAGGAGGTGATCAAGGCATGAGTGACTGCATGGAGGGCCTCATGATCCAGGAAGGGATGTACAGTGGTATCTCGGGTTACGAACGCCCCTCCTTACGAAAATTTCGCGATACGACCAGCTCCGGCCGCAAAAATTTGCCTTACCGTGCGACCTCCGCCTCGCGCTACGAACCGGATCCGTGGCCATTTGCCCTGCTGCCACATGGTTGCGGCTTCCTGTGGATCGCGGTAGCAAGGAGACGTTCGGTGAGGCTTGTGGTGTGTTTTGTGGCATTTGGAAGGTTTTTGGTGTGCTTGTCAGCATGGCTCCAAAGAAAATGCAGAGCCGTATGTATTTACATTGAACCTTATGGGGAAATTTGCCTCGCGGCGCGACCAAATTCGGAGGGCAGATTAGCCGTATTTACATTGAACCTTATCGGGAAATTTGCCTTGCGGTGCGACCAAATCGAGTTGCGATCAGAGTCACGGAATGGATTAAATTCGTAACGCGAGGTACCACTGTAACTGACGCACAACACAAAGTTGCATGAAGGCCCTCCTAGCCACGACTGCCACCTGCTCTTCAAACAGGAGTCATGGGTCTAGAAGGACCCCTAGATTAGGTAGTCTGTCTTGTGTAGTACAACCCCACCTAGAACCAAAGATGATAAGTTCCTAGATCTTGAGGCTCCCCATACCCACAGCCGCTCCATCTTAACAGGGTTCAGTTGAAGCCTGTTGCCCCCCATCCAAGCCCCTATAGCCTCAGGCACTGTGAAAGGGTAGCCACAGCTTCATTTAGGTCACCTGGGATGGAGATATATAGTTGAGTATCATCAGCGTACTGATGATACCTCATCCCGTGATGCCGGATGATCTCACCCAACGGTTTCATGTAGATGTTAAACAGGAGCGGCGAAAGCACTGAACCCAGAGGCACCCCACAAAGTAGGGGCTGCAGGCTGGATCTCTCACTCCCTATCAGCACTGATTGGTGTCAGCCTTGGAGGAAAGAGCTGAACCAGTACAAAACTGTGATTCCCAGTCCCAAGTCCCACAGCTGACCCAAAAGGATACCATGGTTGATGGTACTGAAAGCCACCAAGAGGCCAAGATGGATGCGCTACCCTCATCCCGCTCTCGCCAGAGATCATCTAAAAGTGAGACCAATGCTGTTTCTGTCCCATAACTGGGCCTGAAACCTGAGTGAATGGGGTTCAGATAATTTGTTTTTTCCAGGGTCCCCTGAAGCTGTAGCGCGACCACCTTTTCTACAACCTTACCCAAAAAGGGAAGGTGGGAAACTGGACGAAAATTGTCCAAAAGGGTGGAATCCAGCAATGGTTTCTTGAGGAGGCAGCTGACCAGGGCTTCTTTAAAAGGTGTCAGGAACACCCCCTCCTGCAAGGATGAATTGACCACCACTAGAACCCACCCTAATGTCATATCCCTGGTGGCTTTAACCAACCAGGAGGGACAAGGATCCAATGCATAGGTGGCTGCACTAGCAGTCCCAAGGATCCTGTCCACTTCCTCAGGTCCAACAGGATCAAACAGTTCCCAGATAACTGGGTAAGTCCACTCGCTGGGCATCTCCACCAGACCTGCATCATGCTTAGCCTTCAACTGGGAATGGATCCGAATGACTTTATCTGTCAAGCGTTCAGCAAATTTCTCTGCCTGGCCCTATAGATGGTCCTCCTTACCCAGGATGGACTGGGTGACCTGGAACAGGGCCAATGGGCGACACTCTGCAGATCGAGTGAGAAATAATGGCATTTCGCCGCCCTTACTGCCATGAGATAGGCCTTAATAGCGGCTCTAACCAGTGTTAGTGGGACTGGGACGCAGCTAGCCCCTGGAATCTATGTACAAAGGGTAGAACATGGATACAGATTAAATGCATGTATGTGCATGTGTGTCTACACACAGTCTTCAGATCCAATTATGTAATGTACTTAAACATCAGTAACTCCTGGAATGGATGTAGGTTCCACTGATAAATACAAAATATAAGTTCTACATGCAGAAGATTCCAACTTCAATTTATGGCACTTCCATTATACACATTCTAAAGAAAGATTTCTAGCTGAGATCCCGCAGGTCTTCGCAACTTTCAGTAAAGAAAAGATTAAGCTAGATGGACCAACACACTTACTCAATATAAAGCAAAATAATTATAAAGCGTTCTCAATGTAAGGCAGCTAGTACAAATTATTTCAGCCCTTGGCTGAGTGCTCATTTCCTTCTACTCAGATGGTACAGACGGACCAGCTGAAGAAGACTGAAATAGAAGGGGGGGGGAGGGGAAGAGGATGTGTTGCAGTTTCTGTAGGAGGATCTTGTATTTACAAAGATGGAAGAGAGCAGATTGAGAGAACTCAAATTAGCTAAACTCCTGCATTCCTTATTGGATCCAGATCATGCAACTAAATAATAGTGCATTTGACATTTTTTTTTCTAAATAAATTCCCTAGAATTGTCATATAATACCCACATCCACCTGAGATCAGTCAATCCTTCAAAAATAATCTTACTTGGGCAGTGTGTCTATCACAGTATCATAATACCAAGGATTTTTATGAGCCAAATTAATGTAGTACTTGGCTAGTCAATTAGAAAGTATAAGTTTTGTATTCAAAGGACCTGAAAGTCTTTGGGACATCTAATATTTTCCATAAAATTTTCCTTAAAATAAAGAAAATTTCCTTATTTTAGGAATAAGGAATATTTACACTACAGTAAAGTGTCTTGAAGCTGTTGCAAAGCTCACCAATTAAGGATTCATTTTCCATTTCCTGCAAAGGAGAGGACTGATGAATACTTCTTGGTTTTGTTCTTGTAATCTAAATCAAAATATCCAAAGAATATAGTTAGTAAACAAATAAACCACATTTTGGGATATACATTATGTTTGTTACTGCTGCTTATTATTATAGTACAAAAGTCATGTAACATGCTAAGACAAAAAGACTGGACAGGGACAGAAATATGCACATGAGGGGACTAACCTAAGAATTATTAGGTAAAGAATTAATTGCACAGGATTGTAACACATGGAATACTATGTAAAGTTTTCATCATTGCAATTTAAAAAAGGTAATCATGGAACTGGGGGAAAAAATAAGACAGAAAAGAGCAATCAATTTGCCTATAGGCTGGAACAGTTCTTTCAGGAGAACAAGTTGGAGTTAGCATTTTCTCCCATTAATCTATTTAGCTAACGCCTACTGGTTAACATGGATATATACAGTATTTCCTCTAGGATCAGAGGCAGTGGGAGGATGCTATTCTACCCATGTCCTTTTTGTGAATTTCCCATAGGTGTCTGGTTGCTCACTATGGTAAAAGAATGCTGGTGGACTAGATTAAGCAGGAATATTTTTGTGTTGCTTTCATTATTCCAGTTGATTAATTTCTTATGGAAACAAGAATATGAATTTATCTTTTAAACCTTTACAATTAATTTCAAAAGTTCTGATCTACATATCTGCTAGAAATGATTGTGCACAATAGTGCCTCTTCAACAGAAAATATATAGAAACTTACAGTATGTTGAAATTCCATGGACAGGAATCAGATCATGGATAGAAAAATATGGACTATACAGCTATGACCCGAAAGAAATTTCAGTAGAATTAACAGCTGTACTACCGTAAGTGTTGTTGGAACAGAGCTGGCACAATCTTCTAAGAGCATGTCCGTTTCTACTTTGCATTTATTCTTCACAGGTGTTCCAGAACTGCATTCAAGCAGGATATTCTCCTTTCAATAAAAATAGGACACAGAGCAAAATAAAAACCTGCTGTTTACATGAACTAGATAATTGGATATGGACTAATTCTTTATAAATTTACTGACTGGAGTTAATAACCAATTTTCACATTGATCCAACAGGCTCATCAACTAAGTTGTACCAAAAGTAACGGCAAAAAACTAGAGAAATACTTCATTTTAGGATTATTAACGATCCTTTCATACATCATTTTTTTGGCTAGGGCAGTATCTTATACTGCAGAAGAACAGGGAACTATTTGCTAGATGATAATAATCACGATTACATCTTGTGTGCAAACAATCTTTTTGGAAAAATTAACCAGTAAGAATAAGTCCTGAAAAGGAACCACAAAGATTGTAAAATGTAATACATAGTTTGTCATATATTTTCTGTGGTAAATAATTTGGTACTGGATCACTGTATTTAGGACGGTATCTTAAAAATGTTGTCTGTGAGCACCAGCATACCCAGCTGCCCACCCCCCCACCAGTACCCAGCAGTATCCATCTTAGTTTTTATATTTAAAATAGAAAATACTTTAATTAATAAAAATAAAATTGGCATGCTGCAAATCAAAATAGTTTCCAGCAGAATCTTAATTTCAAAGCCTACATAAGGAGAGTAACAATGAATAGTTACTCTCCTTATGTAGTAATAGTCCAAATCAATGTTTGGCACTATGTCCATCTGTCTGCAAAAAAGGA
The DNA here is from genome assembly GCA_030867105.1 of Liasis olivaceus. Classification (NCBI taxonomy): domain Eukaryota; kingdom Metazoa; phylum Chordata; class Lepidosauria; order Squamata; family Pythonidae; genus Liasis; species Liasis olivaceus. The sequence goes on along the minus strand of CM061352.1, from coordinate 78,344,272 downwards.
GAAAGGTAAGAAGCATTAGGTAATATCCTATAGGGAAGGGGTAGAATGTGTTGTATTCTCGAAAATCACTGATTTGTAACTGATTATGTTATTTAAGGCACTAATTTTGTTAATGGAAAAGCCTCCCACCCCTTTATGGTGATTTTGCAGGAGCTTCCACAACAATTTCACAATTCCAAATATGAATGCAAGTTAAAATAGAACATACAGTTGCCCATGTAGATAAAATGCCACAAACATTTGCTGACTATATAGAAAGCTTTTCACAGCATTTTTTTTTCTTTTTGCAGTTAGTAAAGTATGTAGTTCAGATTCTGTCCTATCCCTTAAGGTAATCCTTGTTTAGTGACTGCCTCGTTTAGTGACTGCTCGCAGTTACGGTGGGATGAAAAAATAACTTTGCATCCAATCTTTGCATTAATGACCTTTTTAGGTCTGTAAAGCAAATAAAAGCTGAAGTAAGATTGTAAGCATAGTGATGGTTTTACTTAACAACTGCTATGCTTAACAACCGAGTTGCCAGTCCCAATTGTGGTCGCTAAATGAGGACTACCTGCATGTCAATGTATTAGGATATCTAACACAAATATCCTAATATTGTGAGTAAAATTCCATTTTTGTCTACATGATTATTACCTTGAGGTGTATATTTGCCAAATGCCATTTAATAGACGCCAACTCAGCATTCCTTTTGTTACCTACAATTCAAAATTAAATAAAAATTATATTTTAGTCAACATAACTAATACCAAGGTTTTATTAATTTTTCACATAGGACTGTTCTTATTTTAAAAAAAAAACACCAGATCTTCCTTTGGGCAAATATAAGAAAGATTTACTCTTTTTTTTGGTAAATCTACTCTTCTTCGGTAGCTATAGAAAAGCAAACATTGTATTACTGCTAAGATGAAAAAATAATATCCAGCACTGTGATTATCTCATGATACAGTGAACTGGGTTGTTATTTGAAGAATGGGCAATGAATTAATAACATGTGCTAATGATTTAAAAGTGTATAAGGAGCTGTAATTTCATATGCATGTCATATGACTCTTGAATTACAGACTTAAATACACATTATCAATCCAGGTACTACAACCAGAGTATTTCACTTGTACAAAAAGATGCCAAAAAATTGATTGAAAGAAAAATAAAAATTACATTTTCAGCTAAAATTCTGTGCTTCATTAATTCACAGGACTAGGTTTATGATGCAAAAGTATTGTCAAATATAAATACAGTATGATACATAGGAATTGTCCAAATCTTTGGACTCTGTAGTTCAAGTATAACTTAAAATACATTTTAAAATAACTTTAACTTAGCTTGCATTTAAATCCATAGTGAAGGGTGTATAGATAAACTGAAAGTAATTTTTAGAGTTGTATGTTTTTGCTTACCTGGACTGAACTGACTCTCTTCATATAAGTTTGTGAAGTGGCCTTCCTCAAATGACTTTTTAAAAATCCAAAATCAGAAACATTGGATTAACTTCAATTAGTGAACAAAATCAGTTTTACTATTGAGTGACAAAGGAATTAGGACAGAAACTAGTTATTACATAAAAATAGTTTTTCAGAATTTTCTTATATATGTTTACATGATGATGATATTTTTGCTACTTGAATCCATCAATTATTCACTATCATACAGACTAACTTATTTTTTGCTCCAAAATACTTATATACAATTTAATTTCTTTCTATACTCCCCATACATATGAATAACTATCTGCTGCTATCAATTACTTACTGCATTTGTGATATTGCTGCTAATTATATGATGGGATGGGGAGGGAGGATGAATCAAACAAAATTATAATTTGCTGACTTAATATTATAGGGCTTTAACTTCAGTTTTTACATAGGACAACACCACAATGAGACACATATGCTAAATGATCTACAGTTTTCCAGGCCTCAAATAGAAATACACTGAAGTTTACATAATAGGTTTGGGCAGATCCTTCAATAAGATATTTAATTTAAACTGAGGGAGGCAGTGAAAGATAGGAAGGCCTGGCGCAATATGGTTCATGGGGTCACGAAGAGTCGGACACGACTTAACGACTAAACAACAACAAAAATGCTTCTATGGATTATTCTGGAGGATTCTGAAGACTCCACATGGCTGTTTTGCCCATCTCACTCTGCTAACGTTATTTGTGTTATTTCATATTGCAATTCATCAGAAATATCATGCAATAAGGCTTCTTGGGAATAAGAGCCAGAGTGGTAATGGCTAAAAATTAAAGCTATAAAATCCATATCATAATGAGGTCACAAACTTACTAAGTGGCCTCTCACATAAGCTACATTCTTATACTTGGATAAAAAAGTGATAAGAATTACTCAGCTATATATTTATTATATTATATTATATTATTCTTTAATTCACAATTAAAAAGAAATAGGTTTGTCCAATAATTGGTACAGTGAAAAAAATATAAGATCATCCTGTAATCCAGTATACTATTTTGGTTATCAAAATCACAATAAAAATAAAAGTAGGAGTGTGAACAAAGGGGGGAAATTAATAAATACAGGTGAAACTCAAAAAATTAGAATATCGTGCAAATGTTCATTTATGTCAGTATGGCAACTCAAAAGGTGAAACCAATATATGAGATAGACGCATTACATGCAAAGCGAGATATGTCAAGCCTTACTTTGGTATAATTGTGATGATTATGGCGTACAGCTTATGAAAACCCCAAATTCACAATCTCAGAAAATTAGAATATTACATGACATCAATAACACAAGGATTGGAAATAGAACAATATCGGACCTCTGCAAAGTATAAGCATGCATATGTACTCAGTACTTGGTTTGGGCCCCTTTTGCAGCAATGACTGCCGCAATGCGGCGTGGCATGGATGCTATCAGCCTGTGGCACTGCTGAGGTGTTATGGAAGACCAGGATGCTTCAATAGCGGCCTTCAGCTCCACTGCATTGTTCGGTCTCATGTCCCTCATCTTTCTCTTGGCAATCCCCCATAGATTCTCTGTGGGGTTCAGGTCAGGCGAGTTTGCTGGCCAATCAAGCACAGTAATCCCATGGTCACTGAACCAGGTTTTGGTACTTTTGGCAGTGTGGGCAGGTGCCACGTCCTGCTGGAAAATGAAGTCAGCATCCCCATAAAGCTCGTCTGCGGAAGGAAGCATGAAGTGCTCCAAAATCTCCTGGTAGACGGCTGCATTGACCCTGGACTTAATGAAGCACAGTGGACCAACACCAGCAGATGACATGGCTCCCCAAATCAACACAGACTGTGGAAACTTCACACTGGACTTCAAGCATCGTGCATCGTGTGCCTCTCCATTCTTCCTCCAGACTCTGGGTCCTTGGTTCCCAAATGAGATGCAAAAGTTGCTCTCATCAGAAAAGAGGACTTTGGACCACTGGGCAACACACCAGTTCTTTTTTTTTTTTTTTTCCTGTAGCCCAGGTAAGATGCTTCTGACATTGTTTGTTGTTCGGGAGCGGCTTGACAAGAGGAATACAACATTTGAAGCCCATGTCCAGGATCCGTCTGTGTGTGGTGGCTCTTGATGCACTAACTCCAGCCTCAGTCCACTCCTTGTGAAAGTCCCCAACACTTTTGAATGGCCTTTTCCTGACAATCCTCTCCAGGCTGCGGTCATCCCTGCTGCTTGTGCACCTTTTTCTACCACACTTTTCCCTTCCACATAACCTTCTATTGATGTGCTTTGATACAGCACTTTGGGAACATCCAACTTCTTTTGCAATTACCTTTTGGGGCTTTCCCTCCTTATGGAGGGTGTCAGTGATGGTTTTCTGCACAACTGTCAGGTCAGCAGTCTTTCCCATGCTTGTGATTCCTACTGAACCAGCCTGAGAGACCATTGAAAGGCTCAGGAACCCTTTGCAGGTGTTATGGATTCATTAGCTGATTAGAGTGGGACACTTTGAGCCTAGAATATTGAACCTTTTCAGACTATTCTAATTTTCTGAGATTGTGAATTTGGGGTTTTCATAAGCTGTACGCCATAATCATCACAATTATACCAAAGTAAGGCTTGACATATCTCGCTTTGCATGTAATGCGTCTATCTCATATATTGGTTTCACCTTTTGAGTTGCCATACTGACATAAATGAACATTTGCACGATATTCTAATTTTTTGAGTTTCACCTGTAAGTGGTTAATCTTTTTTTTTTTAACATGGTGCATGGCAGTAGAACAACTGGAGGATGAGGAGATGTGTACACTTGCAGCTGAAGAAAAGGGGTTCCACATCTGCTCCTAAACTACTGGCATATCATACCTGATCATCAGTATAGCCTTCTTCAAAATCAGAGTTCTGCTTTTGCACTTCTTAATTAAAAAGATAAATTTTTATTAGACATGCACATCTGAAAATAAAATTTCATCTTCAATGGCACATAAAGCCAGTTTATGCATACAAGTCAGATACTTATTTTCTCCATAAACATATTCCTTCTTACATTTAGAACTAAGTTCAAAATGTACCTGTTCATCCAAGCCTCTTACATTTTGTATAAGGGTGATGACTGTGTAGTTTAAATGGGAGACTGGATCATATTACTGTATTATATTGTTATACGTGGGTAAAGAATCTAGAAGTATTCAAGACTGGGCAGCATATACATCTGTTTGAAAATATCACATAAATAAACTCTCCATTTAACCTAGTTTAGCAGATGAGCTCAGTTCAAAGTCAATTTGACTTTGATTTACACATATAGCCAAAAGTGCCAATATTTTGATGTAATGTTACTATCATCCTGGTAACTGAATGAAGGGGAAATCCTAGAAATGATTGCGGACAACACAGAGTGCAGTTTAGCTGTATATGGAACAATGGTCTATATTTTGTTACTTAATTTACTGACACTTTATCTTTGGATAAAGGAACTCCAGATTACATATATACAAAGCAGAAGAGGTTGAATGGTTCCATCAATCATTATGGGCAATTAAATAAATTAGGAATCCTGGCTGAGCAGCACTGGATCACATGGCACCAAGCAATGAAGTATGCACCAGGAAAGTCTCAAGCTCTTATGCAATTAATTTAGCAACATCCCTTCTGTCGCCAACCAAATCTCAAGAATTTTCAAGGCCATTAAAAGCAAATACCAATATCTTCTGATGAAAGGATTTGCATAGATAGCTAGCTTTCAAAGTAACTGTTGTGAAATCTACACATGACCATTCTTAAAATTAATTTATACTTATTGAGGTTAAGTATCATAAGCATAAAAAGAATTTTTACATTTTGTACATAGTTATACAAATTCCTTTATTCTATCTCTGGTTTCTCTCTTCGTCACAATTTTACTGCTACATTTGCTAACCAAGTTATTGTCTAAATCTTGAAGCAAACTTTTCTTTTATGCATTACAATTAAAGGTCAATTTTTTTCACATTGTAAGACAGAGATATTGTGGAAGTTTCAAAAACCTTTCTTACCTATGCTTTCTTGGCATTGTATACCGTTCTGTGGTTTTAAAAGAAGACATTATTCAGTTAATAAATAACAGTACTTCTATTACTTTATAACAGTAATAGAAAGGTCAATTCTTTGCTTGAAAACTTTTGCTGTTCAGTAACAATCTATATATTCTTATAGTAGTTAACAATCTAATACTAGCTGGCTTCTAAGCCTGCCTATATTACATAAGCAGTCAATGTTACTGAGTTACACTGTTCACTTGGGACCAATCTTCCTTCTCCCATACCTCCTCTTTCAAGAGACTGTGTTCCTTTCCTTACCTTATCAGCATTAGTAGTCCAGAGAAGGAAGGAAGGGAATCTACAGAAATGTTTAACTACAGTTTTGAAACTACTATTTGCATATAAACTAAACAAACTTCAGGATTAAAGACATTTAGTTTGCTACAATCTGCTTGCAGTGGTAGTGAATGCCTTAAAAATAAATTCACAGAAAGATATTAAGTTGGAGGTAGACTTCAGACCTTGCTCTTCTATGCTTCTAAAGCATTCATTTGCTGGAATCACATGTTTGAACTGGGGACAGTACAACTAGAGTAAACCAGTTTGTGTCCAAAAGAAAACTGGAAACTCTGTTTAAACAGTATTTTTGAATTCGGATTTGGAAGCAAATTTGTGCTCGCAGGGATTTTTTCTTTCTTTCTCTGTGAATTACAGTTCAAACAGCATTTTAGGATTCTATTATTCAAATAACAAGGAGACCTGCTTCTCTGAAATTTTACAAATCATTCAATCTACTGGCTTTGGATACCCTGTGCATGCTCAACACATTGCTCTGGACTAGGCAACTCTATCAATAAGAGCATTAGGGCAACAGCCAATCAATCAAAGGATCACAGACTCAGAAGGCATTCAATGGTCTGTCTTCTGATGAATATTTTGTCTTGATTGCAACTCAGAGTAAATTACCATTAAAAGTATATGTTTGGGAAATCATCTACCAGTATAATACCACTGATGTAAACAGAGCTTATTTAATATATATGATTCTCATTCATCTGCCAATGCTCAAACACAAAGAAAAAGTATTAGGAGACAAAACTGTATTCAGAACTGTATTCAGAAATAAACAAGATTATTTTTTTAAGTAAGAGAAAGGCACATAAATAACAAAATTTGAAAATACTTGCTCTTTTGTGGTAAACTTGATTAAAAAGTTCAGTTGCTGAAACAATTGTTCAAATTACAACAATCATTCAGATTACAAGAACAAAAATGCAATGCCAATTTAACAAAGGTTGAATTACAATAATGTAAATTTGCTATTTTATTATTATAACTATCAAATAAAATATATGGTTTATTTGTTTTCTGTGGACCAGCACACTGCAAAACGCCACCTCCTGACAGTTTATAATCTCAAAATCAGAATAACCATAGACAGATACATAGAACTAATTAATACTAATAAAACTATCAACTCACTTTGGCCTCTGAAGTTCAAGGAATAGATTGAAAGCCCTATAGACTAGCTTGACCAACTTTCTGTACACCAGCAGGCACCATCCATATCACCCAACACAAGTTTTTAGATTTTTAAACAGAAATCCAGCAACATAGAAAATAATTTCATATTGGCAATTACAAGATTAAGAATACAAGGCATAAAATTTTTATACCTCATAAGATATATCTAAAATTTCATCACTTGGTTCTTCTCCCCAAACTTTTGGTCCTATAAATTGTAAAAGAATGCATAAATTTGTTAGAATACGTGTTTCTGATTAAGATTGCAATCTTACATAAATTTCAGTTACTACAAAGCAAAGTGGTAAATTAGAAACCCCATCTGGATTGGGGGCTAGATTTCTCAACTCCAACCCTTTGAGTTCTGGGGATAAGGAATGACCACTCCAGACTATGATAGAAAGTTGGAAATTAGTTTTTATTACAGTAGACATGGTAAACAAGGAGAAAGAGCTGTATAATGACAGGAACAATGAACAGGACATGTATATATTTTCCATCTCTATTCATTTTTTGCATGTTATGTCCAATAATGGAAATCTCATGATTCAATGTAAGTAGCACTGCAACACTTACTTGAAACAAGATATTTCACTTTTTCTTCCAGGAAAAATGAAGTATTAAATAAGGCAAGGAAAAGGAATGTTCCTGACACCACCACTGGGCTGTGTGTCTCAAAACTCAGTCCCTGATTCAGTGATCCAGATCACTTTAAAAAAAAGCATAGTCCTATTTTGTAGATTCATTGATAGTTCTAGTCCTTTGTAAATCCAAGGTAAAATATAGTCTTTGTGAACAAAGGCTCTTTGTTTTGCCCTCTGTAAGACGGACAGAACATCCATGGTTATCAGAATTAGCCCAAAGATAGTTATCTTTTCTATAATGATGCAACAACATGCCTAAACAGGCCATTCTGCTGCTGTACTGGGCAAAAACAATCTTTTTCCTTTTTCTACAGAGGCCAAACATGGCTTTAGATTATTTTAGAAATATCAGTTTAGCTTAATATTTAATTAGATTATGACCTATACATTCTTTCTCACCTTTTTTGGGGGGGGGGGGGACTCAGTTATTGAAAACCTCTTGGATGTAGAAGCTCAATTATTTATTGCATCTGAACCCGAAAACTGTAAGTTGGCATTAGAATTTAGACCAAGATAAGATAAGATTTATTAATTGAACTTTAGATTCCCTGCAGGTAAACTTTATGTCAACAGGAAGTATGGTACTAGATCCCATGTTTCTAAGTTAGGCTCATATTCAAAGTGGTAAAGTTATGAACATTTTCTATTGCCTTCTGCAGTTGATCTAACATTACCCATGGCCCTAGATTACTCTTGTGGCTAGGAAAGAAAATAACAGAGAATGAATTTCTGTAATACACCCATTGCTATGTAATTCCTATTTTAACTATTCATTCTACATGCATATTTAAGTTTAGCTGTCATTTATTTAAGTAGACCAAACAAAGAAACTAGGGAAAAAAAACCAAGCCCACCAAAATTTATTTATTTATTAAATTTGTCTGACTGCTTGAAACCAGCCAGACTCAGATGGTATGCTGCTGTATTCTGGACGAGTTGAAGATTCCAACTGGTCTTCAAGAGCAGCGTTGCATAAAGGAAGTTTCAGTGACATAATCAAGAGATGAGGGCATGTTAAGGGCATGAGCATGGGTGTTCAGTACATCCTATTCTAGGTAAGGCAATAGCTGGTGCCTCAGTGAGAGCTGTGCAGAAGTCTTCCTAGCTATGGTCTCCACCTGCTCTTCAAGCAAGAGTCCCAAGTCTAGGAGGACTCCCAGATTGCAAACCTGCACTTTCCAGGAAACACAACTGCATCAAGAACTAAAGATGGAAATCAACAGTGATTTTGTCTTGTTTGGGTTGAGTATGATTGTTTTTCCCCATCCAAATTCTGATATCCTCCTTAAACTGAATCACAACTTCTACCATATTTCCCACTGGGCCGGGGTGGAGATGTATACCTGAGTATCATCAGCATATTGATACTTCACCCAAATTGGCAGATGACCTCTCCCAGTGTCTTCAGGTATATGCTGGGACAAAATAGGGGAAAGGATTAAACCTTGAGGCACTCTGTAACAAAGTGCCCATGAGTCCAACCTGTCCCCTGAAATACCACCTTCTGGACCTGCTCAGTTAAGAAGGATTGGAACCACCTATCATTGTGCCTCCATCTCCCTACGCTTGCAGGGGGTCCAAATAGATACTATGGCTGACAGTATTGAATGCCGCTAAAATGTAGAAGGACAAGGATGGCCATACTATCTCCATCTAGTTAAGTATAGCAATCTATTGTATGTTTGTATAGATTCTGCAATGCAACAGCTTCATAATGTAAGATTATATGGTGATATCCTATTCATATTAATGTTGTCTTTGATTTCCTTACCTTCCTGTTTCAATTTGTACTGGATTACAATTTCCTATCTAGATATTCTTTTATAAAATAATAGAAGCAGCTCTATACTTATTTTCTTCCTAATAAAATTGATTATTCAGCCAGACTACACATGTATGTCAGAAAGTAATTTCAAGATGTATGTGTGTGTATGTGTATACGCACACACATTAACATATGTTGTGTTGGATTACAAAACTAATCCTTAATAAATGTAATAAGCCCTGCTGATTTTTCATTTTACTGCTAGATAAGTTTCAATATTTCTAAATTTGTATAGTTTTAAGGTAAAGTAAAAACATAATAATAAAATTTAAAAAAATAATCTTACCATCAGGCGTATCATAAGTCAGTGATTTGATAGAGACAACCATATCATCTTCAAAGGGTAAATTGTACTAAATTAAGAATACATCATATCAGTTTTACAAGTTTCCTAACTACTAAATCAATCTATTAGATAAAATAGACATTTTTCAAAACAGTGTAGCCCAGCGGAATTAGAATCTCTATTAAAGATGGATTTTACCACAGGAAAACGACATCTGATTTGAAAACCAAGTTACTTAAATTCATGTGATGCGGGTCACATGAAGACTTTCAAACCTGGGACGCAGAAATCCATATGACCCCAGTTGGGGTTTTCTGTATCTCTCTGTCACTATCTAGGAATCATCCCCATTTTTCCCTCCCAAACTTAGTAGCCCTAGTCTGCATTATGTCCAGCCTAACAATACAAATCTTCCAATATTCTCTCTTGCAGCTATACAGTAATTTATACTCCTGCATCTGATGAAGCTATGATACCAAGGAAATAAGTACCCGTGTTACTTTCTCTAATCTGTCTCACACCCGAAATGTACCGCAAATGGCTGTATTTTCAAGAATCTGCAATAAAAGCACATCTGCTTCTGCTCAGTTTTGGTCCATGAGATCAAATATCTAGGCAGACTTCTAAGCCCGAATGCTCCCCGTTCCCTCTCATCTAGGCAGGAAGAACGATATAATAACGGTAAAGTACAACTGCTGCTGTTACTAATACTATTGCTATTAATAATAATTCGAGGGAGCGACAAGGGAAGACGCTGTCATCATGAAATCGGTCTGGAAAAGAGACCAGCATGGGAGCCATCCCCAAGGCCTTGGACCCCGAGGGGACACCTCCGGTCTTCCCGTGCAGCTGCCGATCCTCTAACTCAGTGTTGTCCAAACTTGGCCACTTTAAGATGAGTGAACTTCAACTCCCAGAATTCACCAGCCAGCATGGCTGGCTGGGGAATTCTGGGAGTTGAAGTCCACTCATCTTAAAGTGGCCAAGTTTGGACAATACTGCTCTAAGTGAAACTTGGCTCTTCCGCGCTCAGCCCCCATTGTGCTTACCTTATTCACAATGCCGCTCATGGCAGAGGCGAAGCGGTAGCGGCTAAGCCGGAAACGCCGATCCATGGTGCTACTGCCTTCTCCTACCTCTCGGGGTGTAAGATACTCCCCTTTACTTCCTCACGCTACCCATCTCAATTGCCACTTTGACTTACTCTGCAGGACCCCGTTAAGGGCGGGCACGAGTTGCTTCCGATGCACAAAAACCGCGACAGGGAACGGGAGAAAAAAACAAAAAAAACCCTTCCTCTCCCAATTCAAATATAGCGCTGTTCCAATCCCCGCAAGACTGACTTCGCATTCCTTACTCGGATAGGTAATTTCTCACGTCGCTTTGTGCAAACGGCCCAATCAGAAGGAGAGAAAGTAATTCTGATAAAATCCTTCTATTTGATTGGTCGGGAGGTCCATTTCTGCCTTCCAATCTAAACTCTCAAGTGAGTCGTGGGCGGAGACGAGAATAAAGAGAACTCTTGAAATCATCTTACTGTTGTTACACAGTAATTCTAGCGGGGTGGGGTCTAGGACAGTTTCGTTCTTACGGTCTAAAGTGGCGCTGGAAAATTGCAGATATATTTGCTGGGGAAGGGGCGTGGGCTCATGATTTTCTTAGGTGGTGTGCATTACATGACAAGTATTAAGAAAAATGAGATAATTGTACTAGGAAATAACAGGCAGCAGTACAGTCCTGCAAGTTTAAATTCAGCTGTACATTGGGGTATATAAAATAAACAGTCGTGGATGGCATTTAAGGATTAACATGCTTCTCCCTCCCCTCCCCCCGCCTACGACAGAGGCAGCTAATTTGGGATATGATTCTTGTTTTCTGGTAAAAATAAAAAGAAAGAACAAACGGTAAAAGCTGGGTGCCTTCCAACTAGGAAGATCCTTCATTTTAAAAGGTTCTGAATGAGGTGGTGCGCTTGCACAATAGAGGAAAAAAACTCCCCGGCAAGCAATCTTTAATAGATTAGAACCTATTGTACTTCTCATGAATAAAGAGTTCCCGTTATTATCTTCTGCACAGTGCATGCAGCAGAGTAAAAAGGCGATGACAAATAAAAAGCAATATGAAAAGCTCAGTTAAAGCTTAAATGTATGAGAACTGTCACAGTAAGGATTTGCTATACTAATAGTGAAATTTTAATATTGCTGTGTTAATTTATGTAGTGTGAGAGATTAAAGATGCTGCAAACATCCAGATTATCTGTCCCAAAGTTTTAACATGAGGTGTAAATGTAATAACATCTAAATATATTCTAAATAATAATTTTTAAAAATCATACTCAGCTTTGCTGTTTTCTGATGCTAAAAACATAATATATACATTTAGGTGATATAGTTGTTTGTAAAGTTTGCACTGGTCACTTTATACCTTTTTTGTAATATTAATATGTAAAATGCATTCCATAAACTTTAACGTAATTAATCAATTTGTCATAATGTTTGGTTTGGCAGTACTTTTGTTAAAAAAAACCAACAACCAATTTTAGAATAAAAAAGTAAGTAAATTAAAGAGTGAATAAGTAAACATTTTGTTATTCAGACAAGGTAAAAGAACTGTCTGCTGATTGTTTGGACATCAGAGTTATAGCTATGTTGGATGGATTAAGATCCAGGTCTGCTGCTTAAGTGTGTTCTTGTATCCAGAAGTTGTGCTGAATCTTATGAGAAAAAATGTAGGTCCATGCTCCCTTTCCCTTTGATCCCAGGGACAGCAAAGGAATAAACAAATGATAATTTGGCCATTTAATTATTGCAACAGCCATTAAACTACTGTTAAAACATCACTTCATTTACAATATTGGGATAAATGGATAAAGATGGTTTAATGAAGGCTGTTTTTGTTTGGCCCTTGGCAAACAGCATTGTGTCCTAGTGTGTTGACCAAGTGTTGGTCTTTCACAAGTGAGTGAAGATTGTGGCTCCAGTATTTTTCTAAACTACTACTGGATGTCCATCTATTATCACACCTACTTGCTTTGTAGGTAGAATAACATCCACATTAAATTTAGGGGAGTCTTTACAGGGAGGTTTCTCTAGCACATAGTTGATTTAGGCCTTCACTTTGGGATACTACCTCTTGAGATTTCCCACTTCTCTGCATTTGACACACATGGAGGCTAATCTGACTGGAAGCTTGCCCTGTGTGGCTGGGTTAAGTAGTGCTTTATGTGGCATAGCTAGTGTCTGATGTGATATGGTGCCCCATTTGATCATGGTGTAGCTCCGGGGTTATCTTTGACTAGCTGGGTTTCCTTTCATCTCACAAATAACTTGGGGTGGTAACATTGTTATATTCCAGTCTGGTAACTGGGCCGTAAACTGCCAGCTGTTTGGTTCCTTAGCTATGTTGGCTCCTACATCTTCCAATCACATCAGGTATTATATCTTGTTTTCACTTTATGAGCAAATCTTTGTAGGAATCAGGCACATTCTGTTTACTTTCTTGAGTCATTCGGTCCCTTTGGGATGCTTAAGATGGCTACCCCGGCCTTGGGCATTACAATCTTGGAATACAACATGTCCTTTGCAATATCATCTTCTGACTGGACAAAGATGCCTTCCCACTCTCCATAGTGTACAGGGGAATTCTGCTCCATAACACTAACCTAGCTGTCCCATCAAACCTGGAAACTAAAATAAAAATTACTCCTCTATGTGCCAGTCACTTCACTTTTCTGCTAAAAAAAAAAATCAGAAAAAAAGAAAAAGGGGAAATGCCTATGTGTCTCAGGCACAAACAGCAGTATCCTGTAAACGTATTTACAAAGAATGTGTTTGTGTGTGTAGGAGAGAGACAGACTGGGCTGCCTCTAGTGTCTACTTATCCCACTATGGGTGAACCCATGGGGTGACATGCTGGAGGCTGTATATCCTGGGTATTTCCTGTTAGTATTTTCACTTACATTGACTACTAGGAGGCACCACATGACAGGATTTGTACTTATTGGGACTTCTCAGATGAGGGTAGCCAGATGTTATTCTATGGGGTTCAAATCTTCTGGAAATTGAACTCTTAGATCTTTACAGTTTAGATGACTATATACAGTATAGTACATGGAATATATATTGTGTAAAACTAGAGAAATCCCATTCCCTCCAAGAGGGGTATGCAGAAGTCATGTTAAACCTGGTACTTGGGAACCTTAAGGGAATATGGATTGTACAGACCATTCAGATAGCACTTCTTGATACCGCTGAAAACCAGGACCTAGATAGCTCTTAAATTAATGTGCTATATATAAGCCATCTAAAATGTGAAGGTTCATGAGTTTAATTCCCAATAGAAGATTTGAACTGGGCAGATGGACTGTATAGATCATTTTGATAGTGGTATTAATGTAAAACTTGAACTCAGGCTGATATTACACAGAATGCCCTACTCGTGCAAAGAAATAGGAATGAGAAAAACTAGGGTTTCTGACACAGACAAAATTTGCAGCATGATACAACATTTAACTGGAGTTGTGGCTTATTCCCTAGAAATAACCTAAAACCTTAGGAATCTGATTCTTTGTCCCTGCTTCTTCAGAAATTTGTCAGTATATTTTGCTTGTTTTCCCAGCTCAGGCACAGAGTGTTCTTGTTTCATTTCCCCAGATTTCTGCATTTTGCCTTAAACACCCCCCCCACACCCTCCCATGCACAAGTATCTAGGAGAGGAGGGGTTGAGGATATGCGCTAAAGTTCATGCCAGAGAAGTGTGTATTCAGAGACTTTCTGGCATTACCCTATCATGGAGGCTGTAGTTTAGTGAATGTTGGCTGACTGTTGACGGCAGTTACAATGATCAGTTACACAGAAGTCTTAAGCAGCTATAGTCTGAAGAGAATTTAATATATTTAATTTAATAAAGAGGGATTTTTTTCTATGTTTATTTATCAACAAACAATAAAAATACAGTACAATAGAAAACAACACAATACAAAGTATGAGTTCTGAGAAAATTCAGGGAAATGGGATTTCAAAAAATGGTTCACTTTAATAAAGCATATACAGAGTACAGTTATACATAAGGGAAGTAGAAAAATAAAACTAAAACGATGCAATTTTTAAAGCTTCTTGCCATAGCAAAAAAGCAAGACATTTAAAAATGTAGAATTCACCCATAAATACATGTGCTAAGAAAGTGTGTGGGTACTAACTACAACTTAGCTTGAAAATAGAAAGATAAAAATGATACTTTCTGGATGGGAAAGGGAGAAATGTTTCTGTTTTAGGAGGGAGAGAAATAACTATGACAAAAAGGCCTTTTGGCCATGTTGGGCTCTTTCAGTAGCTTAGTGTGATGGAAGTTGGCTTAACTTATTTTGGACCATAAGAAGGGTATAGACAGAAAGAAAAAAAGAGGGAGAGGCTGTTGCCCAATTGAGCAAGAATCCTTTTCTAACTTGCTTTATGGTTCATAGCAATTATGACAAATTTCCTGGAGAATTTAGCAAATTAAAAGAAATAAAAAAACTAAATCTCACTTCATGGTTTGGGAAACTATCAAAATGTGTGTGTTTTTTTCCTTCCTGGGCTGAGGGGAGAGGGAAAAGGAGAGAAGAATGATTAGTTTACTGAAGTGAGGTGATTAACTTAGGTGACAAATCTGAATGTAGGAATGACACATTGTTCTAGTGTCTCAAGATTTAGCCTGGTTCTTTCACATTCCGAAAACTGTAAGAGGGATGTACAGGTGTGTGCTTGTATGACTGTGTGTCATTATTTTAAAGGAGGCCACCAGAAGCCCATAGCCAGAAAAAGGATTTTGAAAGTTTTACTTCTTCTGAATATAATTTTAGAACTGCTGAGAACTCTTTATGCTGCATAAAAAGCAATAAGAAGCAAAAGATATGCAAGCAGGAAAGAGCATTGGCCTTTACTCCAGAATTTCAAAAGAGATATTTTTGTTTACCATTAAATTGTTGAATTGTTAAACATGTTTTTTTTATATACAGTGGTACCTTGGGTCACGAACGCTTCCGTTCACGACCAATTCGGGTCACGAACATCACCGTTCGGAAAATTTTGCTTCCATTCGCGAACTCCGCATCGGGTGACGAACAGGATCCGCGGCCATTTTCCCTGCTGACACATGTGGTCATGGCTTCCTGTAGGGAGGGGGACTCTCCCTCCAAACAATAACTGCCTCCCCACCCGCCTTCCTGTCCTCCATGCCTCAAGCAAGGTTAATGTTCTCTCTCTTCTTACTGTACTGTACTGTACTTTGTGTCATATTTTTGTGGTTTAAAAAAAAAATACATATGGTTCAGAACGGATTAACTGTATTTACATTGAACCTTATGGGAAAATTTGTTTCGGGTCGCGACCAATTCAGGTTGCGACCAGAGTCGCAGAATGAATTAAGTTCATGACCCGAGGTACCACTGTATTAGAATTAATCTTTGATAGCTAAAGGCAGAGTTTTGAAATGTATCATCTGAATTTTTAATTATTTCCTCAAATTTGTATCATTCCATGACAAATGTAAAGTTTTTTTAAAAAAAACAGCAACTCCTTTTTTTTAACTGTAACACACTTTAAGCACACTTTATATTTTAAATAATTCCCATAATACCAAAGTAGTTAACCGCTTTTCCAAGTAGATATTTAGAACATTAAAATGATTGAGGTGTTTCTTAGATAACCCATTCCTATTTTAAACACTGATTAGTGCAGATGTTAAGTTAATGCAAAAATGTATTTCATCCTTAACTGATCTAAACAGAGGCCAATCCTATCTAGTGGTTTATAACCATGTTGCACATTTCAAGTTAAACAAATTATATTTAAGCAATTTATCTATTCTGTATCTTCTAGAGAGACCTCTCCCCACTTCCCACTTTATTTATTTATTTGGATATCTTGTCCCAGTGCCAGTTATATACTGTGTTTATTTTATTCAGCATTAAAGAGCTTTGTGGCATATATAGACAAAAGCTGCTACATCTTATGGAAAGGAAAAGGAAGAGAAAATAGATGAGGAACAGTTCTGAAGTGATAATCTGTTTAGACCTTCTTATGCTTTGAACAGTGGATGGGAAATGTAACATTCAGTCTTAATACTTGATACTACATTCCTTACATTGTTCTGTTTGTCACAAGTCCCATTTATTATATGTAAGTGTCAGACGCTGTGTCTTCTCCCACTTTGTATAATTTTCAGTACATTGGAGAGCTCAAAACTCTTTGAAATCATTTCCAGGAAGTGTTCATCATTTTCCACTCCATTCAGGAATTCTTCTAAGGTCAGTTCCCCTATTATGAAAACAATATGGATTTCTTTATTGGCAAAGTTTCTGTAGACTTATTTGTTCTCCCAAATGCCATCCTCTTGAATTTTCACACTCTTGGAATTATGGAAAACACTATCACAGCACTGCAATGTTTATAGGTTGGTAAAGTTAACATAGGTGCCCAACAATGTTCTCCAGTTTGTAGGGAACCAAATATTCCATTCATCTGAAAATGCATTTGATGCATTTCTGAATCCTGCAGTGCCATCTGTAGGACAGACTAACATAATAACT
Organism: Liasis olivaceus; assembly: GCA_030867105.1. Lineage (NCBI taxonomy): Eukaryota > Metazoa > Chordata > Lepidosauria > Squamata > Pythonidae > Liasis > Liasis olivaceus. The sequence continues at coordinate 78,326,980 of CM061352.1, read as the reverse complement.
AGTTTGCTATACTGAATAGAGAAGACTTCTTCAATCTGTTGCCCTCCATTCGAGATCTGTTGAATGACATTCTAATATTTAAAGACCATCTATGTGGAGAGCCTAGACTGAGGAAGGCTGGAAAGATACTGCTTAGATATGCCACAGATGTATCACTATGCTTCAGGGTGGGGAATGGGAAAGATGAAAGCTGGGAAAAGGAAATCTTAAGCTCAAAGCAAATGTTCAGGCAGACAATTCAAACTCCCTGCTTCCTCAAGCTGCTTTTACTGAAACAATAAAAAGGCAGAAGAAAAATATATTTGTCTTTGTGGGCCTATCTAATTTGAATCTCAGTTATTAGTTTCATTTTAATGCATCAGAAGAACGAGTCTCTCATCTTCCCTTAGCTTTGCATATTTATTCCATTCCAATCAGTTTTATATTGGAAGGAAAGAACTAATAGAGACTCAAGAGCAAATATGGAAGTTTTTCTCAATATTTCTTTTTGGTATTGGTAGTATGCTGCTTAGGGGTTTAATTGATATGATGCTGAACTGACAACAAACTCAGATTTATATATACAATAGAGCTTAACTGAAAAAAAAAATCAGGTTTCCCTAACATACAATCAAAGCAAGCATATATTATTAAATAATGCAACTGAAGAATGAAGTTTAGTAAAACTATCCTGTTCGATTTGGATAAAAATACAGCTTGAAACATTTCAAGCATTCACCTTTATCACCCTTGATTCTCATGGCAAGATTCAGCACTTTGCTTCTAATACCACAGAGTATGTCTATCATTAAATATATTTATAACTTTTTAGCTACCAAGTGAAATGACCACTTCTGGCAGGATACCCTAGTACCTGGATCAAATACAAAAACAAAGTTGTAAGATAAAGAATTACAATACACTCGACTTTTTGTTAGAATCACTGTAAACCAGCTTAATAAAATAAGTTCAATAAAGAAATCGAGTTCGACTATACAAAGTGAAATGTATGAGCCATACTTTTCCCCATTCCCTTTCTCTGCTGTCTTCTATTTCATGTTGCTGCTACCACACAGTGAGATCAGGCCATACAGTCTGAATGGCAACCTTGAATAAAGAAATTTCCAACTTTTGCTAGATACTATGTTCGTTATACAGTAATCTTTTTATATAATCAGATTAGTGTTAACCAGTTCTAACATCTCTGAAGTATACATGTTGCTAATCCTTTATAGATTTATCAACAGAATGCTTTTATAAAATTTCAAAGACTGAAAATAACTTTGAAGATTTATTTACTCTTACCATCATTGTTTACATCTATCTTCTCAAAAACCATGTTTGTGAATTCTTCAGGAGTCATCTCTTGGTTGCTATTGATGGCTCGAATAGCCTAAATAAATAAGAATGCAAGAATAACTACCTATGTCCATACTGCAAATATAAGAGGTAGATTTTTTATACTCTGCATTTGAGGCATGGGTAGAAAAGTATTCCAGTAGAATCAACACTGAGAGCTAATCAAATTATTTAAAAGAGCCTAAAAGTTTATATACTTAATTTGCATATCAAACATCTTTGGATATTTAATTTATTTTGGATATTTAATTTATTTTGAAATACTGTTAAATTTTTACCCTATGTTTTACCTATATTAAAATTCAGATTTCAGCTGTAGATATACAGTACAGTAAGAAAGCTTTCCTCATTCATCACACATAAAATTAATCATTTTATTTTAAGCAAGCATCATAGTAACTTAAATACTATGCTTTAACTACCTTTGAACATTAGGATCTGTTTATAAATGAACAAAAAGACGGTTAATATGATAGATAAATGGAAGTAATTGGAAATGGAAAGTGGAGTGCACATTCCTACTGCTTTTAAATTTGCACTGTAGCTGAAGAAATGCAGATGGTGATTGCATATCTTAGTATTTATCCATGTAGACACACCATGGGTTTAGTAAAATACTGTACATAGAGGAGCCTGTATAGATGGCAGGTCAGCAGTATCATTGCAGGGTAACATCTCTTCTAAAATCACTACACTGATTACCAGTAGCCTTATGGGGCCAATTCAGATTACTGGCCAACACCTATGATGTCTTACATAGTGTAGCGCTGAGATATATTAAACATCACCTTGCCAGGATTGAATTTGTCCCTTGACAGCACCTTCTAAGAGCTCCCCCAACTCCAGAGGATGGGAGATATGAACCACAGAAGGCCTTTTCTCTTGTGGTCCCTGCACTTTGAAACTCTCTACCACCAGAGATCTGCTCAGTCCCCACTCCCTTATTTAGAATTCATATATTGTTTTGCACAATTTATATTTTTACTCTGTTGTAACCTGCCATATAGAGTCTTCTTACTGGGGTACACTATAAAAACATAAATTAACTAAGAAGCATAGACTTGGAAAGGGACCATTTAAGTCAATGCAGGGATCCAAATCAAAACATGTATAACAGACAGAAGCCTAAATTATGAGAACTTCACTGCAGAAATCTGAATGTTTGAACTGGCTTTTCTAAAGGGCCAAATTAGGTACGATAACTGAGACAAAATTGCTGTGCCATAGCCATGGCAGTCAGAAATAATTCAATCTGAACATAATCTAGGTGGCCTTAGTTCCTGCTGTGATAGCCTTTATGCTGGATATTTTTGTTTTTGTTTTTTCTAGTCTATAACTGTAAATTCTTTAATAAATAAATAATTGAATGTTAAAAGGCTAAAAATACCAGATATGATGTAATGTAATTGTTGAGCCACTGTTACTTCGTTCCCATTTGTGCTCATACTTTATTCCACTGCATGAGTAGAAAACAAACTTAGGGATGAGTTTAGGATACAAAATAGGCTATACAAAAAAGATTACATTAAGTATTTTTCTTCTAGTCCTGCTGTTCTAGAACAGTCATTCATGCACACAAATACCAGGAGCTTCATCAAATCTTGTGGTGTTTTCCTCTTAAGTGTTCATTCAGCACACTCAGTCATTATTTGGACAAGAAACTGTTCTCAGGCCTGGTTGACTACTTCTGAATGAACTGAGAGATCAGTTTGTCCCAGAATCCTTCATACTGTGGATTTTTTGTCCTAATTCAAGTCTTAGGCCCAACTCCAAGTTTAAGAAGGTCTTGGGCAAATTGTTTTCTGGGTACCTTTTTCTGTTAGTAGACCTCTTGAATATTATTCTTGGCTATACATAACTGCAGTGATAATGACCCTAGCCATTCTTCTAATTTTCTGCAATGCCCCAAGTACTGTAACTTGGATATTGCAGAGGAGAGGAGAGGAGAGGAGAGGAGAGGAGAGGAGAGGAGAGGAGAGGAGAGGAGAGGAGAGGAGAGGAGAGGAGAGGAGAGGAGAGAAGAGAAGAGAAGAGAAGAGAAGAGAAGAGAAGAGAAGAGGAGATTAGATTCACTTCTGCTCTAAGTAGTCTAACAAATATTTTTAGGGCAGTCCTAGGACAGATATTAGCCAAGATTGGACACAGGTCAGTTTTACATGTCTATGAAACCTTTTTCTCCTGCAAAAAAAATGTTTAGAAATTACAATCCTTTTATGAAAATAAACATAATTTTACTTTTGGTGGCTGAACAGTTATTTTGCTTGCAATTATATAAATAAGAATTCTCCCCCTTCCCCTTTAAAATCTGTTTAAAACACAAAGAATGATGGTAATGATGATACTGGGCACTTGGCATGACAATGAACACAACAAAAGATGGTTGCATTTTTTTTTCCAGTTTCTTCAAATAATATGTAAAACAGCTGTGTTACCCAGTTCCTCCCATGAACAATGAAATTATTCTCCTCCCACCCACAAACTTTGGTCCAGCCCTTTCCACCATTGTGGTTCATCTCTGAATGTACTAAAATGTTTGGTTGCGATCACTCAAAACTACTTTAAGCAGAGCAGCTCCTTTGAATGCTTTTGAGCTAGTTGGCTTCCACAAAATACTAAGTGCTGATAGCAGCCCAAGGTAGTTTCATTCCCATCTAGGGGAAGTGGGGAAATCTCAGTGTAGTTCCATATTGCCTTTGTCTTTGATCTCTGGGACAGCAAAGGAATAATAAGTGACAATTTGGCCATATAACTATTGAAACAGTCATTAAGCTAGTCAAAACATTATATGTTTACAGTATTAAAATCCCATAGAATGATTCATCATGGCAAACTTGTGATGTTTACTCACCATTAATATGCTTATTACTTCTTTTTTGTCAATTGTTCCACTTCCATCAGCATCATAAAGTTTAAAATACCATTTCAATTTTTGGTCAATTTTCCCTCGTATCACCAGATTTATTGCAGCTATAAGCTCCAAAAAGTCAATAAACCCATCCTTTTAAAAAAAAGAAAGAAAGAAAAGCATATTTACAATGTATATGGAACTGCATTTATTTTGACAATAATATTAATAAGAGGATAACCTGCTGCAAAAATAATATAAAGTTGTTTGGATGGCACCTTCTTCATCCTATAACTTCCCAGAGCTACCACAATAGTGCCTGCTTACTTGCTACAGAACAGTCCCCCATTCAGGAAGAAGGGAAAGACCAGCAGAAGGCCAGAAAGAGAAGGAAAACAATCCACTGTACATCCATAGATTATGAGAATAATAATGGAGAATAATAATAATAAAAATCACCATCAGTCAATTGCAAAAGGCAGCTTTACTTGGAACAGCTTATATCCTGCGACGAAACCTTTAACACCATCAGACCACATCTGCCTATCCCAGGTCCTTGGGAAGGACTTGATAAGTGGATAAAAATGCCAAATCTAGTCTAAACAACTGGCTGACTGTGAGACCAACCATAATGATGATGATGATGATGTGGTACAGAGGCTTCCTGCCTGTTCCAGTGCTTCAGACTGCCCACCAACTTTGAAAAGTAGAAGTGGTAAACTTCAGAAACTTCACTGCTGTTACAGCAAAGAAGAACTGTCCATCATGAGAATGGCAATTTCACATCAAGAACTGCTTCTAGCCATTGAGAAGAGCAGCCTCACTGCCTCATTCCACTGCAGCTCAAATTTCTGTAGGGCAATCCCACAAAAAGCACCTTGGCAGTAACCTAACTATGATGTTACTAGAGCATGCGGTTGATGCAGTTGTTGCTCTGTATGAAAAATAGCAATGTAAGTTGTTCATCTCTTTCCTTGAGAAGGCTAGTCATATCAGGGACTCATATTAACTCTTGTACTTTTGATTTATTTTCTTTTCAGGCATTTGCTGTCCAATACTATGTGTGCTTATTCTAACAAAGGTTCCACAGTGTTCCATTAAGGTGTACTCAGAAATACCTCATAAGACTGTGCCATGGTGGCCAATCAGTGCAATACATCCATGAGAAAGATGCAAAATAGGATAACAAGAGGCAAAAACCAAGGCTTGAAATGCAGCCAAGGACTAGAGTCAAAAACTCAGAACCAAAAGGAGAAAGCATGAGGCCAGGGTGGAAAGTCAGAGTTTATCAGGAAGGTACAACAAAGAGGCCAGTAGGTGGTGCCACTCAAAATGTCAGATATTTCTACATCAACAGACAGTATGAAAAATAAACAGGGAGAATTGGGATCTTAATTCAGAAAGAGAAAGATGATGTGATAGGTATTGCTGAAAGGTTGTGGGATGATATTCATGATTGACACACAATGCTGGAAAGCTACCATTTATGCAAAAGGAGCAGATCCAACAGGAGTAGGGCTGCTGCACTTTATGTAAGGAAAAAATAAATGTGCAGAGATGTTCAGGAATCGGAGCATAGAACTCTTCTTGAAACAATATTTGGACAAAAATAAAAGGAAAGCAAAACAAAAGTACCGTATTTTTCCGACTATAAGACAATACTTTTTTCTAAAATCCTTACGCTAAAAATTGAAAGGCGTCTTATTCAAGGAAGTCAGGTGAGGAGAGAACCGCGCAGTTGCAAAACTGCCCATACTTTGTCTCTGCAGACAGGCTTCCTCCTATTGCTAGCCTCCAATCACGAGTGAAATAGCTTGAGTCTGCAAACAGACTTCCTCCAATCACGAGCCTTATGTAACTAACGTCAGCTGATGCTGAACAAACCAATTAGAGGAAGGCTGTTTGCAGAGACAAGCTATCGGCAGTTTCACTCGTGATTGAATGTAATCAGTTATGCAAAAGAGCATGGAAATAGAGCTGCAGAGAGACGGTTTGGACCTCCTCCCACCAAGTGTATCAGGTAAATGTTAACTAATTACTAAATAAAAATGTGTTCTGCACTATCTTTAAAATATTGATTTCTTAATTTTGGGTTGGAAAAGTGGGGGTCGTCTTGTACATGGGGGCGTCTTATTGACGGAAAAATATGGTAATCCTATTGTGGGAGTTTATTATAGCCCACCTGAGCAGGCAGAAGATACAGATGAGATCTTTCTGTATCAGATGACAAGCTTTGCAAAGAGGAATGTGATAGTGATAGTGGGAATTTCAATTGCCCAGACATCTGCTGGCAATAATTCTGCCAAAATTCTTCTGTCCTCTTGCTGATAACTTCATTTGTCAGAAGGTGGAAAAATATATACATACATACTTGAACTGGCCCTATGTTTTATAGTTGAACTGGCCCTATGTTTTATAGTTCCACTTATTTTCTGTCACTTTTCTTTCCCTTTCTCTTTTGAGCATATTGTCAAGTTTCTCCCACTTGCATTGATCAACTTCTGTGGCTCTCTTGAAGGAGGCTCATTTTTGCATACCTATGATAAAGGGAGGGGGATACATTATTTTCGAAAATCACTTACTTTTTCAGAAGTAAGTTGCATTGAATTTAAAGGCATTTACGTCTGGGTAAGTGTATAACAATAGCATAGATGAATTTAAGAGGCCAACATACTTTTTATACTCACAGACTATTCAGTAAACATAACTAAGTTTTTTCAATATTAGTCATTTTATATACTGTGGCACAGTCACTTAGAGTACAAGATATCTGCATTTAGACCAATAAAAACACAGCAGTTAACAATAGGATCCAAACTGGTCTTAACCAAATAACATCTTCAGAGAGGGATATCCTTGAGGTACAAGGTACAAGGCTGTTTACATAGGCGAATCTAACAAATATTTGGACCTGATTTACAAAGGATTGTTTCTTGTTGTATCTGGAACACGCTGAGTGAAGAAGGTTTATAGTGGAGTGTTACAACATTTTCTCCCCAAATTGAACTGGCCCTATGTTTTATAGTTCCACTTATTTTCTGTCACATTTCTTTCCCTTTCTCTTTTGAGCATATTCTCAAGTTTCTCCTACTTGCATTGATCAGCTTCTCAGAAGTGGCTCTCTTGAAGGAAGCTCATTTTTGCATACCTATGATAAAGGGAGGGGGATACATTATTTTCGAAAATCACATACATACAACACTCGGTGTGGCTTCTTTCTGTAACTTTTGCTAGGTGCTGATTAGAGAAGCAGCTTGGATTTTTAGCAAGTTATGAGAACAAAAAGTTCCAAGCATACCTACATTTACTGCTTTGGAAGGTTTATCACCCACACTTTTGCGTTTGCACTCACTCATTCATGCGCTCACCTAACTCTAGTGACCTAGAACTGGCCAAGCCCCAGTCCTAGAGTGACTCCACTGTGATTTTTTGTTTCAGGTCTTTTATAATCCACTGCTTGCTGGGCTAAATTGCCTCGGGCAATGCTGATTTACAAGATGCCACTTATTTGTGTTTGTTTCTTTGATTTGTATCCTCATTCTTCCAGAGTGTGTTTCTCTTCCTTTCATTTTGGAATGCCAGGTATCTAGTGAGATGTGGACATTTCTCATTTTCAAATAATAGCGTCTGGGCTCCCTTTTCTTTGATGCTGACTGGTTCTTTTGGAAAAATCCATATTATTTTATCACAGTGGACAGGTTAGAAGTGACCTCATTGCATTTAGTGGGGAAATACATTTCCAGGATTAAATCCTTAACAATAAAATCAAATATACAGCAAAAAGTAGCTTTTTATCTGACACCTACTAATTGGATAACACTTAGGATATTAAAAAGAAACTTTTCTCTTCCTATCCTCAGTTTTGTACTTTACATTAATTGTGTGAATATATAAGTGAAAAAGCAATTAGTTTCATTTTATATCATGTCTGCTTTCCTATTTAGGAATTGTAATAATATATGGAATACTAAATGTTACATACTTACAGTATATTATGGGTTCACTAAATCATAACATGGTTTGTTTGGGTTTCAAAGCCATTTTTATTTGTAAACCATAATTAAAATTTATTGAACCATGATAGCTTGTTGAACAACAATTAAAAAAAAATATTTTGCACAATGCGTGAACCTTAGAAGCATGCCAAACTCTTAGCAATGATTCCATAGGGACAGAACTGTAACACAGTTGAAATTGTTCAGTTTTTGATTATGATAAATCCAAAGCAAATTTGTCAGCAGCTTGTAAGTATGCTTGGACAAATAGCTGCATTCCTACAAGTTGAATGTATGAGACAGAAAGAGATAAAATACTCAAAAGTGGATGTGATCTACAGTTTAATTAGGACCAAATGATCATGCTTAAAAGGAAACGTGTTATCTACTATGTGTTGAGATCATGTTTTTATAATATGTAAGCACATAAACTTTTCTAACATGAATGTGGGGAGGGAACAACTTGTGCCCTTAGTGTTATAGTATTATTGGCGTGACAATTTGCTGGGATTTTTTTGTTGATTTCTTTTATCAAATCACTTTTCTGAAAGACTGTTCTACATTTTTGTGAATCTCTCTGAACCACAGAACAGTATACGAATAATAGTGCAGAACAGTTGAACCCATCAATCCCCACTGGCCTGCTGCACAGAGCTGCTGGGAACTGAGATCCAACAATTTCTGGAAAATTGTAAATATCCTACTCCTAAACTAGAAGAACTAGTGCATAAAAGCAGGTCCAGTTTACCACTTCTGGATGTTACCAACCCCAAGGAATCTTAACTTGAAATCTCTAATTGCAAATAATAGAGTTATTAAATATGTGCAAATTATCAGTTCTAGAACTGAACTCTGGAGGTTTTCTTCAGCACAGATGTTGCTCTTACCAGTTATATAAACAATGCAGCTTATGAAGTATAGTATTTAGTTAGTTGCACTCAGCACCTCTGATTGCAGTTGGCAGGACATGCTCTAGAGTGGTTTCAAGTAATTACATTGATGCAACAGAAAGATAATTGAATAAATAGTGAAAGCCCTGTTACTTGAAAGTGTCCTTTTTTCTAATAGTGAAGTGCAGCATAACAGCTTTCAAATTAAGTTTTACATAAAATTTCAGTTTTCATCTATGCAGTGATCCTGTGGTGTTTCACTTTACCTTTATGAAGCCAGTTTCTTCCAGGGTATTCATTAATCCACTTCAATGGATAATTATGGTTTTTGATTGTTGGTGCTAATTTTTTTCAATGAGAAAATGGTCAAAGCTCACCTCACTCATGAATGTGCTAATCAATTTTATACAGATTTCTATTCTCCTGTCGTCTATCTCCTATGCTATCAGAAATAAAACTGGCCTTCCTGAGAGTTGTTGTAAGGAAATATGATTATGAAGCATTTTGATTGCTTATTTATTTCACTAATTAAGAATTTTTATCTCCCTCTTCAAAATTCCATTCCCCCTTTTCAGTCCTTGAGGGTCTTTAAAACTGCTTAAACACAAAGATTATCCATATACAGGAATCAGCAATATAAAAGCCTAACAATTTAAAAAAGCAGCAAATAGCAGCATAAATTAATTCCATCAAGAAGTGATGGAAAGACCTGGGAGAATAAATAGGGTTTAGACACTTGGGATATTGTGTTTAGGAGAATATTCTACAATTGGGAAGTATTGTAAATGGGTTGCGAGGGTAATCATCACCATTATTGTCATCTTCCTCCATCTGCTTCATGTCAATATACAGTACATATCTTTATCTGAGCTCAAATCAATTTAAAGTCAGAGATCTTAGCCCCAAATTTTACATCTAGCGGTAGTATCTAGTGTAGTAACCAGGTATAAAGTAGACAAATCTACTTTTTAGCTGGTTACAGAGAACAAATATTTGGCAGACCATTTTTTTATTTTTTTTTTATCTGCTTAACAGTCATTACTGACCCTGCAGTGACCGCCCCCTAGCGGTTTTCAAGGCAATTGCATCTTTCTAGTTTCGGAATTAGACTTTGCCAGAGCCTAATTCCTAGAGCGTCAGCCCAGCTGGCAGCACAGGAGGCGGGATTTCCGTTGCTTCGCGCCCCTTTTTCGGACGAGCGCGGTTTTTCGCGCTTTTACCGGCAACTTGTCCCGTCTCTCTGTTGAGCCGCTGCCAGCATTTTTCCTCCCACCGGAGTCCTCAGCGGCTTAATGACGCTGAAAGTGCCGGCCAGAAATGGCTGAAAGCTTCAGCGGTTCGAGTCTAGCCTCGCGTTAACAAGGTGAGCTCTTGTTTCTATACCCGCAGCTTCTGCCAACTCAGCAGATCGAAAACATACGTGAGTAGATAAATGAGGACTCCGGTGGGAGGAAAAATGCTGGCAGCGGCTCAACAGAGAGATGGGACAAGTTGCCGGTAAAAGCGCGAAAAACCGCGCTCGTCCGAAAAAGGGGCGCGAAGCAACGGAAATCCCGCCTCCTGTGCTGCCAGCTGGGCTGACGCTCTAGGAATTAGGCTCTGGCAAAGTCTAATTCCGAAACTAGAAAGATGCAATTGCCTTGAAAACCGCTAGGGGGCGGTCACTGCAGGGTCAGTAATGACTGTTAAGCAGATAAAGATTAAAGAAAAAGCATAACTTCTGACTTCTTATATAGCAGATATAAATGAATCATATGATAACCTCTTACTCTAAAGCTACATCTTGATAAACATATTTTGTATAATATATAAATTTAACTAATCATCAAATTCATGTATCATAATTTCATTTTTTTCTGTTTCCTGCAAAAAATCGAAAAGGGGCTTCCAATTGGCATTAAAGTTAATCAGTGTTTTTTTTCTCTAAGCAAAGCTGTCAGTTTCGCCATCTTGGCTAACTCCATCAACTTCATCATCTATTCTTCCATTGTAGATAACGTCGAATGCTGATTATGAGACAGAGAAGCAATGGAAATGAAATTTATAATGGATTTCACTTTCTTCAAACCACAACTCAAATAATCCAGTATGTCATTTATTTATTTAAGAGCACGTTTCTAAATGGTTTTAACATGATCTATCATTCCTTATTTTCCACTGCACCTCACTGTATTTCTGTTAGTTATAACTCCTGGTTTAATTTGACTGACTTGTAGGCAGAAGTTATTTTTATGTGCAAATAATGTAAAAAAAGGTAGTTCCTCGATGTGGAGAAGGCATTTGATAATCTGAATTGGGAATTTTTATTTCAAATATTAGAAATTAGAGATTTCGGAGAAAATTTTATAAAAGCAATAAAAGCTATATACACAACACAAAAGGCTAAGATTATAGTTAATCAAGATGCAACAGAGGATTGCATTATAGAAAAAGGCACAAGGCAGGGATGTCCACTATCCCCATTATTATTTATTCTGGTTTTGGAGGTACTTACAGATAAGATAAGAGAGGATAAAGATATACAAGGTATAAAGATTAAAAAGGAAATTTATAAATTGAGAGCCTTTGGAGATGACCTAGTTATTACTCTCCAAGACCCCATGAAGTCAACAGATAAATTACTAGACATTGCAAGAATATGGAGAATTGGCTGGTTTTAAAATAAATGAACAAAAGACCAAAATGATGAATCTGAATATCTCTACAAGGGATCAGAAAATTCTTGAAATTAAATCTGGCTTTCAAAATGTTAAGAAAATAAAATATTTAGGTATTGAAATAGCATCAAAGAATGTTGATCTATTCCAAAATAACTATGTAAAAGTTTGGAAGGAAATAAAACAAGATTTAGCGATGGGAATGTATGCAATTATCTTTGATGGGCAGAATATCCACGATTAAAATGAATATCTTGCCTAGAATTTTGTTTCTTTTTCAAACTATGCCAATAACTATAACCGACAAAATATTTAGACAATGGCAAAAAGATATATCAAAATTTATATGGAAAGGGAAGAAATCAAGGATAAGATTTACGATATTACAAGATTTAAAAGAAAGAGGAGGTTTAGGTCTACCAGACTTAAAATTGTACTATGAAGCGTGTGGATTAGTATGGTTAAAAGATTGGATTACCTTAAAGAATAGTAAATTATTAAATTTGGAGGGCCATGATAACAAATTTGGATGGTATGGTTATTTATGGTATAACAAGATTGAAGCTAATAAATTATTTACAAACCATGTCATAAGAAAATCACTACTTAAAATCTGGGACAAATATAAACAAATTTTGTTACCTAGTTTACCGCTATGGACCTCACCTCAAGAGGCCATTTCACGAAATGATAATTGGGAAAGTACGAATTGGCTTAAATATGAAGATCTATTAAAATTCAAAGAATTAAAATACTCAATGAAATCAAGGGAAGAATTAACGAGGGAGGGATATGATTGTAATTGGTTTACATATGCCCAGCTAGTAGTACAATTCAAAAAAGATATAAAAAGTTTTACATTTTCCAAAAAATTTGACAAATGGGATAAAACACTACTGAAGGAAGAAGACCATCTTATATCAAAAATTTATAAAAATCTGTTACAAATTAAAACAGACAAATTTAAAATTAAGGATTGTATGATTAAATGGGAAGAAAATTTTGGTTATGAAATTAAATATGAGGAATGGGTAAAGATGTGGACAAAGGACTTAAAAATTACACTTAGTTATAACTTAAAAGAAAACTTCTACAAAATGATGTTTAGGTGGTATATTACCCCAGAAAAATTATGTAAAATGAATAAGAATATAACAAATGTTTGCTGGAAATGTAAAACGGAAACAGGAACATTTTTCCGTATGCGGTGGACCTGTAGAAGAGCAAAAAAATATTGGGATGGAATTCATAAGATTATTGGTAATATGCTAAAGATAAATATCGAGAAAAAGCCGGAATTTTATTTATTAGGATTTATGGACAATCAACTTCATCAGAAACATGGAAAAATATTATTATATCTAATTATTGCAGCCAGAATTGTATATGCACAACACTGGAAAGAAGATTATATACCCACAATAGAAGAATGGACTATAAAAGTTCTTGATTTGGTTCAGATGGCAAAACTTACAGAACAATTGAAGGACAATAATATGGACAAATTTCAAAATAATTGGAAACCCTTCCTGAAATATATTGAGAAAACACAGAATATACAAATGGATATATTATAATATTGAAATAATAGAATGAAATATAGATATAGAAGCAGTATAGTTAATAACAAATACAGAAAATGTTTATATTATTAGAAATAACTTCCTCAAAACGAAAGTAGGAAGTCTTTTGTTTGTTTGTCTGGTATGTTTTTTGTAAAAGGCTTTTAGATGTCTGTCTGATTTTTATGTTTTGTATTGTTTTATGTAATTTTATATTTTATTTGTGTAATAAATTTTTAAAAAATTAAAAAAAAAAAAGGTAGCCACCAACCCATTATTAAAAATCCAAACACAACAGTGCTCTAACATTTCCATTTGCTATCTGAAAATCATAAACTAGCAAGTTAGCTTTCAACATTCATATTTTTTCCTTTTCTTCCATCTCATTTTTATTGTTTGATTTCTGTCTTGATTTATAACTGATTCTATGTTACTACACTAACAGGCTTCTGTAATTATATTCCAACAAGCACTATTTATATTTCTTTCAAATACTTTTTTTAGCATCAGTACTGATCCTAGTTCATAATTTCCATTTTCAGCTTAATAACATGTTCCCATATTGTTCTTTTTCAAGTCTTAGTGTTAATCTTATTCTACACACACACACATGCATACATATAGGTAATCCCCAAGTTAAGAATGTCTGGTTTATGGATGACCCACGGTTAAGAATGGAGCCTATTGTAGCAAATTCAAGTTAAATACACAATGGTTCAAGTTAATTACACAATACTACTTATACAGTATTATGCAATAATACTGTTCTGACATACAAATTTGACTTAAGGGCAGTCCTTGAAACGGAACTCATTCTTAAACTGGGGACTACCTGTATATGAATATATATATGAATATATAAATCTTATTTGTTCATTAGAGAACAAATGGTGGGTTAATAATAAATTCTTCATATTTTTAAAATACTCTGTAGCAATAGGATGGATAGAGACTTAATGGACTGCTGAAATCAATGGGTTTATGCTTTGACTGGGTTCATATTCTTTTGTGTTATATGAGCTGGGGTTAGAAACTGAGATGGAGGTTAGGCCAAGAAAAACATGGTTAACATAATTTTCAGGCTATTATCTACTTCTGAATTTAAAACAGACTTGCTCAGTATAACATATCCACCCAGAAAACTATTGTTATAGTTTGGCTTAAAAATATAAGAAGTAAATATGAATAATTAACTTAAAATATGAATTCCTTCCTAGTTAACCTATATTTGCATTGAAAAATATAGCATTTAAAAAGTCAAACAATTCTTCCAAGTAGGCAGCTATAATAAGTAGACGTGGCTGAGATGTAATCAGACTAAACAGACTAAAGTACTACAGAATAAATGCATGAGCTTTCAGTGGAAAGGATACATTTTTTTTTGTATAGTTCAGTCACTGTGAGTTATTGCAAAGGCAGTCAGTGAAATTCAGCTTCCCTGGTTCAAGTTAAAGTTCCCTGGTTCAAGTTAAACACTTGTTTAATAGTGGTTTGTCTCTGAATACATACTATAAATATACTGTATATAAATAGCTTCAGTTCACACAGGTTCATTTGCTCAAATTAGTCATAATTTTGGGATACCGAGATGTACCTCTTGATTATAGAACTTATGCCCAGATGCTGATTCATCAGCACCTCCAGTATACTACCGTGCAGCAGATATCCTCACTCCCACTATTTTAAGTTTATACCTCATTTCTTATTTTCTTCTATCCACGCACAAAACTTAGATTGACCTCTGCTTTAAACTGCTTATATGATAGGGAGATGCAGGTTAAGTAAGAATAGAAGCTTAAGTAAGAGATTAACTTTAGCCCCCAGGTTTAAGCAGTTTTATAACTTACCTAAACCAACACATTTGTTAGATAAAGGCTCCTGAAGTGTGCATGGCAGCTTTAGGGAAGCCTATCCTGATCCCCCTGATGGTGTCCATACTTTGACAGAAACTGCAAGTCTTTGGATGATCCCAGGAGTTATTCCTGGAAAAATATGGTCTGTAATTATATTATACCTAAGAGCTACTAGGTAAGTGGTAATTAGTGCCCAAGAGATGGGAGAAATGAAAGAAGAATGAAAAATGTATATGAAAAAAGAGGATAAATGATAGTATCCTTTTATGATCAGTATACAGTAAATCTAGTCCTTTTCATTGTCTACATTAGTAATGAAATACTCAGATATGATAGTTCTTTTACAGTTCTCTTTTTGAAAATACACATCAAAATTTGGTTATCTTTTTTTATTTACAATTTCCTGTAGCATATGAATAGAACCCCCTTGATTTAATGAACTAACGGGGGAAAGGATGTCTGTTAAAGTGGAATAAAGCTGTTAAATGGCCAACAGGATTTCTACAGTCACAAAACACAGCACAACAGCACAGGCACATCCCTCCCGTTATCCTGTCCATCCATCTACAGCCGTATTTCTCTCACACTGGCATCATATTCACATATGAGAAACACCTCTTGGAAGTTCCTGAAAGTATGTGACAATCAGCCCTTGCAAGAAAATATTTCATGGCATCATTTTTAAAGTATTCCTAATAACAGAAGCTCTACTGTGTCTATGTGTATGTCTGCCTTCCATTTGATAGCCAGTGTTGGTATTTAAAGAAAATAAATAAACTCTTTAACACCATAGTGCAGTCTGAAAAACAGGTAGACAAAATTATGGTAATCAGGCCACCACAATTTTGGGGGGGAGAAGAAAGTGCCACGGTGAGTGCAATTATGATGTAAAATGGGTAGTGATACCATATGCATGAGTAGCTTTTCTGCTATATGCAGACTATATAGTCAATCAAACTGCACTGACACCAAAATGATGACTTGAGTGTGCTGGTGCATTACACAAATGCTGCAATTATATGCTTGTCTCAACAGCTGACACAAAGTACATAAATTATGGCATTTGCATGATGACATTATGCATACTTCATCATTTGCCCTCTTCAACCTCTCTGTTAGATACTCATGACTTCAGTCCTGCTCAGTCCACGCTGTGGAAGTGCAAATCACCCTCACTATTACAGTTTAAGTAAAGGTGGTGAATTTGTGCAGGACTTTTTGCAAGTCACAAGCCCATAATTTTATGGTGACTAACCTGGTTATTATTATTTAAACTTAATTTTGTGAGCACTTGACTTTTTATTGTGTACACAGATTCATGACTACTCTCTGTGCTCATACAAGCACACCTTAAAAAGAACATAGGTCCCAACAGATAGCATTTTTTAATACAGATAGTCCTCGCTTAATGACTGCTCTGTCTAGCGATCATTCAAAATTATGATGGCACTGAAAACGTAACCCTACAACTGGTGCTCGCACTTTCAACTGTCGCAGCATCCCTTCTGTCACATGATTGAAATTTGGGCATTTTGCAACTGGTGGGCATTTATGACCGTTGCAGCATTCCACAATCACGTCTGGATAGTTTTCATCCAGTTTCTAACCTTTCCTTTCTAGGGAAGGTTGTGGACAAGGTGGTACACTGCAGCTTCAAAGAACTCTGGATGAAACATATTACCTGGACCTCTCTCAGTCGGGATTCAGGCTAGGGTATGGGATGGAGATGGCATTGATTGCACTCTTGGTTGAGCTCTGGAGGGAGTGGGATGGGGGTAGTGATCCATCCTACCTCTTCTTGACCTCTCAGTGGCTTTTGATACTATCAGTCATGGTATCCTGAGGGTTTGGTTCTTTCTCCTCTCCTGTTTAATATCTAAATGAGGCCACTGAATGAGGTCATCCAGCAGTCTGGGGTGGGGTATCAACAGTATGCTGTTGATATCTAGCTTTATATCTCCACCCGAGGCTGCTTGAGAGATGTCATGGATGTCCAATTCCACTGTCTGGACGCTGTAGGGGACTGGATGGGGCACAGCAGGCTTCGGCTCAACCCAAGCAAGACTGAATGGCTTTGGATGTTTAGACTTTCTGGTGCCAGGGACTTTCCATTGTTGGTCTTGGATGAGGTGGCACTGCCTCAGACCCAGTGTGCAATCTAGTGGTCCTCCTAGACTCACGGCTTCTGCCTTTACACACCCTTGGGTTGTGCACCAGTTATGCCCATTCCTGGACTGGGAGGCCCTGCTCACTGTCAGTCATGACCTCCCATTTGACCACTGCAATGCACTCTACATGGGGCTGCCCTTGAAAAGCATTCAGAAGCTTTAACTGGTGCAGAATGTGGCAGCACAGGTAGTAAATGGCGCCAGTTATTCGGTGTATATAACACCTCTACTCCGTGAGCTGCATTGGTTGCCAATGTGCTTCTGGGTGCAATTCAAGATGCTGGTTGTCACCTTTAATGCCCTTCATGGCTTGGGCCCTGGTTATTTGAAGAACCGTTTCTCCCCAGTTGTTTCTACCCATCCAATCCTCTCAGGCAGAATGGGCATGCTTCAGGTTTCATTGGCTAAGGAACACTGGTTGGCAGGGCCTAGAAGACATGCCTTTTCTGCCGTAGAGGCTGACTTATGGAACATTCTCCCTCTGGAGATCAGGATGGCCCCAACCCTGCTGGCTTTTCATAAGTTCTTAAAGACCTGGCTCTGTTCCCAGGCCTGGGACCTTGAATGTGGGCAGGAACCTGTTTCATGGTTAATTTAGTCATTATAATGGGTACTTTATTCTAAGTTGCTATATATTTTAATGTTTACATTATTTTAATTGTTTTTATTTTTAAAATTTTGTTTGCTGCTTAGAGTACTTGGTGAGATGGGTGACCATACAAATTAAATGAATGAATGAATGAATGAATGAATGAATGATAGGTGGCTTGCCAGTCCCAGTTGTGGTCATTAAGCAAGTACTAGCTATAGATGAGACTATTAAATGTTAATTGTATGCATGACTCTTTTCCTTTTATGAATGAGAAATTATAATCAGTTTTAACTATGCTTTATCCAAATAAGCCAAAATTAGAAATCATTAATGCTGCCCTAGCCAAGTGAATCATAGTTAAAATTAATCAGTTTATCTTAGATCAAGATAAACATCAAATACAGTTAATTGAAAATGGAAGCTACCAGAAAAAAAGTCTGAGGAATTTTCACTTCAAATTAAATATTAGTGTCCTGCTCAAATGCAGCAGTGTAGTATTGTAAGCTAGGCCAAATAAAATCTGAGGCTACTGTTTCATAACAGTCTTAGCTAGATGTTAGTGGAACACTAGGGACTCTTATGGTAACCCCCAGACTTGTACTCTTCAGTTCGTAAGAATTACAGTTTCCAGAATTCCTAGACAACACATCCAGTTGTGACATTACAGCCGACTATTTCTGAGAGACTGTAGCTTAAGGAATGTTGCTCTAGGTAATAAAAACTGATGCTCTATGTATATATATGTATGCTTTCTGTGAATGTATGCATATGAATAAGCAATAAGATTATTTAAGTTCAGACGTGCTCATTGGTTGCCAGTGAGTGTATAGACAATCTGTGGAAATTCACCAGGCGATATAATTTATTCTTAAAAATGATGTTGTTGTTGATGATGATGATGAGTTAAAAAGCTGAATGGGAATCACATGCTGCATAAAAAGTGATCCTCCCTAAACTCCCTTAATCCATCAATAAAAAAATATAAGTAACTGCTGATTTTGCTTCTATTTTTATCACATCCCAGGACATGATATAACTTGGCTTTATGGGTAGGCAAGTGGAGACTTCATATCAAGAAAATGGAGACATAACCTCAATAGGCTAATAGTAAGCATTGTTTCCTCCAGTTTTATAACTCTGTACCTAACCAGAGCCCCTTTTTCAGGATCTCTTCAGCTGTTTCAGTGCGAAGAAAAAGTAATGAGAGCTAATTGTGGTTCATATGAGTCACATTGTTTTGACACTTAGTAAAAGGATTAGTGATCCTAATTCTTCTGCTGAAATCATTCTGCTTTTCTTTAAGCTCTTCTCATTACAAAACACAACCTGCTAAGATCAATTTCTAATATTCTGTTGTCACAAAAAATAAATTAGTGTGCAAATCACAGTATGTTGTAATATATAAGTCTCAGTGAAAACAGTGCAGTTTCTGGGTTATATTCTTAAAGTTATATTACATGGCAGATTGAATCTTCAAATAATAATGGTTATCACTGCTATCTTATAATTTGCCTGAGATCAGATCACACCCAACTTTAGTCAAAAGGCTTACATTAAGTCAGTAATTCCCCAAAGTACAACCCAATCACTAATTCCTACAAATTTAATATGTCTAGTTTTTCCAGGAAGACAATTAAAAAAAAGTTTTATAAATACCTCAAGTATTATGAAAGAAACTATCACAAATAAATTGTAAATAAATGAATTTGTTTTTTAAAGAATGGATCATTAGGAGAGGAAGGAAATATAAAACAAATGAGTAAATATGATGCAATTACATTTGGAATGTTATATACAGCTCTTATTATTGTATCTCAGAAAGAATATTATGGTACTTGGATGGAATTGGAAAAAGGCAAAGAAAGTTGCAGTGATGAAATATTTCAACTATTGGGCTTACAACTTTAGACAAAAGGGCAAGTAAGAGGACATACTATAGAAGAATTGGTATGGTATGTATAGCATGAAGAAAATTGTGTGGAAAAGGCAACTTTTCTGTCTGTCTCATAACATCAGAATCTAGCATTATCCAATAAAATAAAACAGCTGAAGATTTAGGACAGATCTAAAAAGTATTTTTTACTAACTGTATGGTTCATTTATGAAATCCTTTAGCACAAGATAGAGTGGTGGGCTCCAAAAATTCATGGACATTAATAATATTGATGGTTATTGATTTTAATAGTTATATGCACCCTCTAAAATTGAAGGCACAGAACTGGTAACCAAAATGAGAGAAGGCAATCACTATTACATCCAACTTAATTCTGTGCATCTCACAGATATCTGGCCAATGTATAAAGCAACAGATGAACTAGATAGGCCTTTGTTGAAGAAGAATCTTTTTATTATTTTAGATCATAGATCATTATTTTAGATCATTGCAATAGAATCAGAAAACCCAATTAAAATGAATGTTTAAAAACACACTCATAATCATTTTTGAAATTCTGTCAGTTTGAGAGGCTGTTTTCTTCTTTGGCTTTGTTGTTGAGAAATCCTGTTCTGCATATATTAATATAAGTTGTTAGCATATGCTGGGCATTGTATTTTTTTTCCAAGCACACAAAGCATGAAATATCAAGATAACTATCAGAACTATAAAATATATTTTTAATCACTGACATATTAAAATCATATTAAATGGGCACATACTCATTTTACTAGCTACATTTATCTCTTGCAGATGCAATTTTTCCAGAATGAAACTGCAAATCAAAATATACGTCAAACTTAAGATGCTAAAATGCTCTGTACACAATAAATGAAAAACAGCACACAATTACCTAAAACTATCACTGTATAAATAACTCTTACCTTATTAGTATCAAAAATATTGAATACTTTCTCAACATAATTATTTGCCTGGATAGTTGAATTTTCAAGACGAAGGATCTTCTTGCATTCATACATGGTGAGTTGTCCAGATGGGCATTCTTTCATGAATTTTGCATACCACTGGTGGTTTTCCATAGCAATGATTTCCTCCATTGATTCAGTGGCACCCATTTTGAGGCAATTACTTTGTCCTTTCTTAAATTTGTTTCCACAACACTTCCACAAACACTTTCCTTCACTATCAGTGGCTCATGTCTAACTGGGATAGAAGGAGAAACACAGAGGCATGTATCAACTGTAAGCATCTTAAGATAATTATAGATTTAGTTTCAGTAAAAATAGAAGTGGGATTACATTCAGCTCTGCAAGTTAATATGGATAGGTTTTTATAATAAGTCCAACACTCCCAAATGAAATGGAAAAGTGATGCTCTTAAAAGTTGTATTATTCATGAAGAAAGGAAATAGGTATTATGATGATTAGATTACTAATCATTATTACATTTTGTATGTCCAGAAAAAGAAACCTGCCCCATTAAAGTTCAAGTGAGCCCATAATTTTTTTTTTTATAATTTCCCTTTGGAAAGAAAGAGTACTGAAAATAATCATCCTCCGCCATGGAGCTCTTCAACTTTCTTAAGAAAAAAGGCCCTCATCATCCTGAACTTCACTGGAATGAATATTCGGTTTGCACTCTTTGTTTATACCTGATTAATAAAATAAGCTGCCCTTGGTATTACTGGGATTAATTCCTGGTTATATAAAATAAACATTCCCCTAACATCCCCTGTCCTCAAAAAGACTGCCGTCCATACCCAAGTACAAATCTGTTTTAAAAAGGGAATAATTTGTTCTCCTTTCCCAAGTTACAGCAGTTGTCTAATTGGATTCCACTCCCATTCATTGCTATTCTCAGTTTCATTTGTTTAGAATTTCTAAATCTAGAAATTGAAGTTTAGAAGTTGAAAGCATCTGGAGAGACTAGAGTACATTTTTTTATGCATGTATTTTATGAACAGTTTATGTGAAAGTAATTCCTTTTGTACACATAAATGGAAAGGTGCATATCTCCAGAAATTGCAGCTCAGTTGTAATATTTAATATGACAGAAGAAGAAACATTATTCAATATATGAAAGGGTATCATATTAATTGTTTTAAATGAATTAAATTCAGTTTTAGACATAGTTTCCTGTATTACTCCCCACCCCCCCGGCCTATGTTATTGAGTAAGGCTCCTGGTATATCACTCCAAGGCCAAATGGGTCTTGGCCCGAAAAATCCTCCACAGCTTTGAAAGGCAGTGCCCCCCCCCCCCCACACCACATTACACTTTGTCATAGGGACGATTGTTATGGTATCACTTCCTAGTCTTCTGTAATGATCTCAACCTACAGGAAAATGCAAACTAACTATTGTGCTGGCCTAAATTCTTTCTTTCCATTGCTTATCAACAGGACATGATATTTTTGGAGGCTTTGATCTCATACTGTTTTTTCCACTGAAGCTTCTATACTTAGAATGAAGGCTGTGGGGAATCTACTAAATTATGCATCCTGAGCTGTTCCATTCTCAGGAATCCAGCAGAGCAGAAATTCTAAGTCCATAAGATAAACCAAAACAGTCCCTCAGTAATACATGCACACACATAAATACAGACAAACACCTTCCTCTTGGTAGAAACAAGTAAAAAAAAAGCAGTAAGTACTACTTACAGAAATTATCCATCTTTTATCTTTTTTTTTAAAAAAAAACTTAGACCAAAAATACTGTTAAGTAACATGTTTATGAAATTGAATTTTTAGTGAAAAGTCATATTTATGTAATTTGTGGACCCAAATCAGCTCACTATATGCCATGATGGTTACTGGATGTCCATGAAGAAGAATGTTCAGTAGCTAGTCTGGACTGCCAAAATAAACCACAAAGAATGTTTATTCTACTTTCCTGTCCCCTAAAAATGAAAAGGCCAGTCATGTGGACAAAAAGAAGATAACCTACTACAGAAGCCTTTACATTTATTCAGCAACAAAGTACAATTTCATAGAACTAATATACATTCAGACAGCACTGCACACAATTTCATGAATTTGGAACTCAAAGGAGCCAGCCTACACAAACTTCCTATTTGTGAAAATAACAATCTGCAATTCTCCCTGCCTTCAAAATTAACTAGTTTGTTAAGAGTGGATCTTTTCTCCTTTACACTAATTATGTTTGTATCCTATTCCTCTATAGAAGAGTGAACCTGGGTCCTTGTTTTTAGCTAACAGTTTGCAATAGATGTTCTCAGCTGCTTAGAAATGTGAACACAAGATCAAGATAAACGTTCTTGCACATAGAAGTCCTACTGACATATCCAAAGAGCACATGTTTACTGTGCATTGCTTTAAAAAAGGGGGGAGCGGATGCTGGTTAATGTTTGAAAAAGATTCAAATCTGGGTCTTCCCAAGTGTATTAGACTTGACTCCACTCCCACATGCATAGTGAAAAGATGCGTAGCTTTTTTCTGCCTTGCTTTTGAACTTTATTTAAACTTTACTGATAGACATATCTGACTTGATAATGGAAGGATTATTCAATAATGTAAGTAATATCCTTAAAGACAGGCAAATCTGTAAGTTTATTAGAGGAATTTATTATTACAGGAATGCATTAATTAATCAGCCTCATATACCATATACTAAGATTTCCAATGGTTTACAACACATGGTAATAAAGTAATGACTAATAAATTATATCAATTTAAATTAAATTAAAATGTCCATGGTAATAATACTTCATAAATAATTTAAATGTTCATAAAATAACTGGAGCATCATAACACAACCAACCATTAGTCTTATCTAATCAACTACCGAAAGCCCACTGGAAGAACTCTATCTACTCTTCTACAATACTAGAGACATAACAAAGAAATAATGCCTGCTGGCCTTGGCCCCTACTTACCTCACAAAAGTGGGGAATCAATAAGAGTTTTTCCTGAGCTGAGCATATTGGATGGATTGTTCCCAGCTGGAGAAGGCAATCTTGCAAGTACAGTGGTACTAAATCATATAGAGCTTTATAAGTTAAAACAGCACTTTGAATTCTACTGGCAGCCAAAGAAGAGTCTACAGCTTAGGCGTAACTTGTTCTTCATGGTAAGTGCCAGCTAACAAGTGCACTGCTACATTCTGTACCTTATTAGAGGAAATGCCAGGGAATATCAAGGATTTACCCACTCCACATGTAAGTCCACTTTTAAAGAAATGTTCTGTTCTATAAGAAAAAATCCCTCAGGGATTACAAAATTTTTGGCTGATTGCTTCATAGTTTTTTTGTAACCAGTTTGTAATAATTATTACCACACTAGGATAAGTAAATGTTTGCTAATAGTCTTTTCTGGATTAGTTGGACTACAACTCTGGTGGGAGCCAGAGGGCAGGCCGTTTCAGGGGAAGACACCCCCGATGCGTTATACCGGTGGCATGTTCTGGCCCTCACAGCTCAAGCCCAGACCCTGGTCCGCAGGCCTACAGAGGCCCGGGCTTTCGTCTGTTGCTGCTGAACGCCAGGTCAGTCAATAATAAGGCCCCCCTTATTCACGACCTTATTGGGGAGGAGCAGGCTGACCTGGCGTGCATCACCGAGACCTGGCTGGCACCAGAGGGGGGAGTAGCCCTCTTGGAATTGTGTCCAGCCATGTTTAGGGTGTGGCACCAGCCGAGACCCCAGGGCAGGGGAGGGGGAGTGGCAGTAGTCATCAGGGAATCCCTATTGGCCTTCAAGGGCCCTGCTCCACAAGTTGCTGGATGTGAGACCCTGTTCCTGAGGTTGGGCACACGGGATCAGTTGGGAGTGCTGCTAGTGTACCAGCCTCCCTGCTGCATAGCAGCCTCCTTGCCTGAGCTGCTGGAGGCCATCTTGGGGTTGGCAGTGGAGTTCCCCAGACTTATGGTCTTGGGGGACTTTAATCTGCCATCCCTGGGGTTGGCCTCAGGAGTACATGGCTACCATGGCAGCCATGGGCCTATCCCAGGTCATCAATGGCCCGACCCGGGACAGTGGTCACACTCCAGACATGGTTTTCTTGTCGGAGCAGTGGCAGCGTGATCTGGTGGGGGATTTTATATTATCCCCCCTGTCATGGTCAGATCACTCCCTGGTGGCAGCAGGATTCTCCTATGCTGCCCCCCTCCGCAGGCAGGTCGGACCTATTCGAACGGTCCACCCCTGGCAACTGATGGACCCATACAGGTTCCAAAGGGAGCTGGGGGTTGTTCCTGAGGCCTTGCTGCATGGCCCAGCAGAGGCTCTGGCCGCAGCCTGGAACAAGGAGGCGGCTGGGGCCTTGGACAGGATCGCGCCTGTGCGTCCTCTCTTGGCCCATCACTCTCGGCGCTCCCCGTGGTTCACGGAGTTGTTGAGGGAGCTGAAAAGGGCTAAGAGACGGCTAGAGTGCCGCTGGCGGAAAACTGGGGACAAATCAGACCGAACATGGGTTAGAGCTGCTATTAAGGCCTACCTAGTGGCGGTAAGGGTGGTGAAACATCAATATTTCTCTGCTCTTATTGCATCCTCAGAGTGTCACCCTGCAGCCCTGTTTAGGGTCACCCAGGCCCTCCTGGGAAAAGGGGGGGGGCGGAGGACTACTTGCAGGGTCATGCAGAGGAATTTGCTGAACACCTGATGGATAAAATTGCTCAGATCCATTCTCAGTTGGAAGCCAAGCATGGAGTAGGTCCAGAGGAGTTGCCCAGGGAGCATTCTTGCCCAGTTATCTGGGAACAGTTTGATCCTGTTGCCACTGAGGAAGTGGACAGGGTCCTCGGGGCTGTCAGTGCAACCACCTGTGATTTAGATCCGTGTCCCTCCTGGTTAGTTAAATCTACCAAGGAGGTGACCTTAGGGTGGGTCCTGGCAGTGGTTAATTCATCCTTGCAGGAGGGGGTGTTCCCGAAGCCTTTCAAAGAGGCTTTGGTCTGCCCACTCCTCAAGAAACCGTCACTAGACCCCACCCTCCTGGACAACTTTCGTCCAGTCTCCCACCTCCCCTTTTTAGGGAAGGTGGTAGAAAAGGTGGTCGCGCGGCAGCTTCAGAGGATCCTGGAGGAAACGGATTATCTGGACCCCTATCAGTCAGGATTCAGGCCCGGTTATGGGACAGAAACAGCATTGGTCGCACTTTTAGATGATCTCTGGCGAGAGCGGGATGGGGGAGTGCATCCATCCTTGCTCTTCTTGACCTCTCGGCGGCTTTCGATACCATCGACCATGGTATTCTTTTGGGTCAGCTGCAGGAGTTGGGGTTGGGTGGCACAATGTTGTGCTGGTTCAGCTCCTTTCTCCAAGGCCGAACCCAATCGGTGTTGATAGGGAGCGAGAGGTCCAGCCCTCGGCCCCTACTTTGTGGGGTGCCACAGGGGTCAGTGCTTTCACCGTTCCTATTTAATATCTACATGAAACCGCTAGGTGAGATCATCCGGCACCATGGGGTGAGGTATCATCAGTATGCTGATGATACCCAACTATACATCTCCATCCCAGGTGCCCTAAGTGACGCTGTGACTGCCCTTTCGCGGTGCTTGGAGGCTGTGGGGGCCTGGATGGGGGACAACAGGCTTCAGCTGAACCCTGGAAAAACGGAGTGGCTGTGGATACAGGGAGCCTCAAGATCTAGGACTTTGTCATCTTTGGTTCTTGACGGGGTTGCACTACCCCAGACAGACTCGGTACGTAATCTGGGGGTTCTCCTGGACTCACGACTCCTGCTCAAAGAGCAGGTGGCAGTCGTGGCTAGGAGGGGCTTTGCACGACTTTGTGTGGTGCGGCAGTTACGCACCTTCCTGGATCAGGGGGACCTCCGCACGGTCACTCATGCCCTGGTTACCTCTGGGTTGGACTACTGTAATGCGCTCTACATGGGGCTACCCTTGAAGAGTATCCGGAAGCTACAGCTGGTGCAGAATGCGGCGGCGCGGACAGTTCTTAATGCCCCTAGGAGGGCACATATAACACCGCTGTTGCATGAGCTGCATTGGTTACCGGTTTGTTGCCAGGTCCAATTCAAGGTGTTGGTCATTACCTTTAAAGCCCTTCATGGCACGGGACCAGGTTATCTGAGGAACCGCCTCGCCCTGGTCACTTCAGCCCATCCCACTCGGTCCAGCAGAAGGGGCAGGTTGCAGACCCCACCAGTCACGGAATTTCGATTGGTGGGGTCTAGGCAGAGAGCCTTTTCTGCTGTAGTGCCCGCCCTATGGAACATCCTGCCTTCTGAGGTCCGGTGTGCCCCCTCCCTCATGGCCTTCAGGAAGGTATCAAATCCTGGCTCTGCCAGAAGGCCTGGGGGCCAGAGGGGGGCCCGCACCTGTGGAGATGGCTGGTGGGATGATGGGTTATCCCCCCCAGCATGTTACAGGTTTTTTAAGGGCCAAAATCAGAGGAGGTTTTTTAGGGCATTTTTAATATGTTTTTTAACTATGTATAGATTTTAGCCATCTTTGGAGAGAACTGTGTTTTTTCTTTTTATTGTGAGCCACCCAGAGTCACACGTTGGGAGAGATGGGCAGCATACAGGCCGAATAAATAAATAAATAAACTCCCATTGCTCATACATGGGGTTGACCTGCACATGTATTGGTATGCAAGCTATCAGCTACTCATTTCAAAATTCCTTGAGCCGTGCTTAAAAAAAAAATTGAGAGTAGCTGGTCCAAAATGTCTAGACATCCTCAGATTGAGGAAATCTGTACTAACCCATGGACTAAATGGTCAGTTAATTGTGGGATATAAACCCAGTGGTGTCCATTCCCTGGAGAAACATACAGAAACTAGATTTCTCTCCTTGCAAACACCTGAAATATGGTCTGAGAGATTAGGAGATGCACAGGAAGAGATTTGAGAGGTACCCAAGAGTTGAGCTGAGCTTGGGGCTTCTTTATCTTTTATAAGAGGTACAGGCAGTAAGGAAGAAACAAAAAGCTCTAGCATATACGAACCCTATTCATATATTGTTTAATGGGGCCTTCTAATAGCTGGGCAGCAGAACTTTGGACAACAAATGGCAGCCAGAGTTTGGGTATCCTGCATCTTTTTGCTACCACCTAAGGGTTGTCAATTCTTGCAATATCTTGCCCTATTTTTAGCTTAGTATTATTCCCTGTATTAGCTATCCCAAGTTGACATCCTCTAGATGTGTTGGTATTGCAACTACCAGAATTCAGATCATGGCAGAAGGTATTCCGAGATGACTGGTTGACATTTTCTGACAGCTGCAGACCAAGTACCTCTAGAAGATATGGGTTGGAGAAGGCTGCTATAAGTGGATCATGAAGATGGCAGAAGTTGCAGACATGGCTAAATTGACTTAAATAAGTCATTTAAGGGAAGGTGCAATAAGTACTTTTATAAAAGACTGGAATCCCTTTACGGACTTTTTACTGAAAATGGATAAAAATGAACTGGTGATCTCTGGATTTACTGATTAAAAAGAGCTGAATATGGGAAGAAGGGAACTATGTTATGTAATTTGAGAGAGCAGAAACAGTATTAACTACCTAACTGCTGCAAAGATCGGAAGTCACTTTAAATATTTATTTTTTCTTTTTTATTTCTGGATCTGGATTTCTAGTAAAATCAAACTAATTCAAGTTAATATAAAAGTTCAAATATTTTACACCCAAATTCTAAACCTTATGAATAAATGACACACAATATTCCCTAATTCCAAATTCCACTAAGCCACAATCTTAATATTCCTTGCATACATTAGCTACCGTATTCATAAACATAGCACATATACTTTTCTCATGTCAAGAGGATTTACCATAGAACATGGCTTTCTCTCCTCTTTCTTATTTTTATTGTTATAAAATTCATATATTTAAATCCTATTTCTTTGTAAAGTGACTTAATTTTTATCAGTATCTGTATCTAATGTAAGCCACATGAATTCCAAACTTGAGTTAATTCATCCACTGTATTCCCATCCCAGGTAATATGATGGATAAATACAATCAAGTGTAGGCTTGAGATGCTATGAAGGTTCTGATTTGGTAAAGGTTTTGATCTGGTATTCTATTGGAAATTGTGAGGACTGGATGAGGCCAAACAAGCTCAGATTAAACCCTAGCAAGTTGGAAATATTGTTTTTCTGTAAACATCTGGCCTCTCCAAAAACATGTTCCAGTTGTATTTCATCTGAAGGAAGAGGTCTGTGATTTAGGAGGTTTGCTCCTTGCAGCTTCTGGCAGAACTGGTGTAGACTATGGCCTGGGAGTCATGTACTGCACCCAATCCTCAACCAGTGCCTTTTACTTATCAGCTGGGATATTGAAGAGTATCATGTGCAAACATAGTCCAACCGACAGGTCACTGGCATGGAGAGGAAAGTTTTAGGAGAGCTCTTTCTTGCTTCACCTACATTCCCCTTAGCACCTGCTCCCTATTAAATGGGCAATATGCATAGTTTGGGCTTTTATTTTCTATTGTTTACTGTTTTTAATGCTGTAAGTCATACAGCCTTATTATGGAGTTAGTTTATCTCTAAATTGCATAAACAAACAAACTTGACAGGTATCTAAACCCACCATTTGTTTCCATTGGCAGGTGATGTTTGGTGGGAGTGAAAGCAAAACCAAGGGAATTCTCAAATCCTTACTTAGAACACAGTAAATAAGGACAGTGCTGTAAAAGAATGCCCTGAGAATGGGAAAGGAATGAACAAATTGTTAAAGGGGAGTTTCAGAAAAGATTGTTGAATCCCGAGAAAGAGGAAAGCACAAGTAAGAAACTCAAAATATCCTCACTTTAATTTTGTTTGGTATAAGACTGAGTAGAGAGAAACTTGACAGGCTTTCAAAATTTTGTTATTTTTCCTTACAATAATAAACATTCCTAGAATCCCAGTCTGCCTGTTTTTTTTTCCCCTGCTTACCTCAAAGATCTGACACATTTATCTATTGTCTTTATTAATATGGCAAGATAGGGATTGGCAATGGGGCAGCCAATTTATATCAGCTTACTTTTATGCCAACTCAAGGATATGGATAGCATTTTAACTCAGCTATCTGTAGGAGCCCCTTCATGGATCACTGCCTTGTCGTGGCGAAGGGGCTTGTGTAACTCAGTGAAGCCATGAGCTATACCGTGCAGGGCCACCCAAGACGGACAGGTCATGACAGAGAGTTCTGACAAAATGTGGTCCACTGGAGAAAGAAATGGCAACCCACTCCAGTATCCTTGCCAAGAAAACCCCATGAACAATGTTAAAAGGCTAAAAGATATGACGCCGGAAGATGAGCCCCTCAGGTCGGAAGGTGTCCAATATGCTACTGGGGAAGAGCGGAGGGCAATTCCAAGTAGCTCCAGAAAGAGTGAAGTGGCTGGGCCAAAGCCGAAAGGACGTTCAGCTGTGGATGTATCTGGAAGCGAAAAGAAGGTCCGATGCTGTAAAGAACAATATTGTATAGGTACGTGGAATGTAAGATCCATGAACCAAGGCAAGCTGGATGTGGTCAAACATGAGATGACAAGATTGAACGTCGACATCTTGGGAATCAGTGAATTGAAATGGATGGGAATGGGTGAATTTAATTCAGGTGACCATTATATCTACTACTGTGGGCAAGAAACCCTTAGAAGAAATGGAGTTGCACTCATAGTCAATAAGAGAGTGGGAAAGGCAGTAATGGGGTACAACCTCAAAAACGACAGAATGATCTCAGTGCGTATCCAAGGAAAACCATTCAACATCACGGTAATCCAAGTCTATGCCCCAACCACTGATGCCGAAGAAGCTGAAGTTGACCGGTTCTATGAAGACCTACAAGACCTTCTAGAACTAGCACCAAAAAAAGATGTCCTTTTCATCATAGGGGATTGGAATGCTAAAGTAGGAAGTCAAGGAGTAATCGGAATAACAGGCAAGTTTGGCCTTGGAGTACAAAATGAAGCCGGGCAAAGGCTAATAGAGTTCTGTCAAGAGAACAAGCTAGTCATAGCAAACACTCTTTTCCAACAACACAAGAGACGACTCTACACATGGACATCACCAGATGGTCAATACCGAAACCAGATTGATTATATACTTTGCAGCCAAAGATGGAGAAGCTCTATACAGACGGCAAAAACAAGACCAGGAGCTGACTGTGGCTCAGATCATGAGCTTCTTACTGCAAAATTTAGGCTTAAATTGAAGAATGTAGGGAAAACCACTAGACCACTCAGGTATGACTTAGATCATATTCCATGTGAGTACACAGTGAAGGTGATGAATAGATTTAGAGGATTAGATTTGGTAGACAGAGTGCCTGAAGAACTATGGACGGAGGTCTGTAACATTGTACAGGAGGCAGCAACTAAAACCATCCCAAAGAAAAAGAAATGCAAGAAAGCAAAATGGCTGTCTGATGAGGCTTTACAAATAGCTGTGGAAAGAAGGAATGCGAAAAGCAAGGGTGAAAGGGAAAGATATAAGTAACTGAATGCAGATTTCCAGAGAATAGCAAGGAGAGATAAGAAGGCCTTCTTAAATGAACAATGCAAAGAAATTGAAGAAAACAATAGAATGGGGAAGACTAGAGATCTCTTCAAGAAAATTGGAGATATCAAAGGAACGTTTAGTGCAAAGATGGGCATGATAAAGGACAAAAAAGGCAGAGACCTAACAGAAGCAGAAGAGATTAAGAAGAGGTGGCAAGAATACACAGAAGAACTCTACAAGAAAGATCTTAATGTCCCTGATGTCCATGCTGGTGTGGTCACTGACCCTGAGCCAGACATCCTAGAGAGTGAAGTCAAGAGGGCCTTAGGAAGCATTGCTAACAACAAAGCTAGTGGAGATGACAGTATTCCAGCTGAGTTATTTAAAATACTAAAAGACGATGCTGTTAAAGTGCTGCACTCAATATGCCAGCAAGTTTGGAAAACGCAACAGTGGCCACGGGATTGGAAAAGGTCAGTTTACGTTCCAATTCCAAAGAAGGGCAATGCCAAAGAATGCTCAAACTATTGCACAATTGCACTCATTTCACATGCTAGCAAGGTTATGTTCAAAATCCTACAAGCTAGGCTTCAGCAGTATGTGAACCGAGAACTACCGGATGTACAAGCTGGGTTTCGAAGAGGCAGAGGAACTAGAGATCAAATTGCCAACATTCGCTGGATCATGGAGAAAGCACGAGAGTTCCAGAAAAGCATCTACTTCTGCTTCATTGACTATGCAAAAGCCTTTGATTGTGTGGATCACAACAAACTGTGGCAAATTCTTAAAGAGATGGGGATACCAGACCACCTTACCTGTCTCCTGAGAAATCTGTATGCGGGCCAAGAAGCAACAGTTAGAACCGGTCACGGAACAACCGATTGGTTCAAAATAGGGAAAGGAGTACGACAAGGCTGTATACTGTCACCCTGCTTATTTAACCGATATGCAGAGTACATCATGAGAAATGCCAGGCTGGAAGAATCACAAGCCGGAATTAAGATTGTAGGGAGAAACATCAATAACCTCAGATATGCAGACGATACCACCCTAATGGCAGAAAGTGAAGAAGAACTAAAGAGCCTCTTGATGAGGGTGAAAGAGGAGAGTGCAAAAGCTGGCTTGAAACTCAACATTAAAAAAACTAAGATCATGGCATCTGGACCCATCAATCCCTGGCAAATAGAAGGGGTAGAAATGGAAGCAGTAACAGACTTCATTTATTTGGGCTCCAAGATCACTGCAGACGGAGACTGCAGCCATGAAATTAAAAGACGCTTGCTCCTTGGGAGGAAAGCTATGGCAAACCTAGATAGCATATTAAAAAGCAGAGACGTCACCTTGCCGACAAAGATCCGCATAGTCAAAGCTATGGTTTTTCCAGCAGTAATGTATGGCTGTGAGAGCTGGACCATAAAGAAGGCTGAACGCCGAAGAATTGATGCCTTTGAAGTGTGGTGCTGGAGAAGACTCTTAAGAGTCCCCTGGACTGCTAGGAGGTCAAACCAGTCAATCTTAAAGGAAATCAACTCTGATTGCTCATTGGAAGGATTGATAATGAAGCTCAAGCTCAGATACCTTGGTCACCTAATGCGAAGAGAGGACTCTTTGGAAAAGACCCTGATGCTGGGAAAGATGGAAGGCAAAAGGAGAAGAGGATGGCAGAGGATGAGATGGCTAGATAGCATCACTGAAGCAATGAGCATGAAATTGAGCAAACTCAGGGAGGCAGTGAAAGATAGGAAGGCCTGGCGCAATATGGTTCATGGGGTCACGAAGAGTCGGACACGACTTAACGACTAAACAACAACAAATCTGTAGGAGCAAACTCTAAGCCTTTTCTGCATCTGGTGGTCATCTGGAGTATTGTGGCACAACTCTGGTATCTCTATCATAGAAGGAAATGTAGTTTTTCAGGTAATATGATCTGAAATCATATCTCCTTTTGAAGTCATAATCATATGTCATCAAAGGATTATCCCACACAATATCAAATTATCAACCCCAGCAATAGTTCCCCCCGTCACCCTTCAAGGGAGACCAGACTAGGAAACCAAAGTCATGCATGCCGAGACTATTTTTATTATAGTAACAGAATCTTGGAAGTCTGAATGTGCTTTTCCCCCTCTCCTTTTATCTTCATGAGAACTAGGGAGGGTTTTTTCTGAGACACCTTCTCAAGTTACAGTTCTAGCACCGACTCAGATTCCTTTTATCTGACCATTTTCTTGGTTGTGGCTCTTCCTCCTTTTCCTCAAGGTTATTCCTTTTGTCCATTACATCACCTTTGCTTGCCACTTCCTATTTTGTTTCTTTAAACTTAAAAAAGGACAAAAGTAGCCTAATGAGCCATTGTGTATGAAGTGAGGGGACTGCTGGACCTGCCTCCTCCTTATCTGTAATTCAGAACCAGAGGATATGAAAAGGAAGTCAGAGTAGCAAAGATACAATTGCCAAATCAGCTTCACTTTGAGCTTTTTCCTACAACTGACTTATCTACCAATTCTTAGCACTCAAGTACACCAGCATAACATAAACTGTCCCTGTTGTTGTTCCTGGTCTTGCCTGTATTGCTACTAGTCTTTGCTAGTCACCTGAATTCCAAGGTAACATAGATCAAAACTGAACAGACCTTATATATTTTGAGGCTATCTTTGGAAGGTGTTAGAATAAGACGTAAAATACTTTTTAGCATCTAAATAGTAAAGTCAACAATGTAAACCTATCTCAACCAGGAGCTGGGGAGCCATATAGAAATAAACAGGTTGCTAGGGTATATTTGGGTTAAGTTTAGGTGGAAGTATGGAAACAATCTAAGTGAAAGTAACTTAACTAAACATAAAAATGTTAAAGTCTTTTTGATTTTACCATGAAAGAATCAGGCACACTGCATGCTTTTTTCATTGAAATCATTGGAATGTCAAAGTACTTAATTTTGGATGCAATGCAAGTTCTTCTTGAATGGTTTCTTTGACATTATAAAGCTTTGTGATGTTGTTTGTACTAATTTCAAATGCGGTTATAATTTAGATCAATGTATTTAGCAGTATCCTGTTGTTTAGAAGATATTAAAACATTAACTTCTTAAAGGTATTTTTTTAATTTGTCAGAAAGTAATAACAAAAACAGCAGGATTCCTATTCTTTAAACTTTGTTATTAATTTTATCTTATTAAGTTGATTAATTTTGGATTGGTTTTTCACAACAAAATTCATCAGTCTCATGCTGAAACATTAGTGCTTAAGCTAAGTGATTCATTATCATTGGATTGCCTGATCTATGAGCCATAAATTTACATAGGAATATGTTTTCATTGTAGCTGACCAATAGTTAAGGCTTCATAAACCAGTCTAGATATCTGAGGCTTAAAAGCCACACACAGAAGGGGATTAGTGATTCCAGAAAGAGAGCAGGATGTTGGCAAGGAAAATGACATAGAGAGGGAAAGATGCCATAATAGATGGAACAATGGAAGTAGAATGGGAAAAGTCAGCCAAAGTGATCATTTCAGGCCTCTGGAAAGTAAGCAGGAAAAATACAGTATGGATTGAATAGTTGAAATGATTGGAAGGAGGTGAAGAAAAGAAATATCTTGCAAGTGATACTTAAACTCTGTTAAGTTCTATCAGTTCAAGGAAGAAACAGCAGAGATGAATAGAGTAATAGCAGGAGATTGGGAAACTATGTAGTTCAGATCTCTGATAAGCTATTTCTCTCCTGGTAACCTAAGTGAGAAAAAGGGATGGGAGAGGCCAGAAAAGAAGGAATCACTCTAGTCATCTTCGCACCTGGCCTCACTGACCAGTGGCATGTGGTTATTCAACAGATTATGGCCCTCAGCAAAGAAAAAGATTTCTGAATTGTGATTTATGCAATAGCTGAAACTACTGCCAACTTGTAGTAGTGAAGTGTTGGGCAATTTAGTTCTGAGTCCTCTTTTAATCTGGAGTATGTATCTATTATAAATTAATATCACTTCCTGCCTATTGTCCATTAATGCATTATGTAATAACCATACAGATTTAGAATGTATTAAGAATGCTCTAACATGGTTTTTACATATTAGCAGTATGACCCATGGAAATAGATCATTCCTTACCTTCTTCATATCAAAAGTGTTAATGGCTTGCTCAGCATACCTATTATTGAGCAGTCCTTATAAACATAGAACTGATCTAAACTCATGTATAAGTGATGAATTTCTATAGCATTTGTATTATACGCTCAATATTCCAAGTATCTATTTAGAATTATTCATCCACATTATTGTGAGGTCCAGTTGCAATAATTTTATATATGATATCATTCAAGTGCTAGCTTGCCATATGAAGAAAAAACAGCAATACATTTCAGTATTCACTGCAGAGTTTGGGTTTGTATATATGGCATCCTAGCAGGACTGTTTTCAGTACCCAATATAAATGCAAAAATGTTTTATAGTTGGCTTGCAGGTTTTCTTTAACTATGATAAACAGTATGAGGATATCCCAAAACTTTGTTGTTGTGTTTCACCTTAATAAAGAGTGAAGAATATCAGGGGTATCTGAGCATGGTCCCTTCCTTTCCCTCTCTCATATCTCAATTAATCTATACTGATTTCTGTTTGGAATTCTTTACCCAGAAAGGCCCGGACTTACCTTCCAATTCTCTTGGCTGTATGTAAAACTCTTATTCTGGCAGACTTTGAAAGTTCTCAGTCTCATTGTATTTTGTTGTTTTAATGGGTTTTGTACCAGTTTTTATGGAAAGTGTGATTCTTGTTGAGTCTCTTCAGGTTCTTCTAGTTCACTAGGTGAACTTCAGATCTATGTTTGAGTCACAAAGCCAACATTAAACTTCTTATATTTTCCCTCTGGGAAATATGAATTGTAAGAACAAAAAAGGAAGGTGCCTTTCTGAACATTGACTTCAACCTGTCTTTGCAAACAGCACTCTATAATATAGAGTATACATACATATGTCATATGGTTTGAACTAACTGTAAGCCTCGAAAAGAAGTTAAAAACAGGTATCCTCAAGGATTATGAAAGTACAAAGATGAAATAGATAGAATCCTCTATTTCATCAAGATGAAGCTATCTTGATGACATAGAGAATAAGATTTTCCAGAATTGACAGATTACTGTAGTAATGCTAGTATGGTCCTGAAGTATCTTTAGTAAATGAAAATCACATAATTAAGTATTATCTTTGCTAATATCTTTCCTATGAAAGCAGTGCAATTCCCTGTTTTTCATGTCCTGAATAGTAAATAGTATGATCTGATTGAATGTGTCCATTTCAATTTATCGTTGCCTACACTGTCAATGGGTAGTCGATTCATTTCATCTTTCACTGTGTTGAGCTTTTACTTCTGACATTCTGTGTTCCCAAATGTAATTCTGTCTTTGCAGGTTCAGATTTTATTTTCCTGCATGGAAACATCAGCAACTTGATGTCCTGAAGGCTTTAGTTTTGCTGTGTCATAAACACCATTAGTATTCTAAGAAATCCTCAGCTCTTCCTCAGTACCATGTTAAGTGCCATCTGACCTCAAGGGCTATATCATTGATCATTTTATATTACCTGTCTGTATGGTTTTCTTGGTAAAATTCTCCTGTGCAGTAAGAAATGCCTTTTTGTCATTAAAATGATCGTCTGCTTCCAGCACCGTTCCATATTGCTACTGCCTGATGTATGTGCCTGTTTGCTTTAGATCGGCAGCTGAGATTATCACGCCTTGAGTGACATTCTGCACTCATCTCCCCATCTCCACCTCCAGGAACCCACACCTGTTATGATGAGGCAGCACAGCAGGACTTGAGGAGACCATGTTCAATGCTGGCATTTTTATTACGGTACTGTAACCTTTGCTTCTGCATGATGAGGAAGTATGTGCTATAAATCCCATTTTCTTCACCAAAAATATAAATACTGACATCTCTACTCTGCAATTCCAAAATACCATTGTGGTAAAGCTGGCATAAAAATGCAGTGATTGTGTGAAGCATTCAATACACCTTATGCTAGGATTTGTTTTAAAATAATTTTAAGATATGATCTTTATTACAATCTAGATATGCATTTATTACTGGGGAAAGCTGTTAAAACAATTGCCATGGATTAAATGTTTCCATTAATAAGTACATGTCAATTACTTTAGTCAATAACACTTAACAAGTCAAACAAGTTGCAAATTAGCTTTATTTATTTGGCATGGTAATTTTTAATAATAGCTTATCATAAAAAATTTTAATTTTCATGCAAAAAAGTTTGGTATTTATACCAATAAGTTAGCATAATATGTTTACAAAGTTAGTTCAAAATAAACAAAAAATTATTTTAATAATTTCTGCAATAATTCCAACAGCATATTCACAAGAATATAGACATAATGAACAAATACTTTTTGCTAAACTTAATCCATATATTTCAATGGAAATACTGTTTATGGAAATGGTTCCAATAATATTAAAATATAGTAGGCAAAACATAAAATGTAACTTAGAACATTAATCTGTATCATTTATGTAAGACTTCTGCAGAATAATTGTAGACAGATTGTTATTATGCGTTATACATTGTGATACATTACAAAGTGTTAAATATTTTCCCATTTTCTTTATCCAGGAATGTAGATTCACTTATTTCAGTGGTGTTAGCATTTACAGGAATCAATGGATGGGCATTTTCTTGGTTCAGGCATTCTTCCAGGATGGCATCAATGTGTTCCAGATTATTTATAACAAAATGCTGAAACAGCAGACAGCAAAGATGCATTGCTGTTACAGTAACAGGCTCCAGAGATAATTAACCAAGTAGCCCCTTTGGCCAAAACTGTGTATCACTGGCAACTATTGTATATATTGGTTTCCTCAGAACAGGAAATTGAAATAGAAAAGCCACTGGAAAAGATAACAGTTTTATTCAGGTATTTGGTTATGCATAGCGCATGCTTGCCCTACTCCCAACACTCTGCTACTTCTATGTTCCACCTCAATCTTGCAGTGCTCGGCAGCAAGATATGAACATTCATTTGGATGTGAATTTCCATTGTAATAGGGGACAGCTTTATCAATTGCTCTAACTATGTAGACAGAACTTAAAGTGGGACAGAGCATTCCTTCTTATAACTGATTACATGCTTTATTCAGACTTAAAGCCTGAATAAGGCTAATCTGGAGCAGAAAAATAGCAGCCAAAGAAAGTATTCTATGTCCTTCCTCAGCCTCCTGTTTTGGAAGTCATTACTTCCTTTTCTGAATGACTTTTAAAAAGTATTTTGGCCTATAATTTGAGACCTGTATTTTGAGACCTGTGTGTGTGTGTGTGTACACACACATACATACACACATATGAAATTACATAATTTTATACCTGATCTTGTTATTACTTTAATTTATTACTTTATTTTTTAAAATAATACATTAAAACAATAATTTATTTTGTAGCATCTGTAATTTCTATCATACTGATGCAGCTTGTGAGCAAGGTGTCTAAAAGACTGAATCATTTGTACTGAAAATTTTAATACAATCAACAGTAATATTCAAGTTAAAAGAAATGAATAACCTAGGATTCCATTTATTTTTGTTGCCTGGTTATATAAAAATAATTATTTAAGTAAGAATTTTAAAGACCAGACTCTGCAGTAATTTAAGTATCAGTCAATATATGAACTAGTACACAAAGATGGACATTAGAAGTGTCTGCCAATAACATAATTTTGTTAATCATTTAAGTTTTTATAGCTCATTAGTTAAATGAAATGCTGATCAGGAAAAAGACATATTCTTTCTTAGTTTAAGATTTCAATGGAAGTAGCACTTGCCAAACAAATAGCATCTTTAATATTTTCATTTTTCATTCCCTATAATTCTAAAGCATAAATACAGTGGTACCTCAAGATACGAACGCCCCACCTTACGAAAATTTCGAGATGCGACCAGCTCCGGCTGCAAAAATTTACCTCAACATGCGAACTCCGCCTCAAGCTACGAACCGGATCCGCGGCCATTTGCCCTGCTGCCACGTGGTCGCGGCTTCCAAGAGGAAGTGCTAATGAAATCTGAGCGCGAGGACAAAAGCCCAAGGAAAGCAATACAGAAAGAGGAAGTGCTAATGAAATCTGAGCGCACGGGGGGGGGGGGAAGCTCCTGCTCCCGGCTGTGCGCGCGCGCGACATAAGCCTTTCCCCCCATTGCTTTCACTGTGCTTTTGTCGCTATGGAGAAAGGAAACAGCGCGGAGGAATCAGTGGGGGGGGGAGCTCCTGGCTGTGCGTGCGCGTGACATAAGCCTTTCCCCCCAGCGCGCTGATATTGCTTTCACTGTGCTTTTGTCGCTATGGAGAAAGGAAACAGCGCGAAGGAATCAGTGGGGGGGGAAGCTCCCGCTCCGCTGTGTGCGCTACATAAGCCTTCCCCCCCCCCACTGCTTTCACTGTGCTTTTGTCACGCGCGCCAAGGGCTATGCACAAAGGAAAGAGCGCGGAATTAAGAGGAATCAGCGTGGGGGGGGGAAGCTCCCGCTCCGCTGTGCGCGCTACATAAGCCTTCCCCCCCCCCCACTGCTTTCACTGTGCTTTTGTCGCGCGCGCCAAGGGCTATGCACAAAGGAAAGAGCGCGGAATTAAGAGGAATCAGCGTGGGGGTGGGGAAGCTCCCGCTCCGCTGTGCGCGCTACATAAGCCTTCCCCCCCCCACTGCTTTCACTGTCCTTTTGTCGTGCGCGCCAAGGGCTATGCACAAAGGAAAGAGCGCGGAATTAAGAGGAATCAGTGCAGGGGGTGGGGGGGAAGCTCCCGCTCCCGGCTGTGCACGCGGGAGCCTTTCTCAGATTTCATTAGCACTTCCTTTTTCTGCGCTAGGGCTGACTAAAGCGCGCCTGGGGAATTTCCTAGCCGTGCAACACCGGCTGACACATTGAACCTTATGGGGACATGTGCTTCAGGATGTGACCAAATTCGGAGGGCGGATTAGCCGTATTTACATTGAACCTTATAGGGAAATTTGCTTCAGGATGCGACCAAATTCAGAGGGTGGAACGGATTAACCGTATTTACATTGAACCCTATGGGGAAACGTGCTTCAGGATGCGACCAATTCGACTTGCGATCAGAGTCACGGAACGGATTAAATTCGTATCTTGAGGTACCACTGTAGTCCATAAACTTTTAAAAAAATTGTTACCTTGGCTTCCTAACTGAACTTATTTGGATTGCAGCCCGTTAGAAATACTGAAACAAATAATATTTTCTGTGATGTAGAATGATAATACTGAAACATAACTTTTGCAGAAATAAAAACATTGGCAATTGCTTAACTGCATCTAATATTACAGTTGAATATGGGATGGATTCTTAATAGCAATAGGACTATTTTCCTCAGAAGATGTTCAAGCTTTTCTGAGGTTGTTTTTACTTGCTCTTTACATAGATAAATGTCTGTTTCAATGGCACATACTTTTTGAAAGCCATGTTCTCTCTTGACACTGGAGGCTTTTGGAAAGTTGTACTTCATACTGTGAGAAATACTGAAATACATGCTTATGCATTTGTAACTTACTGCAAATTTTAAGCAATGTTTTATATTCTACTGTTCAACTTTATTCTTCCGTCTGTTAAGGAAACCACAATCCATCCTATTCCTTTTAAACAGCTGCTCAACCTCTCTAGGGGAGGAGTTCTTTGACTTTTTCCATAGCATAACGTCTAAGACACTATAAACTTGCAACCCTCCCCCCCAACAATATATATTTTAAGCTATGGAACTGGGCCATTGGAAGGAATTACAGATTGGTGGTGTAGCTAAAGATTCTCACATAGCAGGATTAGAAAATATGCCTAGATCTGTGAATAATGCAGTGACAATACGGACCTCAGCTCTGCTCTGAAGTGACAATGGGGGGCTATAAACTCTAAGGCTAATGCCCTTACATACAGGGTAAAGAATCTGAGGTTCACACATGGTCCCCAAATGTCTTATGCGGTTCCAAGGGTTCTTACTAAATTATAATTTCTAAAGTGAAGGGGGAAATTATTAAAAACCTGACTATCATATTAACTATATTTACTTTTAATTCAGTTTAATGGTTAATACAAATAAACTGAATTTAGCTTTTGACCTGACCCCAGACCTTACTTTTTAGAATATAGCCCCAACACTACAGGTAGTCCCCAGTTTAAGAACAAGTTCCATTCCCAAGGTCTGCCCTTGTCAAATTTATATGTAAACTGGAATAGTATTATTGTATAATACTATATAAGTAGCATTGTGTAATCAATTCAAATTGTGTAATTTAACTTGAATCATTGTGTAATTAACTTGAATTTTGCTAGAATAGGCTCCGTTCTTAACTATGGGTTGTCTGTAAACCAGGGTTCTTAACCCGGGGACTACTTGTATTCAAAAGCCTATTAAATGTGCATCCCTGCTTAATATGATTAGGTTTGCAAGTGAAATATTAGCGTTGTTATATTGTTTGCCCCAATGTCTCAAAAAGGTATCTTGCTACTGAATTTGGAGATTTAATTTGTAGCATAATTAACCTGGCTATGTTTTAAAGCTACCGTAATGTGTGGCCATATATACAGCCCTACTCCTGAAGTTAAGCATATACAGAGAATACAGATATGGGTATTTTCTTACTGAAGTCTGAAAAACTTTGTTTTAGATTAGAAAAAAATTGTCTGTATTCACAAAAGGAGCATCAGTAAAAATACAAGAAGATGGTTTTCAATGAGCAAGACTAAGGGATAAAGAGTCGCACATAATTCCAACAGCATTTGCAACAGATAATAGGTTATAATGCTAGTAGCTGTATAATAGTCTGACATATGTAATGAAGGGCATTTATTAAGCATAATAAAAAGCAGTGGAATCTCATGAATTGCATCTATTATTTTTTTCAAGAATGTCTATTGCCAATCTAATGAAAAGTCAGTTCAGAAAATATTTGTCATTCTAATTAGTTTTACCTGATTGATACATAAAGTGACAGTCTTATTCTTATCCCAATGTTTTTTTAACTATTTTTATAAAAAGAAAAACAAACAACAAAAAGATGTACATAAGAAATGATATCACATTGATTAATCATATTAAGCATCTAACTATAGTGACTTTAATCACATAGTTTTGCCTTTCAAAGGTAGAACTATTTCACAAAGAATCAGAGTAGCTGGTCTAATTTATATGGACCCTAACATAGCCAGTTTGATCTAGTGATTAAGGTGCTAGACTAGGAGCAGGGAAATCAGAGTTCTTGTCCTGCATTAGGCACAAAAGCCAGATACTTGACTTTGGCCAAATCACTTTCTCTCAGCCCTAGGAAGAGGTAATGACAAACCACTTCTGAAAATATTGCCAAGAAAACTGCATGGATCAGCAGTCAAAACTAACTCAAAGTCACGGGAGGGAGGGAGAGAGGGAAAGAGAGAGAGAGACAAAAATGCCTTCAGGGTCCCATAGACAAAAACAATGGAACATAAATAATAAAAAAGATAAAAGTGGGCTTCAAATATTAAAGTCACACATACCTCAGTTGCAATCTGAGATCATATCCCTGACCCCGCAATTTGCATTGTCAAAAAAGATCCTATGTTTTATAGCACTAAATGGTCTCCTTAAGATAAGCAAAAAGAGAGCTGGGAAATGATGCTACATTGGCTAGAAAAGTAATGTAAAGGAAAGTTTGGTATCAGGATGAATTTAATTAAGAACCCTCCCTCCACTTCTTAAATATAAAACCAACATCTGGGTTCTTGTAGCTCAAAATAAAGATCTGAATTTCTGGAAAAAGCAAGCAACATGGATTTTCACAGGCTTTGCATCTGAGATTTGCATTTATTTACTGATTTATTTGCTTTAAAGGGCAACACTAATAAATCCACAAGGAAACTTACAAAAAGTTAAAAATTACAATAAAACTAATTATCTTGTTTTAATTATTTGTATTATGTTTTTACACCTTTTAATATTTTTACATTGTAACCCACCCAGAATCTAGTGAATTGGTGGCATACCCATTTTTGTAAACAAAACAGTTTAGCATGGTTAGTTGCCCATACCTACTTTATCCC
Organism: Liasis olivaceus; assembly: GCA_030867105.1. Lineage (NCBI taxonomy): Eukaryota > Metazoa > Chordata > Lepidosauria > Squamata > Pythonidae > Liasis > Liasis olivaceus. The sequence continues at coordinate 78,283,714 of CM061352.1, read as the reverse complement.
CAAATTTAAGGAAACAAATAAATTATGGAAAATAAATTCTACATGCAACTATTTATGCTCACAGGAAGCTACCAAAAGTTTGCCAGTGGAAATTTGAAAGGGATTTAAGGAGGAGTCCATGACCAATGTTCCCTCTAAGTCAAGAAGCTAAATCTGAGAGCCTAGGTAGGGAAGAAGAACTATAAATGCCTTTCTGCTGCTGGTGCCTTTAGAAACAAAAATGAAGATGAAGAATTCTGCAATTGTGACCTGTAATATTTGTGGCAAGTTTGTTCTCCTGCCTCAGAACCTGGCGTATGTCTGCAGAACTTGTAGCAGTCCTTGAAGAAAATGTGAAGGGATTGGAGTAGTGAGTGGCTACCCTTTACCTAATGAGACAGGAAAAAAAAAAGATTAGTTCAAACAAAGAAGATACTACAACATAAAATGACAGTGTAAGCAATTCCCCAGAAGGAGCACACTCATATAGTACAAACCAGCAAGCCTAGAGGACAATAATAACAACTGGAAGCAAGAGATACAAATGTTGTTCTGCAGCACTTGAAGTGAGAAACAGTTTTTAGATTCTCTCAGGCTCTGAGCTTTCAAAGGCAGAAAAAGAAGCAAAACCGGACAGTGGATCACTAAATAAAAGAGCTGTGAGAATGACTTTCCATTTTATGGAACTGAAACAAGTAGTTCTTTCTGGATCTAGCATGTGTGCTGTCTGTCAGCAGCAAGGATAAAGAGAACAATTTCCAAGATTTATCAAGCCTGCTGATGATTTTTTTTTCTTTCTGCTAACACACATAGGGCCAAACGATGCTGCAAAGAACAGCTACAACCACATCACCACTGATTATGAAGATCAAGAAAGTAAACTCAAGATTCTAAGGGCTTAAGTGTCTTCTTGCCCATCCTTGCAGTCCATTGAAGAGGAAAGGAAAATAAGAATTCTGCAAATGAACGATTAGCTATGCATATGGTGTCAGTTGGAGAGTCTGTTTCTGAGATCAATATCTGAGTTACCTGGTAAGTGCTAGCAGGAGATAGATTTAACCCACCACCTGCAAGGGAGGGAGGGAGGGAGGGAGCAAAGAAGCAAAAATGAATTTGGGCAAAGCACAGTGAATTTGATTAGGGTTAGGGGCGCTTTAAATATAATTTGCATGGATTGGGGATGAAAACCCTGAAGTAAGAACCTTAGATCAAGGCTTCTGTGCTGGGGAAAAAAGTGGAAGTGGAAATGTTAATAGAGCCTATTTAACCATTCAATTAAAAATCAGAAAGAAAATTGGGTCATAAAGTTCATGGCATTTTTTGGATATACATTAATGTTCAAAATACAGAACAAGATGAGCTTGAACTCTTAGTACAAAAAAGCAAATATTATTTTCTAAGTATAAGAGAGAGTTGGTGGGATATCATTGAAATACAGCAGCTGAAGGACATTTGCTTGAAAGAAACAGAAGCAACAGAAAAACAGGTCTTGCACTATATGCTAAAAGTATTTATTGTGTTCATAAACCCAGAGTGAATGAACTAGGCAATGCTGTAGAAATTACATCTAGATTAATATAGATTAATGCATCTAGATTAATATAAGTAGGAAAACAAATAAAAGTAATACTGTTGCTGGTGTCTACTTTCACCTGCCTAATCAAAGTGAAGGTATATATGATGCCTCCCAATAGCAAATTATAGATCTTTCAAAGAAAAATGGGTTGTTGGAGCTGCAATCCCAGTCTGGATCATGACCCTGAGCCTTCAGTTTGCACTGTCAAAAAGAGTCTTATTCATTTCAGTGCTGAACTACAGTATATCTAATTACATTCAACATTGAAATACTTTGCCAAGCATGGTACTTCCCTCACTTGTCTTGCTGACAACTTTCTCCTTCAGAGTGTTGAGGAAGGCACAAGATATCAGGTGTCTTTCACCTGATACTCATTAATGTGGAAGACTTAACTGAAGAAGTGGAAGTAGCAGAAACACTGGTGGAAATGACCATGTAATGCTAGAGTTATTGGCTTTAAGGAAAACTAAAGCTGAGTGTACTCAAATGTTATTTTGAACATCAAAACATGTATTTTAATAAACTCAGAACAAAAATAAGTAGAATTCTATGGCAAAAGAAGCTAATGGGAAAATAAACTCAAGATAGATTGAAATTCCTAAAAAAAGGAGAAATTAAAAGCATAATTGCAAACAATTTCAGTGAGAAAAAATGAAGGTTAGAAAAAGACTACACAGAAAGCTCACTGAAGATCTAAAAACAATAGCTTGTGGCTATTAATGATTTGGATGAGAAGCTGCGGGAATCCCTGGCAAGGACCATGCGGATGGGTGGTGGTGTGGGGGCTGGCACAGGCTTCACATGAGTTGGGGGAGTCAATGCTTTTTCACTGACTGTACCCCACCCTCATTATGTTAGTCTATGACCATAATAAAGATTTGATTTGATTTTGAGTTGGAGGAGGCCAGAAGAGGGCTTGGGAGGCCCGGTGCAGGCTGCATGTGAGCGCAGGAAGGCTGGGGGATGGACAGTGTAGCAGGGCGTGAGTGCAGGATGGTGTGGTGTGAGCACAGGAAAGCTGGAGGGGAGGGGTGAACAGCGTAGTCCGAGGGCAGGAAGACCAAGGGGACTTACCAGAGTGACATGCGACCTTCCCTAATGGCTTCCCCATTGACTTTGCTTGTGGGAAGCCAGCAGGAAAGGTCGCAAATGGTGATCACATGACTGTGGTATGCTGCAACCACTGTAAGTGCGAGCTGGTTGCCAAGAACTCAAACTGGGATCACGTGACTGTGGGGTCACTGCAATGACTGGAACTTTGAGGACCAGTTGTAAATATTACTTGTTCAATGCCATTGTAACTTTGAAGGGTTGTTGAATGAGTGGTTGGTAAGCAAGGACTACCTGTACCCTATAAGCCAGAAATAAAATTCAAAATAATTCAAAACAATCTTGATAAGTTAGGAAATGGGATGAAAAGAAAAGAATGAGATTTAACACAGACAAATCTAACGTTCAGACAAAAATCAAATGCCTAACGGTGGGATCAAGGATGCCTTGCTTAGTAACTGTACTTCTGAAAAATATCTTGGAACAGTAGTTGATTTCAAACTAAGTATGAGACAGAATTGTGATATGGCTACAAACAGGCAAATGTAATTATAGGCTTCATCAACAGAAGTATAATTTTCAAATCATAGAAAGTAATAATTCAAGACTCTATTTCAAGTACTGTGACCAGCTCTGAGCACCACAGTTTAAGAACAATTAAAAAAAAACAAGTTGAGAACAACTAGGATGCTGAATGAACTAGAAACTAAATTCTATAGAGATGTTGAAGATGCTCAGTATATTTAGCACTGAAAGAAAAAAACTAAGGGACATATGATAGCAGTTTGCTGAGAGTTGTGGTTTCACAAATTCTGGAACTTCAAAGGTCCCCATTCCAGATTAGTACTAAAAACATAATCTGCTATCCCATATCTGAAACTGGAGATTATACTCCCATTTTAAACTACAGGTAGCCCTCACCTAATTGGGATCTGTGAGAGATTTATTAATACTGAAGGTATTAGTTGTAACATACAAATAAAACAAGTTTATAGTGCAATAAATAAAATTGTTATATGGACTAAAGTTTTCAGTCATGGACAGGAAGTCAGAAAATAGATGGACACAGTAAAGTGCTGATAGCAGGAGTGTGACAGGAGCAATGGAACAGGGAAGTATGGTAAAATTAGCACCAAGGACATTATGAATCAGTTGCAAATCCTGGGAGTCATGTTTGTGGTCTGCGGTTTTTGAGGATAAAAAGGATTGTAACAAGGGGGTCAGGACCACTTGGCCAAGCTGTCTTACCTGACCGCTTGTTCATGATGGTCCTCATTGCAATGTGAATCTAAGTAAGTACCTTGTATGCTATTGGTTGAATTTTACTTGCTTATTGAACTAACATTTAATAAAGCTTTTAGAACTTTGAAGTGACTTATGTTCTGGTGTGTCTGTCTCCCGTGTTTAACAAGGTTTTTCCCCTGACAGATTAGTAACCCCATTGCTAAGTGAAGTGAAGTGAAATGTCACATGACTGCTCCACTTAGTGACGGCAGTTCCAGCAATCCCAGTTGCTGCCATGGAGTGAATCCCAAGCGGTTGTTAGGTAAGAACCCACTTGGATCCAAGCCTTTCTTGGAAAAAAGTAAGGCACTGCCTCCACTTCAACTCCTCCCATCCACCTATCTACCCCCACATCTCTGCCTTTTTGGCTACCTGCCTACCCACTACCACCAGCTCCTCCTGCGCCCAGCCCTGCCCATTGCCACTGTGCCTGCTGTGCCATGCACCACTAGTGTACTGGTCAGGGCCTTCTGTTGCATGCTGGCCAGGGCCTCCATTTGCATGCCAGCCAGGATCTCCATTCACATGCTGACCAGGGATTTATTTTGCACACTGGCCAGGTCCTTCTTTCACGCGTTGGGCAAGGTCCTTCTAGCTGGGTTCTTTTTCATGTCGGTACAGCTAAAGCCTTCTTTTGCATGCTGGCCAGAACCTTCTTTCATGAAAAAAGGCCCTGGCTGGTATGTGAGAGAAGGTCCCAGTTGCACCGGTGTGAAAGAAGGCAGTGTGGAAGAGGGCCTCGGCTGGTACAGTAGTGACAGGTGGCAGAGGCAGCCGGTGGCAGCAGGTAGACAGGGGGCCAAAAGGCAGTTGTAAATATAGGTGGGCCTGAGTGGGCCCGAATTGTGTTCACATGACTGCGGTGGTGCTGCAACAGCCAGAATTTCAAGGACCAGGTTTAAGTCCCTTCATTCAGTGCCGCCATAACTTCAAACGGTTGTTGAACAAATGGATGTTAAGCGAGGACTACTGTAACTAAATTATATCAGCACATATGTGTTCATACATTTTTTTTTAATGTAGTTTAGATGTTCACTCACCCTGAACATAGATAAAATATCTTCAGGGCACAGGGATGTAATATGTTCTCTTGATATATCACATTCAGGTAAAAAATACAGCAGTATTTCTCTGAAAAGAAAACAAAGCATTGCAGCAAAATAAACAGCCATATATTTTAACAACCCTCTCATGCACTTTTTAAAATGGCACATGAAATTTTAAGGATGGAAAGGAGACCATGTAAGTGCTTTCTTCTTTCTACTGGTTGGAGCAGAATTCCTCTCACAAGAACTCAGGATCCAGACTTAATAGCATACACTCTAACATATGAGAGTCTCATTTATGCAGTTGATGAATTAGAAATATCCACAAATGGTGGTCTCATACAAACCTGTTAGCCTTTAAAGGGCCCCAAGACCCTTTATTGAAACCAGGGTGACACACAGCTACTATATACTTTTACCACTGAGCTTAGGCATCCTTGTGTTCAGCTGAATTTATTGCAATTTTTATAACACTGCAATCCTTAAAACTGCACTTTGTAAACTAACATATTAAAGCAACAGTGAATTGCTTTTAAAAATCCATTTACACCAATCTGTTTTGTCACTGAAAACAGTAAAAAAAAAACAAAACCTGAATTTCTATTCTTCTCCCAAAGGAGTTATGTGCAATAATTGGCACCTCTGGGAGCAATTAGCAGCTCAGAAGGATTTTTTTCTAGGAGGAAAATGAACAAACTCTTTATACTGCATTGTGACTGGTTGTATAATAGTGCAGTGATTCCCCATTTGTGTGACAGGTCCAGAATTGAGTGGGTAATGCAACACAGAGTTTAACGAAAAGTACAACTGTGCCCTTTCAAAAATATGCTGTTCAAATTATCACGTCTGTCTGAAAATATAACTCGTTTGATTGCCTACTCAGCAAAATACAAAGGTACAAACACACACACACCATATAAACTGTGACTCTTACAGTCCCCAGGAGAATCTTATATAGGATTTCTTCAATGCTGATTCCACAGAATATAACCATATTTTAAGTGGTCATCCTGGTGGTATGAAATTCAGCCTCAAAAAAATGACTTTGCTCTATTTACAAGGACACATACTGACTATATTTAGATGCCTTTATATATTTTATAAACTTGAGTCTTTATGACCACGCACTTGATGTGAGATGTTAATGTTTGAATCATCTTGGGTTTAGTGATGTTCTGAGAATTTTCAGTTGCATGTGAAACTGCAACTCACCTCTCTCCCACAACACAGAGTTGATCTTTGTCTTTTGTAGCTTCTGTGGATACACTGAATAGAAATATCATAGAGATTATTTTAAATATTACATTACACCCAAAGTAAGCCGATAGATCCAAATTTAATACCAAGTACTAAATCCCAATTTAAAAGATCAGATTGTGCTGGTTTAAATCATCTCTATTTATCCAGACAGTTTCTGTCATTCAGTGAATACTGGGCCAGATGAACAAATAGTATGATTGGGCTTAAGTTCCTATATTTACATCAGTAGGACACTCGGTCTAAGAATGAGGCCGCAGTTTTATTTACATGTAGGGCCTCCACTGCGGCATGCTCTGTCTTTGTATATAAGATCCTCTTAAGTTCTGTAGAAGACACTGATGCTTGGCAAAAACAAATGCAATTAAAAAAAAGAGGCAACAGAAGGCAAGGTGGCTAAATACACTGATGACAGAACTTATAAGAACCCAAAGGAACAATTACTGATGTATAATCCTGGCAAAATGATGTCCATTGGGTAACAAAGACTTGGAGGTGACTGAGCAACAATGAAATAGTTCCTGCCATGGCTCTCCTGGAGATACGGGAATGCTTGCCCATCTCTATCCTATTACTCCTCTCTCTTTTTTCAGGAGGAAGACATGATCAAATGTATACAGCAAACTTACTCGGAGGACATGTGAGCAGTCATAGTATTCATGCATGGCTTCTGAAGGGATTGCTTTATGAACATGCATGTTTAGATATGCTTTCAACTAATAAAACTGAAATCCAGTTTTAACTGCACTGAGCAGTAACATTAATCAAGATAGAGTATCAACATTTTTTAATAATTTAATGTGAATTATATACTAATTTATTATATGTTTAGTACCTAATTCTTAAGAATTAATCATAATTCTAATTAATAACTAATCATAGCTTTTCTTTGCACTACCATTTGCTTTGTGCAGTCAGAAGTAACTTAGTAGAAAATTCTGCTTGAGTCCTTATAATTCTGATCTAGTAGAATTAACATTTACTTAGATGGATGCTTTTCTGATGTTACATCTATATGACACTTTATATATTTATCAATGTTAAGCAAATTAATTATATTAAGCAATTTTATCATACATGATTAAATTAATGAATATTTTGATTTTGCTCAGTCTTCCTTGTCATTAAAAATATGGAATGTTATACAGAGTGCGTATTTCCTTTATTCATTAGTTTCATATCCTGCCTTTCCTCCAGGTCTTTAAAATGGCATACATTGCATTCCACTCTTCCCCCCCCCCCAAAAAAAACAATTAACTCTATGCAGTAGATTAGGCTGGGAGATGACCAGCCTAAGGCAATCCAGTGCATATCTATGGTTGAGTTGGACCTGGTTGGTGCTCCCCAGTCCTAGGCTAACATTACACAGTGCTAATAGCAGAAGTCAAGAATTTCTCTAAGTGTTCCAATACACTCACCTTTCTGAGTTTGCTGAGAGCATATACTTTTTTTCAGAATTTCCATACTTGTTTAGACCAAGGAAACTGTCTGCTGTTTCTTCGCACTGTTCCTGTTTTTCTTCATGTGGTTCAAACATTTAAGACAATAATAAACAATGTTATTAATCATGGATTTAACCAGATGGGCAGAATGAGAAAATGGGAGAATTTCCTGGAAGCTGGTGTTTTGAATAAATGAGTGGGAAATGTAGTTATGTGGATTTAACCTATTACAATAATTTGAGCTTGGTTGTGGTTTCCAGTTGTTTGGAACATGAGAAATCTGACATGGATGACTACATTTTGACAGAGGTTCCATAATACAACTACAGGATGTGCAAGTAGACAATTAAATATTATAGTATGAGAAGGGTCACTGTTGAGTTACTGCTGCAGGCCAGATATTTATAAAGACCCATACTGTAAACCAATGCTATTTGTGGTCTGGATGGGATAACAGAATTCTTTTGGAGATGTATTCCATTCCTGATCATTTAGTGTTTTCAGGCAGCAAGAAAGACTTTTCCTTCCATATTACCATGCAGCAATACTGTTTTTAAATGCAATGTATACCATATTAAAGCATGCCTATAATAGCACAAATATATTTTCACTATGGTTGCCATCTACAATACAGGCATAAACGGCTCCTCTGCAGTTCATTCTGGTAAAGGACTTCTAATGACCACTGTGATGTTTTCATTATGTCCTGGTACTTTAACTCTTTTTACCTTTTATCCAGATAGGCAGATACTACCAATGAAACCAAAAAGTGAAAAATTTCCCATTCCCAACTTCTGCAATCCTTCATCTACCCCCCTCCCCCCCCCCCCCCGACAACCTTAGGCACATTTGAGATGTTAAGGAACATATGCAGGTAGAGATTGCTAGCTTTAATCCACATTCAAGAAATATAAAATAACTGTTTTGTACAAAATACTGATTAATATTACTTTTTTGCATTAAAAAAAGTCCTCCAAACATTTCATCCTTTGGCAGATGATATAACCTGCAGTGAAATACTTTGATTATAAAGAAGTAGCAGGCAACTCCTAGGCACTGCAAAAGCCACTAAATAATAACAACTTATTATTCACACACCTTGACTTTTCTTTTTATTATTCACGAGCTTTAATTTTTGTTATGGAGGAATATCTATATATTCCTTATCTAGTGTGTACCTTTACTTTCAAGATACTCTCTTGGGAATTATTATAGATATTATATTATAAATAACTGTTGCTTGCTCAGTTTGTAAAAAGAAGTCAGAGGTGAGATATTTGCTGTGCTACAATAACGTGGGCTCCTCCCCACCCTCCACCTTGCAAGGAACTTTTTTGTTCCCAGACCATCATTAATAATATTTTAAAGAAAATGAATTCTTCTAATTTGATGCTGGCCAATAAATAACTGTAACTATTTCTTCAAATTTCCTGAGTGTATTATATGCAGAAAAACAACAAAGATTTTCTATCACATTTACATTTCAAATGGACTCTGGGAATGCTAACAAAATTTATTTTAATCTCTGGTTATTACGCCTTTTATGATCTAAATGATTCTTAAGTTATTCTAAAATGTTTGTTTTATATTATGTTCTGGAAGCTTTTCTTTTGTATAATGCTACTTCTCATAATCAGTCTCCAAAGTGACTGTAAAAGGATATATTCAAATGTTAATACTCTTTTTTTTCAGTTAGACTACTTACTAGTTAGAATAAGTGCAGTAACATAATTAACTGACAATGGTTAATTCCTTTAAGCATGTGCTAATTACACCAGCATAATCATTTAGGGACTGCCTTTTTCTTCATTAGAGACAGAGTATACAGTATTTCTGACAAACCAAACAGTCAAGACAGATGAGTCACAAGTAATAAAAACAAAGAGCATTTCAAAGCAGAGTTCTAGAGAGCTGGATGCACCCAGCTGAGTAACTTTATGCTACATTATCTGCAATGAAAACTGTTTTTGCTACCAGGGTATAATAAAGACAGACAAGTGCATGGCATGTTTACTTTCAAGTAAGTTAGATGAAACTTTTAGTAACAGTAATCACAACAAGAGTGTCACAGCAATTGGCAGCACCTAGCAAGTCATGGCTGATCTCTTGTCCCTCCCCAGAAGCAGGGTGGGATGTTGCTGGACCTTGTTAGTTCTCTAGTGTGAGACCAAAAGGAAATTCCAGTGTTATAGGCCACTCTGGGGAGTAAACAACAAACATCTCAGAGGAAGGCAACAGTAAACAATTTCTGTATATAAGAAATCTATATGGGTAGGTCAACAGTTACCAGAATCAAGCTCAATTTGAGAGAGTCTCTATTTATTTGTCAGTCAAAGTTTATTCCAGTCAAAAACCAGTACAGGTAGTCCTCGCTTATTGACCACAATAGGGCCTGGAAAATTGGTCATTAAGCAGGGTGATAGTTAAGTGAGTCACACATGACGGGACCCAATTTTATGACCATTTTTATGATAGTTGTAAAGCAAATCACTGTGGTCGTTAAGCAAATCACATGGTCATGAACTGCAGTAGCACACCAGCTTCCCCCCCCAAAGTTGCAAATTGAGATCATGTGACTGCAGGATGCTGCAACTGGTTGTAAATGTGAGACAATTGCCAAGTGCCCGAATTGCAATCACATGACTGTGGGGGTGGTGTAATGGTTTGCAATGGTCATAAGTGTGAGTACAGGTCACAAAGCACTTTTTATGAGGCCACCATAATGTCAAACTGTCATTAAACAAACAGTTGTTAAGTGAGGACTACCTGTATAGAACAGAACAATTAAACTGTTTAAAAGTAAAAGAGGAGGGCCAAATATAAAGCACAAGCTAAAGAATAATATAGAATAATCAAACACTTGATTAACCAACTCAAGCCAAGAAAAGCACCAGGAAATGACCTTTTAAGTGCTGAAATTATTCACAACAACCCAGAGTGGTGGATTCCTGTCTTAGCCTCTCTGTTCTCTGCTACTGATCGCTTTAAAACAATTCTGCATTCTGGCCCCATCATTATTCAATCTTAAAATAAATTCCCCGGTGGCCTGTCAGAACACTCCTGATTTTTTCCTACCAAAGTTAGTACGCAGACATATCCCAATGCTACTTTATGCAGATGATGCAGTCCTTCTGTCCCAGACCCCAATTGGCTTAAACATGCACTAAGATCATATGCCACTCATTGCACAGATGATGAATTAACAATACATTATGAAAAAACAAAATAAAATGCATTTGCTAAATGCCCTAAAATCCACAGGTGACAATTAAATTGACACAAAATCAAAGTTTTCAGATACCTTGGAATTTTCTTTCAACCTTTAGGTGGGAGAAATGCACATCTGGATTATATAGCTCAGAAGGCCCAAAGATCAGTCTCAGCAATTGAAACTTTTTACAGAAGAGATGCCTTTTTTTAATTCCAGCTGCCTTAAGATATTTACAGCCAAAGTATGTGCCCAGCTTTTGTATAGAGCACAGCTTGGCCCTTATGATAATTGTTCAAAATTAGAAATTGCACAATCCAAATTCTTAAGAAATATCCTCTATATACCATGCTGTGTCTCTAATGTTACTCTCCACTGTGAAACAGGATCAATTAAGATTGAGTAAAAAATCTGACTAATCTTCAAGTATTGGCTGAAGCTAATTTTTTTCCCTATAGGATTGACCTTCCTGACAATTTTAGTGCCCTGTGGAAGCGATAACTCCTTGATAAATTGCACTTTTATGGCTTCTCACAAGAGGCTCTCCTTCCTTTGGGATAGCCAGAAGGAATTCTAACACATCAAGCTTTGGATGTGGAAAGACAACAACTTTCTCTACTGCTAATATTTTCCTGAGCAGCCAGTCTTATATGCTCAAACCAGTGAGATACTTAAACCATATTATAATATCCAAGCTGAGAAGGGCCTGAGAAGGACTTGATTCAATCTCTCCCTTCAGCTATTTTAGAAGGCAGATACAAAAAATTCTATATGCTGTTTGACTATGTCCATGTGATACAGGTGCTGCAGAATATCTTGCCTATATTTTATTGTACTGCTGTTTTTATATAGATGTTAGAATCTGTTTATTTCCCCTACCTGGTAAAATACTCAAGTCATTATGATACTTTCTACGTACAACTCTGCTTTCTGATCAAAGGGACTCTACCTCCCTGGATGTTGCCAAATTCTGCTATGCTTGCAAGCAAGATAAAATCCAAGCTGGCTAATCCCCATCCCTCAATATAGTAATGCTGTGGCTAACTTTTTGACAACACTAAAGATGGATGGATGGATGGATGGATGGATGGATGGATGGATGGATGGATGGATGTTATTTTATTTTAACTTACCTTTATCTTAGAATTTTAGTTCTATGTCTCAGTTTTAGATAAACAGCACATTCAATATAAGAGAATATATGTAACTTAGGGTTGAACTGTGCAGTCCTTGGTGCTCTCTGAGCTTGGTTGTTTGCTTGCAGACGTTTCAATACCAATCAAACAGAAAACAATACCCTAATCAAGGAACTGCCAAGGAGAAAACCACATCCCACCAAAACTGGCAGGGCAAGCTCCTATATATAAACAGGGAGCAAACCCTACACTCACTTGTACTGATGATGTTACCTAGTTAGGTAACAAAACATCTGCAAGGAAACAACCAAGCTCAGAGAGCATCAAGGACTCCACAAATAACACTCTGTTTCTTAGTTCTAGAGACACAATTTACACTGGTAATAATAGTGATAATATTCTCTATTATTCCTTAGCTTCTGTTTTATAGTCAGTCCTCTTTTACTTTTAAACAATTTGTTAATTGTTTTGCTCTATACTGGTCTTTGAAATAAACTTTGACTGACTGAAATTAGATTTATTTGATTATTCAAGAAGTGTGATAATAGAGTATATAAGTACAGAGACTGATTTGTTTGAACCTGGATCTACCCAGAGCATGTATGGGTAAATGAGGAAATCTCATTTTAGGATTTAAGAAGAAAAAAGCCCAGAAAACAAACATGAAATGCACTTCCACTCAGAAGATTCCCTCCCCACTTTTGTTCAGCCAGGCTTAATTTAGCTATCAGAATCAATAAAAAGTTATCCCTGGCAGATTGCCTAAATCCTCAAACACCCTCTTGGCTTTTGAAAATGGCTCCCATCCAGCCCCTGGAGCAAATCTAAAGGTAATTATATGGGAGCAGACCCAGGAAAAGGAAAAACAAAGCAAAACAAACAGGCTCCTACATAAATGATTTCTGGCTCATTATTTGATTCAATTTTGAATTCAAGTTCTTCATAATATGGCTTTTCAATATGTACTGAAGGTAGCATCTGCATCAGAATTATTTAACAATAATTAATGATAGTGCAAAAAAAAAATGAAAGGCTTATCATAAAATAAGAACTGCCTTGTCCAAGTTATTTACTAATTGAAATCAGTTATATACCTAAATAAACAACTTCAGCATTGAAACAAAGCTTTTCTATGCTAATCTTTTGCATATATGCCCTGAACTGTAGCCACATTTCTTTCACGTTCCTGGTTCTATTTTTGTTAATGGTCTTGCTTGATTTAAAATTTAAAAGTTTGTAATGTATTTTGTAAATGATGAGATAACCCAACAAAAGTATGTTCTCAGTAGGAGCTTTTAATTTACCAACACCACCTCTCACCCCAGGCTTCTTATGGTCAATACAGTTGTTTTTCCATTTTTAAAAATGTAAACAGTGTAATGTGGTAGCACAAAAACTGTTTGGACAAATGACAACTGCCGAAACCTAATAATTTCCAGATATGGGGCACAGAAATTCCCATCATTCCCTGCCAGCATGGCCACAAGGAATCATACAAATTGAAAGTCAATGAATCAGGATGGCACAAAGATTAAGATTGTTGTTTACTACTTGTTACCAAAATAGGGTAGATGCATGTTTGCAACTGTATAATGCATAGTATGAAATAGGTTGTCCAATATAAGAAGCAGCAAAGATAGTCTACGGGTGGTATGGAAAGCAAGGGGAGAAGGAAGGAGAAATGGAGGAGGGAGGAGTGAAGAATGGAAGAACAAGGATACAATTTATCCAACTGCCAGCTTTTGAATGCCTATGTAGAAGGAAGGATGTGCAGCATCTGAAATGTCTGTACTCTCCCCTATCCCTGATTCTCCATAAACCACCCCCCACTTTACCAATCTGAAATTTACAAATCTTATTTTAAAATGCTGCTTATTGAAATAAGCTGTGTTAGAACTATGTTGCATATTTTTGGCACTCATGATTAACAACCACTACTGAATTCATTAAAAATCATTTTAAAAAACCCACTGTAAAATGAAATATAAACATTGCTTCATGTATGCAGATAATATACTGTAGTTGTACACTTGGTACATGAATATCTATTATACTGGACACAGAATGTGAATTAATTGCACTGAAAAAGCATGAGATGCATTATTAGATATGTGATGCCTAGCATATAAGTATATAAAGAACTGTATGTATATGTAAGTATGTATAAATAGGCATGCATCTCAAGAATTGATTCACCCTAACATTCCTTCTCCCTGTTACTTGTCTTGCACCCTGTGGATTAGTCTGTTATTTCCCAAACATTTTTTAATAGTGATTTTATTAAAAATTACAATTAAAAAGACAAAAAGTAATACAAACTAAAAAAAAAGAAAATACTAAAAAGAAATAATAGAAAGCATAGAAAAGAAAAGAAAATAGGAAAGAAAAATAGAAAAAAAAATACGGTAAAGAAAAATAAGGGTTCTTCACAATGTTATTTCCCAAACTTTTGATTACAACAAAATTAAAATGTTATCTCTCCATAACATTCAGGTTGTATTTTTCCAATGTGAAAAATGTTTGCTTCCCACTCAAGAAAGTTCTAAAAACCAGGGGTGGTTTTAGCACAGAAAAATGTAAACAGCTTCTGATTTACACATTCATTTAAGCAGCATATTTAACAGAATCACATAATGCAAATAAAAACTGGCATTTGTATTAAAATAAAAATTATTAAGCATATATTGACAATTGTCAGGCTGATTCTTTTCAGCATTCTGAAATATACTGTACCTTTGGCATACCATGATCCTTTCTGTCCTCCAGTGCAGGAAAAAAATATTTCTCATCTTGATAAAAATACTGCCTCCTTTGAGAGCAAGCTGTTTGCTTTGCCAGTGCTTGCTTTCGATAATTTGATTGTTGCATGTATCTTTTATTTGTATTTTTCGCAGCCCGGAGTCTGCAGGCTTTAGATGAATCTTTATATTGTCTTCCTCTGGCAGACAATTTTCTAGACATTTATTTTTTTGAAACAGAAAAAACAACAATCCAACATCACCTTTGAGCCTGGATATGGATATTTTCCCCCCAAACTCCTAATCCTATCAGCTCCTTAGTTTGATACTTGAGAAAAGAATGAACTTAAAATTACTTCACAGTCTTAGAAACTATCCTAAAGATCCTATCTTGCTGGATTATTTAATGTACTGAACAGCCTTAGATTCTATGCTGCTACAGCAATATATACTGATTATATTTGCATAGGATAAATATAATTATTTCTTCTTTTCTATTGGATAATTGCTTGGCTAAGTAGAAATTAGAAACTTGGTCTTTAACAAACTGTGGTCTGTTTTTTGTATGAATTACAAACCAGGATTGCAAAATAGAATTTATTCTTGGTTTATAAATCCCAACTTTGTACTTCTGGAAAACTAGGTTTTCTAGTGATAATGGATGATTATTCTCTTGTGCTTGCGGTTGATGCAGTTTTAGTTAATTAAGGAAATACATACTTCCCCAGAAGGAAAAAGAGAAAACATTATTATAAAGTTCCTTAAATGTGTAGATTAGACCTTGTGTCTTCATATGTATATTTGCTGATATAAATGAAGGTATCAGGTTGTATTGACAATAGAAGAGAATATTTCTAGCTCAGGGTTGAACTGTGACTTCTTGGTGCTCTCTGAGCTTAGTTGTTTGCTTGTTCAGAGAGCACCAAGAACTATACTGACAATATTTTTGAATCTTAGTTAATTTCTTTTCTATAGCATGTTTTGTAATTATTTCTTTTATCAACCCTGCAATATTTGATTAGGAAATACTGAAATAGATTTATCAAATGGCCTATAACATGAATAATGATGTATTTTGTACATTCTAATGCTTGTTTTTGTTTACATTTCTACATTTTTTTCATTCTGAGTATGTTTCTCATTATGCAGCTAAAAAGTAAAGTTTAGATCTCCATTCTTTGTTATGGCTACTCTGTTAAGCTGCTTGCCCCCCTCCCCTTAAAATTTTAAAAAGCATAGGAATGTATTTCCATACAAGACTGAAACTATGCATTTGGTTCAGTCCTAAAGCTTATCTCTGATTTCCACTGATTCTAAAGATACACATTCCCAAGAAAGTTATACATTGGATTGCAGTCCAAATTACTCACATCCTTAGCAGGAGTTTTGCTGTCATCTGTATGCTTAGCAAATCCATGTGGCTGAATCAAACAAAGTTGCTGTAAAAAAATTACTCAAAAGTAAGATATCTGTTTTTACTTGTTATTCTCATAAATAATAATGTTATTTTGAATGGGGAAACTCAGGGAACCCCCCCCCCCCCCCACTATTGCCACTTTGAACACTTACTATGTGGAAAGGCAGAATATAAATCAATCTATCAATTAATATACATGGGATGGGGAGAAAATTACATCCCTAGATAATAGAGAGAAAAATCCCCCATCTCAATGCAGATAGACACAGAATTTTGAATGAAATTACAGTAGATGTGTTAGTGGTCTTGTGATTGCCACTGAAGTACTTAAGTAATTTTCTTAAATTATAGATCCTTAAGAAGGCTTTGCACATAGAAAATCCCTGGTCTCTTTTGCTAAAACTTCTGTGGTCACATCTTCACTTACACAAGGGATGGGAATCCTTTTTCTGACTGGGGAGGTTAAAGAACAGAGCTGTGATATGATGATATCAAAAGGGAAGGCAGGCCTACTGTTTCAAATGTTTTTGTATTTTTTCAGTTGTAGGGAAGACTTACCCTCCCATTTTACTTCCTATTCAAAGGAAAGGGAAGATAAGAGATAACATATTGGCAAAATTTAGCAGTGGATATTGGGGGCTTTCAAGGTTTACAATAAGTGTCTGGAGGTTTGGGGCACAGGTTTCCCAACTGCTACATATTTAGATAGTCCTTTATCAATTATGGTAGGAATCACTAAGATGGTTAGATCAATGTCCTGACTTTATAGCATAATGGGCTCCTATGTGGCCCTTTGAGGCAAAGATTGCAATTCTAGAACAATTTTTGTCTTTTCTATGCATTTAATGTGGTCATCTTAACTGTTTGACTACCTTAAAGAAAATAAGTGAATTAAACTTCTTTTAAATCAATCTGACTGTTTCATCTAATCCAGGAAAGGACATCATTATTCTCTGAATCCCTCCCTTCCCTTTATTCAAAATTTCAACAACCTATCTTCCTAAAATTTGCCACAGATCTTCTTCATCCTATAATCTATTTAACTGCAAATTCTGAGACATTTTGTTGAGGCTTGAAACAAAAACATTATAGGCATTTTTAATAAAATCATAATTTATAACAGCAAATCCCTCTACTATATTGATTTCTATCAAATTTGCAATACTTCATTTAACAGTAGTGATATAGCAGTCCATATAACTTCTGTCCCATTCTAATAAAAACTGAAAAAGCAGTAGACATTTACAAAAGTACCTATATTAAAAGCATACAGCTCAATACCCTCTCCTACCTCTCCTCCTCCTCTTTCATTTTAATGAAAGGTGGTCCATTTCATCTACCTATAATGCTTTAATTTTGAGGAAATTTGTATCCTATGAGAGACAGAAATACAGACAGACATATATTTACATTTCCTCATCCTAGATAATGGGAAGAGAAGGCAGAGTATTTTTTTTCTTATTCATTTTTGGACCAAAAAATAAGGCTGTGAAGTAGATTAGATAATTCTTACATGATCTTGGTAAATAATTCTCTCCAACAGTTTGCTATATTTGCGATCCCACCTCTGTCTTGTTTTCAAAATCACCACCCTCTAAAATACGTTTAATTATTCAAAGTTTAAGTTTAATTAAATAAGTTTAATTATTCAAAGTTTAAGTAGGATCCTGTATGATTAGTTTAATTATTCAAAATTTAAGTAGGATCCTGTATGATTTAATGAAAAGTGAGAACTATTCAATTCTATCCAGATAAATTCTAGGTCAAAACATACAGGTGAAACTCAAAAAATTAGAATATCATGCAAATGTTCATTTATGTCAGTATGGCAACTCAAAAGGTGAAACCAATATATGAGATAGACGCATGACATGCAAAGCGAGATACGTCAAGCCTTACTTTGGTATAATTGTGATGATTATGGCGTACAGCTTATGAAAACCCCAAATTCACAATCTCAGAAAATTAGAATAGTGTGAAAAGGTTCAATATTCTAGGCTCTAAGTGTCCCCCTCTAATCAGCTAATGAATCCATAACACCTGCAAAGGGTTCCTGAGCCTTTAAATGGTCTCAGGCTGGTTCAGTAGGAATCACAAGCATGGGAAAGACTGCTGACCTGACAGTTGTGCAGAAAACCATCCATAAGGAGGGAAAACCATCCATAAGGAGGGAAAGCCCCAAAAGGTAATTGCAAAAGAAGTTGGATGTTCCCAAAGTGCGGTATCAAAGCACATCAATAGAAGGTTATGTGGAAGGAAAAAGTGTGGTAGAAAAAGGTGCACAAGCAGCAGGGATGACTGCAGCCTGGAGAGGATTGTCAGGAAAAGGCCATTCAAAAGTGTTGGGGACTTTCACAAGGAGTGGACTGAGGCTGGAGTTAGTGCATCAAGAGCCACCACACACAGACAGATCCTGGACATGGGCTTCAAATGTCGTATTCCTCTTGTTAAGCCACTCCTGAACAACAAACAACGTCAGAAGCGTCTTACCTGGGCTACAGAAAAAAAGAACTGGTCTGTTGCCCAGTGGTCCAAAGTCCTCTTTTCTGATGAGAGCAACTTTTGCATCTCATTTGGGAACCAAGGACCCAGAGTCTGGAGGAAGAATGGAGAGGCACACAATGTACGATGCTTGAAGTCCAGTGTGAAGTTTCCACAGTCTGTGTTGCTTTGGGGAGCCATGTCATCTGCTGGTGTTGGTCCACTGTGCTTCATTAAGTCCAGGGTCAACGCAGCCGTCTACCAGGAGATTTTGGAGCACTTCATGCTTCCTTCTGCAGACGAGCTTTATGGGGATGCTGACTTCATTTTCCAGCAGGACCTAGCACCTGCACACACTGCCAAAAGTACCAAAACCTGGTTCAGTGACCATGGGATTACTGTGCTTGATTGGCTAGCAAACTCGCCTGACCTGAACCCCATACAGAATCCATGGGGCATTGCCAAGAGAAAGATGAGGGACATGAGACGGAACAATGCAGCGGAGATGAAGGCCGCTATTGAAGCATCCTGGTCTTCCATTATACCTCAGCAGTGCCACAGGCTGATAGCATCCATGCCACGCCGCATTGCGGCAGTCATTGCTGCAAAAGGGGCCCAGACCAAGTACTGAGTACATATGCATGCTTATACTTTGCAGAGGTCCGATATTGTTCTATTTCCAATCCTTGTGTTATTGATGTCATGTAATATTCTAATTTTCTGAGATTGTGAATTTGGGGTTTTCATAAGCTGTACGCCATAATCATCACAATTATACCAAAGTAAGGCTTGACATATCTCGCTTTGCATGTAATGCGTCTATCTCATATATTAGTTTCACCTTTTGAGTTGCCATACTGACATAAATGAACATTTGCACGATATTCTAATTGTTCAAGTTTCACCTGTATTCATCTCTACGATAATTGCATAACAGCTCACCCGAGAATGCAGATTTTCCAGTTTTCTTTTATGTTTCTGAATGGAATCAATCAGTAACTTTTCTTTGTCATTCAAACAGTGAGTTGGGTTGAAGGTGCCCAAAGAGACAAAGGGCAAATTCTCTGGTACATTGCATCTACCAAATTATATTGATGATTGCAAGAAAAATACATTATTTGAAGAAATAATTATGGTCTCTTCTTTATGTTTTGTCAGGGGCCTACTGATTCTGGAAATAACTTGGACACTGAAAGCAGCATGGCTTTGCACATGCTTTCATGCTACTCATGACAAAAGGCTAAACCCACAGCCATTGAACATGTTCATTTGTCTCTGGCTAATGTTTTTTACATGTGGATGTATTAAGTACCTCAAAACAAACAAATTAAAACACAAGCCCAATATGTGTATTGCATGTAAAATGTTTGCATGGGTGGTACTAATATTATGTCATCCTGGTCTAGTGTTCCATGACCTATGTACAGTATGTAATGCTTACATCTTAATGTTGTCTTCCCATGATTTCTAAATCTTTTGCTACTAGGGCTGCTGAGGACATGCTCTGGTATTGCTATGGTTTGGACAAATATTGCCTCAAATATTTTGCCCTACCTCTTATGGAGATATTTAGACATTCCACCTAGAATATTTATTCCATGAAGGTAACTATTTCACTAATTACATAGAAGAACAGAAGTTTCTTTGAACCCTAGATCCCCAACAATTGTTATAGCCAATGTTTAAAATAGTAATATTCTTTTATCAAAATGACTTGAGGGCATGTTTTAAGTAGTTTGCTCTTTATATACTGATGCTGACTTTAATGTATGCATTCAAGATAGGGAGGATAATCCTTTCCCACAACACAATTTCTTGGAAAAATTCACATCCCTAGCCAATGAAACCCACACACACATACACCCCATGGAGCCTAGGGATGTCTATACATTTTTTCCCACAAGGGAGGGTGGAATGATTAAGTTCCCTCAACCTGTAGATGGTAGACCTCATCTAGATTGGGCAACCATATGCCTGTACTTTAGCAAAGAAAAATCAGAAGTGTGGCAGCAAAACATACATTTTATAAATTGCATAGACTTCAGGTAGGAAAATGGGTATTAGAGAAATGGGTATTAGAGAAATCTTAAACTGTATTTTGAAAAAATGGTAGGCTGGACCAGGGCCTGTCAAAAGAGATCAAACCTTTAAAAAAAGTCTTTGTGAGCTCAGTTTGTTTGTCTCTCTTCCATCTCGACATCCCCAGGGATGCCACCGCATGAAGAGATTAAAAAAAATTTTTTTAAAGGTTTTCTATCTGAACCCATCTCAACAAATAGTTGGCAACTTGCCTATAATCCTTTTTATTTTACAGTGAGGCCAATAAAGACATTTGTTATATGCTGCTAACCTTTACAATAAAACATGAAGGAAATCTTTTACATTTGCTGTCCAATAGTCTGCTTTTAAAGGGAGCAAAAAATGAAACAAAGGAAGTGTTTATAAGAGGACCTTTTCAATGAAGAAGGAAGTGAAAAACACAGCTGTGTGCAGCATCTGTGAAGAAGAGAGTTCTATCTCTCTTCTTTGAAGTCACAGGGGGAAAAAAAGACTTTTTTAAAACATTCGGCTGAATTCTATCTTTACTCCCTTTTTTCTCCTTTTAAACTGCCCAGCTGCACAACGTCAGGAATTTCTGCTGCTCGTCTTCTCTTATACTGAACTGTCTCAGAAGGTCTTTCATACCATTTATCACTCAGATATCCAAAATCATTCCGGAACAGCATTTCTCCTTTCTGACCTTGGAAAACAAATAGTTGCAATATTACATTACATATCACAGTGAAACAACAATAATAATCTCTACCGGGTCAATTTGGGCTGGAAAACTATGAAGAGTGCTGGGTCATAGTCCAGAACATATCTAGGCCCTGGACAACAAGCAGTTTCTCCCAAAGATAGCAGTGTAAAGGGAAACTGGAAACTTGAATAGAACTGATGTTGGTAATTTTGTGTTTCTTAAGGACAATGTCTTGTATTATTTAGACTGAAAACAGCTCTTCAAACTGTTTGGTTAAGCACTGTAAAAATGAATCAACCATTCAAGCATATTTCTTTTGCAATTTCCAGCTTGATGTCACTTATTCTAAACTCTCTTGCACAATTTACAAAGTGGCCACAATCCATCTGCATTTTATTAATTTCATATATGTATCCCAGCTTTCTCTGAAGGCTCAAGATGGAATAACTGGGGGTCTCCCCTAATTGCATGTTCACAACAATAATCCTGGCACTCAAGTGAACTCCGTGGTTAAGTGTAAACTTGGATCTCTCCAGTCCAAATCTCACACCTTAACCACTACACTACACTGATTCTAGGTGGACGGTGAGAATGAATTCACTAACACCATCTCCTTATGTCACCCTCCATGGCTGTACTGCAGAGTCTCTTCTATTCTGATTGTTCAGGATCCTCAATGGCTTGGATAGCCTCACTGGATAGAAGAGGCTTTCCACTACAGACAGTCCCTCTTTGTACATGGTGATTTATCCAAAGGAAGTGTACTTGTTCCTAGTCCCTCTGGAGTAGACTATTACCAGTTTATATATTTCCCAAATACAGTTTAAACGATCAGCAGCACATGGTCTTTAAGGTAACATAACTAACAGTGATAATCTGTATCTCTATCAGTCTCTATGTTTATATCTATCTTTATATCTATATCCATTTTAAGTTAAGTTGATAGGAGACATCTATGAACATTTGGAATGAAAAAAAATCAGGGACCTGATGGAATATCTGCTTACTTTAAGAGAATTAATGGTAGCTGAATTTATACTACAAGCAAAATTTTTTTAAAAAAGGGAGGGGGAGTGGGGTTGTGCCTTCAAGTCAGTTTTGATTCCTAGTGATGGCCTGGATAAGTCTGTGCAGTTTTCTTGGCAGCATTTTTGGAAGTGGTTTTCCACTGCATTTTCCTAGGGATGACTATTCCAAGGTCACCCAGCTGGCTTTATGCCTAAGGCAGGAGTAGTACTCACAGCCTCCCAGTTTCTAGCTTAAACCACTACATCAAATTGGCTCTCTCTCCCTCTAATTCTATTAAAAGTACTAATCCTATTTTTAGCCTCACTTCTTTATCCCATAGTACATTGTTCATCCTATACTGTAGTTCCTGGGCATTACTGAGAAAATGGGCATTCAAATCCTGGCGGAGTTATGTCTTGCCAGAAAAGGAAGGAACAATAATGCTTGCCCAGTATTATAGGAAACAACTAGGACAGAGTGCATTGGTGAAGTGCAGCATTGGGGGTGGGGGTGGGGCTGTTAAAACAGGCAAGGTGGTGGCACACCAGTGTAATCCAACCAGAGACCAAATTTAGTTTACTGCAATCCTTTGTTTGTGACCCACCTGTCTGAATATCTAGCAGCCAGCAGAGACTTCAAAGTTTTCTGAGTTTTCCACCTGCCTAGGATTGCATAACCATTTACATTTAAACATGAGAAAGGACCCCATCTGCTGCCATTCCTATTCTGCTTACAAATATCAATAGAATGGTTGTTTCCTCAAGTTACACTTTACTTATTTGTTCAATCTATAATACATAGACGGGGATGAAGAAAGAAGCAAGCTCAAGAAGCAACTCCTATCCTTATCATAACCAATTGTGATGTTAACAGTTCAGGCAGCCTGATGGGAACAGTGGAGCCAAAGACTGGCTGGCTATGGAGAAGCCAAAGATAGCTGATCTTTCAGAAGAAACAATGTTATTCCATCCCTGACCATTTTCCATAGCTGAGTAACATCAGCTCTGAACATTGCTCATATATAATAATACTTGTAAAGATTTTGAGTATCTACGCTAGCCTGGATTAATTCTGTCTTTCAATATCCTTATGTGGAGTGTGGATATCTGGAAAGAACCCTAGATGTGAGCAACTTCTTAGTTGGTATTCCAATTAGTCAGAGTTTGTTCAGGCAAGTAGGTCTACTCAGTTGTAGGTCCTTTTGGAGATAAGTGAAATATGGAAGTCAGAGGGTCAGGGTAGCCCAAGAGCATAGCTCTGTTCCTTCATCAAATTGGATGAACCACTGGTGACCTTAATATGCTGTAAACTGTTTGCATATGGGCTCACTATACAGCATCACTTATTTCTAATATTTCACAAAAATGTTCCGTTACAGACCAGTAAGAATGGATACTAAAAAATAGATATTCCCTGTAGTCATTTATTATATTACATTACTGGTATATAACTAATTCAAGGAGACATCTGCATATGTGGAGTCCTTGGGGTTCTCTCAGCTTGGTTGTTTTCTTGCAAATGTTTCATTAACCCACTAGGTAACATCTTCAGTGCATCAGTACGCCTGGGGAAGTTAGGAGCATGGCTGGTGTGCATGACCATGAGTCCCATTCATGCCATGAAGTATTTCACTGAGGCATAGTGTCTTAATAGAACTACCATGAGGCTATGGTTGTGCAAATCATCTTATCAATGACTACTTACTTATTCCCATCTCTTTCCAGTACTGAATAAGGTATTTTTCCATTGATTTCAACAAGTGGTTGTATTCCTTAATGTTGGCGAAAGTCTGCTTGTTGTGTGCGGGTTCCATAATATCTAATGGCACATCTATAAACCCCACATCTCCAGCACCAAACGTCAGAGATGAAAACATATGTTAAATATGAAAGAATGGTTAATGATTTTAGATGTAAATTCTTTCATTTATATCAAATTTCAAAAATTATGATGTTAAAGATCAAACTCAGGTTTTTTTTAATCAATATTTTACAATTATTATTTTTAATCAGGAATTTGAGTTTATAACCCATCCAATTAAATCAAACCAAGGTAAATAAAATCATTTTTAAGCAATCCAGAAAAGTTAAGAAAACTTACTATAGTCCTACATATTTCTGTGGTCCCAATTTCTCAAACATTCTGATCAAGCGATTATTGCTACAGATAAGCATGCCATTTTGACTTCTGTTTTGAATGTTAACTCCAAATGTTATGAATAGCTTTTTTGGTCTTCTCATATTTCTGAACAGAAACAAAAGTTTTTTTAAAAAAACACTCTCTCCTTTTAATACACCCCCCACCCCCCTCACATACATACATACATACATACATACATAAATCAGTGGCAGAGAACCTGGCATGGCCCAGGACTCCCTTGACTGGAAGCACTGGAATTAAGAGTTGTGAAGCCATAGCATTTTGGATTAACTGGTATACTAGTTCTCTACCATTTACAAAGACTTCTGAACCTCAATGTGCCACTGTACCAATTTGTTCACTGTAGGAATGGAGGAAAGCTGGGCACCAGGTGATGATGTTTAAGGAAATGCTGAACAGAGTATTTGAGGTGCATAGATTTTAGGATAAATTCTGCTTGGGAATGAAATGTGGCAGATCCTATGACTCAATGGCAGGGGACAAAAACTGAAATTGAATGGCTTCAGCAGACAGAATGTAGTGATCTTTGGGGAACTGTCCACATTGGGCTGGAATGTGGATGTCAGATCTATTTCAGAGAACCATTTTACAACAGAGTCTTGAGAGTCTAAAACACAATTAGACTAATGAGAAGCATTTTGAATGGAAGGCCAATATAGGTAATGGTCTGCTTCACTATATCTTGGGATGTGCACTGATCAGGACTATAAAAGTTGGTACTGAAAGGACCAAGGATCCAGACTAGAAGAATGGGATAGTATGGAGCAAACAAAAAATGGAGAGAGATGCTCTTCAGAAGCAGAATGAGCATTACAGTATGTGATCAACTATGATATTGGTGATTTTGATACAGCAGAATTGGAGAAAGCTGAAATGGGAAGGAATTTGAGACTGCTGAAAACAGAACAAGGAAAGAAACAGGGCCTTTATCTCTCTTTATTTTAGCTGTAGTTGGAATCGAGTGGGGCTGTAACGAAGAGAGGCTTGCAACCCGAATTGCTGCAGCGTGTGCTGTGCCGGGGTTTCCCGAAAACCTTTAATGAATGGGTCGCTATGGCCGGCGAAGTGGAGGAGCAATGGCGTACCATTGAAGCAAGAACCCGACTTCCGCCCTTACCCGGTGCAAAGAAGGCGGCGCCCAAAGCGAAGACCAGCGCTCCGAAGAGTAGCGGGGGCCGGCGCGTCTGTTTCAACTGCGGGGAGCCGGGGCATTTTGCCGCTGCGTGCCCTAAAGCGAAGACGGAGCAGGAAGGCAAGAAGACGGAACGGAAGGGGCCGAAGTCTTCAAAGCCCGGCAGGAAGGAATCAGCGGCAGCAGGCAGCGAGACGGGAGCTAGAGCGGCAGCACGCGGCGGTGGCAAAACCCGGAAGTTGTCAGCTCCGCTCTCTCTCCGACAGGCGGCTGCTCTTCCAGAGAAAGAAAGTAGCAAACGGGAGGAAGTAGTCGCTCCAGTAATTCCATGTACCCAAGCAGCCCTAAGAGTGGTCACTAGAGCTCAGAAAAAAAAGGGTGAAGGACAACCAGAAGGAGAGTTATTGGTAAAATTAAATGCCCAGATTGCTCAGGATGAGTGGTTCAAAAGCAACAGCCAGTTGCTAGTAAACAAACAAGGGGCATGGTGGTGGCAAGACAAGCTATATGTCCCTGCAGATGCTAGAAAGTGGGTTTTGCAAAGAAGTCACGACAGCAAAACAGCTGGGCACTTTGGTTTTGTGAAAACATTACATCTGATCAGACGTCAATTTTGGTGGCCAACAATGAGAAAAGATGTAGGGGAATATGTAGCCACATGCCCCACGTGTGCTATGGCCAAAAAGAGAGGGGGCAAACCAATGGGGCTTCTACAGACAGTAGCAAACCCTGTAGCTCCTTGGAAGCAAATAAGCATGGATTTTATTGTAGACCTGCCTGAAAGCAACAAAAAGACTGTTATTTGGGTAGTTACAGACCTTTTTTCCAAACAAGCACATTTTGTGGCATGCCAAGCCATTCCATCAGCACCCAAATTGGCTAAATTATTCATACAACATGTCTACCGAGCTCATGGGGTCCCAGAACGGATAATTTCGGATCGCGGGGTCCAGTTTACTGCCAAATTCTGGAGAGCGTTCCTAAAACTACTGGGGGCATCGCAAGGCTTGAGTTCGGGTTACCACCCCCAGACAGCGGGATCATGTGAACGTCTGAACTCAGTATTGGAACAATATTTGAGATGTTTCATTAACTACCAACAAGACAATTGGGATGAACTGTTACCATTCGCTGAAGTAGCTTATAATAATGCAGTGCACCAAAGCACTGGTCTCACCCCTTTTAAAATAGCTACAGGACAAGACTTTGTACCCATCCCAGAACTGCCTAAGCAGACCACTCAAGTCGCTTCGGTTGATGAGTGGATCCAGCAGATGACACAAGTGTGGCCTCAGATTGCTGCCTCGTTGCAGGAGGCCAGAGCTACATACAAGAAATTTGCAGATGCTAAGAGAACACCAGAAAAAGACTGGAAAGTAGGAGATAAGGTTCTTTTATCTACTAAACATCTTAAATCATTACAACCTTCCAGAAAGCTCGCTCCAAGATTCATAGGGCCTTTTGTCATCGATAAAGTAATTAATCCAGTTTCACTACGATTACAGATGCCTGCCACCTTTAAAAAAATCCATCCAGTATTCCACTGCGACCTGCTTAAACCATATAAGGAGTCTTCTCAGTGGCATCCCTCTCCAGTACCTCCTAAACCATTGATGGTTGAAGGAGAACAACATTTTGAAGTTAAAGAAATACTGGACAGCAGAAAGCACAGGGGGGGGGGTTCAATTTTTAATTCAGTGGAAACATTTTCCCAAGTCAATGGCTGAATGGGTTGACAAGAAACATGTAAAGGCCCCACGTTTAGTTAAAAAATTTTATGATGCTTATCCTACAAAGCCTTAACAATTAGATTGGTTATTGTATTATGTGTATCTTTGCTTTTCCTTTTAGAGTGAAGAAGAGGAATCATCTGACTGACATCCTTTTCTGTGGAGGGGCAGTATGTCAGAATCCTCGCAAGATTTTATAGTAGATTATTATATGGCTAGTTTAAAAAAAATGATTTTTTCTACATGCTGCGGTTCTGCCATTGGAAAAGGGGAGGGGGAGTAGGAAGGAGAGACCGTTTGATGCAGATGGTTTCTTATCACAAGCCCTGGAATGTTCAAGGCCATGCCAGCAAGGGAATCAGAAGACAAGAACTAAGGGCGAAGAAAGGGGGGGAAAAGAAAGAAAAGCAGTTTTTGGCGCGCTTTTATTCAGTCTCAGCAAAATGTAACGAACTGCCACTTGTTGATCTTAAAACCAGTAACTCTCCTTGCAACCAATATTGATTCAAAAGAAAGTTCATTTATTAAGAATAAGTGTACAGATCCAAAGCATTGCTGAGACTGAATAAAAGCGCGCCAAAAACTGCTTTTCTTTCTTTTCCCCCCCTTTCTTCGCCCTTAGTTCTTGTCTTCTGATTCCCTTGCTGGCATGGCCTTGAACATTCCAGGGCTTGTGATAAGAAACCATCTGCATCAAACGGTCTCTCCTTCCTACTCCCCCTCCCCTTTTCCAATGGCAGAACCGCAGCATGTAGAAAAAATCATTTTTTTTAAACTAGCCATATAATAATCTACTATAAAATCTTGCGAGGATTCTGACAGGGGCAGGCCCTTAGAAGGCTTTAAACTCTTAGTGGGTGATTTCCTCAGCATGGATAAAGGTAAAGCTGAGTCCTTAAAGTTCAATTTCCTGAAGAGATGAGGGAACCACAAGACAATTTGGAGAACATGGTATGAGGACTGGAGGAAAATGAGGGAGCTATAACAACTTTGGAATCTGCCACCCTTAAAGCTTGATCCCAGAATGTGAGTCACAAATGAAAAGAACAACTGCAACAAGCTGTTAGTAAACAACTGGCATTTTGTGATACTTCACCAAAACAAAAAAAAATCAGTTTTATACCCATCACGGAAAAGTTTCCCACTTGTGAAATGGGAGTTTGAGGGCCATAAAGCTGAAAGCCAGATGCCTACAACAAGATGGCAAATGTCATGTGAATAATTTCATCTAAGGAGTTGAGGATGATAGGAAAATAAAAATTAAAAAGGAAAAAATAAGGCAATTCTGATAAAGAAGGTGCATGATGTGCTCAAAGACAAATGTGTAATGCTGTGGTGGTCAAAAAGTAACTGAAGAGGTTCAGCGAGAGCCATATTTAGCTGATGTTGTCTGTGTAATGATGGTGCTCCCACCAAACACTCTGTAAGCTAGAAGATTCCAAACAGGGGTCTTCAAAAGACACACTACCCATATGTATGAACTGCAGAAACTAATGTGAAGAAGTAGAGGCTATTTGTAACAGTATATTTGAACAATCATTGGTCTCAGATGTACTGCAATATCTGCAGAACTGTGAAAATATGACAAAACTATGACACCTGGTTTTGCCCTAGAACTGATTTGTACATTTTTACAACTATTGGTGATATAATGTAAGCTATTTTGGCTTATACTTCAATTTCTTCAGTTGCAACACCTTTTCAAAAAAGTAAATTATTATATGTCTTAACTTGCCTTTGTTTATCTTCCATTTTTTCTCTTACTCTCTTTTCTTCCTCCAGAGCATCTTGTAACACAACTTGCAAAAACTTTTTCCCCACAATATCAGAAAGGAAGAAAAAGTTATTTCATTGTGTATTTATTTTGAAGAACATTCTAAGGCTAAATGAGGGGTGGGAAACCTACGGCTCTGATGGTACAATTCCTGCCTTTTTGGGTTGGGGGATATATTAAAACTAAAATATAAACATTTTACATAAACAGAAGTAGACATATCATAATTTTTAAAAAAATGAAGATTCCCTCAAATTCTACCAGAAAACCCACTTTTGCCCTTTTAGTTTCCTGGCCACAAAAGGGTTACCTGTCCTAGGCTAAAATAAATGACACATAGATTGCATTTCCTTCTACTTTAGTTTGTAAATTAAGGAACAAACTGGAGGACAATGTAATATTAAATTCATTCTTAGATGTTGTCCTTAAATTTGTAGAATGGAATCTATAAGTTAAATTGAAACCTCATTCTATTTTTTTTTTCCAGCATTTTGGAGGAAACACACAATGTACAGTCTATGACTCTCAATGAAGAACATTAGCAATTTATTAGGACTTAACAACTCTCTCTCACACACACTTCACCCTTTTTTGTGGTACAAGGCAGGTGTCACAAAGTGACTGATGGCAATTTACGGCTGGGGATGCACGTGACTTTGAGAAGAACAATTGCCTGAGAGAGACCATGGAAGCTTTTTTGTTTTTTGTTTTTATGTATAAGTACGTTTACAGGAATTATGGAAAAAGCCAGAAGTATTTACAGCAATGTAAATTCTTTCAGTCTTTACTAAGACTGAAAGAATTTAAGTCTAAGCAACTCCTCTCTAATTTTTTTCTACCTCCCTCCCAAGCTACTGTATTTGCTAGCAACCATGTGCTCTGTTGCTTAGCTACCAATTCCTCCCCTATTGCTTCCTCCCACCCTTCCGCTCCCCCCACAGCTTTTGACCAGGAGAGAGAGAGAGAGAGATAAGAAGGGAATTGGTTGATTTACTTTGATGTGCGCTTTCTCCATCCTTTTTCAAATCTCAACAGCCTCTTGCCAGATACACTTCCTTCTGGGTCTTCTCCCCAGCCCTTTCTGTTCCCATCTACCTTGGGTTTGGGGAGAAGTGCATCCCTCTGTCTGGTTCTTCATTTCTCTTCTCCCAGGGAAGCCTTCGGCTGACATCTTCTCCCTCTGGGACCAGGAAATAGCACTGCTTACTGCTGTGGCCCAGCACAATCACAGCTATGCCTTTCTCCAGCCACCAATTTCCCACAGTCACTCCAAAAGCACAGACTGCCTTGATGCCTCAGAGTGGCACAGGTTCAAATGTAGCATGTCTTTCCATCTTCTCCCTCTCTCTCTCTCTCTGGCTCACACCAGCAGCATTTCCCTCAGCAACAGAGAAAGAGGGACCGCCTCTGGCCTTTAGACCCCAACCCCTATATATGAAGCTTGGCCATTGAGAATGCTGGCTCCATTTGCCCCACAAATATCTTGGCTATCAGCCAGAGCAGCTCATTTGGCTGTCCTCCAAGGCCATATCTGAGCTTCTTCTCCAGGACCATTTCCTCCAGTAGAATCTGCCTATTCTACCCAATCTGGCTGGGAGAGGATATTGCTAGTACCTACCCCTAAAGAGATCAGGAGGGTGGGAATCCTGAAAATGAGATTCTCAGAGGCAGCCTCCTCACAAGGAACAACTTATCCTCTGAGGTTAGGCTGCCCCCACCCTTTTATCTTTCCTCTAAGAATCCTTTTATCATTTTAATTGAAGATGAAAGGGCCTGTATTTGGCATTCCCTCATGTAAAACATGTCCTCTGCTAAGAAGCAATGGAACTTCCACTATTCTAAAATCATATTTCTAGTAGACTGACCATCAGAAAGGTTTATGAGATTAATCGGTTGTTAATTACCACAAGTATTTTACTGCTTTGACGTGGACTAAGACCTATTTATGTATAGCACCAGCACATTGGGGACACTGTACATATATTTAGCTGGAGGCTTTGAATTATTAATGGCAGACATCGTGCTGTAAGCATAAAAATTCAGCACGCTGTGGATTAGTAACAGGATTTTTCCTGAAGAATGAAAGTAATGATTTGCACAGGTATAATTAAGCTTCAATTATCATGATGAAATCCAAAACAAAAACTGTTTTGTAAACATTGTTTAAAAAATAAATGAACCTAAAGCTAAAATAGCTTAGTAAAGACTTAAAGAATCCTTGGCAATAGTGAGGTGGCAGGGTACAAATGGAAAATTATTTGTAACTTCATTCTAATCTTTACACTACATTTTTATATTTTTGGGTTATGTAGTCCTATCCTATATTTTTGGGTTATGTAGTCCTCACTAGTAACCAAGTAGTGAACCTCTTCTCTGGAAGTGTTTTTTTTAGCTAGAGGCTTTGCAGTGATAAGTCTCGGAAGCAAATATGAGAAGAAGTCTTTTGTTAGATCCTATATTTTGTATGAAACTGGTATTTTGTGAAGTTTTACATTTTAAATGTAACTCTCTGTAACTTTCCTTTCTGCTGATGCTGAGTGCTCTTATCTCCCTCCCTCCTCAGATAGCAATGCTCTAGACAACAAGGCCGAAATGTACCCAAAACAAGGTACAACCGGTGAAGACAAGGACTTGTGGTTTAGCTACCAGCAATTGACCAAATTTGGAGTACGGAAGGCATGGGGAGGGCACTGAGGGGGGGATTGGGGAGAAACGGCTCTTGTAATGATAAAAAGGCTTGCTGAACTCCTTTTCGGGGTTCAGTTCTTTGCAGGGACCTGCGAGTCCAAACTGAACCTTTGCGCAAATAAAGCTTCTCCCTGAATGACCCAGTGAGAGTCTCGTCATCAATAAATGTTGCGTTGCTCCCACCCGTAACATTTCTGGCGACCCAGATGGGACTCTCCCGGCCCTTTGAGCAGGACCAGTGGAACTCCTGAGACTCAGCGACGCCCGGCGGCTCGACGCAACCAGCGCTGGCAGGACCCTTGACTCCTGTGCCTCGGGACCAGCGGACGCCGCAGAGAGTAGGGAGCCTTCCTCTGGATCCAAGGACCCATTCACGGTGACGAGCAGAGGAGTGAGTGGACGGCCGGCCGGAGGAACAGAGGAGTGAGTGGGCCGACTAGCGACCAGACCAGGCGAGTATACTCAGTGGGGAATACCCGTCATAACCGGTGAGGCGGAAGAGGAGGAAAAGCGCATCCTCCTGGGGGTGAAGGGCCCAAGAGTGGGTGCCTTCTAGGATTGTGTGGGTGGTTAAACAGTCGCAGTTCCTATTGGTGACCGTTGAGTGTCCGGCACCGTAGGTCGGCTGTAGTGTATAGGCAAGTGGGTTGGGAACATCCCTTCTCCTAAAGGAGTAAGGGATTGGAAATCTGGCACGCTCCGTAGCAGGGATTGGTCTTTAAAAGGAAGAGCCAGCGTTTGCTGGGAGACCAAGGCAGGAGGGGACAGGTCCTTTAAAAGGAAGAGCCAGCGAGTGCTGGGAGGACTGTCTCGCCGTTTCCCTGAGCCGGACCGAGGCCTGACAGGAGAACCCCTTGCCAAAGTCTAACATCAGGTACATGTTAGGAGACCCACACCATGGGGAACACAGGAAGCAAAGTTACCCCTCTGTCGTGCATGCTGAAAAACTTTAAAGCTGCCTTCAGTGGCGACTATGGGGATCCCAGGTGCGACCCGGGTACCCTGAAGATTTTCTGTAAACAAGAATGGCCAACGTTTGGAGTCAACTGGCCTGAAGAAGGGACATTTGATTGGCTAATAGTAAATGCAGTATACAACAAAGTCTGCCAAGACGGCCATTGGGATCAGTATCCCTACATTGACCAGTGGCGATGGGCCGTGAAGATCCGCCCCGGATGGTTGATTAAATGCGCCTGTGAGGCCGGCGCTGGGCCAGTTAAAGTTTGCCTGGCCGGAGTGGGACCAGTTCCAAAGCCCACAGCAAAAGAAGTCTTTGAGAAATTGAAAGCCAAGGATAAACAACAGCCACTCTACCCTATTTTGATGGACTCCAGTCCAATTGAAGATGAGATGCCCCCTCCCTATCAGGGCCCCCGAGGACAGCCCAGGATGAAGGAGGAAGAGGTCATGGAAGAAGTAGGAGGACCTTCGGCTCCCCCTCCAGAACCCCCTGTGGCTTCCCGTACTCGGAGCCATGATCCCCCCTCATTGATGGCACCCTTGCGTGCAGTCCAGACAAGGGAGACCGGGGAGGAAGGAGGCCAGTCAGTCATCACCTCTATCTTCCAGTATACTCCTTTCACCACAACTGATTTATTAAACTGGAGGCAACACTATGGCCCCTTCTCTGAGAAACCACGAGAGGTTTGCGACCTTCTCGAAACTGTTATGCATACCCACCTCCCTACATGGGAAGATATCCAACAGCTCCTGAATACCCTCCTCACTCCTGAGGATCGGGAAAAAGTCAGGTCCGCAAAAGAGAATCTATTAAAAGAAATGTACCCTCTGGATACCCCCGACCAGAGAGATCAGAGGCAGCGAAGAAAGGCAGATGAAAACCCAGGGTGGGATCCAAACAACCCGGAGGGACAGACACACCTCCATGACTACCGCACCCTCATAATGAGAGCCTTGCGGGTGGCAGGAAAGCCCCCTGTCAACTTTGCAAAAGCTGCCTCCATAACCCAGGGTCCCGACGAAAGCCCAGAGGCATTCTTGGACCGACTAGTGACTGCGTATGAACAGTATGCTAGCATTAACCTGCGTGCTGCAGACCATAGGATGATGCTAAATGAGAAGTTTATCTCACAAAGCACCCCAGACATTCGCTTAAAACTCCAGCGTCTGGATGGTGCCCTAGGAAAGAACATCGGGGAGTTGGTGGAGATAGCCAAGCGGGTGTTTGTTAACCGACCCCAATTGGCAGAAAAGCAGAAACAGGAAGATATGTCCCGCCAGGCGAACCTCTTGGCAGCTGCTCTGCAGGTTCATCCCCATGGGGCAGGGCGGCCTCGTAATCCCAAGCAAGGTGCTTGCTTTCAGTGTGGCAATCCAGACCACTGGAAGGCTGAGTGTCCCCAGGGAAGGGGATGTGCCAATTGTGGCGAAAAGGGACATTGGAAGAGGGAGTGTCCACACCCACTCAGACACTTTGAAAGAAGACCCCGTGCGGCACCCCGGCCACCACGCAGCCGAGTAGCCATGAGCCAGGAACAATGAAGAGGACCGGGTTGCAGGGACCCACCCCCCGAACCCATCGTTACCCTCAGGGTGGGCGAGACGACCGTCCCGTTCCTGGTAGACACAGGAGCCGGTGTCTCGGTACTGAACCAGAAAATGGGACCCCTTGGATCTGAAACCATGATAGTGCAGGGAATCCAAGGAAGGAGCACTGAACTTCCATTTACCAAGCCCCTTGAATGTGCCCTAAAAGGAGGAATGGTCCAACTGCATGAGTTTCTATACATGCCCCAATGCCCAGTATCCCTCATGGGAAGAGACCTCCTAATGAAGATGGGAGCTACCATCTCCCTCACGCCTGAAGGGACCAAGGTTGAAGTCCGCAGTAGACCCCAGGAAGCATGGCGTGTTCTTCTTGCCAGACCCACAGAACCTCCCAACGATGACTGGCGACAATTCAAAGTTCCCGGACTGTGGGCCGAGGACAACCCTCCTGGGTTTGCCGCCCACCAAGCCCCTATTATAGTCAAGCCTAAGCCCTTTGCTACCCCAGTTCGGGTGAAGCAACGGCACTACCCTCCAGAAGTGGTGCGTTCAATCCAAAAGCTGCTAGAGAAGTTCTTAGATGCCGGAATTGTGGTCCCACTAAGTTCCCCGTGGAACACAGCAATACTTCCCATCAAGAAGCCCGATGGGTCCTACCGGCCGGTTCAAGACCTGCGCCCAGTGAACGATGCCATAGAGACATTGCACCCAGTAGTACCAAATCCATACACTTTGTTGAGTGGCATCCCCAAGACGGCCACCCACTTCAGCGTTATAGATCTCAAAGATGCCTTCTTTACTATTCCTTTGCATAAAGACAGTCAGCCACTGTTTGCCTTTGAATGGGAACACCCAAAGGCTGGGCGGCGCCATCAGTTCACTTGGACCCGACTTCCACAAGGGTTCAAGAACTCACCAACTTTGTTCGGCACAGCCCTGAGTGAGGATCTGAAAGAGTTCCACCCTGTACGTGTTGAGGATGTCCTCCTCCAGTATGTTGACGATGTTCTCGTCACTGGCAAAGATGCCCTGGATTGTTGGGAAAACACTCACCGGCTCTTGCAGCTGCTCTGTGCCAAGGGTTATCGAGCCTCCCGTACCAAGGCTCAGTTAGTCAAAACTGAGGTGCGCTACTTGGGCTATGTCATTTCTAATGGACAGCGGCAGCTAGGAACTGAAAGACGAGATCTGATAGCCCGCACCCCAGTCCCCAAGACCCGACCACAACTGAGAACTTTTCTAGGAATGGCTGGCTTCTGCCGCTTGTGGATCCCAAATTTCTCTGCTATTTCAGCCCCTTTGTATCAAGCAACAAAAGGGGGGAATAGGGAACCATTCATTTGGGGCCCTGAACAACAACAGGCTTTTAAGAAATTAAAGACTTTGTTACAGGAGGCACCTGCTTTAGGCCTCCCAGACCAAGACAAACCTTTCACCCTATATGTGGATGCCCGCGAAAACTGTGCAGTGGGAGTCCTGACTCAAGATGTGGGTTCCTGGCCCCGACCAGTAGCATACCTCTCTAAACAGCTTGATGGGCCGGCTAAGGGCTGGCCACATTGCTTAAAGTTGGTAGCAGCAACTGCTATGCTGGCCTTAGAGGCAACCAAGTTAACTCTATCAGCCCCAGTGATGGTGAAATCCTCGCACGCTGTAACGGAGATACTACAAACAAAGGCACATAAGTGGCTCTCCACCCAGCGTTTACAGCGATATCAGGCTTTGCTACTAGAAAACCCACTCTTACAAGTGACCCGCAGTGATAATTTGAACCCAGCAACATTGCTCCCTGATCCAAACCTCCCGCCTGTCCATGACTGTGTCACAACATTGGACTTTCGCTTTGCATGCCGTCCTGATCTCAAAAGTGAACCCCTGCTTAAGGCAGATCTTAACTGGTACACCGATGGCTCGAGTTTTGTCCAAAATGGGGTTCGCCATGCCGGCTACGCGGTCACCACGACCGATGAGGTCATTTTTGCCGCTCCTTTGCCCGTAGGAACCAGTGCTCAGGCCGCTGAACTAATAGCCTTAACAAAAGCTCTACGCATGGGAGTGGGCCGTCGACTTAATGTCTGGACTGACAGCAAATATGCCTACCTAACCCTTCATGTCCATGCAGCTATTTACAAGGAGCGAGGGTACACCGATGCGTCCGGTGGCCCCATTCGCCACAGAGAGCTCATTGAAGACCTGATAGCAGCAGTGCAGGAGCCCCAGGCAGTGGCAGTGATCCACTGTAAAGGACACCAGCGTGGGCCTGGAGAAACTGCCCGTGGCAACCGGATGGCTGACGGCACGGCCCGACGGGTTGCTCTCCAAGAACCCAGTAAAATCCTGCGATGTGAACCTCAGGAGGAGCCCCATTACACTGCTGTTGAGAAAGAACGTGCTGAAAAGGACTTAGCATGCTTAAAACAAAACGGCTGGTATATCCTTCCAGATCAGAGGCCCTATGTTCCCCAGAGTTTGGCATGGCCCTTTGTCCAGAGGCTCCATGCCCGCTCTCACTTAGGAAAAACCAGTCTCACATCATTTATCCTCCAAGAATGTTACATGGAGCATGCCCATCAGTTTGCTGCCAGGATGTCCCGTCAGTGTGAAACGTGTGCCCGCTCGAACCCTCGACAGGGACCCCACTTGCCCCCGGGGCATCAACCTCGAGCTGCTATTCCAATGGACTACCTTATGCTAGACTTTACTGATATGCCCCGTGTGGGGAGATTCAGAGCCCTGCTAGTCATTGTAGACACTTACACTGGATGGCCTGAAGCCTTTCCTACGGCTACAAAAACAGCCCAGGAAGTGGCGCGAATTTTGATGAAACACATCATTCCGTGGTTTGGCTGTCCCTCACGTATCTCTTCTGATAACGGCCCAGAGTTCACGGGAAAAATCAGTCAAGAAGTATCTAACCACTTTGGGATTAATTGGCGGTTTCATTGTGCTTTCCACCCCCAGTCGGCGGGCAAAGTGGAACGACTGAACCGCACCCTTAAGAATCTTTTAACTAAGACTTGCATTGAAACCAAACTCAAGTGGCCTGAAGCTCTCCCCCTGGTTCTTCTCAATCTACGCATGACCCCCAGGCAGGAGACAGGTCTCTCCCCCTATGAGTTGTTATTTGGGAGGCCTCCACAGATTCTTCGTCGAGAGCTGAACTTGACTGCTACCCCTCCCACGACCCACCATGCCCTAGTTCGCCAAGCGCAGCTTCTCAATCAGGCAGTCATTGGCTTGCGCTCTTTCATGTTAGAACAATCACTCCCGGCACTGGAGACGGAAGTTCACCCCTTCATGCCAGGCGATCTAGTCTGGGTTAAAAAGTGGAAGTCTGAACC
Source organism: Liasis olivaceus (assembly GCA_030867105.1). NCBI lineage: Eukaryota > Metazoa > Chordata > Lepidosauria > Squamata > Pythonidae > Liasis > Liasis olivaceus. Next base: position 78,246,019 of record CM061352.1, on the reverse strand, counting down.
TTTAAAACCACGTTGGTCTGGGCCGTGCACTGTTGTCATGTCTTCTCCCCTTGCAGTGAAGGTAAAAGGTCGTAAGAGCTGGATCCATTGGACCAGACTGAAGCCTGCACACCGAGATTGGCATGCCATCCCATCGCCTGACCAGCCCCTTCGATTGACAATACGCCGAACTGTTGTCTCGGATTAGCCCCTGCTGAGGCGTTCCTGGGCAGCGGCCTCTCTACGCACGGGCCAACGTACCAATGGACATTTCAGATGTGTATCTGTTATTGTGTGTTTTGTGTGCTTTTATAGCTCTCTTGCTTGCATTGTTTTGGTTCTGGCCCCGTTGTTATGGGTACCCTAAAGAAAAAGATCCTCCACCTCCGTACCCTCTACCCCCTCCTTACACTCCTCTCCCTGACTCCAGCCCTAAAGGGGCTAGTTAAGGAGGACACTTCTTCCTTTGCCCATCCTTCCATCTGCCTGGAAAGTGCAGGGCAATGGAACATGCGCAAACTAACGGTTGCCCCAGAATCTGTCCTAGTCACATGGACACCTCCCCCATGTGAAGGACCCATCATATCTCTGACTGACCCCAGAGAATGGGTGAGAGATCACTGTTGGAACCCCTGCTTCAATCCTCATCACTTCAGACGGCTCATTCAAACCCACTGTCAAAATAGCTTTCACACTCCAGAGCTAGGGTTATGCAGGCAGGCAGGAGATCTCCTTTTCAAAAGTATTTGTGCCGCCCCATTCTATCCCCAAAGGAGGGGCCGAATTAACTGTGGCAGGCCCCCTCCTGGTGAGAGAGACCTCTTTCCAAGTGGGGAAAGGCCCTTGACTGCTTTACCGGCAGGGTGGGCGGGAGTCTGTAAGTTAACCAAAACCAGGAACCCGGCCCGCCCTCGCCGTAGCATCGCAGCATCCAGCTCCCCCCCAATCGATTTCGGTTGTACCCCATGTATCAAACAGACTAAAACGGAGGGGAAGGTGACCAAAACCCTGGTTTTTCACAGTCATTTGAGTTGCACCAAGAAAGAACAGCAGACCTGTACTTACAATGGGACCACATACTCTCGTTGTGCGGATGGGGATCTGACAAAGTGCTATGATCCTAAAGCCCCCTCCCACAGATATAATATTAAAATCCAGGCCGGGTCCAAGGTTTTGGTTTCACACGATTTTTATAATTTGCAAGTAGCCCAAACAGTTATTTTTGATGCATGTGAGGCCATGGATGAAGGGAACAACGAATGTGGTTCTCTAGCATGGAGACGAACTTACACTCATAATGAGAAATATATCTGTGCCAGGTCTCCAAATCCCCATAGCGATTGTGGGAAGGGCACGTTCTGTGGCGACTGGAAGTGTGTGGACTTTCAATCCCGAGGCTATACTGTTCACCCCGATACTATCCCACACTCCGATAGCCTCAAAACGTTGTATCTTACCAGGGTTAAACTTAATGCATCTCTGGAAGGTAAATGTTTTCAACATTCATGCAATCCTATTAACCTAACCTTTCCAGTCCCAACAAATTGGCTAAAAACCCAGGCTTGGAAAGGGAAGGATGATGAATATGGCCTGGGCATTCATGGAACAGGGAATGATCCCTCTGTCAAGTTGAAAATTCAGGTTACTCAACAAACCTTGGACCCCACCACACTTTCCCTGTTTCATTCCTACTATCAGGAATTTCAGGCATTTCAGAACATGCAGTTGCCCCCCAGGGCAGTTAACATGTTCCTTGCCCTGGCTGAAACTATTGCTAAGGAATTAACTGTTAAAAATTGTTTTGTATGTGGTGGCACCAGTATGGGTGAGCAATGGCCATGGGAAGCCCAAGAAGTTAATTACACCCACGTGGTGGCCCACGAGGCTAATTACACCTTTGTGCCAGTGGGAGAAGAAATTTGGGCCATTACCACTAATTTGGTGGGCGCTGTTTGTTATGAAAGAAATCAGACCTCTAATCGAACCTTTAATGCTGGTTCCCTTCGTTGCCTGGGAACTTGGAATTCAGGCACCTGGTGGTCTGGGGAAAATACCACTGCGCCCCCTAAATCTCTGGAAGGGATGACCTCTATGTCCTTCTTAAATGCTGACACTGACTCATCCCCTTGGAAAGCCCCAAATGGCTTGTACTGGATTTGTGGCCGCTTTGCTTATAATATTCTGCCCCCTAACTGGTTTGGTTCTTGTGTCCTCGGAGCTATTCGCCCAGGTTTCTTTCTCTTGCCGCTCCGTCAAAGGCAGGTTTTGGGGGTTCCCGTCTATGAGGAAATAGGCAACATTCGGAGTAAAAGGTCCTTAGGGACCAGGGATGTTCATAAAGGTAATTGGAAGGATTCCGAATGGCCCCCTGAACGAATTATCCATTACTATGACCCTGCTACTTGGGCAGAGGATGGAACCTATGGTTACCGCACCCCCATTTACCTTCTTAACAGGCTTATCCGACTGCAGGCTGTAGTCGAAATAATAACTAATGAGACTATCCTAGCCATGACCCACCTGGCCAAGGAGAGTGCCAAGTCCCGAACTTACATCATGCAAAACTGGCACCCCAGATGGGATTGGCCCTCGATTACCTCCTGGCTAAGGAAGGTGGTGTCTGTGGAAAATTCAATCTGTCAAACTGCTGCATTGAAATAGATGACAGTGGTAAAGTTATCCAGGAAATTACTGACCGAATGGTCAAAGTTGCCCATGTCCCTATTCAGACATGGGAGGGTTTCAATATGAAAAATCTCTTTGGGTCCTGGTTTCCCAAACTCCCAGGTCTCCAAGCTATAGTTGCGCTTATAGGAATAATTGCTGCTGGCTGTGTGCTTATTCCTTGCATTTTACCTATTTTTATTCGCACTATCACAAGTACCCTCTCCCTCATAGCCAAAAGGGAAGCAACAACTCAAATAATGGCTCTGTGGCATTATGACCCCATTCCCACTCTGATGAGTGAAAGCCCTTCGGCAAAGCCAAAGGACTTTCAAAGGGGGGAATGAGGTGGCAGGGTACAAATGGAAAATTATTTGTAACTTCATTCTAATCTTTACACTACATTTTTATATTTTTGGGTTATGTAGTCCTATCCTATATTTTTGGGTTATGTAGTCCTCACTAGTAACCAAGTAGTGAACCTCTTCTCTGGAAGTGTTTTTTTTAGCTAGAGGCTTTGCAGTGATAAGTCTCGGAAGCAAATATGAGAAGAAGTCTTTTGTTAGATCCTATATTTTGTATGAAACTGGTATTTTGTGAAGTTTTACATTTTAAATGTAACTCTCTGTAACTTTCCTTTCTGCTGATGCTGAGTGCTCTTATCTCCCTCCCTCCTCAGATAGCAATGCTCTAGACAACAAGGCCGAAATGTACCCAAAACAAGGTACAACCGGTGAAGACAAGGACTTGTGGTTTAGCTACCAGCAATTGACCAAATTTGGAGTACGGAAGGCATGGGGAGGGCACTGAGGGGGGGATTGGGGAGAAACGGCTCTTGTAATGATAAAAAGGCTTGCTGAACTCCTTTTCGGGGTTCAGTTCTTTGCAGGGACCTGCGAGTCCAAACTGAACCTTTGCGCAAATAAAGCTTCTCCCTGAATGACCCAGTGAGAGTCTCGTCATCAATAAATGTTGCGTTGCTCCCACCCGTAACAATAGGAAATAGGCAATTAACAAGATTTGAAAATCCTTCCTACTGTTTAAAGGTCATGCAAGGCAAAACTTTCAATAAACTGGCATTAACAATGTTAATGGCCTATATATTTCAGCAATTAATTTATAAACCCAATCAGGAAGCAAGAATAAATGTGGTTTACGTTGATGCTATACAACATCAACTGTGGGCTAATAAAAGCTGTGTGCTGTATGAATTAACAGCTTTGGCCATATTTCACTGGGAACTTGTTTTGCCCAAGGCCTTTAAAGTAAATGGAAACTGTGTTAGAGATTATGGGGCATGGATAAAGAACTAATCTAACTCCTGCCACATTTTGCAAGTTAGTTGCAAGAATACTGACCAGCAGTATGAATCCCTTCAATTGGATGGGTATAATGAAAAAAAAAACCTAGTACAGTGGTACCTCGTGTTACGAACTTAATCCGTTCCGTGACTCTGATCGCAACTCTATTTGGTCGCACCGTGAGGCAAATTTCCCCATAAGGTTCAATGTAAATACAAACAGTTCTGAAACATATGCATTTTATTTTTAAACCACAAAAACATGAAAAAAAGTACGTACAGCACAGTATGAAGAGGGAGAATGGGGTGGGGAGGCAGTTATTGTTTGGAGGGAGAGTCCTCTCTTCTTTGCCTCTTAGCTGCAGGCTCAGTTCTGGGGAAAAACCTGTCTAAAGTCAGTTGTTTTTTCCTGCGCTGCATAACCCTCCGGAAATGAGAGACCATGTTATCGTTCATCATGTTCAACGCTCTGTTCGTTACAGTTATGTTGGGGTGGTGCTTCTCAAAGAAGTCCTGGCATGCATTCCATTGTTCCATAATGGATTTAATCTCAGCACTGCTAACCTCCTCCCTGTCTTCCTCTTCTTCAGTGGAATGCTCCTCACCAAGCGCTTTCTGTTGCTCACTCTGGAGCTCAGCAAGTTCTTCCGTGGTCAGCTCCTCCTCATGGTCCTCAACAAGCTCCTCTATGTCTGCACCATCGACAACCAGACCCATGCTCTTGCCCATGGACACAATCTCCTCCACTACCTCTTCATCAGACCCTTCACGGTCACGTTCAGTGACACATTCTGGCCACAGTTTCCTCCAGGCTGAGTTTAAGGTCCGGCAGGTGACATCTTCCCAGGCTTTGTCAATGAGGCTGATGCAGTGGAGGACATTGAAATGTTTCTTCCAAAACTCTGTCAGAGTCAAGGATGTTTCCTCAGTGACATTGAAACACCTGGTGAAGAGCACCTTTGTGTAGAGCTTCTTAAAGTTGCAGATCACTTGCTGGTCCATGGGCTGCAGAAGAGGTGTCGTGTTGGGGGGGAGGAACTTGACCTTTATAAAGTCATACTCAGTGTCCATATCATCCACCAAGGATGGAGGGTGTGCCGGGGCATTGTCCATCAGAAGAAGGCAACTTTCAGGCAGTTGGTTGTCCGAAAGATATTTTTTAACGCTGGGTGCGAACACCTCGTGCAGCCATTCCATGAACAACTGCCTTGTGACCCATGCTCTCGCATTGGCCTTCCACAAGACAGGCAGTCTGGCCTTGTTCACATTGTGTTCCCTGAACGCACGAGGGGTCTGGGAATGGTACACCAGTAGCGGCTTAATCTTCAGGTCGCCGCTTGCGTTCGCACACAGCAAAAGGGTCAATCTGTCCTTCATGGGCTTGTGCCCTGGCAGTGCCTTTTCCTCCTGCGTGATGTAGGTTCTGTTTGGCATCTTCTTCCAGAAGAGCCCTGTCTTGTCGCAGTTCAACACTTGCTGAGCGATGTATCCTTCCGCCTTCACGAAGCCCTCAAATTCTTCCTTGTAGGCTTCTGCAGCAGCCTTGTCAGAACTGGAAGCCTCTCCATGTCTTGCCACATTGTGGATGCCACTTCTCCTGCAGAATTTCTCAAACCAGCCTCTGCTGGCTTTAAATTCCTCTCTTGCTGCGCTGGTAGAGGGTTTTTTTTGCAGTAAATCACTGTGCAGTTTCCTGGCTTTTTCACAGATGATAGCTTCACTCACGCTATCACCTGCCAGCTGTTTCTCATTCAGCTACACTAACAACGGCTTTTCCATCTCTTCCAGCACTTGTGTCCTCTTCCTCGTTAACATCGTTACTCCTTTTGCCACATCAGCTTCTCTGATGGCATCTTTATTCTTCAAAATAGTCGAGATGGTCAACTTCGCCATCTTGTACTCCACGGCCAGATCAGTCACACGAACACCACGATCGTGCTTTTCTATAATCTCCTTCTTCAGTTCGATCGTCACTTTCTTCTTCAAAGCCTTATTCTTGCCAAGCCCGCTCTGCATTTTCTTTGGAGCCATGCTGACAAGCACACCAAAAACCTTCCAAACGTCACAAAACACACCACAAGCCTCACCGAATGTCTCCCCTCTACCGTGATCTCGCCCACAGGAAGCCGCAACCGCGTGGCAGCAGGGCAAATGGCCGCGGATCCGGTTCATAGCGCAAGGCGGAGGTCGCACGGCGAGGTACATTTTTGGGGCCAGAGCTGGTTGTATTGTGAAAAATTCGTAAGGAGGGGCGTTCGTAACCCGAGGTACCACTGTATATGCTATGTTTCTAGATTTCCTCCCCCGTCCCCCGCCCCCACTTTCTATTCAAACTGCTGGCTTCACAGATTGTAGAGAAATGTGTTCAGTTTGCATCAGCTTTGGCTAATAAACTAGCTGTGTATTACTTGGAATAGAGGAACCTGCTCCAGTGATACACGTACAATTCTTTCAAAGCTGGGTTACTGTAACATGTTCCTTGGGCACAGAACTTGCAGCTGGTCTAAACATGGCAGACTACATGGTGAATAAAACTGCTCAGAGATGACTAGCTGCACTGAATAGTGGTTATTTCTCAAGCCCAAATCAAAATAGTAACTTCGGTGTACATTTCCTTACATGATTTAATTATTTGCAGAGCCTAATCCTATACAGTCTGCCCCACACCCTCAAGTCTTCAACAGAATACCTTTTGTACACCTCATGCACCTAATGCTGATAGTACATTCTATTTTCTTCCAGGGTAGAGCCTTCACTGGTGAATGCAAGATCTCCTTATAACCACTTTAGTTTATCCAGGCCTTTTTGAGTTTTTAGAAGGTTAGAGTTTTATGCATGATTATTTATTTATGTGGTCAGCTACCCGAAGCCATTTGGGAATCAGCAGCATATAAATGTGTAAATTAGTAAAACATAACTATAAAATTAAAAAAAAAAGTTAAATTATCAAATTATACCTTTTTGATTGAATCTCAAACTTTGAAATTCATTCTCTGAAGTTTGCAATACAGTTTTTCAAACAAAAAATGGATATACATCATGTAAATAATATACAGCATGTATGTGTCCAAGGACACATCATAGAAACTTGCATAAAATTGCAGGTTCAGCAAAATTGCATAAATGTGCATATTAATAAGAAATATGAGAGATCTGCACAAGTATACTCAAAAACAGAAAATGATTTTTGGCCTTTGATTTGGAATACGGCTATGTACAAGCCAATGTAATCCTGAAAAGTGTCCTCTAGGATAGACCCATCACTCCAATTCCTTTCAGTGGGCCTTATACTGGGGATACCAAAAAGGATACTGATCTCTGAAAAGAAAACTTCAGACAAATCGAAGACACTGTGAATGTTATTCCTGATACAGTGCCTCACTATCTTCGTACAAGGAAGATTGTTGTAGCCGCTTTACTGTGCCCTTTACTTCTGTCACAGCATTTTCAGCTACAAGCATAAGCAAATCAACTTCTTGAACTATTTGGGGGAGAGGCTTGTCATACCAAGCAAAAATATAAAAGCTGACTCTAGTTGGCATCTGATGTACAATCACTTCATGAACAGGAATAGCACAAAGGATCCCCCTGCACTGGGCCTGATCTCTGAACGTGTCTGGATTCAATTCAAAGTTGGCTTATGTAGGGGTGAGGAGCCAAAGTAAAATTGATTGAATTGGCAAGTCAAACTTTCCCATTTTGCTTATTTTGTGATGTTCCCTACTTTTCAGATGCAACTCATCTTTTAAAACTAACATTTTTGTATTCTAATATTGCAGAAGAATTAGCTATCACTTTTCCAAAAGATGCAGTGATTTCTTCTTAGCACATACTATTTTTTTCTGAAGGACATAAAATCAAGTACCTGTCAAACAGCTAGGAGTTTAGAGAAGGTCCAAGTTTTTTGGAAGCTTATCCCAGGTGTGATACCATCTCTGTTTATTGTGTCACTAGCTGCAAAGATTCTTATCACAATGAGAAAATGTTTACCATCTATCTTTCTTTATAGGCACAGAAAAAAATAATGTTGTGAAATAAAACCAACTTAAACATTCAAAAAATCTTAATACAAATTGGCAATAACTTAACTAAATTATATAATGAACAAAAACATTACGATTACTGAATACTGCATACCAGCCTTCAGTTCCATTTGTGCCTTCTGTAATTCATGGGTAGGAATTTGTTTGAATGAAGATGTTATATATGGATGCATCCTATTAATACATAAAACATTAATTTTATAGCATTAATATGCATACAGAGACCCAGTTTGATCTAGTGGTTAAGGCACTAGGCTAGAAACTGGGAGACCCTGAGTTCTAGTCCTGCCTTAGGCACAAAGCCAACTGGGTAACTAACCCTAACCCCTAACCCTAACCCTAACCCTATGAAGTGGATTTCAGTTTTTTTCTCTCCAAAATGGTCGTATTTGCGTAACGTATAGAAGTCAGTCTGGCCAGGTTCAACAGAATTAATTAAAATATTTAACGTGTTGTTCTCACATAAGATTAAATTATTATTTTTCAAATAGGCAGATCTGAGAGATCAACTGATAGTTTATCACCTCTCCTCATAATATCACTAAATCATGATTTAAAATATATGTATATGATTATGTTTCATTGAGTCAGATCCTACATGGGAATCTTTCTAGTTCTAGATATACAACTGCCCAGAGTTCAATAGTCATTAATCTCCAGAAGATATGGACAAGATGACAATCTTAGCAATTACTACTACCTCCGTCTCCTATTCAAGGAAATGTTAAACACAAGCCCATGCTGATAGCTAACAGTAATGAAATTTATATTATTATTAATTATCAGACATAAGTCACCATGAGCGTACAAAAGTGCTTTTACAGTTGTTTCATGGCCATAGGACAGTTGTGTCTAGATTTGGAAGCTAAGCAATGGCAAGCCACTATTATTGCCAGAAATATTATATGGAAGTCTGTGTAATCTGGCAAGTTGAACTACCCCCTCCTGCAAGGAAGCATTCACTACCACTTGGACCCAACCACATGCCACTTTCATATCCTTGTCCCTCTTCTCCTGGAATTTGCCATAAAAAGGTTAGAATGAGTAAACATAATAAATCATTCAATGATTAACTATTTCTCTGCCTGGGAATAATGCTTCTTCTGAAGTCAGTGTGTGTACTATATCTGGAGCTACTGCTAAATTCTTAAGAGTTAATCAAGGACTTCAGATAAACTTAGCTAGTAACTTCTTATAGATAGTAAAAAGTTGCATTTATTCTTAGACCAGGAGGCCCTACTCACTGTCACTCATGCCTTAATCACCTCCTGATTAGATTGCTGCAATGCACTCTACATGGGGCTGCCTTTGAAAAAAACACTTGGGAGCTTCAGTTGGTCAACAAATGCAGTTCTGGATGCATCAAGGTTTTTCCAGGTTACACGGCTGCTGCACAGGCTGCATTGGTTCCCAGGATGCTTCAGGGTATGATTCAAGGTGCTGGTTACACTGCCTGGCACAGGTTCAGGTTACTTGCAGGACTGAGGGACTCTACCAGTCCCACCAGATCTGACAGGGAGGGTGCGCTCCAGGTCCCTTCTATTAAATAATGCCATCTAGTGGGACTCAGAAGTCATGCCTTCTCTGTTGTAGTGCCTGTCCGATATAATAGCCTCTCGTCCAAATCCAGAGGTCCCTGACCCTGGAAGGCTGTGAAGACCTGGTTTCCCACCCCAACCCCAAGCGTTGGGCCCAGATGCTGGAGCCAATATAAGTATGGTTTGTATCACTGAGTTTGTTCTGTGCTGTCTTTGTTAGTCTTTTGGGATTTTAATTGGTTTTGTTGCCCAGAGTTTGTATGTTATTTATTTCCTAAATAAATAAATAAGATGATTTGTTTAATCTGTTTTAGGTGCAGCTGCTTGTAGAGCTATCTAGCCATAAAACTCTGATATAAACCAACATTTTTCTATCTTACAAAGTTATGAATAAAGAAAAAATGTGAATTGGTCCATATGATGATTAATATGTGCTGCAGTTTGTCTGTTCAATCCTGAGAACTCTAGTTCTCCCTCACTCCCATGACCAGGATTGTTGCTGATATGCTAAACTTAGTTTTTAAGTACTTCATACTGGACTTTTCTTCAGGTTTCTTCCATTCATTATATCATTTGAATTCACAAAAGAACCAGCTGCTTGAACAATGGATGTACACATTTGCCCTCACTGCCATTCAGGCAATTTGATTATATACCTGATACTTCCCATCTCACTTTATAGGTTTTTCAGCACCGAGATCAATCAGAGCTGGACCAGCTCTCAGCTTCACCAGGACTAGCACCAGGAATCAATCTATCTATCTATCTATCTATCTATCTATCTATCTATCTATCTATCTATCTTATTATAAACTTGTAGGTCGCCCATCTCCCCCCAATGGGTGACTCTGTAAATTAATTCTGCTAGCTAAACTGTCAAATCCATATGGTATAATATTAGAAGTTCATTAGAAAATTAAACAAAATATGAAATTTGGAAGAAGCCTGTAATTATTCAGTAGTATTTTTTCAGAACATCCTAAACACTAAAATAGAAATTCAAAAATAAACCAAAGAAAGCCTATCCCTGTTGTTAAAGATGATTATTTAATGTAAAGTGTTCCAAACTCTAGGTCAAAGTGTTTGGTCACAGCTGATTTCCTTTTAAAGAGTTCAGTCTGTTAGAGTGATTTGAGCTTGTATTACATGATAAATTACTCTATCATCAAAAATAAGTTTGTCATTGGGTCCAAAGAAGTGTTCGCTAATGCTTTCAAGCACACTGCTTTGAACATTTAAATGTGTGGCTTTGTACTGTAAGCAAAGCTGACTCACCTGGATCTGTAAAAACAATAAGGCAAATGCTTGGTTTTGACTTTCTCAGCTTGAATGAATATCCTCATTCGTGGGTTGAGGTACAATATAGCTGTATAGGCTCTTACTGATCTTTGTTCTAGATAGCTGGCATAGAAAATGTTTAAGGCCAAATAAATTTTAATAGAGAATTCTACTGGATAGAGAGAATACAGTGTATTATCAGTTTGAAAGAAAACACACAAAGCACGCAGAAAACCTAAGATGCCTTCCCAGAGAGAAGCATATAAAGCATTTCTGGAGAAAGCTGAAAATAAACAGTCTGAATTACTTTGGACTGCCAATACTATTCATCTACTGAGGTAGAAATTGACTACTGAGCTAAATGACTAATAGCTTTCAACTATTGGTTTCAGGTAAGACACATTCCTTTGTTTACTGGTAAGTTGTTTTGACAAAGGAAAATTAATACAGGTTTTTGTTAAAACTATGGAAAGCAAATATGCTGAATTCTATAGTACCGTTATGAAGACACAGTTATCTTTAATTTGAGTCAGCCCTTGACATTGCTCAATAAAAGAGTTTTAAAAGCTATAATAACCACAAAGGTTTGTCACATGAAAAACCATTCAGCCCTTTTATTGGGATAGAAGTGAGGCATTCCTATGAATTTCTTCTATAAAAAGCTATTTCAAATTGCATTTACAGGAAATGAGAGGCAAAAATGAAGAGATTATATGTGCTCATTTTTAACATTGGAAAGAATATACTTGAGGCAACAAAGAAGAACAAAACCATTTGTCCTATGCTTTGGCAAACAGCAAGGTGAAACATGTCCAGTAATTTGAGATTCTGTATATTTTTTTCCAAGACAGTAGAATTTGTTTGTGAATATATTTTCAAAAAATGTCTGGTACTATGAAAGACAGAAACTTCTATGCAAAGAATGAATTTAGGAATCTAATTACCTTTCAAAGAGATACATACATACATACATACACACACAGTATATGATCTGTAGATATCAGATTTCAGAACAAATTCACTGCTTGTAGAATTTATTTAGCTTGCAAAATATTAAGTCACACTGTTTGTTCATTGTAAGTTACTTCTCTGGGGTTCCATCAATCAATATATCCTCCACATCTGTTAGAATACCAAGTTCTGGCTCCCCATTGAATGTGAGTTTCAGATTGTATATCACAAGCAAAGTTCCTAGGTGTTAATATGTAAACATGTGGTTGGATCCAGGCAATGGTTACTACATCTTTGCAGGAGGGGGTGTTTCCAGCTGCCTTCAAGGAGGCGTTGGTGCACCCCCTCTTCAAGAAACCCTCCCTGGATCCCACCGTACTGGACAATTTTCGTCCAGTCTCCCACCTCCCCTTTTTGGGGAAGGTGGCTGAGAAAGTGGTGGCTTCACAGCTCTAAAGGGTCCTGGAGGAAACGGATTATCTGGACCCTTTCTAGTCAGGTTTCAGGCCCGGTTATGGAACGGAAACAGCATTGGTCGCACTTATGGATGATCTCTGGCAGGAGCAGGATGGTGGAAGTGTGACCATCCTTGCTCTCCTTGATCTCTCAGTGGCTTTCGATACTGTCGACCACAGTGTCCTGTTGGGATGGCTCAGGGAATTGGGGGTGGGCAGCACAGTATTGTGCTGGTTCGCCTTTCTTCAGGGCTGATCCCAATTGGTGTTGATAGGGAGCGAGAGGTCCCATCCTCGGCCCCTCCTGTGTGGGGTGCCGCAGGGTTCGGTTGTCTCCCCACTCCTTTTCAACATCTACATGAAGCTGCTGGGTGAGATCATCCGTCACCATGGGATGAGGTATCATCAGTATGCTGATGATACGCAATTATACATCTCCATCCCGGGTGAAGTAAGTGATGCCGTGGCTGCCCTTTCTCGGTGCCTGGAAGCTGTAAGGGTCTGGATGGGGAGCAACAGGCTTCGGCTGAACCCTGGTAAGATGGAGTGGCTGTGGGTTAATGGCTCCTCTGAATCCGGGACTTTGTCATCTTTGGTGCTCGATGGGGTGGCACTACCCTAGACAGACCCAGTGCGTAATCTGGGGGTCCTCCTAGACTCATGGCTCCTGCTTGAAGAGCAGGTGGCAGCCGTGGCAAGGAGGGCCTTTGCACAACTTCAGGTTGTGCATCAGTTACGCCCTTTCCTGGATTGGGAAGCCCTTCGAGTCATGCCCTTGTTATTTCCCAGATAGACAATTGCAATGCACTGTACATTGGGCTACCCTTGAAGAGTATCCGGAGGCTACAGCTGGTCCAGAATGCGGCTGCATGGGCTATTTTTGGAGCCCCGAGAAGGGCCCATGTAACACCATTGCTCTGCAAACTGCATTGGGTACCAGTTTGTTTCCGCGTCCAATTCAAGGTATTGGTTATCACCTTTAAAGGCATACATGGCATGGGACCAGGTTACCTAAGGGACTGCCTCTCCCCTATGACTTCAACCCGTCCCACCCGGTCACACAGAGAGGGCATGCTTCAGACCCCCTCAGTAAAAGAACTTCGGCTAGCGGGGTCCAGAAGGCCGGCCTTCTCTGCGGTAGCCCCCACTCTTTGGAACATTCTGCCCCCAGAGGTGCAATTGGCCCCCTCACTCCTGGCCTTCCGAAGGACCTTGAAGACCTGGTTCTGCCACTTGGCCTGGGGTGGGGAGGGAACAGCTCAAGCAGGGAGATGGCTAACCCCATAGTGGCCAGCTGTCCCTGCCCTGATTTCCCATCTTCTTGGATTTTTTGTTTTTAGTATTGTTTGAATTGTATATATGGGGTGTATTTTATGTATATTTATAGTTTTAATCTCTCTGTAACCCGCCCAGAGTCCCCTATTGTAGGGGAGATGGGCGGGAGAGAAATCTAATAAATAAATAAATAAATAATTATAAAACTTTCAGCCTTCAAGGTTTTCTGTAAGCTGAAGTGACCATATCAACATGGGTGCTTTAATTTTTCAGACTTTCAATTATACCATTTGGATTTTCATGTTAACTGCTAGGATTTGGGGAAGGGTTGGAATGAAAATAAGAATGGACATAACTGTGGGGAAAAATGGAGAGTTATTATCTGAAAACACTGAAACCCTGGCAAATATTTGGTTCTAGTTAACAGTTGAAATTCTGTTGCTATTGGGCATATAATTGTTCCATAATGGCAAATGAAGCATTTTTCTGGAAAATCTGGAGATCATATTGCTAATGATAGATTTATGATTTCTGTGAGCTTATAGAAAGATTTTGCCCCAAATGCCCTAAAAGTCTTTATCCAATTAAAATTAGCCCCTGATGTCAGGCTTGGGCAACAAGCCGGTCAGTCAATTCCTGTCACGAGCAATGGATCAACATCTGGTTGATCCTAAAAAAAAGCCAACCATGTACACGTGGGAAAACCGCTAGGATGAACCAAAAAAAAAAAAAAAAAATAGAGGATAAATCTATTCAGCTGAACTAATAATTTAAAATTTAGCAAAAATATTGTAAAATTCCAAAATAATTTCAGAATAGACACAGGAGTTTCCACTTCTAACAAGTCAGTTAACGAAGAAAATCAAACATTCCTTAGAATCTTAAGATGAGATGACTCTAAGATTCCCTTTGAGGTCTATTGAAGTCTTCAGTGAATATTTTTACAAATGGGTTGCTTATCTATTTTTCTATGCTGAGATGTAATAAATACATCACAGGTATATTAACCCATGTGAACCCATGGCCTATAGCTGTTCCATATTGGCTGAATATTCTTATCATTGTGAATAAATTTCTTGGAAGAGAGTTAAGATTTAAATATGTTAACCTGTTTATAATATGTTCCACACTTTTCAAAAAATGTGGAATTTATCTGTTTATGAAAATCTTTGGATTAATCCTGGATTGTTGCAAAAAAGATTGTTATGTGTTCTAGGAAAACTTGTATACCATATACCAGTGTTGGTTTGATTAAATATGAACACTCTCAGCCATTAAATAAACTCTTTATCAGTGCAACAGAAAGACAAATATGACTCTGTGTGGTCAAGCTTTAATTCGTTGTTTAAAAATTGAGTGTACTATTCCTAAATGGGTTTGTTATATTTTGTTATTGTTTCTTTTTGTTCTTGTTCTTTTCTTTTTTCCTTCTACTTCTGTTTTTCCTTTTTGTCTTTCTTGTACTAAATATACTTCTTTGTTCTCACTTCTTCCTGAACAGATAATCTGTCAATTTTTAACTCTGAGCAGGTGACATATACAGCAAAGTTGATATTTCTAGTCTATGGTATATAATATGGATGGGTAATCTTTTGATGGTTGGGGCCTCACTTAACATTTTTGAATATAAAGGACAGAGTAGATTGAGCAATTTCAAAAAGTGGGTGTAACCAGTCATACATGTGGATGGGATAGGTATTTTCAATTTTTTTTTCCCCTGAGAGAGTCTGTTTCAAATATTTTTGGGTTTACTGTACAGTTTGTCTGCAATGACTCAAAATGCTGGGCAACCATGCCTTCCATGTGCAGTAATTAAACTGTCCAAACCCAGCAGCAAGGGGGACATGAAAAATATGCTTTGGGAGCTGTTTGTAACCTGGCTATAGGTTGCTACTGTTGATATTAGGAGCATGACCTATATTTGTGTGCTTAGCCTTCTCTTTCCCACATATCTTCAATGGGTTAAAAATCAGGCCCACAAGGAGAACATTATTTCTAAATGGGGACATGACTTTCTGCCCCAGAATCAGATGTATGCTCAAAACACCCCATCTGTCACTGTCACAGCAGAGTGGCCAGGCAAAAACAACAAACACACCATCTTCAGAGAAGCACATATTTAGCCATTATTCACTCATCTATTGTCATCTATTTAATGAGAAATGAAGGGGCAAGAAGTATCAGAGTATCCTTCATTTATAATCATTACAAGCAATTTGTTCTAAAACTTTCATGCAAGTTTCCTTATTTTAAGGATCTGTTCCTTATGGATAGGTGATGGGACAGGGATAATCTAGGATGGTGAAATTGTCTTCCTCAGCTCAGGGAGATCTTTTTAAAGAGGTTCCCACATGTTGACTGTTTTTTAGCATTAATATAAATGTTGTGACTGAAGGGTGTTTGTCCTTTAAGCTGCATTTTGCATATAAAGACACCGCTGTGTTTGGTCTTGAATTGTAAATAAAATTTTGCTTTGGTTGGTTTGGATGGATACTGCATGGAGGTAGGAGTGAAAGGCAGTGTTAAAGGTAGAAAAACTGAAGCTGTTAGACTCCTTTCCTAAAATCTGACCCATTCCAAGTAATCTGCAAAATCAGAATTTTAATGATACTTAATTAAAATGTTGTAGGCAGAAAAATGACTTGTTTGTCTAATCCTGTAAGAAGATGGTGTATTGCCTTAATCAAGATTCAACTGCTGGTTTCGTGTGACATAAAGCCTATTTCTTTAAACTTGCCAGAGCAGAAAGATACCTAAAGTATTATGAAAGTAGAGTATCTAGAAGTATATTTTACTACATTTACCTATTCATTTAATAGTACTTCTCAGCTATGGGAAATGACATTTTTGGATTTAGCTTGGTCTAAGATGCTGACAGTTTCCCAGCTGAAACTATGGTTAAGTCTGTCCATGTGTTGTGAGATTAAGGAGTTTTCATCATGTCTTCTGACTGCTAGTTGGTATTCATGGATGCGCTCTGCCAGCCTTCTGCCTGTTTGTCCTACATAGCGGTTGTTACAGTCCTTACACTGTATGTCGTAGATGACTCCTGTTTTTTCTTCTTGGGCTACTGGGTCTTTTGGTTTGCTTAAGATGTTTTGGAGGACTTTAGTTGGTTTGCATGCTATGGAGATGCCATGTGGTTGTAATAGTCTGTTGGTAGTTTCTGAAATGTTTCTGATGTATGGCAGTGTTATCCTTTTCATAGCTTGTGTTGGTTGTGTTATAGTAAGTTGAGTGGCCAGGCACTTTTTGATAAAGTTGCGTGGATATCCATTTAGTTGGAAGATGTTGTATAGGTGGCCTGTTTTCTTTTTCTGCTGTTCTGGGTTGCTGCAGTGCATTTGTGCTCATTTGAATGAAGTTCTTACACAGCTCCTCTTGTGGGATGTAGGGTTGTTACTTTGGTAATGGAGTACTTGATTAGTGTGGGTTGTCTCCCAATAGACCTGGCTTTCTAATTTGCTGTTGTTTCCTCTGCTGATGAGGATATCCAGGAAGGGTAGTGTGTTGTTGTTTTCTTCCTCTCTGGTGAATTTTATTCCTTTGAAGATGTTGTTGATAGTTTCAAATGTCTTCTCTAGTTGTTCCTTTTTTATTATAACAAAGGTGTCATCTACATACCGGATCCATACTTTAGGTTGTATGTGTGGAAATGCTATATTTTCTAGGTGTTGCATTACATTCTCTGCTATGAGTTCTGACAGTGTTGATCCCATGGGTGTGCCTCTGATTTGTTGGTATATTTGTCTATCAAACTGAAAATAGGTAGTGAGGCAGAGGTTGGTGAGGTCCATGATTCTGGGTATTTTGATAAATACATTCTATTACCTATTTTAAATAATATTATATTTTTCCATATACAAGAATATTCCTTGCATACTGCTTCACAAGTTTGCATATGAATGCGAATAAAGACATTATTAGTGATAACAGTTACTGTTAGATTTGGTGAACACTTTTATTTTTCTTGCAGTTAATCTGCAAGACTCTGGAATTTTATATACTTCTTCCTGTATTTCATGACAACCAGATAAAACTATATAATAAAATGTACAATGAGTTCTTACAATTTAAGTCCATTGCCATAACGCCCAATCATCTTAGGGTTGGTTTGCTTAGAAGATCATCCAAAATGTACAATATCTGTAGCTTCACCTACAGATGAAGGTGAAGCTACAGATATTGTATATTTGAAGGTGTATATTGTATACACCTTTGAAACACAGTTTCAAATCTTGTTTAAATTCCCCTTTGTGTAACAGGACAATTTCTTAAAAATCATACTCTAACATTTAAAGAAGAGTTTATATCATACACCATACTTTGTTAAACCTTGCAACTCTCTAATTAGGTGGTATTATTATTATTATTATTATTATTATTATTATTATTATTATTATTATATCTATATTATGTGTTCAGACTTGTAGATTATGTCTTGTCTAAGATTACTTACACAGCTCTTGGAAGATGTGACATTCATACCCAAGATATATCGATCTGAATTTAGTATCTCATGTCCTTCACCAGTCTGATGTTTTGTAGCTCATTCTGGACCAAGAACTGATGTGTAAAAATTAAGAAATTGTAAAAAACGCTACCTATATACATGAATGGAAGATCTAACAAAATGTGGTAATGTGGAATGATCAAACCAGAAAAATTTGCCCATTTCTAAGAAATAATCATATAAATAAATAAATAAATAAATAAATAAATAAATAAATAAATAAATAAAATGCATTTTAAAAAAACCCAGAGTATATTTGAAAAGGTAATTACTGATTATAATAAAAACATCCTGGCATTGTTAACATATAACTATAATGGATTAAATCCCCAGATCAGGCCAGAAGTGATGGGATTAAACTTCTCCAATGTTATCCTTCAAACATTCCTTTTGTTTGAGAATGCCCCTTCTAAAATCAATAAGTGTATTCTGAGAGAAGGAAATATTCTCCCAGTGGATTACAAAGTCAGGTTTCTAATATCCAGTATCCTTTCACATAGTAGATTTGCCTCTATTTCTCTGTATGTCTGAACTTGAAAAAGCTTAGCATGACCAAATCTGGATATTACCTGAATTCAAGATCATCAAGAAACCCCACAGCAGTAGACTAGATAGGGAAGAGGACAAAAACATCCAAAAAAGGCATGGCAAACTGTTGCTGGATTTTTGCCAAGAAAACAACACGGACATGCTCACATAGTTACTGGATAGTTCCAAATCTGTGTATCATTTATACAAATGATCTGTATGTATTTGTATACAAATATACATTTGTATACAGATGTATACAAATGTACATATATTTGTATACACATTTGTATATCATTTACACAAATGATCTAATAATAGTAATAATAATAATACCACCATCAATCAATTGCAAAAGGTAGCTTTACTTGGAAAAGCTTATATCCTGTGACGATACCTTCAACATCATCAAACATCAACATCTAGCTATCCCAGGTCCTTTGGAAGGACTTGATAGGTGGATAAAAATGCCAAATCCAATCTAAATACCTGGCTGACTGTGTGACCAACCATAATAATAATAATATGCTGCCCGACTCCCAGCAACTCTGTGCATTGCTGCTAGCAGATGATGGCATCTATCATACCGGAAAATGGACTGGTGAGTGAAACCTTGATGGTATGGTTGTCTGACATGATCAAGTCTGCCAAAGTGTTGCCAAAAGACAAGCCTCTCTATTTCAGAGCCTTGGTGTAGACAGCCATGAAGATTTCAGAAGCCATTACAGAAACAACAACGGCAGAAACATCCCTTAAGCCTTGGGAAAGGAGATAGTGTTAGGAAGAGATGCAGGCTGGCTCCTCCCTGACCCAGTATGGTATAAGAGGGAGAGAAGGTAAAGCACAATCAGGCTTGCAAGATTCTGTTACTTGTAGCCTATCTCAGTAAAGTATACTTCTAGTTTTCCTGTGGAGTCAGTTTCCTGATCTGGTCTCCCTTATAGCGCTCACACTTTTCTTATGAGCAAATGGTGGTGGAGCCCAGACCTTGCCCCGGCAATAAAAAGAACTGTTGGCATAAGAATGCCTTTTGCTGCCTCTTCTCGCTCTCCTGGTATTTTGTGCAATGGAAAAGGACAGAGCACACATTTCATACCCCAGGATAAGATACCATTCCAGTGATGTTTTAATATGATGCTATCATACTGGAAGCATAGCTGGCAATTGAAATCATTGAGCAGGAGGCATCCTAATTTGGCACTCTCCCAATATTGTTGTTTTCACATCAATGGTTTTTAAATACCATTTTCCCTTACTGGGGCTCCAGGACTAGACAGATAAAAATGGAGAGAGAATGCACAGGTGTTAGTGCCTCCGCCTGCCTGGAATGTGTTTTAAATCTTCCTCCCACATTTTCTAGCCATTCAGATAAGGCAGAGCCCCAGTCACCATGCAGCTAAAATCTGTTTGCTCAAGACTGAAAAGATATGTGTAGCCTGGGCAGAAACAGAGCTGCTGTCCATCTGCTTGCCCTCAGCCAGATGACTAAAAAGTGAGCTCCCCTTCATTAGCAGCTGCTTTAATAGTCATGTTACATAGCAAGAATTGGACCCGCCAGCTGATTACTGTGGTCAGTACAATACGGCAGCTTGCATGCAAGTTTTAAAGAATTACTTTGGCACTGTGGGGATTCTAAGAACACCTGATACACTCACTCTGGGAAGAGTTTATTTTAAATGCTGGTTAACCTCAGCTGTTGGAGACAGACTTGGCATTATGTTTTGGCACCAGCCCAAGGTGACTAGGATCCTGTCTTACAATTAAACTGTTTATATTTAAGGTGGGGGTGGGAAGTGGAAATAGCCTATCTTGGCAAAAGGAAACCACTAGGTATTTTCTTGGTATTTTCACCAAGAGAGGAAGGCTATACACAGCTAAGATGACTATCAGTGAGAAAGTTACACAGCCCTGTCACTCAACCTCACTGCTCATTTGTTTCCAGCCATTTTATTGATACCAAGGCCTAAACCAGCTGTGAGGCAGGAAATAATCAATGTCCTTTTGAAAGACTAAAAACAGCAGTATTCTCTCGGCTGCATTGCTTGGGCAAGTTGCTGGTTTTTCTCCAATCTGAGACGGGGCAGAGGAACTGCTGCAAAAAGAGACCCAATGCAGTATCCATCTTGTCTTTTCAGTGGGGTTGCCTGCAGCTAGGATGACTAGGCTGGGGCACCTATTCTGAATGGGCCAACAGCCTGGAGAAAGGTTCACAGAATTCTAGAATATAAGGGTTTTCTTTGACAGCCTGTGTAGACTTGTGGCACCACTCAGTGGTCTAGAAACAACATCAACCAAAAGGTCTTATACTAATCTGTTTTGAAACTCCAGGGAATAAGAGTGATATTTTACATGCTTGATTCTTGGTATCATGTTCCTCCATCTTTCTGTAGCCTCTATCTAGCTTTCTTCTATCTACCAAGAGGCTGCTTGATACCATGGTCTGCCATAAGCAGAACTTGATACCAGTTCTACCAAAGTCAAAATAATATGGAGCCTAGAGGCATATTAATTGCCATATCAGATCTTGATGAGACATATAAGAAACATGGGATCCTGTAATTGAAGTTGTGACAATTTGCAGCTCTATTTATTTTAAAACAATATTAGTTGTTCTTACACTTCTTCTAAGATTGTAATGGTGCACTCATTTAGAATATAAAGAATAGTAGTATATCTTTAAGTTCCGTGACAGCAAAATACATCATGTCCAGAAATGGACCATGGAAATACCACCTGGGTTGGTTGCAGGGAGAGTTTTCTCAGGTTCAAGTGAGTCTTCAGTCAAACTTGTGGATTGCAAAGAACTACTTTTTATATTGAAATCCTATCTTTCCTCCCAGAGCTTAAGGTAACATGGCTGTCTTTTTATTTGCAACATTATTGTGAATAAATAATGAAGGCTATGGTGAAAAACTGTGACTAGGTCAACGTGTCCAATCAGAATTATGACTGAGTTGATATCTGAATACAGGTCTCCACAGGCAAAATCTGACTCCTAAACCATGATGCAGCACTAATGTTCAATAGTACTTACAAGGGGTCATGCCACATCCATTGTCTAGGATGCATAGTGTAAATCCTCCTTGCAGATTCTCATTATTCACTGAAAGCATGGGAAAGACAGCTGTGTTCTTAGTCCTCCCCTCAGTAGTATCTAGAGCAGTGTTTCCCAACCCCCAACTTCAAGTCGTGTGGACTTCAACTCCCAGAATTCCCCAGCCAGATGCCGGCTGGGGAATTCTGGGAGTTGAAATCCACACGTCTTAAAGTTACCAAGGTTGAGAAACATTGCTGTAGAGAAAGCAAGCAAAACAGGGACAGAAAAGGCAGCTGGTGCTTCCTCTTGCTCGCACATTTCTCTGCCCCTTCCCAGAAGTAGCAGGGCTTACAAGAAAAGAAACAATGGGAGGAGTGGAACTGGGGGGGGGGGGGATATCCAAGGAATTTATTGATTGGCATGTCCCCCACCCTATTCTTTTACAACTTTATGCTGAAGGGTACAATAAAGGAGGGGAGACTGCTCTTAGTTATTTCCATTTCCTCAGCAATGGCTTTTTTTATTCCAAAATAAAATTAGTTATGTTGTGCCCAATTGTGATGGAATGTATCTACAAAGAGGAGGGTGATGTGAGAGATCAGGGCTATCAAGGGGAAAGGAGAAAAAGGACAGTGTGGTCTGCAGGGGGAGCGTGTGAGGTGAGGGAGGTTCGAGGTGGCCACTCCCCAGAATCTCCCAGGGTCTGTCCACTTGCTGCTGGTGGTGTAGTAAAGTTGCTGCTAGATGCTGTAGCATTAATGATTCTCTTTGAGGATCCGTAGCCATGCTCAATTCTTCCTCCATCTTCTTGGGAGTAAGAGTCTGGCAAGACTGATGTCAGGTCCAGCCCAAGAACAAGGGTGAAACAGTCTTGTTGAGCAAAGTTTCTTTATTTGCTTATACCTTATAGGCAGAATCTTGCCAGACCAAATCCATACCACTGCAACAAGTGGACACACCCTGGGAGATTCTAGGGAGTGGCCACCCCGAACCTCCCTTGCCTCCCATGCTCCTCCTGTGGACCGCACTGTCTTCTCCTTTCCCCTCCTAGAATACATCCCCTCCTTCTTGATAGCCTTGATCTCTCATAGCAATATTACACATCTATTTAATCTCAAATACGATGCAGCAAAGGTGCATAACCTCTATCCCTCCTTACAAAGCCTTGGCTATATCCCCCCAAGCCATCCAAAGAAAACACATGAGGAATAATTCTAATAAATAAGTTTAATTAATTTAATTATAATGAAGCCTTAGTTAAAGGAAATGCAGCTTTTCCTCGTGATTCCCACTTTATGGAATGCTGCCCTTAACATAATACTCAAAAGGCAACCAAAACCCTCAGATAATAAAAGGCTGCACACTTCTCCGTCAGGTCCTTGGGACAGCCTAAAAATACTTATTAAGAAATAAAATACATGCCATCAAATTCAATATAACTCCTTCCTCCCCCACCCCCCAATATGCAGGACTTGTATCTCGCCTTTCTTCCAGGAAAGTATGCTATTGTGTAACATCCAAGCAGCCAATAAACAAACCAACAAGAGTCAGAAGATTTTTTTTACCATCTGTTTGAATCTGGATGTATGCTACATTTTAATAAACTACTGTATATATATATATATGCCAAACTATATACATGCCAAAGTACACGTATGCCACTAGATCTTTAGGTTAAAGACCGAAACATCACAGCTTCTACCCAGGTATAGGGTAGATCTTTGTCTTGCCAAAAAAAAAAAAACCATTTTAAATGCACCAATGTATTTTCACAAAGAAGCAAATGAATAAATTTTATGCTGTTTTCAGTAAAACAATGTAAGCAAAAAAAGAAGCCACTGAAAAGTACATATTTAATATCTAAATGAGTATTTATATAGAACTCACCAGTATATATGTCAAGTCTTGTGGCAACAGCATCTCTGAAAATATTGTTTATTTTAAATATTTATTTAAAAAAACAAAAACAAAAACACCAGACTAATAACAATATAACCTTCTTACTAAGGTTTTATCTCCTGGAAATACAGAACACACTAGTTTAAATTGTATCAACTCATATTTTATATGAGTTGCCACTGAATAGCAATATATAAACACAATAACATTTAAATGCAAAGCTACAATAAAGTATAAATTATAAGACCATCAAACCAGTGGATAAAACATTATAGAAAACCAAAAGACTACACCGAGGCTGAATTTCCCTCTCTGCATCAGGAATTCCAGTTCCAATTCCAGAGAAAGGGGGCAAAAGCCTGATGGAATAACCTTTCTCTTCTCAACCCTCCCCCATTTTCCCAACCTTGGGAAAGAGGTTAAACAGTTGTTGAAAAAGCGATGCTAGCAATGTGAGCAAACAAATCAAAAAGAGAACCACCAGTAACTATCTTCCTCTTCCTGATATCCACCCTGCCCATCTGTATCTGGCAAGATGTTGGGCATATTGAGATACACTCAGAGAGGTACTGGATTGCTCTGTCCAAACTCACAGGTAGTTTTTAAGGAAATGTCAGAGCAACCCACCATGCCATGGCACGTAATGTGAGAAAGCTTGAAGTTCTGTGGATGGAAAGACCATCAAAAAAAGCATTGGGGGAGGTGAACTTTGCAGGTGATTTGAAATTATCTCCCATCCCTACAGCTTGAAAGGGCATGGGAAAAAAAGAAGCATTTATTTTATATTTTGTTTACCATCATCCTCATGGCTGCCTGATTATTTTATCTTGTTCACTGTGCAGCTTTCTGGGTTAGTTTTTATGCTTCATGTTGAAGAATAATGTTTTTAACTAGTTTGTACATCACCCAAAAACTGCAGTTAGAAGTATAATAAGTAAATAAACAAGCCTTAAGAAGGATCACTGTGCTAAAGGCTAAGAAGCTTCAATGGAGCACTGAAACTGAGCACAATCAATGGGTGACATTGATCCTTACTAACTCATTCACCAAAAGGAATGTACAAGACATGATTCCTCACCCTGCAAATGTTCCTTTCAAAGGTAAACAACGTGCAAGTTCAGTGCAACTGGCCAGTCCAAAAATATTTCAGTAAGAAATCCCTGTCCCCTGCCCCCATGTTTTTTTAGCAAATGCAAAAACAACTAAAGCTGATTTCTTAAATAATAGCACTTCATTAAATGAAGCAAAAGAAACAGACTATTGGTCTTTTTGTCAGTCTACCCCAGCTTGGCCAGAAGCACGTTTATCAATGTTGGAAGGATCCAATCCCTGAATATGTGACTCAGTGAGAAGATCCAGCCTCTCAGGTGCAAGTGGCTATTGTGGCAGTAGAGCAGTGTTTCTCAACCTTGGGAACTTTAAGATGTGTGGACTTCAACTTCCAGAATTCACCAGCCAGCTATGCTGGCTGGGGAACTCTGGGAGTTGAAGTCCACACATCTTAAAGTTCTCAGGATTGAGAAACACTGCAGTAGAGCAAGATTCCCCACTCCAGACATGTTGGAATGTCAATTCCTAGAATTCCCAACTGGCCAAAGTCATGTCGTCTAGGAGTAACCACCCAAATCCATCTGGAGGCAGAATGTTGGAGAAGGCTACAAAGAGATTAATTTTATTCAGTTCTGCAGACCAGACAAAGCTGTACCGTTGAAGAAAAACCTGTGTGTCCACAACAATATATTTCTGAGGAAAGCAGCTCTAAATACTACAATATTATTTTCTAATTTGGGGAAAAATAAACTAGGAGCAAAACAGAACAAAAGCCCATTGGGAAAGAAACCTCAGCTACCAGAATGGAAAGCTTAGCTAGTATAAAACATGGATCTTAAAAGCAACATATTTACCCGGAATTGTCAATCAGTTCAGCAACTGCTCCAAAGAGGAAGTCATGTGTTGTGCTAGAAAGAAGCATTAAGGTAATTTAAAGACAAGAGAAGACAAAAAACTCAAGTATGAATTACACATGCAGAAAATGGCAATAAATTTAAAAAGGGTTTGGAGTACCTCAGAACCCTACAGTCTTTGAAATATGGAAAAGTCAAAGGGGAAGAGGGGAAGAGAAAACTGTTTTGAGATATAAGGGTGCATGCATGGGAAAGTAATAGCAATTAATTTTCTACATGCAGTAGCAAAACTTTTCCAACACGATGCCTAGCAGATTTATGGGACCAACCTCCTTCACCCCTAACTAGCAGACTTTTTGGAGATGATGATTACGGGATTAGTCTGCTAAATGCAGCTTACTCCTAGCATAGGTTTAGGACAGCCTTACCTTTTTAAGTGAACCTTATCTTTAACATTTCTTTTAGTTAACATTTCTGTTTTATACTTAGCCCCTGTGATTGATTTTAATCCTTTCAGTTTCATCTTTAGAATTTTACTGTTAGATTTGTTTGTGCTGGTTAATGATTACAGTACAGACTGACTGGATTCCCTAGTGTGTCTTGCTGACTAAAATTATAAACCTGTTCATACTTAGCTGGGAATTAACACCGCAAAACTCAATGGGACCTACCATTGACTCGAATAGTACAGATTCACCCAATAATCTGCGTTAATGATGTATAAAACATGCATCTCTACTTCCTGTATTAAGACACAACTTCTTAAAGCATTTATTATTGTGAAATATCGTGGATCCCAGGACATGTAATCCACAAAATTTATGGGATAGCAAATGAGCTTGTCTTTAGGATACCATCATCCCAGGAACTTTCATTCCACTGAGATCAGTAGGATTCATTCCCAAGCAACCATTCTGCAGAACACGACAAAATCAGTTCCCCACCCTCTGTTTCGCTATCATTTCATTCAAAAGGTTGAACTAAATCAGCATTTCTCAAACTTGGCAACTTTAAGATGTGCGGACTTTAACCCCCAGCATTCCCAGCTGGCTTTTGACCCACACTTTCTTAACTTCACTCTTCCTTTATGGTAGGGTGAAACATTATTTACAGAAAAGTGAACCGTCTTGCAAACAGTTTTCAGTATTATTCCGGAAAATAGGAACTTTTTTTTTCCTGCCGCCCACTGAGGGCAGAGCCTAATCAACTATCCACACAAAGAAAGCGGCTGTCTCTTGTCTCACTCATGAATTTGCATGCAAAAACTCCAGCCTTAGCTCCGCCCTACAAAGAGCCGCATAGGGAGCAGATTCGGCCATCGCCGCTCCTCAGGGGAATCAGCGCGGAGCTCCGTCGCCGAGACAACCCGGCTCGATCGCTCCCTCGCGGCCCACGTGCAACGCAACGCGATCGGGGCGGTACCCATATAAAGGCTGCGGAATAAGGAAGGACAGGTGAGGCAGGCCGAAGGCGTCCTCTTGTGGAGACGCTACAGCACACCAAATTCACTGGACTGTAATTCTCATCAGCTACAAGCAATTACTTTCAGCGGGTATAAATAGCCATTCTACTCTATCGTAAGGAGCTAGTTTAGTGTAGTGATGAAGACACCAGGCTAGAAACTGGGAGACCCTGAGTTCTAGTTCTGCCTTATGCACAAAACCAGCTGGATGACCCTAGGCCAGTCCCTCAGCCTTAGGAAGCAGGCAATGACAAACCACTTCCAAAATGTTGCCAAGAAAACTTCTGGGAGTTGTCCAGTAAGTCACCAGGAGTTAGTACTGATTCAGCCCCTCCCCCCCAAAAACCACTATCAATCTGTAGGAAACCAGCTTGGGGTCAGGTGCCTTGGAACTTGGGTGGTGTGTGAATGAGTGAATGGCATTGCAGCCAAGCAAATCACTTAGAATAAGTTTCCAAGATGATGGTTTGCAGTTATGTGAGTTGCAGATCAGCATGTCTGGAAAGCACACATGTTAGAAGACTTAACAACAATTATGAATTGTAATTGCCTTTCTTGCAGCAGATGCACATTGATAGTTTATAAGCATCAGATTAGTGACCAAGTTCTGTTTTCTCCATTCCAAGGCTCCAAAAATAGATCAATAGTGGATTCAATTATCTAGAGACACAGTCAGCACCTCTTTCAAGTAGAGGATGAAAAGCCATCTGTCAATGATTCTTTGATTTGGATTCCTGTGCTGAGCAACATGTTGTATATGTTGGCTTAAATGTCCCTTTTCAACTCCAGCATTACATAATAAAGAAAACAATTATTGTTATTAGTTTGCAGATGAATGAATGTGCAGAGCAAAGCAACACTTGAAGGTTTGCTTGTTTGCTTTTTTGTAAGGTGAAAAAAAGACTTCAGCTTCTGGCTTGTCAGTGCAAAGAGCTAATGAACTCTCATGCTATGACAAATCCTTCCTAAGAATTCAGTAATTTTTTTAGCACTATTCTGAACATCAGATTCACGTAGCAGGAGATAATCCTACTCATGTATTTTCCATAACTGTAAAACACCTGGGTGGAATTTCTTTCAAAACATTCAATGAGAGAAAAAAGACATATGCATGCACACATATACTTTGAAAATGATTCAAAAGAGGCTTTTTGGAATGTGCAGGAATATGCCTGAAGCCCCCGATTCAAAAAGACATGGCTGCTTTGAAGAGGTCCTGCAGCCCCACATGGCAAGGGCCAAGGCCGGTTTTCTGAATTATTTCCAAAGCATTCACAGCTGTAATATCTATAATAGTTTCTTATCTTCTGACCTATATTTATAGTAGTTTTTTCTGTCATGACCTACATTACCTCAGGATAATTTGCTGGGCACTGCATAGTTAATAGACTAAATCAAAGGGTAGGGCCAGACCGCAAAATGGATGGGGACATCCTGTTCCCTCTGACTTTGGCCTCCCTCCCTCCCTCTTTCTCTTTCTCTTTCTCTTTCTCTTTCTTTCTTAGGCAGTAGATTTTAGGCAAGGTCTAGACGTTAGAGATCTTGGAAGGGGTGCTTCCCTTTGACAAAGGCTTGAATGCAAAGCACCCATTTGATAAAGACCCATAATATCCACCTTCTAAGT
Source organism: Liasis olivaceus (assembly GCA_030867105.1). Lineage (NCBI taxonomy): Eukaryota > Metazoa > Chordata > Lepidosauria > Squamata > Pythonidae > Liasis > Liasis olivaceus. Next base: position 78,217,569 of record CM061352.1, on the reverse strand, counting down.
AGGGCAGTGGATGTGCAGAAATAAGTTGTATTAATGCAACCTGGTTCAAAGAAATGGAGTAATTAGTCTTGGTGAAATGCTTTGACAGCCTCGGTAAGAAACTTAAAACTATCTTGAGGATCACAAGAGGCCTTAAGGCTGCAGGCTGCCCTCCCCAACTTACCACATCAAAAAGAACAAAATATTCAGACATTTTTCTTTAAAATGACATGCTCTTAACAGCTTGATTGTACAGTTCCCTATCACGTGCTTGCTTACATATCTTCATGACATTGGCTTAGGTATGTAGCTGCACAATAATTAATGTGGAAGGCAGAGGATGGGTAGAGATGCAGATAGAAGTCTGTAACAATTTGGCCTGCATGTCCCCAGATGGTGCCAGGTGGAATGATGACAGAAAAGAGATTTATATTGCACTCCTTAAATTAGCCTATCCTAGAAGGCTGTAGAAGAGAATCACCAGCACTAAAAAACTCTCTGTGGTTTCCTTGTGTTGGGGGGACAGCCAAAGGAGACTATATTGGCCTTCATCTCAAGCAGGAATGAAGTTTCACCTAGCTCTGCTCACAAGGAAAAAATATTAGAAATGTATTTGCAATAAAGTTTAAAGTTTAATGGGTTCAGTGTCCATTCATAGAAGAGAAAAACATGTCTGAAGTGAATCAAAACTTCCATGTAAGAAAGTCCAAAGGGCACAAAGAGGTCGATGGAACATGAAATGCAACAATGGACCCTGCCCTCTTCCTGCACAACTGTTCAGACACAGAGTAAATCATTGATAAAGCGAAGGGAATCAAATGTTCAAAAAGCATCCAATTTTTACTGCTCCAACTCCAGAGAAGACACAATGGGTACTACAATGCTTCATGTTGTGACATGTGTTGTTCTGCTTACAGGTAAGCTTTTACATCATGTTATACTTGCTTTTGAAATATGTATATTAATTTTGGTTAAGTGAATTGCTGAGATCCACAAAGGAACTGCAGTGAAGTGCTCTTAAACTCTATCAAATTCAGTTTCAGTGGATCTAATTCATTACAACTGAAGAGCTATGGTGCCTCAGACTAGATTTTTTTAAATTTCAAAATGATGTTTGGTTTTGAAGATTGAATGCTAATTGGATTATAAAAGGCAATCTAACCTATTAATATCATGTTTGGTAATATTACAAATGTAGAACAATTTTCCCTAGGATGGTACTCCCCAAATGATCTGGAGTATAATTCATTTTCTGTGGGTGATGTGACCAAAAGATATGGATAGAATCTAGCCATAGACATTCAGTAAAAGGCCCAATGAAGTCATATATGTTATTGCATTATCTGCGACTGATGCAACTTAGTAATTCATATCATTTGTGTGATGACCCCACAGAACACACGTCAGTTGCCCCCATGCAGATGCTCGTGAGCAGAGCACATCTGGAGGGCATCAGATTAGAGAAACCTGGCATAAAACAAGATATTTTCTGAAATATATTTAAATTTTGCATATGCTCTGAACCCATGATTGTCATGCCTGTGCCTTTGTCATTTCAGTGGCTTGGGGGCTACCATTTCCCTTTCAAGAAGAAGCCAATGAATTTTTAGGACTTAAGAGGCTGCCCTACCCAGCCAATTGGCATCCAGTCACAGTGTCTGAACAGGTACTGACCTTTTGTAAGATTTTTAAAACTTGAATTTATTACTCCATTTCTAATTCACCTTTTCTCTGGGGGCTCAAGGCTGTACACATAGGGATTTATCATTTATATATGCTGGCCTTAAAATCCTATGGTGGAGGCAGAGCAAGAATGACTGGCCCAAATTCATGTAGTTAGTTCAGGGGCTGAGTGGGGAGTAGACCCAAGGTTTGAATCACTACATCATACCCCCATTCACAGTCAAAGATTTTACTTGAGAGAATCAGTATGATTTAAAAAGTACTGTTCACCAGAGATGCACTAGAGGGGTTTGGATCTACTTGAATTTTCTCTTGTATGAAACATGGGAAAGAATATTCAAAAATATCAAAATCATAATCCTTTTAGACAGAATTGGAAGAACATTTCAGGACTTTCGGCCTAAGGACCATGATTTATAACCCATAACCCATCTGGGATACGGCTGGTATCCAGGGGTATAGTCCTAAATTCTGAAGTTTATGTTTAAATAGTTAATGTTTTTTGTGTGTAAGAGCAGCTTCTCCAGTTTTATGGTTTGTGAAAAGGAAATAATTATATATTCACTGTGAGCAATTGAGACAAATGAGGACACAAAGGAGTCTCTAGCTAAAATATCAGCAGAAATTCAGGATATAGTACAATCTAATTTTGTGAATGTGAAGTCTTTAATTTTTTGTTTTTGTTTTTTAAATATACTGAGGAGTAATTTATTCTTCTTCTTACCCCTGCAATTGTTTGTTTCTCTATGGCATCTTACATTAACAAATACAGTGGTACCTCGGTTCACGAACTTAATTCGTTCTGCGACTCTGGTCGTGAACCGAATTGGTCGTGAACTGAATCAAATTTTCCCATAAGGTTCAATGTAAATACAGTTAATCCATTCTGACCCCTACGAATTTGGTCGCCAACCGATTTTTGATCACGTCCCGAATCAAATTTCCCTATAAGGTTCAATGTAATTACGGTTAATCCATTCTGAACCATATGTTGTTTTTTTTTAAAACCGCAAAAATATGACACAAAGTACAGTACAAAGAGAGAGAAAGCTAACCTTGCTCGACGCGACTTCTGGTGTGGAGGACAGGAAGGCGGGTGGGGAGGTGGTTACTGCTTGGAGGGAGAGTCCCCCTCCCTACAGGAAGCCACGACCACATGTCATGGAAGGGAAAATGGCCACGGATCCTGTTCGTAACCCGATCCGGCATTTGCGAACGGAGGCAAAATTTTGCGACCGGAGCTGTTCGTGAACCGAATTGTTCATGAACAGAAGCGTTCGTGAACCGAGGTACCACTGTAATAATGTTCCTAATACAACAATTATAGAAATATCTTTCTGGGCAAGAAATATTAAGTAGCGATGTTCACCCAGAAAGGAAAGTAGACTTATATTCTATTGCCGCAGAAGAACCAATGGACTAGAACCAATGGATTAAAACTACACGGAAGTAAAATCAGGCTAGACGTCAGGAGGAAATTCCTGACTGTACATGTTGTCAGCCAGAAGAAAAGAGTGTCACGTAATGTGGTGAGCTTGCCTTTCCTGGAGGTCCCCTGCCTTTCCTGGAGACAGACACATAATGGTCATTGGTCAGAAATTGTGGGAGCGTGGAGTAGAGGTATGAAACATGGACTCTCATCCCCAGAAGAGCGAACACGAGATAAGAGAATGAGACTGGCCCCTCCCTAAGGAATGCAGAGGATGTTTGTGGGGTGACCCTGAGAGTTGCTCTCAGTCTGAGAAGATTCTGTAACAGGAGTGAAGCCAATAAACCTTGCTGGATTGAATCTGTATTGTCTCTTGGAGTTTCCTGGGCTAATCCTGACAGAAATGCTATATTGTAGTGGATCTTCACTGAGCAGGGGGTTACAGTGGTGACCTTTACGTTCCTTTCCAGCTCTGATTCTATGAAAATTTTATAATTTGCTTAAATTTTTAAGTGTATGTGTTCCCAATTTGTATTTTTTCTCCTACTCTTTGTTCCATGCAAGAGCAGAATTTGCTTTGCAGTGCTGTGCTATGGTGTACTGTGTCTCCCTTCCCTTCCCTTCCCTTCCCTTCCCTTCCCTTCCCTTCCCTTCCCTTCCCTTCCCTTCCCTTCCCTTCCCTTCCCTTCCCTTCCCTTCCCTTCCCTTCCCTTCCCTTCCCTTCCCTTCCCTTCCCTTCCCGGTTGATGTATTGTCAGTTCTTTTTTTTTAAATAAAAAATAGCATGAAACCATGATACCAGTTCCATCCCCCTCGAACAGAAAAAGAAAAAAGAAAAAAAAATGCAGCAAAATTGCAGAACTATAAATGTAGGACTGCCGGTCATGCTGGTTGGGAATTCTAGGAATTTTAGTTTCCATACCAGGAGGGCATTAGTTGTGAAAGACAGTGTGCTTCTTTGGGGGTGCTGGGAGGTGTCTGAGTTATTATTTCAATTTATACCCTACCTTTCTGTCCAGAGCTACATGTAAGAATTGTTATCCTCAGCTCCTGCTGAGGTTGTCACTACTAATAAATGTCCATGGAACATGTTTTCCTAGTTAAACAAAATCATATTTTTGTTCTAATCAGATGAATGAATACTGGGCAGCACTGAAGAAATCAGCACAGTATTACATGGACAAGATCTTTTACTAGTACTGACATAGCCAGGTAATTCATTGAATCGGACACTTTTTTCGAAAGAGTCTCTGTATTTACAGCATTTAATGGGATGGATATTAATGCATGGATTGTATGAAAAACCACACAAAGATAGTAATTAAAATTTGGAAATGTGTGCTGACAGCATCATGCTAGCTGAACCAACCATTGCTAAGTAGCTTAATAAGTAGCTGCAGTACATGCGGATTTTGCTTTACAGTACGTTGTGAATCCTTACATGAAGAACTGTGTGTATTCCATGATGCCATGCAAGAGGAGAATTTGGCACTGGGGGATAAGAATTGGCAAGGCATTCCTGAGGAAGGAAAAATTCCCAACAATCTGTCTATTGCAAGAGTTCTGTACTGTTAGCATGAAATCTTGGGAGGAGTTTCATTATGATGCAGAAGAGCTATGGACCCTGTGACTTCATTTTAGCCAAATAAGTGTGAAACTACCTCTATTATAGCACTGAACATTTTCTTATTTTTTATTAGCTTTAAGAGGATTTCTAAAGCAAATTCTCTTTTAATAGGTTGAAGAATAATAGAAAAAAATACTGGAGAATTATTTTGTATGGCATTAGACTGTACAAATGATTTCAATGAGTGTTGCTCACTCCATTTATTATGAATTCCACCATGAGCTAAAGCAAATTCAAAATGAAGATGGTCTTGATGTTAGTGGGAAAGACTTGCTGAAAATTCCCAGTTGCCAAAGGCTGGAGCATGGTGACAGTTAGCGTTTCACCTACTCTTAGGACCAGTAGAAGCAAAACCCATTTTGCAAAATATTCCATCTTAATCTTTAATATGATTTTTGACAAAGCAATTTTGTTTTTTTACAGGGACTACATTAGCTCTTACATGGATATGTTACAGCAACATGGAGGGCATCAGACTTGATCTGTGACTCCCAAATTTATATATCTGCTTCCTCCATGATGTTGATCAACTTGATTTTTCCTGGAATATCAGTGCCTGAGACAAACGCTATTATGTCTAATTGACAAGGATCCAAAATAAAGGTCTTCATCCTGTCCTGGAATTGACAAGGGCGCATCCTGTGAAGAAAATGTCCAGGCCTTCAGGCTGCAATCCTATATCAAAGAAATTACTTTTAAGTTGTCATGCATAGGGTTGCATCTTCCAGCAGGCCTTGCCTGGGAAATCTACCCATTGTCACAAGTGAATCGAAAGTAGTTGTTGTATCTTTTGAATGTGAGGAATGTCCTTGTGAATATAATATTGATTTTGGAATCTTGTTCATGAACTGGATTATTCTTAGGGATTGCTCACAAATTATAATTTAATTTGAAGATTGTCCATATGCTATGCAGAAGCAATATGGAGTGTCATATTTAAAAAAAGCACTGCTGTTGCTTCTGCATTGTTTAATTCCAGAGATTGAGGAATCTATGCAACAACTTCTTTACCTGTGACTTTATTTATAGTTCCTTCACTTTTGTGAACTTCATAAAGATCCAGTAACCTATATATCACACTGCCTGTCCAGATGCCTGTAATTGAAAGCAAGATGGTAATTGTGTATTCAAAGCGCATTCATTCATCACCCATTCAGTCTTGACCTTATCTCTTGGTTTACCATATAACTTTCTTAAGTACCCTATTTGAACTTCATTCACCTTACTTTTATGTTTCTCCTGACATACCCAATTTTCACTTCCATTTAACAAAGTGAACAAAAATACACTCTTAACAGACAGCAATTTTTGCTTCTTTCAACAATCATTAATTTCTTACTACAGGCCAGATATTACCTAACATTATAGGAGGGGAGCTATATTAGACTATGGTGGCAAAAAACAGGCTACTGGTAGCACAGTTTATGACTAGTACATGTTTTAAAGTTGAGTTAAACTCTGTGAGTTGCAGCCCACCAAAGCTTATGCCTTTAAAAAATATAAGTCAGTCAGAAAACGTGCTACCGTATTCCTGCCCCCCCCTTTCTATCAGCATTCACTTGTGTCAACATTTCTTCATCTATTTTCCCATATTTAGTGAACATTCTACCAAGGTACATACATTTATCTACTTCTTCTAGTTTTTACCATGTATGTATAATTTTTAATTGTTCACATGTATTTCCTCTGCCAAACATAGTTACATTGGTCTTTGATAAATTAATTTATAGATCCTTGTTTATTTATGGATTAGATTTATATCCTGCCTTTGTTTTGTACAATTCAAGGTGGTGTACATAATGCTCCTGCTTTCTGTTTTCCCTACAACAACTCATTGTAAGGTGGGTTAGGCTGAAACAGAGTGACTGGCCCAAAGTAACCGAGCTGGTGGCATTCTATTCACAATTGCTGCTGGTCACTTGGGTTCTTGGTCAACAACTTGGCATCATTTGCATACAAAGTATGTGTACATTCATGTCCTCAATTAACCAAACTCTAGCATCGATAAAATCATTCTTGTACATTTATCAGTTTCTTATATAGTCAAGGAGATATCACACATTCTTGTCTTATTTCCTGGACAATGTTGAACCACAAAGTATTTTTTCCTAATGTATGTTTTTCTTCCATCATATACCACTCTTAATACATTCAGCAACTAACCTTTGTGCAAACAGTGCCTACTCATTGTATCATATGGTTTCTCTAAATTAATCAATGTGTAACCTTTATTTATCTACCTGGGAATATTAGTCTTTAATGAAAATAGATGTCACATAGCAGAATATATGAACTTTGAAATAACACTGAAACAGTAGAGAAATCAAACCATCTCTTTGAAAATTCAGACTATATAGGTTTTCCACTAAGCAGGTGTTCAGTATAAAAATGAATGACAGAACCCTTCTGCACTCTAGTCAGTGTGTGGTGTTTGCATAATACCTCCTGAATAGTTCTGGTCAAGTACTTCAAAAGCAAGTTGCCTCATCAAACAGAGGAAGAATGGGGACAAGTATATTAATTCCCCACTCCTCTGTCACAATTTCCATCACACTCCAAGAACTGAATAGTCTCCTATATCGTTCTCCATGCAGTTTACAATTCTAGACTATAATTCCATATAACACTTGAACAAGACTAGTATCTACATATTTATTTGTGTTTGCTAATTCATAAGCACAACATCAAAGAAAACATATTCTGCTTTGCACTAAGACTGCAATTTTAGACCTTTTACCTGGGAGCAAGTCCCACTCAATAAGATGTCAATTGAGCAGTTATGAATACATTGTTCAGAGAGTTCATGGTACATGTTACCCTTTATCTGCAGATAAACCAACCTCTCTTCCTCCCCCTTTTATTCCTGTATTATCCTGCAATATCCTTTTTTCTTATTTCAAAAGATGATGCTATTATTTTTTGCACCATAGACTGGAATTGTGAATCATAATTTCTTTTAGCATTAATATATTTTTTTCAGCATTTTAATTGTCATGAAAATAGTTGCCTATTTAACTTTTTATCAACATACCCTAATGGCAAATCCAACTTTCATTCCAAGAATTATGGGGCCATGCACACATATAGCGTAACCAGAATGTAAAAAAGTATACCAGCTGTCAGATGGTGGTAGTGGAAGGGATTACCCCCAATTCTATTAAGATGCATAGATATAACCATCACTAATTTCTTCATACTGGTACATGTGAATAGTTCAATCTAGGGAACAGTAATACATTCTGAGTGTTCTTACACACATCCTTTGCAGGACAGTGTGTATGTGGTGTGTGTTCTTCCTACTTTTAGTTATGAAAATAGCATTTTGATTCCCTGGGGTCTATTCATAAGAAAATATCTGGCTATCTAGCATGATTTCTGGACACTAGGAAGCAAAAATAAGAAATTAAAATACTGACGGATGGAAAGTTTAGATCAGCCATTTTCAACATTATGATACTCTCTTCTTCCCCTGAGCTGTGTTTGACTCCAATTCCAACTCATCTAAAGGGCACAAGGGTGGCCAACATGTTTTAAAACAGTCCATTGCAATCACTCAATTAAAAATAATATTTAAATTACGTCTAAATGAAAATGACAGCACACTTCTTTTAATATATACCTTTTTTGTTTCTGAAGTCCTCTAGGCAAAAGCTTCAGAGGAAAGATCACCATCTTTTTAAAAGATATGCTACCTCCTGCTGCTCACTCCAACAGGCACATGAATCATTGAAAAACAAATAAAAAGTTGCTGCCTTCTTCAAAATGATTTATAGTCTAAAGCTTACCTGGAACCTGGCCTAAACAGATGCAGTTGAAAGAAAGATATGCTGTTCCCTGCTTAGTGCCAGCCTCCCCTCCCCTCCTTCTCCTGATGTTCTACCTCTGTGGAATTGTAAGCTAATAGGGGGCTGGGATCTGCCTGCTTGTGCTCTGTCAAGTACCAGACACGTTGAGAGGACAACATGCACGAATATATGTATAATCTGCCCAAAAACAGTCCTGTAACTGGATGCCAGCTATTCAGAAATAAGCTGTCCTTACTGAAGGTAACTTGCAGTCTAAATTTGGAGTGAGTAACCTGGAACCTAAGGCTGCCTCTGGAGGCCTTCTCATCACAGCTGCCCCCCCAAAAACACAATGGCTTTTTGAGACAGGAAACACAAAAGCAGGAGTGCGGACCGTGCTACAGGCTTATTGTGGGTCAAAAACAAAGACAGAAAAAACCTCACACTCCCCACAGAGCATCTCTAAGTCTACACCCATGTAACACTTCCACACCACTTTTTCATCATTACCCTGGGTGTGCAGCCCAGCCTGCATTTGTTACGTGCGGATTAAAGCTATTAAAAGCTTGACCATTCCTGGTCTAAATCTAGATTCTTTCTATCAGTGTGGACAGAGCAAGGAGGAAGAAAAAAGAATCTAAAGGGGTCTGTCTACATAAAAGTGACAATAAACAGAGTCTGATAATGGAATTGTAAAATACATGTCTTTCTGCAGACCAGTTTGGTTATGGACTATTCTTTCTATCAAGAAAGCTTCATAGCAAAGGCAGAGCATTACTGCCCCCTCTACAATATGTATCATGCAGGAAAAACGGACTTTGGATTTCAAAGCACTCTTAAAGTATGATTAAAGTATGTTCTACCAATTCCTGTGGCTGATATGACATTATTAATACAAATGTTTTGCTAAGATAATAAACCTACTCCTACTTATGTGCTGTAGCAATTAAAAAGTGCTAATAAAATAATATTAAGATAAATTATGCCATGCCTTCTATTATAGAGCTCATTGCAGGAAAACTGATTTTTTTTCAGCATAGGCCACAACTTGTAAGGAATCGTTCCCCCCACCCACCATGAAACACTATGATAAATTTTAATAGCCCCATAGCATTTGCTTCATTGTCACATCAGCTATGTTAGTGCAGCAACACTAAGAAGATGCTTGTCGCCTGCCTAAGCTGCAACCTGAGCCAAATTGCAAAGGTGCCCAATTTATCAACAGTAGCAGCTTTCATCATAGTTATTCTAGACCAGCCTCTCCAAGCATTAAATTACTATCATGCTTTTGTGGCTTTTTGCCTTATGGAGGGAAGAAGAGTCTTGTTGATAATTTATTTCTGGACCTCTTGGCTATGTTGAATGTTAAATATTTTTCAGCGATTTTTTGCTTCCCACATTCCTAATTAGCAGCTGGATTTAGCCAATTGATTGTATAGATAAGCACACTGAATTACCATGTTTGAATAAGAACAGCCTTGCTGGATCAAGCTAATGGCCCATCTAGTCAATGTTCTGTGTCACACAGTGGCCAGCCAGGGGTAGCCAAGTTAATAAGTGTGGACAGGACAGTTACAATAGAGGTGAATATGTGTAGCTCAGGGTTGAACTGTGGAGTCCTTGGGGTTCTCTGAGCTTGGTTCTTTTCTTGCCAATGTTTCATTACCCAGCTAGGTAACATCTTCAGTGCTAAAATGGGCTGGGGTTTGCTCTCTATTTATGTGCTATGGCCTGCCTTGCCAGTGCTGGTAAGGGTTAATGAAACATTTGCAAGAAAAGAACCAAGCTCAGACAACCCCAAGGACTCCCCAGGACAGTTACAGCCCATTTCTACTATTGCTCTACTGGTAGCGTGCACATGCTGCCTGTAAGACTGTGATTCAGAAGTGGCCACAAAGAAAAGTGGGCAAGGTGAATAAAATAGGAAGAACTGAACTGGGAGTAACCCCTGATGAATTTCACTTAATTGATCCCATGTATCATGTATTGCAAGTACATTACATGTCATTGTTTGGATAAAGCACTTCAACTGATTCATTGTTTTATAGTATAACTTTTCAATTTTGGCCAGTTTTGTCCCTTTTTTCTAGTAGATACATTTAAAAATGTATGAGGGAAATTTTAGTCTTGGTTCCACTTGCAAACAGAAGGTAATATTCAAAATCACCTGATCACATGTACTGACACAAATCTATTCTAATAGTGATTTCTAAATAACACACTTCCAGGTAAGCAAAGACAGCAGCAAAACCTCAGTTTATTAAATATCCTCTACATCAGGAGATTGGTCAAAACCTGAAAATAAGAACAACAATAAGCCCATTTCCTTTCAATCTTTGCAACGCAAAATGAGGTTTAGAAATTATAAACAGTAGTCCCATCTTCACCAGCATTCTGGACAAAGGTCAGCTCTTTAAAACCAGGTGAGATTTACATACTAAAATAATCTCCATAATGAGTTCTACTCAGGTCTGAGTACAGCAGTGTTTCTCAACCTCAGCAACCTTAAGATGTGTGGACTTCAACTCCCAGAATTCCCCCAGCCAGCATGCTGACTGGGGAAATTCTGGGAGTTGAAGTCCACACATCTTAACATTGCTGAGGTTGAGAAACATTGCCATAAAATGCATCTATCTGTTTGCCAAAACTTGACAGTACTAGTAAAATGAACCAGTGGTTTGAAATAGTGTATGTGGCAGCTGCTTGTTAGTCAGTGTCTCCAACATAATTTCCAGATATTTTGGATTCCTATAATCCCAGCTATATAATGTTGATGGATGATGCAGTTTAACAATATTGAGTAAGCCACAAATTGTTCAAGCCTTAATTTAGATCAAATTCATGCTAGCTGTGAATACTAGGATTTGCAGTCCCAACACTTCTGAAACACTTGAGGAGAAGGAATGTTTATTTAGGTTACATCAATAAAGGCTGATTATTTTTGATTTGTAATAACATAGTTCTATTTTGATTAACCTACCATCCCACTTTTAAAAGAGTAGCCAAACTCAGAATACTAGGGTAATTCAATGTTTCCCAACCATGGCAACTTCCAGATGTGTGAACCTCAGTTCCCAGAATATCAGCAATGGCCCTACTGGGTGAGGAATTCTAAGAATTTAAGTCCACACATCTGGAAATTGGCAAGATTGGGGAAGATCGGGCTAGAATGTTGTGTGCTTTTATATTTTTTTAAACTTACTTGTCTTTTCCTTATAAATTATTGGATAAATGGAATTTTAACATTAATAGAGCATCTAGATTTATAAGAGGAAAGAAATAATTATTTTAGAACAATGTTATTAAGGCTACCATATCCAAACTGCAAAAAGCCAATGAACCATGAGCAAAGGGCTAGTTTTTGTATCCCTTTGCTGCCATCTAGCAACATTAATCCCAGTGTTGGCAATCCTGATGTGGTATCCTAATTTTGATACCATAAATGTCTTGCTACTTTAGTGCCAATCATCAATATAAACTACAACAAAATGGATGGTACTAATAACATGCCTTTCTCTGTACATTAGTCAACTACGTCCTTTGCATTTAAAATGAAAGTCTCAGTGTGGGTACAAAAAGCTAATTCATCCTACTCCCAAATTAGAATGTAGGGCAGTTTAGATATGAATCTAAGAGAGAATAGGGTGTTCCAGTTCCAAGCTTCTTCCTTGACATTAACTGATGTGTTTTGATATGCTCTTAATTGCTTGCAGTCACATGGAACTGACCCAGCTGTTTTCCACAGCATCAAAGAGGCAGAAAAAGAGGAGGTTTTGCCACTTTCTGCAATTAAAAAAAAACAAACAAAGCAGAAGTTAACATTATGCTAAAGATAATTAAACAATTAATTAATGGCAAGCCATGTGTGTCGTGCAATGAAGGAAAACATCTGAGCTGAATGTCAAGAAATCCTAAAGTACTCTGTACTGATCAACAAAGAACTTCACCATGACAGCACTAAAATCCTAAATGTAATTAAGAATGCCTTAATGCTACTTGCTGTTTTAGTTAATATCAGGAAGGAGAAAGTACAACTGGCCTTCATCATAGTAATGGAATTCTTGGTAGGATTTCTGCTCCCCACCTTTCAATATATAATAGTGACATAGCATTAATTTATTCGATTAATCTATTTTTTGTATCAATATTTCTGTATCTACTGTGAATATGGGGAATTAAGATTAAAATGATTTAAATAATGTTAAAATGTTTGTAGTATCATAAAGAGTATCTTGTATTGTTTAATGTGCTACTTTGTCTAAGACATGCCACATATTTTCAGAAATCACTTATAACTATTGATTCTCTAATAAAGAAATTCTACAACTCCTATTTTCTCTAGTGGGGCACTGAAGGAAGCAACTACTTAAGTATATTGTGTGTTGATGGAAGACCTGCATGATTATTGATTTTGATAACTGATCTAGAAATAAGTCTAGGATTTAAACAATCTCTGCATAGGTTCCTCTTCTCTGGTGCAGTATGGTTTAATTTGTACTCAAAACTTTGAGGAGACTTTGCTTTGTTTTTGTTTTAGTTTTGTTAATTGCTTTGAGAACTCACTAAAGTAGAGAGGTAACTATAAATTGAATAAAGAATTGCATAGAAAGTTCTGCTTCCCTTCAAACAAAAAAAGAGTGGAGAAAATAGGAGACAGTATGTGCAAGATACAATGTTGTAGTTACTTTGTACATAATTTCAAAGCTTCATATGACCAGGTGAACAGTTGTAAAAGGGTAGAATTGATACTACATTGCCTGGACTCTTCAAGAAATTAGAATGAACAGGTAAATACAGAACACAAATCCTACTATTCTCTGCCATTTCTACAACCCATATTATCAACAACTTGAAGGCTGTACTTACTTTCTGTACCTACAGCCTATTTTTCACTGCTGTCCTCATTAAAACAGAGAGCACAGCTGGAGAAAAGAAGCTTTTATTGCAGAGCTAATTGCTTTCACCTCTAATATGTTATAAGTACATGTGTGCAAAGCAATTGAATTTTCTTGCAGTAAATCCTGGTGGGGAGAAAGATCTTGGCTTTCTTTTTCATGTTTGTTTTGATTTTCAGCAAAGCCCTCTTGTGTTAAAACATGCCTGTTCTTCATGCTGACTCACTTGAACTGTAATCAACTCTTCAATTGGCATAATGACTGCTTGCACTTTAAAAATTGCTCTGGGAGCAAGGAATGTAAATGGTGCCGGACACTGCCAAGCACCTCTGATCTATCCACTGTACAGTATTCATAACTACTTTAGAAGATCAAGTCCTATGTAATTTTAGAAACTTTCTCAAGAAAGGGATGCAGTGTTTGTGAGGTGAAGTGAATGTTCCCACTTCACCATGCAACCACACCCCAGTGTCAACTCATTTTAGAACTATTTAAACATTTGTTTAGAGCTTTTCTGAAGAAATGCTAAACCCATACTTAAAAGGAGCCCCCAAACATCTGACAGATGCTGCAAAATGATATGGTGAAGCAGGATCTCTCTCATATCACTGCACTTCCCCAGTGGTGCCTGTCAGCCACTTCTGAGGCTGACAAGGGGTGCCAACTATGGAGATTTGATATTTCCTATGCCAGAACTTTGCTCTGAACCATCCAAAAACTAAAATCAAAAAGTAATATGCTCCCTTTGATTCTGTCCCCACCCCCTGCTCAGACTGGCAGCCTTGGGGTCAGCTGAGATGTGGCAGCAGTTCCTCAGACTGCCAGAACCTGTAGGGGTGGAACGATAAGTGGGGAGGGATAATCCTTGGTATGGAAGAGAACCTGGCTTGAAAGAACCAGACTTTACTGCTGCCAAAAGCAGACTGTCCCCGAAAAACAGTCTCTAGGAACTGGAGAAGTCTCAGATCTGAGTCCCTGATGCATCTTTAACCAGGTTGTCAGTGTTGTATTGTAGATAATTGCATGGCAAGACATATCAACAAAGGGAAAAGCTGCACTTTAATACTGAAATAACTAAAGATGCTCTTCTCCATAGTGGGCTGGGGAGGAGACAAGGGTGGTATTATGAGATTATTCCTTTAAGAATGATTAATGGGGCATCTTTGTGCTGTGGTTATCAGGATTTGTTGATGAGCCTTATGTATTTTTAGAGCAAAGTTGAGACAATAGAAGGGAAAAAAATGCCATTAATGAGAAAGATTCAGATTTAGAGAATACTGTTTCTACTGTAAGGTTTAGCCTGCATTTGACTCCTCTGATTGGGTGAATTCAAATCAGAGAAATGGAAAGGAATGTTTCATTAATGCTGCAGATGTATCATTTTAGCACACAACTCCTGAGAATTTTAAGGATGTTCATTAACATGCTGGAGTGGCTACCATTGGAAAGATAAATTGAGATGAATATGAAAAGAGGGAAATGCAAAAGGGAAGACAATCTTTAAGATAAATGGATAGAATCAAAGAAATACAAGACTATCCTTGGAAGAGCTACAAGTTATTACTTGACATAGGTCAAGAAAGCAAGTATTTGTCCATATAAAGATAAGGATCTCTTCAAACTGAGTTTGACTCCCAGGGACCGCATGATCACACTTAGGCAGTTTTCTTAGCAAAGAATGGAAGTTATTTTACATTTATTTCTTTTGGGATGCTTCTGAACTTCCCACTCTACCTACAATTCTGGAATTCCTTGGTGACCTCTCATCCAAGTATAACTAGGCCCAGGCCTACGTAGTTCCAAGCCTAGATGAAGTCAGTTATTGATAGATATTGGCAAAAGTGACCACATATTACAAGCAACTGTGTCCCAGCTGTGCGGTAATGATTTATTTTATTTATTTATTTATTTGATTTGTCCCCGCCCATCTCCCAGTCCCCCCCCAACGGGGGACTCTGGGCGGCTTACAACCACTAAAATCACAATACATAATTAAATTATAAAAGGTTTAAAAATTATAAAAGTTATAAAAACTAGAAATTTACAAAAAAAGGATAGAGATAAAAAGCTAAAAACTCCAAGAGGCCAATAGGGCCCCACCAGGCCACTAAGGGGCCAGCCAACCCCATTTCTGATATCCACCCTCCCCGCCCCAGGCCAGATGGCAGAGCCAGGTCTTCCCATCCCTCCGAAAGGCCTGGAGTGAGGGGGCCTGTCTCACCCCTGGGGGCAAGATGTTCCAAAGGGCATAGTACACACCTGATAATTTATTGGAATTAAAATAAGATAAATTTGTTTCATTATGAGATTCTACACATGTGGTAAAAAAGAAATACAGTTTTTACATAAGAAAGTTGAGGAGGATGAAATAGGGGTAGCATTCAGTGTCAAAACCATTGCTTTTACCTTTTTCCATAAGTCTCCCATATCCATTCCTTTAGCAATAACATCAGCTGTTCAGTGATACCTTCTGCCAGAAGAATATATATTTTGTCTTGATCCTGAAAAGCAGAGTTTAAAAGCATTATGAAAACACATGTTCATAACTTGCTCAGATCACAGAATCAGCTGCTCATCTCATTTGAATAAGATTTTTAATATTTTGTTTTTTTTAATTATGCATGTCACAAAGTTCATGGGAAGATTAGAGCCAATGCTATCTATTAACTTCATCTATAATCATGTTTATGGCTTTTCTGAAGCAGGTGAAATTGCAGGAGAAGGAAGATCAGTGTTGAGGTTCAGCAAGACCTTCAGAAATATCAGAAGATCCTTTACATATGCAAAGACCATATGAGTTTTATATACATGGATTGTTAATGCACCTGCTTATGGTCAATAGGTACTTCTTGTGCACATTTGACATCTTAGAAAAATGTGTATTGATAGGTAGACTATCTAGATGGCACTTACCTGACCTTGCTAATCTTAAAAAAATTAAGCACGATTGGAAGAACATGATAGAAAACCACTTTTGTATTGTTGCCAATAAAACTATATTGTCATGTTTACAAAGTCACCATTTGCTATTTTACCTTTATATCACATTATGCCCCTTATATCTTGAAAAGGGCTGGACTTGATTAGCGTTAGCATAAGAGATCCCTTGTAAATTCCAAGGCTGAAGTTGAAAAAACATCCCAGAGGAAGACAATGACAAATCAATTCTGTTTTGTTGCCATAAAATTATGTAGACATATTTAGGTAACTGGCAGAAGTTGAACTTCATTTAAAGGAATCTTTACCTTTTATACTAAGACATAACTGTGAGGTGTTAGGAATTTTGCAATCCTCCACTTAAACCATTTGATGGCTTGAATAACTTGCTTTTCATCTTGTTACCTTTACATATAGCTTTTTGCAAATCGTCATTTTCTGCCCTTGAGGAGTTATTCACACACTGCAGATATGAAGTTGTATATTTAGTTAACATTTAATTCTTTACAAATTTATTATAAATTTATACATATAAATTATACTATAAATTTGCTATGTTATTTATGAAGTTATAAATTATTTATAAATATCTTTAATATGTTTAATTCTTCCTATGTCCTACTTGAAGAATTACATTTTATGTGTAACAGTTATATCTTGTCCTTCCTTTGACCATTCAGGGGAGCCTTTTGAGATAGAGTGGGTTCTCAGGTCACATAATGTGGTTGCTTGTTTGTGGCTTAATATGTTGTGTGAACTCAGGTATTGTGATCTGTAAGCCATGGTTTATGATGTTGTGGAAATCCAGACAGTTGCAGTTTACTCAGTAACCTAGTTAAGCAATCTCTGGAGTGATGTGTGGTGTGAGTACAGCTGGAAACTGGTTCAAAATCATGAGAAAGCTCCATTTAATCACTGACCAGATGATGAAATTCATCTTATTATCTGCCTTTTAGAGTAGCTAAAGAAACATGAATATGGGAAAGCTCAACATAGTGAAAGATTAAATAAATTAACTGCAGATTGATACCTTGGCCATCAGTAGATTGAAATGGATAGGAATTGGACATTTTCATTAAAAATATGGTTTATACTCAGGACATGAGAAATAAAAAAGGAACAGTGTTGCTTTTGTAATCAGGAACTACATAGCAAAGATAGGTACAAAGAAATCATTGACTGAATAATATCAGTTAGAATTCACAGATAATCCTTTAATATAATGGTTATCCAAGTATATATCCCAACCACTGATCCAGAAGAAGAGAAGGTTGGTGAGTTTTATGGTCAAGTTCAATCTGAAATGAACAGAACATGTAAGCCAGATATGGTACTTGTTGTTGCAGACTAGAATGCCAAAGTTGGAAATATTAAGGAGGAAAATGTAATTGGAGTGTAAGCCTGAGGAAGAGAAATTAAACTGGAGAAAGATTTATCAGTTTCTGCAAATCAATTATTTCTTCATTGTTTGCACATTTTTAAAACAACCTAAATGATGTCTATACACGTGGACATCACCAGATGGTACACACAGAAATCAAATTGGTTGATATAACAAAATGGTACAGGAGTTTGATATTACATAATGGTACAAGGAGATGAAAGACTCACATAGAAAAGGCATAGCCAGGGCTAACTGTGGAACAGAACATGAGCTGTCCATGTGCAAGTTCCAAATCAGGCTAAATTGGAAGAACAAAGCCAACCAATTTCCACAATATGATCTTGGGAATATACTCATGATTTCCAATAAAAAAAAAAAATCAGGAACCATATTGAAATTCTGAACCTCATTGATAGAGAACCAGAGGAACTGTGGAATGAAATCAAATAAAGAGAGTGCCAAAGACAGAGAGAGAGAGAGAGAGAGAGAGAAGAAAACAAAACTGGGTGTCAGAAGAGATGGTGGAAATTGCTGAGAGAAACTGAAGTTGAGAAAGACAAAAATCTGAGAAGGAAACTTAAAAAAGAATTTCAGAGAACTGTTAAAAGAAAAAAGGACAAGTGTTACAATGGCACTTGTAAATATACTGAATACAGGACCAGACACAGAAAAATAAGGAAAATTTTCCAAAAGATCTCTAAAGGATGTTCCAAAGTCAAACTTTTGTGCTAAAAGATGCCAAATGACAGATATTAACTGATTCAAAAAAGTTCATACAGAGTGGATAGAGTATAAAATTCTGTACCATACAGTTGTCAACATCCAAGCTACCTTAGAAGACATTCCATATTTACAAGAACTTCAAGACAAAGTTAGGTTGACAAGGACATCAATCCTTGTCAAATCAGAGATTACAGGAATTTATGGATTACCTGCAGAAATATGGCAAGCAACATAAGAAGAATCAATAAATGTTCTAAATAAGCCATACAACCAACTAGAGAATGATATAGTGGCCAACTATAGAAGATGTCAATCTACATATCACATAGTATGACAGCATCACCCTGATAGCATGTCATGGCTTGTTTGAGTGGTTGTGAGTGGTTGTGAGTCTTCTGGGCTGCTATTTTTGTGTTATTTTTGCTGTTTTTAACTCTGGGCATCTTTTACTTTTTTTTATTTTGTTTTAATTGTGAGCCACCCAGAATCATTTATATGATATGGGCAGCCTATAAATTTAATAAATAAATAAATAACAATACCAAAGAAAGGAGACTTATCAGATTGTGCAAACTATTGCACATTATCTATAATTTCACATGTTAGTAAAATAATGCTTGAGGATCATCCAATGCAGATTAGAGCCCTATATGAAAAGGGAGATGTCAGATGTTCAAGAAAATGTTATATACTCTGCCCTCGTTTATTCAGTCTATATACTGAATATATGGATTAGAAGAAGTTGAGTGCAGTTTTAAAACTGGGCAAAAAAAATCAAGAATTTGTGTTATGCTAATGACTCAATCCTGATATCTGAAATGTGAATTCTCTGCAAGCTCTAATAATGAAAGTCAAGGAGCACAGTAAAAAAAAAAAAAAGGACTATGATTAAATATAAAGAAGACCAAACTAATAATAATAGGTCCAGAAACCAGAATTGACAGTGAAGACATTGAAATGGATGGACTCAATTGCAACAGTGAATGAACTCTTAAGAGACCCAAAAGGCCAAGCTGAGGACAGATCATCTTGGATAAAATCTATTTATGTGCCATAATCAACACTGATTTGACAGCAATCAATCAATCAATCAATCAATCAATCAGCAGTTTAGATAAATAGGATTTTTTCATTAGTGAAAAGCAACATTTACAAAATTAAATGGCTAAAGTATCCACAGTTGCAGTTACACAGTATATTAGGAATATAATGAACTTGTAAACATCTGGCTTGCTTCTGCATCTGAGTGAAAGAAAATTGGATATCTGAAAATATAATAAAGTCTCCTTGTTGGAAGTTATTTATTCTTCCTAACCTACAGACCTTGTAGTTTGGAATTCAAGAGATTTGAAACTTGACTTTCTTTTTAATGTGTGTTTGTTAGGGGGAAAAAAGCTGTCCAAGCTACTGCTTGAAAGCTGGCTTGCATAATAATTTTCTTGACAAGGTAGCAAGTGGCTTTTTTCCTCTATTCATTCTGCTTAGAAAACAGGCTGAAAGATTTATCAAGATGAATTTTTGTCGATTTCCATTTTAACTGTTGTGTCTGAATGGCCACTTCAGGCTGATTCATAAAAGAATGAAGCCAGACTTCTTTGTCAGAAGTAGAGAAGCAAATCCTGGATTTTAAAAGGCAGAGTAAATCCTGTTAAGCATTGTGGAAAAGCCGACATTTTCCTCATTCCTTCATGTATGAGAAGAAATGTTTTTATTTCTATCAACTGAATTCAATTCCTATTAATGTCACATATATTCAGATAGTAATCTGCTCTGTTAATTTTTAGTTATTAAAAATAGGTGTAATGGCCATCCCCAGATATATGTTCTTTCCCTATACACCACGTTCTTATACATTTTCTCCATTAGATTTTTGAGCTCAGAAATGTCTTGAATTTCATTTCCATCTGCACATCCCAGTCTAGATAGATTCCATTTTTGCCATATTTCTTTTATATCCTTTCTTGCAATTGATCCATGACTGGATCAGTCCTTTGCTTCTATTATTGAATACAAAGAAAACCAGATAACAATTCTAATTAAAATCTGCCCTAACATCAGCCACGGGGACCATACATACACCTTCTAAATGGCTCAAGGAAAGGAACTCTTCTCTGATAGCTTCATTTATCAAGGTCCCTCCTTTATCATTTTTAAATGGAATTTAATGCTGGATGTTTCTGTTTGATTTAATTCCTGCTGTTCTGGGTTTTATATTCTAAGTTTTATGGTTTAACTGTTACTGAGATCTTTATGTTTGGTTTGTATTGGAATAGCATTTAGATCTTGATAATTTTGTTAATTTTACTATTACTATGTTTATGGTTTATAAAATGTTTTAGCCACCAAACAGAGTTAATCTTAATACCTTAAACTGTTATATGTTGGGGGAGAGAATAGAGGCAAACAGATCAGGAATGACACCAGAAGCCCAAATTTGCTTTCAGTAAAGCTCTTCAGAAAATTACCATTCTAAATAGTGAAATCCAATTTATGTCTTTATGATTTCACCTCCCATTTATTCATTTATTTTTATATTCTGCCTTTCCATTAAAAATATCCATTCAAGGTAACTAAATATTGTAACCATACACCAGTTTTTGTAATTAGAATTATAATTGGGTATACCAATTTAGACATCCCAATTAAAAATATTTCTTTATGACTGTTATTATAAGTACTCCACATTTTTACTACAATAAAAAAGTTATTTTAAAAAAATGAACATCAACTATTAACTTATTAATATAATGAAACAAACTAATACAAAGCACTAAACCAGCTCAAACTCATTTTAGGAGTAAAAAAAAAGCTTAAAGCATCCAAAACCTGCCTGATTATGAATGCCTTTATCCATTGGTGGAAACAACAGAGAAAAAATTAGCCTGCAGGGAGTTCAGAATTCTAGGAGGAGAAACCAAGAAGCAGAATGACAGCCATTGAACCTTCGGTATCAGGGTGATATATTTGACCAGCATACATGGAAATCTGGGTGCAAATCTGAATCTGGGTCTGAGATACTGAATCTCCCTAAATCAAGGAAATAAACATTTAATCAAGGTTAAAAATAAGTAAGGGATTTGGATTATTAATCTTAAACCACTGGATCCTACATTGCTTTAAAAATATTTGGCAAAAGGAAGACAGAAAGTAAATGCTAGATTCCCATTCCAGCCGTACCAGTCTGCAGCATGATGTTCATATGGGGCAGAGAGGGGAAGAGGAAGAAAGACTAAATGCTTCTTTACAACAACTCCCTAGAACAGCACTGCACTCAGACATTCAGACATGAATATAAACTGCAAGTATGCTGCTTCTGAAATGTATGAATTAACTGTAAGACAAAAACAGAACAAGACTGTATTATTAACACAAATATTGCTTTTTCTCATATTGGGACAAATAGGTTATATGAAAAGGAAACCATCAGGTTCAGTACTGATGTTCAGATCTAACAGATAATGAAGTCACTGTGACTCAGCTGCTAAATACATTTCTGCTGATCAGTCTTCCTTAGCAAGCCACCAGCAGGGCTCGTAGACATCTATGACAAGCCACAATGATGTCAAAATGGTAACATGTGCATTGTGACATCACTGTGCAAATGACATGATTATGTAATTTGGTTCAATAATGGTATGACTTCTGACACAAGTGTGGGAGTTGTGTCATTTGAGGGAAAATATCATGATGTGTATGTTGTCATTTGTCCTCCTTTTCCTCCCACAGACGCCCATGGCAGTGTGTTAAAAACTGAGATAATTGCAATTCCAGGAAAATCAGGTTAATTTTCCCCTTGAGCTTCAGGCCCATTGCAATACACTTTTATGCATTTCTTCCTGAAATTCTAACATTTCTTATTTTAACTGGAGAGCCTGTCTGCCAGGCCTCCCAACTTACATTTCTCAGCTCAGTCTGGGGAGAAATGTCAGAATGATTTGATTGCTACTCTGTAAGTTCAGACATGATAATCTAAAGGTCAACTGAAAAGAAGGCTTTAGAGGCTTGTCTGAAAATATTTCCAGAGATGCTTCCAGGCATAGCCTGCCATACACAACCTACCACAATACAGTTAAATCCACAGTTGGTGAGCAAAATACAAAGCAACAAGCAGGCTGTGAATATAATGTGTTGGGAATGGCTTGGAAATCAAATAGGTTGTAGCATAGCTGTTAAAGCTTTCTAAAAAAACTAAAGAAGCCTTTCCCATCCTGATGTTGTCCAGATGTATTGGGTCTGCAACTCCCAGCATTCCTCAGCCAATGAAGCACTCAATATCTTCTTGAAGATTGGAACAAGTTACAGGGGCAGCTTGTATCACATAAATGTGAATACATTGGCAATAGTTAACATTTTGTTTTATGAACTATTTAAAACATGCTCTGAGATTGTCCACTCAAGAAAGAACCCTTGTGCATAAAGAGAGTTGCTGATCTTTGGAATTTAGTCTGAAGTTTTAAATAAACCTTTAATAAATTGAAATCAAGTCTTTTCTAAACCTACCAGAACTAGCTTAATAGTCTCCAAAAGAGTTTGAGACTATTAATTTGATATATCTGCTTCAAACCCAGAAATAACTACAAGTAATGAAAAGGATTTTGTAATTTTATAATTCACTACTTCAGCAAAAGTAGGTATGCAATAATAATCCATAGTATGGTATATCAGCACAGTGACTCAGAACAAACTGAAGATACCACATGAATATGGATTTTTAAAACTCTGTAAAATGGTATAACTTCTGTTTTGTATGTATGCCAACAGAAATATATTAACTTCACTGATAGTGAAGCTAATCTCTACTTAAAACGTATTAAGGGTTTATGGAACATGGTAAAAGTGCTGCATAACTACCAAGCTTTTTTTTTTTTTTTTTTTTGCAAAAACTGATATGCTATGGTTATAAACATTTCCACACAAACATTCTGAACCAGTTTGAAAGCTGCTCCAGATCTTTGTTCCCATGGTGTTAGCACTATTGGAAAGCTGAGCTGAATGATTTCCAGATCAATGTGGTACAGGTGAAATCAATGTAAAGCTAGTTTGTTCCCATCCTCCGCATTTGGAGATCGCATGGTTTCATTTTCCCATTGAAGGAGATTCTTGCCTTCTGAGATTCAGATCTCATAAGAAAAATCTCAGCTTGGCAACTCCCCATCCATAACCTGGCAAGAATTTTGTCAGCAGGGCACAAATTGGAATGCAAGGCACCAGACTACTTACTGGTCCCTTTCTTTTCCTTGTCTCCCTTTTGTGTGGAGTTTTGTGTGGAGTTTTTGTATGGAGTTTTAATTTTCAAATTATCTATCGCATTTGAGATACAGGTTCTACTTTTATCCTTTTCATATATGTACCCAAGCCTCAGCTGTAGTTGAGGATCAGGGTTTAAAATCCATGGTCTTTGCAAACAATGAGATAACCAATTATCACAAGTGATTTAGATAAAAGTCTGGAAAATATTGCATAATGCATAAAATGCAGCTGTGTAGCTTTTATTGGGAAAATGTCAGGACTTATTTTACTTCTCTGAAACAAGAATTAGAAACTAAAAAGCAGTCACTGATAGACTCAGAAAGGGATCAGTGGAAAACATTCTTCCCTAGCATAGTTAAAAGGAGTGACATATTAAGAGAGGCTTCAAAGGAAGTGAAGACGAGAAAGGGAAAAAAAGTCCTGCAGAAATTAGAATAGAGGCAGAAAATGAAATAGCAGTTGAGTTATAAAATAGAGTTGGTGGGAAAACAGGACAGACCTTTTTTGTGATGGTGCCTCTTCTATGGAACTAGCTGTTGCAGATCCTATCACCAATCCTGTGAGGTAGGTTAAGCTACTGACTATTTGAGGTCACCAATGTATTTAATGATTTCTGATTTCTGCACCACAATAATCCCACAGTAACCTTCAAAAAGGATTGCCATATCTCCAGTTTTCTCCAAGCTTGCCCATGTATGTATGTATGTATGTATGTATGTATGTATTTAATTTGTTCACCACCTGATGTCGATGTCCCAAAGGCACTGGAGGTTCCCAAGGCAAACATACAGAGAAACAACAACAAAACAATATAACCATAAAAACAAAGGAACTCAAAATGCTTGGGATTCCTTCTTTTTTAATTTTTCAATAGGCTGAAGCAACCTCTGAGAGTCCATCAGCAGTGAAATAAAATAAACCTTTGTATCAGTTAGCTCTTACTCATTCCTGAATGCAATACTAAGCTTAGAAGACTGCTCCCACAGTGGCAGACACCACTTGAGCCCTCATGCCTATTATCTTACTGAGTTGTATGTAGGGTTTGAGAGAGATTGGGTTTGACTGGGGGTGGGTGGGTTAGAAGCATAAAGAAATATTATGTGTGGTGTGCCACACATGGCATATTGGGTAACAAAACATGCATTCCTCAGGCAGTCCTCTATTTAAAAAGCCTTAACGCAGTAACTCTATCCAAACTCTATTCACCACCCACCTCCCTACAGTTAATCTCTGCCTGGCAGTGGCAGTGGGCTTCTCTCCCAAAGTATGGTCCCAAGAAGATGCCCAAGCTTGCCAGGCACTGCTACTATGTCTGCTTCAACTAAGATGAAGCTGTAAGGTGGAAGAACATTATGTCTTAACCAGGAAAACAAAAAAACCTCCCTCACAAAACCCAGCAGGAACGAGACTCAGTTTTTCTACTTAATGGGGCTTAGTCCTTTCATCTTCAAAGCCTTTCCCCTCCTTTTACAAGCATTACCTAATTAAGCCTCACTACACCCTTGGGGAAATGGAAAGAGTTATGTTCAATACTATTATTTCTCTGCTAGTCCAATTAGGCATAATTGTGTCTCATTTTGGCTGACCATTTAAAGGGCAAAGCAAATAGAGGCAGCAGCAGATTAGGGAGCATTCCACATAATATTAAGGAGGGAAAAATCAGTGTGGTTGGCATCATAACTTGTCTGCTTCCCAGGTAACTAGACATGATTCTTACTGCTTAATACATAGTGAAACTGCATAAGACTCATTCTTTATACATGTTTTCTGGTAAAACATATTTTAACAAACTATACAGCAGGAATGCAGTAGGTGTTTTCTCATGAAACTAAGGACAGTAACAATTTGTATGTAGGTTCAGTTGATAACTCCAGTTCTTAAATTCAGGCAAATAACTCTGGTGTCCAGATAGACAACCAAGGCAAGGTGTAAAGTAAAGGTAGTATCTCCTTCAAGTCAGTCTTGATATATCCGTCTAGTTTCCTTAGCAGCAATACGACAGTGATTTGCTATTGCCTTCTCTTGGGCTGTAAACTGAAGGACCAACTTCCTGGCCTAGCCTATGGCTCTGGCTTCTCTTCTGGGAGTCTCCCATGCAAGTACTTAACAGATCCAATTCTGCTTCCCTTTTTATACAGCATGTGTGTATTAAGGCCATGCAAATTATCTGATGAGGTAACTTAGCAGCTATCCTGGTGCAAGAATCATCTGATGAAGGTCTTTCAGGGGCTGCTTGGAAAAGTGGATTCAAAGGGGTGCTTCATGGGTAACATTCCTTTTGAATGATTTGCACTGATCTGACAAGTGTTTTTAATCAATAATATCAATATTAATCCAACTATCTCTAACATGAGTCCAACTGAAAGTTAATAATATATTTATGATTAACCGAAGGTTAGTGAATATATTTACTGATATATTTAGGGTATTGTAGGTCATTTTTCAGATTAAAGTAAAATACATTTGAGGTTTACTAAGATTTTTTTCTTTTTTTGGTGCTTTTGAGTCAGTGTTGACTCCTGGTGACTGCCTGAAAAGTCCCTGCAGTTTTATTGGCAAGATTTTGAATGTGGTTTGCCATTCCCACTTCCTAGGGCTGAGGGAAAGCGACTGACCCAAATGGCTTCATGCCTGTACCTTAACCTCTACACAAACTGGATCTCAAGTGTAATTAGTAGAGCTGAATTTTGAAAGTACATTTAAACAATCACTTAAGCATGACTTTAAACTTGATTCCAGCCACTGATATCTTCTTTACCATCATGAATTATAACTCTGTCACTTTTACATAAAAAATAAATTTATCTATTTTCAAATTTAATATATCTTTTTAAAGCACAGCATACATCATGAAATATTTATTTTCATTAAGAAAACAGTACTCTCTAGATTAAAATAACATTTAACTATGTAGATAATAAAGGAAGAATGTCTAAACCAAGGTATTCTTGAGTAATCACTGAAATCCATAAATCTGGGGCTTTACCAATTATCCCTGTTCTGAGAAATTGGAATAAACAAGAAAAGAGATTCATGCTAATTTAAGTTGTATATAGCTTATTTCTGGAAGGGAATAAATGCATTCCAGACTGTACGTAAAACAATTTGATTTATTAACTGATCACACTTTTTTCAAAAGAATACCAAGAATCTGCAGTTCTTGGAGCTGAATATGGGAAGACCATTTCATTGGAGGAGGAATTCTTCAACAATGTATTGTAGATGGGCTTCATCATCACCAGGATCAACATTACAGCTTCTTTTTTTTTCATTTCAATAATCATGTTGGCCACTATTTTGCATTTTCTACAATACTCCACATGGAACATGGTTCCAGTGGCATAGGAGGTGGGAATAGCAACTATATTGCCAAACATATTGAACAAAATTGGAGAATGTCTATAAAATATTAAGGATGAATTCAAATTTGTAGAAAGATGTCATGTTTAACTTGGTATGTTGTGTTAGCTGTGCTCACTTAGGGATTCACTGAAACATACAATTTGACCATTTGCAAATCTTGTATGTGGTAAGCTTTTGCATGGAACTGTGTATCTGAGTCAAATAATTAAATACCTCCCACCTCCCAAAAAATCTTTGCAATGGTTCAGGCAAATATCCTAATGGCATTTTTGGACAACTATAATAATTTTGATTGCTTAAAGAAGGATAACATTCTTAACAGCAAAAAGTACTTTTGAATAGAAAAAAAGTTGTTTGAACAGACTATTATGCCATTAATTCTTTTTTTTTTTTTAATATTCATAGGGATTCCCATCTGATATAAAAATGGAACAAGAGACAAAGAAAGAATGGTGATTAACAGATCTTTTGGCAGTGTACACAAATATCTTGAATACCACCAACAACTGATCACTCAGAAACTTAAGAACATAAGGAGTTTTTCTGGGGAATATTTATTTTCCGGGGTAAACCCATGTTGCAGTATTATCTACTATGCAAAGACTACATGCTATGGAAATGCTCCAATTACTAAGCAGGATCAGACCTGGTTCATCCTTGAATGGATGACTACCAGGGAATATCATGGCTATATGTTAGACCAAAAAGTCAAAACAACATTCCAGAAAAGGCAGACCACAAATCACTTCTGTACTGTTGCCAGGAAAACTGCAGGAACTATTCATGAAGGCAGCAGAAGTTACCTCTACTCGAAAAAGGTGTTACTTTATCTTTTTTTAATATACAGAAATTGTATACCTTATTTTCTGGTAAGTTTTTTGACCCTGACATGTGGGCCACTACAAGTAAGAATCCAGGTGCCAGGGGGAAAGGGATGTAGGGATTTTGTTCTCTTGCTACTGCAATCTCTGAACCAGAGAAGAGGAGTTGTTCTACCACTGTTGATAATGCTGCAGTGATCAACTAATGGGGAAGGAGGATGGGCAAAATAAAGATTCATGGGAAGGTGAAATAGGGGATGTAATCCCAGCATTGTGCAATAGGATTTTAAAAGGGCTTGTCTAGACTGTTTTTCTACTTCTTAGTAGCAGTTGGGCTATCACTCCTTCACTCTTTCATTTCATCTGTTTGCATAGCTCTCATGTTTCCTATTTTATTATTTTTAACCTAAGAACATACAAAATATCCTGCTGATTCTAGTCGAGCACTCTTATACAGGGACCAATCAGATGAATCTAGGAAACTTAGAAGTGGGACAGGAAGATAATCACTGGCTTTCATTATTGCTCTGTAGAAACTGATGTTTAAATTTCAGCAATGAGATCTCATAGTCATTAATAGTCCTTTCCTCCATGATAAAATAATGGAGACCCCTTTAAAGCTGTCTGACATGGTAGCCATCACCATATTTAATAGGTGAGAATACCATAGCTTGTCAGACTTGACTCCAGATATTTAATTCTAATTTGTTGTTCAGTCGTTAAGTCGTGTCTGACTCTTCGTGACCCCATGAACCGTATCACGCCAGGCCTTCCTGTCCTTCACTGCCTCCCTGAGTTTGCTCAGTTTCATGCTTATTGCTTCTGTAATGTTATCTAACCATCTCATCCTCTGCCATCACCTTCTCCTTTTGCCTTCAATCTTTCCCAGCATCAGGGTCTTTTCCAAAGAGTCCTCTCTTCGCATTAGGTGACCAAAGTATCTTCATTATCAATTCTTCTTAATTCTAATAAATGAACCTAAACTCTAGCATGATTGTGGAAAAACTGCTTAGCTATAGCATACTGCCCATTTCACTTGCCTTTAGATTAATATATGATGTTTATTTCAAAGGTATACAAACAAGATACAACAAAGACCATCTATACAAATATCATGGTATTGAATACGAGGAAATCAGGAAATGAGGGCAGACTATATCTTATATCTGGTCTGAAGGACAGGACAGGAGAGAGGAGTGAGTTAATGTAACTGACTGATTTTCAGCTTGCATGGCTGAGCCAAGTTTGGATAGAGTTTGGGACGAGTCCTCTTTTGTTCTGCAATTCTTTCACTAATAACTCTCCTAGCGTGAGTGAATTCATGAATTGGGCCTTCAGATTACCCTTGCTATTGTAAAAATTTGGTATTTAAATGATATATATGAACTTGCCAAACTTGTTCTGAGCAGCTTGAAAATGTTTCTTTTTTTTGCACATGAGTATATTCTCATTACTAGAAAACTCTAGTGTTAGCTTAAATGCTATTAACTTTAACAGCAGGAAGATGGACTACCTTCTGGAGACACAGTTCACTAGAGGGAGCACTAATGCTATTTCCTTTGCAAAGGGATTATTTTTATTTTTTTTTACTTCAATGTTTGAACTATAAGTTGATAAGTGTTTCATTCCTAAAATCCAAATGACAATCATAAATAGGCTGAAGATCATCATAATAAAATTTGAGGAAGTTGTTGTTGTTGTTTTTTTAAAAAAAGAAAGTGTAAGCAATTTAATAAGAGCATATCCATTAAATAGACACTGTAATGTTTTCTCGATGACCAATTTTTGCTGAAGTGATTGGTTGATATTTGCTCTTGTGGTTAATTAGGGACTAGGTCACAGAATGCTAATGTTCTTTGATGAAAGTTTAGTTCAAACACAAATCAAACTCTGAGAGTTGGCCCATCTTACTTCCCATTAATCCCAGATAAGTGTGGAGCTATTAAATCAGTTTAATTCATATGGTATATTTATAATTCAATGTCCTTCCATCATTAAGTCATATATGAGATGCTAAGGCCAATGTGATAGAACCAATTGCAGATTGTGTATAAACAGGACAAGAATCAGGACTTATTAAACTATTGTGACCAATTTCCATCACATGGATAATAGTTAAATTTTTGTTTCAGCAAAATCCTTTATTTTGGTGCATCTAGAGGTATCCATGCCACTAGATGTGCCTCTTCTGTTCAACAATATTCAGCCAAAGCCACAAGTTATTAATACAGATGGTAGGTTTTTCTATATGACTTTTCTCTTTGTATAGCGAAACAGCACTTTTTTAAACACATGCAGATGTTAATATTCCTTTCAAAACAATTCATACTTCATGAAGCACTATCTGGGTAGGATGGAAACTATTTTTTTATTTTTAACTCTTTGGGAGATTTGGAATTTCTATTTGCTTATTAGCTTTGTCTAACCACACAGTATATACCAAGAGACAGATAATGATAAATAAATCAATGAATCTTGCCTATTTCATAAGACAACTGCTCAGTGACACAGTAGGATACCTCCCCATGTAGGAAAGGTAATAGAAAATGCTATGTAGGAAGCAACATATTGACCTTGTAGCCCGTGGAAGGGATTTCCACTTGTCAGTTGAGCTTTGATCTCTGTATTTCTAGAAGTAATTGGCGGCAATGGGAAAATAGTAAGTTTGGAAACCATAAGCAGTTTTTCAAGATGTAATCTGGCTTCTGAAACCACTATAGCAGCAAATGGGTGCTAGATTTTCAGAAGGCTGCACTTTTGTGGGCAAGTTTTATATCAGAATTAATATATCCTGGTCTATGGTCTATAAAAATAGACAGTACAATTTCCTCAGTTATAAAGATCTCATAAAGTTTGATTGTTCTGTCAGAAATCGTGATGCTAGAGCTATCAGAAGGGGCATCAAACAACACATGTACCATTTCTGTGGGTGCCCATTCTATCAGTGTATAAAGTATTGAAAACCAAAGGGTTATATCTTCCTTATTTTTGTGATAATTTTAGAAGAATAGGTAGAAGCCCTCAAATGAGAAGCATGGCTTATAGGTTTTATGATGGTCATTCCACATTACTCCCCAAATTAAAGCAATAATGGTTAGGGGTAGGTCACTGCCCTGAACTTGTTCTATGAATACAGTGCAGGAGAATTACTGGAATTTTATTTTCTCCAAATTTAATAGTTTTTTTTTTCTTCAGTCATACTCCAAGAAATGTAAAATACCTAAAATATTACTTTTCTTGATGGATTGACATATCCAATCAAGTAACTCTTCTATTCTACAAACAATATACTTCTATCTGTTAAAAAAAAGTTGACTTGATATAGTCTACTACAGGGAACAAGTACACAAATAAAGATTATCAAAACCAATAAGAAATCTTCCAGAAATACAGAACCTTATACATTAGGTACCTTTTCAGTAAGAAAAAAAATGGAAGGCAGTCTTGGAAATTCTGAGCATTCTTTCCTTCCTTATCCCACGAGTCTTTCAACATCTAAGTAAATAATGACAAACAGTTTTGGAGACAGATTTTTTTTTTTTTCAAATCTAAAGTGAAATATAATTTTTGCCAATACCACATTTCCCAATACTGCTTCTCGGATCATCTGAATATCTGCTCTGGAGACAGTGTGGATCTGCAGGGAATTGGCAAAAATCACTTTCTACTCTTCTCTCCTCTGAGACTCTTCTACCAGATCAAGAAATTTTTGTGAAGTTCTCCCCACAGATAAAGTTGGGAAGTAATTAAGAATAAGTTTGATTACATGTAGGAAGGGTGGGCAACAGGTTTGTGTAGGAAGATACACTATTTTTAAAAATATTCCCAATAGCAGCAGGCAGCGTAGGAATGATGTGAGTGTATCAGAAGTTTGGATCCTTGTTTGTTTTACATTTTGTTTTTTTTTTCCAGTAGAATACTACAGTTAAGCCTACCAGAGACTACATGATGCACTGCATATTTGTTAAAACTTTACAAAAATCATATTGCTGTAACCTGGTGGTTCATTGCTGAGTTTCTTCAATATAACTTTGGGAGATTCTGGATGCCTCAAAAAAAGTGCTGAGGCCCCAAATGTTATTGGATATAGAACCTATGCCACATACATAGAACACTACTCCATATTGTAATTATATGTTATGTTTTGACATAAAATGTTTACCTGTGTAGTATTGTTTAAAAGGATAATTAAAGTAAGGGATCATAGTGTTGCCTAGCATGGACTGTATATTTTACATGCAGTAAATCTAAAAATTGGTTGTTGGCACTGCTAAGTACAACAATTTGAGATATAAGGTTAGTAAGAGTACTGGGAATTATCTTTTTAGATTTCTAATCCACTCTATCGGGCTACAGTTTTCTAGGTTCCCTGGGGAGAGGGAATGAGTATTAAATTGATCTTCAGTGTGTATGTGTCCTAATTTGAAGGAAGACCACCTTCAATGACCTTGTGTCCTTGTTCCATTCTCTGAATGACAAACAAGTGGTGGAATTGCTTTGATTCCACAAAGAGGCATAAGAACAAAAGAGGGCCTATTCATCATTGAAGATTATATAACTCTCTGAATTCTCACACATGAATGGCTTAGCAGAAAAACAGACACAGGTTTTTCATTAGCATTTGCTTTGTTTCTCACATTCCTGAAATAAAGCCCAACAGTTGTGACTGTATTTGTAGAACAGGCAACACATATTAGAGGGAAAAGTCAAGGCTATTTCATTGAAACTTATGGGATAACAGCAGTGACACTTCACAGGTATCTGGCACAGTTTGATGGTTTTCTTTTGGCTTCCGGGATGCTTATCAGAATAATTTCCCAGTAGGAACAGCATAGCAAGCCAACATAATAGGGCATAATCCAGTGTTAGGGGGAATAACGAATCCAGTTTCCTTGATTTGAAACCCATTACTCTTGAATATTTTAAATTCTTCCATATGATACTTGATATCAAAGGATCATGAAAATAATAACATTCCACTGTGCAAATAATAAATACAGTAGTTCAGGTAGAAGAAATATATTAATACATTAAAAAAAAGCATAGGGTACTAAAATCACCAATAACAAAATTATGTGGAGAATGTAAATAATTCATTTCAACCATTAGCTATCCTTGTCAAATATTAAAGTAATGCTTCTACCATTTTATCTGTCCTAATCAACTATCTTATGCAAACCAATGTAAAATCCCTTGAAAAGTATTTACTGTATAACAATAGCAAGCCAGGCTCTAAAGATGTTCAAACTAGACTGATGCTACAAAAGAAAGCTCAGGATAATCAGCTGCTTTTAAACAGCTTGGGGGTAATAGAATAAGAAAAGGGCAACAACAAACAAACAATAAAAGCAAGATTTTTTTACAAAATGCTTAAAGGTTAAATGTATGATAGAATTGCACTTTGTTCAAGAATTCCTTCAAGGGTCGAAGAATGATGCAGTTTGTTCCTTCTTATGAAGCTATTTAAACTGAACTAATTCTGTAAGGCCCACAGGAAGTGTCCTTATTTCCAGTCAGGCTATTTATCCAGCTAGGCCAATATTGTGCACTCATCTTTGTAGTGGCTCTCCAGATTCTTCTTTTAATGGATTGGCCAAGGACTGAATCTGGATGTTTTTGCATGCAAAACATCTGCTTTGACATCAAATAGTGATTCCATTAAACCCAACCCATTTTATATTCAGAAAAGGCAAACACCCGGGAAACAAAATTCTAGGCTATATAGATGTTTGGTCTGATCCAATGTGCTCTTAGGACATTTTTTTCATCTTCTGGTCTGATCTAATGATTTTAAATGAGCTTAGGGTCCAGCAAACAAGTGAAATTAATACTATACTTTTCCCTCCATGGTTTAGAGAAACTTCTGCTTTTATGGGAATACTAACACAGACATGTTTGCATCTTTATATGTTGTGAGAAAAATCAATCATTTATATTAAGAACCAAAGCAAATGGAAATAGTTGAAATAAAGTATCTTTTTTTGCATATATAACTACAGTGATCATTGGGCTCCTTGCCAAAGGAACAGCAGAAGAGCCCCAAATAAAGCAAGATTACAGGTTATATCCATTGTTATTTGCTACATAGAAAAGATTAAGAAAACATTGTAAATCATACTATGACCTTTATCGCTGGAATGCCTCTGATAGTACTATTTGGGATGACCTTACCAGGGCACCCCTGCATTCTGTTAAACAGGATACTACTTTCTCTGTAGATACGATCATTATCAACAACATTATCAACAACATTATTGTGCCCATATACTCCCTTCTTTCACACCATTAAGAAAGACAACAATCTGGTTTTCATTATCTGTGTCCTTGCCAGGGTCACACTTCTAGCTGCCTGCCTTACACATTCCTTCCTTCATGTCATCATTACTAAATTTCCACACTATATAAATCCCTACACCTAAAAATAGGTGGGGGAAAAAAGGTAATGATTTAGTTTAAATAAAAATAATTAAGTATAGCAAATATAATTCTACTTGTGTAGCCAAAACCATCTCAGTGGCTTAGGACCTCACAGAGCCTACTGCTATACTATGAGATCATTAATTGAATTAGAATTGGAAGAACATGATTTTTTTTCACAAAGACAAGAGGAGGTATAAAAGTTGAGAGGGAATACAAAGCAGAGGCTAAGGGATTAAGATTTTTTTACACAATCAGGTCTAGTTGTACTGATTATTTTAAATGTGTCTTTAAACTTTTTAAAGCTCTCTTTTGTTGATTGATTCCAGGATAGTCTGACTATTACAGCATCAAAGTCTTAAGGTAAGGTTATCACTCACAAAAGATCACTTCTACCTGAAAACTGACTCTTGGCCATTCCTTTTGCTAAAGGTCAGAAGTTAGATTGCAGAAAGTCATAATTATTTGATAATTAACTATACTATCCAAAGGGAATGGGGGTTTGTATGCAGGCAAATCTTTGCAGGCAAATGTTTAGTAATACGGCTTCAGGGTACTGCATCATACTTGTAATCAATATAGCAACTGGGTTCCTATACTTCTGTAAACCATAATATAATACAAGAGAATATATGTGGTTCAGGGTTGAACTGTGGAGTCCTTGGTGCTCTCTGAGCTTGGTTGTTTGCTTGCAGATGTTTCATTTCCCAACTAGGTAACATCATCAGTGCTGTCCTGTGCTAGGAATAAGCACTGATGAGATTACCTACTCAGATAATGAAATATCTGCAAGCAAACAACCAAGCTCAGAGAGCACCAAGGACTCCACAGTCATAATATAGTTATTCAACAAATTATAGTTAATAGAATTTGGTTTAGTGCAAGTTTTTGAATCTAGCCTTTTGCAGCTTGGATTTTTCTTCCTAGAATCTCAATTTATATCTCATAGATCCCAGTGGTGACTAGTGTCAGTGCTTGAATATATGCCCATTTCCTTTATAAATTTGTGCGCTTGTTAATTAAGAAACATTTCTTTAAGTGTACAAATGCTCTCTGGATCAATAATTTTTTAGTGACATAATGGGTACTATATAGCGACATAATGGGTACTACATAATCAACACTCGAGCCAATTTCTGTTGCACATTTACAGAACAAATATTCACAGAACTTGAAAAGCATGTTTGGTTTGACTGAGTTCCACTGCTTTAGGAAGGTTATTCTGTCTTCATCCTATCATATTAATAAAATCAACCTCAACTTCAGTTGCTAGTACATTAAGATTGATCTTGCACTATTTTTAACACCTCTAGCAATATCACATAAATTGATTTTGTTACTGAAAAAAGAATAGTCCATGATCTAAGAGTGAATATCTACTAATCCTGGGATAAGATCCAATCTAGAGAGACTGTTACTATCACACCTCAGACCTAACTCTACTCTCCATCCAATCTTTCCAAAGCTACATCAGTTTTCCAGTTGCTCATGTGAAAACTGATCTTGAAACTGGGATCTGAGAATGAAGATCTATCTGTATTTTATTCATAGATACAGAAACTTCTAGGGCTTAGCAGTGTGTCCTACCTAGCTCTGTCTGCTCTTATTAAAACAGGCATTTCACAAAAAGCATTGTGATGGGTTTGTTTTGGTTTTGCTCTCTTGCAGCATTTCCCAACCTGGCAACTTTGAGATGTATGGACTTCAACTCCCAGAATTCTTAGCAATGGTCATCTTGGCTAGGGAATCCTGGATGTGGAAGCCCACACATCACAAAGTTGCCCAGGTTGGGAAACACTGATCTAGTGTATTGTGGCACATAATCTTTATTTTTTCAGAGAAGTTATGTTTATAGAATCTTTATGCAGGTTACTCAGTGGGACATGGTATTCAAACCATATTACACTGAGACTTCTGTGACTGCAGTTGTTTTCTGTTGGATTTAATCTTTAAAGCCCTACATGTTTATGTCCTATTTCACTAAGGGATTGCCTCCTTTATCCCAACTTTGTTTAGTTCTTGCAAAATGCAAAGATTCTTTTAGCGCATTCCCCTTAAAAAGGTGTTCTGTTCTACTCCTGGACACTGGAGTACTTATGTGATCATTCCAGTTAAACCCTATGCCTGCACTAATTGTCCAAATAATATTAACAGGAGAAAAATGCTTTAGCATATATAAATGAGTGAATATTCTAGCTTTTACAGAAGCCAGTGTGCATACCATCATACGTGTGAAGATTTTTTTCTGCCCTGTTATTGTCAATTGAGAAGGTATTTCAATGTGGTGAGAATTTAATGAGGCTCCTGTGTGGAATGTAATCCCTTGTGATTAAACCTTATTTCTCAGTTTATAGAAGAAGTGCACCTTTTTTATACATGGCTTTTATATTATTTTAAATAGTTTTTTTTAAATATATTGTAATGATTTTAGATTTTTATGGTTAATTTTTTACATTTGCAAGAACATAATGATTTTATTGCTGCTTCATTTTTTGATCTGACATGCAGTACCTTAGAGACTTCTTAGTAGAAAGGGACAAGATGGGCCATTTGATTTCCTTAGATTGTGAGTCTCTTAAGGGCAGAATTAATAAGATTTAAAAATACACCTGCAAGATATTCAAAGGCCATGTTTTAGAGCTATGTGGGCAACTTTTTGCCCAATTTCAAATCCTTTGTTCAAGAGATCAGTTTGATCTCTAATACAAGCTTTCCTTCCATTGCCTGTGGTCAGCTGCTCATGACATAGAGAACAGATTGTCAGATTGGTGGGGTGGGGGGAGGAGGGAATTCAAAAGATATCCCCCTTCTCTTTTGGCCTTGGCTTGACACATTGCTGTCTTTAGTCCTGCCCACCATTTGTCCCCCAAAGAGTATCCAAAGGGACTATGATCCTTAGCAGGAAAACAATTGTCCTTCCCTGCTATATGGAATAGAGCAAAAGGTGTGCAAAGTAAGTCAATAAATAAAATGGCTTGACTCATTTGATTAATGAATAGTCTAACCTTTCTTTATTGTATGAGGCAAAGGAAGTCAAAGGATTAGAATTCTGCCATATGCAATAACACAGTTACATTACATTCATATGATGTTTCAAAGCAAATACCCAAGCAATACTTATTTAGCCTTTAGCACCTTTTTAAAGATTTTTTCATCCCATTTTTATTATTTTTATAAATAACTCAAGGTCACCACTTACCTAATACTTCTTCCTCCTCTTATTTTCCCCATAACAACCACTGTGTGAAGTGAGTTGGGCCAAGAGAGAGGGACAGGCCCAAAGTCACCCAGCCAGCTTTCATGCCTAAGGAAGGGCTAGAACTCACAGTCTCCTGCTTTCTAGCCTGGTGCCTTAACCACTAGACCAAACTGGTTCTCTAGATTAAACAAAGTCTAGCAAATAGCTAGATTCACCTTCCCATCTTCCTTTGTATCCCTCTTAAAATGTTGTCATGCCTGGTTCTTTATTCCAAGTAAATTAAAAAGTCTTTTCCTCTGTTCCATTTTTAAGTGACTTCAAGTATATTTATTGCTTGGAGGTGACCATTAATTTTGCACTGTGGCGCTAGGTGCTCTATTTCTTTTGTATCATTTAGTTTTGCTGTAGTCTGCAGTCCCAAGATTAATAAACATATATTCTGTTCGCTCTTCAGTCTGATCCTTCCTTCTAAAGCAATGACCTTGATATATTAGTCAAAGCTCAAGTTTAAATACCTTTCTCAAAATGGACCTCAGAGCATCCCTATATGTATTTGTGATATATAATTTCTCCCTTGAGCAATGCAGGCTATGCATATGTAAGGAGAGTACAATCCTCACCACTGTCCAATATGGAGAACCAATTGGAAATAGGAGACCCAAGACAAATATTAATCATGGCACCAATTTCTGCTTGAACTCCACAAGGTAAGGCAATACAAATGTCAAGAATTCCATTTACTTGGCTTTTTACTCTGTGATAGATATTGAATATTTTAGCCTTCTTCAGGTGTTCTAAATGACAACACATGAAGAAGAGTGAGACTGGGACATCTGCTCCAGGTCTACTGTCTCAACCCCATCTCTTGATCTAAAGAGGAAAGATTTACAGCGGAGGTTGCAGGTATGTTGGTTGGACGTAGATATAATCCTCTGCAGAGTTAGAACCTTGATTGTACAGAGTGCTATAAATATAAAGTGTAGTTTTTAAATTGTGGGAAGTAATAGTTCCCCTTTATTTCACATTGGGTAGACCTCAGCTTGAGCTCTGTGTCCAGTTCCATAAACCACATTTTGAGAAAAATTCAGACAAATTGGAATGTGTTCAGAAAAGGCTTGGAGTTAAAATACATTACCTTTCTTCAAGGGGACTAGAAACTGATTCCTATGAAGATAGATTCAAGGAGTTCCTTATGTTTAATCTTGAGAAAAGATGACTGGGGATGGGGTATGATAGCACTCTTCATATTTTTGAAAGCGAGTAATTTGGAAGAAGGTCAAGACTTGTTATATCTTGTTCTAGAGCATCATGCACATAAAAATGGATTTGAGTTACAAGAAAACATATTCTGATTGCTGGGGAAAAAAGCTTCCTAAAGTAAATGCACTTTCACAGTGGAATTACGTATTTAGGGAAGTAGTCATCCTCCCGTTTACTGGATGTGTTCAAGCAGAACCTAGACAGCAATCTCTCTGGGATGCTTTAATCTGGAATCTTGCAGTGGGCAGGAGTCCACTGCCTAAACAGAAGGGCTGTGCAGAACTTTGCGTTCCAAAGGAAAAATGTGAGGGGATGCTCAGAAGTTGCCAACAGATGATACTTGAGTATATTCACACACTCCAATATTTTTTCCCTGGGCTTGGTTTTCTTCTTGCAAATGTTTCATTACCAAACTAGGTGAGGGGAGTAGGATTTGCTCAACTGTGGCAACTTGTCCTACTTGTTTTAAATGTGTTTGTTGTCATTTGTATGTCTGACTTGGTTGGCTGCATTGTTTCAGCTTAGATTGTTCATCCCTATTGTATTGATCCTTGCTCATCTATGTCTTGATTGTTGGATGTGTGATAAGAGAGGATGTTTGCTTCCTACTTGGTTCTTTCTTTGCTTTTTGTAGACTAAGTTTATCTCTATGTGTCTGTTAATGGTTGATATATCAGAATACTAGTCTTCTAGGAATGCTGTTGTGTTCTTGGGTTTCACTTGATCTAAAACGGTTACAGTTTCCCAACTCAATCTGTGATGAAATTTATCATGCCTTCTGATGGCCAACGGATGTTCATAAACTTATGCCTGTTTATCCTCCATGGTGGCCTTCACAGTCCTTGCATTATATGTTGTAAATAATTCCTATTCTGTTTTTTTTAGATGTGGGATCTTTGTGTTTGCTTATGATGCTTTGAAGGGTTTTGTTACTTTGTGGGCTATTGTGATGGCTAGTGGTTGAAGTAACATGCTTCTGAAGTATGATCATTTCATGGACTGTGGTGGTTATGTTCTAATTGGTTGCATGAAAAGGCATTTTTATATGATGTTATGTGTTTATCCATTGCACTGAAGAATGCTGTAAAGGTAGTTGGTTTCTTCTCTTTGTAGTTCTGGGGTGCTATAGTGTGTTTCTGCAGAGAGTAAGGAAGGCAACCTTGATGGAAGTATGAAGAACCATTATCTAGGCAAAAGGGGCTGAAACATTTTTTAAGTCCAAAGCAAAGACATAACATTTGTAAGCAGCTCAAGCAGACACCTCCCTAATTCATTGGAGTATATGAAGGGGGAAGGGAAGGTACAGCACAGTTGGTTGAAGAAGAAACATGTGTTAAGTCCAGAGAGGTGGGAAAATATTACAAAGAGGTTTAAACTACCCCCCCCCCCGCCTATTTAAATAAAGTATAGTGCTAGTCTTCCTGTGGCGCTGGTTCCCTCATCAGGTCTATCTCATAGGACTGACATCAGTCTTGCAAGTCTGTCCTTGGCTTGTCTTCCCTCTTAACCAATTAAGTTGTAGTCTTTTCTAGAGGGTGTTGTGTTTTGAAAAGAATAAGAGGCAGCTGAAGATATTTGCTAACCACAAGCAAATCAAGGAAACCCTCAGATTTATAATTAGGTAGGTTGCAACTCACTCAAAGATAAGAGTTTGAAGCTGATGCTCATTGTGATGAGAAGATAAAGACAGATTTATACATGTATAAATAGGGATACAAACAACAAAATTCATGAACTTCATTTTAAGTTACACAAGTGGTCCTGATAGGCAGGTCTGCTACTTTTATCTGAAAATGCTTTTTTTCATTTTCACTCCCCTAAGATTTTACTAGACATCCATAGATTTTAGTGGATTTGCAGCTGGAAATTCACTTAGTTTAGCTGGAAGGCCATTAAGTAATAACAGAGTTAACAGTGTGAAAATTGAGGCTCTGAGGATATCTGAAAGGCAGCTGTAATGATGATATAGCAAAGAAAGAGCATATTATATGATGATGACTACAAATTATATTTTCTTTTTGTCATAAACTAGATTGTATTATTAAACAAAAGCTAATGCCCAGTTCATTCAC
This sequence comes from Liasis olivaceus, assembly GCA_030867105.1. Taxonomy (NCBI): domain Eukaryota; kingdom Metazoa; phylum Chordata; class Lepidosauria; order Squamata; family Pythonidae; genus Liasis; species Liasis olivaceus. Next base: position 78,176,745 of record CM061352.1, on the reverse strand, counting down.
ACCTAAAATCAGCATTAATGTTAAATTATTTTTTCTTGAGATGGTACTCCTTCCTGAGTGTGTATATGTATTTTCCATATTTTCATAAAGGAAAAAAGATATGAATGTATTTTCTTGTTTTGAAGTTGGCTTTTTAATTGAAAGTTTTAATAATAAAATTATTATAAAGTTTTAATAATAATAATAATAATAATAATAATAATATAATAATAATAATAAATTATAACTAATACAAAATAAAATAGAACAAAAAAGAAGAAAGAGAAAGGGAGAAAAAAAGAGAAACGCTAAAAGTGTAGAAAGAAATAAAGTAGAAGAAAAATAGAAAGAAGAAAAAAAGCTATAAAGAAAGATATAAAGAACTGGCTTCCAATCTTCTTCACAGCAGTTATAAGTACAATTATATTTTAACCTCTCTCTCTAAAGTTACATCGTGACTCTCTTCTTTCTATAATCTATCCTATCTAAAATCAAAACCATAAATCATAAGTTCATTTTTTAATTTTTTTACACAAAAAGTCCATAAGGGGTTTCTAGTCACCAATAAATGTCTTTATTGAATATTGAATATTGTCTTTTCTCTAATCAAATGAGTCATTTTAGCCATTTCAGCAAATGCTGTCATCTTCACCAACCATTTCTCCATTGCAGGTATTGCCAAATCTTTCCACCTTCGTGTATTCAATAATCTCACTGCAGTTATCATATATAAAAACAGTGTTTCATGGCTCTTTTCTTACTGTTTATCCATCAGTCTGAGGAGGAAAAGTTCGGGTTTCAACTGAATATTAATCTTTAAAATCCTCTAAATCACTGTATGTATTTGAGCCCAAAATTTTCTAGCTTTTTTACACATCCACCAAACATGATAAAATGACCCTCCTTATTGCTCCCATTTCCAACATAGATTTGAATTACCTTTATATATTCTAGATAATTTTTATGGTGTCATATATCAATGGTACTGTCAGGCCTAGCCCAAGGAACTCCAGGAGACCATGCAGATTCAGTTCAGCAATGTTTATTAGCTACAACCTCTAGCAAGAATCTTCCCAGACTGAAACTCAGTTCCCAAAGTCAGCCAGTCAAAACAGAGTGAATTCCTCAGGGAGGTGCCAGACTCATCCTCTTATCTCTTTCTCACCCCTCAGGAGACAAAAGAGGATGCTTCCCTCCCTGAGTCTGGCCTTCATAATTCCATTCCATCACAGGTACATCATTTGATTAAAATTCTCCTTCAGATTATAACATAATGTAGATTTCAATCCTTTCAACCACATATTTGCCATTGTTCCATTTGTATGTTATAACCAAAGTTTTTAGTCCAATTTATCTACATTCTTTGACTTGTTTTCTGTTTCAAATTTCAATAAAAGTTTATACAGTTTAGCAACTACATGTTCATTATTTTTATACAATTCCATTTCAAATCCTGTCTTACATTGTTCAATACCATGAATTCTTTTGTCTACTTTAAATCTTTCTGATAACTGTAAATAAGAAAACCATTGACAACTATGTCCCTCTACTATCAGTTGTTCTCTTGATTTTATTTTATATTCCCCTTGATAAAATTCTAGTATCTCATATATGCTAACAATTTATATTTGCCTATTATTACTCATCTATAAAATGCTTCTTGTGCTGAGAGCCATAAAGGTGTTTTCTGGTACAACCTGGGTTGGTATTTATTCCATTATCTCAGTATGGCATATCTAACATAATGATTTTTAAAATATACGTTAACTTTAACTTCGTTGTACCACAAATATCCACGCCAACCAAATCTCAGGTCATGTTCTTCTAACTCTAAAGTCTTTTATTTCTCAGCAACACCCATTCTTTCATCCAAATCAAACAACAAGCTGCAAAATATTATTTCAGATCAGGTAAACCCAACCCTCCTCTTTCCTTTGCGTTAATTTGTTTTCTTGACATACTGGACTGCTCTCAAAACTGCTGTCTGAAAAATGAGTACAGTGTTGCTACTGTAGGTTTTAGAAAGTAGCATTGGTCATTAATGGTATCTAAAATAGATATCAAGGTGTATTATGTCATCTTTAAACTTAAAGATTTGTTCCAATATGAAAATTCACAGCACTTTCCCATTTAAATTGGAGAAAGGAATTCTAGTATGAAGGAAATTATAGGTGGTAGTTGTTAACTGGACACATATGATTTCTATCATTCTGGATGATAGTCAATATTCCCATTGGAACAGAAGAGACTGAAGCTACTTTTGGCTAAGCTGATTCCTGATCTTAATAGGCTAGAACATGAGTAACTCAATCAAGTTCAAGCTCTTCAATTTTTTTTACCTCTTAATTGCTCAAATAGTCTTCTATAAGGTAGATAGAAACTTATAATAGGTCAAAGTGCCCTTCCAGAATAAATCACAATAGTTGTAATTTGCTCTTATTAATGTGCTTACTCTGTGACCATATAAAGAATAAACTAAGTGGCACAATATGCATTTTTATTCTTTCTGAGGAAGTGTTATATATGTAATCAATCTTGAAGCCGGGCAGCTTGTAAAGGAAAGCTTGATTCATTGAAGACATAAAGATTACTTCACTTTATCAGCCAAGAATGTTGCTCATGAGAGATACCCAGGAACAATAAAGGTGAACAAATACTACAGCGACATTTTATCTCTTCTTTTTTTGTTTTAGCATATAGCTGGATACCTGCAATCCTATTTCTAAATTTGGGATGCTGGAAATGTTCTGCACTGACATTAAAGATGTTGTAAAGAGGGTAATCCCCAGCTTAATTTGGAAATAGATGGCAATGAATTTATGGCACTTCTAGGACATGATCTCCACTAGTGCAGAATTATTTGATTCACCAAGGATGGTGCCCACTGTCAGTTAGATAAATGTGATGTATTAACTGCCTGTATGATAGTGTCTGTTCCAGAGTGGTTAATGTTTCCTCTTTGGAAGGCAGCTCCTTCTGCCTGTTTGCAAGGGTTAGGACAAGTTTATTTTCTTTTTAGCTCTTTCTGTGACTGCATGGAATGCAGTCATGCTGTGAATGTTTCAGATCTGCTTGATGCTCCCATTGTGTCAAATAGCTACACATTACTCTTCTTTATCTTCTGCCAGGCAAGAGCATCCATCTGCATTTGAAAGCATTTTTTTTTTTTTTCCAAAGGCATGGCTGAATCATGTCAGTTATTCTGTTCTAGCCAGAAAACTGCCTTTTGGAGACTTGATAATCACTCAAAATCATACAAAGTTGTACAATTGAAGTATTTTGAACCCTGAATGCAAATGTTTTGTGGATGTAGCCATGGCTGTTTTCTGTCCCTAAATGAATTCCCCAAAAGTGCTACGATTAGTTTCACTGACATGTCTCTAATTTGCTTTCATTAGGTGGCAAGACTGTTTATATCCAAGGCGAAGTAATGTAACAGGAAATATAAGATGAACTTTGTAAAGGGTTTGTGTGTGTATGTGTGTTTCTGTGTATACATACAAAGAAACACATATAGTTTAGCAGCTTTGCCAACTACATCTTTACCGACAGTGGCAGTGACTGGATTAAGTGGAAATTGAAACCCAGTCTTCCCAGTTCTAGTTCCATATTCTAGTGAGAAATCCGAGTGGCTTTATATCAAGTAGTAGTGCAAAAATGAAGTTTATAACTAATTGGTAAACTGAAATGAAATTTCTCTTAGATAGGATAATATTCAACCATGTTTTTTTAAAGAACTATTGTACAATGATAAATTACTGAACTTTTAACTAGTTATTAGCTAAGCTACAGCAAACACATTTCTTCCACATTTCTAGCATTTTACATTTTTGTCAAAGATTAAAAGCAAACTGCAAAACCTGTGTAGGGAGTCTAATAAGAGTCTAATAAAAGCTATTCTAAATGTGACTCCTACTATATACTGAATAATAAAGTCTCCAAATACCTGTCAGTATACTGAACACCTGTTTTACATTCAAGCAGGTAAAATGTGAGGAGATTTGAATGCAGTAATTGGCGCTGAACATTTCTTCTTGTTGGCATTTTACAGCAAGTGTCGTGATTTACCTGTCAGTTATTTAGAACCACACACTTCAAACTATTATTAGTTGAAACATGTTGTTTGCCACTCTGGCTTTGAAAATAACATTAAAGGTAGCACCCAAAGCCATATACTAGCTCAGTCATTATAATCAACAGAACACCAGAAAAGTGGTTTGGAGATCAAGGTAGTTGATGTTATAATGGATTTCAAGTCCCTACCTCCCATGCCTATTTGTAAAAATAATTTATTTATATTGTGAACAGGTAGTCTCAAGGTGAATCATTGTTAGATGCAAGACTTACATATGCCATGTAAGAACAAAATTGGGAAAAAGAAATGTATGTGTCACCACATCAGCTTTTTACTTTTGTTGTAAATTGTAACAGTTTAATTTATATATTTAAAAGCATAAGCGCCGATTGTGCCTAAGACAGCTATTCAATTTATTCAATTTATTTTATTTGGACTCTTTTCCAGGTACAGAATGACAAAGACAAGGCAACACATTTTCTAGGTCCATAATGACCTCCAACCATAAACTGTCTTAAAATTCAGTAGAATCTTCTGAATCTTCTTGCAATTATGGGATTTTTGAGACTTTCTGAGGGATATGTGTTTAAATGTATGTATATTCTAATATACAAATGGATAAAGTGGTTCTTTAATTTTTTTTATGCACATTGATAATGCAACTGATTTCTATACATAACATTGAAGGATGACGGTCAGGCATCCTTTATTTAATTTTTTCTGGGGAGATTTTAGTTAGTATGATGCCAGTTTTCCTCTTATTTCAGTTTATTCGGGATAATTCTCTGATTTGCACAAAGGTACTTACAGATAAGAAGAAAACCTAATATTTATTTATTTATTTATTAAACCAATTTATATAGCCACCCATCTCACCACAGGCAACTCTGGGCAGTGTACAACAATGCTAAAAACAGTCAATAAATACTTTAAAAATATAAAAGTAAAAATAAAACAAAGAATAAAAGGATATTAAAAATGAGGGAGCCGCTTCATTATTGCTATAGTGCAAAGAATAAGGGTGGGAAGAGGTATGGGGCACCAAGACTTCATTAATAGATTTTCCTCTTTCTGCAAGATGTGAATGTCCACGATGGGGGAAGGGGCACATAATGACACATGCACAATAATATCATCATACAAATACTATAGCGTAGATCCTTGTATGCTGTGATGCAATTACATACAGTAATCGCAGTATTTGCATGATGATGTCATTGTTTAAGTGTCATTTACCATCTGTTTGGTATCTGCTAATGCATGAAACTCTCTTGCCTGTGTCCAGAGATTTCTGAAGATAAATTTTCATAAGATTTATTAATGTTTAATATTTTTAAAAACCTGATCCATATAATAATCAAAAAAATTGCCCAATATTTATATACATATAATTCTGGAAGGGCTTTGGGGATAATATTTTTTCAATCTTTGCTGGCAATTTCTTCTGTTTACTCACTTATGGTAGTGTCTTAACTTTTTTTGGTACTGTGTTGTTCAGCCTTTGGAGTGTCATACAATTTTGAAAAGTTCTGGATTTTTATTATTGCATTGTTTCCTACAGTACAGAAGTTCTCAACATTTCTCGGTTCATGGCACCCCTAGCGGTTCCCAAACTGTGTGTTGTGATGCCCTGGGGTGCTGCTGCAAACTCATGAACAATTTTGTTTATTAAGTGGTAAAATATCCTATGGTGCCCCTGTGAGTTTGCTGTGGGAACTGTGGCTATAGTAGCAAATGCTAAACTCTTTACTTCCAAATTGTGTTTATAACATCATGTTAATAAATAAGAATTATAAAAATACCAGTACTCAAAGTAAATATTAGGTTAACCCAAACTTATTTAAATATATGTCTTACCTGAAGTTATGTGCATATTTTAAACATTTTGAGCAACAGCTTGTTCCGAGGTAAAATATTATTGTTTGTATTTAGAACTCTCCACTTTCTCCAAATATAGTAGATATGTTTTCATCAATACAATGCAACCACAGTGCAATGCTTGATTATATTCAGATTTTATTTATTTCTAGAGATGAGGATGCCAAGTTTAACATAAGAACTTTTAAAAATATTTTGGAATGCTCAAGTGCCCAGCTCTACACCTGTCTACAGAAATCTGAAATGAAGCAAAATGTATTTTTCAACTCCTTAAATGAACTATGGCCAAAAATTTAAAAAATCAAATATTAATATAGTAAAACAAAACTTTCTGCTATGCTAGATGAAAGTCATATCTCTTTGTACCACACATTATAATGGTTTTTTACCTTTTTTAAAAAAATAAACACGTGTAAAACATAGCAGATTCATTTCTTTGAGCATTCTATGATAGAAAAGTAGAGGTGGTTAGAAATCATTATGTTTTTTTTTCCCCTCTGAGGAATAAAAGCTAAAAAGCTCTTGCAGCACATAATTCTATTTTAGAAACCAAACTAATCTGGATCAGAATTTACGATTCCTGCGGATTAAGAGGAATCTGATCCTCCTCCTTCTCTTTGTAGCCTCTGTCTTCCCAAAAGTCCTGCTGAGTCATGTTGTAGTATTTCTGGGCCAAATATTTTTGCATTCTATTAAGTAACACCACAAGTATTACATTTTTCCTGGAGCCTTGCTCTGAAATAGCAACAACAACAACTCAATGCTGGAAATATCATCAAGGTGATGAACACCTGGGCAATCCTAGTCATTAGATATACAGCTGGAATAGTGGACTGGACTCAAGCTGAACTAAAAGCCCTGGATAGGAAGACCAGAAAAATAATGACAATGAATTTTGCCCTTCATCCACACAGCAATGTTGACAGACTCTAGTTACCAAGGAGCATAGGTGGGTGTGGAATGTTGCAAGTACACAAGACAGTTGAAGAAGAAAAAACGGCATTGGAAGAATATCTGAAGGACAGTGATGAAGATGCACTGAAGCTAGTACACCCTGAAGGCTTACTGAATACCAAAGAAACCAAACTGGCCTATAAGAAAGGCCAAATGAAGAATAGAAAAGAGACATGATGAGGCAAAGTATTATGAGGCCAGTACACACACACACACACACGCTATCAGGCAAAGCAGATAACAACAAGACTTGGCAATGGCTAAGAGCAGGAAAGTTGAAGAAAGAGAACTATACAAGACCAAGCCTTAAGAACAGATGCATATAAAGCCAGAATTGAGAAGACAGAAACAGACAGCAAAAGCTGCCTCTGCAAAGAAGCTGAAGAAACAGTGGACCACCTAGTTAGCTGCTGCAAGAAGATCGCACATACTGACTACAAACAGCAGCATGACAAATTAGGAACAATGGTGCAAGAAATATCATTTGCCTGCAAGCAAGAACTCGTAGGACCACAAAACAGACAAAGTAGTAGAAAATGAAGAAGCTAAAGTGCTCTGGGACTTTAGAATTCAAAAAGACAAGCACCTGCCACACAACACTCCAGACTTAACAATTGTTGATAAGAAAGACAAAAAAGTCTGGATAGTGGACATTGCAATACCTGGAGACAGCAAAATAGAACAGAAAGAACTGGACAAAATCACAAAATATAAAGATCTGCAAATAGAAGTAGAATGACTATGGCAAAAGAAAGCAAAGATAGTACCAAGTGTAATAGGTGCCTTAGATGCAATCCCAAAACATCTGGAGCACCACTTGAAGAACATCAGCATTGACAAAATCACCATCAGTCAATTGCAAAAGGCAGTTTTACTTGGAACAGCTTATATCCTGTGATGATACTTTAACACCATCAAACAACAACATCTGCCTATCCCAGGTCCTTGGGAAGGACTTGATAGGTAGATAAAAATACCAAATTCAGTCTAAACATCTGGCTGACTGTGCAACCAACAATAATATATAAATTTAATATATTATTGCTTGCACAGCTAAATTTATATGCTACCTGATTCCCAATGACTCTGGGCAGTTATGACAAGTTGGCCACCTGTGTCACCATTAAGGCATCCAAATTCATATAGTTAAAGAATGATAAAGCCCCCAAAGGTAATTTATTATTGGCTGAGTTGCTAGATGTAAACACTGATTGGTGGGCATCAATAATGGCAACATTGTTTATACAGCTAGATCACATATCTCAGCTCTCAGCAGACTGGTGCAGACCCATTTCTGTCCCATTACATAAAAAAGGAGACAAGATTGTCTCATTAGAGTCACTTTTTCATGAGATGGGCAGCCATATAAATACAATGAATGAATAAATAGATAATATGAATACATAAATAAATCTCCCAATAAGCTTGTTGTGCATAATCAGGCATCATCATGATAAATTAATAGATTGGATGTTACAAGAAAGTAATTTGATGAGGGAGCAAGCCAGATGCAGGGGAAGATGGTTAACACTTGAGGGTTTTTCAAAAAAAGTACATTTCCCTTTTTGGGGCAAATGTTATGTTGCCTTTATTGATTTAAAGGCAACTTCAAATTCAATCTCGACAAACAAGCTGTAGGAGAAATAGGCTGTTTCCTCTGCTAATTGGCATATCTTCATTTTGATCATGAAACTGCATGAAAATAATTTAATGGAGGTTCACTGCAGCACTCAAGAGCATCCTTCTCTCTCTCCAATTCTTATTCAAGGGACTGAGACAAGGATGCATCTCAGCACTTACGCTTTTCAGTTTCTATATTACTTTCTTGTGCCAGCTTTGTTGGAATTGGAATTTCATCCCCTTATGCTTGCCAAAAGACCTGTGTCAATCCTTTTGTATGAGAATGATATAGTTATTTTCCTTGTATCTTAAGTGGACTTGATACAGTATCTATGGGTACTCGTCTCTACTGTAGAGAGGAAAGCCTAGTCATTAGTCATGACAAAACAAAAGATGCTGCATTCTCCAGAAGACCTTTGATTTACTGCCACTCCTAGAAAAGAAATTGATTAGTTCAAGGTATTCAAATATAAGGATATGTTTCTGCAAGACCTGGCTATTTAGAATCAGCAGTTAAAGGTCATCTGCACTCAGGCCTATAGTAACACAAATACTATACCGTTATGCAAATCTGAATGGTAATAATCACATTTGAGCTGCAACAAATATTTATGGAGCAAAAGTCACGAGCCTTCTTGTTTATTACACCCAGATCTGTAATTATCATAATTTGGTTCATCTCAAAGCTGTACAGCCTACATTTTTAAGGACTTGGTAAGAGCTCCCCTGTGTGTTCCCAATTCCTTGCTAAGGCTGGAATCCACTTTTATTTTCAAGTAGGTTTGTATTGGTCTTGCTGCTTAAAATTTTGGCTTAAATTTTTTTTTTTTTTTTTTGGTGAGCTCTCCTCCTTGACCTTACAAAACAATTTATTATCTGCCCAATAGTTGGCTTCAGTTGGCTTCAAGAGAGCTGAAACAGTGAGTTTTTTATTTAGATCTGCAGAAAGACTTAAGCTCTAGCAGTGTCCTGTTTTTACTGGAAGCCCTTTTCAGCTGCTCCTCCCCTTGCTAATATATTATGTCCAATTCATAGGAAGGCCATTATTTTTGCTAGATTTCATGTTTTGTTATCATCACTGCTGGAAGGGAGGTTTAATAGTATTTCTTTGCAAGAGATCTTTTGCCCCTCCTTACTAGCAGAAGTCAAATAGACACACACTTCTTCACTGTCCCTTTTATGCCATCTGGCACAATGGCCTATAAACATCTTTATTAGTTAATTTTCATGGAATTTCAGAAGAGGAAATGATTGATGCTAATTTCTAGAAAGTTATAAAATTGTGTTCATTTGTTATTGTAAGTCCATCACAAAATATTATGGTACTCTTTGTTCGATATAATATATATTAAGATTTTGTGACGGTATATGTACTGCAGTCAAGTAAATAATGTGATTACCTACTTTCTTTGGTAAGGAAAGTCAGAAAAGAGGGAAATAATGGAAAATCATCAAGCTGATGTACTTTTTCTGCAGAAGTCCCAAAAATTCATGAATAGAGTTACCATGCTTTAAAATATATGGGCTTCTTCCTAAATGTGTATAGAACAAGAAAATTAGATTTGATAAAAATAGGCTAGTTCTACTTAAGAGATCTTTCAGTTAAATTGGTTTTTTGGAACTGGTTACTAGTAGACTGAAGACTGGATTCTAGACTGATCAACCTTAGTATATCTGTGAAGTAAAGCAAAGTCTATTTTAAATGTATTTGTAAAAACCAGTTGGTATTTAAGGTAATGCTCCATGTAATAGCTATTAGTATTTGCTACCTCTAGAGATAGGCTAATATTCCATGCATTTCACCAGTCCCCTTTTAAATATGACTCAATGTGTATTTATTTATGCAAACTGCATAGCTGTCCAATTCACAACAACTCTGGGTGTTGTACAAACAAATTTAAAGCAATAATAAAAACACTGCATATCATACTACTCTGCTTATTAAAGATGGGCTCACTGAACACTCTGGCCAAATGCTTGAGGAAACAGCCAGATCTTAAGAGCCTTACAGAAGTCCAGTAGGGTTGAGGACATCCATATCTCAGGGAGTAAGCTGTTCTGCAGGACAGGTGTGTGACAAAGAAGTCATGTTTCCTGGGTTCCATCAGATGGCATTGACTGATAGAAGGAACCAAAGCATACCAGCTCTGTTGGATCTGGTGGGATGAGCGAAATGAATGAGAGATAGGCTTCCTGAAAATAACCAGGCTGTGTTCCATGTAGGGCTTTATAAGTAATCATCAGTGCCTTGTTAACCAGTAGCACCAATAAACTGTAGCACCTAAAAACCTATTGGAAGCCAATGCAGTTTGCAAAGTAGTGGTATAGCATGAGCAAACCAGGCACACCTATAACTATCCATGCCACTGCATATTGAACCAAGGCAATTCTGAATGCAGAGCAGTAATCCAAACAGAAAGTAGTTAAGGCATGAGGATTCATGAACAGGACCTCATAAACCAGAAATGGGCACAATTGGCACATAGGCACTTTTGGCCATGGCTGCCACATGTTCTTCCAGCAGGAGACATGGATCCAGGAAGACTCCCAGTTGCACACCAGTTCTATCTGTAAAAGTGTTGTCCCATCAAGAACTAAAGATTGAGGGTTATTTTTTTTTCCTGTGGTATAGGAGGGAAAGGCAGGAATAAGTGAAGATGCATTGTGATCATGGCTGTGAGATGAACAGCAGCTCCAATGGTTGCTGAAGTGTGATATGGACAAGCTCAGCAGATTTTTTGCATCCTAAAAAATTTCCAGGATGGCTTGTACCAGGTAGACTTCCCATAAATTCACTGGTGGGAAAGCATCATAGAAGGAATTGACCACAAAAGCTGCCTGGAAAAGTGTGCCATCTACTGGTAGAGTGAAGAAACCTCACTGGCATAGACTTGGCGCCATAGCCCTGCAGAAATCCAGAGTATCAAAAATCCACAGAGTTGTTGATCTGTAACCTCCCATTCTAGCACCTGGCCCATGAAATTGCTCAGGACATCAAGACAATCCTGTATTTCCAGAGTGCTCCTACTGGAGCTTTGCATAAAACCAGTGAGGCATTCCTGTAGGTTTGTTTGACATAACAACCTGTGTGCCATCCTCACCAGGCAGATCACCATTAAGGCATACAGGTGGCCTGTTGCATCCATGGTGAATGAGCTTATGTTCCTTTCAAAACTTAAACTCTTTCCTGGCAGTCCCACACTGCTTACATATTAAAATACACTCCAGGTTTTACTTTTTTTTTCCTACATCTGTTCGAGGTAGCTAGGACTTGTGAGGAAATGTTAGATAATCTATTACAGTAGCTCTCCAAGACCAGAAGACCTGACTGCTATTCATCACGTACAAGAGAAAAGGAAGGCAGGCAGGCAGGCAGGCAGGCCGGCCTTTGATATCTGCAAGATTTTCATATTTTTTTTTGCTCTCCCTCCACCAGAATTAAAAACAAAAACAAAACAAAAACCAACTAACCCAACAGGAGATGCTTTTGAATTATCTGGTTTATATACACAAGCAAAATCTTGAGGTCTTCATTTGGTCAACCAGGGGTAGAGATGTATAATCCTTATCCCAGCCACTGAATGACCTCACCCAGCAGTTTCATGTAGAAGTTAAACATGAACACAGAGATGGTAGAGCTCCCCACTGGACCTCTACCATCTAGATCAGGAGCCTAGGGCTCAATCTCCATCAGTACTGACTGGGACCAATCTTGAAGAAGGAGGAGAACCACTGGAAAACTGTTCCATCCCCCAGTCCAGAAGAATACCATGATTGATGGTACTGAAAGTTGTTGAGAGATTAAGGAGGGCCAGGACAGATGCACTACTACCATCCCAGCCCTCCAGAGGTTATCCACAAGTATGATCAATGCCATCTCAGTTCCATATCCAGGTCTGAATCCTGGCTAAAGAGGGTCCAGATAATCTGTATCTTACAGAGCCTTCTGAAGCTGTATCTCAACCACTTTCTTCACAACCTTTCTAAAAAGGGGAGGTTGTGAAATGAAAATTGTCCAGTATGATTGGGTCCAATAACAGTTTCTTGAGGAGGAGATGGACCACCACTTCCTTGAGTGCAGGCAGGGCCACTCCTCACTCAAAGATAAATTAACCACCAACTCGACCAACCACACTTCGCTTCCTGAGTTGCTTTCCCCAGCCAGTAGGGACATGGATCTAATACACAGGTGGCTGAGCTCACAGTGTGGTGGTAGCTGTGTTTCCAGAAGTGGCCCTCAGCAGTGTCCACAGCTTAGTGGAAATGGTGGCATTTACCAGGTGATGCCTGTATCTAGTGTTTTGGAATGCCCAGGCACTTGAATGATAATAGTGAGTGGTAACAGGAGCACATTCAAGTTCCTGATGGAGGATTGGCCTGAGTCCACTGTGGGATCCATCACATGGTGTGGAAACCATCTTTTCTTCTTCATGTAAAAGTAAGTCTCGTTGACTCAAGAGTGTGTACTTTCTGCCCCTTCACTAGTGCATCAGTTTTGCCATTTTCTATCCATGGCTTCTGGAGGATTTGGTTGGGGAAGGGAAAAGGTTTTCATCTGTGGATTTTTAGCAGCTCCCCTGCCAACATCTGAACAGCCTGAGCAACAAGAAGCCTATAGCTATCCTCCTAATCCACTTTCTTCCCCAGTACTTCAGATTTGACAGTGGAACACTCCACAACTCTGTTCCTCACCTCCTTCTATGCTGAAGAGGCTCACAACAAAATGCTACTGAGGATTCTCCAAATAATTTTCAATGCATCAAAACATTCACTAAACCACTGTGATCCACTCATTCCAACCGCCTGTGGTCCCTCTCTCAATTACTACTACCTTGATGCCATTAAGAAAAAAGTTGACAACACCACACCTGATTGCATCACAGTTTAAGTATGCATTGTGTAATGAAATATTTATTTAATCAGTCCTTACTCTCCCGTATGTAATTTCAATGGATTATCTTATGCTGAATTATTAAAGAGGGAAGGAGAAAAAATGATCTCTATCCATATTTTCTTAGCCATATTCGATTTTAAATATCTCTTGTTATTTTTCACCTTATTTGCATTCACTTCAGACTAAAAAGCCTCAGACATTGTAGTCTTTCCCCATAGGATGACCACTCTGGCCCCACTAATAGTTTATTTTTATTTCTTTTCTTCCCTTTCCCACTTTGTTTATCCAAATGTATTATGTCACAATCAGAGCAACATAAGCAAAGTTTCATTTATGGAATTTAACCTTCTCATGATCTACTGTGTGCCAATCTTCAGTAATGCAAGGCCCTCAATTATAGTATGTGTAGCTCCTCACCCTTGCAATTAACTCAGGGGCCTTCTTGAGTTCAGGAAACTCAGTTAATTTTCCAAGATTCCACTGAGTGTATTCCATCTTTTATATACCTTTTCTTTAAACAAAGTTTGATGCAATGTGCCTTTACCCAGTTTAATAGCTCTTAGGGAATCAATTTCCAAATAATGGTGCCTGGAAAATGCAACAAAATAAAAAGAGCCACTTTTTGATTGTGAACATAAAACAGGTTTTGAAATTGTTGTTGTTGTTGATGATGATGATGACATAGACGGCTTTATAGAAATTAAACATTTAAAACAGAAAAATCCTTGTACCACTCCCTTTAAGGTCTTTTGGCTTGGAGCAGAAATAGCATTAATGACAGTACCATATTGTTATTTCAATTGAAACAGACTAATTACAATTTAGAAATCTAGATTATTTTTTTTTTAAATGTAGATTGTGTCATTAGTGTTTTAGGTGCAGTAGTGTACCCAATGTCCCTTCAAGGCATATTTAGCAGCATCAGGATAGACTTCAGCACTACAGACATTTGGTTTAATCTGAAATGTAGCAACATTCCTAAAGAAGTGTGGCATTTCAGAGGTCTGACCTATGCTTTCAGTCTGTGTTTAATTTTCTAACATCTCCTTTGGCTAAATTGCTAAAAAGAGTAATCTAACTTTACTAGAAAGTCCCCCCCGCCCCCCCGGAGGGATGAAGACACAATGATCCTGAAAGAGAAAGAGATGACACTTAGAATAGAACACATATGGTAAGAAAAGGTGGTAGATGAATGAGAAAAAAAGTGGCCATCACCCACTTACAATCCATATATTTTCCCTAACAAATTGCCTCTGGATAAAGAGATTTCCTGAAATTTGCTAAACGTGGTAATGAATACATGTTAATAAAATGTTGGACATATT